>OY756941.1:9603366-12260866 GCA_963580275.1 Crataegus laevigata
CCGCCGGTTGTGTAACCTCACCACCACCGACAACTTCCCAAAGGTCCTGACCTTGTAAGTAAGACTCCATACATGTTGCCCACGTATTGTAGTTTTTGTTGTTAAGCTTCTTGATTCCTCCAACTACTTGAAGGTCACCCATCGTGCCGGCAAGACTTTGACTATACCGATCAAGCTTGACTAACAAACTTGCAGAGTACCAAACTCCTCACGACTCAAGATAGCTCCACCAAGAACGATCCCTGACTGTCTGGCTCTGATGCCAATTGTTGAGAAAAATTTAGAATAAACAACTCTAAATTTTATATGTCAAAGAAGAAATTCACTCTCAAATTTGAGACACAACAAAAGACTTTATTAAACTGAAAATATTACAAAGAAAGCTCTCAACTCTCACAAACACTCAACACACTATAAGACTTGTAGTCTTATTTTCTTCTTTACTTCTCGATGTCTTGGTTGCTTGCTTACAACACACACACACCTATTTATAGGCATGTTTGCCAACTCCAACATATGGCTTTTCATAATAGCCACATATTGTACAAGCTGCTAGAACTTGCTGCTAGAACTTTCATGATTATACACACACACCCACCAACTTGAAAATGCTAGAATTATCTAGCATGATGCACCGACTTTGGTGCTTGACTTTTCTGGATTTGTGTAGAATGGGCTGGGGTTGGACTATTTTAACAGACCTACTGTCTGAAATCCTCCGAAGGGGAAAGAAAGCGGGGGCTACTCAGAGGAATGTGAAGAGGGATGGAATTGAGTCTTTGAGCAGCCACTCGGGCGTTGGCCCTCAAGTTTCGTATAGAGACGCAGTCCTTGGAGGCAAGACGTCGACAAATGTGGCACCCATTCAAAACGTCAATGAGGAAATATGGATCAAGAAAAAGTGAAAAAAAAGAGAGACATTTCCACGGAATCCTACGTTGGGGGAGTGTAATTGTTTGCGAGAGACATACGGTGCATCAACCTTGGAGAGAGGTGGATGCCTCACTTCGAAATCTTTTAGGAAAGGAAATATGGCTTTTGCCTTTCCAATGCAACAAGGCCTTGTTTGTTTGTCAGAACGAAGAGGAAACATTAAAAATTGCACAACTTGGAGTTCTAGCCATGAATAAGTTACCAGATGTGGTGATGTCTGGATGGTGGGACTATGGGGGATGGGTTGCTCTGGAAGGTTTACCACCGCACCTTTGGACCAATGATTTTTTCCAAAAGATTGTTGGCGATGCCTACGGTGGTCTAATAGAACTTGACTGAAGAACAGCTAACTTTGGTTTTTTGCTTGAAGCAAAGTTAAAAATCAAACCCAACAACACTGGCTTTATTCCAGAGTTCGTTAATGTGGCAGATCGAGAATCAGTTTTCAGGGTTAAAATCTGTCAACTTTAGCCAGCAAAAGAGACCTAATCTTCCTGCTGAAGATTGTGGTGTAACTAAAATACCAACTGGATCTTTGAAGACTGAACTGAAGTTACAGATGACCACCAGAATTATCTCTCCGGCGAAGGCAGCTTTACAACAGACAACCCCTACTCTGGGGACACGTATTTGCTTTCATATTGAAGAGTTTGAATGCCCTGTCACTGTCGAATCTGAAAAAATCAAGGTGAGCGCATACACGTGACTGAGGGTGCGCAGTTTGAGGAGCCTGCATTTCCTGCCTCTACTTCTTCTGTAAGAAAGCGAGGGGTGCCACATCGAGCAGAAAAACTAACAGAAGCGGTGGGCTTCACAGAAAGAGCAGAAAATGTAGTTGCAAGGGTTTATTTTAATAAATCAAAAGAGAAAGGAAGTCACAAAGAAGATTTCTATTCGGATAAAGGCAAGGGCTTGGAGGTATGTGGGACAGATGGTGGCGGTGGTATTTCCACCGAAGGGGCACAAAAATCAACAATTGGGTTATATTTTAATAGGACAAAAAGGGAGGTTAGTCTCAAAATTGATCTCTTTTGGTTAAAAGAAAAGGGCTGAGATATCAACTTCAACAAGGAAATGAATTGTCAACCAAGGTTTTTATGCATACATCCCTTTTGGTGGAACCAAAGCATTCGAGTTGGTTGATAACAGGAAGCAACACTTCAATGTTTTCAACAGAGTATATATCACCGCCTTTTGGCTAAGGAAGCTCAGTACGATGGTGTTTCAAGAAGAACCCCCATTTGCTTCAAATTTAATTTCTTTGGGGGATTTGACGAATCTGATAAATGTGGAAAAAGACTGAAGCATTTTTTTCCAGATGAGTTCGAATCTTATCAGACTCCTTTCGAAAGGCCTAAACTGAAGGAAATTCAATCTCTTAATCTCATTTTCTTAGATACTGTTTGTGAACAAGAGGAAGAAAATGAGAGTGATGTTGATGAAGATCCAGTATGCCCATCGGGAGGGTTGTTTTAGGAGGAATCATTTGAACAAAGGATGAGGTTGACAGAGGATCTTGGTCTAGACTCTTCTCAATTGTCAGATTTTGTTGAAGAAGAATACATGTCACAATCATCAAATTCAAAAGAGGAGCTTGGTGATTCTTCACAAGACGAAAAAGAAACCTTCGATGTTTTTTAACGCTTTAACGGTGTGCTTCACAACCTCTTCACTGATACAACCATGGAAACAAGGGCAACGTTGGATGAGGCACCTTCTCAGTTGCATCATATAGCAGAATTAGACGTTGTGGAACAAGTTAAATTTAAGGATACTGGAAAAAACAAGAAACTGTTAAAGTACAGTAGGAGGAAAAGGTCGGCTTGCATATCAGTCAAACGTGAGGCACAAAATCAAACTACCAAATTTATGTAAAATATGAAAGTTTCCTTGGTTCCACTGAAAAGGTCTTTATTTCATGAAATGAATACTGGGAAAGTTAAAGTTAGCAAGCTTGTGGGTGGAAAAAAAGGGAGACAAGAAAATTCAAAGGGGCATTGTCAAATTTAATGAAGATAATTAGCTGGAATGTTAGAGGATTGGGAAGTAGGCAGAAGAGGTTGATTTTGAAATAGCGGTTCCAATGCTTAAAGCCTGATATCATTACCTTACAAGAAACAAAGAAGGCATCAATTGACAGGAGGCTTGGGGCTAGAGTTTGGGGAAGCAGATTTAAAGAGTTGATTTATGCCCCTGCTCAAGGAAGATTTGGGGGTATAGCTGTGATTTGGAACACCAAACACATCACAGTTATTTAATCTTTGGTTGGAGCTTTCTCTGTTTTCATAAAAATTAAGGCCATCAATGGGTTATCAGGTGTTTAAGGTCCTTGTAAAAATAGAGAGCGAATGGAGTTCTGGGAAGAAATGGCTGGCCTTTGCAGACCAAGATGGTGTGTAAGATGAGATTTTAACGTGGTGAGATTTGTAAATGAGAAATCAAATGGGGGAAAGATGACTACAAGCATGAGGAATTTTAATGATTTCATCCAAGATACAAAACTCAAGGATCTGGAATTGCTCAATGCTCAATTTACTTGGTCAAACTTCAGAGAAGAACCTGTGTGTCGGAGGTTAGACAGATTTTTGTTCTATGTAGGTTGTGAAGAGATTTTTCCAGAGGTAACACAAATGGCTTTAGCAAGGGTCATTTCTGATCATTGTCCTATCCAGCTAGATACTAACAAGGTGAAATGGGGGCAAGTCCTTTCAGATTTGAAAACATATGGTTACAACACCCAGATTTCAGGAACAATTCAAACAATGGTGGCAATCTAAGCAAGTGGAGGGTTGGGAGGGTTATAAATTTTTGATCAAGTTAAAAGCTATAAAAAAAGGTGCAAAGATGGAGTAAGGATATTTTCGGTGATGTCAAGAAAGACATTAAGGAAGCTGAGGCTAGCATAGAGGATTTAGATATGAGAGAAGGGATGGAAGGGCTAGATGTTGCTGCTACAAGAAAGAGGGAAGAGTTACTTTTCCTTGTGGAAGATCTGGCTTATAAAGAGGAAGTGAAGTGGAGGCAGAGAGGAAAAGTGGAATGGGCTAAAGAAAGAGACGATAATACTAAATTTTTCCATCGAATTGCAAGCGAGAGAAGGAAGAGAAACTATATGAAAAGGTTAGAAACGGATGTCGGGGGAGTGATAGAGGATGCAAAAGAGATAGAAACATATCATTAACTTCTTCAAGTCCCTGTTTAGTAGCAAAGAAGAGGCATGTTGGGGCCTGGAAGGCATCAATTGGGCCTCAATAAGTGAATCTAAGACAGCTTGGCTTGAGAGGCCTTTTGAGGAATCGGAAGTTCAAAAAGCAGTTTTGTATTGTGGAAAGGATAAATCACCAGGACCAGATGGCTATTCCTTGCAAATGTTTCAACATTGTTGGGAATTCTTGAAAGCGGATATTTTGAAGGTCATAGAGGAGTTCTTTGAGACAGGGATAATAAATGCGGTGACAAATGAAACATTTATTTGTCTAATTCTGAAAAAGTCAGATTCTTTGAAAGTGACGAACTACAGGCCTATAAGTCTAGTTATTGGTTTATATAAAATTTTAGCAAAAACCCTGGCTTCAAGATTAAGGGAGGTTATAAACAGCACAATCTCTCCACATCAATGAGCTTTTGTTAAAGGTCGACAAATTTTGGATGTTGTCCTTATTGCAAATGAGGTGGTAGAAGAGGTGAGACAGAAGAAAGAGAAAGGATTGGTGTTCAAAATTGATTTTTAAAAGGCTTATGATCATGTCGAGTGGAGATTTTTGGACGAAGTCTTACAAAGAAAAGGCTTTGGCAATAGATAGAGGAAATGGCTGCAGGGATGTCTAAGTTCTGCAAATTTATCCGTTTTGATCAATGGGAGGCCTAGGGGAAAATTTCAAGCTTCAAGAGGTTTGAGACAAGGCGACCCACTGTCACCTTTTCTTTTTACCTTAATAGTTGATGTCTTGAGTAGATTAATGGAGAAGGCTCAAGAAAATCATCTGATCAAAGGTTTATGCATTGGGCAAGAAAAGGTGGAGATTTCTCATCTTCAATTTGCTGATGACACCATTTTCTTCTTGGCGGAATATGAGGAAGTTTGGAACAATTTATTAGAGGTGCTCAATTTATTTTGTACTGTTTCAGGGTTGAAAGTCAACAAAGCAAAGTGTTCTTTGGTTGGAATAAACTCAGATTGTGAGAAATTAAAAAGGTTGGCAGATTATTGGGGTTGTGAGGTGGGTAGTTGGCCAATAAAGTATTTGGGACTCTCTTTTGGGGGCAAGCCAAGAGCACTTAAGTTTTGGGATCCAGTGGTAGAAAAGATAGAAAAAAAGACTTCAAAGTTGGAAGAAGGCCTTCTTATCCAAAAGAGGTAGATTAACTTTGATTCAATCTGTTTTGGGAAGCTTGCCAATCTACTACATGTCTTTGTTCAAAATTCCTTGTGGGGTGATTGGACGCCTAGAAAAAATAATGAAATGGTTTCTTTGGGAAGGTGTGGAGGAAGGAAAGAAAAACCACCTGGTGAAATGGGAGATAGTTATTAAAAGTAAGGAGGAGTGAGGTTTAGGTGTGGGGAATTTGAGGAATCGAAATGAAGCATTATTGGCTAAGTGGTTGTGGGGATTCCCAAAGGAACCACATTCTCTCTGGCACAAGGTGATAAGAAGCAAGTATAGGCTGCAGGATAATGGGTGGAATGCAAATCCTCTGCTGAGGGGTCAATGCTGCAAGTTTGAGGTGGGCAACGAAGAGAGGGTGAGATTTTAGGATGATGGGTGGTTGGAAAGAGGACCATTGAAAGAGCAATTTCCTAGATTATTCTTGCTATCGAGATTGCACAACCAGAACATCTCAAGTTTTGTGGATCTTTCTATCAATTCTTTGAGCTGGAATTTTGATTTCAGGAGAAATTTGAATGGGGTGGAGTTAGAAGAGGCGACTAGATTATTACAGAAAGTGGAAAATGTTCGCTTGTCTCAATCAAGAACGGATAACAGAAGGTGGAAAGTGGACTTATCAGGATTGTTCACTTGCAAATCCTATCGCTCTTTCTTGAGTAACAATGGGATTGTGCAACATTTTCCACCCTCTTCTCATATTTGGAAATCAAAAGTTCCTCTAAAGGTCAAAGTTCTTGTGTGGCTAGTGGCTAATGGGAAGCTCAACACTTGTGATCAAATTAAAAGGAGAAGCCCTTTTATTTGTTTCTCCCCCCATTGGTGCAGTTTGTGTAAAGCTAAGGAGTGTTAACCACATTTTCTCCATTGTTCTTACATGATTCAACTGTGGTGGAAATTGTTTCAAGAGGTTAGAGTTAGTTGGGTCATTCCAAAGGGTTGTTTCGGGCTTCTAAGCAACAATTTTGAGGCCTTGGGAATTGGGAGGAAAGCTAAAGCTTTGTAGGGTTGTCTGGTATCGGCAGTTTTTTGGAACATTTGATTGGATAGTAACAAAAGATTTTTTGAGGATTATACTAGTGTGGGGGTTGCAAAACTTTTGGGAAGAGTAAGATACTGGGCAGCCCTCTGGGCTTCAGTTTCAAATTATTTTAAGAACTATTCTCTTTTCTCAGTTATTGTGGGATATGTTAGCAGATGTAGAGTGATTTTGGTTAGGGTTTGGCTGCTTGTAGTCATATCGTCTTAAGAGATTTTCTTGTTTTGTTCTTGGTGGGGATTTCTTATCCACTTCTGTGTAATTCACTTTTCTTTTTAATAAAATGTCTGTTTCTTCTCAATAAAAATCCATCTCCCACATCAGCTCCAGTAAGGAAAAGACCAGAAGAGAAGATATAAGGCTCCAAACACACTAACCAGCATAAGCTCCAAAGATCATTATTTTACCACCATGAATAGTTGAATACTCAAAACAAGAACCGAGTTCAAATAAGAGGCACTACTTAATGCAGCATGTTTCCCCATGCATACAAAGATTTATATAAACCTTTCCCCCACAATAGATCACTAATTTCACAATCATGACAGGCACAGGAATGAATATAACGTTCGGACTTTAAAGCAGGCAATAATTCATTGTATGGCAGCGGAAGTAGTGCTTAGGCATTCAACATGCCGGAGTTCCTCTTGCACTCGGATAGCATATCCATGTAGAACTGGCACTTGCTGATATCACTTCCAAAGTGGTTGACGCACTGCAATGTCAACAAATAGACTGGAGTTAGTTCTCAAACAACTTAAAACTTCCCATTTCATTTCATTTAATAAGGATCAGTTAAATTAATTACGAGAGAATTGTTTGAAACATGAACATTTTGATGGTCAAATAAAGCAAAATGAAAACCTTTAAAAGATATTCATGTCTCAATTAACCAGAAAACTCTTCTGCAGACACATGAGGAAACGTCGTTACACAAATATCTCAAGATCCATATCATCGTATTGTAAATCACAAACAAGAACACCAACAACACAGCCTTGTCCCGCTAAGCAGGGTCGGCCGTATGAATCCTAGAAAATATGAGTTATGATCACAATTACAAACTACAAGGGATCTTAGGAATGGGTATAAAACAATTTTTAGTGGTAGGCAGTAAACTACCGAATTTCACAACAAAGAAATGCATTATGTCAGGGCAAGAGAAGGTCAAAAAAAAAAAACTAGAACGGTATATTGCTATTTCATCCCCTTACTCATCCACAACTATAACAAAGAAACACAATAGCATTTTATTCGAGACACTAAATTTTCAGGAAAATAAAAGGAAAAGGATGTAGCATTTTGCATACATCTTGGAATGCCTTAGAGTGATTACTGCATGCATCTGAGCCACCCATGCTGCTAGCCATGGGGACTGGAGCAGCAGCAGTAGCCTCAGAGACTACAGCTTCATGTTGAATAGTGCGAGGACCCATCACAGCATCCACAGCCCTGTGTGCCACGGCACTTCCAGTACCAAAAGCCATACCTGCAACAGAAGGGTAAAATCAGACATACAACACCAATTTTAATGATTGTGCATGCACGGTTATAAGCAACCAAACAAACATATTACCCTGGGCTATGGTTGATCCAATTCCCGAAAGCATAGATCCACCACTTCCAGACTGAGCTGGAGCTGGAGGAGGAGCTTGGCGAACTGCATTGTCACACAGATAATTCAATTAGAGGTGAAAGGACAATATTATATTAACAAACAAAATAAACACCACTGCAATAAATGCCAACGTAGCAATAGTGCTAACTTATAAAAAAAGTTTAGAATAGTTACCAGGCTGAGGCGGGTTGCGTGCAGGTGCATGACGAGGAGCTGGGCGAGCAGATCGACCTGCAAAAGGAGATTAAAGCACATTAAACAAAACATATACAACCCATAATTAAAGAAAATGAATACAAATGTAAATTCATCATGGCATGAAAACATCCAACCCAAACTCAAGCTCCCTCCAAAAGCTTACTACGACAAAAATAAATACAGTGTTTACCCCAGACACGGCGACATACAAGCCCTAAAATTTCATCAGCAGAATTTAAATCTAATAACTTTCCTTCGGTAATGGAAATCGTAAAAACATGTAAAGCGCAGCGCACTATAAACTCCTTATGTCTCTTGATGTACTAATTAGCCTACTCAAACAATAAACCTAATTCGGAAAATAAAATGAAAACGATTAGGAAAAAAAAAAAAAATCTTCATAAAATAAAGACAAACCCAAGAACCTCCATTTCCCTTGAAATTGGAAACCCTAGAAACCTAACCCTAATTAAACAGCCGCATACACAAATGTTATTGTACAAAGAAAGAGAAATTTCATATAGATTCATTGGTTTTCTCAGCAAACCCAAAACCCTAGAATAAACGGAAACAAATGGAAATCAAATCACACCAAACGGAGGGTTCGGATCTACAGAATAAGAAAGCAGAAACAGATATCGAGGAAGAGAAGAGATGGCGGCGCGTACCTCCTGAGCTTCGGCGAGCCATGGCAGCGAGCAAAACCTAGGGATTTAAGCCGGTGAATGTCAGGGGAGAAACAATTTGAGGAAGAAAGAGTCTGGAAAAGCTCTGGCCCCGGGAGTCCCTCACGCGCTTTTTTATATGCAAAAGAGTGCAAATCTGCTACGCCAATGAAATGATGTGCTCGGATACGTGGCGCGAACCTATTTGATTATCTCATGGTCTTCTTTGGTACTTTGACTTTTGGATGAGGATCGCCGCTAAACTTGTTTTTGAACGACGACCGGATCCTGGCCGTGGCTGTCAGATAATGCCAAAGTTAAAAATTGGAATTATCTACAAACAAATAAAAATAAGAAGGGACGTGTTGGTAAATTTAACATTACAACATGGCATTTTTCTCGTGGGGTATCTGCTGGCGAATGAAAATTTAAAGAGTGAAAGTAGGGGAGGAGAGAAGCGAGCCGTGCGGTTTTATTTTAATTTATACTCCTTGAGGCCTTTTGCCTTTTACCTTTTACCAGTTAGCTTTTTTACTCCTCAAAAGTGATAAAAGTCATAAAGGATTATATGTCTCAAATCTTATTTGAATTCTCCTGTAGATTTATACAATCACATTTCTAAACAATATTAACTATAACACATATCTTGAGTGTGTACTACCTAAAAAATAGTCACAGTCTTCTCAGATGATTTTTGATCTAGATTTACACGTTAATCTAGATTAATGTTGCATTAAGAAAACATAAGCTTACAAAAAACCTAACAATGGTAAAATCCAAAGTGGGACAAAAATCAAAGGCTCGGAGAAAAACAGTGAGAAGTGCAAAGTCGAAGGGTGATGGACATGCACATCAGGGTAACCAAATAGTAAATTTACAGTTAAGTCTGCAACTTGGATCCAGACGGAGAACGTTGATGTTTCTAATAGGTAGAAGCTTTTGAACAAAATGTGGAAATTAAACATACTGCCCAAAGTAAAGATGTTTAGTTGGCTGTTAATAAAAGGAAGACTTCAAACCATGGAAAGATTAAGCAGACACTGTTTGGGTTAATATTTGAACATTGGACTTAAAAGAAGAAAGGCCCAAGGATGCCAAGTAAAGGAGACTTGTCCAAAGCCCAGCACGAAGCCCATAAGCCAATTAAAAGTCCTCTTAACCAAATACAAGTCATTTGCTTACCTATGGAAGTGACAAGTGATGGAGACTAACTTACTACCAGCCAAAAAACACTTTACAATGACACTCAAGTAAAAAATGGTGATGACTCACTACTCTTCGAATGCTTTCGGGCAAGAGCAGAGTCACAGCAGTTGGGCTAATCTCCTATAAAAGGAAGAAGAGGCCATAGAGACAAGGACACTCAACCAATCAAACAAAAAAACTTACAAACTCTGTTATCAAGCCAGATTTGCAACCAAAAGTTGTAATCAGCCAGATCTCAGATCTTTTAGCCATAGTCTCCATAGAAAGCTTATCTTTCTCTAGTTTAAAGCTCTGGTACTTTCGTAGTATCAATTCATTCGTGTAAACTTGTTTACCACCCATCACTTTTCAAGCATACAACCCTTGTAAATTCAAGAGAAGCGACTGCAAGAAGTTTAACCTTGCCAGACAAGGTGAAATCTTGCCCGAATCTCTTTGTTTGTCTTCTAAATAAGTAGATTTATTACTTTCTGTATTTTTCAGCATGTATTCAAATCATTTCCACCTGTTTCCTACTTTAAGAATCTCCTTTGTGTCCATGTCTGGTTATTTTAATGGATATGCTTTCATTTAAAACCAATCTAGAACTAAGTGAATGGCTTAAAGAGTTCTGGACACCATTCCTTCAAGCATACAAGTCCATGAACTAAAAGTCCTAGATCACAAGGCAAGAAAAGAACTTAATATGGACTTAACTCATCCATGACAATCCGTTGATAACAAGAAGTCCGAGTAACTTGGGCGCAAGTAATCGACTTAAACACACTTGTTCTACATCTACTATAATGAGATAGTAGTGGCACACCTTACACTTAGTTTTGATTGCGAGCCTCAAGGCCTACACCTAAGGCCCCACAAAGGCACCTTTTAGAACTAACTTTGTCATCTTTTTGTAGCACATCAACAAGTAAGAACCCAACTACTATACACAATCAACCAATGTGCCAATCCCTTGGGAAGCTGTGCTGAGGTGCCAAGGATCCTCCTCCCGAAGAAATTTTCGCCCGAACAAACACATTACTAATGTTGATACTAAGTGCCTTTTACGTAATTATGGAGACGATGAAGATCAAAATCATATTTTGTTACATTATGATTTTACGAATAAGGTCTGGAGATCTCACAACGACGATCAACTTAACATTGTTGTTAACTACCATTGTTTAGTGGATTGGCCCCAATAATGTGGATTTGGCGGGTTTCTTCATCGGGGCTAAGGATGGGAAGCCTAAGATTGTAGGAGCTTTTAATTTGGGGGAATACGATTATGGTAGTGAAAGATATGGCTCTCAGGGTGGCCATTTGCTAGGCAAAGCAATCTTCTTCACATTATTGTCATAGGAGAATCCAAGCTAATCGTTGAGGCAGTTCATGGGCATTGTGAAACGCCGTGGAGGGTGAAAAGCATTATTTGAGGATGTCATTCGGATGGTTGATTACTTCCAGGAGGTCCAATTGTCCCATACTCTTAGGGAGGCAAACTTTGTCGCTGATACTTTTGCATCTATTAGTAAGGATGCCCAAAATTTGCATGTTTGGGAGGTTTGCTTTCCTAGGAAGGTTGTGCTTTACATTTTGATGTTAGGGGACTAGTTGTGTAAGAGGTTTCTCGCTTTAATATATTTAGAATAAAAATAAACATGTATATTTTAGAATTTGGATATGTCATTTAGTATTACGGTTTAGTGATATTTCTTTATAGTTGTGAGTGAGAATTCCTAAGTTCAATTCTCGCGTTTGTTAGAAAAAAAATAAACTTGGATATAAAAAGAAAGTAATTGATTTGAAATTTTTTATTTGAACTCATATAACCTCTTTCTACATCCAACTTAAATTTTAATTGTGAATTGTTTTTTTTACCCTATTGCATAATTACCATCAAATACAAGATGAAATTAATAATAAAACCAAAAATACTAATAAACCCACATCCCAATAATCAAACTATACTATCAAGCAATGTTTATCCTACTTTCATCATGCAAATAATCAACATTTATCTAAGCCATTTATTCGCAAGAAATCATCATTATGTGTTGTCTGCACTAAAAATAGCATTATCTTTTAGAAAAATCGGAATCACAAACCATAAAATTCTTCATAAACTAGACATCCAGAACTTTCCAAGCATATAAGGCTCAATATCTATTTCGTCTTGAGGAAGTACAGCTTAATCTTCAAACTTGACAAAAGAAGAATTCCATTAGAAGCCAAACGCCTTGGATAAACAGCAAATGGAGGAGCCATGCCCTTGAATGCCGCAATGAAGAAATGAGATGTAAAGTATCCTCTTTGTCCGGTGATGAGACCCCATCGTCGATTTGTAGAAGCATTGATCATAAGTTGTGAATAATTTTCTATGAGTTCTTATTCTTCAAATTGATGCACCAATATCTACTTTTGCTAATGAAAACTATTTAAAGGAAAGGTAATAATATACAAGTTAGATATCGATATATGAAAACAACATAATTAGCGGAATAGAGATTTAATCTATGCTCAAAATTTGGTTCACATGATCTCAAAGTGGTACATGAGGAGGAAGAAGAGATAAAACCTTCTGGAGAAACAAGCTTAAACTATGTTATAATAGATATTGGCAGTAAGTGATCAATTTGCAACGGTCACAAATTAAACTTTTACGATATCTGCCATTAAGCTTTACTACGAGTCTAATGCTAAAATTAAAAGGAAAACTAATGAAAATAGCTTGAAAACTTTGAGTTTTAACCAAAATGACAAAAATGTGTTGTAAGTGAATGATATAAGGAGTGACTTTTTATAGTAAAAATGTCTTTAACTTTAAAAGTGAACAGTACCAAGAGTGTTTCGTTAAGACTCCCAAATTAAAATCAAATTACAGTTGTTGGAAGCATTGATACTAGCGGGACCACCATGATTAAAGATGTCTAGAAAAATGTAAATAGAAAGGGTGTCAAGGTATGATATTATGGTATGCTAGTTCTGTCTGATATAGTTCATACTAGCAATTAAATTCCTGCGCGATGATGCTGGTTTTAACACCGTTTATGGTGATATTATTTTACATATAACATGTTTACACTCAAAGAGATGATTTTAAAGATATGATACTATTTACAATCAGCTCAAATCACTAACAGTCTGCTATTTGAGCAAGTTTTGGATGAACATGAATAGTATCAGTGAACATGGTAGTCATACAGATTACGAAGCCATCCATCTATAAGACAGCCCTCATAAATTCATCCGCTTCCACTATTCTTCTAATGACTGATAAAGAAAGCAAAGCTGCCAACTTTGTTGTAGTTCCAATAAGTACTCCCTAACCATATGATCAATTAAGTCTTTTAAAAAGAATCCCAATTTTCTCAACATAAAAGAAAACCATAAAATATATCTGCAAGCCTGTTGGTATTGATAGACTTGCATGTTTTAATTTATTGTCATTCTTATAAATATGGTGTTTTCCTAAAGTATTGTACTTCAAATGTTGAAAAGTTAACGTGATTTTTACACGGTAAGCAGACACTTTCAATCTACATTTCCTGTAATAACCCGTCCCGAATATATTATGAGTTTAATTAAATTTGGGCCAATTATGTGTTTTCCAAACTTTTGGGGGCCAATGAGGAAGTTAAGAAAAATAATTGTGTGATTGGTGGTTACCCCTACCGACACTATCTCTCTCTCACTCTCAGACATCTTCTCTCTCTTCCCTCACGTTTCACTCTCTCTCTCTCCCGTAGCAAACTCATGGCACACCCACACCCATTTTCAAAACTCAGTAGATCGACGAAACAAATTACGTATTCTTGATCGTGACGTCCATACGAACTCAACCATACCAATTTCAGGTAAGAACTATGACGATTTCACGTCCAAAATTCAATTTTTGTAAATGGCACTATTCATCAACTTTTTCTACGTTGCGTTTTAGGAGAATCTGGGATCACAGCGACCTTTGTGAGGTCCCAAGGAGGCTTGGAGTGGTGCGTTGGAAGTGTTTGGACGTCGGGATCACGTAGAACGGAGATGGCGGGATTCTTGGAGATTTCCCGACGAGTTTCTCGTTAGTTTTCGAGATTTTTGAAGGTATAGACTTGTAGTACTCTTAATTTAGAGCATGTAGGAAGAAAAATGGGACAAAATGGTTGAGAAACGAGTGAGATATCGCACACGGAAGTTTTTCCGGTCACCGGAAAAACCAGTCCAGCGAGACAAGAGGATAGGGGCGCGTGGCCTGCACGTGCTGCGCTTGTGCCGTGCATTGTGCTGACGCGTGGGAGCTCCAAAAATTTTTCTAAAAATACCACGACGTCCGTGACGTCGTGTAGATCGCGTTGGTATATTTACATGTCATTTTTGGAGCTATGTACGAGAAGTTATTTCCGTTTTAGCGCGTAGGTGCTTAAATGACGTATTTTTAGTAAATTCTCATATAGGTGAAAGTATTCTGAGGACGAGCGTAGCCAGGCTAGACGCGGGGGCTACGATCCAGCTATTTATCTGTGAGTGGGCAGTATTATTTTCCGTATAACCTATATATACATAATGATTTTCCCAGAATCACATTTTAAATGCAAAGTACGTTTTTAAGCTATGCATATGACTTGATTTTGATGCATGAGTATTTAATTATACATTTCATGCATATGTTGGTGCCGAGGATGCCAGGTAAGTACCAGGTAGGTACATGCATAGTAGAGAATGAACAGTGATGAGATATGATGTGACATGATCATATATCATGATTTGTTAGCTCATAGACCTGCACAGTTATAGTAGTGCTTCCGCCCAGAGAGGGGCACAGTCTTTCACGTGATGTTCACCTCCCGCACCGCATGCTCGCCTTGGATCCAAGTTAGGTGCACAGTCTTGTCGTATAGACCACTTAGTAGTGGGTATGACATGTAGGTGACCCGCGTTTATTCGCACAGTCTTCACGTGATTATAGCACTGGAGCATACTTACTTGATTATACATTATA
Source organism: Crataegus laevigata (assembly GCA_963580275.1). Classification (NCBI taxonomy): domain Eukaryota; kingdom Viridiplantae; phylum Streptophyta; class Magnoliopsida; order Rosales; family Rosaceae; genus Crataegus; species Crataegus laevigata. The sequence continues at coordinate 9,618,380 of OY756941.1, forward strand.
TGATGAGTAGACCACCAGATGTGGGATGGATACATGTGCAGAGTATATATGATTATGAGATAGAGATGTTATGAGCTATACTTACAGCTGAGGGCTGAGATAACATGCAGTAGAGATATGATTATTGAAATGCATAGTATGGCATTGTTTATGAGATTCTGATGGCATTGAATTGCATTGCACGGCATACATTGAGGTACTTTGAAAACGTTTTATGCTGAGAAAGATTGAGATATATATGTACGTATTATTTTCTGGGAATTATGCAAGTTTTACGGAGAGGGGCTAGAATTTTGAGAAAAGAATGATTTTGAAAAAGATTTGTTTTTGCTGACCCACTCCCTTTGTTTTTCGCCCCTCCAGGTTCTAGATAGCTTGAATTCCGAGTTGGGCACATCGAGGATCCTTCGGCCTTTCTGACAGATTTGACATATGTAGGGCACCGATGGTGTAAATTAACTCTTTTATTCATGCTTGACTGCACTCGACCTAGTACGCTCTGAATATGTATAAGTATGGAATTATTTCTAGCACACATTCTTTGTTAGGTTGCTAGATTTCGGTTTGAACTTATTCATACTTCGTTATCGATCTTCGCTTCCGCACAGCGCACATGGCTACGTCACACTCACGTGACGGCCAGCATGCCCTACTTTCGGGTACGGGTGTGTCATTTCCTCCCATAATGCACAATCAATCAAAGTCCCACTCAAGACTAAAATTAAAAATCCTATTTATACAACACCAAAATCAAACATGCAAACATTCAAATTCAACAAAAGGGTTTATTTAAAAACTGATATTACTATTTTCTTGAGCCTTACTTGACCGCGGTGAAGCAATGGGCTCATAAATACTATTTGAAATTGAATTTGAACGATGACAACTACCTCTTTATGTGAATTCAAAGTTGGAAATTGGAAAAAAAAAACTATAAATTTTCAATCAAAAAATTCAAAATTCCATACAAAAGGCCAAATTTTCATACATGCAATTCAACTACAATTGTCATTATTGACTATTTCAGAACTAATTACCAAAAACAACATTATACCATGTGTGAGGATTATATCCCTCTAACATAGCTGACTCACAAATTGTCAAAAGAATAAGCAAAAATCACTTGAGAATAAGTAAAGATCTACTGAATAATAACAGAAGTTGTCTCTACAAAAACCAACAATTTGGTGAGCAAAAACACATCTTTTAACCTTATCTCTTCTTTTGACAGTAGTGTTCACAAACCACAATCAGTATCACACTCTCCGCGTGATGTTACATTAAATGGGATAATCAAACACTCACATAAACCTATTTATTTGATTCTTTTCCCCTTCGTCCTGGAAAATATGGATGAAAAATATATGCATCTTTTTAAACAAAACCTTATAATTGCACACTAATTAGAGATTTGAAGGCTAATCTGTCATTCCAGGTGGAATTGTGTTTAAGGAGAAAAGATGCACTAAAAGGCATGAACTGTGGTGCATTCATAGAACGGGGTACTTAAGTCTCAAACCTATCTTAACAACTATTAGAGAAACGTAATATATCTCCCAAAGCTCAAGTTTTTCTTGTCTTTGAAGTCACTGGAAGTTGAGTTTGGTTTTTGGTGCTTTTCTTATGACACTTTCATAATGTTTGTAGTCCACATTCCAAGGTTGAAGCATACTTGATCGGCAACTATTTTGTGTCCATCACCACTTTCTCGTTTTCATTCTCCAAAAATATTATATAATTGAATCCAATTTCAATTTTAAACAAAACCCATGATTCTAATCATGATCATAAATTCTCCATCAAACCCGATTCAGCACAACCAAACATGACCCAAATTCTACAATTAGATCCCGACCTCAATTGAAATTCCGAATTTCATTTCTGAATTTCATGTAGTAATTGAACACAACCAATTGCTCAAAATTTCAAACATAATATGAATTTTTTTATTACACATTTAACAATATTTATATTCTTACAAACTCACCACCATTTTTTTTTCTAGCACCCTTGATTCTTTTCCAGCAAACCACCAAATTTTACTAAAAAGCAAAGATTTTGGCTGGGTTTTTTAGATTGGACACTAAAAATACAATACATAATATCAAAATTTGGAGGGATGGATAAACCAAATTACCATCTTTTTCCTTAAGCCCATTAAGAAATCTAGACATTTTAGTAGATGGGTCTGAACAAAATCAAATATTCTTCCTGAATTTTTCAAATTAGACACTAAATTCTTCAAGAAAATGCAGAATATAAATGCAACTCTGACCAAAAACCTAATCAAATTAATTACTCATATATGTGAATAGAAAATGTTGTTTTGTGGAATATTGAAAGTGATTGATAGTGAAAATTTGAAATCAACACAACATGCATGAGTTCTACAAAGGTTTTAGAGATTACCCAATAAATAAGATAGATCGGATTGGGAACATTAGGGTTTTGATGGAGAAGAAGAAGAGGAAGGGGAGAGAAACCCTAGATCCACCTCTGTAACTCTACAAACTGCCCCTCAACCCACTCTTATTGAGACCGAAAGAACACCATTTCTACGATGGTCGACACGTGCACGGGAGTAGCGGTGGCAACTTGGAAGATGATTAACAAACAAGATTCAAGCAAAGGCCATAGAGATTCAGCATAACAGAGAGAAAAAGATAATCCCAAATAAAATTCTAGATAGAGAAGAGTTATCTTGAAATCAAAGCCAGTTGAAGAGTTATCTTAAAATGGACATTAATTATTTTGAATTAAAGACACATCAATGAATTATAATCAATATGTTATTTAATATCAGGTTTATTTTAAATTTTAATTTTCTTAAAGGATTAAAGTTAAAAAACTCATATTTTTGAATTGGGTTTATAATGATACTTTAGGTAGTAAATTTAAATTTAAAGAGATATTAAACTTTTAATTAAAAATAATATATATTTTTTAGAAATATAATTAAAAATAATATAAGTGTAAAAAATAAATTAGATGTAGAAAAATATTTGTCTCAAAACCGGTGTAGTACGTTGTCGATCCAAAAGTAAATTAATCCTCCTCCTCTCGTACCCCTTTCTCGTAAACAAAGGACTTAAACAGCTCAAAACTCAAAGGCTCCAGTCACACGATAATCAAATCAAACTCTCTCTCCCCCAAGAAATTTCCAAAACCCTAGGGCGTCATCCTCCGGTTCCTTCCTGCAAGATCCAATCCAACCATGGCCGACGAGCCCTCAGTGGCACCCCCTCAATCCGGTTCTTCTCCTTCACCCTCAGCTTCACCCCTCGGCAACTCTGTGATCCCAATAGTGAACAAGCTTCAAGACATCTTCGCGCAGCTCGGTTCCCAATCCACCATCGAGCTCCCTCAGGTGGCCGTCGTTGGCAGCCAAAGTAGTGGCAAGTCCAGTGTTCTCGAGGCCCTCGTTGGCCGTGACTTCTTGCCGCGTGGTTCTGAAATTTGCACGCGCCGCCCGCTCGTACTCCAGCTCTTGCAGACTAAGCGCAACGCTGATGGCACTGATGAGGAATATGGGGAGTTCCTGCACGTCCCTGGGAAGCGCTTCTACGATTTCTCCGAGATTCGGAGGGAAATTCAGGTGCTTTCTATTGGATCACTTGTCTGGGTAATTTTTGTTGTTTGGCTCCTAGGAAAGTAGGGCATGTCGTGCAAATGTGATCTGAATTTGAATATTGTAAGAAGTGACTTCATTGGGTTGTAAAGTAAGTGCAATTTTCTGAACATAATCGGTTTAGCCCGTCTTCCGGGTCAGTAGTTTAAGCGATTACTATTCAGCAGTTCAGTGTTAAAATGCCACCATAGAAATGGAATTTTTGTACTTAAATGTAGCCCCTTTAAATTGAAATATTTACCAGAAAGTTTGCTTCCTTTTTTTACTCTAATCCTTACTTTCATTCTGCCACCAAATTTTTTGTTCCAATGATTCCTACTTTTGACATTAAGGCCTTGAGAAACTAAAATTGTTTTGTAAGATTCTGCTTCACTTTTGAACTCTCTTTCATTTGCTTCTACTCACCTAAGTGTGGTGATAATAATTCCGTTATGCTTTTATTTGTATCATTCAGTTTTTGTTATCTATTCTTATAGAAATTAAAGTATTAAGTTATGGATACACCTATGCGGTCTTCCGCTTCTAAATAAATTACTATTGACATAGGCTGTGACAGAGAGAGAAGCAGGGTCGAATAAAGGTGTCACAGACAAGCAGATACGCTTGAAGATATTTTCACCAAATGTTCTTGATATCACTCTAGTAGATCTACCTGGTATAACGAAGGTTCCTGTTGGTGACCAACCCTCTGATATTGAAGCAAGAATTAGGACGATGATCATGTCGTATATCAAAATTCCAAGTTGTTTAATTCTTGCTGTTACAGCAGCAAATTCTGACTTAGCAAACTCAGATGCTCTTCAGATTGCAGGAAATGCTGATCCTGATGGTAATTTCTGCTCTTCTGCATTTAGTATTCCTGGTTGAATTGCATCTGACTTGTGTATGCAATTTCCTATTGACAGGTCTACGAACCATAGGAGTAATCACAAAGGTGTGATTTTTATTTTTTAACCTAGATTTCTTTTACAGGTTTGATACAGTGACACATTTGCAAGATGTTTATTTTGTGCTGATATGGTTTTGACTCATGTTTTAATGACTTCAGTTGGATATAATGGATAGAGGTACTGATGCCCGTAATCTGTTGCTTGGAAAAGTGATTCCTCTGAGACTTGGTTATGTAGGTGTTGTGAATCGTAGTCAGGAGGTACTTTCTTAAACTTCATAGAAGATTGTTTATTCTCTGCTGTATGTGATATGATGGTGGTAAGTATAAATGATACTTTATTGCTGTGGAACATGAATATATAAATCTTGTTAAAGATTTACACTTTTTTTTACTACTCCCTTTTTGTTCCTTTGAAAGTCATACCTAATAGTTATTTTAATTCGGTGTTGGCTTTCTTGCATATATGCAAATATGGATTATCAGATTAGGAAATTAATTTGAATTGTTTCTAATAAGGCTGTTTATTGTTGTACTTCAAACAGGATATTATGATGAACCGAAGTATTAAGGATGCTCTTGTGGCCGAGGAGAAATTTTTCCGCAGCCGCCCAGTATGCTTACTCTTCTTTGAATTATTATTTATCTGTTGGCATGGATTTAGAAACTCTTCTAAATAGAAATTTTTCATATGATGACATAGGTATATAATGGTCTAGCTGATCGCTGTGGCGTCCCTCAGTTGGCAAAGAAGTTGAACCAGGTATAACATTTTTTGAACTCTTATAAAGTTGTCTAGTGTTTGCAACTGTTATACTACTGTAGTTTGGGCCCTCCCTTATGAAGGTTGCTATATTAATGCAGATAGATTATGACCTTAAGCTTTATAATTATTTACAGATTCTGGTACAACATATTAAGGCAGTACTTCCCGGGCTCAAATCACGCATAAGCTCTACCCTAGTTGCTGTTGCCAAGGAGCACGCCAGTTATGGGGAAATCACAGAATCAAAGGTGCGCTTATTGTTAGTTAAAACTATAGTGATCTATCAATGTGTTAAAAGGCGGAGGTGTTCCATGGATTGCCCCTCCTAGGCGTGAGGCTGCCTAAATAATTTAATATATATTGTATATATAATTATATATTGAGATTAGAATACTTAAAAACTTGAATTTTGAAACAAATTATGGTGGTTTGGAGAATTTTGAAACAAATTGAGGTATGGGATTGGAGTAAAATTGAAATATAGGATTGGGATTGAGAATTTAGGGTTTGAGGAATTGGGGATGGGGTGAAATATAGCAGAGAGAATCAGGTATTGGTTGGTGAAATATACGGAAAAAATGGGATATTGGGTGGTGAAAATAGCAGAGAATTGGTAGAGAAGGACTGCAATGATTAAAAAGAAACAAAAAAAATTAGACTTGGCCAAAACGACGTCGTTTTGGGCCAAGTCTTTATAAAAAATAAAAAACCTTTCTTCTTCCTCGCGCTGTCGTCTTCTTCGTGAAGATGCCGCTGCAACATAGTTACAGAGCACAGAGTTTTCTAGGAAATTTCAGATTTCAAGCAAGATTTTGGATAACGGGAAAGCCCAGTCAACGCCTCAGGCGTGCCCCAATGAAGCCTAGGCGAGTTTCCGCCCAATCCAAGAAAACAGAGGTGAAATTGCCAAAGCCCCGCCTAGGCGCACCCCGAGGCGCGTCTTTTAAAACATTGTGATCTATATGGATTATATTATTGGACGATTCAGTTTTATGCTATAATTGAGGTTATTGGGTTTCTGTTCTAACCACGATACAGGACTTGTTTGTAATTTATAATATCTGTCATGCAATCTTCTGTGCTTTACATTGATGTGATAATAGGCAGGTATAAATGTGATGCAACTTCAACGACCGTTGCGATGCCACAAGAGTTGTAAACTTGACTATTTTGACACTTGAATTCTATGAGTAGATTCCCCACTTTAAGTTCTGGTGGTCATTGTCCTTAATATGATTTCTTTATGTTTATATAACCACCTTTCTTATTTTTTGTTGCCAATAGGCTGGTCAGGGAGCTCTTCTTCTTAATATTCTTTCAAAGTACTCTGAAGGTAAATATGGTTTTACGTCCTATTTATCCTTTTGTCTTTCCTAATAAATGCTATGGATCATGTTGTTTAGTTTGTATATTTTACCTGTGTATTCATCTGTATTGTGTAGAATGTGTAAACTGATCTATGGTATCTGAAATTTCTTGTTGAAAACAGCATTTTCTACAATCGTCGAGGGAAAAAATGAAGAAATGTCAACAACTGAGCTTTCTGGTGGAGCGCGAATTCACTATATTTTTCAAAATATCTTTGTGAAGAGTTTGGAGGTTTGAACTTTGTGTTACATATCTGGCTGAGATCTTATATTGCCAAATCTCTCTGATATTCTTTAATTAGTGGAGCAGCATACAAATGGCATTTATGCTTTAATTTTGCATGTAACTTAAAATACAATTGTTTTGCTCTATCCTAAGCATGATTTATTTTCCTTCATCTTTGGTATGATGACAGCATACTGTATTACAGTTTCAATAATATCGCTTTCAAGAAATCTGTTCTATATTTTAATTTGTATGCCAATTTAGGTTATTGATCCATTTGGCCAGTTGAGAGCACAACAGATAGCAATTTAAAAATTAAACTATTTTTCACTTCACCAATTAAATGGAGTAATTTTCTTATTTGTTTTTGTAGGAATGATAACTTATAAAATCTTTAAAAGCCTATGCAGTTTTTTTCAATGTGGACACTGGCGTGACTGTCCGATGTTATATGGATATATGGGTCCTTAAAATTCAAATTAATGCAAGTTTGTCCTTTTTACTTTTTTTCGTTTTTAGCCGTTTAAGTCTTTCTACATATAAAGGGTAACTCAACTGTCAAATGTTTCAATTTAAGTTTCTTTGTGATGAAAACAATATGACCTTTGTCCTTAACACATTTTGAAGTATATTTCTGTGTGCAACTTTAGAGAGTTTAAAAGTGCCAGATCTTGCTTATAGAGAACTATGGTATGATGAGGTTTAAAAGCTAAATGACTTTTATTCAGTCTTTCCCTCTTCCTAAGGTGTTTTGTGGTTGGTAAAGGGGTCACCTTTATAAGCTTTGCCATCATTAAATGATATGATTTGGTTTCGTCTGTAGGAGGTGGATCCATGTGAGGATCTTACAGATGATGACATTCGAACTGCCATTCAAAATGCCACCGGTCCTAAATCTGCATTATTTGTACCAGAAGTAGGTTTTATTACTTTCTCACTTTCTGCTTCTTTTTTTTTATAATTATTTTTTTAAAATTTGTTTACTTGTGATTTAGAGGCAGATTGTTTAATTTTACATTAGCACGTCCATTCTTTCTTTATTTCATTTCTTTTCTTTACTTGGACTCTCTCCATTAATCAAGAGTGTCATTTTAACTTTCCTGCATATAGGTACCTTTTGAAAATCTTGTCCGGAGGCAAATAGCTCGCTTGTTAGATCCAAGCCTTCAGTGCGCTAGGTTCATATATGACGAGTTGATGAAGGTAGAAAAAGTGGTACTTGTATTTTCATTTTGTTTTCTCAGTTATACACATTCCTAATTCGGTTTTCAAATAATATTGTCATCTGTTCAGATTAGTCATCGCTGCCTAGTAAGTGAATTGCAGCGATTCCCTATTCTAAGAAAGCGTATGGATGAAGTCATAGGGAACTTCCTGCGGGAAGGCCTTGAACCCTCTGAGACAATGATTGGGCATATTATTGAGATGGAGGTATGGTGGTTAAGATACTCTGCACTATAGTGGTGGTGCATTATTTGAATTAGTTGGTAATGCTAATTCTTTATGACCTTTGTGAGCCATAATTTTTTTTTTTTAAATAACTGCCTTTTATCTTTCCGACCCCACTCAGTGGGAAAAGGCTTTCTTGCTGTTGTTGTTGTTGTTGTTGTAACTGCCTTTTATCTTTGCTGGTATCATCTATTGCTTAATCTATGTCCCTGTTCTGCCTGAGTTGGAAATGATGTTGGGGCTTTGGTATTTAGTTTCCTTGTGTTTTCTGTTGTATCTTGCCCTGCCTGCTGCATTATTGTCATTTGGTGCATATACTGTTAGTGTTTATGGCTATTGATTCTGAGTTTTTATGAAGGATTATGTATTTGAATTTCTGGGAAGAACTGCAGAGAATGTGCAGCAATGGTGATGTGAAAGATGATGATTGTATTGATTGTTTTTTTCACACATTTAGTGTGATATTACCGTTAGAGGAGAGAGAAGAGAGATTCTTCTCTAACTTACATCAAGATCAAATCCTAGCCTTCAATCTTATCACCCTATGAGATGATTACACGTCATAATTCATTGCTTAAATCTTAGGCTAGCTAGAGAAGCCGCATGGACTATGATCCAACGGCTCTCATTACATCCAAATGAAAACATTATAAAATGAACTTTAAATGTAACTGTGGCTCTAAGAAATCTGGAGAAGGGGTTAAGCATCAACATATACAGTCATGATATTGGGCTCTCATTACATCCAAATGAAAACATTATAAAATGAACTTTAAATGTAACTTTGGCTCTAAGAAATCTGGAGAAAGGGTTAAGCATCAACATATCCAGTCATGGAATTGGTTGGCATTAGTGTTTTTACTTATAACTTGATTTTGGTAATAATTTACCTTTGTCTAAACTGTATTCCACAAATTCCATACCACATAATGGCTCAGTGATGCCATTTTCATAACGCGGAATTCTATTGGGACCCAATACTTATTTTAAATGTGAATCGTCCATTTTACCTGATATGAAATTACCGTTACGGACAAAGCAGTTAAAAGAAATTTCACTAGACCCAACTGAAACACATACCTACAACCCACATCTTCATCAAACCCTCACTGACTCACTATTACTCTCACAAGGTCAAACTTCTAAGTAAGGCCTAACAAGGTTTAGACACTCACATTGATGCAAGTAAGCTATTCTTGACAGATGGAGGGTCAAATTGTTGTTTGAAAGCCTCCAAATGAGGTGTTGACCAGCTTGTTTGAGTTCTTTTTAGTAACCTTTCCATGAATTGAAAACTACTGGTCAAGGTTCTGTTGGGTAAACTAGCCTTCTGAAATAGTTTCTTGGGCATGTAGAACTATTGGGAAAAAGTCAGGTTTTGGGAATCATTATAAGCTTCACTTTCTCCACCATCTAGGGATCTGTCATTGTCTGTAATTTTATTAGATTGGGGAGCTGCTGTAGGATAGCTGTTCGAGTTGTACTACATTGTAAGAGGGTATTTTAGTCTTCTTTGAGAGGGTAGTTTTTCAAGTTCTACCACTATGTTTTGTATGGATTTTTTTAACACTAGTAAATTTAAGTTTCTCATAAAAAAATTGAAATGAGCATGTTGGGTCCCAATAAGGATCCCATGCTTTAATACAGATTTTGGACTATAGCAACTTTATAACCTTTCAGAGCATCTGTAATTGTTTTTTTTTTTTCGTCTACTGTATTTTTGTGAGCATATTTGGGTCTTATTGTAATTCAATTTTGCAGATGGACTACATCAATACTTCACACACAAATTTTGTTGGTGGGAGTAGGGCTGTGGAGCTTGCATTGCAACAGGTGAAATCCTCTCGGATACCACTGCCCCTTTCAAGGCAAAAGGTATGTGCATTAGTTGTATAATTTTTTCACTGCAATCAGTCAGTACCCCCACCTCCCTCCCCCCCCTTCTCTTTTTTTTTTTTTTTAATTCTTTAATGTCTTTTATTTCTGTTATGTGAATTAGGATGGTGTAGATTCTGATAAGGCACCAACATCCGAAAGAAGTTTGAAATCTAGAGCAATTCTTGCTAGACCAGTAAATGGAATCGTGCCTGACCAGGTATGGGAAAGTTGCCCCTTTTCTGAGGTTCATTATATGGCAACTCAGCTTGAGTTGCTAAGCAATTTTTCTATAGTTACCACAGTTACATGTGGAGAGAGACGCTAAATTTACTACCATTAATCACAATCAGTGTTTTCAAGGGCATTAGCCAAGCGCTTCTTAAGGTTATATTCAAGTTGAGGTGCAACCAAAACGGTTCAGGTAGTCCTCTGAAAAGTGAACTCCTGAAATTTGTAAGCCTTTTTCATGAGGCGTACGCTTCATTCCTTTAAATTTACCTGTGCCAACAGATAGAATGAAAGTTAAAACAACCCAAAATATCCCTTTCTCCCTCTCTGTAGCAGTTGACTTAGAAACCCTAAGATTGAACTCTAAACTGAATAACAGCAACTCTCACCTTTAATCCATAAACCCGAACTATCTTGGAGGTAAATTAGGAAATAATCCCCATCTCTGCAGAAATTCTGGTAGTTTCTATTTTGTGCTGCTTGTGCTAGTTTTCTTGACAGCCCATTTTGGGCTTTTTACATTGAAGACCTTGATAAGATTACACTTAAAGAGAAAAACATTCCAAACCCAATGAGAGAAGGGAAACAATTGAATTTTGCAACTAAAAATGAATTAGAACATGACAGGTGGATAGTTGAGGTTTATTTTTCTTCTCCAATTTATCTCAGGAAGTGTTTTATTATGAAACTTATAGTTGTCAGGGTGTGTTTTGTAACTTGTTTCTTTCCCTTTGGCTTCAATATAACTTCAGAATCTAGGAACAGCTTTTGTCCTTTTGACTTTCGTGATGAGGACATCAACAAGAAGTTTTTATGGTTCATTGCTGGAAGAGTTAAAAAGAGAGAATACAATCCAATTCCTTTTAGGGCTGGATGAAAACTTTTGGAGCCTGGTTTTATTATTAGGTCCTACTTTTATTTAAAGTTTCCCATTTCTAGAAGGATTTGGTTAATTTCCTATTCTAGTGGTAGTCATAAAATGTAGGGGGTTCTTTTATTCTATTGTATTGATATATCGAGGCTTCCACCACCTTGCAAGAACCAAACGCTATTCTAGTGGAAGTGTCATAAAATGTAGGGGGTTCTTTATACTATTTTATTGATCAAGGCTTCCACCACCTTGCAAGAACCAAACGCCTTGCCTTATGCCTTCACCATTGAAAACAATGCTCACTATTTCAACTTGTCTAATTGTATTTGTGATTTGTATGGATGACTGACAGGGTCCACGACCTGTGGCAGACAATGAAAAAGTTGCATCTTCTGGGAATATATTAGGTAACCCAATTTCATTTTAAATATTTTTAGTGATTGATGGTAACATGTTGACACTAAACGGTGAATTCAACAATATCTGTATAATATCTATGTTGTCCTCTTGGTGGGATGATAAGGTCCTGTGCATGTGCTTTCGTATGTATCAATGCGTGATTTCATGTTGGAATTCACATGAAATGATGGAATTCAATGTATTTTACTTTATCATCCTTTGCAATTGATTAGGAGGTTCAACTGGTTCAAGTTGGGGGATTTCTTCAATTTTTGGTGGGAATGATAACCGCACACCTGCTAAAGAGAGCATAATAAACAAGTCATATAACGAACCTATTGACAACATTGAACAAGCAATCTCAACGATCCATTTAAGAGAGGTATTTTTTCATTTTCAATATTGACTTTGCCTGTGGGCCTTTATCTTGTAATTCTATTTTAAATATCTGACGTTTTATTTTTCAGTGTTTTCCTAACTTGTTTACCCTTCTTTCAGCCCCCAACTGTATTGAGGCCCACAGAGAGCCACTCAGAGCAGGAGACAATTGAAATTGCAGTCACAAAACTCCTATTAAGATCATACTATGACATTGTTAGGAAGAATATAGAGGATTCTGTACCAAAAGCAATAATGCACTTCCTGGTAATATCGACTTTCATGGATGTGTCCAGCTATTTCTTTTTATTTTGCGTCCTTTTTCCTTTTTTTTTTCTTTTTTTTCCAGTGTTTTCTTTTTCATATTCTACAATGGTATGATATTATAGTTTTGTGTTATACAATTACCTATGAGGTACAAGTGGTAGAATTGATTTTCATATAACGTGGTATGTCAAATTTATACAATGATGAAACTTCAACTATTTTCTTGCAACCTCTTAAATCTAAATGCTTCCTTATTATACCCACAATTTTTTGGAGTCTTGTGAGTAAACAAAGTTTTTTTGTACCATATATATGTATTTGTTTGCTCATCCGCCTTGCATAGATTCTTGTACTATTTTATTGTATGAAAGTATATGTAGTTAGTGTTATTTTTTAAAGCCATAAATTTATGTAATATTTTCCCAAGATTGATATTGCATGATTAAACTCATTATCAGTCGCGTGATATAAACTGATTTATGAGCATTTCATAGATTATAATTACTCTTTTCATCAATATGTACTCAGGTAAATCATACAAAGCGTGAGCTGCACAATGTCTTCATTAAGAAGCTTTACCGGTAACAGAAAAAGCATCTGTCAATTTTACATGACACTGTATATGTTTTATTCTATTGACTAGTTTCCTGTATTGACTGTTGATTGATCGGTTTGGGTTTTACAATGTCAAACAGTGAGAACCTATTTGAAGAGATGCTGCAGGAGCCAGACGAAGTAGCAATGAAGAGAAAGCGCACCCGGGAAACCCTCCGAGTTCTGCAACAGGCTTTTCGGGTATGTTTTTCCTAATTGAGCTTCAGAGGTCGAAGGGATAAACAACTCCAGATGGAGCTCCATGGAAATAGTCTCTGCATTGTCTGTGCGCATTCCGTACGTTGATGTGTGTAGATCATCCCAATTAAATGCCAATGGCAAATTGCACTTCTGTCTGGGCAAAGCAGTATGGGATTTTAGGAAATTTTGATTTACTTCAACAAATATTACATTTGACATAGGTTAATGGACATTTCGTTTTCTAATATAGGTTAATGAAAAAAAATTCTCTTCAATTAAGGCCAATACTTGTTAAAACTTCTCATCAACCTCCCCTTAATGATCAATGTACTCTATCGTGTCATTAATTAATTGATGATTCTTTTCAGAAAGGAAAATGAAATTACTGCTTTTAGATCATACAGCGGGAAGTGATCAGTTTATTATGTTGGTACTCACTGTTTTTCTTTGTATGTAGACATTGGATGAACTGCCTTTGGAAGCCGACACAGTTGAAAAAGGTTACAGTTTGGGTGCTGATCCAACAGGGTTGCCAAAGATCCATGGATTGCCAACATCATCAATGTACAATACAAGTAGTTCACATGATTCCTACTCAGCATCACCTAAGAATACCAAGTCTAGAAAGTCGTCTCACTCGGGGGAGCTTCACTCGCCATTTTATTCTAATGCGGATTCAAATGGAAGTGGACGCATGTACATGCCGGGTCTATATCCCACTGTTGATCAATAAGCGGTTCGAGCAGCACTGCAAGTCTTTCAAAACAGTGTCAAAGTATTATATTCATTTGATTAATCTATCCGATTCTGGAGGTGATTGGAAGTACACCTTCAGTAGGCAGATTGTTGGGGAGTTAGCATCCGGCATTGCTTTTACGTCTGCGTATTTCTCGACCCGTTTATTTTATATAATAGTATAGGAAGCTGATGATTGTATTGTTTTATTGTTCGTAACTAGGCCCCAAGAATAACAGGGACCCGTCTCTCTTACCTATTTTTGACACAGTCTGATGGTTCTCTCAAGTCCTCACTCTCAGAATAACAGGGACCTGTCTCTCTTACCTATTTTTATATATTTTTCGTTTTTTTTTTTCATTTGATATCTCTTTCGAAATTATGCGTGCCGCAACAACCATTTGTCAATTATCCAAGTGAGTGGAAATGTCTTCTAATTTTCTTATGTGTTTGATTTGTTTGTTTGGTAAAGAATTCTCTTATGTTTTATTTCTTTATTGTATATGTAGTTGACTCGTTTCACGGGGTGGGGTGGGCAAACAGGTTTTGGACCTGTAAGTCGGGGCACGTCCAGATATTGTAAATACAAAATGGGCCGTTCCATGGCGAGTTCAACTAATTGGCAGATTGGGGGCAAGTCGAAATGTCTTTAATTAATAGTGTGTAGGTTAGAATCTCTCAGATGAGATTGCAGAAATAAATAAAAAAATTGTAAGAGGATAATTCGGAATACAAAATAGGACAGCTGCAAATATTATTCCACCTGCAAAGACAGACAGCTGTCGAACATATGGTCGAGGGTTCGGGACTCGGATTCTCTCGCCTCTTACTCTTATTTCATTTTTTCACCTTCTCTTACATTTTGTTTTTTGTCTTATTGTCTTTATAAAAAAAAATCAATATAATATGTTGACGTGATTTAAGTGTAACCGTTTAAATAGGAAGAGAGAGAATAGAAGAGAGATTAGGAGAGGAGAATCCTCCTCGGAAGACTCGAGGGTCTGTGTGCCGAATCCGCGTATGCCTGCCTATTTGGGAAACCTTACTAGTTTGTTTCATAGGATTCTTACTCATGCAGTCCTCCACATCAAATAATTGGAACTTAGTCGGTACAAAGCATAATAAAATAGCCACTTGGTCACCCACTTTTCAAAACCTCATCGTTCAGCTAGTAGCTACAACCGATCCCTATCCAACTTGGTTGGCGACCTCCCACAGAATTGAACCTCAATCCTGGGTTTGTGATTTGAGTAATATTTTATTTCTCACCACTTATCGTTGAGACGCTTTAGGTTCAATTTTTTGCCAAACAAATTCGAACTAAATTGTTATGGCTAATGCACTGTGAGGTTTAGCACAAAAAATTCTAAATTTAAATAATATATATCGTACTTCATGTTAAATACATGTATTATAATTTAGTTTTAAAGTGGTTTTGTGGTGATCATTATACATCTAGGCAGTCAACATGTCACGCAATATCTAACAGTCACATACAGTAATTTATTTTTATTGAGAAGCACTGGAATAAATTTGATTCCCGCTTTATTTACTTTATGCAAATTTCTTTCACTTTCATCTCAAACACACATTTCTTACTATCAATATGGTTGCCTATGGTCTAGCGAAGCTTGCTTTATTTTTTTTGTATGATGATATTTTATATGCTTGAAGAACCTCCAAACATCATTCTGGGTTTTTTATTTTATTTCGATACTGTAATAATTCTTATTAATTACAATCGAATCTCCATATCACGCTTTTCCTCGTATAATTCCACTAGTTTAGAAGGTAAGCGTTGAATTATATATATATATATATATATATATATATATATATATATATATATATATAAAATTGATTTTTATAACTGCGTTTCCGGTCGAGCTGCATTTCTTTATTTTTGTTTTTGCATGCGGAATCACATGCAAATCCTGGCATTACAAGTTGCAAAAGCAAAAGTGCTTTCCTCCTCTTGTGGATCCTTGGTAATTGGATTAGAGCTCAAGTGCTCTTGTGCTCTTGCTTCTCTATTTCGAATCTTCCTTTACAAGCTAAATGGTTGTCAATCGTTCACCTACATAGAATGCTCATACATGATCAACAGACACACACGACAATCTAAGTGTACATGTCATTACCAATGAAAATATAAGAAAAATACTAATTTTCTTTATTTGAGTCTCTTGATTTTTATTTTTTCTTTTACTTTATACAACTCATATATAAAAATAAACATTTTGTTCAAAAAATATTAAAATAAACATAAGTGCCTTAATTTTTTTATAAGACAAGATCAGCCGGGCATAGACCATATATAATAAACTATATATAACGAAGTGTGCTATCTACACTCTTTTTTACTTCTCACACACTTTTTGTTAATTTTTATCCGTTGATCTTCTTCAATTCATTGACCTGACGACCGAAAACAAAAAAAATGTGAGAGAAGTAAAAAGAGATGTATAAATATCACACCCCTGTATAATAGTAGGTAGACTAATGAGAATTGAGAAGGCCAAAAACCACAAAACGTGTCAATCATCTATACGTCACCCTCTCCCATCATTTGTGCACTCAAACACACCACGAATCTCGGGCCCCTCTGAGAGTCCGAGGTTTCCCAATTCCCCACGCTTTTCATTTACACTCGCCAACACTCGCTCTCTTCTTCTTACGCGTGTCCACCACACTCAGCATTTCCTCCGATTCCCTCCCGCTGGTCAACAGGCCTCTGTTTGATTCACCTGACAAAATATTGGCCCCAAAAAGCGAGGCGAGTAGAAAGGTCTTTCTCTACTCTAGCGAGTAGGGAATACGTTCCAGACCATTACCACTAGGCGGTTTCCCTGCAGAATAGTCCATACCGCGTTTCCTCAAATAAACAGGGTTTCTGCTTGTGGCTTTCCATATAACGCATTTAGAGGTAGGTATATCTGGGGAAACTAAGGAAAGAGGGAGGCTGCTACTGTTTTCTCCATGGCTTGTTTCTTCTAAGTAAGAGGTCTACAACTTTATATTTTGAGGAAAAAATAAAATAGGAAGCACAACTTTTTTTTATAGATAAATATGATGATTTTTGTTCTTTTGAGTTTTCTTGGTTCTTGTTGGTTATCTCGTTTTGCTTCATATTACGCTATTTTTGGCATGCTTTTGGTCTTGTTTGCTTCAAGTTTTGATAACCAGTTCAAGCGAATAGGAATTTTTTTTTTGAATATGAGTAACTAATATAATTTCTCTATGTATATATCTACCTATCTGATATAGAAGAAGGTATGGGGAGAGGAAAGATTGTGATTCGAAGGATTGACAATTTGACGAGCAGGCAAGTGACCTTTTCGAAGAGAAGA
The DNA here is from genome assembly GCA_963580275.1 of Crataegus laevigata. Classification (NCBI taxonomy): domain Eukaryota; kingdom Viridiplantae; phylum Streptophyta; class Magnoliopsida; order Rosales; family Rosaceae; genus Crataegus; species Crataegus laevigata. The sequence goes on from OY756941.1 coordinate 9,635,606, forward strand.
AATGGGTTGCTTAAGAAGGCTAAGGAGCTATCAATCCTTTGTGATGCTGAGGTTGGATTGATTATCTTCTCTAGCACCGGCAGGCTTTACGATTATGCTAGCACTAGGTTAGATATACATCTCTCTCTCTCTCTCTCTCTCTCTCTCTCTCTCTCTCTCTCTCTCGCTCTCTCTCTCTCTCTCTCTCTCTCTCTCTCTCTCTCTCTCTCTCTCTCTCTCTCTCTCTCTCTCTCTCTATATATATATATATATTGCCAGTGAACATTTTTGTTGGATTGAGTTTGCACTGGAACTAGAGCTACTTGTTCTATATATATGTCTTTAATGGTCTATCGAATTTTAATTTTCCTAGCTGACTTAGTAGAATTTATGTATCCATGTTGATATATGATGTATGTTCTAGCATAGGTTTTGAGGTGGACTTGTTATTGGACTAGTTCAGAGACGACATATATTAGCTGTAGCGTCCTTTTTTTATGAATATATATGTGTGTGTGTGTATATATATATATTGCATGTCGAATTACTTACCTGAAGATGTTATTTGGCTATGTTGCTTCCTGTCTTAGGTCATGGATTGTGTAGAGCTTTCCCTCGTCTATTTTGCATAGGAATTCAGAAAGCTATATTATCTCTGATAAGAAACTGCTTTTAAAAACTTCCAACGAAAAAAAGGTTATACAGATAAAAGTATTTACATATGAATGCTTCTCACAGTGTGCTATATATAGGATTAAATTATGATATATATGCAAGAGCTGACTGTTTACATATAATGATAAATAGAGACACGATCGATGGAGTTAATGGATGATACGAAATTACATTGAATCTAGTTATTTAGTAATGTTCAACGAAGAGGGGTTTCTGAATCTTGTTATTTAGTAATGATAAATAGAGACACGATGGAGTTAATGAATGATACGAAATTACATTGAATCTAGTTATTTATAAGCGACCTCAACATTCACAGACTCTTTTGTGCATTTTGACAACTTGATCAACAGCGATGATGTGGGGAGATTTACTGATATATACCTACTCTCCATGTTAAAAAACCGAATTCTCTTCTGATCTCCCTCCATGATGATTTCATAATGTTCAGCAACACTTGGTTGTTGTAGCCTTTTGAATGCTCACTTGTGAAGATAACCTTTAGCAATTTGATGTGAATGATTTATTCACGACTGTTTTATCTTCGTTCAACGTCTCAGTCAAGTGAAGGAAGAGTCATTATACTTATCAGAACAAAGATGTAGTTAAAACATGATATTATAGTTATATTGGGTCATACTTTGTTACTTTTAAGTTTTATCTATATCAAATCGTGCAATTTTATAAGCATGAAAAAAAAATCGAGAGTTGTCCAATGATATTATAGAATCTCCAACACTGCTAGCTACAAATTTGTTAGTGTGAAAATGATTCAAAATCTATAATAGCTAGTCAGTTTGGTATGAGCATCTCCTACATTACTAGCTAAATAATTCATTTGCAAGAGCTAGTTGTTCTTGTGAAAATTGTTGATTCATTTAAGATGGACAAAGCCTCATGAAATATTGCAAGCCTTAAAACCATTTAAATCATTTTCCATCTCAAGTGGTTAAAGGATCAACAAATGAATTGAATAGTACAGAAACTGTAAGTCCTCAATCACAACCCAGCTCCCTTCCTTTGCCTTGGATACTCACCTAATAAGTGCTTGAAATATCCAGCCATGGTCAAAGCCAAATAAGCCACGGACACCAAATCACCTAATAAGTGCTTGAAATATCCAGCCATGGTCAAAGCCAAATAAGCCACGGACACCAAATCAATGTGCCAAAATGAAACTTCTCATTCATCAGTCAAAACTTGTTGAAATGATAGAATATTTGATTTGAGGGTGCAACCATTTGACATATATGCCCAACATCAGGTTAGGGTTTTAAGGCTCCAAAGAGCTGCCAGAGGTGATGGTTGAGTAGAAATGAGTGTCTGGGAGATTTTTTGGTAAGGTTAGGGTTAGGGTTTTAAGGGTACAAAATAAGAGGAGAAATGAGTTTTGGTAACTAAGGTAGGATTTCAGTTTACTTTTTTTAAGCCTACAAACTAAGGAACCAGATTCTCACTTCAGTAATACGCTAGCTAGCAGCTGGATCAGTGACCTAATTACTGGATTTGGCTATCAACTAAGATTTGATATAGGATGGCTTCTTTTTCATTTTAATTAAGTGTGGCTTTTTTATTGTTGGGAAGAAAAATATTACTCAACAGTAGCTATGCATAATGCGAATCAGGGCCAACAAATATCATCATTTAAGCAATTGAAATGACCAAAATATGTAACAACATGAAAAAGCATTGCCAGATTCCTTAATACTCAAAGGGACTCTAGCTCAAGTTGCCAATGGCATTTGGCCCTCCCGCAGTTTGTCTGCATAGAAAAAACGGGTTACGGATTTCCACAAATCCGTTTAAAACAAATATTACAAGTATTTCCCCTATATGGTTGATAAACTTGTTTAAACAATAGTTAAAAAAGATTATAGGGATTTTTGCTTTAGTTTAGTCACTTGAATACAGTAGTGGAAGCATTTCAACTTATGTACCATATATATATATATATATATATATATATATATATATACACATACATACATAGTTATTATTCATAACATAAACAGTATTAACACCATATAGCAATCACATTGGTCAAGAAACATACAAAGTGTATATGTCCATTGAAAAAGTAAAGGACAAAAAATATCTCATTACAATCAAAACCTAAATAATATTCACAAGGTACATGATTGTTGCTATTGAGAATTAAGCTGCACACTAGCTTAATATCGACCTGCAGATGACAATCCTGCAGAAGGAAGTTGAAGGGATTGCAGAGATTAAAGAGATAAAGAACTTACTATTTTTAGAAGTAGCCGTTAGATTTAAATTACAACGGCTAGGTCAATTTCTAATCTAGGAAACCTTTACAGCTGTTATTCTTATCTGATTAGGGTTGTACTATGTCATTCAATCCTCTCCCAAGTGGAGGGATTGCAGCCTATGATGGCATCAATGGCTGAAGATGCGTCCTTGATCCCTGAAAAATAGGATCTGACATTGGGTCTGTGGTACTGATATATTCTCTGCGCATTCTTCTGCATTCATATGAAAAAATAGAATACAAGAACTTTCTTCTTCATTTTTTCGAGTACTTAATTTTTCTGAAATATCTTGTGTTGAAAAAGTGTTCACCTTTATCTGTTAATCATCCAAGAAGTTATGCCTGATACCATTTTAACATGGTATTAGAGCGCAAGGTCTGATTCTAGAAAGGGGCGTAAACTGTGGAGAGGTTCATTCTGCGAAAATTTCTCAGAAATGATAAGGGTGGTTCCTTAGTTGGTGAGTTCTCCGATACTCACTAAGAAATGGTGGGATCAGGTTATTCTGGTAGAGATTTACGAACTCCACAGTTTGATGGCACAAATTACGATTTTTGGGCTGTCAAAATGGAAACTATCCTCATAGCACATGATCTATGGGATGCGGTAGAACTCGGAGTGCAACCACAACAGATTCCCGAGAAGGAATAAGGCTCTGGAGATGAAGAGAGTGAGGCTGAGCAAGTTCCAGTGGAAGCAACCACCATCTCCAAAGAAGACAAAATAAAAAACGCCAAGGCGTTGAGTCTTATTCAGGGAGCTATAACATATGAGCTCTTCCTTCGCATCAGAAATGAGAAGACTGCGAAGGGTGCTTGAGATATTCTGAGAAGAGAGTTCAGAGGAGATAAAAAGGTAAGAGCTGTAAAACTTCAAGCAGCTAGGGCTGATTTTGAGTATATGAGAATGATAGAAAGTGAAACCCTAGATGATTATTTGGCTATGTTTTTTGGAATTGTGAATAATTTGAAGTCACTTGGTGAGGATGTGCCTGAGAAAAGAATTGTGCAAAAGCTTTTGATGAGTTTAAGTAGAAGGTATAAGTCTATTGTGTCCATTATAGAAGAAACTCGAGATCTGGATGTTATTAGAGTTGAAGAAGTCATTGCATCTGTCAAAGTCTATGATAAAAGAGAAGACTTGCATGATGAAAGGGATAAGGTGACAGGAACTGAGAGAACCTTTAGTAGTCTCAGAGTTGGTAACACTCAAGCTACTGGAATTCACAAAGGCTCACAGAATAAGCAAAACCAGAAGTGGCAAGGGCAATAAAAGAAGGGAAAGAATTGGTCTCAAAATGGAAATTGGAACAATACCAGTGGTTCAAGCTGGAACAACAACCTTGGGGGAAATTGGAACAATAAATTCAATCCACAAAACAAGCAAGGGAGTAGTAGTCAAAGTGGTGTGAAGCCACAATGTCAAGTTTGTGAAAAATACCATTTTGGTGTGTGCAGATACAAAGGAAAAGCCAAGTGTGGAAAGTGCAATTGATTTGGTCATATTGCAAAGGACTATGAAAGTCACAAGCAAGTAGCCAACTATGCAAAGGAAGAAGAAGTAACCACATGAACCATGTTCTATGCTTGTCACTCAACCCAAATTGCACAAGATAGAATTGTATGGTTTGTGGATAGTTCTTGCAGTAACCATATGACCTCTCAAGAGTCTATCTTGATAAATATTGATAGATCTGTAACATGTAAGGTCAAAATGGGCACCAGAGATCTTGTACAAGCTATTGGGAAAGGCACTTTAGTTGTAGAAACTCAGCGTGGGAAAAGGTACATAAATGAAGTGTTGTTAGTTCCAGGTTTGGATGAAAACTTATTGAGTGTAGGCCAGATGATGGAGCATGGATATTATGTTCTATTTGGGGATAATATGGTAGTGATCTTTGATGATAGCAATCTTAACAATGTTGTAGCAAAAGTGATTATGGCAAGAAATCGATGATTCCCTCTTTCACTGGAATCTATAACCCTTACAACAAGAAAAACATCTGTGGTTGAAGATTCATGGATATGGCACAGAAGGCTTGGACATTTGAATTTTGGTAGTATAAAGAAGATGCAGCAGAAGGAAATGGTGCTTGGATTACCTATTTTAACTGAATTGGAAGATGTGTGTGAAGGTTGTGTATCAGGAAAACATCACAGAACACCATTTGACAAGGAGAAGGTATGAAAAGCAAGGCATCCACTTGAGTTGATACACACGGATGTATGTGGACCAATGAAAAATGAGTCCATTTGAGGGAATAGATACTACATCAAATTCATTGATGATTTCTCAAGGATGTGATGGGTATACTTTCTCAGAAATAAATTTGATACCTTCAATGTGTTTAAATTTTTTTAAAGCTTTTGTTGAATTGCAAAGTGGGTTCAATTTGAAGAAGCTAAGGAGTGACAGAGGTGGTGAATACACATCACATGAGTTTCTAGACTACTATGCAAGTATGGAAATGGAGAGGCAGCTTACCATTGCCTACTCTCCTCAGCAAAATGGAGTTGCTAAGAGAAGGAATAGGACAATATGTGAGATGGCAAGGTCCATGATGACTGAGAAAGAAATCCCTGTGAATTTTTTGGGCAGAAGCTATACGCACAGTTGTGTATTTGCAAAATAGATGTTTTACAACATTAGTGTTGGACAAAACACATTTTGAAGCCTTCACAGGCAGAAAGTCTGGAATTAATCATATGAAAGTATTCGGTTGTATTTGCTATACTCATGTCCCATCACAACTGAGGCACAAATTTAATGAAAAAGCCAGCAAGGGAGTCTTCATGGGATATGGAAGCTGTGAAAAAGGATATAGAGTGTATGATCTGCAATCTAAGAAGATTGTACTCTCAAGAAGTGTAATTTTCAATGAAAGTCAGTCATGGAACTGGAAAGGTGACCAAGTAGTCTCTCTCAATACCTTTCAATCTTGAAAGCAATAATGCAGAAAATGAAACCAAAGAAGAAGCATCAGATGCAACTCCATTCAACAATGCTGAAGGTTCTCACTCAAATACAAGTGTAAATGAGGTTGTTGAGAACAATGATGGAAGTCACAATCAAGGGTCCACACCTAGCTCCACTTCAGTGAAATTGAGAACACTGGAAGATATATATGCAAGATGTCATATGTGCATTATAGAACCAGAGAGCTATCAAGAAGCATCAAGTGATGCAGCTTGGTAAGAGGCTATGAATGCTGAATTGGAAATGATTGAGAAGAATAATACTTGGGAGCTAGTTGATAGGCCCATTGATAAACTTGTCATAGGTGTGAAATGGGTGTTTAAAACTAAGCTAAATCTAGATGGAACAGTTCAACAACACAAGGCTAGGCTTGTGGCAAAAGGCTATGCACAGAAACCTGGGATAGATTACAATGAAACCTTTGCATCAGTGGCAAGGTTAGACACAATTCGAACACTTATTGCTCTTGCAGGACAAAAAGGGTGGAAGTTATTTCAGTTGGATGTTAAGTCAGCATTTCTAAATGGTGTGCTTGATGAAGAAGTGTATGTTGAGCAGCCTAAAGGTTTTGAGTTGAAAAATGCAAGTCATAAGGTCTACAAGTTAAAAAAGGCCTTATATGGACTTAAACAGGCACCTAGAGCCTGGTACATTGAAATTGATGCATATATTCTCCAGTGTAAGTTCAAAAGGAGCACAAGTGAAGCCACACTATATACAAGATCTGATGATGAAGGAGGTCTGATAATTGTCTCAATATATGTTGATGACATTGTCTATACTAGAAGTAGTGACAAGATGCTAAGTGAGTTCAAAAGAGAGATGATGCAGATATATGAAATGTCTGATCTTGGTCCTCTACCCCACTTCTTAGGTATGGGGATACTACAAACTGATCAAGGAGTGTTCATTCACCAAAGTAAGTATGCCAAGTCCATACTTGTGAAGTTTGGGCTTGAAGACTGCAAACCAGTATCTATTCCTTTGCCCACTGGTGAAAAACTTAAGAAAGTGGATGGGAGTGAATTGGTTGATGAAGGTCTTTACAGAAAAATAGTGGGAAGTTTGCTGTATTTAACAGCAACTAAACCGGATTTGATGTATGCTGCAAGTTTGCTATCAAGGTTTATGAATAGTCCTACAAAGAAGCATCTGGGAGTTGCAAGAAGGGTACTAAGATATGTTCAAGGAACTCTTAACTATGGCATTGAGTATGTAAAAGACCAATCTTCAATTCTTATTGGCTTTTGTGATGTAGATTGGGCATGTAGTGAAGATGTTACTAGAAGCACTTCTGGATATGCTTTCAGTTTTGGTAGTGGGGTTTTTTCTTGGGCTTCTGTGAAACAAAACATAGTTGCACTATCGACAACTGAAGTTGAGTATGTTTCAGCATCTGAGGCAACCGCACAGTCCATTTGGTTGAGATTTGTTCTTGATGATTTTGGAGAAATGCAAACTGAGGCAACCCCCTTGTTCTGTGATAATATGTCAGCCATTTCCATGGTCAGGAATCCAGTTTTTCATCAGAAGACAAGACACATAAACAGAAAGTATCACTTCATAAGAGAAGCTCTACAAGAAGGTGTGATTGATCTAAGGTTCTGCATAAGTGAAGAGTAACTTGCAGATATATTTACAAGGCATTGCCAAAGGTGAGGTTCAACCAATTGAAACTTAGACTTGGAGTTAAGCCAATAAGCAGCTTAGGAGAGGCTGTTGAGAATTAAGTTGCACACTAGCTTAATATCGACGTGCAGATGACAATCATGTAGAAGGAAGTTGAAGGGATTGCATAGATTGAAGAGATAAAGAACTTACTATTTTTAGAAGTAGCCGTTAGATTTAAATTACAACGGCTAGGTCAGTTTATAATCTAGGAAAACTTCACAGCTGTTATTCTTATCTGATTAGGGTTGTACTATGTCATTCGATTCTCTCCCAAGTGGAGGGAACGCAGCCTATGATGGCATCAATGGCTGAAGATGCGTCCTTGATCCCTAAAAAATAGGATCTGACATTGGGACTGTGGTACTGATATATTCTCTGTGCATTCTTCTGCATTCATATGAAAAAATAGAATACAAGAACTTTCTTCTTCATTTTTTTGAGTATTTAATTTTTCTGAAATATCTTGTGTTGAAAAAGTGTTCACCTTTATCTGTTAATCATCCAAGAAGCTATGCCTGATACCATTTGAACAGTTGCATCTAACGACCATAACGCTTTGAGTTTCTTATCAGCATGAAATCAGTTATCGATCGTTTCAACAAAATGAAAGCGGAGCATCAACTGCCGAATCCTGCTTCAGAAGTCAAGGTAACCACTTAACAAAAAAAGCTCCAATTTTCTTTGTGCTGAATGCCTGCAATTATACTGAATAAAGGCATTATATCTATCTGACACTGTCACTAAGCTTCGTCGACAATGAGTACATGCTAGCCAGATTTGCTTTCATGTAACTTTTTATGCTCCACTTAATGCCTACGCATGCATACCACTTCTTTAATTACGTAGGTCTATGGTTTTGCCTATGTATAGTAACAAACATTAGCAAACATATAATCCCTTCTGAACAAGGTTGGATTATATCCTTTCGGAGAGATTATAGACAACCAAACATAGAAATAGCGAGAGCTAGCTCTCCAAGCGCCAGTAGTAACGAATTTAACTGTATGGGAAAGTACATGATGGGATTAGTCTAGATAGTCTGAAATAGCATTATGGAAGAACATGTATGCCTACAAAGTTAGAAATTAGGACTCGGAGATGTTACCAGTTTTCATTACAAAACTTCTGAGACAATCATAGAGCTCTATCCTCTTCAACGCATTCTTGGCACTTGACTCATGAAGAGATGCATAAAGGGTTCTAGGGAAGAGAAGCTCAATACATTAACAAACCATCAAACAATTGCACCATTTTCAAAAGGTCTAAAATGCATAAGATTGAAAGCCTGAACAAAATTCTGTATCAAAAAGTTATACACTCAGGTCGATCAAAAGAGTGGTGGATCACGATAGGACATTCAGGAAAGACAGATACATGCTCTTGCGACGCTGACAATAGTAACTGTGAAGTCCGAATTGGAAAAGAAAATTGGAAGAGAAGGCATTTATGTTATTGACATTGTCGTTCCACAGGCTCCGGTGAAATCAGGTGTTCAATGACGTTATAACGTATGCCATGCAAACTAGTCATTCTTCCAGGTTGAAAGTTCAATTTAAAATACTATTACTACAACGCAACGAGGGAACGGTCACTAATGATGCTCTGGGACAGCTTCTTTCTCATCTAGCTGACATAACTTAAGTTCAAACAACTTGTTAAAGTCTAACTGAAGTTCTAGCAAATAGAAACACAAAGTTTACAAGTTGATATTATAATTCGAATTTTTCGTCAGAAGCAAAATCTGGAAGTAGTAATAATTCAAGGGGTTCTCGTCAAGGGGTTTTCTTCTATATATCTGGGCAAAAGCCTAGCGTTACTTAGGGTAGGGTATCACTTTCCTTTCAGGGATGCTATTGCTACTTCAGAAATATACCTGAGTGAAACCTAGATTATATTTTTGTTCTTTTATGAGAAGAGGACTAACCATATCTCAACCGCTCTTCAAAAGAATGTAGCAATCTAAAATAGCCATGGTACTCAAAGGAACCATTTAACATCCTTGCAACACCCCACCAGCCTGAAATCGTTGTGGAATGAATACAATACATGAACATGCGGAGTTAACAATGAAGCCTGTCTTTGATGGTTGTAGATAAAAGGAAAATAAAGATGCAAGGCCCGAACAATCTAAACTTATCTTATGTACAGTATTCCATTTGCAAAAGGCAACGCCGTGAGCTAATGCATATTTATTTGCATTTGCAGAAGAAATGAACAAAAGTCTAAAAGGAAGTATGCTGGTGCTGAAGCTTTGATGGGCCCAAGAGTTTAAGGATCTAAGCTTCAGAAAAATTCCATTGAATAATAGTTCGTTTGTGTTGAACCATCAGTTTCAGACTATTCCAACTCGCATCCAATTAGAGGGCTTTATATTTATGAAAAGATAGACATCCCGGTAAATGCTATCCAGGCTGAAATTTCAATAATCAAAGGTTTCGGGCGTCAGAATTCTGAAGAAACAACAAAGAAGTTAATATATTGATCCACTGAGAAATTCAACTTGCCCCATGTAACGAAAAACTTCAGCCTAGGATTGCAGTACGGTGGAAGGGAATATTTCCATTTCCATAGTTATTGGTAACATATAGTTTCTGGAAATGTAAATCAAGACCTCCCACAAGAATTCCTCCATTGATGGGGAGAAAAATTGAAGAAGCAAGTGCAGAATGGAAATCTTTGAGTTGATGGACACAAATGGTGATAGAAATGGTGTGGATGTCGAATTCCAAAAACCAGCGAGAGGTTCCCCACTCTTCTTTGATCCGGCAAGCAATTTCCATATCTTTTGAAATCCAGGAATAACAGATGAAGAGAAAAAGGCGACATAGTTGTATCCTAGGGTTTCAGTAAAACACGGGAGCTATTAGAGTTTACCAAACAACATTGCAGCACTTCTGAACAGCTTACCAAAAGGCGAATGTTATTGTCATTTTCTCTTTAGTGCGGAGGATACTATGCATGGCAGGTAACATCCTTCAATTTTAATGAAGGGTAAGTCATCGGTAATGTTCTTGCTGTTCCATCAGTAGAATGATGTAGACACCTGCTCTCAACAACTTTGTACCATTAGTAGTCACCGAGTAGCTTAGTAAATAAGTGAAAAGGCAACTTTTAGAGCAGAAATAAGATGCACGTTTGGGATCAAACAAGGAATAATAATATTCACCATCATATAAGATGCACGTTTGTCACAAACCTCAAACCATATGCCATTTCATTTGACCATCGATGATGTTCTCGGTTGGCATGGCCCATCGGGCTAGTTGACCATGTCAACGTGCATTGGGCTTTGCTTTATTCAGATTGACTATAAAAGAACAAAGCGAGTTACTACCGTTTGGTAGCAAGACTTCCTTGAAACGGATTCTTGGAAGAGTTAGTCAGAAACGGCCAAAGAAATTAACCAACAATTTGTGCCCTAAGCTATGATGAAATTTAGTGTACCAATGTTCCTATAATCTTTAATTTGTGAGCACATGCAGCCAAAACCAATTGGTGATGAGTGGAGAGGCCGAAGATATGTATTTACAGGACAAAATATAAAATAAAATATGCATCTTCAAATTCATGAGGTGTGATTTTACATTGGCTAACATTTTCTAGTGCTCCTATAAATGTGCTCATCAAGTGAGTTCATATTTCATGCATACAAATATTTATTATATTTGTATTTGATAGTTTTGGCAAAGGGAAGTAGCAAGCTTGAGGCAACAATTGTGGTACTTGGAAGAATGCCACAGGTACAATCATTGCTTTATATTGAATCTTCAACATAACCTAGCAATCTGATTCAAGTGCTAATACATAACAATGCATATTTCATGTTGCTTACTGGAAAAGGATATCATACGGTTCATCTAACTACCAAACCAGAAAACCTTTTCGACATGGAGGACGAGTAATGAAAGACGTTTCTTGTGTTAGAGTAATGCAATTGCTACACAACAAATCTAACAATATTTGAGAGAGATACTCAGAAAGATTTAGGAACAGGAAGACTGAAGGAAATAGATTCGGAAGAAAAACACGAAGAGCATAACTGTTGAACTTCTCTCTTGTATTCCCTTACTGAGCATATGAGCTCAAAAACACACTTAACCATTGGAGGTGAGAGAGAGAAAGAGAGACACAAACCTTAATTCAATCTCAACCAACCATTACAAACTATCTTAAGATCAGGACACTTGTCCAATGATAAGCCATATGAGACTCAATCAACACATTACATTTTTACACAATAACTCAGCCTATGAGCTGAGGTATAACACACATAACATACTTGTAAACTTTTCTTATCAGCTCAACAACTTACATACTAACATCTTGATTATTCATAAGAAACAGAACAAATAATTAGCAAAATTAATTAAATGCGGTAGCAGTGGACAAGAAGCTACCGCAAAAATAAATAAATTAATAAAAAATTAGTATCCAGCTGCTCAGCCCTAACATAGAATATACAGATGCAGAATCAAGAAATCTTCACAAAAGGAAAAACGAAATGTCTCTGAACTCTTAAACACTGAGCTCCCGAAAAAAGTTTCACATCTTGTCTAATGTATTGATCTAACATATAAAAATATTAATTATATAATAAAACATGTATTGATAGCAAAATAGTTTCACATGTTGTCAAACATATATTGATCTAACATATAAAAACATTAATTATATAAGAAAGGTCCTGCTAATTTCTTTAGATTACAGAGATTTGAGCCAGAGTACTCAATCCTTTCAATCCTCTATTTAGGAACTTGAGGTAGTGACTGTTATTGTTAGTGTTCTTCATATTTATATGGTGATGAAACAATCCTGGTGAAATCTACTTTCCGGCAGCCAAAACTAGTTTTTTCGGACATAAGCCAGTAATCCTTTTGTATGTATTACATGAGTTAGAATCGAAGGGAACTCCAAGGATTTTAGGTCTAGTGTAATTGGGTTTTAATTTTTTAGGGCATTTAGGTCTATTTAGGTGTGTTTTTTGCTATAATTAATAGTTTTTTTTAAATTAAAAAAATGGCATTTATAAAATTGGAAGTTAAATTTTGGCTATTTATGATAAATTCTCCTTTTAAACCAATTGAAATGCAACTTTGTAAAAATCGCTTCACAATATCCTGATACTGTTACTTAAATATTGCTAAAACACTTAAGGTTTTCCCATGAAATGTGAGATGATGATTTATTGGAAGAAAAAAGAAAGGGTATCTCATGCACACAAAGTAACATTTAGTATATATGAATTAGTTTGTGAAAACGTTTAGAGTATACCCTCACACCTTCTGTAAATCATGCAGGCAGTTAATGGGGGAAGAACTTTCTGGTTTGAGTGCCACAGATCTACAGAAATTGGAAAGCCAGCTTGAGATGAGTTTGAAAGGTGTCCGAACGAAAAAGGTATCAAAAGCCTTAGCCCTGATTATAGTCTCACTTAATAATTTCATGCTCCCTTCTTTATAGAGCACATGCATGGCACTCATTGTTTTAATTTTTCTATTCTGCAGAACCAGATATTTAATGATGAAATAAAAGAACTGAACCAGAAGGTTGCCCAAGAACTGGCTCAATTTCACCCAGTTGATTAATATTAATTCATTTTATTGGGGGTAAATTGATGCTTATTACCATTGTTTTTAACTTTATTTTCAGGGATCTTTCATACATCAAGAGAATATAGAACTGCATAAAAAGCTAGACCTCGTAAGAAAAGAGAATGAGAAACTGCAAAAGAAGGTATATTGTCTATACATGAAGCTCTACTTTTATATTTAACACATTATAATTCATCAAAAGGGTAAAAAGAGGCAAATGGGTAGAGGGAAAGTGAGAGGAATCAAATGAGCATAAACCTTAAAGCCATTATGTTATTATACTTATCAAGCAAACGTGAAGATGTCTTCTCTAGCAAACACTAACACAGAATATTTTAATAACAGGTTTATAAGGCAAGGGATGTGAATCGAGGAAACAAAAGTTCCCAGCCTCCATATAGCATCAGCAATGAAGATGATTTGCATGCACCCATCCATCTGCAGCTAAGCCAGCCATAGATTCAAACTTAGCATGGGCTTGGGCCTCCGAACAATGAAGTACCAGCAAAAGTTATATATAACCCCACTAAAGTGTAATATAGCATGCCATATTGATCCAATGGACGGTACCAACCCCCAAAAAGAAAGAATAAGCAAAGCTCACTGTTTTGATTGACATCTCTTCAAGGTGTGCAAATAGATTACAACTGCATTGGCAAAGTTGTTTCACAGCTGTGGATAGCTATGTCACAATGCAGAATGCAGGCAACTTGCACCGCAGTGAAAGTCAATCTTCAAGGAGTGAAATGTCATAGTAGCAGTAAATGGATCCAACGAAAGGACCAACGGCTTTGGTACGAAATGTTCTGTCAAACAAACTTTAGCATTTCTGTAAGAGAACTAGACAACCAGTTAGGTGTGGATTTATGCAATAATGGCAAAGAATTGTGTCAGGACCAACTTTATCTGTATTTAAAATGTGTTGTGACCAATCAGAGAACAATTGTCAAGATTTACTCCTACTTCCAAGACACTTTTTAGAGACCCAGGATTTCATTCTTCCATTCACGGCGGCCAGTCTATGGTATGCCTAAAAGATAAAATGAACAAGAACAGTAGCAAGCATAAGAAACCAAGCTACCTTCTGATAGGAGGAGGAGAGAGAGAGAGAGAGAGGGGGGGGGGGGGGGGGGTGTGCTATGTGCCTACATTATCATCATTTCACAAATGCACGTCTTATTTAACAATCGATTTTCTGCTCTTCTATGAAATCTATTAGATCAATCTCAACCACTAATTTGAGTTTTGAATACCAAACAAACAGTGAGTACAGCAATCAATAAGCGAATCTACTATAAGATAACCCAAGATTCTTGCCTGTGTGGAAACTATGATCAATATTGTAGCTTTAAGTTGCTAAATAATCCTTTGTTGGTGACCCAATATTGGAGGAAATTTTGTGCCAGTCACTACTAGAAAAATGGCTATAGAACACTGATCTTATTGGTGACCCAATAATGGACGCTGAATTTGGTGGCAAGCATAAATAGCCACCAATTGCAGCCACTAAATTAGGGTCCATGTCATCAATAGAAGTCTCTATTGTAACAAACATCACCATTTATACATTGGTGTGCAAAGGAATAGTAGATATATGAGATTATTATATTTTGGTTGATTTGTTTATTAAAAGATTAAATATTTTGTCAGATAAAATATGCCCTTTAGCATGGAGGCAGATTCTCTGCTCTCTTTTTTCCATATACTTTCCATCATTTCTTATTTGTGCAGTCACCGTTAAATCACATCTTTTTGTCTTATTATTTCTATAAAAAAAATTAATATAAAATATTATCGTGACTTAACGGTGACCGCATAAATAGGAGAGGATATGAAGTACATGGGAAAGGAGAGCAGAGAATCTGCCTCCGTTTAGCATAGTGTCCAAATTGCAATTTATGTTTTTAAAAGAGGTAGCCTACTGAGCTCCCATTGACGAAGTCCATGATAAATACCACGTGCTTTGGATGAAAATTAATCATTTAATCCTAGGAGTTCCACAACCTTCCCCTCAATCCAAGAACTCGAGTAACGATTCTATAATGAACAGTGTTTTCCAGATTCACCTTCATAACAATACCACCAAAAGAGTCAACATTGAGTATACAAAAACAAAAAGAAAGAAAAAAATAAGAACTGGAAAATAATAACTTCAATGAAAAATAAAAAATACAAACAATGTTTCAACACTAATGTTTGTTGCGCACAAAATTTTGTAAGTGGGATTCTCATAGGTCTTCTCAATCAATCCCGAATATCTGAAAATGATTTAAAAAGAGAGGTTAGAAATAGAACTTGATAAACATACATTCCAACGATTTGAAAATGAATTAGAACCTTGCTTTTTAGAGAAAATGAGCTTTTTAAAAAAAAGTTTTAAACTTCCACCAAAAAATAAAAAATTAGAAATAAAAAAATAAAAAAAATATGTAAAAAGATAAAGCAAGAGAGAGACAGAGAGAAGCAAGGAAACTTTTTACCAGGTTTAAGAGTGAATCAAACTCCCTTCAAACAACTTTCGAACCCAGTAAACAAATCGCGACAAAAACACAGAGGACTACATGCATATTGTTGGCGACATGCGGATGAGAGGCTGCTGATCTATGAGGGACTTGGATCCTCTCCGGATTCCCATCCTAAGGATCAAGCCACATGGGCCGTTCAACAAAAATTGTGCGGCTAAAATTAAATGATTTTTATATTTTAAAAAATAAAGCAGTTTCGTTTTGCATAAAAAATATTTAATTGTAACCGCACGATTTTTGATGAACGACCCATGTGGCTTAATCCCTAGAATCCCATGGAGGGATCCGTAGAGGATCCAAGTCCGATCTAGAGGACGACATGCAATGCACCCGCTTGAGGTGTTGGGAGAAAAGCTGTAGAAGCTTTTAGGAGAATAGGAATCCGAAAAGTGATATGAAAGGAGTGAAGGTGAAATATTGTTTATTACTTTACTTTTATGCTCCAGTTCATACTTTGATAATAATAACAAATTAGATAAAGTATAAAAATTTACATCAATTATTGGTGTTATGACATTTTTATACTTTATTTTTAGAATTTGGTCAAATGTTATACCTTCTATTACTTGGCTGTTTACTTTTCAGTTAAATGTTGACGTAATTTGATTCGGAGCCCACTTTTTATTAAAAAATTATTAAAAACTAAAAAAATTATTTAATATTTTTTTAAATCCCTCTCGTCCCTCCCCCTCCCCATCTTCTTGCAACCTTGAAAGGAGGAAGAAAGAAAAAAAAAAACCTTTGTGCGTCCCTCCCCTTCCCATCTTCCTGCAACCTAGAAAGAAGGAGAAGGAAGAAAAAGAAGAGGAAGAAGAAGAAGAAGAAGAAAAGAAAAAACCTTTGTTTGTCTCTACAACCCAGAAAGAAGAAGGAAGAAGAAGAGGAAGAAGAAGGAGAAAGAAAAAAAATATTTCGCTATTCATCCCTCCCCCTCCCTCTCCCCATCTTCTTGCAACTCAGAAATAAGGAGGAAGAGCAAAAAAAAAATACCTCTGTTCGTTTGTGCAACCCAAAAAGAAGAAGAAAAAAAAAAAAAAAACCAACCTAACCCAGTTCACCCCCCCCACCCCTACCCACAAACTCAGAAAGAAGAAGAAGGAAAAAAAAAACCATACCAAACCCAGGTCGTCCCCCTCCTCACCACAAACCCAACCCGAAGAAGAAGAAAAAGGAGAAAAAAAAAAAAAAACCCCGGTTCGTCTGGAGTGGTTAGGTGCGGGTAGAAGAGGAGGTGGGGAGGGGGGAAGACAAATTGGTTTTTTGTTTCTTCTCTTTTTTTTTGGGTTGGAGGAATGGTGAAGAAGATGAAGATGGGGTGAAGAAGATGAAGGGGAACTGAATTATGTTGTTGTTGTTGTTTTTTTATTTTTATTTTTTATATAATTTTTCTTTATTATTTTTATATTTAAAAATATTAAATAAATTTTTTTAGTTTTTAATAATTATTTAATAGAAAATGGGTTCCGGATCAAATCACGTCAGCATTTAACTGAGAAATTCACACCAAGCTAATGGAATGTATAACATTGACACAAATTCGTAAAATGAGCTATGATATTGCCAATTTTAAAAAATGAAGTATGAAAGTATCGTGACACCAATAATTAAAGTAGTTTTTTACACTTTATCCTAAAAAAATTGAGAAACACACAGTCACATGGTTGGATTTAGAGAGAGCGTTTTACAAGGACTTGGTTTCATCAGTATGGAATTAATAATTATATCTACAACATCTTTTGTATTCCAATTTTCTATGCAATATCAAATCGGTTTGACTATAAAAATTGTCAGGGCAAGCTCCATAATCCATATAGACACCATTAAAAGTTAATAATTTCCAAAAAAATTGCTCTTTTTTTTTTGTCAAATATTTGTTGGGCACCGGTTTTTCAGTGTAAACCACCAATGTTTTTTAACGGAGACAACTTACTTCAAAGATGCACGATTTGGGAATAGTGTTTCAAGAACGATGTCCCCCTTTTTCTAATAGTGAATTGATGTTAAATGCATTAAATAAGGGCAATGAAAAATAAATTAAACACCTATTTAATTAATGGCCATCTTCTAAATAGATGCGGAACGATCTTTATTTACATTTGGGATTCAACAGATGTTAACAAACTCTCTGCTTAATCTTCTAAAAAGTGGCTGATGAGTCGATATTATATTATATATTTTATCATATTTTTAGTATTAATTTATTTGTTATTTTGTGAGAAGTTTGATAGTTTGATTTATATTTCTAATGTAGAACATTCGACTTCCTCTAGAGCAAAAAGTAGTCAAACGGATGAATTTTGGAGTGATTCCAATTTGAGGATGTTCATGCGTCTCTCAACTTATTCTTGTCAAAGTTTCATAATTTTCTACCAATCAGTTTATTTATGGTGACACACCCCGACCCAAGAGTA
Source organism: Crataegus laevigata (assembly GCA_963580275.1). Lineage (NCBI taxonomy): Eukaryota > Viridiplantae > Streptophyta > Magnoliopsida > Rosales > Rosaceae > Crataegus > Crataegus laevigata. Next base: position 9,653,707 of record OY756941.1, read on the forward strand.
GGGCGTGCTGGCCGTCACGTGAGGGTGATGTAACCATAAGCACAATGCGGAAGCAAAATTAATAAGAGGAATACGAACGAATTAAAACCAAGCTAAATAAAAGCACTAGCCGAGGAAGGTACTAGTGACGAGGTTTAGTGTGATTACACAACCAGAGCATAAATAGTCTAAGTGCAGTTTAGTGTGATTACACAACCAGAGCATAAATTGTCTAAGTGCAGTAAAGCAGAAAAGTACTAAATTCAAATAACACCTAAGGGTGGTCCTACATGAGTAATGGTCTATCAAAACTTCCGCTGGGATCTTCGTAAGCCACCAACAAACACTACCTAAAACCTGTAGGGGCGAAAAACAGAAAGCGTGAGTGGGCAAAAACAAAGCTTTTCAAAATATTTTCATTTCTCAATAGCCCACTCACAGATATGTAGCCAGGTCGTAACCCCCGAGTCTAGCTTGGCTACGCTCATCCTCCGGATAAGTCTCGCCTATATGAGAAGCAACTATAAAAACGTTATTTAAAAGCACATAAATGAAACTTGGAAATAACTTTTCATACATAGCTCGATTTTGGTATTTGAATATACTAACGTGATCTACACAGCCTCAAGAACATCCCCATATTTTTAGAAAAGTTTTCCGATGGCTGACGCTTCGCCACGTGCTGGCAAAGGCACGGCAAGACGCGCCCCCATGCGCAGCCACGTGCTTAACACACTGACGGCGTCGGTTAACGCTGTCAGAAATATTCCGTCAAATCTCAGCATATTCTGTTAAATATCTAACGGCATCACCTAACGCCATTAGCATATTCTGTCAAAACTGATGGAATATGCCCTTTCTTCCTCGACGAGTTGCCGGACGCCGGCGACTGTTCGCCGGTTTCTGGAAAATTTTTAAAACCTTATATCTTCTTTGTTTTTGCACCAAACTTCAATAAACTTAAACCATTTTGAAGCTCTTACAAAGACGAACAAAACCATACCTAATTCAAGCCCTGAAACCGCCGGAATCTCACCGGAAAAAGCTTCGATATTCTGGCCAAATAAAAAATTCCTCGATCTCGACTTTCCACCGTCCAATTTTTTCCAACGAACCACTCCGAGCCTCGTGAGGACCTCCTTAAGCTCCCCATGTCCTTAAAAACTCCTAAAAACATCACATTAATTAGTGCATGAACAGTGCATGAAATCTGGGGTTAGGGTTTCTCGGATTTTCGAAGCTTTCAAGTCTAAAAAATGAACTCAGAAGTTATAGAGGAACTCAAATCTCACCTTCTTGACGTCGATCTGTGCGTGAAAGATTGAGATTGGTGTTCGTCCGTACGTTTTGTACGAAAATGGCAGGAAAGCCGAGAGGGAGAAGAGGGAGGAGAGAGAGAGAGAGAGAGAGAGAGAGAGAGAGAGAGAGAGAGAGAGTATGTGTGTGTGGTCCAGCTGGGTCACCAATCAAAACAAACAAAAATCTAAGTTCTAATTGGGACCAAAACATTAGGACCTAATGTAATTGGTCCAAACCCTTAACCCAATTCACATACACACCACCAAACGCTCAAGGGCAAAATTGACATTTCACTTCATCGATAAAAATAATTCGGGACGGGCTGTTACAATCTACCCACCTTAATAAAATTTCATCACAAAATTTCATACAACAAGTACAACCACTAATATCCGTAAAACAATCGTGGATACATCTTTCTCATCCGATCTTCTGTCTCCCATCCATATAACTTTCACTAGGCGCACGGTCTTGTTTCTGAGCACCTTATCTTTCCAATCCAATATCGTCACCGGTTCCTCATCATAAGTCAAATCCGGATTAATTTCCAATGGTTGAGGAGGAATCACATGTGACAGATCTAAGACATAGTGTTGAAGCATAGAAACATGAAGCATATTGTGCACTTTAGACAGTTGTGACGGCAACTCAAGCCTGTAAGCCACTTCACCGACTCTCTTAGTGATCTGATACGGTCCGATGTACCTAGGACTTAGTTTGCCTTTCTTTTCGAATCATACCACACCTCTCCAAGGCGATAACTTCAGAAACACCCAATCACCAACTTTATACACTAGGTCAATAGCATGCCTATCTGCTAAACTTTTCTGGCGATCTTGGGCCGTTTTCAGGTTAGACTTAATAACCTGAACATTCTGAATAGTCTCCTCTACTATCTAAGGGCCCTCTAAAACTCTTTCGCCAACTTCTGACCAACACAAGGGTGTACGACAAGGTTTCCCATAAAGTGCCTCGAATGATGCCATACCAATACTTGAATGAAAGCTGTTATTGTAGGCGAACTCCATCAAATCCAAAACGATGATGTCAAGTGTCGCCAAACTACAATACCGAAGATCTTAGCATATCCTCCAACGTCTGAATCATCCTCTCAGATTGCCCATCTGTCTGAGGATGATATGCTGTACTATAACATAATCTAGCACCAAGAGCTTCCTGGAATGTTACCTATAACTTAGAAGTGAATCTAGGATCACGATCCAAGATAATACTAACTGGAACTCCATGGTACTTCACAATCTTCAATATAAACAACTTAGCTAATCGGCTCAAGGAATACTTCTCCCTCACAGGAATAAAATGGGCTGACTTAGTAAGCCGATCAACAATCACCCAGATTCCATCATAGCCATTTTGTGTATAAGGAAACTTATACACAAAATCCATAATGTCTTCCCATTTCCACTGTGGAACGGGAAGTGGCTGCATCAATACAAAAGACTTCTTTCTTTTAGCTTTAACATGCTGACATATGACACACCTGCTTACATACTCAGAAATTTCTCTTTTCATACCCGGCCAATAATAAAATGGTCGAATGGTATGATACATCTTTGTGCCTCTGGGATGCATTGCATAAGCTGAAATATGTGGTTCATCCAAGATAGCCTTCTTCAACTCTGCATCGTCCAGTACGTACATTCTACCTTCCTGCATGAGCATACCGTCTGATTCTCTGATTCGAAGATCTTTCTTTTTCCCTTCATTTCTTAACCAAATAGGCTCTTGAGTTTCTTCATCATTAATCTAGGCCTCGAGTATTCTATCAATTAAGATTGGCCTGACTTGGACTCTGGCAAGCAAGGCTTTTTCTCGATCTTCTACTTCGGGATTCTCTACGTCTAACTCCACTCCAGTTGATCTCACCTCTGCAAGAAGAGGAGCACGGCTCGCGTGAAAAGCATTAACTCTGCCCTAAGATTTCCTGCTAAGAGTGTCAGCCACCATATTTGCACGACCTAAGTGATACTCTATCGTGCAATCATAATCACTTAGCAACTCTATCCACCTTCGCTGACGAAGGTTTAGATCTTTCTGGGTGAATAGGTACTGAAGACTCTTGTGATCCAAGAAGATTCTACATTTCTCACATAAAGATAATGTCTCTAGATCTTTAAAATGAAAATAATGACCGCTAATTCCAAGTCATAAGTAGGATAATTCATCTCATGAGGCTTTAACTAATGCAAAATGTAAGCAATTACCCTACCATGCTGCATCAAAATGCATCCCAAGCCATTCAAAGAAGCGTCGCTATAAATCTCGAAGTTACCACTATCATCAGGAAGAGCTAAAATAGGAGCATGAGTGAGACACTACTTCAACTGCTGGAAACTCTGCTCACAATTATTATCCCACTCAAACTTAACATCCTTTCTGGTCAACCTCGTCAGTGGTAATGCCATGACTGAAAAATCCTTAACAAACCGTTGATAATAACATGCTAAGCCAAAGAAACTCTGTACCTCGGTGACAGTTTGTGGTTGCTCCCAATTCTCCACAGCTGCTATCTTCTGAAGGTCTACCTAGATACCTTGAGTTGATACAACATGCTCCAAGAATGCTACTTGATCTAATCAGAATTGACATTTGCTGAACTTAACATATAATCGATGTTCCCTTAGCTTCTTTAACACCATAGTGAAATGTTGAACATGGTCTGCTTTTGACTTAGAATACACCAGAATGTCATCAATAAAGACAATGACAAATCTATCCAAATACTGCTGAAATACCTTATTCATCAAACTCATAAAAGTTGCTGGTGCATTAGTTAATCCGACGGCATCACGAGAAACTCATAATGACCATAACGAGTCCTAAAAGTTGTTTTAGGGACATCTTCACTCTTAATTTTCAATTGATAGTAGCCAGACCTCAAATCAATTTTAGAAAACACACAGGCACCTTGAAGTTGATCAAAAAGGTCGTTTATACACGGCAACGAATAACGATTTTTAATTGTTACTCGATTCAATTGTCTGTAATCAATGCATAGCCTCAAAGTACCGTCTTTCTTCCGAACAAATAAGATTGGAGCTCCCCAGGGTGAAGTACTAGGTTGAATGAAACCTTTATCAAGTAACTCTTGTAACTGCATCTTCAATTCTCTTAACTCAGCAGGTGCTATACGATAAAGAGTTAAGGAAATGGGATCAGTACCTGGTAGTAAATCAATGGCGAACTCCACATCACGATCTGGTAGCAATCCAGGCAAATCTTCTGGGAAGACGTCAGGAAAATGTCTCACTACCCGAACATTCTCCACGCTAACAGGAGTATTCTCATTTAATACCACATGGGCCAAGTATATTTGACAACCTTTCCTTAATAACTTTTTAACTCTCACAGTCGAAATAACTCCATGCCTCACCCCACTACGCTCTCCAACAAATGTAACCTCAAGTAATCCAGGACGATGGAAAGTCACAGTTTTCCCATAACAATCAATATTGGTATGATTGTAATGCAACCAATCTGTGCCTAAAATAACATCAAAATCAACAATGTCTAACGGAGTGAGGTTCGCTGGAATAACCATATCTTCCACTAATATGGGACATCCAGGATATACATAATCTACATAACACCTCTCCCCTTTAGGCATGGCAAACTCTAACTTATACCCAAGGGGTGAAGATTAAGGTTGTGTCAACTGAGCAAACGTATGAGAAATTACGGAATGTGTAGCACCACAATCAATCAACACTTTAACATAATGACCAAGAATATTTAACGTACCCATGATTAAGTCAGAATTGTTCTGAGCATCCTGCAGTGAAATGTTATAGATACGTCTCTGAGCCTGCTGTCTTCTTCCTCGACCTCTGTTGGCTTGAACTCCTCGTCCCTGCGAACTACGTCCTTGACCTGACTGGCTGGGCTGCCTCGATGACCCAACACCACTGGTAGTAACATCAATCTGCTGGGGCTATCCTCCAGAATACCATTGTGACCCGCCAGCTGAATACTGCTGCTGAGGCATATATCCTCCCGAATACTGACCATAGCCACTATGCTGATAAGGATCCTGAGGGTACTGATATTGCCTTGAAGAATAAGGAACTAGATCCCCTTGATAATGGTAAACACCATCACGACCCGTCTGAGCGTAACTACTCAGTCCTGAAAACTACTGAGTCGAAGCTGGCGGTGGTAAAGGAGGCTGCTGAGACCTCTGCTGGTTTTGAGGACAATTTTTAGCCAGATGTCCCACTTGACCACAGGTATAACACCCATTACTACCTTGTCGACACTCTCCAAAATGTCGATTATTACACTTACGGCATAAGGGGGCACTACCTTTTCCAGAATTTCCCTGCCTCTGAAATCTGGAACCTCCTAAAAACCTACCACCTCCTATCTGACCAGTAGAACTAAAACCTCCACTGGAAGAACTAGAACTAAGCCCGCTTCGCTTAAAACTCTGAGTCTGGCGAGGTCCTTGAGATGATAGACCTTTACCTTTATTATTCTTCTTCTTATTTCCATCTTTTACTTTTTCTTCCTCACTCTCACTGGGCATATTCTCTGAATACTCAATCCTCAACAAAATCCCATAAAACTCCTGATAAGTGTCGCATGGATAGATAGTCACCATAGAACGCCACTTCTTCTTAGTACCCTTCTTAAAACGTGGAAGCATCTCAACTGGATTAGCAGCAACTTCTGGATCATAGTGAGACAAATCAGTGAACTTCATATAATACTCATTAGCAGTCAACTTCCTCTATTTAGACCCATGAACTCCTGCTTCTTACGATCTAAATATGCTGGAGGTATGAATCTCATATAAAATGACTGCTTAAAATTCTCCCAGTTTGCAACCTCCTCGGGTGTCTACCCGTAAGTTTCCTGTCTCCACCAGGATCCAGGTTCTTTGTCCAAAAACCAAGTAGTGGTCTCTACCCATTTATCATCGGGAAAACTCCCTTGACTCTGCATTACCTGAAACGTCTTCTCAATCTGATTGAGCCAACGCTCAGACCCTTCGTGACCTTCGTTACCCTTGAAAATAGGCAACTTTAGATTATATACTGACTCCAGAGGAGTCTGCTGAAGAGGGCAGATTACAGACTGAATGGCACTAGCAATAACTTCCCCTAACTGAGCAATACTCGGGAAACTGGGCTCGTCAGAAGGACGTGGCTATCTACGAGGTGCCATAGTTCTAACAGAAGACACCAAATCATTAGAAAATTCATGAGATAAGTAGGACTACAACCTAATGCTCTGATACCAAACTGACACACCCCGACCCAAAAGTAGGGCGTGCTGGCTGTCACATGAGAGTGACGTAGCCATAAGCACAATGTAGAAGCAAAATTAAGAAGAGGAATACGAACGAATTAAAACCAAGCTAAATAAAAGCACTAGCCGAGGAAGGTACTAGTGACGAGGTTTAGTGTGATTACACAACCAAAGCATAAATAGTCTAAGTGCAGTCAAGTAGAAAAGTACTAAATTCAAATAACACCCAAGGGTGGTCCTACATGAGTGATAGTCTATCAGAACTTCCGTTGGGATCTTCGTAAGCCACCAATGAACACTACCTAAAACCGGAGGGGCAAAAAATAGAAAGCGTGAGTGGGCAAAAACAAAGATTTTCAAAATCATTTCATTTCTCAAGAGTTCTAACCCCTCGCAGTGAAACCTGTATAATTTCTCAAAAATAAAGTATATACTCATATATATCTCAAAATCATACTAAGAAATAGTGATAACCAAATGTATATCAGGAGTATGCCATACCAAAGTATCTCAACGAAATGCCATAATTAACTCAACGAATAAATATGAATGCCAGTTATCAAATCAGCCCTCGGCTGAATATATAGCTCATAGTCAATTTCAACCATATCAAATATCATGCACACAAATCAGCACCACCTCTAGTGGTCTGCACAACATAACTAAGTGTAAAATAAATATGCTCAAGTGCTACGATCACGTGAAGATTGTGCGAATAATCGCAGGTCACCTACGAGTTGAACCCACTTATAGTGGTCTATACGACAGGACTGTGCACCTAACTTGGATCCAAGGCGAGCATATGGTGCGGGAGGTGAACATCACGTGAATGATTGTGCCTTAACTCTGGGCGGGAGCACTAACATCAAGGTGCAGGTTTATGAGCTCTCAACACATCACATCGTTTTCATCATAATATTACTCATCATCACCAACATATAAACTTACCTGAGTGTCCGCAGCGTCAACAACCATTAATGGGACTCATAATGCACATTTAACATATATGTATATTTGGCATAGCAATTCATTTCATATCAAACCATTTAAATAAGTTTTCTGGGAAAAACCAAGTATATACGTATATACTGAAGAAGAAAAAAAGCCCACTCACAGATATGTAGCGGGGTCGTAACCCCCGAGTCTAGCTTGGCTATGTTCGTCCTCCGGATAGGTCTCGCCTATATGAGAAGCAACTATAAAAATATTATTTAAAAGCACATAAATGAAACTTGGAAATAATTTCTCATACATAGCTCAATTTTGGTATTTGAATATACCAACGTGATCTACACAACCTCAAGAACATCCCCATATTTTTAGAAATTCTTTTTGATGGCTCACGCGCCGCCACGCGCTGGCGAAAGCACGGCAAGACGCGCCCCCACGCGCGGCCACGTGCCTGGCACACTGACGGCGTTAGTTAACATCGTCAGGAATATTCCGTTAAATATCTAACGGCGTCACCTAACGCCATTAGCATATTCCGTCAAAACTGACGGAATATGCCCTTTCTTCCCCGACGAGTCGCCGGACGCCCGCGACTGTTCGCTGGTTTCTGAAAAAAATTTGAAACCTTATATCTTATTTGTTTTTGCACCAAACTTCATCAAACTTAAACCATTTTGAAGCTCTTACAAAGACGAACAAAACCATACTTAATTCAAGTCCTGAAACTGCAAGAATCTCGCCGAAAAAAGCTTCGATATTCCAGCCAAATTAAAAATCCCTCGATCTCGACTTTTCAACGTCCAATTTCTTCCAACGAACCACTTCGAGTCTTGTGAGGACCTCCTTAAGCTCCATATGTCCTTAAAAACCTCACATTAATTAGTGCATGAACAATGCATGAAATCTGGGGTTAGGGTTTCTCGGATTTTCGAAGCTTTCAAGTCTAAAAAATGGTATGTATGACTCAAGAGTTAAAAAGGAACTCAAATCTCACCTTCTTGATGACGATCTGTGCGTGAAAGGTGGAGTTTGGTGTTCGTCCGTACGTTTTGTACAGAAATGGTAGGAAAACTGAGAGGGATGAAAGAGCGAGTTAACGGGAGAGAGAGAGAGAGGGAGTATGTGTGTGTTGTCCAGCTGGGTCACCAATCAAAACAAACAAAAATCTAAGTTCTAATTGGGTCCAAAACATTAGGACCTAATGTAATTGGCCCAAACCCTTAACCCGATTCACATATACACCACCAAACGCTCAAGGGAAAAATCGACATTTCACTTCATCGATAAAAATAATTCGGGACGGGCTGTTACATATGGCGATGAAATAAAGGAGTAGCGCACAGTGTTGTCAAAATGACGTTTTGGGATTATTTGTGCTTTTTGGGGTCCAAGATGATGTCTTTTGGGTTTGAGGCCTTCTGCAATTATATTCGGGACATCTCAAGCTTTAATTCTAGCCATCTTGGGCCTATTTTGGAGCCCTGAAGACCCAGAAACGTGAGATTCTTTGTGGCTGGGCAGATTTCCCAAAGTTAGAATAGGAATGTATTTCCTAGTTATCTTATTCCATTGTGTTTCCTAATTTTTAGAAGACCTTTTAGGGTTTTATTTTTTTAGTAGTATAAATAAGACTTTTTAGCCATTAGGGTTAGAAGGGATAGAAGGAGAGCAGAAGAACGCACAACTTTTGGATTCAAGTTTATTTTTTAGGTGTTTTCTATCCTTATTTTTAATAATATTTTGTTTATGGTTTTTTGTAACTAAGTTTCGTTTGCTAGGGCGAAGCCTTGAGCCTTAGCATGAATATGTAATTTTTATTTAATTGCTTATGATTGATTGCATGCATGCTTTGAATAATTAATCACCGTTTAAACTATCTAATTGCCGTAATGCTTAGCTACCATTAGGATGTTTAGATAAGTAATTTGATGCAATTTTGGTCGGAAAGTTCCCTGAAATTGATGTTGGCTTCTTGTGATTAATAATTGTAATTTCACTTAAGATGAACACCACGTCTTAAGGGTTGTATGGTTTTTCAAATGGTTTTCATAAAAGCATAATGAGTCTCTCATGTTCAGATTTGATCTGAACATCCGGACGGGTTGAATGTTAGATATACATTCTACGTTAGAGGTTCCAAGTAGAATATAAATTAGGAAAACCTAATCTTCAAAGTTGCATGTGTAATTCATAAGTAAATGGCAGAACCCTAGGCTTTTAACCTTATTTTCAAAACTATTTCCTTTAGTTTTTCTTTGTCAATTTATTTAGTTGTTTTTATTAAATTCGTTTTTATTATTCAAAATCAACATTTTTCAAAACCTTGTTTAAAACAGTTAATTAAGAATTGGTTTAAATACAAATTATTCATTCAATCTCTATGGGAAACGACCTTGCTTAAGCCGTTTATACTACAACTACTTTGTTCTCTTGCAAATATTTTAAGTGTTTTTATCTATACTTTCGCAGGTGGTCAAAATACCTATCAATGGCATAGGAGTTTCCAGATAAGAAGGGACGAATCCAATTTTCACTACCTCTATTTCTCTTGAAAACTAAGTAAATATTTCTATCAAAGTCTCCCAGATGAGATGTTGCATTCCTTTTTTTTAATTCACTTTGCATGCTACAAATGAGCACTTGTTATCTTGCTTGCTTTGAAGAGTCATTCGAATATTTAATATTTTTGGTTTAACAAACTGGGTATAAACCCAAGAACAAGCTAAGCAAAAGAAAACTTAGACCGTAGAGCTATGAGTGTTCCGAATACTATGTTTTTGGATTAGTGATCAGTTTCGATAATTTTTAATACCAATACAGAAAGGTGACAGAAATAGTTCATGGGAGAAAATTGAGCCATCTGGGAGATATTTTATCCATTAAATATTCTAGATCCTTTCATACATATAGTTGCTTCAGTTTGAATTATCTGGTGGTTGGAAAAGGAAAGGATATCGAGCAACATTCAAATGAAACAATTTGAAGACTTGTTGACTCTAACAACTGATTGCAAAGTTCCCTCTCAAAATAACAGACAGGAATTTTTTATTCCTGTCCATTATAACAGACAGGAAAAAAAGGTGGCAAAATTCCCTCTCAAAATTTTGTTACGATTTAAAAAATAAAATAATAATTGTTTAGTTTAATAAATAAATAAATAATATGTATTTAAATATAATAAGCTTTAAAAAATTAAATAAATAATTGTTTGGTTTAATAGATAGTAATTCATGTAAAATATGCAATAAACAAACCAAAAGATAATTGTACAATGCAATGTCATCACACAAACCAAATATTGTCTAATCAATACTTGAAAAACATCAATAAAAATTTAGCACAAATTACTTTTCACACTTTAAAATTTAGGCAAATTTAACGGAGATATGCATTCTACGAAACTAGTTTCAATGATCTAACCGTTAAACTTGTTTGTAGATACTACAAGATCGCATATGTAAAAAATCACCAAAAAAAAAAATTCCGAGATTAGGTAACCAAAACAAATGTTTTCGACGGTTATAAACGAAAAATCATAATTTAACGGTTATTTTAGCTCCGGCTTTGATGATTTTTTTTTTTATAGCTACACTCCTCAACCCTATAAGAATGTGATGAACAAATTCGATCTTCAATTTAAAATATTTACACTAATGGATATCACAAAATCTTATTTTATACTTAATGGAAGTATAATATTAACTCTAAGCGTTTATTTAATCTACCGTTTTGACGCGATATGCATTCTACGAAACTTTTTCAACGATCCAACCGTCAAATTTATTTGTACACACTCCGAGATCACATACGTAAAAAAAAAATACAAAAAACAAACAATCAAAGATTAGGTAACAAAATAAAAATTTTCGACTGTTATAAACGAAAAATCACAATTTAACTGTTATTTTAGCTTCGATTTTAATGATTTTTTTACAGCTACACTCCTCGACCCTATAAGAATGCATTGAATGAATTTAATTTTTAATTTAAAATATTTACACTAGTGGATACCACAAAATCTTATTTTATACTTGATGGGGAAGTATAACATTAACTCTAAGTGATGGTTTAATCTACCGTTTTGATGCGATACGCATTCTACGAAACGTTTTTCAACGATCCAATCGTCAAACTTGTTTGTACACACTCCAAGATCACATACGTAAAAAATTGAAAAAAAAAAACATTCAGAGATTAGGTGACGGAACAAAAGTTTTCAATGGTTATAAACGAAAAATCACAATTGAACGGTTATTTTAGCTTCGATTTTGATGATTTTTTGCAGCTACACTCCTTGATCCTATAAGAATGCAATGAATGAATTCGATCTTCAATTTAAAATATTTACACTAGTGGATAAATCTTATTTTATACTTAATGGAAGTATAACATTAACTCTTAAGTGTTTGTTAAATCTATCAATTTGATAGGATATGAATTCTACCAAACTAGTTTCAACGATCCAACCGTCAAATATCTTTGTATATACTCTGAGATAGTGTTGACCTTAAAAACTACTTAGCCTACGTGGTGCGCAGGCCGAGTAACTAATGAGCTAACTACGTCATTCAAATGTGTGCGGAGTGTGCCAACTCGTCGGCCGAGCTCGGCTAGGGAGTAAAATATGTTGATGTGTTGCGTTGATGCGCACGGCTAACTTCTACGTCCTGTGATTGCGGCCGAGGAAGCAACACATCTAGATTCCCAAACTTGAAGACAAGCCTACTAATTATGCGAAGTTCACAAATCGTCGTCGTCGACTTCGGTCACAATGATGGCATTCGTCAGAGTAAACTCATGCCGAATCGACACCAAAGTATAGGGGCACAGATACTCAAAGCGGATATAAGTCTTGATGGTGAATGTGGTTCGGCCGTCTGAATGCCAAACTCTAAACCCCACTTGTGAGTATGTGATCATAAATCAACTTGACGTTCAATGTGCCGAGCCTAATAATCAGTAACACCTCACTTCACCAAGAAGGCTAAAGAGATGACCTCTACCAACAAGGATTCGAAAACCCTTGTCGACCGAGACTTGCATAGTTAATCAGTTAACCTCGACACAATGTTATTTATCTAAACTGAAGGTGCTCCAAGGTCGGCTGATTCTGCGGCGATAATGCTGGTTATCCAAACTGAATATATCACCGATTGTCTTCACAGTACTGTTTATCTAAACTAAAGATGTGTTGGCGAAAAGGAAAATAAAAATCTCAAGGTTGTTGAGAGGTTTCGCGTAGAGCGAGAGGTTGCGCAGGGCAGGTTTGTGTGTTGAGTTAGAGGTTCCTTGAATGATGCCTTCACCCCTCTATTTATAACAGCAAATCTCCCTCTAATCGAATTAGAACTCCACCTAAATCAGGACTCCTTACCTTGATCCAACCTTCTCTCGGCCACTTCTACTTCCATCAAGATTTTTGAACCTAGCCATTTATCTAGCCACGTCCATCTTCACGTCTCCGTATCCTAGTCTCGCCGAGACTCCTTAATGCACTAGGATTCTACTTCCCCAGTTATCCGTCTCACAATAGGATTTTGCCCTTCTCATCTTTATCCAGACGACTCCCTTTCTTAACAAGACTTGGCCGACCCTAACTAGCCAGCCTACAAACTGAATATCTTATAGCATATTCCAAACTAAGCCTTTGGGCCGAGAAACACTCCCTACTCGGCCCAAACCAATATTTTGAGCCCAAACATTGCCCTTGCGTTTCTGAGGTCGTTGACCTCCAATCCCTTGGTCGTGCATCGGCCTTGAAGAAGCGAACCAACTAATCTCCTCGAAACTCTTAATTACGCGCATTTATGAGGCACGATCACTTGTCCATACACTCCTTAACTCTCTTCCACGTGGCGACCCACTAGCTCACTTAACAACCCTTCATGATTTCCCTCAAAGCGTGCGGTTATTGAAACGTTTCTCCATCATTGCTCGCCGCCACACGCAATCGTGCATCTTCAATTTGCGAGACGTTTGGTCTTTTCGCCTAGACTCCCTCAAATATTCGTAATGATTAGTGCCTTTCCCGGTTGATTTCATCCCTATTTCGAAAATCAAATGCCTAGTCTTCCCACCAAACATCTATAAATACCCAGATCTTTCTCACTCACACTTACGCTTCCAGAACTCCTAAATTTTCTCTCGTTTTTGCTCTCCAAAAACCCAGAAATTCTTCAAGCTCTCAAACCAGTGATCCTTCAAACTCTCAACCTAGAAATCTCTCCAGTTCTTAACCCAGCAGTCTCTCGAGTTCCCAACCCAGAAACCTTCCAAGTTCTTTCCCAGAAATCCTCTTAAGTTCTGACCTATGGCCTCCTTCGTTTCCAAGCTTTCTGACGAATACAACAAATGCAAGAAAATCTTCGATCGTTGCTCTATTAAGACTCTACGCTTTGAAAGCGACATGGGTGCCACCCACTAGATCTTTGGGTCACTTTTTAAAGACGCAGTGCCTCCATCCATCACCAACCTTCTTAAAAACCACTACCTATCACCATTACTGCAAAAGTTTTGAATGGTCAAAGTGGGATTCAGCAAAGCCCTAAGACTCATGTCCCTCGACCACTACAACCTGGGTAGCCTGGGTTGCCCGATGGAGAAAATCTTCAGCAAGCAATGGAAGGCTTTTGGCATCTACGATGCCATTAGATTTTCATCCGTGGAGATTGCCATGGACAATGAGCTCTTTATGGCTGCCTTGAGTTTCTGGTGCTTGACCACCAACACCATAGTCCTCTCTCTCGGCCCCGTCAGCCCCACCATCCTCAATATTACTTCTATCTTCAGGATTTCCCCCTCTGGCATCCCAATTAAGGCCAGCCTCTGCGGATGCCAGTCGAATGTCGATTTGAAGTTGCTCTTCGACGAACGGGCCGTCAAAACCTTGAGAAAAGAGGGTAAACAACCTTCAAAGGAAGAGGTTTAGAAACTACACAAGAACTTCTTCAACTACAATACCCTCTACCTCTACTTTACCGGCCGATAGGAGGGGAGGCTGCTAAAGAGGGAGCACGAAGCCTTCCTTTTCTACAGGTACAAAAAATTCATTTGTTGTACCAAGTCTAACAAATGCTTGGTTGAGAATATGCCAGTGGCCAAAGCCCTGGCTAGTGGCCATACTCTGGCGCTCAGCCCAGCCATTCTTACTAACCTTCTGCGTTGATTGGTCGAAGTAACCATCAACAAGATCGACCCGCACCAGAACCAACCAATCTAGGTCTTCCAACTCTAGCTGCAGGTCTACTTTGCCACCCTTCGGCCAGAGATTGCCAACTTTCTGCCTTCTGAAGCGCTTGACCTTAAGCTGGCTTCTCGACCAGCGCCTCCTCATCGGGTCGAAGAAGTCTTCAAATACTTCTTCGGTTTCGACGTTCTCTCTAACGACGAGTTCTTAATCTGCCGTCGTCGAGACTACCATACGTTGATCCGGCTCCCTACATCAGCATGAAGTGAAGATGATGATGCTAATCTTCGTCAAGCCTGGAGATCGTTCGTGCTTTCCCACGACCTTCCCCTTGGCTGTGACGCATGCTGAGCAAGCTGGGAGGTCTACCACCCCTACTTCATTGCCCGATAGCTCGGCTACCTCCAAGGTTGCCCGGTGCCTCTTTTCACCTCATGTTTCCTCCTAAGTAGAAGACGTCTCTCTGGCTCTTCAGAAATGGAGTGCAAGGACACCGAGAAGAAGTTGCAGGAGCGTTGCAAAAACTTCCGCTTCGTCTCACCATCTCTGAATCCCTCGGCACCGACACTTTCGACGGTTGGTGGGAGGAGTACACATAGGACTTCTTTGGCACATCAGTAGAGGACATTGTCAACAAGCTTTTTTGGCGACCAGCCCAAAAAATCCCCTGCCCTCCAATCAAAAGAGACGACCTAAGGTATATGGCTTTCTTGAACTTTTACTCTTCACATCACTTAATCCTTACTGACTTGATTTTGTCTTCTCAGGCGGTCGTGTCCCAAAGCCAGCAAATGTGACTGCTACAGCTTCGGCCAAGAAGAAATCGGCTCTCATTCCTAAAAAAGTTACAACCATTGTAGCCCCGTCGATCCAACGGCCTTACCAGGAGGTCGAGGCGGCTTGCGAATCTTCCCGCACCCTAAAGAGCATCAAGAAACTGGCGAAGAAAGGGGAACGGAATATCCACGTTATCTCCAGCCAAGCGACATGAGCAACGACTCCAAGTCCTTCTCCCCTCACTTCTGTCATCCAGGCTTCAACTGTGAAGCTGTCGACCCCAGCTGGTCCAACATTTAAAATCCACACTGCTGGGCCAACACTCACCATTCAGCATGTTCCCCAGGTCGTGGTCGAGCCGATTGCTGCCCCACAGGCTAAAAATCCCGCAGCGCATGGGTCAACCGCTACAGCCGCCCCGCAGGGGGTAACTTCTTTGGCAGGGCAATTTCTCCCCAAACATCCAAAATAAACAACGGTCATCTTGGAAGAGGTATGACTACCATTTGAAAATCTCCTTTCTTTACCTTAAATTTATCAATGCTAACGTTCTCCATTTCAGGATGATGAAGACGACGAGACTCTGTTGTCGAGTCGTCTTTGACCTTCGTCCACCAATCCTCCTTCTGTGGTCGAGGACTTAAGGTTCTAAATTGGGAAAATATTAAATGTCAGGTGCCTACCTTCTTATTTCACCGAAAATTCTACGCTCCGAAATGCGTTATCTATATCTCCTGGCCACCTCAGTAGCCATCGAACATAGATAAGCTTCATCGGTCGTGTGAATTAAGAAAGAGTCTTAAACACTGGGCTCGGCCATTAAGTTCTCTAGGCTCGAGCAATGAGCCAACAAACATTGCCGAAGTCTCTTCTTTGCAGGTCTAACATTTCCCTTTTCCTTAATTCCTTGCGTTTCAACTTGTTCTGATAAATGCTTCTTTTCTGTGCAGCCTTCCTGGGAGGTCGAGCTTGACATCCTACTTTCCAGCACTTCTGGTGCGGCTGGACCCTTTACTGCCTTAGCTGAGCCTGCTTCTGCCGCGGCCGAACCATTCGTCTTTGCTAAGCTGCAAGGCCTCATATCCCTATCGGCTTCTCAAATCTTATAGCGCAACGGCCTTGATTCCATTGGCGAATGTCTAGACACCCTTGCTTCTGAGGGTCAATTGAACAATGAATCCATTGTTCAGATGTCTTCTATCTTAGAGAAAACTCGAGAATACTTTACCATTTTCGAGAAGGCTCTTCGACCGGAAGACGACCTAAAAGCTGTAATGGTTGCCCAGGAAGCCTTTCGACCGGAACTGGAGGTAATAAAAAAGCAGAAGATGCAGCTGGCCATTCTCGACACCTAGATCACAAACCTCGAACGTCGAAGATTGGCCGTTACTTATGTTCTTGAAGCAAATTTGGAATTAAATAAGGCCAAGTTAATAGAGTTTGCAGCCAGCGCGAAACAGATTGAGCAAATGAAATCCAAAAAGAGGATGCGCCAAGTCGAAGTCACGCTGGGTAAAGTAAGGTGGCTGGAACTAAAAGCTGCTCATGAAGCCTACTTTCCTTTGACCCCTAAGAATAGGCCGTTTTAATTCTCCTTTGTAATTTTTACAATTTTAATGAAATACACCTTTATTCTCGCATTTTCCATGTTGTCGGATAATATTTCTTTAAAAAAATTCCATTAATTGGGAAATTGTGAATTAAACAGTCCGATCCTTGAGATGGTATGCCTCATTGCCGAGAACCTTATGAATAACAAACAGTCTTTCCCAATTCAGCGACCATTTGCAGAATTTAGGGTCTTTAATTTCTATCGGTAGCACGGTTTACCAAACCAATTCGCCCTCACCGAACGTTTTCTGTTTAACTCGCTGATTATAGGCTCAATCGACAATCTTCTTTTGTGTGACTAACAAGTTATAAGCGTCAAGCCGAGCTTCTTCTAGATCCTCGAACTCCTGCCTCATAGCTTGACCGTACTCGGCACAAAACAAACTGCCTTGCCCAATCATTCTTAACAAATTTATACTTAGCTTGATGGGCAACATTGCATCATGTCCATAGGTCAATGCGTATATAGTTGTCCCAGTGGCTGATCGGAGTGAGGTTCGATAGGCTCATAATGCTTCATTTAACTTTAAATGCCACATACCAGGCCTTTCTCTTACCATTTTTTTCAAGAATGCCGATCAAAACTTTATTACTTGCTTCGGCCCATCCATTCATTTGCGAGTAATACGGCATAGATTGCTCAAGTCGAATTTTAAGGTTCGCCGTATATTCCTTAAACATGTCGAATGTGAAACTGTACCATTATCTGTGATAATTATCTCTGGCACATCGAATTTGGTCACGATGTTTTCCTCTACGAAGTCACAAACTTCTTTAGATGTCAATTCGGCATACGATTTTGCTTCGACCCATTTGGTGAAGTAATCTCTAGCAACGAATATCCATGCATGCTTTGTCGATCTGAAAGACGGTGTAATTTTGCCGATTATGTTCATGGCCCATCCTCTAAACGGCCATGGTTTGGTGACTGAATGCAAATAACCGTGTCGGCGAAGCAACCATTACATGTTTCGACCAAACTGATGAGCTCCGCATATTCCTTCATGAACCTCGCCAATTACCTGGGCGACCTCTTCAGGGTTGAGACATAGCAACAACAGACCATCCTCACCCTTTCTGTACAACACATTTTGGTATAACACGTAATTCGTGGCATGAACCCTTGTCTTACAGTCGTGTTTGCCATTAGGGTTGTCGAGATATCGTATGATCGGCCTTCTCCAATCGTCTGGCAACGCCTCGACTGCGCAAACCTCGACAGGATCTTCATGTTATAACAATGAAGGTAAAGACATGACTCGCATTCTGATCACATGATCTTGCTGGAGAACTTGTTAAATAACCAGGGTCGGGTATGATTGTCGTATTACACGTATCGCTCAGCCTATCTTGCCCCCCATGAGTTGTGCGCTGGAGGCTATTTGGGCCAACTCATCGCATCAGTATTGCGGACTCGAGAAATATGTTTGAACGTAATGCCATTGAAGGACTTGGCCAAATAGCTGGCGACCATATGATTGGGAGCAGAGTGCAACTAATGCAACGAAAAGTGCCATTGAGTTTATTAATCACAAGTTCTGAGTTGTCGATGACGAGGGCACTAGTTACCCATAAGTTGTGAAGGACACTGAGGCTCATGATAAGAGCCTCGTTTTGGCCTGGTTATTTAAACAGTCAAAGTCTAGCTTGAGAGAAAAATACCACCGATGGTGCTCTGAAGACTGAATGACTATTTCAACACTAGCCAAAACGAAAGTACTCGAGCCATCAAAGTACATTGTCCAATAATTGTCTCGGGTCTCTACTATACCGATTTCAACGTCATTGCCCCCAAAGCCATACGGGGACGGGTGCCGAGCCAAGAAATCGGCCAGTGCTTAGCCCTTGATAAGTTCTGAGGGACGTACTACAAACTGAATTCAGACAGCGCCATTGTCCACTTTCCAATTTGGCCTTTGACAATCGACCGAGTGAGCATATAACAGATGACATCGGTTTGGGCGATGATTTGAGTGACGGATGGGAGCATATAATGCCTGAGCTTAGATGCGGCGAAAAACAAAGCTAAGTAGAGTTTCTCAATGGCCAAGTAGTTGATCTTATCAGCATTAAGGTTGTGCCTAAGGTAAAAGATAGCCTACTCATGCTCAGCATCATTGTCTTGCACTAGAAGATAGCCGATAGACTATTCGGCTGCAGAGATATACAACTTAAGAGGGTTTACCTCATCGAGGTGGGACAAGGACATGTGGGGTCGAAATAGCAACCTTGATCTGTGTAAAGGCCTCCTGATGTTGGGTCGTCCACTGAAAGGTGTCAGAATCCTTCAGTTTCAATAATGTGGAAAAGGCTCGCATATTCCCTTGCGAATTTGTAATGAATCGGTGGAGAAAGTTGATCTTGCTGAGCAATAACTGTAATTGCTTTTTGGTCGTCGGCGGTGGAGCGTTCATGATTGCTCAAGCCTTATTTTCATCAACCTTAATACCCGGTGATGTACAAGGAATCCCAAGAAATTACCGGTCGACACGCTGAAAGCATACTTAGCTAGATTCATCCTGAGGTTGTGTCGGCGCATGCGTAGGAAAGCTTGTCAAAGATCATCTAAGTGCGTTTGGCATCATTTTGACTTGATCACCACATCGTCAATGTAGACTTCGACGGTGGTGCCAATTAAATCATGGAATATTATGTTCATTGCTTGTTGATATGTGGCACCAGCGTTCTTGAGGTCGAATGGCATAACGACCCATTTGTATGTGTCAAGTGACCCGGGCATCAAAAAGCGATTTTGTGAACATCGGCCTCAGCAATTAAAATTTGGTTGTAACCAGCATGTCCATCCATAAAGGACATGATTTCGTGGCTTGCTGCTGCATCGATTAATAAATCTGAAATGGGCATTGGATATTCATCTTTGGGAATTACCAGATTTAGATTTTGAAAATCGATACAAATTTGTAAAGCACCATTTTTCTTCAAAACTGGGACAATATTTGCCAACCACTCGACGTAACGAGCTGTTCGAATGAACCTAGCATTTAAAAGTCGAATGATCTCATCTTTGATGTCGAGTTGTACTTCGGTTGAAAATCGTCGAGGTGTTTGACCGAATGGTTTTAACCCAAGTTTAATCGTAACTCATGCTCGACGAGCTTTCGATCTAAACCAGGTATCTCATGGTAACTCCAAGCAAAACAATCTTTAAATTCCTTAAGTAAATTACAAAGCTCGGTTTTCATATGTTGCGGTAACAAAGCACTAATAAATAAAGGTTGTGGGTCTTCTGCCATCCCAACATTTATTTCTTCTAAGGGGTCCTTGACCTAAGGCCGATTATTCTCGAGTTCGGCCGGTGTGGCCTAAACTTTATCCAGCGATAGAACTAGGCCATTGTCTCCCTCGGTCATGAATTCAATTAGGTTTACACCCAAGTTTGGTTGCTTGGATATAGCATACCAATGGGCCAGCAGTCCTTCCATGGTTGATAAATTGTGACCCGGTGTTTTTCTTATGTGGCATCATTCATCGGTATCAGCAACTATATTGGCCAATCACAGTCTCGCCAAATCCTGATGTACAGTTTCGGCGGCAACCTCGATGGCCTTCTATACTGAAATCCAAGTCTACCGTCATTCTTCATTGAAGCCCTGCATGGTAATGTAGCCGACGTGATCATCATAGTAGCGGGCCTGAATCATGTTAGCCTCGAATGGCTTGTTGTCGACTGAATGAACTACGGCCGATTTATCATTTTGTCTGGGACTTATTGCCCACGAAGCTACTCATGGTTATCCCTGATAGGATGAGTTCGTCATTTGATCGTTGCAGAGCTCGCATGATGGACACAGGCATAACGTTGATTGTTGCTCCACAGTCGATGTATACCTTGGAGATTGGATATCCTTCAATATGAGCCTTGACATACAACTACTTGAGATGCTGCAAATTGGCGGCCGGACAACGGGGAAATAACTTAGTGAGAGCTGCTTTAAGCTTGTCTTGTCGCCTTATCAACAACGACATCGCCATCCAAAGAATTCGGTTGGGATATAGTCGGCTGAAATTCGACCGGCAAAACGTAGACCATGCTAATCTCCATGTTGTCAATGACCGAATAGCCCATCGGGTCATGGTCGTCTTCTCCCGGGCTATTGGCCGAAGTATCTTACTCCTGAGCATCCTCGGCCTGAACATCTTTCGTTTCAACAATGGGTTGTAGATCATCCTCTTGTACTGCGTCATTCTGGGTTTCTCCTTCGAGCTCGAAAAACGT
Organism: Crataegus laevigata; assembly: GCA_963580275.1. Classification (NCBI taxonomy): domain Eukaryota; kingdom Viridiplantae; phylum Streptophyta; class Magnoliopsida; order Rosales; family Rosaceae; genus Crataegus; species Crataegus laevigata. Next base: position 9,675,018 of record OY756941.1, read on the forward strand.
TGGGACTTGTGCCGCTTTACGGACTTGCTCCTGATAAGTGATTCGAGCGTTTCTTGTGTCGAGGTACACATATAGTCGTGCCATGCGTTTCTTCTCGTTGGCCGTAAGGCCCAAAAGAGCTACTGCCAAGAAGACTTCGAAATGGTATCTTAAATATTGAAGGTCTTCTAAGGAGAAGGAGAGCTCGGAGGGGTCTATGTCGATATATAGATCGACTTCAAAGTTGAGTACCCGAGCTTCGTGTATGTGCTGGAACCTAGCCTTTATTACCGAAACAGTGGTTTTCTGGATAATTTGCTCGACGTCGGGGCAAGTTAATGCCAGGTCGAGAGCTTCTTGACATTCCTTTGGCAGACCGTATAAATCATTGGCAGAATGTGTCTTATGAAATTCCCGCACGTATTCTAAGGTCTGGCCAAGAAAATGGGGGTGAAGGTTCCGTCATATTTTGATTAGCGGTTCTGGTGTCGGTAATGAGGGAAGCTTATTTTTCGCCTTTTTTCTAAGCTGCTCAAAGCGAGCTTTCATTTCTCTGAGTCGAAGAAGGAGTTTGATCCACTTCTCAGATTCCTCAATAGAGGTTTCAAAATCGTGGTTAATCACCTTTTTCCAACGAAGTAATTCGGTCATGATTGCCAGAGGTTGTCGATCATCTCCACTTCCCTCTATCTCTTTCTGTTGCCATTTGGGAGCCAAAGTCGCCTGGGCTGCCTGCCCTTGAGCCATGCAATATATCCATTGGCGACGACTCTTCTGAGATTTAGATAGCGCAGTATACATGCGGTTTGAGAGTTATAACTATACCATCGTTGTTCGCGTGGTTCCTGCAGCTTGAATGTTTTTTGATTCGTCAACGAGCCAGAACTGTTGGAGTTTCGTAAATAGTAATCCTTATTGTAAAATGGGGACCGAGCCTGTCGAACACCTTTTGTCGCTGGCCTGAGCTGAGTACCTTTGGAGGTGTCGCCATGACTATGGGTGACTATCGTGGTGTTATCACGATTGTAGGTGCCGCCGTGTGTCGGAACTTAAGGTGGTTTCTCATTTGGCTTAGTTAAGACCAGTTATGCTTTACAACTGCTGCACAAAACCATCAACTCATCAAACTCTTCCTCGCTAAAACCGGACATAGCTTCAACTTTAGCTGGTCCTGTAATCTTTGTAGGTGGCGCATTAGAGAACAAGTCGATCTTAAGTCGCGGCCGAGAATTTTATTTTATGACATGCTGCATTGAGACGAACTTGGCCTTCCCTTTTCCCTTATTTTTGGGTAGGTAAGCAACTACCATGACAACTGTCGCTGAAGGGAAGGGATTAGCATCAACAACCATCTGTTTTTCAGGAAACTTCAACTTTCCTTTATCGATCCAGCTTTGAATAGCATCACGGAATACCACACAGTTGTTGGTCGTATGCTTATTCGAGTTGTGATATTTGCAATATGTTTTGTCTTTAAATTCTTCGGCCTTGGGAATTTTATGTCCTGGCCGAAGCTTGATAATCTTTGCTAATAGCAACTGGTCGAAAATTGCATCGGCCTTGGTAATGTCAAAAGTATAGACTTTTGACGCTTTAACTGCTGCTTCTTAAAGGGCCACGCGAGTTTTGATATCTTTGGGATGAGCCAAAGCCTTGCAAATGTACAGCTTATCAATTACAATATTAGCCGTGTCTATACTGGCATACTGGGAGTCATCTCATTCGGCCGACGCATAACTGACCGAAGGGTTATTCGGGCCGGGGACTTTGATATTTTCTCTTCTTGAAGTAAATAGTTGTATTGCTCAACATGTTGAGCCAGTTCATACATGTCCCGAAAGTTTGCCCCCAAGAACTTCTTTTTGTACTCCACGTCCAGCCCATTCAAGGCGATTCTTACAAACACTAGTACAAAAAGATGTTTGCGAGACCAGGACTTGCGTAACGAAGCAAATTTCGTCGTGCAAAGTCAGTTTGCGCGATGTATAACACAAAACATCGAGCAAACGGACTTTGCGCGACGAAGGGCGGCGTCGCGCAAAGCCGTTTTGCACGATGAAGGTGAACATACGTCGCGCAAAGACGTTTTGTGAGACGAAGGGCTACGTCACGCAAACGTTTGGCGCCAAATCGAAAGGATTTACCGCATTTTCTTGACTTTGCGCGACACAGGTGGGCATGCGTTTCGCAAAGCCGTTTTGCGCGTCGCCTACCTGCGTCGCGCAAACTTTTTGCGCCAAACAAAAAAGGATTTACCGCTTTTTCCTTGACTTTCCGCGACGCAGGTAGGCATACATCGCGCAAAACAACTTTGCACGACGAAGACTGGCGTCACGCAAACCAGATTTGCGCGAAGTATGCCAACCTACGTCGCGCAAAGTCAACGACTTCTTTTATTTCATTTGATCAGTTTGGGAGGCAGAAACTGCAAACCCAGTTGCAGCAGCTACTTCCATCTCTCATCTCTCTTCAAAACAGTCTACCAGATTAGGTTTGAATTGATATCGATTCTTTGTGTTTTTTCAATTGCAATCCTTCCCTTGCTCTTAAACATGATGTAAACTGAATTAATAATATATAGATCCTTCATGTGATTAATTTATGAAATTGAAATTGCAAAATCAAAGGAGATAACTATCTCACTGTTTTATTAGGAGTTAACAAATGTGAATGTAACTTGGTATAAACTCAGTGGAGGATTAGAAATGTCAGTAATTAAATTAATCAAGTGTGTTAAGAGATCATCATCTAGAAACATCATGAATGGTAATCGAAACATGCATGCTTCAATTCCTTTTAAAAAAAATAGTACGCTCCTAGTATATGTTAATTAACATAATCCTATATATTCATATTAACCTTGTTTCTACTATTTTATTTAGTTTTAGTAATTATTGTGATTTAGTTTATTTGTATGCACATAATTTTGTACATCACCTACAAAATTGTTTTGTGTTGTACGAAGTTAATACTACTTAACTTCATACACTTTTTTCAATAAAAGCCTAGTTTCCCCGTTTGAGAATTAGTTGGATTTCATGTATGGATGCGAAAGCATGACTGCAGTCCAATTAATTCTTGAATTGTCCCATTTTTTTGGACAGTTTGGGAATGCATAGTTATGTGTTGTAGTTTGCGGTTCACGAATTAGGTTTCGATAGTGGAAATTTTGGTAACATTTCTTGATGTTCTTCGAGTACACGGTGGATATTATGTATCTACAGCGTGCACTTGAAGAACTGTAAGGAGATGCTGCTAAAATTAGCCCACGTCGAAATCTAATCCATTGGAATCGTAAATTACGGCACATAACTATGCATTCTTGAATGGGATAGGGCCCTTACCGAAGGAATAAGGTGACAAAATAGTAGTTGAAGTTGTTGTAACTCTTGTACTTTTATTGTGATTGCAGACAAAATGGACAGACAGTGGATACATAATCATAATAGATGTGTTGTTGAGTACTTGGATGGAATAGATAAGTTCGTTCAATTCGCAACTACACATAACCAAGGTTCAACTCATATTCGATGTCCATGTAGGAAGTGTAACAACTCAATGTGGGAGACATTCGAAAATGTTAAATTTCATTTAGTAAGAAATGGGATGATGGAGACCTATACTACTTGGTATCATCATGGAGAACGATTAGACCAAGCTTCGTCATCATACGTGACACGAGTGGAGACTGTTGAATCTAATGTGGATCCTAGTGAACAAGTTATGAATATTCTAAATGACGTTTATCCATACGCCTCGAGCAACGCCAATAAGGAAGAGGGAGATGACGGTCGTCCAACCATGGACAGTGAGGCATTCAAAAACTATGAAAAACTATTGAAAAATGCGAAGTAAGAATTATATCCGGGTTGCGATAACTTTTCGGTGCTCACAGCAATTGTGGAGTTGATGCATGGCAAGATCAAGTTTCGTTTGTCAAACAAGTGCTTTGATTACTTTTTGGGAGTTATCAAGAGGATGCTTCCAAAGGAGAATTGTTTACCTGAATATCATAAAAGTGCCCAAAAAGTGTTGAAGGGTCTCGGATCGGGGTATGAAAAAATTCACGCATGTGTAAATAATTGTATATTGTTCTATAAAAAGAACAAACAGTTGGATAAATGCCCTGTCTGTAGTGAGCCGAGGTTTTAAATGACATCACAGAATAGAAAGACCAAGATTCCACAAAAAGTAATGCGTTATCTTCCATTGAAGCCTAGGTTGCAGCGATTGTACATGTCGATGCATACCGCAACCGACATGAGATGGCATAAGGAATGATGGGTAAATGACAATGTTATGAGGCATCCTGCAGATGGAGAGGCATGGAAAGAATTTGATCGGATGTACCCTGATTTTGCAGCTGACCCGCGCAACGTTAGATTAGGACTTGCCACCGACAGATTTAATCCGTTCGGGGTTTTAAACCAAATCCACAGCACTTGGTCGGTCGTCGTTTTTCCTTATAATATGTCGCCTTAGAAGTGTATGAAAAAAGAATACATGATGTTGACTCTATTAATTACCGAAGATCCAGGAAAGTCCATTGATGTTTATTTGCGGCCATTGGTTGATGAGCTAAAAGATTTATGGGAAAATGGTGTTCGTACGTACGATAAGTATACTGGGCAGATGTTCACCATGTGAGCGGCAGTGATGTGGACAATCAACGATTTTCCCGCGTATGCAATGGTTTCTAGGTGGATGACTAAGGGTTATTTGGCATGTCCAATATGCAAGGAGAACGTAACATTGTCTTGGCATACAAGAAAAGTTTGTTATCTTGGTCATCATAAATGGCTCCCTTGGGACAAGGAGTGGCGTCAGAATGATAAAGCTTTCCACGGCACAAAAGAGACTCGGCCAAGACTAAGAGAATGGTCCGATGATGAGATTTTGGATCAGTTAAATTGATTGGAATTCGGTCATTTCGGCAAAGTGGTCAGTAAGCCCAGACCAACTACACATCTAAATTGGACGCACAAAAGTATGTAATTTGAGCTCCCGTACTAGTCAAAGTTAAAATTGAGACACAACCTCGATGTTATGCATATTGAGAAAAATGTGTTTGATACTTTGGTCTGGATAATTCTAGACATTGAAGGAAAAACAAAGGACACGATCGAAGCTCGCCTCGATTTGGAACGAATGGGCATTAGGTCATCCTTATGGATGAAGAGAGTCGGTGGTACATTGAAGAAAAGTCATCCATTTTTTACAATTAAGCCGAATGGGAAGAAAGAGTTTTTCAACTTCATTTCTTCAATAAAGTTTCCAGATAGGTATGCTTCCAACATCTCGCGTTGCGTGAACGTGAAGGGGTGTAAATTTTCAAACATGAATAGTCATGACTGTCATGTGATACTCCAACGCCTTCTTTCAGTTGGTATTCGACACTTATTACCGCTTGATGTGGTGAAACCAATTGTGTTGTTATCGAGATTTTTTTCGCAGTTGACTACAAGGTGTTTGCGGAAGTCAGATGTTAAACAATTGCAGGACGACATTGTGAACGTCTTATGCAAGTTTGAACAGATATTTCCCCCAGCTTTCTTTACAAGTATGATTCACTTGCTATATGAGGCATTGCTTGCCGGACTAGTGAACGATCGATGGATGTATCCAATAGAAAAGTACTTAATTAAGCGTATATATATATATATAACAGATTCATGATCAACGAACGCTTTGAATAATTTGTAGCATACCTTTTATTTGTGCAGATATCTTGGTGAGTTGAAAAAGTGTGTTTGAAACAGGGCAAAGCCCGAAGGATCATTGGTGGAGGCATGGGTCGCATATGAGTCACTTACTTTTTGTGCAATGTATCTTGAAGATGTTGAGACAGCTTTCAATCGTCCTCAACGCAATAACGACGGTGGTGTTAGAAAAGAGAAACTGTCTGTTTTTGCCTAAATTGCACGACCGTTCGACAATCCTGTAAAAGGCGAATCGTTTACCAAAAAGAACATGGAGGTAGCGCATTGGTTCATACTCAACAATTGTGACGAGGCTTTGCCATACCTTGAAGAACATGAACAGTTGATGAAGCGGGAATAATCTTCACATTTATATGCCAAGAAGCACCATGACTTGTTTCCTTCGTGGTTTTACGTTCATGTAAGTTGTATGTGGTTTGAATTGAGCATATTTTTCAACTTGTTCATGCCTTTCTTTAAATTTGGTTACACTAACAGGTTAACTTTTTGTATATGTCATATTAGATGAACAAATTGAAGGAATTGAATTCACCCTCTTACGATGAAGAATTATATAACTTGGCGAGAAGACCACTTCACCTTGAATTGTTCTCGGGTTGTCATGTAAACGGGATCAAGTTCTTGGGGGCAACACGTGATGACAAGTCGTCTACTCAAAATAGTGGTGTTCATTTCCCGGGTGCGAGTGACAGTGAAGACATTGATTTTTATGGCAAACTAACTAGTGTAGTACAATTGTTTTACAAAGACAGGTGTCAAGTGATACTGTTTAAGTGCCTTTGGTTTGATACAAACCCACATAATCGAACGAGTGTTAAGCGAGATCATGGTTTACTATCAGTAAACACTACGAGACATGGTACAATGAAGATCCATACATTTTGGCAATTATGGTGAAACAAATATTCTATCTAGACGACCCTAAAGCCAACAATGGTTGGAAAGTTGTTCAAAAGATTGAGCGAAGAGGGCTATATGATATTCCGGAACTAGATCATGATGACAACGACGACGTCGCTGACCAACAGTTATCATCTTCGATAGAAATTGGTGAAGAAACACTCCGAGATACTAATATTGTCCAAAACCTGTTTGAAATGCTTGGAGTACCCGAATTCGAAATATCATTTGACCTTGGTGATTTGCCTCAATACAATGCACCAGAAGAGGCAAACGAAGATGAGGACGAATGGGAATCCAGAAATGATAGTAGTGAGGATAGCGAGAGTTATTATTGTAGTTCGGATGAGGATTAATATAAACTTGTAAAGGCAAAAGCATGAGGCTGAGGGTTTGATGTACACATATTCCATGTCACATATTGCCCATTTGATGTACACATATTCCATGTCAAGTTATTTGGTGAACTTACTACTCCAAATTTACAGGTAATGGAATGTTTGCTAGCTTTTTTTGTAATGATTCTAATTTTATAGAATATGGTACTATTTACAGATAGTTGAGCACTTATGATTTTAGTTGCACGCTAAATGAGAATAATTTAGTGAAAATTATTCTTCATATGTTTAAAACGAGAACATAGTTTTTAATCACTTTCATTTAATTTTCCTTTTATTTATAAAACAGAAGTTCCAGATTTTCATAAACTTGATGGGGTCCTTGCAGCCCCTTCAGAGTTGTGCTTTTTTCGAAGAACTGTGTGCTTGTTGGAAGTTAGGAATAATACGCAAATTATTCAGTGTTGGATTTGTTGAGCATTTGATGATGCTACACAAATTGCTTCTGTGAAATGCAACTTTTAAATTCTTCAGATACTGGCTAACACATTTCAACATTTACTTTGTACTCATAAGCAAAAGGACAAAAGGAAAAAAAAAAAAACTTGCGCGATGCACATCCACCTACGTCGCGCAATTTTTTTTTTTTCATTACCTTTTTCTTTTTTATGTAAGATTTCTTGTGAAGAGGGGCCTCAAACAAGTTTAGATCAAGAAAAAATGAATAGTGGTTATAAAATTACTCATGCAAAGTATCATAATATTTATCCAAATAATTAAGCAGTCAAAATTAACATATGCATAGATAAATTTGCAACCCCTAAAACTCAAGTAAGAGGTGGGATACAAATTCGCCGAAACTAATTTCAACGATCCCAACCGTCAAACTTGTTTGTATATGCTTCTAGATCACATCAGCAAAAAAATCACAAAAAACAAACATTCAGAGATCAAGTAACGGGACAAAACTTTTCGACGGTTATAAACGAAAAATCACGATTTAACGGTTATTTTAACTCCGATTTTGATGATTTTTTTATAGCTACACTCATTGACCTTATATTAATACAAGGAATGAATTTGATCTTCAATTTAAAATATTTACACAAGTGGATACCACAAATCTTGTGTTATACTTAATGAAAGTATAAATAAACTCTCAAGTGTTAGTCAATCTATCGTTTTGATGGGATACGAATTCTCCGAAACTAATTTCAACGATCCCAACCGTCAAACTTGTTTGTATATGCTTCGAGATCACATCAGCAAAAAATCACAAAAAAGAAACATTCAGAGATCAAGTAATGGGACAAAACTTTTCGATGGTTATAAACGAAAAATCATGATTTAATGGTTATTTTAACTCCGATTTTGATGATTTTTTACAGCTACACTCATTGACCCTATATGAATACAATGAATGAATTCGATCTTCAATTTAAAATATCTACACCAATGGATACCACAAAATCTTGTGTTATACTTAATGAAAGTATAAATAAACTCTCAAGTGTTAGTCAATCTATCGTTTTGATGGGATACAAATTCCCCGAAACTAATTTCAACGATCCCAACCATCAAACTTGTTTGTATATGCTTCGAGATCACATCAGCAAAAAATCACCAAAAATAAACATTCAGAAATCAAGTAACGGGACAAAACTTTTCGACGATTATAAACGAAAAATCACGATTTAACGGTTATTTTAACTCTGATTTTGATGATGTTTTACCGCTACACTCATTGACCCTATATGAATACAATGAATGAATTCGATCTTTTAATTTAAAATTTTTACACAAGTGGATACCACAAAATCTTATGTTATACTTAGTGAAAGTATAAATAAACTCTTAAGTGTTAGCCAATCTATCGTTTTGGGATTTCCTCCATGATTCTCCCGGGCATGTTAGCTATATTGCTTGCCATCAACCTTCATTATATTAACATTTCATCTGCCTCAGGTTGGTGGTGATGTGGATGGAAAACTTGACGAAGGCTCTGCTAGTTTGATACTCGACACGAGGCCTTCAAAAGTTGTATCAACTAAATTGACAGTAAGTAGAAGTTTGCTAAATTAGTTTATGGTTTTATCAATCTTGACATCAACTTAAACTATGTTTTATTCTGGTTTCTTCTCTAATTCAGGTTCAAGTGAAGTGTTCATTGATTTATATGGACTTTGAGGGCTGGTCCGATGCGAGATCCATCAAATCAATTCTTTCCCATATGGCTCCTCTAAAGCTTGTAAGTTTACTAATTCAATCTATATAATCTGCTCCTGAAATGTGGTCGTCGTCTGTGTCTTTTAGGTTGGCCCGAAACTATTTTATAACTGTCTTTTGAATAATCATTTGATTGTCCAAAAGTGTTTTTTCACTTAAACATAAAATTAACCTTATGGTATGGTATGTAATTTTATTTTCAACGGTATATATATTTACTAAGTAGATTTTAATTAATTTATTTCCTACTTATAATACTTAAGAAATTGACTGATATATATATGTAAAAAAGAATTATTGTGGGTTTTAGTTAGAAAAATATATTATTGTGGGGTTGATGTAAAAAAATTGAATTTAAAAGGAAGAAAGTCACATTTTCGGTAATTTTTATAATAATTTTATTTTTCAAATAAATACTTTGCGCGACGTCTTAATATTATCGTTGCGCAAAACCACTTTGCGCGACGTCTAATTGTACACCTACGTCGCGCAAGTTCTGATAATTTTGGCGGTGTAATTGTGAAAAATGGGCGTTTTTTTTTCAAATTTTCCAAATTTGGGCAAAATCTTGAAATCTTCCCTCTTTATTTCCAAATGTTTTTCAATCAACTCAAAACCTCTATCTCCTCCATAATCCCGTGAACCCCTTCTCTCCTCCTCTAAATCGTGAATCTGCATCAAAACCTCTCAATCGTGAACCCCCTCAAAACCTCTCTCTCTCTCCCTCTCTCCTCCATAATCCAGAACCCATATTAGTCATGACTCGTGTTGATATTATGTTTCAAATTCATAAATGGTCTTGGTTTAAGACAGAATATTTTCTTGTAACTCCTGTTTCAGCTAGTTGATTGATTGCTCATCCCTCATTCCTTTCAATCCTATTGTTTTACTACCCATCTGAGTTCTCTCTGATTTCACAGTCCGAAATAGTTCTTGGTTGCTGTTCTTTAAATGCTAAAGGTTTTTTTTTTTTTGCTTATTATCCAAAGACATATCCTTTCTACTATGACATCATTATGCTATTTTCTATCTTTTCATTGCAGTCTGTTACAATTGGTATGTATATATGCAGGTGCATATTATCCAAAGTATAGATGTCGCATTTGATCACTCGTCGTCGGAGTGTGACCAATGCGCCTCCCGCATTATCAGCATCTATTGCTCCACCTGTGAGTGCTCCATTGATTCAAGAGCCTACACCTCTTGCTGAGGCTACTTCTACGGCGTCTCAGGTACCCGTCTCATCGACGTCATTAGTGTCGGTTCAGTCGCTCAGTGCACGGCGGCCTCATTGGCGCCGTCGCGAGCCGAAACCTTCTGATCACACTTCCTCGGCATCTAGAGTCGAGGGTGAGGCCTCCCAGCCATGTATCTTTTTTTTCTAATTCTCACTACGTTGTATTTTTTTTCATTTTAAAACTATTATTTTTATGATGGTGAAAATATGTTGGATTGTGAAAATGTGTTGCAAGTTGTGAATTACTGTTATTTTATTGTTTTAAGGTTTTGGGAAATGCTATACTATTAGGGGAAGTTGTGTCGAATTTTTTGTACAAATTTAAGCTTAGGGTTTTCACCATTTAAGTATTTTTGGCCAGCTAAAAAAACACCAGGGGGCCTAGTCGAATGCTGAAGTAGAACCAGACCGTACGTCAGACTGGCTCCAAGATCAAGATTGTGTATGACCCGCGACATCGTGGATCGGCTACCCCACAACAGCATAGCTTCATCACAAGAAGCTGTGATGTTATTGTTCGAGACAATTGTCCTTTTCAGTCGGAGTCTTGGGCAAGAATTTTCGAGGAGGACAAGAAACGGGTGCGAGACGAGTTGTCGGTTAGTATATTAATTTTTAGCCTTCATCATTTTTTTAATTTTGTTTACAAATATTAAAAACCAAAATATATTATCTTTAATATTATGCAATTTCTTACTATTATTTTATTATTTTTCATATTCGTAGCACATTTATGATTTTGATGACATATCTCCCGAGGCCATGGCCTACATAGATGAGAACTTAGCAATCCGGTATAAACATTGGAAGAACAATTTTCACAATCATTTTAAGAAATGGGATAATTTGGAGATTGCTCGCTTACATGTTCCAACTGAGTTGAGGGACCAGCCAGAGGATTGGGACTGGCTCTGCAACCATTTGACGAATTCAAAATTTTTGGTATGTACATAATATTTTAATAATAATTTATTATTGTTTTAGTTATTTTTAAAGATTTTTTTATTAATTTATTTCAAATAGTTGCACTAACATGTATATTGTGTGTTTAACAGAAGAAATCTGCTGCTGGCCAGAAAGCTTGTGAGTCAAAGACACTTCTCCACCATTCTGGTTCGAAGCCCTTTTCGTATAGGCTTGAGGAACGACGTGAGGTAAAACTATATTAACTTTGAAATTTTATACTATTTATTTATTATTATTGATTAATAAAATTTTCTTAATGTTTTTTTTTTCTTCAGGAAGGTTCTAAGTTCCCAAAGATCGACACGTTCAAGGACGTTTACGTTCGACGTAGTAATGAAATCGCTAACCAATGTTATGTAAGTATATGTAATTATTATTATTCTTATATGTATGAATAATTCAAATATTATTTATATTTTGTTATTAAACATTATATGTTTTTTCTTTATTATTATAGGATACTACGGTGGAAAAGAACACTGCTGTTCTCCAAGAAGCAGCATCGCAGCTTCCCCCGGAGACTCCGATCGAGGACGTCATGGTACCAGAGGATGTTGGTTTTCAGATCATGACTTAAGTCCTGGATCAGAACCTTGGTCATCGTCATGGCCAAGTTGTTCGGGGTATAGGGAGATCGCGGGTTTGTGCAATGGGTGCCTCTTCTTCCAGATCGAACACAGTATAGGTCAATACATTGATGGAGGAAGTGACAACCTTAAGGGGCAAGGTTGTGATCCAGGAAAAACAGATGAGGGTCGAGAGGGAGCATATGAGGGAGCAGATGAAGGCTGAGGGCGCAGTTGAGAGACCTTGTACGAGCCATACAGACAGCCGGCCTACAAGTCTCGCTACCAACACCTCATCTTGATCCACCTTCGACCTCAGAGCCACCTCACCCTCCCGAGACTCAGTAGCTTGATGTTTTAAACCTAGTTCACTTGTAGTTTTTTCTTTTTTGTTTGGACATTTATGTACATTTTTATATATTTTATAATTAAATACTTTTGCTTGGTTAATTAATTATTCTTTATAATTTAATTACAATATTTATCAAAAATTTAAAAAAAAGACTAGTTTTGACCAAAACATTTATCAACAAAAAAAAGGGTTTGCGCGACGTAGGTCACGTCACGCAAGGCAACTTTGCACGACGTAGGTTCTGCATCGTGCAAAGACACTTTGCTCGACGTAGGTAGTGCATCGCGCAAGGAAACTTTGCACGACGTAGGATCTGCGTCGCGCAAGGAAACTTTGCTCGACGTAGGTTCTGCGTCGCACAAAGACACTTTGCTCGACGTAGGTAGTGGGTCGCGCAAGGACACTTTACGCGACGCAAGTTATATCTTTATCGCGCAAACTCTAGCGTCACTGCCTTGGCACGACAGTTTTTGTGCGACGAAGGTTCTGTCACGCAAAGCCTTGGGCAACAATTTTTAACTTTGCACGACAAAGGTACGCAAAGTATTTTTTCTACTAGTGAAACTCGACTTCAATGAGGGATACTCGGCACCAATTCCTAGCTAACTTAAACCTCGGCAAGTACTCAATTGGCGACTCATCAGATGCCCGAGCCATCTTGGCCAATGAAGATACTGACATCTTCATCCCCGGCCGATAGAATTGCTCGTGGAATTTCTCAACCAGTTCTTCCCAATTTTGGATGGAATTGGGAGGAAGATTAATGTACCATGTGAATGTCGTGCCCGTTAGCGAGAAGTTGAATAGTCATAACTTATGAAAGTCACTATTAACATCTCCACATTGCGTAGTGAAACGAGTCACATGTTCTAGAGAAGATAGAGACAATTCTCCAACAAACATGCTGAACCTGGGATTTTGAAGCCCTTCGGATACTTAAAGTGTTCTATATGCTCTGGGTATGGATGAATGAATTTTGGGAACTTCGGCCCTTTCTTCAAGGTCGAATTGATCATCTTTTGAACTTCAACTAAACCCACAACTGGTGTTTCGGGCTCGACTTCATTTGTTTTGCTGCTTGATTCACTCTTTTTTTCTAGATCGATCGATTTAAACCGGGCAGATCCTGCTTCAGCCGTTGATACTGGTATTGTGTTATTTTTTGGAATGGTTTGTTTCAGCGGATCAACAAATCCCATGTTCTAAGTATCGCTAGCTAAAACCTCAAGCAGCCTGGTGTGTATGGCAGTGTAACCACATACTTCCTCTAGTATCCCTTTTATTTCTCAGTCGATCGTTTGCTCAAATTGCCGAGATTGCTCCTCAAGTCTTCTTCTAAAGAACGATCTAGTTGGTGGGTCAGAGGCTTCACCACCATCTTCGTCACATTCTTCTAATGCCCCTTTGACAGAACATCATTTTCCAACCTTAGTAAGGACTCATGTATCACAAAATGGTTCACCGAGAATAACTTCCCTTTCTCGACGTGGGTCAGGTGTCATGGCAACAATGGCCTATGCCTGTGATAGGCCTTTTGGACCCGTGTTCTGGGTTGTATGTGTCATAGATGTTGTAGTCGATTTCCCCATGACTGTCTTTTTCTTCACTAACCGTGTTTCGACGGGCATAAACTTCGTAGTCTTAGCACTATGGTCCCACTGGGCATGCCAAAATGTTAACCCTAAAAACTACTTAGCCTACGTGCTGCGTAGGCCGAGCAACTAATGAGCTAACTACATCATTCAAATGTCTGCAGGGCGTGCCAACTCGTCGGCCAAGGAGTAAAATATGCTGATATGTTGCGTTAATGCGCACGGCTGACTTCTACATCCTGCAATTGCGGCCGAAGAAGGAACACGTCTCGGCCTTTGGATTCTCAAGCTTGAAGACAAGGCTACTAATTATGCGAAGTTCACAAATTGTCGTCGTCGGCTTCGGTCACAGTGATGGTATTCGTCAAAGTAAATTCACGCCGAATCGACACCAAAGTATTGGGACACAGTTACTCAAAGCGGATATAAGTCTTGATGGTGAACATGGTTCGGCCGTCTAAATGCCGAACTCTAAACCTCACTTGTGAGTATGCAATCATAAATCAACTCGGCATTCAATGTGTCGAGCCTAATAATCAGTAACACCTCACTTTGCCAAGAAGATGAGATGACCTTTACCAACAAGGATTCGAAAACCCATGTCGACTGAGACTTAGATAGTTAATCAGTCGGCCTCGACGCAGTGTTGTTTATCCAAACTGAAGGTGCTCCGACATCTGCTAATTCTACGGCGATAGTGTTATTTATCCAAACTAAAGATATCACTGGTTGCCTTCACAGTACTGTTTATCCAAACTGAAGATGTGTTGGCCAAAAAGAAAATAAAAATATCAAGGTTGTTGAGAGGTTTTGTGTAGAGCGAGAGTTTGCACAGGCAGATTTGTGTGTTGAGTTGGAGGTCCCTTGAATAATGCCTTCACCCCTTTATTTATAGCAGCAAATCCCCCTCCAATCGCATTAGAACTCCACTTGAATCAGGACTCCTTACCCCGATCCAACCTTGTCTCGGCTACTCTTACTTCCATCAGAATTTTGAACATAGACATCTATCCAACCACGTTCATCTTCTCATCTCCGTATCCTGGTCTCGTCGAGACTCTTTACTGCACTGGGATTCTACTTCCCCAATTATCCGTCTCACAATAGGATTTCACCCTTCTCATCATTATCCAGACGACTCCCTCTCCTAACAGGACTTAGCCGACCCTAACTAGCCGGCCCACAAACCGAATATCGCACGGCATCTTCCAAACTAAGCCTTTGGGCCGAGAAACACTCCCTACTCGGCCCAAACCAATATTTTGGGCCCAAACAGATAGCATGTGTAAAAAATTGCAAAAAAAAAAAAAAAAAAAAAACATATAGAGATTATTCTGGAAGCTGTCCAAAATTTTGCTTTGTTCGTGTCAGTTATATCCGACAGGGCCATGAGTGAAAAATAATAATAATAACATGTGTTTATTTATTTATTTTTAATCAATATAACATTTTAAAATAATAAAATCAAACATGATAAAGTACACCAGATGTTCATGTATGTTTATGTGCCAGACAATGTGCTTTGTGACGCATTGAAAAAAAATTGTTTTAATTTCTTTGTATCTTGTTGCTTGCCTGTGAGGGAGCATAATCCTTATTACAAAAATGATAGAGCTTCAGATTGTAGTCTGTTGTTATTATTCTCTCAGAAAATTTATGGCTCGTGGGAATTGGGTTCATTAGACTTTAGGGTCATGAGTGAAAAAAAAAATTAAAATATGTGTTTATTTATTTATTTTTAATCAATATAACATTTTAAAATAATAAAATTTTCATTTATGTCAGTTATAACCGCCAGAATACTAAAATAATAACTGTCAGAAGGTAAAATAATCAAATAGTCAATTTCTGTCGGTTATAACCGCCACCATTAACTTAAAACTGCCAAAATCTATCAAAAATATATTTTTTTTTAAAAAGATTCAAAAATATTGTTGATTATAACCGACATGATTTTTTTATATCTGCCACTAAATATCCACCAGGACTTTATGTCAGATATAACCGATACGATATTTCTAATATCCGCCACTAATTAAATGATGTGTCGAACAGAATTTATCCAACAGGATTTTTCTAATATCCGCCACCTAAAGCTAATATTGTAGTAGTGTGCTTTGGCTTGGTGGAGCTTGCCTGTCCCGGTGCCCCATTTGTTCTGTTTGATGCAAAGAAGGGGATGAGTGTCCCGTCGCTCATCCTTCAATCAGTCTTTTTGGTATAATCCTGATCATTGACTATGATCAAGGTTTTATTGTCCTAGTTCGTGAGGTCATTTGCCACATTGAAGCACTCCGCTCGAGTAACGTAGTCGTATTTTCTTTTGTTCAGCTTATGTGAGAGAGGTGAATGAACATATAGAGGCCTTGTTGGAACACCATGGGGGATAGCCTATCGTCTGGCTTATCTACTCAACTAATTCAGCACAAAAACGCTTTAGGTAGGCCCTAAGATTTTCATCCTTGGACTAAGAAGTCATTCTAAACTTGGCCTCATGACGCTGCGAACATCGCGGTACACTGAGAAAGTGTTAGTCAAAAGGTTAGCCAGGCTCTCGAAGCAATTGATGAATTTGGCTAACAACACCGAGAACCATCACATGGCAAGTCCTTCTAGTGTGGATGGGAACATCTTGCACATCCAAGCATCATTGTTATTGTATAACGCCATGGCATTTCAGTAATGCATAATGTGGTATTCTAGATATGAATCTCTGCAGAATGACTTGAACCGAGGCTAAGTGAACTTCTCAGGTGGTGGCATGGGCTCAACTGTTAGGGAGATGGGGCTCTTGTTCCGGATTGTCGGCTTGAGGGATGCGGGGGTGGTGTTCTCTCATCATTACTTAAGAATAATTAGTACTACAATTTAGTGGTACTCATTTTCACTTGTAAGTGAGAAGTCTTAGATCTGATTCTCGCCAAAAGCGATTTTGAACTATATTATTGTTAGCCCATTCTAAGGCTTATAACTCATTTCCTCACCCCTCAGTATAGATAATATCGTTTGTTTAGAAAAAAAAATTAGTTGATTATTAACTCTAGCCTTTGCTTGAACTATTATTTAGAAGAAAAAAAAAGTTAAACATAAGAAACCCAGACACATACATATAACCTAATTAAGTGAGCAAACTTTCTTTAAGTTGATACATATATAATAAACATAGAGAACAAAATAAACTTTTTCTTGCATCTTTATTTCAAATCATCTTTCACTCGCTAAATGGTTGTCAATAGTTCACCTACATAGAATCCACATAAATCAGCAATTGACCAACAGGCTTACACGACAATCTGAGCGTGTATGGAATTATCAATTAAATAATAATAAAATCCAAACACAATAATAAAAATTACATATTAATTTTAAGAAAAGAGAAATTTTATTTGAACTCACATAACCTCTCACTACACTCAACTTAAACTGTAAATAAAAATTGTCTTTTTTACCCTATCGCATAATTATCATCAAGTACAAGATGAAATTAACATTAAAACTAAAATTTATTAATAAACCCACCCCTAATAATCATATCCTACCATACCAAATCACCATTTTTACAAAACACTATCAATACTGACAGTAAACATAGACAAAAACACTGAAAAGAACCTTCAAATGGTGGTCCAATTTAATTTGAGATTTTTTTTTATAAATGGGTGTAAAGATAAATTTACACTTTGAATAGGGTTGAGAAGAGTAGTTTAGGTAATAAATTTGGATTTAAAGAGATATTAATTCTTTAATTGAAAACAATATGAGTGTAGAGAATAAGTTAGGTGTAGAAAGCGGTTACATGAGTTCAAATAAAATTTCTCTCAAGAAAATAATTTATACTCACATTTATTTATTTCTACCTCTTAATTTTCTTTTATTTTACTCAATTCAAATACTTAAAATAAACATAAGTCCCTTAATATATTTTTATGAGACAAGAACAGGTGGAGGGCATAGACTGTATATTAATAGCAGGCACGACCAATGAGAAAGCCAAAACCCCCTCCCAAGAAGAAAGAGAGCGCCCTTGGTTTCGCAAACAAAACGTGTCAATCACCTATACGTCACCCTCGCCCATCATTTGTGCACTCATGCACACCACGAATCCCGGGCCTCTCTGAGAGTCCGATGATTCCCAACTCCCCACGCTTGTCAGTTACACTGGCCTACACTCGCTCCCTTCTTCTTACACGTGCCCATTCTGATCTCCCATGGGTAACGCGAGCACCTCCTCCGATTCCCTCCCGCTAGCCAACAGGCTTTGTTTGATTCGCCTGACAAAATGTCGGCCTCAAAAAGCGAGTAGAGTGGACTTTCTCTACTCTACCGAGTGGGCCTTCCGGTCCAGACCATTACCTCTAGGCGGTTTCCCTCCGTGGTCCATACCATGTTTCCTTAAAAAACAGGGTTTCTACTTTTGTGGCATTCCATATAAAGTATTTATTAACTTTAGTTAGAGTTTACATCCGAAAAAAATTAAGGAAAGAGCGAGGGAGGTTGCAACTGTTTTCTCCAGCTTGTTTAATCTTTTAAGTAAGCTCTCTACACCTTTATTTTTTTAGGAAAAAAGACCTTTTTTTTTTTTAATAAATACAATGATCTTGCTTTTTTGGGGTTTTCTTGGTTCTTGTTGATGATCTCGTTTTGCAACTGTTTTCTCCATAGCTTGTTTAATCTTCTAAGTAAGCTCTCTACACTTTTATTTTTTAGGAAAAAAGACTTCTTTTTGGGAATAAATACGATGATCTTTCTTCTTTTGGGTTTTCTTTGTTCTTTTGGTCTTGTTTGCTTTAGGTTTTGATAATCAATTCAGTTGAATAGAAAAAATTGTTGAATATGAGTAACTAAAGTAATTTCTCTATGTATCTACCGATCTAATAGAGAAGGTATGGGGAGAGGAAAAATTGTGATTCAAAGGATTGACAATTCGACGAGCAGGCAAGTGACCTTTTCGAAGAGAAGAAATGGGTTGCTTAAGAAGGCTAAGGAGCTATCAATCCTTTGTGATGCTGAGGTTGGACTGATTATCTTCTCTAGCACCGGCAGGCTTTACGATTATGCTAGCACTAGGTTAGATCTCTCTCTCTCTCTCTCTCTCTCTCTCTCTCTCTATATATATATATATATATATATATATATATATATATATATTGCCTGTGAACTATTTTGTTGGATTGAGTTTGCACTGGAACTAGAACTAATTGTTCTATATTTTGTCTTTAATTTTCCTAGCTGACTTGGTAGAATTTATGTATCGATGTTGATATATGCTGTATGTTCTAGCATAGGATTTGAGGTGGACTTGTTGTTGGACTAGTTCAGACAACATATATCAGCTGTAGCGTCCCTTTTTTTTATGAATCTGCATAAAGCATGTGGAATTACTTACCCGAAGATGTTACTTGGCTATGTGGTTGCTTCCTGTCTTAAGTCATGATTGTGTATAACTTTCCCTTGTCTTTTTGCATAGGAATTCAGAAAGCTATATTATCTCTGTTAAGAAATTGCTTTTAAAAGCTTCCAACGAAAAAAAGGTTACAAATAAAAGTATTTATGTATGAATGCTTCTCACAGTGTGCTATATAAAGGATCCAATTATGATATATATAGGCAAGAGCTGACTATTTTACATATAATGATAAATAGAGACAGGATGGAGTTAATGTATGATACAAAATTACATTAAATCTAGTTGTTTAGTAATGTTCAACGAAGAGGGGGTTTTGAGTTGTGTGCATGTGCGTGTATGTCCCTCTCAGTTATGAGCCCGTTTTCTCTTTAGCAGTTCGGGGGTGGAGAGAGAGAGAGAGAGAGAGTGTGTGTGTGTGTGTGTGTGTGTGTGTGTGTGTGTGTGTGTGTGTTTATGATACTTTAAAGGTCTAAAGCATGCACGAGGAGAATTTGTATGCTTCTCCTTACTTTTACGTCCTTAAGATTATTTGTGTTGCATGAGATGTGTTGTCTCCTCATTAGTTTGTCAGTAGTTCTTACAATGACAATAGATGAAGTTTACTTGATCATACCTCCTTCAACTGGAATAGCATAACCATGTTAATTCGTGCTATTAAATCGCAGCTACGTTTATATCGTCGACAAATACACTTTAATACCATAACCATGGACAAACTTAGTTTATAAATGCCCTCATCGTTCACAGACTCATTTGTGACATTTTGACAACTTGATCAACAGCGAAGATGTGGGAAGATAGTTTACTTCTCTATATATACCTAATCTCCATGTTAAAAACCGATTCCTTTTCTGATCTCCGTCCATGATGATTTCATAATGTTCTGCGGCACTTGGTTGTTGTAGCCTTTTGAACGCTCGCTTGTGAAGAGAACCTTTAGCAATTTAATGTGAATGATTTGTTCACCATTGTTTTATCTTCGTTCAATGCCTCAATCAAGTGAAGGAAGAGTGTTTTTACGTATCAGAACAAGATGTAGTTGAAACATGATATTGTAGTTATAGTAGGTTATATTTTGTTACTCTTAAATTCTGAGTGTTGCCCAGTAGGCTATAGGCTATATCAATAATGCAGAGAATCTCCAACACTACTAGCTATATACAAAGTTGATAATTAGAGTGAAAATGATTCAAAATTTATTGTAGCTAGTCAGTTTAGTATGAATATCTCTAACATTACGCGTTAAATAATTTGTTTGTACGACTTAGTTATTTTTTCAAAAATTGTTGATTCATTTAAGAGGGACAGCCTCGTGAAATATTTTAGCTTTTGTAAAATATTGCAAGCCTTAAAACCATTTAAATCATTTTCCATCTCAAGTGGTTAAAAAGGATCAACAAATGAAATGAAAATTACAGAAACTTGTCCTCAATCACCTAATAAGTGCTTGAACTGTTCAGCCATGGTCAAAGACAAATAAGCCACGGACACCAAATAAACGTGCCAGACGTGAAACTTGTCATTCATCAGTCAAAACTTTTTGAAATGATAGAATATTTGAGGAAATCCGAATCCACGTCAAATTCCCTTTATAAGGGTTTCAGATATTCGTGAATTATATCCGTTCATTATATATTGTACGGTGAGAAATTATTTTAAATATTTTTATTTAAAATTAAAAACAGACAGTATTTGATGAAAACTGACCGCATGATGTACGATAAACGAACACAATTATGAATTTCTAGAATCCTCGTTACAAGGATCTAGAGAGGATCCTGTTGCTATTTGAGGGTGCAACAAAATGTTATCTTGGTTAATTTGCTAGTAGAGCCTCAAATGAGTCAAAGATATAATAATGTTAAATGAAACGGAGGATCCAGAATTTCAAGAGATGTGAATTAAGGGAAGCATCAGAATAATGTACGGAAGTTGCATTCAATTTTCTTCAGCAGATATGTGGTAAAAAAATTAGGATTTAAGTTCTTGTGGAGAAGTATGTTATCAAAAATTAAAAATTCCGTCAACTCTCCTTTAGTGATTTGTATGTGCGCCACACATATAAGGATAGAACGAACATCTCCGTTAATTGATAGCACGTGAGGCTTACATATGAGACTAAATTCATATTTTTAGCCTCACATGTGAGGTTCATGTGCTAACAATTAAGGGAAAGTTGACAAAATTTTCAATTTTAGGCCAAATTAAAAAAAATTAAAAAAAAAGAGCTATCTTCTAACTACCTTATTACCACAGAGACTATTAATCCAATAAAGCCTTTATTGAATGGAATAAGAAATATAATTTGGTTAGGCCTCAACTTTTCTTGGTTTTTTGCTATTTCTCTTTTATCTAGTTTTGGGCTATTTTCATCTTTGTTTTGTTTCATCGATTGGCATTTGCATTGGTATTGATATTAGAATTTGCATTGTCATTGGCATGACATTGGTATCAGCGTTAACATCAAAACTAGTTTTCTTCTTAGTAAACTCATGATCTAGTGTACCTTCATGAGTTTGATGGGAGGAGTTGGAAGAGCTTTGCAATTTGGTTTCCTTTAGGCTAGGCTATTTTTACTATTTTACTTAGGATTTTTTACCTTATGTAAACATAAGGATTATGATGCATATGTGGGTGTAGCTACATTGATTTGAGGAAATTATGCATGCGAGTTCTAATTTCTCTGTCCCAGTAGTTTTATGTTTGTTTACCTTATATCTATTAGGACAAGTATTGTTCTTTGCTAAGAGGGAAATTTAGGCCATCTCCAATCGAAAAGGCTAAATATAGCCCTGTCTAGAGTTATAGCTCTGCAAAATATATGTTTTAAATAAAGTGTCAGACCATACTCATATACCATCTCCAAATAAAAGCGCTAAACATAGCCCCCTTAATAATTTATTAGTTTTAAGTTCATACTTCAAATTTGTTAATTTAATAATTTATCTTTGAATGTTTTCAAATCTAGTCGTTGATTTTGAATCAATTATTGCAACTGAGGAGTTGGTGCAAAAAAAAGGGGCTAAGAGGGAGGGCTACGTTTGGCCAGCCTGATACCGCTTTGGCCAAATAATGGCATGGTGGGCTCCATAAAATTATAGCCCAGCCTTTTGTTGAAGTTTAAGTTTTCGAAGAAATCATGCCATTTTTTTGGCTTTTGGACATTTAGCCTTCTCCATTGGAGATAGCCTTAATTCTTGAAATGTAGCCGTTTTGTTCCCTGGTCCTCTTGCTTTGTATGACAGCCCCACATCAACCTGTATATATATAGGAGTGTTCTATCCACACCCCTTTTACTTCTCACACACCCCTTGTTAATTTCTATCATTTGATCTTCTTCAATTCATCTGATCCAACGGCCGAAATTTAGAAGAGTGTATGAGAGTAAAAAGGGATGTATGGATATCAAACTCCTTTATATATAGGTCTCCAACACTTTCTTGTACGTAAAAGTCTGATTAATGGAGTTGGACGGAGCCATTATTGAGGAGGGTTCGAGTCCACTCTTGCAATGGTTACTAAAGTTTTCAGAAGATCTCTTCGTTAAGTTAGGGTTAGGGTTTTAAGGTTCCAAAGAGTTACCAAAGGTTATGGTTGAATTGAAATGAGCGTCTGCGGGAGATTTCTTGTTAGGGTTAGGGTTAACGTGAAGGTTTCAAGGGTACAAAATAAGAGGAGAAATGAGTTTAGGGTTTCAATTAGCTCATTTTAAGGCAACAAACTAAGGAACCGGATTCTCACTTGAGGGAGGGGGATTCGAACGTAGGACCTCTTTTATTGGTGAGAAGAAAAATATTACTAAACAAATATCATCATTTCAGCAATTGAAATGAACCAAAATGTGTAACAGCATGAAAAAGTATTGCCAGATTCCTCAATACATAAGGGGACTTATAGCTCAAGTTGCTAACGGCATTTGCCCCTCCAGCGGTATTGTCTGCATAGAAAAAAGGGGTTTACAGATTTCTGCAAACCTGTTTAAATCAAATGTTAACAAAGATTATAGGTGTCCCCTATATGCTTGATAAACTTGTTTAAAACAATAATTAAAAGAGATTATTGGAATTTTTGCTTTAGTTTAGTCACTTGAATACATATTTCCCAAAAACAAACAAAAAACAAAAAAAACATAAAGTCACTTGAATGCATATGGTACAAATCAATTGCACTTTCTTACATTTGCCTTCTGCCTTTTTATGCACAAAATTGTGGGAATTTTACTTGCGTCAACACTAAAGCAATCACATGGTCCAGAAACATATAAATGTGTGTATATCCATTGAAAAAGGGAAGGACAAGAAACCAAAACCTGAAGAATATTCAGAACGTACATGATTTTTGCTTCTAACGACCATAACGCTACGAATTTCTTATCAGCATGAAATCAGTTATCGATCGTTTCAACAAACTGAAGGCGGAGCATCATCAACTGCTGAATCCTGCTGCAGAAATCAAGGTAACAACTCAACAAAACAGCTCCAATTTTCATTCTGCTTAATACCTGCAATTATACTTTATAGAGGCTTTATATCTATATCTGATACTGCCAAACATTAAGCGATAAACTTCGTCGACAATGAGTACATGCTAGCCAGAATTGCTTTCATAAAGTTTCTATGCTCTACTTAACGCCTATGCATGCATACCACTTCTTCAATTCCGTAGCTCTATGGTTTTGCCTATGCATTGTAACAAACATTAGCAAACATAATCCCTCCTGAACAATGTTGCATTGCATTACATCCTTTTGGAGAGATAATAGAAAAGCAAACATAGAAATGGCGAGAAAGTAGTCTTTCTTAGTCACAAATTTAACTGTATGGAAAAGTACATGATAGAATTAGTCTAGATAGTCTGAAACAGCATTATGGAAGGGACATGTATGCCTAGAAACATAGAAATTACGACCCGGGTGTTACAATCATTTTTCACTACAAAACTTCTGAGACAATTGTAGAGCTCTATCCTCTTCAACATATTCTTGGCACTTAACCCATTAAGAGACGCATAAAGGATTATAAGGAAAACAGGCCAAATATATTGACAAACCTGCGAAGTGGCAGAAGAAATCAAACCATTGCACCATTTTCCAAGGGCCTAAAACACATGAGAATGAAAGCCTGAAAAAAAATTACCAAAAAGTGAAAACACTCAAATCAAGTAATTGCACCATTTTCCAAAGGCCTAAAACACATGAGAATGAAAGCCAGAAAAAACAATTATCAAAAAGTGAAAAACACTCAGGTCGGAAGAGTAAATACAAGATCATTCAGGAATACTGGTACATGCTCATGCGACGCTGACAATAATCAACTGTAAAGTCCAGATAGGAAGATAAACATGGAAGAGAAGAGATTTATGTTATTGACCTTGTCCTTCCACAGACTCAGGTGAAACAAGGTGTTTAATGAAGTTATGAGTATGCCATGCAAACTAGTCATTCTTCCTGGTCGATGGTTTAATTTAAAATACTAATACTACAACGCAATGAGGGAAAGGGATATGAGTTTCACTAATGATTTTCACGATCAATAGACTGCTCTGGGAAAGTTTCTTTCTCATGTAGCTGACATTAGTTAAGTTTAAATAACTTGTTAAAGTTTAACTGAAGTTCTAGCAAACAGAAACACAGGTCTACAAGTTGATATTACGATTCGAAATCTCTTCAAGGGGCTTTCTTCTATATCTCTGGACAAAAACCCAGCATTACTTAGGCAAGGATAGAACTTTCCTTTCAGGGATGCAACTTAAGAAGTAAAACCTAGATTATATTGTTTCTTATGAGAAGAGAACTACCCGTATCTCAGCTGCTCTTCAAAAGAATGCAGCTATCTAAAATAGCAATGGTACTCAGAGGAACCATTTAACATCCTTGGAATGCCAAACCAGCCTGAAATTGTGGTGGGATGAATACAAACGTGAACATGTGGAGTTAACAATGAAGCCTGTCTTTGAGGGGTTGTAGATAAAAGGAAAACAAATATGCATTGCCAGGGCCTAAACTTATCTTATGTACAATATTCCACTTCAATGAGGCAATGCCTTGAGCTAATGCATATTTGTTTGCATTTGCAGAAGAAAATAACAATAGTCCAAGAGAAAGCATGTTGGTGCCGAAGCTTTGATGGCACCAACAGTCTAAGGATCCAACCTTAAGAAAAATTCCATTGAATAATAGTTCGTTTGTCTTGAACCAGCAGTTTCAGACTATTCCAACTCATATTCAATTAGAGGGCTTTATATTTACGAAAAGATAGACAGCCTGGTAATGCCGCCCAGGCTGAAATTTCAATAATCAAAGGTTTCAGGCGTCAGAATTCTGAAGAAACAACAAAGAAGTTCATATATTGATCCAAAGAGAAATTCAACCTGCCCTATGTAATGAAATAACTTCAATGTATGATTGCAGTACGGTGGAAGGGAATATTTCCATTTCCAAAGTTATTGGTAATGTATAGTTTCTGGAAATGTAAATCAAGGCCTCCCACAAGAATTCCTCGATTGATGGGAAGAAAAATTGATGAAACAAGTGCAGAATGGAAATTTTTGAGTTGATGGACACAAATGGTGATAGAAATGGTGTGGGCAAGCAACTTCCATATCTTTTGAAATCCAGGAACAACGATGAAGAGAAAAAGGTGACATAGTTGTATCCTAGGGTTTCAGTAGAACATGGGAGCTATTAGAGTTTACCAAAGAAGATGGCAGCACTTCTGAATAGCTTACAACAGGTGAATGTTGCCGTCAATTGCTCTTTAGTGGGAGGATACTATGCATGGCAGGTAACATCCTTCAATTTCAATAAAGGTAAGTCATCGGTAACGTTGTTGTTGTTCCATCAGTAGAATGATGTAGATACCTGCTCTCAACAACTTTGTACCACTAGTAGTCACCGAGTAGCTTAGTAAATAAGTGAAAATGCAACCTTTAGAGCAGACATAAGTGCACGTTTGTGATCAAACAAGGAATAATAATATTCATCAACATAAGATGCATATTTGTCACAAACCTCAAACCATACGCCACCTGAGTGGACCATCCGTGATGTTCTCAGTTGGCATGGCCCATCGGGTTAGTCGACCATGTGTGGTATAGATGTATTCATGTAAGCCCCAGTCAACGGCCATTGGGCTTTGCTTTATTCAGATTGGCTATGATAAGAATAGAAATGGAACAAAGCGAGTTACTACCATATGGTAGCAAGACTTCTTTGAAACGGATTCTTGGAAGAGTTAGACAGAACAGCAAAGAAACCAACAAATTGTGCCCAAAACTATGATGAAATTTGTAGTTTACCAATGTTCCTATAATCTTTAAATTGTGAGCACATGCAACCAAAACCAATTGGTGATAAGTGTAGAGGCCCAAGATATGTATTTTCAAAACAAATAAAATACAATCCGCATGCTTCAGACTCCTGATGTGTGATTTTACATTTGCTAACATTTTCTAGTGCTCCTATAAATGCTCATTTAGTTAGTTCTTATTTCATGCATGACAACGTTTATTGAATTTGTACCAAATAGTTTTGGCAAAGGGAGGCAGCAAGCTTGAGGCAACAATTGCGGTACTTGGAAGAATGCCACAGGTACAATCATTGCTTTATATTGAATCTTCAAAATAGCCTAGCAATTTGATTCAAGTACCAAAACATAACAATGCATATTTCATGTTGCTTATTCCAAAGGATATCATACTAATTACGGTTCATCTAACTACCAGCCCAGAAAACCTTTTCAACGTGGAGGAAGACTAATGAAACGAGGTTTCTTGATTATTGATAAGAAACAGAACAAATAATTAGCACCAATTGAGGAAATACAGTAGCAGTGGACAAGAAGTCCACTGAAGCTACCAGAAAAAAATTAATTAATTAATAAATAATTAGTATCTAGTTGCTCAGCCCTAACATAGAAAATATAGATGCAATCTCAAGAGATCTTCACAAAAGGAAACAGGAAATGTCTTTGAACTCTTAAAAACTGAGGACCACAATGGAGCCCAACAACACATATCTGGGTGTTCCTTATGCTTCCTCCTTAAGCGGTTTTTGAAAGAGACAGCTTTTAAATCAACTGAAATGAAACTTTGTAAAAAACATTTCACAAAGTAACATTCAATGTATATGAATTAGTTTGTGAGAATGTTTAGAGTGTACTCACACACCTTCTGTAAATTATGCAGGCAGTTAATGGGGGAAGAACTTTCTGGTTTGAGTGCCAAAGATCTACAGAATTTGGAAAGCCAGCTGGAGATGAGTTTGAAAGGTGTCCGGACGAAAAAGGTATCAAAAGCCTGAGCCCTGATTATAGTCTCACTTAATAATTCCGTGCTCCCTTCTTTATATAGCACATACATGGCACTCATTTTTTTTTTCTTTTCAATTCTGCAGAACCAGATATTTAATGATGAAATAAAAGAACTGAACCAGAAGGTTGCCCAAGAGCTGGCTCAATTTCCCCCAGTTGATTAATATTGATTCATTTTATTCGGGGTAAATTGATGCTTATTGCTGTTGTTTTTCTACTTTATTTTCAGGAAACTTTCATACATCAAGAAAATATAGAACTGTATAAGAAGCTAAACCTCATAAATAAAGAGAATGAGGAACTGCAAAAGAAGGTATTGTCTATACATTAAGCTCTACTTTTCTATTCAACACATAATATAATTCATCTAAAGGATAGAGAGAAGCAACGGGTAGGGAAAGTGATAGGTACCAAATGAGCTTAAAACACAAAGCCATTATGTTAATTATACTTATCAAGCGAACGCAAAGATGTTTTCTCCAGCAAACACTAACACAGAATATTTTAATCTCAGGTTTATGAAGCAAGGGATGTGAATGGAGGAAACAAAAGTTCCCAGCCTCCATATAGCATCAGTAATGAATATGATTTGCATGCACCCATCCATCTGCAGCTAAGCCAGCCACAGAATCAAACTCAGCCTGGGCCTGGTACTAAGAACAATGAAGTACCAGCAAAAGCAATATATAACCCCACTAAAGTGTAATATAGCATACCATATTAATTCCAATTGACCAACCCCCAAAAAGAAAAAATAAGCAAAGCTCACTATTTTGATTATGTTATTAACATCTCTTCAAATTGTGCAACAGATTACAACTGCATTAGCGAAGCTGTTTCACAGTTGTGGATGGCCATGTCATAATGCAGAATGCAGACAACTTGCACCGCAGTGAAAGCCAATCTTCTAGGAGTGAAATTTCATACTTACAGTAAATGTATCCAACCGAAGGACCAAAAGCTTTGGTACGAAATGTTCTGTCAAACTAACTTAGCATTTCTGTAAAAGAATTAGACAACCAGTGTGTATGTTTATGCAATATGGGAGAGAATTGTGTCAGGACCAACTTTTATCTGCATTAAATATGTGTTGTGAGTGTGACCAATCAGAAAACAATTGTCAATTGTTATACCTATATTTTATTTTAACTAATAAAATAAGCATCTTGAACAAGATGACTTTCAAACTGACCAGTATGTTTTTATTAATTCTAGCAGCAAAATTCTGATGGAAAAATAGTTAAATAAGAAATATGGAGACATGGAAGATACATTTAAGAAGATAACGAGATATTCTCCTTTAGAGAGTAAACCTGTATTTACCCTGCTTGTACCAGTATATGGCTTCTATCGTATTGTTTTATTTTTGGTTTTCTTGTTGTTGAGGATTCACAGGCATATTGAAAAAAAAAAAAACATCTTTTGCATGAACAATTAGTACTTAACAATCCAATTATTATTTCAGATAAATCTTGTACCTCTAAGAACAAAGTATTGATAACTATAGATAAACAACCTGCTGAAACTATGAGTCAGCAGCAACATACGCAGACTAACAGAGTAACACATAGAATAGATGAGAAAAAAAAAAAAAAAAAGGCATGTCCCTGTAAACAGGATGAAAATATTTTTATAACTAGGAAACATTTATAAACCAACAAAAAAATTTAACTATAATTTCTAAGAGTTATCAATTTGTAGTTGAGTGAAAGATTAGCAGTACATGAGATCACTCATATGAAGTTTGTTATAATTCTGAAGGTGAAAAAGAAAGATTTCCCTGAGTTCCATTCGTAAATTCCCTTGTCACTTAAAGGTAGTACTTTAGAAAGTGCAGTGACAGAAAGCAAGAATTTCAGACATTGGACTCCCGAGAAGTAGATTACCCCAAACTACGAACATTGCTCTGCAGATTAGAGGAGATCTGAGATACCACAATGAGAATGTGTGCACTGTGTTCACATTTTTATATCACTATCACACAGATAATACAGAAAACACAAGTAGGCATGGGTTCATATATTTAGTCAGCACAATGTCCAGCGCATTAGCAGACACATTTACTTTGATTTATTAATTTGGCACATAATGAGAGACAAACCACTAGAATCTTCGTAATGTAAGGGCTTAATTGCATTAGTAGTGCTTGCAAGCTTCTATGATGTACTCAGAGAAATTAAAACGTAAAGTGCATTATGTGCATCTGTAGTGAAAATTGATAAGAGGAAAGACCTTTTCACTGAAATTCTGAAAATCATGGAAGATCCAAATCTCCCGCAGCAATCTTTTCAATCTCAGCTATCACAGCTAACAGATAGGACAATTCACTACTGTCGTTAAAGCTGCTCAACGTGATTTCAATCCAGAAAGGAAACTTCCAAATAGTAGATTGCTGGCTCAATAATTTTTGCCTAATTGAAACTGTTCCTATTATTAGCCGCTGCGCTAGTCTAAAGCAGGCCTCCTGAATGATTGAATAAGATATTTTACTACAAAATCTTCAACTATATCCTCTGTTTCTAAAACCAATTTGTGGTTGATATGTAGTAAGTAGTAACTTTCTGGTTTATTTGTAATCATGATAAAAAAAACATAACCAGTGCATATTCAATAACTTCGAAGGCAATCAATACATATTTAATAGACTGGAAGGTCATCATGCTAATACTTTAAAAACACTCTTCTCAAGATTTACTCCTGCTTCCAAGACACTTTTTAGAGGCCCAGGATTTCAAGAAGGAATACTACTCACTGCTGCCATTCTATGGTATGCCTAAAAGATAAAAGGAACAAGAACAGCAGCAAGCATAAAAAAAAATTTAAAAAGCTACTAACACTTCTGATTTGAAGAAAAAATGCTTCATGGTCGGTATTTATTGTTATCCTAAAATCAAAGAGGGGGCTGCCTGCACTACCATGATTTCACGAAATACACGTCTTAAAAATAATCGATTTTCTGGTCTTCTATGAAATCTATTAGATAAAGCTCAACCACTGATTTAAATTTTGAACACCAAACAAACAGTGTACATCAATCAATAAGCAAATCTACTATAAGCTAACCCAAGATTCTTGCCTGTGTGGAAATTATGATCAATATTTTAAGCCTTTAGTTGCAAAATAACTCTTTGTTGTTGGTAACCCAATATTGGAGGAATTTTTATGCCAATTGATGTTAAATGCACAAAAAGGTAATGAAGATAAATTAATCACCCATTTACTTAATCACCATTTGCTAAACAAGTGTGGAATGATCTTTATTTACATTTGGGGTTCAACAGGTGCTGAATAAACTCTCTATTTAATCTTCTAAAAGGTGGCCTAGGAGTTTCCAGATAAGAAGGGATGCAATCCAATTTTCACTACCTCCATTTTCTCTTGAAAACTGAGTAAATATTTCTATCAAAGTCTCCTAGATGAGATGTTGTATTCCTTTTTTTAATTCACTTTGCATGCTACAAATGTAGGCTACCTTGCTTGGTCTGAAGTGTCCTTTGAATATTTTCATTTTTTTTGGTTAACAAACTGGGCACAAAGCGCAAGAACAAGCTAAACAAAAGAAAACTTAGACCTTACAGCTATGAGTCCTCCAAATATTATGTTCTTGGATTAGTGATCAGTTTCGATATTTTTGAATACCAATACAGAAAGGTGACACAAATAGTTCATGGGAGAAAATTGAGTCATCTGGGAGATATTTTATTCATTAAATGTTCTAGATTCTTTTATACATCCAGTTGCTTCAATTTGAATTATCAGGTGGTTGGAAAAGGAAGGGATATCGGCAGCATTCAAATGAACGATTTGAAGACCTGTTGATTCTAAAAACTGATTGCAGAGTTTATCAGGTTGGGGGGGTAGGTCTGGATGGGGAAGTTCTAGCACATTTTCCTTGCTTTGTGTGTGAAGTACTTCACTTAACTTGAGGTACTGGGTGTAGCTTTTTGATGGGAAAAGATGCCTAATATTAAAACAATCAAGTACTTAGAAAAGTTTTTACTTCTAAACACCTCTTCTTCCAAACTTATTCTGTACTTAAGAACTTGAGTTTCTATAACAAATATGATAATCAGGTATGAAGACCCATAGATATACCTACATGCGAGCGCACACACACATATATATGGGGAAATAAAATATTAATGATCATACTGTGCTTTACTTATACTGTATTTATACAGATGTAAACTTTACATCTGTATACTTCAATTTGCCTATATTTGACCACAAACAAACCACAATGACCTAAAACCAATGTAATCAGGTCACCAATGTTGCGGTTTGGTTTGGTTTGGTTCGGTTCGGTTAGCGGTTTAACATGCATATTTACCCAATGGAAAATTCAGAGCTATTGTCAAAGTAGATATTAGAAAAAAAAAATTGTCAACTTATCAATTAAAAAAAAATCATTGTCAACATTGGAACTTAAATTTACAAGTTCATAACGTGAAAATACTTAACCTCATAACTCAACTAAAAGTCTCAAACTTCTAATCTCATAACTCCAAGATGTTTGATAAAATATTAATATATATAATATTTATCTGTGTTCTTCATACAATATTATATGTATTATGTATTATGTATTATGTATTATGTATTATGTACTATTTTATATTTTATTATAAGTGGTTTGGTTTGGTTAACCCACTTTTGTAAAAATCAAAACCGCACACTAAACTGATTATTTCTTTCTGGTTTGGTTTTATAAACCAACAACAACAACAAAGCATTTTCCCACTAGGTGGGGTTGGCTAACCAACCAACCAAAATGGCTTGGTTTGGTTGGTTTTTCAGGTTTTCGTTTTCTTTGCCCAAGTCTAATGTAAACCTACACCTATTATCTTATACTTTAATAAAAAGTGAATTATCACATTCTTACTTTTACTTTTTAATACACTAGATACATAATGGTAACTTATTGCTTGAACCAAGTGCAGAAATTGGTGAAAGTTTGGCATCCAATCTATTGATCCACAAACCAAATTTCCAATGGGTAGATTCAAGGGAGGTTTAATAAAACACCCTCGGTACTGTTTACTTTTAACGAAAAACCGCTTTTTTATCTTTAACTGTCACTATTCACTATACCTTTAAAAGTGGCTTTTCGTTAAAAGGAAAGTTTTCAAGCCCTTTTCGTTAGTTTTCCTTAGATTCAATGGCATCCAATCCATTGTCACCGTATAACTCTAGTCTCTAGCAACATAACATGAATATGATAAGAAAACATTACCCTACACACACACATATATATTCCTAATACACAGCAGAAAAAATCTACAAACCCAAAACCTTGCATTCGTTCAAGTAAATATCTACCAAAAGCTTCAGAAACTCTAATATTCAGTACTAGCCCAAACCTAAACCCTAAACCCTAAACCCCAATCCTTATGGGAAATATAATGAATAACTAACTTGCATCCAATTAAATGTGCTATTTCTTTGTAGAAAATAGAATTTCATTACCTGTTACACCAATTTCAATCCAATCCAATCCAATGGAATACATCCACCGCACTCTGATCGAACAAAAACCGCTACGCCGAATCATCCTAGCCACAAACTCTACTGTCAATATACGGAAAGGAAATGCAAGAAAATACATAAATATCAAAAACAATCACAAACAGAGGAAATACTTCCAGTATATACACGTACACGTTACAGAAATACAGTCGCCGCACAGACATGCATCTTCAGATACACATTACGCCATAAGTAACTATATATACATATACACATAATGTTTATCGTCTTTACCTGTTTGTGAAAAGGAAGCCACCAAAAATACATCTGCAGATCTGAAGTCTTCGATTACAGGAGACAAAGTGTGATCAGCAAGAAGCTTAACTCGGATTAAGGAGAGGAGCTGAAATCTGGTTCAACAAGCAACGAAGAGTCCGAATTCCGACGAAACCAGAAGGAGCGTTCCTTGTGTGAGAGAGAAGAAAATATCTCCTGAGCTGTTGATTACATTTTATTACATGAGCCCACGTAACTTGGGCCCCATAAACGGATACGAGTTTAGTGTACAAGTGTCGTATTGGCTGCCTATGTGGCATATACTAATGAATCCGCACGTTCTCCCGATTTTCTTTGTGAGAATTCTAATAATATATAAATTGTATTTGTTTATCGTATATTGTACTATCAATTTTTGTCATATACTGTTTGAATTTAATTTTAAATAATAAAAATTTAAAATAATTTTTTACCGCATAATATACGGATTCTCACAAAGAATCCAAGGAGGATCTTATTTCATGCTAATATCATAAATAGTATTTGGATATGGTAAGAGATCTAATTTTTTTTAAGCATTAATTAACGTGCTTATTTATTATTGGTAACATATTATTTAATTAGTAAATTTCATTTATATTTTAGTTTACAAATTTAATTTAAAATTTTAATCTATCTACCATTATTCATAATCTTTAAACTGAACTAACTTATCATAAGTTTTTAACTTTGAAAATTAATTAAAATCCCCTTTAAACTTGACTATTGCACATTAAGTCGATCATTGCCGTTTAATTTCTTCAAGTTTTTCACGTAGCACACTTGTTGTGACAACCCGTCCCGACATTTTAAATTATTGGATATGAAATGACGGAATTACCCCTACGGGGATTATTTACATGTTCATGAGTGGTGTGTGGATTAATTGAAGTGGCCCTCAATTATTAAAATAAACTATGATTATACTTAATGATGGACAACTAGGACCACACCCATCATGCCCTCACAATCATCTCTCCCGTCACTCTCCCTCTCTCTATCATTATTGGAAAACATTCTCTCTGTCTCTCTCTCAATCATTCTCTCTATCTCGACTGTCTCTTTCTCTCTCTCTCTTGTTCAAGGCACGCCTCAAAGTCAAACTCACACCAAAACTCGTAGATCGTCGAAACTAATTGCATATTTGGACTCGTGAAGATCATACGAACTCAGTGGTACCATTTTCAGGTAAGGATTCCTTCGATTTCACGTCCAAAACTCGATGTTCTTATTGAGCACTATTCATCAACTTTTCATACGTTGTGTTTTAGGACAATCTAAGATCACAGTGATGCTTGTGAGGTCCCAAGGAAGCTCGGAGTAGTTCGTTGGAGGTGTTTGGACGTCGGGATCACGTGCATCGAGAGTGGCCGGTTTGGAAGTTCGTCCCCGAGGAAATTAAAGACCTTTTTCAAGGTTTTTGAAGGTATATTCGTGTTCTACACTAAATTTGGAGCACATATGAAGAAAAATGGGTCAAAAATGATGAAAAATGAGCAAGATAGGACGATTTGAAAATTACCCAGAAAATCCGGCGAAACCAGTCGCCGGCGAAGTCGCCGGAGAAGACGACCGGAGGGAATATTCCGGCGACCTGACGGAATATTCCGTCGCCGTTAAACTGACGCCGTTAATCTGACGCCGTTAAAGTTGACGAAATATTCCAGGAATA
The DNA here is from genome assembly GCA_963580275.1 of Crataegus laevigata. Lineage (NCBI taxonomy): Eukaryota > Viridiplantae > Streptophyta > Magnoliopsida > Rosales > Rosaceae > Crataegus > Crataegus laevigata. The sequence continues at coordinate 9,710,063 of OY756941.1, forward strand.
TTCCTGACGGCGTCAATGTGCTCGGCGCGTGACCGCGCGTGGGGAGCGCGTGGGTCCGTGCCACGTCAGGTGCGTGGGACATTGAAAAATTATTTTAAAAATATGGGGATGTTCGTGACGACGAGTAGGTCACGTTGGTATATTCAAATACCAAAATTGAGCTATGTATGAGAAGTTATTTTCCGTAGTTGTGAGTATGTATTAAATAACGCATTTACGTAATTTCTCGTATAGGTGATACGTATACCGAAGACGACCGTAGCCAGGCCCGACGCGGGGGTTACGAACCAGCTACTTATCAGTGAGTGGGCAGTATTATTTTCCGTATACCTATATATACATATGATTTTCCCAGAATCACTTTTAAATGGAAATATACGATTTACCAACTTGCATATTACTTGATTTGATGCATGAGTTATAAATTATACATTTCATGCATGTGTTGGTGCCGAGGACGCCAGGTAAGTACCAGGTAGGTACATGCATAATTGAAAACGAATAACGATTGATATACGTATGAAATACATTAGAAATACGTACGAAATACATTTGAGATATAGTTGAAATGCAATTGAGATATTATGCTGATAACGATCATGAGATATGATGAATTATATGATGAGATGTGATGAGATATGATGAGATATCATGAATTATTAGCTCATAGATCTGTACACACTGTTAGTGCTCCCGCCCAGAGATAGGGGCATAGTCTTTCACGTGTCGTTCACCTCCCGCACCGCATGCTCGCCTTGGATCCAAGTTAAGTGCATAGTCTTGTCGTATAGATCACTTTTGAGTGTTACGACATGTAGGTGACCCGCGTTCATTCGCATAGTCCTCACGTGATTGTAGCACTAGAGCATTTACTATTGAAACAGTGTTGATAATGATGATATGATGAGATTATGATGTGTGTACAGGATATATATGATTATGTGGTTGAGAAGTTATGAGCTATATTTACAGCCGAAGGCTGAGATGACATATATTAACGATATGATATGAGACGCATTGTACGACATGCATTGACATACTTTGAAAAAGTTTTATGCTGAGAAAAGATTGAGATATATGTATGTATTATTTTCTGGGAAACTATACAGGTTTTACGGAGAGGGGCTAGAACTTTGAGAAAAGAATGATTTTGGAAAAAGGAATTGTTTTTGCTGACCCACTCCCTTTTGTTTTTCGCCCCTCCAGGTTCTAGATAGCTTGAATTCTGGGTTGACGCATCGAGGATCCTCCGGCATCCTTTCTGACAGATTCATCATATGTATGTGTTGGCTACAAATATTACTTAGCCTACGTGGCGCGCAGGCCGAGTGAATAGTAGTCTAACCGAGTGAATAGTAGTCTAACTGTTGTCCTTCAAATGTGTGCGGGGCGTGCCAACTCGTCGGCCGAGCTTCGGCCGAGAAGTAAATTGTCTTGATGTGGTATGGATGCGCGCGGCCAACTTCTGTATCTTGCGATTGCGGCCGAGAAAGGAACGTGTCTCGGCCTTAGGTTCTAGAGCCTGAAGACAAGGCTGCCAATTACAAAATTCACAAATTGTGGTCGTCCAATTCGGCCACGGTCACCGTATTGATGAAGGTGAGACCACGCCGAATCGACACTAGAGTATAAGTGCAGAGGTACTCAAAACTGACGAAGGCCTCGGCCACAGACGTGGTTCGGCCGTCTCGGTGTTGAGTTATGAGATCCTCTTGTGAGTACGTACTCGTAAAGCGACTCGGCGTCGAGGCACCGAGCTTTGGTATTAGTAACACCTCACTTCGCCGGGCCGGCTGGTGAGATGACCTCTGTCGACGGGGATTCAAGACTCCTCCGTCGGCCGAGACTAGGATAAATAACCAATCGACCTTGTCGCAGTGCTGTTTATCCAAACTGAAGGTGCTTCTCGGACGGCTGGTTCTACGGCAACAGTGCTGTTTATCCAAACTGAAGGTGTTTACCGGTTGCCTTCACAGTGCTGTTTATCCAAATTGAAGATGTGAAGGCGAAAAAAAAAGTAAAAATTCTCAAGGGTGTTGAGAGGGTTTGCGCAGGGCAGATTTGTGTGTTGTGTTTGATGCCTCTTCTTTGTTGCCACTTCTTCTGTATTTATAGGATCTGAATCCTCTCTTGTTGGGTCACGTGAAGAAGCCATTTGCTTTCTTTTTCTTGTTTTTCTCTTTTCCTTGTTTTAGGGCATGTTTTTCACCTTAAATCAAGGAAAAGCTGTCGTTCTAGGCTTACCTAGTTCTTAGGGTTCCACGTAAACCCTCTTTTAGGCCGAGAAAATCTTCCCTCGGCCCAAAGTGTTATTTTGGGCCCAAACATTTGCCCCCTCGCTCCTGAGGTCGCTGGTCATGACCGAGCCCGGCCTTGAAGGAGCGGGAACGCCTCTATCTTTGAAGCCGTTGATCTTGAGAACGATCGGTGCCCCTTGCCTTTCCTGCCTCTTGACTTTCCTTGCCACGTGTGACACCCTAATGCTCTCAGCAACCCTATCGACAGCACGCGCAGCTACTAAACCGTTTTCCACCATCGCTCGCCGCCACACGCAATCGTGTATCATAATGTATGCGTGGGATGTTCGGTCTTTTCACCTGGATTCCTTCAAATATTCGGAAAATCTTGGCGCTTTTCCCAATTGATTCCGTCTGAATTTTGAAAATCAAACGTCCCATCTTCTTACCCAAATGCCTATAAGTACCCAGAATTTTTCCACTGATCCTTTTACGCTCCCAAAATTCTCAAGCTTTTCTTGATTTTCTTCTCCCGTACCTTCATCGCTCAAAGAATCCCGTCAATTCCCAATTCCTTCTGCAACTTTTCAATCTTCTCCAATGGCATCCCTATCTTCCAAGCTTACCACCGAATGCGAGAAGTGCAAGGATATTCTCGACAAGGTTTCCGTCAAAGCTATGCGCTTTGAAAATGATCTGAGCGTCAGTCACCAGATGCTTGGACCGGTCTTCAGAGCAACCGTCCCTTCCTCCATCACCGACTTATGCAAGAACCATTGCCTTGCCCCCCTGCTCCATGGGATTGACTGGGCCAAGTGGGATTCGGCCAAGCCCCAAGGCTCCTGGCCTTCAACTTCGGCTAACTGGCCAGTCTGGGTAGAGCGCATGTCAGGGTTCCATGGCGCTCAATGGAAGAAGTTAGGCATTTATGATGCCATCTGGCTTTCCACCGTGGAAATTGCCCTGGATAAAGAGCTGCTGCTGGCGGCCCTCAACTTCTGGTGCTCAGCCACCAACACAATGGTTCTACCCTTTGGCCCGGCCGGCCCCACCGTCCTTGACATTTCGGCCATTCTGGGGACTTCCCCTTCTGGCCTTACAATCAATGCTGCCCTCGCCGGCTACCCGAAGAGACTCGATCTGAAGGCCTGGCTTGAAGTTCGGGCTGCCGAATCCTTGAAGGAGGAGAAGAAGGGCGCCAGTTCCACCAAGGAAGAAATTCAGAAGCGATTCAAGAATTTCTTTAACTATAATACCCTTTACTGGCATTTCGCCGGCCATGGGGAAGAAGTGGCTAGGAAGGGGGAACATGAAGCTTTCCTCTTCTACTGGTACAACAAATTTATTTGTTGTCCCAAGTCAAACAAATGCTTGGTGGAGAACCTGCCAGTGGCCGAAGCCCTGGCGAGCGGCAAGTCCTTGGCCCTGAGTCCGGCCGTTCTCGCCCACCTGTTCCGCTGTTTGGCCGAGACGACTGCGGCCACTATTGACCCCCAGCAGAGTGGGCCCCTCTGGATTTTCCAACTCTGGCTGCAGGTCTACTTCACTTCACTTCGGCCTGACCTTCCATCATTCCATCCGGCTGAGTCGCTCGGTCCTCAGCTGGCGACTCGACCCATACCTCCCCACCGGGCCGAAGAAATTTTCAAGTTCTTCTTTGGCCTGGCCGAGCTGTCTGATGACGAGTTTTTGATATGTCGTCGTCGGAACTACCCCCAATCGATCTGTCTTCCATCTGAGGCCTGGGATGAAGAGACGGATCTTACTTTGCGCCAACATTGGGGATCGTTCGTGTTATCACGCGATCTTCCTCTCGGTTGCGAGGCACGCCGAGCCAGCTGGGAAGTTTACCATCCCCATTTCACTGCCCGGCAACTTGGCTTCGTCCAAGGTGCCCCGGTCCCCCTCCTTTCTTCCCGTTCACTTCTTGGCCGAGGACGCCTCTCCGGCTCCCCTGGGAAGGATCTTGAAGTCGCCGAGACGGACTTCCAGGAAAGGTGCAAGAGGTTTCGTCTGAAGCCGGCCATCCCTGAAGCCCTTTGCACCGACACTTTTGGTGACTGGTGGGAGGCGTACACAAACGATTTTTTCGGCGCGTCGGTCGATGACATAGTCGCCAAACTCTTCGGTACTTATTTCTTATTTTGTCTCAAAAACCTTTTTTGCCCTTTGGTGGCTTAACTTCGTCGAGGATCTCTAACTATTTGTCTTTTTCTAGGTGGCCGAGCATCCCAGCCGGCAGATGTTGCTACGGTGGTCGTGGCCAAGAAGAAGAAGACCATTGTTCTTCCTAAAACGGCCACGGCTGCCGTAGCCAAAACCAAACCGTCAGGCAAACGGTCGCGTCAAGAGGTTGAAGCGGCCGATAAATCTCCCCGCCCGGCAAAGTTCCCAAAACCTTCGGCGGGGAAGCGAGACCGGGAGGCGCCGGTCAAAGCTTCCAAAGGCATCCGTATTGGTGCACCCCGGCCATCGTCTGCGTCTGTTGCTTCTCAAGCCGTACCAGAACCTGTCCGGCGGGTCGAGTCCCCCAAAATCCAAAAAGTCTCTGGCGGCCCTGTATTGGAGCAGGTGACCCCTTTGGCCGTCAAGTCGCCCCCAAAAAATCCGAAGCGAACGTCGGTCATTCTGGATGATGAAGAGGTTTGAATCTCCTACTGGTTTCCTTGTCTGATTTCATAGTTTTTGTATTGACCAATCTTCGACCAATCTTCTTAGGATGATGGTGACATTCTAAGCTGTCCTCTTCCAACTCCAACGGCCGAGAATCTTTTAGCCGATCCCCATGTGATCGACAAGGGAAAGAGGGCCGTTGTCGAGCTTAAAACGCCGACAGCGCCGGTGGTTTCCCCTTCGGTTGCAGATTCTACCAACCCCTCCCAAGAGGCCCCTCCAATCATTGTGAGTTTTCTCTATTCTTTAGAATTCCTTGACATTTGCCTTGAATGATTCTCACGTTTTTGTTTTCAGCCTACCTGGCAGGCCGAACTTGACGTTCTGTTTTACACGGCCTCTGGTGGAGCCGGCTCTTCTGTCTCGCCAACCAGATCTGCCGCCGAGGCTGCTGTTCATCCGGCTTTCTCTCGGCTGCACGATGTTCTGTCGTTGTCAGCCTTGGAGGTCCTTCAGAACAACGGCCTTGAAACTATTGGGGAGTGCTTGAATGCTCTTGCCTCCGAAGGTCATCTGGACAACGCCACCGTTGCTCAGTTGTCTTCGATTTTGGAGAAGACTCGAGACTTCTTCCCAATTTTTGAAAACGCCCTCCGTTCTGGCGACGTTCTGAAGGCTGACGAGGCTGCCCAAGAGGCTGCCCGGCCGGAGCTTGAAGTTATCAAGGCCAAAAAACTTGAGCTGGTGGCCCTTGATAATCAGATTGCGGAGCTTCAACGTAAACGGTCGGATGTCGCTTCATCTCTTGAAGCGACATTTGAGGCTAACAAGGCTAGGCTGACGGAGCTTGCGGCCGGCGCCCGACGGGTTGCGCGGATGAAGTCAGAGATGAGGATGCGGGAAGCCGAGATTACTTTGGGGGAGGGAAGGTGGTATGAGCTGAAGGCAGCCCTCACGGCTTATCTTCCTTAGTTTTTATGATTGTGAATTCACCTTTTTTGTAACCCCTTTTTCTATATATATAAAAAAACTTGTTTACTCCCGCATTTCCCAGTTGGTCGGATAATATTTTTTTAAAAATTTTCCGTTAATCGGCAACTTATGCATTAAGCCACCTCGATCTTTGAGATGATATGCCCCCTATTTTCTTATGCATCGGCGTGCACCGCCGTATGTTAAGAAAATAATTTATTTTCAATAAAAGAAAACAAAAGTGGCCGAACTAATAAAGAGGAGGAGGCCAACGATGCTTTATTCCAGGCCGAGATAAATTTATATCGAGCTTTTCAAATTGATTTTGCTCTAGGCCGAATAAGGGATTTTCTCCAAATATTTTTAACTCGGCGAAAAAATTTTCATTGTTGGCTACCGAATGTGTTGAACAATTATTATGCCCCCCAGGCATAATAATTTCACCAATTTTGGCTTTTATCTTAAACAACTTAGCCGAACAGGATTTCTCCATATCGGCTTTATCACCAATAATCATGTCGATTGGCGTCGATTTTGTAGCTAGGCCTATGTCTCGGCCTTGTTCGTCATTAGAGCACTCCTTTGACGAATATTCTTCGGAGTCAATTTTTGGCTCAGAAACTTGGATGTTTTCTTCTAAGCCTACCACATTTTCGGTCTCGACCGAAATAATTGGTGGCCTAGGTGTTTCTTCGGCCGTGTTAACAATTTTCTTCGGCCGAATTGTGGTCACGGCCGGAGCGAAAAATTGCCCCCTGGCCTTTTGATCCAACCATTCTTCAAATGGAATTGATTTGAACCTAAATGGCATTTTCTTATCGAGCCATTCACAATATCGAGTTCTGTCTTCATTTAACCATTGATCTTGTAAGCTGGGATGAACCTTCACCTTTATCATTTGAGAGAAAGATTTTTGCCTTTCTTCATGTGCTTCATGAATCCGGTCAAGGCGTTTTTGTTGCTCGACACTTTCCTTGAGTAGGTGCCAAATCTCATCGTGATTGTGATCTTGATATATCATGTGAACTTCGTAGTTTTAGCACTGGGTCCCACTGGGCGTGCCAAAATGTTGGCTACAAATATTACTTAGCCTACGTGGCGCGCAGGCCGAGTGAATAGTAGTCTAACCGAGTGAATAGTAGTCTAACTGTTGTCCTTCAAATGTGTGCGGGGCGTGCCAACTCGTCGGCCGAGCTTCGGCCGAGAAGTAAATTGTCTTGATGTGGTATGGATGCGCACGGCCAACTTCTGTATCTTGCGATTGCGGCCGAGAAAGGAACGTGTCTCGGCCTTAGGTTCTAGAGCCTGAAGACAAGGCTGCCAATTACAAAATTCACAAATTGTGGTCGTCCAATTCGGCCACGGTCACCGTATTGATGAAGGTGAGACCACGCCGAATCGACACTAGAGTATAAATGCAGAGGTACTCAAAACTGACGAAGGCCTCGGCCACAGACGTGGTTCGGCCGTCTCGGTGTTGAGTTATGAGATCCTCTTGTGAGTACGTACTCGTAAAGCGACTCGGCGTCGAGGCACCGAGCTTTGGTATTAGTAACACCTCACTTCACCGGGCCGGCTGGTGAGATGACCTCTGTCGACGGGGATTCAAGACTCCTCCGTCGGCCGAGACTAGGATAAATAACCAATCGACCTTGTCGCAGTGCTGTTTATCCAAACTGAAGGTGCTTCTCGGACGGCTGGTTCTACGGCAACAGTGCTGTTTATCCAAACTGAAGGTGTTTACCGGTTGCCTTCACAGTGCTGTTTATCCAAACTGAAGATGTGAAGGCGAAAAAGAAAGTAAAAATTCTCAAGGGTGTTGAGAGGGTTTGCGCAGGGCAGATTTGTGTGTTGTGTTTGATGCCTCTTCTTTGTTGCCACTGCTTCTGTATTTATAGGATCTGAATCCTCTCTTGTTGGGTCACGTGAAGAAGCCATTTGCTTTCTTTTTCTTGTTTTTCTCTTTTCCTTGTTTTAGGGCATGTTTTTCACCTTAAATCAAGGAAAAGCTGTCGTTCTAGGCTTACCTAGTTCTTAGGGTTCCACGTAAACCCTCTTTTAGGCCGAGAAAATCTTCCCTCGGCCCAAAGTGTTATTTTGGGCCCAAACAGTATGGCACTGAGTGTGTATTTTAAAAACCTTTTATTCGTGCTTGACTGCACCGACTTAGTACGCTCTGAATTTGTATAAGTGTCGAATTGACTCTAGTACACATTTCTAGACTTCGATTTGAATTTATTCGTACTTTGTTATCGATCTTCGCTTCCGCACAGCGCACATGGTTACGTCACACTCACGTGACGGCCAGCATGCTCTACTTTAGGGTACGGGTGTGTCAACTTGGTATCAGAGCTCTAGGTTGCAGTCTTGCATATTTTGCGAAATTTCTAACGACTTGATGTCTTCTGTCAGAACTATGCCGCCTCGTCGTGAGCCGCGTCGTACATCTGAGACTACGCTTCCCGATATAGCCCAGCTGGGGGAAGCGATAGCTTATGCCTTTCAAAATATTATTCGTCCTCCTCCACCCCCTCCTCAGCGGACACCTTTGGAGTCGGTGAATAATCTAAAGATAACTCAATTATCGGGAGGTGAAGAGCCCGAGAGTGCAGAAAGATGGTTTCTTCATATTGATAAGACTTTCAGTATTATGACAAGTCAGGGGAGTCTTCAGCCTAATAAGTGGGTTGAGACGGCTAAATGGTTTCTAGCTAAGGAGCCTGCTTCATGGTGGCATGAGTTGGCTATTAGAATGCCTGATGAAGAGGCGAATGATTGGGAAGTGTTTAAACGCCATTTCTACAGAAGATTTATTCCTAAAGCATATCTCGATGGGAAAAAGCAAGAATTCACTAGTCTTAAGCAGAAGAAGATGTCTGCTAGCGAGTATTATCGGAGATTCACTGATCTTGCCCGATATGACCCGGATACAGCTGCAAATCCGGTAGAGATGTTGCGTCGTTTTAAGTTGGGTACGAAGAAGAAGTGGCGTACGATTGCAACAGGGTTTCAGTGTTCCACTTACCATGAGTTTTACGAGATATTGCTGCAGATCGAAGACTCGGAGAACTTGCCGAGTGATAGTGATGATGAGGTCACTCAGGGGAGGAATGGTAAGGGTAAAGCTCCTTTTGTACCTGGACCAAGACAGACTCAGAACTTCAAGAGAAGTGGGGCCAATTCAAATTCATCGAGTGGAGGTTATAACGCCACCGGTCAGAGGGGCGGTGGTAGATTCTTCAACGGCGGTGGAAGTCAGAGACAGGGGAACTCTGGGAGGAACAATGTTCCGTTTTGCCGTAGGTGCAATAGCCGGCACTATGGCGAGTGTCGTCGAGGTTCGAGTGGATGTTATACATGTGGTCAGGATGGGCATCATGCCAAGAACTGCCCCCAGAGCCAGCAGAGGTCTCAGCAGTCTGCTAGGCCACCACCAGCACCAATGCCGCAGTATTCAGGTCCTAGCGGTTATGCTCAGCAGGGACGTGGTGGAGCCTTCCACTACTCAGGAGACCCTATGCCGTATTCAACGGACCAATACCAACCGCAACACCCCATGGATCCCTATCACCAGACCGGATACGGACAGTACTCCGGAGGATATATGCCTCCACAACAGCAGTATTCCGGAGGGTATATGCCTCATCCGCAGCAGTCTTATAGTGGATATCAGCCCCAACAATTGGATGCATCAGCTAGTGGTGTTGGATCATCTCGACAGGCTGGACAACCTAATCAGGGGCGGAATGCCCAGGGGCGTGGAGTGCACGCTAACCGAGGTCGTGGGGGACGACAGCAAACTCAGGGTCGCGTGCATAATGTATCGCTGCAGGATGCTCAGAACCATCCAGATCTAATCATGGGTACGTTAATCATTCTTGGTCATTATGCTAGAGTCTTAATTGATTGTGGGGCCACACACTCCGTAATTTCTCATACATTTGCTCAACTGACTTAACCTAAATCGTCACCCCTTGGGTATGAGATGGAATTTGCTATGCCTCGAGGAGAGAAGTGTTATGTGGATTATGTATATCCCAAATGTTCTGTAATAGTGGAGAATGTGGTTATGCCTGCTAATCTCACTCCACTAGATATCGTTGATTTCGATGTCATCCTTGGCAATGATTGGTTGCACTACAATCGTGCCAAGATTGATTGCTACGGAAAATCAGTGACCTTTCATCGTCCTGGATTGCCGGAGATAACTTTTGTTAGTGAGCGTAACGGAGTTAGGCATGGCGTTATTTCGGCGGTAAGAGCTAAGAAGTTGTTGACGAAAGGTTGCCAGGGATACTTAGCTCATGTAGTGCTTCATGATAATGCTCCTGATAGCGTGGAGAATGTTCGAGTGGTTAAGGACTTCGCTGACGTATTTCCTGATGATTTACCTGGATTACCACCAGATCGTGACGTGGAGTTTACCATTGATTTGCTACCAGGTACTAATCCTATCTCGTTGACTCCCTATCGAATGGCACCTGCCGAGTTACGAGAGTTGAAGATTCAATTGCAGGAATTACTTGAGAAGGGGTTTATTCAGCCCAGTACCTCACCTTGGGGAGCCCCAGTCTTATTTGTTCGGAAGAAGGACGGTACCTTGAGATTGTGTATCGATTACAGGCAGTTGAATCGGGCGACGATTAAAAACTGTTATCCGTTGCCGCGTATCGACGATCTTTTCGATCAACTTCGAGATGCCTGTGTGTTCTCGAAAATTGACTTGAGGTCAGGTTACTATCAATTAAAAATCAGAAATGACGATGTTCCTAAAACTGCCTTTAGGACTCGTTATGGGCACTACGAGTTTTTGGTTATGCCATTTGGTTTGACTAATGCACCAGCTGCTTTCATGGGATTGATGAACAAGGTATTCCAGCCGTATTTGGATAGATTCGTTATTGTCTTCATCGACGATATCTTGGTGTATTCTAAGTCAAAGGATGACCATGTTCGACATTTGTCGTTGGTGTTGAAGAAATTGAGAGAGCATCGATTGTATGCTAAGTTCAGCAAGTGCCAGTTTTGGTTAGACGAAGTAGTATTTTTGGGACATGTCATATCAACTCAGGGTATTCTGGTTGACCCTCAAAAGATTACGGCTGTAGAGAATTGGGAACAGCCACGAACCGTCACCGAGGTTAGGAGTTTCCTTGGTTTGGCAGGTTATTATCGACGGTTTGTTAAAGACTTTTCGATTTTGGCGCTACCATTGACGAAGTTGACCAGGAAGGATGTCAAATTCGAGTGGGATGAAGATTGTGAGCAGAGTTTCCAACAGTTGAAGTATTGTCTCACTCATGCTCCTGTTTTGACACTTCCTAACGATGAGGGTAATTACGAGATCTACAGTGACGCGTCGTTGAATGGCTTGGGTTGCGTGTTGATGCAGCAGGGAAGGGTGATTGTTTACGCTTCACGCCAGTTAAAACCTCATGAGAAGAATTACCCTACACATGATTTGGAGTTGGCGGCCATTATTTTTGCCTTGAAGATCTGGAGACATTACCTCTATGGTGAGAAATGTAAGATCTTCTCAGACCATAAGAGTCTCCAGTACATTTTTACCCAGAAGGAATTGAATCTCCGCCAGCGTCGATGGATGGAATTACTGAGTGACTACGATTGTACGATTGAATATCACCCTGGTCGTGCAAACGTGGTAGCCGACGCTCTTAGTAGGAAGTCCCAGGGCAGAATTAATGCTTTTCATGCGAGCCGAGTTCCTCTTCTTACCGAGTTGAGATCGACTGGAGCGCAGTTGGAAATTGAGAATTCGACAGTGGATGAACGGGAGGAAGCCTTACTTGCTAGTTTCCAAGTTAGGCCAATCCTAATCGACAGAATACTTGGAATTCAGACGAACGACGACGAGATTCAGGAACTCATTCAGCTAAGGAATGATGGTAAGAAGAAAGACCTGCGAATCAGAGAATCAGACGGTATGCTTATGCAGGAAAGCAGAATGTATGTGCCGAATAATGCTGAGTTAAAGAAGGATATCCTAGATGAAGCGCATATTTCAGCTTATGCGATGCATCCGGGAGGCACGAAGATGTACCATACCATTCGACCGTTCTACTATTGGCCGGGTATGAAGAGAGAAATCGCTGAGTATGTAAGCAGATGTATTATATGTCAGCAGGTAAAAGCCGAGAGGAAGAAGCCGTTTGGGTTGATGCAACCGCTACCCATTCCGCAGTGGAAATGTGATAATATAACTATGGATTTCGTGTACAAGCTTCCTCGTACTCAGAACGGATATGATGGAATTTGGGTGATAGTCGATCGACTCACGAAATCAGCGCATTTTATTCCGGTCAGGGAAAAGTTTTCGTTGAATCGGTTGGCCGAGTTATTCATATCGAAGGTCGTGAAGTATCATGTTGTTCCGGTGAGTATTATCTCTGATCGCGATCCTCGATTCACCTCTAAGTTCTGGACTGCTTTCCAGAAAGAGTTAGGTACGAGACTTTTGTACAGCACAGCTTATCATCCTCAGACAGACGGTCAGTCTGAGAGAACTATTCAGACTTTGGAGGATATGTTGAGATCCTCAGTTCTGCAGTTTGGCGACTCATGGCATCAGTGTTTGGATTTGATGGAGTTCGCTTATAATAACAGTTTTCATTCTAGTATCGGGATGGCACCGTTCGAAGCACTTTATGGGAAACCATGTCGTACACCCTTATGTTGGTCAGAGGTTGGCGAAAGAGTTCTAGTGGGTCCTGAGATAGTAGAGGAGACTACTCAGAATGTTCAGGTTATTAAGGCTAACATGAAAGCCGCCCAAGATCGCCAAAAGAGTTTAGCAGACAGGCATGCTACTGATCGAGTGTACAATGTTGACGATTGGGTATTTCTTAAGTTATCACCTTGGAAAAGTGTGTTTCGATTCGGAAAGAAGGGTAAGCTGAGTCCTAGGTACATTGGACCTTATCGGATCACCGAACGAGTCGGTGAAGTAGCTTACAGGCTTGAGTTGCCGTCGGAGTTATCCAGAGTTCATAATGTGTTTCATGTTTCGATGCTCCGACATTACATTTCAGACCCATCGCATGTGATTCCTCTGCAACCTCTAGAGATTAATCCAGATTTAACTTACGATGAGGAGCCAGTGACGATACTGGATTGGAAGGATAAGGTGCTCCGAAATAAGACAGTACGATTGGTGAAAGTTTTATGGAGGAATCATGCAGTAGAAGAGTCTACGTGGGAAGCCGAGGACCGGATGAGAGAGATGTATCCGAGGTTATTTTTATGAGTATTAGTATGTATTTGTGTTGTATGAAATTTCGGGACGAAATTTTTATAAGGAGGGTAGATTGTGACAACCCGTCCCGACATTTTAAATTATTGGATATGAAATGACGGAATTACCCCTACGGGGATTATTTACATGTTCATGAGTGGTGTGTGGATTAATTGAAGTGGCCCTCAATTATTAAAATAAACTATGATTATACTTAATGATGGACAACTAGGACCACACCCATCATGCCCTCACAATCATCTCTCCCGTCACTCTCCCTCTCTCTATCATTATTGGAAAACATTCTCTCTGTCTCTCTCTCAATCATTCTCTCTCTCTCGACTGTCTCTTTCTCTCTCTCTCTTGTTCAAGGCACGGCTCAAAGTCAAACTCACACCAAAACTCGTAGATCGTCGAAACTAATTGCATATTTGGACTCGTGAAGATCATACGAACTCAGTGGTGCCATTTTCAGGTAAGGATTCCTTCGATTTCACGTCCAAAACTCGATGTTCTTATTGAGCACTATTCATCAACTTTTCATACGTTGTGTTTTAGGACAATCTAAGATCACAGTGATCCTTGTGAGGTCCCAAGGAAGCTCGGAGTAGTTCGTTGGAGGTGTTTGGACGTCGGGATCACATGCATCGAGAGTGGCCGGTTTGGAAGTTCGTCCCCGAGGAAATTAAAGACCTTTTTCAAGGTTTTTGAAGGTATATTCGTGTTCTACACTAAATTTGGAGCACATAGGAAGAAAAATGGGTCAAAAATGATGAAAAATGAGCAAGATAGGACGATTTGAAAATTACCCAGAAAATTCGGCGAAACCAGTCGCCGGCGGCCGGCGAAGTCGCCGGAGAAGACGACCGGAGGGAATATTCCGGCGACCTGACGGAATATTCCGTCGCCGTTAAACTGACGCCGTTAATCTGACGCCGTTAAAGTTGACGAAATATTCCAGGAATATTCCTGACGGCGTCAATGTGCTCGGCGCGTGACCGCGCGTGGGGAGCGCGTGGGTCCGTGCCACGTCAGGCGCGTGGGACATTGAAAAATTATTTTAAAAATATGGGGATGTTCGTGACGACGAGTAGGTCACGTTGGTATATTCAAATACCAAAATTGAGCTATGTATGAGAAGTTATTTTCCGTAGTTGTGAGTATGTATTAAATAACGTATTTACGTAATTTCTCGTATAGGTGATACGTATACCGAAGACGACCGTAGCCAGGCCCGACGCGGGGGTTACGAACCAGCTACTTATCAGTGAGTGGGCAATATTATTTTCCGTATACCTATATATACATATGATTTTCCCAGAATCACTTTTAAATGGAAATATACGATTTACCAACTTGCATATTACTTGATTTGATGCATGAGTTATAAATTATACATTTCATGCATGTGTTGGTGCCGAGGACGCCAGGTAAGTACCAGGTAGGTACATGCATAATTGAAAACGAATAACGATTGATATACGTATGAAATACATTAGAAATACGTACGAAATACATTTGAGATATAGTTGAAATGCAATTGAGATATTATGCTGATAACGATCATGAGATATGATGAATTATATGATGAGATGTGATGAGATATGATGAGATATCATGAATTATTAGCTCATAGATCTGTACACACTGTTAGTGCTCCCGCCCAGAGATAGGGGCATAGTCTTTCACGTGTCGTTCACCTCCCGCACCGCATGCTCGCCTTGGATCCAAGTTAAGTGCATAGTCTTGTCGTATAGATCACTTTTGAGTGTTACGACATGTAGGTGACCCGCGTTCATTCGCATAGTCCTCACGTGATTGTAGCACTAGAGCATTTACTATTGAAACAGTGTTGATAATGATGATATGATGAGATTATGATGTGTGTACAGGATATATATGATTATGTGGTTGAGAAGTTATGAGCTATATTTACAGCCGAAGGCTGAGATGACATATATTAACGATATGATATGAGACGCATTGTACGACATGCATTGACATACTTTGAAAAAGTTTTATGCTGAGAAAAGATTGAGATATATGTATGTATTATTTTCTGGGAAACTATACAGGTTTTACGGAGAGGGGCTAGAACTTTGAGAAAAGAATGATTTTGGAAAAAGGAATTGTTTTTGCTGACCCACTCCCTTTTGTTTTTCGCCCCTCCAGGTTCTAGATAGCTTGAATTCTGGGTTGACGCATCGAGGATCCTCCGGCACCCTTTCTGACAGATTCATCATATGTATGGCACTGAGTGTGTGTTTTAAAAACCTTTTATTTGTGCTTGACTGCACCGACTTAGTACGCTCTGAATTTGTATAAGTGTCGAATTGACTCTAGTACACATTTCTAGACTTCGATTTGAATTCGTACTTTGTTATCGATCTTCGCTTCCGCACAGCGCACATGGTTACGTCACACTCACGTGACGGCCAGCATGCTCTACTTTAGGGTACGGGTGTGTCACTTGTGACCAATACAACTAATGATAACTACGTAATAGTGAAATCTTATTTGTCAATCAAAAGAGAGTAAAAAAAAAAAAATTTATCTTCTATCACAATAAAAAAAAAAATTAAGGATAGGGACGTAATTTCACAAAACAAATTTTTGTTATTTTTTGTTTAAACATCACCTACAAGTGATTTTATCATCTTTAATTAAAAATAAAAAAGGATAAAACATAACAAATAGGAAATTTTAACAAAAAACTTCCGGTCACTTTAACGAAAAATCACATTTTTTCACTAATAAGTAATCATGAAACTATTTCATTTACTCTTTATTTTATCTTTATCGTTAAAACTCAAAGTTTTTAAGTTTTCAAATCCTTTTTTATTAGTTTTCTTTAAAAAATAAACCCCTCTCTCTCTCCATACTCCAACGTCCTCACTCACTCTCTTCCTCTCTTATTTAATTTTAAAAAAAAAAGTAAAAAATTGCACACACTTTATGTGTGGGCATTTACTTGTGTAAATGATAACAAAAGAAATATTGCTATTTAAGCAAATAAAATTAGGAATCTTAGTTTAAATACCAATTTTTAAAGAACTTTTAGCTAAATTATAATTTTTTAGTTAAGGTGTAATGAAACGTTAACTAAAACAACTCTATAAATACTATAATAAAATATAATTACATGATTACTGATCAATCTACCACATTTTCGACCGGTTGATCAAAGTTTTCGATTGTCGGTCAATTATACATAGTAATGCTAGGAAAATTAAATTTGTAGACTAAATTAGCAAACTAGATAATGTGTTATCAAAATAAAATGAGCACGTTTACGATTAAGTAATAATCAAATCACCAACTTCTATGTCATTTAATTTATAAAATTTAATTTATAAATTTAATATCTCTAGCATCACTCACTATAAATTATTTAAATTTGTTGTAAATACGTATAAAAAACAATTAACTCACAGAAGAAAACATAATTGAAAATTGACCGCGGGCGGTGACAATTTGCTTGTGCAAAACATAATTGAAGATTGATCAAATTTTTCGGCTACCGACCGATAAAAAGTTGTTTTGCTTATGATTAGCGACGGTTGGTTTTCGGCTACCAGCCGATCAAAACATAATTTGGGAATATTCACAAATTTTTTACCAAATAATTAAAATGATTTACGATTGATAATTAGAGATCATATTTATAGATTTTTAATGTGAATTAAAGTGAAGAGTTATAGCATACGAGGATAATTTTAGCTAAAAAATTATGCTTAAATTTCAATGCATAATATCACTCGCCGTGAACTGCGAGTATGAAAACATTTTATCATTGCTTGGTTTCGTCGACCGAAAAAGGGGGAATACCTCTGCCTGGCCCCGCCATAGCAGTCTCTCGCTGAAGTGAGGTCGACCCTCTCCTGAACGGCGTCGTCAATGCCTCATTCCCTTGTCGGAAAATGGAGAACCACCTTTTTTGCCTCAACAATGGCTTCTCCGCTGTCACAAGCCCGGAGCTTCCGTTCAGACGCAGCGTTAGAGGCCCTGGCCAAAGCCTCTCAAGACAAAGTTCCCAACTTGCTTCTCTACAACTACCCTTCTTTCTCTGGAGCTATCTCCGCTCTATTCGCTCATCTCTTTCACTCTCGCCTCAACCTCCCCTTTCTCTCTCTTCCTTTCTCTTCCGTCGAACCCTTCAGGTTCTCTCTCTCTCTCTCTCTCTCTCTCTCTCTCTCTCTCTCTCTCTCTCTCTCTCTCTTATATTTCTTAGCATCCAAACATTCCCTTAACTTTTTGTTCTTTAATTTTGGTTTTACAGAGTTGATGAGTTGCGGACTGAAGGGCTGGAAAGGTGCTATCTTGTTGATTTTCTTGGCCGGGAGGGCTTTGCGGTCGAGTTTGCGCAGACAGCTTCGTGCGAGTGAGTTTCCGTTTGTGCAATCTCCGGTGATCAATTTGTTTTGAAATGCATGTACGTTTGTGTGAATGATTGAGATGTAGTTGTTGCCAAGTTGTTTTGCTTATCATTGTCGACTGTTGGTTTGAAATTTCAATTAGGGTAATTGCTTTTGATCATCGAAAAAGGGTACTTCCACAGATACCCTCTAAGGAAGATTGTCCAAAGAACCTCACATTTCATGTGAATCTTGAAATGAGTAGCTCTAGCGCTGTGTATGACTACTTCTCAGCTAAACTGGCCGGTATTAAATATGCTAATGTAAGTTGGATTGTGAATCCTTTTCATATGCAGTTTTGGTATCGAGAAATGGTGTATTGAGATTCTTCAATTTTATTTTGCTTTTCTTGAAATTAGGGAATGGAGGCAAGTTTATTAGAACCCGAGGACAGAGATCGTGTAGAAATGGTACTTAAGTACATTGAGGATGCAGATCTCCGTCGGT
Organism: Crataegus laevigata; assembly: GCA_963580275.1. NCBI lineage: Eukaryota > Viridiplantae > Streptophyta > Magnoliopsida > Rosales > Rosaceae > Crataegus > Crataegus laevigata. The sequence continues at coordinate 9,727,999 of OY756941.1, forward strand.
GGAGCTTGCCTGATATTAAGGCATTTAACATTGGACTCGGTGAATGGCGGTCCAAGTTGAACTGTGTTACTAATCCGTACATGTATGAACAGGTTTGGAATGTAAATTTGAACAAGAAACCTACCCATCACCTGAAATACTTATCCTTTCATTTTCATTTTATCTGCCCAGTTCTGAAGTCACTATTTACTTTCTTAACATCATCCTTGTTGCAGTTACTGGAAATAAGTGCTGTGGATGTAATTGCCAAGGGGATGTCTTATATTTCCGCTCGCCAGAAAGCTGCAAGCAAGTTACTGGATAAGGTTTTGAAAATAAGGCTGGGCAGAGGGTTTTATGGGGAGTGTCTGGTAAACTATTGATTTCTCCCTTTCAAACTGTTTGCCTATGTGCTACTTTGTCGCGATTACATTGACGACAATGGCTTAGTAGGATTTGCATGATTGGCATGAAATTATGTAATGCCATATTATATGATAGGATTAAAAGCAGTTATTCTATTGCTTCCTCAATGGTTTCTTCTCACCGTTAATATTTCCTAGTTTGATCCCTTGGAAGTATATAACCAGATGTTTATTCCTGCATTTTTATTGTAGGGAGTTAGAGCTGATGGGAATTCTGAGTTAAGTGATGAAATTGCCAAGCTGCTTAGTGTAGAAAGTGCCGCTGCTGGTCTTAGGTAATTTAACTAGTAAATTTTTTTACAGTTTCTATTTCTTAAAGGATCTGCTCTCTTAATATAAGATTATTTCTGCACTTTAACGCAGATGCCTATCTGTACAGTCAACAGTTAAGTATGGAATTGGTTTATTCGTTTTTGTATGGACTTGGATTATATGATCTGCCACCAAACTGTGCACATTACTAGATTCCTTTATTTTTTTTAATTGCGTGACCCTCAATTATGCAAGGTTCCTGGGGATATACAACTGGTTTGATCTTTACATTCATGCCAAAACGTTTCCATAAAGGCTTTCAGTAAGATGCTTCTATTTTTTGTTCAGGCTTTCACAGAGTCAGAATGTGGTTCATTTAGTTTAGGATTCCCTAGATCTTGTAAAATTGATGAGCCAGCAAAATCTTGTTTAGGAGAAGTATGAATGTCGAGTCGAGCAAGACATTTATAGGTGTTATGGCTACAATTTTATTAGAAAAGAAATATCCACTTTGGATGCCAAGACTAAGCCTATTAGTAACAACGGAATAAGTTAAAAGGTCAATCTAAGAGTTAATGTCAAGTGCCAATAAGAGTGAATGCCTACTTGAGCCTAATTTTGAGACAATCTCTTTTAAGTTTTCTAAGGGTCTCTTATTGTTTAATGAGTCTCTTGATTTTTCTCTGTAATTTAAAGGATAGATTTTGAAAGCCCTGGCGCCTTGATATGTCCTTTACTTTCTCCTCTACCTTTTGTCTCCCATTCTTCTATGTTTCACCAATTTCTATAAAAATAGCCATGTATAGCTAATAGCTATTCAATTTACTATATTTTACAATCTAAAGTCCACCACAACCCTGAGTAGCAAACCAGTTTGTCCTGTTCTACGTCATATTGGTATTAGAGCTCTTGTCGGCTCTTTTTTGGATGGTGAGGAGGGGAAGGAATCGAAGAATTTTTTATGATCAAGAAGAACAGGTGGATATTTGTAGGGTAGGATTCACACTTCTTTATGGACTTCTTTGCCTAAACAGTTTAAGATGTTCCCTTGATATTTTTTTTGTATTTGTCTGTTTTTCTGGTTTAAGAGTGTTTGTGAATGTATAACTCACAGTGTACTTGTATTCTAAGGGTTTTCAGTGCCTAGGCTTTGTGTGGCATAGGATTTATGGTTTTGAGTCTGATTGCTTGCTGTTTGCATTTCTGCATTTATAGTTCATAAGTAATCAAACTTTGGTGGAGGAATTTGCACCTGTGTAGTATCTCAAAAGCATTTCCATTCATGATGCAGGCCTATAGGAGCAGTTATATTCATGCAACGGAGAAACCTAAAAATGTGTTTAAGGAGTACTGATACTGCTACTGATACCTCTGAAGTTGCAAAGGTGTGGCTTCAGTACTTATGTGAGCACATATCAGTATTTCTTTTCATTTTTTTTTTTTTTTTGCATAACTATTGAGTTTTAGTGTTCTCATCATTGTCACTATTAATTATTATTATTGTTGTTGTTGTTATTATTATTTCTGATAATGCAACTTGATATGTGAAGGCATTTGGAGGAGGAGGCTCCCCAAGTTCTAGTTCTTTTATTATAAGAATGGATGAGTACAATCAGTGGGTTTCAGGATATTCAAGATGAACATGTCAAGATGTGAAACACTATCGTTAAGGTAATCCTCAAAATTCGTTGAATTACCCGACCACCTCTTCTTGCTGACCTTTCTATTTAAGCTACAAATACAGAAATTTTAATCAGGTGTTCTACCTGTCTTATTTTCATCTTGGAAATTTAATATTTTCCTGCAGCCACTTTTGAATTTACTCGCACAAGTGAACTTTGATCCGTGCAAACAAACATTACCACTATAAGGATGACAGGGTTCAATTATATTTTTTTCGTATCTCGCTATATAGTAGTTTTCACCAGTTCAGTGAGTCTAATAGATTTCGGTAAAGAGTTTGAAGTTCAATGTTCCAAGCCGTTGTTGATTATTTCCAATGGGGTGTGGTGAATGCCTTGTGCATTTGGAGGATGAGAAAGATTGGTTGCAAATTATTCAAACACTAAGTTTAGATTAAGATCATTCTATATGGCTATGAGGGCTCTAAGTAATGGGCACTTCCCTTGTAACGAGATATGGGTCTACAAATCCTCCCAAGTAGCCATTTTCAGTTTGATTTCCAATCAACAGAAGAGTTGGATAGATTTAACTTGTTCATGTCTATTGTTTTTGCTTTCATATAAGAGATAGCAAGCCAGTGATTCATCTTTATCACCTTAGGAGACAAATCCATTGTACATTCAATTATATTCTAATAGCTTCTCGTTCTGTCTCTGCAATTTTAAAAATAAAATCATTTGTAACTGGTGACGAAAATGGGCTTTAGTTCACCGGACAACCGTCAACTGCTATGCCCTTGGCGGTTGGACAAGTAGCCAGGTCACAGTGTTCACCATTTGTACCCCACCAGGTCAAACTTTTATTCTCCATGCCTACTGAAAGGTACAATAGAACTGCCATGAATGCCACCCCAGCATCCATCGCTGCTGAAAGAATATAGTTGTACCTCTGCCACCAGTTCTTCCTGTAACGGAAGACAAAAAAATTGAAAATTGTTCCGACTATGATCCAGGAATTGTAGTTCAATGCTGTTGCTGGTGGCATATAGCTTGTTGCTCCCAGAAGGACTGGAAGATTAATCAGCCTTATCCAACGTTGCTGTGGGTATGCCTTGTGCAGTACCCAAACAATGACTGGTCCTACTGCACCTCCAAGGAAGAACCAGTTCATGGCACCATAGTTTCCAAGAGATCCAAATATACGTTTAGGTCCTGCCAAACCCCATATCACGGATGCATCAAAGAAAACTCGGTCATTTGGGCATGTCCAAGGACTATCCGAATGAGGATCATCCACGCACATATTCTTGATAGAGTTTAGCAACCAATGTGCTACTGCAAGGTTGACGGTTCCTGCTAGAATCGTTCCTATGAACTAGGCATAAATGTAAGAACGCATCAGAATATATTCTGAAAAGCAAAGTAATAATATAAACTGGAATATGTCACAGTAGATTATTTCAGATTTTAGTTCTTTACTTCAGCTCTCCTGGTATTCGTTAAGAGGTACTACTTTTAGAAAAAAATCTCAAGTTTTTCACAAGAATTTTAAGAATGTTTTCAACTATTTTCATTTGTATGTTTCTGTTACATTAAATTTAATATACCTGAACTAAAAACATTGATCTTGGAGGGATCTTCATGTAATGCCCAAGCTTGAAATCGTTCAGGAAGGAGACTGCCTGAGCCATGCTCATATAGCCATAGGTTTTGAAGCATACGTTGGCTATTGGTCTTCCCGGTAATATGATTCCCATGACGTACTCTGTTATTATGTTTAGCCCTGGTGTCTGTACATGGAGATTGGAACATTGGTGAGTGCAGCAGAGTAAAGGGGCTGAAATGATGTCCTCCGTGTTATATTTATATAAAAATAAATGTATCAATTGTTGTCAATTATAATGCAGGAGTGTGATGGTATGAACTTATGCGTCCAATTAATTTGAGCTGGATAAATTTATAACCAGCCGTTTAAAGTTGTATATCACTAAACTCAAGTGTTGTGTCATGCATTTGTTTGCTGAGCATGTGACATGAAAGTCCGGTATAGGCCACCATGCATGGAAAAACCCACATGGCTACTCTAGATAAGCTGTTGTAATGATAACTTGATAGGTTTGACTTTCTATCAAGTTATCCTTTTGCTGCAAGTTAAATGAAAAAGTGAAGACGTCTGAGTCACCTGGTTTGTTGTTGCTGTTATGATGCTGATAGGAAGGGTGAATGTAAAGGCCATGGCACCAGCAAATAGGAGTCCCCACCATGGCATCTGAACCTCATCATTCAAGACGATGCAGAGTACAAGAGAAACTGCTACTGTGATGATGAGCAACATGTAAAACCACCAGCTAGGTATGTCCTTGTATCTTCTCATCAATCTTGTATGGATATCTTCCTTTCCTTTGTAAGAAGCACGATAGCGATCAAGGATCTCTCTGCCATTTAGGTACATCAAAATGTAACTGACTTTAAATCTTTCAGAATGATAATCGTATAGGGGAGAATTGTGATTTTGTTAGTTGATTTAAAAGGTCGAATATGTTATTTCTTTTCATATGTATGTGTGTGATAAAACATTTAGGAAAATTGGAGGAAAACAAGTGAAGTAACATGATCAAACAATTTGTTACTTTGTTACAAACACTTTTCAAACAGAAGAAACAATGCTCTTACTATCAACATGCAATAAACATTAAAAGAATTAAGTCAACTCTAATATTCTCTCTCTTTTTTTTGCAAAGTTTATGTGAAAATTTTACATTTGAGAGCTTATATATAGAAGGTTTGACATGTGAAAGTTGTGAGAGCTATGTTACCTTCCATAGAATAAGGCTACATGTGTGAGGGTGGATGCAATGGTTGCAAAACCAAAGCCATAAGTGAGAGCGAAAAACATACTTAAGTGAATCCGCCCTTGCTCCTCATACTTTGGAATATCCAACTGAAATTTGTCATTGACTATAGCTGTTATGTTGTAATCTTGACCTTCTGCCGTAAACAAGTGCGAGGAAAAAATGGGGAACTTTTGTGCACTGTATGAGTCCAGTCCCCAGTATGCTATAGGGATAACTAAATAGAGTATCAATGCATACCCCGCAAAAACATTAACGATGACAAAGAAAGGGCAGATGAGGGGGCTGAACAAGAAGGATGCCACTGCCGACCAGTCAAGTGTCAGGGCTCCTACTCCGAGGCCTCTCATGCCCGAGCCAATCTGCTGAGCTGTAACTGACTTTGAGAATAGCCAGCAAACCCATGAGATGTTAGTGAGTGTTGTGAAGAGATACCCTGGGAAAGCATACCATGTAAAACTGCAAACTAGAGTAATTAGGAAGAACTTTGCCCGCGACATACGTTGCTCATCTTTCTCGTGCAGTGCCCTGCACGTTAAATATAAAAACGTAGTTAGCCATGAGCCGAGAGGTTGACAGTAATAACTGATTATCTAACATAGGATGCTATGCACTGAAGATTTTGAAACTACATTGTCATGAATTTAGCATGTTGCAATTAGATAATGTACTTGAAGTTAGCAGTGATGTCTGTTGAGATTGCAAGCATGTGAGAAATGTGGAGGCTATGAATGTTTTTGTTAAGGTCTTGAGAAAATATACGAAAGCGGAAATTTGATGTTAGAATTGAGAATGATACCCATACCCATACCCATATTACTTATTCAGCGATGCGAATAATCGTGTCGACTTGATAGAAGTTATTTGTAAATTCTTTGTTTGTCTTTGTAATGATCATGTAATGCTTTAAATCAAAAGTACTATTTCATCTCCAAAAACTTGTCCTGTTTCAATTTCAGAATGGTTTAACAATTTAACACTTGAGTGACTTCAAGCCTTCTTCTTCTTATTTTTCCGTTTGCATGTCTCTGTTTAATCTTCTATGTTGTTTCCGTTTGATTTATTTAATCTCTGTGACCCGAAATTAAAAATAAGAAGAAGGTGGTTTTGTAAGAAGGAAAAGATATGTAAAAAAATCAACTTCTCCAACTTTATTTTTTAAGTAAAACTAAAGAAAAAGTAAACAGTACTATGAGTGTTTTGTTAAAATTCTCTTTTTTTTTTAAAAAGTAAAAGGACATACCGAAAAAGTGAAACCTGTACAAGTGTATTGGGCCACCACATATGGGCAGGCTCCACAACATACTTCCTTAAAAGCCCAGCCCAGCCGTATCCCAATACCTGCAAACCATTGTTGTCACACTTGCCAATTAAAATAGGTTTTTTTTTCTAGTAGACGCCAAAAGTTGCACGTGGTGTGGTAACAAAAGTCGTTGGATTTTTGAATTACCGTCAGTTTTTATTGACCAAACTTAAATAACTTGTGCTCCCAAGAAGTCAAATTAAAAAATAATAATTATTATTATTATTATACCTGGGTTGTGATGATGAGCAGCCAACTAGCCAGAAGAGAGATTTTCCGGTGATAAAACGCTTTGATTATGTTAACAATCCCAACAGCATAAGCTGAGCCAGATCCAAAAGCACTTCCGGCATTAGCAAATATGGTAATCAGCACGTGCTCTTTTATGTTAAAAGGACCCGGATTCAACGAAAACGTTCGGGACCCGAACCCGGGTGCGTGGAACGTTTTCGTTGGGAGGACTTTGGCCATGAAATGACCGATCGGAAGTGTTGATACTTGGACAGTGATTTGGGTGATGATGAGGGGCTCGGTTCTGTAGGAGAAGAATTGGTTGAGAAATGAGAGGAGGGCACATGAGAAAAGGCCCAAGAACCACATCCGGAATGTCCATACGGGCAGGGTCGGGTCGTCGGTGTTGGCCACCGTAAGACGGACTTGTTCTATCGGAGAAACATCGTCGTCTTCGGTGTCCGGCTCGAGGGAGTGAGTTGGCTTGGGACAGGGTTGCTCTATTTCTAGGGTGCTCATTGAGGATGGGTTGAGAAGTTGAGAGAAATAGAGAGGAAGATAATGATTTTTGGTTTAGTGTAATTTGTAGAGAGGGGTGGGTAGCTTTATTAGTGTTTATACATTAGTTTTAGGTCAATGGTTTTTGGTCAATGGTTTTTGTTTCTTTTGTTAAAATAAATGATTTTGAGTCAATTATGAATTTATGATCTATGGGATTTTTTTTTTTTGGGATAATTTGAAATAGGTCCAATTTTATAGCCCACCTTTTGAAATAGGTCTAATTTTTAGTAACTTTTGAGTTTTGAAATATGTCCATTTTTTAGTGACTTTGGACCTATATCAAAAGACCCTCCTTTTTTTACCAACTGACATTATCTACACTAAAGAGAGAGAGCGGGCTAAGCCTCACAATAAATAGACTTAGCAATAATATAGTTCAAATTCGCATTGACGAAAATCGAACCTAAGCCCTCTCACTTGCAAGTAATCGAACCTAAGACTTCATTATATTTACATTGCATATTTGCATATCTCCTTTGCACACTCAATGTGGGGGCGAAAAAAGTTTGAACGGTAACATTTATACATGTCTTGAGGAAGAATTGATCAACTTCAACATGCTTTGTTCTATCATGTTATACCGAATTATGTGCAATGCCATGGACAATTTTATTATTACAAAATAATTTCTCTAGATGGTCATGCTTTATATCAAAATCGCCTAACAGAAACTTAAGCCACAAAGTCTCTTTAACTCTTACTCCCTCTTTCCGGTGAACCCACCCACTGATTCCATCCCTAATCTATGACATTATTCCTATGAAAAATTATCAATAGATTCTACCCAGAAATTAATCTGTCAAAAGTTTGATTTGGCAGTGGATATTTAATGGAAAAGGGGTGGTATTGGTACAATTACCGTACCAAAACTCATGTACCAATTACCATGCCAAACTTTCGGCATACCGAATTTCAGCATGCCAAATTTTTTGGTTGGCATTGTATGATAATGGTAATTACCACTTTGGCCAAAATTTGATTTTTTTTTCCAACCCAATTCAAGGTCCAAACGTGTTTTGGCCACTCTCTTTGGCTTTCTAAAACCTTTTAATTTAATTATGAGAATTTAATAGATATTCATTTAAGAAACAAGAAGTAAAAGATAGAAGAATTGTTGAAAAAAAACCCAACATGCAAGGTTCCACATCGCCCAGGGGAGAGGATCCTCTATGCCTTATATGTACATACCCACCTCTCGATAGCAAGACGTGTTTTGGAAACTCACTGGCTTTGAATTCCATAAAAACTCCAAAGTTAAGCGAGTTTGGACGAGAGCGGTCCCATGATGGGTGACTCTCTAGGAAGGCCCAAGAACTCAAGAACAAAACCATGCAGGCCGGGCTCAAAGTAGACAATATATTGTTATGCGGACTGACATTCCTAAAAAAAAATAGTACAAAGATTCATACATTCCATCTCTATATTATTTAAAATTGTACAAAAAAAATAACTTGATAGATGAAGCCAGGGAGAAAGACATCCCAATTTGATGAAGGAAAAGATGAGATGGACTGCTGATAAGTTCATATTTATATATATTTTACATCAAATTCACTCGTCTTTTCTTAGTTAGTTCCTTATATTTTTGAGCTATTTACTTTGTTTTTGTGTTTTATAGAATTTATCAAGCAAAGAAAATAAAAATAGAATAAGTGAAATTTTAAGTGTCAAATTTGTCAAAACTGCCTTACTCACTTATTTTTTTTGTTTATGTTTTCGATTCGAATTGGAATGTGAAAGGTTTGCGTCGGTGAGATGAGAAAGGAAAAGAATAAAATGGGGCAGACAGCAAGGCAGTTTTGGAAAGGATATGCACGGTTTAAAAAAAAAAAAAGAAATAAAAGCATGCGGCCCTTTTGGTTTAGAAAGGCAGCATGAGGAATGGCTGCCAGGAAAGAAGGCAGCTGGAAAGTAGGAACAAAAGGAAGCAATACACGGCATAAAAGGGAGATGAGCTGCCTTTGGTGATTTTATTAAAAGAAAAGGCACACGATTTTGAAGAAGCCAGCGCACATAAGTGATAAAATATATTAAGTGAGACTTGGTGGAGGGCTGCTTTGGCAGCCAAGGAAACAAAACAGAAAGATAAATATAAAAGAAGGTGTGCGCCAAAGGTGAAATCAGAGGAATCAGTGGGAGAAAAATAAATAAATAAATAAAGGCTGCCATTTGAAGGCAGCCAAAGGGGGCAGCGTACGAGAGGTTGACGAGAGAGCTGCCTTAGCAGCCAAGAGGCAGCTGCTGTGCAAAGAATAGCTGCCAAGCAGCGTGGCAAGAAAAGGACCGAGAGGAGCAAGGACAGCAGCTGCCAAGCGGCATAAAGCGCAGGGAGAAAGAGTGGCACAGGGAGGAGATAAGCTGCGCAAGCAGCACAGCAGCTCGGAAACTAAGTGCCCGAAAAGTTCACGGTGGAGAGGAAGAAACTCCTCATTTGGTTTTATCCTCTCAACTTATGTTTAATTTTTGGTTTAATTTGATAATAATGTGTAACTAATTTTTAAGTAGTTAGGGGATGTTTTGAAGCTCCGAATATAATTGTGAATGTGTTGTGATATTTCGTTTGAATGACTTTTATGGAAGGATGAAAATTGATTCACTACTTATGTCATTGATAAATTCTTGATGTGTTTCTTTGGATGCATACTTAGTAAGCATATTAAGGATTTTAATGCTATGAATATATGTGTGTCTGCCCTTGTTGAATGAGGACCTACATATATTCTAGAGTAGCGCTTGTTAATTGTGGTTAACATGTGAATCGATTTCTCGGATAAGTAAGACAACGTCAGTACTTACGACGCCTTGTGATGTCTCAAACTCTTTTAATTCTTAATGATTTCTACTTGTTAAATCTATGAACACGCCATTCTAGATTGCATGCTAGGAACTAAGTTAAGTTGAAAACGCCATTCTCTTAACGTACTATGTAAGAAAGAGTAATAGGTTGAGTTCTAACATTGAGCCAACTTGAGTATCTTCATCCGGAAATAAAAGGAATTTGAATGAAACATAACACATTTGCATGAATATTTGGTGGTGGATAACATTTCCCCTAACTCGTTTTTCTTAACTTGTGAATTAAAACCTACTGGCATTATTTAAAATTTGTTTCTGTTCTGTTTCGTCCGAATTAATTAAAATAGCAAATCAACTCCAAAAATCCCAAAAATTTGTGTGAGCATAGCTCGGTGTGTCTAGTTTATGTGTATAAAATTTCGTTGCATTTGGTTAAGTGTAAGTTGGTCTAATAATTAGTTTTCGGTGGCTGGTCAGTGGAGACAGCCACCAATTTTTGTGACATTTTTTTAAGTATTTGGATAAAACAATCTTCTACGGGAAAGACCCTTATTTTCATATGCTACAATCGACAAATTTTAGTGTTAATAAGGAAAATCAATAGGATTATTGCGTGCTACTTTTGTGGTGCGTAATAAATTCCTATCAACTGCGAAGAGAGAGAGAAAGTCGCCAGAACGGGAGCAACAAAGATGAAGCTGATGGCTAGATGAGTGAAAAGATGAAGTGACACGCCCCGATCCCGATGTCCTGTAGACATCAGGACGGTCACGTGCTGGCCGACACCTAAGAGGTGACGAAAGCCATTTAGAATGCATAAGAACGAGAAATAAGAATTAAATTGAACATTAATAAACATCTAAGGAACATGTTCAGAGCATACAAACTAATTTGAATACTACAAAGAAAGGATATAAAATTTAATAAACAAAATGAGTGGGTCCTACACCGAGATGACTCGAAGATGCCGATGCAGAAGTGTCTTGACGCCGGGATTGTATGCCTCGATTCGAAGCCCCGAAGGGGGCGCAAAATAAAGGTGAGTGGACCAATTTGATATACATATAAGAAACAGTTATCAACGTACTAACCCCCAAATTTATAAAAACAAAAGCATGGTATATAGATAGGTTTTCCTAAACCTAATATGCAGTGTAGTGTCTCAAATCATAACTCATAAATATGTAACAATAATCACTAGTGAATGTCCAATATAACGCTTCAGGCCCCATGCCAGCTCCCTGTCCCTGTGCTAAATAGCCAGAGGAAACACACTCCAGGCCCTATGCCAACACCATAACCGTCGCTCAAGATGGACCGAAACCCTATCCCTTCATCCCATAGCGGAAATTGGGACCACTAGGTAATATCAGATAAAAGACATATATTTATCGAAACGCAACATCATACAACATTCTTATAACTCGATCTCTTCATTCATGCAATTTCTTTAATAAAATAAGTATTTTAGAAGGGGCCCACTCACAATACTTAGTCATCTAACGCTGCGCTGCTAGCAAAGGTAAACATGCCACAATATATGCACCTAAGCACATAAAGGGTCTAACTTAGTCAAACTCTATTCAAACGAATTTATTTGGGAAAACGGACTTCAAAAACGGGTCCAGGACGTCGAAATTAGCCTACGAGGGGTCTCGAACGAAACCTGAAAAAGTCAACATTGACGGGTCAACATCAACGATGACCGTTGACCGGGTCAACACGATTTAGGATTTGGGTTTTTAGGAGGAAAGCCCTAGTTTAAAATGCCCAAAGGCTTTAAGCCTAAGGGTTTTGGGTTTAAAAAGGAAATGGGCCAAAGACCCTCATTTAAAATGGCCCCAATGGCCTTTTACACTAAAACAATTAATTAAAATGAAATAAAAATTGAAATGGGTTTAAGATTGGGCTTAGGGCCCAGCCCCAATAGAGAAATGACCCAAAGGCCTTTAAGTTAATAAAATAAAACCAAAAAGAAAATAAAAGGGTTTTGGGCTGGGTTCTAAAAGGTTTAACGAACCTAAGGCCCCTGATTTTTGGGGTTTTGACTTAAAACGGGCCTAATGCCCGAGTTCCCTTTTGCGGCCCAAAGGGCCTGGTTCGTTGGGTTGTCGGAATCAAAGAGAGGAAGAAGGCCGGAATCGACCGAAATACTACACAACATTTAAAAGGCCATAACTTTCTCGTTACTCAATTAAATCAAGTGAAATAAGAACGAAAGTTGTAGTTCTCGAAGAGACAAAGAGAATGGTACCTCACACGACGTCTAACTCGCCATGGTTTGGCCGGAAAACGCCTCGAAAGCTGTCGGACGTGCCGGAACTGGGTAAAATTCAAATAAGTATAACTTCTTCAATACTTAACAAAATTGGGTGAAACAAAAAGGAAAGTTATAGTACTCGACGAGACGAAGAGATTGATACCTTGCACGCCGACCAACGCGCAGTGGTTTAGCCGAAAATTGGCTCGAAAGCCGTTGGACTCACCGAAGGTTCTCGGATTTTTTAGTCCTTGCTGCGACCCGAGAAAGAGAGAGAAGATTGATGATGATGGTTGTATTCCTCGTCCAGGCAAGCAATTGGGTGTGGGTGTGTGTGTGTGTGTGTAAGGTCACGGTGAAGGAGAGGGAGAAAGGAGAGAGTTTCGAGGAAGCCCAGAAAGAGCAGAGCGAGAGGGAGTTCGGGAAGGGAAGAGGAGAAGATGATGGAGCACGGGAAAAGGGGACAAAATTAGGGGGTTGGGGCCTTTGGGCTGACCATTTAAGACCCAAAACAATTTTTTAAATAAAAGAAAGGGGGGTGTAATATGAAGAGTCGCATCGGAAGAAGACTTAGGTTTTTTTATTGGGAAAGTAGAGGTTAGAGGGTGAAATGATTGGATAAATAACTAAAAAAAATATAAAGTGCATATATAATGATAATAATACATAATTATATATATATAAATGAATAAATAAAAAATATAATATTAATAGTAGTGGTACGGTATGGTATACCACTGGTAATGGTTTTGAATACCATTATCGTACCGAAAATATATAGTACGGTACAAATACCGTACCATTACCAATGGTACAAGTTTTTAGCACAACTTTGGTATAGTACGGTTGATATGGTAATTTGCCAAAAAATTCCACCCCTTAAAGATGACTATTTCAATCTTGGGCCAAGAGAGGAAGAGGGAGAGGGAGGATTCGAGGGGAGGTTTTGGGGTAAGGGGTTGTTCACATCTCAAAAAGTTAGAAATGAGACATTAATTTGGGGACATCAGACCTCTGACCCATACAGTAGAGCCTACAAAATTCAACTAAATGCACTTATGTTATGGGTAATGCTAGGAAATCATTCTTTAAACTAAATTTTATAAACACAATGATTAAATTGTTACTTAAGTATTGATTAACGTGTTTATGTTGATAACATATTATTTGATTTTCAAATTTGACCTCTCTAGCATTATTCCTTATATTATATATACATCAACTAAAAGTCTTCAAATTAACTTCAAATTTCAAAAGTGCTAGGTTTTGTTGGTAGACACCACACCAGATGAGCTCCAAGCTTTAATTAGATCGAGCCTAATTAACCAACTATACCTACCAACAGCGGCGGACCCATCTTTAGACTAGGGTAGGCTCGGGCCTATTCTCAAATAATTTTTTCCTTACAATCTCTACTAACATTAATTAATTTTATAATACCACTATCAACTTGAATTTGTAATTGTATTGGTTAGTCCAATTAACTTCAATCCAACAAATACAAAGCCTTAAATTTTTTACATTAAAGATTCGAAACTATAGTTCTATACTAATATTAGTTGATCATATTCTCTATTTTTTGCCTATATACAATTTTTCCCTTTTCTTGTAAACTATTATTTTAGTTAATTTTTCATTTCCCTCTATTATATCATCTATGAAATCAAGAAGAGAAAAATATTTCTTTTTTCCAAATTAATACAATAAAAACCCTTAAGATGCTCTTGTCACATCCCGGCCCGGGCGCAACCACCTCCCGGGCCCGCTCCACCACCGTAGCACGATATTGTCCGCTTTGGGCCCCAACCACGCCCTCACGGTTTTGTTTCTGGGAACTCACGAGCAACCTCCCGGGAGGTCACCCATCCTGGGATTGCTCTAGCCCCCTTCTCGCTTAACTTCGGAGTTCTTACGGAACCCAAAGCCAGTGAGCTCCCAAAAAGCCTCGTGCTAGGTAGGGATGAGAACATACATTTAAGGATCACTCCCTGGGCGATGTAGGATGTCACAGCTCTCATGTCTTAATGTTTTTAGAAAAATGTTTTCTTGATCGCTATGAGAAAATGAATGCATGGTCAGTCGGTCAGTCACCTTTGAATTTGATATCAAGAATGAAAAATAAATGGATGTGCTTTTAATAATGTTTCAACTCTTGTTATAGTTGACCATTTATAATGAAGAATAAATGCATCGTCACTCACTTTCAAATTTGATACCAAGGCGACCAAATGAACGAGATAGTTTCTACATGTATTATGTCCATTTTGATCTAAAGTGTGCCCTTCCTAACATGAATTTCTGGCTCCGCCACTGCCTACCAAGCAATCGCGACAACTTAGTAAAGATGGACTCTCCAAAACAACCTATTGAAAGAATCATTAAATACAAATATTTCTCACTCACAAACTTAAACCATATGAATGCATGGGTATGACGTACTTAGCGGATGTCTTTGATTTTACTTGACACTCAATTAAAAGCACGTGAGACAAACTTAAACTCTCAGATTACATTAAAAATACATGCTAATCTAAAATTACAGATTGATGTATTTTATTAGGAATTGCCAATTTCTTTTATATTTTTATACAAAATGAATGTATAATGACATTTTTTTTGGAACGATACTTGTAAAGGTACGTGAGCAGTGGAAGTCTTAACCATTATTCGACAGTTTATGCAGCTGTTCTCGACAAGCTTATGCAGATCACAAGTTCTAGATAAAATGGTCCAATATATATATATATATATATTTTTTATTTTTTTTTTATTTTTTTTTTTTTTATTTTTTGGGTAAATTACACCATAGCCCCTCAGGTTTGAGGTATATTACAACCCCATATCTTTAAAACATTTCACTTTCATACCTCAAGTACTATTTTATTTCAATTTCATACAGCCGTTACATTTTCCATCCATTGAACCGTTAAGTGCTGACGTGGCCGCCACATATATGCCACGTGGCTGCCAAATGTTTGCCACGTGGCAAATAAAATAATTTTTTTATTTTTTTTAATTTAAAAATCCCAAATTTTCTCAACCAAAAAAAAAAATTGGGTAAATTACACCATACCCCCTCAAGTTTGAGGTCTATTACAACTCCATACAACATCTTTAAAACATTTCACTTTCATACATCCAGTACCATTTTGTAGTAGATCCATCTAATCTCAGGTGGAATTTTTGGGGGTGGGTGATGGGGGATGGGAGAAAGGGGTGGCTCGGGTGGGATTTTGGGGGGGGGGGGGTGATGATGGATAGAAGAAGGGGTGAGTCGGGGAAGACGATTTCAGGTTTTTTTTTTAAATATTTTTTTAAGAAGATTCAGGTTTTTAAAAATATTAAAAAAAATTGTCACGTGGCAGCCACATCAGCATAAATGTGGCAGCCACGTCAACATTTAATAGACCAATGGACGGAAAATCTAACGGAGATGTTATTTTGAAATAAAATGGTACTGGATGTATGAAAGTGAAATATTTTAAAGATGTTGTATGAAGTTGTAATAGACCTCAAACCTGAGGGGGTATGGTGTAATTTACCCAATTTTTTTTTTGGTTGAGAAAATTTAGGTTTTTTAAATAAAAAATTATTTTTATTTGCCACGTGGCAGACATTTGGCAGCCACGTGGCATATATGTGGCGGCCACGTCAGCACTTAACGGTTCAATGGATGGAAAATGTAACGGCTGTATGAAATTGAAATAAAATAGTACTTAAGGTATGAAAGTGAAATGTTTTAAAGATGTTGTATGAGGTTGTAATAGACCTCAAACCTGAGGGGCTATGGTGTAATTTACCCTTATTTTTTTGTCGGAATCATGATCCCGTGCGAAAATTATGGCTCTGCTAGAGGGGGACATTGCTCATAGCCAATGGATAAAAAAGCAACCCAAATAAAGAGAAACAAAAATTGACAAAGAAAAAAACGTTGGTAATTTAGTGAATCCCTCTTTTCACTCTTTCACCTCACAAAATCTAACAACAAATCCATCTTTCCTTGTTTATCTCTTCAATCAAAAAGATATAATTGTAATCAATTATCTGAATAACTAAATACTACTTGAACAACATAAATAGAATAGTAATAAGTGATTTGATCAATATGTTATATATATTTTTTCAAAATTCAATATATTATAGCTAATATGGTAAATAAATAAATAAATAAATTATCGTAAAATCAATTTACAATATAAATAGAGTAACCCTATTATTTAGAAAAACATGTAAGATTCTCATTCGAAGTGGAATTCATATCCTCAACATTAAACAAAAATACAATATATGTACCAGTATTTCAAATTTGGCTTGTTTCTTCTTTTGCTTTGTTTTTTTATTTTTTTTATTTTATTTTTAAATTTAGGAAAACCTTCTTTTGCTTTGTTTAATATACGGATAGATACTTATTCCGCTTTTGAAGGTAGTTTTCAGTTGGAGGAGGCGGAACTTTCCCAGAAACTGTTCGTTATGTGCAGAACGTGTGTTGTGTCATCTTTTTTGTTTTCAACGCCGCTGTGTCTCCCAAACCATCCCATCGTCTCTCGAGTTTGACCAAAACAAAAAGAGTACATAATCTTCGGTTGGAATTGTTCAACGAGGTAAAAAGATTATCCATTTCCCTAATTCTCCATCTGGGTTTTTATCTTTATATTGTAGGGAATGATTTAATATATTTCTCATGTGTATTTCCAGGGATTGATGATTTGGTGATGATTTGAATATATGGGCTGTTCAAGTTTGATTAGTAATATTGGCTTCTGTTTCCGTTTCCTGTATTAATTTGACTTGCACCGTCTTTGGCGTTTGTGATATATTTGGACCAAAAGGTATTGATTTGGCAAGATACAGATTTGCAGTTGGGAGGAAGCCTGCGGTTTTTTGTTGTGCCCGAAAAATGATTGGGTAGAGGTTTTATATGATTGGTGGGAAGGCGGATTCAGGATCTTGCTGCTTGTATTTGACTTTGATATAATTGCAGACTTGTATTGGTAGTTTTAGATTGATCATATTATAAAAGCTATACAATTATGGAGCTACCTGATGAGGAGGCCGTCACCAACGGAGAGGCGGAGGAAATGAACAGAGAGCCCTATGCGGAGGCTCCTCTTCGGGAGCCCCATTCCTACCGTAGTCATTTTGGGGGGATGGCGAGAAAGAAAGCCTATATCTTTGATGGTCATGGAAAGTTTTACAATAAGGAATGGGATCTCACGGAAGGTAGAGGCAATGAGTTCTGTTGGTACCATGTTGAACTTCCAAAGGGACATCAGAAGCTGTCTCAGTCTGCACAATACCTCATTGGTGTTCTTTGCCCGCCTTTGAAACTCCAGGATATTCTCTCTCTTGTCAGCAATGGACCATTTTGTGGGTATGTTGATGGGGCTCTTGTCTTCAGAGTCAACTCTCCTGGCCCTCCCTCCAGTGATTTCACATTTAGAATTGCCGCAAGAGTTACTAAGAATTCAGTGATCACTGTGTCTTTGGGCCGCGTTCCCAGATTGGGTTTCTCACCGGTGGGTCAATCTCTTCTCTCAGAGATTCCTAGTGTGGAGAGTCCCTCGTATCATAGAGGTGAGCAGGGGGAAAAGAGCGGGATTGTCATAGGGGAGCATGTTCTTGAGTTCTTATTGACTATGAATCACTCTGAGGAAGCCGATAATCCCGTGCCAAAATCTGTCTCAAATCTTGTAGTTCATATTGTTGACACGCATGTGGACCACCTCCAAGATGTTGTGACTAAACTTGAGATAGAGTTGGATTCTGTTGAGCTTCAGATGGATAAAGGTGAGTTTCATCTACTACGTTTAAGCTACCTTCTGTCTATTAACTGTTCATCCCAGCATATAATGTTTTTTCGAACAAATTTCTAGTCAATTTCTTATATCTCATCCAGTGTTCAGAAAATGTTATAAAACTTCCAAGTTTCATATCGATAATGCTGTCTCTATCATAAGCAATTCTAAGTTCAGTTGATTTCATATACCTTCAGTAGCTGGTGGGACGTACTTCATTGTCCTTTTAGTTATCTGACATGAAATTCTTGAAGACATATTTTCCTTAGACATCACTTTAAACTGCTAATCTTTTTAGTAATTGTATTATCTCCCATACGTAATTAGGACTTTGACTTCATGCGTAACAAAACCACTGTAGAAAGATTAAAAGAGATAATGCAGATTAGGAATTGGTGAAATTCCATATCCTTTATGTTTTTTTATCTGTTAGTGCAGTTACTTAAAGATATCAATTTTGTGGTCAGTTTTGGTTGTTTTAAGTGAAGCATTTTATACTCTTCCTGTTTTCCTTGCTTAACCATTTCCTCAATTGAGAGATTTGGTAAATTACATATCGAAAGAAATTGGTGTATACTTTGATAATATGCATCTGGCACAACATACATATGCATGTCCTTCAAATAACGTACATGGTTAGCTCAATACTAAAGTCTTCTATGTATATTTAGAACTTTCTGTGATCGAATAATATGCACTGATTTGTAACAGGTGGGCTTGCTTTAAAGAAACAAATGCTGGATGACAGGAGATTTCCTAAAATGCATCTAGATCTACAGCGGCTCCTACAGGTAGTTTATCAGTCCATCGTTTTCTATAATTTGTGGAATGGAACAAAGAGGAACCAAGTAAAGCATTGCTTATTTTGAGAGGCTATTTCTCAACCTTTATGACAGCAAACAATCCAAACAAAGAAACTAGAGCACTGCAAAACTTCTTCCATTTGGAATTTTTTATGCTCCTAGTGTTTTGGGGCATCCCAACAATTATATACCTGCTAATCCGTAACCCACCCCACATGATGTTGTCCAGAATGGTATTTCCTACCATCCATGCCATTCTTCGTAGTGTACCTGACAAATTGGAAGGTGTAGCCGCAATAGCACCCGTTTTATGTCTGTTGGCTTTACCTTTTATTAAAAGTAGTATGTGCGTAGTTCAAGTTTTTGCCGTATTCACCGAGGAATATTTTGGTTGCTTTTGGTGGATTGCCAACTAGGGCGGGGGTAATTGTATATTGCTCTTCCGTTCTTCCAACGGAGCCAATTCCATGAGTATAAAATAATTGATTGTGTGAACGGGGTTGAAATTGTTGCTCCTAACTGATTTAAATTCTCGTTTTAGGAATGACCATGTGGGATAAACCTTCTTGATTGTGCATTTAATATTAATGACCTCAGGTGATTGCTCATGGGGAGCAAGTTTTTCCTCGCGTCAGAGAAAGGTGTTCCTCTAAGCAATGGTTTTTGAGTGAAGATATTACTTCTCTTGAAGAGCTGATCGGACGGTTGAGGAGGCTAAAGGAGAATGTAGGCTTTATAGCAAATCGTGTCACGGCAATACAGGCTGGTCTAGACAGTTGGCAAGCTGAGCAGATAAACAGGAAACTGTATTATCTCTCATTCCTATCTATAATATTCCTTCCTTTATCCATTGTGACTGGAGGTACAGTTGTTTGTTAGCATAAATTTTCATCTGCAGGTTTTCATTCTTATATGTTCCACAGTGAGCAAGAAGCTTTTGACAACAAACCCTTGTGTCTCTTGCAGTGTTTGGCATGAATGTGGGGGGAGTTCCATGGACGGAACAAAAAGACCCAACGGTGAAAGATGGTTTCCGTAATGTCATGTTACTCTGTGTAGCTATGCTTCTTCTGGCACTTGTCTGCTTCAGCTTTCCTGTTTTTTATACCCGAATAGCTGCTTGGCATAGGAGAAGAGCCATGAAGAGGAGCTGGTCCCTCAACAGGAAGTCATACCTAAAGAGAACCCATGGAATTGAAGCTCAAGAAAGAAGGGGCTACCTCCGCATTTGAGGAAAGCATCTAGATTTGCAGTATGTCCTTTTATTTCTTCATACTTGGTTTCGCATTCTTTCTGGTTTCGTTTTAACATCCATATCTTGTCATCATTGCCTTAATTCTGTTCTAGTAATCTTGTGTTGCTTTCTAAGTTCGTGGGCAATAATATCATTTTACTTTGCCCTAGATTGGAGATTTCGGTTGAGCACTTACTGTTATCTGGACAACCAAGAGGACAAGTTAGGCGTTTCTCGTTGGAGACGGCCTGTTCTTTTGATGGCTTTGTTTCTTTACTTGATATATAGTTCATTTTTTCACCTTGGAGAGGTCAGCTTGTAAATGTACAGTCTCTTGTATCATACGTTTAATACTGCTGCACATGGTGTTGTACAATTTCCACTCAAAAGATTAACAGCTTCGTGATCATAAGCAAACATTCATTTCAAAAGTAGTAAGGATTTGGGACTTGGGGAAAATGAAAGAAAGAATTTAGCAGTTTCAAATGATGAGAATGTTGGTGACTTAACTAGCTGTTATCAGTCTCATTTTGAATGATGCTTGCTGAAATTTCAACAAATTTTAGATGTTTTACATTTTTTTCTTCGTGTTTGGAGTGTATGATAACTTTTTATCGAGTGTTAATAACAGTTTTCTCTAGGTTTTGCAAATGAAAATTTAATATGGACTTGTATTTTGTTAAATAATAATAATAATAATTAACCATTACCAAGTCACTGGTATCAAGGGTCGCTGGAGCTTTCCCAACCCATGTTCGCCGCCAAGCGAATGAAGTCTTGGTTTGAAGAGCCACAAACCTCATTCTCCATTTTCTCTTATGAAGGCTCTGACTAATGGCCCTAGGTGTCTTATGGATTATGTTTTGTCTCCCTATATGTTTAGCTTTTATTGTCTCTTTCTCAATCAATCAATGTACGAACATACTATCGTTGCTTTTGAAAAAATGATTCACTGAGCTTTACGACTTAGGGTGCTATTGTCATAAGCACGTGTCGTATTGTAAGATAAAAGTGTTTTTTCTTTAACAAATAATATTATCTATATTAAATGAAAATGGTGAGTTAATGTAGTTTAAACTCGCATTTGACGAGAATCGAACATAAAATCTCTCACTGACAAGTTTTAAACAGCCATAAATATCGTAGTGGGGCGCAGATTGTCTTAATGAAAGGAATTAAGTTTTTGTCTCAACTATATTTCAAAATTTTCATTTATCATGATTATTTAACATTGATTGATCATATCATGTTAATGCATTAAAATTATATATTTACTTGCATAATTTATGCGATTTATTTAATAATTGAACTCTAATTTTTAAAACAAATTACACATATTTATCTAAGTGGATTCGAACTTAGAAGCCGTGAGTGGAACACGCTGCTGTATCCAAGTTGAACGAACTAAATCTATATACACATCTAGATGGACAGCTCGGAGTGCAGCTCAATAAAACTTCGTCATCCCTTTCCCACTAAAGTAGGCAGGCGCATGACCAAAGGAAAAGTCAGATCAGACTTCCTCCTTCCTCCTTTGGCCACGTAGCAAACAGCTTACCCGACGTCGTCTCGCCAATACAAACCACAAATGACAAAAGCCCTGACGGCGCCGTTTCGTGTAAGCAGATGGATCCAGAACCTTCCTTACACATCCTCCGCTCATTTTTCCGCCTCATAAAGCAAACACTCTCCCCCCAACAAAAACCCTAAACCCTAACTCAAAACCCTCTATCGTCTTCTCTCTCTCTCTCTCTCTCTCTCTCTCTCTCTCACTTTGCTCTATTCGGCCATGGCCACCGCCGCCTTGCTCCGCTCGCTACGACGCCGTGATGTCGCATCGGCTCCTCTCTGCGCCTACCGATCCGTACGTCTCTTTACTTTTTTCTGAGATTCGTTTTAAAGTTCCCAACCTGTCACACTCGCCACTCGATCATTTCTCTGTTTGATCTGTTTTTTGGCTGAAAGTTTTCAGCTTGTTGTA
This sequence comes from Crataegus laevigata, assembly GCA_963580275.1. Lineage (NCBI taxonomy): Eukaryota > Viridiplantae > Streptophyta > Magnoliopsida > Rosales > Rosaceae > Crataegus > Crataegus laevigata. The sequence continues at coordinate 9,750,093 of OY756941.1, forward strand.
AAATTTCTTGATTTTATGGAGTATTTGTTTGGTGTGATCCGATAGAATTGAACAAGTAAAAGATTTATAATTCAATTTTTGAATTTTTTGGGGCTTCTGATGTGTTATTTTGTCGGTTCGATTGTGTAATGATAGATACCATTTCCTGATCTGTTATTTACGGCGGTGGCGTATTGTTGTTTTTGTTGTCAATTCAGATTACAATCGTTTGATAGAGCTTTATGTTTTTTTTTCTTCTTTTATCTTGCATATACCACTGCAATTCCCTTCTTGTAGTTTGCTTTTTGTTCTGATTAACTGGAGCTAATTGATGAAATGGATTGGAGTAGGGAGCTTGGGTATAAATATAGATGAATTGAGGCTTGGTATAATAGGTCGATATGAATCGTGGTGATTATTTACGTGATTTATGTTTTTGCAGTTGAACAGCGCGTCTAAGTCGTCGCATCTTGCTCAAAAATGGGCAAGCTTGGCAAGACCTTTCAGGTGTTTTGGGCATTCCCTCGTACATTACGTTACTGTGTCATTCTTTTTGTATTTTGGATTTTGTTTCTAATTGTAGCCTGTAATGTGAATAGTTCCAAACCTGCTGGAAATGATGTTATTGGCATTGACTTGGGTACAACCAACTCATGTGTGGCGGTGATGGAAGGAAAGGTAAGGGCTGTTTACAAGTTCTTGTTGATATTCTGACTCAAATTATTGTTTGAGCTTTATGCGCATGTGGTTTATGTCTCATTAAGTGTGAAATTGTTATAGAATCCCAAAGTGATCGAGAATTCCGAAGGAGCTCGAACCACACCATCAGTAGTTGCTTTCAACCAGAAAGGAGAACTATTGGTTGGTACTCCAGCAAAGCGTCAAGCTGTTACCAACCCTACAAACACTGTTTTTGGAACCAAGCGTATGATTGGTAGACGCTTTGATGATCCCCAAACGCAAAAAGAAATGAAGATGGTTCCATACAAGATAGTAAAGGCTCCAAATGGAGATGCTTGGGTTGAAGTCAACGGACAGCAGTACTCCCCAAGCCAAATTGGAGCCTTTGTTCTAACAAAGATGAAAGAGACTGCGGAGGCTTACCTTGGAAAGAGTGTCTCAAAAGCCGTGATTACAGTTCCAGCTTATTTCAATGATGCACAGAGACAAGCAACCAAGGATGCTGGCAGAATTGCAGGTCTAGATGTTCAGAGAATCATCAATGAGCCAACAGCTGCTGCACTTTCCTATGGTATGAACAACAAGGAAGGGCTGATAGCAGTGTTTGATCTTGGTGGTGGAACGTTTGATGTATCCATTCTCGAGATATCCAATGGCGTTTTTGAGGTTTGCTACTTTCCTAGTAAGCTAAATCTTTTAATTTTCCTTCATTTTTGGACAATATTGTCAACAACTTTTTCTTCTCTAGGTGAAAGCAACAAATGGCGACACATTCTTGGGAGGAGAGGACTTTGACAATGCTTTGTTGGACTTCTTGGTGAGTGAATTCAAGAGGACGGAGGGTATTGATTTGGCGAAGGATAGGCTCGCCTTGCAGAGGCTTAGGGAGGCAGCTGAGAAGGCTAAGATTGAACTTTCATCAACATCTCAAACCGAGATAAACCTTCCCTTCATCACAGCTGATTCTTCAGGTGCTAAACATCTGAACATCACATTAACTAGATCCAAATTTGAAAGTCTGGTGAATCACTTGATTGAGAGGACAAAGGCCCCGTGTAAGAACTGTTTGAAGGATGCTAATACATCCATTAAGGATGTGGATGAGGTTCTTCTTGTTGGAGGGATGACACGTGTTCCCAAAGTGCAAGAGGTCGTTACAGAAATATTTGGAAAGAGCCCAAGCAAAGGAGTGAATCCTGATGAGGCTGTTGCCATGGGAGCTGCCATTCAAGGTGGTATCCTTCGTGGGGATGTGAAGGAGTTGCTTCTTTTGGATGTTACTCCTCTGTCACTAGGTATTGAAACATTAGGTGGAATCTTCACCAGGCTGATTAGTCGCAACACGACAATTCCGACCAAGAAGAGTCAGGTCAGTCATTAAAGCCAAACATATCTCAGATTACATTGACTAGGTGTGTTGTGCCGAAGGGAAATTTTTGACGGAAGCATTTTGTTTGTTTTTATCTTCTAGCTAGGGTTAATTGCATCTTTTCTAATTAGAATTAACATGGCTGGATCGTTATGCGTTTTAACCTTGTCTCTGTTAGCCTTATGTTTGATCTGACAAAACATTTTGCCAAAGTATCAGATTCTTTCCTTTTGTTGTGGATCTTTGGTTCCTAATTTTGATTTGTATCATTGCAGGTGTTTTCGACTGCAGCTGACAACCAAACCCAAGTGGGTATCAAGGTGCTACAAGGAGAGCGTGAGATGGCTTCTGACAACAAGATGTTGGGAGAATTTGAACTTGTAGGCATTCCTCCAGCACCAAGGGGCCTGCCTCAGATCGAAGTCACCTTTGATATTGATGCCAATGGTATTGTCACTGTTTCTGCCAAGGACAAGGCCACCAACAAAGAGCAGCAGATTACTATCCGCTCATCTGGAGGTCTTTCTGACGAGGAGATAGAAAAGATGGTCAGGGAAGCAGAGCTGCATGCTCAGAGAGATCAGGAGAGGAAAGCATTGATTGACCTCAGAAATAGTGCGGATACAACGATCTACAGTATTGAGAAGAGCTTGAACGAGTATCGTGACAAGGTTCCAAGTGAAGTGGCCAAAGAAATTGAGGATGCGGTAGCAGATTTGAGGAAGGCAATGGGAGAGGACAATGCCGACGAAATCAAGGCCAAGCTTGATGCCGCAAACAAAGCTGTTTCTAAGATTGGGGAACACATGTCAAAGGGTTCTGGTGGCGACTCGTCTTCTGGTGGATCACAGGGTGGAGGAGACCAAGCTCCCGAAGCAGATTACGAAGAAGTGAAGAAGTGAGGTGGCTGAAGCTGGTAACTCGGCTTTTTACTTGCAAGTGATTTCTGATTCACCTGGGGAGGAAGTAGTTCCTGAATTTTTATGTGCTCGTAAAACCTCATTTATGTCGGCTTTTGTATCTAAGTTTTGGGAGTTTTAAAATGTATTAGGATAGCCATAATTTATTTTGCCTACTTCCTGTCTTTTCCAGCAAGTACATTATTAATTGAGGGGATTTTTCCTGGTTTTGACCAGGCTTACTACTGTTCATCAAATTTTGAATAAAGAAATAGGTTCAGATTGCTCGCTCAATCTGTTTAAATGCGCATTGTGTTTTGCTTCGGTTCAGATGCCCGTCTGAAAAAAAATTTGAGGATCAAAATCGCTTTTGCTTGCTTCGAAGGAAATTGTCATAAAAGATCCAAACGAGCCTGTTGTGCTATCCTTAATTTTTTGACCGTGGATGGGATGATTGTGTTTGTAGCAGAGGAATAGCATTAGTGGGTTGAAAAATTAGTTGTTCGGGGAGTTGGTTGGGATCAATCCCGCACTTTGTAATTAGTTGTCAGGGGAGGAGAGTCGGGGATGCGATAGCGCCACTGGGTTGGACAATTAGTTGTTAGGAGAAGAGTGCTGGTGCGTATCATGTTAGGATTTTGGCTAATCAAAGTTAGTTTCTTATTTTGTATAAGATTGTACTCCTAAATACAACTAGGAAAGAAAAGAAAGTGTACTTTCCTATTCAATTTAAAATAAAAAAACTTAATCAGAAAATACACATGTAAACCGGACCTTATACTTAATCAGAGAATAGGATAGTCGTTGGAAAGCTGGAAACAGCCGCGGGCAAGCGAGAAAAGCTAGAGACAACCGTTGGGAAAAGTAATGTTACTCTATTATTAATTAAAGGACCCGTGGTTTCTCTTACCAGGGAAATCACAATTGGACCGTGGCCAAAATTCTGCTGAACCAATATAAATCTTGTGTGTTTCTAGTTTTTTCTATTTTGCTAAGTTTTAGTGTATTGTCGGATAGATCAAAGAGCAAGATTCAGAAAGTCAGAATTATAACAGATCAATCTCGCACCAAGGTGTATCGGCTTATTGTTTTTTGCACTATGGTAAAGGATCATTTGCATAGGATGTGTTTTTTGAATGTCAGTAGTAGCTCGTATTTTAGAGGGCACTAGTTTTTGTTTACATGACAATCCTAACTCGATTTTTTGAGATGTGTTAATGGTGTCACCCACCAACGTTCTATTGCCGTGATTAATTTGTAGACATTTAAGAAATAATAAAGGGCGCCTAGATTCGCTTGGACGCTCGCCTAACCTGCTTAAACTCGCTTGAGATAAAATATCTTCAAGGTAAATTTAATAAGCAATTCATGAAGAGACAAAATTGAAGCAACATGATTAGCAGGATGTGCTAGCTACTGGACCATTTTTCATGTTAGTACAATTTGAAACATATGCAACAAAGAATTGGTGTACAATGGAAAGAAATTTTTTCCGGATCTCTTCCTGCAAGGCCATCGGATCAAGTGATCCGGACATTTGAAATTTCATATAACGGCAAAAAATTATTATAGCTTTTAAGAGATCAAAACAGGTGGGTCGTTAGATAAAATTTCAAAGGCCTGGATCACTTGATCCGGTGGCATTGGTGGAAACGATCCGGAAAAGATCTCTTTCTGTGTACAATGACTACATTACCTTGAAGAAAACCCTTGTTTTGACATGTGTTTTTAATTTTTTAATAATTAATTGACTTAATTATGTTGGATATGTATCAACAATCAATGATAAATTTAATTATGCTAATAAACAATAGATGCGAATATATGAACGAACAGTGTTCTAACAAAATAAAATTATGCAGAAACAGTAAGATCGAGGCTTGCGTACTGCAATGTCCTTGAAACAGAAATTTCGTCCCTACTCTGTGCTTGTAGTTCTACGGACGTCTGCTTCACCAGGATTCAACGATCAAGTTAAGATTCTATCACCGGAAAAACTTTAACTTCTGGCGAATTTCTTTGTGGTTCTCTCAGAATGCTTGATATAATTTTCAGTGAATTGAATGACATGTAGATGCATATATTTATAGAGTGTGAATGCCTGTTTGCAATAGGTATGAGAATTGGGTGTGACTGTTGGGAGACACCTATTCAGAGGGGTGTTGTGCTCTCTGCGTTTTTCCAACAGTGCAGACTTCATCTAAAAAGATGAGTCTGTTCAAAAATAATTTAATTAAATTAAATTCGAAATTAATTAAAAATAATTAATTAAATCCAAAAAATAATTTAATTATTAGAGCCCGAGCCCGAGCCCAAGAGCCCTAAGGCCCATATTTTGATAATTAATTATATATTAATTATAATTAATTATATATTAATTACCACACTCCAAAGCCCAACCCTAAGGGTGAGCCCAATTTTCTTCTCCAAGGCCTATTCTCCAATCACTTTCTATAAGGGATAAAGCCTTATAAAGTGAAGACATCTTTTGGGAATGACCAATGTGGGACAAAGGAATTTCAACTCAAAATTTCCAACAAATTATTTGGGTGTAAAAAGAAGTTTAGATAAGATGAGTTGGATTTTTCATAATGATAGATAAATCAAATAATTAAAAATAGATAAGTCAACGGTATGACAAACAACATTGCTTACACGCAACTTAGCTTTCGAGGTTGAGCAGTCTCAATTTCACTACAGTATCTGTGAATGAATCCTGGGTTGGGCCACCTCGAATGGTAGAACTCAAAGCGATCATATCACTGATTCCCTTACCTACATAGCCATTCTTGGAGATCTGGGCGCTGCATGGTTGTTTAGAGCCAGTGAAAATGTAGCTACTAAAGCATCAGTCTAGTTGGTTCTTTGAGCTTAATTTTGGTGTGGCAGCTATATTTTGATTCATCCTCTTTTTTCAGGGATTTCATAATTGAACATTGAACTCATTTCATATGATGAGAGTTGCTAAAGTGTTGGGCGCTGCTTTGTTATGCACTATTTATGGTGCTACCGTAGAATATACTTTATTTGAAGATGGTGATGGTGCAAATACATTCCGTGCTTAAACCGAACTCAAGCTCACTTTTAGCTTGTAAAGTTGGCTTTTGGTATAGTTGGATCCTAGGTTGCAGCTTTATAGAAAGACTTTATTTTGTAATAGGAGGAGGCCACCCTTTTTTCCATTTTTAGATCAAAATATGCTTGGGGTTCACTAGCATTACAATTTATACAATACAGACCACCAAAAGTTCGTCTAGAAAACAGTTCCAGCTCAATCCCCTCTCTCTTATCTTAAAAAAAAGGACAAGATTGCATCTGTGGCATGATGCCGATGTAATGGGGCTTCTAGGAGAGCTCATATTCCATAATACGCGCACATTCATGCTTGAGTTCCCAGATTCGTGATCCCTTCTTGATCGGTTCTCTCATTCTTGCAGTTGTTAATGTTAAGGCCCTTCCACTATTAAACCAAGTCATGTAGTTCTCTTTTACAGAAAAGCCATCGTATACACATGGAACACTAACCTTATCTCAAAGAAAAAAGGGCTTTCCCTTTATCAATCCCTACTCCTGAGTGTTCATCTTCACTAATGATTGCTTACGGTGGCAATCATCGTGAACATGAACTATTGTCTGTTCTAATATCTCTGACTCCTGGGCTGTGAAGCTTTCAGCCATATGAATAGTTCAATGTGCTCATCAGTGCCTGACCATGCCTTTTTATTTTTTTCTCTCTATCGTCTGTTCCTATCTAGTAGCTAGTTTTGAGTTCTCTTCCTCTTCTTACCATGGTGAAATCCAGTTGGGGCAACTGGGCCAAATGACATTGATAGCTGAGTTTCCATGGTATGATGCAAGACTTGAAATGTGGGTCTTGGGCAGATGTCCTACACTAGTACAAACATTCATCCAATGAGTGAAGACACTGGCGAGCAAAGTGCAAAATTTGAATTTAAATACATATGAAAACACACTATTTTAAGAAAACTCAGATACGTATAGGCCTACAAAACATCTAACCTTTTGGGGAAAACTTTTAGGGCCTGTTTGGTAGTGTACTTGAATCTAACTTTTTAAACTCAAAAACAGTTTTCAAGTTTTAGGTCTTAAAAACTTGTTTGGTATGACTATTTTTAAAAATTGAACTCAAGACTAACTCAAAAATATACTCTATTCCTTAAAAACATAAAAAATGAGTTTTTAGAGTTTTTAAACTTAAACTCACTCATTTCTTTTCTTTCCCTCCTCTCCTCTCACTCCAAATATATCTCTATTTTCTTCTTTCTTTCTCCTTTTTTTTTTTTTTTTTTTTTTTTTTTTTTTTACTTTTTTCGTTTCTACTATAATCTAATCAAGTTTAAGTCGTAAGATTTAAAAAATTTAAATCGCAAACCAATCAAGTTTTTGAGTCTTAAAGAAAATTGTTTTCAAGAAATGTTCTTAAGAAATGTTTTGAGAAATGATAAATTTTTTTAAATAAGATACCAAACAGGCCCTTAACATTTTCTTCAGGATATTGTTCTTCAAACAACTCTAAAGTACATGTAGGGGGTGATTTGAACTCGAACTCAAATTTGTGTCATGAAGAGAATACTTCCGCTATAGCTAATATGGATAAACCCATGTTTGATACATAAGATTGACTTGAGTTGAACTGATTATATGGGTCATCTTGAATTAGTTTGGCTTAGGTAGAGTTGTTTCTATTTAGGTCATCATTTTTAAGGTTCTAAAAGATGTTAGACGCTAGTCAGCGGCAGTAGGCGAGTAGGGGTCTTGTATAGGCGTTTAGAAAATATTAAAACATGTTGAAAACATGACGGGCAAGCATATAATGTGACACGCCCCGACCCGGAAAGGTCGGTGCATGCTGGCCGTCACTGTGAAGTGACGTAACCATAGGGGTAAGTGATGTAAAAAGTGTATAAATTTAAATCGAACATAGAATTAATTAAAATTTGAAATAGTGACAGAGTGCACAAACGTGGGTGTGGCCCACTATAGTTATTCAGAGCTTAATGAGGAAACGACTACCGAAGAGTAGTCAAGCAACTAAAGTACGCTTATTACACATAGTGATAAGTTCATACGTCAGAAGCGGAATGCCGAATGTCAGAAACGTTTCAAGATTCCTCGAATACCACGAAGAACAGCTATCTAGGTCCTGGAGGGGTGAAAAACAAAGTTGAGTGGGTCAGCAAAACAAACTTAGGTGAAAACGTTTGGTTTTGAACATACTAACCCCTCGCCGTAAAACAATTATAGTTTCCTTTATTAAAAGCACATTATGAGTAAGTACGTCCGTATATATATGTCCACAATACTAAAGCCAAGTATACATGAGAATATACAAGTCAATTCATGATAAGATCGATGCTGCAGTTATATAATCATGTGACAATGTTATAAGGCAGTATCGCTAAGTACTCATCCATCTAATGCTGGCACACAAGTTCGAACAGATAACTCTGACACGAACAGGACTGGGTGTAATCAATACGCTCAAGTACTACAATCACGTGAAGACTGGTGCAAAAGCACATCACATACAAGTCAGATTGCCTAACGCAATCTACCCGACAGGACTGGCACCTAACCTGGATCCAGACGAGCGAACGGTGCGATGTGAACATACACGTGAAGGACTGGCCCTGGCCCTGGGGCGAGTACTAACACCGGTGCAGCAGATGAGTATGTACGTAAACATGTATGGATATCATGACAAGTATATCTCAACCATATAGCAGCATTTATCACAATTATATCATACGTAACATCTATTTGATAATATATACGTAAAGTGAATCATTCATGCATTTTTGGAAACTGTGAATACGTATAAGTAGGAAAACAAACTGCCCACTCACAAGTACGTCGTTGGGTCGTAGTCTTCGGGCCTAGCTTGGTCTTGTAATTGCTCCGGATATAATTCTCTTATTTATATATAATTTATATGAATTAATTACGCTTAAATACGGAAACTTAGATAAAATTCCCATATATTGCTCAATCCTAAGATTTAAATATACCAAATTGATCTACACTTCATCACGAACATCCCCATATTTTTATATTTATTTTTGGACTTACCACGCGCCCTCACGTGCCAAACATGGCACGGACCTACGCGCCCCCACGCGCGGTCACGTGCCACGCATGCTGACGGTTTCTGTCACGCCGTTAGGAATATTCCTCGGAATATTCCGTCAAGTCCTAACGGGAACCGTTAGTTTTGACTGACAGCGTCGGAATATTCCGTTAAATATTAACTGTGACCGTTAAAGATAACTGACGGCGTCGGAATATTCCGTCAGAGTTGACGGAATATTCCGTCGTCTTCTCCGGTGGACCTCCGGTGAGTCTCCGGTCGCCGGAAACTGAAAAATTCTTGTTTTTGTCATATTTCGTTCATTTTTTATCCATTTTTCACAAATCTTATATCAAATTGAAGCTGGGATCGAATAGAACATATTTATACCTATTTTGGGACTTGAATCTCGCTGGATCTTGCCGGAAAAACTCTACGAATCTCGGCCAAGTTTGAAACTCGTGATTCCGACGTCCAATTTTCTCCAACGAGTTACTCCGGGGTTCCTGGAATTTATGTAGATGGACTCGTGAGGTTCCAAGGAGTCCAAATGTAGTCTTGGATCCTCAAATCTTCGAGGTTTGAGTGACTTTGAGTTTGCTCCGCGGGGAAATGGTAGAGAGAGAGAGAGAGAGCTTGAGTCTGAGTTTTCGATGAGAGAGAGAGAGCTTCGAGATTTCTGAGATGAGAGAGAGAGTGTGTTTGTCTGAGAGTTTGAGAGAGATGAGATCGAGAGGATGAGTGGTATGATGATGATGTTATGATTTGAATAACAGAAATGGTGGATGCGTGAGTTGGAAGGGACGGGTTCGTGATAAAAGAATTCCGAGTGGAAATGGGTTGGTGTGGGTAGTGGTTTAGGTTGGTGAGGGATTAACTTTTACACATAATTTCTACTAATGTAAGTTTACATTACTATAGTTAAATCAACTAAGCTTAAAATGACGTTTTCATATTTTCAACGATAAGGGTACAATCGTCATTTTACACGCACGGGGAGAATTTACATAAAAAGTTTGGGACGGGTCGCCACATAATGAGTATTCATTCAAGTATTGAACAAATCTCTTATAATTTATTAAAAACATAAAATGCAAAATAAAAGTTATATATTTTATGTTTAAGTGAAAAACGCGACCTAGGTCTAGATGCACTTTCTTAATTTTTAAACATCTAAAAAAAATTGAGGTTCCACCATAAAACTAATTGACAATATAGAAAGTAGTTCAACTTATTTATAAGCCCATACAAAGTTTTTCCTCTCTTCAACTTATTTAGGCGATGAGTTTTAGGGGGGTGTATTCAATTGAGAATTTGAGAGATTTTGATGGATTTATAAATCCATGAATTTTTATGGAGTCTAAGGGAGGTGTATTCAATTGAGAATTTGAGAGATTTTGATGGATTTATAAATCCATGAATTTTTATGGAGTCTAATTGATTTGTAGAGATTCCATGTAAAATTTTGATTCAATTCCCTCAAAATCTCTTGGGGAGGGAAGAGATTTGTGGATGCTTAAAATACACTACAAAATCTCTCAAATTCCCTCAAATTCCTCAACTTTTTCAAATTCTTTAAAATCAAATTCTAATTGAATACACCTGGAATGTTATAAACTTCTTTAAAATCCTAATTGAATACACCTGGATTTCTGAGAATTTTAATAAACTCTCTCAAAATCTTGATTGAATACACATTGAATTTCAGAGAATCACTTAAATTCCTGATTGAATACCCCTAGATTCATTAAAAGAATTAAAATCCCTCAAAATCCCAATTGAATACACCCCCCTAATTGATTTGTAGAGATTCCATGTAAAATTTTGATTCAATTCCCTCAAAATCTCTTGGGGAGAGAAGAGATTTGTGGATGCTTAAAATACACTACAAAATCTCTCAAATTCCCTCAAATTCCTCAACTTTTTCAAATTCTTTAAAATCAAATTCTAATTGAATACACCTGGAATGTTATAAACTTCTTTAAAATCCTAATTGAATACACCTGGATTTCTGAGGATTTTAATAAACTCTCTCAAAATCTTGATTGAATACACATTGAATTTCAGAGAATCACTTAAATTCCTGATTGAATACCCCTAGATTCATTAAAAGAATTAAAATCCCTCAAAATCCCAATTGAATACACCCCCTTAGAACAGTGGTTATGTCAAAAGATCTATAATAAGCCAACATAACACGTCAGCCGTCAAGATCCATCGTGTGGCTCTTCTTAAACACGCACTTAATCCCCCACAAAATGACCTCCGTACTAGAGAAGCAGCGCCTCTTCTGTCCAACCTAAACCCCCAAACATAAACCCTTCTTTCTCTTCGGCTCTTCCCTTCTCAGCAGCCTCTTTCATTCATTCTCCCATTGCCTCCCAAATTTCCACAACCCATTGCCTCCCAAATCTCCACAACCCTAAGCTTCGATTGAATTTTGATTCAGATGGGCAGTAAAAAGAGAAGCTCCACTTCCATGGAAGCTGCGGCTGATGCCGTCTTTGACGACGGCGGCTTCAGTAATCTGAAGAAATCGAAGAAGGGAAAAACAAAGCAGGAGACAGCAGAAGCTTCTGCCCCTTCTTCTTCTACCGCTACCACCGCCGTCAAACCCATGGAGAGACAAAAGAAAAGAAAAGCTTTGGACAAAGTGAGGCGCCTCCACACTGGGGAGACCAAACCCAAAGAACCTAAACCAGTGGAGGTTCAATTGACAACTGAGGTGCCCGCTTCGTCTTCGACGAGCGGGATTCTTCCGGAGTTCCATGTGGGTGTGTTTAGGGACTTGGCTTCGGGTGATGGGTCCGTTAGAGAAGCTGCGGCGGAGGCTTTGGCTATGGAGTTGGTGGCGGTGCAGAGAGCTTATGATGGGCTCGAGGATAAGGAGTTGGTTGAAGGTGGAGTGAAGTTGGAAGCCGAGAAGGATGATGGGTTGAATGGTTGTGCGCCTTCCTTGAGATATGCCGTGCGGAGACTCATTCGCGGTGTTTCTTCATCAAGAGAGGTTTTCATTTTCCCCCATTATTTTGTCTTATTTGTTATGTGATTGTTGCATGGTATTCGTGTTTTTGAATTTTTGTGTGTCATGATTATGGTTTTAAGTTTAGGCTATCCTGAATTGAATGCTCCTTGTTTAATGTTGTTGCTTTTATGAGTGTAATGTGGGACATATTTGTATGCAAGTCTTGGAAGTATTTAGTCTTTCAGGAATCTAAGCTTTTGGAGCTTTGGTATACTTACAATAGTCATTGTTTGGCCTTTGTTGTAGGCTGTGGTTTATTATCTGATTTAATACTCTCTCGAATGTAAACTGTTTCTTTCTTTTGAAGCCGTCGTTCTTCAACTTAGATTTTGTGGTAAAAGGTTCATTATATGTCTCACTACAAGCAACCAGAAGCATCTTGGTTTTTCTATCGTGAATCTCATCCGAGTTCATTATTGAAAGCTTGCAATTGCATACAAGAGGCTTGATTTTGGGGTACATAAAGGATGTTTTGTAATTCATTTCTGGACCTGTGCAATGTGCAATAAAGTTTTGGAGAAGCATATGTTAATGTGTTGAGTTCAATTTTGTGGGTTGTTGTAGTGCTTTTTTGTTAAAATCTATACAGGGTAATTTGCTTTTCAATCTATCAGTTGTGCAGATTATTATAATATAGTTATCAGTTTGACCTGTTTCATGGTTAGAGACAATATTTGAGAGTCTGAAAATTTTGAATATGTCAATTGTGGTATGGCAATTTAGACTGTGCGCGACATCTTTCTGAAATTCTACTTACATTAATAAATTTTGTTGAATATAATTCATCGAGAATTTGGCATGAGTTAGTGTGTTCTGATTTTAACTTGAAAACCTTTGAATATCCTGTACTTACACTCTAATGCATGTATTATGGGTCTTGCTGAAATAAACTTAAGAAGCTAATGTAGTGCAACTTGTTTGGCTAACTTTTGTTATATGTACTGTATTTCTTTTCCAGTGTGCAAGACAAGGGTTTGCATTAGGTTTAACTATTTTAGTAAGTATGATCCCCAGCATCAAGGTGAAGTCATTGTTGAAACTCATTGTTGATTTCTTAGAGGTTTCTTCATCAATGAAGGGTCAGGTAATATTTCAAAGAATTCTTTGATTCAGTTTTTCTCTATTTTCCCTAGAAAGTTTAGTTAGTTGCTTCGTCGTTGCATTGCAGGAACAAAGGGATCATCTTTTGGGTCGCTTATTTGCCTATGGAGCTGTTGCCCGATCAGGAAGACTATCTGAGGAGTGGGTTTCTGATAGAAATACTCCTCTCATAAAGGAATTCACTAGTCTTCTCATTGCCCTTGCATCAAAAAAGCGATACTTGCAGGAGCCTGTTGTTTCAGTTATTGTAGATTTGATTGAGAAGGTAAAGTTTCCTGATAAACGAAATATTGGTTTGCATGTGGAAAATATATAATCTTTATGCCTAGTCAGGTAGCGATTATGATTTCAGCGATCTATGCCGCTAAATTCAGTTCCAATCATTATAAAGTTGCTACACGGTTGTTCTGAAATTTACTAATTATTAAGTATTTTTTCAACTCATTGAATAAGCCGTAATATATAAGACTGGCTGTATAAACTTAGCATGTCATGTCATTGGACTGTGTTAGTAGTTGTCAGCTCCTATCCATGAATATAGTTGATCTGCATATAACTTTTCATCAATTATTCGGATTTTATTTATCAGCACAGACTAGGTGGCGTAATTTGCCAAAATTCTCGACCTTGTCTTAGCTTTCCAATTGTTTATGTCTCTGTATTACAGTAGGCTGGGTTTTTATTAAATTGTCTTATTCTAGATGTTAAATGTACGTTAAATTCAAATGGCCCTTGTTTTGGTCATGAGTTGCAGAAGCTTTCCATGTCGATTAATTTCTCTAGGACTTGGGCATTTCACCAAGTGCCATGTCATTTATGGTACAGGCCACTGTTTATAGATTGTTGTCCAGTTTAGTCATAGTCCATATCCAATTTATTTTAGAAGACAGAAAAAGAACGTAAACTTGTGTCTTTTTATTTCTTTTCATCATTGCTTTCATTTAGCGAAGGTTATCCTGATAAATTTATTTCACTCACATTGTAGACTTTGTATGTTAGTTGCACTATTCAATAATGTATTCTACAGTGTTTCACTGAATATCCACAATAGATAGATTAACTGTGATTATGTGTTTCTAAATACAGCCTTCCTTTGTACACAATTTCGTACCTAAATTTTGGTACTTGACTATAAATCATGCATTGGCGTATAAGAACTGGTTAACTTTGTAGCTTTTAGGCAACATCGGTAGGCTGCAGCGCTGGTTTCAACTGGTGTGGTTCTATGCTTTTGAAGTCTACGTTTTACAGCTTGATTGCAGATCTCTTTTCTTTGTCCTTTAATAGTACTTTTATGCTTGTAGTTCTAGTCAAGCACAAGTCGTTAAAAGATATAGAACTAGAAGGAAAAGAAAAGCATTTTTCATTCAAATATATTATAAGAGCAGTCTATGATAGTTAGTCCCATGGTTCCTTCGAAAGAATCCAGCCCGAAATTGAAGGGGTGGGGATATAGTGAGAAAATGTCTTTGTATGCAACACTTTGGTGAATGGTTCTCGTACTTACATTATGCCATCATTTTGAGGGGTTGTGGTTTTCTGCGTCTGGAATCTGTCTATGAGTAGAGATAGGGGGTTCTTGCTTCTGTTTCCACTGCTTTGTTTTAGCTCCTTGTTCTTTCTTTTTTTTTTAGCCGGATTTTTTTGGATGTGAATACATAGGTCCTTGTTGTCATCATGTCGTAATACATTTACTTCTGTGTATTCTTTGTTTGCAGTTGCACTCGGAGGCCTTGCTGAACCACATGCTAGAGGCCCCAGGACTTAATGAGTGGTATGAAGGAGCTATTCAAGTTGGAAATCCTGATGCATTGCTTCTGGCTCTGAAAATCAGAGAAAAAACTCTTATTGAAAGTTCAAGTTTTGGGAACCTTTTACCAGTCCCATTCAGTCCCAACAAACTGTTTTCTGCTGACCATCTGTCTTCTCTTGCTAACTGCTTGAAGGTAGTGTGGGTTTGTGTTTCTGTGTGCCAAGTTTGTCGGTTTGTGTTGCTGTGTTCCATTTGTGTATGGGTGTGCTTATTTTTCTGGTTGATGTACACTTCACTATGGTGGAGACTATAACTCTTCACAAAACCATTCCTGAACTTTTTTGTTTGTGTGGAATATGACAGGAATCCACCTTTTGTCAGCCTCGTGTTCACAATGTGTGGGCTGTTCTGGTAAACATGCTTTTACCTGATAGAGTTTTGCAGGCTGAAGATGCAATTTCTGTTTCAAATTCCTTGAAGAGGCCTAAAAAGAGTCGCAAGTCTAGCTCTTCTGATGAAGAAATTGCAAAGAATTTCCAGTGCTTCTGCGAGGTGATCATTGAGGGATCACTTCTACCATCATCTCATGACCGCAAACACTTGGCCTTCGATGTTCTGCTTCTTCTTCTACCAAAGTTGCCTGCATCTTTTATTCCGATTAGTCTGTCTTACAAGATTGTTCAGTGCATGATTGATATACTTTCTACAAAGGATTCTTGGCTCTATAAAGTGGTGCAACATTTTCTTAAAACTTTAACTGATTGGGTTGGGGATGATGATGTGAGAAGGGTTTCTGTCATTGTGGCTTTACAGAAACATAGCAATGGAAAATTTGATTGCATTACACGAACAAAGACAGTTAAGGATTTGATGTCAGATTTCAGAACAGAATCTGGTTGCATGCTGTTCGTTCAGAACCTTTTGAACATGTTTCTGGATGAAAGACATGCTACCGAGGAACCTTCAGATCAGAGTCAAACAACAGATGACAATTCAGAGATAGGTTCTGTTGAAGACAAGGATTCCATTGGAACCATGGGAAATTCTGATTCTTTGAAAAAATGGATTGTGGAATCCCTCCCTAGTATATTGAAAAATTTGAAACTGGATCCCGAAGCAAAGTTTAGGGTCCAAAAAGGAATTTTGAAGTTTCTAGCAGTTCAGGGATTGTTTACCGCATCCCTTGGGTCTGAAGTAACATCCCTTGAATTACAAGAGACATTTAGGTGGCCAAAAGCTGCCACCTCAAGTGCCCTTTGCAGGTTGTGTATCGAGCAGCTTCAATTACTGTTCGCAAACTCTCAGAAAGGAGAGGGGCCACGTCCTTTGCCAAATTGCGTAGAGCAAATTGACCTTGGCTCATACTTTATGCGCTTTCTTAGCACTTTGTGCAGCATTCCTTCCGTCTCTTATTTTCGGCCTTTGGAAACCGAGGAAGAAAACACTGTGAAAAAATTGCAAGCAATGGAAACTTCACTCGCAAAAGAGGTACTTTCTTTTACCGTTTTCAGTTCCACGTAAATATTGGTGAGGTACTTTCTCGAAAGAGGCTTCACTCCACATAATTATGCATCTGATCAACTAAATTTACTTTTGATCTCAATGTGGGTTTCAAATTTTAGATTGTAATAAGTTGGATATGACCACAATATGTCATAAAACATGCAATCAGTGAGGTTTAAAATTAGGGGATGGTGTTTCTGATGCGTTATTTCCTAGTAAAGGCCATTTTTCTCGTTGTTTTCATCCAACTCAAGATAGGTTTGATTCTACTGATGCCTTATTCAGGGGTCTTATAAATGGTGTGGTCTTGCCTTCTAGGTCATCTTCAGTAGTACTACTTTGAACTCAAGTTTAAGATGCAAGCTTCTTAATTATTTCTGTTTTATTCTTTCATTAGCTTGGTTGTACTGTCCTTTCCATGCTCTTTGGCATGACATGAAGCTTCTTGAATGCTTCAATTGCAGGAAAGGAATTGTAGGCTTAGTGGTGATGCAAATAGGTTGCATGCACTAAGATACTTGCTCATCCAGCTGCTTTTGCAAATGCTCTTTCGACCAAAGGAATACTTAGAAGCAGTCTCCGAGCTTATTATATGTTGTAAGAAAGCGTTTCCTGTTGCTGATCTTCTTGATTCCCCTGGAGAAGATGACTTGGATGATGATGGTGCACCTGCCGTGATGGATGTTCTTGTGGATACATTGCTTTCTTTGCTGCCACAGTCATCAGCTCCCATGCGAACAGCAATCGAGCAGGTGTGGTGGATGATCTTGTGCATACTTGAATGATTGTACATATGTGCTATGTTGGAATGTTAGGAATTTGTTTGATATTACAATGTTTTGAATTTTATTTATGTAGTCAGACAATTTATCTCTGAATGATAATCTTATGCTTCCACTGATACTTTACTGGAATTATTCTTTCTAATTTTGTAATTTGATTAGTTGGGGTGTTGAATTATCTCATCTGATGCTAGAGTAATATATTTCATGGTGTAGTTACATTATTACATACCAGATTGATGAACTAGAATACTGCAATGCATATATATATTTAGAAATCTTCCTGTATCTGCATGTACATGTGTGTGCGTGCTTGTGTGGACGTTTAAAGCAAAACCTAAATGAAGTTAAAATTTATGTGA
The DNA here is from genome assembly GCA_963580275.1 of Crataegus laevigata. NCBI lineage: Eukaryota > Viridiplantae > Streptophyta > Magnoliopsida > Rosales > Rosaceae > Crataegus > Crataegus laevigata. Next base: position 9,767,635 of record OY756941.1, read on the forward strand.
CTAATTATCTGCAGTCCATGTCTTGTAGGTATTTAAATACTTCGGTGGTGATATCACGGATGATGGTCTGTTGCGAATGTTGAGGGTCATTAGGAAGAATTTGAAACCTGCTAGACATCAAGATGCTGATAGTGACGACATTTTTGACGATGAAGAAGATGATGAAGATTTTCTTAACATTGAAGAAGATGAGGGAATTGATAAAGCTGAGACAGGTGAAACCGGTGACAGTGATGAGCAGCCAGATGACTCCGAGGCTGACTCTGAGGCTGTTGATGCTTTTGAGGCAGTTGGCAAAGAAAATCCTGAAGCTTCTGATGATTCTGATGGAGGAATGGATGATGATGCAATGTTTCGAATGGATACTTACCTTACCCAGATCTTCAAAGAGCGAAAGAATCTAGCTGGGGGTGACACTGCCCATCACCAACTCATGCTGTTTAAGCTTCGTGTTCTTTCATTGGTAGAAATTTACCTACATGAAAATCCAGGCAAGTGTGTTGTATTCAAATTAGCTGAGATACAAAATGGCGTACAACATGTTTTGCAAGCACGAATTTAAAGAACTATTTCTTCCGTTTAAAAATATATCCCTTGTAACTTTTTTCATTTTTTATTCTAACTTTTCCCTTTTGTATTTGTGGGCATGGTTGACTCAATTACACAGGCAAGCCGCAGGTTTTGTTGGTGTACTCAAACTTAGCTCGGGCATTTATTGAACCACCCAGTGCAGAAAGTAGCGAACAGCTAGGACAACGTGTATGGGGGATACTGCAAAAGAAAATATTTAAAGCAAAGGACTATCCGAAGGGTGATGATGTGCAATTATCTACTTTAGAATCTTTGCTGCAAAAGAATTTGAAGTTGGCCTCAAAACCAATTAAGAGAAAGAAATCCGCAACCAACCTGTCCAAGAAGAAACAGTCAGCCTCGTGGAACCGACACAAAATGATTACTAGCCTTGCACAGAGCTCCACTTTCTGGATTCTGAAGATCGTTGAAGCAAGAAATTTTCCAGAGTCTGAGCTGCAGAGGGTTTTTGATATTTTCCAGGGAGTTCTAGTAGAGTATTTCAATAGTAAAAAGTCTCAAATCAAATCTGGATTTTTGAAAGAAATATTTAGAAGAAGGCCATGGGTAGGGCACCATCTCTTTGGCTTCCTTTTGGAGAAATGTGGGACTTCAAAGTCAGATTTTCGTCGAGTAGAAGCACTTGATTTGGTGAGCGAAATATTGAAGTCCCTGGGCTCTACTGATGGAAGTAGCCAGGAAGCGCTGAAGAATATTATGAAAAGTCATCTGGAGAAACTCTGTCGTCTGATAGAACAATTGCTGACAAATATATCAGAAAAACAGTTGAGGCAGGCTGAAGTGCGGAAGTTTTGTAGCAGGATTCTTCAGATGATAACAACCCTTAAGCTGACCAAGTCTTTCCTTGAAAATTTATCCCCAGATGCTCATGCCAAGTGTGAATCACAACTTGGTGCCCAATTTACTAAAATGAAGACAGTAGCACATGAGTGAAACTTGCCGAGCTCATGTATGAATTATGTTTCGTATTTATGTTAAGGGAGCATCGTTCAGTCCCCAAACATGAATATTCGGAAGCAGTGTTTGGTAATATCAATCACTATATTTGACTGTTGGAACAAGGTTGAGCTGATGCTCTTCGACGTCACTTTCTTGAGGTAGGTACGTATTATAACTTGAAAGACCTTTCCGTTATTCAAAACATTTGTTAAGTTTTAGTGTGATTTCGTTTAGTAGTTCTTTTACTTCTCTTTACGAGTAGTTGTTTCGGACAGGAAGAGTTTGGGCGATAGCAGAGAATTATGTACTTGGAATACTCATATTTCACTTATATTTAAACGAACCTTGCGGTACTTGGATTCCCTGACTTCCCTTGTATTGGACTAGTTCATAGTTTTATGTGTTTTTTTCGAGTGTATGCTGCATTAAGTGCTGAGCTGATTGCTCTATTTTGTGCACGCCACGTTTCGAGTCATGACGCTTTCTGTTTTGGGGGCTGCATTTTTGAATTTGAACACCAAGAAATAAACAGATTGGGACCATTTGAAAAGTACACAGGATTTTGACATTTGGCTAAGTTTAGAATTCATTTTCCTCTATTCCATACAACGCCAGATGGAGACGTTTTCCCAAGTCCAAAAAATGGCCTGAAATTTTGAGGTCAACAACAGCATAAAGGTGAACCAACAAGACTTGGTGGAGCCACTATTCTGAGCTTCTCATGTGGTGGGAGGAATCTTATCATCCCTACAAGTTCATCTGCCTTGGTTTGGTAAGTTTATTTCGAGATATGCTACGATCAGTTGCCCTTGCGTCCGAGGTTAACGACCAAGTGACACGTGGATATTTACTATTAAGGTATCAAACAGAGGCAAGCCTTTACAGCCATAGGTAGACTAGTCATATGATAGTGATGCCCACTTTTCAGTTTTTAATTTAACTTGTTGGGGAAGATGGTATTTGGAATATCAAGCTTGATTAGAAGCTGCCAGGCGTTTTCCATTTGATTTTGGCAGGCAGCAGATGCACTACGCAACAAGCACATCAATCTTTTTTCAAAAAATCACTCACTTTAGCCTCTCTTACACTCGTTTAATTTAAGTAAATTGTTATAGAAATATAAAAAGTTTAGAAGACAAAATAAAAATTTAAATACGCCAATAAGCAATTTCGGAATTTAATTATGTTTGTTGGTTCAGTCTTTGATACATTCAGATTCAATCCGAGGATAAAAACTTAAAAACGGCCAGTTTCCTTGTGACGGTCGGCAATGGAAAGGAAGAGCAGCACATGCTTAAAGAGATGGAAATATTAATACCTCCTCGACTGCAAATATTAATACTTGTTTTTATTCCATCATATCACTATTATATTCAAAGCAACCCTAAATATTAATACTTCCAACTTACTGCAGTCTGCCCTCCCTCCCGTCCTGTTCACACTCTAAACAACTTTTGAGTTGCATAGTAGAGTTTCTTTCTTTGGACTTTGGAGAGGAGGAAAAAGCAGGAGCACAAACAAATAAGAGAAGAATGCAAATGGCGAAAATTATGTACCAACTCTCTTTCTGTAAAATATTGTGTACAATAAGTGTTTCAAATCTCTCCCTCATCTCTCTTTTCTCATTACTAAACCCCATTCCTTCTTCCTTCTTTCTTTCCACTACTAGTCCTGTTACACTACAATTTTTATCACCTCTCTCTCTCTCTCTCTCCTACAACAAATTTTTTCTTCACACGTTTCTTTGTTTATACACCTCCAAGCAAAACTACCAATTCCTACTACTTCTACTTCCAAATCCCCCACAACTGCAATGCAATGCAATGCAAGCAACCACCACCCCCGATCATCACCCGACAAGTAGCTCACCCATTTCACTTCTGCTCAGTAGTTCCCATTCCGTCAACTCCCAATCCTGCTTGCATCAACACAGCCAACAATACAATTCATTCAGCTCACGTTTCACAAACCATGATCAGCAGCAGCAACAATATCATAATCTCACACAAGCAGTTACAACAAACCGTACCTCAATGAAGCGAGATCCACCCAAACAGTTAAAAGCCCTCCTTTCCACATGGAAAGCATGCTCTTTAGCTTCCTTCCCACTCGGAAAGCATGCTCTCTAGCTTCCTTCCCACTTGGAAAGCATGCTCTTCAATGTCCGTCTTTCAATCCAATACAATTGAATGCAGAGACTAGGATTGAGCGTTATCGTCATCTGAGTCACTCCCTGAAGAACTTCCAGAATCTGAATCTGCAAACATCCCACCCCACAAGACGCTTAAGCACTATCTCTTGGTTTTGTTTTTTTCTTTCTAATTCAGAAACAATAAAACTTCATTTACACCAAATCTAAATCCATTTCAGTTTTGGGTTATACCGCTTGATGAGGAAGAGCCACTGCTCGAACTACCAGAGCTGCTTGAACTATCACTACTAGCATGGACACCGACATCTTTCTCAATCTCCACTGGTGGGAAGCTGCTCATTGGCATGTCATCGCCAATGTCCACATCTTCATCTCCCGCTTCACCCTTTTTAGACCTCTTATGCTCTGCAGTTGATGCAACTTCAACTTTCTCACAAGCAGGTTGTTCCTAGAACAGTAAAAAAGATCACGATTTCAATAAGCAAACAATGTACAAGAAAAATCATAGTATAAACACAATGCCATTGTAAAGCGACTTCAAAATTCAATCAGGCCCTTACCCGGTGCCCTCTGTTTGAAGCAATGTTGCTATTGCTGTTGCTGTTGGCGTTACCCATCAATGCTTGCCGCTTAATTTTGCTAACCATCTTCTTCCAATTCGTCACAAGGCGATCAAGCTCCCAAAGGGTCTCCGTATCAACGGCCTCAATGTCAAGCTCAATCTCATCCCCATCCTGCTTCAAATGCCCATTCCTCTTCCTTATAATCTGCACAACCTGCTCCATCTTCTCCTGAGGCAAACTCTGCAACCCAATTCCCAACTTTTGCTTCTCCTCCATACTCATATTCCTCTTGTTTGGGTCCTTCGCCTTTGGCTTCGGCTGCTTCAATGGCTTCACTCCCGACCCCTTCAACTGTGAATTCGTCCTCACAGGAGATGAATGCGCCAATGCTGGATTTGACGACGGGTTTGATGAGCTCACAGGAGCTGGAACGGGAGACGAACGAACTGGCGGAGGCCGAACCAGCTCAGGTTTCTTCTCTATCCGAACAGGCGTCTCCCTCCTTGAAACCCTCTCGGGCTCAACATGGTTCCAGGAACTCGCCTGCAATTCCTCATCAGAACCCTTTTCGGACCGGAACTCATCTCCGTGTTTGTCAATCAGAGGCTGAAACAACTCCTCGAACCTCGAACGAAGCTGATTGGCAAAATTGTAGACCTCGTGGCCCTGGGGATTGTACCGCATGGCATTCTCGAAAGTCAATCTCACATCAGCTGCAAAATCAGAAGGCGTTAGATAGAGACCCTTGGCGAGATAGGTTTTGACGGTGCCGAGATCCATCGGTTTCTTGATGATGTCGTAGTAATCGTGAAGGCCCAACGCAACTACATCAACTGGTTTGTTGAAGATCCAGGCATACTTCTGCTTCATCAGCTTGGATAATACCTGCCCGCAATTCTTCATCAAATCCCCATTTTCCAAATGCGACCTCTTGGAATTGGAACTCGATTCCTTGCCGTGAGCGACCGGCAAGGGTCGTTTCGACCCAGCCATCTTCTTGTTGCCGATCGGCTTCTTATGAGCCGACTTAGGGTTGAAGTCGCCGGCTTCAATTCGGTTCTTGAGAACGCGAATCTGGTCGAGCTCAAAGAGGAGGCGGTTCTTGAGCTCAACCAGCTCTTTTCCCGAATAGCTCGCGATGTTGAAGCTGACGTATTGGGAGTGAACGAGATTTACGTCGTTCGTGTTCGATCGCCGATGGTGGTTGATCGACGAAGCGTCATCTGATGCAGTCTGAGTGACGGCCGGCGACTCATCGTTGAAATCTGGATGATGAGCTTGGAATTGTCGCTTTTTAGGGTTAGGGTTACGGTTAGTGTTTGAAGAAGAAAAGGGAACTTTCCCCATGAATCCTCCTCCGGCTCCGGCTCCTCCACCTCTGGGTTGCTGCGGCCAATTGGGTTCGTTCCGGTTCGCTAAGACGGCGGACGCCATAGCTGTACGGTGTTCGAAGCTTCGGGTAGGGTTCCAGTTGGGCTCCGGCTAGGGATTCTCAATGCAGGTGAAGGACCAGGCACCATGAATCGCCCCGACGTAACCCACACGCGCCGCCAATAATTGGGATACAGAGAGAGAGGGACGAAGAATGTTTGCGTAGAGAGAGGTTAGGGTTTGTGGGACTTCACCCTAATCTGAGCGAGGAACGAGAGGAGGACGAGGCCGCTTCTTAAAGGCGGCCAGATCTACCCGAGGACGTTTTGGGCACTTTCATGACCGTCGGTTGGGCTAGGATCGCTGATCCGACGGTACAACATGATTTCCTTGCTGCCCGCGGAACTGACCGCGTGAACTGGCAGGGACGGTTGGGATGAAAAAGACTAGTGCACGTGGCCGAACGTGGAGCGTTGATTGCCGGTGAGGGTTTCCTCGAGGCGGGATCTGTAATTTGGCGTTTGATTTTGGAGTGAATTTGGTGTGAATGTGTCGTGCATTTAGGGTTTTCCAAAAAGTTTGAAGCGTGGGATCCACCGCCGATGACGTGGACTGGGCTCGGTCATGTGTGACTGTGCGTTCCTGCCGTAAACGAGAAGTTAAGCACCCACGCAATGGAGAGATTTTTTTTAGTGTGATTGGCACACGATATAAATAGTACAATATGTGTGTTAAAAAGTTAATAACTTAAAAAGTAAAATTTTTCATTATTTACATAAAAACACGTGATGTACCACCTGTGTTCCGGTCACAATAAAAAATTTCTCCATGTCATGAGGGGGGAGTGATCTCCGATTCTCTTCTGAGGTTCCCTTAGTTTCTTCAAGGGTATTTTGGTAAATGAAAACTTAATATGTGTTCATAAACTTAACACTTCTTAACTCTGTTGTAATAAACTTAATACGTATCAATCAATAACATAGGTCACAAACAAAATACGTTAAACTCTACCAAGGTCTAAAATATCCATAATATTCTGATATTTCCATCGAAATTTTCGTGTTTTTGGACTATCGATATTTCTGGTGTCAACGATATTTTCATCGAAATTTTCTTATTTTTTAAATTTCTATATTTAAAAAAGCACCAATGGGATTCGAACCCTTCCCATTTTATTCTTTCAACACCTTGACCATCGTATCACTTATGTTTTTGTGAAAATATGCTAAAATCCAACATTCACAATGTTTGCCAGCTCGCTATATAATTAACTAATCAGTTAAATCCATCATGCAATACATTTTCTTCCAATTTTTTGTGATAAACTAATAGATAATTTACTAAATAAACGTTCTGCAAAGTTTTAATAAAAATTTCCAAGTTTTTCTTACAATTTCTGTGGTTTTTATTCAATTTTTATCGATATTAATAATATCTCGATATTTCTATCAAAATTTTCGTATTTTTAAACTACCGATATTATCGATATTTTAGACCTTGAACTCTACCAAATGGGTATACTATATATCCCAGCGCAACACCTAAAACGATAAGAGTTTCAGTGTTTCACCCCAAAAAAAAAGAAAAAAAAACAATAAAATAAAAAAAAAACTTTTATATATATATATAAATTAAAAAATACACTCTCTGATGATTTTGCAGGCGTCACCGTAAGGTTGAATTATAATGATTTGCATGTTTAGAGAAATGAGTGAAATTAATTAATTTTGATAATTGTAATTGAAAGATATGTTTGGTGGTTAATTATGGTAAGATGGCTGTATTGATAATTGAAATGCATGTACCAAAAGCATTTGGACAAAAAGAAAGTGGTCTGTTTAGGGAAATTGGATTTGTGAGTTGAATTGATGTAAAAACTAATCGAATAATGCATTTTCCATTTTACTATCACACCAAATTAATGCAACTTGGGTATTATTTGAGTTTGAATACTTAACATGTCTAAAACAATGGTCAAAGCCTTGATTAAGTGCGTTTAAACCATATGTCACTAACTTTTCCTTTGGTTTTTATTTGGTTTCCCATTTTGCCCCTTACGAACTACAAGAAACTGCATACCTTCTTCTAGATCTTAATTACACTCATCATCCGACGTGAGGAGGCCACTGGATCATGCTAAGTGGTAGTACGCATCACTTACAACTTGCCATGGTTAAGCATTAAATATGATTTTTTTTTATAACACATCGAATTCAAATAACTGGATGGAAACCCGAATCGAAGTGGGTTGGTCGACACTCAAAGAGCATACAACTAATCCAGAACATTTAATAAGGAATATTATACAAATATAAGAACAAAGGAAATGATCCTATACCGAGAAGACTCGAAGGTACTGATGCGGGAGTACCTTGACGTCGGGATTGTACGTCTCGATTCTAAGTCTTGAGGGGGCACAAAACAAATTATGTGTGGACCAAGTTACATATATGGAATACTAAAACAGTTATTCTTCAACGTACTAACCCCCAGTTTAGAAAACTCATATAACTTAATAAGTAACAGGTTTTCCGAAACCCCCCTCAGCATGCCATAAAACCTTCATAAAACATATATCATATATCATATATATAGTGCTTAGTAGTAGTATCACAAAGGCACATATATATAACTTCATTCGCCTGAGGCTCTTCATCTTCTGCCTGTAGGCATATATAAATCTTCATTTGCCTGAAGGCCCCACATCACCCGACCGAAGCCATATATAAATATAATTCGCCAGTAGGCCATTCATCACCCGACCAAAGCCATATATAAATATTATTTACCCGTAGGCATATATAAGCACAGAAAATCATAAACATAATATTTCCAAAATATATCTCATTAGAGCTTAATAGTTCAAACATCATATCATAAATCATAGGAACGTTCTAGCTCAAATTATCATCAAAAACCATGTTCATAGTATATCATCATAAATCTTTCAAAGGATGTAAATCCGATAAAGCATGATATTTCATAAAGCGTAAATCCAATTTACTCATAAACATTTCATAAAACTTAGTCAAAAAATCATGCTTTTCATGTATGCATTTCTAGTAATAAAATCATGCATTTTGGAAAGGGTCCACTCATTATACTTCGTCGTCAAAGAGTCGTGCAAACTTGAGAAGACGGAAATGCCACTAACAAACGCACCTAAGCACATAAAGGGACTAATTAATAAATCTGTACTATAAAGATTGAATTTGAGAAAACAGACGTCGTAAACAGATTCAGGACGTCGAAAAACTTGAAGGGAGACCTTGGGTACTCCTCTGCTCGCCACGCGCGGCATTGGGCAGCGGCCCGAAAGGCCACGTGCCACTGCACGTGCCTCCAAGCTCCGAGTTAGGTCGCCAGAAAGTTAGCCTGAAAAGTCATCGGCACTGTCGTGGACGGCGACAAAGTATAGTACCTTCGGTGGAAGTGCGTGTGCTCTATACATTAGCCATGACAAGTATTTACGCGTAGGCTCACGCTCTGACCTAGAACTCGGGAACCGGTTGGGTCGGGCCGAATCTGGGCTTCGAGTGTTGGCTTGGTTTCTAGGTTTGGGTCTAGGCTTGGTTTAGTGGGATGAAGGCCTAGGTTGGGCCGGGTAGTAACTTGGGTTTGGATTCGAGTTTAAGGGTAATGGGTCGGTCGACCCGGTTTTAAGCCGTGGGTTCGGCTGGAAACTGGGCAACACTTCTCGAGCTCTGTTTGAGCACACTTCTACACCATTTGCAATGATTCAAAAGCCAAAAAGAAGCTTAGGATGAGAAGAAGAGATTCATACCAATTTAGAGCCCTGTGGTGGCTGAAGTTGGCTGGAAAATGGCATGAAAGTCTCGGGTTCTCACCGGAATCTGGGAAAAGCTCACTTCGAGCTATTTCTACATTTAACAAGTGTGTACAACTTAAAACAAGCTTCTACCTAACCTTAAAACACACTGCAACTGTTCTGGAAGCTTACCAATGTCGGAAAAACCACAAAACACGTCAAAGTTTGTTGGGGAAGATAATGAATAGTGACTCTGTCACTAAAGGGGTTCCAAGATGATTGGCCTGGGGTTTTCGAGGTCTCTTCGTCCAGTGATGAGGTTTGTGTTGGAAATGTGCCCTAAAACCAATCATATAATGATACTTTACGGACATTTCACATGTTAAACTAATCTAGTTTAATATCAAGGGCAAATATTATTGTTTGAGCGGTCTCATATAAATGTTATATGCTTAAACGATAAAGTCTAAGGAATATGTGATTGGAAGAATGCAATCTAAAAGAAGTTAGATTAATGAGACCATTCTTTCGTAGACACATCCTAAACGTTCCTGATCATAGGATTGCCAATTGGGCATTGACAGTCCGTTAAGATCAGTACGTGCTATGTCTTCTCTCAGGGAGAGTGACTAGTCTCGAGTCATTGATGTGAGTGACACCAAGACAAGTACGTAGGTGCTCAATAGAGAATGAGTTCACTGAACACGATCAACGACGAGTTCTCATATTCATGTCACGTGAGAACTCATGGTTAGGATAATGCAAATTAGTCCTTTGACCTGAGGCATCATAGTTGTCTTGTGGTTAGGTCCTTGATCTTTGATCGTGTCAAATGGCATTCCTTTGGAGTGTCCACGGCATGGTTGGGGTCAAGCTATCTAGTCATGGAGACAAGTGAATGCGCAACAAGGGATCTCTAACCTTCAAACCGTTGAGGGAGAATACTCTATGATATGATTTAGAATCTCTGGCCAGAGTATGAATGAGATGTTGGAATGTGTTCCATATCACATTCAATGGAATCATATAAGCGCGAGATTCACATTGGATAGTAGACATGAATAAACTATCAAGCCAAACAATGTGGTCAAGAGTATTGTATTAGAGAAGGACCGTATTGCATTTGTAATCCTAAACTGAATAGGTTCTCTACCTCTTCTGATTAGCTTGGGTAACCATGATATGCTGCTAGGTGTCACTCATGGTTTGTGGAAGCCCTAAACGTGTGTAAACACTAAAGGGAGAATTGAAAGTTAGTTTCAAATTCACAATCGATTTAAAAGAGTTTGAATCGCCCACTGCCTCGCTAAAAGGAACCTAATGGATCGTATACCGTGTAAGGTAAAGATTGAAGATTCAACGGAGATGAGTAAGAATAATTAAATGGTTTAATTATTTATGGCAATGATTAATTAATATGTTAATTAATCAAACGAATGAGTTCGTTAAAGACCTCGGGATAGTTTTGGACCTTAAGGCCCAATGGGCTTCGAACGTCGAGTCCATTAACTGAAGTTGTATGACAACTTAATGAATAATGATTCACAAAGACCAAATTGCCCAAATTAATCCCTAAGGCCGGCCACAATATAAGGGTAGCAAACTTGGACTTATTTACAAGTTTGCCACTCAAATGAATTAAGGTATAAATTTGACTTTATAGCGAAAATTCATTTAGGGTTCTTTTTGGGGAAATTGGAGAAACACAATCTCTCTTTTCTCTCTAAAAAGGCCGGCCCCCCTTGGAGGGATTAGCTAGCAATCCTACTCCTCCAAGGTCACTCATTTCTTCTTAAATCAAACCTTGGTGTGGTGAATTAGAGGTTCTCAATTTTGAGAACTTGGAGAAACTTTTCATCCAACCAAATCCATAGATTTTAGATGCAAGGAATGAAGGCCCTCTCTTTGGGTGATTAGCCTTTGCTTAAGCAAAGAGGAATCTACAAAGGTATAAATCTCAACTCACTTTGATTTGAGTTGTTTAAAGGTTCACCAATCTACTAGGCTTTGAACATTCATGGGTAATGTTTTGTTTTTAAGTATATGCAAGCATGATTCCGCCTTTAATTTGTTAATTGCATGCTAATGATATTGCTTAAATGAACATGTTTCTCTAAAATAATCCTTCAGTTTGTTGTCGTGTGAGTGAAGCTTAGAGATGAGAGGGAGAGTTTGTTGAGAAGAGAGCTCAAGGGTGAAGGAAATAGGAGAGAAAAATGAGATGGAGAGAAGAGAGAAAGGTCCAAGAACTGTACACGGGAAGGTGAGAAGGGAGGGAAGGAGAAATAGTGGGTTGGGGGACCAAAAAGGAAAATGGGCCCCACATGGCATACCAAACAAGATCCAAAAAATAACTATTTCAAAATATCTCCCAACCAAAGTGAAATTACAAAATTGCCTTTCCGATTCGTAAAATCCGGGACGAGTCATTACACTAAACATGTGTAAGTGTATGTGTTTTGGACCACCACTTGATTGTGTGATAGGAGGAGATCTGACCATTAGATCGTTATGGAATTGTAGTATGTGGTTGTGTATGTAACACAATGCATTTGAGAATTTACAGATAAAAATGTGATGTGCAGATCTTTCCGATTAGAATACATATGGTTGTTCATTGTAGCATTGACAGCATTGACTGATGGTTGACTTTTAGTCAACATGCTGCGAATCATTCTCGAATATCAATGTTAGCATCACTAGAAACCTAATAGAGCCTAGCAGTCAAATTTTGCCCATCGTCATTGTATTTCTTATTTTTGTGAAACCTTCATTTCTACTAAGTTTGGATATTAAAAAATGTAGCATACATTGAATTTCTCTTATGATGGTGAACTACGATTGACTTGATCCATTCACAGAGTATGTAAGTAGGCTAACTCGAAAGCAGAAGTAGCCATAATGTTAAATAAAATTAAATGTTGTATAGTGTATAGAGTTCGAGACATGACATTATTGTGTTTCGGTCTAGGCACAAACTTTGCTAGATTGACAAAGACAAAACTCCTTAAGGGAAAGCTAGCCGGAGGTGTGTTTCGGTCTAGGTACGGACTTTACATGTATGAATATTTTTTAGAAATGTTTTCTTTAGCAAGTATTAAACATACCTACATCAATATGAATTTTAGTTACATTTTATGAGTTAAACAACCTTTTAGATTTACTACTAAGTCTTATGACTTATGATGATGATGATTGTATGAATATTGATTTATCGATTGTTAGTTATCTTGTGAACTCACCAAAAGTTTAAGTCTCGGAAAATCAAGCTAGACACAAGTTCACATGTCACTAGAAAGTCTTTAGCATTTAGACAACACTTGTGAACGGCCCCACACACTGCCACATACGTTGGTAACCATGTGGAGGGTTTTGTAAACTTAAATTTTCGACCTTAACCAAATGGTGAAACTTATGGGGTAGCTAGAGCTCTACAAGGGAATCAAACTTCATAATTGCGGCCGCAACTAATTGTGGCCAGAAATCGACCAAGCTCACTTGCCAAAACTGGAATTTCAAGGGTTTAGATCCCAATACTATGGACACAAGACCAGCCCAAAGAATACCAACATGTATATAACGAAGAGTAGATAAAGTTTCATACCTCACTCGATGGAAATGGTTGCCAGAAACACTAGAAAAAAGGGCGAAGAAAGTCAAAACGTATTGTTGCCTTCTCAACGTATTTTCGTAAAATCCGGTGGCTCCTCAACTAAATTGACGCTACTAGAATGATGCGCTCGTCGATGCTTTCCATAGAAACCAAGACCACCCCAAATAGAGGACGGATGAGGGAGAGTCGATCGGGTCAAGTTTGTGGGTTACAGGGTCAAGAGTGACCCTCAGTTCTGATAGGGGATTTCCCGTTTGGGAAGGCTCTTGATGCTTATAAGGAGTAGAGGTACTCCTTTTATCACCAATTGATGTTATGATGAAACCTTAACTTACTCTCTTCACACAAACATAAATATATTTAGTGGTACTTAACATATATTTATAAAGATACAAGTATATGTTTTGATGAATTGGTACTCATAGAGTCAGTACAAGTTTGTGTGTATTTAAAGACATGAAACACAAACTGTCCCTTCAATTTGTTCCAAAAGACGATAACATTATCAGGTAACAAATATAATGGAGGGGTCGCAGCAACACTCATCCAAGAGACAACAGCAACACAACGCTGCAAGGCTGCATAATTAGTGCAAGAACAAATTAATTAGTAACTGCATAAGAAGTATATTAGAAAGAAACTACCACATCCCTTATTCATACATGCATCCTCATGTGATTACATAATACATACATTTATATAAACATATAACTTGTTTAGAAGTGCTTTTGAAATAGCTAAAAGTTGCTAAAAGTACTTTTAGAAAAAAAATGTTTTTAAATTTCAAAAGCACTAGCATTTTTATCAAGAATTTATGTTAAAAATATTTTCACAAAAAACACTTTGAACTATTTTATAAACATTTTCAAACAAGTCCACGTTGTCGAATTAAAATAAATTTTGCTAAAAGTAATAAGGAGAAAAGGAAAGAGATAAAAGTTAACTTGGCAGAAAAATATATGGAATAAATGAAGAATAAAGTTAATACCATCCTTCAAGGAAACCTGGTTCTCTTTTTGGTGGTGGAGCAGCATTATATTGTGGAGGAGCCATCACAGGGGGTCCTTGATAAGGCCCTGACATCGATTTACAAGTAAAAACTATGTTAATCAATATTCTAGCTCCTAAATGCTATCAATTCCCACTAAAATACATCATGATCTCGATCTCCTAATTAATTATTTTATCATCAAATCAGATGTACTTAGAAGTACTCCAAGCAGTCCTAGCACTATATCAAAAAGATGAAAATAATTTAGAGATGGTTAATCCATGGGGATGCAGCAAATTATTTGATATAAAATACAGATCAGATCGAAACATAAATATATTCTTTAGATTGTAAACAAACACAGAGCAAATAATATGATCATGACCACCAAACAAGGATCGATCAACGAACGACTAAACCAGTAATCATTATCCATATAGATTAAAGAATCGATCAGAATTATGAATTAAGCAGAAGATTAAAAGAAGCCCTGCACTGCACATATGATATATAGTTTGGTAATCAGAAAATAATAAAATAACAAGTAGAATACGTACGTACGTACCTTGAGGAGGTGGATACGGGTAACCATACTTAGGCTCATTCATCTCCAACACAAGACAATGATCGATCAGTGAAACACAACTGCATATATTTTCACAAGTTTATATAGATATGGGATTTATATATGGTTCCGGTACTCATATAATATTTGCACGATGAAAAGAAGAATCGAGAATATATTTGTTGTGATAAGAATGAAAGGTACGACTTAAGAACTAAGAAGGAAGGCTCCAGAATATGGCTTTGAAACTTGACGATGACTAAACATCCTCTTTTCAATTTTTATTAATTTAATTGGGGTGTTTTGATTGGTTGGTTTACAGGCATATCAATTTAAAGTTTGAACTTTCTTTTCTATGATCTATTTTCTTTTCTATGACCTGCACACACACACACATATAAATGATGAAGAGGGAATATTAATTTTATTTTTAGGGAAGCTGCTTTTTTCTTGAGACATGGGAGTTGATCGAGTTCTGTGCAGATTATCTGAAAAGCTTATGTATTAAGCACACAAGAATATTATGGGAAGTACTACTTGGTGCATTGAGATATTGGAAGCTGCTCTGAAAAGCTTACGTATTAAGTTTCTCAGAATAAAAAAAAAAAAAAAAAAAAGCTTATGTATTAAGCTCACAAGTATTTTGGGAAAGTCCTACTTGGTGCATGGAGATACTGGAAGCTACCATACAACTTTTTTTTCTTTCTTTTTCTGTTGCTTCTTTTTATATCTCCTTCACACTGACGCTGTAAAATAATATCTTAATTTACTCCATATCAATACATTTCCAATTCAAACTCTCTCTTCTTAATGTAGTTTAATAGAAATAAAATCTCTCTGTAACACATCCTCGTGTAGGAAATTCTATCTCACTTGTGAGAGTTGGAATTACAAACATTATACTTGCACGATGATTTTGGTCATTCTTTTAGGATTATTAATATATTTGCCCGTTGAAATTGTAATTTTCATCTCATTTAGTCCCAGTTCGCCCATTTTGTTCCACTCCTTTAAATAAATGTTAAATTAAAAGGTAACGTGGACATTTCGTTTCTTACATAGGCAAAGATAAACCCCATGCCTAGCGATGCGGTACTTACATGGAAATTTCACGCCATATTTATTAGGCTGCACGTGAATTGTAGTGAAAAACGTTGGGAAAACAAATTAGGATTACTAGGCTGCACAATGGTCTTTTACCGGAACAACAATGCTCTTATGTGCAAGATATTTGCCACCACTTTACAAGGCGAGGAGCAAGATTGGTTCCACACCTTGTCACCACGATCCATCCGGGGTTTTGATGATCTTTGTTTGGTTTCACCAAAGAATACTTATCCTACTGCTCGATCAAGAAAAAGTTCGACCATTTGTTCAATGTGAAAAAGAATCCAAAGGAGGCGCTTCGCGACTACATGAAGAGGTTCAAAGCAAAGAAGGTGAAGATAGTTAGATGCGACGACTCGATAGCAAGTGCATCCTTCCAAAAAGGACTCCCAACAGACCACCCATTATTTGGAGAACTGATGATTGCTACACTTGGAAGAACTACTAGAGAAGCTCGTGAAAGAAAGCAAGGTTGGCATATACTTGGACAAGCCAGTTGCGCAGCCTAAAAGGAACATAGACGATGACGAAGAACCGCCAACCAAGATGGTTCAGATCAATGGCATCTTCGCCGAATTTGAGCACTTGGGGGCCACCAACAATTCCAAAAAGAGGAAGATCTAGTAGGCTATACTAGTTTCACAGGTCCAAGCAGTCGACACCCAACCTGGACCCGTCGTTGGCTTCACCAAGTAAGATGCAAAAGGTGTCGACTTCCTATACGACGCTGCACTAGTAGTATCTATCTAACTATCCCATGCTATAGTTGAAAGAATGATGGTTGACAATGGAAGTGCAATCAACCTACTTCAGCTTTCAATAATTCAAAAGATGGGCTTGGAAAACACAATCATATGCCGAGTGAAGGTACTCACGGGATTCAACGGGCACACCTCGATTGCCATCGACCACATCACACTTGATGTGAAAACACCTCCAGTTGTCTCAAAGTAGACGTTCATGATCGTAAGCGACCCATCTCCCAATAATGGGATTCTTGGGAGACCTTGGTCGATCAAGTTGGATGCCATCACTTCCGTCAAGTATCAAAAAATTCGATTTTGCATCTCGGGAAGAAGAGTCGGAGAAATCAAGTCTAACTTGGCCGCATCTTGACGATGCACTGTGCAAGCATTGAAGGAATAAAAAAAGAAGACTTTTACTCCCGTAGAGGCTACTGAGGTCCGAAAGAACAAAGAAGCTTCCAAATAGCAATTACAACAAGAGGATTAAGAAAATGGTGCCCAAGCAAATGAGATAGGATGGAATTCTGAAGAGGACGCCGAGATTATTCTTGATCCCTAGCAGTTGAAAAAAATAGCTAGAATTGGCTCACGTCTAAGCCCAGCAGAGAAGGAAGAACTCACGGCTTTTCTTAGAGAAAATCGTGATATCTTTGCATGGTCACCTTCCGACATGCCCGTCATCGATCCTGAGGTAGCTTGCCACAAGCTGTACGTCGACCCTGCTGCCAAATTGGTGATCCAAAAAGGAAGACATTTTACACCTGAGCGAATGACGATCATCGAAGCAGAAATTGACAAGCTATTAGAGGCCGAATTCATAGAAGAAGTAACACATTCAACATGGCTTACCAACGTCTGTTAGTCATGAATAAAAAGAAGGGCAAATGGAAGGTTTGCGTAGACTACACCAACCTCAACAAAGATTGCCCTAAAGATCCTTATCCACTTCCCCAAATTGATCTATTGGTATATTTAACTTTTGGGAACCAGCTGCTCAGCTTCTTGGATGTATACTTCGACTACAACCAAATAGCCATGTACAAGCTCGACAAGGAGAAAACCGTGTTCGTGATCGAGCGAGGCACCTAGTACAACAAGGTTATGCCTTTTGTCCTTAAGAACGTCAGAGCCACTTACCAAAGGTTAGTAAACATGATGTTCAAGAAGCAAATTGGAGTACCAATGGAGGTCTATGTCAACGACATCATGGTGAAGGGCAAGCAGTGGTTAGACCACATCGGCAACTTGGCGGAAACTTTCAACATTCTTAGGGTACCTAGTAACCCAACGAGGAATCGAGGCACACCCAAAAAAATCTGAGTGATCCTAGAGACGAAATCTCCAACTACGTTGAAGGAGATCCAAAGCTTGACCGAACGAGCAGCCGTCCTCAATTGCTTTCTTTCGCGGCCCACCGATCCATGCAAGCTCTTTTTTCAAGGCCATCAAGAGGGCATAACGAGACAAATGGGATGACGAGTGCGAAAAAGTAGCAGTGAGCCATGCCTTCATACGAGAAGAGGTGAGGGCCTAGCTGCTAGTATTATACACTTCTAAAGCTTTTCTTGATGTATAAACTAGATACCCGAAGATTGAAAAGTTAATTTTGGATCTAGTTGTTACGGCTCGGAAACTCAGACCATACTTTCAAGCTCATATAGTCATCGTCATAACTCAATATCTTCTATGATAAATCCTACATGGTCCAGAAGCTTCTCAACGAGTGATGAAATGGGCCTTGGAACTTGGCCAATACGGTTTAGTTTTCTAACCTCGCAGAGCGATAAAAGCCCAAGCTTTGGCGGACTTCATAGTAGAATTCACGCCAAGCCTAGGCGATCCAACAGATCGGCCCCACGATGCCGCAGAAGTAACCGAGCACACCTTAGCCGTGCTTGCTCTCTTCAATGGAGACTTCTGGCATTTTCATGTCGATGACGCATCTAACTACAAAAGCTGGGGAGCAAGCGTGATCCTTATCACCCCAGACGATTCAATGCTCGAGCAGGCGGTCACTTTGGGCTTCAAAACATCCAACAATGAAGTAGTGTACAAGGCCTTACTAGTAAGCCTCCAAATGGCAAAAGACTTGGCAGTTAAAAAGCTTGAAATTCATTCCAATTCCTAGCTAATCACTAACCAGACTACTGGAGAGTACATGGTAAAACATTCGAGGATGGCATAATACCTAAAAAAGGTATGCAAGCAACTTGAAGCATTTAAACTTACATTCTCACTTAAGTTCTGCAGGCAGACAATGATTACGCAGATGCGCTAGCCGGCCTAAGCTTGGCCTTCGACCACCAACTTAAACGCTCTATTTCGATGAAGTGTCTAGACAAGCCAAGCATATAGGTGGAGCCAACAGCCGAAGTGTAGCAGGTTAGTGTAACTCCCAACTGGCAAAGTTTTATTATAGACTACTTGGCCAATGGCACACTTTCCACGAAAAGATTAGAGTCTAGAAAGCTCCAAATAAGGTAGCAAACTACTACATGTGGAATGACATTCTCGTCCGAAGATCCTATACTGGACTAGACCTGTAAATGGGTCGGGTTTATTGGGTTTGGGTTAGGTTCAACCCGACCCGTTAAGCCTAATAAGTCACCCGTTTACCTATTAACTTTTTTTTGTTACATTTTGCATTCCAATACAAATTACATATCTTTTACCCAAAATTACAAACATTAACTAATAGTCTAACATCTTTTATATATATGTATGTATCAAACTACAATATTCCAAATCAACTAATTAATAAAACTCCATAAGGGTTTTACAAAATGTGAAGCATAGCTATACGTCACGGGGCAATTGAACACCCAAAAATCTTCCAAATCATAAGATGCATCAGATTAATTGTTGATATTTCCATAGCCTCAGTGTTCTCTTCATCAATATCCATCTGCACTAACCATAAACACAAGATGCATCAGATGCCAAGGAAGTTGGGACAACGAAAATGTAGAGCAACATCTTAAATGGTTTTTGGAGGCTTGTTCTGTGTACTTTAAAAACCATATAAGATTTGTAGGAAACTTATGCCAGAAATAAAGTGGGGTCTCAAAACTGGAAATGCAGAACTTGTTGCTGTTTGGCGGCTATGCAACTCAACTTTGGACATGGTTTTTATCAATCAAAACTTAATGGAATTTAGTGAAATCCAATAAGTTTAATCATGGACATGCCTAGTTTTAAAATAAGTAAAATTGGACCAAACAGAAATCACAAAGGCAGGGAAATCAGAGCTAAAATAAGCTACCGGAAAACATAGTTAAGTTTTTTGCAATTTTAGATCCCATACTTATCTAGTTAAAAGAAACCTAAAGCAATGACTACTATGACTTAATGCAATCCAAACTAGAAATCAAAATGGACCCAGAATTCCCTAAAATCAAAAGAACTAATGTTTCTAAACTACATTGTAACCATCTACCAAATCCCAGTAGTCAAATTTCACACAATCCCATTTCAGAAAATAACCCAAACCCCACAATTTTGCAAACAATTCCAACAATAAATTCATTCCAAGCATCAAACCCATAAAGCAATTTTAATTTTGAACACCCACAAAAAAAAGAGACAACGAAAGCAGCATGAAACAAAAACCCAAATTGATGACATGGGTAAGCATTAATTTCATTCCAAATTCCAATCAATAAAAACCCACACTTTCAGAAGAACCCAAAAACAAAAACATAAGAAATCGAATCCAAAACAACAAAAAACCCATATTTGAGAGAGAGAGGAGAGGATTACCAGGAGCAATCTTGAGGAGGGACAAAAGAGGAGGGCAATCAATTAAGATGCAATTTAATCTTGTTGAAAAGATGCTAACTTCATTAACATAAGAAGAACAAAAAAGATAAAAAATCCTGTTGAAAAAAGGCTAACTTCATTAACGTTTTGGATCCGATTATGTTCAAAAATTTTAAAAAAAATTCCACACTTTCAGAAGAACCCAGAAATAACAAAAAACCCCAAATTTTATATAGAGGGTGATAGGATTAGCAGGAGAAATCTTGAGAAGGGACAAAAGAGAAGTTGCAAAAAGATGATGAGGGAGATAACGAGAGGTCCGGAGCTATAAGGGAATGAGCACACCAGTTTCTCAGAGCAACGGCATGCACGACCACGCGAGAGAGAGTGGAGAACTGGAGATGGACTGAGGTCTGATTGTCTGAGGGTTTTCAATTAGGATTATTGAAATTACACAAAAGTTTTCAATAAACGGGTGAAATGGGTGATTAACGGGTTAGCGGGTTCAACCAAAGTGACTCGTTAACCACTCGACCCGTTTATCACCTACCCGAAAGCTAATTTTAACGGGTCGGGTTGAAAATACCAGGTCTATACTGGACCTCATCTCTGTTGCTTAGCGCCTCCCGATGACCTAAAAGTTCTAAGTTTAATCCACGAATGTGTTTGTGGAAATCACTTTGGAGGCCGATCTTTAACACATATGGCTCTTAACGCAGGCTATTATTGGCCTACTATGCACAAAACGCTCATGAGTTAGTATTAAAGTGCGATCGCTGCCAACGCTACAAACCGGTACTGGGACTGCCTGCCAGCAAACTACACCCGTAGACAAGTCCTTGGCTTTTCATATAGTGGGTAATTGACCTGGTAGGGCCAATACCACCCGCTAGTAGGGGCAGATGCATGATGATCGTGGCAACCAATTACTTCACCAAATGGGTAGAAGCAGAGCCCATGATAACCACAACTCAGACGGACATAGAACGCTTCATATGGAGGAACATCATTTACCGATTTGGCATTCCTCAATCTATCATCACTGACAACGGCTTGCAGTTCATGGGCAAATATTTGGTGAAGTTCTTCCAAAAGTATGGCATCAAGCAGCACATGTCCACACCAAGATATCCTTAAGGCAATGGGCAGGCCGAAGCATCCAACAAGACGATCCTTGACTGCCTCAAGAAATCCCTCTTTGATAAGAAGGGAAAATGGCTAAATGAACTCCCCGAATGTCTATGGGTATATTACAGCACCAAAAGAACGAGCAACTGGTGAGATTCATTTCTCTTTGGCATTTGGTTCAGAAGCAATCATTCATCTTAATATCATTGTGCCAAGTATCAGCACTCTACTACCAAACATTGAGAAGAACAGTAAGGAGATGGCCGCAAGCTTAGACATGGTAGAGGAAAAGCGCGAGCAGACCATCACTCACATCGCAGCCTATTAGCAGCAACTCCTTTCCAGCTACAACAAAATGGCCAAGATCCAGCAGTTCCAACCCGAAGATTTAGTCTTAAGGAAAACCTTAATCACTGCTCATAGAGAAGGCTCCAAAAAGATGGATCCCATATGGGAAAGTCTGTACAAATTCAGCAGAGTAGGCGGCAATGGTAATTACACTCTCGCCACTATGAACAACAAAGAGATCGAGAAGCAGTGGAACACTTATAATTTGAGATAGTACCATGTGTGACCTCCCGCTACATCAAAGCCTGAAGAACTCGAGCAGCTCAATGGGCACTACTTTGTGAGTTGAGGATTATCCAGTTGTTATGCAGTCTCTACTTTACAGCTAAGTTTTTGTTCATTTCACTCGTTTTTCAATGAGGAGCTCAGAAGTAATTTACAACTTGGCTCGACTACATGTCTACAACAACTGATCACCCATGCATTTTAAAAGAAGATCGCGCCATTCTTAAGGACTCATCGCAGGAATTGTACCCCTCGAAGGGTCAACCTTGCTCTTCAGTGCGAGAGGGTAAACCAATTTCTTGACACCCACATGGGTTTGCTCTCCAAAGTGAGAGAATAAACTCTACACCCTGAATATCTAGACGTGGATGAGGCGGGCTGTCCTAGTATAATTAGATGCACGATGGCTTGCACTGGGATTTCTAAAAGTAGCCACAATGGCCTTTTTCAAGGCTGAGCTAATTGAAGAATTTTAGGTCTCTTGGCCTAATCAGTGGGGAACTGGGCCTTAGAGACGAATGGGGCATATAACGCAGTACGCCATATTAACGGCTGCCTTAGAACCCTAAAGCTGCTATCGAGTGCACTAAGGTAGCCTATGGTTTCTGGAAGACTGCCTACGGTTTGCCCTTCTAGCGGTAAAGTTGCGTTAGACTTATACAACCACACATTCTTGTGAAAGGTTAACAAGCTAGCGTGCATATATGAATCTTTATCCATTATCGACATGCTATATAGTCGATAAGCTTCACCTCTGCCAAGAGCAGAACAACTTGCACCAAGTCCTAAAATGTTGTGATACTTGGTACGCAACCTATAGACTTGGAGAAAGCCAAGGTTAATAATCTAGTGGTTATGCAGACTTGCCTGCTTCTGTAAGTAAGGCGTTCGGCTGCCAACCCTATAGCTAACAACTTTGCAAAGTTCTACACCAACACCTACGACAACATAGGCTACGTGGGCGAATCTACTTATAGAAAAGTAGCACACCTGCCACTGGATTATAAAGTATAAAGGTTAGGGCATGAACAAAAGAAGTGAAGATAGAGAAAAGTGAAGGAAACAAGTTTATTAAATTTTCTAGCAAAATTGATAAACAACTAGCAAAAGACCGAAGGAGTTCAAGCAAAAGCAACAAGGAAAACAAAAAAAATCCTAAAGGCTACCAGAAGAATACTATTCAGCAGTTTGGAAATCCCACGACTACTTGGTCGCCACACCTTCAGTAGATGTGACGCTCTCAGTAGCAGCACCATCCGACACTTCACCCCTAGTTGCCCCAGCTTGGGCACCAACTTCTTCGACTACTTCACCAATAGAAGACTTAAAAGTGAAGGCAAACAAGTCTTTCAGAAAAATAAAGAAGGTCTCAAAGTCTTTACCAGAAAACTCAAAGTTAGACAGTCGCCCAAAAAGATGGTCTATATAACCCAGCTTGTAGAAATAAGCTTGACTCTGAGTAAGCGAAGCCTTGAACCCAGTTTTCTCACTCTTTAACTGCTTATTCTCCTCGAGCAAATAAGCACGGACCCGCTGCAGTTTTTCCACTTTTTTTTTTTTTTTTTTTTTTTTTTTTCAAACTATCGTTGATCTTTAAAGCACCTTAGAGTTCTAGCACTTGAGGCTCAAGCCTATCAACAACATTCTTGAAGTGGATCACTTGGTTGTAAGCAGTAATCAGTTCTTCATCCTTTGCGTAAGCAGCGGAGCGGAGCTCAGAGATAGCACGATCGATGTCTTGAATTTGAGGTATGTAACACCCAATCTCATTCTCTGCACTTTCATACTTTACTTGGATCGCGTCAAGCCTAGTCTTCAAATCTACGATCTCTTAGTGAGCGGTCTCAAGCTGCAAAGAAGTAGTGGCAGAGATTTAAAGCAGTAAGCTCAGATTCCAGCTTCTTGACTTTTTTGATCGAGGAATAAGCTTCAACTGCCACAGTTCTTGCTACTTTATTGGCAGCCTTTGTTACACCCACCCCTTTATTAATGTATAATTCCAGATTTACCCTAGAAATTTAACAGAATTATCGATTTGGTCCCTCTTTCTTGTCAAATTCGGATCTAGATTTGGGATTTTGTCCCCCCTTCTAAACTGCTACATGGCAGCACCCCCGTTCTTTCTCCTTTTTCGCTTACCCCATGACCCCCCATTTCTCTCTCTCTTTCCCTTTTTCTTTTCACTCATTGCTCACTCTATGCTCTCTCGAACTCACTCTTTTCTCTCCCTCTCTTCACCGTGAGTTCTCACTCACGCTCACACACCCATACTACCGTCCTATCGACGACATCACCATCAAAACCCCGTTCTCTCTTCTTTTCTCGCCATTACTAGGACGACAGGAACCTAGAAAAGTTTCTGGCGAGTTTGGTTGTTTTCTGGCAAGGTAAGCCTCGGATCTTCCTCTCTCAGAGTTGGTTTGATGCTTGGATGTGATTTTAAGTGTTGTACTTGTGATTTTCCAAGGTTCTAGGACGAGATCGACACGGAGGAGAGGTGCACCCATTTTCAGCGAACCTGTGTGCGTGTCGAGGGAATTTCTGACCATCACCGGTCGATCTACAGCAAACGAAGAGTATAAATCTCTTCCTTTTTCTTTGTTCTTCATTTTGGTATGTAGATCAGGGCCTAAAACCCCGGGTTGCTGTCGGCTAGAGCTGGGAAAGCTCCGGTGTTTTTCCTCGTCGAACCCAGGCCTTTCAGGGCGATCCAAACCCTCGGGTCTTAGACCCGTTTTAAACCAAGCCCAATTCCCTAGCCCGTTGCATTTTTTTATTTTTAGTTATTTAAAAATCTAAAGGCCTTGGCCTTTATATTCAAGGCCTTTGGCCTGTTTACCCTCCAACCTAAAACCTTAAGGCTGAGGCCTTCGGGCCTTTTCCAGACAGAGCTTCAAGCCCTTTTTATTTAAGGCCTTTGGGCCATTAAGAAATCAGGGCCTTCGACCCAGCTTGACTAAACCCTAAACCCTAAAACCTTAGGGCCCAACTCGGATCTAACCCAAACCTAGTTGACTCGGGTTAACCCGACCCAGTTTGACTCCGACTCGTTGACCCGGTCAACGGTTATTGTTGACTTTGACTTTGATCGGTCAACAGTCAACGTTGACTTTTGTGGTTGACTTTTTCGGGTTTCGTTCGAGACCCCTCATAGGCTAATTTTGACGTTCTGGACCAGGTTTTGATGTCCCTTTCCCAAATAAATTTGTTTGAATATAGTTTGACTGTATATTATGGCAATTGTTTTTGCGCTAGTAGCACGGTTTTTGGTGGTGCAGTACTTTGAGTGGACCCCTTCTAAAATGCATGTTTTCTTAGTAGAATTGCACGCATGAAAAGCATGAGTTTATAAGTATGTTTTATGAAATGCTTTATGAGATATTGTTCTTACTAAGATTACTTTGAATTATTACTATTTTTCCTATAACCTGTATTCTTTATATAATATCTGCTAAATGATATGATATTTAGAATACGTTTTGAACACCTCTTTATAGTATAGATGATAGATGACGTTATACTATGAAGTTGATTTTCTATATTTATATGTTCAATGATGTTGTATTTACCTAGTGGTCCTAATTTTCGCTACGAGACAAGGGATAGTTTCCGGTCCATCCCGGGCGACGGGTGGAGTTGGCATAGGGCCTGGAATGTGTTTCCTCTGGCTATTTAGCACAAGGATAGGGAGCTGGCATAGGGCCTAAAGCGATATTTTTCTCTGACTGTATGCTCAGGGATGGGGATATGGGATAGGGCCTGGAGAGATATGTGGACATTTTTCACTAGTGATTATTATATACGAGTTATGATTTGGGACATTTCACGGCATACTAGGTTTCGGAAAACCTATGTTTATCATGATATGTATGTTTTCATAAAACCTGGGTGTTAGTATGTTGATAACTGTTTTATTATATGTATATCAAATTGGTCCACTTATGTTTGTTTTGCGCCCCCTTCAGGAGGTAGGAACGAGGATTACGATCTGAGCTACGAGGCGTTCCCCTACCAGTGATATCGTGCTATCTACTTTCGGTTTCGACACTTTGTGTAATAACACTTCTCTATCTTAATTTCTGCTTGTAATCTGTATTAGACATATGCTTTGAACATGTACTGAGTTACCTTGTTATTTTTTCGTGTTGGCAGTTGAATATTATTATTAGTGTGATTATGTTTCTGCTGCTTTATGTTTAATCATACTCTCGTTTAGCCATGTTATGCATGCTTGTGAGCATTTTCTCAGTTTTTGCTTTAATTGAATGGCTTACGTCACCCTTCGGGTGTCGGCCAGCACGTGTTCATCCAGATGTCCAGAAGACATCGAGATCGAGGTATGTCAGCTTTGGTATCTTTTTGATCAATGAACATAGACTCATCTGCTAGAATCGCCATTTTCTACATCATGGCCAGCATAACAGTCCTCATATACTCGGTCGAATGCTTCGCGAATGAAATTGGGGCCAGCTACCCTTTTGATGCCATCGACAAATTTGGCATATAAATCCATGTCATCGAGTAGATTTTGTCTCAAAAGCACACAAATCTCAGCAGTTTCCCCAAACAGAGGCTTGGTGGATTTCTCACAACTAACGAGCAGTTTCATTCTTCTCAGCAGACGAGTTGGTCTCAACAGTAGAGGGAAGGGTTTTTAGCACCACTTTAGCAAGCAGAGGCACCTTGTTGCTCTTCATATTAGCAAGCCTCTCCAAAGGTGAACCAAACTTAGCCCCAGACGGGTGTTTTGGCACAAATTTTGGCACTAGAGACATGGAGGAACTTCTACACTGAGTAATCCTATCAGCAACCGAACTAGCAACCTTTAGGACGGCAGGCATCATTGGCACAAATTTAGCGGCCTCATCATTCTCACCTTTAGGAGAGGTCAAGTCAATCACAAGCTTGGGGGCAGCTGGTGAACCCTTACGAATAGCGGAATAAGTCTTCAGCTTTTTCTTCGTTGACATCTCTTGAGCCAGTAGGGAAGGTCTCTTTTTCCCACCTTCATTTACAGCAGGCTCCACGACAGTGATCAAACGAGCTAATGCCTCTGCCTTAATTCACTTTATCTCCTCTTTTGGAGGTAGCCCACCTTTCTCCCTACGATGAAGACTAAGTAGCCAACCCCATCACAATACTTAGAAAAGATACCTAAAGTGACATGCACTTTCTTCACTTCTGTAAAAGTCTTAAGAGTTGAGCCAAACTCCGAATCTACAAAACCAGCAGGAAACAATCAGAAGATTAGAGAGCAACTTAGCACAAATACAAAGTAGCCAAGAGGTTAAGCAGCCTACTTACTAGATATAAAAATCGTTAGAACACACACAACTCGGGGGAAGAATCAGACTCCCACTCTCCACTTATCTCCAAAGTCTTTTTGGATCAGTCATATGATCTCCCTAGCTCGAATGATCGAAGAGCCTATGATAGGATAACAGCTGCCCAACTCCCTCGATGTGGCCTATGTCAAAAGAGTACCAAAATTCGTTGACGGTTAGATCTAAGTCAAAGAATTGGCTTAGATTGAGGAATCCCATCATCACACGGACTGCATTCAGAGAGCATTGAGCGGGATCACACTTTATAGAGCAAAGTATTTCCTAGAAGCAATGAGGCATGGGAAAGGTAAATCCCAACACAGGAACTTGATGGCCTTCCGAGCCCCACCACATGGTTCACGGTTGTTACCATCCTTGACATGCTTTACACGCACTCCCAACGGAATATCATGTCTATTCGCCCAAAGGAAGTCTCTAAACAAGTCATCATAGCTAATTTTAAAGTGACCATCCTTAAAGTAGCCAACCTTGCTCAAAGACTCGCCTTGACGATACAATGGCGGCACCCCATCATCATTCTTCTGGCTTGAGGAAGACACGCTTGAAGAAATTCTACAAAAATGTGAAGAAAATTCATTAAACGGTTGCCTAAAAAAAAGGTGAAGCAGCTCTCGGCCTAACTAGGTGGGCCAAGCCTGGTGGCCCGCTACTTACCCTTTTTTCTCTCATCCATAGGCCCAAGCCCAACATGCAAAAAAAAAGGCCTAAGCCACAAGAGCCTAGCAGCCGTGCCAGGCCCCACGACCTTGCTTATCCTCTCTCACCCTTGCAGGTCTCACAACCCAATTTCACTAGAGGAAGGTTGGTGCTCCACTTCTCCCCGTGGACTGATACCCACTCATCTAGCCTGTTTCCTGGCCCGCACCAGCCATACCAACCCTCGGCGCGAGCTTTTTTCACACATCCTCGACCCCCCTTGAGCCAAATTTCAAGCCCCAGGCTCCCAAAGAATTATGAGGACAAGGAAAAATTAAAATTTTCTTACCTTGAAGTGGCGTGAAGACGAAGCAAGCAATGAAAAACAATCCTTTGCACGGGCAAGATGTAAAAGATTGCTAGAGGAGGGGGAACAAATATCCTCTAAGTTTTCTCTCTCTTGTTGGGAAAATAAATCGCTCTTAAAAGTTGATTTAATAATCCACTTAAGGTGGACTTAAATAAGTTTTGGGAGAAATTTATTTCATTTTCCTAGAATGATCTAATTTCCAATTAAAGAGGGAATCAACATCAAATAAGAAACAATCCTATGTTTCCTAAAGCAAGATCTCTACACTTGCTGCTCTTTCCTGTGAGCAGCTCAACAGGTGTGGGGGCATTTGTGGAGCCAAAAATAATCAAGAAAAATATGGAGGCGACAAGTGGATTTTTAGGCAAAAAAGACAAGATTACCCTTGAGGCACACTGGGATTTCTACGCGCATGCAGCGGACAATCATCCCTCAATCAAGGTTAAAAGTGATCAAAATAGGTATTTATTTAAAACCTATTTCATCAACCCTCATCAAATCTTCCCCACAAGGTAACTCCCAAATTATTTCCTTCAAATTTTATTAATTAGCTAATTAATTGATTTATTACTCAATTAATTCATTAATTAGCTAATTGATGGTGATTAATGATGAGTCCATATTATACCATATATTTTACCCTAAACTTATTTATATTTTATTGGTTTTTTGGGTAGAATTTTGATACTTTGTTATATATTTTCAATGTAGGACATTCGACTTCCTCTAGAAAAACATGGTCAAATGGATGAATTTTGGAGTGATTCTAATTGGAGGATGTTCGTGAGTCTTTCAAAATGATTGTATCAAAATTCCAAATTTTTCTACCAAGCCGTTTGATGAAAAGAAGGTCCAACGTGCAGATTTCCCATATTGATGTTTTTGGACATTTTGGGTATTTTGGAGGTAAGATTGCATATTTTGAGGAAGATTCCTGTTGTGGATTTGTTAGGGACATCTCAAGCTTTAAAAAAAGACCATTTGGGACCAAATCGAAGTTGATTTGGTCGGTCAAAAGTTTGATTTCCTAATAAGTCCGAATTTCAGTTCAAATAGGAAACGTTTTATTTCCTAGTTATCTTATTCTATTGTGTTTCCTAGTTTTTAGAAGACCTTTTCTAGTAAGGATTTTATTTTGTGGTAGTATAAATAAGGCTTTTTAGCCATTAGGAGGGGGAGATAACGCATGCACTACTTTGGAGCTTTTGACGATTCAAGTTTATTTTCAAGGTGTTTTCTATCCATTTTTTTAATAATATTTTATTTTATGATTGTTCGTAACTAGTTTTGTTTGCTAGGGTGAGGCCACGAGCCTTAGCAAGAATATGTAGTTTCTTTTCAATTTTCTTATGATATTATGCATGCAAGTTTTGAATTGTTAATCACCGGTTTAAACTGCCTAATTGTATTGATGATTAGCCACCATTAGGATATTTAGAAAAGTAATATGATGCAATTTTGCCGGAGGGCTATCCCTGGAATTGGCGCTAGCTTCTTGTGGTTAATATGCGTAACTTCTTAGGATGGACAACACGTCTTAAGGGTTATATGATTTTTCAAACGGATTTCACAAAACTTAATGAGTCTTGCATGTTCACATTCAATCCAGACGCCACAGACGGGTTGCATGTTAGATATGCATTATGTGTTGGAGGTTCCAAGTAGAGAATACTTTAGGAAAACCTAACCTTCAAAATATGCATGTGTAATTCACAAGTAATTGGAAGAACTACGTAGAACTGTTAAGGTGACGGCGGAACCTTAATTCTTAAATAGATTTTCAAAACTATTTTCTTTTGTTTTCTTTACTTTCCCAATTTATTTAATTGTTTTTAATTAAATTCATTTTTAATATTTTAGGTCATAAAATCAACTTCTTCCAAACTTTGTTTTCAAATAATTAATTAAGATTTGGTTTTAACATAAATTATTCATTCAATCCCAGTGGAGAATGACCTTGCTTGAGCTGTTATACTCTGACAACCTTGTACTCTTGCAAGTATTTTTATCCATACTTTTGCATGTGGTAAAAATCTCTGTCAAGAAGTGTGAAATAAGTTTAGGGGTGGGAAAGTAAAATTTTAGGATTTTAATTTTTGTGTCAAGTTAAAATTTTTCTTTCTTTTTAAGTTAATATCCATAGATTAATTTAAACGTTAAAACAAATGGACATGGTGAAGATTAGTCCCACAGTAGAGTCTTTTCTATTTATCGTTGCTTAGACACTAATTCATGAATTATACTTTAAAAACTGGCACATTCACATCAACATGGTTTGTGGGGAGTGAGATTGAAACACTTACTTTTAGTCCATGTAAATTTTTAATTTTAATTCTTAGTAAAGTAAAGTTTAGTTCTTGTTTTAAAAACATAATAATTGTTCCACTCGAGGCTTTGCTTAGTAACTAGGCTAGTCCCACCTAATCAGCAGTGATTCTTGAGTAAAACGGTAGAGTTTTGGCATAGGGTAGAGTGGTTAGTTGGTTTCATAGCCTTTCCAGCTCGAGTTAATAAGTCCTTAGGAGTGTTCTACACATAGTGCCCTAAAGCCTTAGGGTTTGGGAGTCATTGACCTAAAGCTCGTTATATGGGTTAGATCGAAAGGTTAAGTGAACTGGCATTGCACGACCACTACTGTTACTATATATGAAAACAAAATGAAAAAGAAAGAAAAAAGAAAAAAAAGAAGTTTTGTTAGTATATGTGGAATAAAAAAGACAAGTTTTATTACACATAGTGCTTCAAGGGCCGTTGGGGCTTGATCCTGAAGTTGGATGAACGTTGAATGACGAACGGATCTTCAAGGGCTTTTGGGCTTATTCTTGAAGATGGATGAACGACGAACGAAGAACGATGAACGATGGATGAACTTCAAGGGGCTTTTGGGCTTGATTCTTGAAGAACGGATGTGTGGATCCAAGGGCCGTCAGGGCTTGATTTTAGAAGGTTGATGAACGTTGCTTCAAGGGCCGTTGGGGCTTGATCTTGAAGGTGGATGAATGGATGAACAATGAATGGATCATCAAGGGCTTTTGGGCTTGATCTTGAAGAACAGTTGTGTTGATCCAAGGGCCGTCGGGGCTTGATCTTGGATGAAGAATCGGCACATGACCAAAGGGCTTGTTGATTCTTCAAAGGTTTTGGCGAAGTTTCTTCAAGGGTCGTTGGGCTTGATCTCGAAGGTGGATGAACGTTTCTTCCAGGGCTGTTGGGGCTTGATCTCGAAGAACGATGAACGAAGAAAGAAGAACAAAGAACGAACTTCAAGAGAATTCTCTTCCAATTTGGGAGTAGAGAAATGTATTTGTGAATTGGTGAATGAAAATGAATGAAATGGCTTCTTATTTATAGAATTCCAAAACTTGATTTTTGGATTTAAATAATCAGATGAAATAAATCATTTCTGCCAGGTGTTGACACGTGTCATATTTGACGGCTTTTCTGACTCATTTCAATTTTCGTCGAGTCACACGCTATGTGTAAAATTTATGTAATACATGACCATTGAAACTTTGACCATCGGTCAACATTTATTTTACCGAAATTTTGATGTCTACAAATGCCCCCACTTCAAGGTGCGTCATATACATGTGCTTGTCACGTGTAGAAGATGCGTTTTGAAGTTCGTAGACGTCGATCCAATGGCCGTTGAGGCTTAATCTTGGATTGGGCTGGAACTTTCTTCAACTTTGCTGGGGACGACTCGGCACGTGTATTTGTTGTGCTTGTTGGCTTTCCACAGGCTTCATCTTGAACTGGTTTTGATTCAAGGGTGATGGACACTTGATCTTGAATCGGATCTTGATTTCTCCAAGGGCCGTTGTGGCTTGATCTTGAAGGTTGATTCAAGGGTGATGGACACTTGATCTTGAATCGGGCTTTTGATTTCTCCAAGGGCCGTTGCGGCTTGATCTTGAAGGTTGATTTAAGGGTGATGGACACTTGATCTTGAATCGGGCTTTTGATTTCTCCAAGGGCCGTTGCGGCTTGATCTTGAAGGTTGATTCAAGGGTGATAGACACTTGATCTTGAATCGGATCTTGATTTCTCCAAGGGCCGTTGCGGCTTGATCTTGAAGGTTGATTCAAGGGTGATGGACATTTGATCTTGAATCGGATCTTGATTTCTCCAAGGGCCGTTATGGCTTGATCTTGAAGGTTGATTCAAGGGTGATGGACACTTGATCTTGAATTGGGCTTTTGATTTCTCCAAGAGCCGTTCAGGCTTGATCTTGCAGGTTGTCGGACCACGAGCGGCTTCGTATGACAAGCGATCTTCGATTTAGTTGAGGATGAATCAGTATGTGCAGTTGTATAACCCATGCTGCATTATTCTCTGCTTTGTTTCTTTTGCATGGCAGGCAGGCACGAGGTAGAAGTGTTGGTCTGTTTCTCTGTTTAATCTTTCCAAGTGCTGACCGATCGCTCTATTTCTCTTTGTCCTGTAGGCAAGAGCAAGGGTAAAGGAAAAACATGCCATGAGATATCTTTGCCTTTGACTCTGATGATATGAGATACTTTTGCTTTTGAAGAAGTATCTTTCCACAAGTTTATTCTTGAACTGGGCTAGAGAGTTTTTTTTCTTCTGCTAGATTTTCTAAAAGTCAGAGCTTACCCATTTATCTAGAGTTGAAGTTGATTCAAGAGTGGTGAACATTTGATCTTGAATTGGACTTGTGATTCCTTTAAGGGCCGTTTGTGGCTTGATCTTGAAGGAAATTGACCATGAGCGACTCTACGTGGCAAGTGATCTTTGTGAGCCGACTCAAGAATTTGAGGGTCAAAATAAGTCCATCAAATCCAGAGTATGTCAGATCTTGATGATGTGAAATACTTTTGCTTTTGAAGAAGTAGCAGACGGCCCAACACATGTTTCGTCGTGCTTGTTTCTACATGCTTCAATGTATCATTTTCCCTTGCCTTATCTGTTTCCCTTGTAGAAGCGGCATCTTCTCCAGTTTTCTCCCATACATGTGTGGCATCTTCTCTTGCAATATTTGTCGTACTGATGCATGAGTGGAATGCAAATGCTAGGTAAGCAATTAGGGAAGGGTTTCCAGGCAGTCGGTTCTGGATCGGAGAGTTGATTCCAAATGCTGGCTGATTGTTCTCTTTCTCCTTGTCTTGCAGGTGAGAACAAGGATAAAGAAAAGGAAGGGAGAAAGCGTGATATGAGATACTCTTGTTTTTGAAGAAGTGGTGACGATTTGCCAGCGTTGCACAACGAAGCTTTGCTCTTCGGCGACGGTGCTAGCTCATCGTTGATCCTTCTGCTTCAATCTTTTTGCATAGCAGAAGTGGTGCACAATCTTTGTATTTGAATGGTGAGCCACCACCGTATCAACTGGGTTGATGTATTTGACGAAGAAATTCGTGACCTTGACAACAGTTGAGGATGAGTGCTTGAGAGCAATGCAAGGTAAGCAACCAGGCAAAGGTTTCGGGCAATCAGTTCCAGATCGGAAGTTTATTTTCAGGTTTCGACTGATTGCCTTCTTTCTCCTTGTCTTGCAGATGAGAACAAAGACAAGGAAAATGACAGGGAGAAAGCGTGATATGAGATACTTTTGCGTTCAACCCTGATGATATGAGGTACTCTTGCTCTGGTGTGATTTATTTACAGAGGTATTCTAGGGAATGAGGAATATTGAGTATTTCGAGAGGTTTTGTTGGAAATGCATTCTGGAAGAGCTTTGGCATTTTTGCAGGTCTGCCCTACCGTAAATGATGAGGGTTGGCCTATATAGGGATTTCCGAGTAGCCGGTAGTGATACTGTTCGTTTACTCTTGTCAGCGACAGTGGGTAACTAGAACAGTAAAATTCACGCGTTTTTAGACCCGTCCGTGACTTCTGCAAAGCCGAGACAACACGTGAAGGGTGGCGACAAGATTTTGAAGAGGTGACACCTCTTCCATTTTTGAGCAAGCAATTCTTCGATTTTTGAACAAGCGACAAAGCTTTTGAGGTTTGGAGGATAGTGTCAAGCCTCCTTGATTTTGGCCCGTGACCCCCTCAAAGTTGAGATTGCACATGAAGGGTGCTGATAGATTGATCCAAAAAATTTGGCTTTTGAAAAAGCAGTGCATCTTCGATTTCTGAACGAGCAGTTCTTCGATTTTTGGGTAGGCAGCTCTTCAATTTCTGAGTAGGCGGCCTTGTTGCTTCTTTTTTATGGAGGCATTGATTGCTTCCCCAAAGCACACTTGAGAATTGCTACTTGCAAAAGTTCCCCTCTTGTACCTTTGAGATCTTGATTTGTCTGACCTCTTATTTTCTTCAAAACCTTCAGAAAATGTCTTGCCTATCTGACCGTCGTCTTGACTTGAATGCCGGGGAAGAGGCTGTGATGTCTTCTCCGGACAACGTATGGCACCCATCCTTTTTATCCTCGAACGATCCTCTTACAGTTGGGGATTCGGTGATGAAGAATGATATAACAGCCACGGTGGTGGCTATAAATCTTTTCACCCCCAGAGACAACAGGGTGTTTTCCAAGTGGTCCGATGAGCTGGCTGTCCAAGACTCTTTGGCCTTTAGCGTCCAGTGCACGAGCTCTATATCAAACATGGGCCAACGCCTTCTTGTTCGAACTCGTCAAGTTGAGTCGTTGATGGCTGAGGTGGCGAGCCTTAAGCAGGAGATCAGAGGGCTTAAGCATGAAAATCGGGAGTTGCACATGCTTGTCAACAGCTACTCGACGAGCATGAAGAATAAGCTTGACCAGCTGCAAGAATCTGATAGTCGGATTCAAAGTGATCATCATATGTTTATGGCTTTATTCCAGATGCATCTTTTGCCTTCGTCATCTGGAGCTTCACCAAGTGTTGAGGCTCCGGATAATCAAATTCCAGCACCTCATCTTCCTGCAGCTCCGCCGAGTACTGAGGCTCCTCGTGACCGTCCTTGAAGATTCCCTACTTGTAAATTTGATTTGAATTTTTTTTTTGGACATGTATAATGTAAATTTATGTAAAATTTTAGAGAAATAAATAAAATAGACTTTATGTATCTTAATGCATTTTTTTGGCCATATACATATTATATATATATATATATATATATGTATACATGCGTTTTGTTTTTGTTTTTTTTTTGGTGCTGACCATCATCACTCCACCAATAACTTTGCTTTCTTCTTTTTTTTTTTTTAATTTTTTTAAAATTCTTTTCTTCCTTCTGCTTTCACATGGTGCCCATGCATCCAGATTCATTTTCACGTGTGCCAGTAAATTTTGCTCCACCATCCCCTTTTTTTATTATATTTTTTCTATATAAATTTGGACAATCGACTGAGGAATTTTACAAGAAAGGACGAAGACGGATGGAGGTGTGCTAGAGGCGAGCAAAGCGTCGAGCTTCACGACCGGCTAGTCGTTTGACGGCGGTCGTTGAAGTCCTTCGTGGCGGATATGGTGGATGCAGAGGAGAGGAAATGGAGCATTCTCGTCGAGCGGAAGGAGATGGAGGGCACGGGTTGCTGTGGAAGAGAGGGAAGTGTGGACGTGATCTTGAAGCTGACGCCGTAGCAGAGACACCTGATGGCACCACTTTAAGCAACGCCTGGCTGACCAGAAGTAGCCCACACGCTGCTAACCCGTACATCGTGAAGGCGGCGGAAGGTTCAGGTTCTCGAGATGGGGCAGTGGATGAAGGCAAGCACCAGAGCTGGAGTCGAGCCTGGAGCTGAGCATCAGAGCTGGAGCTGTGGAGGACGGAAGAAGCTGGACTGCTGCTACTGCCTTTGCCGTGTGATGAACTGTTTGTCACAGGTCTGCTCGTATGCAGTCCAGAGAACCACCGCCATCTGCTTATTGATCTCGACACCGTTGGTGTGCTTGGTGACGTTCCAGACACGACCGGTACGGCCGTGGTAGAACTCGCGAGGCATACCCTTGTGGATGACGCCGTTAATCTTAACGTCGACATGGCCACTGATCTTGTAGGTCTTGAAGTAGGTGGAGTGGGATCGTCTGGTGGCGGAGCAACATCGAGTGGTAGTCGCAGACGATAACGAGGAGAAGCAGGATGACGGGCACGCGGACAAGATCCGATCCTTTGAGCTCTCCCAATCGACCTTTAAGGACTCACGGTGGAGGACGACTCACAGCACTATGTAGCACCACCTACTATCAGTCGAGAAACCTCCTTTGGTGATGGTTTCAATTTGGGTTAGGGTAGTACTGGGAGATGGATTTGACCCATTTGTTGGTGAATGAAGGGTCGCTAGTCTAGAGGCAGGAAGACGAGGACAACGCCTTAGGGGCTGATGGTGCTTCCACCTCATTTCGTGGGCCCATGACCGCTGCTCTGCTCAATGAAAAGCTCTGGGAGCTCGTTATCCGTATTTTCTGAAAGAGGATTTTGCAGTGGATTGAAGCCTCTGTTTTGCATACAGATTTGTTTGGGTGCTGGGTCGAGGGGGAGTAGCCAACCGCGCAGTTGCTCTTGTGGATGAACTCCAGTTCTTTGCATTCTTGGAGGGAAATGAAGTTGTGGAGGACGAGGCGGCGGCGACCACCTTTTTCTGCCTTTCCCATCTCAATTCTCCGCTACTGGGTGTAAACTGAAGTGCATGCAAGATGTTGATGAACTCATGGTCAAACAATTCATCTCCCCTTGCTAATCGCAGTGGCTCCATTAATAACTCGGCAATATTTGAACAGTGGCTATTGTCTTGACATAAAAGTAGGTCATATCCAAGAACATGCAATCTTGCCCAGCATATATCAAAACCCAACTCATCAACAGAGTGAGTGTTGCAGCTATCAGCCGTGTATATCACAATATCCTCACGTGACGGAATAATAGTTTTCT
Source organism: Crataegus laevigata (assembly GCA_963580275.1). Lineage (NCBI taxonomy): Eukaryota > Viridiplantae > Streptophyta > Magnoliopsida > Rosales > Rosaceae > Crataegus > Crataegus laevigata. Next base: position 9,804,667 of record OY756941.1, read on the forward strand.
GGATCGCCATCCTGGAAGTGAAAAGCCCACATTTGAAATCATCCACGTATTTGTTTAAATAACAGATGCAAAACGACACTTGTTTGAGATATGGTCAGTTGTCTATAAAATGGAGAGCTTAATGGCAGTGGGTGTCTTGATTAATTTTTTAGAGGAAGAGGGAGGATTTGAGAGATGCAATTGGTGGGGGAATTTGGGTCTGGATTTGAACTGAGAAGTCGGCTATGTTGTAATTGCGGATGGGTCGAGCATTTGTGAGGCTTTGGCCGAGTGAGGATGGGCCCGGATTTGGGCTAGTGGAGTAATTTCCTTGCTGGATTTGGGCTTGTGGTTTGAGCCCTTTGTTGCTGCTGGGCTGAGACACATATGCATATGTATTTCTTTTTTTTCTTTTTTTTTTATTTTTTTTAATACATAATAATAACATATGTATATATTTTTTCTCTCTTTTTTTGGTAAATACACAAACATATGTATTCTTTAAAAAAAAATGAAGTATTTACATTGATGATATGACTGTACTTGAAGTTTTGAAGTTTCAAGTTGCCTACGTACCCTTCCAACGAAAGGGATCAAGTCAAAACGTAGTCCAAATACATGCATTTTTTTTCTTGGTGCCGTTTGCAATTTTAACTCGTGCAGGCAAGGAGCGTCGGTGTTGTCACCTCTTAGACTCGTGCGAACGAGGAGAATTTTGCCATGCAATTTGGGCTTGTGCCGGCGAGGAGCCTTGGTGTTGCCTTTTATGCTCATGTAAGCCAGAAGCCTTGTGTTGCATTTTATGCTCGTGTAAGCCAGGAACGTGGATGTTGCCTTTTATGCTCGTGCAGACCAGGAGCCTTGGTGTTGCCTTTTATGCTCGTGCAGACCAGGAGCGTTGTGCCATGCAGTTTGGGCTTGTGCTGGCGAGGAGCCTTCGTTTGTGCAGTTTAGGCTCGTGCGAACAAGGAGCATCCATTCATGCAGTTTAAGCTCGTGCGAACAAAGAACGTATGTTAATGCAGTTTAGGCTCGTGCGAACAATAAGCGTTTTTGTCTAGCAGTTTAGGCTCTTGCAGACAAGGAGCATCGGTGTTGTCGCCTTTTAGACTCGTGCGAACGAGGATCATTTTACCATGCAGTTTGGGCTCGTGCCGGCGAGCAGCCTTGATGTTGCCTTTTATGCTCGTGCAGACCAGGAGCCTTGTGTTGCCTTTTATGCTCGTGCAAGCCAGGAGCGTTGATGTTGCCTTTTATGCTCGTGCAGACCAGGAGCCTTGGTGTTGCCTTTTATGCTCGTGCAAACCAAGAGCGTTGTGCCATGTAGTTTGGGCTCGTGTTGGCGAGGAGCCTTCGTTCGTGCAGTTTAGGCTCGTGCGAAGAAGGAGCATCCGTTCATGCAGTTTAAGCTCGTGCGAACAAGGAGCGTCCGTTCATGCAGTTTAGGCTTGTGCGAACAATGAGCGTTTTTGTCTTGCAGTTTAGGCTCTTGCAGACAAGGAGCACCTCGCGGATTTGTCAAGCCATTTTGGAGAAGCGTTCTTCGCAATCTTTATAGCAAGGTGCTTTGACTGGATGTTTGAAGAAGTCTTAAGGGAGGAAATCGCGCATCGTGATGGGGATGGGTGATCTTTGTGTTAAATTTTCATCATCTTCAACAATTTCCCGTTACTTTGGAGGTTGACAAAAGTTGCCTTGCCCCCTTTCCGGTTAGCGAACTTGTGGTGGAGGTGTAGGCTTCATGTGCCATTTCTTCTGAGAAACATGAATCCATCCTTCAACTTTGCTTGATTCAAAGCATGCCCCCAGTGGTGGCGACTTTGAATCGAATGTGCTGGAGGTGATGGTGGTATAATTTGACTTTACCACATCATCGAGATCTAGCTCGATAATCCCTTGCTGGGCCAGCTTCACGATGAGATCTTTTAGCACGAACCATTTTCCCGTCGGATGATTGATGAAACGGTGGTACTTGCAGTACCTTGGGTTGTCGGTGCGATTTATTTCTTCCAAACATCGGCATTCGGGTAAATCGATCACCTTCTTCTCTAATAGGTCATCCAGCATTGCAGCCACGTTGGAGTCCAGAAAAGGATACATCTTCTGCTTTAGTTCCCTCAAGGTGTTTTTGTACCTGTCAAGGGTGCGAGAATGCTTTCCTCTCTTTATCTCCCTCGTTTTGTACTTGGACGAGATTTTGACGGGCGTAGATGAGATTTTGACGGGGGTGGTGTTGATGGTAAAAGCTTCTTTCACGGGCTTCTTCCCAGTCTCATCCACTTTCGGAGCAAACACTTTTTCTTTGAAGTTGGTGGTTGGCTCATTTTTCCCATGGTTGGCGATGCTCAACTCCATGTCATAGGCGCGGGCTGCTAACTCTTCGAAGGTCCTTAGTTTGATGCCTTGAAGGATGTAGTGCAATCCCCATTGCATGCCTTGGATGCACATTTCGATCGAAGAGCGCTCCAAGAGTCTATCTTTGCAGTCGAGGCTCAGAGTGCGTCATCGGTTGATGTAGTCAATGACTGGCTTGTCCTTCCATTGTTTTGTGCTTGTCAGCTCCAGCATGCTGACTGTGCGACGGGTGCTGTAAAAGCGGTTGAGAAATTCCCGCTCCAATTGCTCCCAGCTGTTGATGGATTCGGGCTCGAGATCGGTGTACTAATCAAATGCGTTACCTTTCAGCGAGCGCACGAACTGCTTGGCAAGGTAGTCCTCTTCAGTGCCCGCGTTGTTGCAAGTTTCAACGAAGTGGGCGACGTGCTATTTGGGGTTTCCCATTCCATCGAACTGCATGAACTTGTGTGGTTGATATCCCATTGGCATCTTCAGGGCATCAATCTTCTTGGAGTAAGGCTTCGAGTACAACCCGGAGGTATTTGAGCTCCCTTGGTATTGTGCCTTGACGATGTTAGCGATCATCTCCTGCAACTGCTTGATGGAGAGGGATGCCATGAGCACCGCTGCTTGGTTTGGCTTTAGGTTTTCTTTAACTTTCTCCAACGGAGGCTCATCTTCTTTGTCGCCGCCTTTCTTAGAGCTGGAGCCAGACCCTTCATCATGCCTTGCCTCTAGTTTGCCTAGAAGCATAGCGATCTTCAAGTCCTTCTCTTCAAGGGTTCTTGCCATCGTTGCAATCATTTCCTTCATTTGAACAAGCCGTTCTTCCATGGAGGTAGCGTCAATGACTTCCTTGTTTGAAGACATTTTTACTTGAAGCTTTCTTTGGATTTTTTGAACGAAGAAAGAGATGAGAGGTAGAGATTGTCCCACTGGGCATGCCAAATTTGTGAACACAGAAAATTCCCGAAAACAACAAGAACAAAACGCGTCTACAAAATAATTTTTGTATTTGATGATTTTGGGTTACAATCTCTATTTGTTCCTCTGATTTGATCTCCGTAAGACTTTGATTTGTGGGCTTGATCCAAGGGCCGTCGAGGCTTTTATCTTGGATGAATAGAGGGAAGTTTCTTCAAGGGCCGTTGGGCTTGATCTTGAAGTTTGGCGGACGAACGTTTCTTCAGGGGCTTTTTGGGCTTGATCTTGAAGTTGGGTGAGGTTTCTTCAAGGGCCGTTGGTGGCTTGATCTTGAAGTTGGATGAACGGATCTTTAGGGGCTGTTGGGGCTTGTTCCTGAAGTTAGATGGACGTTGAATGATGAACGGATATTCAAGGGCTTTTGGGCTTATTCTTGAAGATGGATGAACGACGAACGAAGAACGATGAACGATGGATGAACTTCAATGGGCTTTTGGGCTTGATTCTTGAAGAACGACTGTGTGGATCCAAGGGCCGTCGGGGCTTGATCTTGCAAGGCGGATGAACGTTGCTTCAAGGGCCGTCGGGGCTTGATCTTGAAGAACGGATGAACGGAACTTCAAGGGCCTTTGGGGCTTGATCTTGAAGGTGGATGAATAGATGAACGATGAATGGATCTTCAAGGGCTTTTGGGCTTGATCTTGAAAAACAGTTGTGTTGATCCAAGGGCCGTCGAGGCTTGATCTTGAATGAAGAATCGACACGTGACCAAATGGCTTGTTGATTCTTCAAAGGTTTTGGCAAAGTTTCTTCAAGGGCCGTTGGGCTTGATCTCGAAGGTGGATGAGCGTTTCTTCAAGGGCCGTTGGGGCTTGATCTCGAAGAACGATGAACGAAGAAAGAAGAACGAAGAACGAACTTCAAGAGAATTCTCTTCCAATTTGGGAGTAGAGAAATGTATTTGTGAATTGGTGAATGAAAATGAATGAAATGGCTTCCTATTTATAGAATTCCAAAACTTGATTTTTGGATTTAAATAATCAGATGAAATAAATCATTTATGCCAGGTGTTGACAAGTGTCATATTTGACAGCTTTTCTGACTCATTTCAATTTTCGTCGAGTCACACACTACGTGTAAAATTTATGTAATACATGACCGTTGAAACTTTGACTATCGGTCAACATTTATTTTACCGAATTTTTGATGTCTACAGTTAGTTCTCTTAAACTTTCTATCCAACCCATGTAGTGAGTTTTAGGTCAATGACTCCTAAACCACAAAGGCTTTAGGGCACTAGGTATAGAACACCCCTAAGGACTTATTAACTCAAGCTGAAAAGGCTACGAAACCAACTAACCACACTGCCCCATGCCAAGACTCTACCGTTTGACGCGAGAATCATTGTTGATCGGGTAGGACTGGCCCGGTTACTAAGCAAAGTCTCGGGTGGAACAATTATTACTTTATTTATAATAAGAACTAAAATGTACTTTACTTAGGACAAAAATTAAAAATTCACTTAGACTAAAAGTAAGTGCTTCAATCTCACTCCTCACAAACCATGTTGGTGTGAATGTGTAGATTTTCAAAGTATAACTCATGAATTAGTGTCTAAGCAACGATAAATAGAAAAGACTTTATTGTGGGATTAATTTTCACTATGTCCATTTGCTTTAATGTTTAAATTAATCTATGAATATTAACTTAATAATGAAAAATTTAGACGAACTCAAAAAAATAAAGAACTAAAATTTTTTATTTCTCACCCCCAAACTTAAATCACACATTGTCCTCAAGGTGTGGAAAATAAATAAAAAACATAAACTCATAAAAAAAACTAACAACTAACTATTAAATAAAAACTGAAATTAAGAATATAATATACGATTTTTGTGCTTCTGCTTAGATGAAATGGAAGAGAAATGTGATGTACCTCTATATCTTGCACATGACTTTCGAATCAACAGTAGGAAACAACCCAAATCGCAAATCTTAAAGTTGAACAAAAGGTATAAATTTTCAACCACAATTTGGATGAATAGATTATGTGAATCTGTGTCTTTGTGGTCATTGTCATTCATGTGATTTGGCTTCTATCTTGTATCCTTAGATCTGAAGGTCTAATTGTTCTTATGTAATTTTTTCTATGCATGCCGCCCTGAATAATATGATGAATATTGAGCTAAGCAATGAACCAACTGGATCCTTGATTGCATGAAACAATTCTGCTCCCATCTGTGTTGGTTGGATCCCACCCCCAAACTTGTATGTAGTAATATTTTAAATAAAATGTGAAGGAGTGATTGAGCGAGATAGGGTGCTAAGCAATGCAAGGGGCTTCATCACCAACCCCACTGTGAGTATGTCTGGAACACTGCCTGTGTATTTCTGCATTCGATTAATTTTCTAACGCTTTTTGTTGATGATGAATGATGATGAATGTTGATATGCTGAGTTGCATGTATATATGCTACTGAATGGTTTAACTTTCGATAAACCCATGTAGCGAGATTTAGGTTAATGACTCCCAAACCATTAGGGCTTTAAGGCACTAGGTGTAGAACACCCCTAAGGACTTATTAACTCAAGCTGAAATGGCTACGAAACCAACTAACCACCCTGCCCTATGCCAAAACTGTACAGTTTGACGCGATAATCATTGCTGATTAGGCAGGACTTACCCGGTTACTAGGCAAAGTCTCGAGTGGAACAATTATTACTTTATAACACATACTAACTTTATTTTATATATAGAATAAAAAATAAAAATGCACTTAAAAAAAGTAAGTGTTTCAATCTCACTCTCCACAAACCATGTTCGTGTGATGTGCAATTTTCAAAGTACAATTCATGAATTAGTATCTAAGCAATGATAAATAGATAAGATTTTACTATGGGATTAATCTTCACCTTGTCCATTTGTTCTAACATTTAAAATAAACTATGGTTATTAACTTTAAAACGAAAATTTTTAGGGGTGTGCTATCCACACCTCATTTTACTTTTCACACACCCATTGATAATTTTTGTCCATTGATCTTCTTCAATTCATCTGATCTGACAGCCAAAAATTAAAAAGGTGTGTGAGAAGTAAAATGGGGTGTGTGGATATCACACATTAATTTTTAACTAACACAAAAATTAAAACCCTAAAATTGTACTTTCCCAACCCCAAACTTATTTCACACTTTGTCATCAAGGCGTGGAAAAGAATAAACTATAGAAAGAAACTGGAACGAAGAAAGATAAACTAAACTATGTAAAAACATGAAAAGAAAAATAAAGAGAAAATAACTAACAGAAAATGAATTAATAGAATAACAAAATAAAAGAGAAAAGAAAAAGGAAAGATAAAACTTGGGGTGTTGAACTCAGGACAAAGAAGAACAAGAGGTACTGAGCTCTCACTTGCACGCGCACGCATGGGTAGCTTTCTGATTCAATCATGGGCCAATTGCTGATGTGCATCAGCAAAGAAATGCTTTGAAAAAAAAAATAAACAACTACAGTGGCCCGCGAGAAATCAGCCCACATGGGGCTCACACGCTTGCCACATACGGATGTCAAGAAACCCTAGCTGTCCTTAATCTCACATCTGCCTCAAGCCCAAAGTCGAACGGCTCTCTTATTCCCTATTTCAAAACAGACACAGGTTTCAATAAATGTGTCCCATTTCATTTTTAATTGTTGTTAGAAAGCCCTAAGCCTTGTCTCTAAAGTGAGAGATGCCTCTCATTTCTCTTAGCCTTCACTCTCTTGAATATCAGAAATGCTCTCATGTCTCCAACCTCAAGCCCCCTCTCATCCATCTCTCTTTAGAAAAATCTAAAATCCACTCTATCTCTTTGCTCTTCCCATTTTATCCCAAGACTACTCATAACCATTTCACACATTTCTAACTTGTCTCTCTAGTAAAAAGTAGGAATAAAAAAATGCAGTTCTTCAAAAGAAGGATATGTTTTGCTAAAAAAGTCACAAAACATGGAGATCCTGCAAATGAAGTTGCAGGCCCACACTCTGAGCGATCTGAAAATCTGAGATGCAAAGGTAAAACCATCCCCAAACTCTGTTGTTTTAGTTTCAGATTTACGTGTTTGAGTGAAATGTAGCAAGATCTAACATATGCATGTATGATTCCTTTGCGAGGGTGCTCAGGTCCACACCCGAAGAGTCACACTGGTACCCTAAACATGGAAATCTAAGGTTGATTGTCTATCTGCAGGTAAAAATTCAGCCACCTCTCTCTTTCCGCTGAAATTTAAAGCAATTAACATGAACACATTCACAGATGCAAGTCTGGGGGTGGTTGTTGCAAATCCAGTACCATGTCATAAATTTTGAGGAGTTATTTTCTGCAGCTCAGTTTTGTAATGCATGGATGCAGAGCACAGTTAAATCACATATCCATACACCACAGAACTGAGTACAACTTTTACTACCAGATCTACAACAACTAAGCTTGCAAGGATTCAAAATTTTACCTCCCAGATGCACATATTTGGGGTTTGTGGAAGATTCTGCCAAGATTTGTTCGTTGAAGCTGATGTGAAAGAATTATGCAAATATCACCACAAAACATAAGTATACACATGGTTACAGCAAAAAATTTATCACTAATCTGGAGTGGTAGAAAGTTCTACCTTCTTGAGTTGTAGAGGTCGCAACGTTGAAGTGTCTCTTGCCTTTTGGAACCACTGGAGTAGCATATAGGCGTTCATCTCTCTCTCTCTCTCTCTCTCTCTCTCTCTCTCTCTCTCTCTCTCTCTCTCTTCGGATATGTCCTGGATTTGAGTGCTCTGCATAAATAACATATCCTTATAATTATATGCATAGGTAATGAGGGAACATTTTCACATATGGGGGTTCACCACTGCTGGATAACCAAATTTTTACCTCTGTATGACTTGGATCTGCCATGTCAAAGCTGCATTTTTCCATTTTCCTTTGCCGTGTTCATCCTCTAGTTCATGGAATTTTGCACTCTAACGATATACACAAAACATCCTACATCAGTCACAGACAATTTCATTTGACTATTGGTGTGACAGCAGCAGAATAATGGAGCTCAATTATTTAATTAGAACAAAGGAGAGAGAGAGAGAGAGAGAGAGAAAGAGAAAGAGAGAGAGAAAGAGAGAGGTGGCTGAGTTTTTACCTGCAGATAGATGATCGACCTTAGATCTACATGTTTAGGGTACTAGTTTGACTTTGGGTGTGGACTAAAGCACCCTTGTAGAGGAATCAGACATGCATGTGTTCGATCGTGTTACATTTCACTCAAACACGTAAATCTGAAACTAAAACAACAAAGTTTGGGGATGGTTTTACCTTTGCATCTTAGACTTTTAGATCGCTCAAAGTGTGGGCCTGCAACTTCAGTTGCAGGATCTCCCTGTCTTGTGATTTTTTAGCGAAACATATCTATTCTTTTGAAGAACTGCAGTTTTTTTTATTCCTACTTTTTACCGAAGAGACAAGTGAGAAATGAGTGAAATGGTTAAGAGTAGTCTTCGGAGAAAATGGGAAGAGCTCAGAGAGAGAGTGGTTTTCAGATTTTTCTAGAGAGAGATGGCTGAGATAGGGCTTGAGGTTGGAGATATGAGAGCATTTCTGATATTCAAGAGAGTGAAGGCTAGGAGAAATGAGAAACATCTCTCACTTTAGAAAGAAGGCCTAGGGTTTTCTGACAACAATTAAAAATGAAATGGGACACATTTATTGAAACCCGTATCTGTTTTGAAATGGGGAAGAAGAAAACCGTTCAGCTCTGGGCTTGAGGCAGATGCATGTAAAGCATCTAATGTGAGATTAAGGACAGCTAGGGTTTCCTGACATCCATGTGTGGCATGCGTGTGAGCCCCAAATGGGCTGATTTCTCGTGGGCTACTGTAGTTGTTTAATTTTTTTTAAGGCCTCTCTTTACTGATGCCCATCAACAGTTGGCCCGGGATTGCATTAGAAAGCTACCCGTGCATGTGCAAGTGAGAGTTCCTTGTCCTGAGTTTGACATCCCAGGTTTTATCTTTCCTTTTTCTTTTCTCTTTTATTTTGTTTTTCTGTTAGTTATTTTCTCTTTATTTTTCTTTTCATGTTTTTACATAGTTTAGTTTATCTATCTTCGTTCTAGTTTTTTTTCTATAGTTTATTCTTTTCCACACCTTGAGGACAAAGTGTGAAATAAGTTTGGGGGTTGGAAAGTATAATTTTAGGATTTTAATTTTTGCGTTTGTTAAAAATTTTCGTTTTTAAGTTAATATCCATAGATTATTTTAAACGTTAGAACAAATGGACATGGTGAAGGTTAATCCCACAGTAGAGTCTTTTCTATTTATCGTTGTTTAGACACTACTTCATGAATTGTAATTTGAAATTTGCACATCACACCAACATGGCTTGTGAGGAGTGAGATTGAAACACTTACTTTTTGTCTAAGTGAATTTTAATTTTTGATTCTGTATATAAAATAAAGTTAGTATTTGTTATAAAGTAATAATTGTTCCACCCGAGGCTTTGCCTAGTAACTGGGCCAGTCTTGCCTAATCAGCAGTGATTCTTGCATCAAACGGTAAAGTTTTTGCATGGGGTAGGGTGATTTGTTGGTTTTGTAGCCTTTCCAGCTCAGGTTAATAAGTCCTTAGGGGTATTCTACACCTATTGCCCTAAAGCCTTAGTAGTTTGAGAGTCATTGACCTAAAGCTCGTTACATGGGTTGGATCGAAAGTTTAAGGGAACCGACATTGCACGACCACTACTAATACTAAAAGAAAAAAAAATTGAAAATTCGAAAAATAATGATTATGTATGTGTGAAGTATTAAATAAAAGGGATGAGAGATAAAGGTGTTGGTTGAGTCTTCTTAACTATGATGGTTCACTTTAGACCGAAGAAAGTTTGTGAATTCTTTTCTGATTGATTCTAAATGGCTTAGATTCTGTGGTGGGATTGGTTAGAAGTTTTGAAAAATGTTCAGATTTTTAAGATTTTGTATGGATTGCAACTTGAAAGTGAGAATTTTGTTTTAGCTAAGTTTTATTTAAGCTTTTAGTTCTTTAGTTTTTATTTTTGTTTTCTAGATTTGTTTTGCTTGAGGACAAGCAAAAAGCTAAGTTTAGGGCTATTTTGATGAGTATATTTTATATTATATATTTAACCCTAATCTTAGTATATTTTGATTATTATTTTGGAAGAATTTTGATACTTTGAATTGTATTTTCAATATGGGACTTTCGACTTCCTCTATAGCAAAACATGGCCAAATGGACAAATTTTGGAGTGATTCCAATTGGAGGACGTTTATGAGTCACTTGGCGTGATCATGTCAAAATTTAGAATTTTTCTACCTAGTGGTGATTTTTTGGCAATAAAACAAAGGAGCGATGTGCAGTGTTGGAATAGTGACATTTGGGTTGGAATTGTGTTTTTGGAGCCCAAGATGACCTTTGATGGGTACGTTGACACACCCCGATCCAGAATGTCCACTAGAACTCTGAAATCAAGCTGTGCTTGCCAACACATGGAAGGTGACAAAGCCATAAAATGTACTGATGTGGAAATGTGAATAAATTTAAACATAAAGGTGCCTAAATTCCAGAGTGTGAGTGAGCAGGAGCGAACCCATCTCACACGTGACGTTAGAGCATAGGTAAGGTGTAGTAGAGTAGGTAAGAATCATACCCTCAGAAGTAGCCACCCGTTTTGAGGTTTTCCAAGAATCCTCATCGAGACAAACGTTCAGTAACTAAAACATGGAGGGGCACAAAACAGAACATGTGAGTAGATAAAACGATGCGTTAAAAACATCTTTCCTTCTAGAAATACAATAACCCCTCACTAAAATCCGTATAGTTCCCCAGAAAATAACAATACACATATATATATCGTGCTGGAGAATGGTAAGACCAAAGTATACCATGTCAAAGTATCTCAGCCACAACCATATAAACAAGATGAAATAAATCAATATAAAATGAACATAAGTCGGAGTCACCTATAGTGACCTGTACGACTTATCCATATCTCATCAATCCATATCTTAATAATTAGGTGCTAGCACATAAGTCGGAGTCACCTATAGTGATCTGTACGACTTATCCATATCTCATCAATCAATTCTCATCAATCAAGTGCTAGCACATAAGTCGAAGTCACCTATAGTGACATGTACAACTTATCCATACGACTTATCCATATCTCATCAATCAAGTGCTAGCACATAAGTCGAAGTCACCTATAGTGACTTGTACAACTTATCCATACGACTTATCCATATCTCATCAATCAATTCTCATTAATCAAGTGCTAGTACATAAGTCGGAATCACCTATAATGACCTGTATAACTTATCCATATCTATCAATCAATATCTCAACAATTAGGTGCTAGCACATAAGTCGGAGTCACCTATAGTGACATGTACTACTTATCCATATCTCTTCAATCAATATCTCAACAATTAGGTCCTGCACATGAGTCGAAACCACCTAAAGTGGTTTGTACAACAGGCTGGGTGTAAATGAGTATGCTCAAGTGCTGCGATCATGTGAAGGCTGTGCGAAGTATCGGAAGTCACTTATGAGTCAGAACCACCTAAAGTGGTCTGTACGACAGGCTGGCACCTACCTTGGAATCCAAGGTAAGCATAAGGTGCAGGAGGTGAACGATCACGTGAAGGCTGGCCCTGGCCTCGGGCGGAGCACTAACACTGGGGTGCAGGACAAGGAATTCTACTCAAATCCATTCATCACTAATTACCATTCGATCATACCAAAACTATATACTCACCTGAACTTACCTTGGCCTCCGCATTGTTGTGTCTCACATTTTTCACCAGATTCCTTCACATTACTCAATTTTCCAAACAAAACTTTTTTCTCGATTATTTAATCTCATTTATTGCATGGTTGCATCTAACGTCTCGTTAGATTGCCTACGTACCCTAAACAGGGATCAAGCCAATCGTAGTTCACACTAATTATTTATAGGTAATACGCATATGGATATATCATGGTATAATTTAAACTCAACCATCTCATAGTATTTTATGACATATAAATATATATGACATGACATAAATTCTTAGTTCAACTTAAAAGCATTTGTGGAATTATCAATCACACACATGTATATATAATAAGAAGGAAAAGATCCACTAACCTGGAGTCCGCGCTACAACTTCCTAGCACAAACACTGAGGCGTCACGAACTACATAACTTACATAGAATATACGTCTATGTAATTCGATCCGGAAGATCCACATTTTAGATTTCTAATCCGTAACTTCCACGGATCCACATTATGCTTCTAGAATAACATATTAAAATTTTGAAATGATCCAACGGTCGGATCTCCGCCAATTTCCAAAAACCAAGTGGCGGTTAATATTTTATTTTAAGTGTCGAGCAAAAAATAATCACAAGGCGACATGTGGATTTTTGGATAAAAGAGGACAAAAATACCCTTGAGGCATACTGGGTTTCCTATGCGTGAGCAGTGGAGAATCATCCATCAACCAAGTCAAGATTACCCAAAATAGGTAACAAGTTCAAATTTGTCTCATCCATCCGCATTCCATATCCTTTACAAGGAAATCATTCCATAACCTTCAAAACCTTCCATATTAATTGGATTAATTAGGCTAAGGATATCATTCCATAACCTTCAAAACCTTCCATATTAATTGGATTAATTAGGCTAATTAATGGATTAATTCATAATTAATCCATTAATCACCAAATTAATACCAATTAATCACCCATTACGCAAATTATCATCCATTTCACCCAAAAAAGCCTCTAAGGGCCGGCCACCCCATTCCTTATATATATGACTCTATTTCTTGTAAAAAGCTAAGTCCATACTCTTGCAAAACTCCCAAAAATTATGTAAACATTTTTCTCTCTAAATTCTAACTTTGGCATCGGAGGTTCTTCGGCCAAAGCCCCCCTCACAAATTCATCGTGGGCGCGTGAGGTTTTTGGACTTGACCAAAGGTGTTAATTGTTTTGTAGGTGCAATTTTGTCCAAGAAGAAAGCGGCGGAAATTTGCATCCACAAATTAGTGCTTTCATTGAGAGTTGAAGATCCACACTCGTAGAAGACTTTCACATAAAAAGGTTTTTCTCTATTTTCTAGTCCATTTGAATATTTTTCATACGTTCTTATTATTAGAATTTTTTTTTAATTTGCAAAGATTCTTTGATAAAACGTGAAAGAAAAATATAATGGCTAGAAATTTAGAAAATTCCACAAGTGAAATTTCCAATACTCAAGAAACAGGACCGTGGCAATCCACGAGGCTAAACGTCGTCATGGGTGAAGTGGCACCACCACAAAGTTCCACCATGACAACCACCCGCGAAAAGATCCATGGCACCACCATCATGGCCCAAGCAATGCCATCCAAGCTTGCACGAGCCCGAGTCCAAACTATGCACTCGCATGCATCACGTACTAAGCTTGCACGGACGAACATACATTCATGGTTGGGGTCACACTCCGATAGTCAACATGAGCAACCTTTCAGGCGAATTGTACATTCATGGCTAAGCCCGCAAAGAGCATCATTCACCTCACATCGGAGTAGGCAGCACGACAGACATAAAGAAACAGCCACTCAATCTGGTTCAAGTTTAACCGGCAGCCTGCGAAGAACTTGCTCGCCTACTAAGAACGTACCACAAGCACCGCATCCGCAGCATAAACGAGCCAAACACATGGAAGAGCAGCCTAGACCAACAAGTCATGATTGGGGGCAGTCGAGAGCTCCGCTACCTCAAGAGCAAATTTAGGAAGAAGTAGAGAGATTTTTGACTAAGCGATTGCGTAATTTTCGATGCAACGAGGTCACCGACGAGGCACTACGACGGAACATGACCAACATAAGCAAGTCTCCCTTCACGGATGAGATCGAGTAGGCAGAGCCTCCACGTGATTTCAACATGCCACATTTCACATCTTTCAAAGGGGAAGAAGACCTGGAGAGACACTTAAAGCACTAACAAAGCGCAATGATCCTTTATCAAAACAACGACGATCTTATGTTCAAGATATTCACCACTGCTCAACAAGGCGAGGCGCAAGATTGGTTCTACACCCTGCCGCCACAATCCATCCGAAATTTCGATGAACTTTCTTTGGTTTTCACCAAAGAATATTCATCTTATCGCTCGATCAAGAAGAAATCCAACCATTTGTTCAACGTCAAGAAGAACCCAAAAGAGTCGCTTTGCGATTATGTGATAAGGTTCAAAGCAGAGAAGGCAAGGATAGTCCGATGCAACGACTTGATAGCTAGAGCAGCCTTCCAAAAAGGACATCCAGCAGACCACCCGTTGTTCGGAGAATTGATCATGACAGAATATCTAACCTTAGTAGACTTATTCGTTTTAATAGAGAAACACGCACTTTGGGACGAAGCTCGGCGAGCAGACAAGGCACCCGAGCAGCCTAAAAAATAAGTAGCAGTAAAGAAGGAGGACAGAAAGTAGCTGAACAACAAAAGCAAGCAGGGGCCAAGCGTAGGGACCGATCCCCTACTAGAGGAGGCCCGACGACCAAGAACTACTCTAAGTTCTCTATCCTAACCCCACCAAATGCATATTCGGAGTATTTTTAGGCAGATTCTTAGGGTACTTAGTAACCCAACGAGGAATCGAAGCACATCCCAAGCAAATCCGAGTAATTCTATAGATGAAATCTCCCACTACCTTGAAGGAGATCCAAAGTTAGACCGGACGAGCAGCTGCCCTCAACCGCTTTCTTTCGCGGTCTACCGATCGATGCAAGCCCATTTTTTAAGGCCATTAAGAGGGCACAACGAGACAAATAGGATGAAGAGTGCGAAAGAGTTTTCCAAGACCTGAAGAAGTATCTTACATCACCTCCCTTACTATCCAAGCCAGAAGCAGCATATAACTTATACATTTACTTGGCAGTCTTAAAAGTAGCAATAAGCTCTATCATCATACGACAAGAGCTGGGGGCCTGACTACCTATATTCCACAGTTCAAAACCTCTCCTCCATGCTACCAGAAATTCAAAAGCGAGGTTTGGCAATAGTTGTTGCAACCCAGAAGCTCAAGTTTTACATTTAGACGCAAGCAGTCATTCTTATGACGCATTATTTCACCCAATCTAGACGCGTAACGATAAAGGTGTAGACGCTAGTGGATGCAAAGTTTTTTGACAAATGCAACAATTTAGCCCAAAAAGCACGCCAACGGCAGACAAACACTAGAAAGACACACTCAAAAGCAAGTTTTTTCCTCGTCGCTCTAAAAGATTCTACTTAGGAGCAACATGTACTGGTGGTTGAACGCCATCTTTTTCTACGTGTCACACGGCCTCAGCTGACTCTTGCTCTATAATTCAACTCTAGAGTGGCCTAATATAGGCAGTTGAGCATCTCCTACTACGTGTTACATGGTCCAGCTCTACGGCTCCCTACTACACACTCACACATAGCCTAAGCGACGCAATAGAGCTGCCCTACAAGTCTAGCACACTCTAACCGCACCTGCTCCACTCGATGAAAACTTTTGGTATTTACATATCGACAACGCATCCAACAAGATGATCCTCGGTTGCCTCAAAAAATCCCTCACCAACAATAAGGGAAAATGGCCAAACGAACTCCCCGAATGTCTATGGGCATATCACACCACCAAAAAATGAGCAACCGATGTGACTTTTTTCTCTTTGGCATTTAGCTCAGAAGCAATCATTCATCCCAATGTCATCAAGCGAAGTATCACCGCAGTACTACCAAACATTGAATAGAACAGTAGGGAGATGGCCACAAGCTTAGATCTGGCAGAAGAGAAGCGCGAGCAGACTATCACTAGCATCAAAGCCTACCAGCAGTAGCTCCTCTCCAGTAGAACAAAAAGGCCAAGATCCGGCAGTTCCAGCCCAAAGATCTGGTCTCAAGAAAAGCCTTCATTACTGCTATCAGATAAGGCTCCAAAAAGATAGATCCCATCTGGGAAGGTTCATACAAAATCAGCAGACTAGGCGGCAATGGCAATTACACCCACGCCACCATGAAACGACAAAAAGATCGAAAAATAGTGGAACGCCTACAATCTGAGGAAGTACCATATGAGACCTCCCGCTACATCAAAGCTCGAAGATTGAAGCAGCTCAACGGGCACCACCTCGCAAGTTGAGAACTATCCAGTTGTTATGTAGTATTTTACAGCTAAGTTATTCATTCGTTTCACTCGATTTTTCAATGAGGAATTCATAAGTAATTTGCAACTTGGCTCAACTACATGCCTACAAAAACTAATCATACCTGTACTTCAAAAGAAGACTGCGCCCTTCTTAGGGACTCATCGCAAGAATTGCACCCCTCAAGGGACCAACCATGCTCTCCAGCTCGAGAGGGTAAACCAATTCCCCAACACCCACATGGGTTTGCTCTCCAAAGCGGGATGATAAACTCCACACTTTGAATATCCAGACGTGGATGAGCTGGGCTACCCTAGTATAACTAGAAGCACGATGGCTTGCGCCGAGATTTCTAGAAGTGGCCACAATGGTCTTTTTCAAGATGTAGCTAACTGAAGGATTTTGGGTCTCTTGGCTAATCCGTGGGGAACCAGGCTCTAGAGACAGATGTGGCAGATTACGCAGTACGCCCTAGAGACGGCTGCCCTGGAACCCTAAAGCTGCTACCGAGTGGACTAAGGTAGCCTACAGTTTCCAAAAGATTGCCTACGGCTTGCCCTTTGAGCAGTAAAGCCACGCTAGACTTATATAACCGCATATTCTTGTGAAAGGTTAAACAAGCTAGTGTGCATATACAAAGCTTTATCTATTACCGACATGCTACGTAGTTGATAAGCTTCACATTTGCCAAACGCAGAACAATCTATTCAAATTTCTAATGTGTTGTGATATTTGCTATGCAACCTACGGAATTGGAGAAAGCCAAGGTTAACAACCTAGTGGTCACGCAGACTTGCCTACTTCTGTAAGTAAAGCATCCAGCTGTCGACCCTATGGTTAACAACTTTGCCAAGTTCTACACCAACACATACGGCTGCATCGACTACACGGGTCTGTCTGCTTATAGAAAAGTAGCACGTCTGCCACTGGTCTATAAAGTCTAAAGGTTAGGGCATGAACAGAAGAAGCGAAGATGAAGAAAAGTGAATGAAGCATGTTTATAAACAACTAGCAAATGCCGAAGAAGTTCAAGCAAAACAAGAGCTACAAGGAAAAACAAAGAAAATCCTAAAGGCTACCTAGAATACTACACTTCAGCAGCTTGGACATCCCACGACTATGTGGTCGCCACATATTTAGCAGCTGTGACGCTCTTAGTAGCGGCATCATCCAAAGCTTCACCACTGGCTGCTCTAGCCTAGGCACTAGCATCTCCGCTTCACTAATGGTGGCCTCAAAAGTAAAAACAAGTAAGTCTTCCGAAGAAACAGAGAAGGTTTCAAAGTCTCTCATAGCAAACTAAAAGTCAGACGGCCTACCAAAGAGAGGATCTACATAACCCAGCTTGTAAAAATCGGCCTCACTCTGAACAAGCGGAACCTCGAGCCCAGCTTTCTCACCTTTTAGTTGCCCAATCTCCTCGAGTAGACCAACATGGATGTGCTGCAGCTCATCCACTTCTTTCTTCAAACTTTCATTGATCTTCAGCGCACCTTAGAGTTCCAACACTTAGGGTTCAAGCCTATCAACAACCTTCTTAAAGTGGATCACTTGGTTATAAGCAGCAATCAATTCTTCATCCTTTGCATAAGCAGCGGAACAAAGTTAAAAAAAGGGCATACTCAAGATCTTGAATATGAGGTATGTAACATCTGATCTTCTTCTCTGCACTTTCATACTTAAAGTTGGATCGCGTCAAGCCTAGTCTTCAAGTCAACGACCTCTTAGTGAGCAATCTCAAGTTGCAAAGAAGTGGGGGCAGAGATATTAAACCCCTTCAAAGCAAGCAACGAGCTCAGATTCCAACCTCTTGATCTTCTTGGCAAAAAAATAAGCTTCAACTACCATAACCTTTACCACCTCCTTGGCAGCCTTGGTATCCTCTTGATCAAGGAACATAGACTCAACTACCAGAATCTTCGTTTTCTGTATCATGGCCAGCAAAGCAGTCTTCCTATACTCGGTCGTATGCTTTGCAAAGGAACTCGGGCCAACAAACCCTTTAATGTCATCGACAAACTTGGCACAAGCGTCCATGTCTTTAAGCAAATTTGGTCTCAAAAGCGCAGAGATCTCAGCAGCCTCCCCAGAAGCAGACTTAGTG
Organism: Crataegus laevigata; assembly: GCA_963580275.1. Taxonomy (NCBI): domain Eukaryota; kingdom Viridiplantae; phylum Streptophyta; class Magnoliopsida; order Rosales; family Rosaceae; genus Crataegus; species Crataegus laevigata. The sequence continues at coordinate 9,823,185 of OY756941.1, forward strand.
GATTTCTCACAACTGCCCACTCGAGTAGTCTCCTCCTTCCCAGCAGGCGATTCAGTCTCAGCAGCAACAGGAGTAGGCCTTGGCATCATTTCAGTAATAGAGTCCACCTTATCACTCTTCATAATACCAAGCCTTTCCAAAGGAGAACCAGACTTAACTCTCAATGAACGTCTTGGTACAGACTTCGGCACTGGGGCATAACATAACCTCTACGCTGGGCAACCCTATCAGCAATCGAACTAGCCATATTTGGCATGGCATACGTCATTGGCTCAGATCTAGTAGCCCCATCTTTCATTCCTTTGAAAAAAAAGTCAAGCCAATTACAGGCTTGAGGGTAGTCAGCAAACCCTCTCAAGCAGCAGAAGAAATCTTTGGTTTTTTCTCAACCGACATTTTTTGAGCAGGCAAGGAAGATCTATTTTCCCATCTTCACTTACAGCAAAATCCACAACAATGATTGGACAAGCCAATGCATCTGCCTTGACCCTATTCATCTCTTCTCTATGGAGCAGCCTACCTTTTTCCCGACTAGCAAGTAGGAGGCCTGTATGCCCAGCATTCCAGCAACCCATGAGGGCCGCGACCTCCTCGTTTCTCCCAATCGCGTGGCCTGGCCAATGTCAAAGAGCCCTCCAACCAACTCAACTCCGCCGCTCTAACCAATGATTGGGCATTGTTTCTAGGCTTAAGGGAAGTATATGGGTTGTGTTAATTGAAGAGAAACACTTTACAAATGGCGGATTCCACCATGGCAACCTTCGAAACCCCCACGGGTTTGATAGCTCAATTCCCTTCGAATTGGGGTTAAAGGAACTGGGTTTTGCATGGAATTAGAAGAGGGAAGGATGATGATTCATTTTCAGGTGGTGGCGAGGTTCGAGTCGGCGAAAACTCGATGGAAAGAGGGATGAAAACCGCCGGGTCATGAGAGTCCAAAAGGGGAGAAACGGGTCAAGGAGATCCGGCGCATCTCATTTCCCTCCTTGCTCTCTTCTCTGGTTGGTCCCTCACTCTTCTCATCTTCCTGATTGGGTAGCAGCCCTCTCAACTTCCTCCTTGGATTGGGCAGCAGTCATCCCCTTCTTTTCCGTTTTCTTTTTCTCATTCTCCCTTTTTTTCCAAATATAATCTTCCCATAGTATAATAATACTTATGAAAATATATAAAATGATAATAATTGGTAATATCATTACTCCCGATCCGCTTTTGCATGCCCTACGCGCCCATATTGCCGAGTACTTTGAGGATACACCAAGAAGACGAACATTATGTGTCACTACCAGGCGTCAACAAAGGTCAACGCACTTGCCTCAAAGGGCATTTTTGTAATTTTACTTTTTAAATTTATAAAAATCATAACTTTTAGGGACAGGCTATTACAATCTACCCACCTTAAAAAATTTCGTCCTTGAAATTTGAAACCATTTACCAGACTAATGTAGTAAAAAAAAAACAGTAGAAAAATGAATACACGAAGGAGATCTAAAGTTAAAACGACTGCATGTAAAGGGAATGTTCTTCCGTCGTGATCAGATTGCAATTATTCATCTTTCATGCCTCCAAGCTTAACTTTCATTTTCCTACGTACTCGTAGCGTATCATACTTCGAAGATATGAGTGTCATACCTTTAGATTAAGTCCAACCTTTGAAGGGGTAAAATAATAAATAAATAACTAAATAATTAAGTATACTCCCATAAAAGTCTATCTATCCACTTGCTTAACAAATCTAACAATTATGTTATTGATATTACGATCTGCAACCCGTAATCCTGACACTCACCGTTGTCACGATAAGCAAGTAGATAATTTCTCGAATGGTGTAATATTACTATCTTGCCCCTCATTAGGAAATACACATACATCGCTTAAACAAAACCTCGATCGTGCTCTTGCATTACTTTCTCAGGCAACATAATCAATATTAAAAAATTTCCCATGTCACAATCTTTATAATTCAAATACCTACTCATAATACTTTTCTATAAATCACTTACTGCGCATAAATATTTATACCATACCTCCGTCAATACCATGTTCAAAATCAGGAGTGTAACCACAGTCACACACAACCCTAACAAGGGTAAGTGTCTATCAATTATGCATTGTGCATAAAATATCTGTATATTACTTCAATGATATCGTAACTAAGCCAAAACTGTAACCATAGTTATAAGCAACTAAGATAAAGATAATGGTATATGACAACCATACTACTTGTGGGAGGATCGACATGCAACACATCCCCTAAGGTCTGAATAGCTCATTTTAGACTAATCCTTACTCTTGAGGTGGTACTGTGACACTAGACAAAATCTAGTACTTATAGCCCTTGGAAAGATTTCTCAAAATTTGGAAGTGAAACATGTAACACGATGAAATATAAGTACATCTAATTAGTAATCCAGTCTGATTTCCGTTTACTTGAACTAATATAGAAGTCCAAAAGTAGCTCCCTCATAATGTCATCATTCTCTAGAAGTAAACCAAGAAGAAACTGTGGTTGTCCTGGAAGTTTGGACTTTATATCTTCAAATATTCTTTTCTATTCTAACCAAAAACGGGGTTCGTCTAGAATGAGGATTCTCTTCAAACACATCAAATGGAGCTTTGATTTTAATTCTTTTCATATCTCCACATTCAATTAGATCACGAACAAAGGCTCTTAGATCATAAGGTGCAGAGAAATTAATACCAACTCACTGTTATCTTAGTTGGCTTCACAAGTGTCTTGTTGGTAAAATCTCATTGCCCATTTCAAGGAAACAAATCATAGTCAAAACTGACTTTAAGCCTTGGGGCTAGACAAATATAGTTTTCCACTTAAGTAAAGCTACCACTATTGGATACATCACTTGAATTGTACCATTGGTTCAGCACCATAATTATTGGTTTCTTATATTCCCTATATGAACCGAATAGTTCCTATAGGGAGCTTATATCAATGATTCCCTATCTCCAATCGACCTCAAGAAGTGATTATAACCCTTCGAACAATTCTTAATAATCCAGAAATAATGTCAAATCAAGGCGGATGAACTCTAGCTGAAACGGAATAAGAATGGCTGGTAAATTTCAATGGTAATTATATCTTTTGCAGTGATAAACAATGACTGAATTTGCACAAATAGGATGAGGTACAATAGTATAAGAGTAGACGTTTCCCAAATCTTTCCCATTGCCCCAGACAGAAATCTAAGGCTAATAAAGATTTTGGATATGTTCTCCACAGATTATGTCATTCAATTTTCAAGTAAAGGTGATAAATGTTGACCTTAAGTTATAGATAAAATGGTTCCTTTCTAACAGTATTACACGTTGGAAATATAAGTGGTAATCTATCATACCATCTCTACACAGTCAAACCTCCAAGGAACACCTCATCATGGATTTCAAGAACAATCAACATCACCGAAGAGTGTAAAACGATGGTGAAGTGAGACAACAACTCAGTTGTCAAAAACTTTATTCACAACCACTTTCCATCTAGATTAACTTTCCCCGACCGAAAAGTGAGGAAGGATACTATAGTTGAGAAATCCCTAATAGATTATCGATAAAATTATGTTTTTGGAGGCCAAGATGACCTCGGATGAGTTTGTGGCCTTCTGGAGATGTGTTTAGAACATCCCGATCTTTAAAACAAACTATTCTGGGCCAGATTTGGAGGATATTTGAGGCTAAAATGTGGCTGAACAGTTCCCTTGCAGATTTTCCTAGCTTAATTAGGACTTTATTTTCTAAGTTATTTTATTTTATTACTTAGTTTCCTAATTGGAATAAAAGACTGCACTTTAGGGTTTGTGCGATGGCATAGCAACATATATTGCTTTGCCGTTCTCAATTTTAGATACGCTTGCTTTTATGAAACTTTGGAGACAGAGAATTGCTAGGGTTCTTGAAGATTTTTCTACTTTAAGGTGTTTTCAATCATTTTCTTTATAATAATATTTTCTATAATTTTAATTATGAATATGCGTGATTAATTCGTTTTGCTAGGGCGAAGCCTTGAGCCTTAACATAAATATGTAATTTTTAATTTAATTTCTTATGATTGATTGCATGCACACTTTGAATTATTGATCATTATTTTAAATTATCTAATTGTCTTGATGACTGGCCACCATTGGGATCTTTAGAAAAATAATTTGATTCAATTTTGGTCGGAAGGTTCCCTGAAATTGATGTTGTCTTCTTGTGATTAATAATTGTAATTTCACTTAAGATGAACACCACATCTTAAGGATTGCACGGTTTTTTAAAGGGTTTTTATAAAGCATAATGAGTCTTTCATGTTTAGATTTGATTCGAACGTCTAGACGGATTGCAAGTTAGATATACATTCTTTATTGGAGGTTCTAAGTATACATTCTTTATTGGAGGTTCTAAGTAGAATATAAATTAGATTGCTAAGTAATGGTGAAACCCTAGTGCTTTTCTAAATTAGTATTTAAAACTTTTTTCTTTTATCATATTTATTTTTAATTAAAATTCGTTTTTAATATTATCCAATTCCAAAATCTCTTTTTCTCAATTATGAATTCTAAGTAGTTAATTAGGAATTGTTTTTACATAAATTATTAAAATAGTCTATGAGGAGAATGACCTTGCATGAGTTGCTATACTATGACAACCTTGTACACTTGCAAGTATTTTTATCCATACTTTTGCAGGTAGTAAATTTTTTTATCAATTAACACCAAAAAATACCAAAGGTGGACGGTTCCCACCTCTCCAAAGGGGGCCGGCCACACCCCTATAAATACCACCTCATTTTCTCTAAAACTCAATTCCAAACTTCTTGCAAAATTATCTAAATTCTCTAAACACTTTTCCCTCAAAATTTTAACTTTGGCATCGAGGGTTCTTCGGCCAAAACCCTCCATTCATCGTGGCCATGTGAGGCTCTTGGTCTTGACCTAGGGTGTTAATTATTTTTGCAGGTGCATTTTCGTCCAAGAACAAGAAGGAAGAAATTTACATCCACACACCTTTCTCTGGTACCTTCATTCTTCACTATCTTCGTGCTTTGCTAACACCGAATACTTTGTACATGGCAAGAAATTCCTGGTTCTATAAGATTCAGCGGGAAAATAAGGTGTCAATCTGCATATGCAACCATCACGACACCTTTTCCTTTGATGCTTGCATCACGCTGTAAGCACCATAACGTTATCAGTGAATTCTGACAGAAAGGAAAGGATGGTAGTAGATGCATGCAATAACTACATTCGTACAAAGGAACTGGGGAATGAAATTAAAGTACAACTGCACTGACCTCGGAATGCTCAAGTCCTTCCCAGATTGCAACTTGTGAACCAGATTGATGGAGCTTGAGAGATTCTGTGGAGAATTTTGGAAGATAACAAAGGCTTTAAACCTTTCGAGAATGATCTATTTGGCTTTGTTGTTATATATTGGAGACAATGATCTATTTGACATCACCTGTAATAATATAGAAAACCAAAAACAACCAAGCTGCAAGGGACTTCACAACTTCCTGCCTACCGTCATGCCTGAATTATCACCATTAACAGCTGAAGGGGCAATGTTGGCAACCATGGCTATAACATCTGAACCTTTAGCTTCACCGTCACTCTGATTCAATAACAAAAAACAAAGGAAAACACCCATGACGAATTTCCTACAAATTTCAGTATCCACCACCAACAAAGCCGTCAAGGACATTGCATATGGTAATTTTCTTTTCGTGGTATATTGCCAAAATGCTAACTAGAACCGTACATTCAGATATGAACCACTCTGACTAGAAATCCTCCTGACAATTTAACAGACAAACCATACCCCAAAAGTACTGAGGTTTCTCAGAACACAGAATCAATCAACGGCCTTCGATCCGATGACCTATAAAAAAAAGAAAAGAAAAAAGGATCCTTAGAACATAAGGAACGATATATGGAGAGATGGATTGACACTCACAAAGTTTCCTGTATGCTCTCATCTTGTACATCCCTGTGTAGCACCAGACGAAGCAGGGGACTCAAATTCAATCACTGAAACCAATTAAATGCATGTTAAGGGCATATTCGTGAATGAGCAGGTCAACAAGTCACTGAATGAAGTCCTCCGTTTCTTTCGGAGTTCCACTCGTCCAGCCTTCTTCACGAACATATGCAACAAACGCCACCAAATATTCGGTGGTGTAGACAGAGAAGCTGAAGTACACAATTCTCGGCCCCTTACCTTGATGACTGACCTCTTTTCCAAATGAACCGAACCTCGATACCACATTCATCATTAGAACTAACTATGGATGACCTAAATTGGCTGTTTTACAATGGATTCTGAAGCATGCGCACACACAATTTATTGAAAGACAGCAAGAACGATTCTGGAATGCAAAAAATGTCATTGAACAAAATAGAAAAGAAAAGGCTGAGGGTACAAAGTTTTTCCATTAATGCTATCATCTTTTACGTCTATGATAACTACAGAAACCCTGACCTTCAATTTCGTTTCATATCCGTGCCAGTTTCACTGTGCTACAGAAAGCTGCATCACAGATTTCCAAATAAAAGACCAGATTGTGTATATATTCAAGATAGCAAACTGAGAAAACATGTACATGAATCTGTACAGCAAATAGTCCTCTATGGAAGATAGCTTCCTACTGTTTGTAATAATATAATTGCTTAGTGATGCATACTAATATCATGACAACACTAGCATTAATCATCAGACTTTATATTTATAACGCTTTATTTTCTTCGAAAAAACTACTTGTACCAAGTCTCAGCTCGAATATATTTTGTCTCAAAAGATAACATCAAAAGCAACAACATTAGCAGAAGCTGAATACAAATGACAAATGGTATAGTAGGAAGCGATAAAAATCATGAACTACTTTCTTTCCAAAGGAGGAGTGTGTCTGCAAGAACAAGGGGAGAGAAATTTCAATTGACAAAAGATAAGGAAAACGAATAAACAAGTAAATGATCTTGCATTACCTGAGTGTAACAGATTTTCTTATCAAAACAACGTTCTTTTCTCTTCTCGCGAACCAGAGTTAAAGATGCAGCTCTCTGCGGTTGAGTTGGCTTTACAGGCAAGTCATTCGTACCCAGGAAGAGAGGAGATGGCATTACAGCAGCAATGCGACAGAAAGTAACACCAATTGAGAGACTATAATTTCGAGAAACTTGGCATGATCTACGCTAGACACATCTAAAACTACATGCTGGTTAAAAGGAACCGGCCCATGGAAGGACGATCCAGATATCAAGTAACGGGACAAAACTTTTGGACGGTTATAAACGAAAAATCACGATTTAACGGTTATTTTAACTCTGATTTTGATGATTTTTTACAACTACATTCCTTGACCCTATATGAATATAGTGAACAAATTCGATCTTCAATTTAAAATATTTACACTAGTGGATACCACAAAATCTTATGTTATACTTAATGAAAGTATAAATAAACTCTAAGTGTTAGTGAATCTATCATTTTGATAGGATACGCATTTTACGAAACTAATTTCAACGATCCAACCGTCAAACTTGTTTATATATGCTCTGAGATCGCATACACCAAAAATCGCAAAAAATAAATATTTAGAGATCAAGTAACAAGACAAATTTTTTTGACAGTTATAAACGAAAAATTACAATGTAACGGTTATTTTAACTCCGATTTTGATGATTTTTTACAACTACACTCTTTCACCCTATATGAATGCAATGAAGGAATTCGATCTTCAATTTAAAATATTTACATCTATGGATACCACAAAAGCTTATGTTATACTTAATGAAAGTATAAATAAACTTCAAGTGTTAGTTAATCTATTATTTTGATGGGATACGCATTAATTCTATGAAACTAATGTCAACGATCCAACCGTCAAACTTGTTTGTTTATGCTTCGAGATCGCATACACCAAAAATTGTAAAAAACAAACATTCAGAGATCAAGTAACGGGACAAAACTTTTCGACAGTTATAAAACGAAAAATCACAGTTTAACGGTTATTTTAACTCCGATTTTGATTATTTTTTATAGCTACACTCCTTGATCCTATATGAATAAAATGAATGACTTCGATCTTCAATTTAAAATATTTATACCAGTGGATACTACAAAATCTTATGTTATACTTAATAAAAGTATAAATAAACTCTAAGTGTTAGTAAATCTATTGTTTGGATGGGATACGCATTCTACGAAATTAATTTGAACGATCTAACCATCAAACTTGTTTGCATATGCTTCGAGATCGCATACGTAAAAAATCGCAAAAAACAAACATTCAGAGACCAAGTAATGGGACAAAACTTTTCGAATGTTATCAACAAAAAATTACGATTTAACGGCTATTTTAACTCTGATTTTAATGATTTTTTTACAGCTATACTCCTTGATCCTATATAAATACAATGAATGAACTCGATCTTCAGTTTAAAATATTTACACTAGTGGATACTACAAAATCTTATGTTATACTTAATAAAAGTATGATAAACTCTTAATTGTTAGCGAATCTATTGTTTTGATAAGATACGCATTCTACGAAACTAGTTTCAACAATCCAACCGTCAAACATGTTTGTATATACTTCGAGATCGCATACGCCAAAAATTGTAAAAAACAAAGATTCAGAGATCAAGTAATGAGACAAAACTTTTCGACAGTTATAAAACGAAAAATCACGATTTAACGGTTATTTTAACTTCGATTTTGATGATTTTTTTACAGCTACACTCATTGACCCTATATATATACAAGGAATGAACTCGATCTTCAATTTAAAATATTAACATTAGCGGATACCATAAAATCTTATGTTATACTTAATGAAAGTATAAATAACTCTAAGTGTTAGAGAATCTATCGTTTTGATGGGATACGCATCCTACGAAACTAATTTTAACGATTAAACCGTCAAACTCGTTTGTATATGTTTCGAGATCGCATACGCCAAAAAATCGTAAAAAAAACCATTCAGAGATCAAGTAACGGGACAAAACTTTTCGATGGTTATCAACGAAAAATCACGATTTAACGACTATTTTAACTCCGATTTTGATGATTTTTTACAGTTACACTCATTGGCCGTATATGAATACAATGAATGGGCTCGATCTTCAATTTAAAATATTTACACTATTGGATACCACAAAATCATATGTTATACTTAATGAAAGTATGAATAAACTCTCAAGTATTAGTGAATCTATTGTTTTGATGAGATATGCATTCTACGAAACTAGTTTTAACGATTCAACCGTCAAACATGTTTGTATATACTTCGAGATCACATACACCAAAAATTGTAAAAAACAAACATTCAAAGATCAAGTAACGAGACAAAACTTTTCGACGGTTATAAGCGAAAAATCAAGATTTCACGGTTATTTTAACTCCGATTTTGATGATTTTTTTTATAGCTACACTCCTTGATCCTATATGAATACAATAAACTAATTTGATCGTCAATTTAAAATATTTACACAAGTGGATACCACAAATCTTATGTAACGATGATCGATGAAAATTGAGGATTTTGTAAAAGGAATAACATGCAAGCTTTGAGTTCCATTGGCAAGGTTTAAACTTTTAGAAAGACTTCACAAACTTGAAAACAAAAAATCTTTCATTTTGCATATCCTTGCACATTTAATATTTTGTAATAGACTAGTAGTGTATAGATGTTTGTTTATTAGGCTTTTATTTTCGAGTGTAGATATAGTGCTTAAACGACAAATGTATTTTAATGTTTTAAAGTAATATTTATGTGGCAATGTGTGGTATGTGCAAATTTAAGAAAAAATGTATATTTCTCTTAACGGGGTCATATCGGGTCATAACGGGTTGGGTCACTTTACCCTTGTTAAGGACCCGTTAAGATAACGGGTGTGACATGACACGACCCGTTAAGATAACAGATGTTACACGAAAGCGACAGACAGAACCCGTTTGCTAGGCCTATCTCACAACAAGGCTTATTTGCAGAGATGCATTGTTGTGTGGAAGTTCATCAGAACGTGGTGCAAAAGTTTTTCCCTCGCGAGTGTAGTTTTCGTCTAGTTCAACGTGGTTATGTTGGTTAGGTTTTGTTATGTTTGTAATTTGGGAATTTATTCATGAATGGTAATGTCTCTTGTTTTATTATTTAATGAAATTTCTACCTTAAAAAAATAGAATGTATTTTTCAAATATGTGAGAAGGGAAGTGCTATTCATACATCCAATTTTACCTTTCACACATCTTTGTCAATTTTTTTGCTATTGACATTCTTCAATTCATTCGTTCCGACGCAAGAAATTAAAAAAAGTATGTAAAAAGTAAAAATGAGGGTCATTTGAGAAAAAGATTATGAGCTCGTTTGGATGTACTTTTAAAATGACTAAAAATGCTTTTGGTGAAAATTGTGGATGCAAATTTTCTCCTCCTTGATCTTGGACAATATTGCACCTACAAAACAATTAACACCTTAGGTCAAGGCCAAGAGCCTCACGCGCCCACGATGAATGGGGGGGGGGGGGGCTTTGGCCGAAGAACCTCCGATGCCAAAGTTAGAATTTAGAGAGAAAGAGTGTTTAGAGAATTTTGGGATTTTTGCCAAAGTGTTGGACCTCCCTTCTGAAGAGAAGAGAAGGGTTTAAATAGGAGAGTGGCCGGCCTCTTAGGGTGACCGGCCACCTAGCCTTGTTTGTGGGTCTTGTTCATGATTGATGGTAATTTTAGGAGTTATGTAGTTAATTGACTAATTAATTTGGCTAAATATTATTGCCAAATTAATTAGCTAATTAGTGGGATGAAATGGGCAAATATGGTGTGAGAAACAATGATGGCCGGCCATTTGGTAGTTTTGGGTATATTTGGTGATTAATTAGCAATTTAATATATTGAATAAATATATTAAATTTGCTAATTAACATAATTGAAATGAATGTTTTTGGGGAGGTTATGTAATTTATGTGGAAGGTTTTGAAGGTTATGGAATTATTTCCTTGTATAGGATATGGAGTAAACATGGATGAGATAAATTTGAACTTGTTACCTATTTCGGAGCATTTTTTACTTTGTTGAAGGATGATTGTCTGCTGCTCGCGCGTAGAAATCTCGGTGTACCTCAAGGGTAGTTTGGTCATCTTTTGCCCAAATATCCACGTGTCGCCTTGTGATTATTTTTGGCTCCACAAATGCCCCCACACCTGTTGGGCTGCTCGCAGGAAAGGGCAGCAGGTGTAGAGATCTTCTTGCTTTAGGAAACTTAAGACTGCTTCCTATTTTGATGTTGATTCTTTCTTTAATAGGAAATTAGATCCTTCTAGGAAAGGGAAATAAATTTCTCTCAAGGCCTATTTTAGTCCACCTTAAATGGGTTATTAAATCAACTTCGGAGAGCAATTTATTCTACCCTACAAGAGAGAGATTGCTTAGAGGATATTTGTTCCCCCTCCTCTAGCAATCTTTTACATCTTGCCCGTGCAAAGGACCGTCTTTTGTTGCTTTCTTCGTCTTCTTCGTGCCGCACCGAGGTAAGAAAAAATTAATTTTCCTTGTCTTCTTCTTGGATGGTGCTACTGCGGGGCAGCTGTCAGGGTGGTGCGGCATGTCGGCTGGCATGGGCCAGAAGTCGGCTCGGCATGGGCCGATGATATGTTGTGGCATGGATCACTGCTTTAAGCTGCTCAACTTGGCTAGAGCCATGGGCAGCTTATGCAATTGGGGCCACAGATTGTGGCGCTGAGGTGCAGTGCTAAGCGAGTCGCAAGTCTCATTTCCTTTGGGCTCTTGGATCTGACACGAGAAAACCGGCGATTGAGAGAAATGAAGAGGTCGCAGGCTTCATGGGTTGCTGGAATGCTAGGCATACAGGCCTCTTTGCCTGCTGGAATGCAGGGTTGAGCTCCCCTGCTGAGTACCATGAATGTCGTTGGCTGCATAATCCTCTTCGTTGAGAGAAATGTAGAAAAAAGGGATCTTCCCCTCCAAGAGGTGTGTGATTGGCATGACTTCTTCAAATAGGAAGAGAGATGAGGCTGCTAGATCTGAGCCTATGGCGTCTGCCATGTCGAGAGTGTCTAATTCGATTAATGATAATATTGCTCAGTGTAGAGGTATTGTCATGCCCCAAATGTCGAAGTCTGTGCTAAGACGTCCGTAGAAAGCTAAGTCTGATTCTCATTTAGAGATGCTTACTATTATGAAGAGCGATAAGGTGGACTCTACTGCTAAAGTGGCGCTAAGGCCCACTTACTCTGCTGCTGAGACTGACTCGCCTGCTGGGAAAAATGAGACTGTTCGCATGGGCAGCTGTGAGAAACCCACCATGCCTGCTTCTGGGGAGGCTGCTGAGATCTGTGTGCTTTTGAAACCAGTCTCGCTTGAAGACATGGACGCTTGTACCAAGTTTGTTGATGGCGTCAGAAAGGTTGTTTTCCCAAGTTCCTTTGCAAAGCATATGACTCAATATAGAAGGACTGCTCTGCTTGCCATGATGCAGATATAGCAAGGCTACCAAGGAGCTGGCGAAGACTATGGCAGCTGAAGCTTATTCCTTGGCCGAGGAGATCAAGAGATTGGATTTTGAATTTGTTGCTTTGAAGGGGTCTAATATTTCTGCCCCCACTTCTCTGCAGCTTGAGACTCAGATTCAAGATCTTGAGTTTGCAGTTTTTGAGCTTCGTTTTGCTGCTTATGCAAATGATGAAAAGTTGATTGCTGCTTATAATCAAATGATCCACTTTAAGAGAATCGTTGATAGGCTTGAACCCCAAGTGTTAGAATTTCAAGGTGTACTAAAGATCAACGAAAGTCTGAAGAAGGAAGTGGATGAGCTGCAACGCGTCTGTATTGGTCTGCTTGAGGAGAATGAGCAGCTGAAGGGTGAGAAGAATGAGCTCGAGGTTTCGAGACCTTCTTTATTTCTGTGGAAAACTTTTCTCATTTTTACTTTTAAGGCTTCCCTTGGCGAAGTAGCCGGAGATGTTAGTGCCCAGGCTAGAGCAGCCGGAGGTGAAAGCGCTGGATGATGCCACTGCTGAGAATGTCGTAGCTATTGAATGTATGGCGACCGAGTAGTTGTGGAATGTTCAAGTTGCTAAGAGTAGTCTTCTTTGGTAGTCTTCAAGATTTTCTTTGTTTCCCTCATTGCTTTTTCTTTGCTTGTACTCATTTGGTCTTTGCTAGTTGTTTATCAAATTTGCTAGAAATTTAATAAACTTGATTCCTTTGCTTTTCTCCATCATCGCTTCTTTTGTTCATGCTCTAACCTTTAGACTTTATAGACCAGTGACAGGCGTGCTACTTTTCTATAAGCAGACAGGCCCGCGTAGCCGATGCAGTCGTAGGTGTTGGTGTAGAACTTGGCACAGTTGTTAGCCATAGGGTCAGCAGCCGGAAGCCTTACTTACAGAAGCAGACAAGTCCGCGTAACCACTAGGCTGTTAACCTTGGCTTTCTCCAATTCCGTAGGTTGCGTAGCAAGTATCACAACACTTTAGGACTTGGTGTAGGTTGTTCCGCGCTTGGTAGAGATGAAACTTATCGACTACGTAGCATGTCGGTAGCTGATAAAGCTTTGTATATGCACGCTAGCTTGTTTAACCTTTCACAAGAATGTGCGGTTGTATAAGTCTAGCATGGTTTTACTGCTTGAAGGGCAAGCCGTAGGCAGTCTTCTGGAAACCGTAGGCTTACCTTAGTGCACTCGGTAGCAGCTTTAGGGTTCCAGGGCAGCCGTCTCTAGGACGTACTGAGTAATGTGCCCCCTCCGTCTCTAGGGCCCGGTTCCCCGCGGATTAGGCCAAGAGACCCAAAATCCTTCAGTTAGCTAAGCCTTGAAAAAGACCATTGTGGCTACTTCTAGGAATCCCGGCGCAAGCCATCGTGCTTCTCTAATTATACTAGGGCAGCCCGGCTCATCCACGTCTGGATATTCGGAGTATAGAGTTTATCCTCCCGCTTTGGAGAGCAGACCCATGTGGGTGTCGGGGAATTGGTTTACCCTCTCGCACTCGAGAGCATGGTTGGTCCATCGGGGAGTGCAATTCCTACGATGAGTCCCTAAGAAGGGCGCAATCTTCTTTTTAAGTGCAGGTATGATCAGTTGTCGTATGCATGTAGTTGAGCCAAGTTGCAAATTACTTCTGAATTCCTCATTGAAAAAACAAGTGAAACGAACGAATAACTTAGTTGTAAAAGACTACATAACAACTGGATAGTTCTCGACTTGCGAGGTGGTGCCCGTTAAGCTGCTTCAGTTTTCAGGCTTTGATGTAGCGGGAGGTCTCACATGGTACTTCCTTAGACTTTAGGCATTCCACTGTTTTTCGATATTTTTGTCGTTTCATGGTGGCGTGGGTGTAATTGCTCTCGCCGCCTAGTCTGCTGATTTTGTACGGACCTTCCCAGATGGGATCCATCTTTTTAGAGCCTTATCTGCATGCAGTGATGAAGGCTTTTCTTAAGACCAGATCTTCGGGCTGAAACTGCCGGATCTTGGCCTTTTTGTTGTAGCTGGAGAGGAGTTGCTGCTGGTAAGTTGTGATGCTAGTGATAGTCTGCTCGCGCTTCTCCTCTGCCAGATTTAAGCTTGTGGCCATCTCCTTACTGCTCGGTTACTCATTTTTTGGTGGTGTGATATGCCCATAGACATCCGGGGAGTTCATCTAGCCATTTTCCTTTCTTGTTGGTGATGGATTTCTTGAGGCAGTCGAGGATTGTCTTGTTGGGTGCATCGTCGATATGCAAATGCTAGAAGTCTTCATCAAGTGGAGCAGGTGCAGCTAGGGTGTACTAAGCTTGTTGGGCCGCTCTGTTGCGTTGCCTAGGCTAGGCGTGAATGCGCAGTAGGGAACCATAGAGCTGGACCAAGTAACACATAGTAGGAGATGGTATTCAACCGCCGGTAGAATCTTTTAAGGTAATGAGGACAAAACTTGCTTCCGAGTGTGTCCTTCTAGTGTTTGTCTGCCGTTGGCTCGCTTTTTGGGCCGAATAGTGCGTCATAAGGATGACTGCTTACGTCTGAAGGTAAAGCTTGAGCTTCCGAGTTGCAACAATTATTGCCAAACCTAGCTTTTGAATTTCTGGTAGCATCGAGGAGAGCTTTTGAACTGTGGAATATAAGTAGTCGGGCCCCCAGCTCTTCTCGTATGATGATAGAGCTTATCGCTACTTCTAAGACTACTAAGTAAATGTATAAGTCCTCCATTACTCCTGGCTTGGATAGTATGAGAGGTGATGTAAGATACTTCGTCAGGTTTTGGAAAGCTCTTTCGCACTCTTCAGTCCCTACGCTTGGCCCCCTGCTTGCTTTATTTGTTCAGCTGCTTTCCGTCTTCTACTTCTTTTTTAGGCTGCTCGGGTGCCTTGTCTGTTCGCCGAGCTTCATCCCAAAGTGCGTGTTTCTCTGCTAGAAAGAATGAGTCTGCTAGGGTTAGATCTTCTTTCATGATCAATTCTCCGAACAATGGGTGGTCTGCTGGAAGTCCTTTTTGGAAGGTTGCTCTAGCTATCAAGTCGTTGCATCCGACTATCCTTGCCTTCTTTGCTTTGAACCTCTTCACATAGTCGCGAAGTGACTCATTTGGGTTCTTCTTGACATTGAACAAATGGTCGGATTTCTTCTTGATCGAGCGATAGGGTGAATATTCTTTGATGAAAGCCAAAGAAAGTTCATCAAAATTTCGGATGGACTGTGGCGGCAGGGTGTAGAACCAATCTTGCGCTTCACCTTGTAGAGTGGTGGCGAATATCTTACACATAAGATCATCGTTGTTTTGATAGAGGATCATTGCGCTTCGGTAGTGCTTCAAGTGTTCCTCCGGGTCTTCTTCCCCTTTGAAAAATGTGAAATGTGGCATGCTGAACTCGCGTGGGGGCTCTGCCTGCTCAATCGCATCCATAAAGGGTGACTTGCTTATGTTGGTCATGTTTTGTCGTAGTGCCTCGTCGGTAACCTCGTTGCGTTGAAAGTTACGCAATCGTTTGGTTAAGAGTACTTCTACTTCCTCTTGAATTTGCCTTTGGGGTAGCGAAGCTCTCGGCTGCTCCCAGTCATGACCTGTTGGTCTAGGCTGCTCTTCCATGTATTTGGCTCTTCTATGCGGCGGATGCGGTTCTTGTGGTGTGTTCTTAGCAGGCGAGTGAGTTCTTCGCAGGCTGTTGGTTGAACTTGAGCTGGATTGAGTGACCGCTTCTCTCCGTCCGTCGTGCTGCCTACTCCGATATGAGGTGTATGATGCTCTTTGCGGGTTTAGCCGTGAATGAACACTTCGCCTGGAAGGTTGCTCATGTTGACTATTGAAATGTGACCCCAACCGTGAATGTATGTTCGTCCGTGGGCCTAGTCGAGAGTGCACGCTTCTCCGCGCGCTAAGACGAGGGTATACGCTATCTTGAGGGCCCAGTCGGGAATGTACATTGCCAGAATGCTTGGTTCGTGGCTGGTCGAGTAGCTGCTTGCCAGAACGCTGCTGGAGAGTTTCTTCGCCTATTCTTGTCCTACTTCGGGACACCACACCTAGGGCACGTTGCATCTCGGTGCGCTGCAAGAGCTGGTTCACCAAGGTCGTCTGCTGTGCGATGGCGCTCGTCAACTCTATGACTTGTCGAGACAAGTGTTGTTCTCCATTTGGGTTGGAAAAGCTTGGAATAAATGTATCTCCTTGAGCAGTGGAAGTGTGGTAGACTCCGGGCGTGAAACTTGAGTTGGGAAATGTCAAATCTGCGGAGTAACGTGGTGGAAATGCCCCCGGCTTGATGGTTGGTCCGGATGGTTGAGATAGTCTTGGACCGATTTGGGCTGCTTGGAATGCCACGGGAGCAAGCTGGGTCATGAGAGTGGGCTGCTCGTCGGGAGCAGGCCGGGCCACAAGAGTGGGCTGCTCGGCGGGATCAGGCTGGGCCACGTGAGCAGACTGGGCCACATGAGCAGGCAGGGCTGCGTGGCAGGGCCACTAAAGTGGGCTGCTTGGCGGGAGCAGGCTGGGCCGCATGAGCAGACTGGGCCACATGAGCAGGCAGGGCTGCGTGGGCAGGCAGGGCTGCGTGGCCAGGCAGGGCCACTAAAGTGGGCTGCTTGGCGGGAGCAGGCTGCTTAGTGCGTGATGCATGCGAGTGCGAGGCTTGGGCTCGGGCCCGTGCAAGCTTGGATGACATGGCTTGGGCTATGATGGTGGTGCCATGGATCTTGCCGTGGATGGTTGACATGGTGGAATTTTGTGGTGGTGCCACTCCACCCATGACCACATCTAGCCTCATGGATCGCCGCGGTCCCATTTCTTGAATATGAGAATTTTCACTTGTGGAATTTTCTAAATTTCTAGCCATTATATTTTCCTTTCACGTTTTATCAAAGAATCTTTGCAAATAAAAAATTCTAATAATAAGAACGTATGAATTTTCTTTCACGTTTTATCAAAGAATCTTTGCAAATTAAAAAATTCTAATAATAAGAACGTAAGAAAATATTCAAATGGACTAGTAAATAGAAATAAAAAAACCTTTTTATGCGAGAGTCTTCTACGAGTATGGATCTTCAACTCTCAATGAAAGCACCAATTTGTGGATGCAAATTTTCTCCTCCTTGATCTTGGACAATATTGCACCTACAAAACAATTAACACCTTAGGTCAAGGCCAAGAGCCTCACGCGCCCACGATGAATTGGGGGGGGGGCTTTGGCCGAAGAACCTCCGATGCCAAAGTTAGAATTTAGAGAGAAAGAGTGTTTAGAGAATTTTGGGATTTTTGCCAAAGTGTTGGACCTCCCTTCTGAAGAGAAGAGAAGGGTTTAAATAGGAGAGTGGCCGGCCTCTTAGGGTGACCGGCCACCTAGCCTTGTTTGTGGGTCTTGTTCATGATTGATGGTAATTTTAGGAGTTATGTAGTTAATTGACTAATTAATTTGGCTAAATATTATTGCCAAATTAATTAGCTAATTAGTGGGATGAAATGGGCAAATATGGTGTGAGAAACAATGATGGCCGGCCATTTGGTAGTTTTGGGTATATTTGGTGATTAATTAGCAATTTAATATATTGAATAAATATATTAAATTTGCTAATTAACATAATTGAAATGAATGTTTTTGGGGAGGTTATGTAATTTATGTGGAAGGTTTTGAAGGTTATGGAATGATTTCCTTGTATAGGATATGGAGTAAACATGGATGAGATAAATTTGAACTTGTTACCTATTTCGGAGCATTTTTGACTTTGTTGAAGGATGATTGTCTGCTGCTCGCGCGTAGAAATCTCGGTGTACCTCAAGGGTAGTTTGGTCATCTTTTGCCCAAATATCCACGTGTCGCCTTGTGATTATTTTTGGCTCCACAAAAATGTTTTTAGAACCAATTCCTAGCAAAAATACAAGTAAATCCTAGAAAAGCACTTAAAGTGCTCCTTGAAAGAAGCACCTGCTTCTTATAGAAAGCACTTAATGTGCTTTTAAAATCTAAAATATTTTCTCTAAAAGCGTTTTCAGTTATTTTTAAATGACATCCAAACGAGTCATATGGCGCCATATTTGTTTTGCTTGTGGGTTAATGGACTACCACCACATGAGGCGGTGGTCTGCGATACAGACATTTTTTGGGTTGAAAGGAAAGCTTACGACAATTCAGCCCACCTATTATAACCAGTTATATGAACCCAAAACCCTAAAAACCTCTAATCTCTCACGCACCCGCACTCTTGTCTCCGTCTCTCCTCCCCTTCTCTGTCCCCGTCTCTCTCAAGCCCTCGTGGTTGTCGAAGACTGACAAACACTTGGACACGCAGAACAGAGTTGGGGCAAATCAAGATGATCATCCCAGTGCGCTGTTTCACTTGCGGCAAGGTACCCCCAATTCTCCCTTTATCTAACCGTAGGCCTGGGTTTTCTGCCCCTCTTAGTTTTATTCAGCGTTTCGATAGGGTTTTGGATTTGAGGATGATTGAATAATTGGTGGTTTATATGTTTAATTTCAGGTTATCGGAAACAAGTGGGATACGTATCTCGACCTGCTGCAGGCCGATTACACTGAAGGGTAAGTTGCTCAATTTTGGATTTTTAAAATTCAATAATGTCAGTGATTCTTGCTTTGTTTATGCTAATGGAGGCATGTTGTGAATTGCACAATGTAATGTCAAAAACCAGTTCTGTAATGCGTAGGCATAAACATAGACTAGGGTTTAATTGGGTTGATTATGACGATATGTATGTTGTACGATTGGCGGAAAAGAAATAATAAAATATGCTTTACAATGACATGGATAGGTTTTTCAAGAGAAATGCTATTCATACTATGTTTTTATACCACATTTTGATACCACCTTAGGAGACATTTGAGGTGGATAGCTACATCATTTGAAAAATTTGCAAAACCCAAGGAAATAAAGGAAAAAGACTCCTGATATACCACAATCATAATTTAATTAACTAGTTTTTCTTATTAAATAATGAACTAAATTAAAAAATCTGATTAATTCAAATGATGTGGATGTCCACATTAAGGTAGTATGAAAATGTGGTACAAAAACACAGTATGAATAGCAATACTCGGTTTTTCAATGACCAATGTTCATTTTTCAGTTTTCACAGACTTATCAGTTGGGTGTAGTTTATCGATCCTTGAATGGAGCATAATCTGTGTTCATTATTTTTACTGTTGCATCTGCGGGCATAATAAAATAGGCCTTGTATTGACATGGATGAGAGGTTTCCCGACGGGCAATGCTCATTTTTCAGTTTTGACAAACTCATCTGATAGGTGTAGTTTTTCGATCCTCGAATGGTTTGCATCTGCATGCATAATAAAATAGGCCTTGTAGTGACATGTATAAGAGGTTTCTCGATGGGAAATGCTCTTTTTTCAGTTTTTTCAGAGTAATCAGTTGGGTGTAGTTTATTGATTCTTTAATGATGCATAATATGTTTCCAACTATTTTTTCTGTTGCATATGTGTGCATACAAATGTGTGTACATATTGGAGTTTAACGTGCAGACAAATAGCTATGAGTAATTTAAAAGTGTACTCATCACTCAGTCTGAAGTGTAGGAATAAAGTTATCAGTTTGTCCTAGAAGAGAGTTTACTTACTGGTTCGAATTTTCTGGAATACAGAGACGCACTAGATGCATTGGGTCTGGTCCGCTACTGCTGCCGGCGTATGCTTATGACTCACGTTGATCTTATCGAGAAGCTTCTCAACTACAATAGTAATCTCTCCCCCCCCCCCCCCCTCACTCTCTCTCTCTACACATGCACAAAATCTACTAAAAAGGTGTCCGAGAATTTTACTGACACAGTGACACTGGGCTTTGTTACAGCTTTGGAGAAGTCTGACGCCAGTTGAGGAAGCTCGTGTAACAAGTGCCAGGTGCTCGTTTTATGTGATCTTTGTCAAGTGTCTTAAATGTGGTAAAACCTTCATGTTGTTTTGTCTGGAACACCATCGATCCTTATTACCATACTTAGAGACTTGAATTGTCTAATATGATTATCTATATGTAGGGAGGTACTTATGTATGCACTCGAGGAATTTATGTTGCTGCACTAGTTTACGAACTTATTAAATAGAATGAAAGACTGAATGCTTCTGACAAAAAGTGGTGTTAGTCTCGCATGTAACTTTGGTGTGATTTGTTCACCATGCTACTGTAGATGGAGGATTTCTAAGGTTAGGTTCCAGGAACAGGGTTTGAATTGCTCTTAGTCACAGGGGATAGTTTTCAGAAAAATGGTGGAATGTTGGGAAAAAGAAACAGGCCAGGAACACTGTTCAACCTGATCTTTTTGTTTTCCTCCACCTCCACATAAGTGAATTCCCTGAACTCATCCTCCTTGTTCTTAGAAAGGATGAGGTGCCACTAGGGCATTAGGTATTGACACCTAGAAACAGTTCTAGTGTTTATTGTTCTCTCCTTTTCCATGGCCTTTTTGGCTGCGTGATTGTTTTCTTCCGAGCAATTTACTCGTTCGTTGTGGAAGAAATAACAATCTCCAAGTGGAATTGTGGGTGTTTTCTTACCTTCTAGAATTATAGCTATTGTTACTGGCAGTCATGAATGGTCATCTCGTATTTGCTCTCCTAACACCAATTAGAGCAGGACAGGACTTGTTTGAAGTGCAAATAGCAGCATCCTAAGACTCTATTTGGTATCCTATCAAAAGATTTTTATCATTTCTCAAAACATTTCTTAAGAACATGAACATCTCTTATATTTTTTTAGGACTTAAAAAACTTGTTTGGTATGAGATTTAAAATTGTTTTAGAATCTTAAAATTTAAACTGGACAAAGAATTTCAAAGAGAGAGGTCGCAAAAGAGGTAGAAAGAGGAGAGATGAGGAAAAAAAGAAAGCGAGGATTGGAGAAGTGAGAAAGAAGAGAGGATCCAAGGAGATAAAAAGGAGAGAAGAAAAAGAGATTCGGACTGAGAGGGCAGGGGGGGAGAGAGAGTAAAAATGAGGGGGTTTAAGTTAACTCTTCAAGTAACGGGGTTACAAACACAACCATTGTCATTAGATTAGTACTAATCTATTCAAGGATGGCGGTATTTTGCGTTGGATAACTAATTATAGAATGCTATTCAGGTGGATTAGTCACTTAATCAGGCCATGAAGGTGATGGTATGTATGCTATTGAATGACCTGCTTGATACGTTTTCTGCTTTTGCCCCACTCACGTTATGGTTGATTGCATACGGCCGATTTTATTTGACGAAACATCCACACACTCCTTTTTATAATTTTTGCACTCTTTTAAATTGTAGTCGTCGTGTCAAATGAACTGGAAATGATCAAAATGACATGTGAGAGAACCACCCTATACATGTAACTCATTGACATGTGAGAGAAATTGGGAATTCGGATCCTCTTTGTGAGGATTGTGAAGATTCGTGAATCGTGTCTATTAATTGTAAATCGTGCGATCAGAAATTATTTTAAATATTTTTATTTAAAATTAAACACAAATAATACTTAATAAAAAATTGACTGCACGATATATAATAAACGAACACAATTCATGAATTTTTAGGATTCTCACCAAAATGATCCGGAAAGGGTCTGTTGGAGAAATTGGGGCAATTTTGGCTTTTTATGTCAGTTGGATTGACTAGTACATTCAATATCTCAATCATATTGAACTTTAGAAAATGCGCCTCCATGACATCCTTATAGGACTTTATAACACAAGATGTTTTAGAAGGAATTGAATTCACCTTGGATCTTGGGAATCAAAAAATTTAGACTATGCAAATTGACTACAACTTTTCTTATTAACTCATTTCGTTAGTTCACTTCACACACACAAAATGATTTTTTTTGCCACACAAATCAAATGCTAAATTTTTGGATCTCTAATCTCTGTACACTGACATTTAGAGTGAATCCAATTCCGTTTTAAAGAAATTCTCAATTTATTATTAATAGAAATGATTACAAATGGAAATATAAATAATCATAGCAAATCCCGGTTGAGAAAGCATAATGAAGCGGGGAATTAAATAAATAACTTTATACCTTGAAAATTGCTGTCCTACCAAACATCATAAAAACGTCAAAATCTACTTTTGTGTCGTGGTGAAGTGACAACTTGAAATCATCACCTCATTTCCCTTGCGGAAATTTAGTATCGTTGGAGTGGACTCCAAAAATTCAAGTACACTGTTCACCGCAGGATTTCATGATTCACATTATTCATCGCGTTAACATTTCGAGCTTAAGATAAGGTCTTTTCATAATACAAATCATTCAGTAAAGATTATATATGCAAAAAATTAAAAATAAAATTAAAGTCGTTTTGTTAATTAATTATTGTAAATAGAATAATTTTTATCGTAATACTTTTATTAATTTTGAACATTTAAAGTCATATAATTCGATGGTTAAATGATCTCGTATTTTATTTTATTTTAGTTTCAAATATTATCTTTATGTAGTGCTTTATAAATAAAATAAACAATTTTGATAAAACAAAAACATCCGTTAAACAAGCAAGAAATGTTTTGAGGAAGACTTCCTATAAAACTTTAAAGTAGCTAAATATTGTTCTGTTGATAATAATGCAACATAGAAGTAGCGAATCAAAGTTTGAAAAGGATAATAATAATGAATGACAACCTAACACTAACATGTAGCTGCACCCAATTGGTCTAAACATTAAAATTTTCCACGGCCTTGTTATATATATATATATATATATATATATATATATATATATATATATATATATATATATATATATATATATATATATATATATATATCAAAATTGTGTCAATTGTGTGAACGGAGACATTATGATGATGGACAGTTGCTAGGAAAATAAGATAAGAAAGGGACTCCTCATACATGATTCATCCCTACCTTTTGCTTGAATCCAAAGAAACATGCCACGTGGCAACTTCCAAATGCCTAGTGGTGTAGATATTTTTTTGGTATAACGACCTAGTACACTAAATGTCATAATACAAGTGGTTGAATATTTAAATAAAATTCCAACCGTTTGTATTATGATATTTGGTGTACAAGACAGTATGAAAAATTTGTAGGGTGTAGTTATCATTACTTACTATTCATGCTTGATTCATTGCAAAATAATCCCGCACCTGTCTCTGCGGAAATCTCTTTCATTCTTTCTTTAATTAGTTTAATTTGTTTGGATTTGCATGACATTTCAGAGATAATAACACCTCAGCACTCCGTCGACGTACAACGAGAGCGAAGGGCGATATATACATATTATTTATTGAGAATTATTTGCGATCAGTTTTATGGTGCCGATGTGGTTTTATTTATTGTGATCAAAGTAACTTGAACGGACGTTTTTCGATAGGACAAATACACATGATTTGCAATCAAACAAGATATTTTGTTTATTTGTATTTGGCAGCAGAAAATATATAATGCATTACAAGATGTACAAATAATTTGTTGATTTTATTTTGTTTTATTTCCAAGTAATCTTATTTAAAGGGGTCTACTTCAAGAAAACAAAAAGAAGAAGAATTCCTATATCCCCAAGTCCTTTTGGCTGTGCTCTTCTCTCCCTCTTCAAACAGAAACCCTAACTCATCTGCAAGTCTTAGCCGTCGGTCCCTTATTTTAGTTTGAGACCGGCGGCAGCCTCTCCCCCTCCTTTAACCTCTCCATCTCGTTAGCCTCCCTCCGCGCCCGCCGCCACCTCCCATTCCCCTACTTTTCCCTTTCTCACCGGTCTTTGGTGCTCCACAACACCTTTTCTTCCCCAACCAATTTTCACGGCTTTGATGCAACCTCTGTGCCTCAAAAGGCCAGATCCTTGCAGTAGAATTGTACTGGCGGTGCTTGCGCTAGTTAGCGTGTGTTTGTGATAGCCAATTGGGGTATCTTATGAATATGCTTGTTTGTGTGAATTACATCAAATCAAAGATTTGGTAACTGACGATCATACTCCTATACAAGTCCTTGCAACTGTTGTGGTTTAGTAATATAAATCATTATCGTTTCTCGTAATAAAAAAGGTCAAATCTTAACACTAGAATAAAATTAATCGCCGTTTCGTTTCACAAAAACAATGTAAAAAATAATAATAATTAGAGAGAGTTTAGGATTATATTTGCGCTTCTAAAATTCTCAAGATTGTAAACAATTGACTAAAGTTGCAAAGTTCAACAAGCAACATGGATAAGATTATTCTACTAACTTCATTACTAAAGTTTTCATTGTTTTTATCCCCTCCCCTCCCCTCCCCTCCCCAAAGAAAAACTATAATTTTGCATAAACATTACAACTTCAAATTCAATTAGACGAGTAGTATTTTTTTTATTTATTTATCAAAATTTGAAGATATCTCGAGTTCAAATTCTAATTTCTAAAACAAATTACTAGCAACGAGGTTTAAATAAACACACAAAGCATAAACCCATTAATCTCTCTCTAGTAAAGCATACAACAAAAAGAAGGAAAAACTGATAATATATTCGACTATTTTATCAACAAAAATAAGAAACCAACTTTCAAATTTATGTCGTCATATATAATATTTTCAATATCATAAAAATAATAAAAAAAGCTGCTAAATAATTAATAATCACACTGAAGCTTGTGGGAGCTTTGAACCCACCACCTTACCCTCCTGACTCAACCCGCCAGCCGCTCGCATTTCTCCGCCGACAGCCGCGGGGCCCACTGCTTGATACGCCTGCTGCTGTTGCTGCACAACCCCTCCCGGCGCGGTGTAGTATACCTGCCTCCCCGTCGTGCTATCGTACGCCACCTGTGTATATGGTGTTGTGTCGGCGTACGTCGCCACGTATTTTGGCGGCTGTGGCGGGAGAGTAGCCGGCTGCTGCTGCTGCTGCGGTTGTGGCACTACATTGTACATCGGCGGCTGTTCCCGGTAAATCTCAGACCCCATTCGCTGCGGTACCTGGTAATACCCTTGACCCGGTGGCCCGGTTACCGGTCGCACCATCGGTGGCTGTGCGTGGTACACTGCCCCACCTCCGGGAGCGGATGTAAACATGTACATCGGCTGTTCCGGAGCTCCCGCCCCCGGAAAACCCCCGCCTGTAACCTGCTTCTCCGGCCAGTAGCCAGCTGGCGGGGCAGCCGTCACCGGAGGAGCCTTCTCCGGCATCTTCTGTACGTAATAATCACCGGCGCCGGTATAGCCTCCGACGAGATTTTCGTCGTTCTTTCTCCTGTACATAGCTTGCTGATCTTGTTCCCCGATTTGTAGCCTCTGCACCTGCCTCTGGAACTCCACCGAAGTCACCATCGGATCCGATCCGATAACCCGGTCTATGTGGCCCGATCTGACAAACTCAGGCGGCGGGGCAACTTGTCCCGGTATCGTAGGCGCTGGAGGAGGAGGAGGCGACACGACAGCAGGGACGCCACCCTTTTCCATGCCGAAGAGAAAGTCGACATTATTTTGGACCGGAGCCTTGGAATTCTGGTCGGGCGCCTGGGTGGGACCCGAATTAAGAGCCTCGACGAACCGATCCTTATCGGACCTTCCATCATCCGATCCGAAGCCACCGTTGGGGCTGGCATTAAAGAGGAACAATCTCATGCGGGCGGGCCTACCGGAAGCCCGGTAGAGGCGATCGTACTCGTGCATCATGTGCTCCAAGTCGTCGTCGTTGGTAACGGAGATCAAGGCGTCGAGGTCTTCGCCGGGGAGTTGGTACTTGAACGACACGTCGTACTCTGAGAGGGAGGAGAGCTTGGAGATGATGGCGGCGAACTTGATGTTGCGATCGACGGCGAAAATCTTGGTCTCACCGCCGACGTAGCAGAGCTGGTTGTCGTGCGGGCGAGGGAGGATCTTTCCGCCGTAGCTGCACATGAACTTGGCCTTGTAATTTTGGGTCTGAGGATTGGCTGGGTCGACCTCCCATGGCGGAGTGTTCTCGAAATCGATATCTCGGGAACGTGGGGACGAGTTGCCGGACTCGGGATAGGAGCTGTACGAGTAGTTTTCCATTGTTATGGCGATGAAAGCTTGGGTGCTATGAGGAGAGAGAGAGAGAGAGAGAGAGAGAGAGGTTACTGGGTTTCCGAGACGGGGAGGAAGGTTAAAGACGACTTGGTGGATATTTTATTTTATTTTATTCATTTTTCTCAAGATCTTTTATTTGGGTTTTGATAACCTTCACCTGAGGGATTTTTTATGACAAACCCTCAGTTGGTATCGGTATAGAAAAGAGTAACTTTTTGCAATTAATATTACGGCAGTATTACAATAATAAATACGTAACTATTTGACAGTAAATAAAAGAGATACATAAAACAAAACTTCAAACTATAACACATAACAAATGCTGTAGTCTTCCAGAGATATTTTAATGTGTCATAAATAAGAACGTACGTCACATATTATTATATAATTAGAGAAATGTTTAAAAGATTTTTCTCTAATTATATAAGAACATGTATAATTACATTGAAAAATATAGTGTTATCAACATTTTTATTTTTATTTATCATATATTGAATTTTCTTCAATTATATAAGAACATGTAACTTACCATTTTTGTGTTTTAATCACACTGATAGGAGATGGCCGTGGTGATTGGCGCAGGTGGCATTGAATTTGAAGGGTTGGGTTGCGAGTGTGTGACTGTGAGGTGAGTGGGAGAAGGACTTTTGGGGAAGGGGTGGGGCCACTGAGTGCGGAGTGAGGAAGCTGATAAGAGAGTGATGGGTTGACGGGGATTGGACTAAATGCCAATTGAAGTGAAACGGCTAAAACAAAAGAAACCACAGCTAATAACTGCAGTGATTCGTGATTGTTTGGAGCAGGTTCAAACTTCAAAGTGATGCTCATCGTAACACGTTCCAGAAAGCAGGAAATTCAAAATTCAATATAAAATTAATAAACTCGGGTTAATTATTTCTTCATTTATAAGATTATTTACTTAGAAAACTCAGAGATCTTGGTTGCATTATAATGTTAACAAATATTTGTATAGGAACCAATCAGAGTTTATTCAACCATCAACTGTCATATTACGCGAGTTATAAATATTATCTAAAAACGTAGTTTCTTTAACATTTTTCTTATTTAAGTGTTGTTTTCTTACTTTTGGTCAAGTAGAATTAGTTTATCGTTTGTGTCTTGTGTTTGGGAAGCGATTCCTAACGCAGTTTTATTTCTTCTATACACTTTATTTAATTTTAACCTTCAAATTGATGAAATCAGCTAAACATGTGGTTGTACAATGAAAAAAAGTGTGTTGATGTCATTTCTTAAATTTGATCTAATCAAACGTAAACTATATATGTTGCAAAATTGTCAATAATAACCACATAAACATTCAAATTGAATGATCATAGAAAAATAAAATAAAAACACATTAAGCATCATTGTTTGTGTCTTGTAGAAACATATCATGGGTATCAATGTGTATGGCACAATTTAGAAGCAGCATACTAAGCCTTAGTTTGGTACTGAGGTGCCTTTGAAAAAAAAAAATGGATATCAAAAACTTTTTTATGTTTGATAAACATTCAACTTCAGCTTTTTCATAGTTTTTGGTGAAAAAAAAAACCAAAAACACAAAGCTGCAAAACCCAACTTTGAAAAACTAACTTTTTTTTTTTTTTTTTTTTTTTTTTTTTTACATTTGTTTTACATAAAAGTTTATCAAACACTATAATATTATATATATTTTTTCAAAAACATTTTTACAAAAAAGTTTACCAAACACTCTACTGCTTATTCTCACAGCACAACATAAACAGTTTTTTTTCAAAGCATAATAATACCAAACTAGCCCTAAAGATATGCTTCAATTATTTTGCATGTGTCCAAAATATGGGAGATTAGTCGACAAAGGCACTACATTCTCCACGCAAAAGCAATTCTTGGACGTGACAATTATATATTAACAACAAGCTTCCAAAATTCAAGTTTTCATCAGAATCTCGAACTATGTGGAGCCGTACTATGATTTTTTTTTTCTTTCTTTCAAATAAGAAGTGTTAGTAAGAGCTTTCGAAATAATTAACTTTAATTGGTTCGTGTTCAGATTCATAATTGTACTGGTATAAGTGAGATGAAGATGGACGACGTAGCACCACTACGAAAACGAAAGATGACTGCTCAAGCCAGTTGAGAGATCTGATAATTTTTTGGCATGGAGCTTCAAGGATCGATTTGTTCAGGCGTAACTTCGAGCCATGCATTGGCCACTAACAGGGCCGGCCCAGGCCCAGTGCCACAGGGACAACTGTCCAGGGCCCAAAATTAAAGGGGGCACCAAATAAAAACCCAAATATATATATATATATATATATATATATATATATATATATATATATATATATATAATAAAAAAAAGGTTGAGAACCCAAAGTGGCTGGCTGACCCAACTTTTGTTTGGGAATGACAGCTCAAATAACCCATTAAAATAAAAGGCCCACTTGGTCCCCATTTTCCATCCCTAATTGCTCAAATAACCCTAATTGCTCCCTCCCTCCCTTTGTTCCTGCGGTTCCCTACTTCCCATCCGGGCCACCACTGACCAGTGAGTCAGTGACCACCCCCCTTTGTTCCTGCTGTTCCCTACTTTCTCCCTCTCTGTTCGTGTTCCTCAGTGTCGCAGACAGCACAGCTGCACAGAATATTGGGTATTGGTTCATTGAATTTTGAGGTAAGTTAATTTTTAAAATTTGAATTATCAATTCATAATTTAATATAAAATTTTGCAAGTGATATAGAATTATAGATAATTGATGTATAGAATTGTTGTTGATGAATTGAATTCTTGACTAATTGAATTATTTGATTTCATTTCAAGCCTAATTTTTAGATTCAATTTTTATAATATGTTAGACTTTGTGTTAGTGTTTTTATAATATATAATATGTGTTGGAATAATAATTTTGATAGGATATTTTTGTTATATCATGTGTAGGTAATTTTTGCAAACAAATTATCGAAGCCATGTCTTTTAGGAAACAACTCTCTGGTAATATGAAAAGGAAAAAAAAGGCAAAGGATAACGAAATTGCCGAAAGTTTAAGAGGATCTCTTAATAAATTTTTCTCTACAAAAAATGAGTTAGTTGAAAATTTGAGAGAAAATTATGTTGGGGAAGAGTCACAAAATGTTGTTGGGGAGTCTCATGATCATGAAAATGGTAGTGATTTAGGAGAAAATGTTGGTGATGAGTCTCAAGACCATGAAAATGGTGGTGATGTGGATTTAAATGTTGATGATGATCATATTGGTGTAGAGGAAAATATTGAATCTTCTGAACCTAGTTTACATTTAAACATTTATGATCCAAGGGTTTGGGATGGTCTTAATGCAGAAATGAAAGCCTTACTTGTAGAAAAGGGGCCAATTCGAGAAACTAATTTCACTTATCCCAAGGACAAACTCTTTAGAAAATTTTCCTCACACTACTATGATCGAAAATTATCAACGGGTGAAATTTATGATAGGAAATGGCTCGTGTACTCAAAAGAGTTGGATAAAGTCTTTTGCTTTTGTTGTAAATTGTTTAAAACAATTGCCTCAAAAAGTGAGTTAGCAAAAGATGGAATTAGTGATTGGAGACATCTTGGTGTGAAGCTTGACCAACATGAAAAGAGTAAAGAGCATCTCATTAATTCTAGAACTTGGGTTGAGTTGAAAAGTAGATTGACAACAAATCAGACAATTGATAAAGAATTTCAAATGCGAATCAAGAAAGAGACAAATCATTGGAAACAAGTGATGCTTAGAATTATTGCTGTTGTGAAATGTCTTGCCATACGTAATTTAGCATTTCGTGGAACAAATGAAAGACCTTATGAAGACTCTAATGGCAACTTCTTAGGTTTACTTGAAATGATTGCGGAGTTTGATCCAATAATGCAAAAGCATTTTCGACTCATTGAGAATAAAGAAATTCATCACCATTATTTGGGCCATAAAATTCAAAATGAGTTGATAGCTACTTTGGCTTCAAAAGTCAAAACCACAATCATTAAAAAAGTAAAAGAAGCCAAATTTTTTTCTGTCATTCTTGATTGTACTCCTGATGTAAGTCATGTGGAACAAATGACTTTAATTTTGAGATGTGTTGACTTGTCAAGTAGGTCAATAAATATAAGGGAGTATTTCATGGAGTTTTTAAGTGTGGAAGATACATCAGGACAAGGACTTTTTAATGAGTTGCAAGGGTTTGCTTGAACATATTGATGGTTTAACTTTGAAGTCATTGTCAGCTACTCGATGGGAAAGTCACATTGAAAGTGTTAAAGCAATTAAATCCCAAGTAGCCCAAGTTAGAAATGCTTTGTTTACGTTGGTGGAAATTACTGAGAATCCTCAATTAAGTAGGGATGCAGAATGTTTAGCATCAGGAGAACTTTCCAGTTTTGATTTTGTATTAAGTTTGGTTATTTGGTATGACATTTTGTTGAAGATTAACATGGTGAGCAAAAAATTACAATCTGAAGACATGCGTCTTGATGTTGCTGTAAAGGCATTAGAAGCACTTGTTACCTTTTTTGAAAACTATAGAGAAACTGGTTTTGCTTCTGCCATGCGTGATGCAAAAGAAATTGCACTTGATTCAGAAATTGACCCTGTTTTTCAAACTAAACGTCATAGACCTAGAAAAAGACATCATGATGAAATTGATGGTAATGAGAGGGAACAACAGTCTGCTGAAGAATCCTTTAGAACAGATTATTTTCTTGTTATAGTGGATATTGCTTTTTCTCAACTGAAACACAGGTTTGAACAGTTAAAGGCTTTTGAATCCATTTTTGGCTTCTTGTTTGATGCACCGAAGTTAATTTCATTGGATGATCAACAGCTAAAAGAAAAATGTATGAATCTTGAAGCACATTTGAAACATGGAAATACCATGGATGTAGATGGAGCCGACTTATGTTCCGAATTACAGGTGTTGCAAATGATGTTACCTGAAGAAGCATTTCTCTCTAATAACCCTTGGACATCCATGGAAATAGCAAACTTTGTAAAAGAAACTGACATGTGTCCTAATGTCTTGATTGCTTATCGTGTACTGTTGACTATACCTGTGACCGTGGCATCTGCAGAAAGAAGCTTTTCAAAATTGAAATTATTAAAATCTTACTTGCGGACCACTATGACTCAAGATAGGCTAAATGGATTAGCAATCTTATGCATTGAAAAGGATGAGATTGAAGACTTGGAGTATGATGATGTAATTGATTATTTTGCTTCAAAAAATGCCAGAAGACAATTTCTTAAAGATTGAAATTTCAAGGAGCTTTGCTAGGAATGGTTGTATTTGATTGTCGGGGTTTAGGTACTATGTCCCCCCCGTTGTATATTTTCTCAAGTAATATAACTTGGGCGTGAGGGCCTAGCCCCCCAGCTTCGACTGGGTTCCAGCCCTCGTTAAATATTTTTTTAAACATATATTTCCGTATTAAAAAAGGGCACATTTTGTGCTTTTGCACTGGGCACCCAAAAACTCAGGACCGGCCCTGGCCACTAATGAGGAAAGAAGTCTATAAAGGAACATAAATATTGCCATATCTAGCCCTCGGATAAAGTGCTATTCAACCATTATCTAACGAGTGTCGCGCTCAAGATGTGTTGACCTGGAAAATCATGCAAGTAACTCATTGTAAGTGTCATTTTATTTCCACGTGTCAAGTGGATAATGGAAGACTAGCTTATAGGTCATATCTATGTGTTTAGTCCATTAAGGGTGCGTTTGTTGCACCAGACTATCTCAGACTGGACTAGCTTCAGGGACTAAGCTGGATTGGCTTAGACTAGACTAAGCTGGACTGACTTAGTGAAGCGTTTGATGCAATGCCGGATTAAGAAGCAGAACTCTAATATTATATTATTAAATCTATATATACAATATTTTATCATTAATTTAATCTAATCTACTATTTTTTTTTATAATTATTTTATCATTTGGCTAGAATCATCTTCTTCCCTGATTCATTTTTATCTCCGCCCATTGACTCCCTCCGACCCTCTCTCCTTTTTCTGCCTTTTCTCCCTCTTTTTCTCAGTACTACCGTCTTCCCCCAAAAAACAGGAGTGGGAGGTCTCTGGGAGTGATAATCCCCTCTCTCTGGTAGTGATACACAAATCTCACATAGCCTTTTTCTCATCACCTGCTCCAAATGACAACAAAAAAACATTTTAAACAAAACCCATTCACCCAAAACTCAAATCACCCATGCAATCTGTGCCTTTTCTGAAAATCACAAGAAAGATGAAAAAAATTCTAACCTGATTGAGCTTCTGCTGAGATGGGCATGGCCGCATGGTTGGGATGCTCTCACAGAGAAGAGCCGTGCCGTCGAAAATCAAGGTCCAGGAGGACGGATGTGCTATCGACGACCTTGTCTAATCTGGGTTGGAGGTGAATCAGACGACGCTGCTCATGGATTCTCCGATTGAGATTCAAATTTGAGGTCTTGTTAGTTTGTGATTCTGGGTTCAAGGCGAGGAGGAAGAGAAAGGACGCGAGAGATGATGGAGCAGGGAGCGAAGTGAGGAGAACAAAGCTAGTTCTTAGCCAGTCCCATGGTATGCGGGGGGGCTCGCTAAGACCGCCTAGTGCGGTCCTTAGTCGAGGCGAGTCCTCTTTTATCCCATTAATGTTAATCCTGCAGAGCAACAAACATCAGACTAGACTAATTTTTAATCTAGTCCAGTCCAGTGAAAGCTAAGGAGGTCAAACAAACACCCCCTAAATGATAAGTCGTTGATGGAAAGAGACTAAAGACTTTTGGGGCTTACTTGAGCCTCATTTTAAAAGTTTGAATACCCCTTATTAAAGGTAAAATTACACTACATTTTCTATAGAGCTATTGTAATCCACATCAAATATATTCATGAGACCACTAAAGTGGACGTAACCCATTTTTAAGGATGAATCACTTAAATCATATTGTCAATTATCTAGCTTTATATTTTTAGTCCACAAATGGTTGACCATACTGATCCCAAATTTTGAGCGTTAAGAAAGGTGCTATTAACATATTATGATATTAGGGACTCGTTATTAGCATTCCTAACATTCAATATCTATAAAGAAAAATACCTTCTTTTTTTTTTAATTTTTTTAACAAACGATATTATTTATACTAAGGGAGTGGGGGAGTGGGTTAAACCTCACAATGAGCTAGCAATAATGTGATTCAAATTTATCTTTGGGGAGAATCGAACCTAAGACCTCTCACTTACAAGTGAACATGAATACTACTAGCAATAATAATTTCTAACACGCCCTGATACCGATGTCCAGAGAACAACAGGATGGCCATGTGCTGACCAACACCTGAGGGTGACGCAAGCCATTTAATGAATGCATATGCCAAGAACATGAGAAAACATGCATATAAATTTCACGCATAACTACGCAATGTAATATTCAAATACAACCTTAACAAAAATATAATAATATTCAAATGTCAAATAAATGATAGTGACAATGCATGACATGTTCAGAGCATATATCTAATTTAGAATACAAGCGAATGGTGCTATTACAAGTGAAGCAGAGAAGATGACACGGTATCACTGGTAGAGGAATGCCTCATAGCTCAGATCATATGCCTTATTCCTATGTCCTGAGGGGGCGCAAAACAAAGATGAGTGGACCAAGTTGATATATAAGTAGTACAAACATAGTTATTCAACAATGTACTAACCCCCAAAGTTTATGAAAACTGATAACATTATATGTAATAGGTTTTCCGAAAACCCTAGCATGCCATAAACCTTTCATAAAACATATATCATATATAGTGTGCTAACTAGTGGTATCATGATCGCCCGAAGGCTCTCCATCATGCGCCCATAGGCAGAATATACGCCACGCACCCGTAGGCAGAACATACGCCACGCAGCTATAGGCAGAACAATCGCCCATAGGTAGGACCATTGCCTGTAGGCAGGACATATACCTATAGGTAGGACAATCGCCAGTAGGCAGGACATACGCACGTAGGCAGAACATACGCCCGTAGGTAGGACAATGACAACTAGATACGCACAAAAATATTGAATATAATCTTTCCAACATAAGTACATATATCTCAAATATAGTCATCCATCATATATACTACAAAGAACATAAATTTGATAAAGTATGGTATTCCAAAATATACTCAGTAAAGCATGAAAATCATAAAGTGCAAATCTAATTTACTCATAAAATATAACCATTAAATCATGCTTTTGTTGTATGCATTTCTACTATTAAAACATGCATTTTAAAAGGGGTCCACTCCGTCATCGAAGAGCCTTGAGAAATAGGAAGGACGGAATCGTCACTAATAATCGCACCTAAGAACATAAAGGGTCAAATTAATAAAACTCTATCATAACGATTGAATTTTAGAAAACAGACGTCATAAATGGATTCAGAATGTCAAAAAACATAAAGGGAGACCTTGAGTACCCCTACGTGTTGCCGCATGCGCTCTCACGTGGCGCTGCAAGGTGGCGATTCCGGCGGCCACATGCTGCCGCACACGCTGTTGTGGGTCATCAAAAAGTTAGCTAGAAAAGTCGTTGTTATCGCCATGGACGCCAACGCGTGTGCTCCACGCGCTAGCACCAATGGCCCTTCACGCGCCCACGCGTAGGCCCATGCATGGCCAAGGTTTGGGCTTGGGTTCCTTGGGCCAAAGGCCTAAGCTTGCACGGCCCAAAAGCCTGAGTTCCTTTGGGTTTTGGGGCTTAAGGGAAATGAGTTGGATTTGGGTTGACTGGGGTTTGGGCTTGGCCCAGTTTCCCTCGCAGGTCGTCGAAGTCCAACAGAAGGGAAGGCCGAAGATATGGTCGGGAATTTCCCTGACTCCGTTTTGGGGTTAAATGGCTAGCAAGTCACGGAATCTCGGCGGAAAACTGGAAATGTACCCTCCAAGCTTACCTTGTCAAACAAATTCATGCATCGTAACTGTGCATAGTGTCGAGAAAGAAAAAGTGCGAGATCGGGAAGGTGAGAGAGAAGATGGGGTCCAGGAGGTAATGACGGTGATGAAATTGTTGTGGTTATTGTAGGTGTAAGAGTGTGTGCATTGGGTTCGCCAAATAGGGGAGAGCACATAAAGAGAGAGATATCTGTGAGATGGAGAGATAGTGTTCATCCATCTCCGCCGTCAAATTCCTCTGTCGCGATTCGTTCTCCTGTGACCTCTTCCATCACAATTCAAAATATTGGCTCTATGGTACCAATCAAGCTTACTACTACCAATTACCTCACCTGGAGTGCTTTGTTTGCTCCTATTTTTTCGCCGGTACAATCTCAGCGGTATCGTTGATGGTTCTACACCTCCGCCGCCTCAAATTCTCCTAGATGCTTCTGGTAATCGCACTTCTCTCATCAATCCTGAGTATGTTTCTTGGTATGAGAACGATCAAAACATTCTCATCTGGCTTAATTCTACATTGTCTGAAACCCTAATTCCTTACACTGTTGGGGTTAATTCGTCTCGGGAACTTTGGGCGAAATTGGAATCGCGATTGGCTACTGCTTCTTAATCTCATATTCATGATCTCAGATCTCGTCTGCGTACTATTACAAAAGGTGAATCTACAGCCGCTCAATTCCTTCAACAAATTGAGGAAATCGCAGATGCTCTTGCGAGTGCTGGAGCTCCAGTGGCTGATGCCGAGCTCATTTCTGTCACACTTCATGGTCTGCCATCAGAATACGATTCTTTTGTTGATGCTGTTCAATTTCGCATTGGATCAACCACTCTTGCTGAATTGCATGGCCTTCTTCTGAGCAAAGAAATTCAGTTGAATAATCGCAAGAAATTGCCTGTCACTGCTCCTTTCCAGGCATTGAATTCTTCTACAGGTCTTATTCCCACACCATCTATGCCTCCACAAGCTTATACTGTTCAAACTCATTCTTCTCCGAATTTCTCTCAAGGTCGTTCTCAACATCGTGGCAATTCTTCAAACCCTAGAAATTTTCCAGGCCGGAGTTCTTTCAGAGGCAGTTTTCCACGCAATAATTATCGGCAGAACAATTATCGTGGCAATTTTTCTCATGGTGGTCGTTCCTTTTCTGGCAAACGTACTCCTTGCCAAATTTGTCGTCAATATGATCATGAAGCCTTTGACTGTCCACAACGTATGAATCCAAGCTTCACTGGATCTTCACCTCCCTCTTTTATGGTTGCTCACACTGGTTCTACTTCTTCTGCTCCTACTTGGATTGTTGATTCTGGCGCCAACTCTCACACGACCAATACTTCCACTACTCTGCAACATCCTGAGCCTTATCATGGTCCTGAATAGGTTTACACTGGTGATGGCAAAGGTTTGCCTATTCACCATTATGGCTTTTCTTTATTAAATACTCGTAATCATTGTTTTCAGTTGAAAAATGTTCATCATGTGCCTGATTTAAAGCACAATTTGTTATCTGCAAATCAATTTCTTCTTGACAACTGGTGTTCCATGCATCTTTATCCTTTTCACTTCATTGTGAAGGATATTTCTTTGGGGAAGATGCTTTTTAGTGGCCCAGTTCGTGATGGCTTTTATCCGTTTCATGCATCATCTTCTGTTGCTGGTTCTCACCATTCACTTGCTGCTACTACGAAAGCTTCTCGGGACATTTGGCACAAGAGGCTTGGCCATCCCTCTATCAAAGTCTTAAATAAATTGGTCTCTACTCAGAGTATACCTGTATCTGGTACTATGAATAATATTTTTTGTTCAGATTGTGCTGTAAGCAAAAGCTCTAAGCTTCCTTTTGTTTCTCGCTCTTGTACTATGAGCAATCCTTTAGAGCTTCTTCACATGGATGTCTGGGGTCCAGCTCCAATTTCTTCTGTACATGGTTTTCGCTACTATGTGATCATTGTTGATGACTATACAAAGTATTCTTGGTTTTATCCTCTGCAATTTAAGTTTGATGTTTTTTTTGTCTTTGTTCAATTCAAGTCTCTTATTGAGAATAAGTTGGGTGCCAAGATTATTTCTATTCGATTCGACTCTGGTGGTGAATTCTTGAGTTCTCAGTTTTCTCAGTTCTTGGTTGACCATGGTATTTCACATCAACTTAGATGCCCTCACACTCTAGAGCAAAATGGGTGTGTTGAGCGTAAGCACAAACACCTTGTTGAAACTGCTCGTACTCTCTTAACAGTCTCCAAGGTTCTACATCAGTTTTGGGTTCATGCTTTCTCCACAACAATCTACCTTATTAACAGGCTGCCTAATGCTACAACTGTCTCTCCTTGGGAATTATTATTCAAGAAAGCACCAGAGTATCATTTTCTTAAAGTTTTTGGATGCAGTTGTTTCCCTTGGCTGAAGCCTTACTCTGCCTCAAAGTTAGAACCCAAGAGTAAACACTGTGTCTTCTTGGGGTACAGCTTAAACCACAAAGGGTACAAAATTCTGGATCCTCTATCTCTCAGAATCTATATTTCTCGGCATGTCATATTTGATGAGAATAATTTTCCTTTTCACCATTCAATTCCATCCTCATCTTTTGAGCCTATATCTTCTTTCTCCTTACCTCCCATACCATCTAATCTCACATTTTTAGTGCCTTCACCAATCACATCTCCTTCGCCACCTTCATTTTCTTCCCAACTTTCTATTCCTTCCCCATACCCAAGTATCTTCCCAGATCCACCTTCTTCACCAAATTCTACTTCATCTCATACTTCATTCATGCCTCCAATGCCTATTCAATCTTCATCAAACCCCTCTTCCTCTCCTACATATTCTTCTCCCATTAACATTCATCTGATGCAAACTCGTTCTAAGTCTGGTATTTTTAAACATAAAGCCTTGCTTGCTACCAATCATCCTCTCTCATCTCATCTCAGTGTTGATTTTGTTCCGACTACCTATCATCAGGCATCTAAATATTCTCACTAGAGGCAGGCAATGCAAGAAGAGTTCAATGCTCTCCTGAATAATGGTATCTGGTCTTTGGTTCCTTCCTCTTATTCTCAGAATCTAGAAGGCTGCAAGTGGGTCTTTGTATCAAACGCAAGCCTGATAGTTCTATCGATTGGTATAAGGTGAGGCTTGTTGCAAAGGGTTTTCATCAACATGAAGGGTTAGACTACACTGAGACCTTCAGTCCGGTTGCCAAACTTGTCACCATTCGACTTTTACTTGCTTTGGTTGCTCAAAATGATTGGTTTCTCAACCAACTTGATGTCAGCAACGCTTTTCTGCATGAGACTCTTACCGAAACTGTGTTCATGCAACAACCCCCAAGATTTCAGGATTCTATGCAACCCAATGTTGTTTGTCGCCTTCATAAATCCTTGTATGGTCTCAAACAAGCTTCGAGAGCTTGGTATGATAAATTACATACTGCTTTACTCTCCTTGGGATTTGTTGGCTCACAATCTGATCATTCTCTGTTTGTTCATAAAGCTCCTCACTTGGTTTTCATTCTTGTCTACCTTGATGACATTCTTGTCACCGGTCCTTCTCCCCAAGCCTGCAAGCATGTTATTAGTCAACTCAGTGATCTATTTCCCATCAAGGATCTTGGTCCTTTGCATTATTTTCTTGGCATTGAAGTCAAGTGCTTTTCCGAGGGTATTTTCATCTCTCAGCCAAAATAAATTCTAGACTTGTTGCATAAGGCTAAAATGGATGGTGCCAAACCTTGTGTTACTCCACTCAGTACATCAAAACTTGATCACTCTTCTCCTTTCTTGGATGACCCTACTGAATATCGATCCCTTGTTGGTGCTCTGCAATATCTCACGTGGACTAGACCCGATCTTTCGTTTGCAGTGAATCTTGTTTGTCAATTTATGCATTGTCCTCGCCTTTCTCATCTCCAAGCTGTCAAACACATTCTGAGGTATCTCAAAGGCTCTGTTGAATGTGGTCTCTGTTTTTCTAAAAGCTCTTTACCACTGGAAATCACTGCCTATTCTGATGCTGATTGGGCGGGCTGCTCTATTGATCGCAAATCCACTGGTGGTTTTTGTATCTTTCTAGGCAATTCCATCATAAGCTGGAGTGCTAAAAAGCAGCCCACAGTGGCCCGATCATCCACAGAGACTGAATACAAATCGTTGGCTAACACTGCTGCCGAATTAACTTGGATCTGCAAGCTTCTTGTTGATCTTGGCTTCTCTTTACCCTGTCCCCCCAAGCTTTAGTGTGATAATATATCTGCCATTTCACTTGCTAAGAATCCTATTTTTCATGCTCGTACTAAGCATGTTGAGTTGGATTATCATTACATCCGAGAAAAAGTTTTGGCAAATCAAATTTCTCTGCATTTTGTTTCAGGACCAAGTGGCTGATATTTGTACCAAAGCTTTGTCTAAATCCAGATTCTTATTTCTCAGGGCCAAACTTGCTCTTCGGCAACCTCCGATCAGTTTGAAGGGGGATATTGAGGGTATAAATGTAAAAGCAAATATAAAAGATCCTACTTAGATATTGTTTAGATTTTGGATAGTTGTTTTCTGATAGTTTGTTTTGTTAGAAGGAGTTGTATTGCTATTATTGGTTGAGATACTTGTATATAGAGAGGTTGTAAGTTTATTGAAAATTAATGAAAAGAAATATTTCTCTGTTGCAGTCCTATTTAGAATAGGAATGTGATTGTGTAAATCCTAGTAGATTAGGAATGTATCTTATATTCCTATTAGGAGTAGATTACTTATTAAGTATTGTAATCCTTATGGGAAAGGGTTTGCCCTTTCTACTACTATAAATAGAGGCACAATGGGGTGAATAAAACACACCTCACAATTAAATCTTTCTCTCTTCTCTCTAAAGTGGCCGGCCTCCCTCTCCCTCTCTAACCCCAGATCGCTCAATCAAATAGGCCTACAACACGTTATCAGCACGCTCTTGACGCTACGCTACCAAGAGAGTTTATTCTTCAATTAGGGGAGTATTACGTTTTAATTATTCTTTTTTAGATTAATTTATTATTATTTTGAATTAATCTACATGATATTGATTCAATTTAATTTTTCTTTGTTGAACGTGATACAACGCATTGGAGACGCGATTTCGGCTTTCTGAGAAGGATCTTCTACAAACTCAAAGGCTTTTGTAAGTTTTCTGCCAATCAGGTACGCTTAAAATAAAGTAAGATATTTGAAACGATCTTGAAGCATGAAAACATTCCCCATGATGCATGAACCCCTACATTTATATTTACCTTCCGATATATATATTGTATATGTTCATATATTTGTCAATATATATATATTTGTTTCATGCATTACGCAATTATATTTTGCTATGTGGAATTTGTGAGTCAAAGAATTGAAAATAAATTAGAAGCAAATTAGGGTTTCCTAAAACCTAAGGGATTTGAAAGAAGAAAAAAAAAGGGAAAGTGGACATGGTGCACCGCACCATCACCGTGCATCCTGATACCAGGCCCTCGGCCTGATTGATTAGAACAGACCAGCAGTCTTAGTTCTATCTTGGAGGAGACCCGCATCCTTCATGGATCAAAACCGAACCCACGACAAACCCTACTTGCTGGGTCCTTGTCCCGCACGCACCCAGGGCCTGCAACCCCTCGTCCAATCTGCTGCCAAGCCTACTTGCTTGGGCTTTTGTCCTTGCGGCCCGCAGCCATCACGCCAGCCCACGAGGCTGGGTTTTTGTCCACCCGTGCTAACCCACAAGCCAGCATCAACTGGGTTTGTCCCGTGCACCCTCCCTTCAGCCCAACTTCGAACCCAACTGCAGCTGGGGTTCCCTCCCTCACCCGTGTGGTCTGCAGTCCACCCCGTGACCCCCCTTGGGCCGTGTCTTATGTTTAAGACAACCACCCATGCCCAAAAATATTTTTGGGGCATTCTTTTCAATCCAAATGCTATTATTTTAGCATTCTAAATAATTTTAACCCATATGTTAATATTATTTTGCTTCTACAATCGACCCCGTTTGGTCTCGATCTATTGAAT
This sequence comes from Crataegus laevigata, assembly GCA_963580275.1. NCBI lineage: Eukaryota > Viridiplantae > Streptophyta > Magnoliopsida > Rosales > Rosaceae > Crataegus > Crataegus laevigata. Next base: position 9,864,546 of record OY756941.1, read on the forward strand.
TAATTAAAAGTGACCTGCAGTCCATTAATCTGATAATGAATCCAAAATTATTGACCTGAAGATCACTTTTGGACATTAACGATTCAATAATTTATTTCTCTTCTTTGAACCGTTGACTCACTTTCGTAGTCCCGAAGCACTCACACTTGAGTTCCCGAAGAACCTCAAAATCCACTACACTTAGTTGTATATTGCATTCTGTGTTCTTGCAGGAACCTCTCTTTTATGAACTAAACGTTCATAAACTAAATCGAACCTGTAGTTTCGAATTTAGTGCCTTTGAAACCCGAAGTTTTCATAAAACAATACACCCATGAAAACTCGACGTTTTTCATGAAACCATGTCTTAGAACTTGAATGTTCTAACTTTGATGCTTATGGATGACTCCTTCCCATAGCACCAATCACAATCTTGTTCCTTCCAATTCAATGGATTATCGAACCGTCACAAGTTTGATTTTCCTGATTTGGACGTTTCTAATAGAAACCACTTTATGTGAGGTACAAGACGTGAATCTCCACTTGACTATCAAGAAGTTGAGCAACCATTGAAGCCAACAATGGCATGGAAGAGCTGAATAAGCCTCCGCCATGATCTTCATTCGAAGACTTATGCCTGAAGCATTACAAATGGAAATACCTCCGAATGAGGATTCCATGGCTCTTTGGCTCGCTTCTACGGACTGTTTAATCATGAAAGATATTGCCCGCAGCATACCATGATTACGTCCATGAATGAATACAATTCTGAAGTTTATAAATCCAATTGAATTTTGACTAGAGAATACTTTTCTCGTCCTTCCTTATTTCTAACTTGTTCCTGAAGCAACAAGTGTAGAAAGCGGAAGTTTACCAAATTCTCGGATCTGATTACTACCACAATTATATGATAGAATCAGGGCCTGCCAAGGTGTGGCATCATGCACGAAGCGTGATCCTTGGCACTTAAGACCTAAAACTTCGAGAATAAGGGATAGTATTCCCGAACCTTAACCCTGCAGAATCTACTTCCATCTCGATGGAATAGATCATTGGTTATGCACATGTTTGTGCCCCTACCAATGTTGTTAAGGAGTACCATTCTCGTAGTCAATATGTGAGATTAATTTTGCTCCACCAAACACCGTTGGAAGAGCATAATTTTGACATGGATGACCTTATTGACCGAATCCCTTTAGTAAACCATTTACTTTGTGAACATTTTTTCATGTTCTTGGATTCAAGTTTGGTGTATGTTTTACTTATGGATAATCTTATTGATATTGTCCTCGAATATGAGTTAATTGAATCATGTTTCTTAGTACATGTGACCGATTCAATTAAACACGTGATTAGGTAGGAATGTGGGGAAGTTAGTTGTCTGGACGAATGCGTACTACGCACACTAACTTTACGCCTACATCACATCTCTAACAACGACTTCAGGTCTATCCAACCTGATTAAGAGCATTGGCACGCTCCTCGTTGTATGAATGGTACTGCATCACCATTTAAGGGACCTTAAATTCTCCCTGACGTTGAGTTTTTAAGGATATTCGAGATGACAATGATCATAAATGAAATCACTAAAGAAAATAGAGTGAAATATCTTTGCACCACCTCCAAATATAAGCTTGAAGCTTCGATTTTGGGCCAATGGGTTGTCTCCCAATTGGGAACATGCCACATGTGGCCGGCCTAGAGCTGGGTGATTGAGCAGTTTCCTTACTTTAACAGGACCTTTTTGGGACACTTCGGTCGAACAATGACGCTACGACGCATCTCCTTACCCGAAGTAAGGATCTTGTGCCTCCAAGCACACTTTCTCAAGCCTGCTCATTAAGGAAATTGATTTTCTATATCATTCCTCGCAAAGATACGAAATCACCTCTTTTCCATAAGTGGATTCAAGGGAATATATGTGGACTAATCCAATCAAAATGCGGACCATATAAAGACTTATGGTTTTGATTGATGAATCGACAAACTGGTCACATGTTTGTCCACACACATTACTGCTAAACCTCTTGGCCGATTATGGGTTCACCACCCTACTTATCCCTTAAGGTCCTGGAGACTGGATAATGCCGGAGAGTTTATATCGACGGTTTTCGATAAAGTATTGCATGTTGTTTTGGGTTTCTAATTGAACATTGAATTCCTATGTTCACCCCAAATAGCCTCGCCTAGTGATCATAAAGCACAAATTTAAATGATCGCCCGAATTTTGGTGAACATACCAAGTTTTCGGTTTCTGCCTAGGGCTATGCAATCCTTGTACGCAGTTATGTTGGTCCGCCTTGAGGCCCATTGCCACCCAACCTATATGACGTTACAGTTGGTTACTGGGTACGAACCTGACGATTTTCGTATTTACGCATTTGGGTGAGCATTCTATGTGCCAAGCTGCGCCGCCGCAACGTACCACCATGGGTCCTCAAAGAAGGATGTGTATCTTTTGTCGATCATGATTCTCCTTCACACTAGCTCTCTTCGAGCCCTTGCATGCGATCTCTTTATCGCTCATTTGCGGGTTGTCACTTTAATGAGACACTCTTCCCGCCATTAGGGGGAGATAAGAACGTCAACGTTCCTGTAGAACAGCGCGAAGTTGCATGGACGTTGCCCACTATGTCTCATCTCGATCCCCATACCGCACAAGTGTGATATGCAAGTGCGATGAATTCTAGATTTCAGAATGTTGCTCCAGATGCATTCCTCTGATCTAGCTAAAGTGACGAGATCATATACCAGCTGCAAATATGCCTGCAAGGATAGACGTACTTAACGGACGTCGAGTCAACATCCCTGAAGGGTGTGCCGCCCCTGTTGGACGGTTTGGACGCCCCTGTTGGACGGTCCGGTACAACGGTGGATAGCCAATCAATCTGTCTTGGCCTGGAGCACGACAGATCATTCGGTTCGTAGGATTCACTTCCCTAGAAGAGGAAGACACGGCACAACTATGAATCTAAACTCGATCGCTGTCTCAAATCATTTCCATCTCATGAGATTAATCCGGATTACTCCCAAGACATGAAGTCCTTGGTCCAGTATACTAGTTTGGATGAGAAAAATGGAATTGAAATGAGATTATCATCGATGATGTTTTCACTTATATGGTAGCTACCGACATAAATGAAAAGCGACGATATCGAACCGTGTTCCGTTGATTAAGTGACAACGTAGAACTGATTGGACAACTGAGAGTACAATCTAGGTCAAATTCCTTACCAAAGTGTGTATTGGACCTGTTGTTCCTACACTGCCCAAGGTAACCCTATTGTGTTACAAGTGGGAAAGGAAGCGTTATGAGATGAATGAAATAGTGCGATATGATGCACGCCTTATGGCGCAAGGTTTCTCTCAAAACGTCCTGTGATTGATAGCAGCATTATGAAATGTGGTTAGTGTTTCTCCATGGGGATATAAATACGGAGATTGACATGTAAGTTCCTGAAGAATTACATGGACTGGTTCAAAAAGTTTCAAAACCACGAAACACCCTCTTAACTTGTTTTGAGGCGTTCACTTAAAATTGACGGATGTGGTATACCCGTTTAAGTGATTGTTTGATTAGTCAGGGATATGAATTATGCCCTTGCGTGTTAAACTATGAAGTCTTATTCCAAATTGCTAGAGTTACAGTTTATGTCGTTAACACGAATCTCACTAAGACTCTGGAAGAGCTTGAGAAAACTGCCTCGCACCCGAAGATGGAATTTGAGATGAAGGATCTTAGGAAAACTCGTTTATGTCCTGACCTGAAGTTAAAGCGTTGTTCTGACGGTACCTTGGTCTACCAGTCAAACTACACTTCAAATGTGTTACCTTTGAGTATACCTTTGATCGTCCATACGTTATATGCAAATGAGACCCTTGAAGAGGTTATGGAATCTGAAATTCCATATCTAAGTTCAACTTTGCGCTTCGTTGTACTTAGCTCATTGTATTTAGACAGGAAATCTCCTTCGCTGTTGATCTTGGTAAAGATGCAGCACCACGCCTACACGCAACCACTGAATTGGTATTAAAAGACGTACCTTGAAGGTATTACGAGGGCAAATCCCAAAGCATCTTAGCGGATCCGACCCCCCTGATCCTCGAAATGATGCTTGCCTTGTTGTTATGTTGACGCTGGTTACTTATCAAACCCGCACACAAGGCAAAATCCCAAATGGTTATGTCTTTACCGTTAGGGACATCGCAATATCTTGGAGGTCCATGATATGACCTTAGTTGCGAAATCTTCGAATAGTTCCAAGACTCACCTCACTTCACTACGCCACAAGTGAGACATGGTTAGGAGTTCTTGTTGAGCATATTCAAAGTACTTGATCTGTTTTCATTCATCGTTGAGTCCCGACAACGATTCATGAAGACTATACCGCATGTATCAACCCGACCAAGCCATGATACATCAACAAAGTCAACGCCAAGACCTATTGCGACTACATCTACATCAGCAAAGCATCAGGAGATTGAAGTCATGCAAGCCGATCCCAGACAACCTTGCCGACCTCTACACGATGTCACTGCCGAAGTCAACTTTCCAGAAGCTTGTTCGAGGAATTGGTATGCCTAACTATTATATGCAATGCTTGTAGTTCTCATTTGGAAGTTATGTCAAACTCAGGGGGAGTATCCAGAAGTATACTCACTTGATCTTAATGTACTCTTTTTCCCTACGATTAGGAGCATTTTTCCCACTGGGTTTTTGCTACCTGACTAGGTTTTAACGAGGCACCCATCCTGGGCTGATCATACCCTTGTGAGCTCTTCTACTTGCGTCCAAAAGACGTATAGTTTTGACTTAATGCAACTTCTCACTTTTCTCCTTAGACTATGGGTTTTTCCCCACCTTGGGTTTTACCATAGCAAGGTTTTGTGAGTTTTACTTTTTATGCATTCTTCCGTTGATTTGAGACTCGCATTCGCTCATTGTGCCGACGACTTCATCAATTGTACCTGCTTCATCATTGAAGACCTGATGCGCCATTTACTTGAGTATTTACACACTCAAGGGGGAGTGTTGCAGTCCTATTTAGAATAGGAATGTGATTGTGTAAATCCTAGTAGATTAGGAATGTATCTTATATTCCTATTAGGAGTAGATTACTTATTAAGTATTGTAATCCTTATAGGAAAGGGTTTGCCCTTTCTACTACTATAAATAGAGGCACAATGGGGTGAATAAAACACACCTCACAATTAAATCTCTCTCTCTTCTCTCTAAAGTGGCCGGCCTCCCTCTCCCTCTCCAACCCTAGATCGCTCAATCAAATAAGCTTACAACATTCTCAATAATATTTTGAATGAGCATAGAAAAGTGTAAATAATAGGTATTAACAGCAAGAACAAAAGTGTTACTTTCTGTAATTGGCAGGATTACAACTCAACCACATCTTCTAGTTGCCTGTGCAGTTTTGTATTTTTAAACTTGTGTCTTGCAAATTCATTACTCCCGGTTTTTTTTTTTTTTTTTTTTTTTTTTTTTAATTTTTAATTTTATTTTAAATATTTGACTAATTACCTGATGGAAGTGTGAAACCATATTTGAAATGTTTGTCTATTGATAATCTCAATGTATATGCTTATTAAGCGGTTCTATTTTTTTAATCTTCATTTGAAATAACGGGTACAACCAGAGGCAAATTTGAGATTTCAGGAGTCTTGTGTGAAAATTAAAATGGGGCCTATTTGAACCTTTTTTTTCTTTCTATGGTATAATCATGCATACAAAACTTAGTATAAAAGTCAATTTTGTAACACAATATCGTCCAATGAACAATAGAAATAGAAGAATTTAAAAGAAGGTATATGTAAGAGAAATGAAGTTTTTAACGAAAATAAAAGAAAGTACATAAAAAGATATAGTATTCTCCAAAACAAAAAATAACTTGGGGTATTTTTCAAATTTGCACTTAATTAAGTTATGCAATATATAATTTTTTTTTCTTTCGGAATATATAGAACTGAAAAAAAAAATGCTATGTATATGATTAAAAGTTGGGGCCTCTTGGAGATGGAGGACCTTCTGCAGCTGCTCCTTTCACACTCCCCCGAAGTCACCACTAATTATGATTATGCTTGTGTTAGACTTAGTAACTTTCCTTAATTTATGCTACCTAAGGTTTGATATGTATGAGTTAAAGATCCACAGAGATCTTCTTTGCAACTTGTTCTTCCAAAAAGAGAAAGAGAGAATTGTAACTGGTAATGATGAATTAATTAAGTAATTAGTGGGCACTGCACTAACTAGATTTTGTTTTTGTAGGTACAAGTGAGAACTAAATTCTCGGCGATATTTGCTGAAATGAACATGCCAATGGCAGGTATGCACCATCTTCATGCATGTTCTTCCCATGCATTATGCATATGCTCTATTACTATACTACCTATTTCATAATCTATCTCATGTGTTTAAACTAAGGACCATAAGACATACAATAATATTACCTACTTATATATGGCTTGTTTGGAAGTGCTTTCAAAATGACTGAAAGTGCTTTTAAAGAAACTATTTATGAGTGCCAAAAGTACTGAGGATTGGTTCCAAAAACATTTTTACCAAAAGCGTTTTCAGTCATATTAAAAGCATTTCCAAACGAACTCATAATTATAGGGTTTTCTTTTGTTCAAGATTTCTAAAATAGGTTTTGTTAAAAAAAAAAAAGATTTCTAATATAGGTATTTAACCTCAAAAGTCTTCAGGGAAAACTTTGAAAGCTTCAAGAGAACTACCAATTGCTCGTTTGTAAGTGTTTTTAAAATAATTGGAAGCACTTTTGACAAAATTAATTTTGAATTCCAAAAATATTTTTGAAGTGTTTTTTGGAAGAAACACCAAAAACTCATTTGGAAGTACAATTAAGCTCAACTCCATTTGAGAAATGAAGGCCAATTCTTATCTAAGCTCTCCATGATTTGAAAGTGGGACGTGGAAGGAAATTTCTTTCAAGCGCACAAAATATAATTAGTGTAGATACTATCGTATGTTAAAAAAAAAATGGTAGGATCCAAGTTAAGTACTTCAAGAACCTCAATGGTTGAATACAAACTAACCTTTTCATGATTTCCACAATAGGTCATGTTACAAGGCACATCGCATAAACAAAATTGAACAAAGTATATTTAAAGATCATTTGATAACTATTTCATTTTTAATTATCAATTTCCAATTTTTCATTTTATTGAAAGCTTAAAATTTGTTTAGTAGTTACTTTTAGTTTTTAAACTAAAAGCTTAAAACATAAAACTTGTTTGATAACTGCTTTTAGTTTTTAGGGTAAATTACATCATACATCTTCAGGTTTGAGGTTTATTACAACCTCATACAACATTTTTAAAACATTTCACTTTCATACCTCAAGTTCTATTTTATTTCAATTTCATACCTCCGTTATATTTTCCATCCATTGATATGCTAAGTGTTGAATTGGTTGGCAATTGTGTGCCACGTGGCAATTTTTTTTTTTTTTTTTGGTGTAAAAATTCAGATTAAAAAAAAAATTGCCACGTGGCACACAGTTGGCAGACACGTTAACACTTAACGAATAAATGGATGGAAAATGTAACGGAGGTATGAAATTGAAATAAAATAGTACTTGAGGTATGAAAGTGAAATGTTTTAAAGATATTGTATTGAGTTGTAATAGACCTCAAATTTGAAGGGATATGGTATAATTTACCCTAGTTTTTAATTTAAAGAAATAAAAAATAAATTGAATTTCAACATTACACTTGCCTGAAGGTTGTTACGTGTTTTCGAAGTACAACAAAGCAATACGAATCACTTTGAAATGATTTGGACTTTCACGATACCCGTTCAGGTTGAGATATTAGCTTTTCAAATTGAAACTTGGTAATTAATTTTGGGTGGTGCTATCCACACCTATTTTCATTTCTCTCACGCCCTTCTCAATTTCTGACCGTTAAATCGAATGAATTAAAGAATATCAATAGACAAAAATTAAGAGTGAGAAGTAAAAAAGAGCGTGAAAAGAGAGAATTTGGTTTGGCAATCATACTATAGAAGTGAACAACAATTGTCTATAAAATGAGCAAAATGCCGATAGTTCAAAGACGAATACGCTGATACCGATTACAGGACACTGCTGTTTGTAATTGAAATAACCATTTGCCAGCATCAACCATACAGGTCTCATACAACGCAACCCTGTGCTGCGATCTTTTTCATGGACAATATCCAAATTTGTTCACAACTTCTGGCAGCTTCCTTTCTCTATTGCTATTTACGCTAAGTTCGGACCTTTTCTTTCTCACGCTTCTTTTCATCAGCAACATCACTAGGGAGATCCGGCCCCGGAGGAATCTTTCCTGGATAATCAGTTGTTGATAAATCGGACCCTGTCATACTGGAGAACAAACAGAAATATAAGAATCCTAATCAAACAGAAGGAATCCCTTGCGTAAATCACAAACTCACCTTCTGTCGACGATGATCATGGAGCGCAGTTCGCAATTTGCAAAGCTGCAAGGACATAAAAGAATAAGAATGTTGGCATGATAATTGTGAAAATAAGTGCCTAACTTTAGTAGTATTGAAACATCTACTAAGCTTGTGATTCTTGTATACAGTGCACTTACTGTTCGGACATTTCTTTTTTCATCGAAGGATGACAATCATTTCCTAGTGCATTTAGCGTGTGAAACAAGAACCCGTTATGAGTAACAATCGCTATTTCTTTCTCTTTCCTTGTCCACAACCTGTGAAGTGACAAGAAGAAGGCACCAAACGCATATCAATTCAAACCCGTATAAGTTTGATGATACAAGAAAACAAGCAATAAAAAAATATATGATCTTATGGAGGATGAGCCACAAATGGGCTGATAAACTTTAATACTCAAAATTTTGTGGAAGTGACAAAATATAGCAACACCAACGGAGCATGTGCCCCATATGATGAGCTTCTTGCTTCTGATGGTTACAAGATAAGATACCAGTTCATGAATTTCAATCCCCTAGCTGCAACTTCCTCTGTCGTCTCCCTCACATCGGCCTCCCACAATATATCCTCATCAGTTTCTATCTGTAAAATCTAAAGACTATAAGCATACGCATATTGATAACAAAGATATTGAAAAACATTACAACATCCAAATGTCCAGCCACCAAAAGATGAAAAGCACCATAAAGTAACTAATAACCACTAATTCCTCCCCCACTTATCGTTATCTATCCAACTACTTGCCAGAGAAAAATCAACGGCAGGAAATAGAAACTGATAGTCGCTAATATTCTTCCTGCTATCACACGGATGAACGCCCTGCAACCAGAAATTTACAACACAAATTTAAAGCCCTGAGCATCAATATAACATCAAGACTACACACCAACGTTACTAAGAACCAAGTTCACTATGAGTTCTAACAATTTCTAGTTTAACATACAGATATAAATGAAAAATGTTTTTTTCTGGCATCTATTCTAATCAAATTGATAATAAAAATTATGACATTAAAAAATACTCGGCAAAGACAAGCCAAGTTAACCCACACTACATAACAGCAATGTAACTATAAAGGGACAAATCAAATAATCAAACTGCCTAAGAAAACTTAGCTTTCTTCCATAGATATTGGAGATAGCCACTAGGTTAATAATGTTCAATAATTGAGGATTCACCCTTTTAATTGAGGATAGACGTTCCTCCCACGACCCTCGCAAAGCAAGGAACCTTGTAGGCTTGGGATCGCCCTTTTAATTGAGGATTCACTCAAGTTCAGTTCAAATAAAAAATAACATCAAAGAAGTCAAAAACATTTTGGTTCTTAACAGACATACCAAATGTTCTCGACAAAGCTCTACTGCAATGATTGGCGGGCAGTTGAGACTTGAAATTGAAGGGCGTTCGCTATTTCCTGCATTTTCCACCATTAGAGGCAGTACGTCCATTCCATCCTTGTAACCCTCGCCTCCAAATACTCCAACAGCCGTTTGCAGAGTCCTATTCAGTCAAACCAACTTTAATTACAGCGTAACAGAATCTAAAAATGGAAATGTTCCTCCAGGGAGGAAGAATCTTCATGATCAGATTAAGCAAGTTCATCAATTGTAACTTGGCTATTGCATTAACAAAGAAAGTTCCAGAAAAACCAAGCTTAATTACAATGAAACAAGTGTAATATATTTCTTTTCTTTTCAGTAGCTTGGAAGAAAAGATAATTTAAGATTTGGCTCAAATTATATCATCTCTTCAACATAAAATAACTAAGAAAAGGCTCCATTTGCGATAACCTCTACAACCCTAAGTACTAGTTACCATGTACTCTGTGAATTCTGAATCATAAATAAAAGAAGTTAATTTCATACTTCTGTCATCTTGTACCAAGAACTCTGGGAGTTGCTGTCACTGATTACCAGTGTCTATTCATGTCATGGTATGAATATAATACCCATGTCTACGCCAAAAATTTCTCTGAAAAGAAATGGTTATGTTATACAATTTTGAAATTGTTTCTATATGCTAGCCAAAAACCAAATAAACAAAAATCTCTTGATAGAAGAAATTACAGTTTAATATCCAAATGACCCCCCAAATTACCATATTTTCAACTCTAAAAACTACTGTTACGACCAAGATTCTTGAATACAAGTACAACCCAACCTTTCCGTTTCATCTCTCCTCTCAAGCTCCTGTATACATACAACTTACTCCAACTAACCAGATTACGCCTTTACAGTTTTTCAAATTTTTTTCCACAAGAAGATTCACAAAACGGATCCTTTTCTACAATGATTTTGTTTGTTGCACTCAACCTTTCAAGCTGAAAATATTTCAACAAAATATAGAGAGATGAATAAAAAGCACTATCCAGGAAACAAAAAGACAAGAGAGGTAGGCTAGATTCCACAACTATGGCATAAGTACCTTAGCAAAGGAGATGTGATGACCAATTCAATCCTCTTGGAAAGCCCACATTCATGAACATGCTTACGCAAATTATCAACCTGCCATCATAGCAACAAAACAATTCATAAAATTATCTTTGATGACTATGTCTTTTGTTTGTAGTAGGAAAATATCGTTACAGGCTTTGTAGTTCTCGAAGTTTTCGTAACATAGCATCTGTAGAAGAAAAAGTCCATGATTTTCTTCCCACCTGCTGCCAGCCTAGTGGAGTAAGTTGTGCATCAAAATATTCAGGTTTCATGTATGCTTTGTAGTTCTTAGCTCCCTCTACATTGTGGAGTCCTTGTCCATGCCTCACCTGGATGAACGGATTTGTAAGACCACAATGCAATAATTTCGCGAGACTAAAAGACAAGAAGGAAGACAATCTTGAATGCCCTAACGAAGAAAGTTGGGGTTCCTCCATAAAACCAATTGGCAATATAGAGAGTAGCTCAACTTACTTATAAGCCCATGCAAGACCCCTCCTCCCATTAATGTGGGATTCACTCTCAACATGTCCCCTCACGTGTGGCGAATTTTCAAGCCTAACACGTGGACAACACAACGGGGTGACATGGAGCGCGTGTGGCCGTTTGGCTTCACACGTGGGACAACCTGCCCTTATACCATGAAGAAAGTTGAGGTTCCACCATAAAACCAATTGGCAATATGGGGAGTAGCCCAACTTACTTATAAGTCCATGCAAGGCCCTCCTCCCATCAATGTGGGATTCACTCTCAACACCTCAAACCAAAGAAAAGTACGGCTTCAAATCTACAACAAACTGTATGCAAATCCAAAATCAAAGTCGGTACCAACCAGGTGAAGAGTTTTGCATCGGTGCAGCGGAAACAAACTTGGACCTGAACCATTCTCCATATATGCAGCTTAACCATAGAATGAGAGTACAATCAAAATAAGGACTTCAATCCAGTATTTGGTGAAAATTATAGACATAAGTACATAGTTGTAGCTCAAGAATTTGAAGCTTGGCAATGATGAAAATCACATGTTAAAGAAAAGATTCATGTGCGTTTGTAGCTTTAGCCCATGAGAAGTTCGACCACAAAGTTCATAGATCTTGCAATCAGCCATTACAGTAAAAAATTTAATAACACGGCATGCTACTGTTTCAAAATCATCATTTGTTGCAGAACCCAAATCTCCAAGAACTATTAACTCTTTTCAAATTCATCGGTTTTCGATTGAAACACTAGTGAAGACTTTGGGGAAAAATTGTAGTTACTAGGACATATTCTTCCTAGGAGTAAATTACCTACAACAGAAGCCTGTCACAGTACATGCGGAGTTATGGAAGTGAAGTGCTATAGAACAGTGTATTGTCAAGAATCAGGTAGTAGCAGCAACCAAAGTGCATTTTATCAGATGTCATGAACTAGTACTGTACATTGTCAAGCATCGAGTGCTATCACCATTGAAAGTGCAAATCATAAACTATCATCGAGAACTCAGTCCACTGTCATACACAGATTTTTATGCGAAGACTTCGAAACTGTAATTTTGTCTGCCTCAATAGTGATTTTATCTCCACTTACTATCAACCTTACAAGCCTTGGCTCTCTTTTGGCAAAAAAAAAAAAAAAATACAAGCCTTGGCTCTCACATTGAGCACTCGAAAAACTATAAATTGGGTTAAAAACAATTGAACATAAAACAAATGAGAATGGATCTCTGGAAAAAACCAACAGCAATCACTATCTCTCACTTTCTTAATTAAGCGCGAGCAGTGGATTTCAACCAGAAAAAGAAACAAGAAAGCAAATTTAACAGTTCAACTTCAACCCAGTTACTTCAAGCCAAAAAAGTTTGGGGGACAGATCACCATTCTCCAATGAGATGATCCAAAACCAAAATCATTCATGCAGTTTGGATTGGAGAATTTGATGATGTAATTTTAATAAAGCCAGGATCTTACCATCCAAATTCATAAATCAAAGATACCAAACAACCATCTACGATACTATTATCCAAATCATAAAGTAATCTGGGAAATTAAAACAAACCCATGTTAAAGAATTCACCAAAAACAAATCGCAAGTTAAGAATTGAAAATATATGCTACGAATATGAGAATAGTTTGGAGATGGGAGAGTTTACCAGGGCAGGGACAGACAGAGAAGATAAGCAAACGGCAGAAGGATGGTGATATCTGGGCAGTGGGGGAAGAGAGGAATGTTAAAGAGGAGGAGCAGTGATGGTGATATCTGTAAGAGTGGGAGTCAGAATCCTGCTTTCTAGTCTACTCCAAGTGAGAGACTGACTGTCCGTCTGTACCTCCCAATTTTTCCTTAACTTTTGGACACGGTTTCATCTCTCTCGTAGATTGTAGACTGTAAAACAAGAGCCTCTTTTTTTTCTTTTTCTTTTTTTTATTTCTTATTTATGGCAACCCCTTGTGAAACTCAAGGACATTCTCAACGTCAAAGTCAATCTCACTTTGTCCATGAAACGTAAATTGTGCAATTGGAAACCTTGAAACTTAAATTGTATTCCATTTTGCCCATATAGTTTACATCCATAAGCATATTTGTCAAAAGAATAATGCTAGGTAGACGATATTTTTAAATCACTTTATGTCATTGTTATTTATTGAAATATTACTTAACGTTTTTATTTTCTATTAGTGACATATAATTTAATTTGTAAAATTAGTTTAAAAATTTGGCATATCTAACATTACTTCTGTCAAAACATGACATGAGTGAGACCCAATTAGGTTGAATTGTAAGCCATGTGGACCAAAATTATAAAAGAATTTAAATTTTTAAAAACGTTAAACGTTTGATAAATCTATGGAAAATTAAATGTTATATGAAATAATACACCTTTTTTAAATTGTTATATAAAATAAAATTTTAAGATATTTGTCATTAACTTTCCAAAATCAATAATTTGTCATCTTATCCTAACTACGTTAAGTTTTTCATCCAAATAAACCATGTACTTTGCACATAAATTGGCTTCAAGGTTATTTAGGGCTTTCTAACTCCCCATACCCCTACATAATTATTTCTGTTGTAAAATTGACGGTGTGTGCAGTGGAATAAATAAACAAGACACAAAATATACGAGGTTCTTCTACAGTCAGTGTGACTGGAGTATGTCCTCGGAGCAGCAGTGATGCTTTCATTTATAATCTGAAGTAATAAGATTACAAAGATAACTCTCTCTATTCTCTCATCTCTCTTTCCTCTCTTTTCTTTCTTCCTCTTTATTCCTTCCTCTCTCTCGGCCGTGTATGATCTCTCCCTTCATTATGTTGTGTGCCTTGTATTTATAGGAAAAGTAGGAGCAATGAAAGCAAAGCATCAACAACTTTTAGTGGAATGAAATTGTTCTTGGTGGAGCCTAATTTCCACACCTAACATTCCACTCAAAGAAATCATTCTTTAATGTGAGGACATGTTTTAGTGGACAACTTGGCCAGCCATCTTTACAACAATCCCCCTTAGATGGCCATAAGTCTTCAATTGACTCGTTAAAATCTTGATCTATTTTTTAATGCTCCTCCTGGTGAGTAATAACACATCTATTTTGCTTGTTGACTTTCCACAGGCTTGGTCTTGAACTGGGCTGGAGGGCCTTTTACTAGACTTCCTCTAAAGGTCTGATTTTACTCCTTTTATCTGGAGCTGAATTTGATTCAAGGGTAGTGGACACTTGATCTTGCATCGGACTTGTGATTCCTTCAAGGGCCTTGGGACTTGTTCTTGAATGAAATGGAACCACGAGCAGCTCCACGTGACATGTGATCTTTAGCTCCATCGGGGATGAATCGGCACATGTTTTGTTGTGCTTGTCTCCACATGCTTCAATGTATCATTTTCACTTGCCTTATCTATTTCCCTTGCATAAGTTGTATTTTTCCTAGTTTTTCCCCATGCATGTGTGGCATCTTCTCTTGTAGAATTTGTCCCTTGATGCAGGAGTGGAATGCAACCTTTGCATTTGGATGGTTCTTCAGAACATCACTTCTCAGTGACTCATCATGCTTGGCAGCTTCAGTGTTAATAACCAACATCATATCAACAGTTTAAAATGAGTACTTGAGAACAATGCAAGGTAAGCAATTAGGGAAGTTTCCAAGCAATTAGTTCCAGATTGAAAGCTTGATTTCAGGTTCCGACTGATTGCTTTCTTTCTCTTTGTCTTGCAGATAAGAGCAACAACAAAGAATAAGGACAAGCGAAAGCATGATATGAGATGCCCTTGCTTTTGACCCTAATGATATGAGATACTCTTACTCTGGTGTGACTTGTTTAACGAGGTATTCTCAGAGAGAAAGAAAACTGAGAATTTTGAAATGCTTTATTGAAGATGCATTCTCGGAGAGAAGGAAGAGTTAGGTATTCTTGCAAGTCTGCCTTGTTATGGAGGAAATAGGTCGATATATATAGGGATTTCCCAATAGCAGGTAGTTGTGTTGTGCCTTTACTCTTGTCAGCAACTATGGTGTAATTAGAATACTAAAATTCACGAGTTTTCAACTTTGTCAGAGATCTTTAACAAAGTTGCACGTGATATTAGAAAAGCTGAGATTACGTCTAAAAAGTGCCACCAAACTTTATTCAGGAAAATCTGGCTTTTGAAATTCAGACAGCGGTGCCTCTTCAATTTTTGTACAAGTGGCTCTGTTGCCTCTTATTTTAAAGAGACATCAATTGTGTTCAAGATTACGCTCAGAAAGTTACTGCCTATAGAATTTCCCCCC
The DNA here is from genome assembly GCA_963580275.1 of Crataegus laevigata. NCBI lineage: Eukaryota > Viridiplantae > Streptophyta > Magnoliopsida > Rosales > Rosaceae > Crataegus > Crataegus laevigata. The sequence continues at coordinate 9,880,178 of OY756941.1, forward strand.
TCTTGCACTTCTAAGATTTTATCTGACCTCCTTTTTCTTTCATCATTTCTGAAAATGGCTTGCCCATCTAACATTTGCTTAGATTTAAGTCTTAAGATAGATACAAACGAGCCGCGTCAGGATAATATATGGTGCCCGTCTTTTTTATCCTCTAATGGTCATCCTACGGTTGTGCATTCTATGATGAAGAATAACATAACCGCTACAGTTGTAGCTAGGAATCTTCTCACTCCAAGTGATAACAGAATCCTTTCAAACCGGTCTGATGAGGCTACTGTTCAAGACTCATTGGCTCTCAGTGTTCAGTGTGCGGGTTCTGTTTCTAATATGGGTCAGCGCCTACTTGCTCGAACTCACCAAGTTGAATCATTGATGGTTGAGGTGGCAAGTCTTAAACAAGAGATTAGAGGACTGAAGGACAAGAATGAAGTGTTACACGTGCTTGCAAATAATTACTCGACGAGCATGAAAAGAAAGCTCGATCAGCTACTAGAATTCGAAAGTCTGACTCAAAATGACAATCAGTGGTTCGTGTCTTTTTTCAAAGACACCCATTGTCTCAGCCGCCTGGTGCTTCCCCATTTTGGAGTACTTCTAAGTACTGAGGCTTCACATGAACAACCTTTGTGAAAGGTTTCCTCCTATTTATTTATTTTTAACTCATGTGTATGTAATTTCTCAGAGATATTAATATATAAGCTTTATTTCATTCAGTGTCTTGTGCTAAATACAATAAAGCATATATTTCACTAAGATGTTGTACTTCTGGATCAAATATCAATTTATCTTTACCCTCGCGAAGATAAATGATCATTCTTAGTGTCTAAATCATTTGAGTATTCAACTCATAATCTTCAATCTATATGATTATTTAATATCATAAACATCATGGATATGATTCGTATTGGCATATTGTTCGATTTTACAGTTCGAGACAATATCTCTCTCAACACTTTATAAACTTTCTAGACTCTTCAGGAGTCTCAATCTAATATTACTAGCTCTTCCAAGAAATTTTAGTATGTTGCAACAATATCATAATGGTAGTACTCACTAAGGCAATTTATACCATTCATTGGTATTGAGTACATATTTTACGCTTTACCCTTCCAGGGTTTTCTTCAAGCAATATGAATCCTTTAGAGATTTTCTACACTTCATGACATATTTTCCTTTGAAATTTATACAGACCAATTTGCTCCCATGTATACTTAAGGGATTTACTTAGGGAGATATGATGTGGGTGACTCAAAACCCTTCATATATAATTCTCCATTCATATGAACTCATTTACAAGAGTATAATTTCAGGTTTCAATTAGTAACCTTGTATCATATCATGTGAGTGTATTTCACTGTATTACAAATGCCCATATGTAACCTCCTTGGTTCAACATCCTTTGGCTATTTGTATTGTATTCAAGTATATAGGTCCATTTTTCCACGTTCTTACAAGATTTGTAATGGAATTGCCTTTTTCCATTTTTTTTCTTTGTCAACGGAAAAAGAATGGGACTCAATATCAACACAGCTCATTGATGAATTTAGTAGCTACTTATAAAAACCAAAATTACCATTGGTTATCATCAATCCGAGATCCCATATTCTCATGTGCATGCGCATGCATAAAAGCTTTTCATTTCTTTATATATCCATTGCCTCTTCAAGGGCATTACACTATCTCTTCCAAGATAGTCATAATTTAGAGAATGGGGATCATAACCTCTTCTTGATCATTTGTAAGATCTCACGTCGCCCACGGGAGTGATCCTTATATGTATATTCTCATCTTTACCTAGCACAAGGCCTTTTGGGAGCTCACTGGCTTCGGGTTCCGTAGGAACTCTGAAGTTAAGAGAGTTCGCACGAGGGCAATTCCATGATGGGTGACCCACTGGGAAGTTCTCGTGTGAGTTCCCAGAAACAAAATCGTGAGGGTGTTGTCGGGCCCGGGTTGTGGTGGGGACCCGGGCCGGGATGTGACGATTTGGTATCAGAGCTAAACCCTAGCCGTGGTTTGCCGACGAGGATGTCTGGCCCCTAAGGGGGGTGGATTGTAAGATCCCACATCGCCTAGGGAAGTGATCCTTATATGTATATTCCCATCTCTACCTAGCACGAGGCTTTTTGGGAGCTCACTGGCTTTGGGTTCCATCGGAACTCTGAAGTTAAGAAAGTAGCGCGCGAGAGCACTCCCATGATGGGTGACCCACAGGGAAGTTCTCGTGTGAGTTCCCAGAAACAAAACCGTGAGGGTTTGGTTGGGGCCCAAAGCGGACAATATTGTGCTACGGTGGAGGTCGAGCTCGGGATGTGGTGGACCTCGTGCCAGGATGTGACATTATTATAGAGCTTGGATTTTAATCTCCACTTCTAGTAGTTGAGACATTGGAACATATACGTCTATCATGCTTTATGCATGAGACATCAACATTCTCATATCCGCATATTGTCCTTTTTGGGACTTGTATCCATGCGGCGACTGTCATGCTTCTGGCATGCAACAGTTATCCTTCGGGAATGCAATAGTTCAGTAATGCCATATTTTTCTTCTTTCGAAGAACTAAACCTTTTGAGTCTGAGGGTCTGCCAGCTTCTGGCGTGTATTAGATAACTCATTTCGCTGCCACATTATTTTGTCCAACAGGGACATCAATTCTTGTAGGCACATTTGCAGCAAGTTATATGCGATTTCATCACTTTCGTTGCATCATTCAATTATTCTTACTTCATTTTCTCATTGATTGCTTTGTGAATCAAAATAAGACAAATTCTCTTCGTTCTTCTGGAACGGTCTTTTCTCATCATTCTTTTGGAATGATATTTTCTCATTTTTCTTCTGGAACGATATTATTTTCTTCCCTTAACAGTGGAAAAACTGTCTTATCAAAATCATAGTCCGCAAACCACGCGGTAAACATATCCTCAGTCAAGGGTTCCAAACGTTGAATGATAGATGGTGAATCAAATTCAACATAAATTCCTAGTTTTTCTTCAGGCCTCATTTTAGTACACTGTGGCAGTGCAATAGGCACATAGATAACATAACTAAAAACTTGTAAATGTGTAATGTTTGGCTGGTTCCCAAACACGAGTTGTAATGAGAAATATTGATGGTTGGTAACTAGTCTCAACCGAACTAATAATGCATCATGTAACATGGTATGTCCCCATCTTGCAATTTCTTTTTCATGAGCAGAGCGCGGGTAATCAATTTCATTTGCTTATTAAATGTTTCTGCTAAACCATTTTGATTACGGACATGAGAAACATGATGTTCAACACCAATGCCTAATGACATGCAATAATCATCAAAACTTTGATATGTAAACTCTCCAGCAAATATGCATTATATTATCATTTACATACATCAAGGAACTTCTGGTCTTTATTTAATAGCCTATGAATTGGGACTCTCATGGCCTTTATTGCAATTAAGTTGTGGCACTTCGGCTCTTCAAACTTAAGGTACTCATCAAGGAACTTCATGTCCGATCTTGAGGATATAGGGACTTCATGCCTGATCTTTTTGCATGATGGAACTTCGGGTCTAATCATTTTATGTGATGAGGATAAAAAAACTTCAGGTTCTGCTCTGATCAAGGAATTTCGGGTCCAGTATATAATCAGCGTAACAAAAAGAAGTACAATAAATCAATTAAAGCAATAGGTGGTAATTCTAACCATGATAAATAAATTTCCTTTAAGTAAATAAAGCTTGTGACAAGGGCTTTAATTCAGTACCACTCACATAAATTAAAACTTAAAGCAGTAGGCGGTAATACCGTCCATTGTAACTAAATTGCTTTCAAGTAAATAGAACTTGTGAAATGATTTTAAACTAACACCATTCACATAAACATGCCAAAACAAAAAATGCAATGATTAAGTCCCCATCTTTTGCTTTTTCCTTTTCTTGGTATGCCACTTTCTTTTGTTTCATATTTTTTTTATTTCACAGTTCCAAGTCCTTTTGTTACCCAGTAAGTAATAGTAACAATAAGTCCCAATTGGTGTTCCTCCTTGGTGAGTTTTGAAAAAGGTCGAAACAATTTCCAAGAGTTCTGGAGTCAAGAGTACTGTCTGTAACTTATGAGAAGATTAAACCGTTAGATTTAGTTCAAATTTTAGTATGATATGGATAAAGGGATACCGAACAATTTTCATGAAGAAACAATTTCGATCTGAACTACCGAAATGGAGTTTTGGTACTCATAAGGTGCCTGTCCAAATTTCTGCGAAAATTAGAAACTAGTTTGGTATTTCAGGCATCTGCAATGATCTCATCGTTGGAATTTTCTGAAAATTTGATATGTTGTAGGTATTGGGCGGACAAACAACTTTGAAGAAGAACGTATTTCAATTCAAAGTCTGCCAGTTGGAGTTTCGAGGCTGTTTACATGGCTGTCAGATTTTCTACGAATTTTGAGTCTATACTCTTTTTGCTTCTGCAAAGGATGATATAAAGTCATACAACAACATATATATATATATATATATATATATATATATATATTTGTTTCAGGAAAATCAGTAGTACAAAGATTTTATGATGAAATGAAAAGATTTTCTTATCTGTGATATTTCAGGCAATAGAGGTGAACATAATTTGTACCGTTGTGCTTTCCACTAACACGAGAGCTTTTCATGCTGATAACGTGTTGTAAAATTGACGGTGTGTGCAGTGGAATAAATAAACAAGACACAAAATATACAACGTTTCTCTACAGTCAGTGTGACTGGAGTACGTCCTCGGAGCAGCAGTGATGCTTTCATTTATAATCTGAAGTAATAAGATTACAAAGATAACTCTCTCTATTCTCTCATCTCTCCTTCCTCTCTTTTCTTTCTTCCTCTTATTCCTTCCTCTCTCTCAGCCGTGTATGATCTCTCCCTTCATTATGTTGTGTGCCTTGTATTTATAGGAAAAGTAGGAGCAATGAAAGCAAAGCATCGACAACTTTTAGTGGAAGGAAATTATTCTTAGTGGAGCCTAATTTCCACACCTAACATTCCACTCAAAGAAATCATGTTTTAATGTGAGGACATGTTTTAGTGGACAACTTGGCCAGCCATCTTTACAACAATTTCAGACATTTCAACTCTTTTTTTCTAAGAACGGGATAGACTGTTTAGAATCTCAAAGCTTGTAATTAGTTAAACTTGATCAAAGGGTTGGTTGCAATTTGCTAAAAGGAAGAAGATAATATGAAGATTATTAAAAAAAAATGTTATAAATAGGTAAAAATTAGAGAGATAACCTTTACTAGTGACAGGAGCAAAGCAGGTGTAAAATATCACATTGTAACTATAACACAAGGGGATGACAAATAAAAGAGGGAGGGATGATATTATTGATCTTTTCTTATTCTCTATTTATCATGAAAGCATACGGAGCGCTCTATTTATAGAGCAACTCCAAACAAACGTATTAACTATACATTGAAATTTACAGCACACATATTTGAAAATGCGATCGTCCTTCATCTCCCAAGTCAATATCACTTTGTGTGGGCATTGAAAAATCTACCAAGGGTTTCAATATCACAGTGGGCATTCATTAACCCACCAATATTTTCAACACTCCCCCTTGGATGCCCACTTATCAACATCAATTGCTTAGTTAAAACCTTGCTCGGAAAAAACCAGTGGGAAAAAACCATAACGAAGGAAAAAGAGTACAACTTTACCTGGATTTTTGATATAATGTTAAATATGCTTATGTTGCCTCGTTAAAACCTTGATAGGAAAAACCCAGTGGGAAAAGAGTACAACATGCATGTATCATGGATGCTTCCCCTGATATGTATCTCCTTATGATTTCTCATTTTCCAACTTTATCTGATTGGTAAGTCGACGTAATCTGATACTTTGTACTAACTTTTGAAACGTGCACTTTGGTAGAGATTTAGTGAACAGGTCTGCCAGATTTTCATTAGAACGAATTTGTCTGACTTTAATAACTTTAGCCTTCTGAAGTTCATGTGCACTGAAAAACTTTGGAGATATGTGTTTAGTCTTATCGCCCTTGATGAATCCTTCCTTTATTTGGGCAACACAGACTACATTATATTCATGGATGATAGTTGGATTGTTTGTCTTTGAAGTTAGACCACATGAATTCTATATATGATGGATCATTGATCTTAACCAAGAACATTCACAACTTGCTTCATGTAAAGCAAGTATTTCTGAGTGATTTGAAGATGTAGCAACTAATGTTTGCTTTGTTGAGGGCCATGAGATTGTTGTATCTCCATTCTTGAACACATATCCAGTTTGTGAGCGGGCTTTATGCAGATCAGAGAGAAAACTAACATCTGCATATCCAACAAGGACCTGGTCATTTATGGATTTCTTTGAGTAGAAAAGACCCATGTTTGTTGTCCCACGAAGGTATCGCAATACATCTTTGACTCCCTTCCAATGATGAATTATTGGAGCAGAGCTATACCTTGATAACAAGTTAACTAAAAAAGTTATATCTGGTCTAGTACATTGTGCTAAATACAATAAAGCACATATTGCACTCATATATGGTACTTCTGGACTAAGGACCATTTCATCATCTTCTTTTGGACGGAATGGATCTTTCTTAATGTCCAGAGAACGAATAACCATTGGCGTGCTAAGTGGATAAGCCTTGTCCATGCCAAATCACTTCAGGATTTTTTCAATGTAAGCTGATTGGCGGACCAAAATTCCATTAACACAATGCTGCCGAGACAATATTTTGTTTTTCCAAGGTCTTTCATTTCAAATTCACTTGTTAGATATTCAGTAGTTTTATTGAGTTCTTCAAAGGTTCCAACTAGGTTCATATCATTGACATATAATGCCATTATAACAAATCCAGAGTTGGATTTCTTAATGAACACACAAGGTTAAATGACATTGTTGATATACATTTCTTTGATCAAAGACTCACTGAGACGATTACACCACATTTGTCCAGATTGTTTCAGTCCATACAATGATCGCCTTAATTTGATTAAAAGCATACCTCGTGATTTGTTAGTTGTTTTAGGCAACTTAAGTCCCTCTGGGACTTTTATATATATGTCAGTATCTAATTCTCCATATAGATACGCGGTGATGACATCCATAAGTCACATGTCAAGTTTTTCTGAAACCACTAAACTTATTAAGTAACGGAACGTAATTGCGTCCATTACAGAAGAGTATGGGTTGGTTTGGTATTGCTGTGCTTTGAAAAAAAAGTTGTTTCTATTGTTCTGTGAGAATAAGCAGCTGTGAAATAAAACAGCAGAGTGTTTGGTAAACTTTTTTGTAAAACTGCTTTTGAAATGAAAAAAAAGCAGTATTATAGTGTTTGGTAAACTTTTATGTAAAACAGATGTGAAAAAAAGCCGATTTTTCAAAGGTGGGTTTTGCAGCTTTCTGCTTTTGGTTTTTTTTTCATCCAAAACTGTGAAAAAAAAAATTGAAGCTGAATGTTTGCAAAACACAAAAAACTTTTTTATAGCAGCTTTTTTTTTTCAGAATCACCTCAATACCAAACCAGACGTATGTCTCCTCATAATCAATTCCAGGTCTTTGCGAAAAGACTTGTGCAACGAGTCGTGCTTTAGATCTTGCAATCTCGTTTTTTCTCATTTCGCTTTCTTATGAATACCCATTTGTAACCCACAGGATTTACATCAGGTGGGGTTTGGACTACTGGTCCAAAAACGTTTTGCCTTTCCAATGAATTTAATTATGCCTAGATTGCATCTTTCCACTTAGGCCAATCCTGCCTTTCTTTGCATTCATCAACAGAGCGGGGCTCAATATCATTACTTAATATGATTTCAGTGGCTACTGCGAATGTGAATATGTCGTCGATGATTATTTCATTCTGATCCCATAATTCATTAGTACAAGCATAATTTATGGAGATTTCTTTGCTTTCATGTACCTCTGTTTCTTCAGGTACATGTGTTTCGTCAAGCACATTTTCCTTTTTCTGAAAGTACAAAATCACGAATTGTGGATTCGTCATTCATTTTTTTCTTCTTGAATTATTTCATTTGGATTTAGTTGTGCCCTCGTCTTTCTCTTTCGAGAGGCTGAATCTTTTGAACCTAGGGCCTACCACGCTTCAGGCATGCACCAGATGAATCATTCGCTGCCACTTTATTTTTTCCAACAGGAATATCAATTCTTGCAGGTGCATTTGCAGCTGGTATATATGATTTTGTCACTTTCACAGCATCATTAAATGCATCTAGCATTTGATTGGCAATACTTTGAAGATGAACAGTCCTTTTCACTTCATTTTCACATTGAGTGCTACGTGGATCAAAATGAGATAATGTGGGAACAACCTATGTCAGTTATTGCCGTTCTTCTGGAACAGTCTTTTCTCCCCCTTAACGATGGGAAGACTGTCTCATCAAAGTGACAATAAGCAAAACAAGCTGTAAACATATCACATGTCAAGGGTTTCAAATATCTAATGATAGAGAGTGAATCAAAACCTACATAAATTCCCAATCTGCGCAGAGGTCCCATCTTAGTGTGTTGTGGTTGTGCAATAGTTACATAAACAACACAACCAAAAACTCGTAAATGTAAAATGTTTGGCTGATGCCTAAACACGAGTTATACTAAGGAGTATTAGTGGTTGGCTATATGTCTCAATCGAACCAATAATGCAGCATGTAAGATGGCATGTCCCCATGCAGAATCTGGCAATTTTATTTTCATAAGCAGAGTGTGAGCTATTAACTGAAGTCGCTTGATTAATACTTCTGCTAAACCATTTTGAGTATAGACATGAGGAATATGGTGTTCAACACCAATGCCCAATGTCATGCAGTAATCATCAAAAGTTTGAGACGTAAATTCGCCAACATTATCAAGTCGGATTGACTCAATGGGGTAATCTGGAAACTGTGCTCACAACTTAATTATCTGAGCAAGAAGTCTCGCAGAAGCTACATTCCGAGTAGACAAGAGACAAACATGTGACCATCGGGTAGATGCATTAACCAAAATCATAAAATATCGAAATGGTCCACAGGATGGTTGAATAGGCCCACAAATATCCCCTTTAATTCTTTGCAGAAATGATGGGGATTCAACATCAACCTTTACTTGTGATGGTCTAATTACCAATTTCCCTTAAGAACAAGCCTTGCAAAAGTTATCATTTGAGATAGCAATGTGTTTGCTCAATAATGGATGTCCATTAAAGTTGGTAATGATCCTACGCATCATGGTAGATCCTGGGTGACCCAGACGGTCATGCCAAAGCATGTAAACCTTTGAATCAATAAACTTCTGGTTCATGATAGTATGTGATTCAACTGTCCTTATGTATGTATAATATAATTCACTTGTTAAACCATGCAACTTCTTCAATAAACGCAACATTTCTAATATTCGTTCCAATGTGGTATCCATTTAAACGTATATCTTTGAAACTCAACAAATTTCGAGTAGATTGAGTAAGGTACAATATTGTTCTCAAGGGAAAGCCATTTAGTTACAATATTGTTCCATTTGGTAACATAATCTGGGACATTTGGTAACATAATATGGGCTTTCCCTGAGCCTTCAATTACATCTGATTGGCCTAATATTGTTGTTGCCCTTACTTTTGTAAGCATCAATCTTGAGAAATACTTTCGATCTCGAAACACTGTATGCGTGGTTGCACTGTTTGCAAGACAAATAGCTCTGCCATTGCTCTTGTTTTGAGAATGACCACAGTGTTTATCCATGCTTTTTGAGTAAGGGGATCGCGGTTAAAAGCAATTTATAACAGGAAATTCAAATGCCACTTTTATTGAATTTGAAATTCTAGTTTTGAATTACAAGTTCAGTACATCAAACATAAAAGATTCACTCAGACCAGTAAATTCATTCCCCCTTTCCACAATAAAATCTGAGGCATCTAGGTGGGTTGTGTTCAACTGCCCTGATAAGTCACACACTGGATCATGTATATCCATTGGTTTAGCCTGGTCGAGAAAATTGGTCTTGACACCCTTCTTCTTGATGGAGGCTTGATATAGATCTAATAGATGTTTTGGGGTACAACAAGTACACGCCTAGTGCCTATTGCCACCACACATGTGGCATGCTTCTTCAGAGTTTATGGGAGCATTGTTCATATGAGTTTTGCCTTTGTAGCGATTTCCATTTTTGAAGTTCGGACCTGAATTATGCCTTGGAACCTGGTTGTGAAACTGGACACCATGATTCTTGCCTTTCCCATTTTACCGTCCTCGCCTGTGGCCATGTCCTCGTTTATGATTATTGCCACCAGAGGATATGGCGTTCACTTCGAGAGAAGTAGCATTCACTTCTAGGAATGGTGCAGATCTAGTAGGTCGGGACTGATGATTTTTCATCATGAGCTCATTGTTTTGTTCAACTACCAAGAGCACAAATATCAGTTGGTTGTATTCAGTGAAACCTTGTTCTTTATACTGCTGTTGTAGGAGCACGTTTGAGGCAAAGGTGCTGAAAGTCTTTTCCAGCATATCTTCCTCAGTAATGGTTTCCCCACAGAGTTTCATCTGAGAGCTAATTCTGAACATCGCAGAATTGTACTCAGCCACTGACTTGAAATCCTAGATCCTTAAGTGAGTCCATTCATAACGAGCTCTTGGAAGAATCACCATTTTCTGGTGATTGTATCTGTTTCTCAATGCCTTCCAGAGAGCTAGCAGACTCGCTCTTTAGTCCTTCATGAAGGTGGCGACGGATAAAGATCATGGCCTTTGCCCAATCTTGAGAAGATGGAATGTTCTCCTCCTGGATTGTTTCTCCAAGATTCCCTGCCTCCAAATGGATCTTGGTATCCACTACCCAACTAAGGTAGTTCTTCCTGGTAATTTCTAGGGCAACAAAATCAAGCTTTGCCAAGTTCGCAATTTTCTTTTCTGAAAAAAAACTGAGATGTGTAAGAACTTGCAATAATATGTATTCTGGAGGCATGTAGTGTTAGAACTTCTAGTTCTTACAAATTTTTCATTTTGATCTTCAGGCCAAAATGACAAGCACTCGAAACTTCTGGTTCGAGATTTTCATGATGAATGAGGAGGGGAATTGTACCCCACCATTCTCATAAAATAGGATGGACGATTATTCCGCACCACTCAAGTAGTAGGAAAATTTAAATCCGCAGAGTAGGGTAGGCGATTATGCCGCACCACCTAAAATTGCAATTAAATTAAACAGCAAGTAAATTATATATGCAAGGTAAGGTTGGCGATTATACCGCTCCACCTAAAATTTGCAGTAAAATTAGATTTGCAGTCCAAGATAGGTGATGATACCGCACCATTTTGGATTGCAGTAAGATTAAATTTGCAGTTCAAGATGGGCGATTGTACCGCACCATCTTGGATTGCAGTAAAATCAACATAAATAAACACTGGGTTAGTAATCAAGATCTACACCAAACAAGAAATCAACGATATATGTAACTGTTGGGTTGAGAACTAGAAACAGGCATGGTGCAGAAGAAATATGTAACTGTTGGGTTGAGAACTAGAAACAGGCATGGTGCAAACAGTTCTTCGTGAGGGTATATCCAGCAGTTGAGGCAGGATAAGAAGATGAACAGTGAAATCCTCAGAAGAAACATTTTTTTTTTTGCCAAAGAGAAATGAGAGAAATGAGAAATGTTTATAGAGTCGTGCTGATAACGTGTTATAAATAGGTAAAAGTTAGAGAGATAACCTTTACTAATGACATAAGCAAAGCAATTGTAAAATATCACATTGTAACTATAACACAAGGGACTGACAAATAAAAGAGGGAGGGATGATATATTGATCTTTCCTTATTCTTTATTTATCATGAAAGCATACAAAGCGCTCTATTTATAGAGCAACTCCAAGCAAACATATTAACTATACATTAAAATTTACAAAACACATCTTTGAAAATGCAATTCTCCTTCGTCTCCCAAGTCAATATCGCTTTGGTGTATCCCTTTTTTTTTCTCAAAAATAGCAACAGATGACAGATGCTTCTAACAATGGCACCCAAGCTCCTCTCTCCCCTCTTCCCATGGCTCATTCTACTGACCCTCTTCCTCCTCTTCCTCTACTCCTCACTCCTCACCTTCCACCCACCCTCTCCACCAACCCCTCCATCCAACAAAATGCCCGCTTTACCCTCCTGCAATTTCTTCACAGGCCATTGGGTCCAGGACCCCAACCGCAAACCCATGTACGATGACACCTGCCCATTTCACAGAAACTCCTGGAACTGCCTCAGAAACAAGAGGGACAACATGGGACTCATCAATTCTTGGAAATGGGTACCTCACGATTGCGTCTTGCGTCGGATCGACCCGGCTCTGTTTCTGGGTCGGATGAGGAACAGGAATATTGGGTTCGTCGGCGACTCGCTGAATGAGAATTTTTTGGTGTCTTTTTTGTGCATTCTGAGAGTGGCTGATGCGGGTGCTAAGAAGTGGAAGAGGAAGGGGGCTTGGAGAGGAGCTTATTTTCCTAAGTTCAACGTTACGGTGGGGTATCATCGGGCAGTGTTGCTCGCTAAATATGAGTAAGATATCCCAGTTTTGCATCAACTAATTTCATGGGATTGTTTGTTTTTGCTATTTTGTTTGATTTATGAATATGCGTTGCGCCTTGCATTGACCTTTTTAACTATCTAGGATTGTGGTATTTGATTGGATTGTGAATTTGTTGTTGTAAACCAATTTGATGTTTGGTCTAATCTATTAAAAGAATGCAACTCTGTGTTAGATTAAGCGTTTCGAACTTTCGTTGGCACTGACAGTAGGAAGTTTCTGGATCTAACCTTGAGCTTCTTAATTTGGTATGTCGAAATGCATGCTAGACATGTGTAGATCGACGTGAATGAAGTCATGGGAAACTTTGATTTATTCTTGCTTATGCATTTCGGTATTGGGCGGTGGTTTTAGTATTTCCCTAAACTGGAATTTTAATCTGAAATACTGTTGACTGTCTTTTTTCTGAGTTTCATTTTTCGTGTAAACGAGTTATGAAAATGGAAACCTCACATGCTCATAGCTGATTGAATCAAGGTGGCAACCAAAACAGACTCCGGGTGGGGATGGAGATGGATTGAAAGGAACATATCGAGTGGATGTTGATATTCCTGCCAATGATTGGGCCAACATTGCTGATTTTTATGATGTCCTAGTTTTCAATACAGGCCACTGGTAATACCCTTCTCCTTCTGATAATTCACCAAATCTGTTGATTAATGATTGATTTATTTATTGATATCTTTTTTAAAGCTGTGGCATGTCTGAAAGAGTTTTACATTACAGGTCTTAAGGATTCTAGTTTCCGTATCATTGTATATTGTATGATCCTCTTCAGTAGTCTATTTAATTGATGAAGTGGCCCATTCTAACTCTAATCATCAATGAGATTAAATTGATTAATAAATGCCAGGAAAAGGTAGTGGACATAGAGATAAAAAAGAATTTATTTATTTATAAAATACACACACTCACACAGAAAGAGAGGTTACAGTATGGTTTTTGAAAGGAACAGAAATAACTTCAAGTAATTGAAAAACTTTTTGAAAAAAGAAAATCAGAAAGCTTGCTTTACAAGTATCCTACAGTAATCCTAATTGGTGTGTAAGGGAAGCATTTCCTCTATCTCCCGAAAAGGACATCATATGGGTTAGAAGGGTCGGTGACCCTAAAATTAGGATTCATTTGATATCGAACACACTTGTGCTACACTCAAATCTCCTGTTGAGTTTGTTACTTTGAGCTAGCACCTCATTAGTTTTTGTTTACATGTCTGGCCTCTGTTATCAGTTCATATTCCTCATAAAACAGCATCTGAAGAATTTGTGCTTGACTAGGTGGAATTCTGATAAATTTCCAAAAGAGAGTTCTCTCACTTTTTATCGTGTGGGCAAACCAATACTACCTCCCCTTGATATATTAGATGGATTTAAAATTGTTCTTGAGAATATGGTACGATACATACAAAACAAAGTTCCTCACAAGACACTCAAGTTATGGCGTTTACAATCGCCAAGGCATTTTTATGGAGGTGATTGGAATCAGAACGGCAGTTGCTTGTTCAATAAGCCCCTTGAGGAGCAGCAGGTATGAATTCATTATGGCTACCCTTGTACCACTGAACATGGTTTCATACACCTGTCCATTGTGAAACAAAACCGTAAGATTTTGTGAGTTTCTTTTGAATTTGATATTTTCTGGAACATGTCACCAACAATTCATAATCAAACAATGGCTTGAAAATGAAACCAGATCTTGTACTTCCATTTTTTTCCTTCCTTTGATTTTTGTTTAGAGTGTTTTCTCGAGAAACTCATAGTAATGCCTCAACAGCTTGACTTGTGGTTTGACCCCAGCAACAATGGACCGAACAAAGAAGAAAGACTGCTGAATCGTCTGATTGAAGGCACATTACAAGGAACCGATATTCAACTGCTTGACCTGACTCAACTGAGTGAATTCAGAGCAGATGCCCATCCAGCGATTTGGTTGGGACAGAAGGATGCCGTTTCAGTCTGGGGCCAGGACTGCATGCACTGGTGCTTACCTGGTGTACCAGATACGTGGGTTGACATATTATCAGAACTGATCCATGTTGGGTTGGAGTTGGGATGATGAACAACACTTGGTACACCTAGACTGGAAATTGCATACAAGGATGACTTTCGTGGAAGCTGGGTTGAGCAGAATCAGCTGATTCTTTTGTAACACAAAGTAGGCCGAGATAAAGTGGAGCATTGGGTGCATACAATCACGGCACAAGTTTAATTGGAAATTTGTTGACTTCTTTTTTATGGAGGAAGGCAGCTTTCTGCTCCCTCTGTTGTGAAGGAGAATGACACGGTACAGATTCCACTGAAACTGTAACAAAACCAGACCGCTAAGAAAAAATTTGTAACAAGTGAGAGGCATCATATTTCTTAATTTTTCATTGAAATTATTTCTGGAGTCAGAGAAGGTAGTTCCTGGATAGATCATGGTTTTCTCGATCCTCTAGGTTAGAACAGAATTATCAAGCATTCAGGATCGCGATTATGTTTGTGATTCAAACTCTTTGTTGCTTAAAATGCTTGCTTTCTAAAGAAATGCAAATCAGTTCATATGTTACAGGCTGTTGTATGCCGTACTTTTAACTTTGTGCACTTGAATTAAACAGTAGCTTGTATAGGGGAATGATATTGTATAAGTATAGTTGTGTGTTTGTATGTATGCAGTTTATCACTCGAGCGCTTATCCTTGCACCTGTTGTCATGCGTTCCACAAAACATCGATTGCATCGCGGATATTAGCAAATTTTTGGATTGGACGTGATATAATCTAGCGGGGCGAGAACCACAAAAAATGTTAGCATCTGGGCTGTGGCCCAAAACTGAGGGTATTAGACCCAAATCAGAAATCTGCAGCAACATCTCATTAGCTTTACTACTTGCTGGTTCCTTCTTCTGAGTTCTCAGCCTTATAGGCATCAGACAACCTAAACTCCTCTGAAAATGGCGTTGAGAATCCATCTCCTTTCCCCAAAACTCCCCCACCAACCTCCGAAATTGCACACCAATCCCTTCCCCTCCATATCCAAATCCCATCTCAGCACCGCCACAAGACCCAATACCCGAACAATCCACTGCACCAGCAACGGCGGCGGCAGCAGCAGCAGCAACAATGGCATGATGAGTGACGCGGAGCTTGCGTCGGATTTGTCCAAGATGAACAGTCTCTTGGCGCAGAGGGAGGAGGCCATGAACAAGAGCAGGCAGCTCCTCTTCGCGGAGCTCTGCCAATTCGTGGGTTCGAATTCGGAGGAGGTGAAGAAGAAATGGGGGAAGTTGGAGGAGGAGGAGAAAATGGTTTTGGTCAAAGGGTTTGTTTCGGAGTGGGGTGTCAATTTCCACCCGCTGTCTGCAAAGTCCGTAAAGCAGTTGGTGGAGGAACATGTGCAGGAACAAAACCCTAAACCTGCGGATATGAAATCGTCTTCTTCTTCTGCTGTTTCTGTTTTGTTTCCTGGTTTCAAGAGAATGATGGGCTTCTCTGACGACGACAAATAGATCCATCCATCACTTTTGTTTTGGATTTCAGTTTCTTCAGTCATTCATTTTAATTTGTTATCCAGAAACATGGTTTTTCGTTGATCAAAGTTCAATTAGTATTGTAAATCCACATAAATGAGAATTTCTTTCGGGAGCAACATCCGAATTGGAAAAACAGATGAAGTTTGATGAGAGAGGCAATCTTCATTTGATAACTAGTCCAGAATGATTTTCTATGTACAAAAACTGATAACCCACATGGATGCAATTTCCCCAAATATCTTGCCATACATCCAGTGGCGAAGTCAGAAATTGTCAGGAGCAAGAGAGCGTAAATAAAAAAGGCAGCACTCCTAGCCTGTTTCGACAAGGCGGGAAGTTGTTTAAACAGTAGAAAACCTGAAATGTTCAGTCACAGCATGTTCTGTTTGATATAACGAGTTATGATATGAGTTTACAACTCCCCTATTTCCAACCTCCTTGTGATAGAAGCAATCCTACTCTTACACTTGATGTAAAGCGAGTCCAACACGACGGCCTATCGCTGTTATTATCAGTGTCTTCATGACAATAAAACCAGCCAAGAGTGAAAGCAGACTCGGCCACTCTCGGAAAATAATGACAGTGAAAAGAATAAAATGCGTAGGCATAACGAAGTTGCCTACTTTCACACAAAAATGCATTGGGACCGTTTGGTGCTTGGCTCAACACTTCTGTATTCTATCAAGTTTCCCAAAATTGCTTTTCACAAATGCAAAGTTCAGTAAAACAAGCTTGAAACCAGCTTCAGTACCGGCTAACAGCTTCAATCTGAGAACGGGAATTTGTTTCCGCTAACAGTGCTCCAGTAAAAAATGCTTCAAGCTGCATATACAGTGAAAGTCAACTGTTACATAGAAAGGGGAGGTATTACTCTCAGATATGCTCCATCTATGAGAAGGGATATCAAACTGTATCACTGAAACCCAACTTCTGGGTGATAAGTGAGGTTCCTGCAACTGTCAATAAGCAAAGTGTGACAAAAGCTTCAGAGATTTTAGAGGCCAGAAATAAAACATACAAAGGGAGTTTAAACCCGTTCTGCTTGCCATGCGCACCTCAAAAACTCGTCTAAGAAGGAATTTTCCACCAAGAGAAAGAATACCGAGTCCACCTAAGGCTTTTAGACTTTCCTTTAGAAGCATTGGCCAAAAAAATTTCCTCTGCTAGGTTCTGCAGAAAAATAAAAATGAAGGAATGCTGAACAAGTGACAAAGAGCATACACGAGATAAAGGGTGCAAAAGTGACAAGACAAATTAGGCATAGATGATATGTTAGGGTTTGCATGTTTATTTAAAAACCTA
This sequence comes from Crataegus laevigata, assembly GCA_963580275.1. Lineage (NCBI taxonomy): Eukaryota > Viridiplantae > Streptophyta > Magnoliopsida > Rosales > Rosaceae > Crataegus > Crataegus laevigata. The sequence goes on from OY756941.1 coordinate 9,897,547, forward strand.
GAACGTAGAACTAGTCAAATAGGGTTTCGTTGGTTTCCTAGTTTCGGGGGAACTCCTTCACAACAGAAAGATCACGTTGAAAAAACATGGTAGTGCTCTTGATAAGGCTCCCTGATATTGTGGCCGAGTTTGAAGGGCATCAAACTTCTCAAACACTCAACGTTAACATTTACAAGTAGTATATAACTAGGGATCTAGGCAGAAGGAAATACACAGAAAAAAAAAACAGAAGCTTTATTCCATAAAAACATTGAGTACGATAGTGAGTGTAAGCTACTGATCTTTCTTAGTGCAAGAAAGGTCTAGAATTGTGAAGATACTGGGCTGTTTTATCCTGGGGACGGCGTGGCGATTGTGACTGCTTACACACCTTGGGCAGAGCTGCGAAACGTCTTAAAGAAAGCGACATTGTCCGTGACTCAACCCAAGAGAATCTGGTGCTTCTGTTGGCTCGTTAAATCTGTTTGGTAACTTCGTTCTTTGTTCTTGATTTGTGCAGTATTTCCAACAATTTTAAGACGATTTCTCTCTGCCATGGACACTGAAATCACTCCATTCGCCACTGATCTAAACAAACCTGTTAAGTTCGAAGGCCTACATTTTAAACGCTGGAGACAAAAGATGTTGTTCTTCTTAACTACAAAGAAAATTGCCTCAAACTGCACTTCTGAGTTGCCACCCCTACCTGATAATCCAACTGCTGAACAATTCAAACTGTTTCAAACCTGGAATGAAAATGACTTTCTTTGCAAAAACTATGTTTTAAATGGTTTATGTGATGATCTCTATGACTATTACTCTTCCTGTAAAACTGCTAAGGAACTTTGGGATGCACTCCAAAAGAAGTATGACACTGAGGAAACAGGAGCAAAGAAATTTGCAGTCAGTCGCTACCTCAAGTTCTAAATGACAGATGACAAGTTGGTGGAGGCTCAATCTCACGAGATACAGAAGATCGCTTATGAGATAATGTCTGAAGGTATGAGCCTGGATGAACAGTTCCAGGTTGCGGTCATCATTGACAAGCTGCCACCAAGTTGGAAGGAATTCAAGAAGGAACTGCGACACAAGACTAAAGAATTCTCTCTTGAAAGCCTGATCACTCATCTTCGAATCGAGGAAGAAGCAAGGAAGCAAGATATGCGGGAAGAGGTTCTCGTCATATCAAACACCAACAGGAAGCCTTACTCCAAGAATTATGCTGCTGTTGTTCTCAAACCAAATGGCAAGAACCTGAAGACAGTCACCAAGTCTCACTCCAGCAATAAGAACTCTGTGAAGGTACAAAATACCTATCGCACTAACAACAAGAAGATACCCCCCTCAAGAGATGACACAGTTGTGCCGTTTCTGTGCTACAACTGTGATAAGCCTGGACACCTGGCTCGTAACTGTCGCAACAAGCGGAGAAATGCTCCTCAAGCTAATCTTACTGAGGATCAGCTTGTTGCAATGGTGTCTGAGATCAACTTAGTTGATGGATCCGAGGGGTGGTGGGTGGACACTGGGGCATCACGCCATGTCTGCTATGATCGTGGACTCTTTAAGTCCTACAATGACTCGGAGAACAGAAGGGTTCTATTGGGTGACTCTCACTCAACACAAGTTGCTGGAGTTGGAGAAGTAGAGCTCAAATTCACCTCAGGGAAAACTGTTATCCTGAAGGAGGTGCTGCATGTCCCAGAGATCAGAAAGAACCTGGTTTCAGGTTATCTCATTAATAAAGCTGGCTTCACACAAACCATTGGAGCTGATCTGTATACCATTACAAAGAATGGTGTCTTTGTGGGAAAAGGGTATGCCACTGATGGAATGTTTAAGCTTAATGTTGATATTATGAATAAAACTTCTACTTCTGCTTACTTACTATCTTCATTCAATATGTGGCATGCTAGGCTATGTCATGTGAATAAAAAACTAGTAAATCAAACGAGTAGCTTAGGACTAATTCCTGAAATCTCGTTAAAAGAATTTGACAAATGTGAGTATTGTAGTCAGGCAAAAATCACAAGAAAACCACACAAGTCTGCACTTAGAGAAACTGAATTACTTGACCTTATTCACTCTGATATTTGTGAGTTCGATGGTGTGGTCACAAGAAATGGAAAACGCTACTTCATCACATTTATAGATGACTGCTCAAACTACTGCTTTATTTATCTAATGAAAAACAAAAGTGAAGCACTTGACATGTTTAAAGCTTTCTTACTTGAAGTAGAAAATCAATTCAATCAAAAAGTTAAAAGGCTCCGCAGTGATAGAGGTCTTGAGTATGAATCTGCCGCCTTTAATGGGTTCTGTAAAACTCTAGGTATAATCCATGAAACCACTGCACCTTACTCCCCAGAAATGAATGGCAAAGCAGAAAGAAAAAATAGGACACTTTGTGAATTAACAGTAGCTGTGCGACTTAATTCTGGCTCTGCTTCTTATTGGTGGGGAGAAATTATTTTAACTGTTTGTTATGTTCTTAACAGAATCCCTTCTTCAAATTCTAAATCAGCACCGTATGAAATCTGGAAAAATAAAAAACCTAATTTTTCTTACTTAAGGACCTGGGGCTGCTTAGCTTATGTAAGAAAACCAGATCCAAAAAGATCAAAACTAGAAAGTAAGGCCCTTGAATGTGTCTTCATTGGTTATGCATTACATAGCAAAGCATATAGGTTTTATGATTTAAGGAACCATGTCGTTATTGAGTCCAGTGATGCTGATTTCTTTGAGAACAAATTTCCATTCATGTCAAGGAATAGTGGGGGTTCAACCTCAACTAATCGAGAGAAAGATGAAATGAACAGCAATGTTCAAAATGATTCGGTCGAAACTAGTTTCGAACTAAGAAAGAGTAAAAGAACCAAAGTCACCAAGGATTTCGGAGGAGACTTCCAAACATATGCACTGGAAGAAGTTCCCTCAACAGTTCAAGAAGCATTGACTTCTGTAGACGCAGATTCATGGCAAGAAGCCATAAATGATGAAATGGATTCACTTGAATCAAATAGAACCTGGCACTTGGTAGAGCTACCTCCAGGATGCAAAACCATTGGCTGTAAATGGGTGTTAAGGAAGAAGCTCAAACCGGATGGCTCGGTAGACAAATTCAAAGCCAGGTTAGTAGCCAAAGGTTTTAAACAAAGAGAAAATGTCGACTTCTTTGATACTTACTCTCCTGTTTCCAGAATTACTTCCATTAGGGTAATGTTTGCATTAGCTTCTCTTTAGAATCTTGTTGTGCATCAAATGGACGTTAAAACTGCCTTTTTAAATGGAGAATTAGAGGAAGAAATTTACATGGATCAACCTGATGGTTTTGTAGTATCTGGACAAGAACATAAAGTTTGTAAATTAACTAAGTCTCTTTATGGCTTAAAACAAGCACCTAAACAATGGCATGCTAAATTTGATTGTTTACTTCTTGATAATGGCTTCAGAGTAAATGAAAGTGATAAATGCATGTATATTAAAACTAAAAACAGTCTGTGTATTGTGGTATGCTTATATGTTGATGATATGCTCATTTTTGGTTCTAATATTCACCTAGTAAACGAAGTTAAAACCCTGCTGTGTAATAACTTTGACATGAAGAACCTGGGAGAGGCAAACTTAATCCTCGGAATAAAAGTTACTAGAAATGAGAACGGCTTTTCTCTAAGTCAGTCACATTACCTAGAACAGGTTCTGAAGAGGTACAAGTATTATGATTGTAAACCTGCTTGCACCCTCCAAGTGTTAAGTTGTTCAAAAACAGTGGCGAAAGTGTTAGACAGGTTGAGTATGCAAGCATCATTGGTAGCCTTCGATATGCCACCGATTGTACTAGGCCAGATATAGCCTATGCAGTCGGGGTTCTGTGTAGATACACCAGTAGTCCGAGTATGGAACACTGGTATGCAATTGAAAGGGTAATGAGATACCTTAAGAGGACCATAAATTTTGGTCTATGTTATGGGAAGTTTCCCGCTGTTCTGGAAGGATACAGCGATGCCGACTGGAATACACTCTCAGAAGATTCTAAAGCTACGAGTGGTTATATTTTTAATATAGCAGGAGCTGCAGTCTCATGGAAATCTAAGAAATAGACCATACTTGCTCAGTCAACTATGGAATCTGAGATGATTGCCCTAGCAACAGCTAGTGAAGAAGCAGGATGGCTGAGAGACCTTCTATCTGACATTCCATGGTGGGAGAAACCAATCCCCGTTGTGCTTATTCATTGTGATAGCACAGCAGCCATCGCAAAAGTAACCAATCGATACTATAATGGAAAGAGACGACAGATTCGTCGAAAACACAGCACGGTTGTGGGGTTTCTTTCCACAGGTACTGTCAGAATAGATCATATTAGATATGAAGATAATCTTGCAGACCCTTTGACGAAAGGATTAGCAAGAGAAAAAGTGTGGAAAACCTCTACTGGAATGGGGTTAGAGCCCTTGATATGATGAGTCACTTGTGATGGTAACCTAACCACTTGACTGGAGATCCCAAGAAGGTGGTTCAACAGGTAACAACAAGTCACGAAGTGATACGGGATTGTGCCCTACGCACGGTCTTGAGTTATAGAAACTGGTTGCAGAAGGCATGAAATCTTGTAGCGTAAGAAAAGGTTGAGTTATGAAACTCTTAATGAAAAGCTATACTCTAAATGAGTGGGATATCAAGCTATAAGAGTATCACTAATAGTTTCACCTTTGTGATAGTGAAGGTGAGGCCGCCTACTATGAAGTTTCTAGGGCTAACTTCTAGCATTATCGCTAAACCGGGATGGATGCACATGGCCGAATTGTGCTAGCCTTAAGCTTCACTCAAGAGGAGTTGTGTGTGCTTTGTTGTCAGAGATTGAGTTCAAGACCATGAGTTACTCATGTTAATCTGGAGCACTGTCGCTATGTTTTGGTTCAAGTTGATAAAACACCATCACTGATGCACAACTCTATTTTCACTTACTCAATGTTGGAATTTAAATAACCAAGTGGGGGATTGTTAGGGTTTGCATGTTTATTTAAAAACCTAGAACGTAGAACTAGTCAAATAGGGTTCCGTTGGTTTCCTAGTTTCGGGGGAACTCCTTCACAACAGAAAGATCACGTTGAAAAAACATGGTAGTGCTCTTGATAAGGCTCCCTGATATTGTGGCCGAGTTTGAAGGGCATCAAACTTCTCAAACACTCAACGTTAACATTTACAAGTAGTATATAACTAGGGATCTAGGCAAAAGGAAATACACAGAAAAAAAAACAGAAGCTTTATTCCATAAAAACATTGAGTACAATAGTGAGTGTAAGCTAGTGATCTTTCTCAGTGCAAGAAAGGTTTAGAATTGTGAAGATACTGGGCTGTTTTATCCTGGGGACGGCGTGGCGATTGTGACTGCTTGCACACCTTGGGCAGAGCCGCAAAACGTCTTAAAGAAAGCGACATTGTCCGCGACTCAACCCAAGAGAATCTGCTGCTTCTGTTGGCTCGTTAAATCTGTTTGGTAACTTCGTTCTTTGTTCTTGATTTGTGCAGTATTTCCAACATGATACATACAGTTCCCTTAAAACATGAAGCCATTGATAGTGAAAACAGGTTTCCTGTATTGATATAGATGCGGACATCAATCATATCTTTGTGATTGGATTGTGACATTTTATTGAACTTCCCGAAGTCTCCCCCCATAACTCGTGGTACTTTACGTTGCTGTCCATCTTTGCGGAAGATGCTCATGACTGTAAGATTAACGTTTCAATCGAATCCCACTTTTATCTCCTCCTCCCTCTTCCCTCCATCGAAATTGAATCTTAAATTGAATTCTCTGTCGTCCTTCTCCTCCCTCTCCTATCCTATGTTCACCAAAATCTCTGTCCTTCCTCTCCTTTCGCTCCTCTCCTACCTCCATCAAAATATCTGTCCTCCCTCTCCTCTCTCCACTGAAATTTAATTTTCAATAAAAATACACAAACTAGCCCCACTGTAACCAAAACAAAATTAAGATTTTTGTTTTTTCCTTTTTTTTTCTTCTTCAATATATTGTAATTTCTGGAATTTCAAAGAAATCAATCACATTTCAAGATTTCAATTTTGGGTTTTGAGCGACATTTTCGAAGAAATCAACTTACATTTTGTTGACTACAAAAATCACCTAGCCTACGTGGCGCGCAGGCCGAGTAACTAGTAGACTAACTAAGTCCTTCGAATGTGTGCAGGGCGTGCCAACTCGTCGGCCGAGCTCGACCGATGAGTAAAATTGTCTTGATGTGGTGTGGATGCGCACGGCTGACTTCTGTGTCTTGCAACTGTGGCCGAGAAAGGAACACGTCTCGGCTTCTGGGTCCTCAAGCCTGAAGACAAGGCTACCAATTACAAAGTTCACAGTTCGTCGTCGTCTGATTCGGCGACAGTCACCGTATTGGTGAAGGTAAAATCACGCCGAATTGACACTAGAGTATAAGGGCACACATACTCAAAGCGAATGAAGGTCTTGACAATGAACGTGGTTCAGCCGTCTAAGTGCCGAACTCTGAAACTCACTTGAGAATATGTGATCATAAAATCACTCGGCGTTGAGGCGCCGAGCCTAAGTATTAGTAACACCTCACTTCGCCGAGATGACCTCTGTCGACGGGGATTCGAAAACCCTCGTCGGCCGAGACTTGGATAGATAACCCGTCGACCCTGTCGCAGTGCTGTTTATCCAAACTGAAGGTGCTTCACGGACGGCTGGTTCTACGGCAACAGTGCTGTTTATCCAAACTGAAGGTGTTTACCGATTGCCTTCACAGTGCTGTTTATCCAAATTGAAGATGTGAAGGTGAAAAAGAAAATAAAAATCTCAAGGGTGTTGAGAGGTTTCGCGTAGAGCGAGTAATTGCGCAGGGCATATTTGTGTGTTGAGCTGGAGGTCCTTTGCACGTTGCCATTGCTCCTGTATTTATAAGAGCCAAGTCCTCTTCTAATCAAACATAATTCTATTCGAATTAGGACTCTTCACCCCTATCCGACTGCCTCGGCCACTCCCTCTTCAACTAGGACTCCCACCGAGACTTCTTACTGTACTGGGACTCTATCTCTACAGATGGATTTTGCTTCCCTTATCTTTATTTGAGATAAATCTTCTCCCTACTAGGATTCGGCCGACCCAACTTAATCGGCCCACGAACTGTCCATCCACAGTACTTCCTTTCAAACCGAGAAATACTTTCCTCGGCCCAAACTATTATTTTGGGCCCAAACACATTTCAAGATTTCAGTTTTGGGTTTTGAGTGGCAATGGATTATAGGGTAAATGAGTTATGCCTAGGCTGGTTTGGTATGGAATCCCATACCAAAACTCTTGTCCCGATTCTCAAATCGAAATTTTTGGGAATCCTAATTTCAATACCAATCCCAAACCAAATTTTTGAGAATTCCAATTTTTGGGAATCCCAAAATAGTTTCGGGATTTCGAAACAAATAGGAATTCCGAAATGGTTTTGGGCTTTTGGACTAAAATTTGACATATTATACTTTTGGGCTAAAATTCAGTCTTTTATATTAAAAATTTGACATATAGGCAGGCCCAATCTGCCAATTTGTTTCTACTAATTTGTGCACACAAATCTGCCAATCAAATGGCAAGGCCCAGTTAGTATCTGCCTATTCAAAAGCAATCTGCTGAAACGTTAATATGTGCTTGAGTAAACTAGTACATTTATCTATAATCATGCCAGTCCCCAAAGTTACGTCTAAAATGTTAATATATGCTTGAGTAAACTTCTGTACATATATAATATAAATATTATAGATAGATGTAAAGTTTTCTTAAGCAAATTGTAACTTATAATCTATTCATGTATCCATCTATCAACCTCCTGTGTTTATTCTGCATCTATGTATTCATCTATCAATCTCCTGTGATTTAAAAATTATGCATATGTTCCACTATCTATCTTAGGGCTCCTTCCTGCATACGTTTCATCATTGATTTCCAGTGCTTCTACAGCATTTCAATTTTCACTATTGTAGATAAATGATGTTCCGCTTAAAGATGTGTTCCTATATATTTAAAAATTAAATAATATATATATATATATATATATATATTTCAGTTCGGTTTGGGATTTTTTCGGTTTGGTTTCGGGAATTTTCCAATTCGGTTTGGAATTTTTGGGATTTTTTTCCAGCCCTAATTATGCCAAAGGAGGAATGTCAAGAAACTGTCATTCTCGTGGTCATATTGCAGCAAGGAGGAGGAGTTGATATCAAAAGATTCGTTTTGGTGAAAGGATCTGAAGTGACACCATCACCTCATCGTCGACTCAAGGGTCTATTCGAGATGGGTAGGAATTTAAGATTACAAACATTAGTGGTTGTGAAATTATCTTGGACTTCGTGATAACTCGCAGAACTCACACTCCTATCCATCTACACGAAAAATGCTATGAGTCAGAGATATCGTGGAGCTCCGAGATGGAGAAGAATTCAACATTCGTGATTCGACAAAGTTTTAGGTGCTACACTTACAATGGAGCTCCGAGATGGTTTGGTGGTTGCCTCAGTGGGTGACATTCATTGTAGGTGTAACACATAAAACTTTGTCAGATCTGCAATCAAAATGTCTCCGTCTCAAAACTCCATTGTATGTCCGAGCTCAACTAAACGGTTTAAGACGTAGGTCTTCTTTCCTTCAGCCAAGAGAATCTTCCGAGAAGATACACAAGAGTGTAGAGTCCCAAGATTTACTAGGAGACTTCGGGAAGTCCAATAAAATGTCACAACCATTAACTTTTCCTGATCTTAAATTCTTCCCCATTTGGAATAAACAGTTAAGCTAGAGGCTCACCTAATGGTGTTGCATAAGATAATTTCACCAGAACGAATCTTTTGACATCAGATTCTCCTCCTCCTGCAGTGTAAACACCTAAATGTAGTTTCTTGATATTCCTCCTTTGTCATGACTCCTTTACCTTTATAATCCATTGCCACTCAAAACCCAAAATTGAAATCTTGAAATGTCATTTGATTTTCTTCGAAATTCCAAAAATTGGAATATATTGAATAAAAAGGAAACAGCAAAAACCATAATTTTGCTTTTGTTATTGTGGGGTGGTTTGTGTATTTTTGTTGAGAATTCAATTTCAATTGAGAAAGTAATGGGAGTACAGAGATTTTGATGCAAGGAGGAAAGGAGAGGAAGAAGAATGATGACAGAGAATTCGATTGAAATTCAATTTTGATGGTGGGAAGAGGAAGGATGAGATAGAAGTGGGATTTATCAGCCCTTCATGTCACATCCCGGCCCAGGGCGGACCACTTCCCGGGCCCACTCCACCACCGTAGCACGATATTGTCCGCTTTGGGGCCCGACCACGCCCTCACGGTTTTGTTTGTAGGAACTCACGAGCAACTTCCCAGTGGGTCACCCATCCTGGGATTGCTCTCGCCCCCTTCTCGCTTAACTTCGGAGTTCCTACGGAACCCGAAGCCAGTGAGCTCCCAAAAGGCCTCGTGCTAGGTAGGGATGGGAATATACATTTAAGGATCACTCCCTTGGGCGATGTGGGATGTCACAATCCACCCCCCTTAGGGGCCCGACGTCCTCGTCGGCACACCACGGTCAGGGTTTGGCTCTGATACCAATTGTCACATCCCGGCCCGGGGCGGACCACTTCCCGGGCCCACTCCACCACCGTAGCACGATATTGTCCGCTTTGGGGCCCGACTACGCCCTCACGATTTTGTTTGTGGGAACTCACGAGCAACTTCCCAGTGGGTCACCCATCCTGGGATTGCTCTCGCCCCCTTCTCGCTTAACTTCGGAGTTCCTACGGAACCCGAAGCCAGTGAGCTCCCAAAAGGCCTCGTGCTAGGTAGGGATAGGAATATACATTTAAGGATCACTCCCTTGGGCGATGTGGGATGTCACACTTCACATTAGCTTCGTTCTTCTTCAACTACCATAAAACTTCAACATATATCCAATGGAGGGTTCTAAATTTTAGTCCAAAAAATTAAGAGCCTATTTGGTACTACATGAATTCAACTTTTTAAATCCAATGGTAGGGTTAAAACCTAAGAACCTGTTTGGTACTCTACTTGAATCCAACCTTTTAAACTCAAAAATAATTTTCAAGTTTTAAAAACGTGTTTGATAGGACTACAACTGAACTCAAGATTAACTCAAAAATATAGTCTATTATCTAAAAACACAAAAAGTGAGTTTTTAGAGTTTTTAAACTTACACTCACTTTTTTCTTTTCTCTCCCTCCTCCCCCCTCACTCCAAATCTCTCTCTTTTCTTCTTTCTCTCCCTCTTCACTTTTTTTTTTTACCTTTTTCTCTCACTCCTCTTCCTCTCTATTTTATCTAATCCTCTGATCCTCTCACTTCTTTCTCTTTTCTCCAATTATCTCTTACTTTCTTTCCTCCTCTTTCCTCTTTCTCTCTCGACCCCCTCTATTTGGATTTTTTTGTCCAGTTTGTAAGATTTAAATTTTTTAAATTGCATACCAAACAAGGTTTTGAGTCTTAAAAAATTGTTTTTAAGAAAAAATCTTAAGAAATTTTTTGAGAAATTATAAAAAAATTCAAATAAGATACCAAACAAGCCCTAAATTTTTAGTCTAGAAAATTTAGAGCCTATTTGGTACTATACATGAATTCAACTTCTTGACTCAAAAACACTTTACAAGTTTTACACCTTGAAAACTTGTTTGATATAACTATTTTTTAAAACTAAACTCAAGACTAACTTAAGAAAATACCCTATTTTTAGAACACTAAAAGTGAATATTTAGAGAACACCAAAAATAAATTTTTAGAGTTTTTAGTTCTTTCTATTCTCTCTCGCATCCCTTCTCACATCGAATCTATCTCTCTCTTTTTTTTTCCTTCTCTCTCCCCCCTCTATTTTTTTCCTAGTCTCTCCTTTTTCTCCGTCTCTTCTGATCTCCTTGTCCAGTTTAAGTTTTAAGATTTAAAAATAATTTAATTTCATAGTAAACAAGTTTTTGAGCCTTACAGAAAATTGTTTTCAAGCTATACTCTTAGAAATGTTTTGAGATGATGAAACTAGACTAATTTTTAGCATGAATTTAGACTATTTATTCTTGGTAATGTTTTTAAAAATAAATTTTTGTAGATTATCATAATTTATTTTTATGAAAATTTAAACAAAAAAAATATTTAGAGGCTGATAAATAAAGAAAATTTCACTAACCCTACCCCATAAAACATGAAAGTCATAGAATAACATGAAATATGCATTTGATGTAATACGTGGAAAACCCTTTTTACACGTATGAAACGCATGAAACAAGATTAGTACAGACAAATCATGAAACAACCAAAAACACATGAAATACATATGAAACACTTCCATCCATCCACCAACACCTTCTTCCTCTCTATAAGCATAGGTTGAAAGTCAAACCTACATACACCATATTCTTCAATCATCCAATTTTATATCATTTTTGTCACATAGAATGCTTTAACAAAGTATGATTGTCAGTTTAGCAAGAAATAATATAACTGCAAAGTGTTTCTCTATTTTGGACTAGAAATCTAATTAAACAACCACACTTAAAAAATAAATAAATAAAAACTTACTTAAGACTAGAGAATTACTTGAACATGTATACTTGAATTTTTATTGGAAATGTTTATAAAATAGAGTGTTTACAAAGGATGTTTACGAAACTTTACAAAGAAGGTTTCGATGCTTGCTTTGTGAGTTGAGATGTAGATGTAGGTATTGGTGTCTTAATTGAATACAATCAGGCTATTTATAAAACTGAAACTCATTTAAGGCATGTGCTGGCCAACACCTAAGGGTGACGAAGCCATTTTAAACATGCATACAAATAAAATATGTAATTAGAAAGAAATATGCCAATGCGAAAACATATTCAGAGCATATAACTAATCAAGAATAAGGTGAAAGAACTATTATAAAAAGGTACGAACAAAGGAATGGGTCCTAGACAGAGAAGACTTGAAGATACTAATGTGGGAGTGCCCTAACGCCAAGATTGTATGTCTCAACTCTAAATCTTGAAGGGGGCACAAAACAAAGGGTGGGTGGACCAAAGTTTATAACAATAATATTAATAATAAAAAAACCATTTTCTTTCTAAACATATTAACCCACTGTTTTGAAAACTCGTATAGTACTACATAGTAGGTTTTCTGAAAACTCTAGCATGTCATGAAAAACATTCATAAAACATGTATGTGTAAACCAGTGCTTAGTAATGGTAATATAGTCGCCCGAAGGCAAATCCGTAAAACATTCGTAAATAACATCAATGATCTACTCAACTAGGGGTATTATAGTCGCCCAAAGGCATGACCATCACCCGAAGGTGAAGCTATACGACACTGGGTTACGCTAGTGAAGAAACATATACATAACACACCGACACTAACCATGGCTAATGAAGCTGTCTGACACTGGTTTCACCAGTGAAGCTTGGACTATGTCATAAATATCCTCAACTGTGTCATATGGCCATAGACATCTACATACTCGTGTTGTGTGTATGTGTTGTATGAATACCCACTAGATAAGCACATAAAACGCAACCAAATTGTCATACCAATGTACAATTCAAAATCTCAATATCTGAAATTAGGCTTGCAACTCGGGCAGGTTGGCCGGGTTGGAAGGTCAACCCAATCCTAACCCAACTTTTATAATTCTGGCTCGGGTTCGGGTTGGGTTTCATTCGGGTTCATTTAGGCTCGGGTTTAATTAGGTTAAGGTTTACTTGGGTTGAGTTTGGGTTGCCCAACTTTTTCAAGTTTAATCTTGTAACAACTTAGTTTCCAAGAATTCCTAAAAAAAATAAAGCCAAGTAGCATCAAAGCTAGTTAACTCTAATTTCATAAATCAATCTACTATAAAGCTTTAGGATTTAGAAACTACAAATATGGGATAACTAATCAAAGCCTCTTATTCCCTAAAAGCTAAGTAATTATAAAGGGTAATTTACTAAAAAAATTATTAGAAAGGGTGTTAGTTTTTGGACTTGGCACACTTGGGTGTAGTATGAGCAGTAATTGATATGGGTTACAATCTAGTTAGATTGGGTTTGGTTAGTCGAGTTAGGTTGGGTCAGGGATGGACGGGTAAATAATCAACCCAACTCAACCTAATCAATGAATGGGTTAAAATTGGGTTGGGTTCGGGCAGGTTATAACTAAAAAACATTCGCTTGTTCAGGTTTAAAGTCGGGCTGGACATGGACGGGTTCGGATTGGCCTAACCCAAGTTGTACCCCTATCTGAAATCATAAACAAGCCATAAATGCGATTCCTTTAAACATGCCGTTTTATAAATCGTAAAAAGCCATGGTTCATAAATCTTTCATAAACATAAATTCAACAAATCTTAAATAAATCATGAAGTGTAAAATCATGAAACCATGATTTTTATGAATGCAAGCCTAACATTTAATAAAAAGCAAGCAATTTAAGAAGGGGTTCACTCACAGATACTCTGTCGTTGAAGAGCAGTTCAAACTAGGGAGGACTGAATTGCTACTAACAAACGCACCTAAGCACATAAATGGATCAATTAGTAAAACCTTACTAAAACGATTGAATTTAGGAAAACAGAACGCGAATTTGGAATCAGGGCATCGAATTACTTTACGAGGGGTCATGAGAAAATTTCATAAAAAGTCAACGAAAAAGTCAACGGTTAACCTGAAAAGTCAACCGAGACGCCAAGCCAGTCAACTACATTAAAACTTCATAATTTCACTAAACAGATGTCAAAACGAACTCAGGGCGCCAAAATTAGTCTAAGAGGGTTCCCATACAAATTTCGTAAAAATCAACACAAGGAATATTCTGGAGAATATTTCTAGAATATTTTATCTGTGTCGGGTTAATGGGTCAACGGGTCGGGTCAAACGGTCGAGTTGCGGGGTTGTTAGGTCGGGTCGACCTGGTTTAATGGAAGAAGAAAGTCAGAATTTGAAAGCTTCGTTCATCCTCGAATCTCAATTAAAAATAGCAATCTAATATGCCAATTTGAAGTCCAAAGAACAAGGAAGATTATTATACCTATCCCGTGGCCAGCCGTGGTCAGAGTTGGTCGAAAAATGACTTACAAGGCTGTGGGCTCTCATTGTAATTTGGAGAAGTCTCATCTGAGCTGTTTTTGTGATGCTCTGACGTCCAAATATACAAACGCGATAAAAAAACGAACCATGAGAATAAAAGGAGAAGGTTTAGAATGTTTTCAAAGCTTACCTATGTTGACATCAGCGAGAGGCCACCGGAGATGATGAGCAGTAGCCATGGCAGCCGCGATGTAGTGAGACATAGAGGGAGTTAGGGTGTTTTCCCCATGTTTCTGGTTTATGGGTTACGAAGGTGAAGGCGATGCTGTCATTGTTGGTTATGCAAGCTCGGAAAGAGAGTTGCAGAGATGAAGGGGAGAGACAATGAGAGAGATGGGGGAGAGGGTTCGAGAGAGTCCCCGAGAGTTTAGGGAGGAAAATGACACGGGGAAGGAGGGGAAGTGGGATGTAGGCCCCACGGCCACAAAACCCCACCAAAAAACAAATATCCAGCCCTGATATCTAGAATAGTGAATTGACTACTTTGCCCCTCGACTTTGTAATTTCGTAAAATGTTCATCGTAACTCTGAATTTGATTTCGCTTGCAACTAAACGTTTGTAGCGACGAGTGCTAAATTAAGAGAAAAGCTTATACATGTCATAGAACCAGAGTCAACGAAACTCAACACTTTCTATGTTAAGGGTATATTCATAAGTTCACGTTTTAAAATTATAAAACTGTAATATTTGGGGATAGGTCGTTACAATCTACCCCCATTAAGAAAATTTTGTCTCCAAAATTTGAAGGGCGTTGATCTTAAAACCTGCATTCTGGTGAAAGAATCTGCAGGACCATTCGGGTTACCCTCTGTCCGAGATGCTGAACGTTTTACCATCGGAAACGAATGGATGACAGTGTAGCCATTCAGACATTTCATTTGTTGCAGGCAGAATATCTATGAATGAAAATGTGATTCTTATTATATAGTTGAATGATCTATCTAATAGAGATAAAACTCACATGTACTGGCGGGCTTTACCTTTATTAAAGAGATGAGACAGATAAATGTAAGTATATGAAGACTAAATTTGCTCCATTTTCTATTCAATTTTTATATCATTAAATATTTTTTATGCAAATTATTTAGAAAATAAATTTTTTTAATTCAAATCTTATGAAGACTAAATAGTCATTTCATATTATGTAGACTAGTCCTAACACATGCTTACGTGTTATTTTTCACTTGTAATTTTTTTTTTGTTTAAAATATTTTTTGTTTAAAATTTTAAAAATAAAGGGAAAAAACTGCCCACTAGCCTCTTCCAAATTTGATTTTGCTACATTTTTTCCTTCTTGCTTTGTACATATGGATACGTTATTAATTAATAAATTTTTATGTGAAGTGTATTCAATAAAATATAAAGTGTTAATAAAAAATTTATTTAGTTTGCTTTCTTTTAAATTGTTTTTGACAAAACAACATTCAAAAGTTTCATTTGGAATTGCTTTTTGGAAAAGAAAAAAAAAACAGTTATGTTTCAAAAGTACTTTCCATTATTACATCAATATTATTGGTACAAATGTGAGTACTTTCTTTAAAAAAATACTTGAAATGTTGTTTGATGGAAGCACATGAAAATGATTTTTTATTACTTAACAACACTTTTAACTCTCTTTTTTAATCAAACAATGTCAAAAATTATTTATCTTAATAATCTAACAATGCTTTTAGTTATTTCCAAACATGTCTAGTAAATTATCGGTAAGTGAATATGAACCTGAGTGTTAAAGAGCAAATACATTGTTTCGACCACAATTAAACCGTAGATTTGAAAAATCACTATTAAAATTAGATAGTAAAAATAGATGTGTTGATAACACCACTCTTAAAAAAATTATAAAAAAAAACTCATAATCCGACAAGGAAGAAAATAAATATGAAATAAAATAAATAAATTGAGAACGAAAAGTATATAAATTGCAACTTTCTTCTCAGCTGCTTCTTCCTTTCCAGCTCTCTCAGCGATTAACACACCCTGACCCAGAATATCCACTAGAACTTCGAATCTAGCTGTGTTGGCCGGCACCTGGAAGGTGACAAAGCCAATAAGGGTAGTGATGTAGAAAATGTGAATAAATTTAAACCTAAGAGTGCCTAAAAACTAGAGTGTGCGGGTGAGAGGGAATGAACTCACTTCACACGTGTCTTCAGAGCATAAGTACAATAGAGTGGATAGGGATTATACCCTTAGAGGTAGCCACCTATGCTGAGATTCGCCAAAAATCCTCGTCGATACGATCGTTCAGCAACTAAAGCCTGGAAAGGCGAAAACTTGAAAATGTGAGTGGGCAAAACCAAAACTTTTGAAGAGAAATTTCTCTTTCTAAATATAATAACCCCTCACTATAAAACCCGTATAATTTCCTAGAAAATAATAATACATACGTATATAGAAATCATCTTCGAGAGCAGTGAAAACCAAGTATATGCCATGTCGAGTATCTCAGTAATAAATATGTAAGCCAGGTGAAATAACTCAAAGTAACATGATATGTCAGTCGGAGTCACTAACGCAACATGTACGGCTGAATCTATAACTTATAAATCTATTCATGCACACGAGTTGGAACCACCTAATGTGGTCTGTACGACAGGCTAGGTGTAAATAAGTACGCTCAAGCGCTACGATCACATGAGACTATGCGAAGTATCGCAAGTCACCTACAAGTCAAAACCACCTAAGGTGGTCTGTACAATAGCTGGCACCTGCCTTGGATCCAAGGTGAGCGTGTGGTGCAGGAGATGAACGATCACGTGAAGGCTAAGCCCTGGTATCGGACCGAGCAATAACACCGAGGTGCAGGATAACGAGCACTAATTACATCTACGCATAACCATACACAATGCAACAAAGTACTCACCTATAACTTACATGGGCCTCCACAGCATCATGCATTATTATGCATCGATATACTAATGCAAATACTAAAATATAATGTATCCAAGACATGGCATTTAGAATGTAAATTCATTTAAAAACAATTTTTGGGAAACGTAAAGCATATATACATATATACAGAACAAGCCCAAAAGCCCTTGAAGATCCATTCATCATTCATCCGTTCTTCAAGATCAAGCCCCGACGGCCCTTGAAGCAACATTCATCCACCTTCCAAGATTAAGCCCCGACGGCCCTTGAATCCACACATCCATTCTTCAAGAATCAAGCCCAAAAGCCCCTTGAAGTTCATCCATCGTTCATCATTCATCGTTCTTCGTTCGTCATTCATCCATCCTCTTCAAGATCAAGCCCCGACGGCCCTTGAAGCAACATTCATCCACCTTCCAAGATCAAGCCCCGACGGCCCTTGAAGCAACACACATCCATTCTTCAAGAATCAAGCCCAAAAGCCCCTTGAAGTTCATCCATCGTTCATCGTTCATCGTTCTTCGTTCGTCATTCATCCATCTTCAAGAACAAGCCCAAAAGCCTCCTGAATATCCGTTTATCATTCAACGTTCATCCAACTTCAGAATCAAGCCCCAACAGCTCCTGAAGATCCGTCTGTCATTCAGCGTTCATCCGCCAAACTTCAAGATCAAGCCCAACGACCCCTTGAAGAGCAGTTTATCCCAAGAATCAAGCCACCAACGGCCCTTTAGATCAACGATTCACCAACAAATCCATATCTTACGGAGATCGAATCAGAGGAACAAATAGAGATTGTAACCCAAAATCAATCAAATACAAATATTATTTTGTACACGTGTTCTTGTGTCTTCAGTAAATTTTCGTGTTTACAGCGACATGACATGTCAATCAACAAAAGTCAACGTATTTACCTCGAAGGGCATTTTCGTAAATTCACTTATTAAAATTATAAAAACTATAATTTTTAGGGATGGGTCGTTATAGCGATGGAGTCTAATTTCTCACCACAATCTTCAGGTCCATTGCCTAAATCTAGGGTTAGGGTGCTTCCAATTATGTTGTCTCTTTCTTCTTCCTCTTCCTCTTCCTCTTTCTCAATTTTGCCGCCACAGCTTCTGCCTCCTTACCCAAAATCCCAAAATTCAGGTTCTGATTCTAACATCCACCGAAATCTCTTTCGGTACATTAATTGAGTCTTCAAACTTGTAAGACTCAATTAATGTACCTAAATGTTAATACCGAAATGTATTATATTGAACTAATGTATTTAAATGTTAGTACCGAAATATATGCACTGAAATGTATTATGTTAAATTAATGTACCTAAATGTGTGTACTAAAATATATACACCGAAATATATTATATTGAATTAATGTACCTAATGCAGTGTTCTAAAAATCGGCCTAGGCGCGCCTAGGCGCTGGGAGAAAGAGCTCCGACCCGATTTAGTCCAAAACGTTCAGTTAGGCGGGGAGGATTTAGGCAGCCGCCTAGGCACTCGTTAAGCGCCTGAGGCGGGTTAGGCGGCGCTAGGCGGCAATCTAGGCGGCTTGAATCTCGCTGTAAATCCCAACCTTGCTGCAATTTTCACAACAGATCTAAAACTTCCGATCTTGTACGCAGCAGCAGAGCCCCAGTGATTTTCTGCAGCTCGTCTCTATGAAGATGAGGGAAAAAAAAGTGCGAAGAGAGAAAGAGATAGAGATTACCGACGAATTTTTGCAACCCGTCTCTGTGAAGATAGGGGAAGATAGTGCGAAAAGAGATAGAGACGAAGATAATTAAACATTTTAATTTGTGGTCTGTTCTACAGCTTGTCCGTGAAGACAGGGAATAGAGAGTGCAAAGAGAGAGATTGAGAGAAAGAGAGAAAGAGAAAGAAAGTCTAAAAATTTCAATATGTGAGGGCGAGGACTGGGATTTCAAATCCAAGGAAAAGCCGATGGTTTTAATTATCAAAACCATGGACGCTGATGGTTTTGATTGAGTGTGATCTCAAATATATATTTTATATTGAAACCATGGACCCAAGGTGGTGGACGGGTGATGTGAAAGAGGCGAGGTTTTGATGGTTTTAAAAATCAAGACTACCCACTATGTGGGCTTTTTATATTTTTAAAAGTTTTGGATATATATAAATGTTATATAAATTATAAATTATTTAGATAATATTTTATTTTATTTCCTAGGCAAGCATATTATATATGTACATAAAACATTCACATATGTCTGTTCTTTTATAAGAAATAACATATTAGTCAATAATTATTTACATTTGATATAGTAAATTTAATTAATTCATAAAATATATAAGAAATTTACCTAAATCCGCCTAGCCTGCCGCCCAACTAGCACCTAGCGTTTTTTAGAACCTTGACCTAATGTATGTGCTAATACATACCGAAATGTATTATATTGAACTAATGTATTTAATTGACCAGTCTATGTCAATCTCCAGTAACAGGTTTTGATTCTAACATCCACCGAAATCTCTTTCGATCGTCTTTGAAAAGATTTTTTACTAGGTTTGGAGTGGTTGTGAATTTGAGCTTCAATGAAGAACGTTAAAAGAGTCATGACTAGTAATCCAAGCCAAGAAAGCATGACTCCCAGTCAAGAAGCCATGACTCCGAGTCAAGAACCAACCATGGTTGCTGTGATTAAAGTGAAAGAATGAGTGCATGGAGAATGAGCTATTTCCAAGAGAGAATGCGCTGATTTTAAAACCGGCGTTCTGGTGAAAGTATCTGTAGGACCATCTAGATTACCCTCTGTCCGAGATGGTGAATGTTTTACCATCGAAAACGAAGATTCTTACGATGTTTTCTTGGATTTTTATGCCTTTAGGCCCTCTACCAACATAAGTGAAGGTACTCGAATGGCCTCTACCATCATAACTGAAGGTACATTCTTAGGGAACGTTAGAATAACTTCAATTATGATGGTAGAGGCCCCTCGAGTACCTTCACTTGTGTTGATAGAGGGCCTAAAGGCATAAAAATCCAAGAAAACATTGTAAGAATCTTCGTTTCCGATGTTAAAACGTTCACCATCTTGGACAGAGGGTAACCCAGATGGTCATGCAAATTCTTTCACCAAAATGTAGGTTTTAAGATCAACGCCTTCTCTCTTGAGAATAGCTCATCTTCATTACACTCATTCTTTCACTCTAATCACCACAACCATGGTTTCTTGACTCAGTTCTTGACTCGGAGTCATGGCTTATTGACTGGGAGTCACGCTTGCTTGGCTCGGATTACTAGTCACGACTCCTTTAACGTTTTCCATTGAAGCTCAAATTCACAACCACTCTAAACCTAGTAAAGAATCTCTTCAAACACGACCGAAAAATATTTCAGTGGATGTTAGAATCAAAACATGTTACTGGAAATTGATATAGACTAGTAACAATGTAAGAGACTTGAGGAAGAAGACCTGAAGTTCAGAAAGAAAGGGAGATGTTACAATTTACTGGAAATTGACCTAGACTAGTAACAATGGAGAGGTGGAAGGAAGAAGATGAAGTTGAGAATATATTTTTAACTTGTAAAATTCAACCTGACTATTACACGCATATAAGAAACATTATATAGTCATTTTCGCTACCACATATCCAAACTAAAACAACCCACTAAAGTTTTCCCACTACGTTGTTGTCCATCTTTGCGGAAGATGCTCTTAACTGCAAGATTAACGTTTCAATCGAATTCCACTTTTATCTCCTCCTCTCTCTTCCCTCCATCAAAATTGAACTTTAAATTGAATTCTCTGTCGTCCTTCTCCTCCCTCTCCTCTTCTATGTCCACTAAAATCTTTTTCCTCCATCTCCTTCCACTCATATCCTACCTCCATCAAAATCTTTATCCTCTCTCTCCTCCACTAAAATTTAAATTTCAACAAAAATACACAAACCCCCACTATAACCAAAACAAAATTAAGATTTTTGTTTTTTCCTTTTTTTTTTCTTCAATATATTCCAATTTCTAGAATTTCAAAGAAATCAATGACATTTCAAGATTCAATTTTGGGTCGAAGAAATCAACTTACATTTTAAGATTTCAGTTTTGGGTTTTGAGTGGCAATGAATTATAGAGTAAATGAGTTATGCCGGAAGAGGAATTTCAAGAAACTATCATTCTAGTGATCATATTGCAGGAAAGAGGAGTTGATGTCAAAAGATTCGTTCTGGTGAAAGGATCTGACGTGACACCATCAAGCCACCGCCGACTTAAGGATCTATCCGAGATGGGCAGGAATTTAAGATTAGAAATGTTAATGATTGTGAGATTATCTTGGACTTTACAATAACTCGCAGGACTCACACTCATATCCATCTACCTAAAAGATGCTCTGAGTCAGAGATATCGTGGAGCTCTGAGATGGAGAAAAATTTAGTGGCATTGGTGATCCGACAAAGTTTTAGGTGCTACACCTACAATGGAGGTCCGAGATGGTTTGGTGGTTGCCTCAGTGGATAACATCCATTGTAGGTGTAACACATAAAACTTTGTCGAAGCCCCAACGAATCTGTCTCCGTCTCAAAACCCATGTTATGTCTGAGCTCAACTAAACGGCTTAAGACTTAGGTTTTCTTTCCTCCATCCAAGAGCATCTTTCGGGAAGATAGACAGGAGTGTAGAGTCCCACAAGTTATTGGGAGACTTCAGAAAGTCCAATAAAATGTCACAACCATTAACGTTTTCGATCAAAAATTCTTCCCCATCTTGAATAGATAGTTGAGCTGGCAGTGATCCTGATGGTGTTGCGTAAGATAATTTCACCATAATGAATCTTCTGACATTATATTCTCCTACTTCTTGCAGTGTGAACACTTGAATGTAGTTTCTTGACATTCCTCCTCCAGCATGACTCTTTTACCTTTATAATCCATTGTCGCTCAAAACCCAAAATTGAAATCTTGAAATGCCATTTGATTTTATTCGAAATCCCAAAAATTGGAATATATTGAAGAAAAAGGAAACAGCAAGAACCATAATTTTGTTTTTTATTTATTTATTGTGAGGCAGTTTTGTTTTGTTTTGTTTTTTTTTTTTTTTTTTTTTTTTTGAGAATTCAATTTCAAATGAGAAAGTAATGGGAGTACAGAGATTTTGATGGAAGGAGGAGAGGAGAGGGAGGTGAAGGATGACAGAGAATTCGATTTTGAAATTCAATTTTGATGGAGGAAAGAGGAAGGATGAGATAAAAGTGGGATTTATCAACCTTCACATTAGCTTCGTTCTTCTTCAACTATCATAAGACTCCAATGGTTGGTTCAAACCCCAAAAAAATTAGAGCCTATTTGGTACTACATGAATTCAACTTTTTAAATTCAATGGTAAGGTAAAAACCTAAATTTTTTTAGTCCATAAAATTTAGAGCCTATTTAGTACTTTACATGAATTCAACTTTATAAACTCAAAAAATAATTTTCAAGTTTTAGACCTTGAAAACTTGTTTAATATGACTATTTTTAAAAACTGAACTCAAAACTAACTTAAGAAAATAACCTATTTTTAAGAACACCAAAAATAAATTTTTAGAGAACACAAAAAGAGAATTTTTAGAGTTTTTAATTCTTTCTTTTCTCTCTCCTCCCTTCTCACTTTGAATCTATCTCTTTTTTATTCTTCTCTCTCTCTCTCTCCTCCTCTCTTTCATTCATGTTCTTCCTCTTTCTTCGTCTCTTCCGATCTCTTTGTACAGTTTAAGTTTTAAGATTTAAAAATAATTTAATTTCATAGCAAACAAGTTTTTGAGCCTTAACGAAAATTTTTTTTAAGCTATACTCTTAAGAAATGTTTTGAGATGATGAAATTTGACTAATTTTTAGCATGAATTCAGACTATTTATTCTTGGTAACTTTAAAAAAAAAATTATATAGATTATCATAATTTATTTCTACTAGAATTGTAACAAAAAAAATATTTAGAGATTGATAAATAAAGAAAATTTCACTAAACCTACCCCATGAAACATGAAAGTCATAGAATAACATGAAATATGTGTTTCATATAATTCGTGGAAACCCCTTTTTACACATATGAAACACATGAAACAAGATTAGTACAAGAAAATCATGAAATAACCAAAAACACATTAAACACATCCTTCCATCCACCACCACCACCTTCCTCTGTATAAGCATAGGTTGAAAGTTAAACCTACATACACCATATTCTTCAATCATCCATTTTTATATCGTTTTTGTCTCATAGAGTGCTTCAAAAAAAAGGAAGAAAACTTACTTAAGGCTGGAGAATTACTTGAATGTGTATACTTGAATTTTTATTGGAAATGTTTATAAAATAGAGTGCTTACAAAGGATGTTTACTGAAGTTTACAAAGAAGGTTTCGATGCTTGCTCTGTGAGTTGAGATGTAGGTATAGGTATTGTTTATAGGTATTGGTGTCTTAATTGAATACAATCACGCTATATATAAAATTGAAATTCATTTAAAGCCATCTCCAATGAAGAAGGCAGGTCTAAACGTTAAAAAAAAATTATCTGATTTGCCCAAAAATTCATCTCCAACTAATGGCTGTGCTATAATCTATCGAGCCCATCAGGACATTATATGGGCAAAATGGCACCAGGCTAGCCAAATGTATTCCCCCTAGCCATTTTTTTGAGACCCAGCTCTTCAATTGCAATAATTGATTCAAATTCAACCATTATATTTGAAAACATCAAAATGTACATTAACTAAAATAACCAATAAATTTAAAGTATAAATTTAAAACTAATAAATTATTGAGGAGTTATATTTTAACACCCTTGGTTAAAGATGGTATATGAGTATGGCCTGACACTGTTTATTTAAAAATAATTTTTTATGGGCATTTAAATGTACGCGTGCTGCTTTTCGACAGCTTTAAGATCGATTACTTGCAGAGTACATGCAAACATCAGAAATTTTTCATTGTGACGGGAACACAAATGGTACATCACGTGTTTTTATGCAAGTGGTGGGAAATTTTATTTTTTTTAAGTTATTAACTTTTTAACACACATATCCCACATTTGTACAGTGACACGTGGCATCAGCATAGATGGATTCTTTTCATTGCCTAGATCTCTACTCACAAGACAAACAAATATTGAAGGGAACTGAAATTCCTTTCCCAAGTCCACAGGTACTGGTAATTGTTTCATCGCCTGCCACACCTGCTTTTTTACAGCCATTACATTTGCCAGCTTCAAGAAAGTTGGCAACCCTTCAAATCCAGCAGCTATTGTCATACTCAATGGGCTATTATAGGACTGACCATCATATTAATTATCTGTAAATTAGTTTAAATTTTGAGATTTGTGTAGTATCTCGATTAAATCAAACAGTAATCAATACGGTGGTAGGCATTACCACCACCTTAGGGAAAATATGTGCAATTTAGTGAAACTAATGGTACTATGGCAGTAAAGTGCCAATGCCTTTTTTCCAGATAAAACCAGAATCTTACCGTGCCTAAACAAGGTAGTGATGTGCATAGCACATATACATTACTATAGTAGCATCTCGTGTCAAAGAAATGAATATATGTGCAAATTTATTTGATTCAGACAAATTGTATTAGAAACAAGGATTCTAATTTTCCTTTCAAAATTTCGGATTCAGATCATATTTTTTGTTATTAAAATCATATTACAATTTTCAACTTCAGAATTTTTTGAATCGGAGAGATCTCAAAAGTTTATGAACATAATTTGAAAATTCATATATTTTACAAGTCTTTGAATTTTCTCAAACTTTTTCGTACATGCAACTTATTGTTAGGAGATGATAGTGGATTGTGTCAATTATGCACCACAATAGTGACTAAGGGTGGGCACGGGCCGGGCCGAGCCCAAAGTTGGAAGAACCGGACCAGATCCATTTTAAATTGCAACAGGGCGGGCTGGACCAAATAATGAAAACTTTAAATTTGGAATCGGACCTAACCAGGCCCGTTTCAAACGGGCCGATTCGGATCGGGTCCACGGGTCCAATAACATTTTTTATTATTATTATAACACAATTACTCAATTTGGTTACCAATGAGCAATCATTTGCGATGGGTAACTTAATTGACTGGAATTATAGAATTCTCCACTAAATTTTCTCATCAACCAAACATAGTATAATCTTATTACTTGGATTTACAGAAAATTTCCATTAATCAACCAAACATAATCTAATTAAAAATACCCAAGTCTGAAACAGAAGATTCAAATATATACAAGTCTAGAACTATCACAGGACATGCATATATACCTAAATTCAATTTAATTCAACAAAATATTTGAAATTGGAATAGAACAGAGGTTAAGATTCAAGAACCCAACAAAATTCTTTCGAGTTTGACAGAGAGAGGCACTGAATTAGAGAGAGTGAGTGAGTCATAGTAGCAAAGATTTAGGGTTACACTAGAAATCAAGGAGCGCCATATCATCCACCACGATTGCATTTTCATTCCCAATTTCTTGCATGCATTCAAAAATTGAAGCCACAAAAAAAATGAGGAATTCGCCATAAATTGAGTGAAATCCCGTTCCTGGATTTCACTGTTATAATCTACATATTTGTATTATTGAGATTTTATATTATTTTTCAAGAATTTATACTAATTTATTTCAATTTAGATTTTAATTAAACTAGTTACGAAGTTTGAAGTTTAGAAATTAATTATCTAAAATCCGTAGACCTTTTAAGGTCACAATTTATATTTTTGAATAGAGCTCGATCTGGCGAACGTGTAGACACAAACCGTTTGTGAAACAGAGTTATAATGAATGAGTTATTCACATTTAAAGTCAGGGATATTTTTGTAATTTTAACCTTCTCTAGAAATCTCCAGATTTTCTGGAGCACTAAGATTGTGCCACGTGTGTGGCTGGGATGAAAGGGATGAAAGGAAAAGAAGAGAAAGGAGAGAGATGGACAGCTGAGATGGAAATGAGAGGAAAGAAAATGAGATATGGTGGAAATGGATAGGCCAATCAGAAGAGAGGAGAGGAAAGAAAGTGACAAATCAGAAAAGGACGAAGGAGGGAAAGGAGGGAGGAGAGAATGAGGGGAACTCGGACCTCCCTTCGACTTGTGACCCTACCTGGTTTCCACAAACAATTCCAATGGTTTTTTGTCGGTTTTTTCCAGCGAACCATGTCACCTAACCACCAGGAAAACATTCCCCATCGTTCCCTCTATCTATTACATCCTAAAACTAAAGATATTTGGCTTTGATTTTGTAAAAACACACCGGAGGGTGCGACGGCACCGTGGCTTCAATCCACCTTTTCTGAAACGTTCTTTTCCAATTACCACCACCACTAGACTCCCCTTAAGGCCTGGAACAAAGCCCAAACAACTGTAGGGGTGGTAGAGCACCAGAGGTAACGGATCAAAGCCACCCATTTCTAGGGTTTCCGATGGGTTCAAGACAAATTGAAGCTTTTCCAGCCCAAATTGGGCTTAGTCACAAGCATAAAACTTGCTCTAAGTCAGGGCGGCCAACAGCCACCAGTAGCGACTCATGGGCCGAGACCCCACCTGCCCTTCCTAGACTAAATTGGATACTCTGATTCCATAGGTGACGTTCGATTGATGAAATCTCGTCGTATGACTATAGTTTTAATAGAGACCACCACTTGGTCAATATATAAATCGATGATCCGACCGTTGAATCATCACCAAACTTTAATACGTAATAGTATGTAATATTTGAGGATAATAGAGAATGACATATCGGGAATCCGATGTGCGGATTTTCCAGAAGTGGATTTCTAAGTTTATAAAATCAAACGTTGACCGCCACTTGAATTTGCGATTGGCGGAGATCCAACCGTTGGATCGTAATGTAATTTTAGTATGTTATTCTAGAAGTATAATATGGACTTTGGGAAGTTACGGATCAGAAATATAATTGGCGAATCTTCTAGTTTAGATCTCTAGGATTGTGGACCCTACTCTCGACCTTGATCAACGGTTGACTTTTTAGTCAACTAGCTTAAGTTCTTCTAGAGTGTCGCTGATCTTAGAGTGTTGTTGAGATTCTATGGAGCTTATTGGGCTCAGCGTGATGACATGTCCGCTTCGTTTGACACGTCTCGATTTATGTACTAGTGGCCCCATATTGTGTTATACTTGGTTATTACATGTGATTTCTATTGAATTGTTATTTTTATTTTTAGCCATCGATTTATATGATTTGATTGTGAATGAAAATATTTATAAAATGTGATTGACGTAGATATTTGAAATGTGGATGATTGGCATGATGTGCTAAAATGTGAGGGCTAGAAGTGGACCATTAACCCATTGTCATGGGATTTGTTGTTTCAACACTTATTTCACATCTTGTTTCCTTATTTCACTTTTTGTTTCGTTCAACCTTCTAAATTGAGTATTTGGTTCTTGTATTGTTTCTTCGAGCCGTTGCTATATTCCTTAGACTTCCGCTCGGTTCCGTTAAGTGATCCAGAATTGGGTATCTGCTGAGGTTCGGTTGAGTGGTCTAGTTCCCTACTCCGTCTAGATTCTGTTGAGTGGTCTGAAATCCCTCGTGATCCATGATTTCGTTGAGTGGTCCGGAATTGTATCTAGCTTGTATTTCATTAAGTGGTTCGATATGCATTGTACTTCGCGATTCCGTTGAGTAGTCTAGAATTGTATCCACTCGGATTCTGTTGAAAGGTTTGGAATCCCTTCTACTCCGTGATTTCGTTGAGTGGTCAGGAATCGTATCCTGGTTTGGATTTCTTTGAGTGGTCTGAAATCCCCTTTGGTGTCTTGGTTCCATTGACTGGACCGAAACCCGATGTTGATGAATTTCGTTGAGTGGTCCAAAATTGCATCATTTGACTCATTGGTTCCTTGGATTTAAATTATTTGAGACAACTTCTGAGATGTAGGCTTCGGCCGAAATGTATCGCTCTAACCCTGCATTTCGGTATATTGTAAGTATTACTGTTTGGTGTGATTATTAGATGTTGTTGGATATAATTGTTATGATTATGATTAGACTCATTAACCAACAGGGCTAGAGATTGTTTGCGCTTCGTCGAATGTTCCTCGTGATGTTACATGCCTGTAGTGTGATATTATGTTGAGACATAATGAATTATGTGATGATTGTTCGAGTATAGTGAATGGTAAACTACGAATGGCTTGATCCCTGTTTAGGATACGTAAGCAGTATAACAAGGAGGTTAGATGCAGCCATAAAGTATATGAAAAATTACTATGCGATTCGATTCTCGAGTTGTGCTTTGCCATATCCTGAAGAAGGGGTAAGTTAAAGATACGGGTATTTGATGACATCACGTGTCAATCTTGGACGAATGTCGGGATCGGGGCGTGACAAATAGACAGAAAAAAAGAGAGAGGATTTCGGTGACCCTAGATCGAGGTCTGATGGAGATGGATGGGGATGAAGCTGATGATGATGGCGGCAGACGGAGCTAATGATGATGGTGTCGGATGAAGCCGATGATGATGGCGTCGGATAGAGCTGATAATGATGGCGTCGGACAAAGCTGATGATGATGGCGGCGGACAAAGCAGGTATGATGAGAGCGAGTTAAGATGAAAGATCAAGGTCTGATGATGATAGTGGCAGACGAAGCTGAGATGGCCGAAGCAAGTCAGGAGGAGAGATCGAGGTCTGAGTGAGAGCACAGGAATAAGGAGGAGAGATCGAGGGAAAGGTAAACTGAATGAATGGATGAGTATCTGAGAAGACTCAGGTTAGGATAAATTATAATCCAATTATTCCACGCTACAAACGGGTTGGGTTGGGGGCCCGTTCCCTCCAATTTTAAGAACCCCTCCCCCCTCCCCTTAATTTAATATACCCTCCCCGTTTTGTGTTCTTAAATTTTGGACCCGACCTGCAGGTCTTGGTCTCGTTTGCCCACCCCTGATAGTGACATATACAAGTACCATACATCCCAATACAAAAGAATACTATTTACAGTTATCAACTACCTTTTTGCAAAATCCAAATAAACCCCACCCAGAAGGAAATAAATATTCAAATTTCGGACTCCGTCTATTTGCAGATCCTAATACAAGCAAGCAAACAAGGCAGAGGAGATAAATAAAAGAGAAGAAGAAGAAAATAATCTTGCTGCTTCAAGTCTTTGATCTGTATCACAGAACAGGATAACCGTCGAGGAGGTAAAGGCTCCCCCCCCCCCCCCCCCCCCCCCCCCACACAAACAGTTGCTGTAAATTTATGGGGCAGACCGTCAATTTCAATATGTTGGACACTCTTGTCTCTAAATTATACCAAAAAAGGCTATAGTAGTCTTTAGAGTGTTGCGACACAAGAACCATATCATCATCCTTTGAAAACACCAAAGGTTTGCAGCTACAGATTCTCCAAGACAAAGCTGCCTCCTCAATAGAATAAAGCAGGGTCCATGATTTTGTCCCTCCACATTCTTTCATAATCCAAACAGAGATTCTCCCAAGACCTCCAAACGGAGGTGTATAAACCGGCCACCCCCGTTGACAGGTGGTGGGAGAAACTCCTCGTACTTGTGGCTGGAAAGATTAAGGGTTAAGAGTTTTGAAGGGATTTCTATCCGATTTGTTGTGCATGAGCCAAGCTGGAGCATCCTCGAAAGACACGATTGAACTAGCAAGGCGAAAAGCAGAACCGCTGCAAGGCAAGATTGGCATCCTTTTCCATGAGTTGGATTCTAGGCTATATACAGAGACTTGATAACACTCGGATACACTACCTCTACCTGCTACCATCTCCTCCTACCTTATCTCCATCGTATGCGCAAGCTTCACAATTGCTAAAACTTTATAGTCATCATGAGTTGAATCATACCAGAGTCCGTAGCAGAGGGTCTTGCATAAGCCCGGCGGAAGGAATCGTCTTCCACCTTTGAATTGACGGATTCCACCAACCAATCCCCTCGTGTCTGTTTTTAACGAAAATCAGGCCATTGGAGTAGCCCGACACGACAGAAAAACCTTGTGGGATTTCCAAAGGGTGTTTAATTTGCTGATGTACTCTGCTGCTGCTGCTGCCAACGATCGTCGCTGTTATAAGGCAAGGAGATCAAATCGAAGTTGTTCTCCGTGCATTGGAAGCTCTTGTTAAGTTTGTATTTTTTCTGAATTTCTTGTGCTGCAACAAAACTAAAGGCGTCGCCATCCTCAATTAAAAGAGTGCGGAAAGAGTAGGTTTGTATGGATCGCCGGAGATGGGTTTTGATAAAGCGGTGGTCGTGGATGAAAGCATACCAAGCTTTGGAAACACGCAGACATCGAACCAGATCGTCGGGAGGGAGACGAACTAGGATTTCAAAAAGTAGATCCGGATGCAGTGAAGAACCTTCATACTTGTAAGCTTTCAGCATTCTTTCTTCTTCTTTCGGCTCCCTAGTTGGTTAAGGTTTATGAAACAAGTTTCCAAGTCTAACTAAGAAACCCAATCAAAATCTAATTACAAGATATCAAACTCAACCTCAACGCAAATAATTTAAATGATTCTTTCAAAATTCAAGTGAATTCAACTGAGATTTGTACCATGTCAAACGAGTTTAAATATCCAAGGATATTGGATATGATGGAGATCCGGCATGCCGGTTGTGGGAGGGGGAGTGAGGGAGAGAAGTGGATATGAGATCCAATTTCTGATACCCATCAATCCGAGCACATGGTGGGGTTGGGATAGAATATCACGGCTAAGGAAGTGGGAGTAAGGAAAATTTAAAAAGACAAAAAAAAAAACAGTAAGAGTAGACGAAAAACATTAGATAAGGAGTATGAAACTCGACTCAAGAAAAACTAAGATTAAACTCAAGGGAGAACCGAGAATTAAAAAGGAAGGAAGAAAACTGAAAAGGGGGAAGGAAGATGATCGGGGATGCAAGGAGGGAAAGGAAGAGGATCCGGGATGCAGGGAAAGGGAAGGAGCAGAGAAGATGAGAGGAGCAGATGAGAGAGGAGGAAAAGAGGGAGAGGGCAAAGGAGAGAGAAACTGAGAAAAGCTCAAGGGGGAAAGAAAAGAAGAGACATGAAAAGAAGAAGGGGAGGAGGAGGTATAGGTGCCTCCGGCACCCCAAGCCAAAGGCTAGGGCAGGCGGTGAAAGTTTCCTGAGTTAGTGTTTCACTTTCACAGAGAGACTTTTAGAGAGAGAAGGGAGACAAAAGAAAGAGGTTTTAATGTTCTTTTAATTCTAAATCACAAAATTCCATCACCTTGCACTGCTCACTGAAAGAAAAAAACTTCTATCATGTAGTAGTAAAACTACCAGTTGGTTTCCTTTTGAAAAAAAAAAGGAGAAAAAAACCATCACTAGATTCACTACTTCACCTTCTACTTGCCATCATTTACAATTAGAATTGAGGCCGTACAAACTCAAACTTTTGGTTTGTCCTTCAAACACGCAATCTAGACCTTGCAATTCCTTGATGAGAGAGGCAATGTTCATTTTCTAGGGTCGTTTCAAACTTTCAAACAGATAAACTTTGTATTGCATCACATTCCAACACATGCAGAGGCAATGTTCGACACTTATATGCAAATTAATCCTACTTCAAGAATCAAACAACAAGTCCAGAAGGAATTTCTATATACAAACTGATAACCCATATGAATGCTATTTCCCCGTATATCTTACCATACATCTCTTCTTGCAGAGAACCATCAAATACCATCAGAAATAAAGCTGTCTGCACTGAGCAACTGAAGCCTCCGCCGGACAGTATGGGCATTTAAATGTACGCGTGCTGCTTTTCGACAGCTTCAAGATCGACTGCTTGCAGAGTACATGCAAACACGGCATCAACATAGGTGGATTCTCTTGGCTGCCTTGATCTCTACTCACAGGACAAACAAATATTGAATGGAACTGAAATTCCTTTCCCAAGTCCACAGGTACTGGCAATTGTTTCATTGCCTGCCACTCCTGCTTCCTTGCAGCCATTACATTTGCCAGCTTTAAGAGAGTCGGCAACCCTTCAAAACCAGCAGCCATTGTCATACTCAACGGGCTATTATAAGACTGCCCCAAGAGGCTGCAGAACTGCCGTGTAAGATCCTCCATCGATTTCTCCCAATGGGTTGGGGATGTAAACTCAGAATATGGGGAGCTGTCCAGCCTTCCTGCATATATCAGGCAACCCATGAGCTTCACAACCTCATCCTTGTGAGGGGAGGGAGGGGAAGCAAAAGGAGAAAGGCAAGTCCTGGCATACTGAAGTGCACTGGCTAGATTTCCCTTTTGTAAAATCTCCAGAAACTGCAAACTATGAAGTTTAACCTCGAGATTCGAACCACTTTGATTCAGCTTCTCACGGTTAGCAGAGACCCAGTTCAGAGCAGGCTCAAGGTTCTTAACCTTCATGGCCTCAACTATCTGATGCAATTCCATGAACTGAGATTTTAAAATGGTTGATTCTGGTTCTCCAGCCTCATCTATTATGCCATCTCCCAGATTAAATGAACCTTCCCGATAAAAATGATTTGCAATCATCTGAGTCACAATATGATGGTCAAAATCAACATATCTGTATGCTTTTGATATGTCGGAATTCAAAGACCTTTCAAGGAGTTTAGTGTACTTGCTAAGGTTTACATTTAGTTCCTTATGTGACCCTTCTAACTGGGGTATTGGGCCAATTCCATTGAGCTTGACTTTAAGGTCTGCAAGGATAGATCTATAATCAACAGGAGAGGTGGGATCATGAGCTGAAAGGATTTCTGTCAGTGTCTGTTCAATTTCACGACCAACTTGGTAGATTACGTCTTGGGATTTAGAAGAACATAGCTTTTGCTTCTTAACGACACGCTCAAATGCATCTTTGATGGTACTTAGCTCCATCTTCCTGTCCAAGTCACAAAATAAGCAACACAAATGTATTTTCTTGAATGCAATTATCAGAAGGCTGGAATTTTGTTTCTCCTCAGACGTAATTGTGCTAAAGGCAATTAACAAAAGCTAAGAAAACGGAAAGTTGCGCCACTAATGAGAAAAATTTTAAAAATTCATTTGAGCAATAAAGAGGATAACTGAACCAAATTATAGAGAAAAGTAGGTGGATGACATTCTACGTCATAGTAATCCAATTGGTTGTGACAATTCCCACAGAAAAAAAAATTGCGAACCAAGGGCACAAATGTTTATTATGAAATATATGAAGGTTAACTTGAGCTCAATCTTGGGCTCATCTAAAGCTTCCCAAAGTTTAGTTAGATTCCTGCACAGCTCTACCTGATTAGCTAGTCATCTTTACTTTATTAAATTGGTATTGAGGATTGAGATATATGGGTCCCAACCATACTTTACAAATTTTGAATCCCACAACCCAAAATCAGCAAATGTCACACAAACCCCCACTCAAGCCCTTTCCTTACATCAGATATGCACGTAATTCTACAGATTCGAATTCATGTTGGTAAGGTTAGAGAAAAGGTTCTACACAGCATGCCAATCTGTGTGAAAAATCATTCTAACTTCAGTTATGGACCACCACTATATCCCAAGAAGAGTTTATTTTCAAAGCAATCATTTTCAAGGATCAAGCAAAGAAGGGAAGGAACCAAATGAAGGGGTAGGTATGATATTTGGACAAATAAAAGCACAGAACACATCATATTTAAACTTTGAATAGACTATATGAAAAACATATACAACAACATGATGCCAAGAGTGGAAATATTCTTACGAACAATATAACGTCCATTAACAAAAATGCCTAAAACACCTTTGGTGCTTAAATTACTCAACTGATTAAACAGTCAAGTGAGGGCTGCATCTTGGCTTGCACGGAATCATACAGGCAAAACAAGGCTTCTGAAGTTCATGAAGATAAATGCACACATGAAATGTCCCCACACCATCCATATCATACAAACACCATTTCAACATCTTCCATCACTCTGTTTTAAGAAGCTCTCTTCTATGTATGAAAGACGTATCCCAAGGTCAAAAACTTGACAATGATGAATGAAGACTCCACAGATAGAAGAAAAAGATTCTATTAAGCTACGGCAAAGCAAAGTAACAACTTCAACTACAAGGTAGGTATTCTCCCTACAGTTCACAAAACCTTCAACAAAAAAGCACCACAGTGATATTACAGGTTGCTTACAAGATGATAAAGCTAGCAACCAATATATAAAACTCTCTATTATCTTCATTAAATCAAGCGCTAGAGTGATTTCACAAATTGCTTACAAAAAGATGAAATAGGCAGCAAAAACACAAAACTCGCATTATCTTCAACAACATGATTTGGTGCCTTTAAGAAAAAAAACACAAAAGAGAAACCTTAAGGAGAAGCAAGGAATACCTTTTCTCGCTCCTACCTAACTGTATCAGTAGATCAATAAATTGTTCCTGTAACGAAAAAGAAAGTATCAATAAAATGCAACCAATAATTCATCCAAGATCAAATTTTGCACACCCTCATTGAAAAAACAATTTTGAAACTTGTAAAAACAGATACAATGCCAAATTCAAGTTACACAGAAAGCAGTTGCCAAATTACAATCCCACACCAAACCAAATTTCACCACTCATCCAATTAAGTATAGTACTAATTTTAATTTTCAAAAACACCCGATAACGAAAACACGTCAAAATTTCACACTTTGTGAACGAAAAACAAAAAACAAAATCTCCACCCTTGAGCCTGATAATTAGCAACTGCCTACTACTAATTTTAGACAACACCAATCCTTGTTTGATTCGATAAGAAAATAAATTGAATTAAAAAAATGACTTCGTTCAGCTAGTTTCGATTCAATCATGCCGTACACAAAACATAAGATTTGGAATTATAATTTCACTTTTTTTCCCACTATTTCTCGGCAAGCAAACAGAAATTAAGAAATTGATATTTCACAAAAATTCAGCTAAAGTAAATGAAAATTTACCGAACTGGATCGAAATCGAGGGGGTAAATTCCTCGAAAAGAAGCTCTGGTTCGATGTTGGAGGATTGAGGAGAGAGAGAGAGAAGACAGAGAGAAGAACGCAAGCGTGCGAGTTTGGGAGAGAAATTTTGGTGGTACACGTGCGAGTGTGTTGGTCTGCTGAATTTGCCCTTGAGCTCTACGTAATATATCGCCTGTATCCTTTACGTTTCTGGGAAGTTTGGAGGTCGAAGGGTTTTGTTTGTGTACGACTAACAATTCCACCCATGATAACTTTGGAAAAGAATCCTCTCCGGATTCTTTCCACCTAATTTTCAAGTCTGAATATTCGAATTATTAAAATTTGATTTAATAACTAAATTTATTATATTTTTTATATTGTGTCAATTAGATCAAATTTTAATAGTCCAAATCTCCAAACTTAATAGATTAAGAAATTCTGAAAGGATCCCTTTCTGCTAATTTTTCTTCGACAATCTTTAAATCATTCTTTATTATTGAGTTGTTTATATTTTTTGCGACTGTTTTTTAGTAAATAATTTTGTCATTAAGATTTTTATTTGGAAGAAAAATGTAAAAAAGAAAATAAAGACAACTGATATAATCACATGGTTGTGAAATTGAGAAAAGAAAAAAAAAACAGTGAAACTATTTTGGTCTTTTACCTTTTTTTAGTTGACACGTAGAGTTTGTTAATAGGTAGAAGATTCTTAGATTCAGTGGAGGATAACCAAAGTGAATGGTCAGACTGCAACATCTATTTCTACTGTTTCAACATCTCCACAGGCAATTGATCATTTTGATGTTGAAGACGAAGATATTCTAATGAACATTAATAAAATAAAATATGCTCCCTGAAAAGGACATGATATTTTAAGAATAATACTTGGCTATTCAAAGATGAGTAGGAACTCCTACTCAAAATTTCTTAAAATTGTTTGTTGTCAATTTATAAAACTTCGTATTTATAATAAGAACCGTTTATATCATAAATCATCCTATAAAGATCACCTCTGCAAAAAATTAATTAAAATTAAGATCGTTTAATCATCAAACTGTTTAAAAACAAATGAACGGAATTGATAAAAGCATTACGAACCGTCTATATATTTACTACAATAGATTAAATAAACGACCTTAGATTTAATTTATTTTTGGCAAAGACGATCTTTATAGTGTAATTCCTAGTATAAACGATTCGATCATAAGTACAAAACAAACTCTGTGATTAAAATACTAAGGGGGCGTTTGTTTGCCCTCACTAAAGGGTACTGGACTGAACTGAATTAAGGGTTAGTCCAGTTCCATGTTTGTTCTTGACATGGACTAAGTTTAATGAGACTAAGTCTCACTAGCCTAGACTAAATTAGGGACTAGCTGATCTTAGTGAGATCCCTCAAAAACCATGGGACTAGCTAAGACTGTCCCTTTTCTCCTCCTCGCCTTGCTCCTCGACCACTCACATTCGAAAGTCATTGGACTAGATGCTTTTCACAACCAATTTTCATATAAAATACCAAATTGAAGAATAGATTGGAACAGACAAGGGAGAAAAAGATAGAGAAAAAGAGAGAGAGAATGGGGGGTAAGGAAGGATTAGAAGGATAAAAAAAGGATTAAAAAAATATTAATAATTATGGATTAAATAATATAATATTAGAGTTTGTTAATTATCCTGCTTGTTAGTCCGACACTGCACCAAACGCTTCACTAAGCTAGTCCAGCTTAGTCTAGTCTAAGCCAATACAGCTTAGTCCCTGAAGCTAGTTCAGTCCGAGACAGTCCGGTGCAACAAACGCACCCTAAGAGTTTTGAGTAGCCAAGTATTGTTCACATCTAAGGACAGTGGTCAGCATTCAATCTGAATTAAGGTGGCAAGCAAAATGCTCCCAAAAGAGAAAGAGAACATGTCCAAAAGGAGTGTTATGACTATAACACTGAAATTTCAATGAATTGTTACTTACAAGAATCATCAACTATGAAGACCAACCTCTGTTATCTCCAGTATACATCAATTTCCCCTCAAAACTTTGGCTTTGGTGCCTACGATCTTGAACATTTGTTAACTAAGTTGATTTGGGCAGATTTAATTGTCCCCCAAGAATAGAAATCAATAAACACAAAGGCCTCCAAATTACTTTATATGCATGCAATGGCAAGCAGCAGCGTCAGTACGTGGAACTCTAATATAATTGCAACTCGAGCTAGGACAAACACAGCTACAAAGGGCCTCTTATCTCTGGGTTCGTTCCACCTTGGCTCGAACCTTTTCTTCCAACAAAGATGTATCTGTCTCGAGATCAAACATTCTGTTTAGAGCACGCATGTTCTCTAGTATCTCACTCAAAGCACGATTGTCACTTCCATCACATCTGAGGTGCTCCATTGGACCATGAAGGAGCTTGTTCACTATTCCCATGCTAAGATCGTAAATAGCCTTTTTTTGCTTCTTAGAGATATCATCACCCATCTTTGACAAACACTTTTCAACCTCGGAAGCCCTGATCCTCTCAGCATAAGCTCTAAACTTCTTGATGGTAGGAACAGTCTCAAGAGAATCCTTCCAAGCTTCAAATTTATTTGATTCCTCGGTGATAATCGTCTGAGCTTCCATAGCCTTCCTTAGCCTATCCTCCTTGTGAGCAGCCACCACCTCTTTGAGGTCATCTACATTATATACAGTCGCAGCTTCAAGATCTGAGACGCATGGTTCCACATTCCTAGGGACAGATATGTCAATGAAAAGCCGATTTATAAGTTCTAGACTCACAGAGGGAAGCGTCTGTACATGTTCTTTCAAGAATAATGGGGTTTCTGATGCAGTGCTAGTGAAAATGACATCCGCTTCAGCAGCGCATGCTAGCATATCTGAGAGTGGCCTGTAGATTATTTCAACATCCTTTAACTCTTCGCGTAGGGCAGCCACTCTCTCCTCACTCCTATTAACAATCACCATTTTTGTGCACCCTTTTGCAACTAAATGTTTAATCACAAGTTTTCCCATCTTGCCTGCACCAATCACCAACACTCTGGCAGCAGCATAAGAAGGTTCTGGAAGCTTCATTAGGGCTAGCTCCACAGCAGCTGAACTGACAGAAACTGACCCTGAGGCAATGTTGGTCTCAGATCTAACTCGCTTCCCAACAGTGATTGCATGCTTGAACAGACCACTGATTTTCCTATCAAAACCAGGTACTCCCTGTCCAACTTTCACAACATGTTTGACTTGAGCAAGGATTTGACCTTCTCCTAGCACAAGAGAATCAAGCCCAGCAGCTACTTCAAATAGGTGCTGGGTGGCATCTTTGTTGTACAACAAAACCCGATGTTTACAAAGCTCAGAGACCGGAACACCACTGACCTGAAGAAAAAAGTAAATAATTAACCCATTTTAACTTAATTTTGCCAATAAACTGAATGAAGAACAAATAAGCACCGAATGAAGAAAAATTGTTGAATGAAGAACAAATAAGATTAGTACCTTTGACATCCATTCAGTCACTTCTTTAACCCCGCGATGCTGAGAGAGAGCTACAACATATATTTCCATACGGTTACAAGTACTAAGCACAGCAGCTTCTTCTATATGGTTCAAAGCACAGAGCTCGCCAATGGCTTGAGACCATTGCGCTTCAGGGATGGCAAGCTTCTCACGTATCTCAACTGGAGCAGTGTGAACATTCAGCCCTATTACTGCAATGCTGCTTCTCTCTTTTGTATATCCTAACAGAAATTAAAAGATACCCAAATTAAGTAGTGCCATCAATATCTTTGTAAGATAGATAACTACACACTCACTGTACAAAATGGAAAGTTGAGAGGAAATACAAATATTAACCCCAGATTTATCTGGCAGCTAGTTATTCAGCTAGCAAATTTCATCAAGATTACGCCAAAAATAACACAAAACAGATGACTACTCCCTGAAAGAACACACACGTATATCACTATAAATACAACCCATAAACCCCAGAAAGGGAAAACTTTTGACAAGATGGGAAAAATCAAAGAAAAATGGCGACTCCTGGACACCTCATGGCTTCCAAGCTTCTGAGAAAACCAGATTTCGACAATGGGTATCTGAATGCTGGATTAAGGCCCGTAAACAAACAAGACAATCTAACTCAGACCTCCCATGGACTCATCACCAAACATCCTTAGACTATTAGGAACCAAGCACTTGCAACTATGCTAATTGTCAGATGAACACATAATTCGTGATTAAGAAAAATGATTTTAGTATAAGCAACCACCCTTCGAATTGACTAATACACTAAAATACCAAATCAAGGATTGAGCATATTATGCAAATCAAGTCATTTGACAAATCAAAATTGCAATGCAATTGGGAAGGCACGGTATATGCAAATGAGTAATTGAATGGAGAAGAAGGACTCACTGTCAGCTGCGGAGATTTTGAGGAGCTCGAGAGCCGAAGAGCTCAAAGACCTGGAACCGATGTTGACCGTCTGAACCGAATTATCGGAGCCCAATTCACACCTAGGGTTCAAAGCGGGTCCTCCT
Organism: Crataegus laevigata; assembly: GCA_963580275.1. Lineage (NCBI taxonomy): Eukaryota > Viridiplantae > Streptophyta > Magnoliopsida > Rosales > Rosaceae > Crataegus > Crataegus laevigata. Next base: position 9,936,919 of record OY756941.1, read on the forward strand.
CTGAGCGTTCTGGTTTGGAGAGGCCTGTACGGGATCCGGATTTGGAAATGCAAAGATGTAGAGAAAGAAGAGGAGGTGGTGCGCTCCGCGCTGGGCCGTGGAAGAGAGGCCACGAAGCCAATCGCAGCCGCCGCCATTGGAGAGAGAGAGAGAGAGAGAGAGAGAGAGAGAGAGAGAGAGAGATTGGAATTGAAGGTGGATGATGAGATGAGCTGTGATGCGTATATGAAGAGAGAGAGAGAGAGAGAGAGAGAGAGAGAGAGAGAGAGAGAATGATGGAAGGAATTATTCAAATGTTTTTTTTTTAATTGGGGATTTGGGATTTGGGATTTGGTGCGAAAGATGAAGAGGTTTGTGTCTGACCGACGACCAGAAGGGCCGAAGCCAATGTCAAAATTGAACAACACGTTTTGAATTTTGATGGTCGGCTGACCAAAACCGTCAAACCAAACCAAATCAAAAGAAAGAGGAGTGTGTTTGGCATTAGTAATTCGCCAACTCCATTATTGACCACCGTCCATGCCTAAGGATCAGTTTCGAAGTCTTATATTTTTTTGGTATATTTCAGTTTACTACCCTCATGTTTTGTGGTTTTTAACATTTAGTACAATAATTTTTTTTCTTCCTAGAGTCAAACATAAAGTATAAATTTTGGGACAGTCTCATACATTCATTAGTTAAACTATTAACTTTGCAGTTAACTAATGACGTGGCGCGCCATGTGGACAATGACTAGTGCCACATGTCATTAAATATATTAAAATAATTAATTAAATAAAAGTATTTATTAAATAATATAAAAAAAACCCTACCCCGCTTACTCTCTCTCGCTGCATTCTCCCTCTCCTTTTCTCTACCTCTCTCTCCTCTGGAAAAAATCCCCAAAACCCCGACAAGTCATCTCCAAACCCAATTTTTCAATTCAACCCCGCATTCTCCCTCTCCCGCTCTACCTGTCTCTCATTTCTCCTCTTTGCTCTTGCTTCGCTGGGCTTGGATGAAAAACCCAAGATTTTGCTATGGCTGAGATGAAGAAATCAATGCAAAAGCTTGGATCTTCCACTGAGGTAAGAGCTTACTGAAACCACATACACATTCAATCATCAAATCTTTCAAGAAATTAAGAGAGAGAGAGAGAATCAAAGAGAAGAAAGAGAGAGAGAGTCCTGTGGAAGAAGTGCCCCAATGTCGAGTGCAGCGCTGGGACTTTCACGGCAAACCACTTCGACAGGCACTACCAGGGCGCTGTTGAGGAACATCGCGGCGGTGGGAAATGGGTGGTGTAATGGAGAAGATCGGGTCGAGGTCGGGATCTCTTCAATAAACCCAGTCGCTCTGGTGCTCCTATAGCTGCTCCGCTGCTGCCTTATGTACCCAGACCAATGGCTCGTGAAACATCATGCATCAAAGGGAGACAGGGGTTGGTGGTGGTTTGAGTTCAACATCGTCTTTCAATTTGAATTTTACTGAAACTTTGAAACTAATTGAATTGGAGTTTTCCTTTTGATTTGAAATAACTGAACTTCAGGGTTTGAGAGTGGGGGATTGAATTGAAAATTTTGGTTTGGGGATGATTTGCAGGGGTTTTGGGTTTTTTTCATAGGAGAGAGAGGTAGAGAAAGGTAGAGAGAGGGAGATGGAGAATGCAGGGAGAGAGAGTGTTTGGTGTAGGGTTTTTATTTATTTATTTAATAAATACTTTTATTTAATTAATTATTTTAATAGTTTAATATTTTTAATGACATGTGGCACCTAATCATTGTCCACATGGGCGCCACGTCATCAGTTAACGGCAGAGTTAACAATTTGACTAACGGATGTATGAGACTGTTCCAAAATTTACACTTTAGATATGACTCTAGGACAAACAAAAAATTGATGTACTAAATGTTGAAAACCACAAAACATGAGGGTAGCAAACTTAGATATACCCTATATTTTTTTTAAAAAACAAAAAATAATCAATTGTAAAATAAAATAAAGTAGTTGGCCATTTGATAAAATATATTTTTAAGAAAAGCGTTTGTCAATCTGAGAGCATATCTAAGCAGGGCTTAGGAGGGGGCTTAGCCCTTTTTTAATTCTATTTAAATTTATGATTAAGTATCTAAAACCTTCAACCTTTTGGTGTCATTTCAAAATATTTTTCAACCTTTTTAAATATTTCAAATAAGTAATCAACCTATAAAATGTCATATCCGTTAAGCTCCGGTTAAATTTCTGTTAAATTGACTAGAGCTCACTTTGTCTCCAAAATCAATATAAGGTCATGAAAGCATAGCATCCACCAACTAACGGTCAACACCACCCCCACCATGCCATCACCTCCAGACTCAATGCACAATCACCAACTCCACCCGACATCTCAAGCCACCAACATCGAGAAGAATGTCGCGAAGGTTACTAAAACGGTGTGGGCTGCCTTGATGCGGCCGTCACCATTTTTATCTCTCACAAAGAAGAACTGGAAGCTTTATGAGCTAAGAATCAGCGAATGAAGAAATCACGAGTAGAAACAAGCTCCTTGATTCAATTCAACACTCATTTGATCATTGGGTTCCATATTATATAATTTGTATTTGAAATTTAGATTTAGAGGCAACTAATATTACTATTAACCATGGTATACCCAGTTTGTGGGTTTTGAATATAAAGGTTGGTATGAGGATGAGGTTTTAGTGGTCGTAGGTCGAGTCTGGAAGTGGCAGAGGCTTGATAATTTGGCACGGCTATAGTTGATGCTTCAAATCATTTTTTCATCCTTTATTGGGAGTCTTGCAAGGCTCTGTTACAGGTTAAGGACTCCGAATATGCCTTAGGCGACTACGATACCAAAGAAGCTTCTAGAACCTAAACAACCAAGGACAATCATCATTTGGTTCACGAAGAAGTTAGTCTTTTTAATTGAAGCAGTAAAAGTTCTAGATCTTTCAGTAGGGAGTTCTAACCCCAATACACCTCGAGTAAGAGGTGAGTCTACTGGCAGTTCTCATTTCCAAACTCAAGGTGGTTACAATAGTTTTGTGCCCAATTATGCCACAAATGTAACACTCGTCACTACGGCGAGTGTAAGCAAGGGAACATAAAATGTTATACATATGGCCAGATTAGACATAAGGCCAACCAGTTTCCTTGAAATTAGCAGACCCAACTCCCAGGATCAGTACCCAAGTGACATAATCTACTCAAGGGACCTAGCTCTTACCAGCAACAAGGATACGAAGATGCCTTCTATTAACAGGGCAATAAAACACAGTATCAAATAGGTGTTACCAGTACCTGATCGGCGTGCCACCGTACCTTAGGGTGGTAATGTACAGTGGTATGGTAGCGTTAGTATCAAAATATTGTTGTAGCTTTCGATTTTGGCAACATGGTGGGCAAGAAGTTCATACAAACTAGAGATGAGACAATCATGGTCGAACCAATCAAAATCAAGGGAATTGGGAATGCCGTGTATGACACATCCCGACTCGGGGTCCACCACTTCCCGAGCTCGACTCATTCTTGGGCCCGACATCCACCGTATCATGATATTGTCAACTTTGGGCCCCGACCATGCCTTCACAGTTTTGTTTTTGGGAACTCACACAAGAACTTCCTAGTGGGTCACCCATCATGGGAGTGCTCTCGCACGCTACTTGCTTAACTTCGGAGTTCCGACGAACTCCAAAGCCAGTGAGCTCCCAAAAGTCCTCGTGCTAGGTAGAGATGAGAATATACATATAAGGCTTACAGGATCCTCTCCCCTGGACGATGTGGAATGTTACAGTGTAGGTCAGCTGACCCAATCACTATGTATGACGCACAAAATAACCATGACTTAATAATGGGTACGTTGAATGTTTTACACTATTTTGCTGAAGTCATAATTGATTCAGGTGCCAACCACTTAGTTATACCTCACTCGTTTTCTCAAAAGACTTAACTATACTCTATAAGGTATGATTTGGAATCTCAATGCCAAGATGTGAAGTTTGTTACGTACAAGAGGAGTACCAAGGATATCTCGTCCCTGTCAAGGAAGAAGTGATGCTAGCTAATCTTGTTCCTTTGGACATCGCAAATTTTGATGTTATCTTAGGTACGGATTGGTTACGTCACGGTAGGCTTGTCAAGTATCTGGAACGTAACTACTTTCTGACGACAATTCACCAATTATTGGTGGTTCTGACATCTACCGAGTAAATGTAGGAATTTAATTTCCTATATTTGTATAAATATCCACCCTGCCTAGGGTGAGAATGTTCTTACCCTGGTGCAAGTTCAATCCACGTTGATCCTCTAATAGATAACCTACTAACACTATAATTTGTAAAGAAATAAACATTTAATCTATGAACCAAAGAAATGCCTGAATATAAGTTCACTTTCTTTGTAATTTAGGTAACTTTCTCTGCATTTAGACAAATTACGTTACTCCACTAAGTTTTGCCTAACAATTTACTTTCTCTACAATTAGACAAATTATGTTACTCTTAAGGGTGGGCAAAAGGGTCCTGGACCCGCGGGTCGAGGCGAATTCATGTGTTTTGGGGAGGGCACGGGGTGGGTCCAAAAATTATAAATACAAAACGAGGCAGGGTGGGTCCAGGTAAAAAAGAAGTGGGACAGTTCTAGAAATTGGAGAAAACGGGTCCCCCAGCTAGACTATTGATTTCCTATCTTGATTAAATTTCCATCATCTATCACTCTCTCTCTCTCTCTCTCTCTCTCTCTCTCTCTCTCTCTCTCTCTCTCTCTCTTCTTATCTCGTCCAAACACTCCCAACTTCGTGTTCTCAAACCCAAATTGCAGCACACGTGGAAGTTGATCAAGGTCTAAACTTCATATTTGTCAATCCGTTCACCGTCGTCGTGACTTCATATTCATCAATCCATTTGTCGTTGTCCATCACTGTCATCGTGACTTCGTGTTCATCGATTCGTTCACCATCGTTTGTCTCTTCGTAGTCATCGTGACTTCGTGTTCTTCAATCTATTTGTCGTTGTCCATCACTGTCATCATGACTTTGTGTTCATCGATTCGTTCTCCATCGTTTGTCTCTTCGTGGTCATCGTGACTTCGTGTTCTTCAATCCATTTGCCGTCGTTAGTCCCTGCCTCACACAACTTGAAACTCGAGGTCCCTTTCGCAGTTCAAGGATTGAAGTTCGGACGCAAATCAAATACCTTGGAAAACCCCAACTCAAAGCTTCCAAAACCTCAACCTAGCCAAGAATCCTTCTATGCCCGCCCTAGTGGCTACCGTTTCCCTTTTCCATTTCTAATTTCGTTTCATTCGATTTCCAATTTAAACTATAAATTCTCAAATTTTCATCACTGGCCAAATTTAGGGGCTAAGGTTCTTCTTTGTTTCTATAAATGACTCTTCTCCGAGCATAATCTGATTAAAACAACGAAAAATTGAACGAGCCAGAGGACCAGAGCTGTTGGACATTAAAGACTCGAGGAGCCGTAGGAACCGGCCCATTTGAAAAGGGTCGAGTTAGGTCTTGTTCCATTTTCTAAAATAGTAAAACCTGGTTCGCACCGCCCAGCCCCGTTTCATTTATAAACGGGTCAGGTCCGGTCCCTTTAATTTTGGGCCAGGGCTGGCTCGTGCCTACCCCTAGTTACTCCACTAAGTTTTGCCTAACAATTTGTTCCTTGGTAAAATGATGACATGAGTGTTTAAATTTTTCATTATTGCCACCACTTGACATAAACTCAATGGTTTTTTTTAATTTAATTTTATTTATTTTAAACAAACGGTTTTATTTACGCTAAGATGGAGGAGGTGGGTTTAACCTCACAATGAGCTAGCAATAATGTGGTTCAACTTCACCTTTGGCGAAAATTAAACCTAAAACCTCTCACTTACAAGTAAAGAAAAATACCACTAGACTGTTGTACTAAGTGATATAAGTAACTGTGCCTCGAAAGGAGGCTGTCCGAGAAAGTCAGAGAGAATAATTATTGTGTGTTTTTTCGGAAAACCTAGAGTGGGCGAAGAAAGTTAGGGTTTTGGCTACTGTCCGTCGGCGGGGTTGCGGTGCAGGTTTGTCCGGTGGGCTTCTGGCTTTGACAGGTGACCATAGTATGGAGGGTTTGGCTGCTAAGTTTGGCATGAGTCTGTCCTTGTCGGCACATGAGAAATGAGGCATTAAAATTGAGAAGAAAGATGTGGAGGGTGCTTTGTTGGGGTTTCAGTTTAGTGTTGTTGCAGAGATCTTTTCTGGTAAACCTGTTAATGCAAATGCTTTTATTGATCAGTTCACAAATCTGTGGAGAGGAAGGGAAGGGGTGTCTATTAGGGCTTTGGGTGGGTCGCAGTTTTTAGCTCGGTTTATGGGACAGAGAGATATGTATCGGGTCCTTGAGGCAGAGAAACCATGGCTCTTTCGGGATGACTTGGTCCTGGTTGCTGATGGTGCTAGGCATGGACATGGGGCCAAATCTTTATATTTGGTTACGATGTGGGTTCAGATTCATAATGTTCCACCTTTGAATATGACGGGGGCGGTGGCTAGGGCTATTGGGGGATTGGTTGGTACTGTGGGCAGGGTGGATAAGGATGATGAGAGGGACTATATTGGGAGGTTTTTATGTGTGAAATTAACTTTTGATGTCCGGGAGCCGTTGATGCGAGGAACAAATGTTGATTTTCCAGATGAGGGCACTATATGGGTTGATTTCCAATATGAAGGATTGCCTAACTATTGTCTCATATGTGGAATGATTGGCCATGTTACTAGTAGATGCAAAGCAGCAACACTCGGTGAGAAGGCCTCGGACGTGGATGTGGAGGCTTTTTATGCGTTCAAAGGTTTGGATGCAAAGATGGATTTGCGTGGTAACTGTCTTTTGAGACGTGGAGAGAGACAGCTTGGGATAGAGGCACGGGTTGGTGCGTCTTTGCTGAGGATTGAAAGGCGTAACACTGGGAATGGAGGGACTTTACGTCCAAACCGTGTTTGTGAGCAGGAAGAAAAGGAAAGGCAAAGGGTGGAACGTGAGAAAGCTTTCGATGCTGGGCTTATTGGTCCTGGAGGGGTCGTTGCTCCTGGTGCAGACGGAGTGCAGTTGTTGTGTCACCCCGAGGTTTGTGATGATAGTGTGGAAACAGTTGATGAGGTACAACATGAGGGAAGATTTAACCTTAATATACCAATTGTGGGTGTTGGCATGGATGAGGATGTCAGGCATTGTGATGGGTATGGTTTTGATAGGGGTGTGGACCAAGTTCAGTTATCACAGAATTATGATCCTTTTAACTTGCTCCCTATTATTGAGGCTGCTTCGAGGGAAAGACTGAAACGGCCCCGGGAGGAGATCGAGGAGGAGTGGGGTGTGGTGGAAGATGGTTTGGCTCGACTGCAGAAAATGCAACAGTCTGTTATAGACCTAGCGGAGGCTACCTTGGTGGAGTCTCCGCGATCGCAATGAAACTTATATGTTGGAACTGTCAGGGTATTGGGCGAGCCCTGACAGTTGACAATCTTTTGGAGCAAAATAGGCTCCACTCCCCCGAGGTTGTGGCTCTTTTGGAAACAAAAAATAATAGTAGAAGGTATCGTTACTTGAGACTTAGGCTTGGCATGTCTTGTATGCATGCTATTGAGCCTAGGGGAACTGCTGGTGGGTTATGTGTTTTTTGGAAGGATGCAAGTGTTGTGGTATTAGTCAAATATGGGGATTTCTTTATTGAAGTTCTTATTGAGGATGGGGTGCGACAATTGAAGTGGAGATTGGTGGTTGTGTATGCTTGTACGGATGACCGAAAACGTGCACAACAGTTCCAAGTGTTATTAACTCGTCTTATGAGTTTCACGGAGCCTTGTTTTTTAATGGGGGATTTTAATGACTTATTGCTGAATTCGGAAAAAGAAGGGGGAATGATAGATCCATGGCGAGTCTGCGGCCCTTCCGGAATTTTGTGGCTCAGGCGAGTTTATTGGATTTGGGATTTGAGGGATACCCTTATACGTGGAGGAATCGACGGGACGAGGGTTTTATTCAGGAAAGATTGGATCATGCTTTAGTCTCGCATGATTGGGTCCAAAATTATCAACATGCGGTGGTTAAGCATGTGGTGCTAGAGGGTTCGGATCATGCTATGTTAGTGTTATCTACTGAGGTGACCCAACCTAGGCGTAGGAAACAGTTCATGTATGATCCGCGTTGGAATCAAGACCCAAAATGTGATGCGATTGTGCGTGGGGTGAATATAATGGTGGAGTTCATGTACAGAGTCTTATGCAAAGGCTTCGGAAGGTGAAAGGTGGATTATTGATGTGGCAAAAAAAGGAGGGACGAAACGAACAAAAAGAGATTTGTCGATTGAAGGATGTACTTCGTGAGGCGTATCAACAATCGATGTTCGATGGTGAGCAAATTCGTGGTTTGGAAGAGGAGCTTACTAAGGCAATTCAAATGGAGGAAATATTTTGGCATACGAAATCTCGAATCCAGTGGTTGAGAAAGGGTGATAGAAACACGAAATTTTTCCATGCCCAAACATTAAAGAGACGAAGGAGAAATTTGATTCGCGGATTAGAATTGGAGGATGGGACATGGTGTACGAATTGGAATCGTATTAATGGTATTGTTGTGGATTATTTTTCTTCTTTGTTTAGTGTAGACCGGGCCTCACTATTTGATGGGATTTTGCAATGTGTGCCGAATAGGGTGGGTGAGGTTGATAATGGTATGTTGGTTGCCCCAGTCACTAATGTGGAGATTGAAACTGCTATTTATCAGATGCATCCAACGAAGTCTCCGGGACCGGATGGTTTTAATGCTGGGTTTTACCACCATCATTGGGAGACGGTGGGTGGTTTGGTTATTGGTATGGCAAAGTCTTTTTTTGTGTCTGGAAGAATGTTGGATGGTGTGAACCATACTAATATCGTCCTTATTCCCAAAGTTGACAATCCCAGGAAAATGTCTCAATTTAGGCCAATTTCGTTATGCAATGTGGCGTATAAGGTTATTTCCAAAGTTCTAACTAATAGATTGAAAAGAGTTATTCCTAAGGTGATTAGTCCAAACCAGTCGGCGTTTGTGGCTGGTAGACAAATCTCTGATAATATTCTTGTGGTGCATGAACTCTTACACTTGATGCAACATAGGAATGTTGAGGGTTTGGAATATATGGCCTTGAAATTGGATATGGCAAAGGCTTATGATCGCGTGGATTGGTCTTTTTTGAATGCAATGATGCATAAATTAGGTTTTGATGATGGGTTCTGCCGGTGGGTGATGGCATGTGTGGAAACGGTTTCGTATAGTGTGGTTGTCAATGGTGAGACCACGGGCTATATAAAATCGAGAAGGGGGATTCAACAAGGCGATCCGCTATCGCCCTTTCTCTTTCTTATTTGTGCGGAAGGATTTTCTTCTCTAATTCAGAATGAGGAGAGGTGTGGACGGTTGCGGGGTATATCAATAAGTGGTGATGTCGATCCTCTTTCACATGTTTTCTTTGCGGATGATTCGGTTCTTTTTTGTCAAGTTACGGAGGGTGAGGCTCATACGGTTAATGGTTTGCTCCAACAGTATGCTCTGGGGTCGGGACAATTTATTAATTTGGATAAAAGCTCAGTTCATTTTAGTGCGGGTTGTACGATTAGTTTGAAAGATAAATTGTCGCAAATTTTGGGGGTTAACCATAAGGAAGGATTTGGCAAATATTTGGGGATTCAAGCAGATTTTGGAGCATCGAAAAAGAAAGTATTCGAAGAAATTCGGAATAGATTGGATGAGAGAATCAATGGATGGGCGGAACAATTTTTATCGGTAGCAGGTAAGGAGGTTCTCATTAAAAGTGTTGCGGCTGCTTTACCTATCTATACTATGTCCTGTTTCAGTTGCCTATTCAGTTGGCAAAGGAGATTGAGCAGGTCCTTGCTAGATTTTGGTGGAGGGATCAACGAACTAAGAAGGGTATACATTGGTTGTCTTGGAGGAAAGTTGCGAAGAAGAAGATTGTTGGAGGACTTGGGTTCAAGGAGATTATTGATTTTAATTTAGCTATGTTGGCTAAGGTGGGGTGGCGGCTCATTTGTAATCCTGATTCTATTTTGGCACGAGTTCTTCAAGCTAAGTACTATCCTTCTTCATCGTTTTTGGACGCTCCGGTAGGTAGGGGTACTTCTTGGGGGTGGAAAGGGATTTTACAGGGAAGGAAAATTTTGAAGGCAGGGATACGGTGGCGGGTGGGGGATGGTAGGTGTATTCAAATTCTAAAAGACCCGTGGTTACCTATACCACGGACTTTTCGCGTTGTGTCGTGACATGTGGAGATGCCTACCTTTGTTGCTGATTTGTTGGAAGGTGGGGGCTGTGGAAGAGGGAGGTTATTGAATCTTATTTTAATGCTGATGAAGCTCGAGTTATTCTGAGTATGCCTCTTAGTCGGTTTGGTTGTCCTGATAGGTTGGTGTGGCATTATACGAGGAATGGGTTGTATTCGGTTAAGTCCGGATACCTTGTGGCTCAAGAAATGAATAAGAATGGTGAATTGGGTCGGAAGGGTTTGGGGCAATCTAGTATGGAGGAGTATAGAGATGGGGTTTGGAAGGATATTTGGCATTTGGAAATCCCTTCTAAATTATGCCATTTTATTTGGAAAGGGTGTCGCAATATTTTGGGAGTGCGTATGAATTTGCAGAGGTGAGGGCTTCGGTTAGAGAGTTGTTGTCCTTTTTGTGAAGTAGAGGAGGAAACGCAGGTGCATATTTTCTTTCGGTGTTCGTTTGCTAGGGCTTTTTGGTTTGGGTCTCATCTTCAATTAGATATTACTAGCATGGTAGGGGGAGATTTTCTGGAATGTTGGAAGTGTTTATGTGAAAAATATGGTAAGGAGAGTGAGGATGTCGAGTTAATACGTTGGGTGGTGGGTGGCTTATGGAGAATTTGGAAATGTCGTAATAGTATCGTGTTTGATCAGATTGTAATAGATCCTATGGTTGCTATACAAATGCTTGTTCGACAATGTGAGGAACTAAAAAGTTGTGTTGTTGCTCCTCGGCAGGAGCTGGGCCGTGGGAAAAAGGTGGGTGGTGATGGCGTCTCTAGGTGACTTAAGCCACCATTTGGAACTCTTAAGGTGAATTGTGATGGTGCATGGAGTTGTCAAACTGGACTTGGTGGTGGAGCGTGGGTGGCTAGGGATTTTGTGGGTATATTTAAGGGTGCGGGAGGCAGAGGGAATTTTCCTTGTGCTTCTAGTCTAATGGCGGAGGCGGAAGCAGTACGGATGGCATTGGTAGCTTGTATGGAGAGAGGGTTCACTGATATCCAATTGGAGACGGACTGTCAGGTTTTGGTGGATATGATTCTTGGTCGTATACAACCGGAGGTGGCTTTGGATGGTATCTTGTGGGATTTTGATATTTTGAAGCACCATTTTGTAGCTCTTGAGTTTTTATATACACCCCGTGCCTGTAATATGGCTGCGCACTTAGTGGCATCTTATGTCGTGCGTATGGGGGTTGTCATTCCTGGGATGGTTTGGAGCCAGAGTGGTTGTTTAACACTCTGACCGCTGATGTAAACATTTCGATTCGTCTTTAATATTACTTATCACTTTGTTAAAAAAAAAGTGATATAAGTAGTTGTACTTATATATATTAATTATATTTTGTAAATTACATATTTGCACTAGCATTTTTCATTCATAAAACATAAAGATTTTGTTTGGTTAGATATTAAATAGAAAGATTGAAAATTTGAAATTGCTTCAACAAAAATGAAAAATAATAAAAGATGGCTCCCAAAATGGCAGGTTGCATATTCTATTGCGGTTGAACTAGTCCTATCTTGAAATGGGCTTGCACATTCTGAGGTCATCTCCCCTTTCTTCCTCCAAGGCCATAATCTTCAACCCCACCACCATCACACCCACTCTCTCCAACCTCCTCCGCCCTCCAAGCCCTAAACCCGCTTCTCTCTTCCGAACCCATTTCACAACTTTACCTCCAAAACCCATCGCAAGCGTTATACCCGCTGCTGGGTTTGCTGGGTCTTTGCACCGCAGCAAGCGGAGCTTTCGTGGCGGGGTTGTTGTAGCCATGGCTGCACCTGGTTCGGCTCAGAAATCCGAGGAGGAGTGGCGGACCGTGCTCTCTCCCGAGCAGTTTCGGATTCTGAGGCAAAAAGGCACAGAGTAAGGCGCTTTTGCAATTGTTAGTTTAGTTGCTTAATTATTTTGATTTAGACTTGCAGTTTTGTTGCATTAATGTATAACTTTGAGAAAAAATTAGCTGTTTTGAAGCATGTTTTGATTGCCATGACTGCGACTTGCTTGAGGAAAGTGATGTTAAAATGTTAATACGATATGAGTAGTATCCAAAAACCAAATAATTCAGATTCTGTACTGAAATCGGCAGACTTCTAGTTTGGTATTGCTGTGCTTTGAAAAAAAACTGGTGCGAGAATAAATGGCTGTGCTGTGAGAATAAGCGAATAAGCGGCTGTGAAATAAATCAGCTGAGTGTTTGGTAAACATTTTTGTAAAAGAGCTTTTGGAAAAAAAAACAGTTTGATAGTGGGTCTTTTCATTAAAGGAGCACTGTAGCTCTGTGTGCTTTGAAAAAAAGCTAGTTTTCCAAAGCTACAAATAGGTGCTTCAGCTTTTTTCTTTGATTTCAGCTTATTCTCACAACAGCTTCCAAAATAAGCCTTTTTTTTTAGTTTATCAAACACCTAAAACTCTTACAGCTTTTTTTCATGGGTGCTTTTTTTTTAAGCACCTCACTCCCAAACTAGGGCTTACTGGATTGTCCCGAACAGAAAAAAAGAAGAAGAAGAAGAGGTCCATGTTCATAATGTGTGACTATGAGACTAAACTTGAATGTCATCCTAATCCTATAGACGTTTCTCTCTTTGGGATCGACTACTGTAGAAGGAAGACCTTAAACATTAAGCATTATACAAGTGGAGTTGAAATAGGGGATGCTGCTTTAAATTGAAACGGTTACATCTGTACACTTTTAGAGAGATTTCAAGTATTAATCTGTGAGCAAATAGACATTTGGTAAAACAGGAAATGTGATATGTAGTCTCTGACACGTAGAAAGTGTCGTTACCATCTGTTATTTATATTTCATTTCTTTGCTAATTTCAAGAGGAACCTTAGATTCATTCTAATTGCTGAAACTGTGTGCGAGGAACTTGCGGGACTTATTTATTTCTCCTACTTCCAGTTAAAACAAAAAATGAAATACATGATAGGCTTCAATCGAAATCGCTGTTGCAAGATCTTCAGAAACAAAATGGATTGCTGCATTGAACATCTAAATCAATCTATCTTCAAACTTTCATTACAAAGGTGTAATGTAACATTATAACATGCTTAATACTTTACGATGATTTGTAAATACAAGAACGAAGACTGACTTGAGCTCTGGACATTATTTGGTGCTATAAAGGTATCCGGGCACAGGAGAATATGACAAGTTCTTTGAGGAGGGAATCTATAACTGTGCAGGATGCGGGACTCCTCTCTACAGATCCACAACCAAATTTAATTCTGGTTGTGGCTGGCCAGCTTTTTATGAGGGTCTTCCTGGGGCTATAAATTTTAACGTGAGTAATCTTCCTTGTGGTAGTCCTTATTTTTTGGTTTTTTAATCTTAATTTAATTGGAGCTAGCAGTTTTATTAATGATGAAAATCTTATGCTTTCAGCCAGACCCAGATGGAATGAGGACTGAAATTACATGTGCTGCTTGTGGTGGACACCTGGGTCATGTATTCAAGGGAGAAGGTTTTCGAACACCCACAGATGAACGCCATTGCGTTAACAGTATTTCACTCAAGTTTGCCCCTCCCACTTCTAATCCATCTCAGTGAAGCGTTTGTTCCTCCCAGCTCTAATTCATCTCAGTGAATCCCTTTGCATCTTACATTTCAATATCGTAAGTTACTGTCAATAAAGTGGTTGTCATGTAAACAATAAAGTTTGATGGTAAAACTTTTGTGCTAATGCTATCGTTCTTCTTTTTGTATGCCTCAACTAACACATAATTTCGCCAAATGCTATCGTTCTCCTTGCTTTAACGGAAGATTTGTGTAAAAGGATAACATGGTTTTGTTCGTTTGTCGTAGGGAAACCCTTATATGATGTCGATTGAGTAAAAAGAAAATCATGAGTCCGTCCTCAATGTAAGGACTTCAGCTGCTGGTCAGGTTTATTACTGTGAGGGGGTTGCAGTAATATACATCCATTTTGTGTGTGAATTTCTTTACATGTTTCGTGCGTTAGAGCTTGAAAGGATTTTGTAGAAAGACAACCTTTGGAATCAGGGCACACGAAAATGCAATTTGAACTAAAAAGGCATTAGTCGGTTAAGGTTTGATTACAACTAAGACATGGATTTAGGACAACACAGCAGTGAGAGCTTCTATATTTTACCTTGAATGCTGTTGCCAATGACAGTTTCCTCATGTTTCTATTTTGTAACTGCATAGCTGAGGATACCTTCTTTTTCATATGTGGTTTCGAGTAGGTTTCCAAGATGAGAAACCTAGAAAAACTCGGAATTGTGCTACTAGAATTCAAGATAATTGTTATTAGCACTCTGAAAAAGTTATATGCACTCTAACCTCACTCATTCGTCCCAACACCCGATAATGAAGTGTGATAGTCGCTTAAAAATTGGAGAGGCTTTAAGCACAACCCATGGAAGCGGAAACGCTGTGAATCTTGAGGTGCTCTGTGTTTCCAGTGGCGGACAAGGGAGGAACGCGTAAGAACCTGTATTTGGGAGGGGAACAACAGCTGAAAACTGTTGCTAATACCCCGGGGACTGGCAAGAGGGATGGTTTGTAATCATCCCCTCCCATGGGACTACTCAAATGAAAGCTTCGGAGGAAGCACTGTGTTAAACGAGGTTAGAAGCGGGTTTTTTTGGCTTCATATTCATTCAGTCATCGCCCACTTTACGACATTACCTAGAGAGCGTGTTGAATTACCATGTATGGAAATAGGAATGGTTACCATCAATTTTAGGTATTAGTAACTTTAAAAATGAAGGTATCCCATTAACATATGGGGTTGTTACCCATGGCCCGTTTGGAAGTGTTTTTAAAATAACTGGAAGCGTTTTTTATAAAATGTTTTTGAAATCAGTCCCTAGTAAAAATCTAAATGAATCCTAGAAAAGCGTTTTAAGTGTTTCCTGTAAGAAACACATATATAGTTCTTCTTTCGAAATACACTTAAAGTGATTTTGACACTCAAAATCAATGTCATCAAAAACGTTTTTAGTCATTTCAAAAGTATTTCCAAACGAATCATCCATTCACATCCTCTTCCGTTCTAATTTCATATCTATGCTAGCTGGTGGTAAAAGCTAAAGCCAATTTCACCAAGAAAAATAAAACTTGCACAAACATTAGTGGTGATTCTTTTTTTTTTTAAGGAAAACTAATGAAAAGGGCTTGAAAACTTTAAGTTTTAACGATAAGGACAAAATAAAGGGTAAAATGAATAGTACCAAGATTGACTTTTTAGTGTAAAAATATGGTTTTTCGTTAAAGTGAACAGTACCGGAGCTTTTCGTTAAAGTTCCATTTTTTTTAAGAAAAACTAATGAAAATGATTTGAAAATTTTGAATTTTAATGATAAGGACAAAATAAAGAGTCAAGTGAATAGTACCACGATTGACTTTTTAATATAAAAATATGGTTTTTCGTTAAAGTCGATAGTACCGGAAGCTTTTCATTAAATTTTTTTTTTTTAAATTCTCTAATCTGCTAAAAATTCTTGTCAGATAATTACAAGTGGCAAGGCCTTCGCAGCCTTGGAAATCGCCAGGTGGACCGTATTAAGGAAAAATCAGATTGGCTTTTGTCATTTAGTTGACGTGACTTGAAACCCATTTCTCGTTGCTCCAACGCCTGCCTCACAGCCTGCCTTTCCTCCACAAACTGTCAACACACACAGTCGCATGCAATCCAGCTTATTGGATTAAATCTCTCTCGTTCCAAACACATTGGCAGGCAGGAGGCCTCAAACGTGTGCACTTTTCGTCCTCAGCTTTTGCTTCTCCCTCTCTTTCTCTCCCATCTTTTACTAAGAAGGTTCAAATGATTTAGCTCTCTGGGTTTTCCTCAAATATTTGCATAAGCAAATTGTGGGTTTTGTAAGAAAAGCAACATAAGTCGCGGGTTTTTCTTTTCTTCAATGTGGGTTTTCTGCCATCAGCCTCAGCTCTAAGGTAAATATGCTTCTACTTGTTATCCTTTTTCTGCGTACTGCATGCGTACCAAATGATGAACTGAAAAGATGTCTTTCGTATGTACCTGGTGATCATCACCATCAGTAGGGAACAAGAATTCAAACTTTCATTTATGTGCTCAACATTTTGCCAATTTTTCCATATATTATGTCAAGTTTTCAATCCACAACAGGAAACCAGAACATGCAATCAGCCAAAGTTTCGGAATTTTTGTTTAAAATCGAAAGCCATTAAGTTTTCCATTCTTCTTTGTTCCTGCATTTTTATAGTGGAGTAAGCTAGTTAAATTGTTTAAGTTAATCTAGCCTAGATCTTGTCTTCTCTTCCTTGCAGGGATACAACACTATCAAACAAAAGAGCCCATTTATGGCCTGCTCTCTGTCCATATCACGGTTTTCTGGGTGTTCTTTTATTCCGTATTCCAGTAACCAGCAAGTGCATCCATTATCATATGCCACTAATTACAAGACAAGGCATCCCCCCTTTGTTGCAAGAAACTTCTTGGGAAATCCTTTACTAGCTTCTTCTGTATGCGGATGGGGAGGACTTTATTTCTCAAACCACAGACCAGTCCTTTCAAAAAGATTGCGGATACATGCAGGACTTGATGTTGCCAGCGGTGTTGATGTCATTAATGATTTGGGATTTGATACTTTGACGTTCTTAGCTGTTACTGTCATTATCGTTCCAGCATTCAAGATCATTAAAGCTAGTCCTGTAAGACTGTTGTTGTATCGCACCTATATTATTGTTATTTTTGTAAAATTTACATGAGATCACTTCTTAGATGAAATACAGTATATGCTATGGTTTTCAGATACTTGGTTTCTTCTTTGCGGGGATTACACTCAATCAATTTGGCTTGATTCGGAATCTTACAGATGTGAAAGTTTTGTCTGAATGGGGGATTCTTTTCTTGGTAAGCATTCTTTGTTGATGTTTACTGGCGGAAAAGTTAATAATATCTGGCCTTCTATTCTTATGCCGTACCTGCACCATGTCTATGAATACTGCAATTCATCACCTTGCTTTGTGAACCTGTGATAGCCTTCTGTGTTAGCTTGATTTACATTATTGGTTTATTTTTTTTCATGTTCAATTACTGTTATCTATGAGATTTGACTCAAGAACAAAGTGGAGACTAAATGCCCTTATTCCAAATGGTCATTGCCGATATACGTAGTTGGTGTATTCCCTAACAACTTCCTTTTGGGGTTCAGTAGTTGTCTAACATGGTATCAGACCTTAGTCGCATGAGATCATGCCTTGAACCTCCAATTGGCATTTCCCATCTCTTGCTGGTTAGGGAGGTGCAGGTGAGGAAGGAGGGTGTTAGCTTGATATGCATGCATGGTTCATTCTCTAACTTAAGTTTTTGAGGTCTAGTGGTTGCCTAACACTTGAGATAAGCAGAAAAATTCTTTTCCGTTACGAAGACAGAACTTTTTCTTTTTGCTTCGGCCACCCCTGTGTGCTTCATAGAAAGAATGAAAATATCTATTTGCGTGTGTACTTATTGATGCTCAAACATAAGTACAACAACAAAGCCTTATCCCGTCCCAAGCCCAAATAAAGGAGGAGGGGGAGGGCCCCAGCACTCGTATCTTACATTGAATCCTTATGATGCTCAAACATAAGTACATCCATCTTAAATTAGTTTTCTGTTGGTTAATTACCAGATTTACCTAACTGTGACACTAGGAGTCAAAATGAAGATTAATATTTAGGGTTCACTGGCTGGACTTACCTTAGATTATGGACAGGGAAATACCTGGGAAGGTGTTTGGATGAAGTGTCCTCTGCTTTGCATAGTTTTTTCTTAGACTCTTGTGCCATTTCTTCTGCAATTTGTGTTCTCCCGAAAGTTAAAGAATGATTTCTAAATAAACTTATATTCCTCTCATGGTGATATGTTAGTGCATACCTTTTACATTGTTTTGTT
Source organism: Crataegus laevigata (assembly GCA_963580275.1). NCBI lineage: Eukaryota > Viridiplantae > Streptophyta > Magnoliopsida > Rosales > Rosaceae > Crataegus > Crataegus laevigata. The sequence continues at coordinate 9,955,089 of OY756941.1, forward strand.
TGACTGTTATGTTTCCGTTTCAGCTGTTTGAGATGGGCTTGGAGCTTTCATTCTCGCGCCTAAAGGCTCTTGCAAAATTTGCCTTCGGAATGGGATTAACTCAGGTAGTTTGTAGACAAAAAGCAATACTTGGTGTTTCTAGTATTCATCTGGTTGTGTAAATTAGACGATAGTATTCTCTTTATTGAGGATAATTATGAAATTCAGGCTGGAGTAGTTAGGGTATTGATATAACTGGAAAAATGTAAGTTTTGAGGTTATTTCAGATTTTATGGTTGTATTTGTATTCTGGAAAGCTATATGGCACCAAAAAAAAAAAAAAAAAAGAAGAAGAAAAGTATTCAAATGGAATGGAATAAGATAGGAATTGAGTTGCTATTAAGTAGGAGGAAGAAATTCCATTTCAGTGTTTTGTTCGCTTAACAAATTAATTGAAAGGAACCAAATAATTTGATTATAGTTTTATATATATCATTTTGTGAAAACTTATTTATGTAACAAATTACTTTTCAGTAACAAATATCATATTTTAGATTTCTCTCTCTCTCTCATTCTGTGTGTATGTGTGTTGATCAATAAGGGTTGATATAAAATAATAATTAAAGTTCTGAACTTCTGATTGAATAGGCATAGGGACATTTGCATTTCTTAAGGGCTAAGGCTCTTGCAACATCTTTGTTGTGGGAAAATTCCATGAACAGTTATTTTAGTATAGCTGGAAGCATACTTGGCGCTGTTGATTAATAATTTTAAACACCTTTGAATGGCACCATTGTCATTATGTAGTCCTATAATTGCTCTTTGCCCTGATCTTTTATGCTAAGCTTCTGTTTGCAGTTTATGAATGCTGCAATTGCATGGAAAAACACAAATGACCATCTATAGTGCTGCTTGAATTTTTGACCTTGTTTTTTTTCCCTCTTGAAGGTCGTATTATCTACTCTTGCTTTCACAGCCTTCGAACTTCCACCTAATGGGGCTATTGGAACCCAAATTTTGACATTCCTCTTTAACTCAAGGCCTGATTTGGTGAGAGCTCTGTTCCGTAGAACACTTTTAGCATTTGTTTAATCTATATGTAACACGGTATTACCATTCGTCTTCTCTTGTTATATATTTGAATCTTTTGACTTAGTTACTTGTTTGATTCCACTTTATTATATAGTTTTCAGGCTTGCATTAGGTGCAGTGTTTACAGTTTTCTTCTATTATTCTCTTCTTTTAGTTTCAACTTATGGGAACATACTTTTTAACTTTATTAAGATAATAAGATTTGAGCTTATGGGCAAGGTCAGTAAGCTAGTGGCTAGTTGAACATATCAGGTCTGCTATTATTCTTATCCGTCCTTTCCGTCCATAAATTCAGGATGGTTTTACTTTTATGTTCTTTGTTTGATATATTTTTGGTCTTTGGTTCATTGGAAGGGTTCAAGCTCTGGGCCTATCTAATTCCCAATCCATTACACAAATAACCCGAGGAGTATAATTTAGTTTTTAGCCCAAGTGTCCTTTGTACTTTGAAGGGGTTCAAGCTCTGCACCCATCTTAATCCTAACCCATTACTTCACCCTCCCTCACATCTTGGGCTAACCCAACGAGTATAATTTAGTTTTCATAAAGATTTGACAACTAATTTAGTTATAGTGGTAATCCAATTTTCTTTATTATCCTTGTCCAAGTGCTTGTCCTGGTAAAAATATTCAAGTATGATAGATTTTTTTTGTTAAGTTAGTAAGTCTTCTTGATGTTTAAAATCACTATTGGTTTGTCTTTCAGTGTCACCAACTCGGGTATGATACGGATTGACCTCTGTCCTTGTCCTCGCCATTTTTAATTTTTATTTTATGTTATTCCTTTCATAATAGGTCAACATTAGAAGCGTTGATGAAGCCGTAGTGATTGGTGCTGCTCTCTCTCTGTCTTCTTCAGCTTTTGTACTCCAGGTAATTTATATATGGAACTGCAGAATTTTTCAAATGAAGAAATCTGTTTTAGTTAGCTGCTATTATGATTCCAGATATAGCGGTGCAAGAAAATGGCTAGTTATATTCGAGGAAAAGAGATCATTTTCCTTCTTTCTTCCCCCCTTGCTACGCTAGGTGGCGTGCTTTAAATATTTCATTTTCTTTCCAAGTTTTAGTAAGAACCCTTTGATGATAGTTTACTTCTTACCAGGGGTAATAGCAATCTATATAGTTGCAGTCACACCATGACATTTCAGTTGTTGGGTTAACCTGGCCAGGAATTTAGCTGTACTGGCTTTAAACTTAATGTCCTTTTCATAGTTAAGGATGCTTTGTTGTCAAACTTTAAAACCATGCTTTTAAGCTTGCCCAAAATCTCAATCACCATACATATTGTATGACCTATGAAATATAGTACTTGTGTCCTGTCTATTACTATCCTATTTGTAACAAATGTTTTCACATTTTTAAATCGAAGCTGAACTATTAATCTAAAAAGGAGATTACCTGGTTTTGATTAATTGTCAAATACACCTGAACGTTAACAATATAATAGTAGAAATAGTTGTCTAAGGAAGCGTTGGAAGGGTTTGCTGTTTTATCATTGGTATTAATGGTGCTTGTATGACTTGACTGTAACACCTTACCAGCAAATAAAGCGTAACAATTTGGTAAGAATTGACAATAAGTATGCATGTGTGTATTATCCGCTTCCCAGCATAGCATAGCATAGCATATCCTTTATCCAAATTTTGGTCCCTTGAATGGGCATAATCCATGTAACAAATTACACATATAAGATCGTAGTGTGGGGAATTCACTGCCTTAGTTTTTGAGAGTATCCAGTATTTGAATTTCATTAACTTTTACAAGTTCTAAAATGGACAACAATGCAGAGTGTCTACTTTATTCCTAGTACCAACAAATTTTCTGTTAATTTATATGTAATATATTTAATGACCATTGATGTCGCTGCTTACATAGCATAATATATAGCTACTTGCAGAGAAAGGTGAACTCCCTACAAGATTTGGGTCAGCAACTCTAGGGATACTTCTTTTACAGGTTCTTTTCCAAACCACGCTTGGAGTTATATTTTTTCTTCTTTTCCTTTTTGGGTTTGTTTTGATTTGTTGAATTGAATGGAATAAGCAGTGTTGTTGCTTTTTCTTTTACTTCCCGTTATGGATTTTGATAAGGTCGCCATGCAAAGTATACAACAAGAGTATGATATCAGTAACTTTTGGCCCCCCATTACTTGATATTTTCAGGACATAGCAGTCGTACCTCTCTTAGTCATACTTCCAGTGCTGGAAAGCCAGGTATATGAGAAATTCAACTAATATTTTCTTTTAACTACATAATGACAGTTGAATGTGCAATTGTGTTAATGTAATTATGATTACTGAATACTGAGGGTAGAACACAAAATCATTGCCTCCTATATATAATAAAAAAAGAATTGATCGTATGACCGTGAGTACTGGGTGGTTTGTCTCTTTAAGATGAGCAGACTACTGTTCATCTCATTATGTAATCTGTGCAATGTCTTCTGTGAAGAGAATGGAGTATGGAAGAAAGAAATTCCAGTGAAAATCCAACGTAAAACTCAAATTGATCTGGCAATTTTCAATTCTAATTTCTAGGTCTGATCCAAAATATATCATCAGTGAAGGATACTTACTGCTAGAAAATATCACTCTCTATTTGTAGGGAATTTTATTTTTGGACGAAGCTAGCTTCTATTATGTTAAATTATTAATACAGAAAACCTGTTTTTATTATCAACGGCTTCATGTTTTGAGTAAATTTTATTTTATCAACCATCCCTAATTTGTGTCGTTACTTTTTGCCCCTTTTATCTTGACTGTGCTGTTTTATTTCTTTTCTTTTCTTTTTAAACTTTTTATCTGCTTTGAGATACTAGTCACTCATTCAGCATTCCTTCATTTTTTATTTTCTTCAGAACCTAGCAGAGGAAAGTATATGGCCAATGCTTCTGAAGGAAAGTCTAAAAGCCTTAGGTGGACTTGGTATTCTTTCTCTTGGAGGAAAATTCCTTCTTAGACGAGTTTTTGAGGTGCACATGGCAAACAGAACGGCTTAAACTCTTTTTGTATATTTTATTTCTGGCCACTAAATTAAGTTTGTAAAATCAGTTTGTGGCAGAAGCAAGGAGCTCTGAGGCTTTTGTTGCACTTTGCTTATTGACAGTTGCAGGGACCTCACTTCTGACCCAGAAGTTGGGTTTCAGTGATACGGTTTGATATTCTTTCTCATAGATGGAGAATAACTGAGATTATTACATCCTCTATCTATGTAATAGTTGAGTTTCATTTATATGCAGCTTGGAGCATTTTTGGCTGGAGCACTGTTAGCGGAAACTAATTTCCGGACACAAATTGAAGCTGATATAAGGCCATTTCGAGGCCTACTTCTTGGATTATTTTTTGTAACTACAGGGACGTCCATTGACATGCCGGTACATAAGTACTGTTTAGTTTCGAACATCGTTTGATATTTCTGGTTTCAAGCTTGTTTTCTAAACTTTTCTTTTTCTGAAAAGCAATTTTTGGATACTTGTGTGGCTGCCTGCTTGTTTTCACATGGCTCTCTTTGTTAAATGTTTCAATGACAGAATACTGTTAGTGAACTAAGGCACCAAAATGGTCCCTAATTTATTTTTTGTATGAAAACAGTAAACTTGGTTATGCCTATGCATTTTATTCTGTTTCCTTTAATTATTTTATTGATCTGGTAAGTGATCTTATTGTCTTGATAAATAACCAAATAAAGATTTTTGACATGTGTGACATGAACATATCTATCTTCGTGTTCGGTTCTCATATACAACATTTACAGATGCACCAATAATAGAAAAAAGCAGAATAATCATTCATAATTTAGCCTCCTTTTCTCTTATATAAGTCATATATTCTTTTGTATGCAGCTTCTTTTCCGAGAGTGGCCGAATGTGCTTTCTCTCTTGGCAGGTTTGATTGTCATCAAGACACTGATAATAACAGCAATAGGCCCTCGTGTTGGACTTACTTTACAAGAAAGTGTAAGAATAGGACTGCTTCTATCTCAAGGAGGCGAGTTCGGATTTGTAGTTTTTTCGCTTGCAAATAGGTGAGTTATAACTCACAACTCGTTATATCAAACAAAGAATAACATGACTGAACATGTCAGGATTTCTATCTGTTTAAATAACTTCCTGCCTTGTCAAAACAGGCTTGGTGTACTGCCACTCGAGCTTAACAAGTTGCTTATAATTGTTGTTGTCTTGTCAATGGCATTGACCCCATTGCTTAATGATGCTGGAAGAAGGGCTGCTGAATTGATTGATGATAAATTTGGTGCCTCGGATGTAAGTTCCTACATCAAGTAGGAATTGATTGATGATAAATCTGGCATTGATGTATCTGGATTGATTTTTCATGCATCAACTCTTTAAATTACAAGGCCATAACATTACTTGTTTAACGTTTTATCAGAAACTGAACATAACCATTTGAAGTTTCTTCACTCTAATCAATTTTTTTTCTACTTTTCTTTTTAATAATTATTTATGATAAATCATAAAGTACAACCATCCAGTTTTTCTGAATTAGTTTTTTTATTTTATTTATAATATTCCCATATATTCAGTTTCAATTTAGTGACTGAATTGTGAACAATTGTGTACAGAAAACTGCTGAGGGGGTGAACTTTGATTCAAGTGAACCTGTTGTTATTCTTGGATTTGGACAAATGGGCCAGGTAAGGTTAACTTATGTTCTTCTGCAAGATTATAATTGCTAGTGAGCTGTGGGTCTCTGATCCTATTGTAATTCCTTTTGCTCTCTTTCCTTCATGTCCAGGTCCTTGCCAATTTCTTGTCCACCCCATTGGCTTCCGGGATAAATAGCGATAATCTGGGATGGCCGTTTGTAGCTTTTGATCTGGATCCTTCTGTGGTGAAGGTCAATGAAATTTATTTTCGTTGCTTTCCATGTTAAAGAGGATTTTCTATGAATGATTGCTTGCTCAGTCCGAAATATTTGAATGACTTCTTTTTTAGTCTGAAATAGTTGATGACTTGTAATAAAGCAAGTGAAATCTTCTTAATTGCCATAATTAATTGAGGAAGTCTGGATTTAATAACTTCAACAGAACAGTGGATTTTGAATTGTCAGGTATAAAGTACTATATAATTTTACACCCCCTGAGGATGAAATGATTGTCAGTTGTAAAATTTTCTGATAGCAGAAAACAGTAAGGATCTCATCAACAATGAAGTAATCTCGATATCATAAACGTTATAGTTAACAAGCCTCAAGAGCTAAACTGTGGTAGACACACCTTCTAATCTAGATATCATATGTTGTTTGGGGACTCTAATTGCAGAATTGCATTAGAAGCTGGGAATCAGTGCTGAAAAAGTCAAATATGCTTAATATGCAGATTGGAATTTGCTACCCAGATAAAGTTTATTATTGTTTTCATTTTATTTTCCTTAAACCTTATTAGTTTCTTGATTTACACTTGAAGTTTGACATCCTCTTTAGACAAATGGAAAATCTATATATTTATTGCAGTTCTTTTTTTCTTTTACGTATGTTAAGGATAAATTGATATACTTGGAGATGACATTAAACTATTTTCACCACTCCATTTACAGGCGTCTAGGGAACTTGGTTTTCCAATTCTGTATGGGGATGGATCACGTCCAGCAGTTTTGCAATCTGCTGGCATCACTTCCCCAAAAGCTGTCATGGTTATGTACACTGCAAGGAGTAAAACTACTGAGGCCGTTCAAAGGCTTCGACATGCTTTCCCAGCGGTAATGCTCTCTCTCTCTCTCTCTCTCTCTCTCTCTCTCTCTCTCTTGTCAATCCATTATAAGCACATAGGATGCAATCACACAAAGTAGACAGAAAAAGTCCTTGCCTTGTGACAAAACAACAAGAGGACAGAAACTGTATTTGGGTTCGCTAGAAGCCACATCAAAGGGAAAAAATTGTTCTCAGGAGCTTGTGAAGTTTCAGTGCTTGTGATTTGATAGAAACATTTTTCCTTATATTAAACATGTTTTATATATAAGGTCCATGTTATCCAATCTTGGGCTAAAAGTGCAGGTTTCAAACTTGCTATTGCTGCATGAATTATCCTTGAATTGAGCTTCTCTTGTTTTGGATTTCAACTCAATGTAGGACATTCGGTGGTTTTTAAAACCATTTTTTAGATGAAGCCTGAAATTGTTTTTGTTTTCCTCTTCTTTATACAGTTTTCCACTGACTTCGGCACGTCTCTGTATCTATGTGGGGAACCCGATCCCATTTTGCATTATCTTCATTCCAGCTCTTCTGTATTCATCTGGACCATGACGTGGTTTAGTTATACAGCTTACAATCATAGAAGTTTAGAGTAAGAAATATTACTTATACACACCGAGTGAGATCATACGATTTGTGCCTCAAGGAGTTTCCCATTGAACTCTGATTTGAAGGGCATTGTAGAACCAATGAATTTGATATTGGCATCCAATTCGATTTGAGAATCCCAGTCCTTTTTGGCTATACATTGATTGCAGCAGCTCAAGTACTATGAAGGCTAAATTCCTGCAAATATCATTTCCTCTCTTCTGGATTTTAAACCCTTTTGTATACTTCTCCACTGTGGTCTGAATATGGTAAAAGTTCTGTATTGCAGATCCCAATTTATGCCAGAGCTCTGGATCTCAAGCACCTTTTAGAACTGAAGCAATCAGGTGCAACAGATGCTATTCTGGAAAGCGCAGAGGTATCAAATTAATTGATTGTTATTGTTTGGGTTATTGAATACATAACTAGCAAGTCTTTTTTTAATACAATTTGACACCAGACTAATATTTTAATTCATGCAGACGAGTTTGCAGCTGGGCTCCAAGCTTTTGAAAGGGTTTGGAGTTATGTCCGATGATGTGAACTTTCTTCGTCAACTCATTCGGGATTCCATGGAGCTCCAAGCTCAAGGAGTGAGCAAAACTGATGATAAAGAACTTAATGATTTGCAACCGATGCAGGTACTTGCAAGCATCCTACACTGAAATTGCTTTGTCTAATCTTATCGCTCATTATCTTTCCCCCTCATTTTCATTGTTTCTTGTATAATCATGCGACCTTGGATACCCTTGGTGACATTTTGAAGACGCAGAAGTTATAGCAATGTCGAGTTGAGCTACTAGAATTATTATGTAAATCTTATTGATACAATGCAGTAGAATGATCTATGTACAATAACTATTGGTTTGGTTGATAAGGTGAGAGTTGCGGACTTAATTGATGACGCTGTACCCCTTTCGCCAACTCCATCAGAAGACAAATCACGGGGGGTAAACCAGGAAGATGCTTCTTATAGCTTGGCATTTGAGGGGGATGTGGATGAAGCAAAGCATGACAGTGAGCTCCACAGGTCGGAGCATACAGAAGAAAAAGAAGAAGTTTCATATTGCAGCTTAGATACAGAGAACGGTTTTGCAATGAAATCACAAGACGTTGATGGATCAACCTCTTGCGTAACAACAAAGGATGAACTGTGATTAAGTAGGGAAAATAGTTTATAAGCTTGATTTTTCGGTCAAGTGAAATCATAATTCCTTGATGAAGGTGTCAAAAAATAGTCTGTTTTGCTCGAGACACCAATATTTGCAGGGGGTGCTAAACTCTAGGACACCAATATTCTGTTTCAGGAAACGGAGCAAGGGGTGCTAATTCTTCTTATCAACCCACAGGCTTGTATATTTTTTCAGTTCTTTGTTTCCTGACAATGCTCGAGAAATATACGATAGAATGTTTTAGTTTTAGTGTTTTTTTCCTTTTGTTCCGAAGTCTTAAACCATGTGGTTTACACCAAACCAAAAACAAAGGTGCACTTAGAAAAAACAATGGAAATGATAAACACACACCCTTTTTAGCCTCATACACACATATTTAATTTTGTTTGTCGTTTTCGTCTGATTTATTCAATCCAATAGTCATAAATAAAAAAGAGTATATGAGAAGTTAAAAAGTTGTGTGTATGAGACTTTCATGTAACGTTAGAAATCCAAGGTTCCAAAAAGAATCCTCTCCTTCCAACCACAAAATTGAAAGGGAAACAGAATTTTTTAAGAATTTTCCATGAAACATGAGTCATCCCGCCATGAACCAAATGAAAAAGTGTGTTGAAAAACAAGTCCATATGTCCGCTGATGGAAAATATAGAACAAGCATGAAAAAGAGGGTGCTTGCTGTACAGCATGACTCTTTATGCTTTTATTTCTTTGTTGTGCAACGGAAGGAGTAAAGTTAGCACAAATTGTTTATTGAGATGAGTGTAGAAAAAATGGGAAGATTCTTACATTATGAATGTCTCTTTTATGTAGGAAAGGCTAATCATCCGAAAAATTTAACTGGCCATCATTTATTTTACTATTTCATCGTTTTAAGACTAATTCTATACGTCATTTAGTACTATGGTTAAGTAATATTTATCTTTACTTGTAAGTGATGTCTTAAATTCGATTATTTAATTGGTGTCGCTAAAGATTTTAACTGCACGTTACTTTATTTCTTCATACATTTATACGCATGACAATCGTACCATATTTCACAATATATCAATCATTTGTCCTAGTATTCTAAACCAAGCTATTGACCTCTAATTTATTGGGAATGTGTTTTGATCCTCTGCAAGCACACGCAGAGAATCGAATTCCCCGCTAACAAAATAGGAATCTTAAACAGAGACTTTATTTTTGTTTTATTTCTCTGATTCTGGGAAGGAGACAATTGGTAGACAGAATAAAAATGATTGGAAAGATTGATCCAACTTTGCCAAATTCAAAACTCCAAAAGTGGTCAAATTTTCAAGCTTCTTAAGCTTTACTATAAAAACTAGCAAGAAACGAAGCCATCAGGGAGGGAATAGGGAGAAAGAGCACACTTCCCCCCACACAACTACCATTCCAATTTCCAACTTCCAACTCAGAAAAAGTAAAAACATTTACTTACTTAAAACTAAAGATTTTTTTTAATTTTTTTACCAAGATTAGAGAGTATTAAAAGTATATTCTACTCCACTTCCATGGCACGAAAGGAAGAATCAACAAAGTCTTCTGACGAAGGCAAGCCCAAGCTCCCTCCGGCGGACACAGCCATGGCTATTGCTTCAACCGCAGCTCCCGCTCCTTCCTGGTTCACGCCCAAGAGGTGATTCATTTTCTTACACTTTTGTGTTTATTTTTTCTTTTTGTTCTGTTCTGTGGTCTGTTTGGTTGGTGAGAAAATATGGAATTCAAGAGAAAGTTTTGGCCTTTTTACATTTTTAGGGTTTTTGATTGTTTTTGTTACTTGGGTCTGGGAAATACACGGCATTTCTATGTGGGTTTCAGAGATTATGGTGATTTCTTAGTTTTTCTCTACTTTCCCGGCAACCACCCCGGAAATTCGGTTTTTCTCCATGGTGGGCACTAATGTTCTTTCTGTGAAAGTTTATGGATGGAAAGGGAAAATAGTGAGAATTATAGGATGCTTAATTAGTTAAAACTATTTTGAAATTGAAAGGAGGAGGTGGTGTATCATGTAAATGAATGCTCTGGAGTTAAGAATATATTTATAAGCTTGAGCTTTCAGCTGGGTTGAGTCAAGTATCATTTGAAGGTTTTGCAAGGCTTTTGAGTCACTTTAGTATCTCGTTGTGCAATATAAATGTCTTTATGCTGTGATTGCAGGTTACTTGTAATCTTTTGCTTGATTAACTTGATAAATTATGTGGACCGAGGAACAATAGCAAGCAATGGTGTCAATGGGAGCCTCGGAACTTGTACAGATACTGATATATGCACGGCTGGTACTGGGATACAGTAAGATACTAAGAACTATTTGATGGTTTCCTTGTTTCTCTGGCTTTTCATATTTGGCTGTCTTCATGCATTGCTTGATTCTTATTTGAATGTGCTGAGTTTTCAGGTTTTTGCATATAATCACGTTCTAGGTGCTATGGTACAGAAACATTATTGAGGCTTCTGAAATAAACAAATGTGCATCTGTATCAATTTGTTATGGATAAAAAATTTCACTTGATTTCTAAGAGCACCATACTTGAGATGCTGCCAAATTTGTCCTACGATTAATATCCTTAGCTATGGTGTGTGAAACATATCCACCAACTACAGTCTGCAGCGGTGTTGAGAGGCAGTTGCAGATTATCTGCATTTTATCCATTTTTAACCAATTTCTGTTTTGTTTACTACATGATGCTTGCAACATGCAGTCTTTTGAGATAAGTGTCTTCCTTTCTAATATAATATTTGCCTAAAAATTCTCACCATTTCCTTGGGTATAAGATTTGCATAAAAATAATTTTGAACAATTGTTTGAAAAGCGTTATCCTGGTCACCTTTTATACCTTTTATACTTCTTTACATTCTATGCCTTTGTTTTTGTTATTTTTGAGCTACTCGTGGGCATTTCCTTTTCTTGTTGCCCTGCATGTGATAATTGTTTCCATTTTCTTTTTCCTATTTTCTGATAAATGTTTTACTTTCCATAGAAATATAAATAATCCTTGACAGTTCCAATATTCTTAATTTCTTTTTGTATTTAGGGGGGAGTTTCACTTGAATAACTTTGAAGATGGAGTTCTATCATCAGCTTTTATGGTTGGACTGCTTATTGCTTCTCCTATATTTGCATCATTAGCAAAGAGGTAACAATCACCTGTTAATATAGAGCACACATCAAACAACAGTCATACATATTATGTCTGTCTATGAAGAGAATTTTGTTGCATGCGTGTGTCTATGAATATACATACATATAGATGAGCTTCAAGTGCAAACAGTCTACATGCGGACTAGTTTCGTTTGAAGAGCAGGCTGGTTTTCGCCCCATTCTGTTGACAAGTTGATGACACTCCTCCTCCTCCTCCTCCCCCTCCCTCCTCCTTTATGTATGCATCTATGAATATACACGCATAAAGTTGAGCTTCAAGTGCAAACAGTCTACATACGGACTAGTTTTGTGTGAAGAGCAGGCTGGTTTTCGCCCTATTCTGTTGACAAGTTGATGACGTTTGGGTGTAGGGTTTAGGATTTATCTTGGTTTCTGGGCTTAGGGTTTAAATTTTAGCACTCAGGCTTGGGTTTCTGGAGAGAGATAGGGTGCCGTCTATGATGCAGTAGCAGTACACACGATCATATAAGAAGTGGACTATATATGTGTGTGTGTATATATATATATATATATATATATATATATATATATATGTCTCTGTGAGTGTGTAGATATGTATAAATTCAGAAGCATTTGGATTTCTTATTTATGCCATTTTAAATTTTGCAGTGTAAGTCCATTTAGGCTCATTGGAGTTGGATTATCAGTTTGGACCTTTGCGATAGTTGGTTGTGCGTGTTCATTCGATTTCTGGTCCATTACTATTTGCCGCATGTAAGTAACTTCATCCTTCTTGTTTTATTGATATACTTTCTCCCCCAGTTTGTTGCTCCTTGGTGTCACGTTTTTGAGCAATCCAGTAATGTGGGATATTGTTTGATCATGTTTGTTTGTTTTCCTTGTTTTAATTCCTTTTCTGTTCTCTAAAGGCTAGTTGGTGTTGGGGAAGCTTCATTTATTAGTCTTGCAGCTCCATTCATTGACGATAATGCCCCAGCTGCTCAGGTATGGTATCTTTTGTTTCATGGCATGCCAAACATTTTAAATTTTTTGGTTCCATTTGGTTTTTACTCAACGGTGGGATATACTTCTGAAGATTTTGAACCTTATTAAAAAAAGTATATCTCAAAAGAAAAAACTACATTACCTAAAAATAAGTATATCTAAAAAGAAAAAAACTATATATTTATTCTCAGTTTAAGTGTGAAAAATTAAAGAAAATATATAAGCAAAATATTGTGACAAAACCCATTTAAAAATATGGCATCTAATGGATTATAAAAAATTCAAGATGTATTAAGTCAAGTTGTAATTTTCCTTTTTTTTTCTTTTCTTTCCCTATCTAAAGCCAGTGTAATGTAACTTGGTCACTGCCTTATCTGGCAATGCCATGAGTTATCACTCTGCAGTAGTGTGCCATAGAACATGTATGATTCCCTGTCAGAAATATGTTAGAGTTGCAGTGCTAATTGACTTTTCTAAACTATCAAGAGCTTTGGATATGTTCTTAGTAGTAGGTTTTCTTTTACTGAGTCATTCTGAACACACCCCACCTGTTCATTCATGTATATATTCTTTTTGATGTTGGATACACCCCATTGCTTGTTTATTTTATTATTTTAATATCATATATATTTTTAGATTTGCTGTCAATTGATTTATGCTGTGTCTATTATTTCAGAAAACTGCATGGCTTGGTATGTTCTACATGTGCATACCAAGTGGATATGCACTTGGCTATGTTTATGGTGGGGTGGTAAGTTATACTTATTTTTTTATTTTTTTATTTTTTTTGAGAAGAAACAATTTAATTAATGAATAGAGAAATACACAAAAGTGGATAAGGAGTCCACTTAATTGCGACGGGGGTTAGTTTCATTTGGCAAATGTGTATTTGTTTACGGTTTGATGGTCCTCACTTGTTCCCACATTGATCATTTTTTGGTTGTCTGTTATTTATAATACATAGGTTGGAAGTCACACCAAGTGGCGTTATGCATTTGTGGGGGAAGCAATCCTTATGCTTCCATTTGCTATTCTAGGGTTTGTTATGAAGCCTTTGCAGCTGAAAGGTGTGATTTTAGGCATCAATTCGTTGTCTTCCACGGTTTTACCATATTTTTAAGGGTCATTGCTAAGCAATTTGTGATTACAGGTTTTTTTCATCCTGAATCAAAAAAAGCACTGACAGCAGTGGAAACGGCTGTTGAAGAAGTTCAAGTTAGTGATACATATGGTAATGTGGAAGCTGTATCAACAGATAATGGACCATTATAAAAACAAAGCCATGTCCTCTATCTGACTAGCTGCAGAATAGCTTATAATTAATTGGAACATCTCTAATAGGCTATGTGAATGTGAAGCATTCATCAATGAATAACTTTGTGATTTTAGTATTTTACCGTCCATTTATACTGCATAACTGCAATTTTTAAGGAGTTCTATTAATTTATATGATAACTTTTCTCAGATTTTCTTTTTGGGATAAAAAATAAGTTGAGTTGAGTTGACTGGAAAATTTATGTTAGGATACATCCGTCTGATAAAATTTTATGAAAAATCTCTAAATCCCCTATCCTGTAAGAGGATTGCTTCACTAATAGGTTTCCTCATTTCCTCAAGTTTTTGGGTTGCTAATGCTCATGATTCTGAATAAATTCTGAACATTGTGTTATGCATTACAAAGTAATGATGCTATGTGTCATGTTCGTTAGAGGTGCTCTTTGGCAAATATTAGAACCAAAATATCTTATGACGTGAAAGGTGTAAAATATGTATTTTAAAAGTTCTGTTATGTTAGTTAATCACCGTTTTCTTAGTTTCTGTCCCTCTTTCTTGACCAGAAAGTACTGCTGATAATGTTTTATGAACTTTTTATTTTTATCAGGATAGTGAAGGTTTCCGTTCTGTTAATTGTATTATAGTTACTCTTTTCCTTTGACATGCTAATTTTGTTTTGAAACTCTGCACAGATTCAGATATTTCGAATGGTGAACATGCTTCCTGTTCGATGAAGGAACATGTGAGAAATTCTACCTTACAAAAATCTTCCAAGTGAGTCACTCATCCTTAGCTCTTATGTATGTAATACATTTCTTAGTTCCACAATCAAAGATCTTGTCAAATATTAGATAAATCCAAAATCATTAAGACATCTAGTTGTAGCAAAAAATTAGATGAACAGAGTGTTTCAACAAAACACTAAAGTGGCCACCATTTAATTGAGATGGTAAATTGTTTCAGATTCGGGTGACTTTTTGCTACAATGATCTTTGATAGAGGACCTAAAAACTAGACATTTTGGATTGTTGAAATATAATGTGGAGTGGGCCTACAAGGGGTGTCCCTCAATTGAAGCTACCTCTCTGTAATATAATCTGTAAAATTTATATTTGTGCTTGTATATACCTAGACACACAACCACCTTTTTGGCGAGGATAAAGCATTATGATTCATGTGAAAATTAACTAAGCTTACAAGTTCAGTGTGCGTTAGCCTTGCTCAACTTGAAACAATATTTCAGCCGACATAAATACACTGCTTTTTTTTTTCTTATGGGATGAGAAACATGAGATTTATTAGAGAACCAGGTGGATTTTTCAGTGAATCATTAATGAGAATTGGAAAGATTAATTGCTGGACCAGCCTATGAAGCTGGTGTAAGTTGCTCAGGTGTGTTTTAATGTTGGCCACTGTTTTCTCCTCATAATATATCTTTGAGGATGAATTCAGCTATTTGTTTAAATGGTAATGGTATGCACATGTTTATCATATTAACAGTCTCCACTATAACTGTCAAATAAAGCAACCGTGAGAGGTTGCATTAGGCATTGTAAGGATTAGGACAAACAGCTGGTTTCCTATAATGAAGTATATGTGGGTTCCACTTGCATGACAGTAAAGCATTACTCGTTATGTCATGTGCTATTATGCTCAATAAGTTTTAGAAGAAATAGTAAACATGTATGTATTGATACCTGCGATCTTATTTTATGGCAGGTCAAAACTGGTATCAAACATAAAGAATCAAATTTCAACGTTTTTGAAAGATGTGAAGGTGCTATTGGTGGATAAGGTTTATGTTGTGAATGTTCTAGGTACTTATCTTTTTCTTTCCCCACCTGCTTTACCAACTAGTGTTTGTATATGAATTTCTTTGGTTCATGGTTGTTTCTTTGTATGGTTCTTTCACTGGCTAGTTTCCTGAGAACTCATTCAGTGGTGAAATATTTTAGTCATCATTTTGCTTTCGTTTTATCCATATACAAATTCCCTGAAAATGTGAAATTTTCATTTATAGGTTACGTAGCATACAACTTTGTCATAGGTGCATACTCATATTGGGGGCCTAAGGCTGGATATAATATATATCATATGGTAAGCATTTCACTTTGATTGTAAAGATTTGTATTATTCAGTATTTTTTTTTCCTTTCTTATTCTCGGTGTAGTCATAGTTGATGTTAAGTAGTTAGGAGATAGCTCCGTGATAAAACCTGCTTTAAATTCATGGTCTTTTGGCAGACTGATGCAGATCTTATATTTGGAGGTATTACAATTGTGTGCGGAATATTGGGCACGCTAGCGGGAGGCTTTCTTCTGGATTATATGACTAACACTATCTCTAATGCTTTTAAGGTAATCCAAAATGTTCTACTTGATACCATTATCTAACGAATCTATAAAATGAAAGTTGTTTATATGCAATACTGCTGCTTGGCTATGGATAACTTGTGTAGTCATTGTCCAATCATTGTGTTCCTTTTTGTTTCTTTGCCTTTGCATCACTAAGTACTAGACTGTATTGCAGCTTCTTTCGGTGGTAACGTTAATTGGGGGTGCCTTTTGCTTTGGTGCCTTTTGCTTCAAGAGTATGTATGCTTTTCTAGCTCTTTTCGCAATCGGTGAACTACTTGTCTTTGCAACTCAGGTACGTTCCTATTCAAATAAATTTTCTCCTATTATTTTTTTGGTTTTGTTCAATTTGCCGGACACTGAACTACTGTGTATGGCTCAAAAAGTAGATAATTGCCGTATTCCACTGTTTGCATGATAGATATTTAGTGCCAGACCTATGGAATACTCACTCCTCTTGGTCTTCTATGTTTCCCTTTTGCAGGGTCCTGTAAATTACATTAATCTCCATTGTGTTAAACCTAATATGAGGCCACTATCTATGGCTATTTCAACGGTTTCAATTCATATCTTCGGTGATGTACCTTCGGCACCTCTTGTTGGAGTTCTCCAGGTTTGCCTTCCAGTATTTCATTATATGTCATTTAACTTGCAAATGATCCCTTAAGAAATCCTTAGCTGCACATTCTAACTGAGTATTCTTCTTTCTTTCGGTTTTGGATTGGTTGTCGACTGTGCAGGATGCAATTAACAACTGGAGGAAGACTGCTCTTATTCTAACAGCTATTTTGTTTCCATCAGCTGTAATATGGTTTATAGGTGAGTTTCTGGCAGTTGCCCCGTTATTTTACTGTGGAACCTTTTGAATTTGACGATTTGTCAGACGATGGAATTTTAATTAGTACATGGATATTTGAGTAATTCCAAAATAGATGAGACGTTAGTACTCTATGTGTCACAATACAAGTGGAGGGACAGAAAAATATATCATCTCTCTACTTGTATTGTGACACGTGGATTACCAGCTTGTGTAATGGGTACTTGGAAATCGAGATTTGTAATCCTTATTTGGCTACCGTCACAGGAATCTTTCTGCACAGCGTGGATAGATTTAACGAGGAAAGTGAGCATCAGGTGACCATCCAAACCGAAAGGTCAAACACAACGCCGTTGCTTGAAGGGAGGAAGATAGAAACAACTGAATCTGTTGCTGAACCATGAGACAAGATATTTTCTTTTCCTTTATCTTTCGTTGCAACCTGTCACACATCCAGGTCTTGTTTAGTAGGTTGTTTGAGTTCCTGTACATGCGGTCCCAACTTCTATAATTTCTTATAAAATTTCTACTTTCCGATGCGCGTGTTCATATTTGTTTTTCTTTCTGAAATTTTTTTTTTCAAAGGTTGTACAAAAATGGATGTTAACAAAATTATGGGTGTAAGCAATACCACTGGATTAGGGACTTTGAAGCAACGTATACCTTTGCTACTTCACCACCATTATTCCAAACCTGCAGTGTATATAAGTTACTCATATGCTGCATAACAGAACACAAAACTAGGGGCCAAGTCCAGCTTAGCATCACCGGTTTGTCAAAAGGAATCATCTCTAAGGAATCACCAAGAAACACAAAATATATTTAGGCGCGTGGAGTGGAGTTCCAATTCAAGCGATTTATCTATGCAAGTGATAGTTCTCCAGCAGGAATTGATCTCTTGACCAGCTTTGCCCACGATTCATTGGTTTCGGATATGACCTTAAGAGCATAATCCTGTTCATCATAGGAATTGTTTCTAAAATTAGACATAAAGCACATCACGCACGCGTACACACGCACGCGCGGGGAGGTTGTATAATTCATATCTAATGTTTTGCAGATGGTGGCAATGAATTTATTTGTTCTTTGCTTATACAAGAAAAGCAAGAGAAGAAGGTTTAAGTGTGACAATTAGTGTTATGCTACTGTCGACAGTACCAAACCACACCAGGAAAGAATTTCCAGCAACAAATAGACAGGAACAAGAGATAACTATCAACCAATACGATCAAAGTTAGAACATCGAACTTAAGTTTTAGGGGCGACAGACCCAAGAGCGAAGTCTTTAATCAGAAATTTCTGAATGTGCAGCATAAAACTATGCACAAAGCCTCTTAAAAGAGTAATTCTACAGACTTCAAAATCAAATCATTGCCCTTGATTTCTTAATAAATAATCACGTAACCCTATCCATAAAAACAAAAACAAAAGATAGAGAGAAAGCAATTGGATCAAATTGGAATGTTGATAGACGAGTTCTAAGGCAAAGAGACCAAAGAGAAACCCCAAATCTGATTGTTTGCAATATGTTGGAAAAAAACTACATGCAAATCCCCTCCGGAAACAGCATTTAAACCTGGTTAATAGCAGCCCAAGGATCCCACCCCTTGATTACTTAATTATTTAATCCTAATCTTCCAAAATACTTTAGACTCACATAACTGTCAGATGATTGATTAAAAAGACTAGGAGTTTACCAAATAAAACATGGAATTCAAACAAGACAAATAAAAACTAAGAAGCAACTAAAACCCTGAACTAACTAGAACCCAAGCCAAGTTGGCTACCTATTTATGTTGGCAGGTATATTTTCCTGCATGCCATGACCACTATACTAATTTCACAATGATGCATGAATTAAGACTTGCAATTAATGTCCAGCTAAGGTAGATTCATGCATCGTGTTTCAACTGCCTTTATGTTGTGGGACACCAATTCGTTTAAAGCATGCCCTATTCCTGAATATTGAGTCCATGCAACATATCAAACGTATAAAAAATTAGAAATAAAAAAAACTGCAAAGAAAAACAATTACCTCGCCCTTAACCTTAAACCCTCCCACTGCACCCCAATCCTACTGCCTGGTTTTGAAGTAAACTCTTGATACACTCAAGTCCGATGACCATAAGGAGACAGTCTTACATGAATTATACATTTGCATAAGCAATCATTGAAGACATTGAAATCAGAAAATCAGATTTGACTTGGACAAATGCATTTTCTAAACCCATCAGCGTGTGCTCTAGAACAAGTAATTGGGCTATAAAACAGGAGTAATCATTCGATGACCTTCACCCTTCCCCTATAACAATTTTGTAATCAAATCTTGTCATGCCCCCTTGCAACAATGGCACTTTGCAAGGAGTACCACACAACTAGGCCAGAGTGTCATCAAAAGCTGGTGACTAAATCAATAAAGGAACGAATAATGGGAAAAAGAAAAATGAAACACTCCATAATAGCAACTTGGCAGCCTAGATAGAATTGAAAAATAGACAAAACAAATAGAGTACTCAAAACGATTCAGGGATAGCAATTGAAAAGGTCACTGTAAAATTACCTTGTTTGCTGCTTTGTTGCCAAGACCAAATTTGTTAGCAGGCTTTCCATCAGGTATCTTGTAGTCTCTGAACCAGTCCCTTATTGCAGTGAGAGTCCCCTGAAATACACAATAAGATTAAGCCTCATGGGTTTTGGCACATTTTACTGAAATTAATTCTTCAGCTTACCCTTAAACCACTCCACTCCTACTAGCAAATGAGTAACGTCCAGGTACAAATGCTAATGTGGCTTATGGACTAATTATGATAAAAATAAGAACTACCATACGCACACCAATGCCTTAAGTTTTCTTCAACAATAATTTTATCCTCATAATGTTTATGTGAAAAATATTTATCACCATTTCCTTTCATTTTAGTACAAAATTTACTCGCAACGCCACACACGTACCAAGTCCATTCGAAAAGCTTACTCTAGTTTATGAAGGTAGATAAATTGTGATTAAACAGTAATGTATATCATAACCATCCACTTCACTCTAAAGAGTTAAGGTAGACTTTATCCATTTTTTGTATAGTAATCACATAATGTAACAAAAATGAATTTAAAATCTGAAAACATCTATAATTGAATACATTAATTACGGTGGCAATGGTTGGTGAGTGCGTAATTACAGAAATCTGATAGTGCTTGGTTAAAAGTAATACATACTGGGAAATGCTTCTCAACATCATCAATGTCGTTAACTAGAGAAGCCCTTGGATCATCCAATGAAATTGCAACAATTTTCCAGTCAAGTTCCCCTTCATCGATCATAGCAAAAGCAGCCAATGGCTTTACTTTGAGAATCTCACCAATCTTTCTCCGACTATCACCTATCTCAACAACATCAACTACAGGTTGTAGAAAAACAAGATTTTTAGTTTTCTTTCTAAAGGTGACACTTGCCTCGGACAAAAGTTGGTAACATAAAATACAGATAAGTGAGCATACCTGGATCATTATCCCCAAATGCTCCTTCAACTTCATTGTTAGCAAGCGATGGGTCTTCCCACGTTTGTGGAAGCAACCCATAATTCCAATTAATGTTGTAGCTGAGAAGGATAGGCATTCAGATAGAAAACTATTTTTTTATTCAACGATACATTTACACTAAAGGGTGGGGGAACACATAAGATAACTTTAAGAATTTAAATAAACGATTATAGATAGATCGTGCACACACAATACCCGTGCAATGTGATGGTGGTTGCGTAAAAGAAAGACACATTTAGAAATGATGAGATAAAAAGAGAAACCTGGAAGCAAGGTAATGTGTCATTTTATAAAACTTTAGTTCCTATTTTTATAACTAAAATGCTTGATGGAATTATTTCGTATAGTGTGAATTTTCTTTTTCTTTTATATGTAAAGAAACAATTGTATATGTTTCTCTTAATAATATAAACAGAAGATGACACGTCCAGAGTGTGTATAGCATGTGTGTAATGTGAAGTCGTTCCAAAGGAAGAAAGAACGTAAGATATGTGGAATGAGAGTAACACTCTAGCATGTCTGTAAATAGTGGTAACAGAAGGTTGTGTAACCTCAATGTACATTGTTGTCCATTTCCTATCATCTTAAACTTTTTGGGTAAGTGGTTGCGTAACATTAGTATGTAAGAAGTCCTTGATTCAGTCCCCAATCCCCATTTCTTAATTGGTTTGTAGGAAAAAACAAGTAAACTAAAATATCAAACTCTTGCCACAACATTGCTCATATATGCATGTGCTTATCTGCGTATTAGTCATTTATGCATGTCCTTATCTGCGGGCATCTATCACCCAGGGAAAAAAATGTGCATCTAAGAAATTAAACAAATGAAGATAATCAGCACCAACAGTGACTTACTTATAGTCATGATGCACCCTTAGCCAAAAATTACATTGATTCAGGTAACATATCCAAGCACCACAATAACAAACACTATAACATAACCTTAAGAAAAGTAAAATTAGACTTACGGATAGTAACGAAGTTTTCCTTTCTTTGTATCCTGCTTTATCGGGGTGTGTGGCTCATCAGTAGCAACCTCCATCTTTGCACTCGATTCTTTGGGTATTTCAACCACAAAGTTGAATGCACCATCACCCACTTGCAATGGTATATCATGCCAAGGCGAAACCTATGTATAAACCAACACATTGTTATAGCCGATTGAAACAAGGTGAACTAATTGGCGTGAAGAAACCCAACGCTGTATCGAATTCTCCGGAAATTTGAAATTCCTCTTACAATTGCATATACACATTTTCTCGTTTTGAGTACAAATTCGAACTACGAATAATCAGAGACAGCCAAGGGCTTAATCTCAAACAAAGAAAACACATAAGCATATCCATATAATCACAAACCATGGCATTACATCAGTCCTCTCTCAAAGGCCCTAACGTGGTTACTGAATGTTTCATTTCGTTTTGTTGCCTCCATTTCCGCACCGAAACGACACAATCCCGAAAACTCAATCAAATTTGAAACGGAGAGACCTCAATGAAGCAAATGATATATGCCATCTAAAGTAAAAAAATTCAAAATTAATTGACACCTTTTCTGGCCATCAGAAGCTTCCATTATTCCATTAATCACCAAAAAAATAGTATTTATACAATAAGAAATTTAAGAATTCATGAATTATTACCCCATTTTATGCACTTATGGGAAGCTTTCACATTGTCCAGTTTTTTCCTGCATTTTCTCAGAATCCAAACAAACAACACAACAGAAAACGGAAAAATGGAAAGAGACCAAACCTTTTGACCGGAACGGTCGACGAAGAAGAGGCGGTAGTCTAGGGTTTCGCGCTGGCCTTCCTCCTTGATCTGAACCTCGGGATTGTAGATAGCTGTGCAAACGAAGGACCTCCTGCTCCTGGACGAAGACGACGATGACAGCGACGTTGCTCTTCTTCTGGTGAAGCAAAGGCTGGTAGTGCCGTAGAGGCTCTGCTGTGGAAGGAACGACGTCGCCTTGGAGAGCAAGCAGGAAGTATTGGCGGCGGTCAGTACTCTCGCGGTGGCCATGGCTCCTGACTGACGGCTCTGATGAAAGGACGAGTGAGAGTGATATTGATCGAGTGAGAGTGTGTTTGGGTTTCTGAGCCACAGGAACAACTGGTAAGCTTTGGATTGCCTCTTCTTGTCGTTTGCGTATTTTGTTGGGAAGTCGACGGATCTTTAATCCTCTGTCCCCGTTTTCTCTGTCCTGCCTAAGTTCCCTGGCTATTTTATTGCCAGCTGTACATTCACTAACTCATTGCCCTCATTACCTGATAGCACGATAAATACTGAACTGGGTGTTTGGTGTCCATACATAATAAACAGTCATCAAATTAAATAATCTGGTCCCACCTCTTTTATACAGCTTACACTTGCTTGGTCATACACTCCAAAAGCAGTGTATTATTTAGTCAATAGAAACACGCTCAATCGCTTTCTCTGTCCTCTCGTCGCGCTCTCTCATCCCCCACGCATCAAGAATCTCATGTTGCTAAAAAATTTCTTCTTCTCACTCTGTTTTGCCCTCCTATTTTTCTTAAAATTTTCTGCGGCAGTTGTTGGTGGGACTGCTGGACGTAATTGGCAATGAGGGCAGCGTGGAAGTTGCTAGAGGTGGGCTTCTTGTAGTTGACGTCGTGCTAGGCTTCCTCCTTGAGACCCATTTGGAGGAGCTCATCCTCGTCTAGGTCGTCGTCGTCACTCGACATTGCTGGAGATTTTGTCTATCTCTTTCTCTCTTCACACAACTATGTATTTACATATTCCGCTCAAATTGTCAAAAGTGTTATGGACTGAATTGAGAGATTTTGTCTGGGTTTTTTGGATTAATTAGTAATTGATATTTTGTTGTGAGGTAATTAAACTCAAAATTGGGAAATATTTCATTTGGGCTTTTGAAGGAAATTAAAGGTGGTGGTGAATCGATGGTAGATTTGTAAATTAGGTTTTCTTGGGAAATACTTCAAATTGAGAAAGATGATAAGTTTTGATGGGAATTGATGATAATAAGATTTTCATGGAAAATGATAGGATTTGAAAATCATGAAAGATTTCATCTAGGCAATTTGCTTGGGGAAAGATGAAGAAAGGAAGATGACGACTTGGGCTTTTTTTCTTCCTCTTATTGGCACAACACCATACACAATATAAATAGTATGATTGTTATCCGATATTATAACGACCCGTACGGTTTTATAATTTAAAAGTGTGAATTTATAAAAATGCCCTTCGAGGTAAAAACATTGACTTTTGTTAACCGCCTTGTCGTGTCACGTAAGATTTGTTTCCTTGGCATATCCTTGTGGTACTTGACGTTGTGGACATGTGGGCGCAAACGAAATCGAATTTGGAGTTACGATGAACGTTTTATGGATTCGAAACTTAAGGGCATTTTGGTAATTTTCTAAGTAGTGATATTTTCCAACTTGGACCACTCCAGGGCTGACATGTGGTAGGTGACCCCATTTTCTGTGGTGTTCCTTTGGTCTTGTGACATCTCCATCTTTAGAATTTTCTCTTTCTCTCTAGAACTTTATCCATCTTATTTCTCTCCCATGACATACTCTTCCTCACCCCCTAGCTTTCATCATTTCTCTCTCAGCTATCTCTCTCTCATTCTCGGTAAACACATATGCAGCACCACCGAGCTGCTATCTTTCGGCAAACCATTACGCCAACCAACATCATGTCTCGTCATTTCCTGCGCCATTAAACAAGAAAAACCAAGAACGAATCCTCGTTCTCAAACCCATATAATGGAAACTCGAGCCCAACCTTGGCGAGCTTATTTTTGATCCGTCTGATTTTAGGGTGCTTTCGACTAAGGTAAACTCAAGGCACTCATAATTCCTTCCTTTTGAAGTCTTGATTTGATTTCTAGTTCTATATGGTTGATTTGGTGGTGATGGGTATAGAAATTGACTTGGGGAAGTTATTTCCCATATTCCGATGAACTCGCGAATAGCTGCAGGCGTTTCCCACCCATTTTCCGGCCACAATAGTGAATCAAAGTGGTATAACTCGAATCTCTATCCTCCTAGATTTAATTTGGCACTTAAATGGAGAGATTTGCATGAGAATCGAAGCCAAACAGATATGGGGAAGTTTCCTGGCCAAAATCTTGACTTTCTCCTTCGTTGGGTTCGGTGACCCGCAAGCCAATCGGGTTGACCCGACTTGCAACCTAAAATCAGCCCAACCCAATTGTTGGACCCAATTCTACCCAAATATTTAGGCTATGTAACCCAACCCAATAACTCGACCCGCTAACCCTAACCCAAGCCCAACCCAGCTACCAAACCCAAATATGACTAGGGTCCAACCTGACTTAGACCCAGCCTCAGCTTCCATGGTCCGCGTGTGGATTAGTGCATGGGTACATGTCATAGCCGGCACGTGGAGCACACGCACCTCTAGTGGCGACCACGGCGACGTCGAAGACTTTTTCGACGACCCAACTCGACTCGTGCGGTGGCGCGTGGTCTTTCGGGCAACCGCCTTGTGGCGGCGCTTAAGGAAACTCGAGGTCCCTCATTAGGTTTTTCGATGTGCCGAATCCGAATTCGCTATCTATTTGCCCAAATTCTATCGTTTAGTAGAGTTTTACTAAATGGTCTCAAATTGTGGTTAGGTACATCGGTGAGAAGTGACTTCATCCTCGCTAACTCGAACGGCTACCGAGCAACAAAATATATGTGAGTGGACCCCTTTCTTAACTTGCATGTTTTTATAAAATATTAGGCTTGCCTTCACGAAAAGCATCATTTCATGATTTAACATTTTATACATTATTTATGATTATCAAACTTACATTTTATGAAAGGCTATGAATTATTGGATTTTCGTATAGGAAATTCTACGAATTTATGGATATGTTTTATTATGGATTTATAAGATGATGCTTTGAGCTCCAATGATTTGATATAAGAATTTTGAGAAATGTTTTACGTGCTTAGCTAGTGGGTTATGATACGACACATACACATAACACGAGTATGACGTCTATGGCCATAGAACACAATTGATGATATTTATGATATACCCCCAGCACAGCTTCACTAGCCACGACTAGTGTCGGTGTGTATGTTATGCTATTTTATACAACTTCACCTTTGAGTGATGGACAAGTTATTCAGCTTCACATTTGGGTGATGGACAGGTACTGCATTCAGGCGGTTATGATACCCCTAGTTGAGTACCTCACTAATGTTATTTATAGATGCTTTACGGATTTGCCTTCGGGCGGCAATATTTCCATTATTGAGCACTGTTTTACACCAACTTATTTTATGAATGTTTTTTTATAGCACGCTAGAGTTTTTAGAAAACCTACTATGTAGTACTATATATGTGTTTTCAAAACAGGGGGTTAGTATGTTCAGAAAGAAAATCGTTTTCTTATTATTAGTATTATTATTATAAACTTTGGTCCACTCACCCTTTGGGTTTTACGCCCCCTTCAAAGTTAGAATCGATGCACATGATCCCAGCGTCAGGGCACTTCTGCTTAGGTATCTTCGAATCTTCTCAATAAAGGACTTATTCCTCGTTCATACCTTTTTATAATAATAATTTCACATTATTCTTGATTAGTTGTATGCTCTGAACACGGTTTTGCATTAGTATATTTCTTTCTATTCACATATTTTAATTTGCATACATGTTCAAATAGCTTCGTCACCCTCAGGTGTCAGTTAGTACATACCTATCCTAGTATTTGGGGATATTGGGATTGAGGCTTGTCAGATATGCACCAAACGTCTAATTTAGTCAGTATTATCTGATGACTATTAATCCTATCCAATTGAAATATTCAGTACAATCCGAGCTGTCAAAGAGGTCTTATACACAAAATCAATTAGTACGCCGTCATTTGATAAAGAGGTATTTGTTAGTTTCTCTCTGAACTTGTATAAAGATGCAATTTCCCTAAATTTTAATTTTAGCCGTTAGGCCCGTTACCCCTAAGAAAAGCTAAGAATGAGGCAAAGAAAGTTGTGAGATAATCTAAGCTAGCGGCTTTTGACGATATGTATAAGCGACTAGATATCAAAGAAGGAGAGTTGGATATCTATAAACTAGCTAGAGAAAAGAAAAATAAGACAAAGGACCTAAACCAAGTGAGGTGCATCAAGGATAAGAGTAGAAAGGTTCTTGCTACAAGTGGAGATGTTATTTTCATAATCTTTTCAATGAAGGATATGAAATGAGTACTTCTTTGAGGGAGTTGAGTAACTCAGAAGAGAGTAGAAATTACTCATTTTACTACCAAATTAGGAAGGAAGAAGTGGTTGTAGCTTTGAAAAAGATGAAGCATAGAAAAGCAGTGGGCCCAGATGATATACAGATCGAAGTGTGGAAAGTCTTGGAGGAGACTGGTATAACATGGTTCACAAACATTTTCAATAGGATTTTGAAAATGAAAAAGATGCCAAATGAGTGGCGAAAGAGCACTTTGGTGCCTATCTACAATAATAAGGGCAACATACAAAATTGCATGAACTATAGGAGTATTAAGTTAATGAGTCATACAATGAAGCCATGGGAGAGAGTAATTGAGCATAGGCTGAGGCAAGAGACACGGGTCTCGGACAACCAATTCAGATTCATGCCAGGACACTTAACCATGGAG
The DNA here is from genome assembly GCA_963580275.1 of Crataegus laevigata. Lineage (NCBI taxonomy): Eukaryota > Viridiplantae > Streptophyta > Magnoliopsida > Rosales > Rosaceae > Crataegus > Crataegus laevigata. The sequence continues at coordinate 9,982,348 of OY756941.1, forward strand.
GCAATTTATCTCTTACGAAGATCGATGGAAACATATAGAGATATGAAAAAGGATTTGCACATGATCTTTATAAATTTGGAAAAAGCTTATGATAGGGTCCCAAGAGACATTCTTTGGATGATTTTAGAAAAGAAAGGAATACGAGTAGCATATATCCAAGCTATAAATGATATGTATGATGAAGCAATGATTGCCGTAAGAACTCATGAAGGACAAATCGAAAGCTTCCCTATAACTATAGGGTTACATCAATGCTCATTTTTAAGTCCTTACTTTTTAGCATTAATAATGGATGAGTTAACGGGATATATTCAAGATGATATTCCTTGGTGTATGTTTTTCACATATGATATAGTGTTGATAGATAAAACTCAGAAAGGAGTAAGTGCGAAGCTTAACCCTTTGGAGAGAAGTGTGATCTATCTTGCAAAAGAACAGAGAATTAGATGAAAACCTCAACCATAGAATACAAGCTGGATGAATGAAGTGGAAGAGTGCATCCGGCATTTTGTGTGACCTTGTGTGCCACTGAAACACAAGGAAATTTTTTTATAGGACGATAATAAGGTCGGCAATGCGTTATGGCACGAAATGTTGGGCCGTGAAGCATCAACATGTACATAAAATGGGTTTAGCAAAGATGAAAATGCTTCGTTGGATGTGTGGGCACACGTGAAAGGATAAGATTAGGAATGAGGATATCCAAGGTAAAACAGGAGTAGCCAAAATTGAAGGAAAGATGGGAGGAAATTAGTTATGGTGGTTTGGACATGTTAAACGAAGGCTTACTAATGTTCCGGTTAGAAGATGCGATTACAAGACAGCGACTTAAGGCTGAAAGGGTAGAGGAAGACCTAAGAAGACTTTGGAAGAGACTCTAAGAAAAGACTTAGAGTACTTGGATCTAATGGAAGATGTGACACAAAACTAAGTGCAATGATGTTCTAGGATTCATATAGTCGACCCCATTTAGTGGGAAAATGCTTCGTTGTTGTTATTGTAGGCCCGTTACACCTAAAGTTTTATAATCAACCACTTGTCCCTTGAACTTTAACTTTAGCCGATTACCTCTTAAAATTTTATAAACAATCAATTTCTTTCATAGCTTTATGTTTTAAAAAATTTCATCTGTCTAATTTTTCATTTTATTTTTTCCTTCATACAGTTGTCAAGCGTGGCCGATATCACGGGCAACCGACTGTGGTATCGATAACTTATTCATTGAGTTCGTTAAGCGAGTGGGTAGGAAGATCTGTCTACGATAGTTGTTACGGAATTGCTATTGTTGGGGGCGAGACCTACTCTCATTTTCAGTTTTGGTTTTCAGTACAAGAATTTCAACTTACTTTACTATAATTATTTATTTTCGACGTTACAATTGTTTGGGTCGAGTCATTTCCACTTTCATTGTTGTGCTCAACATGAAGTTTTTGACCTATGTGTTATTACATATATATGTTGACGTTATCGTATTTTGCGTACTTACTTTTGACCCTACATCAATATATGTTTTTGACGTTATATCTTTATAAAGTATGTTTCTACTTTTACATTGATAGGGAGAAAGTAAGAGCTTGGAGGCATGATAGAGGATTTTGCAACCCACTCGCGACGGTGTGGCATAATCTCTTTGATACACCAACTCTGACTTGATTTCTTCTTTATACATATATTCTTTTCCCTATTTTCGAGTATTTCAGGGTAGTAAGTTATTTCAAATTTTGAGGACAATTTTTTTTTATAAGAGGGATAGATTGTGAAACCCCACCCCCATTTTCTTTAAAATTGTTTTGGGTTTTTATTTAAAAGGTGTTTTATGGGATTGGTTGGTGAGCCGCGTGAGGGCCACCTTGTTTTCTTTGTACCCCAAGCCTATTATCTCTCTTCCCTCTCAGATTCTCTCTTTTCTCTTTCTTAGCTCTCTAACTCTCTCAGATCTCCCTACCCGACGACACACACATACACCCACCACTATGATAAGCTCATATTTATATACATTTTACATCAAATTCACTTGTCTTTTCTTAGTTAGTCCTTATATTTTTGAGCTATTTACTTTGTTTTTGTGTTTTTTTAGAATTTGTCAAGCAAAGAAAATAAAAATAAAACAAGTGAAATTTTAAGTAATAAATTCGTCAAAACTGCCTCTGCAGATCAGCTGACTTTGGAAGCAATTTACAAACAACTCAGAATAAATTAGAGAATGAGCCTTATATTCTTGGAAAGCTACAGATGTCTATTTTCTAGAACATTTTGCGGATTGTTAATATCATTTTTCTAGAAAAAGTTATGGGCATTTTAGTAAGGGAAGGTCATTGCAAGTTTTTAAAATAAAAACTGTGTATGCCCTTTGGCTAAAGGCAAGAGGCAGCAAAAGAGAGAGCAACGCAAGTAGCAGTAAAAGAAAGAACAAAGCTGCCAGGAGGGTAGAAAGAAAAGTCAGCAAAGCAGGGCCCTTTTGTTTTAGAAGGCAGCGAATCAAGTCACTAGAGGAGAGAAGACAAGTCATATAGAAAATGGAAGCAAAAGGAATGGGCAGAAAGATTAGGTGAAGTGCAAGAAAGGAGAGAGCACATGGGAGAACAATAGGCACAGCATAAAGCAAAAAATAATGGGTATGGTGGACATTATGGAATGATTAATTAGCATGGAATGGCAGAGATACACGGGTGCCCATTGTGAAGTGGAATTTCTACTTAAAAAATGTCAATAGCAATCATGAACACAAATGGGTGGAGAAGATGGAAGTAGCTGCTTTCCACTAAGAGTCTCGGTGGCTTTGGAAAGAAGTTGCCTTTTGTTTAAGGCAATAAAGGGGGCTGCGGACGGGAATATGAGCAGAAAAGAAGAGGAGTAGAACATAGAGAGCGAGAAGCACAGAGAGCTCGGCAAGAGAGCTAGGCAGAGGAAGGAAGAAAACAATCTTTGCACTCTTCTCTTTCAGTTTTATCTTCTCAAATTCATGTTTTACTTTTGTTTTAATTTGAAAATAATGTGTAACTAAATTTGTTTTGGCTAGAGGTTAATTCAAAGACATGACATATTTGTAATATGAATTGATTACCTTTAGTTGTGATTTCATGAGTTGTGAATTCAATTTGCTTAACTGCTTGATTGATAACTTATTCTTATATGTCGATTAAGGATGCATACTTAGTTTGCATAGATGAATTTGATGCTAGAATATAAGAGAGTTTCACCTAATCGTTATGAACTTATATTCACAAGTAGTGGAGGTTGCTAGTCACAATCGCGTTAGGTGAATTCTTGGCAGGAGTATCATGCTGTTCATAGTTACGAATGCCTCGTCAATGCTTATAGTTTTCACAAAGCTTAATGATCTTTGATTGTATCTCTATTGTGCTGTCCACGTAGGGGACTTTTAGAGAATGTTTTGAATTGTTGTATGCGCTTTCCCATCCAATTCAATAACTTAAGGAGAACTTGAAAATTAAAAAAGTGTTGTTCACGGTTAATCTGGGGTGTTGAGATTCATGGTTTATTGAAAGAACAACTGAAAATCAATTCTACGTTACATATGTGTCAAGTGTGGAGAAGAACCCTTTAGCTAGTCCATCACCCATCCATTTACCTTAATTTTATGTCTTTGTTTAATTTTGCATGTTTGTTTAGTTTTAGTTTCAATTTTCGTGCAAACCAAACCCCCATCATTAAGTAGTGTCAATTTAGTTAGAATATGTCCTAATTTGTGTTTAGTTAGTTCCTTGAGTCTATTTTCGTCCAAATCAGTCCATATTGTCTAGTTTGAGTCAATTTGGTTGTTTTGAGTTGTTTTGAGTCATTCTAGTGTGTTTTGAGTTATTAGAGTTTAGTTAAATGTCTTTTGCCTAGTTTTGTGTTTTTGAGTCTTATTTAGTGTTTTTAAATCAGTTTAGAATAGATTAGCAATCCCTCCTAATCCCCGGCCTAGAACGATCCCTACTTACATCTATACTACAATTGTCAACAAGAGGGTTTAATTTGAGTGTTGTTTTACATCTCACCACACCACCACCACCTAGCTACGACACCACCGTCAACACCTCGTCGTCTCTCTTTCTCTCTCTATCGTTGTTGCAAGGCACGACGGAGCCCAAGAAAAACCTAGGCAACCCTGAGAACACCTAACCCAATCTCCGACCATCGCCGGCCGTTTCACGGCGAACCACAGGTATCAACTCACTTCTCTCACTTTCCTTTACATGTTGACACCTAGATCGGAGATGTGGGTCCTTATTTGCCATCAGCCGGAGATGGGAAAGCTTCGGCGTTTTCCTCACCATGACAAGCCTTTAGGCCACTCCTAAAACCCTCGGGCCTTAGGTCCGTTAAGAACCTAGCCCAAATCCCTTTTATTTTCTTTTTGTTTTATTTTTGTTTTAAAATTAAGGCATTTGGGCCTTATATGTGAAGGCCCTAAACCCAACTAAACCCAACCTACCTAGTTAACTAAACCCTAAACTCGGGTCGGGCTTTCAAGCCTATGCCCACTTGTGAACCAGGGCTTTCAGCCCTTTTGAAACCCTAAGGGCTTAAAGCCTTGGGCCATGAGAAACCGAGCCCTTGGCCTATTTACCTTTTAAACCCTAAACCCTTGGGCAGGTTACAAGCTCATTTCCCTAACCCAAAACCCTAGACTCGGTCCAACCCTAACCTTAAACTGGTTGACCCGATCAATGCTGACCGTTTTTGGGTTGACTTTTCGAGTTTCCGTCCGGGACCCCTTTTAGGCTAATTTCGACGTCCTGGACTCGTTTTTGAAGTCCATTTTCCCAAATTCAATCTTCTGAGTATAGTTTTGTTTATTGTACTCTTTATGTGCTTAGGTGAAATTAATAGTGGAGATTCCGTTATTCCTATTTTGTACGGTTGTGCACCAACGGTGTAAGGTGAGTGGACCCCTTCTAAAAATGCATGTTTTACTAGTAGAAATGCATACATAAAAAGTATAATTTAATGACTATGTTTTATGAGATAATATGCTTACTGAGGTTAGTTGAATTATACTATTTTTCCTATAACCCATGTTCTTTATAGGATATCTGATGAATGACGATATAATATTTAGAACATGTTTCGAACACCTCTTTATAGTATAGATGATGGATGATTTTATACTATGAAGAAGCTTTTTAGATATATATATATATATATATATGTTCAATGGTTTTGTAGTTACCTAGTGGTCCCTATTCCGCTACGGGCGAGGGATAGATTCTGTCACGGGTGAGGTTACGGTGTTGGCATAGGGTCGGGATAAATAATATGTAGCTACGGGTTAAGAGACACTGAATTACATAGGGCTTGAAGATGGTTTTCCTTTGGCATTGGAACAGGAATGGGGCGTTGGCACGGGGCTTGGAGCGAGACTGGACATTCACTAGTGATTACGATATATACGAGATATGTTTTGAGACATTGCACCACATGCTAGGGTTTCGGAAAACCTATTATTAATCATGCTATATGAGTTTTCATAAAACTTGAGGGTTAGTATGTTGATAACTGTTTTATAATATATATATATATATATATATATATATATATATACACACACACACAGGGAGTTTAAGGGGAGGGATCTCTATTTTTTCAAAAAAAATGGGGACACGCTTCCTACTGTTAGATTGACTTTAATGAAATTGTGTGGTTGAGATTAAAACACAGGCTACACAATCTTAACCACACAATTTCATTAAAGTTAAATCAAACCGGGGGGGGAGCGTGTCCCCATTTTTTTTCAAAAAAAAAGGGGATCCCTCCCCTTAAGCAATTCCTATATATATATATATATATATATATCAATTTGGTCCACTCATATTTGTTTTGCACCCCCTTCAGGACTTAGAACCGAGGCATACAATCCCGACGTCAAGACACTTCGGCATCCGCATCTTCAAGTCCTCTCGGCGTAGGACCCACCTTTTGTTCATTCAATTTTATATTCTTTCTTTTAGTGTTCTAGTTAGTTGTATGCTCTGAACACGTTCTTTAAATGCATATTAATATTTATTCTTATTCTCATACATTTTAAATGGATTTCGTCACCTTCGGGTGTCGGCCAGTATGTGACCATTCCGATGTACCGAAAACATCTGGATCAGGGCGTGTCAACTGGCGTGACCATAATGAATGAAAATTTAGCTAATTGTAAAACTTCAGGAAAATAATCGATTAAAGTTTGAGTTCAAGAAGGAATTGGTAATTATAAAAGTTCACATAGTTATTGACTAAAATTAAAGTTTAAGAAGAAATTGACTGCTCTATACAATTTTGGAGGTCAAATTGACAAATATAACTTTGATAAAACCCCGAAAGAAAAAAAAGACCCGAAACAAAACCCAGCAAACCAAATCCCCGCCCCCTTCCTCCCTCTTCCTCCCTCCCTCACTCCACAAGGCCCAACCCACCACCGTCAGAATCCATTGCTGCAGTCAAACCTCTCTCTCTGTCTCTCTCTCTCTCTCTGTCTCTCTCTCTCTCGGAACTCCACCAGTCCGAAGGCTCAACCCCCCTTTCTCTAATCCAGCTTCGTCGCAAACCAGGTGACTATTCTCTCCGAGTCCCTTTCTCTCTCTCTCTTTATCTCTCTGGCCTTGTTTGATTTGTGATTCCTGTTCCGAAAACTGAAAAGAATTAGAAATAGAGTTGAAATTATGAATTATTTTTCTTATTATTTTTTTTCCAAAGCATTTTCGACAAAGAAATGCGTAATTAGTAGTTAGATGGATGCATTTGGATTTGACCCATTGCAGTTGAGGACATGGTTTGTGGTTTTGTTTTGTCGTTTGCATTAGATGGATATTAGTGTTGTTGCATTAGATGGATATTAGTGTTGTACAGGTAGCCGTGGCTTGGAAGTCTGTACCAGTGCAGTACAGCAACATATGGAATTAGGCTTCGAGTATCAGTCACTGCAAAGGTAGAAGTTTGGAGTCCACATCACAAAGTGAGAGACGTTAACGGTGCCACAGAAATGAAGGTCAGGGTGGTGTGCCGGAAAGTATATGATTACATTCGTTATGATCTGAAAGAGATTGCATTTCCATCTTCGCTGCCAGACCCTCCTCATATCAAGAAGCGCCGTCAGCTCACCATGCGTGAGTGGTTCTTGGTATGCCCCTTACATTCATTTCCATTACACATATAGATATAGGCTCTGTAGTTAATCATACTCACATCCAATTCATTTAACTAACTCATGGATCGTTGAAGGAATTACAAGCACTGGATTGTTAAAATGCTTTTTGAAAATACAATGGACAAGTTACAGCATGTTTGGGAGTTCTTTTGACCTTTCAGATATCAGAAAACACATTTTTGTAACAATTGTCTAAAATGGCGCTTCATGGAGAAGTACTATGGAGCTAATGGATAGGTGCTTTCCAGGAAACACTTGGATTATCACTGAAATCTATTTATACGCTTAATCGCTTATGATAAAAGTACTAATATAAAAGTGCTGTTGAGCAGAAGCGATCCGTGTCGAAAGAGTCTAGTTTTAGTTTGTGTGTTTTAAATGTTTATCTAACACGGGGGTTGGGTACATATCAGCCTCTTATTTGGTTAGTTTAACCATTTGATCTTTCTCTTGACCAATTCTGATATGAATTTTGATAATAAGGTCAATTGTTCAACCGTAGAATGCTTTAAAATTTGAAGTTCTGAGGCTTAAAGTTGATTTTGTTTCTGATGATTTGAGCTATTAATACTATTTGGCTATTGCTTTTCTTTTCGTCTAGGTTCAGATATAGTTTGTCTTGTTTTCATTGAGTATGAACTATGTTTTCATGCTTAGGATATGTTAAAGCTTATTAGTACATTTATGCGTGTGGTGTTAACATGAAGGATGGTAATTTATAATTTTATACCTTGTATTGGCTGTCAGGTGTTGAAGGAGGCTTCTAGGCTTTATGCTGCCAGCTGGGTGCGGGATGTTGGTCCTGAACTGCGGCCTAATGATTATAAGAATAAAGAGAGTGAAGATGGACCTGGTGGAGCACAGAGAACGGCTAAAGAGAAAGAACCCTCAACCTTAGAGGATCTTGGTAAGTAATGTCTACATTATGCTGCCACATCAATCAGTGTGATCATTTTAACAATAACTTAGTGGAGCGCCTGCTTGTTCTATATGATGTATGCATGCATATGACTACGAAGATAATGACTGATGCTCGATAGATCATTGCCTTTTGTTCTTTGATTTGGTTTGCATTAGTGTCCTGCAACGATCTTACTTAGGAAGTTGGCATAAATAATCATTGAATCATGCAACTTGATCATTCGATCCTGTCAAATATTTTACATGCATCAATTCTGCTTCAAGTACAGTAGGTTAGAAAGTTACTTTTTAATAGTTGTTTGCATATCCAAACAGCTTCAAAATGAAAATCTACATAGAAAGGAAGATGAAGTAAATTTGCTTCTTTTGAAAGTGCTTTAACTTTATGATTGTAAAGGGCAGATGAAGTAAACCAGTATGAGTAACAAATATAGAAAGGAAGATTTGCGGACACTTTTTTGTAAGGCAGTTGTTCCTGGCTGGCTTTTGTGTGTGGGCTCACTTTAATCTGTCGATTGCCTGTGTCTCTAAACTTCTGAACAGAATTTGGGTTATGATTCTGTAACTTTTACCACTCTTTGTGATAAAAACACATAGTCCTCTCTCTTTCTTGCCTGTGTCGTTTTCTTTTTCTGTTGTAATAAGCTTTTTTCATCTCATCGGCCCCTCTCTAACAACATAAACAAGAAAAGAATACCTGTAAAGGGAAGATAAAGTAAACCAGTATGAGTAACAAATATAGAAAGGAAGATTTGCGGACACTTTTTTGTAAGGCAGTTTTTCTGGCTGGTTTTTGTGTTTGGGTGCTCTTTCATCTGTCAATTGCCTGTGTCTCTAAACTTCTGTATAGAATTTGGGTTATGATTCTGTAACTTTTACCAATCTGTTGTGATAAAAACACATAGGCCTCTCTCTGTCTCTTGCCTGTGTCGTTTTCTTTTTCTGTCGTAATAATCTTTTTTCATTTCATCTCCCCCTTCTCTAACAACATAAACAACAAAAGAGTACTTGTTTTTAGTTAAATCTTTATGCTTTTCAGTTATAACGGTTTGAGATCTGATTATGTTTAATGCTTTTCTCTGGAAATAAAAACGATAGCTGTGGCTGCAAGAGGAGGAATGGAGACATTAAAGCCTGCTCTGCAGCGGGTGTACATGACAAGAGCGTCTGCATATAGAGATGCTCTTCAAAGTTTTATACATGGGTACCAAGAAGGCATCCAGCAGGTCATGGAGAAAAAGGCAAAAGATTCTAAATCTGAACAAGAAAGTGATAAATCTGAGTAACATCTCTTGGTACTCTTCGTAGTTGTTGCTGCACCTACTGACACCTCTTCTCTCGAAGTCATGGGGTCATTTTGCCGAGTTCCTTCGATATGGTTCTCCCAAGCACCCTAGTATGGTGTGCTTGTTATCTGTGTCGATTATAAGTTCTTGAGCTCTACTTTTAGCTCTATTTTAAGAACACATGCCATGGTTTTTCATTCAAGTATTCAAGAACTCGAAAGCAAATTTAAGAAATGTAAATATAATGTAAATTTGCACTATTTTTTTCTCTTTTGGGACTGATATAAATCTGCTTTATTGAAGTGATGAATTTTTGCTTTGTCACCTAGTGGTAATGAATTTTTACTATTAGTTTTATTATTTTCTTGAAAATCAAGTAATCTGCTTTAATTTTTTTTTAATTTTTATTATTATTTTTATGGAAGTAATCTGCTTTATTGTCTGTAACATACATTTACACTTTGGAAGGTTTTTATTTATTTTTATTTTGTAAATGAACAATTACATGTCATGACACATGAATACCTAGCGTGAAGGATATCTTACACGATATGAGTTCACCGTCGCACTTTAGCTCTCAACTGTGGGTAAACTGCCCGAATCAGATAGAATGGGCCACCTTGGTTTGGTTTTCAAATAAAACTAATTCTCTGATGTCAGATTGCCACATATCAACAAATTCCCATTTTTATGAATTGTATCAAACTATTATGGTGTTCTTATCTAAGTATTTTTCATTAAAAATTCAAAAGATTTTTTTTTTTGACTAACCGGTAGTGTAGTAGATTAAATTGTTAAATATATATATATATATATATATATTTTTTTTTTATGGGGGGAGGTTTGATGGAATGCCCTCATCAAGGTGCATAAACATAATTATTTTTCGTCATTACGATAAGGCGCTATATGCAAAATTCATAAGATATATATATATATATATATATATATATATATATATATATATATATATATATATATATATATATATATATCGTCTTAACATGATTTGGCATAAAAAATATTAAATTAATTAAAAGAGTGATGGTAAGCTATATTTAAACTGAATTCAGATCCTCTCAAAATCTAATGATCCTGAGCCAAATGATTAATTGATTCGGGCTATTGAAATTTGATCTAACGACTGTAATTATTATAACTTTTAGAAGGACATCCTATTTATAACCGTTGAATCAAATTTCAACGATCAGGATCATTAGATCCTTAGACTCAAGATCATTAGATATGAAGAAGATCTGAGTTCATTTAAACCGTCTCTTTTTTAAAGAAAAGATCTAGATTAAAAAAAAAATAATATTATGATGGAGATAGCCGTCATCATGACGCATTGTGATGGATTTTTGCAACCAAAACCTCTGGTAGCAGTTAGTTACTACAGAGGCAGAGGAAATAGAGTTCGGCAATTCACTTGAAAAACCCTATCATCTGAAATTCTCAATCCCTCCTCCGTTACAGTGATTGATTGCCCTCCCTTATGTTGTTAGCTCTGCAGCGATGGCTTCTTCAGAGATAGAGGTGGTGTCGTCGGAACCAAAAACCCAGAAAAACCCTGCTGAGGTGCCCGTGCTCGACGTCTTCTCTGCTTCTGGTTATGGCGATTTTCAGAAACTCAGAGAATTCGTCGAGAAAGATGGTGCCTCTCTCTCCAAGCCAGACGTCCATGGCTACTACGCCCTCCATTGGGCTGCTCTCAATAACTTCCCCGATATCACTCACTACATAATTCAGGTATCTATGCCCTAAAACCTTTCTCTTTCTGTGAATTAGCTTGTTTTCTTTGCTGGGTTTGTGAGGAAAGGTTGAATTTTGCAGTGGATTTGTGTGGAAATGTTGAAATTTTGCAGTGGGTTTGGTTACTGGTGATGAAGCATATTCTGTTTTTATTTTGTCCCATTTTTGGTATTGGACTGCTGTATTCTTTAGTGAGGTTGGCTTGATCTGTATTAATATACTTTTTATTGATGTGGTCAAAGCATAGCGGCGATGTCAATGCGACTGACAATGTACAGCAGACAGCATTGCATTGGGCAGCTGTGCAGGGTGCAATTGCGGCGGCGGATGTGCTCTTGCAGAATGGAGCTAGGGTTGAGGCCGCTGATGTACATGACTACTGGGTAATTGTCTCATTTCCTCTCTTTTTATTTTTATTTTTTTCATTTTCCTTAATTTTCTTGGTTGAGTTTATCTATTTTGAAATTGAAACTATTATATTAGGCTGAACCAGGTATATGATTAAGGATTAGGATTCATTGATGCATACATTTCTTGTGAAACAAATGATGAAGACCCATGGTCCCTGGATAATCTGCTGCCTTCCTTGCTTCAGCAATTTCATCCAACCCCAAAAATAGACCACCTCAACAATCGCAGTGCCTACCCCCTTAATCCCCGCCAAAGAATCTGGGACTGGACTACCCACCAGTCATTGGCACCAAATGCCTCACAACTTTTTCTTCTGTTCATCTGAAATGATACATCTTTTCCCATACCACATGTGTCTCTCTCTACTGCAAAGGATCTCTAATTAGGGTCTCAAATTTGGGGGTGGGGGGAGATTAGAGAGAATTTAGGAACAGGCTTAGAAAAAAATGCCTTGGGAAGGATGCTCATCCTGTCATACCTATTTTGGTTCCCTGTGTATCGTTCTTACACTTTTGACTTGGGACCCATTTCTTTAAAAGTAGTTCCCCATAGTCTTGCCCTGCTCTTGTTTATCTGTTTTGTGGGACATGTATGTTCTGTTCATGTGCCTAATTTTTTCAGTTCTTGTATCTATGTTATTGTTTTACTGATGTTCTTTTCTCTTACAAAACTGTTAGCCTTAAGTTCATTGAGATTGAGATAATTTTCAGACACTAAAATGGACCTTTAAAACCTTGATTCCACAATTTTATTGGTGGAGATGAAGAACTGAAAGTGGAGACTGGCGTGGATGAGATTCCAGAAGCGAGAGAGCATGTTATTCATGGGTCACACTTAGTTTTCATTAGTTTTACTTAAATTAAGTATTCAACTGCCGAATCCAACGACTAAAAGTGAAGCCCAGTTTTTAACACTAGTTGCATATGTAACATACGTTAATGACATGAAGTACATGTGTACAAATTTTCTTTGGTGTGGTGACTTGCAGATAATCAGTTTTTGGCACTGGAGGTTGACTGCAATGTGTTGGCATACTTTGTCGCAATGTTCTCAATATGTAGCATTATTTCTTTTATAAAGCGATTATTATATTTATAATCATTTTATTTTTTGGAAGATTTATATTTAATATGAATTTAATTTTGATGGGGTGATGTATACTTTAAAACTTGTTGTTAGTCCTATATTTTCATGCATGCAAAGGATGTTATTGCTACTAGTTTTTTCTTGTCACTTGTTTAATTTACCATAGGCAGTTCACATTGCTGCTCAATATGGGCAAACATCTTTTTTGAATCACATTGTTGCAATATATCACGCTGATTTTGATGCCCCTGATAATGAGGGGAGGAGTCCTCTTCATTGGTATGTTGAAAGGCTATACTATGGCATATTGTCGTGGTTTACGTTTACATAGATATTCTGTAACATTGACATCATGCTTTTTTAATTTCTCCATGACAACATGGGCTGTCATGAATTAAATCTATTCATAGGCACGTTGTTTTATGCACACGTGCAAAGAATGTGTGGATAAAGGGTTGAAGTAGTTATTTATTGCTCATTTATCCCTACCTTTTTTCTAATGTAACTCTGTGACCCTTGTGGAGGTATGCAGATTGGTATTGGAACCATAAAATGACTCCTGGTGTGTGATAAGGACTTGCAGGTGTACAATACCTGTCTGTATACCCCCACAAAGCTTTCAATATCAGATGTGGTTCATTATGTACATCTACATAAAGCACTGGAATTAGTTCATTCTAGATAAACACTAGCATCCAACTTCTTTGCCTTTTTGTTAATGTTGTTTAGTATGCATGGAATACTACAAGTTGTCTAGATTATCCTTTCCGATTATTTGATTGGTCTATTTTGATCATCTGTGTTTTTGACTGAGCCTCTAAATGACAAAAGTGCCACATCTGATTAGCAAAACAAGTTTTCTGAATTGGGGTCATTGATCAAATTATTCTGTTCTGTGTAGCAGTCTTACATATCTGGTAACATGAAATATTTGTTGTGAGACTGTCTACAGGAAAATTAATCAATTATTATATTTTCAACCAGGGCCGCATATAAAGGTTTTGCAGATGCAGTTAGATTGCTTCTGTTTAGAGATGCATGCCAAGGGAGACAAGATAAAGAAGGTAAATGTGCACTATTCACCTAAATATGCTGTGTTCTGGTTATTTTAGTAGTACAATTAAATTTCTACATCAGCCGTTTATGTTATGTGTCAAAACTGGCTTGAGTAGAAGAGAGTGATTAGACATGTTTCGTGACGGGTGTCAAATAATGCAATACACAACATGTCGACGGCTATGATCATGAATTTGCTACCTTAGGATACCTGTAAAAAAATAATTTTCTTTTATATCGAACAATATTACTTTCAATCATGCTAATTCTTCTTTTTGGTTCTCTGCTTTCTGGTCTGATTTGAGTATACTATTGTATTAGGTTGTACCCCTTTGCACTGGGCTGCTTTAAGGGGAACGTGGAGGCTTGCACTGTGCTTGTCTATGCTGGCTCTAAGAAGGAATTAACGGTGAAGGACAATGCTGGTTTTACTCCTGTTCAGATTGCATCTGATAAAGGTCATCAGCGTGTAGCTCTCTTCCTTGTTCGTAAATTTATATTTGTAGCACTCCTGGTAGCTTTCTCACTACCAAATCTAATGAGACTCGAAAAGCAGATATGGGAATATGAGGTTCAGTTTGGGAGGAGGTTTTGATATCGGACCATGTTTTGCAATGGTTGCATAACTTGTAGATTCATCTCATAGATTTTGACATTTGTTATTATTCACAGTTTCTTTTCTTTGTTGAGAATTTAGTGTAATGTATAGTACATATATAAGGTAGACAAATTGGTTACTGGTTCTCATGTACTTTCCATAACTTACATGCCTCCCCAAATGTGGATTTGTTTTCTCTTTTCTGGAATAATTGCAGGAGTTTGTAAACATATATGTCTTATGTATCCTTGATTCCTTATGTATATTTTCTTCCCATGAGAAAAGTAATTTCAAGTGATGTGTCCCCTGTGGATGGGAAAATTGTATTCTACAACATTTGGTTAACAATTAATAGGTATATTTAAAATATAACCATGTTAGAAACAAGAGTTTATTTGTATCTTGTTCAGGCTAACCAGCAGCTGGCTCATAGAAACTGCTGGAGAGACAAATTTTGCATTGGGAAGATGGCGGATATTGGTTACGCACCTGTCTTGTGTATAATAGTCTTTCAGACATATCTCTTTATGAACTCAGTCCTCGCAGGTAGTCAAGCCTGTTCCAGTTTTCCTTTAGATTTCAGATAGATTGAGTTCCCTTGCTAATTATTCCTTACTGACTTCATACTTACTCATGTTAGCTCCTAATCTGACAAAGGTTACTGCTGCTGTTGGTCTCTGGGGATGGGCTACCATTTCATTAGCAGTGGGTTCCTTGATTATGTTCTACAGGTGGAGCAGGTAATTCTTTCCTGGAATCCATAATTAAAAGTAAATTCAAATTTATGTTTGTCTTCTCCAGTTCTCTGAAATGGGTATGTTTTTAATTAGTTTCAGTAAGAAAATTTGAATGTGCGTTGATACTTGAATTTCTAATTTACACAATTTAGTAGTCACTTAGCACTAAATGTTGGTTTTTTCCACAGCCACCAGATAATCCCACCCAGTCCTTTTTTGGAGGAACCTAGATTACCAGCCTGGCAAATTTATGCTTTAATAGTAGATGTGCTTTATATATATACCACAAATCTTCTGTTTAGTAATGAATTATCTAAACAATTATCTGCCACATTTACTACTGTGATGTCGTTAAACAATTACCACATTTTCTTGCAGTAAAGATCCAGGTTACATCAAAAGAGCAGGGGATTCCAGCAATCCTATAAATACAGAGGTATGCAGTGTTTCTATTTAGTCTTTATCATCTATGTTCAAAATAAGTAATCTTCTGATGACTAACCGTAACCATTTCTATTTATTCATTTATTTTCTTTTCTGAAGCCATCAGTTTCTCTAAAACAGAAGGTGGTAGGCATGAAACTTATTTCGGACTTATTTAGGTCGATAGTTTGAATCTCATCTGATGGAAGAATGTTAAATTGCATCTTTAGTGACAGCATCACATATGCATAAGTAAAAAAATTGTGTATCACAAGATTTGGAAGAAACGGAACTGAGAGAGGTCCAAAATCAAGGAATTGTCATGTAAAGAAAACTCTAATCCTTCCCATCAAAATTTTCAATGATCCTTGTTTCCTACCACAGCACTGAAAGCTAAGCTCTTGATCTGCAACTTCAGAAGACTTACACCTTCTTCCCCAAACTCAAAGATCAGTTATTCTGATAGAACAAAAGAACCCTTGATTTTGGAATTATGCAAGACAAGTCAGTCTCCCTCAGCAATATTTATGCGACCAGGCAATAAATGACCCATATAATGCAATTGAAAAATAATGATGTCACAAGACATGCTCGAGTTTTTAAACCTACATATTCTGCGTGCATATGTGGTAAAACCAATTTTACTCTGTATGTGGCATTGTTCAGAAATGCAGCTCCAGATGGGGCTTTGCTGACTTATATACTTGTGTAACTGGCTTACTAATAGGGCACCAACATTTTTCAGGATCCGTTGTTGAATATTGCTTTAAACAATGCCTCTGTATGGATGGGAAATTGGTCTCAACTTTGTCCCACTTGCAAGGTTAACTTGATGTCCTATTTTCTTTCAAAGAGGATACTAAATATAATAATATATTTGGATATTTCTTTATGGTGTACATGATTATTGTATATTTGATTAAAGTCATGTTTTTCTGACGTTCTTTTGTTTCAGATAATTAGACCTGTCCGCTCTAAACACTGCCCCACATGTAACCGATGCGTAGAACAGTTTGACCATCATTGTCCATGGATATCTAATTGTGTTGGAAAGGTAAGTAGTGCTAACTTCTTATGATAGTCCAACTCAGTATAACTATGTTATAGATTCTTGAGGTCATATTTGTTTCCACCGGCTTCACTGTCTCTTAATTTGCTTCTTGCAGAGAAACAAGCGGGATTTCTTTATATTTATCTGCTTAGGACGTCACTCGCTTCTACTGCCGTTGCAGTTCAAAGTATGTGGGTAGCAGATGTTATGAACTTTGTGTTGAATTATTTGTTTCATTTTTTACTAGATGACAGCTGTCTTTTCATGATGACAGGGATTTGGAGTGCATTGCCGGGATTGCAAACAGAAGAAACATGGATTTGCTGTGTGGTAGTTCAATATCCTAGTATTGTTGCTTTTCTGTTTGTGGACATAATCATTTTGATAGCTGCTACAACCCTAACGACGGCACAGGCAACTCAGGTAATTGATGGAACCCTTGCTACATAATGTTAGCTTAAGTTAGCAAAAGACAAAACATGTGTTCCTCTGAAAATGTGAAAACTACATCTTATGAGATGGGAATCATACTCTCGAAATGGATTACCTAGCATTCTGTTGCATTCAAGGATTAGCCAGCTCATACAGTCTTTTATTTGGAAGACAATTTATTTTTTGTTTACCTCCTTTTCCTTCTTTCTTGAGATTTTTCCTTTTGCGGCGGTATAAACATCGATTGAAGAACCCATTAAGTTATGGGAAAAGAATGTGGGAGCAGATAGGAATTGATTAGAAAGTTATGCCCCTTTTGGCATCCTGTTGAGAATACTAGCAAGAGAAATGAAAATGGCCACGAAGGCTAATTAATGAATTGGATGTTGCAAAATTTGGCCCTCTTTTTTTATAGTTAAAAGTTAGTTTTCGTTACTGTTTTGTACCTTCACTTTGGTATGTTTTTTTGAATTTGACCCCTTCATTAGTCTAATTTTTACAGATGTACTTACAGTAATTGCCTTTTAAACTCATCTAAGTTAGTGAGACTATACTGATTATGTTGTTTCATCTCTGAAACAGATAGCTCGAAATATCACCACCAATGAATTGGCAAATGCTATTCGTTATGGGTATCTTCGTGGTCCAGATGGGCAGTTCCGAAACCCATATGACCATGGGTGCAGGAAAAATTGTTCTGATTTTCTCATTCAGGGCGACACAGATGATGATGAAATTGCCTGGTCTCCATTGCAGCAGGTTGCCAGTTAGTACTCAGAACGTTATTCGGTCCTCTCCATTGTCCCAGGCTACGGATGACGCTGGGCGTTCCACCTGTATTTGCTTGTACTTTATCCCACCATAAGTACAATTGAAACAACAAAATGCAAAAGAAATGAAAGCTTTTTATCGTGTGATTGTGTTCTGCACAGATCGTCTTTCTCCTCAGTTTCAGATTATTACCATGATGAAGAACAAATATATGTATATATATGTATATATAGAGGAGAATTGCACATATTTCATTGTATTTTTTGTTCTTGCATGGTGGATGTCTAAAAGTTGTTGTAACTTGTACTTTGAACCGTACGTCAGCTTTGACACCATGACACTGTCAATCACAAGACTCAACTGGATTGAGATCCACTTCTAGATTTGTGTCTCGAGCCCGAAGAAATTTAGACTACTCAATTTCAATCGTGTGACGCCTATTAGCCCATTTCACTGGCCACTTTCCAAACACTTAAGCCTGAACGGCTTGAATCTCTTACTCTCTCTTGAACAGTTCGAACACAGAGTTATGAAGTGGATCTCATTTCCAACTTGAAACTGAGGAATGTCCCACAATGTATTACTAAAAATAGATAGAGCCGCCCACTGTTTTCCAGAGATGGAGAGAAAACCAATCTTTTCATCTCTTCAATGTTTTGTAACTTCTTGACGTAATTGGCTCTTTGAGGGTTGGCTTTGGCCGGGTACTCAAAATTTGAAAAGTAACTTATGTAGAACGTGTTACTGTCAAGTGACTATCTCTTCTAATAATATGTATTGTCATGGTAAGTTTTTTTTAGGGAGCTTTAATAAAACACTCCTGGCACTGTTTACTTTTAACGAAAAATCACTTTTTTACCTTTAACTGTCACTATTCATTATACTTTCAAAAAGGACTTTTCATTAAAACTGTCACTATTCAGGGACTTTTCGTTAGTTTTCCTTTTTTTTTATACATCATGTACGTTGCACTCGACAAATGGTACTCTCAAATACTAATTTGTTCATTACGTGGCAATTTAAAGAGTAAAATTTACAAATTTACAATTTAGACTTAAACTTACTTTATAAACTTTATTGTCGGATTAAAATCGATTTTCTCGAGTGTTTATGGTCAAAATCTATTTTGGCCATTGGGTTTTCAATTTAGCAAATTTTGATCACTCTGTTTTACAAAATTTACAATTTTAGTTGCATCTGTCAATTTTGTTAATGCAATATTAAAATTAGTTTACCAACATGTTACAATTGGTGGTGTTTATTGGAGATGCTCTTCTTAAAATATGTTAGAATTTGAGATGTCAGCGAATAGAAAAGCACACTCATCCATGAAAGGAAAGATTGATGCCAATTAAGAATTAAGAAATCAGAAAGATAGAGGAACTGCAAGTGATGTGGGATTGAAGTCAGTCAGGACTCAGGACTCGCCATATTAATCATCAATGACAGATCAGAAAGACGCAGAATCAGTTATGTACTGAGTAGTGACACTGCATGTGCGTTTCAAGTCATTGCCCATATCGATGGTTTCTGCAGATTGGTTTCTTTTGACATTGAATGCTTTCCCATGCCAGCCGCAACTACTACTTTCTGCAGATTGGTCACAAGTGACGCCAAACTATATAGATATATATATATATATATATATATATATATTATATCCAATGAAATCATGCCCTTCTAATGCTCCATTCTGTATGGACTAGTCCAGAATACATGCAAGTGCTTATATCATGGGAAGTGATTTTAAACAACCTTTTTTGAACTCATATTTGATTTGATATACAACATTCAAAATTTTGTATCTCTTCACACTTCTTCTTTAATTATGTAGTCTTTTATCTCCCATCACCCTTCTTTCATCTTTCATTTCTCATATATGCTTTCCCTGTATCTCAGATATATGAAATGTGAAAATTAAAAAGAAAAACAAAAATCACTGTCAACCAAACTCTATATTTACAAATAGTATAAAATAAGGGTGATGATAGAGAGGCCATTTGTTTTTTTTATCATATTTGTAGACCACAAGGTGTGGCAATTAATGGTTGAATTCTTTCCTTAATTCATTAAAAATAAAAT
Source organism: Crataegus laevigata (assembly GCA_963580275.1). Classification (NCBI taxonomy): domain Eukaryota; kingdom Viridiplantae; phylum Streptophyta; class Magnoliopsida; order Rosales; family Rosaceae; genus Crataegus; species Crataegus laevigata. Next base: position 10,002,095 of record OY756941.1, read on the forward strand.
TTCAATCATCAACCACTACATCATTTAGTTACAAAGTATGGTCTAAAAAGATAGTCTCCTTGGCATTTTTTCACAATTTTAGGTTAAAAAATAAAAAAAAACCAAAAAGCTAAAGCAGCAAAATGGGGCTTCAGAAAACTAGCTTTTTTTTGTCTCATAACATAGGTGGATAGTACCACATGAAATGAATTTTTCAAAATTCCAATCATTCATGCCATCCTTTCTCTATTTATTGTACGCTATCAGTCTTGCAAGAACCAAATTTGAAATTTGGGGCGTCCCTTCTCCCAGCGATCTCTCTCGTCTCCCAGGTCGTGTTCTACCAGCTCACGTCCTTCCTCTTGTAAGCTTCTCTTGTATGAAAATTTCAACCAAATTTGATTGCTACAATGACTCTTCATAACTACATACGAAGGCATTATAAACGTGATCGCCATTTTGATGACCCTAATGACTTTTCTGAAGAAAGCGATAATGATACTGATGAAGAATGCCATAATCATCAAGCTGAACGGTCACATGAGATAGAAGCATTAAGAGATAGCATAGTCTTAAGTTTGATGAAATAGGTTACAACACACACATATTCCCCTACAATTCTACAAACACATCTCTCTCTTCTCCTTGCCGCCGGCCACCCTAAATATTGTCAGATAAAATAGGTTACAACACGTTATCAGCACGTTCCCACTGATGTACTTAGGAATCTAACATTGAATTTTTTTTTCTGCATCAAACTAGTTCATCCATATTATCACGCAATCAGGTTATTTCAAAACAACAGTTTTTATCTCGATATTTTTACAGCCCTGATACCATGAACATTCACCATGATGCATGACCTAACTTTATGTTTTACGTATTTTAGATTCTACATAAATTGTGTATGCCTCATAATCATAATTGTTGAATTATGTGAATTTGATATTTGCCATGAATTGAATCAAACATATGTACATGCATTGAAACTATTGTTTTGCATATGCATCAAATTGAATATGTTTCTAATTAAATTATATGAATTGAATTGAAAATAAAATATATTTTTGAAATCGGGAAACAAAAACTGGTGTCGCTAGGGTTCTTCGAACCCACGACCTCGCCCAGGCTTGTAGCCTGAAGTCTGAGCTGCGCCATGCCGCAAGTCAGAGTCATGGGCTCCTCGGCTGGACACCTAAGCCACTAGGGCTTGGTCCCTCTACAAGGCAACTTGCTCCAGCCCGTTGGGTTTTGGAGCATCCCTGGCTTGCGAAAAAAAGAAAAAAAACAAATAATTAGGCCTGCTTGCAGCGGCCTGCTTGGCTCGGCTCAAGTCCGGACACTAGCCCATAGGGCATTCGGTGTTCCCTGCGCCTTGTAGCATGAGATCACTGCCTCTACACGGGCCGATTTTGATCCAGCCCATATTTTTGGGCCTCCCACTCAAGACCCATCCCTTGCATAGTCCTCCCCGTGGGCTTGCAGTCCCACTCGATGCCCTAGTCCAATTTGTTTGGCCTGAAAGGCACGGACCCATGTTATTAAGCCACACTGTGGGCTTATATATATATATATATATATATATATATATATATATATTTTTTTTTTTTTGTTTTTTTGGGCCATGAATTTTATTCTCCTAATTATTTTAGGCCCAATGGGTTTTATATTTTTTCACCCACACTTTAATTTGGCTCGAAATCCAAATAAATTAATTCAATTATAATTATAAACCTAAAAAATTCTATTTTTGCACATATATATATATATATATATATATATATATATATTTGTGTTTGATTGTAGGAATATATGAACCTGAAATTCATAATTATTTTGAAATCCAAAGTTTCTTATAAACATGCCTTGTTTGAAAACCTGAAGTTTTCACTTAAAAACATCACCCATGAAAACTCAAAGTTTTTTCATGCAAAATTAAACCAATACATGTCTATTAGAATCCGTATGTTCTACTCCTATGTGAATGGATTGATTTTTCTCCATTACACTAACCACATCTTGTCCATCTATTTTGTGATATGAACTGATGAATCCATTTTATACTATATATTTTACCCTAGTCTTAGTTATAATTTATTGGTTATTTTGGTAGAATTTTGATACTTTGTTATATATTTTCAATGTAGGACATTCAACCAAAAAATGATCAAACAGATGAATTTTGGAGTGATTATAATTGGAGGATGTTCGTGAGTCTTTCAAGATGATTGTATCAAAATTCCAGATTTTTTTACCAAGCCGTTTGACCGTGGCGATGAAAAGAAGACCTAGCACGCAGCTTTCCCATATTGACGTTTCTGGACGTTTTGGGCATTTTGAAGGTTAAGATGGCGTATTTTGAGGAAGATTCTTTCTGAGGATTTATAGGGGACGTCTCTAGATTTCAAAAGAGACCTTTTGGGACCAAATTGGAGTTTATTTGGTTGGTCAAAAGACTAATTTTCTGAGAACTCCGAATTCCAGTTAGAACAGGAAACCTTTTATTTTCTGTTTTATTATTTTATTAAGTTTCCTAGTATTTTTCTAAGACCTTTTCTAGGTAGGGTTTTATTTTCTACTAGTATAAATAAGGTTTTTTAGCCATTAGGGTTTGGGGGGACGCAACAGAGGGGACGGAAGGCACGCACTACTTTAGAGAGTTTTTGAAGTTTATTTTCAAGGTGTTTTCTATCTTTTTTTCTATTTCAATAAAATTCCTTTTTTTTTTATGATTGTTCGTAACTAATTTCCGTTTGCTAGGGCGATGCCTTGAGCCTTAGCATGAATATATAATTTTTATTTAATTGCTTATGATATTATGCATGCATGCTTTGAATTATTAATCACTGTGCTTTAAATTGTCTTTGTATCTTAATGATTCGCGACCATTAGGATGTTTAGATAAGTAATTGGATGCAATTCTATCGAAATGCCACCAGAGAATTGGGTATTGCTTCTTGTGATTAATAGTTATAATTTCACCTAGGGCGAATGCCACATCTTAGGGGTTGCATCGTTTTTCAAAGGGTTTTCACAAAGTGTAATGAGTCATGCATGTTTATATTTGATCTGAATGCCACAGACGGATTGCATGTTTGATATATGTTCTAGCTTGAATGCCACAAGTAGAATATGCATTAGGAAAACTTAAGCTTCAAAGTTACATGGGTAATTCATAAGTAAATGGTAAATCTACATAGGATTGTTAAGGGAACGGCGGAACCCTAGGCCTTTTACAATTTGGTTTTCAAAACATTTTCTTTTGTTTTCTTTACTTTGCTAATTTCTTTAATCATTTTAATTAAATTCGTTTTTATTATTTTTAAATTCAAAATCAACTTTTTCCAATCTTTGTTTTCAAATAATTAGCTAAGAATTAGTATAAATACATATTATTCAATCAATCCACGCCGAAACGACCTTGCTTGAGCCGTTTATACTACAACTACCTTATTCTCTTGCAAGTATTTTAAGTGTTTTTATCTCTACTTTTGCAGGTGGTAAAAAATCCTATTAGGAACATGTCGAATTTGAACAAACTCGACTTCATCGCTTTGAGGTCTCCGGAAGAAACTACCTGGGTTCAAGATGTGAAGTTAGATGTGAAGCTCCAGCTCACTGCAAAGAACTTGCATCCTGCTATTGAAGAAGTCATGGTCGAGCCAATTGGGGAAGTTGAAAAAGCCATTACTATGATCTTCATCCGAAGACATATCCATGACGCTCTGCAAACTAAGTATCTTGCTGAGGAGGATCCACATGCATTATAGGTCGCTTTGGCTGATCGTTTTGATCACCAAAATGACATATTCTTGCATGAAGCAAGACACGACTGGCATCACTTACGCTTCCAAGACTTTAAGTATGTGAATGAATATAATTATGAAGTTTGTCGAATCCGATCACTTCTCAAGTTTTGCAATGAAACTTTGATCAAAGAGGATCTCCTGGAGAAGACCCAACCTTCTCTGCTTCTAATATTGTCCTGGAGCAACAATATAGAGCTCAGAAGTTCACTAAGTTTTCATATTTGATCTCTATTTTACTTCTTGCTGAAAAGCAGAACCTGCTGTTGATGAAGAATCATCAAGCTCGACCTACTGGGGCTACTGTTGTGCCTGAAGCACATTATAGCACTAACCAGTGCCCAAAACGCCAAAAAAGGCGTAGTAAGGGCAGCCAAAAGCCATCCCACCAAGGTCAACAAAGTTAAGGCCCATCCAAGGGAGGAAACAAAGCCTCGAAGCACTCAAAGCTCGCTCCCAAGGCCTCGAACTTCAAGAATAAGGGCAAAGCACTTGAAACCATGGATGCAGATATGTGCTATCGCTGTGGTTCAAAGGACCATTGGTCCCGTGTTTGCCGTGCTCCTAAGAAGGTTGTAGATGAATATCATTCTCGTCGTAAGAAGTTTGAATCAAACTTCATGCAAGTAGACGAATTGGAGACTACAAAGATGGAGGTTTCTGATTTTCAAAAGGATACTACCCTATGGAAGATTAGAATCTTAGACATAGACTTATTTTTCCGTTGAAATAAGACAATTGGGGCCAAATTCCACTAAGTGGCCGAACCCCTCCTTTGTTTTTTTTGGTGATTTTTGAACAATTTTTCCTTATGTTTGGATCATTGATTGGTGATTTGTTTTTGGATATTAAGTTTTAATTAATTACCATACTTGAATAAATGAAATTACTTTGAATTGATATTTGTTTTAAGAACTTTTATGCATGTGACTGATTCAAATTAATTTTTCATTCTAGGTATGACTAGTGGGAAAGTTAGTTGTCTGGCAGATAATGCAACCATACATGCCGTTTTGCATGAATGCATCTATTTCACTAACTTCATACTTAAGAATGCACCTCTGACAACCCTCTCAGGCCCATCTAACCTGATAGAAGGATATGGAAATGCACGTATAATGTTGTCCAATGGTACAATCTTGACCATTGATGAGGCACTCTATTCTCCACATTCTGGAAGAACGTTGCTAAGTTTCAAGGACATTAGAGATAACAATTACCAAGCTGAAACCCACGTAGAAAACAGAGTTGAATTTCTGTGCATAACTTCCTACGAATATGGATAGAGGCGTATTTTAGAGAAGATGGAGCGTATACCGAGTGGCCTGTATACTACGATCAAACGCCCCATAAAATGCCACTATGTGGCTGGCCCTATTATTAGGATCGCGCATGAAATTAAAATTTGGCATGACCGTTTGTGACATCCTGGACAAATAGCGATGCGTCGTATCCTTAAATCATAACACGGGCATCCACTAACCCGAAGTTTAGGTTTGATCCAAGGAATTGTATGTCAAACATGTTCTATGTGAAAGCTTATTACTAAGCCTTCTTATGACAAGATTCATTCGAATCCTCCCATTTTTCTACAACGGATTCAGGGGACATTTGTGGACCGATTCACCCTCCATACGGACCATTTAGATATTTTATGGTTTTGGTTGACGCTTCCACATGTTGGTCACACATGTTCTTGTTGTCCACAAGGAACATTATATTCTCCAAACTGCTTGTCATATACAACTTTCTATATTTAACGTAATCTAGGAGATTGCGGATAGATTTGAGGAGATGAGAGAATCTCGCTAACACTATTCACTTTCATTAGGCTATAACTGCCTCTTATTTCAAATTTGACTTCATTAGTTTGCCTTCATATAATGTTTAATACTAGTTTAAACAATATTAAGGCTAATAATAACATCAGTCCATACACTTATATGTCGATATATATATCCTTAAGTGCAGACAGTTTAAGGAGAGAGATTCCCATTTTAAAAAATAAATAAATAAGGACACGCTTCCCACCGTTATATTGCCTTTAATGAAATTGTGTGGTTGAGATTAAAACGCAGGCCACACAATCTCAACCACACAATTTTATTAAAGTTAAATCTAATGGTGGGGAGTGTGTCCCAATTTTTTGAAAAAAATGGGGATCCCTCCCCTTAAGCAATTCCTCTGTGAGTGATAGTTTGGTCTTACTCACACTATGGAAAACTCATGTACACCACTTTGTATATGGTCTGGAGCAACAAGTTAAGAACTACTACTGAATTAAGAGTGACAAGAGCAAAGTTATTAAATGTACATATGACATTCTTAAACCATTTACAGAACTATGAACTAAGGCAATAATTAACTTCCTATATAGTCTCAGAACTTATCTAATATTTAAACGGAAAGTGAGGTCCGTAAAATGCCTTTCACTGCAAGGAATTCTAAGGCCACCCACTTGATGATCAAAACCAAACTCTTCGGCAGCCTGACTCAACAAATCTTGGAATGAAGGGTGGTTCAAGTAGGAAACCGGAATCACAAACCGCTTCTTCTCCTCGTCTTCCTCTCCGACATAAACCGCAAAACAGCCTTTCGGAACATCCAACGTTCTTGTTGCTGTTACTGTCGATGCAAGTGGTATATATAAGAATTGGTACTTGAAATGTTGAGACCTCTTATGTCTTCGGACAATTTGCTTAGCATGATGAAGAACAATGTCTGCTACACGAATGCCCATTTAACTTAGTAGAGCAAACTGAAATTGTACACAATAAGAAATTGAGAGCTTTTCCTTGGGACTTGATAGTATTGATGTAATGGTTTATTTGTGGGTGTTTATATAGAGAGAGCAGAGGAGCTTGATTTTTTATGGACAACTTGTACCTCGCTCTGTACTGTACATTTTTGTTCGATTATATGGCCCAATTTGGAATGGGGTCCAACGATCAGATGACTTGCCCATTGTTTCTCCATAGAAAGAAGAGAAACCATCTGGTTTCAGGAGTGAATTTTTAATGGGAAATGATATTGCACAATTTTTTTAGATTTCTATTAACGTTATTTTATTATTCAATTTAACAGTTACAAATTAATAGGCATGTGTAAATCACTTTCCTTTTTGACATGTTTACGCAACAACTCGATTTCAATTCTTTGTGAAGTTTTGAGTTTAAATTACTCATTGCTCAGTGAGAATACAAAACATTACATGATTCGCTAAGTATGAGTAACAAACTGATCAAGTTAGTATCAAACTCACAGCTAGCAGTAATATGAGTTTGATATGGCAAACAAATTTTACATGGTATCATGAAGAAAATGATATTAGAGTTTGTATCCGTTGGATGTCATGGGAAAATATGTGTTGTTCTAAGGAGGAGGGTGGTCTTGGCTTTCGGTCGTTGTATGACTTCAATCTTGCGCTCCTTGCCAAGCAAGGGTGGTGGTTGGTTTAGAATCTAGATTCCTTGGCGTCTCGGTTGTTAAAGGCCAAGTACTTTCCTCATAATACTTTATGGCATGTGTCACTTGGATCTTCCCTGTCAGTGTGTTGGAGGGGCATTTTGGAAGCACGATCAATTTTGGAAATTGAGTCCCGTTGGCGGGTGGGGAATGGCAGCTTAATTATGATATGGCATGATCGGTGGCTTGATCGTTCCCATCTCTTTCGACCTCTCATGCCTTCTTTTTCGGTTGTTGGAGTGGAGTATGTGGCTGATTTGATTGTTGCGGGAGCGGCATCTTGGAACATCAACTTGGTCACTGACTTAATTCCCCTTGATGAGGCCACAATGATTCTTGCTACTCCGTTGAGCTGTAGGCTTCCGTCTAATAAGTTAATATGGCATTACAATGCGAAAGGTTTGTTCTCTGTAAGGAGTGCTTATAAAGTTACTTTTAATTGTTGCTTTGAGGCTTCATCTTCGCAGTTGAATTCAAGGGGCGCTTCGGCGTTGAAAGCTATATGGAGGGTGGCTATACTGAGTAAAGAAAACATGTGTAGTTGGAGGGCTTGCCGAGATATTTTGTCTACTCGTGTTAATCTAGAAACTAAGGGAGTAGTTGTGGACAACATATGTCTGTTTTGTAGTTCCTCTTCAAAGTTGGCGCTACATATGTTCAATGATTGTCCATTTGCTCATGCGGTATATGTGTAAACACGAAAATTTCTTGAAACAAACGAGACAAGAACACGTGTACAAAATAATATTTTGTATTATTGATTTTGATTTTGGGTTACAATCTCTATTTGATTCTCTGATTCAATCTCCGTAAGACTTTGATTTGAGGGCTTGATCCAAGGGCCGTCGAGGCTTGATCTTGGATGAACAAGGGGAGTTCCTTCAAGGGCTGTTGGGCTTGATCTTGAAGTTTGGCGAATGAACGTTTCTTCAGGGGCCGTTGGGGCTTGATCATGAAGTTGGGCGAGGTTTCTTCAAGGGCCGTTAATGGCTTGATCTTGAAGTTGATGGATGGACGGATCTTCAGGGGTCGTCGGGGCTTGATCCTGAAGGTGAATGAGCGAAGCTTCAAGGGCCGTCGAGGCTTGATCTTGAAGGTGGATGAACGGAGCTTCAAGGACCGTCAGGGCTTGATCTTGAAGGTGGATGAATGGAGCTTCAAGGGCCGTCGGGGCTTGATCTTGAAGGTGGATGAACGAAGTTTCAAGGGCTGTCGAGGCTTGATCTTGAAGGTGAATGAATAGAGCTTTAAGAGCCGTCAGGGATTGATCTTGAAGGTGGATGAACGGATCTTCAAGGGCCGTCGGGGCTTGATCTTGAAGGTAGATTTGACGAAGAACGAAGAGAGCTTTCTTGATCCTTCGGAATTTGCTTGGGAGCTTAAGAGTTTCAAAGCTTCAAGGTTTTGGTGTGAAGTGAATTGGTTATGATTTGGTGTCTTTGGCCTTGATGGAAAGCCTATTTATAGGCTTTGAGAATGAATCACTACCATCCATTTTCTTGGTGAAGTAAGTGGGAGTGGTAGGTAAAAATGAGTTGAGGTTGTAGGCGAGTTAAGTGGATGATGTAGGTAGAAATGAGTGGAGGTTGTAGGCGAAGTGAGTGTATGATGTAGGTGAATTGAATGGAGGTTGTAGGTGAATTAAGTGGATGATGTAGGTGAAATGGGTGGATGTTGTAATTTTAATGCAATTATCGACATTTATTTCACCGAAATTTCAATGTCTACAAATGTAATTTTAATGCAATTGTCAATATTTATTTCACCGAAATTTCAATGTCTACAAATGCCCCCACTTCAAGGCACGTCATATACATGTGCTTGTCACGTGTAGAAGATGTGTTTTGAAGTCCCTTGATGTAGACGTCGATCCAAGGGTCGTCAAGGCTTGATCTTGAATTGGGTCAAAAATTTCTTCAAGGGCCGTCGGGGCTTGATCTTGAATTTGGCTGGAAGATTTTCTGGTTTCTTCCAATTTTTTGATTTTCCACAGACTTAATCTTGAACTGGATTTGATTCAAGGGTGTTGGACACTTGATCTTGAATCGGGCTTGTGATGTCTCCAAGGGCCGTTGAAGCTTGATCTTGAAGGTTGTCGGACCACGAGCGATTCACATGGTAAGTGATCTTCGGCTTAGTTGGGGATGAATCAGCACGTGCAGTTGTACGGCTGGGCTTTGCTCTTTGGTGACGGTGTCAGCGAGAGGCTGTTGAAGCTTCTTGAGCTCTTTGATTAGAGCAATGACACCGAGCTTGGATCTAAGTTAGACTCTTATGTCTGGATTATACGGCTCTGCAAGGAAGGGCATCATGCTATAGTGATCTGTCACAACTCACCATAATGCATTCTTCTCTGCTTGTTTCTTTTACATGGCAGGCAGGCATGAGGTGGAGTTGATGGTCTGTTTCTCTGTTCAATCTTTCCAAGTGCAGACCGATTGCTCTCCTTCCAAGTGCCGGCTGCTTGCTTTAGACTCTGATGATATGAGATACTTTTGCTTTTGAAGAAGTAGATTTCCACAAGTTTGATCTTGAACTGGGCTGGAGGGTTTTTTCTGCTAGACTTCCTCCAAATGTTCGAACTTACTCCTTTTATCGACAGCTAAATTTGATTCAAGGGTGGTGGACACTTGATCTTGAATCTGACTTGTGATTTCTTCAAGGGCCGTCGAGGCTTGTTCTTGAATAGAAAGGGGAACACGAGCGGCTTTGCATGGCAAGTGATCTTCAGCTTTGTTGGGGATAAATCAGCATCTGCAGTTGTTATACTTGTTGGTTCTCTACGAGCTTGATGCATCATCTTTACTTGCCTTGTTTGTTTTTTTTTTCTCGAACTGAAATGGCATTCTCCCTAGTTTTTTCCATGTAGGTTTGACATCTTCTCTTGCAATATTTGCCATCTGATGCAGGAGTTGAATGCAAACCTTGCATTTGAATGGTCATTCAGAACATCACTTCTCAGCGGCTCATCATGCGGAAGTTTGAGTGAAAGTTCCGACATATTTCTTTTCTTTATCCTTGTCTTGCAGGTAAGAGCAAGGACAAAGGAAAGGACATGGGAAAAGCATGATATGAGATACCTTTGCTTTCGACCCCGATGATATGAGATACGTTTGCTTTTGGAGAAGTAGCGGATGAACCAGCACATATATTAGTTGTGCTTGTCTCCACACGCTTTGATGTATCAATTTCACCTGCTTCATCTGTTCTTCAGACATGTGTGGTATCTTCCTTGGAAGTACATCAACAGTTGAAGATGAGTACTTGAGGGCAACGCTAGGTAAGCAATCAGGGAAGGGGGTTCCAGGCAGTCCGTTCCAGATCGAAAGTTTGATTTCAGGTTCATACTGATTGCTTTCTTTCTCCTTGTCTTGCAGGCAAGAACAAGGGTGAGGGAAAGAACAGGGCGATGGCATGATATGAGATACTCTTGCTCTCAACCCTGATGATATGAAATACTTTTTCTCTTGAATGAGAAGGTATAAGATCTTGATATTGGTATAAACTCTTTGATCGAAAGGGTTTTCCGGCTGAGTGAATGAGTTGATCTTTTTGAGTGACTTAATTGAAGTGGTATTCTCGGAGTTTTTGAGTGACTTGATTGGAGGGGTGTTCTCGGAGTTTTTTTGAGCGACTTGATTGGAGGGGTGTTCTCGGAGAAGAAGAGGATTGAGTGTGTTTGAGAGGTTTGGTTGCGGAAGCATCTTTGGCAAGGAAGAAGAATAGGCATTTTGGATGTGTGCCTTGCCATAAAGGATGGAGGTGACCTATATAGGAAAACGCGTAAGGGCAAGTAGTGCGTGGATGTGGAATTGTTGCCCACGCCTATCGGCAGAAGTGTGGTGGTTGAAACAGTGGACTTCACGCGTTTTCAACTTTGTCAGAGATTTTTGACAAAGTTGCACGTGATATATGAAAAAGTTGAGATTACGTTTGAAAGGAGTTGACGGATTTTAGGCAGGAAAATTTGGCTTTTGAAATTTGGGGAGTGGTGTGCCTTTGACTTTTGAACAGGTGGCTGTGTTGCTTCTCATTTTATAGAGGTATTGATTGTATTCAAGATGCACACTTTGAAGATTTCCTGCCTGCGAAAAATTATCTTTGTCATATTTCTGAGATCTTACTCCATCCAGCCCTTCTCTTTTATCATTTCTGACAATGGCTTGCCCGTTTGAAATTTTCTTAGATTTGAGTCTTGGGAACGATTCAAATCTTGGGAATGATATAGGCGCGCCGCGTCAGGGTGATGTATGGCGCCCATCTTTCTTATCTTCTAATGGCCCTTTTACGGTTGAAGACTCCGTAACGAGGGATGCAACAACATCTACGGTAGTATCTAGGAACCTTCTTACTGATAGAGATAATAGACTGCTTTCAAGATAGTCTGATGAGTTGGCTGTCCAAGACTCCCTGGCTTTCAGCATTCAGTGTGTGAGCTCTGTGTCCAACATGGGCCAACGCTTACTTGCGCGAGCTCGCCAAGTTGAATCATTGATGGCCGAGGTGGTAACTCTTAGTCAAGAGATTAGGCAGCTCAAGCGTGAGAATAGAGAATTACATGTGCTTGTAAATAATTATTCCACGGGCATAAAGAGAAAGCTTGATCAGCTGCTGGACTCCGAAGGTCGAATTCAAAGAGACCGTCAGAAGTTTGTGGATGTATTCTAAAGGCACTTTTTCCTTTGTCATCTAGAGTTTGACCAAGTATTGAGGCCCCGAATAATCCATCTTCAGTGCCTCCCTTTACTAGGGTTCCGCCGAGTACTAAGGCTTCAAGTATTGAGGCTTCACATAAGTGACATTTGTGAAGGCTCTCATTTTCTTCTTTTCTTTTCCATTTTGTTTTTTTTTGTTTTGATATATATTTTTTTTTGTAATTTATCGGAGATCTCAATAAACGGACTTTATTTCATTCAATTATTGTGCTAAAACACACATCTCACTAAGATGTGTTATTTCCCTTTTTCTTCTTTTCAAAATGGTGCCATGCACCATCCCATCACCTCTTATTTTGGTTTCCTTTTCTAGGCACGGGTCATTGTTTGCATAGTCACTGCATTGCATTCTTCTTTGCATGCGGATTATTGTTTGCAACAGTCACCGCACTACACTCTTCTCTGAGTTCGTTGACGGGATTCCTCGCTGTACTGCCTTCTTTTCTGCACGCGGGGTCGCACAGTGACTGCACCATCTGCTTTTTTGGGTTTGTTGACAGGATCCTTCGTTGCACTGCCTTCTGGTCACAATTTTCCTTTGGCGTTGACGTTGCCGTGCGGTGTTGTGCAAAAGACTGCATCGGGGTTTCACTGTGTAGTGCCTTTGGATCACAGTTTTCTCTCGGTGGTGCGCTGCTGTGTGGTGCTGTGCTAGAGACTGCAGCAGGGCTTTGCTGTGTAGTGTCTTCCATTTTTTTTTGTAACAGGGCTTTAGAGCCGACTTCTTCCTTTAAAGAAATAAAGTATTTTCATTCTTGAATTTGCTCTTTATTCTTCAAAGTGTTTGTGTTTTTTTTTGTTGATGATGTGACTGTACTTGAAGTTTTGAAGTTTCAAGTTGCCTACGTACCCTCGGTTAAGGAGGGATCAAGTCATCATGTAGTTCAAATGAATGATGGATTTTTATTTTTATTTTTTATATGGTGATTTTGATGATGATTTTGATGATGATTTTGCTGTACACAGTTTATACTCTTGAGGGCTAGGAGCGTGGAGCATTTGTTTTAGGGGTAGTAGTGCTTCAAGAACCTGGCATTGATGGGGCCGGTCCTCAAGCCGTCTTTTGCCATGATTAAGTAGGCATCGTTGTAAACTTCTTGTATTACGTAAGGTCCATCCCACTTTGATGTGAACTTGCTTTTTGTCTTGTGAGTTGTGATGATAGGCCTACGCAATGCAAGGACAAGATCTCCTACTTGAAAAGAACGAGGGCGAACTTTCATGTTGAAAACCTTAGACAGTCGTGCTTGATAACACTCCAAGTGCTGTTGAGCTTCGAGCCTTCTCTCATCCAGTGCTTCTAGCTCTTGGAGACGCAACTTTGCATTCTCTTCGTCAGTCAAGCCTCCATTCTTAGTGAGGGGATTTGACTTTCGAGTGGTAGAACAACTTCCACACCATATACGAGAGAATAAGGTGTAGCTTGGGTAGGAGTCCTGTGTGTCGTCCTATATGCCCAAAGTGTTTCGCTTATTCTTTCGTGCCAATCTTTCTTTGTTCGGCCGATCATTTTCTTCAAGAGGTTGCACAATGTTTTGTTAAATGCTTCTGCAAGATCGTTGGTTGGAGCATGATACATGGAAGACTTGTGCTATTTAAACTTGTATTTCTAGCAGAGCTCGTCCACGAGTCGATTGGAGAACTGTTTTCCATTGTCAGTGATGATGTAGCGAGGCACACCATAGTTGTGGATGATATGTTCCTTGATGAAATGGACAACAGTTTTCTTCTTGACTTCCCTTAGGGGTATGGCTTCTGCCCACTTGGAGAAGTAATCTGTTGCAGCTAGGATGTAAGCTTCTCCCATAGATGACTTTGGTGCAATCGGCCCTATGACGTCCAATCCCCACGCATCAAAAGGCCATGAAGCAACTGTAAGGTGTAATGGTTCAGATGGTTGATGTATGAAGTTGGCATGGAATTGGCAGGCTTGGCACATTTTGGTGTGTTCCAAGCAATCCTTCACCATGCTTGGCCAGTAGTAACCCATTCTTTTGAGCTGGAAATGTAGCTTTGGCTCAGACTGATGTGCCCCACACACGCCTGAGTGTGCTTCTTCCATGGCTTGATTGGCTTCTTCCTCACCTAGGCATCTTAGAAGTACTCATTCAAAAGAACGTCGATAGAGTGTTCCTTTGTAGTAGAGAAAGCAAGGTGCTCGTCGACGTATTTCGGAGCGGTGTCTAGGATCATCTGGAAGCTTTCCATGCTCCAAGTAGTCGATCAGTGGCTGTCTCCATTCTTCAGCGTCGACAGGAAGTATTGAGATGACATTTGTATCATCCAGTAGCGTTTCAGTGACGAGCGGGATCACCCATCTTTGGCAAACTGGCACGTCTGCAACTTCATCTTCTCTTTGTGTCATACTCGAGGCTAGGTTGGCTAGAGTGTCTGCCATTTGATTTTCTTTCCTTGGCACATACTCTAGTGTCACGGCCTCAAACTTTTGTAGCAGTTGAGTTGCCAGCCGAAAGTATGAGATGAGATCATCCTTTTTCACTTCATATTCAGTCAAGAGTTGATTAATTACGAGCTTAGAGTTGCCATATATCTCGAGGGATGTGATTTCTATGTTGATCGCCATTTGGAGACCAATGATCAATGCTTCGTACTCAGCGACGTTGTTGGAGCATAATTCGCTTAGCTGGAAGGAGTAAGGTAGTATTTGCCTTTGTGGTGACATGATTACTACGCCTACCCCCGCTCTGTCTGCTCGTGCGGATCCGTCGAAGAACATCATCCATGTCGGGTAGATGTCGATGTAGAACACCTCCTCGTCAAGCAAGTCTTCTGAGATTTTCCAATCAGCTGGGATTGGATGATCAGCAAGGAAGTCTACTAGAGCTTGTCCCTTGACAGCTTTAGTGGGGACGTAGATGATTTCATATTGATTAAGAAGCAACGCCCATTTAGCGAGTCGCCCTGTCAAGACTGGTTTAGACATGACGTATTTGACTGGGTCAGCTTTAGCGACCAGGTGGATAGTGTAAGCCTGCATGTAATGCTTGAGCTTCTGGATGGCGAACACCAAGGCGAGGCACATATTTTCTATTGGGGAATGGTTCAACTCAGTGCCGGTGAAAGTTCGACTGAGGTAGTAGAGCGCTCATTCTTTCCGAGATTCATTTTCTTGTGCCAAGAGTGCTCAAACTGAAATTTCCTGAGCGGCGATGTACAATATGAGCTGCTTTCCAGGCATGGGTGCCCCTAGGACAGGTGGACTTGATAAATACTTTTTAATGCTTTCAAAAGCATTGTGGCATGCTTCATCCCATACAAATGGACCATCCTTCTTCATGAGTAGACTGAACGGTTGACAACGCCCTGCAAGGTTGGAGATGAAACGTCTAATGAAGGCTAGCCATCCTTGTAGACTTTTTAGCTTGTGCAGGTTTCTTGGCTCAGGCATGCTTTGAATGGCCTTGATCTTTGATTGGTCCACTTCAATGCCACAGTGTTTGACAATGAAACCGAGGAACTTTCCAGATATGACGCCAAATGCACACTTTAACGGGTTCATCTTGAGGTTGTATTTTCGCAGCCTTTCGAACACTGTTCGCAAATCCTTCAAGTGATCTGATCTTTTCTTTGTCTTGACCACCACATCGTCTACGTAACATTCTACATTTTTATGTAGCATGTCATTGAAGATTTTCTGCATTGCACGTTGATATGTAGCTCCAACGTTCTTCAGACCAAATGGTATCACCTTGTAGCAGTAGATACCTTTTGGAGTGCGGAAGGCTGTTAATTCCTCATTTTCGAGAGCCATGCGAATTTGATTGTATCCTGAAGAGTCGTCCATGAATGACAGTGCTTTGTGGCCAGTGGATTTGATTTCTTTTGGAAAAGCTTCGGGCACCATAACTTCATCCATGTAGAATTTGGCGTATGCAAAGTGTGATTCAGCTTCAGTGAATGGCTTGGTGTTGCCTTCTATTATCTTTACTCCTTCTCGGTAGTACTTTAAGCATTGGTGAATGGTGGATGTCACCACTCCGTTCTTGTGGATCCAAGGCCTTCCTAAGAGTAAGTTGTAAGAGGTTCTTGAATCAATCACATAGAATATCGTGCTTGACTTAAGTTCACCAATGGTCATCTCCACTCGGATCATACCTATCGCTCTTTGCCCTCATTGATTAAAACCTTGGATTAGTAGACGGCTTGGGGATAGGTCATCCACCTTGATGCCGATTGTGGTCATTGTTGACTTTGGCATGAAGTTTATGGCTGATCCACCATTCACAAGCATGCGGTTGACTTTGTGCTCCTTTACATACCCAGAGATGAAGAGAAGACGGTTGTGAGGTTTTGATCCCACCAACAAGTCTGCATCGGTGAAGTGGATTGCATCTTGGGTGGCACAACATGCGACATGCTCATGTGACCGAAGTTTCAAGCATTCGTTTTTGCTTCCTTGCACTTCGTGTCATCGGGACTTGCCAAGACTGATGCTAGTGCTTTTTGCATCTTCTTTGGCAATCGTAGAGCTTCCTCGATGCTAAAATGTATTGGCAGGCTTTCTTCGAGCATGATGGTCTTCTCTTCCTCCGTGGCGACAGCTTTGCCTTTTGAGGGCTCTTCCATCTCTACTTTAACCATGTGACAGGTAACGGTAGTGCACTGTTGGAAGAAGTCTTTTGGGAAGTACTCATGCAAGGAGATGGGAATACGTGGCTCTTGCTCTGTGGGTTCCCCAGCGTATGTTGGCTTATCAATTCTTACGTTCCTCTTGGACTTCCTATTGTTGCGGCGACAGTGATTTCTTCCTTGTTCCACCTTTGGCTGTGTGACTTGTGATTTTGGCTTCCTTGTCTTTTTGTAGGTTACCAATGTCTATCCTTCTTCATCGTCGGTAAACACGCTTTGGTCATTTGCTCCTAGCGATGGTTGTGCAGAAGGTGCTGTGTGACTTGAGTATCGAAGGGAGCGGTCATGCGTCATTTGGAGAGGAACGGGATTGAGGGATCCAAACACGATCGTAGTAGTGTGCGTTGCGGCCGTACCTTTTAGGTCGAGTTCAATTCGCCCTTGTTGCGCTAGCTTCATGATAAGCTTCTTAAGGATGAAGCATTTGCCAACAAGATGACTTACGATATGGTGGTATTTGCAGTACCTGGGATCATTAACTCGATTCATCTCTTCAGGGCGCTTGCATTCCGGTAAATCAATCACCTTCTTTCCAGCAAGTCGTCTAACATTGCATCCATGTCTGAGTCAGGAAAAGGGTACGTCTTTTGCTCCAACTCCCTCAAGGTGTTTTTATACCTATCTTAGGTGCGAGAAGGCTCACTTCTCTTCACCTCATTTCCTTTGTTCTTGGAAGAAATCTTGATAAGGGCGGATGAGGTCTTGTTGGGCGCAGATGAGGTCTTGATGGGAGTGGAGGAGGTTTTGATTGGAGTAGTGTTGACAGTAAAAGTTTCCTTGGCGGGTCTCTTCCCAGTCTTGTCTACATTTGGGGCGAACACTTTATCCTTCTTAAAGTCGGTGATTAGCTCATTTTTCTCGTGATTGGCGATACTTAGCTCCATGTCTTGGGAATGAGTTGCCAGCTCTTCAAATGTTCTCGGTTTTATGCCTTGGAGTATGTAATGTAACCCGAGTGCATCCCTTGAACACACATCTCAATGGCGGAGGTTTCAGAGAGCCGATCTTTGCAATCCAGAGTTAATGAATGCCATCTATTGATGTAGTCGACAACAGGTTCGTCCTTCCATTGTTTTGTATTGGTTAGCTCTAGCATGCTAATGGTGCGGTGAGTGCTGTAGAAACGGTTGAGGAATTCCTTTTCTAGCTGATCCCAACTGTTGATAAGCTCGGGCTCGAGGTCGGTGTACTAGTCAAAGGCGTTACCTTTCAGTGAACCCACAAATTGCTTGACGAGGTAGTCTCCCTCCCTTCCAGCATTGTTGCAGGTTTCAATGAAATGGGCGATGTGCTGCTTTGGGTTTCCTTTCCCATCGAATTGCATGAATTTTGGCGGCTGATAACCCTTTGACATTTTCAAAGCGTCAATCTTCTTGGAGTAGGGCTTTGAGTATGACACGGAGGTATATGAGCTCCCTTCGTATTGCGCCTTAATGGTGCTAGTGATCATTTGTTGCAACTACTGGATAGACAGAGATCCCATGAGTGTTGTTGCTTGGTTTGGTTTCTCTTCGACTTTCTTTATCAGAGGTTCTTCATCCTCGTCGCATTCCTTCATTAAAGGATTGACCTTTGGCTTGATTTTCACGTCGTTCTTTGCTTCCAATTGGTTGACAAGTGCGGCAATTTGTAAGTCTTTTTCTTCTGCATTCCTTGTGAGCATTGCAATTATTTCTTTCATTTGGGCCAGCTGCTCTTCGATTGAAGTTGCCCCGATGGTCATGACTTGCATAGCTGAGCTATTGTTTGAGTCGGCATTGAAAAGTAAGGACTCGGAGCACCTTTTCGAGACATCTTCCATTGGTGCGCTTAGCGAGGCCAAGGTGATCACGGGCTCGTATCTCGGGTGTTCATAATCCTTTGGCGGAGCTGATGCAGAGGTGGAAGATGTGGCGGAAAGAGCTCTTGCCTTGCTTCGAGTTGTGATGCCAAATGTGCCACCATTTGTGATGAGGACCCTCTGGTTCTTCGCGTTAGTTGTGGGAGCAGCTTGAACCTTCTTTGATGCCATATATGCGAATTTGAAGATAGAGATGAGAGGTAGAGATGGTCCCACTGGGCATGCCAAATTTGTAAACACGAAAATTTCTTGAAACAAATGAGACAAGAACACGTGTACAAAATAATATTTTGTATTAATGATTTTGATTTTGGGTTACAATCTCTATTTGATCCTCTAATTCAATCTCTGTAAGACTTTGATTTGTGGGCTTGATCCAAAGGCCGTCGAGGCTTGATCTTGGATGAACAGGGGGAGTTCCTTCAAGGGCCGTTGGGCTTGATCTTGAAGTTTGGCGGATGAATGTTTCTTCAGGGGGCCGTTGGGGCTTGATCCTGAAGTTGGGCGAGGTTTCTTCAAGGGCTGTTGATGGCTTGATCTTGAAGTTGATGGATGGACGGATCTTCAGGGGTCGTCGGTGCTTGATCCTGAAGGTGAATGAACTGAGCTTCAAAGGCTGTCAGGGCTTGATCTTGAAGGTGGATGAACGGAGCTTCAAGGGCCGTCAGAGCTTGATCTTGAAGGTGGATGAGCGGAGCTTCAAGGGCCGTCAGGGCTTGATTTTGAAGGTGGATAAACGGAGCTTCAAGGGCCGTCGGGGCTTGATCTTGAAGGTGGATGAACGGAGCTTCAAGGGCCGTCATTTGACGAAGAATGAAGAAAGCTTTCTTAATCCTTCGGGATTTGCTTGAGAGCTTCAGAGTTTCAAAGCTTCAAGGTTTTGGTGTGAAGTGAATTGGTTATGATTTGGTGTCTTTGGCCTTGATGAAGAAGCCTATTTATAGGCTTTGAGAATGAATCACCACCATCCATTTTCTTGGTGAAGTAAGTGGGAGTGGTAGGTAAAAATGAGTGGAGGTTGTAGGTGAGTTAAGTGGATGATGTAGGTAGAAATGAGTGGAGGTTGTAGGTGAAGTGAGTGTATGATGTAGGTGAATTGAATGGAGGTTGTAGGTGAATTAAGTGGATGATGTAGGTGAAATGGGTGGATGTTGTAATTTTAATGCAATTGTCGACATTTATTTCACCGAAATTTCAATGTCTACAAATGTAATTTTAATGCAATTGTCAATATTTATTTCGCCGAAATTTCAATGTCTACAATATGCTTCCTCTTTGAGATTGGGTTTAAGGCTCTCAAGTCAAGGTTCAATGTGTGATTGGCTGTCACTATGTGTGGACCATTTATCCAAAAGCTAAGTGGATTTGCTGTTCATGACTCTTAAAGGAATCTGGCGTGCTAGGAACTTGCTGCTTTGGGAGAACAATATAAGTAATCCGTGTTTGGTCTCTCATCTTGCTAAGTTGCAGTTGGCTGAGTTCGTGAAAGCCAAACCTGGTTCCACTTCCTACCCCCTTCAAGCACCGTCGAGTTGGAGCCCCATCCAGCTGGGTGGGTGAAAGTCAATGTTGGTGGTTCTTTTCTTACTAGATCCAATATGGGAGGTGTATGTGCGGTATTTCGCGACAAAGCCGGTAGCTTGCTGGAGGTATTGTTCGTAAAATATCCCTTGCATCGAACCCTACTATGGTGGAATTGCTAGCTGTTATCGAGGGTGTTCGTTGGGTTGCAGATCGGAATTTGGCTCGAATTATTGTGGAGAGTGATTCATTGCAGGTGGTTCAAGCTATTGGTAACCGCGTCCAGGGTCTTCACTTATGGATCTTCTGGTGGATGATATCCATGGTTTTTTAGGGCCTTTGTGGACTTACAGGTTTGTTATGTGCGCCGTACTGCTAATGTTTCTTCTTCTATTGATTGTTGTTGGTATGAGGAGCTTCCAGACTTGATTGTGGAGGACCTATCTGATGTTGTTTGAATTCTGATTTCTCAATAAAATGCTATCGTTTCTCTTAAAAAAAAACTGACTACAAAACTATTTTTTTTTTCAATGTACGGTTTTTGTAGTGTTCATGAATTAGGGATGGCAATGTAACCCGTCAAATCCGATCCCCGCAAGCAATTGATCTGAATGGTTTGGTTTTGGGGTGTTTTACGGTTATGGGTAACCGTCGGGTAAATTTTTCGGTTTTGGGTTTGGTTATGGTTATTGGGGTATCCGCCCCAAACCCAAACCCAAAATTGAACCATTTCATCTATGAATAAAAAAATTATAAATATTTATTATATGAAAATGGGTTGTTAATAATCATGCATAATTAAATATGAAATTAATTATTTACTTTTGTATCATTAGTAATAGGAATTATATGCTTATAATTTTCAATAGTGTAAATGTTTTCTTAGTAATATAAATTTTTAATATTACTTATTATATGCATTGTATCAATTTTATTAATAATAGCAATTTATTTATTATTCTTCATTTAGTTAATAATATAAATAAATATATAAATATCGTAATTGGAAAAACTATACCCTGATAAAAAATCCGCTACTCGACGGATTCGGTTATGGGGAAAATCCATTCGGGGATTCTACAGGTTCGGGTTCGGAGAAAATAAACTAGTTCGGGTATGGGGATAGCACATCCAAACCCAATCCGCCCCATTGCCATCCCTATTCATGATTAAGTGACTTTTCATAGTTTAAACATGCTAAATCACAAGCAGTTTGATAATTGTTTTGCTTATTGTTTCAGTTTTTAGGTTTTGCTTTGAAGAAATTAGATTCACATCCCTCTTTTTGCTACTCCATTGATTAAAACCTTATTCCTTTTCAATTTTTGATTAAGGTCCTTAGGTTTTAATAAACGCTATTAATTATTTCAATAATAAAATATTTTTTTACTTCTAAATACATTCATTTAGTGTTGAAAACGTTACATTTAATATATTTATATTTATGAATAAATTTTTTATCATATATTTTTATGTTTAGTTTGTACCCATTTTTCATTTGCAACCAATTTTATTTCCAACTTTAATTTGTATTCATATATTAATTTCTTTTTGTGCCCATATATTTTAAACTTTTATTTGTATTTGTACTATTTTTAATTTTGCTAAATGTACCCATGCTAATGATATGTATTTATTTTATGTTTTAAAATATATCAGTAGTTATTTTTTTAAAAAAAATATGTTAATAATTATGTGGGTACATTTATTTTTTCTATAATTTTGTGAATAACAATATTACTCTATTATTGATTTTTAAGTATTTATTATATTTTAAAAATATTATTTAAATTTGATTAAATTTCATAATTTGAGGGACATTAAATGCATGAATTAAATATCTTAACTGATGCTAAGGACCTTAATCAAAATATTTAAACAAATAAGGTTTCAATCTAACAATTAAGTTGATAAGGGACCGGAACAAAAATGAGCCTTTGCTTTTTAGTTTTATTTTTTAAGAACGTATGGAGGATGAAATCCAGTGTTTATGCAGTTGTTTTATATTGATCCAAGAAATCACGAAAGATAGATCCAAGCTCTATATATAATGCATGCAGTGATGTTCTTATCCAACAAAGAAAAATCTGAAATATTGGGAAGGGTGGTGGTAGAGATATGGGGCAAGTAGTATATATGTGAGTTGGAAATCAGCAGTCATCATCATCTTAATAATGCATGTGCATGCAGATGAGTCAGCTGCCAGACTACCGACATCACTACATGTGGCTTTGAAGCTATTGCCCATATCGATGGCAAATAGCTGCAACTGCAACTTAATTTCTGCGGCTTATTGTTGGTCATGAGTGGCGTTTAGCTACCCAATCACGTATGGTTTTCCAAAGGAGTACAAACTTGTACGGGTTCACCGGTGGCCTATCAACACCATAAAAATAGAATAAATTATAAGGGTTTTTGAACTTTAATCCTTCAATAAGATTAAAATTTTAAAAAAAATCTGGTGTTAGATTGAATATTAATTTTTAGTCCCTAATGTGTTATTAGATCAAAATAATTAATGTGCATTTTATTTAATATCTTTCATTAAATATTTAAATTTATTAATACACAAATTTTAATTTATTTTTTGACCAAAAAAGAGTTTTTTAATATATTAATTTTATTTAACATTCTTCAAACTTGAAAGACTCAATTAATGTACCTAAATGTTTGTACCGAAATATATTATATTGAACTAATATATTTAAATGTTAGTACCGAAATTTATGTACCTAAATATATGCACCGAAATGTATTAATATTAAATTAATGTACCTAAATGTGTGTACTGAAATGTATGCACCGAAATGTGTGTACCTAAATATATGCACCGAAATGTGTGTACATAAATATATGCACCGAAATTTATGTATCTAAATATATGCACTGAAATGTATTAATATTAAATTAATGTACCTAAATGTGTGTACCGAAATGTATGCACCGAAATGTTAGTACCGAAATGTATGTAACTAAATGTATGCACCGAAATGTGTGTACCGAAATGTGTGCACCGAAATGTATCCACCGAAATGTTAGTACCAAAATGTGTGTACCTAAATGTATGCACCGAAATGTATTATAATGAATTTAATATACCTAAATGAAGAAGTTACAGTACATCGAAATATATTGTATAAAAAAAAATAGTTTATCTAAATGTTCACAACAAAAATATATTACAATGAATGAAATGAAAATAAAAATTATAATGAAATAAAATTAATACATTAAAAATTAGAAAGAAAAAGATAAATAATTAAAAAAAATCAAAATATAATTAATAAATGAGGTTATTAATGTATCAAGGGACTAAAATTAGATTTTGATCTTACTCATGGTTTTAATAAAAAAGTAATCTTTGCCAAGGATTAAAATGAAATTTTCTATAAATTATACCAATGGTCTCTCAGTTTTAATCAAATTGAAGCAATTATCTCTTAACTAAAAATCTATTACCATTGGTCCCCCAACTCATCAAAATGTGCAGCTATAGTTCTTTTTGTCAACTTCGTTAGAATTTTGTCAAAATAAGTAATATTGGAATGACCATTGCTACAAGTGGGGTCCCTCAATTTATCAAAACGTGTAGCTATGGTCCTTTTCGCCAACTTCATCAAAAAATTGTCAAATGGGTTAAAGTTGAGGGACAATTTCTCCAGTTAGATTAAAGTTGAGGGACCAATGGTAATGAATTTTAAGTTGAAGGACCATAGCTGCACGTTTTGATGAGTTGAGGGACCAATGGTAATCGAGTTTTAGTTAATGGACCATTGCTTCAATTCAGTTAAAATTGCACCAATTGAGTTAAAGTTAAGGGACCATTGCTACAATTTACTCTATAAAAATATGTAGAGAAAAATAAATACATATGTTATAATAATTACAACATATGTATAAACATTACGTGACAGTAAAACAGTGACTTGCAAGTCTTTCTCTTTACAAAGAAAATACAGCTGAATATGCCCCGAAGAATGGAAAGAGTAAAGTTGCATAGAAATTAATTATGCACATTATTTTTCTCTCTATTTTTATTTGATTTTTCCCTCAAATAATAAGTCGAATTTCCATCCCATTTTGGTGCGCATTTTCTCATTCAAAAAAATACAAGTGAAGAAATGTTGCCTTATATGATGAATTTGAAGACGTGCTAACGCGATGAAACTACAAAAATGCGTAACTAATGAAGTAGGAAAAGAGAAGAAAAACCATGAAGACCAAATTCGAAGAATACATTAGACAATCACCAGTCTCAAAAGCAAATATTGTGAGAGAATAGGCCAACAATATATCAAACTTACATTAAGAATATCTCTTCAAAAGCTAAATGCAATTTAAATCCCCAGACTCACCTACACAACGGAAATTCTTTGTTCACTAGTCGCTACGCTTATTCATGAACAAATTCAGTCCATTCAAGCTAATTAAAGGCCCTTTTATGGAGAACTTCATAATCTATAAGATATAGGTAAGGAGGCGAAACGAAGATGTTGATCGTTGTGTTATATTAATGAAATTCTGAGCCTCTACATTTACCCTAACTTATGTTACTATTTATTTATTTGCACAATTAATTCACATTCTCATTCCCTGGTTGTTGGTTTAAATTGTGCATGCTTCTATCCAAACCATCATCAGGCAAGGCCCCACTTCGTTTAACCATCAAATTCCTCTTTTATGAATTTTTTTCAGTAAAACGTTGCAATGAGATATATAATTAACTTGTTGGAAATCATGTTGGTGTAGTCTTACAACCATTTAGCACTCAAGTGCACTTCATCTTCATGTGTTGGTTTTGATTAAAACACTCTAAAAACATGGGACGCATTAGAAGTGGGAGACACCAAGAGGGACCCACCAAAAGCATTGATACTTTAGTAGCAAGCGGCATGGAGGTAGGCTTGCAAGCAAGCATGTCAAATTTTTGAAGGAGATCATGAGCATATTTGAGTTGATTGATGTGAACATCAGTGGAGTCACGTTGAACTTGTAATCCCAATAGACCTAGATCTTTGAAACTGTCGGCCAAGGAGTGCAGTAAAATGAGTGAGAAGAGTAGGAGAGCTGCCAGTGACAACAATGTCATCAATATATAGTAACAAGTAAGTAGTAGAAGACGCATGAGAAAAATAAACAGAGAAGAATCAACCTAACTATAATGAAACCCAATGTAAAGAAAAAGGAACTAATCTGTTGGAACCAACTATGGGGGTTTGTTTGAGATCATATAGAGATTCCTGAAGATCACAAACATAATGCGAACGAGCATGATCCACGAGCTGGGACCAACTATGGGGGTTTGTTTGAGATCATATGGAGGTTGAGTCATGTAGACATATTCTTGAAGATAACCTTGCAGAAATGCATTTTTCACGTCTAACTGACAAAGCGGTCAGGCTCTGGAAATAGCAAGACGAGTTATTATTCATATGAAAAAAGTTTGTAAAGCAAATAGTGTTGTTACAATAATCTTTTGCCTATAAAATGAGAGCATACTGAGGAAGGAAAAAAGAGAGAAAAGAAAAGAAGAGAGAGGAGAGGAAGAAGAGAAAGAAGAGAGATACAGAAGAAAATATCAATGAGCTGGGATAGAGAGGAGAGAAAATAGTGAGAGTTATCTTTGTACTCCTATTATTTCACATAATCAAATAAAGTACTATTGTTGCTCTGAGGATGTACGCCGTACGCACACTTGCCGAACCTCATAAATATTGTGTCTTATTTACTCTATGTTCCTCTACACACATACCGTTAATTTTACAACACGTTATTTGCATGAAAAGCTCTCACCTAAGTGGAAAACGCTACACAGAATCCAGACCCAAAACAATGGATCAAGATGACACCCTTCTTAGGTATGTCCATTTTTTCATCTATTTTTTGTCTCTCCCACCGCGCCAGAAGAGCCCCACCAAATTCCGGTGAGAATTGAAATTTACAACGACTTGTAGTCGTCACGAGATAACTCATACCTGAAAAATGGTTTCCAGAGATCCAGATAATCTCATCAGACTTGGAAACCCAGATCGCATCGTTCTCGACAAATCTTGAGGACCCACGGTAATTCTAGCTTTGAGTTTTATGCTATTCGACTTGGTGCCTATGGCCACCATCTTTTGATGGCATTGCAGTTCTCTGTTAGATGCTAACATCTTCATCGTCCCTAATTTTGTGACTTCCCATCTAATATTCAACGCGGGAAGCGCTATCACCATTTTTTGTGTGAAGAGATCGATGACGACAAAGGTTTTTTCTAGTTTTGTTCTGCTGGCAAATTCCCGTATCCCAGCAGCGAGCTCTAATATCCTACAAGGCCTTCTAAAGCTCACATGAAGAATTGTAGTAGCTAAAAATCTCAACAACATGTTTCTCTATGGTGTTGAGCATCAATGACATAACAAGTTGATCCTTGCAAAGCTATGCCCTGTATGTAGAGAAGGAGATGTCTGGAGCTTCCACACTTCCATTTACAAACCCTAATTTCCCTTTGCCTCCAAGAGCTAGTGGCACACTTGAGACCAAGGAAGATAATTAAACTCGTTCAAGATAACTGAACACAAATGTTGATTGGTGTCAACCTCGACGTCTGAGAAACTTAAAGGAGAGGTATACGAGATGCCACCCTCAATGTTTACTGAATCTTCTTCATCCATGGCTTACGGTTGAAGGAAAGATGGAGTGGAAAAAAATGGCCAGAGGCAAGTTACAAATTTTTTTGGTTTAAAGTTTCCATGTATATTTTATAATGATGTTCAATTTACAAGAGACCGGCTATATATGAGAAGAGAGAAGAATGAGATATGGGAGGGATGTCTGCTGCAAGCAGCCGACAAGAATGAAGAAGGCATGTTGCCTACCTAATCTAAACCTTACACAAAGACTTTACACCAATCAGTCACCTCCCTTAATTCAACGGAAAGCTGATTTACAATAATACATTAAGCCTTACCCTAGAGATTTACCCCAGAGATCACCTTTGGTAGCTGACTCTAGAGATCGGGAAAGAACACTTCAAAAACACACTTGCTGACCATGAACTCAAATTCAAAGATAACATGGATAAGGTGTTGAGATGGAGAAAAGCTCTTACAAAATCAGCAAATTTGTTTGGGCGGCTGATAGGGATTTTTACAACCTGCAAAAGTAGGGATAAACACACTTAAAAATACTTGCAAGAGTACAAGGTTGTTGTACTATAGCAGCTCAACGAAGGTCGTTCTCTACCGGGATTGAATGAATAATTTATGTTAAACCAAATCTTAATTAACTATTAAAAAACAAAGTTTGGAAGAGGGTGATTTTATGACCTAAAATATTAAAAACGAATTGAATTAAAAAAAATTAAATAAATTGGCAAAGTAAAGAAAACAAAAGAAAATAGTTTTGAAAATAAATTTAAGCACTAGGGTTCCATTGTCACCTTAACAATTATACATAGTTCTTCCAATTACTTATGACTTACACATGCTTATTTTGAAGGTTAGGTTTTCCTAAAGTATGCCCTACTTGAAACCTCCAACGTAGAATGTATATCTAACATGCAACCTATCCGTGGCGTCCAGATCGAATGTGAACATGCAAGACTCATTAAGTTTTATGAAATCCTTTTGAAAAACCATATAACCCTTAAGACGTGTCGTCCATCCTAAGAAGTTACACATATTAACCACAAGAAGCGTTAGTCAATTCCAGGGATAGCCCTTCGCAAAAATTGCATCAAATTACTTTTCTAAATATCCTAAAAGTGGCCAATCATCAAGACAATTAGATAGTTTAAATACAGTGATTAATAACTCAAAACCTGCATGCATAGTATCATAAGTAAATTGAAAAGAAACTACATATTCTTTCTAAGACTTGTGGCCTTGCCCTAGCAAACAAAACTAGTTAGGAATAACCATAAAACAAAATATTATTAAAAATATGGATAGAAAACACCTTAAAAATAAATTTGAATCGTCAAAAGCTCTCTAAAGCCAAAGTAGTGCGTTCTCCCCAAATTGATACATTCCCCTAATCGAATGGTTAAATAGCCTTATTTATACTACTTCAAAAAAAAATCCTACCTAGAAAAGGTCTTAGAATAAGACTAGGAAACATAATAGAATAATAAAATAGAAAATAAAAGGTTTCCTATTTGAACTAAAATTCAGACTTCTCATAAGAAAAAAAACCATCTTTTGACCGACCAAATAAACTCTTATTTGGTCCTAAAAGGTCTCTTTTGAAATCTGAAGACGTCCTCTACAAATCCTCAGAAGAAAGTTTCTTCAAAATATGCCATCTTGACCTTCAAAATACCCAAAACGTCCAAAAAGTCAATCTGGGAAAACTGCGCTAGGTCTTTATTTCATCGCCACAGTTAGACCCGGCATTTTGGACCCAACCCATTAACCCGACTCGACCCGACCCGTTAATATTAGTATTTGGGTGGATGCTTAACGCGTCGGGTCGCTAACACCCGTTAAATAACGGGTCACTTTGGGTCAACCCGTTAGCACCCGTTAGTTGAGGATGTTTTAGTAATTTCATTAAAGTCTTAATAACAAAAAATAAACTCTATGCAAAATAATAATAATAATAATTGTTAACGGGTCTTAACGGGTGAAACGGGTGACTCGTTAATTTAACGAGTCAGGTTTGAGTGACTCGTTTACTTAACGGGACGGGTTCGGGTGACTCGTTAATTTAACGGGTCGGATTGAACCTGACCCAAACCCGATAAACCCGACCCGTTTACTGGTCTAGCCACGGTCAAACGGCTTGGTAGAAAAATATGAAACTTTGATACAATCATCTAGAAAGACTCATGAACATCCTCCAACTGGAATCACTCCAAAATTGATCTGTTTGATCACTTTTTGCTCTAGAGGAAGCCGAATGTCCTACTTTGAAAATATAATCTAAAATATCAAAATTCTACTAAAATAACCAATAAACTATAACTAAGATTAGCGTAAAATATATAGTATAATTTGGACTCATCAAATGCCCCCAAACTTAACTTTTTGCTTGTCCTCAAGCAAAACAAAACTAGAAAACAAAGATAAAACTAGCAAACTAGAAACTTACACAAAAATGGACTAAGACACAAAAATTTCACTTTCAAGTTGCAATCCATAGAATACGTTAAAATTAGAACATCTTTCCAAAAGTTCCAACTAATCCCACCACAGAGTCTAAGCCATTTAGAATCAATTAGAAAAGAATTCATGACTTCCTTTGGTGTAAAGTGAATCAACATAGTTACGGAAACTTGACTAAAACTCTTAACTCTCGTCCTTTTTTATTTCACTCATACTAAATTGAAACATGACTATTTTTTTCGTTTTTTTTTTCTTCAATTTTTTTCTCTTTTTTTTTCATTTTTTTTCAGTAACTGTAGTGATTGTGCAATGTTAGTTCACTTAAGCTTTCTATCCAACTCATGTTGCAAGTTTTAAGTCAATGACTCCCAAACCACAAAGACTTTAGGGCACTAGGTGTAGAACACTCTTAAGGACTTATTAACTCAAGCTAAAAAGGCTACGAAACCTACTAACCACCCTGCCCCATGCCAAAATTGTACCGTTTTACGCAACCAACTAACCACCCTCCAAATTTTTAAAGTATAACTCATGAATTAGTGTATAAGCAACAATAAATATAAAAGAATCTACTGTGGGATTAACCTTCACCATGTCCATTCATTCTAAGTTTTAAAATAATATATGGATATTAACTTAAAAACGAAATTTTTTAACATGATTCAAAAATAAAAATTTAAAAATTTAAAATTTTTATTTTCCACCCCCAAACTTAAATCACACATTGTCCTCAAGGTGTGAAAAATAAAATAAAATCAATGAAACAACTTAAAAAGAAAATTAAATATTAAAACAAAACTTAACTAAACAGAACAACAACCAAAAGAAAAAGGACAATATAAATAAATAAAGAAAGAAAAGATGTGAATGCACCTGGTTTGAAAAAAAATGACCCTGGCGATGGACATTGGGCCTGATGCAAAGAAACCCGGAGCAAGAGCGGCAGCCATTGGAACCAAAAGACTGGTCCTTGAAAAAAAAATCCATGCACTTATTTGAAAACCAGCCCACGTGATTACATTTGAAACCAAAAGTAATGGGATGTAGCTGATCATGTGATGTCTGATATACTGATTTTGAATGAACAGCTACTAACATATCAATTCTTGTGCATTTGTGCAGCCTTGTTGGGAAGGGTTCTGATGGCACATTAACTTGGGGAAGAGAAGATTGTGGGGAAATTATTTCCTCTTGGGCATGACTGGCTGGCAGATTGCTCCTCTGTTTCTACACCAATTTCCTCTTGATCATCATAGCTTTTCCCACAGTTTATTAATGGTTGAATCTGAAATCCTAGATTAATTCTTTCAATGTACAACTCAACTGATTCCAACAATTTAGAGAGTTTGTCTTCCACCGAAAGCTTTTGTGGCACGTTAAACTTCTCAAAATATTGCTTTAGATGCTTTTTCAAACTTGGAGTGTATAACTCTAAATAGGGATTGTTCCAATGTCTTTTTGAGTCATCTCTCATATCAATATGCTTCTGGACAAACTCATGAAAATATTTTCTCTCAGTACATCGCAAAATATCATGGGTCTTCAAACAATAAAGAGCACAAATTGTAGGTTTAAATCCATAAAAACCCCATTCTGCAAATGTGACCCATAAAGGCAGTCCTCCTTGTTGTATATTGAATCCAGGATGAGGAGCAAATTCCATTGTTGGACAAATTGTAACCTAAAAAAAAAAATCAAGTAAATAAAAGGTTATGTACAAAAGTAATTAACTAATAATATGATAAACACAAATTATTTAAAACAAGCCCTGGCAAGGGCGCCAATTTCTTTATAGGGATTTTTACCACCTGCAAAAGAAATAAAAACACATACTTGCAAGAGTACAAGGTTGTCGTAGTATAACAGCTCAAGCAAGGTCGTTCTCCACGAGGATTTAATGAATAATTTATGTTAAACCAAATCTTAATTAGCTATTTAAAACAAAGTTTGGAAGAGGGTGATTTTATGACCTAAAATATTAAAAACGAATTTGATTAAAAACAATTAAATAAATTGGCAAAGTAAAGAAAACAAAAGAAAGTAGTTTTCAAAATAAATTTAAGCACTAGGATTCCGCCGTCACCTTAACAATCCTACGTAGTTCTTCCAATTACTTATGACTTACACATGCATATTTTGAATGTTAGGTTTTCCTAAAGTATGCCCTGCTTGAAACCTCCAACATAGAATGTATATCTACATTCAACCCGTCTGTGGCGTCCAGATCGAATGAAGACGTGTCGTCCATCCTAAGAAGTTACACATATTAACCACAAGAAGCATTAGTCAATTCCAGGGACAGCCGTCCGCCAAAATTGTATCAAATTACTTTTCTAAATATCCTAATGGTGGCCAATCATTAAGACAATTAAATAGTTTAAACACATTGATTAATAACTCAAAACCTGCATGCATAATATCATAAGTAAATTGAAAAGAAACTAAATATTCCTGTTAAGGCTCATCGCCTCGACCTAGCAAACGAAACTAGTTAGGAATAACCATAAAACAAAATATTATTAAAATATGGATAGAAAACACCTTGAAAATAAACTTGAATCATCAAAAGCTCTCTAAAGCCAAAGTAGTACGTTCTCCCCAAATTGATACGTTCCCCTAATCTAATGGCTAAATAGCCTTATTTGTACTACTAAAAAATAAAATCCTACCTAGAAAAGGTCTTAGAATAAGACTAGGAAACATAATAGAATAATAAAACAGAAAATAAAAGGTTTCTATTTAAACTAAAATTCGAACTTCTCAGAAAAATTATCTTTTGACCGACCAAATCAACTCAGAAGGAATCTTCTTCAAAATATGCTATCTTGACTTTCAAAATACCCAAAACGTCCAGAAACATCAATCTGGGAAAGCTGTGCGCTGGATCTTTATTTCATCGCCACGGTCAAACGGCTTTGTAAACAAATATGAAACTTTGATACAATCATCTTGAAAGAATCACGAACGTTGTCCAATTGGAATCACTCCAAAATTCATCAATTTGATCACTTTTTGCTCTAGAGGAAACCGAATATCCTACACTGAAAATATAATCCAAATTATCAAAATTCTACCAAAAATAACCAATAAACTATAACTAAGGTTAGGGTAAAATATATAGTATAATATGGAATCATTAGTGGCCATTCACGGTCGGCGGGTATTTTTCTGACCTCTATATACTTGCAAACGTAACATTCAAATGTAAATTAAGCTTAATATTTGCTTCAATTCACAAACATAACATGAATATATAATATTTGGGTATTATTCACTCACAATTATTATAGGAAAACTTGTTTGTGCTGTATTTGTTATTAGTATGTGAAACATTTATAATTTTTTTTTAATAAAAAAACCTAGAGTCTCTGGTAGTTTGCTCACAAAATTATTATTGTATTAGTACAAGGCGTACTGCACTGGCGGAGCTAAGGTGGGGGCAATGGGATTCCTTGACCCCAATAACCTTGTGGCCAAACAAGAAGAAGAAGAAGGAGTTGATAAAGTTTATTTGTGTTTGTTTGGTTAGTTTCTTGGGGTTTAGAACTTGACAGAAAAATGGAACAAAGAATGCAGAGATGTTGGACGACTACAAGGTTGTGCAAATTGCATCTACCATCACTTCATTTAATAAGGAATGTTTGTAGGGTTTGGTGCATTGTCAACTCCCAAAACATCTTTTAAGAGTGTGGGGGACAAGAGAACTTAAACAAATATTACACCCCTTCTCTTCCATATTTGATCCTAGCCCTTCATTTGGGTTTTAAGTGATCTAATCTGGAGTGTACACTTGTCACACCCACACACACATACAAAGCATTTAAACTGAAAACTAGCTATTGGGACTAAACCCTTATTTTCTTTTTTCTTCTTCGATGCAACATCAACTCATCCATTGGAGCTCCACTTGCTGCCATCGATCCTTGGAACTAGAAGCAGTTTAGGGTCCAAGAAGAGCTGCTGCTCCATTTGTTAGCCATCACTCCATCAGCGCATCTTCTCCCCTGCTAAATCTTCTCACCACCGTGAATCTACCGCTTGGCAGCCTACAAATTGTTAGACCCGCGTTTTTAGCCTGCCTTGTCCAGTAATGGAAGCTCAACTTTTGACCCCATTATCTTAAATTTCTAGCTCCGCCACTACGTACTGGGCTATAATTTAGGTATCAGTCGAGCTATAATGTTAAAGACAAATAGAGTACGACAAAATGAGATGGTTTCTTCTGCATCTGTATGTTTCTGTTTATATATATCAACTTTTTTATCAAACATATGTTGGAGAATAGGATCTCACATCCGTCATATGATAAAATAATATACAATTACTATATGGGAGCTTCCACCCCCAGTATCATCAAGACATTTTGTGATAAAGTCCAATACCTAGCAATAGGAGGTTAAGTTGGGACAATATCGGCAATGTTGGTGATGGACTATGTTGAGCCTATAAAGTTTATCAACACATAGCTCAATGCCATTCATTTATATTATTAATGCACTACTACAAAAGGGAATATCAGTGGCGCTATAAAACCGACAAAAAAAACTACTTACTGTCGGATATTTGGTAAAAAACCGACATTAAATCGTGCAATATCGCATATCTAAACCGACGTCAATACTACCGTCACAAAAGGGTATTGGCGTCGCTTATCCACCTTAATCCGCCACTAAGAAGGAAAGTATTATTAAATAAATAGAATAACAGCGTCGCTTGAAAGCGACATCTTCACTCAATGAGACGTCAGTTTAAACCGACATTAACTAATATATAAATAATTAAAATATCAAATTTAGTGTCACTTAAACTGACACTACATTAGTAAAATAAATAAAATAGTGAAAAAAACGTCGCTTATAAGCGACACTAGTCCTATTAAAAATAAAGAATTTACTAACCTTCACGTCAGTGAAGTACCAAAAAAAAATTAAAATATCATAATTAATGTCGCTTTAAACCGACACTAATTTAGTGAAATAAATAAAATACTGAAACTAACGTCGCTTATAAGCGACACTAGCCCTATTAAAAATAAAGAATTTACTAACCTTCACGTCAGTGAAGTACCAAAAAAAAATTAAAATATCATAATTAGTGTCACTTTAAACCGACACTAATTTAGTGAAATAAATAAAATACTCAACCTAACGTCGCTTATAAGCAACACTATAATTAAATATTCAAGCCTACGTCGCTTACAAGCGACACTAGAAGCGACACTAGACTTAAAAAAATCATATTTCAAATTTGCCCCGCCAGTTTTTATTACCCAGTTTTTATTAGTTTTTATTACCCATCAGTTTTTATTAGTTTTTATTACCCATCAGGTTTTATTAGTTTTTATCTCATAATTCTAACCAAAATAACCTTTATAAGACATGTCAAAAATTAACAAAAACTCATAACATTTTATATTTCACATAACATCCACAATAACAAACACCAAATCTGACATAATAAATACAACATACAAAAAAAATAGAAACTATTAAAGTTAGCACAAGTGTCATACATATCCGACAAGAATGCAAACCACACTACTCAAGAGAACCAGAGCTCAAATGTGACCCCGTTCCTTCACGAGTTCTTTCTCGAGGTCCTTGAGATGCTTGTTGAGATCCTACTTGTGATCCAATAAACCCCGCCATGTCAACATCTAATACACTACCTGCAAGCATTCCAGCAAAACCTCCAATTTGAACATCCGGGCAAGTCCCATCATGAGAAGCCATCTCAGGTCGATATACAAGCATTTGATATGGCAGATGCTGCATGTATGACATAGGTAGCTGCTGCATGTAAGCCATAGATGGCTGCTGCATGTATGCCATGGGCTGTGTCGGATACATCGGATATAGAGGTTGCTGATTATAACCTGCATACGGATATACAGGTGCACCAGGAGGCTGATTTTGGGGTGACTGTTGGGTTCCCTGTGGGCATGGATGTGGAGGAGGAGGCTGACCCAACCGTGAATGTTGGGATCCTGGGCTATAAGGTGTTGGCAGCAGATATTTTTGCAGTAACAACGTAACCAGTTGGTTATATTGGTGCTGCTCATTGCGTGTTTCTGCAAGCTTCAACTCTACCTCTGCCACCCGTTTAGCACTAATTTCTTGCTCCCTTCTTAATTGATTGTTCTTAGACAACAACAATGCCATTGAACTCTGGGACGATCTTCTGGAAGAATTAGAAGTAGAAGTTGAGGAAGATGCATACGACACCATATCCGGAGTCATCCCATGTCCATATCCTTGTACTCTATTATGTCGCTCAGGACCCATCGTTTCCACATAAACGTGGGTCCTAAGCTCATCACTATCTTCTTGCCCGGACTCGATCATAGTTTGAATATTTTCCTCCATAATTACCTTGCAACAAAAATTTTAAAAATAAGAATTGAACTATAGATAATAATATTTAATAACAATAATATACTACAAATCCAAAATTAATTACCCCAGTGCGCTCCGACGTTTCATCAATCCAAGAGCGATCCTTCTGAGTATGACAATGACGAAAAAACGTAACCAGATTTGCCTCCTTCCCAGTTTTTTTTCGCTATATTTATAAGTCAACAATAACAAATTTCAACAACCAGAAATTAAAAATAAATTATAAGTCAACAAAATAAAAAATTACCGCAACCAGAAATTAAAAATAAATTATAAGTCAACAAAAAAAATTTCACCAAACAGAAATTAAAAACAAATTATTACCAATAATATTTGCGTCAATTGAAACCGACGTAATCCTGACATGTCAGTGCACTTGGATGTGGCGTCTTGCAGTCCCTGCCTACTTTATGTCGCTTAAAAGCGACACTATTATTTAAAAATATTAAAATGGATTCTTACGTCGCTTTAAAAGCAACATCAATATTTAAAAACATTAAAAAGTATTCTTACGTCGTTGAAAAGCGACGCTAGTATTTAAAAACATTAAAAATTATTCTTACGTCGGTTTAAAAGCGACACTATGATTTAAAAATATTAAAAATTATGCTTACGTCGGTTTAAAAGTGACACTAGTAATTATGCTTATGTCGGTTAAAAAGCGACACTAGCATTTTAGTGACGCTTATAAGCGATAGTAAAACCGACGTTATATTCAATTAGTGTCGCAACAGTCTAAATCGTCACTATATGAGATTAAACCGACACTACCCACTGACACTATAAACTCCTTTTGTAGTAGTGATGTTTTTTTTTTAATTTTTTTTTATGCTTTTGAACTTGTAGGCATGAATCTAAATTTATTCAAAACATTGTTGAAGAGATTTCGGTATGAGTTTTAGGTAGTACCTATCTGAATGTGGCGAAGTACCCAGTTAGAATAGAGTTACGTGTTCGTGATACATATAAACTTTTGAATGTTGGAGCAAATGATGTTCGCATGATAGGAATATGGGGGACCAGAGGGATAGGAAAGACTACAATTGCTAAAGCTGTTTATAATTTAACTGCCCATGAAATCGAAGGAAGTCGTTTCTTGGAAAGTGTTAGAGAAAAATCAATGCAATATGGAGGCCTAGTGAAACTCCAAAGTTACCTTCTTTATCAAATTATAGGGGTGAAGAAATTAAAGTTGACCAATGTCGATAACGGAATCAATGTGATCAAGAAAAGGTTGAGTCATAAGAGGATTCTCCTGATACTTGACGATGTCAATCAATTGGACCAATTAAATAAGTTAGTTGGAGGGTGTGATTGGTTTGGTTCTAGTAGTAGAATTATCATAACAGCAAGAGATAAATATTTGCTAAATGCTTATCAAATTAAGCTAATATACAAGGTCAAGGAGTTGAATCGTCATGAAGCTCTTGACCTCTTCATCAGTTGGAATGACTTCACACAGACTAGACATTTAAATGATGATTATGTAAAAATAGCAAAATCGGTAGTATGCGATGCTAAAGGCCTTCCATTAGTTTTGATTGTTTTAGGCTCACATCTTTGTGGTAGAAGTACAGATCAAATGAAAGTTGTATTAGATGGTTACAAAAGAATTCCTAACCAAGACATTCAAGAAATTCTCAAAATAAGTTACAATGCACGAGAAGATTCGGTGAAAGAGGTTTTCCTTCACATTGCAAGTTTCTTTAAAGGGAAAAATAAGAATAATGTGATACCAACACTAGAGGGTTGTGACCTTAACCCGAAGTACAGCATTGAAGTACTCATAGACAAGGCTATGATAAATATTAAAGGAAATAATATTTGGATGCATGACTTGTTAGAAGAGATGGGTAAAGAAATCGTTCGTCAAGAGTCACC
Organism: Crataegus laevigata; assembly: GCA_963580275.1. Classification (NCBI taxonomy): domain Eukaryota; kingdom Viridiplantae; phylum Streptophyta; class Magnoliopsida; order Rosales; family Rosaceae; genus Crataegus; species Crataegus laevigata. The sequence goes on from OY756941.1 coordinate 10,039,436, forward strand.
AAATGAGCATAGTGAATGTAGTAGATTATGGCACGATGATGTTTACCGCGTTTTAACAGAAAATAGCGTAAGCAAAGTATGCTATAGATATTACCTAGTACTATTTCTACATCGTAAATAACTTGTTTGTTAATAACACTATTGCGTTTACATACTAGGGAACAAACAATATCAAAGGGATCATGGTAAATTTGGTTGAACCAGATGATGAGATATGCTTTAGTGCTAAAAGCTTTTCAAAGATGAAAAATCTACAACTTCTTTTCATATGTAATGCATGCTTTCCCGGAGATCACGTTGCTTACCTCCCTAATGAGCTGAGGTTACTTGATTGGCCTGAATGTCCGTTACAAGCTCTGCCATCCGCTTTCAATCCAAGAAAACTTGTTGAACTCAATATGCCTAGTAGCCGCTTGTTATTAAAAGTACAACACCAGCCCAAAGAGCCAAAAGACAAATGGATCCAGCCTATACACAAAGAAAGATTCACGCACATGCTAGAGAATTCTAGCAAAGTTCAAGTTGGTGGAAGAGTCTAGAAGAATGGTGAGGATTCCACCAACACGCAAGACTAGTGTAGATAATTCTAACTTAGGAAAGTAGTGAAATTATCTAGATATCTTTAGCATCATGTTTCTATGCTTCTCCAAGGTTTCATCCATACCTATAAAAGGAGAAGGCATCCACACCATTTGTATCAACAATAAACCAATCAAGAAGAAAGTAGCCAAGTAAGAAGCAAGTAGGCAACCAAGTGAGAGTGAGAAGTAAGAGTAGTCTTGTGAGGAGTGTGAGTAGTCTAGAGTGTGTCTCTAGAAAGAGTGAGTGTCATAGCTTCTAAAGAGTGTCCTTGAGAGTTCGTGTGTTGTAATATTTTGTGTGTGTAATACAAGTAATTTGTTTACTTGTGTTGTCTCTCCAACATTTGGTTAGAGTTGTGTACTCTAGTTTTTTCCTCAACACTTGTTGCAATTGGGAGAGGGGTTGAAGGTACTTAAAATTATTTTCATCTGACGGTATCTTCTTACTTTAAAAAAAAAAAAATTATGGTTTAAGTTTCTTAAATAGATTATCATTTGATCGTATTTTTTACTCTCTATTTTTGTCTGATAGAGGTTACAAAATCTAAAATCGACAAATCTGGAGAGCTGCATATTCCTAATAAAAACCCCAAACTTCTCTGGGATTCCGAACTTAGAAATCTTGAACCTCGAAGGCTGTACAAGTTTGGTTGAGGTTGATCATTCGGTTGGATTCCTTCAAAAGCTTATTCGCTTGAATCTTAAAGGATGTTGTAACCTTACATTATTTCCAAGAAGTATTAACTTGAAATGTCTCGAGTCTACATACCTTGGTGATTGTGGAAAGCTTGAGCATTTCCCTGAAATTTCTGGAAAGATGGGATCTTTAACATGGATGGATGTATCTCGCACTGCCATCAAAGAATTGCCTTCATCAATTGGATATCTCACTGGTCTTCAAACTTGACTTATACTCGGATGTGAAAACCTTACTACTCTGCCATTCAGTATTTATGAGTTGCAGCATCTAAAGGTTGTTTATCTCCATGGATGCCCAAATCTAGTCACATTTCCAAGTAAGGCGACATTTGAATTATCATCGAGTGCAGAACCTGGTCCTTTGCTGCTTACAACGAACTCAAACAGTTCACTTAGCAACTGTGGCTCTTTATTGCTTCGAAAACTGGAGGAGTTTGATATCAAAGGAGGCAATTTATCAGAAATTAATTTCCTTGGTACTCTTGATAGTGTCTCTACCTTATTCAGACTTGATCTATCAGGAAGTAATTTTCTTACTTTATCGGTAAGCATTACCAGATATATTAGCTTGAGGATACTTGACTTGCATGGCTGCAAAAGGCTTGAGGAAATTCCAGAAATTCCACCAAAAGTAGGGTGGCTAGATGCGAGTGGTTGCATATCATTGGAAAGGTTTTCGAAATTGTCAAACATAATGGAATCTAAAGAGTTACAGATGATTTCTTGGATGGACTTGTCCAATTGCCGGAGACTGTTTAACAATTTGGCTCGTGATGGGGAAAAGATGAAAAATAGTTCAGTGAATGATCAGGCTTCCCCCTTCTCTGATTTCCTTCTGATGTCTTCTCAACAATCTAAATTCCAGGTCGTATTTCCAGGAAATGAAATTCCAAAGTGGTTCAGCTGTCATAAGGATTTGGAGGAGCTTGGAAGACATTGTGAATTTTATTTTGAAATTCCTGAAAATTTCAAATGGGAGAACAAAGGATTGGCTCTCTTTAGGAATTAGAGATTGATCCAATTGATCTAATAGAAGCCCAATAGCTTAGAGTCGCATCACCCCAGCTGTTCATCTTCTTCTCTTTTCTTTTTTTCCATTTTTATTTTTCAAGTTTTTAATTATATAAAAACAAATCCAGATGGACGAATCGATCTCGCATTTCAGATGTTTTATCTCTCATCTTCATTCCTGGGTTTGCAAAAATTGGAAGCCGATCAGAAATCATGGAAGGTGCCCAAGCTCTGGTGGCGAATCTGATTTCATAATCACCTACCTTTAACCCCGATAACTGTTGTACCATTGAACAAATACAAGAGAGAAATCGTAGAGAGATGAAAAGAAAATGAAAAATTATGGGCTGGGTTTTTGACAATTAATACGACTAGGTTCTCTCTTAGAAGCAAAAGATTAAAGTAAATGTGAAGATGACAACAAACGATTAGAGTGAAAGTGAAGATGACAAAGCAAGAAGCGACACGAATGCTTTCAAATTGTCTAAATGGAGGGCTGCTTGGGGTTGGGGATGGCGGAGCTGCTAGGTTCGTTCTTATTGGCTGGTTTTTTAATGAATTTTAAAATATTTGTTAAACTTTATTTTGGACTGTGTGTGATAAAAACCCTAAAAACTAACATCACATTTTTCTGACTAGTTGCAAGAACGTTACAACTAATGATGTACTTAAAAAAAAGAGTATTGTTACACTTATCATCGATTCGTACAATCAATTGTACCATTTTTCTAATATAGGTAAGGCTGCCAACGCATATGGGTCTCATTCCTATTAGAATGATGATACAAATGATGGTACAAATGGATGGTAAGAATAACATTTTTGTTAAAAAAAATTGTTTTAAAGAGTTAATTCCCTATTAATAAATATTGTACTGTTGTAGGCCTAATTTACTAAACAATATAAAGAACAAAGAGAGGGTGTGATGAGGCAACAAGAGAGAAGATAGAGACGTGTAATTGTGAGGTGTGTATTATGCCACTCCATTATGGCTTTATTTATAGTAGTAGACAAGGTAAATTCCTTACCCAATAGGATTACAACTCTAATCGGATAATATCTAGCCTAAGAGATATAGTAGAATCCAATGAGTATATCTTAGATATGATAGGATTTACACAATCACATTCCTAAACTAATAAGACTGTAACACTCCCCCTTGAGTGTGCAAATACTTAAACAAAACATCACATCAGATCTTCAGCAGATGAAGTAGATCAGTTAACGAAGTCATTGACACAACAAATGCGAGTCTCAAATAAATGAAAGTATGCATTAGTAGTAAAACTCACAAAACCTTGCTATATGGTAAAACGTAAAGTAGGTGGAAAACCCATAGACTAAGGAGAAAAGTGAGAAGTATGCATAATGTCAAAAACAAATGTCATACGAGACGAAAGTAGTAAGCCTCAAAACAGTATGATTATCCTGTGATTGGTGCCTCATCAAAACCTCGTTGGGTAGCAAAAATTCAGTGGGAAAAGTGCTCCTAATCGTAAGGAAAAGAATACCATAAGATCAAGCGAGTATGCTTCTGGATACTCCCCCTGAGTTTGACATAACTTCCAAATAAAAGAACTACAAGTTATTTAGGTTAGAAAGTTTACGCATATTGATTCCTTGGACGAGCTTTAGAAAAGTAATCTTGGGCTTTGTGAAAAGGTCGGCTAGGCTGTCCTGTGAATAGATTTGCTCGACTTCAATGTTCTAATGTTGCTGTTGCTAGCGAGAATAAAAAAAACTTTGACGCAATGCTTGGTGCTGTCTCCTTTGTTGTATATGCTCTTCAATTGATAAACATATACATCATTGTCTTCAAAGATCATCGTAGGAACGTCAACGACTGTAAAAGATCGCTAGTACTTCGAATATATCCATGACGATTCTCAAGCAAAAGAATATCTAAGAATGGTTCGAAGAAGTTACAACTAATGATTGCTTGGTAGACCTACAAGAAATTACGGTATCTCCAATGATAAATCTCAAGGATTTGTGGCTATAGAACAAACCCAAACCTATCGTACCATTGAGGTACCGGAAAATGTCTTTAATACCATTCTAGTGTCTGCGTGTGAGTGCATTGCTGTATCTTGCCAAAAGATTTACAGCAAAGGAGATGTCGGGTCTAGTGCATTGAGTCAAGTACAATAAAGAACTAATTGCACTTAGGTATGGAACTTTACGCTCCAAAATGTCTTCCTCATCCTCCTTAGGATGGAAATGATCTCGTTTAGCATCTCAAGTACGAACAACCATAGGAGTACTCGAAGGCTTTGCTTTGTCCTCATTAAAACGTTGTAGCACCTTCTGGATGTAGTTCAATTGATATACTAGGATTCCATATGAACAGTGCTAGATATCCAGGCCAAGGCAATATTGAGTTTTCCCAATATCTTTCATCTCGATTTTCAATTTTAAGTGAGCGGCAATTTTCTTAGGCTCTTTGGGAGTTTTAATGAGATTCATGTCATCAACATAAATTACAACAATCGCAAATCCAAGATGTGACTTCTTGATAAAAACGCATCGGCATAGTTCGTTGTTCACATAACCCTGACTTATCAAACATTCACTTAGACGGCTATACCACATCTGTCCAGATTGTTTCAATCCGTAGAGTGATCTCCTCAATCGAATAGAGAGGGTCTTTCGTGGGTTAGAGCTATTTGATCCAATCAATGTTAGTGTTTTTGGAACTTTCATGTAGATTATCGTATCAAGATTCTCATGGAGGCACGCGGTTACCAAGTCCATAAGCTTACATATTCAGTTTTTTGGAAACTACCAAACGGATACGGTAATGGATCGTTATGACATCCATTACGGGATAACATGTCTCCTCGTAATCATCAATGGAATGTGTTTTGTATCACACTATTTCATTCTTCTCATTACGTTTCCTCACGAAAATTTACTTGTAACCCACGAGCTTCACATGTAGTGGTGTAGGAGCTACTGGCCCAAACACGTTGCGTTTCACAAGCGAGCTCGACCTGGATTTCTTGTTTCTAGTTTGACCACTTAGTTCTCTGTCGATATTCATCAATGGAATGTGGTTCAATGTCCATCGCTAAACACGATGCCAATTGTTACTATGTATACAAAGGCATCGTCGATGATCATCTCATTATGTTTTGAACCCTATCCAAAATCGCATAATGGAACGAAATCTCACAATTCTCGAGTGGCCGATTTACTCCGTGGACGTAGCCAATCTGGGTGAACCACGTACATCTTGTGTTTGCTTCCCTGCCTCTATCTATTTACATACTTATCTACATTGGTGACCGGAGCAATCTAGTGAAGGTCACAAACCTGACACTTTCTGTTGTACCAAAGTCCTCACTGATTTTGTGCATCAACATTTGGCGGCGTCTGTGGGAAACGACACTTATTCCTACTCTCTCCAGCTTTGTCAAGATGGTTTCCATAGTTTGTACACTCTCATTTTACCAAGCATCCCCCTCCAACATGGGGAGCAAAGGAAGCCACAGCACACAGAATGACACTCCATTTGTGCATATTGTGAGGCAGTGAAGAAAAGAACGAAAGAAGTTTGCTCTTCAAGGTAAAGTCAATGAGCTAGAGGCTCAAAACAACAAGATAGAAATGAAGAATGGGATTCTCCAGGAGCAGTATGAGAACCTCTTCGAGATGATCCACGAGGCTAGGCATGCTCAAACACATGAGCTCATCGCCCCTGTTGAAGTCAACAATCATCTGAATGCCCTCCAACACGGAGGGTCACCGATATCTAACATGGATATCTCTGATAGAGAGCAAGCTACCCATCAATGTGTTGATCAACATGAGACTCTCAACCTAGCTGTTTCTACCCGAAGTAGGAGAAATGGAGGAAGGCATCTCCTGTAGTAACGTCAAGAGAACCTCATCCACATAAGCTCAAAGATCAATGACCCAAGGGTCTCTAACTGATTCGGCCCTTTACCACAGCCCAGGCTAGCTACCAATCTACTAAAAGAGTGACATGTCCTAGAGGAACATAAAGGTATAAGGGACTCAAAGGTGTTCCGACAGACATACCCTAGAAGTCAGTACGGCGAGTCCAAGGAAAAATCACGTGCTTTTGATCAAACTTTCCTTCTTCCAATAGGCGATGAAGATTTACGAAAGAAAGCTCCAGTGGTAAGAACGTCAGGCTGAGATACCTAACTGGAATCAACATAGGCTTGGCCCTCTTTCGAAGAGGATCCTTGACACACATTTCCAAGTAAAAATGAAGCAAAAGCTTGGTTTGCAACTATATACTAGGAAGGAGGATCTGATTGAACACCTTAACCTCTTTAAGTCCACCATGGCATACCGGATGTATACTGACGAAGAACGATGTCTTCTCTTCCCCTCTACCCTCTCTGGCGGAGCTCTAAACTGGTATTGTCGTTTTTCACCTGAGATAGTAGATTCATTTGAGGAATTAAGGAAACGGTTTGTCTCTCAACACATTCTCCAAACCGATCACTTACATTCTGCGGATGACTTGCACACTATTCACCAGAAGCCAGACGAGTCACTACACAAGTATATCGATCACTTTAGCCATGAGTATTCTTGCTGTGCCGAAGCAGATGACAAAACTGCCCTCAAGGCCTTCATGGCAGGCTTGCATGACTGTTTCTTCAAGTACATGATCAATGCTAACACTTGGAAGACTTACTCTGAGGTGATGGCATAGGCTTACAACCATGCCTCTGTCGAGGTAATAACATATCAAGAGAAACCCCCAACAATCATCCCTTATCAGCAAGTCGGGAGTCGAACCTAGACCCAACGACATGAGAATGCCTCCACCTTCCAAACGGCAGCGGCGCCTCCCCCGGCTTTACCTAATGCTTCGCCAAATCGACAGACGTATCAATTTCAGGGCAAGAAGAAAGATTTCCATCCTCACCACTCTCATTTTAGTAAAAAGAGTAAAGGGCACTATCACGATAACCAAGGGTCTCGCCATGATATTGCCCGCCCCCATGCAGTCAATCCAGTGGCCCAAACACGTGTCAAGACAGACCCTACGCCAAGTTATGAGACATACACGCCCTTGAACACCACATGTGTTGCTATTTACCCCGGTATAGCTCACTTGATACCAAAGCCAAAGCTGAGGCAGCCGAATTACAACGAAGAACACAAGTGTGTTTTGCTGCTACCACGAATATAATGGTCATGACGGCGAGAAGTGTATCATCCTCCGTGACCATATCAAAGCTTTGGCACGTGAAGGAAAAATTGATCAATTCCTCATTCACCCTCAAAGGGATAATCGTAATCAAAGCAAAGTGAATGTGATATATTCCATAAGGGGTGGTGACGGGATTTTAAACCGCACAAATTTAACCCTCTTTTTGACAGATGTAGTATAGGTGTAAGTAGGGTATCGTTCTAGGCCGGGGATTAGGAGGGCTTGCTAAAACCTCTAAAATTAATATAAAAACGTAAAAACAAAGTTTAAAACACTAAACTAAAATAAAAACACTTAACTAAAATAACTCAAAATAAAACTAACAAATAAACTAAAACAAATCAAAAAACTCAAAACAACTCAAGACTCTAGAAAATACAAACTAAGCTAAAAACTCGAAACACACTAAAAATGACTCAAAATAATGAAAACAATTTAAAATAAAAACTAGGAAATTAAATAGATGGAAATTAAATTAAAAGATAAAAACTAATAAAAATTAACTAAATAATATAATATTTTAATAATGGGGGGATTGATTTTGGATGAAACGTAAATTAAACTTAACTAAATTATAAAATTGACAAAAACATAAAATAAAAGTGAAATGATAGGCAACAGATTGGCTAGAGGGTTTCTTCACACATGACACATATGCAATCTAAATTGATTTTCAGTTGTTCTTTCAATAAATTGTGAATCTCAACGCCCCAAATTAACCATGAATTGCATAAATTAATTCTCAGATTTTCCTTAAGTTAATGGATTGGATGATTGCATACGACAACCCAAAATATTCCTCACAAATTCCCTACATGAATTGCATAATAGAGATACAAGCGAGAATCATTAAGTTCTATGAAAACCATAAGCATTGACGAGGCACTTATTACTATGAATTGCATGAAACTTATGCCAAGAATTTACTAACGCGATTGTGACTAGCAACCTTCACTACTCATGAATATAAGTTCATAACGATTAGGTGAAATTCACTTATATTCTAGCATCAAATTCATGCATGTAAATTAAGTATGCATTCTTAATCGACAAACATAAATAAGTTATTAATCAAGCAGTTAAGTAAATTAAATCACAACTCAGAAATCACAACTGAAATTACCAATTCAAATTACAAATATAATCATGGTTTTGAATTATCCTCTAGCCAAAATAATTTAATTACACATATTTATAAATTAAAAACAGAAATTAAAATCATAAGTTTGGGTTCGGAGGGATTAAACCAAAATGGGGATTGTGAGGATTGTGCACTGCCACTGTGCTTGGGCTGTGCTTGGGCTTCTGTCGGCCCAAGCTGCTTCTCTCGGCTTCTTATCTGGCAGCCCTCCTTCCTCCCTTTTGTGACTTTCTCCCGTCCTCCCCTGTTTCCCGTGACTCCAGCACCTTCCTCTTTTCTGTTTTATTTTATTTTTCCTTCTGTTCTCCGCTCACTTCTCTTCGCCCAAGCTGCCCGAGGCAGCCAGCTATCTCCCGAGGCTTCCTCCCTGCTTGCACCGAGAAGCCCTCCTCAAGCAGCTGCCTTGACCCCGTGATCCTCCCTCCTAGCAGCTTATGCGCTGCCTAGTTTTCTCAGGACCTCCCCCTTTTAAGCTGCCAAAAGCAGCTTTGCCTTCTCTCTCGTGTGAGCTCCCAAGGAGCTCTTATTTCTCTGCCTTCAACCGAATGGAGGACCTCTCCTCGAAGCCTTCCTCTATTTCCTGGTTTTATTCTTATTCTCTCCAGCCTTCAAAGGATGCCCCCGAGGCCTGATTTTTTTATTTTTATTTCTTGCGGTGGACACCCCCCGAGTCTTGGTCTTCCTGCTTTTTAAGATGCCATCCATTATTCTCCTATATTTTTCTCCCCATGTGCCGTGCCTTGCTTGCCATCATTCTTTTCTTCTGCTTTTGATTTAGTTTATTACCCCACCGAATGCTTTCCACCGAGTTTTCTCTCAGTGCTTTCCATCCACACCTTACACACAAACATATTATATCAATATATATATAAATATATATTTATAAATAAAATTATAAATATATATATATATATATAAATAAATATAAATATATAAATATATATATATATATATATATATTTTATTTTCCAAATGATAAGTTTTATTCAACAAGCAAGATAGTTTAAACGAAATTATTACTTAATACTTCATTTATTCTATTTTTATTTTCTTTTCTTGAAAAACTTATAAAACATAAAAATAACGTAAATAGCTCAAAAAATAACGAACTAACTAAGAAAAGACGAGTGAATTTGATATAAAAATATATATAAATATGATCCGATCAAATACCCCCACACTTAGCTTTTGCTAGTCCTCGAGCAAAACAAAGAAACAAAAACAAAATTCAATCTAAACCTTCCAACATTTATCTCAGGGATTTCCAATGGACATGACAAATTAAAAATCATCACTTACACAGATTTTGGCAATCCATACCCTTAAGCACATACTTAATCACAGTCACCATTTATTAGTTCGCATTTAATCAATTAAAACAACATTTTGAATGTAGTAACATGCCTTAGAGAATTTACTCTATTCCTTACTAGATATGCACTCAATTTTTCGCTCAGATTTTCTGACTACACTCCCTACACTAGGTATATGTGAGAAGAATGATGTAAGCAAGGAAACGATCACTCACATATGTTATAGCAAAGAAAGCATTTTCTGGAGTTATTAATGTGCATATGAATATGATCTCATGAACGGAATGCTACTACTTAGATGCGAGAACCAGGGACACTATATGCTCATATCAATCCCAAACTCCACATATTGAACACACAACAACCAAGATAGAAGTCAAAGGGTTGTAACGGGGCTAAGGATATAGGCTTAATCAAAGGAAGGCGATGGAAAAACAAATGTTCTTAAAGAAATAGTAAGCAAAGTAATAAGGTTAACGCATAGAATTCACTTTTGAATGAAAATTCAACTCTAAACCCGAGGGGAGGATTCACACATTTTATGGCCAAATTTCAAACTCTTTTTCTTCTTTCTTTTCTTTTCACGCGTTTTTCTCTTTTTTTTTTTTTTTTTTTTTTTTTTTTTTTTTTTTTTTTTTTTTTTTTAAAGAACAAAACGTACAATTGAGCTCGAAACAACCAATCCTTCTCCCACACTTGTTTTTCTGCATAGTGTAGAATAAAATGAATTCTTTTTAAGTCATGCTCACTATTCTTTAAGAACAAGGGTACAAACAGTCCTACAGTAGGTTTGGTGCGGTTTAATGATGTTAATCAACAAAAATAGGCTAAACAAGGCTCGAGATGGGTTAAGCCTACAAAACATAAGAAAGATGGAGGGTAAGGCTTTTTGGTTAAGGTGGTTTACTAAACAACTTCATCTTGAAATGTGTTATGCAATTCAATGTCATGCTTTGAATGAAACGGATATGAGTTCTAGTATCTGGAACTAAGATGATAAAACGCCTTCTAAGTAGCAACCAAGCAAAGAATAATGAGATCATGCAACGACTTTAGAAAACAAAAACATCAAAATTAATAACTCTCCAAACAAGGTATAAGCTCAAGTCTCACAGGGATGTAGCATTAGTTTGAGTTCCTTCCTTCAAGCATGTTACAAAAACTAATTTTATCCTTTTGTGATCAAATTTAAATTCATAAACAACAACTACAACTAAGCATAAACCAAGAGCATATCAAACTTCCATCCATGTTTATAATTTTCTTTAACAGTCATGCAATTAAAAACCAAATCCTCATCATTGTGTTGGAAGGTACCTAAGACACAAACACACAAAAACAACTAAAAAAAAAAATTCTTTTTGGGTTTTTCAAAATATTTTTCAAATTTTTATGTCATTTTCGTAAGATTTCCTCAAAACACAATAAAACACACCAAAACAGCATAAAACACTAAGAAAACAAAAAGCAACAACACGGAAACAAATGAAACCAGTTCAAAGTCGAAGGTACAAAAATTTTCAATTTGGTCATTTTTTATCTTGATACCCCCACACTTAAACTAGACATTGTCCCCAATGTCAGAAAACATTAATATGCAAATAAAAATAAAATGAATAAATAATACGAAACAAAATAAAGAAAAGGGACTGAAAACTTCTCTAATTTGCAGAAAACCAAGCGATGACCCCCAAGCGTAAATTTTGTAATCAACTTCAAGGGAGGAAATAACCAAACGTTCCTGCAAAGAAAAGAAATAAATCAGTTAAGCACGCAAGCAAAATATAGAAAAATGCAAACGAAAAATAAAAATTGAAAATAAAAGACAACGAAAAGAACTAATAGGCGATCATTGGTCGTCCTTGTTGATTTTCCACAGCTTTCATCTTGAACTGGATGGGCCTCCTTCTGGCAAGTGCTCCTCAGCTTAGTTGAGGATGAATCAGCACGTTGTCTCCACATGCTTCAAGTAGTCCGGTCTCCACGCAGGTGTGGCATCTTCTTGAACTCTTGGATCAACCCAGACTCATCTGCTCTTGGGTGCACCTCAGACTCCTCCTGCTTCGTTTGTGAGGTACTTTTGTTTTTGAAGAAGTACCTCAACACAGGTTTATTTTTGAAGTGGGCTGGGAGGGGTCTGAGATGAGTACTCGAGAGCAAGACTAGGTAAGCAATCAGGATCTCACTTTCTCCACGTTCCTCAGATGAAGGAGAGGAGAAAGCATAATATGAGATACTTTTGCTTTTAACCTTTTTAATATGAAATACTTTTGCTCTGGAAGGTTTGTTTTCTGGGGTGATCCAAGGGATGAAGAACACTGAATAACTCGAAAGCTTTCTTTGGGAAGACATTATCGGAGATGAAGAGAGGTTGAGAGGTTGAGAGGTTGAGAGGTTGAGAGGTTGAGAGGTTGAGAGGTTGAGAGGGTGTGAAGGTGTGCCTTTGCTGTGGAAGGCGAAGGTCGACTATATAGAAATTTTCCTTCACAACCGGAACTGTTCCCTCACTATTTGTCGGCAGCCGATGGATGGATGAACAGTGCCCGTTACGCGCTTTCTGACAACGCGTCCGTAATTTCCGCGAAGCTGACTGCGCATACGACGAGTGACGACAAATTGGAATGATGATCTTTTGAAAATCGGGGTTCAAAACCGGGTGCGGCTCGTGGTTTTCGCAACGCTCCACGCTGCACGTCATGAGTGACGACACATCCGGACAAACCGACCCACGTGATTGCTGAGTCAAGCCCAGCTTTTGAGAAAGGAAACGGCTCTTTTGAGAAAGGAGCGTCGAGCTTTTCTGAATTGCGTGAGGACGCGTCTTCAACCTCAGAGGAGCGCCTCTTTTTGATTTGCTTCTTTTTATAGAGGCGCTAATTCTGCTTCACATCACACTTGAACTCCCTTCCTCAAATACTCTCCTCTGTAAACACTCTCTTCTGCACTTCTTAATCTTTCCGATCTCTTCTTCCGCTTCAGCAATCTTAATTTTTCCGAACTCTTTTCTTCCTCAACCCCCTTTAAAAATGTCTTGCCCTTCCGACCGTCGCCTAAACTTGAATGTCGGGGAAGACGATGACTCGTCTTCTCCGAACAACATTTGGAATCCATCCTTCATATCCCCCAATGGTCCTCTTACAGTCGGGGACACAATGATGAGGAACGATATAACCGCAACGGTGGTTGCAAGAAACCTTCTTACTCCCAGAGACACTAGGTTGCTGTCTATGCGGTCAGACGAGCTGGCTGTTCAGGACTCACTGGCTCTCAGTGTCCAGTGTGCAGGCTCAGTTTCAAACATGGGCCAGCGCCTGCTTGCAAGATCTCGTCAGGTGGAGTCGCTAATGGCGGAGGTGGTCAGTCTTCGGCAAGAAGTCAGAGGACTCAGGCACGAGAACAAGGAGTTGCACATGCTGGCAACTAGTTACTCGACCAGCATGAAGAGGAAGCTGGACCAGCTGCAGGAGTCGGACGGTCGGATTCAGAGCGATCATGAGCGGTTCATGGCGTTACTCCCGCGGTTTATGTTGCCTTCGTCCTCTGGAGCAGCACCAAGTGTTCCGGCTCCGGAGATTCCAACTCTGGCTCTTCGACTTCCCGGAGCTCCGTCAACCTCTGAGGCGCCACCTGACCAATGACCAATGACCAATGAACGCTATTAGTTTTTCGTATTATTGTAAATTTTTTTTTTTTTTTAAGTTTATTTAAATAAACAAATATATATATATATATATATATATATATAAATATTACTAATATTATTATTATTATTATTATTATTATTATTATTATTATTTTTTTTTTTTAGGTTTATTTTAAGCAATATAAAATATGTAAATTAAAATATGTAAATTAATGTAAAAAGACTTTATTTACTCGCACTTAAAATAAACAAGGCCCTAAATTTATTTAAACACAAACTAAACAAAAATCAACCAAATAACACAACTAACTAAACAAAACAAAATGAAAGCAGTAAAGAGAAGGGTTTAGGAATGCAAATCTGATTGTGGGTGATTCCTAGGCCTCCCTTCTTTATTCAAATGCATGGATTTATCATTGAACGGACGGTGGTATTTGAAATGATCTGACAACGGTCTGAGTTCCAATGACGGTGCCTGAATCATCAAAATTAGAGACATGTTAGTATAAAATAAAATTAAAATTAAAATTGGAGAAAATGGCTTATTATATTTTTCCGAAACAAACTCAATAACAAAAACTACTCCCTTGAACGTTTCGGGGACTTTGCACTTGGCCAGATTGACGATGATGGTTGTGGCCTGTCCCGTGTCATCAATCTCAATTTCATGGGCCTTTGTTGCCTCATGCACAACCTCTTGGATGTATTTTTGATATGCTTCAGCCACTTCATTCTCTTGAATCTCTTTTCTTGGTGTGCAAGGTTCGGGAATTTGTTTTGGTGCACCAAGAATTGAGATATCGCTTTGGACTTTTGGAAGAGCTTCCACAATGTCTTTTTCACTCTCTTCGATATTTGGAATTAAAATTCTACAAGGAAAAAGGACATTCGGTGGAATAGGGTTAGAATGAATTGAACTTATAACTTCCTCACCTGAGTTGGACGACATAGGGACTTGAGGGGTTTGAGACAAGAATTCGTCTAAACTGCCCAAGTCGTCCTCCTCCTCTTCTTCTTCTTGCAGCGGCAATTCATCCAAGTTCGGGCTGTGACTGGATGGTTCTAGAACAGCTTCATCCTCCACATCACTTATGGCTTCATCGATTTCCACTTCTCCCTTTGAATTTGCAAATGTGGAGTTGGAAAGTTCACTTTGATCTTGAATCTGTGCCATGAATTCCATGATCTGCCCAACATGTATATCCAATTCGTCCACTCTGTTGGTCCGGTCTTGCATCTCCTGGATTCGATTTTCCACTCCCTGATTCAAAGAGGAGAGTAACTTATTAAATGTATCATTATCCAGAGATATACCTGAATCGAATTGGGCAGATTGTTGTGGTGGCTGTGGTGGCTGCAAAGGTGTTGTATAGAACTCATCATACGGCTGCCAATATTCTCCTTGGTGAGTCTCCTTAGCTTGATTTTGTGACCCCTGCACCAAAGAGTTTAATTCATTAAGAATTTGATTATAATCCACGGGCATGCTTTGATTCGATTGGAATTGTTGTGGGGGATGCTGTGGTGGCTGCATAGGTCTGGAATAGAACTCGTCTTGCTGCCAATATCCACTTTGTTGAAAATGTTGAGGTTCATCCCACATTTGATTTGAATAATCCCTCCAATCCGAATTGCAAGCGTTGGAATACATATTGCCCCTTGATTGGCTGTGGCTTTGATATCCCCAATCATCGTCATATGCCGAAAATTGAGGATATTGCTGAGTTTGATATCCTTGCCCATAGGGCACATCAAGTGTAGGGACACTTGGCATTGAGGTTCGTTCGGCATTATTAGTCAATTGAGCAGTAAGTTGCGCCAATTGAGCTTGAATGCTATCCATGTCTTCATCCATTTTTACCTAAAATTAAAGAACGAAAACTAAATCAAATATCAAAAATAAAATACACAAACACAAATATAAACATAAACACAAACAAACAAAACAAAAAATAAAATAAAATAAAATAAAATAAAATAAAATAAAATAAACACAAACAAAAATATAAAGGGATTAGCAAATTTACTAATCCCCGGCAACGGCGCCAAAAATTTGACGGGATTTTAAACCGCACAAATTTAACCCTCTTTTTGACAGATGTAGTATAGGTGTAAGTAGGGTATCGTTCTAGGCCGGGGATTAGGAGGGCTTGCTAAAACCTCTAAAATTAATATAAAAACGTAAAAACAAAGTTTAAAACACTAAACTAAAATAAAAACACTTAACTAAAATAACTCAAAATAAAACTAACAAATAAACTAAAACAAATCAAAAAACTCAAAACAACTCAAGACTCTAGAAAATACAAACTAAGCTAAAAACTCGAAACACACTAAAAATGACTCAAAATAATGAAAACAATTTAAAATAAAAACTAGGAAATTAAATAGACGGAAATTAAATTAAAAGATAAAAACTAATAAAAATTAACTAAATAATATAATATTTTAATAATGGGGGGATTGATTTTGGATGAAACGTAAATTAAACTTAACTAAATTATAAAATTGACAAAAACATAAAATAAAAGTGAAATGATAGGCAACAGATTGGCTAGAGGGTTTCTTCACACATGACACATATGCAATCTAAATTGATTTTCAGTTGTTCTTTCAATAAATTGTGAATCTCAACGCCCCAAATTAACCATGAATTGCATAAATTAATTCTCAGATTTTCCTTAAGTTAATGGATTGGATGATTGCATACGACAACCCAAAATATTCCTCACAAATTCCCTACATGAATTGCATAATAGAGATACAAGCGAGAATCATTAAGTTCTATGAAAACCATAAGCATTGACGAGGCACTTATTACTATGAATTGCATGAAACTTATGCCAAGAATTTACTAACGCGATTGTGACTAGCAACCTTCACTACTCATGAATATAAGTTCATAACGATTAGGTGAAATTCACTTATATTCTAGCATCAAATTCATGCATGTAAATTAAGTATGCATTCTTAATCGACAAACATAAATAAGTTATTAATCAAGCAGTTAAGTAAATTAAATCACAACTCAGAAATCACAACTGAAATTACCAATTCAAATTACAAATATAATCATGGTTTTGAATTATCCTCTAGCCAAAATAATTTAATTACACATATTTATAAATTAAAAACAGAAATTAAAATCATAAGTTTGGGTTCGGAGGGATTAAACCAAAATGGGGATTGTGAGGATTGTGCACTGCCACTGTGCTTGGGCTGTGCTTGGGCTTCTGTCGGCCCAAGCTGCTTCTCTCGGCTTCTTATCTGGCAGCCCTCCTTCCTCCCTTTTGTGACTTTCTCCCGTCCTCCCCTGTTTCCCGTGACTCCAGCACCTTCCTCTTTTCTGTTTTATTTTATTTTTCCTTCTGTTCTCCGCTCACTTCTCTTCGCCCAAGCTGCCCGAGGCAGCCAGCTATCTCCCGAGGCTTCCTCCCTGCTTGCACCGAGAAGCCCTCCTCAAGCAGCTGCCTTGACCCCGTGATCCTCCCTCCTAGCAGCTTATGCGCTGCCTAGTTTTCTCAGGACCTCCCCCTTTTAAGCTGCCAAAAGCAGCTTTGCCTTCTCTCTCGTGTGAGCTCCCAAGGAGCTCTTATTTCTCTGCCTTCAACCGAATGGAGGACCTCTCCTCGAAGCCTTCCTCTATTTCCTGGTTTTATTCTTATTCTCTCCAGCCTTCAAAGGATGCCCCCGAGGCCTGATTTTTTTATTTTTATTTCTTGCGGTGGACACCCCCCGAGTCTTGGTCTTCCTGCTTTTTAAGATGCCATCCATTATTCTCCTATATTTTTCTCCCCATGTGCCGTGCCTTGCTTGCCATCATTCTTTTCTTCTGCTTTTGATTTAGTTTATTACCCCACCGAATGCTTTCCACCGAGTTTTCTCTCAGTGCTTTCCATCCACACCTTACACACAAACATATTATATCAATATATATATAAATATATATTTATAAATAAAATTATAAATATATATATATATATAAATAAATATAAATATATAAATATATATATATATATATATATTTTATTTTCCAAATGATAAGTTTTATTCAACAAGCAAGATAGTTTAAACGAAATTATTACTTAATACTTCATTTATTCTATTTTTATTTTCTTTTCTTGAAAAACTTATAAAACATAAAAATAACGTAAATAGCTCAAAAAATAACGAACTAACTAAGAAAAGACGAGTGAATTTGATATAAAAATATATATAAATATGATCCGATCAGGTGGCACACCCATATCTAAATCTTCTAACAGGGCCCTAAAAAACAATGAACGAACTTTGAGGCCTGGCCACCAAGTGTTTCATATGGAAGACATCAGGGGGAGCAAGTATCAAAAGCCTAACTAGGATCCAATATGTTTCTACCCTGAGGAAGAAAGAGGTATCATCTACCCTCATAACGACCCACTGATTATGGAGGCTCACATAGCCAACTTTCATGTTCGACGAATCCTCGTAGGCACGAGAGCTTCGGTCAATATCATGTTCATTGAAGCTTTCAGGGCACTCAATGTAGCTAAACACTTGCTCAATGTAGCTTTCAGGGCACACAGTTACCCTTTACCATTGGGACAAGCCCTTACACGGCTACCATTACCACTAACTTCTTGGTGGTTGATTACCCAATGGCATACAATGTCATATTTGGGCGCACATGCATCAATGATCTCAAGGCCATGGTATTCATGCATATGTTGCTGATAAAATTTCCAACCTCTTATGGCAATAATTACTTCAGATGAGATCAACTTAGTGCACGATCATGTTATAACACTTTAGTTAAGCAACAACATTTGCATGTGCCCAATGAAACCCTTTCTATACATAACCAAGTCACAAAGACCAGCTTGGATGGAGCCAACTTGGCCCTCCATAATAGCAATGATCAACCAGACGATCCATGAGATAACTCTTTCACCCAACAAGCACAACTTGCTGAAGAGTTGGAGAAGGTCTCTATCTCCAATAACTATCGGGATCGCATAGTGAAGATCAACACCACATTTTCACCACCCATCCGATCGGCGTTGATCTCTTTTTTACAAGAGAAAACTAAAGTCTTCGCTTGGTCATATGAGGACATGCCGGGCATCTCTCCTGATAACATTTGTCATCATTTGAGTATTGATCCCAAGGCCAAGCCAGTGAGACAGAAGCGAAGATCTTACGATGCCGAACGATACGAGGTATACTGAAACCTTCACTATGTTTGTCAAAAGCAAACATGCTGACCAACACATCACCAACTTATCTGAAACCTTCACCATACTGAAAATGTATTGAATGAGGTTGAACCCCAACAAATGTGCCTTCCGCGTGGACTCTGGTAAATTCTTGGGCTTCATAATTAGCCAGTGAGGCATTGAAGCTAATCTCGAGAAGATCAACGCAATCATTGATATGAAAGAACCAGTCACTTCAAAAGACATCCAAAGCCTTACTAGTAATGTGGCAGCCTTGACTGGGTTCATCTCTAAGGCTACAAATAAATGTGCTCATTTTTTCAAAGCACTTAAGGGAAGTAAGAAGTACATTACATGGACTGATGAGTGTGTTGAAGCATTCAAGAACTTCAAGGAGTACATGAGTAAAGCTCCCATACCCTCCAAACCCGAGGTTGGCAACATTCTCATTATCTATCTATCAGTTTCACCTTCAGCAGTCAATTATGTTCTCATTCGAAGGGAAGGTAGTGTCAAACGACCCGTTTACTATGCCAGCAAAGCCTTGCAAGATACAGAGACATGATACTCCAACATTGAGAAATTAGCTCTACCATTGGTTATGTCTGCTCGAAAACTTCGCCCTTACTTCCAAGCACACTCCATCGTCGTGCTTACCAATCATCCTCTTCGACAAATAATCCAAAGTCATGACACTTCGGGAGGAATGATCAAGTGGGACATAACATTAGGTGAGTTTGACATCTCTTACAAACCAAAGCCAGCTAAAAAGGGCTAAGCAGTTGAAGATTTCATCGCCGAATTCACATATCTTATCAACATTTCTCCTATACCTGAGGCAATGGCTCTATTAGCCTCATAAACTCGGAAGGCAGAACAACCATTCTCAGTATGGACTTTGTATGTTGATGGCTTATCCAACCAGTAGGGCTGTGGAGGAGGACTAGTCCTTATCACCCCAGACAAAATGGCAATGGAGTATGTTTTTCGCTTCAAATTCAAAGCATCAAACAATGAGCCAGAGTACGAAGCCCTCCTGGTAGACTTCCGTTTAGCCAAACACCTTGAAGTTAAATAAATTAACATCTTCAGTGACTCCCAACTGGTGGTTAACCAGGTCACGAACAACTTTGATGCTAAGGATAACTCCATGGCGGCATATCTTGCGCAAACATAACTTTTGCTCAAGCACTTCCACTACCAGATCACCCAAGTCACTCGAGCGGCAAACAGTCATGCAGATGCCTTGGCTCGCCTCACCTCAACAGTAGAAAACAAGATTGGGAGAAATATTCATGTTGAATTGTTAACAGCACCAATCACCATTGCGGCAGAAGTATGCAACTTACAACATGGTGATAGTTGGATCACCCCGATTTACAATTTCCTTGCTCATGGCACCCTCCCAAATGATAAAGTCAAAGCTATGCAAATTCGATACAAGTCTACCCGGTACTTGATCATTAATGACTAACTCTACAAGTGAGGCGAAAATTGTCCTTCGAGAGATATATGAGGGAGTCTGCAGAGATCATACCGGATCTCGGTCTCTAGCACACAAGGTTTTTCGCCAAGGATACTACTGGCCAACACTCCACCAAGATGTCATCAAAGTATCCCGCTCATGTGACTAGTGTCAACGTTATGCAACCATTACCCACTCCCCTCCCGAGCCTCTCACTCCTATGATCAGCCTTTGGCCCTTCGCCCAGTGGGGACTTGATTTGATTGGCCCAATCCCTGTGAGGAAGGGCAAGGTTTGTTATGCAATCGTTGCGGTTGACTACTTCATAAATTGGGTCGAAGTAGAACCCTTTGCAACCATTACTAAGGCAAAGATAGAGGACTTCGTGTGGAAGAACATCCTTTGCAGATTCGGCATTCCCAATGCCATAGTCACTGACAATGGGCGACAATTTCATAATAAATAGTTTAGTACTTTCTGCTCTAAGTTTAACATCAATCTATGATTTGCCTCCCCAGCTCATCCTCAGGCTAATGGACAAGTTGAGGCCATCAACAAAATAATCAAGCATATTTTGAAGACTAACTTGGACAAGGCTAAAGGCTGTTGGCCAGAGCTTATGCCTCAAAATCTTTGGCCATACCGCACTTCGTATCGGACTTCAATAGGAGAAACACCATTCTCACTCACCTTTGGTACATAGGTAGTTGTCCCAGTTGAGCTTGAGCAAGCAACATATTGAGTCCAAAACTATAAGAAAAATGAAAATGACAAACAACTCACCCTCAACTTGGATCTGGTTGAGGAACACAGAGATCAGGCCCACTTGAGGAATGTCACATACAAGCAGCGCATTTCTAACTACCATGACTCTAAGGTCAAACCTCGCTCATTCAAAGTGGAGGACTGGGTGTTGAAGAAAAGACTTCTTTGCTACAGAGTCCCAAGCAAAGGCATACTCAGCCCAAAATGGGTTTGACCGTTTGAAGTTATTGGCATCAGTCGCCCTAGCTCCTACAAGCTCAGAAGCTCCGATGGCAAGACCCTTGGCCATTGATAGGAGCATATTTATGCGACTTAGCTTGCTTGTTTTCTTGCATTTTGGTAATTATTTAGTATTTATTATAGTGTTTAAAGTTAAATTCGTGTGTTTTTAGGTTTTATGGGCTAAGGGTGCATTATGAGCCAATTTGGAGTAGTTTGAAGTGTTTTTGGGCCCAAGATGGATTGCTTATGATCCAAGCTAGATGGATGGACGAATTTGGAGATTAATTGGGTTGAAATCTACTATGAAGATGGATAAGTGAAGCCCAAGTTCTAGAAGATAAGAAAAGAGTAAGAAACAAGGAACTTTCCTTTCCTTTCCTTTTCATCCACCACCTTCACCTACTACTTCACCTACAACATCCACCACTTCACCTACAACATCCACCACCTTCACCTACTACTTCACCTACAACATCTACTACTTCACCTACAACATCCACCACCTTCACTTACCACTTCACCTACAACATCCACCACTTCATCTACAACATCCACCACCTTCACCTACTACCTTCACCTACAACCCCTTCCACATTCCCTATAAATACCACCCTATGCCACAACATTCTTCATCATTCTCTTGGCCTTCATCATTCATACACACATCCACCCTTCACCATAACTCACCTACATCCATCCACCACCACAATATAACCAACCCTTCAAACATCACTCCAACCTTGTGTTTCCGCAAAGAAGAAAGAGGAAAGTTCTTTGACGTGCTTGCTATCCAACATGGATCGTTGGAACGTTTAGGTGTTTTCTTTCTTTTGTTTTTAATGTATAATTCTATTTATCTTTGTTTTGTGAACATGAGGAACTAAACCCATTTAGTTAGGGGGAAGTTTGAAGCCATGTACATGCTTGTGATATGAATTGATTTCTTCCAATTGTGATTTAATAAGTTGTGATTGCAATTCAATTATCTATTTTCTTCATAACTAATTCTTGTATGTTTGTTAAGGATGCATACTTAGTTTTCATGCATGAATTAGATGCTAGAATATAAATGAGTTTCACCTAATCGTTACAAGTTTATATTCATGAGTAGTGAAGGTTGCTTGTCACAATCACGTTAATTGAATTCTTGGCATGAGTTTCATGCAATTCATAGTAACAAGTGCCTCGTTAATGCTTATGGTTTTCATAGAACTTAATGATCTTTGCTTGTATCTCTATTATGCAATTCATGTAGGGAACTTGTGGGGAATACTTTGGGTTGTCGTATGCAATCATCCAATTCAATAACTTTAGGAAAATCTGAGGATTAATTAGTGCAATTCACGGTTAATCTGGGGTGTTGAGTATCATAGTTTATTGAAAAGCAATTGGAAATCGATTCATGTACAAGTGTGTCATGTGTGAAGAACGGACCTCTAACTAATCCATCCACCATCTTATTTCTCAAATTCGTTTTACAATTTGTCTAGCTAAAAATCTATTTAAGTTTTAGTTTATTTGTTTTACTTTCAACTTCACCAAACCCAAACCCCCTTTTACTTTCTCGTTTTAAAGTCTTTTGTTTACATTTAAGTTTATTTTTGTGTTTCTATGTCAATTTAGTTTAGATTAGCAATCCCTCCTAATCCCCGGTCCAGAACGATCCCTACTTATACATATACTACAATTGTCAAAAGAGGGTTTAATTTTTTCTTTGATTTCAGGTGCTAGAGAAGTAAGAGATGGATTTGGTTACCTTTCAAGCTCAATTGGCAAAACTTACTTCTCAATTGTCACAATATGATGAAAGGACCACAATGCAAAATTCACCTATATGTGGTGTGCCTTATGGGCAAGGATATGCAACTCATCAATGTTCTCAATTCGCTACGAATGAAGATGCTTGGGGTTATGAAGGCCATAGCCAATCATGGGACAACATGTTTTCCAACACTTACAATTCGAATTGGAGAGATTATTCAGATTACATGTGGGGAGAATCTCAACAATTCCAACAAGGTGGATATTGGCAGCAAGAAGAGGAGTTCTATTACTATCCATATGAACCATCACATCCACCACAACAATTTGCCCAATTCAATTCAGGTACGTCTTTGGATAATGATATGTTTAATACATTGCTCATCTCTTTAAACCAGGAAGTAAAAAATCGAAACAAAGAGATGTCAAATCAAGCCAAGAAGACAAGCGAATTGGATAAGCATGTTGGGCAGATTTTGGAGTTCATGGCACAAATTCAAGAGCAAAGTGAACTCTCCAACTCAACTAATGTCAATTCGATGGGAGATTTTGTAATCGATGAAGCCATCACTTTGGAAGGTGACATGGAGGATGAAGCTGTCCCAAAAACGTCCAAACCAAGCCAAAACATGGATAAACAGCTGCTGTTCGAAGAAGAAGAGGATGAGAAGGCCACGACAAGGGAAGAACCACCCTTGCCACAACCTACCCTTGCTCCACTAACCTTGCCGCAGCCTCCCAATGCTCCACCACTGTCCAACACAGGTAAGTTGGGTCTAATTTTCGTTAATTCTAACCCTATTCCACCCAATGTCCCTTTTCCTTGCAGGTTTTTGATTCCCAAGCAAGAAGAGAGTGAAAAGGACATTGTGGAGCTTGGGCCGTTTGAAGTTATTGGCATGAACTCCATGGAATTTGTGTTCATGAACTCCAAAATCATTGGAGCTTGGGGCATGAACTCCATGGAATTTGTTATAGCTCAACACTTGAAACAAAGAGCTTGTAAGAGTTTATTGGCATCAGTCGCCCTAGCTCCTACAAGCTCAGAAGCTCCGATGGCAAGACCCTTGGCCATCCATGGAATGCTGATCACTTGAAGTACTATTACAAGTAGATCCACATGGTACAAGTGTTAAGCTATAACCATTCAGCATCCTATGTAATGAAGGCCATCTGGCCAAATTCAATAAAGAGGTAATCCAGACAACTTGGTCTTCACTCTTTTACATTCCCAGCAATGAAACACTTGGTCTCACCCTGACCTAATAAAATCATAACTCAAAACGTCAACATAAACATCATACATTTCCTTCATGCATATCAAAACATTCATAACAATCACTCATGTCAATCAACATAAACATCATACATTCCCTTCATGCATTGCAAAACATTCATAAGCATCACGCATGTCAATCAACATAAACATCATACATTTCAACACATTTATACATAAGCCAACTGAGCTTCGAAAGTGTTCAACATACTCTAATGTCATTCGGCAATTTGCCACTCTTATCAACAACCAGGTGATGAAGGAACTCACCTTCGTGCCACCAACCAAGTGGTGAAAGGTACAACCCATACTCTAAAATAATTTGGCAACTTGCCACTCTTATCACCAATCAGGTGATGAAGGAACTCACCTTCGTGCCACCAACCAGGTGATGAAAGGTACAACCCGTACTCTAATATCATTTGGCAACGTGCAACTCTTATCACCAACCAGGTGATGAAAAAACTCACCTTAATGCCTCTAACCAGGTGGTGAAAGGTACAACTCGTACTCTAAAATCATTCGGCAACTTGCCACTCTTATCACCAACTAGGTGATGAAAGAACTCACCTTAGTATCACCAACCAGGTGATGAAAAGTACAACTATACTATTAATACACATTTTGGTCTCAGCAACTCACCATTCTTTCCACCAACTAGGAGATGAGTGGTACAACTTGTACATGTGAACTCCTAGCATTCACAAATTATCAAAGACCCTCAAGTCTTACAACTCAACTAGAGGAGGCTCTTCAGCCCTTTCTATCTGCTCCCGACATCTCCCTTCGGTAACAATGCAAACACTACAACTCGTAGAAAGCTTCAAACACTCTTGATCAAGACAGTGGGAAGCAAAATCAATTCATGGTGCCAACAAAAGCTTCAACAAATGGAAGGCAACCACAAATGTCAAAAAGCCTCACACACTCTTGATCAAGACAGTGCGAAGCAAAATCAATTTATGGTGCTAACAAAAGCTTCAACAAATGGAGGGCAACCACAAGTATCAAAAAGCCTCACACACTCTTGATCAAGATAGTGTGAAACAAAATCAATTTATGGTGCCAACAAAAGCTTCATCAATGGAGGGCAGCTACAAATGCCAAAAAGCTTCACACAGTCTTGATCAAGATAGTGTGAAGTGAAGGAAAATTTGTGAAAAACAAGTTCATTTGAGCAACATCAACAACATGCAATTAACAATTAAAGGCGGAATCATGTTTATATGGCGCTGGCTTTGTGTAAGACTCACGAATCAGAGGCTTTAATTGGCCTTGAAAATAGGTTTCAATGATACTCTCTCCCTTTCTTGTGGAGGAAGATCAGTCCCTCAGTAACAGTGGGATGCTGGGACCCTTTACGTGGATCACTGGGCTTGTATATCAGGCAGAAGGTAAATATGAAAAGGCTGCTGCACACTTTATTCACTTGCTACAAAATGAGGAGTTGTTGAGTTCCTTGGGTTCGGATGGTGTATAGTTTGTCATTGCACGCATCATTGAGTGTTATACTTTTGTTTGTAATTGGAAATCTTTAGAGTCCTGGTTATTAGAGTTGCAAACACTTCTTGCTAAGCATGCTGGTAAGAGTTATTTTGGTGCTCTGACGACAACTGGGACTGAAATCAATGCAATTCATGCCTTGGTATGGTATGATGAGGGTGAATTTGAGGCAGCATGGACATGCCTTGGTTTGACACCTAAAACTAGCAGTGAGCTCACACTTGATCCAAAACTGGCCTGGCAAAGAAGTGAGCAGATGCTTTTACAGGCAATGCTTCTTCACAATGAGGGAAAGGAAGATAATATCCCCCATGAATTACAGAAGGCCAGGTTAATGCTGGAGGAAACGTTGTCTATTTTGCCGCTTGAAGGGTTAGAATAGGCAGCACCACATGCTACCCAGTTGCACTGCATCTTTGCATTTGAGGATTTTTTCAAGACTAAAGGCAACCAAGATAAACCCAGGCAACTTCAGTCAATATTAAGTTCATATGTCCAACTTATGCAGCCACAAATAGGCAGGGTCCATCTGGACTGTAACCCTTGGTTAAAAGTTCTTCGAGTTTATCAAACCATTTCCCAAATTTCTCTAGCTACTTTAAAGCTCTCTATGAATTTGTTGAGCTTGGCCCGCAAACAAAAAAACCTACTGTTGGCTAGCCGTCTGAACAACTCTCTTAAAGATCATATATCGCGTTGCTCCGGGGAAAGCAACCATGACTTTCTCATCTCATATTTGCAGTATGAGGGTATCCTGCTAATGCATGCTGAAAAACAAGTTTGAAGATTCTTTAAAGAACATGTGGTCTTTTGTGCGTCCTTGCATGATTTCTTCGCCATTTTAGGTTCTGATGCTGACAATGGTATTCTGAAGGTTAAGGCATCCTTGAAACTATCAAATTGGCTTAAACAGAACTATTCAGATTCAAGGGTAGATGACATTGTTCTTAATATGCAGTCAGACTTTGATATGACTGATTCCTCGTCTCTTGGCAGAGTTAGTGCCTCACTTGGCAATGAGATTCTAAGCTCTAAAACAGGTTTGGGTCCTATTATTGAGGAGATTGTGGGCATAGCTACAAAACTGTCTACTCAATTCTGCCTGACTATGGGCAAATCCTGGATTTCTTATGTGTCATGGTGTTTTAGGGAGGCCAGAGACTCTCTCTTAACGCCAGATGAAAATATCCTTCACTCATGCTCATTTTCTCCCATCCTCGCTCATGAAGTTCTCCCCGAGAGATTCAAGCTAACTGAAAATGAGATCATAAAAGTAGAATCTTTGATTTTACAGCTCTTCCAGAATAAGGATGACAGTTTTAGAGCTAAGGAGGGAGAGTGGAACTCTTCTCTTGATTCTTCTGAACTGAGAAACGACAACCCTGTGATGGCTTTGGTGCAGCAAGTAGTGAATATTATTGAAGCTGTTTCTGGGGCACCTGGTGCAGAAATTTCTAGTGATGATTGCCTTTCTGCTACTCTAGCTTCTCAGTTGAAGATCTTTCTTGGTGGAAACTTTGGCCTAAGTGAAACTGCTTTAATTTCTATAGTTGATGAGTTAGTTGTTGTTTGGTGGTCTTTAAGGAGGAGAAGGATGTCACTATTTGGGCATGCAGCTCATGGCTTTATAAAGTATCTTTCAAATTCATCTGCAAAAATTTGCAATGGTGGCTTGTCTGAATCTGATTCTGAGTCTCTGAAGCAAAAAATCGGCATCTATACTTTGAGGGCTACATTGTATGTCCTACATATTCTCCTCAAATATGGAGCTGAGTTGAGAGATGTACTTGAACCTGCTCTTTCAACTGTTCCTTTGTCCCCAAGGCAGGTAAGCAGCTTTTCCTCGGTTTATTTTGTTCATACTAATTTTCGGTGCAGGAAGATTTGATTGCACTCTCATTATAATCTCATTTCTAGGAAGTAACACCCCAATTGTTTGCACGGTTAAGTTCTCATCCAGAGCAAGTGGTTCGGAAGCAGTTGGAGGGCTTACTGATGATGCTAGCCAAGCAATCTCCTTGGTCCATTGTCTACCCAACACTAGTCGATGTGGATGCTTATGAGGAGAAGCCTTCAGAAGAGCTTCAGCATATACTTGGTTGTCTGGTAAGGAAATTTCTATCACTAACGTGCATTACACTAAGACTTCCGAAATAACAATGAAGGGAACACTTCCAGGATAACTTCGCAGTTTTTAATAATAACAAATTAGTAATAATGCTAATGCTTCTTTATATTTCAAATGACATATTATCTTTTTTATGAAGAAATTGCATTGTTAACTATCCCAAATTTTGATCATTCAAGATTCTGTTTTTTTTACTTACTTGTTCAACATGGAATATAATACGCTTTACGCATACTCATGTTACATGCAGAGTGAACTATACCCAAGATTGATTCAGGATGTTCCGCTCGTGATAAATGAGCTGGAAAATGTTACTGTTCTTTGGGAGGAGCTATGGCTCAGCACCCTTCAAGACCTTCACATAGATATGTTTGACCTCGCTTAAATGAGGCTTTTGCTGCTTTTGATGCCATTTAATTGAACATCTTAGTATAAAGATCGGTTGAAATCAGCCATCACAGCCTTCAAGACTCCTCCAGCATCCGCTGCAGCATTTGGAGATGCATGGCGCCCATTTGATAACATTGATTCATCCTTAGCATCTTATCAGAGGAAGTTATCATTTCCTTTAAGTAAAGTTGCACCACAATTGGCTCTACTGTCATCGTCTGATGTTCCAATGCCTGGTCTTGAGAAGCAAGACACGGTCTCTGAATCTGACAGAGCTCTCAGTGCTAATCTCCAAGGAATTGTCACCATTGCATCTTTCTCTGAGGAAACTATCATATCAACCAAGACTAGACCTAAGAAACTCGTTATTCTTGGTTCAGATGGTCAAAAGTAGACGTATCTCTTGAAAGGCAAAGAAGATCTCCGCCTTGACGTTAGAATAATGCAGCTCTTGCAAGCTATAAATGGTTTCCTGCATACATCTCTTGCAACTCACAGCCACTTTCTTGGTATTGGCTATTATTCTGTGACTCCAATTAGTGGCCGTGCTGGTCTCATCCAGTGGGTAGATAATGTAATTAGTATATACAGCGTCTTTAAGTCTTGGCAAAGCCGCATCCAACTAGCTCAGCTCTCAGCAGTGGGTGGTGGCAGTTCAAAAAGTCCTGTTCCTCCAGTTGTTCCCCGACCCAGTGATGTGTTCTATGGTAAAATCATACCAGCACTCAAAGACAAAGGTACAAGGAGAGTAATTTCACTAAGAGACTGGCCTCATGAGGTAAAGCATTAGGTTCTTTTAGAACTTATGAAGGAGACTCCTAGACAGCTTCTTCATCAAGAACTTTGGTGTGCTAGTGAAGGATTCAAAGCCTTCAGTTCGAAACAGAAGAGGTAACTAAGACCCTGGAAAAGCTCTTCATTCCTGTACTAATAATCTTCGTTGCATTAAATTTATATAATTTACTAAGCTTAATAACCTGCTTCGGTTCTATTAATTGTAATGTTGGTGGAGCTTCGTGTTCTTCAAACTAGTCATCATACATTAGAGCATTTTTATTGTAGCATATATACTATTATTCAAAGGCGATTGCTCACGTGGTATCCACTTCTCTCAAATCGCATATACCGTTAGCAGGTATACGGCTCATGGAGTTACGTGAAGAGGGTAATACACGCACGCACGCGCACGCACACACACACACACACACACACACACACACACACACACACACACACACACACATATATATATATATATCTATATATAAACATTGGAGTACAAATTAGTGAAATGCTGGGTTTAATGATCAGTTTATCAGTATAGTATAGCATTTTTTTCATTCTAATATGTAGTGGTATTCGACTATTAGATTGTTTTGCGATCAGACACTCTTGTTTCATAAATAAAATATAATGTATAGATTTAGCTTTTAACTAGTAATATGCCCGCGCGATGATGCGGGACTTGAATGTACCAGCCTTAATTACATGAATAAGACACATTTAACCTAAAAACATTCAACATAATCATGAACAAACAAAAATGATAGATCTAGGAAATTATAAAAATTCATCCAGTCAAGAGAAAATATAATAGTTGTGGGAAGGTGAGCATGCAACCAAGAACCTAAGTCTCTAAGATATACTTGACTTGCAATTCCATTATAATTTCACTAAAAAAAAGGATCAAATTTTGATTGAAACATCAAACAAAACAATCTCATCTGATACAAATTGGACCAACTTAATAAAGAATATATCGATATGATTTTCAACCTAACGATAAAAAAGAGCTTTATAACAGCGCAATCAACATTATTTGAACTCAACTAAAAAGAAACTGATTGCATATTATAAATTTCATAGGTAATTTGATTTTGCAGATTAAAAAGAGTCGAAGAATATTGAAAATTACTAAACCCCATATAGTCCTGAAAGATAGATATTGCCACCGTTGTCACAGCCTAATGTATGTTAATCAACCTGTTTAATTCCAGTTAGTATTACTTCCAAAATCCCAAATCCACATAATGGATAATTCAACATATCAAACCACACATTTATTTGGAACATAATAAGTAGAAAATTTTACAACAGCAAAAAAATACCTGAACGGTATGCCATGATTTGTAGAAAATGCCTGACAATGTTTGCAGGTTCCGGAAGCCATTGAAACCATGCAAATTTTTTTATGCTAGATAAACAACTTAATAAAAATCACCTAGTTATACCAAACAATTCATGCTTATACCATGCCTGAAATTTGACTCATCAACCAAGTATGAGCATAGAAATTTGAAAAAATTAGTGGGTGATGACCTAAGATTTTGTCCAAGTATAAGTGGTAACACATGAACATGTATGAGCAGATTGCATTAAGTGGTACTTAATGAACTGAAAGTATAATTGATGGTATTCTCCTATGATGAGACAAAGTGACATACGCTGATTACGCCTAAGATTTTGCCTCGATGATGACTGGAGAGCTTTCGGATCTCAAACATCCCAATATGAACTTGTCTCAAGATAATTTAGTTGAAATGTCAATAAGATTGAGATTCTTTGTTCAAATTCTAATGCTGCAAGACACCATTTTTACACATGGATCAAATTGTATATTATGTTACAATTTCCCTTTGTCCAAGATATCTCTACTATTTTTCTTTCATGCATAACTCGAGATGTCTTAACATTAATCAAACCCAATCATTAATTAGGTCAAAGAGCCAAGTATTAGCATTAAGCATATCACCACATGAGTACAATTGCTTTGATTGCTTACCATGAATACAGAGTGCTTTTAAAAACGTTGTTGTTTGATCAGCTTCTACTTTCGTTTCCATTGTCTTTGTGGACTTTGCAGAATCAAGATCCCTCTTTTTCTTTTTCAAAGCTTTCTTGTGCCATGAAACTGTGATAACTCAGATACAAAGCAATGTTTCAAATTCAAGAATCATACTTGATATTCCTCTTGAGCTGCTCTCCAGCCTTCCTTTTCTTTTCTTAGCTTTCTTTGACTTACCTACAGTAAAAAGAAAGCCTCAATTAGAACTTGATCTTATAAGTATAACTGCGACAAAAGTTCCATCTAATGACTCTAGTCTACACTCAGATCAAATAAAAGTTGTTGCTTCATAAACACAAACAAATTAATCACCTAATTACATTTCATTTCTTTGCAACTGTGTAACTAAGTTTCATTCCAGCTAGAGGTGAATTTGAAGCCATGATCATATGTTTTATATAAATTGATTGCATCCAGTTATTATTTCATAAAACATGAATGCGATTTACTTATCTACTTTGTAGAGAACTTATTCTTGTATGTTTGTTAAGGATGCATACTTAGTTTGCATGCAGGGATTTGATGCTAGAATATAAGGGAATTTCACCTAATCGTTGTGAAGGGGTACATCCTCGACGAAATACTCCTTAAAACTTCCATGCATTGGATCTATGAACAAAAGAGGATAGTTATCCTTTCTTATTGTGGCGTTGAGCTTCCTAAAATCAATTTAAACTCTCCTACCATCTTGGATTTGATTAGGTACCTGAACCATGGAAGGTAACAACCTATTAATTGAAATGGGAATTCAAATTGGAATAGGTGGCTCACTGATGTACTGCAATGAAGACTCAAAAGTAGTAGCATTGTCAACAATTTCAGAGGTGGTGCTTTCGGCCTTGGGTGCTTTTAGGGCAGTGGCTTGTCCCGTGCGATCCACTCTAACTCCCTTTTCAATAGTGGTTTTAAATAGATCATTCTTGATAGGTGCTGAACGTTCCTGCCTTATATTTTCAATCAAACTAATGTCGAAATAAGAACAAACATCATTAGGATACTTAACAGATTTAGAAACATTAAAATTAATCACATCGCCATCAAACTCCATAGTTAACATTCCATTGGACACATCAATCTTGGTTTGGGTTGTTTTCATGAAAGGTCTTCCAAGTAAAATTGGCAATGGTGTAGAGTGGGTTAAATCATCCATCTCAAGCACATAAAAATCTGTTGGAAAAAACAAATGGTCTACCTGCACCAAAACATCTTCCAAAACTCCTTTCAGATATGCATTATATCGATCAGCCAATTAAATAATAACACTATCATATTTTAAGCCCTCCTAGATTCATAGATGCATAAACGGAATATGACATGACATTAATGGGAGCACCTAAATCTAGCATAACATGTCCAAACCTGTATTACCACTAACACAAGGGATAATGAAACTATCTAGATCTTTGCATTTAGGTGGCAGCTTTCTTTGCAAAACTGCAGCGACATTTTCACTTACATGTACCACCTTCTTCTCTAAAATCCGTTTCCTTGTTGTACAAAGCTTCTTTAAAAACTTAGCATACCTCGAAACTTGCTTTATTGCATCAAGAAGTGGGATATTAACTTGTACTTTCCTAAAGGTTTATGAGATATCTTTTTAACTCTTTTCTTTTTTGGATTGCATAAACCTGCCAGGAAATGGTACATTTGGTGGAATATGGTTAGAAATAATTGAATTTGAAACAACCTTACATGAATTGGGTGGCTTAGGGGCTTTAGAAGGCTGCTGAAAGGTTTGTTCCTTCCTTGTCATGGTCTTGTCTTCCTCATTTTCTTTGGGTAGCAGTTGTTTGTCCTCTTTTTGGCTTTATTTGGACGTTTTGGTTGAGTTCCAACCTCCTTACCACTTCTCAAAGTGATAGTGTTAGCAGTTTCAAAACCTTCCTTTGGATTAACAATGGTTGAACTAGGAAGTTGGCGTTGTTCACTAAATTTTCCCATGAATTCTACTATCTATCCAATTTGGTTCTTCACGTCTCTAATCTCTTTAGCTTCCATTGACGAACCTGAATTTGGTTGAGAAGGTTGTGGGGGAGGTTGTGGTGGTGCAAATGGCCTTTGATAGAGCCCTGGAGGTGGCCATCTATATACGCCTTCTTGTTGTATTGACTCCACTTCATATTTGGATGATCTCTCTAGCCCGGATTGTAGGTGTTGGAAAATGGGTCACTCCTTGGTTGATTTTGGCCTTGGTAACTCATGACATTGGCACTTTCCCATCCCCCATTCTCTATTAATTGAGGACATTAATCAATAGGATGTCCTTGCATAGAGCACACACACTACATGCAGCTACACTTTGCACTTTGGACCCTTCAACAACCTGTGATATAAGAGCAGAGATATTAGCCATTTGAAATTGGAGTTCTGAAATAGCACTTACCCCATTGACTTGAATTGGGCATGCATGTTTTCTTTCTCTAACTTCTTTATATTGTTGTGCATTCAAGGTACGATTCACTATTAAAATCTTCAAAGCAACTGGGGTTTTATCAACTAAAGCACCTCCAGCTGAAACATCAAGCATTTGTCTCTCAAGTGGAAGTAGTCCTTCATAGAAATATTGAATTAAAAGATCCTCCTTGATTTGATGTTGTAAACAAGATGCAACCAAAGTCTTGAAACGCTGATAATACATTGGAAATGATTCCCTGGGCCTTGTTGAATTCCACTGATTTTCTTTCTAAAAAGAATGACTCTTGAAGTTTGGAATAATTTCTCTAAGAATGCTTTCTTCATGCTTTCCCAAGAAGTGACGATTCCAGGCACTAATTCAAAGAGCCAATCTTTAGCCCTTTCTAAAAGAGAGAATGGAAAGGCTTTCATCTTTAAATTTTTCCCATCCACATTAATTGGTGTCATGCTCGAACGCACTAGTTCAAATTCCTTAAGATGCTTGTTCAGATTTTCTGTGGACAACCCATGGTATTTGGGAATGTGATGCATCAAGCTAGACTTCAATTCAAACTCATCAGTTTTGCCTTGATCTGCCATGGGGTATTGAATGCAGAAAGGAACAACATTGTCCAATCTCGAGGCTAAAAGTTCCTTCATTGTTCGATTGTCAACAGCCATGTCTTGCTCTTTTTCTAATTCTGTTTCAGTTTCAACTTCAAATTCGGATTCGAAACTAGAACTAGGTGGATTGAATTATGGCTGCTTCATTTTCCTTCTAAAAGTTCATTCAAAATCGTCGTCAAATTCTAATATATTCTCACGAGCAGGTTGAGAACTTCGAGTCATAAACGAGTACCTAAAACAAAATAAAACAAAATAAAATTAGAAACAAAAGAAAAGGCACAAACAACAACAAATGGGAAGATTAGCAATTTTGCTAACCCCGGCAACGGCGCCAAAATTTGATCTAAGTATAAACTTACACACAAATTAAACCATATAAATTATGCAATTTAGTACGAGTAAGTAGGGATGCTAATCAACAGAAATTAAACTTATAAAACTGAAAACTAAGTTAAACTAATAACAAAACAGTGACTGGGGGAATTTGGACGAATTTAAAACAAAATTAAATGGTAGCAAGTAAATTAACTTGTGAATAAAATATGGATGAAAGGATTCACTCATTTAAAATTTATAAAATTGTAAGCGAGGGGTTAATATGTTCAGAAAATAAATGGATTTTTATAAACTTTTTTTTTTTGCTCACTCACCCTTCTATTTTTTGCCCCTCCAGGTTTTAGTAGCTGAGCTTTCTTATCGACCAGGATTCTTGGCAAATCTTGTTCGTTGTTACAATTCTTATCCTACCTTACTGTACTTTACTTATGCTCTGACATCACGTGTGAAATGGGTTTATTCCCGCTCAAAGCGCACTCTTATATTTATGCACTTTTAGGTTTAAATTTATTCACACATTCTACCACACTACACTTTATGGCTTCGTCACCTTCCAAGTGTTAGCCAGCATAACTCGATTTAGAGTCCAAGTCTTGTTGTATGGGTCACATTAGGTGACTCCAACTCGTGTGTTAGCATAGATGGATAAGCAAATTAATTCAGTCGTATAGATGGCATTAGGCGATTTCGACTGGTGTGCTAGCATAGGTTGTTGAGCACCTGTTTTTACTTATATTACTGTTGAAATATTGTGCCATAATTAATTCTTGAAATTTTGCAGCTACTATAAGTATTTTTATACTACACGTAGTAAGTATATTATGGAAACTATACTTGTTTTACGGCGAAGGGTTACAATGTTTTCAGAAAGGATTCTTGGTAAATCTTGGTGTAGATGATACTAACTCGTCGTTGTAAAACATGTATAGTTTCCAGAAAATCATACTACATATAAGTATGAAATTAAATGCATGCCAACAGCAAAATATCTCAACGACGATATAAATATAATCATGTGCTCAATAATCTATACTAGTACGCAAGTCGGAGTCGCCAAATGCGACCTGTACGACTGCACCTATTGCTCATCAATCTATGCTAGCACACGAGTCAAAGACTTAGCGGATATTCCAGGTCGAGGTGTGTCACCCCGCATATTCCTTCGTGTACTTCTTTAATAGCTTAGCCGGCCTCTTCCAGGTCGAGGCACAATAACAACAGATCGTCTTCATCTTCTTGGTATAGTTCATTCTGATACATTACGTAATTCGTGGCATGTACCCTTGTCTTGCAGTCATGTTTGCCACTAGGATTATTGACATACTACATAATGAATGTTCTTTAGTCGGCTGGTAATGTCTCGACCACACAAATATCTATAAAATCCTCTTGTTCTAACAACAAAGGTATGGACATAACTAGTGTACGAATTATGTGGTCGTGTTAGAGAACTTATTGATTAACCAAGGTCGGGTGTGGGCACTGCACCACTGGTATGACCCGACCAAAATCGCCCTTCATGAGTTGTGCTTTGGAGGCTATTTGAGCCAACTTGTCTGCGTCGATATTTCAAACTTATGAGATGTGCTTGAACATAATGCCTGTAAACGATTTGGCTAAATAGCTAACAACCATATGAAAGGGCTCCAGAGTATAACTCATGAAATGAAAAATCCTATTGAGTTGGTTAATCACAAGTTCTAAATTGCGAAGGACAACCATGTGGGTTGCCCTAAAGTCGTGAAGGATATTAAGGCCGATGATGAAGGCTTCATATTCGGCCTGATTATTTGTATAGTCAAAATCCAACTCGAGAGAAAAATACCATCGGTAGTGAACCGGGGACTGGATAACGATTCCAATGGCAGTCGAGGTCAATGTACTAGTGCCATCAAAATACATCATCCAATAGTTATCATGCGTTTCCACCATACCAATTTCGACGTCGTTGCCCCCAAAACCGTATGGGGAGGGATGTTGAGCTAAGAAATCGGCCAGCGCCTATCGTTTGACAGCTTTTTGGGGCCTATATTGCAAACTAAATTCGGACAGCGCCATTATCCATTTCCTAATTCGGCTTTCTACTATTGACCGAGTGAGCATATAGCGAATAACATCTGTTTGGGCGATGACTTAAGTAACAGAAGGGAGCATGTAATGCCTGGGCTTAGATGTAGCAAAGAACAAAGCCAAATAGAGTTTCTCGACAACTGAATAATTTATCTCAGCTGAGTTAAGATTCCTACTAAGAAAAAAAATGGCCTGCTTCTGCCCAATGGATTCTTGGGTCGCCGAGATATACAACTTAAGAGGTTTACCGCACCAAGGTGGCACGAGGACTGGTGGGGTCGTGAGGGAGACATTGATTTACGTGAGAGCATCCTGTTACTCTTTGTGCCATTTGAATTTGTCAAAATCCTTAAGTTTCAAGAGCGTGGAGAAAGCCTTCATTTTCCCCGCCGAATTAGAAATGAAGTGGCGGAGGAAATTTATTTTGCTAAGTAAGGATTGTAATTTCATCTTGGTCATCAGAGGTGGAGCATCAATGATCGCTCGAGCTTTATTTGCATCTACCTCGATGCCATCATCATGTACAAGGAAACCTAAGAAGTTGCTTGCCGATACACCAAAGGCGCATTTGGTAGGCTTCATTTTAAGGTTATGTTGGCTCATATGAAGCAAAGCTTGCCAAAGATCGTCTAAATGTAATCAACAGTGCTTCGATTTGACCATAACATCATCGACATATACCTCAATGATTGTGCCAATCAGGTCATGAAAAATGGTATTCATAGCGCGTTGATATGTGGCACCCATGTTCTTAAGTCCGAAAGGCATAACGACCCATTCGTAGGTCCCGAGTGCCCCAGGGCAATGAAAAGCAGTTTTGTGGACATCGGCCTCAGCAATGAAAATCTGGTTGTAACCAGCATGGCTGTCCATGAAGGATAACATATTGTGGTTTACTACGGCGTCGATTAACAAGATTGAAATTGACATTGGATATTCATCTTTAGGGATTGCCAAATTCAAATTACGAAAATCGATGCAAATACGTAGAACACCATTTTTCATTGAAACAAGGACAATATTTGCTAACCATTAGACATGTCGAGCTGTCCGAATAAACCCAACTTTTAAAAGTCGAACGAGTTCGTCTTTTATGCGGAGTTGAATTTTGATCGAGGAGCGTTGATGTGTAATTTGTGCTCAATGAGCGTTCAATCTAAGCAAGGAATCTCATGGTAACTCTAAGCAAAACAATCTTTAAATTCTTCGAGTAATTTACAAAGCACAATTTTCATAGGTTGGGGCAACAAAGAACTAATAAATAAAGGCCAGGACTTTGGGCCTACTATATTTGAGCTTGGCTGGGGTAGCTTGGACCTTATCGAGGGATAAGATTGGACTGTTATCTCATTCGATGAGGAACTCTACTAAGTTCACGCCAAAATTCGGTTACTTGGAAATTGCATACCTATGGGCCAGTAGGCGTTCCATGATAAATGAAACTACGGCCTGACATCTTCCCTGTTTGGTATCAGACATTGGGATCGGCAATTAGGTTAGCCATCTCAAGTCTCACCGAATCCTGATGAACAGTATCGGTGCCAACCTCAATGGCTTTCTGAACTGAGATCTGAGTCGGTCGTCCTTCTTCATTAAAACCTTGCAGGGTGATGTAGTCGACGTGATCATTGTAATAGCGAGCCTGAATCATATTAGCTTCGAACGACTGATTGTCAGTCGAATGAACTACAACTAATTTATTTTCCCAGAAAATGAGTCGTTCGTGCAATGTATTGTTTTCATGATAAAAACGGGCATGGTGTTGACCATTGCTCCATAGTTGACAAATTTTTTGGAAATGGGGTATCCTTGAATATGTGCCATGACATATAACGGCTTCATGTGATGAAGATTAACGGATGAAGAACAGGGAAACAGTTTGGCGAGAGTTAATTTGAGTTTATCCTTTTTGCATATTAGCTCAACATATTTGGTGGCCACAAAATTGACTTGCGTGGCCTCCTCGGGAATCACATCACTGTCCAAGAATTTTGGTTGCGATGTGATTGATCGAAATTATGCGGGTAAGACATGGACCATACTAATTTCCATGTTGTCGAAGATCGAAAAGCCCATTGAATCGTCATCTTCGTCTTCTAGGTTTTTGGGCGAGATGTCTTGCTCATGGGCATCACTCGCTTAGCTTTCTTCAATTGCAGTGACAACACATTCATTAGGCATGTCTGTCGAAGCTATTTCATTTTGAGCTTCGACCTCTGGCTTGCTCGGCATTGGAACTTGGTCTTGCGCTTATAAAGCCTTGTGAGTTCGCTTCTGATATGCGATGCAGGCATCTCTTATGTCCAGGTAAGCATCTAAATGCACTACGCCCTCTTTTTAATTGGCCATAAGGCTGAAGAGGGAAACGACTGAGAAAACTTCAAAATGGTACAACAGATATTGGAGGCCCTCGAGAGAGAAATGAAGCTTGGCAACATCAATATTCGTATAAAGTTCCACCTCAAATCCAAGAACTTGGGCCTCGTGTATATGTTGGAACCTAGCCTTCATTCCCAGATCTGTGGTCTTCTAGATGATCTGTTCCGCATCAGGCCGGGTTAGTGCCAGATCAAGAGCCTCTTAGCATGGTTTTGGTAGGCCATACAAGTCACTAGTCGAATGCTTCTTGTGAAACTCCAACATGTATTCTAAAGGTTCACCGAGAAACGGCGGGTGGAGATTTCGTTGGACTTTAATTTATGGCTCTTGCGGGAGTAATAGAGGAAGTTTGATTTCGGCTTCCTTTCAAAAGTGCTCAAAGTGAGCTTTTATATCCCCAAGCCGAAGAAAAAGTTTAATTCGCTATTGGATTCTTTAATTGTGGTTTCAAAATCACTATCGATCACCTTATTTCCTTAAAGCAACTCGCCATGATTGCCGAAGGTTGTCGGTCATTTTTGTTACCCACTATTTCTTTCGACTGCCATTTAGTAGCCAAGGTAGCCTGGGCTGCTCGTCGACAAGCCAGACAGTCTATTATTTGGTGTCGACGTTTCTACGATTTGGACAACGCAATATATACACTGGAAGGGGAGTTATAGTTAGACCAACGTTGGTCGCGTGGCTCAAGTGGTTTGAAGATTCGCTGGCTTAGGGTGAACTTAAGTAGCCAGAGTTGTGCGCATAATAATCTTCATTGTAAAATGCCCCGTCAAAATCAAGTCGTTGTCTGGCCAAAGATGGTTTACTATCCTGCATTTGAGGGTCGAGCCTATCGAAGACTTTCTGGCGTTGGCCTGCACCGAGCGTTTTTTGGGATGTTGCTGCAGCTGCAGGTGCCAGTTATGGTGCTCCAGCCTGAATAGGCTTTTCCTTCGGCCTAGTTTTGATGACATTTGATTTACACCGACTACATAAAACCATCGGCTTATTAGTTTCCTCCGTGTTGGAGTTCGACACTGACTCGACATAAGCTGGGTTTGCAAAGTATTTAGGTTGCTTGTTTGAAGATAAATCAATTTTCAATTGTGGCCGAGAGTTCTGCTTAAGGACGAATTTCATTGGGAGGAACTCGACTTTTCCTTTTCCTTAGTCCTTGGGTAGATGAGCATCTACCATGCTTACCGTCTCCAAAAGGAAATGATCGGCATCAACAATCATTTGTTTGTCGGAAAACTTGAGTTTACCATTGTTGATCCAGCTCTGGATGACATCTCGAAATACGACACAATTATTTGTCGTATGCTTGTTCGAGTTGTGTTACTTGCAATACGTATTTCCTTTCAAATATTTGGCCTTGGGGATATTATGTCCTGTCTGAAGTTTGATGATTTTTACAAGCGACAACTGGTCAAAGATGGCATCGGCCTCGGTGATGTCGAAAGTGTAGACCTTCGATGTTTTGACGGCAGTTTTCACAGGGGCCGAACAGGTTTTGACATCTTTAGAATTAGCATGAGCCAACGCTTTTCATACGCACAGTTTGTCAATTACTATCTCGGCCGTATTTATATTGGCATATTGAGATTCCTCGCCTTCTGCCGATGCATAACTTACTGTCGGGTTTTTGTAGATCATCCCCCGGGTTGGAGATTTCAGGATTTTCTCTTCTCAAAGAAAGTAATCATATTGCTCGATATGTGGTTCTCGGCACTAGTTTCTGGCCGATTTAAACCTCGTAAGATATTCCATTGGTGACTCGTCATATGCTTGAGCCATCCTGGCCAAAGAAGAAGCTGACATTTCTATCCCTGGCCGATATAATTGCTCATGAAACTTCTTGACTAATTCCTCCCTACTCTGGATAGAGCTAGGTAGGAGGTTGATGTACCATGCGAATGCTGAGCCAGTTAACGAGAAATTGAATAGTCCTAGTTTCTGAAAATCATTGTTAACATCTCCACATTGAGCACTGAATCGAGCCACATGTTATAACGAAGACAAGGACGATTCTTCAGCGAAAAGGCTAAAATATGGAATCTTAAATCCTTTAAGATATTCTAACCTTTCTACAAAGATTGGATATGGGTGAATGAACTTTGGGAACTTCGGCCCATTTTTTAAGGCTGAATCAATCATTCTCTAGACTTCGACCATGTCAACAGATGCCGCTTTTGCTCTTTGGTCGGTTCTGTCCGATCCGCTGCTTGATCCATTACTTTTCTCTAAGTCAATCATTTTGAGCCGAGCAGATCCTGTCTCGGCCTATACCACTAGCAAGGGGTTATTTTTAAGAAGAGGCTGCCTGGCTCAATCGGCGGGTCTAACGTCATGGACTTTATTAACAAGAACCTAAAGCAATCTGTTGTGCATGGCGCTATTATCACGCATCTCTTTGAGTATGCTTGTTACCCCTCGGCTGAACATTTTCTCAAACTACCAAGATTATTCTTTAAATCGTTGATAGAGAAAAGATTTGGATGGTGGAACAAAGGCCTCGTCATCATTTTGGTAGGGATTTCTAGATCACGAGTCTGACCGCTGAGATTAATTTTGTTTTCTCAGCGTGTTGCACTTGTG
Source organism: Crataegus laevigata (assembly GCA_963580275.1). NCBI lineage: Eukaryota > Viridiplantae > Streptophyta > Magnoliopsida > Rosales > Rosaceae > Crataegus > Crataegus laevigata. Next base: position 10,080,957 of record OY756941.1, read on the forward strand.
GCTTCAGGTGTCACGGTAAGAAAAGGATTTTGTGCCTCTGACAAGCCATCTTGTCATGGGTTTTGGATTGTAGATGGATGATTATTCGTCAACTTAACCATGACTGTTTTCTTTTTTACTGACCGTGTTTTAATGGTCATGAACTTCGTAGCTTTAGCGCTGTGTCCCACTGGGTGTACCAAAATTTTGACCCTAAAAACTACTAAGCTTATGTGGCTCGCAGGCCGTGTAACTAATAAGCTAACTACGTCCTTCAATTATGTGCGGGGCGTGCCAACTTGTTGGCCGAGTTCTGCCTGAAAGTAAAATATGTTAATGTGGCATTGGGCACGCTACTGACTTCTTAATCTTGTGATTGCGACCGAGGAAGGAAAACGTCTTGGCCTTCGGGTTCTAGAGCGTGAAGACAAGGCTGCTGTTCTTCGAAGTTCCCAAATCGTCAACGCCGGGTTCGGTCTTGATATATTCGTGAGAGTATAAGTATGCCGAACTGGTACCAAACTATACGGACACAAATACTCGAAAGAGATAAATGTCTTGATTGTAAATGTGATTTGGTCGTCAGAATGCCGAACTCTAAAATGTACTTGCGAATATCCAATCATAAAACTCGATTTTCAATGTGCCAAGCCTAGTACCCTGGTAACACCTCACTTCGCCGAGAAGGTTGATGATATGACCTTTATCAACAAGGACTCGGAAATCTTTGTTGACCGAGACTTGGATAAATAACCCGTCGGGCTCGAAGCAGTGTTGTCTATCCAAACTGAAGGTGTTCCTCGGTTGGGTGATTCTACAGCTCCAGTGTTGTCCATCCAAACTAAAGATGTCGCCAACTGCCTTCATAGTGCTGTTTATCCAAACTGAAGATGTGTTGGCGGGAAGAAAAGGGATGAAGAAAAATTCTAAGGGTTGTTAAGAAGCTTTGCGCATGACAATTTGTGTGTTGATTTGAAGGTTGTTGAATGATGCATTCTCTTCTCTATTTATAGCAACACACCCCCTTCATGGCTGAACTAGAACTACGCTCGGATTAGAACTCCTTAACCCAATTTGATTAGGTTTCGGCCAGTCTTAACCCCAATAAGACTTTGAAGCAAGCTTTTTAACAATCCAGGTTCATCTCCTAATTTTAAGCATCTTCAGCCTTAAGACCCCTTGTTACACTAGGGTTCAACTACCTCATCCTTGTCTAATCCTCCTCGCAACATGATTTAGCCGACCTTGACCGGACAACCCATGATAAGATTCTAGATGAATACTACTGAGCCGAGAATAATTCCAAGCTCGGCCCAAAATATTATTTTGGGCCCAAACAGGTATATACATATATCACTAGCCACATGAGATGATATACAAATATGGTACAAGAATGTGGTTTCTCTAACATTTTCCTTATTTTGGGCCCAAACAGGTATATACATATATCACTTGCCACATGAGATGATATACAAATATGGTACAAGAATGTGGTTTCTCTAACATTTTCCTTCTTTATCACAAACTTAACAAAAATAATATAGTTCCAAACTAGCCTTGGTTCTCTTGACAATTTCATATGTGGTTCAATATCCTAGCGGAAGGATATTGGATTTCCAGTTTTCCACCCTTGCTTCCTTCCCACTCCAATTAATAATAATAATAATAATAATAATAATAATAATAATAATAATAAGAAGAAGAAGAAAGTTTTATAAAAAAAATGACAAAAGTTTTATTTTTATTTTATTTTATTTTTTTAACACTTAATGGAAAGTGCCTTTCTTGACAACAAGCATCTCAGGATTCATAATAGTAAAGGCAAATCCCTCCTAAAAGTAACCTTACTCCGATTATTAATAATTTTTTCTCTCCTAATATAAACCTTAATTTTGGAAGAATTTTTAACAAATGATCATATAGGACAAATCCCTTTAGACAAACCTTAAATCAGTTGATTCGTCAGATCAAATAAAAAACATTTTGATGCTCAGAATAATGGATACGTGAATGAACGGAATTAAGTAGATGACGAATTTTTTTCTATATTAAAGAAGCTATGAATATTGCTAAAATCTCCATTTACATGCATAATCCGATCTGGGGAGACAATAATTCTCCCTCCTCAATGGAAAACAAAAATGTATAAATATTCCATTGCACAAGATTGTGTGACAATCACAGAGTTCATGTAATTGTTCTCCATTATCCAATCTCATAATGCTTTCAACCTAGAAATAAGAACAAGGAAGGCATCTTGTCTGCAGGGAATTGTTAGACCGCCCATTGGGTGATCAAATCCGAATTCTTCTTCAGCCGCACTTAGCAAGTCTTGAAATGCAGGCTGGTTGAGGAATGATATAGGAACAACAAACCGCTGCTTCTCACTCTCGCCAACATAAACTGGAAAATAACCTTTTGGGACATCAGCTAAATTATTCGAAGCTCCTTGACTTGAATTTGAAAGAGAACGCTGAAGAAGTTTCTTGGCAGGAATTACAGATGGAAGACGGAACCCCATTGTTGTAAATCGTGATAGTAAAGACTAGTAATCGAGTTTATAAAAACTTGAAGAAGATCACAAGGAGTTTGTGGAACAAATATACTTTGAGAAGTTGTAGATTTATTATTTCGTGGTTTTTAACCAATGCATTCATATGGTATTTATAGTTGACAAGCCTTGTAGAATATCCTCTACTGAAGAAAATATATGGTGAAGACAATCCGGATGGGGTATAGAAGGGAACAAGAGCTCATGAGGAATCACATGGTTTTGTCATAGCATCAAGCCTTTGAGCAAAATATGTGGATCAAATTTACTATTTCTCTTTCCATCACATATTTTTGTTTGCTAGGCGGATATGAAGCGTCAATCACTACCAATTAGGAGTCTTGGTGATGAAATGGAAGACAGACGCATGTGAACTTCGATAAAATGCTGACGTCTCTTACCAATCCCAATTCAATATTGCCTCATGACCACTCACACAAACTACTTGAGATATTGTCCGCCACATCGCCTTTTGTCTGTTTGGGCAAGAAAAACAAGAAGTAAAGTAGTTAGAACCTGGTTTCGATTGCATGTCTGTCTCTGAATTTTTTGGCGTATACTTATCCTTCCAAAAGGCATCAGATATTTATTTTAGGTTTAACCTGAATGCCTAAGTAGTTATATAGACATGTCCATGTGATTTTGCTTGAGATGATGTTGCTTCATTGGGTCCATCCTGATGGCTTAACACCAACATTTAGAATTTGGATATGGTCATCCCATGGGTGCTATCACAATTCCAGCAATGAAGTAGGTCTTGACTGTTGGATTGATTATTCATTGAATGATGAAAAATATCACATCTTCTGATGGTAGAGACTTTTCGTAATTCATGAGCTACAACTTCAAACCGCTTGAGAGTTATAAACAATTTTATTATAAATCCCATTACTCAAATGTAAAAATCCCAGGGGCCAACGGAGTGCAGAAGAACAAAACCAATGAAGCAGAAGAATCAGACGACACCTCAACACAAAAAGCAAAGAAAAAAGTACAGAGTTTTAGTGGCATGTGTAGAAATTTCATTTGATATTGGCATGAACATGGTAATCCAAGCAAAACAACCGAGGAAGTCTTTTTACCTAGCCGCAGCATGAGCAATGTCAAATCCACCCATATGTCAAAACCCTATACTTAATTTTCATATAAAAAAAATCCAAATAGAAAATCAAGACAAATAATTGGATTAATTGACACTAATTCAAGTCAATTGAATAGCCAAGGTCAAAAATCCATACCCAAATATATTTGTTAAAACTAATATGAAATAGAAATTAATCATGCAAAGGGCTGATAACAATTATAATAAGAATGTGGTTTTGGCGGTGCCATTGGTAGATGGTACTCCATACTTGAGCCTCATCAGTAAATCCAAAACCTGTATTCTCATCAGGGAAAAAAAACTAAAAAGAAAAAGGCAACAGATCTAACATTCTTGGAAAGAAAATTCAATCACGAATTGAAAAAAAAAAAAGTGAGAGAGAGAGAGACGAACCTTCATACGGAGGCTAGCGATCCGGAGCTCGAGAAATCTGTGGAAGCAAATGGAAGAGCCCTGATTTTCCATATTTCTTCCATTCTAGGATGAGAGAAACGGAAGAGATGGAGCTGTGGGTGCTAGGGTTTGAGGAGGACAGAAACAGGAATAGTGAGAGATGAGAAAGGGCTCGCATAGGAGAGAGAGGAAGAGTGAGATCACCCAAAAGGTCAGAGATTTCCAAAACCAAAAGGAAATTAAGAGAGAGAAACGGAGGAGAGAGAGAGAGAGATCGAAGTACCCCCACACTTTTCTTTGACTGTTCCTCCTCTCCCACTCATGAAATTGAGGATCTGCAGCAACGGCACTGAGATCCCCACTCCTCCCTCTCTCACTCTGTCTCTCTCTCTCTCTATCGAAGGCATGGCCTCCCATCCCCGAAACCCTCACTGAATGACAACATACCTAAACCCACCCCAATTCGTCTCAAATGTGCAGGACAAAATTACCCTCCTAACTTTTAATAACTACCTTCCAATCAGCCTCAAATCCCATGGCTTTGTTGTAAATAAAGCAAAATCAACAAAAAAATGAACAGTGTCTGCCCCCCCTTCTACTTTAGAATAGATAATTGTTTACGGAACTCTTGAAAGAGTAATTTGCAGGAAAAAGTAGATCGATCAGGTGAGGCAATGTTCCTAGGCTGGTTGAGATTTTACGTACGTAAAGTGGTTCATATTGAACATGCAGTTGGTACGTACTGTCGCTAACTTGTACATATTACGTCTGAAATTGTAATACTGATGTCATAAAAAAAATTTAAAGTCAGAAATTAAAAATAATAATATTTTAGTGAAATTGACTAGGTTATTTTTTGTTAAGGTTGGAAATGCTTTAGCCTATTATTGTTCACTGGGGTCTATTACTGTTCACTTGAGTGGATATGACACGCCCCGATCCCGATGTTCTATAGACATCGGGATGATCACGTGCTGGCCCACACCCGAAGGGTGATGTAAGCCATTCAAAGACAAGCAAAAGACCAAGAAAAGTTCACACACATGCATAATACGGCAAAACAAGAGTATGAATAACCATAAAGCAGCAGAAACATAATCATACCAAAATAATATTCAACTACCAACACTAAAATTAGTAATCTACAATAGGACATGTCCAGAGCATACATCTAATACAGATTTCAGAATAGAATTTGAGATAAGAGAGTGCTATTACATAAGATGTTGAATAGGCAGAAGATAGCACAAGATCACTTGTAGGGAAATGCCTCGTAGCTTAGATCGTAGTCCTCGTTCCTACCTTCTAAAGGAGGCGCAAAACAAAGGTGAGTGGACTAGTTTGATATACATATAAGAAAACAGTTACCAACATAATAAACACTAGTGTCAAATGTCCACATATATCCCTCCAGGCCCTATGCCATCTCCCCGTCCCTGAACATACAGTCAGAGGAAAAATACCTCCAGGCCCTATGCCATCTCCCCATCCCTGTGCTAAATAGCCAGAGGAAAAACACTTCAGGCTCTATGCCTACTCCACTGTCGCCCGGGATGGACCGGAATCTATCCCTTATCCCGTAGCGGAAATTGGACCGCTAGGTAATATAAATTCGTTTGAATAGAGTTTGACTGTGTTGAATCCCTTTATTGTACTAGATGCATATATAGGGTGGCTTTTGATTCTTCGCTAGCAGCGTGGGTTTTGATAGCTAAGTACTGTGAGTGGACCCCTTCTAAAATGCATGTTTTATTAATAGAATTGCACGCATGAAAATCATGAGTTTATAAGAATGATTATGACGTTACTTATCATAAATGTATGTTCAAAAGATTGTCACATCCCCGCCCGGGTGGGACCACTTCCCAGGCCCGTTCCACTACCCTAGCACGATATTGTCCGCTTTGGACCCCGACCACGCCCTCACGATTTTGTTTCTGGGAACTCCCGAGCAACTTCTCAATGGGTCACCCATCATGGAAGTGCTCTAGCCCCCCTCTCGCTTAACTTCGGAGTTCCTACGGAACTCGAAGCCAGTGAGCTCCCAAAAAGCCTCGTGCTAGGTCGGGATGAGAATATACATTTAAGGATCACTCCCTTGGGCAATGTGGGATGTCACAGGATAAATAGGCTGGGTGCTGGTGCAAAGTCTTTATAGGTGAAATTGCTCTAAGTAATCGTAGATATATATGTCTGAAGTCCTGTATTGGATGGAAGTCACAAGGGGATATTCATATTCACACATCTCTAAAATTTCAAATGCTTTTTGTATTTTGCAGGTCATAAAATTGGTAGGGCATAATGTCCTCCAACAAATATACAGACTCAACTGCTACCAAGTTTTTAAGACTGGGACCGAAAACGCAGCCATGTGATCCTTTAATGCTTATGTCTTTTGTCAATCCAAACATAGTTTCCTGCCATATACAATTTCCACACAATCCAGATATTTTTCCACTCTTTATCCTTTAATTGGTTTTTCCAGTTTTTATCATTTCCATCTAGTTGTGAAATTTGAAAGATTTTATTTGGAAATTTTCAGAAATTTGTCTCCGACAATCACAATATGTTTTTCTCTAATAAGTTGCACCGACACGGTGAAAACAATTAACCAAGTCAAAGGATTAAATTATCAGATAAAGGAAAATAGTGTAGAAATTCCCCATATTATTTGTATCTAAGCACATAAATCTCATAATTTTATTTTGAGAGGGGGCCCATCACTACTACTTGAGGCACACGGATTTGTTTGAAGTCCAAAGTTATAACTAATTGAATTTCATTTCTTGAGAAAATCTGTTGTCTTTGATAATTTAATTATATAACAGATTACTTTGCTATTTTTGAGGCACCAAAGCTAGAAGTATAATGAAAAAAATTAAGACAAGAAATGTTGGAATCCCACATCGGTGGGTGGAAAAAAAAATAATGGGGTTAAAATATGATTACCTTCATTCTAAATAATACCGATGCCTTTTGTAGTAAAACTCCACACCTGACTGATTGAGCAGGTGGTAAAGTTGAGGACAGTATCGGTGTCGTTAGAATAGGTCCCCCGGGCCCGTCGATCTAAAAATTCCAACATAGTATCCGAGTCAAGGTAAATCCAACATAGTATCCGAGTCAAAATTCGGGCCCATACAAGCCAATGAACTTGTCACCAAGAAGGAAACAAGACAGGACTCTTAATCTAAAAATTCCAACAAGAGATTGGATCAGGATATAAATTTTATTTCATATTCCAATATATTTTGCTCAAAAGCAGCAGAACAGTTTGCATTTGATTGACTTAGAGCAGCCTATTGGATGTAAGAGTTAGTGTAGATGACATGTGCTGTGCACATGATAGTAGTAGCTTACTCTCTAAGTCAATATATAAGTAGAGTAGAAATGTGCTTTTCCCTCCATGTATTGTGGGTATGTGTGAATACAATTACAGGAGAAGGAAATAGAAATTCTTTGAGATTCATGGCTTCTTTTCTAAATCTTCTTTCTTCTCCGTATGATTTGTGAGCTGCTTTAATCTTCTCAGTGTGTTAAGATGGTATCAGAGCCAACACATAAAACTAATTGGGTTAATTTAAATTCCCATGTCAACAGCATCTGTCGAAAATTTTTGAGTCATCATTTTTGCAAAGTTGGGTTTTTGGTGATGAAATCTTTGTTTGTCTGCTTCATTAATAACTTTCAGCTCAGATCACAGGCAGCTTCAGTACTGACGGCTTCACCTCAACACAGGATGTGAGTCGATTCAGTGGATGATCGACCATAGCCTCTCCTTCATCGTAGCTCAGTGTGTTCCAAAATGAGGATCTTTTTGGACATGAAAGTGGATCACATATTCACTTCTTTGGCGTTCACTCACACACTTGAGCAGGAAGTGAGATGAAGGAAAGTGTCTTCGCTGCAAGATATTGTGATACCACCCATGGGATGATCATATCCAAATTCCTTTTCGGCTTGACTCAACAAATTTTGGAATAAAGGATCATTCAAGTATGATATTGGAATCACAAACCGCTTCTTCTGTCTCTCCCCAACATACACAGCAAAATAGCCTTTTGGGATATCTATGGTCTTTGAAGCTGTCTGTTTTGAATTAGATAGAGACCGGACTAGACTCCTCTTCGCGCTAACAATTCCAGGCAACCAGAAACCCATCGATTTATGTTCTATAGGGGATAAAAGAACTAGAAAAGGAATTCGAAGGACTTGGAAAAAAGAGAAAGTTTTGATATATTCTTGGGAAGCTGAAGATTGAGTTGCTAATGCCATTGTGATCTTGATCACGTGTATATATATAGATGAAAGGGTATGCGAAAAAATCTTATGGTACAGGAAATTATTGGTCAAGAGGAACTGCAAATAGAAACGATGAGAGAGACTAGCTTATACCAAATCACATGGCTTTGTCTTGCTGCTCACATAACTCCCTACTCTGACAGATTTTTCAGACAGATTCTTGTGTGGAAGCAGGATTGCCTACCTCCTCCGGATAACAGGCAACACACGAGACCACTAGATGTGAATTTTGTTCCAATTGAATTATTTATGCCTGTCAGATAAGAATCATTTTGCTTCAGACATGCTTGTTAATCACTAATCACAAATTACTTTTCTGGTTAGGCCTTGCTAACGACTGGGTAACGCTTTGTTGCATCCACATGTTCTCAAATAATCAATTGCTTGTACACTGGATGTTAAACAAGTGGGCCAACAGTAGTGCATACGTTATGCCCCATCAAACAAAAGTTTGTGGGATAATTTGCATTTCATTGTAAACATAGAATAAATGCTAACTTGGCGAACAAGAATATGTGGTGCTATAAAAATCTGGCATGGGGCCTGATGTATTAGAAGGGATGTGACTTTCTCGATTCATCAAAGAGTAAAGGAAGTTTAATCTCATTTTGTTTTGCCTCTACGGAATCTAACCAGAAAACCGATCTATTGGAACACTAGAGACAATGAACACTGATGATTGACTATTAGATCAAAAACTTTGAACTCAATCTAAGAAACTAAAGCAAAAATCTGCTAAAGTTATCCAAGTAGATTGAACTCTTGTTTTAGCAACTCCGTTGCCATGCATGTTTCAGATGATAAATTGAAATTAACCGGCTAAAAATTAGTAATTGAATAATCAGACGCTTACCGTTTACCATTTTGTAGGTTGACCGATCATACAAATCAACTTCCGCCACAAGGATTTTGTTCTACGAGATATTTAAAATTTAGGATCAGCCAAAACACATCGGTTTGTACCTATTCCTGCTCACGTAACTCATCCCTGAATAGATTTCTAATGAACACGACCAAACTCAATCCTTGTGTACACATAAGATCTTATTAATTTTTGGGATACTTTGGATGCAGTCCCTAATCCATAACATTCTTTGATTAAAACCTTAATAGTATTCAAAGTTTGATCAAGGTCCCTTGACTTTGTACACCTCATTATATTACTATTAATATTTATATTTTTATAGTTTTGACATTAATTGTTTGATATTTTATGAGATTTAGAATCCTATAAATTTAAAATCTCTCATTATAATACTATTAGAAACGGTTACAATAAAAAAATTCAAACATTTTGATGAATAAATGGATAAAACCTATGTAAAAATAAGAAATATAAATGGCAAAATAATGTATCCATAGTGTTAAAAAAATTGGTGCATTTTACAAAAACAATTGGTACATTTCATATATAACAAAGTGGTACATTAATAAAGAAGAATGGGTACATTATAAATAAATTAGGGTACAGATAAAAGATTAAAAATTATGAGTACAAATGAATTTTTTTAAATATAGGCGCTAAAAGAAATTAATACATGGGTACAAAATAAAACTAAACAGAAAATACTAAAAATTATAAAAAAATGTTGCAAATTAAAAGTGGGTACAAACTAAAAATATAAATATATGATACAATGTTTAGGCATAAAACATAAATATACCATATGTAATTTTTCTGTCATTGATTAAATATACAATGTCACGTGACGGTACACATGGGTACAAACACAAATAAAACTTTTAAAAATATGGGCACAAAAAGAAACTAATATATGGGTACAAATTAAAAATGAAAAGAAAATTGGTACAAATTAAAAAATATTTGCAAATTAAAAATAGGTACAAACTAAAAATAAAAATATACGATAAAAAAATTTAGCCATAAATATAAATATACTAATTGTAACATTTTTAACACTAAAGGAATATGTTTGAAAATAAAAATATTTTATTATTCAAATAATTAATGATATTAATACCCAAGGACCTTGATCAAAAATTCAAAATGAATAGGATTTTAATCAATAGAGTAACAAAAGGAATGATGTGAACCTAATTTGAAGAGTGGATACTTTTTTAAAAGCAGTAGGTAATACGTACATATCTAAATCCCGTTTGATAACAAGATTATTGTTGTCTTAAGAGTCCTTATCTGTTCCAGTCAAGAAATTATGGACACATATGTCTGAAGCATGTCCTCTACTGTATTCAAAGGAAGTAAGTCGGTCAAACGAAGTAGTAGCTTTTCCTGTCCACTCATCTATCTAAATATTTTGAAGTGGGGTTCCATGTTTATAGGTTGTCATAAAACTGGTTGTGGCCAAAATGTTCACCAACAAATTATACAGACTCAAAAGCTACCAAGTTCTTGAGATTGAGATGGAAGACAACGCCATCTGATCCTTCAAATATTTTTGTCACTTGCCAACCCTAACATAATTTTTTCCATACATTTTTTCTACATTGCAGATATTTCCGAAATTCCTAAATACACCCTTTCGAGTTTCGTCTGTATATGTACGTACATACACATACACTCGCATAATATCCCAAAACAAGTCATCACAATCTGTACTAAAACTTTCCTCTAGTTATTCTGAAGTAATAACATACACGACTAAATATGGCTATCAGGTTTGTTATACTAATGCATTGCTTTGGAATTGCTTTTGTTAATATTATTATTTGTCGTCATTCATCAATACTTCAATCTGGTGATATTCCTCTTCTCTTGAAAGTGAGAGGTTTTATGTTCGAATCTCATGGATAGCGAATTCGATACCAAATTATGTTGCCAATTGTGTGGTTTAGCCGAATTCCCCTTCCTCTTAGTATAAAAATATCAATGTACTAAATATATATATATATATATATATATATATATATATATATAATTATTTGTCAAAGAGATAAAAGATGGTACCTGCTCCAAGAAAAACTACTCATGAACGTAATCACATAATGAAAAAGAGTGAAAAATGAAATGGAGGACAGGAGTTGACGGGAAGATAATAGAGGGAAGGTTTTGTTTTATTTTATTTTTAAGTTTTTAAATTATTTTGAAGAGTGAAACAATTTAATTATTCTCACATGTTGTGTACATACTTTCCTTTAAATTTAGACGATAAGGAGGAAATCAGCTAAAAAATGAGTTTGAGTCCTTAATTTTTTAAAACAAAAGTTTAGCGAAAAAGTCAAAAGCTAATACCGTGTTTGGATGAGAAAATTTAAATCACTAAGATTACATCCAACCCTGGGCTAAAAGTCAAAATACCCCACATATGCCCCTCCAAATACAACCCAACCCAAGCCAAATCATTGGGCTAATTGTCAAATGCCAAACCAAGGCCAATTACCCCCCAAGATTTAGCCCACAAATGTGTGGACTCGCCCAAAAATACCCCAATGTTAGCCCGTTCACTCGCCCCATGTGGCCTACTCACCTTCAGTACCTGACAAGAGGGGCTCACTATCAGGGCCGTTGTTGGCCACAACCCAGAGCCGAACGACTCTTTTCCGCATCCAACGACTGGCATTTTTGGACCGTTGGTTGATCCAACGGTCTAGATTCAAATTTTGTTTTTTTTTTAAATGTTATGTTAAAATACATTGAATCCAACGGTTGGGATCAAATATAATCAAATCTAATGGTAAAAAAGATCTAACTACCCAAATTTAAATCCAACGGCTAAAATAATTAAAAAATTTATTTAACTCAAAATTCACCAAAAAACTCTATAAATACCTATGTATTATTTCAAACATCCACAAAAAAAAAAACTCAATTTTCTCCAACAATTCTTTCAATTTTTCTTTCTACCATTTCCAAATTGTTGAACATGGCAAGAAAGCATAGTAGAGGTTGTAATTGGACCTGTGAGGAAGATGTTGCTTTATGCTTGGCATGGGTTTCTGTTAGCAAAGATGGTGCAGTTTGCATGAATCAAAATAAAAAGGTTTTGTGGGATAAAATCATTGAAAAGTTTCATGAAAACTGCAATGGCGGCAGGAGGGACAGTGGTGGTGTTTACGATTGGTGGAAGACTATCAACAAAGCATGCACTTTATGGATGGGAAGCTTGGAGAGAGCCGTAGTTGGCATGGCTAGTGGAAGGAGCGCCACTGAAATTATGAGTTTTTTCTTGATATTTTATTTGTCATGTACATAATATTATTTTGCAACTAATTGTTTTTTTTAATGTATTTTTTACATAGTGGAAAGAGTGCCACAGAAACTCGTAGCGCCCGCCAAGAAGAAGCGGCCCGAATGCGTTTGCAAATGAAGGAAGAAGAGGATAGGGAGCAAGATAGGCTTGAAATTAATTTCATGATGGAGGACCTCAACAAATACACTCTAGAGGGGAAGAAGTTCTTATGTGGTAAACAAAAGGAAATTTTGCAAAAGCATGCCGCAAGGAGTATATTTCAAGATGATGAATCATCTCAACCCTATATCCCAAGTCCACTACCAAGTCCATCACCAAGTCAAGATGGTGGATATCATTATTAAGTTTATGTAGTGTACGAATTATTGATTGTATTAAGTTTATGTGGTTTATTAATTCTCGTTTGTATTAAGTTTATGTACTTTATTAATTGTCGTGTGCATTAATTTTATGGCTTATTAATTATTGTTTCTATTAATCTACATGCCTTCAACAATTATTGTACTTATTATTCCTTTTACTTGATGTAGAATAGATGCCTTCAATAATTCAACCTCCATTCAATAATTTATCCAACGTACTAGACAAAATACTTTGCACAAGAAGATACTTAAATTTATTACTAGAAAATACCAGCATAGTACACTTAAAATTATTTCATAAATGCTCAACCAACATCATCAACGTTCACCTTCTCGGCGCCATACATGCTCAACCAAATCCTTGCGGAATGTGTCATACCTTGAGGAGCTTGAATTCTATTTAAACGTTTCATATACTCACTCAATATGACCATATCCTGTTGGGTCTCATATGTGGTTGCAGCGAGATATTCAACATCTCTTGCAATAGCTCTTGCATGTGTTGGTTGGTTATCATCCACATCTTCGTCTAAATCTTCTTCAATTTCGATGTACTCATCTTCCACAATATGTTGTGCAAAATTATACACGTGATCATGATTGAATGGAGGTCTTCGGTATGCCAAAGTCATGCAGGCCCTCTAACAATAGCCCATCGAGCTTGTAGGATCCCGATTGCTCTCTCCACATCCTTCCTATGTTGCGCATTCACTTGCCTCCATGGCTAAGTGGCTTAACCCCAACTACGCCGTGGACGCCCTCTGATAGAGTGACATTGACATAGTCAAAGATCAAGGACCTAACCACAAGACAACTATGATGCCTCAAGTCAAAGGACTACTTTGCATTATCCCAACCATGAGTTCCCATGTGACATGAGTATGAGAACTCCTTGTTGATCATGTTCAGTGGACTCATTCTCTATTAAGCACCTACATGCTTGTCTTGGTGTCAGTCACACCAATGACTCGAGACCAATCACTCTCCCTAAGAGAAAACATAGCACATATTGATCTTAAGAGACTATCAATGCCCAATTGGCAATCCTATGATCAGGAACGTTTAGGATATGTATATGAAAGAGAATGGTCTCATGAACCTAACTTCTTTATATTACATTCTCCTAATCACATATTCCTTGGACTTATCCTTTAAGCATATAACATTTATATGAGACAAGCTTAAAACAATAATCTTTGCCCTTTATATTAAACTAGATTGGTTTAACATGTGAAATGTCCGTAAAGTATCATCATATGATTCGTTTTAGGGCACATTTCCAACATAAAGCAAAATCAATTTATGGTGCCAACAAAAGCTTTATCAATGGAGGGCAACTACAAATGCCAAAAAGCTTCACACACTCTTGATCAAGATAGTGTGAAGCAAAATCAATTTATGGTGCCAACAAAAGCTTCATCAATGGGAGGGCAACTACAAATGTCAAAAAGCTTCACACACTCTTGATCAAGATAGTGTGAAGTAAAATCAATTTATAGTGCCAACAAAAGCTTCATCAATGGAGGGCAACTACAAATGTCAAAAAGCTTCACACACTCTTGATCAAGATAGTGTGAAGCAAAATCAATTTATGGTGCCAACAAAAGATTCAACAAATGAAGGGCAACTACAAATGTCAAAAAGCTTCACACTCTTGATCAAGATAGTGTGAAGTAAAATCAATTTATGGTGTCAAGAAAAACTTCATCAATGGACGACAACTACAACTACAAATGCCAAAAAGCATCACCCAAAAAGCTTCACCCACAAAGCTTCACTCAAAAAAGAGCTTCACCCACCCAAAAAAGCTTCACCCAAAAATCTTTATCCAAAAAGCTTCACCCAAAAAGCTTCACATACCTAAAAAAGCTTCACCCACAAGGCTTCACCCACCCAAAAAAGTTTCACCCAAAAAAGCTTCACCAAAAAAAAAAAGCTTCACCTACAAAGCTTACCCAAAAAAGCTTCACCAAAAAAAGCTTCACCCACCCAAAAAAGCTTCACCCAAAAATGTTTCACTCACAAAGCTTCACCCGACTGTTCCAGTACCGGCCAATGCACCTTATGCTGTGAAGGATATCATTCATGCTGTTCACCGCAAGTAGGACACTTCCCAAATAAACCATTTCTTGAGGACGGATGATATCAAAAGTATTGAACTAACTTGCATTGGTGATGTAGGGACCCCAGACCGTCTTTGTTTGTACCAGACTTGACCAACCACGAAACTACTAAGCACCGGTCAACATTATACCGTCAAGGACCCACAAGAGTTTCCCTCCAACCAGGAGGCCAATCATAAAGCGACACATGTCAACGTCAGAGGCTAATCACAGCACGACACGTGTCAACATCAGAGGCCAATCACAACATGACACGTGTCAATGTCAGAACAAAGCTAGAAACTCTCTTCTATAAATAAGGATCATTCTCCCACAATGAATCCCTAATGTCATTTTGTACTAAACTATTCACTAGAACTCACAAAAGGAGAGCTTGAACCTATGTACTTGTGTAAACCCTTCACAATTAATGAGAACTCCTCTACTCCGTGGATATAGCCAATCTGGGTGAACTACGTACATCTTGTCTTTGCTTCCCTGCCTTTATCTTTTTACATACTTATCTACACTGGTGACCGGAGCAATCTAGCAAAGGTCACAAACCTAACACTTTCTGTTGTACCAAAGTTCTCACTGATTTTGTGCATCAACAGTCTTATTTGGCCTCTCACAAAAACCAGGGAATATTCAGTAAAGTCCGGTTATACTGCTTGTCATACATCCAGAGTAGTGGAACTTGCTTACTACATGGGGTATGTCTCAAAGTTCTCACCAAACTGGAACTGATTTTTGGAAGGATTTGTGGAAGATTAAAACTTTGCCCAAGATGAAGCTATTCTTATGGAGAGTGGCTACAAAATTTTTACCCATAATGCTGGCCTTATACAATAAAAAAGTTGTTCCCAACCCATGATGCCCCTTTTGCAGAGAATTCTCGAAGTCGGCTAAGCATGTTCTTTTCCTTTGCCCGTGGACCATTAGGGTCTAGCTTATGAGTTCTCTAAATTATAGAATTGATATTTCCAGAATCACAACTTTCAATGAGTGGTTTATAGCTCTAAAACCTATTGCTGGTCATAGTTCTGATCATCAATCTTGGGTCTATACCACGACTTCCTTCATTTGTTAGTAGATATGGAAAACAAAATGTAACTACAATTTTAACAGGTTGAACCCTTCACCGGAGCTCACTGTAGTTAAGGCTTCTCGGGCTATATGGGAGTTTATCACTATTACTTCAAAAAATGTGGATAATGTTTCAACACTCCCACGAGCTACAACCTCTCTTCAATCGTCATGGATTCCCTCTCCCCCCAGCTAGTATTATCAAAGCAAATTTCGACGGAACTTGGTAAAAAAGAAACCATCATTCTAGCATGGGAGTCACCTTTCACTCCTCTATCGGTTGTTTGGTCCCAGGTGTGTCCGCGACTTATTTGTCCTCATCGGCTCCTTAAGTTAAGGCTAAGGCTGCTCTTCTGGCGGTTACTCGGGCGAATGAGATCGGTTTCCTTAATGTTGCCTTTGAATCTGATTCTATAAAGCTTATTAGCAATATCAAGGGTGACCAAAAGCTTTGGAATTGGACCATTTTCCCCTTGTTAACAAAAATTAGGAATTTGTCTCATTGTTTTAAGTCAATTAGCAAGCAATGGATTCTACGTCAAGCAAATGGTGCAACCGATTGGGTTCGCAATGTAAAAGAAGACGTTTGGGTCAATAGACCCCCATCCGCTCTAGTTCATATTATGTCCAAGGATGGTCTTCTTTGCCCCTAACAATCTGCCTGGATGAGATAGGTCAAGTTAACAGATTAGACCTAAGCCTCGCCGTCAGGTCGTGTTCTGCTCATCTCCCCGTTCTTAGCTTCGGACAAACCCTTCTGTTATTTTCTCTCTTTTTTACACCTATTCCTTGCTGGTACTTGTACTTTTCTGTTTCGCTTGTAAGTTTGCTGGGTTGCCCTAATGAATTGGTTCCTCCTTGTCCAAAAAAAGAAGAAGATAAGATTACCAATGATTCTAAATTTTAATCATAGGTTGTTTTATGACACCTTATATTTTGTTAAATACACTTCACATACTGAGATCACTTTGCACTTGCTTTGTAAATTAAAAATTACATTAATATAAGTCATGTGCTTACTAAAATTACCTTCAAAGCGCCCACCCCAAGAATAACGATTTTGTTCACACAACTGTCTCTAAGATTTCGGGGGCCTATGCGAAGTTTATAAAAGACCTCTTTCTTAAGATAATTCTCCAAAAACAATGTATTGATGCTAAAAAGTAATAAATTAAATCAAAACAAACTTTAGGACTCACTGATTGTGACACACCCCGACCCCAATAACACAAGATACGAGGCCGTAATGTGCTGACCGACACTAAATTAACCATATGACCCCAACGAGATATGACATCACATACCAACTTAATGGCGAAGCAATAGTAAGATATTTATTATGTGCAAGAATTTAAATAAAAAACGTTCCTAATAATAAATCCAAAGCTGCTACAAGTTCACTTATCAACCTCCTTACTTAGGGACACAAATTATCTCAAGATTAAATCCCTTATTATCATATAACATCATAGCAACGAGAAGTTTCACACAACAGTAAACACATAAAAGTGCAGTGATATGCATAATCAATAGTGCGATCATGCAATTATTACAATAAAGATAAAACTACATTAAATGAAACATTCCTCTAAATCCAAAGGATAAAAGCCTCACTGCCAATCCCACTCATCACCACCGGTGTTCTCTTTATTCTCGTTACATCCTAAAAGGGTTGACAAAACAAAATGAGAGTGGACTAGTTTTATCACATTTAAAATCATTTAACATAATAACCCATGTTTTGAAAACATATACAGTGAAAACTACATACATAGTAGTAATACTACAATAATAGTAGTCAAGATCAATTCAATCTTGCTCGTCATATCAAAGAAACTAAATCAATCACAAATAAGGTAATGTATAGCAAATAGGTGAAGCGGCGTCTACCTGATTGATCTCTAGCGTCTACGAGCACATTCTAGCCTTTACTAGAAAATAAGGTACCTATAATAAGTCCTACGGCTGTAGCTAGCTATACAATATTTATGATAACCATGTGGTGAAAATAAATCACCAATGATCTTAAGACATCATCTAATGCAATTTAAGTATAAATCTTACCTAAGACTAACATAGGTAATATGCATCCGCATATAAAAGCATATATAGATATGTACAATCGTAAAAAAATTTACTTTTTCGAATGGGTCCACTCACAGGTAAGCAGAGCGTATCTCATCAATAAGCTCCTTGCCTAAACTCTTTTGATTCTCTAATAAGTCTGTGATAAACATATGAAGCTAAGTTAATCTGTAATTAACAATCTATGGAAAATCGTCAAAAACTACTATTTAGGAAATGAATTTGAGTAGATATGTACAATCGTAAAAAAATTTACTTTTTCGAATGGGTCCACTCACAGGTAAGCAGAGCGTATCTCATCAATAAGCTCCTTGCCTAAACTCTTTTGATTCTCTAATAAGTCTGTGATAAACATATGAAGCTAAGTTAAGCTGTAATTAACAATCTATGGAAAATCGTCAAAAACTACTATTTAGGAAATGAATTTGACAAATGGATGGCACCGCGTAATTTAGAACACCGAAAAACCTAGGGATAAGACACGGGTCCCGCACGCATCGCTGTGGTGGTGTCACGCGCCGTTATGCAATGGGAAGTAAGCGCCGTTGTGGGCCACCATTGCCAGCGAACGCATCGTCATACTTGCAGCGGCAGTTCAGCAAGTAGACATCGCATTCACCGTTGCCAAAGCCACGCGCTGGTGCGGTGAAGTTTTAAGTGAGTTAACGAAATATACCTGTTCCATTAGTTGGTTCCATTAAGTGTAACAGAATCTCAATTCTTACAGTTAAGGTTAACAATAACCATCTATAATCATCGGAGTCTCGCCAGAAACTACAGAAATTCCAGATATAGGACCAATCCGAGCTTGATTTCAACGCCAAAATTTGTGCAATTTATTCGTAAAAATGATCTTGAACTTACCTAGACCTTTTTTAGGACGACGAGAGGTTTAATCCACCTCTAATTCAACTAGTGAAGCTCGGAGAAACTCGCCTGATTCTAGGTTCGATAAACAGAAGGCATGCATGTTAGTTCTAAGAGATTTGTAGCTAGAAAGTCACATGCAACTAGGTAATTAATTACCTTGGTTTAATTCCAAAGGGGTTTGTGCACCACGAGTCATACAGGAATTAGGATTCAAATATGGAGACATGGAGAGAATAGATATCCTAAGACACTCGAAGGTACCGAAAATTGCAGAGGTTGAAACCCTCGAGATTCAACATAAAACCAACACAACGGTGTGTAAAATAACATGATTAAACCCAGAAATTTAAAGGATAAATAGAGGCCTCACCTGGGTTCGAGTTTGAGAGCTTTAAGCTCTCAGCTTTAATGGTGCCAAGGTCTGCACTGGACCGATCTCACATGCAAGACCACCATTGTGATCCTTGTATCCCACAAACTTCAAATATGTAAAATTTAGGTTTGATTTGCCAAGGTAAGTGAGAAAGTGAGAGCTCTCTTCTCTCGGTGCTAGAAAGAAAGAGTGAGTTCAAGATAGAAAGAGAGTTTAGAGAGAGTGTGTGTTATGAGAGTGAGAGAAGAGAGAGGATTGGATGTGGGTATAATCCCACTTAAAATAGGGATGTGCTATCCACACACCTCATTTTACTTCTCACACACCCCTTGATAATTTATGTCCGTTGATCTTCTTCAATTCATCCTATCCGATGGCCGAAAATTAAATTACCCTCATAATTGCAAAAATTACAATTGTGCCCTCTTAGTCTCAATTTGAATTTCATTTTTGGCGTTGAACTAACGTTCGAGAAAATAGTTATGAAACTTAAGAAAGTATAAGAATATAAGTTTTGAGACAAGGCTGGAAAATTGACTAAGACACCCACTCAGGGGTAAAATGGTCATTTCACATGTCTCGAAAATAAAATACAATATTTTAATGATCGGGTCGGAACATATTGTAAGTTTACATATGTTATTAAGTCATAAGTAAAAAGAGCTACAAGCATAACCTTCACTAAATAATCAAAAAACAGTTCAATCTTAAACAACCAAACAAGAAAAATCTTTAAAAACTCTAGCTTAGCTAATCGAGCGAGCAGTTGTCCTTCTAATAGTTTCAAGATTAGAAATGCAAGGTTCCATAGCTTTCTTGGTAGCATGACTCGTTGTACAACGATGAAGGATTGAGGGGAATCAAACGACTAGCTGATACCAACGTTAGAACCCAACTCCACTTCTTCACTATCGTAACAAGATATTTGTATTATTTCATCAATCAATCACTAGGAGTGGTATTGGGACGATTGTTGTACCAATTACCATACTGAATTTTCGGTATAGCAAAATCTAATACCATTACCGTGCTAAACTTTTAGTATACAGAATTTCGACATACCAAATAATTCGGTTGGCATGGTATGGTAATGGTAATTACTACTCTATTTTGGGCCATAACTTGGTTTTCTACAACCTAATTCAAGGCCCAAACTTGTTTTGGCCACTGTATTTGGGTTTCTAAAACTTTTTTATTTAATTATGAGAATTTCACAAAGATTCATTTAAGAAAGAAAAAAAGTAAATAGATGGAAGAATTGCTAAAAGAACCCAGCATCCCTAAAAAAATTGTACAAAAATTCCTAAATTCTATCTCTACATTCTTTAAAATTGTACAAAAATTAACTTGATAGACAAAGCCAAGTAGAAAGACAACCCAATTTGATGAAGGAGAATGTGAGATGGACTGCAGAGAGATAGAGAGTCACCGGAACGGGAGCCACGGAGATGAAGTCGATGGCAAGGTGATTGAAAAAATGAAGTCACAAAGGCAAGAAGGCTTAGGTTTTTTTTTATTGGGAAAGTAGAGGTTAAAGGGTGAGAGGATGATTTTGGATAAACGAGTAGGAAAAAAAATATAAAGTGAATATATAATGATAATAATACCTAATTATATATATAAATGAATAAATAAATGATATAATATTAATAGTAGTGGTACAGTACGGTACGGATACCATTGGTAATGGTTTTGAATACCATTACCTTACCAAAAATGTGTGGTACAGTACAAATACCGTACCATTACCGATGGTACAAATTTTTTGGCACAACTTTAGTATGGTACGGTTGATAATTCGGTTGGTATGGTAATTTGGCAAAAAATTACACCCCTATCAATTTCACAACAATCTTCATTTAAAAGGTCTTCACTTATATGGATGCCCGAAACTTGTTACATTACCGAATAAGGTGAAGTCTGAAGTTTCATGTAGTGTACAACCACTTCATTTGGTGCTTCTAACTAGCACAAGGATTTCACATGACAGTTACATATCTTTAGCGCTTCCCAATCTTAAGCAATTAAACGTCCAGGGAGGCAGTTTATCAGAAATGAATTTCCTTGCTACTCTTGCTTGTGTGTCTACCTTATTCAAACTTGATGTATCGGGAAGCAATTTTGTTAGTCTTCCCGAATGCATTATCAAATTTGTCAGCTTGAGGATGTTAAACGTAATGCACTTTCTCCCTGTTAGTTGTATCAATTGTTCAGTAGAGTTGTGTCACTTGAGAAGAGTTGTGTTTAGGAAGAGTTGTATCTCTTTAGATGTTTAGGGTTGTGTCTGCAACTCTTGGAGCTAATCCAAGAAGTATGTCTGTTATGAAAAGATCTAAATGTTATTCAGTTTAAAACTCTCTTCCATATTCTCTCATATCCATCTTCCCCCAACAGAGGATTCTAAACTTGCATGGATGCAACAGGCTTGAGGAAATTCCAAAACTTCCACCGAAGGTAGTGTTGGGGCTCAAAAGGACTTCACTACTTTGGAGATGTTTATCTCACAAAGAAGATTGTGACGTAGCGGAATTTGATAGGCAAGAGTGATCGGATCATATTTATATACATTTTTTACATCAAATTCACTCGTCTTTTCTTAGTTAGTTCGTTATATTTTGAGCTATTTACGTAGATTTCGTGTTTTATAAGATTTATCAAGTTAAGAAAATAAAAATAGAATAAGTAAAATGTTAAGTAATAAATTCGTCTAAACTATCTGTACTTATCATTTAGAAAATAATATATATATATATTTATATTTATTTATATATTTATATTTATTTATATATATATATATATAATTATATTTATATATTTATATATTAATATAATATTATGTGTGTGTGGTGTGTTAGAGCACATGCTTTCGGTGGAAGCAGCATAATTAAAGCAGTGGGAATGAGTGGGCAGTCGGTGTGGAGCACTAGAAGAAAGCAAAACATGAGTGCTGTAATGATAAAAGGCAATGCAGCAAGTAGCAGCGGGGGAATAAAACATAAGTTCCTCGGGGGGATCCGAGAGAGCTTTTGGAGGAAGCCTCGCGGGAGAGAGCTGCCACACTTGGCAGCAAGTTTCAAAGACGCAGGGGGGAAATTAGAAGAGATAAAAGCAGAAAACTGCCTCTGGGCAGTCGGCGTGGGAGGTCAGAAAAAGAAAGGCTGCGAGTGGGAGTTGCCTTGAAAGGCAGCAGGAAAACCAAGCAGGCCGAGAGGAGGACTGCGGGTAGCGCCAAGGAGAAGAAAGCTGGCGTGCTGCCAGCTGGAGGAAGCTGCGAGAAGAAAAATAAAAAGTTGGGGTCGCAGCCTTGAAGTTGGAAGGCAGACGGGAGAGACCAAGGCTGCGGTGCAGCAGCCAGAAAGCAGCGTGCCATTTGTGGGATGAAAGTCAGCGCCTATTTTGGGACGCAGAGAAGCCAATTAGCACAGATTGCACAGTGCACAGCGGTGCACAGAAAACAACAGCACAGAAAATTCCCGTTTCGGTTTAATCCTCCAACTCTGTTTTATTTATGTTTTTACTTTATAAATAATGTGTAGTTAAATTTGTTGGCTAGAGGTTAATTCAAAGCCATGATTATATTTGTAATTTGAATTGGTAACTTCAGTTGTGATTTCTGAGTTGTGATTTAATTTGCTTAACTGCTTGATAGATAACTTATTTGTGTATGTTAATTAAGGATGCATACTTAATTTACACGCATGAATTTGATGCTAGAATATAAGTGAATTTCACCTAATCGTTATGAACTTATATTCATGAGTAGTGAAGGTTGCCATCCGCAATCGCGTTAAGTAAATTCCTGGCAAACGTATCATGCTGTTCATAGTTACGAATGCCTTGTCAACACTTATGATTTTCATAGAACATAATGATCTTTAATCGTATCTCTATTGTGCTTTTCACGTAGGGAACTTTTGGGGAATAATTTGAGTTGTTGTATGCTGTTCATCCAATTCAATAACATAAGGAAAATCTGAAGGTTAATTTAAGCGTACCTAATTAATCTGGAGTATTGAAATTCACAATTTATTGAAAGAACAACTGAAAATCAATTTAGGTTGCATATGTGTCATGTGTGGAGAAGAACCCTCTAGCCAATCCGTCGCCCATCCATTCACACTTTATTTTATGTTTTTGTCAATTTTATAATTTAGTTAAGTTTAATTTACGTTTCATCCAAACCAAACCCCCCCATTATTATATTATATTATTTAGTTAGTTTTTATTATTTTTAATCTTTTAATTTAAATTCCGTCTAATTAAGTTCCTAGTATTTATTTAATTTGTTTTCTTGGTTTTGAGTCATTTTAGTGTGTTTCGAGTTTTTAGCTTAGTTTGTGTTTTCTAGAGTTTTGAGTTGTTTTGAGTCTTTTGATTTATTTTAGTTTATTTGTTAGTTTTATTTTGAGTTATTTTAGTTAAGTGTTTTTATTTTAGTTTAGTGTTTTAAACTTTGTTTTTACTTTTTTTTTAATTATTTTAGAGGTTTTAGCAAGCCCTCCTAATCCCCGGCCTAGAACGATACCCTACTTACATCTATACTACAATTGTCAAAAAGAGGGTTAAATTTGTGCGGTTTAAAATCCCGTCAAATTTTTGGCGCCGTTGCCGGGGATTAGCAACTTTGCTAATCCTTTATTTTTGTTTGTGTTTATTTTTATATTTGTGTTTGTGTGTTTGTGTTTTTATTTATATTTGTGTTTGTGTGTTTTACTTTTGGTATTTGATTTATTTTTCTTTCTTTAATTTTAGGTACTAATTGGAGTAAGACATGGATTTTGCTAGTATTCAAGCTCAATTGGCAAATCTTACTTCTCAATTGTCGCATAATGCCGAACGGACCACAATGCCAAGTGTCCCTACACTTGATGTGCCCTATGGGCAAGGATATCAGACTCATCAGTATCCTCAATTTTCTGCATATGAAGATGATTGGGGATATCAAGGCTATGATCAATCAAGGGGCAATATGTATTCCAACGCTTGCAATTCGAATTGGAGGGATTATTCAAATCAAATGTGGGATGAACCTCAGCAATTTCAACAAAGTGGATATTGGCAGCAAGACGAGTTCTATTCCAGACCTATGCAGCCACCACAGCATCCCCCACAACAATTCCAATCGATTCAAGTATGCCCGTTGATTATAATCAAATTCTTAATGAATTAAACTCTTTGGTGCAGGGGTCACAAAATCAAGCTAAGGAGACTCACCAAGGAGAATATTGGCAGCCTTATGATGAGTTCTATACAACACCTTTGCAACCATCACAGCCACCACAACAATTTGCCCAATTCGATTCAGGTACATCTCTGGATAATGATACATTTAATAAGTTACTCACTTCTTTGAATCAGGGAGTGGAAAATCGAATCCAGGAGATGCAAGATCGGACCAACAAGGTGGATGAATTGGAGAGGCGAGTTGGGGAGATTATGGAGATCATGGCACAGATTCAAGATCAAAGTGAACTCTCCAACTCACCTATTGAAAATTCAAAGGAAGATTGTGAAGTTGATGAAGCCATCACTTTGGAAGGTGATATGGAGGATGAGGCTGTCCTAGAACCGTTCAAACTCAGCCCGAACTTGGATGAATTGCCGCTGCAAGCAGAAGATGAGGAGGACGACTTGGGCAGTTTAGACGAATTCTTGTCTCAAACCCCTCAAGTCTCTATGTCGTCCAACTATGGTGAGGTTGTTCCAAGTTCAATTCATTCTAACATTTTTCCACCGAATGTCTCTTTTCCTTGCAGATTTTTTTCAAATAACGAAGAAAGTGAAAAAGACATTGTGGAAGATCTTCCAGAGGTGCAAAGTGATATCTCAATTCTTGGTGCACCAAAACAAGTTCCCGAACCTTGTGCACCAAGAAAAATGATTCAAGATATCAAAGTGGCTGAAGAATGCGTTGAAAACATCCAAGAGGCTGTGCATGAGACAATTAAGCCCAAAGAAATTGAGTTTGATGACACGGGACGGGCCACAACTATCATAGTCAATCTGGCCAAGTTCAAAATCCCGAAAATATCCAAAAATATGGTTTTTGTCATTGAGTTTGTTTCGGAGAAAGACAGTAAGCCATCTTCTCCAATTTTAATTTTTATTTTATTTTCTACTAACATGCTAATTTTAATGATTCAGGCACCCACCCGAGAATTCAGACCACTGCCGAATCATTTCAAGTATCACCTCCCATTAAAAGATAAATTCCATGCTATGGAGCCGAGGGGAGGATAATGGAAAGATTCGTCCGGCTAAAGACGTTAAAGCAAGCGCTTCTTGGGAGGCAACCCAAGCAACCAGATTTGCATTTCTTAACCCTCCTCATTATTGCCTTTACTTTCATTTTGTTTTGTTTAGTTAGTTGTGTTATTTGGTTGAATTTTGTTTAGTTTTTGTTTAAATAAATTAAGGGCAATGTTTTATTTTAAGTGCGGTTAAAATAAAGTCTTTTTATATTAATTTACATACATTAATTTACATATTTTATTTTGCTTAAAATAAACCTTAAAAAAAAAAAA
Source organism: Crataegus laevigata (assembly GCA_963580275.1). Classification (NCBI taxonomy): domain Eukaryota; kingdom Viridiplantae; phylum Streptophyta; class Magnoliopsida; order Rosales; family Rosaceae; genus Crataegus; species Crataegus laevigata. The sequence goes on from OY756941.1 coordinate 10,106,855, forward strand.
TTAAATTACAATAATACGAAAAACTAATAGCAATCATTGGTTTTGGTTAGGTGGCGCCTGAGAGGTCGACAGAGCTCCGGGAAGACGAAGAGCCAGAGTTGGAATCTCCGGAGCCGGAACGCTTGGTGCAACTCCCGAGGACGAAGGCAACATAAACCTCGGGAGTAGCGCCATGAACCTATCATGATCACTCTGGATCCGACCGTCCGACTCCTGCAGCTGGTCCAGCTTCCTCTTCATGCTGGTCGAGTAGCTAGTTGCGAGCATGTGCAACTCCTTGTTCTCGTGCCTGAGTCCTCTGACTTCTTGTCGAAGACTGACCACCTCCGCCATTAGCGACTCCACCTGACGAGATCTTGCAAGCAGGCGCTGACCCATGTTTGAAACTGAGCCTGCACACTGGACACTGAGAGCCAGTGAGTCCTGAACAGCCAGCTCGTCTGACCGCATAGACAGCAACCTAGTGTCTCTGGGAGTAAGAAGGTTTCTTGCAACCACCGTTGCGGTTATATCGTTCCTCATCATTGTGTCCCCGACTGTAAGAGGACCATTGGGGGATATGAAGGATGGATTCCAAATGTTGTTCGGAGAAGACGAGTCATCGTCTTCCCCGACATTCAAGTTTAGGCGACGGTCGGAAGGGCAAGACATTTTTAGAGGGGGTTGAGGAAGAAGAGTTCGGAAAAATTAAGATTGCTGAAGCGGAAGAAGAGTTCGGAAAGATTAAAAGTGCAGAAGTGCAGGAAGAGAGCGGAATGAGTAAGATTAAGAAGTGCAGAAGAGAGTGTTTACAGAGGAGAGTGTTTGAGGAAGGGAGTTCAAGTGTGATGTGAAGCAGAATTAGCGCCTCTATAAAAAGAAGCAAATCAAAGAGAGGCGCTCCTCGGAGGTTGAAGACGCGTCCTCACGCAATTCGGAAAAGCTGGACGCTCCTTTCTCAAAAGAGCCGTTTCCTTTCTCAAAAGCTGGGCTTGACTCAGCAATCACGTGGCATCACGAGGGCTCAGTTTTTCCAGTTTGTCGTGACCCATCACGTGCAGCGTGGAGCGTTGCGAAAACCATGAGCCGCACCCGGTTTTGAACCCCGGTTTTCAAAAGATCATCATTCCAATTTGTCGTCACTCGTCGCCTGCACCGTCAGCCTTGCAGAATTTACTGACGCTTTGTCAGAAAGCGCGTAACGGGCACTGTTCATCCATCACCGGCTGCCGACAAATAGTGAAGGAATAGTTCTGGTTGTGAAGCCAAATTTCTATAAGTTCGACCTTAGCCTTTCACAGCAAAGGTACACATTCTCAACCTCTCAACCTCTCAACCTCTCTTCATCTCCGATAATGTCTTCCCAAAGAAAGCTTTCGAGTTATTCAGTGTTCTTCATCCCTTGGATCACCCCAGAAAACAAACCTTCCAGAGCAAAAGTATTTCATATTAAAAAGGTTAAAAGCAAAAGTATCTCATATTATGCTTTCTCCTCTCCTTCATCTGAGGAACGTGGAGAAAGTGAGATCCTGATTGCTTACCTAGTCTTGCTCTCGAGTACTCATCTCAGACCCCTCCCAGCCCACTTCAAAAATAAACCTGTGTTGAGGTACTTCTTCAAAAACAAAAGTACCTCACAGACGAAGCAGGAGGAGTCTGAGGTGCACCCAGGAGCAGATGAGTCTGGGTTGATCCAAGAGTTCAAGAAGATGCCACACCTGCGTGGAGACCGGACTACTTGAAGCATGTGGAGACACGTGCTGATTCATCCTCAACTAAGCTGAGGAGCACTTGCCAGAAGGAGGCCCATCCTGTTCAAGAAGAAAGCTGTGGAAAATCAACAAGGACGACCAATGATCGCCTATTAGTTCTTTTCATTATCTTTTATTTTCAATTTTTATTTTTCGTTTGCATTTTTCTATATTTTCTTGCGTGCTTAACTGATTTATTTCTTTTCTTTGCAGGAACGTTTGGTTATTTCCTCCCTTGAAGTTGATTGCAAAATTTACGCTCGGGGGTCATCGCTTGGTTTTCTGCAAATTAGAGAAGTTTTCAGTCCCTTTGCTTTATTTTGTTTCGTATTATTTTTTTCATTTTATTTTTATTTGCATAATAATGTTTTATGACATTGGGGACAATGTCTAGTTTAAGTGTGGGGGTATCAAGTATAAAAAATTGACCAAATTGAAAATTTTTGTACCTTCGACTTTGAACTGGTTTCATTTGTTTCCATGTTATTGCTGTTTGTTTTCTTAATTAGTTTTGTTTTATTTAAATTTTTCGAAAAAAATTTAAAAATCCAAAAATATTATCTTGTTTTTCCTTATTGTTTTGATTTAGATTTTTGTTAGTTTCCCGACCCAATGATATAACTGGATGAAATTTGAACCATGATTATCAAGAACTTAGTTAACATGTGTTGTATGAAATTCCTTGTTCTCTTGTTAGTACTGTACATGTTTGATTATTCTTGAAAAACCAAATGCACATAGCCTTGTTGATGTGAAACTAAAGCATGAATTAAAGCTTCATATGTGAATTTAGTGACCGTATACATCCTATGTGAGTTTCTAAGCCTATTGAAAGTGTGTGCATTTTTCATACACTCTTATTCTTTCATGTGTGATGAACTTATGTGAAATACATCTCTAGAACTTGCGTAACGATCTTTCGAAATATTTGTCATTGATTGCATGAACTTGAAAATGATAGAGGCATTAGGTTTACCACCATGGCCCAAATAACCTTATTTCCCAAAGAAAAATGATATCATTAGATTGCCAATTTGAGTCGTTTTGTTGAGCCGTTTATTTCTTATCACCAGATATGTCTACCCTTATACCTCAAAACATGTTTCCTTACCCTTTCCAAGCGAACAATTTGAGATTGTCTTATGAGAAATATTTGTGAAGTACTTGGAATGAGTTTGGCAAAAGAATAAGTGTGGGGGTATTTCATGTTTGTATTATTAAAAAAAAAAAATGAGAAAAGAGAAGAAAAGAAAAGAAAAAGAAAGATTGTATACGAAGAAAATAAAATAAAAAGTTTAAAGTTTCAGTTTGGGGGTGTGGTTGGAAGTGTTAGAAGAATCGTTGGAGAACTTGAGTTCTTATAAATCTCAACTAAAAAAAATTGCTTGCAATATAGCTTGGAACTTGTGTTTTTCCTATTCTTTCGTTTCAATAGCCCTATCCCTAAGCCTCATTACATCCAATAAAAGTCCTCTTGATTTAAGTTTTGCAATTATGATTGTGGAGAAGTGATTTTTATGCAAGCTTATGGTAGATCTTTCACATTTGTTTCTTTGAGCGAAACACATTAAAACTAAACACATGTGTGATTGAGTGCATATCCCGTGAGAAGGTCGTTGGTTTGCATATGATGATTTTGAAAATAAAAACTTGAAATTGCATTGGCATGGCTATCTCACACACTACACTTCAAGGATGATTTAAAGATTACTGCTAATATTTGAATAAGGAAGATGAGCTTTGATTAGCTTGTTTGGTGTTAGCTATGGATCTTGCTGAATTATGTTCTCGAATTAAATCCTATGAGGGTCAAATAGGGGGAAGCTAATGTTTTTCATGTTATTACTTTTTCTGTTTTCTTTGTTTTGCTCGAGGACTAGCAAAAGCTAAGTGTGGGGGTATTTGATCGGATCATATTTATATACATTTTTTACATCAAATTCACTCGTCTTTTCTTAGTTAGTTCGTTATATTTTGAGCTATTTACGTAGATTTCGTGTTTTATAAGATTTATCAAGTTAAGAAAATAAAAATAGAATAAGTAAAATGTTAAGTAATAAATTCGTCTAAACTATCTGTACTTATCATTTAGAAAATAATATATATATATTTATATTTATTTATATATTTATATTTATTTATATATATATATATAATTATATTTATATATTTATATATTAATATAATATTATGTGTGTGTGGTGTGTTAGAGCACATGCTTTCGGTGGAAGCAGCATAATTAAAGCAGTGGGAATGAGTGGGCAGTCGGTGTGGAGCACTAGAAGAAAGCAAAACATGAGTGCTGTAATGATAAAAGGCAATGCAGCAAGTAGCAGCGGGGGAATAAAACATAAGTTCCTCGGGGGGATCCGAGAGAGCTTTTGGAGGAAGCCTCGCGGGAGAGAGCTGCCACACTTGGCAGCAAGTTTCAAAGACGCAGGGGGGAAAATTAGAAGAGATAAAGGCAGAAAACTGCCTCTGGGCAGTCGGCGTGGGAGGTCAGAAAAAGAAAGGCTGCGAGTGGGAGTTGCCTTGAAAGGCAGCAGGAAAACCAAGCAGGCCGAGAGGAGGACTGCGGGTAGCGCCAAGGAGAAGAAAGCTGGCGTGCTGCCAGCTGGAGGAAGCTGCGAGAAGAAAAATAAAAAGCTGGGGTCGCAGCCTTGAAGTTGGAAGGCAGACGGGAGAGACCAAGGCTGCGGTGCAGCAGCCAGAAAGCAGCGTGCCATTTGTGGGATGAAAGTCAGCGCCTATTTTGGGACGCAGAGAAGCCAATTAGCACAGATTGCACAGTGCACAGCGGTGCACAGAAAACAACAGCACAGAAAATTCCAGTTTCGGTTTAATCCTCCAACTCTGTTTTATTTATGTTTTTACTTTATAAATAATGTGTAGTTAAATTTGTTGGCTAGAGGTTAATTCAAAGCCATGATTATATTTGTAATTTGAATTGGTAACTTCAGTTGTGATTTCTGAGTTGTGATTTAATTTGCTTAACTGCTTGATAGATAACTTATTTGTGTATGTTAATTAAGGATGCATACTTAATTTACACGCATGAATTTGATGCTAGAATATAAGTGAATTTCACCTAATCGTTATGAACTTATATTCATGAGTAGTGAAGGTTGCCATCCGCAATCGCGTTAAGTAAATTCCTGGCAAACGTATCATGCTGTTCATAGTTACGAATGCCTTGTCAACACTTATGATTTTCATAGAACATAATGATCTTTAATCGTATCTCTATTGTGCTTTTCACGTAGGGAACTTTTGGGAAATAATTTGAGTTGTTGTATGCTGTTCATCCAATTCAATAACATAAGGAAAATCTGAAGGTTAATTTAAGCGTACCTAATTAATCTGGAGTATTGAAATTCACAATTTATTGAAAGAACAACTGAAAATCAATTTAGGTTGCATATGTGTCATGTGTGGAGAAGAACCCTCTAGCCAATCCGTCGCCCATCCATTCACACTTTATTTTATGTTTTTGTCAATTTTATAATTTAGTTAAGTTTAATTTACGTTTCATCCAAACCAAACCCCCCCATTATTATATTATATTATTTAGTTAGTTTTTATTATTTTTAATCTTTTAATTTAAATTCCGTCTAATTAAGTTTCTAGTATTTATTTAATTTGTTTTCTTGGTTTTGAGTCATTTTAGTGTGTTTCGAGTTTTTAGCTTAGTTTGTGTTTTCTAGAGTTTTGAGTTGTTTTGAGTCTTTTGATTTATTTTAGTTTATTTGTTAGTTTTATTTTGAGTTATTTTAGTTAAGTGTTTTTATTTTAGTTTAGTGTTTTAAACTTTGTTTTTACTTTTTTTTTAATTATTTTAGAGGTTTTAGCAAGCCCTCCTAATCCCCGGCCTAGAACGATACCCTACTTACATCTATACTACAATTGTCAAAAAGAGGGTTAAATTTGTGCGGTTTAAAATCCCGTCAAAGAGAAAGGAAGAACACTCAAGGTATTACACAAAAATTTTATTCACTCACATAAACTTAATATAAGAGGAAACACTCAAACACTCTTAAAAGCTTTGTTGCTTATTCTCACTTCTCACTACTTGCTATCTTTCTTAGTTCTTGCTCTTGCATCACAACACACACACACACCTATATTTATAGGCATGCTTTGCCATCACTAGAATTTTCTAGTGTATGATCATGCACATACACTACACAAGTTTACAATCAACTAGACTTTTCTAGCATGCACACCAACAATCTTTTGCTAGAAATTTCTAGCACACTTCATGAGTTTTCTATGGGCTTGGATCAATTCATTTTGAGCTAAGAAAAGATTACGATTCAACATCCCCCCTTAATCTTGTCTTGTGACGCCGATTGAGTTCCTCAGTCTGATGGTTGCTGAATGTAGACTTCTTCTTCAAGGACTCCATTTAGGAAGGCGGACTTCACATCCATTTGTTGAATCTTCCATTTGTTTTGAGCTACCAAAGAAATTAGTAATCGTATAGTTTCCAAACGAGCAACGGGTGTAAATACCTCATTATAGTCGATTCCGGCTATTTGACTATAGCCCTTCGCCACTAATCTCGCCTTGTTTCTTTCGACCTTTCTATTGGCATTTTTCTTTGTCTTGTACACCCACTGGACTCCGATGGCTTTGTGTCCTTTTGGAAGAATAGTGAGTTCTCATGTGTCATTTTTCTGAATTGCTTCGATTTCTTCATCCATTGCTTTCCTCCACTTAGTATCTTGTACTGCTTCTTGGAAGTCGACTGGTTCATAATCAGCAAAGAGACAGAAAAGTGTAGGATTATCAAGTCTTTCAGCTACCTCATAGAGTTCTCGTAGACTTCTTGTGCGTGGTACTTCTCTTTCATTTGGACTCCCACTTGATGATGTTGATGCTGGTAAATTGCCATGATTGGTTGATGTTGGTGAAGCAGGTGGAGTAGTGGATTGTTGTTGAACCTCTCTTGCTTGCTCCATCATCCCTTGTTCATTATCTTCTTCAAATTGAGGAAAGAAGCTGAGATCACTTGCATGAGAGCCAAAATCCCATTCTCCTTCTTCATTGAATGTCACGTCTCGACTGATCACCGTCTTCCCATTTTTCGGATTATACAGCTTATAGCCTTTTGAATTTGTGTCATGGCCCATGAAGATGAACTTCTCACTTTTGTCGTTCAGTTTCGTTCTCCTCTCGTCTGTTACATGTACACGGGCTATGCTTCCAAAAACTCTTAGATGAGAAATACCTGGTTTTCTTCCACTCCATGCTTCTTGCGGAGTCTTTCCCCGCACACTTCTTGTTGGAGACCGATTGGATAGATAGACAGCACATGCTACAGCTTCTGCCCACAACTCCTTAGGCAATTTCTTACTTTTGAGCATGATTCGAGCCATGTCGAAGATAGTACGATTTTTTCTTTCTGCCACACCATTTTGTTGAGGGGATCTTGGAACTGTCAAAGGTCGACGAATTCCATTGGCTTCACAAAATTCTTGAAATTCCTTTAAAGTGAATTCTCCTCCTCGATCAGATCTCATGGCTTTGATCTTGCAACCACTCTTCTTTTCTACAGTGGCTTTGAACATCTTGAATGCTCCAAAGACTTCTGATTTCTGCTTCAAGAAATATACCCAGGTTTTCCTTGAAAAATCATCAATGAAGAGAAGGAAGTAATTATTTTTACCCAAAGAGCTTGGCTTTATTGGACCGCATACATCAGTATGAATAAGCTCGAGTGGCTTCTGGGCTCTTGTGGTCGACTCATTTGGAAAGCTTTTCCTGAACTGTTTCCCAAGTAAACATCCTACGCAAACTTAATCAGGGTGACTGATGCACGGTAGGCCTCTCACCATTTCCTTCTTGGATAATAACTTCAGTCCTCCAAAGTTAAGATGCCCAAAACGAATATGCCAAAGCCAGGATGTGTCTTTGTAAGATATCTTGAGACACTTTGCAACATCGTTTTGAATATTCATAGGAAACATCCTATTCTTTGACATTTTCGCCTTAGCAATTAATCTTCCTTTGTCATCTCTAAGAAAAAGGATATAATTTTTCGTATGAAAATCATAACCTTTTTCTAAGAGTTGACCCAAACTCAAAATGTTGCTTTTCATATTAGGCACGTAGTAGACACTTGAAATTAATTGGTGGCCGCCATTTTTCAGGGCAATAAGGATGTTACCTTTTCCTTTTACGGGTATTTTGGATTCGTCTCCAAAAGAAACGTTGCCACTCACCGATTCATTGAGCTCTACAAACATGTTTCTTCTTCCGCACATGTGGTTGCTGGCGCCGGTGTCAAGCTACCATGTATAGTCTTGGTCTTCATCATTATTTTTGCATGCCAGTAGCACAACACCATGCTCTTCTTTCTCTTCTTTCACATAATTGACCTTCTCATCAGGTCTGTTGCTTGGAGCTCTACATTCCCAAGCATAATGCCCATACTTTTGACAATTGTAGCATTGAACTTGAGATTTTTCATACCTCGAGTTTGAGCGTCCTCCTCCACGACCTTTAGTTGAGCTTTCTCCTCTTTCGTAGTTACTATGGTTGTTGAAGTTCCAACCACGTCCACGTCCATGTCCACGCCCACGTCCACGACCTCTTTCGTATTGGTTTCCCTCGTTGTTGAAGTTTTCTTCTTTCTTATTTGGCTAGACTTGTGTCTTGAGGAGCTGCTCATCATTCCCTTGCCTTTTCTTATGTTTCTCTTCATATGCTTGCAGTGAACCCATTAATTGTTCTATGCTAATTTCTTTCAAGTTTTTTTGTTTCTTCAATCGTTACGACAATATGCTCGAATTTGGGATCTAACGAGCGTAGTATCTTCTCCATAATTCTAACATCTTCCAACTTTTCACCGTTTCTTTTTAATTGATTGGAAACGGCCAAGACTCTTGAGAAATAATCAGAGATTGATTAAGACCCTTTCATTTGTAGAGATTCGAACTCACCTCTTAATACTTGAAGACGAACCTTTTTCACTTGTTCGGCTCCTTTGTAAGAGGTTTGAAGCTTCTCCCATGCTTGCTTGGCGGAGATTGCACTCGAGACCTTCTCAAAGCCATTGTCATCTAATGCTTGGTAGATGAGGTAGAGAGCCTTCTTGTCTCTCTTTCTTGAGTCTTTCAAACTCTCTTTTTGGGGTTGGGACAGAGTAGCTTCATCTTCTGGCTCAGTGTAGCCTTTCTCCACGACTTCCCAGACATCATGTGCTCCCAAAAGGGCCTTCATTTTGATACTCCAATTATCAAAGTTGTTGTTGAGCATTGGAACTTGGAAGGATGCCATTGCGTTGCTAGCCATGGCTCTGGTACAACTTTGTTGGGCTCAAAAGGACTTCACTACTTTGGAGATGTTTATCTCACAAAGAAGATTGTGACTAGCGGAATTTGATAGGCAAGAGAAAGAAAGAACACTCAAGGTATTACACAAAAATTTTATTCACTCACACAAACTTAATACAAGAGGAAACACTCAAACACTCTTAGAAGCTTTGTTGCTTCTTCTCACTTCTCACTACTTGCTCTCTTTCTTAGTTCTTGCTCTTGCATCACAACACACACACACCTATATTTATAGGCATGCTTTGCCATCACTAGAATTTTCTAGTGTATGATCATGCACACACACTACGCAAGTTTACAATCAACTAGACCTTTCTAGCATGCACACCAACAATCTTTTGCTAGAAATTTCTAGCACACTTCATGAGTTTTCTATGGGCTTGGATCAATTCCTTTTGGGCTAAGACAAGATTATGATTCAACAGGTAGGACGTGTAGATGTCAGTGATTGCGTATCCATGGCAAGATTTTCAAAATTGTCAAACATTTTGGAACTTGGAGACGCCCAAATGTTTAACTGGATGGACTTGTCTAACTGCCAGAGACTCAGTGACAATCTTGCTAATGATGTTGCGGAAAGGAAAAAAATATTATCGAATGGCAAGGATGAAAGGGAAAATATCAATACAAATAAACTGACCTAAATGTATTTGATTTCTATGGTAAAATATCCATACAAATCTCAATCGAATAAACACACGTAAATTTTTACTTGGTTTGTATGGTAGAATATCTGCGAAAGATGGTAATTGTATTGTTTCTCTATTTGCTCTTAATTACTACGCTGAGGTTTTCTAACATTCTAACTTTGCTACCCAAATTTTGTGGACACTAAAGGTTGAAAGGGAAATGCTAGCAAGACTCGCTCAAAGAGCAAGTCTAAAGAGACTCCACCCACGTGTATTCCCGTCTTGATAGCAAGTGTAATACATGTGGATGGAGAGTCTGTTTAAACTTGCTCTTTGAATGAGTCTTGCTAGCATTTCCCAAGGTTGAAATTGATTCTTCAGTAGTTTTTTTTTTTTTTCAAAACAAAGAAAATAATTTCAAAACGTACTTTATATGTCCCAAAGAAACACGTTAAATTGGGTAGCAATTTACAGTGAGCCATCATCAATCCCATTTTCCTCCCTTTTTCAATCACGCCCCTTCTAATTTCTGCAAGCTTGAAATTTCTGCCTCGAGCCATGGATCCTGGTGATCCTTGTACAGAAGGAAGCAGCTGTGTTTCAGGTACAAAAATTTCAGAATCCATGGTTCATAATATTGATGATCTCCCTGAGCTTTTATTGGTGGAAATCCTGTGTCGACTACCTTGCAGTAAATTCATTCTTCAATGCAAGTGTGTGTCCAAGCAATGGGGTGAAGTCATTTCTAGTCGTCATTTTATTTGCCATTTTCTAAGTCTGCAACGTGATTTGCAAAATCCCATGTTTAGCACTCTAGTTGTGGGAACTGGAACCTTCTTTCCAAGCATTACGGAGGAGTATCTGACTCCGAATCTGCGGCTACCACTTATTCTGGAAGCAGAGACATTATGTGTGCTAGGGGCATGTAATGATTTGCTTTTGTGCAGCCAAACAAAGTATGATCAGCGTGAGTTATACATCTGTAATCCATATACCAAGCAATGGGTTGCTGTTCCTCCTCCCCCAGAAATCCAATGCATAAGCCCTCCCATCGGATTCATTTGTGAACCCTACTACAACTGCTCTTCCAAGAAAGACGACTTAGACGACAGTGTTAATGATCATCATTGCAAACCACAACACAAACTTAGTTGTACTAGTACCTCTCCCCCTTCGTATACTAATACTATCATCCAGCTGAATGCTAAGTACAGGTGGAGGGTTGTGCGAATACTTGAAGATGGCTATGTCGACATGTTCATTTCAGAGACTGGTTATTGGAGATCGTCAGTTAATGTAGTATGCCCAAGGGCTTATCCTGGGATCCGTAGCGGTGGCGTTGCTCACAATGGGAAGTTGTATTGGCACGGCTCTGATGAGTTTCAAGCCTCGGATGATTTTACAGCCCTTACTTTTGAGCTGGATCCATTCGGTACTACTACTGCTGATGGTGATTTTATTGTTAATAAATGTCGTATAGCTGTGGGGCCGCTTGAAAGGACGGATTTTCGACTAACTACAACTTCGATTCATATGTCTCTTGGTTCAAGCCAAGGGCGTCTGCAGGTGTGCCCGCGAGAGTTTACTGATAATTTCAGTGTCTGGGAGTTGGAAGAAGAGGTTGCCGGAAGAGGAGATGATTTGAAGTGGCGTTTGGTAGTTGATGAAGTTTCATTGTATGAAATAGACTCCTATTCCAAACACCCTTTACTCCTAAACTATGGAGGCCAAAAGTTCGTCAAACTTGTGCTAGGCTTCCACCCAAATTATAAGGATATCATCTATTTAGATGACAGTAGTCAAGTTCTGATGTGCAACCTTAGCGCAAGAACATTAGAGTTAGTTCCAGGGATTCCAAGTTTCGGCATATATTTGGATCAACTGCTTATCCACCCATTTGTGCTTCCGTGGTGGCCAACACCAGTTCCCAGACTTAACTAGTGCAACAAATGTATTTCACCGCAATGCAACCAATGATTTTTTCTATAAAAAGTTTGGTGCAATTCCAGTTTACAGTTCTATGAATGTCTGCACATATAGTATAATCGCTCATGTCTCTTGTAGATCACCCAAGTTAAAAGACACTTTTTCGTGGCTATTGTCGTCCGGTGACAGTATGAACCCCACAAAACGTGTTTTCTTTAAGCGTTCAAGCTTACCTTTCGGAATAAGTTGGCGATGCATCTATCCATATTCCTATATAAGCAAATTGCTGTATTTCATAACTGGTGTGCTGTTGAACTTTGTCCTAAATTAGTTGTTATTTTATCTAGTGGCGGATTTAGGATTTTAACTTAGGGTGGTCCCAATTCAGCATCACAAACTAGTTGGACACTCCAATTCACAAAACATATAGCCAACACATTACACACCCTTTTCTAGACAATTTCTGCCTAATGAACACTATGCCTGTACATGAACCCTGCCCTTATTCCTTTATTATGATCCCAACGAGGCGGTGATAACAAAACTTAAGTATGCTATCAAGTTCAAAATAATTTACACTACCAGGGCAGTTGGATGTTAAAGGAAACCAATCCCTAGTCCTCTTGATCAAACCATATTATCAAATCAACCAATTAGACCACTTAAATAGTAAAATAAATATGATACAACCTCGTTACATTATTGAAGAAAATAAAAGAATAATTGACACAATTAAGTTTTAGTTCCTAATAAACCTTGCATTTCAAATTTGACCTCCTGAGTCCAGACAATGGCCTTTGGATCAAACGGAAATTTTAAAATAGCAACAAATCAAATAGAAATATGTATAAAGAACACTCCTTGTGATCACATACCTGAATTTCAGAAGACCAATCCTTCTTCACTAGAAGAAACTCAGTGTTTGCCAAATTTCGCACATCTCCGTTTTTAATCTGCAGAAATTAAACAGAAGGATTGACCAATAATGGAAAACGAAATAGCTGCTTAAACCAAGTAACTGATTGCACAACATTATAGCCTTTCAACACTTCAAAATACCAATTAACATACTGAAACTCCAGCCGAAAACAACGAAATCATCCTATAAACTCTTTCAATTTGAAACTTTAAGAATGTGATTAAATAATTTGCATTTCATAGTTTTCATCCAATACCAATTTCACAAAAGCAACCAAAATTACAAATTTCTTGAGAGAGAGACAACTAACAGATAATCACATAAGTGCAGAACACTTGGTTGACATGTTTTTAGATTCCGTAAGTTCTATAACTCGTATTTTCATTATTTCTTATATGTACTGACGAACTAAACTTAAAATTAATGATGCAAAGAAGTTTAAGAAAAACCAACTTGGTTTTGCAGAACAAATGGGAAGAACTCTTTCCAACAATCGTAACAACAGCAAAGACAAATATAATGGACAGAGATAAAGAGAGCAGAGTAGTATGGTACAAACCTGAAACCTCTTCCACCAAGAAGAAGAGGACCAACGGGAATGGGCAGCGGCTACCAAAGCTTGATCGGTGCAACGGTGAACAAAAACTAGAGTGCAGACTATGCAGTGCAGAAGAGAGTTGATCGATGTCGACGCCGTGAGGAACGAGAGCGGACCGAGCAGACGATTTGGTAAAGTGAAGTTCTTTGATTGCGGTGCTTGTGTGAAGGAGCTCAGTCTGAAGGTTCTCACGTGAGTGAGAAGTGGGGTTTTAATTTTTTTTAATGACTTGGCTCAAAACGACGTTGTTTTGGCCAAGTCATTTTAAATGTTTTTTTGGCTTTCTTCTTCCTCATCCTGAAATGCACAGCGAGCAGCCATGGCTGCTGCTGTTCTTCTCTGTCACTGCCCAGACTTGAGTGGTCCTTGAAGATCCTCACAGCCATTTTTCTCAGCTTCGGGTGGTCCCGGGACCACTTCGGTCCCTTAATGGATCCGCCCCTGATTTTATCTATTGTTTCCTAGAAAGTAAAATTTGATTCCTATCAATGGATTATGGCTTAGGTTGGGTCTTTTACAATTTCCTCTGACGTGTTGGTTATAACTTGGCTTGGTTAAAGTTAGTCGGGTTTGGCCGTGGCCAGTGCTACGTATTTTATGTGATTGGAATGTCCTTGCCAAGATTAGTACAGTGATTGCATTTTGTTATTAAAGGCTACTAAAACGCTTGAAAATATATGTTATTAAAGGCTTGTCAGTAAGGGCTGCAAGTAATTCGATCTGGCTTGTCAGTACCCAGTCTTAATGTACTAATGCGATTATTGAAATAAACTTTCACGGGCTATTTGTGTCACGTGACAATATTAAATAACAATACATTCTATTTTTTTAACAAACAATTGTGTTAGTGGGTTAAATTGTTAGTTGCTAAGGGAGAGGAGATCGGTGGGGATTGAACTCGCACCAGAGTGCATGGACATCGTTACTTTCCGCCACTGCAGTAAAACATAATTATAGAGGCTCTTATTTTTAGACCAAATTAACTAGCCGTATTATTAATATGAAGAAACTTTATGCGGGACAATAGAGTCTGGTTAAAAGATACCATGACCAATGATTCTAAATTTTAAACACAGGTTGTTTTATGGCACCCTATATTTTGTTAAATACACTTCACATACTCAGATCACTCTGCACTTACTTTGTAAATTAAAAATTACATTAATATAAGTCATGTACACACTAAAATTACCCTCAAAGCCCCCACCCCAAGCATAACGATGTTGTTCACACAGCCGTCTCTAAGATTTCGGGGGCCTACGCAAAATTTATAAAAGAGCCCTTTCTTAAGATGGTTCTCCAAAAACAATGTATTGATACTAGAAAGTAATAACTTAAATCAAAACAAACTTTAGGACTCACTGATTGTGAGGCACCTCGACCCCAATAACACAAGTTACGAGGCCGTAATGTGTAGACCGACACTAAATTGGCCATATGACCCTATCGAGAGATGACGTCATAGACCAACTTAATCGTGAAGTAATAGTAAGATATTTATTATGTGGAAGAATTTGAACAAAAAACGTTTATAATAATAAATCCAAAGTTGCTACAAGTTCACTTATCAGCCTCCTCATTTGGGGACACAAATTATCTCGAGATTAAATCCCTTATAATCACATAACATCGAAGCAACTAGAAGTTTCACACAACAGTAAACACATAAAAGTGTAGTGATATACATAATCAATGGTGCGGTCAAGATAAAGATAAAACTGCAGTAAATGAAACATCACTGATAGGAGCATATTTATGCGACTTAGCTTGCTTGTTTTCTTGCATTTTGGTTATTATTTAGTATTTATTATAGTGTTTAAAGTCATTTTCGTGTGTTTATAGATTTATATGTCAAAGTATGCAATAAGAAGCAATTTGGAGCATTCTAGAGCATTTTTGGGCCAAGATTGGATAGTGCAAGCATGGAGGCATGAGGATGGACGAATTTGATGCAAAGAAGCCCAAGAATTTGATGCAAAGAAGCCCAAGAATTTGATGCAAAGAGGCCCAAAAATCTGTTTGCAATGGGCCTAAAAATATGATGTAATGCTTAGCTCATCATGACATTTGAGTGGATGATGCAATGCTTAGCTCACCATGACATTTGAGTGGATGATGCAATGCTTAACTCACCATGACATGTGAAGTGGATGACTCAAAACCTAACCCACCATTATTTTTCTATCATTGCCGTGAGTTCCATGTGTTCCCACCAGAATTTTGTGCTTAAACAAGTCCATCTCCATCCCTATAAATACCATGGTAGCAACCTCATTCAAATCATCCAAGAATAAACCATTCTACAAGCCTTTCCTTGCCTCTCCCTACATATCTAAACTTCCCCCATCCATTCCTCCATAAACCAACCCTTCAACATCATTCAAAGCCTTGTGCCGCAACAAAGAGAAGAAGAAGAAAGTCCTTGGAGGCGCTTGGATCGTTGGAAAGTTTAGGTGTTTTCTTTCTTTTATTTTTCAATGTTTAATTTAAATTGTTGTTCAATTATGTTAAACATGTGGAACTAATTTCTTTTTAGTTAGAGGCAAATTTGAAACCATGGACATATGTTGGTTATGAATTGATTTACTCCAGTTATGAATTCATAAACTTTAGATGTGGTTTACTTTTCTGTTTTGATTAAGAACTTGTTTATTTATGTGGGTTAAGGGTCGACACTTAATTTGTATGCCTAAACTTGATGCTAGGATATAAGGGAATTTCACCTAATCGTTATGAACTTATATTCATGAGTAGTAAAGATCGCTAGTCACGATTGTGTTAAGTAAATCCTTGGCAAGAGTAACATGCGTATTCTATAGTTATGAATGCCTAGTCAATGTTTATGATTTCCGTTGAACTTAATGATCTTTGTTAAATGTCTCTATCATGCGTATTCCATAGTTAGGGACTTTGATGAGGAATAATTTGGTTGTAATGCGTATTCCTTGCAATCCAATGAATCTAGGGAAATCTCAGAGTTAATTTAAGCAAACCTAATTAACTTGGAACATTGTCATTTATCGTTTATTGAAGTCATAACTGGGAATCAAATTATATGCATATGTTCATGTGTGGATAAGGAACCCTCTAACTAGTTTCTCATCATTCTATTTCATCACTATCTATTTTGATTTAAGTTTGTTTTCAAAGTTTAAGTTTTAAAGTTCAACCTTCACCAATCCCAAATCCCCCTTTTACTTTCTTGTTTATAGAGTCAAAACTTGTTTTCTTTAAATCTTTTGAGTCTTATATTTATTGATTAGCATCCCTAGTTAATCCCCGGTCTAGAATGATCCCTACTTGCATCATTACTACAATTGTCATTAATAGGGTTTAATTTGTGTGTCAAGTAATTCTCACACCAAATTTTGGCGCCGTTGCCGGGGATTAGCGAAATTGCTAATCCCTTGTGTTTTTGCCGTGTGTTTTTAGTGTAATTTACCTAGTTTTCTTATTTTGTTTTGTTTTCTTGGTTTAGGTACTAATGCATGACGCGGAGTTCTCAAACTGTGCATATCTTGGACTTTAACGCCGATTTTGAACGTGATTTGAGAAGAAAGAGGAGGCATCCCGAACCTAGCGAACCTAGCGAACCTAGTGAACCTAGTTCAAGTTCAGAGGACGAATCTGAGTTTGAAGAAGTAAAAGAAGAGGTTATGGCAGCGGACAATCGGACCATTAAAGAGCTTTCGGCCTCGGGGTTGACCAATGCCGCACCATTATGCATTCAATACCCCGCGGCTGCCCTAGGCAAGACTGCTGAGTTCGAGTTGAAATCAAGCTTGTTGCACCACATTCCAAAATACCATGGGCTGTCCATGGAAGATCCCAACAAGCATCTCAAGGAGTTCGAGGTGGTTTGTTCGAGCATGACACCCGTCAATGTCGATGGGAACATTCTGATGATGAAGTCATTTCCATTCTCACTTTTGGAAAAGGCGAAGGATTGGCTTTATGAGTTAGCACCCGGAACGGTTACATCTTGGGATAGTATGAAAAGAGCTTTCTTGGAGAAGTTTTTCCCAACTTCAAGAGTCATTCTCTTGAGGAAACGGATTAGTGGCATCCAACAAAATCAAGGTGAATCGTTTCCTTCTTATTATGAACGTTTTAAATCACTTGTTGCTTCATGTCCACAGCATCAAATGAAGGAGGAGCTACTCATTCAATACTTCTACGAAGGACTCCTTCCCATGGAACGCCAAATGCTTGATGCCGCGGCGGGAGGTGCGTTGGTGGATAAAACTCCGGGGGCTGCAAAAGTTCTAATTGCCAACCGAGCACATAATGCACAACAATACGAAGGTGTTGGGCAAAGAGACCCCCCACGGCCACAAGTGAATGAGGTAAGTTCTTCGTCCGACATTCAATCCCAATTAACTAACCTTACTTCTATTGTTTCTCAGTTGGCTGAGGGAATGAAGATTCATGGACCAAATGTGTGTGGCGTGTGCTCTATGCAAGGACATGCCAACGATCAATGTCCTCAATTGATTGAGAATGGGGGTTGGGAATCTGCCAAAGCCGTGGGTTTTGGGAACCAAAATCAACCACGCCATGATCCATACTCTAACACCTACAATCCGGGGTGGAGGGACCATCCAAATTTCAAATGGCGGGATCCTCAACAACCCCAACAACAAGGAGGATTTAGGCAGCAACCACCGGGCTTTTATACAAAGCCATTCGTCCCCAATCAAAACCAACCATCTGCCTCAAACTCTTCAGGTACGTCTCTTGACAATGATACACTCCTTAAGTTACTAACTAAATTGTCTAATGGGCAGGAAGATCAAGCTAAGGCTATGCAAAACCGAGACAAAAGAGTGGACCATTTAGAGAAGCAAATTGGGCAAATTGCCGAGTTTATGGGGCAGTTTCATGAGCAAGGCAAGTTACCAAGCAATACCGTAATGAATCCGAAGGGAGGATTTGAAACCGCTAAGGCCATCACTTTGAGAAGTGGTAAACAGGTTGTAACGGACTCAAATATATCCAAATCAAGTCAAGACAAGGAGGACAAGTTGCTGCAAGAAGAAGCACAGGGAGCAAAGCCCACGGCCAAAAATGACCAAACTTTGCCGAATTCATCTAGTCCTCCTAAACCGTCCCAACCCACCAAGGTAAGTCCCAATTCAACTTTTTCTAGTTCTATTCCACTAAATGTGCCCTTTCCTGGCAGGTTTAGGCAATCAAAGAAGGAAGAAGCCGAGAAGGACATTCTAGAGACCTTTCGGAAAGTTCAAGTCAATATCCCGCTCCTTGATGCGATTAAGCAAGTCCCGAGGTACGCTAAGTTTTTAAAAGAACTTTGTACAACAAGGAGAAGGATTTCGAACAAAGAGGTGGTTCAAGTAAGTGAAAATGTTTCTGCTGTGTTACAAAGGAAATTACCCCCTAAATGCAAAGATCCGGGTAGTTTTACAATTCCGTGCGTTATTGGTAATACTAAGTTTGAACAATGCATGTTAGACTTAGGGGCTTCGATTAATGTTATGCCATACTCTATTTATGCATCTATGAACTTAGGTGCACTTAAAAATGATGGTGTGATAATTCAATTAGCCGATCGTTCTAATGCATATCCAAAGGGTGTTTTGGAAGATGTATTGGTGCAGGTTGGTAACTTGATTTTTCCAGCGGATTTCTACGTACTTGACATGGAGGATTCACCCCATTCCACCCCATTGCCGATTCTATTAGGGAGGCCCTTCATGAAAACAGCCCGCACCAAGATAGATGTGTTTAAAGGAACTTTAACGATGGAATTTGATGGGGAAGTCATTGATTTCAATCTTTCTGAAAGTATTAAATTTCCTAAGGACGATCATTCTTGCTTTTCTATTGACATAATTGATGATTTGGCGCAGGATTGTCTCGATTGTTTGGAGAGGGATACACTTGAAACAACAATTGCACAAGGAATTGGGCAAAAATCTGGTTTTGCCATGCCTAGAAGTGTGGAGGAGGCCGAGATAGTGGCTACCCTTGAGTCACTACCTCAACATCATGGTAAGCCTTCTAAACCAATTTCAATTTCAGTTTCCACTAATAAATTGTTACCCTCAGTGATTCAGGCACCCGTACTTGAGCTTAAACCGTTGCCCGATCATTTAAAGTACGTCTTTTTGGGCGACAACGAGACATTGCCCGTCATTGTCTCCTCCTCACTCACAGCCCTAGAGGAGGAGAAGCTAATCCGAGTGTTGAAAGAGCACAAGACGGCCATTGGGTGGACTTTGGCCGACATTAGGGGAATTAGCCCTACGACGTGCATGCATCGCATACTTCTAGAGGAGGGGGCTAAACCAACTCGAGAGGCTCAGCGCCGTCTCAACCCTCCAATGATGGAAGTTGTGAAGAAGGAGATTATCAAACTTCTTGATTGTGGAGTGATTTATCCGATCTCTGATAGTCGTTGGGTGTCGCCGGTGCAATGTGTTCCAAAGAAATCCGGAGTGACTGTGGTAAAGAATGCTGAGAATGAGCTTGTGCCAACCCGTATCCAAACAGGTTGGAGAGTTTGCATTGATTATAGGAAGCTCAACACCACCACAAGGAAGGACCACTTCCCTTTGCCGTTCATTGATCAAATGCTTGAAAGGTTAGCCGGTCATTCTTTTTATTGTTTCCTTGATGGTTATTCTGGATATAATCAGATTGTCATAGCGCCAGATGACCAAGAAAAGACAACTTTCACATGCCCCTTTGGTACTTTTGCTTATCGTCGCATGCCTTTTGGTTTATGCAATGCTCCGGCCACGTTTCAAAGGTGTATGGTAAGTATCTTTTCAGAATTTGTGGAAAAGATTATTGAGGTATTTATGGATGATTTCAGTGTGTTTGGAAATTCATTTGATGGGTGTTTGGAAAATCTCACAATAATTTTGAAACGATGTGTTGAAACTAACCTTGTGCTTAATTGGGAAAAATGTCACTTTATGGTTAGACAAGGCATAGTTCTAGGGCATATTGTTTCAGAAAGAGGAATTGAAGTGGATAAATCGAAAATAGATCTTATACGCTACTTACCCTCTCCTACTTCGGTTCGAGAGATTCATTCGTTTCTTGGTCATGCAGGATTTTATAGGCGATTTATCAAGGAATTCTCCAAGATCTCAAACCCTCTTTGCCATCTTCTCCAGAAAGATGTGGCGTTTGACTTCAACGAGAAGTGTGAGAAGGCGTTCAATCACCTCAAAGAAATGCTAACTTCGGCCCCTATCATAGTTCCACCGGATTGGAGCCTTCCTTTTGAGCTTATGTGCGATGCTTCCGATTATGCATTAGGAGCTGTTTTAGGGCAAAGGAAGGAAAAGAGGCCGCATGTTATCTATTATGCCTCTCGGACTTTAAATGATGCACAATTGAATTATTCTACCACTGAAAAAGAACTTCTTGCTGTTGTATTTGCTTTAGATAAATTCCGATCTTACTTGCTTGGTACTAAAGTTATTATTTATACTGACCATGCAGCATTGAAGTATTTGTTCACCAAGAAGGAAGCCAAACCACGACTCATTCGTTGGATGCTTCTTCTCCAAGAGTTCGATATCGAAATCCGGGACAAGAAGGGAAGTGAAAACGTGGTGGCTGACCATTTGAGCCGTATGGTGCATGAGGAGGATGCCGTGCCTATCATAGAGACATTCCCAGATGAGCAACTGATGTCCGTCAAGGTAAGTGAACCGTGGTATGCTGATTTGGTGAATTATTTGGTGTCTAAACATGTTCCTAGTGAATTACTTAAACACCAATATGATAAATTGAAGAAAGAGGCACGGTTTTATGTGTGGGATGACCCGTATTTATGGAAATATTGCCCTGACCAAGTTATACGTAGGTGTGTGCACGATTCTGAGTTTAATGCTATTCTAACCTTTTGTCACACTTATGCTTGTGGAGGACACTTTGGCACTCAAAGAACAGCACTTAAGGTGTTAGAATGTGGTTTCTATTGGCCTACCATCTTTAGGGATGCTAGAATATTTTGCATGTCTTGTGATAGATGTCAAAGAACGGGCAATATTGGTCCTAAACAACAAATGCCGCAAACCCCCATTTTTAGTGTTGAAATCTTTGATGTTTGGGGTATTGATTTTATGGGTCCCTTTCCTTCGTCACAAGGGTTTCTTTATATATTGCTTGCTGTGGACTATGTGTCGAAATGGGTGGAAGCAAAAGCCACCCGAACTAATGATTCTCGAGTGGTTGCAGATTTTGTGAAAACTAACATTTTTGCAAGGTTTGGAATGCCACGAGTGCTAATCAGTGATGGAGGTTCCCATTTTTGTAATCGAACCATTGAGGCGTTGCTCAAGAAATACAATGTCAAGCATAAGGTGGCCACACCTTATCATCCTCAAACGAGCGGGCAAGCCGAGGTTTCAAATAGGGAAATCAAGCAGATTCTTGAGAAAACCGTGGGGCCTACAAGGAAGGATTGGAGTTTGCGCTTAAACGATGCATTGTGGGCGTATCGCACTGCCTACAAAACCCCCATTGGGATGTCACCTTTTCGGCTCATCTATGGGAAGCCATGCCATCTACCTGTCGAGTTAGAACATCGTGCACATTGGGCCGTCAAAACATTCAACATGGACCTTGATGCCGCAGGTTTACATAGAAAGCTTCAATTGTGTGAGCTTGATGAAATCCGACATGAAGCATATGAGAATGCCCGGATTTACAAGGAAAAAACGAAGGCATTCCATGACAAGATGATCCGTGCCAAGACATTCTCTATTGGGCAGAAAGTGTTGTTGTTCAATTCTCGCCTTCGGTTATTTCCGGGTAAGTTGCGTTCCAAATGGGTTGGTCCGTTTATTGTCACTAATGTCTTCTCTCATGGTGCAGTGCAAATCAAAAGTTCAAGGACACAGCAAGAATTCAAAGTGAATGGGCATCGATTAAAGCCCTATTACGAGATGTTTGAGGAGCATGTCGTGGAGGAGGTACCCCTCCATGCCGTGGAACCTAGTCAAGCTTAAACGGAAGTACCGTCCGGCTGAAAGACGTTAAAGCAAGCGCTTCTTGGGAGGCAACCCATGTGTTGAAACATGAGAGGAAGGAATTTTCACTCCAAATCCAGATTTGCGTCCCTAACCTGTCTCTTTATTGCTATTACTTTGCCATTTGTGTTATGTTTTTTGTGTTAATATATGTTTGAAACATTGAGGACAATGTTTGGTTTAAGTGTGGGGGGGGGTAAACAAGCTATTTTTGCATGAAATTCATGGGATTTTATCACCTATCACTTCACATGTTGTTTCTCACTGTTTTAAAGTGTTTTTAGTATGTTTTAGTCAAAAATCCGAAAATACCATAAAAATTTAAAAAAAATTGTTTTAAAAAAAAAAAACCCAAAAAGAGTTGTTTTTGTGTGTTTGTTTGTGTCTTAGGGTACCTTCCAACACAATGATGAGGATTCGGTTTGTAATTGCATGACGGTTAAAGAAAGTTATAAACATGGACAAAAGTTTGATTTACTCTTTGGTTTATGCTTGGTTGTGGTTGTAACTTATGAATTCACATGTAATCATAAAGGAAAAATTAGTTTTTGTAACATGCTTGAAGGAAGTAACTCAAACTAACGCTACAACCTTGTGAGATTTGAGCCTAAACGTTTATTTGGAGAGTTAATAATCTGTGAACTTGTTGCTTTTCTAAGTCGTTGCATGATCTCATTATTCTTTGCTTGATTGCTACTTAGAAGGAGTTTCATCGTTTAGTTCCAAATGCTAGTATTCATGCCCAATTCATTCAAAGCATGCTATTGATTTGCATATCACATATTCAAGAAGAAGTTGTGTAGTGACCACCACTTTAGCCAAAGAGCCACCCTCGTTCTTAAAGTATAAGTAAGCATGATTCAAATTGAATTCCTTTGTGGCAGAAATCAAGTGTGGGGGAAGTTTTTATTTTGTGAATTGTGTGCCATAGGCACGGAAAAAAAAAAAAAAAAAAAAAGAAAAAAAAAAAAAGAAAAAAAAAAAAAGAAAAAGTTGAAAAGATGTAAAAAAGGAGTTCCAAAGTATTGATTGTTGAAGTAAGGGTCCAAAACAATGAATTCGGCCCTAAAGAGTTGTCTAAGTCTTCCCCTTGTGTTTTTAAGTTAAATTCCGCAATCTAAGTGAATTCTAAGTCTTAATCTCATTACTTTGCTTACTAATGCTTGAAGAACGTTTGTTTTCCCTTTCCTTTCTTTGTTAACCAATACCACAAGCCTCGTTGCAACCCTTGACTTCTTCTTGAGTGATATGTGTTTCAATTTGTGGAGTTTGAATTTGGTATGAGCATAAGCATTGGTTCTCGCATCTAAGTAGTAGTATTCCATTCATGAGATCATATCTAAACATGCTTATTAACTCCGGAAATTACGTTCTTTGTGATACATATATGTGAGCATTCGTTTTTATATATACATCAATTCTCTCACATATAACTAGTATAGGGTGTGTTGTTAGAAAATCCGAGTGAAAATAGAGTGCATATCTTGTAAGGATTGAGGGAATTCTCTAAGGCATGTTACTACATTCAAAACATTGTTTTAATTGGTTCATTGTGAACTAGTAAGTAGTGACTATGATTAAGTATGTGCTTAAGTGTTAAATTGACTCAAATCTGTGGGAATGATAATCTTTAACATGTCATGTGCATTGGAAATCCCTGAGGCAAACGTTGGAAGGTTTAGGTTATGTTTGTTTATTTGTTTTGTTTTATTTCTTTGTTTTGCTCGAGGACTAGCAAAAGCTAAGTGTGGGGGAATGATAGGAGCATATTTATGCGACTTAGCTTGCTTGTTTTCTTGCATTTTGGTTATTATTTAGTATTTATTATAGTGTTTAAAGTCATTTTCGTGTGTTTATAGATTTATATGTCAAAGTATGCAATAAGAAGCAATTTGGAGCATTCTAGAGCATTTTTGGGCCAAGATTGGATAGTGCAAGCATGGAGGCATGAGGATGGACGAATTTGATGCAAAGAAGCCCAAGAATTTGATGCAAAGAAGCCCAAGAATTTGATGCAAAGAGGCCCAAAAATCTGTTTGCAATGGGCCTAAAAATATGATGTAATGCTTAGCTCATCATGACATTTGAGTGGATGATGCAATGCTTAGCTCACCATGACATTTGAGTGGATGATGCAATGCTTAACTCACCATGACATGTGAAGTGGATGACTCAAAACCTAACCCACCATTATTTTTCTATCATTGCCGTGAGTTCCATGTGTTCCCACCAGAATTTTGTGCTTAAACAAGTCCATCTCCATCCCTATAAATACCATGGTAGCAACCTCATTCAAATCATCCAAGAATAAACCATTCTACAAGCCTTTCCTTGCCTCTCCCTACATATCTAAACTTCCCCCATCCATTCCTCCATAAACCAACCCTTCAACATCATTCAAAGCCTTGTGCCGCAACAAAGAGAAGAAGAAGAAAGTCCTTGGAGGCGCTTGGATCGTTGGAAAGTTTAGGTGTTTTCTTTCTTTTATTTTTCAATGTTTAATTTAAATTGTTGTTCAATTATGTTAAACATGTGGAACTAATTTCTTTTTAGTTAGAGGCAAATTTGAAACCATGGACATATGTTGGTTATGAATTGATTTACTCCAGTTATGAATTCATAAACTTTAGATGTGGTTTACTTTTCTGTTTTGATTAAGAACTTGTTTATTTATGTGAGTTAAGGGTCGACACTTAATTTGTATGCCTAAACTTGATGCTAGGATATAAGGGAATTTCACCTAATCGTTATGAACTTATATTCATGAGTAGTAAAGATCGCTAGTCACGATTGTGTTAAGTAAATCCTTGGCAAGAGTAACATGCGTATTCCATAGTTATGAATGCCTAGTCAATGTTTATGATTTCCGTTGAACTTAATGATCTTTGTTAAATGTCTCTATCATGCGTATTCCATAGTTAGGGACTTTGATGAGGAATAATTTGGTTGTAATGCGTATTCCTTGCAATCCAATGAATCTAGGGAAATCTCAGAGTTAATTTAAGCAAACCTAATTAACTTGGAACATTGTCATTTATCGTTTATTGAAGTCATAACTGGGAATCAAATTATATGCATATGTTCATGTGTGGATAAGGAACCCTCTAACTAGTTTCTCATCATTCTATTTCATCACTATCTATTTTGATTTAAGTTTGTTTTCAAAGTTTAAGTTTTAAAGTTCAACCTTCACCAATCCCAAATCCCCCTTTTACTTTCTTGTTTATAGAGTCAAAACTTGTTTTCTTTAAATCTTTTGAGTCTTATATTTATTGATTAGCATCCCTAGTTAATCCCCGGTCTAGAACGATCCCTACTTGCATCATTACTACAATTGTCATTAATAGGGTTTAATTTGTGTGTCAAGTAATTCTCACACCAATCACCCTAAATCCAAAGGATGAAAGCCTCACTACTAATCACACTCATCACCACCGGTTTTCTCTTTATTCTCGTTACATCCTGAAGGGGTTGACAAAACAAAATATAGGTGGACTAGTTTTATCACATTTAAAATCATTCAACATAATAACTCCTGTTTTGAAAACATATACAATGAAAACTACATACATAGTAGTAATACTACAATAATAGCAGTCAAGATCAACTCAATCTTGCTCGTCATATCAAAGAAAGTAAATCAATCACAAATGAGGTAATGTATAGCAAACAAGTAGATGCCACTAGAAAAGAAGGTACTTGCAATAAGTCATACGGCCATAGCTAGCTATACGATATTTATGATAACCATGTGGTGAAAATAAGTCACCAATGATCTTAAGATGTCATCGAATACAATTTAAGTATAAATCTTACCTAAGACTAACATAGGTAATACGCTTCCGTGTTTCTTTGTGAAAGCTCTCCATGTTTCTCCTCCTCTTGCAGTTAAAACAGTTGCAATAAATTGGGTTCAAAGAATCTGTGAGAATGTTATTGCTTATAATGAGAAATCAAACACAGAAACTCATTTCTATGAAGTGTATGGCAATATTAAGATTATTGGGAATATGCTTTTCTCAATTTTCGATGCCGCATCTGACAGGGAACCAAAAGTGAGGTCTCATGTTGCATTAGTATTGGAGTTATTAATGCAGGCAAGGATTGTACATCCTCTTTACTTTTCTTGCATGGCTGAAGTGGTCTTAGGAAAACTGGGTGATCCAGATAGTGAAATAAAAAATGCATTCGTTAGGCTGCTCTCTCTTGTTGTGCCTGCAACACTCTACGCACGAAAATTGCAATGGTAATGCAACATGAAAAGGCTGCTGCACACTTTATTCACTTGCTACAAAATGAGGAGTTGTTGAGTTCCTTGGGTTCGGATGGTGTATAGTTTGTCATTGCACGCATCATTGAGTGTTATACTTCTGTTTGTGATTGGAAATCTTTAGAGTCCTGGTTATTAGAGTTGCAAACACTTCTTGCTAAGCATGCTGGTAAGAGTTATTTTGGTGCTCTGACGACAACTGGGAATGAAATCAATGCAATTCATGCCTTGGCATGGTATGATGAGGGTGAATTTGAGGCAGCATGGACATGCCTTGGTTTGACACCTAAAAGTAGCAGTGAGCTCACACTTGATCCAAAACTGGCCTGGCAAAGAAGTGAGCAGATGCTTTTACAGGCAATGCTTCTTCACAATGAGGGAAAGGAAGATAATATCCCCCATGAATTACAGAAGGCCAGGTTAATGCTGGAGGAAACGTTGTCTATTTTGCCGCTTGAAGGGTTAGAATAGGCAGCACCACATGCTACCCAGTTGCACTGCATCTTTGCATTTGAGGATTTTTTCAAGACTAAAGGCAACCAAGATAAACCCAGGCAACTTCAGTCAATATTAAGTTCATATGTCCAACTTATGCAGCCACAACTAGGCAGGGTCCATCTGGACTGTAACCCTTGGTTAAAAGTTCTTCGAGTTTATCAAACCATTTCCCAAATTTCTCTAGCTACTTTAAAGCTCTCTGAATTTGTTGAGCTTGGCCCGCAAACAAAAAAACCTACTGTTGGCTAACCGTCTGAACAACTTTCTTAAAGATCATATATCGCGTTGCTCCGGGGAAAGCAACCATGACTTTCTCATCTCATATTTGCAGTATGAGGGTATCCTGCTAATGCATGCTGAAAAACAAGTTTGAAGATTCTTTAACGAACATGTGGTCTTTTGTGCGTCCTTGCATGATTTCTTCGCCATTTTAGGTTCTGATGCTGACAATGGTATTCTGAAGGCTAAGGCATCCTTGAAACTCTCAAATTGGCTTAAGCAGAACTATTCAGATTCAAGGGTAGATGACATTGTTCTTAATATGCAGTCAGACTTTGATATGACTGATTCCTCGTCTCTTGGCAGAGCTAGTGCCTCACTTGGCAATGAGATTCTAAGCTCTAAAACAGGTTTGGGTCCTATTATTGAGGAGATTGTGGGCATAGCTACAAAACTGTCTACTCAATTCTGCCTCACTATGGGCAAATCCTGGATTTCTTATGTGTCGTGGTGTTTTAGGGAGGCCAGAGACTCTCTCTTAAAGCCAGATGAAAATATCCTTCACTCATGCTCATTTTGTCCCATCCTCGCTCATGAAGTTCTCCCCAAGAGATTCAAGCTAACTGAAAATGAGATCATAAAAGTAGAATCCTTGATTTTACAGCTCTTCCAGAATAAGGATGACAGTTTTAGAGCTGAGGAGGGAGAGTGGAACTCTTCTCTTGATTCTTCTGAACTGAGAAACGACAACCCTGTGATGGCTTTGGTGCAGCAAGTAGTGAATATTATTGAAGCTGTTTCTGGGGCACCTGGTGCAGAAATTTCTAGTGATGATTGCCTTTCTGCTACTCTAGCTTCTCAGTTGAAGATCTTTCTGTTGTGCTTTGGCTTGTTATCTCACCAAGTTACAAACCCACAGTTGAACAAAATAAAATACAAGAAATAAAGACACTGAGAAATTTACGAGGTTCGGCAAAAACCTGCCTACGTCCTCGGAGAGATATTGTTCTTCACTATGAGAATAACAGTACAAGTATACATGAGTTAAATCGACATAACCCAATCCCGAATCCCTTGTACACCCACTCATAGAATTTTCCCAAGAACCTCACTCTACCCCAAGAGTTCTTTCACTAGAATATTTTTCACTCTAGCTCTCTTGATTTTCTCTCAACCCATGCCCATGATTTCCCATGGAGAGCCGAATGCTCTCACACTTTGGATGCTTTCCTAATGCATCACTCGGCAAGCACACATTTGCATTATTATATACAATGCAAGCAATTCCTTGCATTAAATAAAAGCTATCATTTTCACCTCCCATCATTTACGGAAGGCTATGATGATTATGTCTAAAAAGCAAACCTTGCTTTTCTTTGCATGAAACTATTCATCCGAAAACAAGGAAACATGTTGGCAGTTTTTATGAGCCAATCAGAACAATCTCCACCTTGGCGAATATACCACGCAAAAATCCTTGCACCCATCACCAAAGTCCATTGGCCTTACGTACCAGCATGCACACCCTGAATCCACCTCATTGGTCCTGTTCCGATTCAGTCACTGCCAATGCATGTGCTGCTGCTGCAAGCTAAAAAATTTAATTTAGCTTCAGACAGGATCTCGACATATCCTCGTCTCCTCCAGTAGGATTTCCCCCTCTTTATTGTCTTCAACCTAGAAACTCCTCAGCGCGCCTGTTTCCAGCAACAACCCATCGAGCCAGACATAATTCCTCACACTTTTACTCCTTCAGAACCATCTCATCACCTGTGAATCCCATAGCTCCACCTGCTGCAAATCCCTTGCAACACTCGAGACTAGACATCACCAAGAAAAGTGTTGCTTCGAGTACCTAGAGGGCATACTCGAAGTCTTCTACCACAAACTTGCTACAACCCGGCCTTGCGCCCGTAGCACTATGGACCCTTGCCTCCGGAACCGGATCTGAACCTGCTGTCTCTCTCAGATCCTCTTTCCAATTTTCTTCCACAATTCCAACCTTGAATAGCTTAAGCAGTCTTGTGCCCACCATCATCCATGGTCTCCTTTTTTTTTTTTTTGTGTATCATTCCACACCAAAGAAGTTTGCACCTGCTCCAAACTTACTGTTTCTTTCCATGCAGTAAAGTTTCACAAGGTTTTTGTACGAAACTGAAAGTGAGGTAAGAAGAAAAAGGTCTTTTTCTTCTTCCTCAATCATCAACTTTCACAGTTGATCAAGCATCCCTGAACACGTCTTTCATTTCTTCGGGCTTCCATTACTTTCATCTGCCAAGAATAAAACAGCCACTCCCATTAAACTGCTCAACTGAAAATTTCATGGTGAACAACAAATCTGGACCTCTAACGAACCAAGCCTCCAACGATGCTCTGATACCAATTGTTGTGCTTTGGCCTGTTATCTCACCAAGTTACAAACCCACAGTTGAACAAAATAAAATACAAGAAATAAAGACACTGAGAAATTTACGAGGTTCGGCAAAAACCTGCCTACGTCCTCGGAGAGATATTGTTCTTCACTATGAGAATAACAGTACAAGTATACATGAGTTAAATCGACATAACCCAATCCCGAATCCCTTGTACACCCACTCATAGAATTTTCCCAAGAACCTCACTCTACCCCAAGAGTTCTTTCACTAGAATATTTTTCACTCTAGCTCTCTTGATTTTCTCTCAACCCATGCCCATGATTTCCCATGGAAAGCCGAATGCTCTCACACTTTGGATGCTTTCCTAATGCATCACTCGGCAAGCACACATTTGCATTATTATATACAATGCAAGCAATTCCTTGCATTAAATAAAAGCTATCATTTTCACCTCCCATCATTTACGGAAGGCTATGATGATTATGTCTAAAAAGCAAACCTTGCTTTTCTTTGCATGAAACTATTCATCCGAAAACAAGGAAACATGTTGGCAGTTTTTATGAGCCAATCAGAACACTTTCTTGGTGGAAACTTTGGCCTAAGTGAAACTGCTTTAATTTCTGTAGTTGGTGAGTTAGTTGTTGTTTGGTGGTCTTTAAGGAGGAGAAGAGTGTCACTATTTGGGCATGCAGCTCATGGCTTTATAAAGTATCTTTCAAATTCATCTGCAAAAATTTGCAATGGTGGCTTGTCTGAATCTGATTCTGAGTCTCTGAAGCAAAAAACCGGCATCTATACTTTGAGGGCTACATTGTATGTCCTACATATTCTCCTCAAATATGGAGCTGAGTTGAGAGATGTACTTGTACCTGCTCTTTCAACTGTTCCTTTGTCCCCAAGGCAGGTAAGCAGCTCTTCCTCGGTTTATTTTGTTCATACTAATTTTCGGTGCAGGAAGATTTGATTGCACTCTCATTATAATCTCATTTCTAGGAAGTAACACCCCAATTGTTTGCACGGTTAAGTTCTCATCCAGAGCAAGTGGTTCGGAAGCAGTTGGAGGGCTTACTGATGATGCTAGCCAAGCAATCTCCTTGGTCCATTGTCTACCCAACACTAGTCGATGTGGATGCTTATGAGGAGAAGCCTTCAGAGGAGCTTCAGCATATACTTGGTTGTCTGGTAAGGAAATTTCTATCACTAACGTGCATTACACTAAGACTTCCGAAATAACAATGAAGGGAACACTTCCAGGATAACTTCGCAGTTTTTAATAATAACAAATTAGTAATTAGTTTATGCTAATGCTTCTTTATATTTCAAATGACATATTATTTTTTTATGAAGAAATTGCATTGTTAACTATCCCAAATTTTGGTCATTCAAGATTCTGTTTTTTTTTACTTACTTGTTTAACATGGAATATAATACGCTTTACGCATACTCATGTTACATGCAGAGTGAACTATACCCAAGATTGATTCAGGATGTTCAGCTCGTGATAAATGAGCTGGAAAATGTTACTGTTCTTTGGGAGGAGCTATGGCTCAGCACCCTTCAAGACCTACACATAATTAAAATTTGTTAAAAACTATGGCATAGACATCATTCAGCACCAGCCAATTTTTTTTTTTCAATTATCTCAATATTTTCCAAAAAAATATTCAAACATATAATTGCATATCCAACACAAATTTAGGAATACAATCAAAGAACGTGAACATAAAACTTTGCATGTGGTTTGACTGCATTCCTACACCTATATCAATACTCAAAGTTCACTCTAAAGCACAATACTAAATCAAACTAAAGTTTTACCGTGCTAAAGCTGCAAACAGAAGAGCTTGGAAAGTAAAATTGTTGTGGCATGTGAATTCCCAAGTAATTAATTAAATCAAATCAAATTCACAAAATCGAAAACCACATCCAAAATCAAATAAGAAACTAATTAAATGAAAATTCAGTAATTTGGTTTTAAGCAGTTTCCAAAAAAAAAAAAAAAAACTTTCCAATTTGTTTTAACTTTTCCTTCTATTGGTAGTCAAAAGAAAATGCATAAGAGATAACAAAACTGATTTTCCGAATTCATCAAACATTGAGAATTCATAACAAAATTGTGGGAAACAACTTCAACCTCTACTGCACCATTCAAATTCCTAGTCATTAAATTAAAAACAATAAGATTCCAACTTTCGTCCAAAAAGAAAGGTAAAACAATAATGTAAAAGAAAAGCATACATTATTGAACCCAGCAATGTTCTTGTTCTCCGCAAAGAACTCCGTCGGCGATTTTGCAGAAAGATTAAAAGCATGTCTAATGAATATTCAAACTAAAACATGCGTACAGAAAACGAAGGCAGATAGAGAGAGAGGAGAGAGAGAAACTCTGTTCGAGAACACTATTTCTGGGCTTGCTGGGCGTCTTCGATTGGCGTTTCTTAGGCTCCGTCTGGCTCTTGCTGCTCCCTCGAGCTTCCATTTCAAATTCCCAATAAAATCTTCGCCCCCAAAAAAACTGTCGATCCTCTTCGAATAGATTGATCGATTCTAGAGATAGAGAGAGGAAGAGTAACGGAAGAGGGAATGAGGGTTTGAGAAATCCCTAGAAATCAGGCTACCCCTCAAATCCCGACGGCCCCCATGCTTTTCTCTGACTGTAACCCCTCTCCCACTAATGAAATCGAGGATCCCCACTCATCGCTTTCCTTCTCTCTCTGTCGCTCTGTCTCCCTCTCCCTCTGTCTTTCTCTCGCCGTCTCTCTCTCTCTCTCTATCGGAGGCATGGCCTCCCATTCCCAAAACCCTCACTGAATGACAACATACCTAAACCCACCCCAATCCATCTCAAACGTACCGGACAAAATTACCCTCCTAACTTTTAATAACTACGTTCCAACCTAACCCCAAATCCTATGGTTTTGTTATAAATAAAGCAAAATCGAGAAAGAACGAATTGACCTCAAAAGACAAAATTACCCTGCTAACTTTTAATAACTATCTTCCAACCAGCCCCAAATCCCATGGTTTTGTTGTAAATAAAGTAAGATCAACAAAAACATGAATAGTGCCTGCCCCTCCTTCTACTTTAAAATAGATAATGTGTACTTCATTTTGTAGGTTTTCTAGAAGTTTTGCTGCCATGAGCATGGTGGGCCACATTCTTGGCCTTGGGGATAGACACTTGGATAATATTTTAATGGATTTTTGTAGTGGTGACATGGCATGGTGGCCACATTCTTAGCCTTGGGGATAGACACTTGGATAATATTTTAATGGATTTTTGTAGTGGTGATGTAGTCTATAATGATTACAATGTCTGTTTTGATAAAGGGCAAAGACTAAAAATTCCAGAAATTGTTCCCTTCCACCTTACACAGACCATTGAAGCAGCATTAGGGATGACAGGGATAGAACGTACCTTTAGGACAAACTGTGAAGCAGTTATTGGTGTTTTGAGGAAGAGTATAAGACATACTCGAGATGTTACTGGAAGTGTTTGTTTAGGACCTGCTTGTGGAATGGACACGAGGAGATTTTCATAATGCTGCTGCAATTAGCGGTGAAGAAAGGAAGGCCATGGAGTTGGCTGTCAGCTCAGTTTATTTGTATCTCGTGTACAGGAAATTCATGTTCCCTTACAGGTAATCATTCTGAAACCTAAGCTTCTGTGCATTTGCACAGCAGCGATTCTTTGGCACTCCTTTAAATTAGTTAATTTATATCTGGATGGCTAGAAAGCATCTCGATGTACCAAGAATTTATACCTGGCACATTCTGTGTGATTTTCACAATTTTTATCATGTGTCTGTAAATATCCTAAAGTTGCAGTCACTGTCCCTATACCTTTGTATCTGACAATTAAAGTTCTGTTTTCAGGCTATCTCTAATTTGCTTGTA
Organism: Crataegus laevigata; assembly: GCA_963580275.1. Classification (NCBI taxonomy): domain Eukaryota; kingdom Viridiplantae; phylum Streptophyta; class Magnoliopsida; order Rosales; family Rosaceae; genus Crataegus; species Crataegus laevigata. Next base: position 10,140,264 of record OY756941.1, read on the forward strand.
CCACCTATCTTTGGTTATGTGTGTCCAACTGTCCATATATATATATATATATGTTTTAAGTATTTATATGCAGTGGAAGTTTGATTATTTGAATGAGACTTTGATACCATTTAACTGAGAGCAGGAACATCACGATCTTTTATTGGCTACACTACCAGCTGTTGAATCTACTCTTGAGATGGGTACATGCTTTTTACTTTAGTTTGTTTCTTATTTTTGTTCTGCCGACATTTGTTAATGACATTTGGCAAATGTTGACCAGAGGTTTGCTGATGTTCTAAACAAATATGAACTTTCTTCTGCACTCTTTTATCGAGCTGATCAAGAAAAGTCTAGCCTAATTCTGCATGAAACGTTTGCGAGGTCAATGGTTGCTGAAGCTACTAGTAATTCAGAGAAAATTCATGCATTGTTTGAAATTCAGGCTCGAGAATTTGCTCAGGCAAAGGCCCTGGTTGCTGAGAAATCTCAAGAGGCTCCAACTTGGATAGAACAACAAGGGAGCATCCTTGATGCTTTACGAGGCAATTTACTTCAAGAAATAAATGCTTTTGTTACGCTGAGTGGTATGCAAGAAACATTGTCTCTTACATCTGCCGTTCTGGTGGCTGGGGTTCCGCTGACTATTGTTCCTGAGCCTACACAAGCACAATGCTATGATATAGATTGGGAAGTCTCTCAACTAGTATCTGAATTGGATGATGGTTTGTCTTCTGCAATAAATGCACTTCAAGTATGTTCTTTGGCTTTGCAAAGAATTTTACCATTAAATTATATTACAACGAGTGCAATTCATGGCTGGGCACAGGCTCTGCAACTCTCTGCCAGTGCTCTTTCCTCTGATACCCTATCTCTTGCTAGAATACAGGGTGCTGAACTTATTGCCAAACAATATGGGGAGAATTTTGATTCTATCACACAGAGTCATGATGATCTGTGTCGTAAAGTGAAGAAGTAAGCCCTAGAGATGGAGTAGCTTGAAGAGGAGTATGCTGAGCTAGTGAACTCTATTGGCTCAGAGACCGAATCAAAGGCTAAGGATTGGCTTTTGTCTACTTTCATGAAATTCATGTAATCAGCTAGTCTTGCAAAGAAAAAAGATGCCATTGTTTCCATTCAATTTGGGCAATCTAAGAATGATGAAAATGGGACAAAGGATTCTAGATTGCGTGGGGATCTGAATGAAAAAAGGCAAAAAGTTTTGTTTGTTCTGAACACAACATCCAGTTATATGTACAATGAGGTCAAACATAAGGTGCTCGACATAATTAATGATTCAAATAAACATAGAAAGGCAAATAACCAGTTACAGATGAAGTTTGAAACTATTTTATGTGGGATTGTGATAAGCTCATATTTATATATATATTTTACATCAAATTCACTTGTCTTTTCTTAGTTAGTTCCTTATATTTTTGAGCTATTTACTTTTTTTTGTGTTTTATAGGATTTGTCAAGCAAAGAAAATAAAAATAGAACAAGTAAAATTTTAAGTAATAAATTCGTCAAAACTGCCTTGCCCACTCTATTTGGTTAATAAAAATAAGAAAGTATTGTGCTTTGCTTTCTCATCATCACTCAACAGACAATGGGATTTTCAATCCCACTTATTTGATGTTGTAGCATTAGAAAAATCAGAAGGCAGCGGCACAGCAAAAGAAAAAAAAAGATAGGAAGTGGGGAGTCTAGCTGTCACTGCCCCTTTTGTTTTGAAAGCACACGGGACAGTAGATAAGAGAGCAGTGCAGAGGGATAAAGAGGCTGCACAGAAAAGTCAGAGACTCGGGGTGATTGAAAGGCAGCATGGTTGAGAATTTAAAACAAAAGGAAGAACAAAGCTGCCATGAGGGCAGCGAATAAAAAGAAAAAAAATGAAAAGAAAGGCCGAACAACGAATGAGGACAGCAAGGCACTCATGTAAGAAAAGTAAGATAGTAGGGCAGCAAGGCACATGGATGAAAAGAAGAAATATAGAAAAATAAAAGCAAGGAGAAGTGCAAGGCAGCAAATGAGAAAGTGGATGCGGCCCTTTTGTTTGAGGGCAGCAGGGATTGGAGCACAGAACATAGAGAGCTACAAGGCAGAAAAATAGAAGCACATAGAGCTCAGCAAGAATAAAATGGAGGATAGAGCAGCGCATAAAGAGAAGCTGCACAGAGGCAGCAAATACACATGCACAGAGAGCGCAACATAGAGAGCTCGGCAAGGGAAGAAAAGGGAAGGAGGAAATCTTTGCACTCTCCTTTTTCGGTTCTATCTTCTCAAACTCATGTTTTATTTGTGGTTTAATTTGAGAATAATGTGTAACTAAATTTGTTTTGGCTAGAGGTTAATTCAAAGACATGACATATTTGTAATATGAATTTATTACCTTCAGTTGTGATTTTATGAGTTGTGAATTCAATTTGCTTAACTGCTTGATTGATAACTTATTCTTGTATGCCGATTAAGGATGCATACTTAGTTTGCATAGATAAATTTGATGCTAGAATATAAGTGAGTTTCACCTAATCGTTATGAACTTATATTCACAAGTATTGGAGGTTGCTAGTCACAATCGCATTAGGTGAATTCTTGGCAAGAGTATCATGCTGTTCATAGTTACGAATGCCTCGTCAATACTTATAGTTTTCACAAAGCTTAATGATCTTTGATTGTATCTCTATTGTGTTGTTCACGTAGGGGACTTTTAGAGAATGTTTTGAATTGTTGTATGCGCTTTCCCATCCAATTCAATAACTTAAGGAGAACTTGAAGATTTAAAAAGTGCTGTTCACAGTTAATCTGGGGTGTTGAGATTCATGGTTTATTGAAAGAACAACTGAAAATTGATTTACGTTGCATGTGTGTCATGTGTGGAGAAAAACCCTCTAGCTAGTTCATCTATCTATCCATTCACCTTAATTTTATGTCTTTGTTTAATTCTGCAAGTTTGTTTAGTTTTAGTTTCAATTTTCGTGCAAACCAAACCCCCATCATTAAGTAGTGTCAATTTAGTTCGAATCTGTCATAGTTTGTGTTTAGTTAGTCCTTTGAGTTTATTTTCGTCCAAATCAGTCCCTAGTGTCCAGTTTGAGTCAATTTGATTGTTTTGAGCTGTTTTGAGTCATTCTAGTTTGTTTTGAGTTATTTGATTATTGTTTAGTGTCTTTTGCCTATTTTAGTGTTTTTAAGTCAGTTTAGAGTAGATTAGCAATCCCTCCTAATCCCCGGCCTAGAACGATCCCTACTTACATCTATACTACATCTACACTTACTAAACCCTATGATCTGTGTCGTAAAGTGAAGAAGTAAGCCCTAGAGATGGAGTAGCTTGAAGAGGAGTATGCTGAGCTAGCGAACTCTGTTGGCTCAGAGACCGAATCAAAGGCTAAGGATTGGCTTCTGTCTGCTTTCATGAAATTCATGCAATCAGCTGGTCTTGCAAAGAAAGAAGATGCCATTGTTTCCATTCAATTTGGGCAATCTAAGAATGATGGAAATGGGACAAAGGATTCTAGATTGCGTGGGGATCTGAATGAAAAAAGGGAGAAAGTTTTGTTTGTTCTGAACACAGCATCCAGTTATATGTACAATGAGGTCAAACATAAGGTGCTCGATATAATTAATGATTCAAATAAACGTAGAAAGGCAAATAACCAGTTACAGATGGAGTTTGAAACTATTTTCTGTGGGATTGAGGAGCAAATAGAGAAGTGTATACTTCTAGCAGGCTTTGTTAATGAACTGCAGCAACTGATTGGTAGAGATTTACCTAGTGGTGACACAGATAAAGGCCGGCCAGGATATTATTCTGATGAAAATTGGGCTTCCATTTTTAAAACCATTTTACATTCCTTTAAGAGCTTAATTGGGCAAATGACTGAAGCTGTTCTTCCAGATGTAATAAGATCTGCAGTTTCTCTGAATTCAGAAGTGATGGATGCGTTTGGATTAATCTCACAAATTCGCGGTTCTATTGATACGGTACTTGAGCAACTCATAAAAGTAGAGATGGAGAGGGCATTTTTAGTTGAACTAGAACTGAACTACTTCATTAAATTTGGTCTCATTACTGAGCAGCAGTTGGCTCTTGAAGAAGCTGCTATGAAAGGTAGGGATCATCTCTCATGGGAAGAGGCAGAGGAGCTTGCTTCCCAAGAAGAAGCTTGTAGGGCACAGCTGGACCAACTCCATCAAACTTGGAACCAAAGGGACTTCCGAACTTCCTCTCTTATAAAGAGAGAATCTAATATGAAGAATGCCCTCGCTGCTTCTGCACACATTTTCAGTCTCTAGTTAGTGTCAAAGAGGAAAGAGAGCTGCATGTCTCGAAAAGCAAGATGCTATTGGACATGCTTGTTAAGCCTTTTTCTGATTTGGAATTGATTGATAAAGTGCTGTCTTCATTTGGAGGTTCTTATACTTCTTACTCAACTGAGATTCCTAATTTAGCAGATTTGACAAGTGCCAGGTGTTAGCATAAATTGAACTCAGATATTTTACTCTAATGAATTCGAAGAAGCAAGAAGGTAGAATTACACAGAGAGAAGAAAATTGGAAATGATGCTTCACTCTGCAAGTCACAGAGGAGCGTTTGGAATTCTCATTCTGTTAGATTTGCTCTCTCACACTCACATAAGTAGTGAGTGAGGGAATATTACTTTTAGGAGCAATTGGATTCTCTCTCTCTCAATGTTTTGAACTTCTATATATATATTATGAATGTAGTAATGAATAAATAGAGAATAAATGTATACAATTAATCTGTTCAGACCAAAAACAATGTACAATCTTTAAAGGCCAAATTGTATCATCAAAGTTGATCAACCTCTTCTTCCTTAAGTTTTGGTGTAATATTGGAAATTAGGTGTGCATAGTGCAGTAGTGATCAAAGTAAGAAGGGGTGCCCTTAATATTATACACGCGCATATATATATATATATATATATATATATATATATATATATGTATGTATGTATACAGCACGAACCAGTTATATATAAGGAAAAAAGATATGCAGTAGTAATACTTCGATCAATTGAAACTGCAAATTCGACTATACTAGTGTAAATGTTGTAAAGAAAATGCTTGTTCACTTTTTTTTTAATTATATAAGATTGATTGCTAAGAAGATGGTTTCTATGTGTCTTGTTTGTATGAATCGTATGTACTAGCAAATGGTTTCGTGTACGTATTAATTTGATATTTGTAATTTAAGTGTTGATACAAGTTATACTTGAATAAATATATTTAATATGTGTATGTGTCTATATATATATATATATATATATATATATATATATATATATATATATATATATATATATTAGTATATTTTGCCATTAAGTTGTGAGTTGTGGTTATTTTAGGATTACTTTTTATTTGGATTTGAGAACCATTGTTGGAAACGATCATTGTCAACGATCTGATTGCAATGGACAAAGATTGGCTAACATTTTCGAGGTATATTATATGCCTCAATGAATTTCATTTTTTGACATTGATAACTAGGGTATGTTTAAAGTGATTAAGATTTATTTAAAATACAGACCATCAACAAAATACAGAGAGGGTGCACAAAAGTTTGTACAAGTAGCTAAAGAATATGGAGGAAATTGAGATAAGATCATTTGCCCGTGTTTAATATGTCAAAACCAATGTTTTCAACCACCTGCGATTGTGTATGAACACTTGATTATGAATGGAATAGATCCTTCATATACTACTTGGGTGTTCCATGGTGAACAAGAACCTATTCTTGAACAACATGACTATGCCAACTTGACAGAAACATATCAGATGTATAGGGATGTCTTGGCTGAAGATGATGGAACCGGAAAAGCAAATTTGCTAATTGGAGATGAGAATTTCAAACAAAAGGTTGATGAAGCTGAAGCTCCTTTATACAAAGGTTGTACGAAGTACACAAAGTTGTCAGCAACTGTAGTTTTATACAAGATTAAAGCTTCAAATGGTGCAACAGATAAGCTTTTTGACAAGCTCCTCCAAGCCTTAAAGACATGTTTCCGGAAGGTAATACACTTCCAAATTCAATGAATTCGACAAAGAAGTTACTTAAGGTGTTTTATTGAAGGTTCGAGAAAATAGATGCATGTGTAAATGATTGCTGCTTATTTTGGAAAGACTTTGAAAAACTTGAGACATGTCCAAAGTGTGGTTCTTCATGTTGGCAGGTTGGTAAACGTAATAATCACATTTACAAAGGAGTTTCTGCAAAGGTGTTGCGCTACTTTCCTATTATACCAAGATTTAAGTGAATGTTTAAGGATGATGACATGGCCAAAGACTTAACATGGCACCATACGAGCAAAAGTCAAGATGGTAAGATGCGACATCCAGTTGATTCGCCAGCATGGGAGTCTATAGACACTAAATATCCTGATTTTGCCTCAGATCCACGAAACTTGAGACTTGGTTTAGCTACTGACGGAATTAACCCATTCCGCCAGCTAAGCTCTAGATATAGTTGTTGGCCAGTTATATTAGTTGCATACAATCTTCCACCATGGTTAGCCATGTCGAAGGAGAATTTGATGTTGATGTTACTAATTCCTGGGAGGAAACAACTCGGAAATGATATTCATGTTTACTTGCAACCACTCATAGAAGATTTATGTGTGTTATGGAATGAAGGAGTGGGTGTATTTGATGCAACTACAAATTCTACTTTCAATTTGAGGGCTATTTTGATGTGGACAATCAATGATTATCCCGCTTATGGTAACTTGGCTGGATGTTTTACAAAGGGCAGGTTTGCTTGTGTGGCATGTGGTGCTAACACGCGATCTTTGAGGTTGCCGTTTAGTAAGAAGCATGTATATACCGGCAATAGGTTTTTTTTTTCGAGAATTTATGCTAAATTTTGTGTCTTTCTGGTCAAGCTGGAGTTTTGGAATCCAGGGGTTCGTCTAGAATCAAATTTTGCTGCTAGAAACAAAGATGTGCGCGAGCTGGTACCGGAGAAGCAAAGGGAATATCAAGCTAATTTGACCCTTGATTCTTCTGTTACTGCAAATTAAAAGTCGCATCTTGAGAATCTGGTTGTGTTTCAAGTGACATGATGACAACAGATTAATAGAAGACTTGATATGTTGAGTTTTTACATTTTAAGTTTTCTGTAATGATGTAAACAAAGCCTCATTTAAAATCTCCTTGTTGACAGGAAATGTTTCAGGAGCTGTTCAGAAGCAGAATCCAAAACTATTGACTCCACCAGCCCCTTAGCTACCAGAAGCTGGAAATCACTGTATGGAATATCATCCTTGTTTCATGTTTTAGGATGATTCTAGACTAGCAAGTACCTTAGGATTTAGATGTTGTATAGCATTTACAAAGATGCTGCCTGAAAACACCGTTCCAGCTCCTAAACCAGTGAGACCTGCTTCTAACCTACATGTTGAGTTAGAACCCCTTCGGAGTATTGATCCTTTAATTTAATACTGACCTTAAGTGAAATGTGGCGCAAATGTTGTTATACTGCTGATGGTAATATATAGGTTAAGACCCTTTTGCTAGGATGCACTTTATCTTTTGATGACATGGCAAATGAAATGATCCACAGCCACAGGTGGACACATATATATGTAATGTGTCTATGAAATGATCCGCATAAAATCCCGTGATTGAATGGTCATCGAGCATTTGGCTTTGGTAAAAAGTTATTGGTTTATTTGAACATAGGGGGCCTGAAGCTCCAGGGCAGCTGTATTCTCCTCCTTTAGGCTTTGGAAGAGTTAGTCCTGCTGCAAGTCAACCTTACCCTTCTGCAGGAGTCCATAGGTAAGGACAAGCCTTGTAAATTAAACATATAAATTCATTATTATGTGTTTCACTTAGTGTTTTATGTTTTTTTCCATGTGTATCTGTCTCAATGCGATCACATTCTTGTGGCACAAGTTTAATTTATGACACGTCAGAGAAGAATATAGTGATGTGATATATTAATGATGCATGAATGTGCCTGAGTTATGCATAAACACCTGTGATTAAATATAGTGCTGTGATATCTTATTCTGTTTTAATTTTTATAATAGTTTCATTAGTTTAACCATATCAGTAATTTAAGTTCTTAACAACATAACTAGATCACCAAAAATAAGACTTGAATTTGAGTCTTCATCCCTCGTACCGAAAAATGACTTAAATTTCACCTTTTTATGTTGATTAATGTCATCTGTAATAAGGTAAACTTATGTGCTTTAGGTTTTTGTTCTGATTCTTCATATTGGCGAAGATATTGTTTTTTCTTTGTCGTCATCCGCTTTTCGTATCCCCTTTTTCCTTGAAATAAGAAGAAGTATCAACTCTAGGACAAGTAAAAGTTGGTGCTTGCCAGTGATATCTCTGGACAGTAGTTGACAAGAAGTGAATCACCATATAGTGGCAAATTGCAAATTAATAATATCAGCCATACAACGGTCACATTTATTTTGTGTATCTAATTGTTGATCCACACACATATACACAAGCACATACAATAATTTTTTGTGATGAAGGTTGTTCATAAGGTTGTTGCATATAATTTGTTACTTGCTAAATCTAAATATACAAGCCGTTTTTGTACGGTACTTTGATTATATCAATTAGTCTAATGAAGTTTTGGTACCATTGATTGATTACAATGTTTGGTAAGCCCACTGTTGGATTACCCTTTTTTTGTTTTTTTTCACTTGATGCACTTTTTTTTTGTTGGCTATGAAAATGGATAGGTAGTTCCTCTTGTTTTGAAATTAAGAATATTGGTAACCTACTTATTACTTTGGCTGCTAATTGATTAGTTTCTAATGTTATAATTTTATGGTTCAAAAAGTGCATAGATGTCGCATTTGATCACTTGTCGTCGGAGTGTGACCAATGCACCTCCCACATTATCAGCATGTACTGTTCCAGGCGTGAGTTCTCAATTGAATGGGGAGCCTACACCCCTTACTGAGGCTACTCCAACGGCGTCCCAGTTGCCTGTCTCATCGACGTCATCAGTGTTCGTTCAGCTGCGAGCCGAACCCTTCTGATCACACTTCCTCGGCATCCAGAGTCGAGGGTGAGGCCTCCCAGCCTAGTAGTTTTTTTCTAATCCTCGATCACTACGTTGTATTTTTTTTTCATTTTAAAATTATTATTTTTATGATGGTGAAAATTTGCTGGATTGTGAAAATGTGTTGTGGGTTGTGAATTACTGTTATTTTACTGTTTTAAGGTTTTGGGAAATGCTATACTATTAGGGGAAGTTGTGTCGAATTTTTTGTACAAATTTAAGCTTAGGGTTTTCACCATTTAAATATTTTTGTCCAGCTAAAAAAAACACTAGGGGGCCTAGTCGAATGCTGAAGCCGTCACAAAGCGTACGTCTGACCGGCTCTAAGATCAAGATTGAGTACGACCCGCTACATCGTGGAGCAGCTGCAGCACAGCTGCATAGCACTGTCGTTAGTTGTTGTTATTAAACAAAATTGTCCTATGCAGTGGGAGACGTGGGCAGAAATTCCCGATCGGACAAAGGATTTGGTGTGAGACAAGTTGTCGGTTGGTATATTAATTTTTAGCGTTTATTATTTTTTTAAAATTGTCGGTTAGTATATTAATTTTTAGCCTTTAAGTACTTGGTTCTGCATAAAAATATTGTTCTTCTTGATGTTCTGTATATTCATTTTCTGGTTATTTAATTCATTTTGATCTGTTTCATCAATTTTTGAAATTAACTCTTCTGTTTCTTTTTCAAATTCATAAGCTAATCTTATCAATTCTTGTTTATTATAATCTTGTACTTTATGCCATGTCTGGGTTGCTTGTTCATGAATGACATTGGGTTCATAAATTATTTTTCCGATTCTTGCATTCTTTTCTTCATCTAAATAAACAAATTCGTAGTCAACATCATTTTTTTAGTTTTGTTTACAAATATTAAAAACCAAAATATATTGTCTTAATATTATTAAATTTCTTATTATTATTTTATTGTTTTTCATATTTGTAGGTCATTTTTGATCTTGATGATATATCCCCCGAGGCCAAGGCCTACTTAGGCCATCTCCAACCGAAGGGTCCAGAGGGCCAGAGGGCCGAAAATGGCCCTAAAACCGTCTCCAACCGAGGGCTAGGCCAGAGAGCTCTGGAATCTGGGAGGGCCCCACGGGATCGGAAAGGGCTGGAGGGCTGGTGGCCGGGCTGGCTATTTTTTTTTTTAATGTTTTCCTATTGCTGTCGGTTATAACCGACAGCATTAAAGAAGGATTTTTTAATACTGTCGGTTATAACCGACAGTAATAGGTATTCATAGGCAAATGTTTTTTATTGATTACTATTAGTGTCGGTTATAACCGACACTAATAATTTGAAATTCAATTTAAAATAACTAGCCGTTGCATTATTTTTTTTTTTTGAATTTGTTTTTTACAGTTTTATTATTATTTTTTATTTACAAAAATTTTCCTATAACTTTTTATTTTTTCCTATAACTTTTATTTTTTCCTATAACTTTTATTTTTTCATATAACTTCTATTTTTTCCTATAACTTTTATTTTCTCCTATAACTTTTATTTTTTCATATAACTTCTATTTTTTCATATAACTTCTATTTTTTCCTATAACTTTTATTTTCTCCTATTACTTTTAATTTTTCATATAACTTTTATTTTCTCCTATTACTTTTAATTTTTCATATAACTTCTATTTTTTCATATAACTTCTATTTTTTCCTATAACTTTTATTTTCTCCTATTACTTTTAATTTTTCATATAACTTCTATTTTTTCATATAACTTCTATTTTTCCCTATAACTTTTATTTTACAAAATTTGTTTCATATTTTTTTAAAATTCCATTTTCCCCTATAACTTCTATTTAAATTGTAGTTTTTAAATAATAAATTATGTTTAGCCCTATGGCCCTTTGGCCCTCGGTTGGAGACGGTTTTTTGTGACATGGCTAAAACGAGCCCTCTGGCCCTCTGGCCATCGGTTGGAGACGGAGGCAAATATGGCCCTGCACTGTTCATTAAAATATTAATATCTTGAAGAATCTTGGAGGGCCAGAGGGCTAAAACGAGCCCTCTGGCCAGCCATCGGTTGGAGATGGCCTTAGATGAGACCTTAGCAACCCGGTACAAACATTGGAAGAACTATCTTCACACGAATTTTTAGCTATGGGATAATCTGGAGATTGCTCACCAACATGGTTGCCCAAGCGAGTTGAAGGACCGGCTAGAGGATTGGGAGTGGCTCTGCAAATATTTTACGGACCCAAAATTTGTGGTATGTACATAATATTTTAATAATAATTTATTATTGTTTTAGTTATTTTTTAAGCTTTTTTTATTAATTTATTTCAAATAGTCGCACTAACATGTATATTGTGTGTTTAACAAAAGAAATCTGTTGCTAGTAAGAAAGCTCGAGAGTTAAAGACACTTCTCCACCATTCCGGTTCGAAGCCCTTTTCGTATAGGCTTGAGGCACGACGTCAGGTAAAACTATATTAATTTAGAAATTTTATACAATTTATTTATTGATTAATAAAATTTTCTTAATGTTTTTTTTTCTTCAGGAGGGTTCTATGTTCCCAGAGATTGACATGTTCGAGGACGTTTACGTTTGACCTGGAGATGCGACCGCTGAGCAGCTTCATGTAAGTATATGTAATTGTTATTATTCTTATATGTATGAATCGATCAAATATTATTTATATTATGTTATTAGACATTATATGTTTTTTCTTTATAATTATAGGCTCTTATGGTGGAAAAGCGCACTGCTCTTCTCCAAGAAGCAACATCGCAACTTCCCCCGGAGACCCCGATTGAGGACGTCACGGTACCCGAGGATGCAGGTTTTCAGATCTTGACTGATGTCCTGGATCAAAACTTAAGTCATCGTCTCAGCAAGGTTGTTCGGTGCATGGGGAAAGCACGAGTTCGTGAGACGGGTGCCTCTTCTTTCAGATCCAACACCGCAGAGGTCAATTCATTGAAGGAGGAAGTGACAACTCTAAAGGGTCAGCTTGAAGCCTAGGGCGAGCAGATGGGGGAGCAGATAAGGGCCCAGGGCGAGGAGCTGAAGGCCTATGCTGGGCACATGAGAGACCTTGTACGAGCTATACAGATAACCGGCCTCCAAATCTCGATACCAGTACCTGAGCTTCCTACACCTTCGACATCCGAGCCACTTCACCCTGGTGATATCCAATAGCCACTTCACTTAGAAAACTACTTGTAGTTTTTTCTTTTTTATTTAGACATCTTATATGTACATTTTCATATATTTTATAATTAAATACTTTTCTTTGGTTAATTAATTATTGTTTAGAATTTAATTACAATATTATTAAAAATTAAAAAATAATATTTTTGACCAAAATAAAAAAGTGATGTAATTTGCTTTATGTAACCCCTTCGTCGCGCAAACCCTTCTGTCACTGTCTTGCTGCGACGGTTTGAACGCGACGAAGGTTTGTTGCACAAAGTTTTGCGCGACGTTTTTTGACTTTGCGCGACGAAGGACCTGAGTTGCGCAAAGTGTTTTTGTACTTGTGATTACTTACTTGCTAAGTTGTCTTCAATTGGAATGTATTAATGATAGGATTTACAGATAATCATATCATTAAATACCTTGAGTAGTCGTCTTTTGCTGCCTGCATGTCCTAGGATGTTAAGCTGTGCATGGGATGCCCTGCTCATTTAATAGGGGCAATTTTGTCTTTCTTGATTGAAGGTCCACGTGTCTCCTCTGGAAAATTTTAGATGATTTTTTTCTCTACAATACTAGCTTGTCATATTATATGTTCAGTGAATTAAACTGGTGTAGTATTGAGAATAATGCTCACTTCTTTTTCCTCGTGATGGGATGTTTGAATAAAAATAATTCTTCCACGTAGCTTCTCAATCATCTAATGTTATCGTACAAAACAGGGCACATTATGCTTCTTGTTCTGATATGGTGATGGGTGAGTGTAATTGGTTATAACAAAGATATGCACGCAAACTATGCTTACACGAGCACTGCTTCCATTCCTTTGGCATTGGACGAAGCTGTGACAAGAGTGATGTTGAAACCAGGCCATACTGTCAAACCTTCCGCTTTTGAAGCAGGTCTGACTTTAGGGTTCTACTAATTTTAGATGGGGTTGAAACCCATCCTGGGAAGTTTTGCCATTTTTGTCGCACATTCCACATGTGTAAGAGAAGAGAACCATATTCCAAAGCTGTGGTGGATCCAAGAAAAATGAATTATTCAGGGGTCATACGGAAAAGTTCACAAACATTTCTTAAACGTATAATAACTTTAAAATTATACCATAGTTTCATCATTCATAATTTATAGAACAAATAATAATAAAAGTTACGATTTGTTCACAACGCTTTTTCATATTTTGGAAACATTGCATTAATGCTTTGAGACATATATATATATATATATATATATATATATATATATATATATATATATATATATATATATATATATATATATACACTGGCTCCTTCACATCCTTAATGCGGATGCTAACGTAATTTTTCGACTTTGAGTTTTATTGACAAATTTTTATCTTTTCGAAAGAAACAAAAAAATCCAAATAGAACACAATTTAATACTTCAAATAAGTTAATGAAAGAAACAAAAGAGAAGCATCAAGTACATGACTGAACCAAAAGTTGAAATTCCATGCCTCCTATGCATCACTCTGGGTATCATCTCCAACAATTTCTGGTATAAACATCGAGAGCTCCCTTCACTGGTCCTTCGGTAAGTACCAACCATGCTGCGCCCTGGCGGATGAGTACCCTTGAAAAAGACAAGGATACAGCCGACGACAATGTTGTTCAAATGTTGACCGCCTTGTCCTAGTGTTTCAGGGAGGCTGCAAGCAAAAGCTGGACGCCTACAATCCACAATGTCACACGTACAGCTTTTAGAATTAATCGACCACCGCCACTTCCAAACATGCCAATTCTATTAGGTGAAATGATTAGTTTTTGCCTAAATTATAACTAGTAGATTATTATTAATTACAAATTAAGCTAGCTAATAGCTATTTATTCACATGGGTTTATCTAATTATTAGATGTGAAATATTACTTTCAGAAATCTTTATGTTTGATCTACAAGTACAACATATATGGACATTGAACCGTATCAATAATCCCAAGATCAAACGCATGTACGAAACTCAAATAAATTACGGTGTATGAGATAGAAATAATTATGTAGTTGATCTAACACAAGACTCACGCTAATCACACATTAACTACAGACCTAAGACATGTTAAAGATCTGTGCTCCCCAGGTACACATTTTTGCTCTGGAGATCTCATTGTTTGCATATATTGATCATAAAACAAATAAAAATTTCTTTGCAATTTTAGTAGCTCAAGTCAATAGGGATAAAATGAAAAAACAATTAACCTTAATTTACTTTGCTCAAGAAGTATTAAGCAAAAATAACAGTAACTTTCATTTTATTTTAGTGTAATATTATTACAGAAAGTTTGGTGATTGCAATATAATTATTTCAAGACCGAACAGTACTAGGCAAAAGTATTGATGATATCCCATAGAATTATTGAACTTAAAAATAAATATCCGGTCCGCATGACTTAAAGTGAGTAACACGAGTACAAGTAATCCTCTTTGCGCCAGTAGAGTCGTAGCAGAATGCAACTTCCCATAGCCAGTCATAACCTTTGTAATTGAAGCACCTAAGAATAGGTTTCAAGTAGTTTCCAGCTTGTGCGTCACTAATTTCCTTTTCTATAGCACTCACGGTATTATTTAGAGTATATGACCTTCGCTGGGAAGTGATTTGGTGTTTGGATAACATGTCTATAACGTTGTTCGCTTTCCACAAATCAACAGCCTTCCTCAAATATTGATTCTGGCTAGCAAATTTAGCACATGTACCATGTTTATTGTACTGGGCCGCCCAAAACCCCCAACTTGCGTTAGAGCTTCGTTGCAGCACGTCAGGCCATGCGGTGTTCATGTCATTTTCCAAATTGTAATCTCTTGCCAACTAATTATTATAAAAATAAAATAAAAATAAAATAAAAAGGTACTTAGATTTTGGTCATAGCTATAACATTAAAAAGAATCAATGAAGTTGTAAGTGTGTGTGGGAAATGAAGCATGAATTAATATACAAATTATTATAACTAGAAAAGTTACCAGATACATGTTAAACTTTGCAGCTTGCGTAGGAGCATTGCATGTTACTTGTGCTGTGTAATTTCCCGGCCACATTCCGTGTAAGGTGAAAGCAGTTCGATTACGATGTGAGACGCAACCGGACATCTGGCATGTAATCGAGGGCCATTGCAATACAAGCTGCAGGTACTGATAGTCTTGGGCGATAGTTGGAGAAGCAAACAAAATGAAAGCTAGAACAAAGTACTTAAACATGGTGTCGAGTGTTGTCTAGCTATTGTGCTATTGATCACTGGCTATGTGAGAAGAAACACACTAGTGATGAATGTAACTGAGAGATTTAGACAGAGTGACATCCACTATTTATGCACATAATTACGCACAGTACATCATTCACCCCTAAGCGTAACCAAATGAATTTAATTTAATTACCATGGTAATAACATGTGCAGAGATCGAGGGGTGGTAGTGTTATGGTGTTAGGTGTAACTGGCTCATCATCTAAGGCCATCTCCAACCGATGGCTGGCCAGAGGGTTCGTTTTAGCCCTCTGGCCCTCCAAGATTCTTCAAGATATTAATATTTTAATGAACAGTGCAGAGCCATATTTGCCTCCGTCTCCAACCGAGGGCCAGAGGGCCAGAGGGCTCGTTTTAGCCCTATCACAAAAAACCGTCTCCAACCGAGGGCCAAAGGGCCATAGGGCCAAACATAATTTATTATTTAAAAACTACAACTTAAATTCAAAAAAATTCAAATCCAACGGCTAAGTGACGTCAGCTAGCCGTTGGTAGCTGACATCATACTGACGTCAGCTAGCCGTTGGATTTGAATTTTTTTTGCTATAAATAGGGTGGATATTGGGATATAATTCACACAACTTTGAATTCAATCTATTTCAATTCAATCTCTTTCAATTCAAGTTTCTATTTCAATTCAATCTCTTTCAATTCAAGTTTGCAATGAATTCAAACTTTGGATCCTCTTCAGATTCCAACTGGGGGTCCTCATCCAATTCCAAAAGAGGATCAAAATGGGCGCAAATAAGACGCAAAGCTGAGGAGTCTGATGAAGAAGTTCAAGTAAGGCGCAGCAAACAAAACAGAGCAGTAGCCATAGCTGCGGCCATGGTGTGTCAACCAACTGAGGAACAACCTGAATGGGGTGGCTCTATTGCTGGTCGTTGTTACAAACCAAGAAATAGAGCGATGACGCATGCCAATCTGATGAACAACTACTTCAACCCCAACTCGGTCTACACAGAAGAGGATTTCAAACGTCGCTTCCGGATAAGGCGCCATGTCTTCGAGCGTTTACTTCGTGATGTCCAGCAGGTCAATCCGTACTTTGGAGAGAAGCGGGACAGAGCAGGCCGCCCTGGTTTCTCACCTCAGCAGAAGGTTACTGTTGCACTTCGAATGATGGCCTATGGCTCCCCGGCTGATTCGATGGATGAAACCCATGGTATGTCTGAGTCTACATGCCTTGATACTCTTCAACAATTTTGTGACACAATTGTTCAGGTTTACAAAGATGAGTACCTTCGTGAGCCAAATCAAGAAGATTTGAATCGACTCCTTCGCAAAGCTGAAGACCGTGGGTTTCCAGGCATGATAGGGTCATTAGACTGCATGCATTGGGATTGGAAGAATTATCCCACTGGATGGCAAGGAAGCTTTAGCGGAAGGTCGAGAAAGCCAACTGTTGTGTTAGAGGTGGTTGCCTCATATGACACATGGATCTAGCATGCTTTCTTTGGAGTTCCTGGATCCCAAAATGACATTACAGTTCTTGGGCATTCACCCCTCTTCAATAACTTGACAGAAGGTAAAACACCTCAACTTGACTACTACATCAACGGTCGTCAATACAATATGGGGTATTACTTGGCCGATGGCATCTACCCAAAGTGGGCGACACTTGTCCAAGCAATTCCAAACCCTAGGAATGACGCAGAAAAGTTGTTTACCTTACACCAAGAGGCATACCGGAAAGATTTTGAGAGAGCTTTCGGTATTCTACAAGCATGGTGGAAGATCATCAGCGAACCGGCAATAGGGTGGAGTCGAGAAAATTTGGACTCCATCATGATGTCTTGCTTCATATTACACAATATGATAGTGGAGGATGAGCGAGATGGGTACATTGATGGAGAGTCCGATGACAATCAAGAAGATCCAAATAGGTCAAGAAGGGCTCGTGCAAAAATATATGATGGGCCTAATTTGCCTTTCAATCCGAGAGCTGGTAGTTTCTCTATAAGTGAGTACATGAGGCGCTATAGAATGATACGTTCTTGTGCCACAAATAAGTACCTACAACAGGATCTTGTTGCACATCTTTGGGCAGAAAGAAGCATGGAGTAGGCGTTTAAGTTTTATGTTGTTAAATGTTTTTAAAAATGTTGTTTAAGTTTCATGTTGTTAATTTTTATGTTGGTTAATGTTATTTAATGTTGTTTCATATTGTTTCATGTTACTTAATTTAATTTAATGTGGTATAATGGCCTAGGAAGTTATATGAAAAAAATAGAATTAAAAAAAATATGAAACAAATTTTGTAAAATAGAAGTTATATGAAAAAAAATATTAATCAAATTTTGTGAAATATAAGTTATAGGAAAAAAATGGAATTTAAAAAAAATATGAAACTAATTTTGTGAAATAGAAGTTATAGGAAAAGAAAATGAAATTTAAAAAAAAATATGAAACATAATTTGATTCATATGAAAAGGATAAAAAAGGAAAAAAATAAATTCATATAAAAAAATGAATACAGCAACTAGCCGTTGAATTCAAAAAAAATTCAAACTATTAGTGTCGGTTACAACCGACACTAATAGTAATTCAAAAAAAAAATTTGCCTTGAATCCTTATTACTGTCGGTTATAACTGACAGTATTAATAAAACCTTTATTAACCGACAGTATTAATAAAACCTTTATTAATGTTGTCGGTTATAACCGACAGCAATAGGAAAACTAAAAAAAAAAAATAGCCAGCCCGGGGCTGGCTGGCTGGCCGAAAGTAGCCAGCCCTCCAGCCCTCTAGCCCTCTCCGATCCCGTGGGGCCCTCCCAGATTCCAGAGCCCTCTGGCCTAGCCATCGGTTGGAGACGGTTTTAGGGCTATTTTCGGCCCTCTGGCCCTCTGGACCCTTCGGTTGGAGATGGCCTAATAGGTTGCAATATTACTAGTTCTAGGCTAATACTACTATTAGTGTGTAAGTGAACATGTGATGGCATTATAGACTACACAATTTCCTTTTCAAAACACAATAATCAACGCTTAAGTAATAATCCAATCATCTCAACAACCATATCATTTGGTTTGCAAATTTGGTTTAAAATTTTAGTGTCCCTAATATTATCCTAATTAATCGTATATGAGAGCTGCCACACTAGGGGCTATGACTTAATTAATGTGACAACATGTTTCTAAGCTGGACGATTACATAGCGCGGATTTATGCATGGAAGTTAAAAAAAAACAAAAAAAAGAAAGAAAGAAGGTCCTGAGATTTGACATCTACCTGTAACATGGCTTAGGGTCCCTTCAAATACATAAAAACTACAGCACATTTTTCTGACAAGTTGCAAGAACGATACAATTAGGGGTGTGACATCCACACACCCTTTTAATTTTCAACCGTCGGATCAGATGAATTAAAGAAGATCAATGGACAAAAATTAACAAGGGGTGTGTGATAAGCTCATATTTATATATATTTTACATCAAATTCACTCGTCTTTTCTTAGTTAGTTCCTTATATTTTCAGCTATTTACGTTGATTTTGTGTTTTATATGATTTGTCTAGCAAATAAAAGAAAAAGAGCACAAGTGAGATTTTAAGTGACAAATTCGTAAAAACTGTCTTGCTCACTTATTTGATTTTTTCGTACCATAAAAAAAGTCATGCAAAAAAATAAATGCCAGCAGCAAACACACGTGCATGGCTTAGCAAAAGGAATATTTACACAAGCAAATGAATGTGGAAAGGCTGGCAGCGAAGCATAAGGGAGTGGAGAGAGATTAAAGAAAGGCAGCTCACGGGGCATATTTAAAGATGGGAATAAAAAGCAAAGCAAGGCACATGGGGGAAGGCAGAGAGTGGAAGCCTTGGCAGCGTGAAAGAAAGGGGAATAAAAAAAGAAAAGAAAGTTGCCAAAAAAGGCAGCGTGCAGGGTGCTACGGGAGAGAGTGCAGGGCTGGCAGATAAGAAAAACAGAAGATAAAAAGAGGCAGCCAAGCAAAAGCCACTGCATTGAAAAACAGAAAAAAATATATATATAAACAAACACTGCACAGTCTGTGCAGCGGCACAGAGCACAGAAGCATAAAAAAAGAGGCCCATTACACGGAGGAGAGCAGCGCACCAAAGCTGCCTTAGCAGCGAGCTCAATAAGAAGGAGGGCAGTTTTTAAATAAGGAGAGGTACGGGAGGACTGAAAAATATATACAGAAATAGCTGCCAAGAGGCAGCGCCCATGAGGTGAAAACAGGGGAGTACACGCTGCCAGGAAAAGGCAGTGCAGAGAAAGGCACAGAGCCAGAGGAAGCTGCCAGTAAGCGAAGGCACGGCTCAGGAGGAGAAAACAAGGCAGCAGCGCACAGAGAAGTGCACAGTAGACTGGAGGCGCAGCAGCTCGGCAAAAGAAAAGACAGAGGAATCAAGCTGCCAGGAGCAGCTATACACTGCCAAGACAGGCGCAGCACAGAAAAACTGCACAGCGGGTGCAGTGACACACACAGAAGCTCACGGTGCAAAGGAAGAAGTTTTTGCACTCTCCTTATTCGGTTTTATCCTCTCAAACTTATGTTTTACTTTTGTTTTAATTTGAAAATAATGTGTAACTAAATTTGTTTTGGCTAGAGGTTAATTCAAAGCCATGAACATATTTGTGATATGAATTGATTACCTTCAGTTGTGATTTCTGAGTTGTGAATTTAATTTGCTTAACTGCTTGATTGATAACTTATTCTTGTATGTCGATTAAGGATGCATACTTAGTTTGCATGCATGAATTTGATGCTAGAATATAAGGGAATTTCACCTAATCGTTATGAACTTATATTCATGAGTAGTGAAGGTTGCTATCCACAATCGAGTTAAGTAAATTCTTGGCAAGAGTATCATGCTTTTCATAGTTACGAATGCTTCGTCAATGCTTATAGTTTTCACAAAGCTTAATGATCTTTAATTGTATCTCTATTGTGCTTTTCACGTAGGGGACTTTTGAAGAATGTTTTGAAAATTGATTTACGTTGCATATGTGTCATGTGTGGAGAAGAACCCTCTAGCTAATCCCGTCACCCATCCATTCACCTTATTTTTATGTTTTTGTCAAATCTACAAGTTATTTAGGTCTAGTTTACTTCTCGTCAAAATCAAACCCCCCCCCATTGTTAAATTGTAATATTTAGTTAGATTTCATTGTTTTGAGTCTTTTAATTCAATTTCCGTCCAAATCAGTCGCTAGTGTCTAGTTCGAGTCAAGTTGGCTGTGTTGAGTTGTTTTGAGTCATTCTAGTGTGTTTTGAGTTATTAGAGTTTTTAGCCTAATTTTGTGTCCTTGAGTCTTGTTTAATATTTTTAAATCAATTTAGAGTAGATTAGCAATCCCTCTTAATCCCCGGCCTAGAACGATACCTTACTTACATCTTTACTACAATTGTCAAAAAGAGGGTTTAATTTGTGTGTTGTTTTACAACGCATCAGTGTGTGAGAAGTAATTTGGGGTGTGTGGATATCACACCCCACACAATTAATGATGTAGTACTGAAAAAAAACAAAAAAGAGAGTAATGTTACACTTACCATTTATTTATACAATCAATTGTATCATTTCTCTAATAAAGGTAAGGCCACCAACGCATATGGGTCTCATTTTTATTAGATATATGGTAAAAATAACATTTTTATTAAAAAAAATATGTTTTAAAGAAGTAACTCCCTATCAATAAATATTGTACTGTTGTAGGCCTAATTTACTAAACAATATAGAGGATAGAGAGAGGGGGTGCTACGGCAACAAAAGAGAAGAGAGAGATATGCAATTGTGAGGTGTATGTTATGCCACCTCTATTATGGTTTTATTTATAGTAGTAGGGAAGGTAAATTCCTTACCCCAATAGGATTACAACTTTAATAGGATATTATCTAGCCTAAGAGATATAGTAAAATCCAATAAGGATATCTTAGATGTGATAGGATTTACATAATGACATTCCTAAACCAATAGGACTGCAACACTCCCCCTTGAGTGTGTAAATACTCAAACAAAACATCGCATCAGATCTTTAGTGGATGAAGTTGAAAATTTGACGAAGTTGTGGACACAACAGGTGAATGCGAGTCTCAAATTAACGAAAGTATGCATTGGCAGTAAAACTCACAAAACCTTGCTATGGTAAAACCTAAAGTGGGTGGAAAACCCATAGGCTAAAGAGAAAAGTGAGAAGTATGCATAATGTCAACAAAAAAAACGTCATATGAGACGAAAGTAGTAAACCTCAAAAGAGTATGATCATCCTATGATTGGTGCCTCTTCAAAACCTCGTTGGGTAGCAAAAACCTAGTGGGAAAAATGCTCTTAATCGTATGGAAAAGAATACATTAAGATCAAGTGAGTATGCCTATGGATACTCCCCTTCAATTTGACATAACTTCCAAATAAGAGAACTGCAAGCTGATTCCTTGGACGAGCTTCAAAAAAGTAAACATGGGCAATGACTTCATGAAAAGATCAGCCAGGCTATACTAGAAATAGATTTGCTCGACTTCAATGTTCTAATGTAGTTGTTGGTGAGAATTAAAAAACTTCAACGCAATGCTTGGTGCGGTCTTCGTTGATGTATCTGTTCTTCAATTGATCAATACATGCAGTGTCGTCTTTGAAGATCATCGTAGGAACGTCAACTACCGTGGAAGATTGCTAGTACTTCAAATATGTTCCATAACAGCTCTTAGCCAAAATATTCATGTGAGACTTCATGCAAGGCGAGAATCTCAACATGACTCAAAGAAGTCACAACTAATTATTGCTTGGTAGACCTCCAAGAAATTACGGTGTCTCCAACGGTAAATCTTAAGGATTCGTGTGAGCACATTGTTGCATCTTGCCAAAAGTTTTACAATGAAGGAGATGCCGGGTCTAGTGCATTGAGTCAAGTACAATAAAGCACCAATTACATTTAGGTATGGAACTTCAGGCTCCAAAATCTCTTCCTCATCTTCCTTAGGATGGAAATGATCTCATTTAGTATCAAAAGTATGAACTACCATAGGAGTACTCAAATATCTTCCTCATCCTCCATAGGATGAAATGATCTCGTTTAGCATTTAGAGTATGAACAACCATAAGAGTACTTGAAGGCTTCACTTTATCCTTACTAAAACATTGTAGCACCTTCTGGATGTAGTTCAATTGATGACTAGGATTCGATCCGAACAGTGCTTGATCTCCAGGCCGAGGCAATATTGAGCTTTCCCAAAATCTTTCATCTCGAATTCCGATTTCAAGTGAACGGCAATTGATAGCAGCATATTTATGTGACTTTATTAGTTTCTTTCCTTGCATTTACTTAGTTAGTTTCATCTTATTAGAATGTTTTAAGCTATTTTCGTGTGTTTGTAGGTCCTAATAACAAAGTTGGCAAAGAAGTGCATTTTGGTGCAATTTGGAGCAGTTTTGGGGTGGAATGGATTGCATGCATGTGGAGCATAAAGGATGGACGTTTTGGTGCTTGAAAGGGCTTCAAACATATGCTAAAATCTGGACACAATGAAGAAGATACCTTTCAAAGACCAAGCATGTGTGTTGCTAGCTGTTTTAATCATGAAAACACAAGTGCTAGCTGATTCATCACAAGGGAGCCCACGACATGGACCAAAGAATGCATGTTGCAAGCTGTTTCATCACGATTTCTGCAAAGTAACAAGTGTGCTAGCTATTTCATCATGAAGAGGAGCCTATTTCTGAAAAGGAGCATGTGTGCTAGTTATTTCATCATGAAGAGGGGCCTATTTCTGAAAATGAGCATGTTCGCTAGCTGTTTTGAATGATTTAATCTTTGCTTTGTGTTGTTTATTAAAACCACTTGTGTGGTTCTTTACTTTTCAACACCTATAAATAAGCCTTCTTGTAAAGCTTAGAAACACACCATTTTTCCATACAACACACTTAGAAGGAGAGGAGAGTGCTTGGACGTGCTTGCTGTTCAACTTCGATCGTTTGAGCGTTTAGATGTTTTCTTTCTTTTGTTTTCAATGTATAAATCTATTTACCTTTGTTTTACGTTTATGAGGAACGAACCCCCCCCCCTTGCTAGGGGGGATTCAAAGCCATGATTACACTTGCATTATGATTTAATTACTTTTGGTTGTGATTCCATAATTTGTGATTTCAATTCGCTTAACTGTTTGATTGATAACTTATTTGTGTATGTTGATTAACAGTGCACGCTTAGTTTTCATGCATAAGTTTGATGCTAGAATATAAGGGAATTTTACCTAATCGTTATGAACTTATATTCATGACTAGTGAAGGTTGCTATCCACAATCGTGTTAAGAAAATTGTTGGCAAGAGTATCATGCTTTTCATAGTTACGAATGCCTCGTCAATACTTATAGTTCTCATGAATCTTAATGATCTTTGATTGTATCTCTATTGTGCTTTTCACGTAGGGAACTTTTGAAGAATGTTTTGAATTGTTATATGTGCCTTCCCATTCAATTCATTAACTTAAGGAGAACTTAAAGGTTAAAAAAGTGCTATCACGGTTAGCCCGGGGTATTGAGTTTCATAAGTTATCGAAAGAACAACTGAAAATTGGTTTATGTACAAGTGTGTCATGTGTGGAGGAGAACCCTCTAGCTAATCCATCATCCATCTAAACAACCATATTTCGTGCCAAAATCTCTCTAGTTTACAATATGTTTGTTTTTAAGTTATTCTCATCAAAACCAAATCCCCCTTTTACAACTTGTGTCTTTTAATTTGAATCTACCTTATTTGATTTCTTTTGAGTTCTTTGAGTTAATTTAGTTTAGAATTGGTTTATTTTCATAGTTTGAATCTTTTAAATTCAATTTTCGTCCAAGAACAACCTTAGAATCTGTTTTGAGTTTATTTTGCTAGTTTTGGGCTGTTTTGAGTCACACTAGCATATTTTGAGTTGTTTGAGTCTAGTTAAGTGTTTTGAGTTTAGATTTGTGTTTTTGAAGTTTTATATAGTGTTTTGAGTCAATTTTACATAGATTAGCAATCCCTCCTAATCCCCGGTTTAGAACGATCCCTACTTGCATCTATACTACAATTGTCAACAAGAGGGTTTAATTTGAGTGTTGTGTTACATCGCATCAGTAATTTTCTCAAGCTTTTTGGGAGTCCTAATGAGATTAATGTCATCGATATAAACTACAACAATCGCAAATCTAGAATGTGACCTCTTGATAAAAATCCATGGGCACTGTTCTTTGTTCACATAACCCTGACCTTGTCAAATATTCATTCCGACAGTTATACCACATATGTCTAGATTGTTTCAATCCGTAGAGTGATCTCCTCAATCAAATAAAGAGGGTGTTCTGTGAGTTAGAACTACTTGATCCAGTCAATGTAAGTGCTTCTGGAACTTTCATGTAGATTTTCGTATCAAGATTTTCATAGAGATACACTGTTACCACGTCTATAAGCTGCATATTCAGTTTTTCATAAACTACCAAACTGATACAGTAATGGAACGTCATGACATCCATTACAAGACAATACGTATCCTCGTAATCAATCCCAGGATGTTGAGAAAAGCCTTGCGCTATGAGGCGTGCTTTGTAACACACTATTTCATTCTTCTCATTACACTTCCTTATGAAAATCCACTTATAGCCCACAGGCTACACATGTAGTGGTGTAGAAGCTGTTGGCCTAAACACCTTGCGTTTCACAAGCAAATCGAGTTTGACTAGTCAATTCTATGTCAACATTCATCAATGGAACATGGTTCAATGTTCATAGCTAAGCATAATGCCAATAGCTACTGTATATGTAAAGGCATCGTTGACAGTCATCTTATTATGTTTCTAAACCTCATCCAAAATCACATAATGGACCTAAATTTCACAATTCTTGGGAGGCCAGTTTACTTCTTCTAAGACATCACCATAATCTAGAATAACCTCATGCATTGGAACAGTTGTGTAAGCGATTGTCGGATTCATACTAGGGTGACTAGTTTGTACCATTTTCCTATTCTAGGGTTGTGAACCTTTTTAACTAAGGGATCTGACACACTTCAAGGTAGGAGCATATGATTGGTTAACCACCAGCGTCACATCGAGTGTTGTTTTGTCGATGGCAGTCGAGGTGTAACCATTAAATATGATGAATACCTCTACTCAGCGTATGTTCATTATTTCCAGGCCTGTCCTCTAAATGATTGAAAGCTGGAGTAGGTTAACTATGCTGCCATTATCCACCATCATTCTGTCGACTATGATGTGGGGCCAGTTAGACAGATACAACCAAGGCGTCGTTCTACGGGGAGAGACCGATATAGCCTGTTGGATCTTCCTCTTCTTGGAATTATTGGTGGCTCCTAAGTATTCAGATTCGGATTGTCTTGGCTGAGGATTCGGCGTTGGCATCTGTGCTTCACCTCGGCTGTGCTACTGACTTATTGTCGTACTTGTCACATTTTTCTTCCTTCTCCGCTCTCTCGAGGTACTGCTTCTAATTGCAACAATTGTCGGTTGGGTGCCTTGGACTCATCTGGAATGCATAATGTTTCAGCTTGTCCAGCTTGGAGGTATCCTCATTGGAAAGTGGCGACAGTGTAAACCATGGTTAATTCTTGAAGTTGCTGAGGATCTAGTTGATCGGGACTTGGAACGTCATGAATGTATTGGGTGTTGGGCCCCTTTCCATCAGGGAATGGTCCCTGCGTTTGCCTATCGGCTTGTTCTCATCCCAAGACTACTTTTGGTCCATTTTTTTTATTGTTGAATTGGCTATTGTATCGTCACCTCTAACAGTGTTATCCTTTTCCTCTTTAGACCTCTTGGCACAGTTATGGGTGTCTCGTCGATGGTCTTTGTGCGCTACTTCCTTTGGATCTTCCTTTGTTGAGGTAGCAGAGCCTTCGACTACCCTCGATGGTAACCTACAAATCTATGCTACTCTTCTTATGTCTTGCTCCTTTATGTCGCGACTATAGTATACGTCGTTTGTTCTTGGTTGGTGAGATAGCTGTTTGTGGTTGCGCTTGGTGTAGATTGCCAATTAAACTTAAATTTGAGGGTTTCTACTTCCTTTTGGATCTTCCTTCGTATGGGCAATGGTGTCTCAGCTGCCTCTAGCTGTGGTTTCCAAGTCTGTGGTACTTCTCCTAACGGTCTATTCATTTGTCTTACGACTATGTTACACGTCGTTCGTCTCTAGCATGCGAACGAGCTACTCATGACTGTGCTAGGCATTGACTGCTAGTTAAACTTGAGCTTGAGCTGTTGGAAATGTGCCCTAAAACCAATCATATGATGATAATTTACGGACATTTCACATGTTAAACTAATCTGGTTTAATATAAAGGGAAAAGATTATTGTTTTAAGTTGTTTCATATACATGTTATATGCTTGAACAATAAGTCCAAGGAATATGCAATTGAGAGAATGTGATCTAAAGAAGTTAGATTCATGAGACCATTCTCTTTCGTATACATATCTTAAACGTTCCTGATCATAGGATTGCCAATTGGGCATTGACAGTCCGTTAAGATCAGTATGTGCTATGTCTTCTATTAGGGAGAGTGATTGGTCTCGAGTCATTGGTATGACTGACACCATGATAAGCATGTAGGTGCTCAATAGAGAATGAGTCCACTGAACACAATCAACGAGGAGTCCTCATACTCATGTCCCATGAGAACTCATGGTTGGGATAATGCAAAGTAGTCCTTTGACCTGAGGCATCATAGTTGTCTTGTGGTTAGGTCCTTGATCTTTGACTATGTCAATGTCACTCTATCAGAGGGTGTCCACGACGTAGTTGGGGTTAAGTCACTTAGCCATGGAGGCAAGTGAATGCGCAACAAGGGATCTCTAACCTTCAAACAGTTTGAGGGAGAATACTCTATGATATGATTAAGAATCTCTGGCCAGAGTATGAATGAGATTTAGGAAGTCGTTCCAAATCACATTCAAAGTAATCATATAAGTAAATGAATCACATTGGATAGTAGACATGAATAAACTATCAAACCAAACAATGTGGTCAAGAGTGTTGTATTAGAGAAAAACCCTATTGCATTGTAATCCTAAACTGAATAGGTTCTCCACCTATTCTGATTATATTGGATAGCCATGACATACTGCTAGGTGTCACTCATGGTTTGTGGAAGCCCTAAAGGTAAGTAATCACTAAAGGGAGAATTGAAAGTAAGTTTCAATTCACAATCGATTGGAAAAAGTTCTAATCGCCCACGGCCTCACTAAAAGGAACCTAATGGATCGTGCACCGTGTAAGGTAGAGATTGAAGAAACAACAGAGATGAGTAAGGATAATTAAATGGTTTAATTATTTATGGCTAGGATTAATTAATATGTTAATTAATCAAACGATCGTTATAGACCTCGGGTTAGTTTTGGGCCTCAAGGCCCAATGGGATTTGAATATCAAGCCCAATAACTCAAGTTGTATGACAACTTGAATGACAAAGGGCCTCAAAGCCCAAAGAACCCAATCATGGCCAGCCATATAAGAGAAGGGTAGTGAACTTGGCTTAATTGCAAGTCTGCCACTCCATTGTGAAGTGGTATAAAGGCAACTTTATAGCCATTTCATCTTTAGGATTTCTTTTGGAGAAAAGATGAGAACACAAACCTCTCTTTGCTCTCTAAGAGGCCGGCCACCCTAGGAAGATTTTACTAGCATTTAAATCTTCCTAGGCCACTCATCTCCTCATCAATGCTCTCCTTGGTGTGGATGCTTAAAGGTTCCCTTTCTTGGGAACTTGGATCCATTCTACCATCCTCCTCCAAGAAATCCATGGAGCTAAGAAGCAAGGAATGAAGGCCCTCTCCTTGGGTGATTAGCCTTTGCTTATGCAAAGAGGAATCAACAAAGGTATAAGATTTCTCAACTCACTTTGTTCTTGAGTTGAGTCTTGGTTCACCTATGTACTAGGCTTTGAATTTCATGGGTTAAGTTTTGTTTTTGAGTGCATATAAACATGATTTCGCCTTTAATTGTTAATTGCATGTTGTTGATGTTGCTCAAATGAACTTGTTTTTCACAAATTTTCCTTCATGAGCTTGAGTATGCTCAAGTTTCTTCATGTTCCCTGTGTTGCCTACTCTGATATAAGGTGGGAGGTACTCCCCGTGATCCTTGTCGTGAGTGAACACTGCACTGAATTCAGGTCTTGAGTGTTTGTCAGAGCTTGAATACAACCATGGACGTGCACTCGCCTGTTAGCCTTTCCCAGGGGTGGCGACTTTCTCGGTGCATTAAGGTAGGCAAAAATGTTTATGTGGGGGCTAATGAGGTAGTGCACGCTGCCTCAAGACCTAGTTCATGGCTGGTTAAGATGTTGCTTGTCCAGACACCTTTGGAAAGAATATTATCATCAACTTCTGTCCTGCGTTAAGACACTTCATTAAGAGTGCGCTGCTTGTTGATGTACTCAAAAAGTCAATTCGTCAAGGTAGACTGTTGTGCGATGGTGCTGGTTAAGTCCGTGTTTTGCCAAGATATGTGTGGATCGCTATTTGGAGTTGAGCACGAAATTTTAGATTGAAAGAGCCAAATCTGTATAAAAACATGTCAAAAACATCGAAAACGGGTATGAAACACAAAAAAACAAGTCCCGAATGCCCAATAAGACCAATATGGTAGCCGAAATTTATTTGAGTCGCCGTTGACCAATTTGGGCGCAAATGGTGCATATTCATTTTGTAGGAAAGGGTTAGCCAGCTTGACCTAAGCTGCAGCTGCATCCGTTCGGCTTGCGTGGTCTTCGGCCTAGAAGGTTACTGCAATGGGTTACCTCTACATGGGCTGCTATTGTTCCCCCCTACTGGCTTGGATCGACAAGACTTAGTGTTGGGTTTACTGGTGAGATGCATGCGGTCTACATGGAATGAGCCATCCGGTCTTGTGCCTAAATCCAGGCTTAAGTGCCTTGAGGCATGTGCATGATCAAGAATGGCAAAATTGCCATTGTATCCTTTCTCTAGGAAATGGTCAAGAAACTTTTGATGTACCAAAGTGTTCCAATTGGTAAACTTGTAATATTTTGTGAACCTTAATCGGTTTCCAAATGTATGGCAAAAATGAAATTTAATGAGCTGCCCAATTGTCTTGACAGCTGTCCTATGGACTAGGAACATAATTAGGGGTGGGCACTTGAAACCGAAAACTGAAACCGAAACACGAACCAAATCGAACCGCACCGAATGGTTCGGTTTTGTGGTTTTGAAACGGTTGCGGTTTTGAAACCGAACCGCATTGTAGGAAGCGGTTTGGTTTTGGTTTTGGCTTTTGAAAACCGCACCGAAGCCGAAACCGCACCTTAAATTAGATGTCCTATTTTAATTAGTTGTTTGTTAGAATCTACACATTTAGTATGTACATGTCATAATAATGAAAATTATTTTTTCCAAATTATATCCCTCATCAAGCTTGGCATCTCAATGTTTCTTTACAGGAAAAGATGAAAATTTTATTTACTAGTAAAAGCACCTCAGAACCCTAATTTACAAGTTCATAATGATAGCCTATATAAAAGACTAATAAAAAATGCAAATGAAAAAAAAAAAGAAACAATGAGCATCAAATAAGAGTAGTCATTGTAGGAAAGATACAAAGACCAAATCTCTAATCAAATAATAAGCTGTAACACTCCATTTGGGTACTTTTTCCTACTCACAGAGTCTATCATATGTGCAATTAGCTAGCTAGAGTAAAGAAAAGAATTCTCATGTAGGTTGTTTAATTAATGTATTGTGTGGAAAATGAGACTGTGTTATGTGTAGATAAGTATAAATTTTAAATTGTATATATTTTTTCAAAAACCAAACCGAAACCGTTTGAAACCGCACCGAACCGAACCAAACGGTTTGGTTTCATTTTGATTTTGGCTTCAAAACCGCACCGAACCGCACCGCAAAAAGTTGCGGTTTTTGTTGTGGTTTCACTCAAAACCGCACCAAACCAAACCGTGCCCACCCCTAAACATAATCCAAATACAAAAAAAATAAAAATAAAAAATAAAAAATAAAAAATAAAAGTCTCTTCGAAAAGCTCTCTGGGCTTTGTTTCTCTTTACCCTGTTGCTACTGCCTCTTTTTCAAATCTCCATCTTTCCCTCAACTTTTTTATTCTAGTTTTTATTTAGATGAAAAAACTCAGCATAGCAACAATTATGTGTAGTTTCAATAACAATTCTTGATTTCCAAAACTATAATTGTCGATGCAAATATTTGCCATCTTCAGTCTTGACGAAAAATGCACATGCAAAACAATCAACACCTTTGATCAAAGACCAAAAGCTTCACGCGTTCACAATGAGTGGAAGGAGGTGGGGGTGGTTTCGCCAATGGACCTGTGATGCCTTTTAGATTCTCTAAAAAAAGTGATAAGGTTTCTGTGTATAGAAAAGGTGTTACCAATTTTGGTGGAGAAATAGGGTATTTATAGGAGAAGTGGCCGGCCATTTAGGATTGATTTGGTGAGAATATTCCCAAAGTATTATATAAATAATATCTTGAATTAAAGGTAATTATCCCAGAATAAATGTGATTGGGATTACTTACATGCTAATTTGTCTTCAATTGGGATGTTTGAATAAAAATAATTCTTCTATGTAGCTTCTCAATCATCTAATGTTATCGTACAAAACCGGCAACATTATGCTTCTTGTTCTGATATGGTGATGGGTGAGTGTAATTGGTTATAACAAACATATGCAGTCAAACTATGGTAACACGAGCACTGCTTCCATTCCTTTGGCATTGGACGAAGCTGTGACAAGTGTGATGATGAAACCAGGCCATACTATCAAACCTTCTAGTTTTGAAGCAGGTCTGACTTTAGGGTTCTACTATTTTTAGATGGAGTTCAAACCCATGCGGGGAAGTTTTGCCATTTTTGTCGCACATTCCACATGTGTAAGAGAAGAAAACCATATTGCAGGCAGTGGCGGATCTAAGAAAAATTAATTATTCAGGGGTAATACGCAAAAGTTCACAAACATTTCTTAAACGTATAATAACGTTAAAATTAAACCATAGTTTCATCATTCATATTTTATAGAACAAATAACAGTAAAAGTTACAATTTGTCCACAATGCGTTTTCATATTTTGAAAAGTTGCATTAATGCTTTGAGACATATATACTGGCTTTTTCACACCCTCGATGCAGTAACGTAATTATTCGACTTTGAGTTTTATTGACAAATTTTTATTTTTTCGAAAGAAAAAAAAATACAAAGGGAACACAATTTAATAATTCAAATAAGTTAATGAAAGAAACAAAAGAGAAGCATCAAGTACATGACTGAACCAAAAGTTGAAATTCCATGCCTCCTATACATCCCTCTTGGTATCATCTCTAACAATTTCTGGTATAAACACCGAGAGCTCCCTTCACTGGTCCTTGGGTAAATACCAACCGTACTGTGCCCTGGCGGTTGAGTACCCTTGAAAAAGACAAGGATACAGCCGATGACAATGTTGTTCAAATGTTGATAGCCTTGTCCAGGTGTTTCAGGGAGGCTGCAAGCAAAAGCTGGACGCCTGCAATCCACAATGTCACACATACTGCTTTGAGAATTAATCGACCACCACCACTTCCAAACATGCCAATTCTATTAGGAAAAAAAGAATAGTTTCTGCCTAAATTCTAACTAGTAGGTAATTATTAATTACAAATTAAGTTAGCTAATAGCTTTTATTCACATGTGTTTATCTAATTATTAGATGTAAAATATTACTTACTGAAATCATTATGTTTTATCAACAAGTACAACGTATATGATAATTAACCGTATCAATAAACCAAAGATCAAACGCACGTATGGAATTCAAATAAATTACGACGTATGAGATAGGAATAATTATGTAGTTGAGCTAACACAGGAATCCGGCTAATCACACATTAACTGTAGACCTAAGACATGTTAAAGATCTATGCTCCCGAGGTAGACACTTTTTTATAACAGATATCACATAGTGCATCAATGGAAGAAAATGCAGAAGAACCAAAGAGAATATGGAAAGGAAGAAATGAGAGAATTGTGCTTTTGTTATTTCTTAGACATTTAGATTACATAGTGAGAGCAATACAAGCTATATATAGCATTGTAACGACCTAACTACCTAACTAACTTGATAGCTGATGTGGCATTCCTTAACTGACAGAAATGATGATTTGGCAGTACTAACACAATCAACATTCCTCCTCAATCTTAGTTGGGATTTCGCAGCTTGAGATTGTAACAATGCTTGATAAATGTAGGACTATGTAGGCACTTAGCCAACACATCTGCAGTTTGCTCTTCAATTGGTATATATTGTGTCTGTAAATCACCTTGTTGCACTCTTTCCCTTACAAAATGATATTCTGTGTCAAGGTGTTTGATCCTTCAGTGAAACACTAGATTTGCACTTAATGCTATAGAAGAGATATTATCACAGTGAATAACAGGTGGACTAGGAACAAATACCTTCAAATCCTTCAATATATTCCTTTTCTAGGCTATAGTAGTTGCAGTGTGTGCCAAGGCTTTGTATTTTGCTTCAATTGAACTTCTACAAACTGCGTTTTGTTTCTTTGATTGCCATGAGATTGGATTATTCCCTAAGTAAACCACATATCTTGTTATTGATCTTCAAGTATTCAAATCTGCAACCCAATTGGAATTTGAGAATACATTGACCAAAGTAACTGTATCTGCATGAAAACTTACTCCAGTATTGATTGTCCCTTGGAGGTACCTTAGAATCCTTTTAACAGCTCTACAATGCATATTAGTTGGTGTAGTCATGAACTTACTGACAATGTTCACTGCAAATGCAATATCTGGCCTAGTAAAGGTTAGATATTGTAATGAACCAACTAAACTCATATACATTGATGGATCTGTGAGTAAATCTCCAAGCATTTGATGATGTGGTTTACATGGGGTGTTTGCAGGTTTACAAGAATCCATTCTAGCCTTGTGTATTAAATCCTTTACATACTTGGACTGGTTCACAAATATGTCTCCATTACTTTTATATTGAACCTGCAATCCGAGAAAGTAAGTAAGTTGTCCCATATCCTTTAACTCAAAGACTTCTGATAATTCTTGCAGAACTTTTTGAATTTTTGTAGAATTCGAACCAATCAAGATAATATCATCCACATATAATAACAAGATGACAATATCTGAGTTATCTTGAGACTAGTATCTGAGGCTAAAGCTTTGAAACCCAAAACTGTCAAAAAACTAGTGAATTTTGAATTTCAGGCTCTTGGTACCCATTTTAATTCATATAAGGACTTAATCAACTTACATACATGAGAGGGATATGATGGATCAACAAAACCTTGAGGTTGCTTCATGTACTTCTCTTCTTGCATATCCCTATGGAAAAATGCATTTTTGATATCCAATTGCCTGAGATTCCAATGATTAGTTGCAGCTAAGGCTAAGATGATTCTCACAATGGTGTGTCTTACAACTGGACTAAAAGTGTCCAAATAGTCAATACCATATTCTTGAGAGAAACCCTGAGCTACCAGTCTTTCTTTATACCTTGATACACTACCATCTGGGTTTTTCTTAACCTTGTATACCCATTTACTCCCTACAATCGCTCTATCTTCAGGTGGTGGAACTAAAACCCATGTCATTTGAGCTCTAAGGGAGTCATACTCTTCTTGCATTGCTATTTTCCATTGTGGTATAACTGCCGCTTTTCAAAATTTTGCAGGTTTAAGTATATCAGAAATGTCAGAGTTAAAAGAATAACCACCAGTGAATGGTTCTTCATTAGTAATTTCCAAAGATTGTAACTTAGGACAAGAAGCAACCAATGCTGCATAATTTCTTCTTTCAATTGCTCCACTCTTCAATCTAGTGAGCATTGACTGAGTTGAAGATTCAGATTGTTGAATTGCATTGGAGAGAGACAAATTTGGAAGACATAGCTCAAGTTACGATTCTGAATGGACAGGCAACATAGATATTGTACCACATTGATGATGTAATGGAGAGTGATGTTGTGAAGATGTTGATGAACTCTCATGACTGTTACTCACACTTTATGTGATCTCATTGCTATTATTCAATACTCCAAAACTATCAACTCTTTCTGCATTTTGAACTGTGCCATGAAAACTAGGTCTACCAGAACCTGAACCTCTATCATTAGTTGTGATAGACACTAAATTGATGTCTTGACTACTGTGTTGTATTTGTGCAGAAGTAGAAGATTTGATACCTGGAACTTGTAACTGGATCAAAATTGGAGATTCTAATGACCTTTGCACAACATTTGAGTTCTTCTATGTTGAAACTTACCTGAATGGATATATGTCTTCATCAAGAATTACATGTCTAGACAAAATAACTTTTCTGATCTTACTGTCATAACATATCACTCTCTTGTAAGCATGTGCAAATCCAAGAAAAGTACACTGAGTTGATCTTTGTTCCAACTTATTGTGATTGAATGGTCTTAGTGATGGATAAATTGCAGTGCCAAAAACCATGATATGCTTAATGTCAGGAGTGTTCAGAAATACAATATGATATGGAGACTTCATGTTTAAGCTTCTACATGGCATTCGATTTATCAAGAAAACTGCATGGGAACAGGCATGATACCAAAAATGAACAGGTAGTTGTGCATCTGATATCAAAGTAATTGTTGTCTCAACTACATGTTTGTGTTTCCTCTCAGCAATCTCATTTTGCTAGTGAGTGTGAGGACATGAAACATGGTGTATAATACTCTTTGCATCCAGAAATTGTTAACATATTGCTCATATACTCTCCTTCACCGTTAGATCGTAAACATTTAATTAACACTTGAAACTTGTTCAGCACCAAAGCATAGAACTTGGTAAAATTGAGAAAGCATCTGATTTATTCACCATTCGAAATATCCATACAAACCTATCAACAAAACTAATGTAATACCTATAGCCCTCCATAAATTTCACATGTGAAGGCCCCCATACATCTGAATGTATTTTCTCAACAATAACAGTAAACCTATCTTGCTTTATATGAAATGGCAACCTACTCATTTTTCCTTGGATACAAGAATTACACACTAATTGACATGAATCTATACTACTTGACAACTCATTATTCTGCAGCATTGTACTAAGAACTTCTTCAGATGGGTGTTCCAACAAATGCAGCACATTTTCCCATTCTTGTAGCACTATACTTTAACAATATTGTAATTGGTATCTTGAATAGCTCCCCATCATCACTCTTTCCTTGGTACAATATCCTTCGAGTTACCTTGTCTTGTACAAAGAATATCAAATCATCATATACAAACCAGCAACCATTATGTTTGCACAATTTCTTGACAGATAACAGGTTCATAGTAACTCTAGGTACATGTAAAACATTATGGAGAATTAATGAATTATGTGGAGTTTGAATGAGAGATGAACTAACATTTTTAACATACAAACCTTCTCCATTACCAACAATGATTTTGGCATCACCATTATAAAAGAGTAACTTGACTTAGAATATCGAGATTTGATGTCATGTGATGAGTGGCACCTGTGTTAACCACCCAAGTATCTGCAGTTGAAAAACCATTTATAGTTGAATCTCCATTTGCATCATTTAAACCTTGAGCAGCCATACCAGCAAGAGAAGTAGGAGGTGAAGTTCCTTGATATGGAAAAATGTTTCTGTGAAAGCATTCTAAAGCTATGTGCCATCTCTTCCCACAAATTTGACACACCAAGAAACCACCAATGTTTTGAGAATTATCAGCTCTATAAAAGCAATTTGGTGTTGTGTGACCGTTCCTTGAGCAGATTTAATATTCTGGAGACACAACAGCCTTGTAGTTAGTATTTCAATTCCAAGTTGTACCTTGCCTACCTCCATTTACAGAAAAAGAGCTCTGAGATCCTCCAGTTTGAGGACTTTTCCCATTATTAGACAAGGAAGTGGACCTGTTTCCAAAGTTAGAATATGATCTTGAATTGTTATTTCCTCCAAAATACCTTATGTTATTGTTGAAATATCTTCTGGTGTTATTTCCTCCATGAAAGCCTCCATTAAAGCCATTTCCACCTTGAGCCCCCCTCAGCACCAAGAAGTTGTGCCCTAAAATCCTTCATAGATATTGGTATTTCCTCCAAAATACTACCTTCAGCACCACGAAGCTATGCCCTGAAATCTCATAGATATTGGTGTTTCCTTTGCAAGAATGATAGTTCTAATCATTTTAAAATTTGGAGGTAAACCAGATAATGCAACAATAACATGATCATTCTCTGTAATTTTCTCCCCTATAGCCACCAATTGATCTTTAATTCCTTTCAACCTCAGCGAATACTTGTGTACAGAGTCCATTCCTCTATGTGCAGTGTGAAACTCAATTTTAAGTTGATTAATTCAAACAACTGACACAGAAGCATACCTTTCTTGTAAACATTTCCAAGCCTCCTTAGATGTTTTACAACCAATGACATAGTCCATAGCATCATCCGAAAGTGTAGCTATAAGTAAACTAAATAAAGAAACATTAGTTTTCATCCATTCTTAATATGTAGTTGTTATTTCCATTGTTACTCCAGTATAGTTTTTATCACATACTTTGGAGGACATTGAGCATTGCCACTAAAGTAATAAAAAATATCATACCCCATAAGAACTGACTGAAATTGATAATCCCATTTCACAAAATTGTCTTCTTGAAGTTTCACAGTGATCATTCCCCCAAAGACTTTCAACTTTAACACTGCTAAATGCCATATTTCCTTTGCAGTAAGTCTTTGAAACATACTTAATAGAAAAATTCTTAAGCCATTAACTTGCACTTCAAAACAATCAACTTCAACACACTACTGGCTTCGGTCTTTTTCGTGTGGATTTCACTTATGTATCATAACTAATTTTCCTTAGCTAGGGCTAAGTAGCCATGACTATAAATGCTTAAATTCTGAATTGAATTATTTTCAAGTTTTCAATTTTCATAGAGTATCATTTGTTGTGCTTATATGCTTGGTTTTAGTCTTGGTGATTAGCTGCTATCTTGACTCTTACTTAGTAAATTTAATGCAAGTTGTGTAGATGCCATGTTTTCAACTTGAGTGATAGCTTCTTGCAAATAGATACCACAAATTACCTAGTAGCAGATGCTATAATCTAGGATTTGTGTAGTCTATATATAAATTTTCTCTGATCATAATGAGTTTCATTATGTTAAAAGCCAAATGCCATGGATGGTTGCATAGTGCAATATACATAATAGTCTAGATGCCATAGATACTACATGAATTAGGGAAATTTGACTATCAATGAGATTGAGTACTTGTTAATAATTCATTGCAATAACAAAGTAGGATTGGTTATGGTAAGTTGGACACTCTAGTGTTTTACTCGATTGAATATAAACTACTTTCTTTGTTGTCACATCTAGTTTTATTGATCATACTTTCTTGTTTCATTATTTTATTTTTTTTTACATTAGTTTCAATTTTCAAACCAATCTTCATTCATCAATCCTTGTTAAATTAAAATAACCTTGTAATTGGAATTTAGTTAGTTGATAAGAATTAAATCATTTTCTAAGGGACAATATTAAGTGCTTCCTTTCTATACTACGGAACGATTCATATGCTTGCGAGCATAAAATTTGGAACTAAGTTGGACTGATTTCGGTTAGTTTAAATTTTGAAACAAGTTTTTGGTGCCGTTACCCGGGATTGAACTTTAATACAAGTTTTTGTTTTATTTGAATTTTTGTTTTCTTTCGCTTTTAGGTATTCTTGTGAAGTCCATGTATGGTCGTCGTTCTCGAAGTCTTGAGCTTGTGCCATACAATTCCAAAATTGACAGGACGTTTCGACTACTACTAATGAAGCAAAAGAAGCAAGAATCATGTGAAAGAATGGCACTTCAAGACCCATATAAAAATCATGCTCTTATGGATTATTCGGCCCTTAATATTGGAGCCACATCGTATTGTGTGCTCAGAAATTATGGCTAATCCTTTTGAGTTGAAGCAATCTTTCATCCAGATGTTGCCATCATTTTATGCTCTTACTACTGAAGATCCAAATTTACATATTAGCGACATTGTCGAGATATGTGAAGCTTTGAAGATCAATGAGGTGACTAACGATTCTATGAGATTGCGGTTGTTTTCATTTTCACTCAAAGACAAGGGAAAGTCTTGGTTTAACACTCTGCCTACTAATTCTATAAGAACTTAGGATGAGTTGGCAAATCAATTCCTTCAAAGATTCTTGCCTCCTTCGAAGACTTCTAAAGTTGCGTAATGAAATCATGACTTTTGCCTAATTTGATTTTGAAGCTTTTTATGACAGTTGGGAGAGGTTCCAAGATTTAGTGATGAAGTGTCTGCATCATGGCTTACTGGAATGGCTGCAGTTGTAATCATTTTATCAAGGATTGACTCCCAATAACAAGAGAATGATTGATGCCGCTAGTGGAGGAGCTCTAATGACACAGACAGTTTCCGAGGCATCCACATTTTTCAAGACAATAGCTACTCATTCTCAATAGTGGGGAGTGGAAAGAGGACCATCTAAACGTGCTGGAGTGCACGAGATCGATGCCATGTCTACCATGGCTGCATAGATTTCTAACTTAAATAAAATGTTTGATAATTTTATGGGTGTTAAATCTTTAAAGTCTTTTGATGTTGTTTTTGAATTATGTGTAGATATACATGCAAGTACTGAGTGCCCGAACATTGGTTCCTTTCTAGAGTATATGCAAGAGCAAGCAAATCAAGTGAACGATTTTTCTCGTCAGTAGAATAACCCATATTCGAACACTTACAATCCAGATTGGCGTTTTCATCCAAATCTTCAATGGAATAACAATCCTAATGCTATGAATCCTCCAGCGAGGCCACCTCTTACGAATTTCTAACCACAAGAAATGAAGACACTAATGGAAGACTTGATAACTAAACTTGCTATAAACATAAATAACTTCATTCAAGCAACTCAGACAACGCTCCAAAATTAGTAAGCTAGAAGTTCAAGTTGGTCGGATTGCTAGTGCTTTAAATGAAAGAGACATCGGGAAATTTCCAAGTCAATCGGAAGTGAATCCAAAGAACTAAGAGCGCATTAAGGCTATCACACTAAGGAGTGGCAATACCGTAGAAACCGAGGGAGCAAAGAAAGAAAAGAAGCCCAAAAAACCTGAGAATGATTCACTCACATTGCCAGATGAGGAGGTAGCACAAGAAAAGATTTATTCACCACCCATTCTATATCCTCAGCGTTTGCAAAGAGCTAAGAAAGACAAGAACTTTTTTGAAATTTTAGATTTGTTTAAAAATGTACATATTAACATTCCTTTGCTTGATGCAGTGAAACAAATTTCGAGTTATGCAAAATTCTTGAAGGACATATGTACCAACAAGAAGAGGGTTGTGGAACACAAAAAAGTGGTGATTATAGAAGAGGGTAGTGTTGTTTTGCAGCAGAAGTTGCCCCCCAATTTAAAAGATCCAAGGAGTTTTACTCTTCATTGTACAATTGGTAAATTTTCTTTTGATTTAGGAGCCTGTGTTAATTTAATGTAGTTTACTATCTTTAAACAGCTTGGTCTTGGAGAAATGAAGTCAACTTCAGTATCCAAGAGGAATCATTGAAGATGTTCTAGTTCAAGTCGTTCAATTCATTCTATCGGCTGATTTCTTGTTACTTGACATGGATGAGGATCGAGAAATTCTTATCATAATCGGCCGTCCATTTATGGTCCAAAAAGGTCTCCTCACTTTGAGAGTTCAAGGAAAGGAAGTGGTGTTCTTTAAGGCTATGAAATATCCAAGTGATTCTGAAATATGCTTTCGAGTCGAAGCATTGGAAAAGCCAGTGAATCTGAAATATATAGAGCAACATCCCGATGATCCTTTGGAGGCATGCTTGGTTCATTCTGAATTGAGCAGTGGAAGGAACGAAGTTGTAATTACTATTTCAACATTGTTAGATCCTACCCCTATACATAGTCAACATCGGAGACAATTTTTTGAGGCTTTGAGACCTGCTCAAAAAATAATCCAGCCATTTATTGTGGTTGCACCCAAGTTAGAGTTGAAGCAATTGCCAGAAAATCTGAATTATGCTTATTTAGGGGCTGCCAATACCCTTCTACCATAATTGGTGCAAGTTTAAGTCAAGTTGAAGAGGAAAATTACTTCGAGTACTAAGGGAGTATAAAATGGTGTTGGGATGGACTATAGTTGATATAAAGGGAATCAGTCCAATAGTTTGCATGCATAGAATTTTTTTTTGAAGAAAACAGCAAACTTACCATTGAGGCTCAAAGAAGGCTCAATCCACTTATGAAGCAAGTTGTTCGTGAAGAAGTTCTCAAGCTTTTTGACGTTGGGGTAATCTACCCAATATCAGATAGCATATGGGTAAGTCTACTTCACGTTTTTCTAAAGAAAGAAGGCACAACTGTGGTCCAAAGTGATGCTAACGAGTTGCTGCCCACAAGGCAGAAAACAAAATTGAGGGTCGGCATAGATTACCGAAAGATAAATGATTCCACACACAAATATCATTATCCACTTCTGTTCATTGATCAGATGCTCGAACGATTTGCTGGCCATGTGTTTTATTGCTTTCTTAATGGATACTTGGGATATAATCAGATTGCTATTGCTCTCAAAGACCAAGAAAAGGCCACTTTTACCTGCCAATTTGGTACTTTTGGGTATAGAAGGATGTCGTTCGAATTATGTAATTCACTGACTACTTTTCAAAGGTGCATGATGAGTATATTTTCTGATACGGTTAAGCGTTTTATAAAAGTATTCATGGATGACTTCTCTGTTCTTGGATCTTCAATTGATAATTGCCATCACAATGTGGCGCTAGTACTAAAAAGATTCTTAGAGACTAATTTGGTGTTGAATTGGGAGAAATGCCACTTCATGGTGCAAGAATGCATAGTCTTGGGGCATAAAATTTTGGCGAATGGTGATGCGATGATTATGAAAACACACAAATTAAACCATCTTGTTGACAATTGTAGTATATATGCAAGTAAGGATCATTCTACACCGGGAATTAGGAGGGATTGCTAATCTATAAAATGAACTTAGAAACACTAAATAAAACTTTAAAAACACAAATCTAAAATCAAAACACATAACTAGATTCAAATGATTCAAAATAAACTAGAATAACTCAAAATCGCCCAAAACTAACAAATAAACCAAAACATATTCTAGGGTTGTTTTAGGATGTGAATTGAATTTAAAAGATTCAAATTATGAAAATTAACCAACTCTAAACTAAATTAACTCAAAGAATAACTTGAAAATAAACAAATTATAAACTAGACAAATTTAGACAGAAAATATGATTGTTTGAATGGATGATGGATTAGCTAGAGGGTTCTCCTCCACACATGATACACTTGTACATAAACCAATTTTTAGTTGTTCTTTCGATAACTTATGAAACTCAATACTCCGGGTTAACCGTGATAGCACTTTTTTAACCTTCAAGTTCTCCTTAAGTTAATGAATTGAATGGGAAAGCGCATATAACAATTCAAAACATTCTTCAAAAGTTCCATACGTGAAAAGCACAATAGAGATACAATCAAAGATCATTAAGATTCATGAGAACTATAAGTATTGACGAGGCATTCGTAACTATGAAAAGCATGATACTCTTGCCAAGAATTCACTTAACACAATTTTGGATAGCAACCTTCACTACTCATGAATATAAGTTCATGATTAAAACAGCTAGCAACACACATGCTTGGTCTTTGCAAGGTATCTTCTTCTTTTTGATCATATTTTAGCATGTGTTTGAAGCCCTTTCATGCACCAAAACGTCCATCCTTTATGCTCCCCATGCATACAATCCATTCCACCCCAAAATAGCTCCAAATTGCACCAAAATGCACTT
Organism: Crataegus laevigata; assembly: GCA_963580275.1. NCBI lineage: Eukaryota > Viridiplantae > Streptophyta > Magnoliopsida > Rosales > Rosaceae > Crataegus > Crataegus laevigata. The sequence goes on from OY756941.1 coordinate 10,182,560, forward strand.
CTTTGATAACTTTGTTATTAAAACCTATAAACACACGAAAATAGCGTAAAACATTCTAATAAGATGAAACTAATTAAGTAAATGCAAGGAAACAAACTAATAAAGTCACATAAATATGTTCCTATCAAACTCCCCACACTTAACTTTTGCTAGTCCTCTAGCAAAACAAAGAAACAAAACACAATCTAAACCTTCCAACGTTACCTCAGGGATTTCCAATGCACATGTTAAAAATCATTACTTGCACGGATTTTGGCCATCAATATCCTTAAGCATACACTTAACCACAGTCACCATTTACTAGTTCTCTTTTAATCGATTAAAACATCATTTTGAATGTAATAACATGCCTTAGAGAATTCCCTCAATTCCTTACTAGATATGCACTCATTTTTCACTCAGATTTTTAAACTACATTCCCTACACTAGGTATATGTGAGAAGATTGATGTACACATGAAAACTAAAACTCACATATGTTTTAACAAAGAAAGCACTTTTCTGGAGTTTTAAGTGAATATATGAATATGATCTCATGAAAGGAATGCTACTACTTAGATGCAAGAACTAGTGACACCATATGCTCATACCAATCCCAAACTCCACATATTGAACACATAACACTCAAGATAGAAGTGTAAGGGTTGTAACGGGGCGAAGGGTGTTTGGTTAACAAAGAACGAATATGGAAAACAAAGGTTCTTAAAGACATAGTGAGCAAAGCAATGAAATCAACTTAGAATTCACTTTTGAATGCAAACTCAAATTTTGAACAAAACGGGGAGAACTCACACATTTTAGGGACAAATTTGATGATTTGGACCCTTCCTTCATTAATCAATACTTTCAAACTCATTCTTTCTTCTTTTCTTTTCTATTTTTCTTTTCATATGTTTTTCACATCTTTTTCTTTTCTTTTGTAACCCAAAATGTACAAATGAGCTAAAAAACAACCATTCCCTCCCCCACACGTGTTTTCTTGCATAATGTAGATCAAAAGGAATTCATTTTATGTTATGCTTACTAGCCTTTAAGAACAAGGGTATGGAAAGTCCTAAACTAGGCTAGGTAAGGTTATTGAGGGTTACAAAGAATATAGGCTAAACAAGGCTCAAACGGGGTTTCATCTACAAAACAAATAATAATGGAGGGCATGGCTATTTGGCTATGGTGGAGAATACATCACTTCATCTTGATATGTGTTATGCAATTCAATGTCATGCTTTGAATGAAACGGATACAAGTTCTAGCATTTAGTTCTAGCAAAATGCATTCTAAATAGCAACCAAGCAAAGAATAATGAGATCATGCAACAACTTTAGGAATCAAGAACTCACAGATTATAACTCTCCAAAGAAAGTAAAGGCTCGAGTCTCACAAGGATGTAGCGTTATATGAGTTCCTTCCTTCAAGCATGTTATGAATTTTTTTTTTATCCACTTTGTAATCAAATGTGAGTTCATAAACAACAACTACAACTAAGTATAGGACAAGAGCATATCAAACTTCAATCCATACTTGTAACTTTCTTTAACAGTTATGCAATTAAAAACCGAATCCTCATCATTGTGTTGGAAGGTACCTAAGACACAAATACACCAAAATGACTCTAAAACAACTCTTTTTGGTATTTTTCAAAACTTTTTCAAATTTTTATGTCATTTTCGTATGATTGCCTCAAAACACAATAAAACACACCAAAATAGCTTAAAAACACTTAGAAATCGTGAGAAACAACTTAGCTTCATGTGGTAGATGATCTTTGGTCGTGTTTGTTGATTTTCCACAGCTTTGATCTTGAACTAGATGGGACTTTCCACAGCTTTCATCTTGAACTGGATGGGGCTTCTTCAATTCTGATGATATGAGGTACTTTTGCTTTTGAAGAAGTATCTTTCCACAGGTGGATTCTTGAACTGGGTTGAGGAGCTTTTTACTTGCAAGTGATCCTCAGCTTAGTTGAGGATGAATCAGCACGTTGTCTCCACATGCTTCAAGTAATCAGGTCTCCATGCAGGTGTGGCATCTTCTCGAGTTCTTGGATCAACTCAGACACCTTCTACTTTTCGATGCAACTCAGACTCCTCATGCATCGTCTGTGAGATACTTTTGCTTTTGAAGAAGTATTTTCCCATAGGTTTATTCTTGAGCTGGGCTGGAGGGGCTCGAAGATGAGTACTCGAGAGCAAAACTAGGTAAGCAATCAAGATCTCTCTTTCTCCTTGTTCTTCAGATGAAGGTGAGGAGAAAGCATGATATGAGATACTTTTGCTTTTAACCTTCATGATATGAAATACTTTTGCTCTTGATGACTTGTTTGCAGAGGTACTCTAGGGGATGAGGAATACTGAGTAACTCGAAAGGTTTCTTTGGGAATACATTCTCGGAGATGAAGAAGTGTTTGAGTAAGTCTGCTTTTGCTATGGAGGGCGAAGGTAGACACTTATAGGAATTTCTTCACAACCGGTACTATTCTCTTACTCTTGTCGGCAGCCGGTAGATGATTGAACAGTAAGGTTTACGCACTTTTTGACAAAGTTACCCGTAATTCCCGCAAAGCCAAAGTTGCGTGTGAAAGGTGATGGCACATCTGGAAAAGTGGATCGGCTCGTGGTTTCTGAGCAGGCCCGGCTTTTGAGAAAGGAGCGCCTCTTTGATTTACGAGCAGGCGCCTCTTCGATTTCTGAGTAGTGCCTCTTCAATTTCTTTTTTTTAAAGAGGCACGAATTTTGTTCCACAACACACTTGAATTGCCTCCTGTAAAAACTCCCTTATTGCACTTCTTTAATCTTGATCAGTCCGATCTCTTCTTTTTCAACACCTTCGAAAAATGTCTTGCCCCTCTGACCGTCGCCTTAACTTGAATGTCGGGGAAGATGATGACTTATCTTCTCCAAACAACATTTAGCATCCGTCCTTCATATCCCCCAATGGTCCTCTTACAGTTGGAGACTCTATGATGAAGAACGATACAACTGCTACGGTGGTTGCTAGAAACCTTCTCACTCCAAGAGACAATAGGTTGCTTTCCAAGCGGTCCAACGAGCTCGCTGTTCAGGATTCTCTGGCGCTCAGCGTCTAGTGGGCACGCTCAGTCTCAAAAATGGGCCAACGCCTTCTTGCTCGATCTCGTCAGGTTGAGTCTTTGATGGTTGAGGTGGCTAGCCTTCGGCAAGAGGTCAGAGGACTCAGGCATGAGAATAAGGAGTTGCACATGCTCGCAACTAGTTACTCAACAATTATGAAGAGAAAGCTTGACCAGCTGCAGGAGTCAGAAGCTCGGATTCAGAGTGATCATCAAAGGTTTGTGGCATTACGATAGAGGTATCTTCTGCCTTCGTCATCTGGAGATGCACCAAGTGTTGAGGCTCTGGAAGATCAAACTCTGGTGCTTCGTCTTTCTGGAGCTCCGTCGAGTGCTGAGGCACCACCTGATTATTGTAAAATACTTTTGCTTTTATTATTATTTTATTATTATTATTGTTATTATTATTATTATTATTATTATATATATATATATATATATATATATATATTTAGAGCTTTTCTACGAAGATCAACGTAAAAACTTTGTTTTACCTTCCCCCACACTTAAACTAAACATTGCCCTCAATGTTTTAAACATAGATTCACACAAACAACTAAAGAACTAAGCAAGGCAAGATAAATGCAGTAAAGAGAAGGATTTAGGAATGCAAATCTGATTTGGTGAGCAATTACAAAGTCTCCCTTCATTGAAAGCTTGGGTTGCCTCCCAAGAAGTGCTTGCTTTAACGTCGTACAGCCGGACGAATCCTCCAATTAGGCTCTATTAGACCCCGCGGCATGGATGGGTATGTCCTCCACAATATGCTCCACGAAATTGTCATAATTGGGCTTCAAACGATGTCCGTTTACCTTGAATTCTTGCCCCGTCTTCAAACTCTGGATTTGAACTGCACCATGAGGAAAAATATTAGTAATAACAAACGGTCCAATCCTTATAGAACATAACTTACCTGGGAATTATCGAAGACGGGAATTGAAAAGTAGAACTTTCTGCCCATTTGAAAACCTTTTGGTTCGAATCATCTTGTCATGAAAGGCTTTCATCTTCTCCTTATAGATTCGAGCGTTCTCGTAAGCTTCATTCCTAATTTCCTTAAGCTCGTTCAATTGAAGCTTCCTATGAACTCCAACGGCATGTATGTCCATATTGAAGGCCTTGACAGTCTAATGTGCTTTATGCTCTAGTTCAACGGGAAGATGGCATGATTTCCCATAGATGAGTCGAAATAGAGACATGCCAATGGGTGTTTTGTAGGCCGTGCGATACACCCACAGTGCATCATTCAAGCGCAGGCTCCAATCCTTCCTCGTTGGCCCAACTGTCTTCTCTAAAATCTACTTGATCTCATGATTTGAAACCTCGGCTTGCCCACTCATTTGAGGATGATAACGTGTTGAAACCTTATGCTTAATGTTGTACTTCTTGAGTAGCGCCTCGATGGTTCTATTGCAAAAGTGGGATCCCCCATCACTGATAAGTAGTCACGGCATGCCAAACCTTGCAAATATGTTAGTTCTAACAAAATCTGCGACAACTTTAGAATCATTAGTTTGGGTGGCTTTTGCTTCCACTCATTTCGAGACATAATCAACCGCAAGTAAAATATAATTAAAACCATGAGATGAAGGACAAGGACCCATGAAATCAATACCCCAAACATAAAAAAATTTCAACAGTAAAGATAAGGGTCTGCAACATTTGGTCCCTTGCAGCTATATTGCCCATTTGTTGGCAACGATCACAAGTAACACAAAACGTCCTAGCATCCTTAAATATCGTAGGCCAATAAAATCCACATTCTAAGATTTTAAGGGCTGTGCGTTGTGTGCCAAAGTGTCCTCCACATGCATAAGTGTGACAGAAACTTAAAATTGAGTTAAACTCCGAATTATGCACACACCTACGTATAATCTGATCCGGGCAATACTTCAACAAGTATGGGTCATCCCAAACATAAAACCTAGCATCTTTTTTCAATTTTTCACGTTTAAGATGCTTGGGACTTGCTTAGACACTAAAAAATTAACCAAATCAGCATACCATGGTTCACTTACCTCTATGGACATCAACTGCTCATCCGGGAATGCTTCTGGGATGGGTAATTGCTCCTCATTATGCACCAAACAACTTAGATGGTCAGCCACCACGTTTTCACTGCCTTTCTTGTCCCGAATTTCGATGTCAAACTCTTGAAGCAGCAGCATCCATCGAATAAGCCTTGGTTTGGCCTCCTTTTTTTTTAAGCAAGTACTTCAACGCTGCATGATCAGTGTAAACAATCACTTTAGTACCAATTAAATATGAACGAAATTTATCTAAAGCAAAAACTACAGTAAGAAGTTCTTTTTTCGTAGTGGAGTAGTTCAACTGGGCGTCATTCAAGGTCCTTGAGGCATAGTAGATGACGTGAGGCCTCTTGTCTTTTCTTTGTCCCAAAATAGCTCCAATTGCATAATCTGATGCATCGCACATTAGCTCGAAAGGAAGGCTCCAATCTGGTGGTACAATGATGGGGGCCGAAGTAAGCATCTCTTTGAGGTGTTTAAAGGCATTTTCACATTCCTCATCAAACTTAAAGGGTACATCCTTTTGTAGGAGACGGCAAAGGGGGGTAGAAATCTTCGAGAAGTCCTTGATGAATTGCCTATAGAATCATGCATGACCAAGAAAAGAACGAATCTCTCTCACCGAAGTGGGAGAGGGTAAGTAGCGCACAAGATCTATTTTCGACTTATCAACCTCAATTCCCCTTTCCGAAATGATGTGACCTAAAACAATGCCTTGTTGAACCATAAAGTGGCATTTCTCTAAATTTAAAATAAGGTTCGTATCCATGCATCATTTTAAGATCAAATTGAGATTATTTAAAAAACCGTCAAATGAATCACCAAAAATACTGAAATCGTCCATAAAAACCTCAATAATTTTTTCAACAAAATTTGAAAATATACTTACCATGCATCGTTGAAAAGTTGTTGGAGCATTGCACAAACCAAATGGCATACGATGATATGCAAAGGTGCCAAATGGACAAGTAAAAGTGGTCTTTTCTTGGTCGTCCGGAGCTATGACAATTTGGTTATATCCCGAATAGCCATCAAGAAAACAATAAAAGGAATGACCGGCTAACCTTTCAAGCATTTGGTCAATGAACGGCAAGGAGAAGTGGTCCTTCCTCGTGGTGGCGTTGAGCTTTCTATAGTCGATGCACACTCTCCAACCTGTTTGGATTCGGGTAGGCACGAGTTCGTTGTCTGCATTCTTTACCACAGTAACTCCCGACGTCTTTGGAACGACTTGAATGGGTGAAACCTAACGGCTATCCGAAATTGGATAGATGACCCCACAATCAAGGAGCTTGATAACCTCATTTTTCACAACGTCCATCATGGGAGGGTTGAGACGGCGTTGAGCCTCTCGAGTTGGTTTAGCCCCATCCTCAAGATGTATGCGATGCATGCATGTAGTAGGGCTAATCCCCTTGATGTCGGCTAGGGTCCATCCAATGACAGTTTTATGATCCTTCAACACTCGAATAAGCTTTTCTTCCTCCAATGCCGTGAGTGATGATGAAACAATGACGGGTAACGTTTCTTTTTCCCCCAAAAAGACATACTTCAAATGGTTGGGCAATGGTTTAAGCTCTAGCATAGGTGCTGCACCACTGAAGGTAACATCTTGTTAGTAGAAACGGGAATTGACATTGGGATTGAAGACTTACCAACGTAAGGTGGGGATGACTCAAGTGCAGCCACTATCTCCTCAATTTCTTCACTAAAACCCACAGCAAAAGCTTCCTCCATGTTGTTGCCGTGCCCTTGCACAATTTCTAGGGTTTGGGTTGTGCTTTTTTATTCCTTGAACGATGGTTGTTTCAAGGGCATCTCGATCCAATGAGTCAAGAAATTCCTGCGCCAAAGATTCCAAAATATAAATAGAAAAACACAAACGATCATCAATAGGATATTTCATGGCTTCAGAAATATTAAAATCAATAACTTCCCCATCAAATTCCATTGACAATGTCCCTTTGAACACATCGATCTTTGTCCGGGCTGTTTTCATGAATGGTCGCCCAAGCAAGATTGGTAGTGGTGTAGTATGGACTGATTCATCCATCTCTAGAATGTAGAAATCAGCCGGGAATACTAAATGATCCACCTGTACTAAAACATCTTCCAAAACTCCTTTTGGATAGGCGTTAGAGCGATCGGCTAATTGAATGATTACACCATCTTTTTTTAGTTCCCCTAAGTTTATAGATGCATAGATTGAGTATGGCATTACATTAATTGATGACCTAAGTCTAGCATGGCATGTTCGAATTTAGTATTGCCAATAACACAAGGAGTCGTAAAACTACCCGGATCTTTACATTTAGGGGGTAATTTTCTTTGTAAAACAGCGGAGACATTCTCACTTACCTGGACAACCTCCTTGTTCAAAATCTTCCTCTTTGTTGTGCATAGTTCCTTCAAAAACTTGGCGTACCTTGGAACTTGCTTAATTGCATCAAGGATAGGGATATTGACTTGCACCTTTCTAAACGTCTCAAGAATGTCCTTCTCAGTTTCCTCCTTCTTCGATTGCATGAACCTGTGAGGGAAGGGCACATTTAGAGGAACGACGTTAGAAATAATAGAATTTGGAACTCCCTTACCTGTGATGGACGACATGGATGGCTTAGGGGACTTAGGTGGCTGCGGCAAGGTTTTGGATCCCTTTACCGTGGCCTTTGCTTCTTCCTCCTCTTCAATTTGCATCATTTCAACCTCCTTGTGACCTATTTTTGATGATGTAGGACCTGCCCCAACTTCCTTGCCACTTCTTAGCTTGATGGCCTTGGCAGATTCGAAGCCACCCTTTGGATTTGCAATGGTTGAACTTGGAAGCTTCCCTTGGTCTCTAAATTGCCCTACAAACTCTACAATCTGTCCAATTTGCTTCTCCAATTAATCTACCTTTTTGTCTTCGTTTTTGCATGACCTTGGTTTGATTCTTTTGCCCCTGAGACAAATTGGTTAACAATTTAAGAAGTGTATCATTATCGAGAGAATTACCTGAAGTGTTTTGGGCAGGTTGTTGTTGGACTTGATTTGAGGCGTACGGCTTGGTGTACAACCCCGGAGGTTGTTGCCTAAAGCCCCCTTGTTGTTGGGGTTGTTGGGGCTCCCTCTATTTGAAGTTTGGGTGGTCTCTCCAACCTGGATTGTACGTGTTTGAATATTGATCGTTTCGGGGTTGATTTTGACCCTGGAATCCAATGGCATTAGCGCTCTCCCATCCACCATTTTCAATCAATTGAGGACACTTTTCAGAGGAGTGTCCTTGGATGGAACACACGCCATAAACAGTAGGTCCTTGTACTTTCATCCCCTCGGCCATCTGTGACACAATGGAAGTAAGATTAGCTAATTGGGATTGAATGTTGGATGAAGAGTTTACCTCATGAACTTGTTGTCGTGGCATGTCCCTTTGGCCAATTCCTTCATATTGTTGTGCATTCAATGCATCGTTTGCAATGAGTGTCTTGGCTGCCATGGGCATTTTGTCCACCAATGCACCTCCTGCTGAAGCATCTAGCATTTGCCTTTCGATCGGAAGAAAGCCTTCATAGAAGTATTGAAGGAGAAGCTCTTCCTTCATTTGGTGCTGCAGACAAGAAGCAACAAGACTTTTAAAATGTTCATAGTATGCTGGAAAGGACTCACCTTGGCTTTGTTGTATGCCACTAATTTTCTTCCTCAAGAGAATGACTCTTGAAGTAGGGAAAAATTTCTCTAAGAACGCCCGCTTCATCCTGTCCCAAGAAGTGACAGTTCCAGCGGCTAATTCGTACAACCAATCTTTAGCCTTTTCTAGAAGAGAGAATGGAAAGGCTTTCATCTTCAAAATGTTTCCATCAACGTTGATTGGGGTAATGCTTGAACACACCACTTCGAACTCCTTCAAGTGCTTGTTTGGATCTTTCATTGACAGCCCATGGAATTTAGGGATGTAATGCAGCAAGCTGGATTTCAATTCAAACTCGTCGCTCTTGTCCTGGGCAGCCCCAGGGTATTGAATGCATAGGGGTGTGGTGTTATCCAATCCCGAAGCTGAGAGCTCCATGATTGTTCGGTTATCCACCGCCATGACTTGTGGTTGCTCAACTCCTTGAGCCTTAGGCTCATTTTCCTCTTTTACTTCGTTTTCCTCAAGCTCAGGTTCAAGATTGGATGGTTGAGCTTCTTTCGGTTTCTTTTTCCTTCTCAAGGTTCGCTCAAAGTCGTTGTCAAAGTCAGAGATATGCTTATGAACTGGATGAGAATTTCGAGTCATACACTAGTACCTATGAAACAAGAAGAACAAAGCAAAGTTAGTAACTAAACTAAAACATACGAAAAAGAAATAAGGGATTAGCAAAGTTGCTAATCCCCAGCAACGGCGCCAAAATTTGATGCGATGATTATGCAAACACACAAATTAAACCCTCTTGTTGACAATTGTAGTATATATGCAAGTAGGGATCGTTCTACACCGGGGGTTAGGAGGGATTGCTAATCTATAAAATGAACTTAGAAACACTAAATAAAACTTCAAAAACACAAATCTAAAATCAAAACACTTAACTAGATTCAAATGATTCAAAATAAACTAGAATAACTCAAAATAGCCCAAAACTAACAAATAAACTAAAACGGATTCTAGGGTTGTTTTAGGACATGAGTTGAATTTAAAAGATTCAAATTATGAAAATTAACCAACTCTAAACTAAATTAACTCAAGGAACTCAAAAGAAATCAAATAAAGTAGATTCAAATCAAAGGACACAAATTGTAAAAGGGGGATTGGGTTTTGATGAGAATAACTTGAAAATAAACAAATTATAAACTAGACAAATTTAGACACAAAATATGGTTGTTTGAATGGATGATGGATTAGCTAGAGGGTTCTCCTCCACACATGATACACTTGTACATAAACCAATTTTTAGTTGTTCTTTCGATAACTTATGAAACTCAATACTCCGGGTTAACCGTGATAGCACTTTTTTAACCTTCAAGTTCTCCTTAAGTTAATGAATTGAATGGGAAAGCGCATATAACAATTCAAAACATTCTTCAAAAGTTCCATACGTGAGAAGCACAATAGAGATACAATCAAAGATCATTAAGATTCATGAGAACTATAAGTATTGACGAGGCATTCGTAACTATGAAAAGCATGATACTCTTGCCAAGAATTCACTTAACACGATTGTGGATAGCAACCTTCACTACTCATGAATATAAGTTCATAAAGATTAGGTGAAATTCCCTTATATTCTAGCATCAAACTTATGCATGAAAACTAAGCGTGCACTCTTAATTAACATACACAAATAAGTTATCAATCAAATAGTTAAGCGAATTGAAATCACAAATTATTAAAGCACAACCAAAAGTAATTAATTCATAATGCAAATGTAATCGTGGTTTTGAATCCCCCTAGCAAAAGGGGGGGTTTAGTTCCTCATAATCCTAAAACAAAGGTAAATAGATTTATACATTGAAAATAAAAGAAAGAAAACACCTAAACGCTCCAACGATCCTCGTTGAGTGGCAAGCACGTCCAAGCACTTTCCTTCCCTTCCTTTGTTACGGCACAAGGAGTGGTTGTGGGTTGAAGGTTTGGTTGTATGGAGGAATGGATAGGGGGATGTATGGTGGTGTTTAGGATGGGTAGGTAGGTAAGGCTAGGATAGGTTAGAACCAGATTTTTGGAAGAAAGAAGAGGGGGTTGCGGCTAGGATAGTTTAGGGAGTGTAGAATGGAAGTGTTGTGTGAATTGGTGAGTTTTAAGCCTTGCAAGAAGGCTTATTTATAGGTGCTCAAAAGTAAAGAACAACACAAGTTGTTTTAATAAATAATACAAAGCAAGAATTAATCATCAAAAACAGCTAACACACATGCATCTTTGCAGAAATTTCATGATGAAACAACTTGCATTCATCCTCCTTGGTCCATGCCTTTGGTTCCTCTTGGTCTTCTCATGATGAATCAGCTAGTACACTTGCAAAACAGCTAGCACACTTGTATTTCATGATTAAATAAGCTAGCACACTTGCAAAACATGATTACACACTCTTGTTGTGGGATTTCCTTGCAAAAACAGCTTGCACACTTGTGTTTTCATGATTAAAACAGCTAGCAACACACATGCTTGGTCTTTGCAAGGTATCTTCTTCATTTTGATCAGATTTTAGCATGTGTTTGAAGCCCTTTCATGCACCAAAACGTCCATCCTTTATGCTCCCCATGCATGCAATCCATTACACCCCAAAACAGCTCCAAATTGCACCAAAATGCACTTCTTTTCTAATTTTGTTATTAAAACCTATAAACACACGAAAATAGCTTAAAACATTCTAATAAGATGAAACTAATTAAGTAAATGCAAGGAAACAAACTAATAAAGTCACATAAATATGTTCCTATCAAATGGTCTCGAGGTTGATAGAGCGAAGGTTTAGTTGATTGTAAAGCTTTAACCACCAACTTCAGTGAAAACAGTTCGAAGTTCCCTTAGTTATGTGGGGTTCTACCAATGATTTATCAAGAATTTCTCGAAAATAGCCAAGCCACTTAGTGATTTGTTCAGAAAGATGTGGTGTTTGAGTTCGATTCTAAATGCTTGTTTGCTTTTAACTCATTGAAGAAGCTGCTCACTTCATCCCCTATTATGATAGTACCAGATTGGAGCTTTCCGTTTGAACTGATGTGTGATGTAAGCAATTATGCCATAGAAGCTGTTTTGGGGCAGCAAAAGGACAAACTTCCACATGTTATTTACTACGCAAGCCGCACCATAAACGATGTGCAACTCAATTATTCTACCACTTAAAAGGAGATGCTTGCTATAGTATATACATTTGACAAATTACGGCCTTATCTTGTTTGTTCGAAGGTTATTGTATGCACAAATCATGCAGCCTTGAGATACTTGATGTCTAAAAAAGATGCAAAATTGAGGTTGAATAGATGGGTTCTTCTTCTTCAAGAGTTTGATCTTGAGATTCGAGACAAAAAAGGGTCAAAGAATGTGGTGGCAGACCACTTGTTAAGGCTTATTCAAGATGGTGAGGTGGAATCTATTATACCACTCAATGAAACTTTCCTAGATGAACACTTATTTTGTTGTCCAACATGGAGAAGTCCCATGGTTTGCCAATTTTGTAAATTACTTGGCTAGTGGTGTGGTTTCGAAAGATATAAGTTTTCAACAAAAGAAGAAATTTCTGTCCGTGGTTGAGCACTATTTCTGGGAAGATCTGTATTTGTATAAACATTGTCTAGATCAAGTGATTTGCAGATGTGTTGCTGAAGATGAACAAATCAGCATTCTTAATCATTGCCACTCTCTTGCGTGTGGGGGACATTTTTGGTGCCTCAAAAACAGTAGCAAAGGTTCTCTAATTCGGGTTCTTTTGGCCCTCTTTATTCAAGGATTCACATGTTTTTGTTGCCTCTTGTGATCGCTATCAAGGGATTGAAAATATTTCCCATAGAAATTATATGCCTCTTAATAATATTCTGGAAGTTGAAAACTTTGATGTGTGGGGAATTGATTTTATGGGGCCATTTCTTTCTTCTTTCTTGAACAAGTATATATTGGTAGTAGTTGATTATGTGTCGAAATGGGTGGAAGCTGTAATTGTTCCTACTAATGATGCCCGAGTTGTTCTCCTATTTTTGAAAGCTAATATATTCACCCGATTTGGGACCTCTCGTGCTATTATTAGTGATGGAGGAACTCACTTTTGTAATAAGCAATTTGAAGCTTACTTGGCTAAGTATGGAATCACACATAAGGTTGCTACACCTTATCATCCTCAAACAAGCGGACAAGTGGAAATTTTGAATCGAGAAATCAAGAAGATTCTAGAGAAGACTGTGAGTGCTTCGAGAAAAGATTGGTCAAAGAAGTCAGATGATGCTTTATGGGGCATATTGCACTACTTCAAAATCCAATTGGCATGTCTCCATATCGGCTTGTTTTCGGTAAACCATGTCACTTACCAGTTGAGCTGGAACATAAGGCTTTCTAGGCAATCAAGAAATTGAAATTTTACATGGAAGCGACTGGGGAGAAGAAATTGTTACAACTCAGTGAGATGGACGAATTCCATAATGAAGCATATGAAAATGCCAAGATCTATAAAGAAAGAACTAAGAAGTGGCATGATCATAACATTTTGTGGAAGGAGTTTCATGTTGGATAGAAGGTATTGCTCTACAATTCAAGACTAAAGTTATTTCCTGGAAAGCTTCGATCTAGGTGGTATGGTCCTTTTATGGTAGTGCAAGTTTATCCATATGGCATGATGGAAATTTAGAATTTGGAGTCAGGAAGCATATTCAAGGTTAATGGTCAAGGATTGAAGGCAAAATCATGTTTGTATGCACTCAAAAATAAAACTTTACCCATGAAATTTAAGGCCTAGTAGTTGTGGACCAAGACTCAACTCAAATCTTAAAGAAAAGAGATGAGAAACTTTTATACCTTTGAAGCACCTTTTTGCTTAGCAAAGGATATTCACCCATGTCAAGGGCCTTCTTTCCTTAGTCTCCTTGCTCCTTAGCTCCATGGATGTGGATGGAGGAACTTTGCTTCTTAGCTCCATGACTTATTGGATATGGTCGAAGGAATAGATTCTCCAAGTTCCCAAGAAAATGAACCTTTATGTTTCCACACCAAGGAGAGCATTGAGAAAGAGATGAGTGACCTAGGAAGAAATAGATGCTAGTGCATTATGAAGGATAAATTTGTGAAAACAAGTTCATTTGAGCAACATCTATGCATGCAATTAACAATTAAAGGCGGAATCATGCTTGTATACACTCAAAAAAAAAACTTTACCCATGAAATTCAAGGCCTAGTCGTTGTGGTGAACCAAGACTCAACTCAAATCTTAAAGAAACGAGTTGATAAACTTTTATACCTTTGAAGCACCTCTTTGCTTAGCAAAGGATATTCACCTATGTGAATGGCCTTTTTTCCATAGTCTTCTTGCTCCTTGGCTCCATGGATGTGGATGGAGGAACTTTGCTTCTTAGCTCCATGACTTCTTGGATATGGTCGAAGGAATAGATTCTCCAAGTTCTTAAGAAAGGGAACCTCTAATTTTCCACACCATGGACAGCATTGAAGAAGAGATGAGTGACCTAGGAAGAAATGGATGCTAGTGCATTCTTCCTAGGGTGGCCGGCCTCCTAAGAGAAGAGAAAACTTTTTTGTTTTTTACTCTTTTCTCTCTAGAAAACCCTTATGAGGGAATGAGTTATAATTTCCTTTCTATAACAACTTACATTGAGTGGCATAATTGAAATTAAAATCAATTCTCCTTCACACTCTATATGGCTGGCCATGTGGGTTCATTGGGTTTTCATGCCCTTTGTGTTTTCAAGCTGTCATACAACTTGAGTTATTGGACTTGACATTCGAAGCCCATTGAGCCTTGAGGCCCAAAACTAATCCGAGGTCTAAAACGAACTTATTCATTTGATTAATTAACATATTAATTAATCCTAGCCATAAATAATTAAACCATTTAATTATCCTTACTCATCTCCGTTGTTTCTTCAATCTCTACCTTACACGGTGTACGATCCGTTAGGTTCCTTTTAGCGAGGGAGTGGGTGATTAGAACTCTTCAAATCGATTGTGAATTGAAACTTACTTTTCAATTCTCCCTTTAGTGATTATACACCTTCAGGTAGGGGTGGGTTCGGTTCCGTTCGGTTCGGTTTTTTGCCAAAACCGGAAACCAAACCGAAATTACTGTTCGGGTCGGTTCGGTTCGATTTTCTGTCGGTTTGTGTTCAGTTCGGTTTGTATTCGGTTCGGTTTTTCTCGGTTCGGTTTCGGCTCAGTTCGGTTTTAGAATACCTATAAATATTATACTTGTACAATTATAACAGCACAAAGCCTCATGTCAAGTTGGCTTGCGGCTGCTATTCCCAACCTAGAGGGAAGGGGTTCGAAACCACGCGGGGAGGGTTTTGTTGATTTTTTTTGTTGATTTCTCATAAAAATTGGAAAATTTTCCAAAATCTGGGAGGCACGAGAGGGTTCGAACCCATGCCCTCTTACTTTGAAAGTTTAACTGAAACCAACTTGGCAACAACATCTGTTTTGTTATGATTGTATAACTAAACTATTTATAAACATTGAAAAAAATAATTAAATATATATATCGGTTCGGTTCGGTTCGGTTTCCGAACCTCAAAAACCGAAACCGAACTAGGCAGATTCGGTTCGGTTCGGTTTAAGAGTTTCGGTTCGGTTTTTTTTCGGTTCGGTTTTTTGAACCCACCCCTACCTTTAGGGCTTCCACAAACCATGAGTGACACCTAGCAGTATGTCATGGCTACCCAAGCTAATCAGAAGATGTGGAGAACTTATTCAGTTTGAGATTACAATGCAATATAGCCTTTCTCTAATACAATACTCTTGACCACAATGTTTGGTTTGATAGTTTTTTCATGTCTACTATCCAATGTGATTCTTTTACGTATATGATTACCTTGAATGTGATTCGGAACAACTTCCTAAATCTAATTCATACTCTACCTAGAGATTCTTAATCATATCATAAAGTATTCTCCCTTAAACGGTTTAGAGGCTAGAGATCTCTTTTTGTGCATTCACTTGTCTCCATGGCTAAGTGGCTTAACCCCAACTATGTCATGGACACCCTCTGACAAAGTGACTTTCACATAGTCAAAGATCAATGACCTAACCATAATACAACTATGACGCCTCAGGTCAAATGACTACTTTGCATTATCCCAACCATAAGTTCTCATGTGACATGAGTATGAGAACTCCTTGTTGATTGCGTTCAGTGGACTCATTCTCTATTGAGCACCTACATGCTTTTCTTGCTGTCAGTCACACCAATGACTCGAGACTAGTAACTATCTCTAAGAGAAGACATAGCACGTACTGATCTTAACAAACTGTCAATGCCCAATTGGTAATCCTATGATCAGGAATGTTTAGGATATGTATACGAAAAAGAATGGACTCATGAATCTAACTTATTTAGATCACATTCTCCCAATTACATATTCCTTGGACTTATTGTTTAATCATATAACATTTATATGAGACGGCTTTAAAAAATAATCTTTGCCCTTTATATTAAACTAGATTAGTTCAACATGTGAAATGTCCGTATAGTATCATATGATTGGCTTTAGGGCACATTTCCAACACATTCTTCCTAGGGTGGCCGGCCTCCTAAGAGAAGTGAGAGCTTTTGTGTTTTCTATTTTCTCTCTAGAAAACCCTTTACGAGGGAATGGATTATAATTTCCTTTCTATAGCCACTTACATTGAGTGGCATAATTGAAATTAAAACCAACTCTCTCTCACACTCTCTATGCCCGGCCATATGGGTTCATTGGGCTTCCAAGCCCTTTATGTTTTCAAGTTGTCATACAACTTGAGTTTTTGGACCTGACATTCGAAGCCCATTGGGCCTTGAGGCCCAAAACTAACCCGGGGTCTAAAATGAACTTATTCATTTGATTAATTAACATATTAATTAATCCTAGCCAAAAATATTTAAACCATTTAATTATCCTTATTCATCTTCGTTGTTTCTTCAATCTCTACCTTTCACGGTGTACGATCCATTAGGTTCCTTTTAGTGAGGCAATGGGTGATTAGAACTCTTCAAATCGCTTGTGAATTGAAACTTACTTTCACTTCTCTCTTTAGTGATTATACATCATTAGGGCTTCCACAAACCATGAGTGACGCGTAGTAGTATGTCATGGCTACCTAAGCTAATGAGAAGAGGTGGAGAACTTATTTTGTTTGGATTACAATGCAATACGGTCTTTCTCTAATACAATACTCTTGACCACATTGTTTGGTTTGATAGTTTATTAATGTCTACTATCCAGTGTGATTTTCTTACTCATATGATTAACTTGAATGTGATTTGGAACTACTTCTGAAATCTCCTTCATACTCTAGCCAAAGATTCTTAATCATATGATAGAGTATTCTCCCTCAAATGGTTTGAAGGTTAGAGATCCCTTGTTGTGCATTCACTTGCCTCCATGGCTTAGTGGCTTAACCCCAACTATGTTGTGGACACCCTCTGATGAAGTAACTTTGACATAGTCAAAGATCAAGGACCTAACCATAAGACAACTATGATGGCTCAAGTCAAATGACTACTTTGCATTATCCCAACCATGAGTTCTCATGCGACATGAGTATAAGAACTCCTTGTTGATCGCGTTCAGTGGACTCATTCTCTATTGAGCACCGATATGCTTGTCTTGGTGTCAGTCACACCAATGACTCAAGACCAGTCATTGTCTCTAAGAGAAGACATAGCACATATTGATCTTAATGGATTGTCAATGCTCAATTGGGAATCCTATGATCAGGAACATTTAGGATATGTATACAAAAGAGAATGGTCTCGTGAATCTAACTTCTTTAGGTCACATTTTCCCCATTACATATTCCTTGGACTTATCGTTTAAGCATATAACATTTACATGAGACGACTTTAAACAATAATATTTGCCCTTTATATTAAACTAGATTAGTTTAACATGTAAAATGTTCGTAAAGTATCATCATATGATTGGCTTTAGGCACATTTCCAATATATGGTTTGTGTGTTTAAGTCCTACTTTTGATCCCCTGATGCAGGTAATACTTTCATAGTTTGTACCACAACTTCTAGCAAAGTCTCTTAATCCACGGGTTACTCACACATTTGTTATGGATAATGAGACATGTGGAAGCAAGTTTAGGAGTCTCACGGTTTTTGAAATGTATTTTTGGACGATTTGAGATTATACCATAAAACGATAATGCATTTTTGCTGCTGCTACCTTGCCTACATAAAATGGTGTAAAATGGTGTGTTCTTTCCTTTTCTTTATTTGTCTTTATTTCATTTTGTATTTCTTTTCTTCCATTTTTATTTCTCATTGTGAATCATAATTTACAAAGGAAGCAGCAAGCTTTTAGAAAAAAAGTCTAAAAGTTTTCTTACTATTAGCAACAAGTTTCTTCTAATAACAAAAACATTTTCTTTTTTTATTGCTGGAATGGGATCGATTACAAACATTTTCTTTTATCGCTTTTTTTTATTTGTTCTATCTAATTCAGTTTTGATGTTTGTTTTCTACCTTCTCTGTTTTGCTACTTGATGACAGCTTTCTGTTGGTGTAGGGACGTTTAGCTGCCACGTTACAATGATTGAGAGCCTTAGAATGTTAAGTTTAGGGGTGGCTACTGCATTGAACTCCATGGCTGCCATGTGAAGCATAAACCAGGGGAGTTTCTTTGTCCAAGTGATATTATTAATTCATCATTGAGAACCTTTTTTCTTTTTAAGTGCCTTATTTCTAGACATTGAGGACAATGTCTCTCGTAAGTTTAGGAGTGGGCGTGAGATTTTTGAGCTCTGATTAAAAAATAACATAATAAAAAAATAAAAAATTTGTTTTTATTTATTATTTTCATTTAGATTTTTATTAGTTTTCCGACCCAATGATAAAATTGAATTGAATTGAATTAGAATCATGGTTATTGAGAAAGTCGTAAGCATGTTTTAGGTGAATTTCCTTATTCTCTTGTTAGCTTTGTACATGTTTGATTATCCTTGGAAAACTAAATGCACACAACCTTTTTGATGTGAAACTAAAGCATGGTTTAACACTTCATATGTGAATATAGTGACTTAACTAGAAATTAGTGCTAGTGCGTTGTTGCGGAAATATGTATGAAAAATAATATTGAAAGATACAAGAGATTGTGTCACAAAAGATTAACACTATTTACGTTGAAAATGTTAGATGAAATGCTATGTACAAAAAAATTTGATCCACAATCCACATAGGCTCATGTTGCCTTGGATTGATAGTAATACTTGCTCAAAAGATCATACAGCTTCGTCCTACCTACATGCAAAAAACATTAGATTTACACATTCTACTTGGGAGTTTTTGTGGCTTTGGATCGATAGTAATATTTACATACAAAAGATTACGAAACATTATCCTATTTACATGCAAAAAGGATGACAAACATTATCCTATTCCACATGTATCTGACAACCTATAAGTCACATTAGAATCATAGCTATCATGCAAACCATTTGATAACACATTTATAGAATTAGTCAGTTGTGTGCATTCGAGTGAACGGTATCATATTTGATCTCAAGTGGAAAATTATATTCTACTAGAAGAAGTATATTGTCAGCAATTTTGTTAAAATAGTTTAATATTGGAACAATGCCTTTAAACCATGAACATTTAATGTGGAAAAATTGAAAGTTGAAATCAGTGGAAAACGACATAGCATAGAGAACAAAATTCAAACAATGTTGTGATCCAAGTTGGAACTTCGTTTAGAGTTCAACAAAAAGATTAGTTGAAAATGCACTCATATACCAACTTCAAAGAAAATATAATGTCAAATGATTGTGCCAGGAATAGAAAAAAGCAAACTTTATACGGAAAGTGAAAATTTACATGCAGACCAGCAGCAATAAAAGCAAACGAAATACGTCGTAAATTACTGCAAAAGTAAGAGAGAGGGAGATAGATGAAAGATGAGTGATTAGTTAAAGCTATACTTTTTTAAGCATGTTCTACAAATTGAATCCTTTAGCTATCACATTGACATGCTTCGAATGAACGGTATGCATAAACGTGGTTAAAAAACAAACAGAGATGTAATATCACCAAAATTATCTCCCTGTTATTTTGTATTGTGATAAGATTTATGCTAAACAATGTTTTTACCAAAATTTAATAATAAAAAGACTGCAATAACATGAGAGAAAGAGTTGACTTCTACCCCAAAATCATAAAATTAGAAAGAAAATAAAAAGGATTTTGATAACATTGTATCTTAAGAAACCCCTAAATTTCGAGGGATAATTGCTTAATGAAATGATCTTAGTAAAATTTTCAGTTTATTGGTTCTTCTGCTTTATGTTACAACCATTTGACAATATAGTTGCAATGCAATATTGCATCCAAGTCCAACTGACATTCGAAAAATTGTAAAATTAGAGAATAAGAATAACTACTTATTTAACATCTTTCTTCATTATGATGGCTTTATCATACTTTACCATCCTAATTTCTACTCTATCTTTCTAAAGTTCATTATCCAGAGAAGTCCATTTAAACTATTCCAACTGATTCCTTCCAATCTCTATATTTTATGATCTCATTGGAAATCATATAAAGACAACTCCTACTTTTGTATGCTATTTCTACAAGTATTTTAAGATTAAGAAGCAACTGTAAACACATAAAAACACAACACAAAAAAACCTAGACACCATGTCAGTTTGTGTGGGCGTACATGTTTCTCCCGTACCTTTTATCAAACAGGTGGCGTGCGGTGCTACTACGCATGATTGAAGATTGAGTATCTGAAAATCATAGGACTCAAATGTCATCTTTAAGAAGAAAGAAGAAGAATAAAATATGACATGAATACTCAGGGATAGGCAATCAAACTAAGTCTAGTGAACCCGCCTAAAATTGAGCTGAGAACCCACCAGGAAACCCAAATGAAAACAGAAAGAAGAACCAACTTTAATCTTAAGTAATGTATATGTTGGATTCTTCCATATTTATGAAAACGGAAAATATGATATGAAACAAACTTTCTTTCCCGTAGTTTTGAGTATGTCTGGGGTTAATTCATGTTCTTGTGCCAAGGAAATAATCTGTCAAATTCAACCACAAATGAGGTTAAGATTATTGTCAATAGTTAATACAACATACACTAAGAAGGTTCTTGACAATGAAGAAATAATTCCAAAAATCATACTCAACCTGCATTGCAGAAATGAACACTGTAGCTTATATACATTCTTAATGTCCTCAGGAAGTCCTCTCTCCAATGGCTCGGCAATCTACAAAAGGTTTTTAGGAGATTATAATTTAAAAACTGAATCACATAAAATTTCTGAAATTAGGTTGCTTCTTACCATAGTTATTTTATTCTTCTTATTGGGTGTTTCAACAAAACATTTCATTGACAAAGACTACACCACTGTTTCACAAAATGAAACAATAGGATCAACTTACAAACAAAAGTATATCCATCAAGAGAAGAAGAAAATAAAATTTTGCATTCTGAAGGGGTGGAAAAGTTACTTTAAAAAGAAAAAACGTGAAGAGAGGATGAGGATTGGGAGCAAACAATTACCTTGACTTTTACTTCCAAATAAAGCTCTCTTAGGTCCTTCATTATTGAATCCAAGTAGAGTTCTCCTGTCCCAAATATCGTATGCTCCCCAGAGTCCTCAACTTTAGTGATTGCAAGAGTATAAACTCTTGCTTATCTTTCTTAGTCCTTCCACCATCTATGGCATCACACATGGATTTCGTGGCTCAGTTGTTGTTTTCACAACTGGTAGAGTATTGAATTGAAGAGGATGGAAGATGTACACATCCTCGTCATAATATTCATTACAGAGGGTGTAAGTTTTCATAATAAAAGCATCCAAAACTTCAATAAGAACCCAAGTACCAGGAGGAGCCTCCGCTATTGGTATATTGTCTCGAGCTTGATAAATCCCATAGCTTTGTCACCTCTTTGGCTGTCATGTCCTCATTATCCTCTGGTCAATAGCCTTCTCCCAATACGTGTACAGTCTGCCCTGTCTGAATCTTGCAAATATAAACCCTACCAAATGCATCAAACACACTACAGTCGAACTTGGGATAAAATTTTTTCACAATGACCATCAAAGGACCATCAGGATCACAATAACAAAAAAAAAAAAAAACATCGATAATCCCAAATCACAAATTCTGATGCAATCAAATTAATCCCTTACCTAGCCCACTCATTTCACAAAATTTAAACCCTAATAAAAAATAAATCTCCATATCCCCAATTTGTAAATCCATAATTTGAACCCTAATTCAAAAGCTCTACAACGAAATCCCTCGTTCATTTTATAAATATGAAATTGCTTACCCTAAATGGCTTGAATGTCGAAGATAGAGCATAAAGGATTGTGGTGGACGGTGCGGTAGAGGTGCGCCTGTGTTGATACGAAAATAGCTCGGCGGAAGAAGAAACGACCCAAGTTTAAACATCATAGAAAAGAAACTGATGTCAGTACCAGACAGTTTGATTTGGGGATGTCTTTTCTTGTTAGACTAAACATATAAACCAGGATTGTGTAACATGAATCACAACCATCCAAATAAAAACTGTAGTTCATAACTATTGTATAGAGTAGAACTCTTACCTGCAGATCCAGCTGTACACAAACTCACAACCTCAAAAACCAAAAATAAGGAACGTAGGATTTTAGAACAAAGAATAAAACTTTAGAGGCCAATTTCGTGAATATTTTGTGAAATAAAGTACGAAGGATTTAAGAGGAACGCAAGATTTTAGAAGAACAGAACGCAATATGAAGACGGATCAAAGCACAGATCGGCGAGAGAGAGGAGAAAGATTAGCGTTTAAGGACACATGAAAACTAATTTTATGCTGAGATTTGCACAGAAGAAGCAAAAGAAGAAGATAGAGAAAGGGTAGTCGATACTTTAGCCGGCGTTTGAGAGCAACAGAAGGAGTTCGAGTGCAACAAAAGCAGAGATTTGAGAGAGAGAAGCCCCCCCCCCCCCCCAAATCCCACTCGAGCCACCCTTTTCTTCCATCCCCCATCACCCACCCCAAAAAATTCCACCCGAAATTAGATGGATCTACTACAAAATGGTACTCGATGTATGAAAGTGAAATGTTTTAAAGATGTTGTATGGAGTTGTAATAGACCTCAAACTTGAGGGGTTATGGTGTAATTTACCATTTTTTTGTTGAGAAAATTTAGGTTTTTTAAATTTAAAAAAAATAAAAAATTATTTTTATTTGCCACGTGGCAGACATTTGGCAGCCACGTGGCATATATGTGGCGGCCACGTCAGCACTTAACGGTTCAATGGATGGAAAATGTAACGGCTGTATGAAATTGAAATAAAATAGTACTTGAGGTATGAAAGTGAAATGTTTTAAAGATGTTGTATGAGGTTGTAATAGACCTCAAACCGAAGGGATTATGGTGTAATTTTCCCTACTTTCTTGTTTTCGTTATTTGTTTTTAGATTAGTTTCAATTTTCAAATCAATCTTCATTCATCAATCTTTGTTAACTTAAAATACCGTTGTAATTGGAATTTAGTTAGTTGATAAGAATTAAATCATTTTCTGAGAGATGATGTGAAGTGCTTGCTTTGTATACTATTGAACTATTTGTACACTTGTGAGCATAAAATTTGGAACTATGTTGGACTGATTTCGGTTAGTTTAAATTCCGCAATAGTGTGCATCAATGGAATAAAATGCAGAACAACCAAAGAGAATATGGAAAGGAAGAATTGAGAGAATTGATCTTTTGATATTTCTTAGACAATCAGATTACATACTGAGAACAATACAAGCTATATATATATAGCTGAGTAGTTGTAGCTTAGCTTGCAAGCTAGCATTGTAACTACCTAACTAACTTGATGGCTGATGTGGCATTCCTTAACTGTTAGAAATGATGATTTGTCAGTACTAACAGAGTCAACAATTTTTGCTCTAGTGATCTCATTGTTTGTATATATTCATAAAAAAAAACAAATAAAAATTTCTCATCGTTTGCAATTTTAGTAGCTTAAGTCAGTAGATATAAAATGAAAAATAATTAACCTTAATTTACTTTGCTTAAGAAGTATTAAGCAACAATAGCAGTAGTTTCTGAACTTTCATTTTATTTTAGTGTAATATTATTACAAAAAGTTTGGCGATTACAATATAATTATTTCAAAACCAAACAGTACTAGCCAAAAGTATTGATGATATCCCATATAATTATTGAACTTAAAAATAAATGTTCTGTCCGCATGAATATTGTGACTACACGTGAGTAACAAGAGTACAATTAATCCCGTTTGCGCCAGTAGGGTCGTAGCAGAATGCAGCTTCCCATAGCCAGGCATAATCGTTGTCTTTGAAGCATTCAAGCGGTTTCCAGCTTGTGCGTCATTAATTTCATTTTCTATAGCACTCACAGTATTATTTAGAGTATACGACCTTCGCTGGGAAGTGATTTGGTGTTTGGATAACATGTCTATAACCTTGTTCGCTTTCCACAAATCAATAGCCTTCCTCAAATATTGATTATGGCTAGTAAATTTGGCACATGTACCATGTTTATTGTACTTGGCCACTCGAAACCCCTAACGTGTGTTAGGGCTTCCTAGCAGCACATTAGGCCATGCAGTTTGACATGTAAGTGAAAATGTCTCTGTAGTTTTGCAAAGAAAGATGCCACCTAAATGCAAAGGTCTAGGTAGTTTTACTATCCCTTGTGTCATTAGTAATACAAGGTTTGGACATGCTATGCTAGATTTAAGTGCTTCCATTAATGTCATGCCATATTCTGTTTCTGAATCCATGAATCTAGGAGAGCTTAAAAATGATGGTGTCATTATTCAATTGGCTAATCGATCTAATGCATATTTGAAAGGAGTTTTGGACGATGTTTTGGTGCAGGTAGATTATTTGATTTTTCTAGTAGATTTTTATGTGATTGAGATGGAGGATCTAACCCACTCTACGCCACTATCAATCTAACTTGAAAGACCTTTCATGAAAACAGCCCAAACCAAGATTGATATGTCCAAGGGAGTGTTAACTATGGAATTTGATGGTGATGTGATTAATTTTAATGTTTCTGAATCTATTAAGTATCCTAATGATCTTCGTTCTTATTTTGTCATTAATGTGATTGAAAATATAGGGCAGGAACGTTCAACACCTATCAAGAATGATGTATTTAAAACCATTGAAAAGGGAATTGGAGTGGATCACACGGGACAAGCCACTGCCCTCAAAGCACCCAATGCCGAGAGCACCACCTCTGAAATTGTTGACAGTGTTGCTACTTTTGAGTCTTCATCGTAGTACATAGGTGAGCCACCTATTCCAATTCGAATTCCTATTTCAACTAATAGGTTGTTACCTTCCTTGCTTCAGGTGCCCAATCAAATCTAAGATGGTGGGAAAGTTTACATTGATTTTAGGAAGCTCAACGCCACAATTAGGAAGGATCAATATCCCTTTCTGTTCATAGATCCAATGCTTGGAAGTTTTAAGGAGCATTTCGTGGAGGATGTACCTCTCCATGTTGTAGGCCATAGTGAAGCTTAAATGGAGGTATCGTCCGGTTAGAAGACGTTAAAGCAAGCGCTTCTTGGGAGGCAACCCATGTGTTCAAATAAAGAGACAATGAAATTTCCAGCTCCTACAACCATATTTGCTCTTGTTTACCCTTCTCTTTATTGTTTTTACTTTGCCATGGTAGTCTTGTTTGCTAGTGGTCTTTCATTGCTTTCTTGTTTAAGTTTATTTTTGAAACATTGAGGACAATGTTTGGTTTAAGTGTGGGGTTGGGTGGGTGAGTGGGGGAGAGGGGGTGGGGTTAAACAGAATGCTTTTCATGAATAAATATCTAAAGGTGTGAGTAAAAGTCTAAAAGTGTGTTCAATAGTTGGGGTAAACATAATGCTTTTTGTGAATACATGTCTAAGGGTGTGAGTAAAAGTCTAAAGGTGTGAACAAAAGTCTAAACGTGTGTGTGAAGGCAAAGACTTTTGAACATCTATGTTTTATGTTGTTTGGTAAAATTTCTATAAACAAGATGTCTATGTACGTTTGTAATCAATCTCATTCAAGTAATAAGAAAAGAAAGTGTTCTTGTTATCAGAAGAAACTTGCTGCTAATAGTCTGAAAAACATTCATAGGAAGCAGTAAGCTTTTAGAAAAATAGTCTAAAAGCTTTTCTTACTATTAGCAGCAAGTTTCTTCTGGTTAGCTAAACATTTTCTTTTCTTATTACTGGAATGAGATCGATTAATGTTGTTATTCACTGTTTTAGAGTGTTTTATTGTGTCATAAAAACAAAGTTTGAGAAAATACCAAAAAAGAGTTGTTTGTTTGTTTGTGTCTTAGGGTACCTTCCAACACAATGATGAGAATTTGGTTTTTAATTGCATGATTGTTAAAGAAAGTTACAAACATAGGTGAAGTTAGATATGCTCTTTGGTTAATACTTAGTTGTAGTTGTCATTTACGAATTCACATGTAATCACAAAGAAAAAAAAATCACTTTTTGTAACATGCTTGAAGGAAGAAACTCAAACTAACGCTACAACCTTGTGAGACTTGAACCTATTCTTTGTTTAGAGAGTTATTAATCTGTGATACTCTTGTTTTCTAAAGTCGTTACATGATCTCATTATTTCTTTGCTT
This sequence comes from Crataegus laevigata, assembly GCA_963580275.1. NCBI lineage: Eukaryota > Viridiplantae > Streptophyta > Magnoliopsida > Rosales > Rosaceae > Crataegus > Crataegus laevigata. The sequence continues at coordinate 10,208,950 of OY756941.1, forward strand.
GGTTGCTACTTATAATGATTTTTCATCATTTTAGTTCCAAATGCTAGAACTCATGTTGGTTTCATTCAAAGCATAAAATTGATTGCATAACAAATAACAAGATGAAAGTGTTTAGTTACCACTAGAGCCAAAAAGCCTTATCCCTTACATACATATTGTAGGTTTAATCCCTCTTAGCCTTATTTAGCCTATTTTCCTTGTTAGCTTGCATTACCCCTACCTAGCCTAGTATAGGAATATCCATACCCTCATTCTTAAAGAATAGTGAAGCATGATTTATTGGAAATTCCTTTTGATATACGATTTGTAGAAAAACAAGTGTGGGGGAATGATTTGTCTTTTGAATCAGGTGAAGTAGTGTTTATGTTTTACATCCTAAAAAAAAGAAAAAAAAAGAAGAAAAAAAGGTTGAAAAGAAGTGAGAATGAGTTCGCAAGTATTGGTTGTTGAAGAAGGGTCCAAAAATGTGAATCTGACCCTAAAGTTGTACGAATCTCCCCTTTGTGTTTATAGTTGGTGCTACAATCAAAAGTTGAATTCTAAGTGTTGATTTCATTACTTTGCTTACTATCACTTAAAAAACCTTTGTTTATTCTTAACCTTTCTTTGTTAGCCATTACCTTAGCCCTGTTACAACCCTTAGACTTTTATCTTGATTGTTATGTGTTTCAATATGTGGAGTTTAAAATTGGTACGAGCATATGGAATCCCTAGTTCTCACTTCTAAGTAGTGGCATTCCATTCATGAGATCATTCACATGTTTGTATTAATAATTCTAAAAAGTGCCTTCTTTGTTATAACATATGTGAGTGCTAGTCTACATGTTTACATCAACCTTCTCACATATACTTAGTATAGAGAGTGTAGTCAGAAAATCTGTGTGAAAATAGAGAGTATATCTGGTGAGGAATTGAGTGAATTCTCTAAGGCATGTTACTACTTTCAAATGTCGTTTTAATTGATTAAATGCGAGCTAGTGAGTGGTTACTGCGGTTAAGTATAAGCTCAAGAGTAAGGATGACTAAAATCTATGAAAGTAGTGATTTTTAACATGTCATGTTTCATTGGAAAACCCTGAGGCAATTGTTGGAAGGTTTAGGTTTTGTCTTGTTTTCTTTGGTTTGCTAGGGGACTAGAAAAAGCTAAGTGTGGGGGAATTTGATAGGAGCATATATATGTGACTTTTTAACCTTATTTCTTTGCATTTACTTAGTTAATTTTCATTTATTGTAGTAATATAAGTTATTTTCGTATTACTGTAGGTCCAGTGGGCAAAGATGACAATAAATAGTCAAATGGAGCAACTTGGAGCAGTTTTGGACTTGGATTGGATAGCATGCATAGATAGCATATGGGCTGAACATTTTGGTGTTTAAAAGGATGAAGGGGCTTGCAGAAATCATCTTATTTTGAATACTTCAAGAGCCTAGAATTGATAGTTGGAAGCCCAACTCACCCAAGACCAGACCAGAGCCCACAAGTGGCCCAAGATTCGCTAGAAACGGCCCTTGCAGAACAGTCAACTTGTGAGCTTTTCCTCGAAGTGCTCAGAACGAATTAGAAAATGGGCCATATATGGTTAGAAAGCTCTCGAACTCTTCTTTCTAATGGTCTTTACAGCTAGTGATTCGGAGGTTTCTACAAGAAATTATGACAGAATTAAGAGGAGCTGTTCAGCTACAAAAAGTCCCACTGAATACTTATTCATGATGTACTTTCCCTTCAATTAAGGGACTTTGCTTTGCTTATTATTGTAAATAGATAAGGAATGTTTTAAGGAGTGTTTTAAGGAGTACTTCAAGGAGTGTTTTAATGAGTGTTTTAAGGAGTGTGTTCAAGGAGTGATGTTTCTTCACTCTCTTCTTTTCTCTCCCATATAAGCCATAGGAGAAGAAGGGGAAAATACACAACATCAAAATAGGAGAGACAACATCAAAGAAAGGATAGGAGGATGAGTCTTCAACCTTGAGCCGTTTCTAAGTTCTATCATTCCTAACTTTTTATGTTTATTTTAGATTGTTTTTCAGTTATGATGAACATGTGTAACTAAGTTTCATTCTGAATTTGAAGCCATGATCATATGTTTTATATAAATTGATTGCATCCAGTTATTATTTGATAAAACATGAATGCGATTTACTTATCTACTTTCTAGAGAACTTATTCTTGTATGTTTGTTAAGGATGCATACTTAGTTTGCATGCAGGGATTTGATGCTAGAATATAAGGGAATTTCACCTAATCATTGTGAAGGGGTACATCCTCGACGAAATACTCCTTAAAACTTCCATGCATTGGATCTATGAACGAAAGAGGATAGTTATCCTTCCTGATTGTGACGTTGAGCTTCCTAAAATCAATTTAAACTCTTCTACCATCTTGGATTTGATTGGGCACCTGAACCATGGAAGGTAACAACCTATTAATTGAAATGGGAATTCAAATTGGAATAGATGGCTCACTGATGTACTGCAATGAAGACTCAAAAGTAGTAGCATTGTCAACAATTTCAGAGGTGGTGCTTTCGGCCTTGGGTGCTTTTAGGGCAGTGGCTTGTCCCGTGCAATCCGTTCTAACTCCCTTTTCAATAGTTGTTTTAAATAGATCATTCTTGATAGGTGTTGAACGTTCCTGCCTTATATTTTCAATCAAACTAATGTCGAAATAAGAACAAACATCATTAGGATACTTAACAGATTTAGAAACATTAAAATTAATCACATCGCCATCAAACTCCATAGTTAACATTCCCTTGGACACATCAATCTTGGTTTGGGTTGTTTTCATGAAAGGTCTTCCAAGTAAAATTGGCAATGGTGTAGAGTGGGTTAAATCATCCATCTCAAGCACATAAAAATCTGTTGGAAAAAACAAATGGTCTACCTGCACCAAAACATCTTCCAAAACTCCTTTCAGATATGCATTATATCGACCAGCCAATTAAATAATAACACTATCATATTTTAAGCTCTCCTAGATTCATAGATGCATAAACGGAATATGACATGACTTTAATGGGAGCACCTAAATCTAGCATAACATGTCCAAACCTGTATTACCAGTAACACAAGGGATAGTGAAACTATCTAGATCTTTGCATTTAGGTGGTAGCTTTCTTTGCAAAATTGCAGCGACATTTTCACTTACATGTACCACCTTCTTCTCTAAAATCCGTTTCCTTGTTGTACAAAGCTTCTTTAAAAACTTAGCATACCTCGGAACTTGCTTTATTGCATCAATAAGTGGGATATTAACTTGTACTTTCCTAAAGGTTTATGAGATATCTTTTTAACTATTTTCTTTTTTGGATTGCATAAACCTGCCAGGAAATGGTACATTTGGTGGAATATGGTTAGAAATAATTGAATTTGAAACAACCTTACATGAATTGGGTGGCTTAAGGGCTTTAGAAGGCTGTTGAAAGGTTTGTTCCTTCCTTGTCATGGTCTTGTCTTCCTCATTTTCTTTGGGTAGCAGTTGTTTGTCCTCTTTTTGGCTTTATTTGGACGTTTTGGTTGAGTTCCAACCTCCTTACCACCTCTCAAAGTGATAGCGTTAGCAGTTTCAAAACCTTCATTTGGATTAACAATGGTTGAACTAGGAAGTTGGCGTTGTTCACTAAATTGTCCCATGAATTCTACTATCTATCCAATTTGGTTCTTCATGTCTCTAATCTTTTTAGCTTGGTTTTGTAAACCCCGAGTTAAAAAAGTTAGTGTTTGAAGAATTTTATCATAATCCATTGACGAACCTGAATTTGGTTGAGAAGGTTGTGGGGGAGGTTGTGGTGGTGCAAATGGCCTTTGATAGAGCCCTGGAGGTGGCCATCTATATCCGCCTTGTTGTTGATTTTATTGACTCCACTTCATATTTGGATGATCTCTCTAGCCCGGATTGTAGGTGTTGGAAAATGGGTCACTCCTTGGTTGATTTTGGCCTTGGTAACTCATGACATTGGCACTTTCCTATCCCCCATTCTCTATTAATTGAGGACATTAATCAATAGGATGTCCTTGCATAGAGCACACACACTACATGCAGCTACACTTTGCACTTTGGACCCTTCTGAAGGATTATTTTGAGAATACATGTTCATTTAAGTAACATCATTAGCATGCAATTAACAAATTAAAGGCGGAATCATGCTTTCATGCACTTAAAAACAAAACATTACCCATGAATGTTCAAAGCCTAGTAGTTTGGTGAACCAATAACAACTCAAAACAAAGTGAGTTGAAATTTATACCTTTGTAGATTCCTCTTTGCATAAGCAAAGGCTAATCACCCAAAGAGAGGGCCTTCATTCCTTGCATCTTAGATCTATGGATTTGGATGGATGAAGAGGTTTCTCCAAGTTCCCAAAATTGGGAATCTCTAAGTCTCCACACCAAGGTTAGATGAAGAAGAAAATGAGTGACCTTGAGGAAGTAAAATTGCTAGATATTTTTCTCAAGGTGGCCGGCCTCTTTAGAGAGCAAATGGAGTTTGTGTTTCTCCAATTTCCCCAAAAAGAACCCTTAATGAATTTAGGCTATAAAGTCATACTTATACCTTAATTCATTTGAGTGGCAAACTTGTAAATAAGTCCAAAACCCACCCTAACTCTAAATGGCCGGCCATGTGGGATTTAATGGACTATTTGGGCCTTTGTGAATCATTATTCATTAAGTTGTCATACAACTTAAGTCAATGGGCTTGACGTTCGAAGCCCATTGGGCCTTAAGGTCCAAAACTATCCCGAGGTCTTTAACGAACTTATTCGTTTGATTAATAATCATATTAATTAATCCTTGCCATAAATAATTAAACCATTTAATTATTCTTACTCATCTCCGTTGAATCTTCAATCTCTACCTTACACGGTGTACGATCCATTAGGTTCCTTTTAGCGAGGCAGTGGGCGATTCAAACTCTTTCAAATCGATTGTGAATTTGAAACTTACTTTCAATTCTCCCTTTAGTGTTTACACACGTTTAAGGCTTCCACAAACCATGAGTGACACCTAGCAGCATATCATGGTTACCCAAGCTAATCAGAAGAGGTGGAGAACCTATTCAGTTTAGGATTACAAATGCAATACGGTCATTCTCTAATACAATACTCTTGACCACATTGTTTGGTTTGATAGTTTATTCATGTCTACTATCCAATGTGAATCTTGCACTTATATGATTACCTTGAATGTGATCTGGAATGCATTCCAACATCTCATTCATACTCTGGCTAGAGATTCTTAATCATATCATAGAGTATTCTCCCTCAACGGTTTGAAGGTTAGAAATCCCTTGTTGCGCATTCATTTGTCTCCATGGCTAAGTGGCTTAATCCCGAAGATGTCGTGGACACACTAGATGGAGTGACATTTGACATAATCAAAGATTAAGTACCTAACCACAAGACAACTATGATGCCTTAGGTCAAAGGACTAATTTGCATTATCCTAACCATGAGTTCTCACGTGACATGAATATGAGAACTCGTCGTTGATCGTGTTCAGTGAACTCATTCTCTATTGAGCACCTACGTACTTGTCTTGGTGTCACTCACACCAATGACTCGAGACTAGTCACTCTCCCTGAGAGAAGACATAGCACGTACTGATCTTAACGGACTGTCAATGCCCAATTGGCAATCCTATGACCAGGAACGCTTAGGATGTGTCTACGAAAGAATGGTCTCATGTATCTAACTTCTTTAGATCGCATTCTCCCAATCACATATTCCTTGGACTTTATCGTTTAAGCATATAACATTTATATGAGACCGCTCAAACAATAATCTTTGCCCTTTATATTAAACTAGATTAGTTTAACATGTGAAATGTTCGTAAAGTATCATCATATGATTGGTTTTAGGGCACATTTCCAACACCTTCGACAACCTGTGATATAAGAGTAGAGATATTAGCCATTTGAAATTGGAGTTCTGAAATAGCACTTATCTCATTGACTTGAATTGGGCGTGCATGTTCTCTTTCTCTAACTTCTTTATATTGTTGTACATTCAAGGTACGATTCACTATTAAAATCTTCAAAGCAACTGGGGTTTTATCAACTAAAGCACCTCCAGCTGAAGCATCAAGCATTTGTCTCTCAAGTGGAAGTAGTCATTCATAGAAATATTGAATTAAAAGATCCTCCTTGATTTGATTTTGTAAGCAAGATGCAACCAAAGTCTTGAAACGCTCATAATACATTGGAAATGATTCCCTGGGCCTTGTTGAATTCCACTGATTTTCTTTCTAAAAAGAATGACTCTTGAAGTTTGGAATAATTTCTCTAAGAATGCTTTCTTCATGCTTTCCCAAGAAGTGACGGCTCCAGGCACTAATTCAAAGAGCCAATCTTTAGCCCTTTCCAAAAGAGAGAATGGAAAGTCTTTCATCTTTAAATTTTTCCCATCCACATTAATTGGTGTCATGCTCGAACGCACTACTTCAAATTCCTTAAGATGCTTGTTCGGATTTTCCATGGACAACCCATGGTATTTGGGAATGTGATGCATCAAGCTAGACTTCAATTCAAACTCATCAATTTTGCCTTATCTGCCATGGGGTATTGAATGCAGAAAGGAACAACATTGTCCAATCTCGAGGCTAAAAGTTCCTTCATTGTTCGATTGTCAACAGCCATGTCTTGTTCTTTTTCTGATTCCGTTTCAGTTTCAACTTCAAATTCGGATTCGAAACTAGAACTAGGTGGATTGAATTATGGCTGCTTCATTTTCCTTCTAAAAGTTCATTCAAAATCGTCGTCAAATTCTAATATATTCTCACGAGCAGGTTGAGAACTTCGAGTCATAAACGAGTACCTAAAACAAAAGAAAACAAAATAAAATTAGAAACAAAAGAAAAGGCACAAACAACAACAAAGGGGAAGATTAGCAATTTTGCTAACCCTGGCAACGACGCCAAAATTTGATCTAAGTATAAACTTACACACAAATTAAACCATATAAATTATGCAATTTAGTACGAGTAAGTAGGGATGCTAATCGACACAAATTAAACTTATAAAACTGAAAACTAACTAATCGACACAAATTAAACTTATAAAACTAAAAACTAAGTTAAACTAATAACAAAACAGTGACTGGGGGAATTTGGACGAATTTAAAACAAAATTAAATGGTAGCAAGTAAATTAACTTGTGAATAAAATATGGATGAAAGGATTCACTCATTTAAAATTTATAAAATTGTAAGCGAGGGGTTAATATGTTCAGAAAATAAATGGATTTTTATAAACTTTATTTTTTTGCTTACTCACCCTTCTATTTTTTGCCCCTCCAGGTTTTAGTAGCTGAGCTTTCTTATCGACCAGGATTTTTGGCAAATCTTGTTCGTTGTTACAATTCTTATCCTGCCTTACTGTACTTTACTTATGCTTTGACATCACGTATGAAATGGGTTTATTCCCGCTCAAAGCGCACTCTTATATTTATGCACTTTTAGGTTTAAATTTATTCACACATTCTACCACACTACACTTTATGGCTTCATCACCTTCCAGGTGTCGGCCAACACAACTCGATTTAGAGTCCAAGTCTTGTTGTATGGGTCACATTAGGTGACTCCGACTCGTGTGTTAGCATAGATGGATAAGCAAATTAATTCAGTTGTATAGATGGCATTAGGCGATTTCGACTGGTGTGCTAGCATAGGTTGTTGAGCACCTGTTTTTACTTATATTACTGTTGAAATATTGTGCCATAATTAATTCTTGAAATTTTGCAAGCTACTATAAGTATTTTTATACTACACGTAGTAAGTATATTATGGAAACTATACTTGTTTTACGGCTAGGGGTTACAATGTTTTCAGAAAGGATTCTTGGTAAATCTCGGTGTAGATGATACTAACCCGTCGTTGTAAAACATGTATAGTTCCCAGAAAATTATACTACATATAAGTATGAAATTAAATGCATGCCAACAGCAAAATATCTCAACGACGATATAAATATAATCATGTGCTCAATAATCTATACTAGCACGCAAGTCGGAGTCGCCAAATGCGACCTGTACGACTACACCTATTGCTCATCAATCTATGCTAGCACACGAGTCAAAGACTTAGCGGATATTCCAGGTCGAGGTGTGTCACCCCACATATTCCTTCGTGTACTTCTTTAATAGCTTAGCCGGTCTCTTCCAGGCCGAGGCACAATAACAACAGACCGTCTTCATCTTCTTGGTATAGTTCATTCTGATACATTACGTAATTCGTGGCATGTACCCTTGTCTTGCAGTCATGTTTTCCACTGGGATTATTGACATACTACATAATGAATGTTCTCTTGTCGTCTGGTAATGTCTCGACCACACAAATATCTATAAGATCCTCTTATTCTAACAACGAAGGTAGGGACATAACTTGTGTACGAATTATGTGGTCGTGTTGGAGAACTTATTGATTAACCAAGGTCGGGTGTGGGCGCCACACCACTAGTATGACCCGACCTAAATCGCCCCTCATGAGTTGTGCTTTGGAGGGTATTTGAGCCAACTTGTCTGCGTCGGTATTTCAAACTTATGAGATGTGCTTGAACATAATGCTTGTAAACGATTTGGTTAAATAGCTGGCAATCATATGAAAGGGCACCAGAGTATAACTCATGAAACAAAAAATCCTATTGAGTTGGTTAATCACAAGTTCTAAATTGCGAAGGACAACCATGCGGGTTGCCCTCAAGTCATGAAGGATATTAAGGCCGATGATGAAGGCTTCATATTCGGCTTGATTATTTGTATAGTCAAAATCCAACTCGAGAGAAAAATACCATCGGTAGTGAACCGGGGACTGGATAACGATTCCAATGCCAGTCGAGGTCAATGTACTAGTGCCATCAAAATACATCGTCCAATAGTTATCATGTGTTTCCACCATACCAATTTCGACGTCGTTGCCCCCAAAATCGTATGGGGAGGGATGTTGAGCTAAGAAATCGGCCAGCGCCTATCGTTTGACAGCTTTTTGGGGCCTATATTGCAAACTAAATTCGGACAGCGCCATTATCCATTTCCTAATTCGGCTTTCTACTATTGACCGAGTGAGCATATAGCGAATAACATCTGTTTGGGCGATGACTTAAGTAACGGAATGGAGCATATAGCGAATAACATCTGTTTAGCAAAGAACAAAGCCAAACAAATTTCTCGACAACTAAGAAAAAAAAATGGCCTGCTTCTGCCCAATGGATTCTTGGGTCGCCGAGATATACAACTTAAGAGGTTTACCGCACCAAGGTGGCACGAGGACGGGTGGGATCGTGAGGGAGACATTGATTTACGTGAAAGCATCCTGTTACTCTTTGTGCCATTTGAATTTGTCAAAATCCTTAAGTTTCAAGAGCATGGAGAAAGCCTTCATTTTCCCCGCCGAATTAGAAATGAAGTGGCGGAGGAAATTTATTTTGCTAAGTAAGGATTGTAATTTCATCTTGGTCATCAGAGGTAGAGCATCAATGATCGCTCGAGCTTTATTCGCATCCACCTCGATGCCATGATTATGTACAAGGAAACCTAAGAAGTTGCTTGCCGATACACCAAAGGCGCATTTGGTAGGCTTCATTTTAAGGTTATGTTGGCTCATATGAAGCAAAGCTTGCCAAAGATCGTCTAAATGTAATCAACAGTGCTTCGATTTGACCATAACATCATCGACATATACCTCAACGATTGTGCCAATCATGTCATGAAAAATGGTATTCATAGTGCGTTGATATGTGGCACCAGTGTTCTTAAGTCCGGAAGGCATAACGACCCATTCGTAGGTCCCGAGTGCCTCAGGGCAATGAAAAGCAGTTTTGTGGACATCGGCCTCAGTAATGAAAATCTGGTTGTAACCAGCATGGCTGTCCATGAAGGATAACATATTGTGGTTTACTACAGCGTCGATTAACAAGTCTGAAATTGACATTGAATATTCATCTTTAGGGATTGCCAAATTCAAATTACAAAAATCGATGCAAATACGTAGAACACCATTTTTCATTGAAACAAGGACAATATTTGCTAACCATTAGACATATCGAGCTGTCCGAATTAACCCAACTTTTAAAAGTCGAACGAGTTCGTCTTTTATGCTGAGTTGAATTTTGATCGAGGAGCGTTGATGTGTAATTTGTGCTCGACGAGCGTTCAATATAAGCAAGGAATCTCATGGTAACTCTAAGCAAAACAATCTTTAAATTCTTCGAGTAATTTACAAAGAACAATTTTCATAGGTTGGGGCAACAAAGAACTAATAAATAAAGGCCAGGACTTAGGGCCTACTATATTTGAGCTTGGCTAGGGTAGCTTGGACCTTATCGAGGGTCAAGATTGGACTGTTATCTCCTTCGATGAGGAAGTTCATGCCAAAATTCGGTTACTTGGAAATTGTATACCTATGGGCCAGTAGGTGTTCCATGATAAATGAAACTACGGCCCGACATCTATCCTGTTTGGTATCAGACATTGGGATCGGCAATTAGGTTAGCCATCTCAAGTCTCACCGAATCCTGATGAACAGTATCGGTGCCAACCTCAACGGCTTTCTAAACTGAGATCTGAGTCGGCCGTTCTTCTTCATTAAAACCTTGCAGGGTGATGTAGTCGACGTGATCATCGTAATAGCGAGCCTGAATCATATTAGCTTCGAATGGCTGATTGTCAGTTGGATGAACTACAACTAATTTATTTTCCCAGAAAATGAGTCGTTCGTGCAGTGTATTGTTTTCATGATAAAAACGGGCATGATGTTGACCGTTGCTCCACAGTTGACAAATTTTTTGGAAATGGGGCATCCTTGAATATGTGCCATGACATACAACGGCTTCAAGTGATGAAGATTAGCGGATGAAGAACAGGGAAACAGTTTGGCGAGAGTTAATTTGAGTTTATCCTTTTTGCATATTAGCACAACATATTTGGTGGCCACAAAATTGACTTGCGTGGCCTCTTCGGGAATCACATTACCGTCCAAGAATTTTGGTTGGGATGTGATTGATCGGAATTATGCAGGTAAGTCATGGACCATACTAATTTCCATGTTGTCGAGGATCGAAGGGCCCATGGAATCGTCATCTTCGTCTTCTAGGTTTTTGGGCGAGATGTCTTGCTCATGGGCATCACTCGCTTAGCTTTCTTCGATTGCAGTGACAACACGTTCATTAGGCATGTTTGTCGAAGCTATTTCATTTTGAGCTTCGACCTCTGGCTTGCTCGGCATTGGAACTTGGTCTTGCGCTTATAAAGCCTTGTGAGTTCGCTCCTGATATGCGATGCAGGCATCTCTTATGTCCAGGTAAGCATCTAAATGCACTACGCCCTCTTTTTAATTGGCCATAAGGCCGAAGAGGGAAACGACTGAGAAAACTTCAAAATGGTACAACAGATATTGGAGGCCCTCGAGAGAGAAATGAAGCTCGGCAACATCAATATTCGTATAAGGTTCCACCTCAAATACAAGAACTTGGGCCTCGTGTATATGTTGGAACCTAGCCTTCATTCCCAGATCCGTGGTCTTTTAGATGATCTGTTCCGCATCAGGCCGGGTTAGTGCCAGATCAAGAGCCTCTTGGCATGGTTTTGGTAGGCCATACAAGTCACTAGTCGAATGCTTCTTGTGAAACTCCAACATGTATTCTAAAGCTTTACCGAGAAATGGCAGGTGGAGATTTCGTTGGACTTTAATTTATGGCTCTTGCGGGGGTAATAGAGGAAGTTTGATTTCGGCTTCCTTTCAAAAGTGCTCAAAGTGAGCTTTTATATCCCCAGGCCGAAGAAAGAGTTTAATTCGCTCTTGGATTCTTCAATTGTGGTTTCACACTATCGATCACCTTATTTCCTTAAAGCAACTCGCCATGATTGCCGAAGGTTGTCAGTCATTTTTGTTACCCAATATTTCTTTCGACTGCCATTTAGTAGCCAAGGTAGCCTGGGCTGCTCGTCGACAAGCCAGACAGTCTATTATTTGGCGTCGACGTTTTTACGATTTGGACAACGCAGTATATACACTGGTAGGGGAGTTATAGTTAGACCAACGTTGGTCGCGTGGCTCAAGTGGTTTGAAGATTCGCTGGCTTTGGGGTGAACTTAAGTAGCCAGAGTTGTGTGCATAATAATCTTCATTGTAAAATGGCCTGTCAAACCAAAGATGGTTTACTATCCTGCATTTGAGGGTCGAGCCTATCGAAGACTTTCTGGCGATGGCCTGCACCGAGCGTTTTTTGGGATGTTGCTGCAACTGTAGGTGCCAGTTATGGTGCTCCAGCCTGAATAGGCTTTTCCTTCGGCCTAGTTTTGATAACATTTGATTTGCACAGACTACATAAAACCATAGGCTTATTAGTTTCCTCCGTGTTGGAGTTCGACAATGACTCGACATAAGCTGGGTTTGCAAAGTATTTAGGTTGCTTGTTTGAAGATAAATCAATTTTCAATTGTGGCCGAGAGTTCTGCTTAAGGACGAATTTCATTGGGATGAACTCGACTTTTCCTTTTCCTTAGTCCTTGGGTAGATGAGCATCTACCATGCTTACCGTCTCCAAAGGGAAATGATCGGCATCAACAATCATTTGTTTCTCGGAAAACTTGAGTTTACCATTGTTGATCCAGCTCTGGATGACATCTCGAAATACGACACAATTATTTGTCGTATGCTTGTTCGAGTTGTGGTACTTGCAATACGTATTTCCTTTCAAATATTTGGCCTTGGGGATATTATGTCCTGGCTGAAGTTTGACGATTTTTGCAAGCGACAACTAGTCAAAGATGGCATCGGCCTTGGTGATGTCGAAAGTGTAGACCTTCGATGTTTTGACGACAGTTTTCACAGGGGCCGAGCAGGTTTTGACATCTTTAGAATTAGCATGAGCCAACACTTTTCATACGCACAGTTTGTCAATTACTATCTCAGCCGTATTTATATTGGCATATTGAGATTCCTCGCCTTCTGCCGATGCATAACTTACTGTCGGGTTTTTGTAGATCATCCCCCGGGTTGGAGATTTCAGGATTTTCTCTTCTCGAAGAAAGTAATCATATTGCTCGATATGTGGTACTCGACACTAGTTTCTGGCCGATTTAAACCTTGTAAGATATTCCATTGGTGACTCGTCATATGCTTGAGCCATCTTGGCCAAAGAAGAAGCTGACATTTCCATCCCTGGCCGATATAATTGCTCATCAAATTTCTCAACTAATTCCTCCCAACTTTGGATAGAGCTAGGTAGGAGGTTGATGTACCATGCGAATGCTGAGCCAGTTAACGAGAAATTGAATAGTCCTAGTTTATGAAAATCATTGTTAACATCTCCACATTGAGCACTGAATCGAGCCACATGTTCTAACGAAGACAAGGACGATTCTTCAGCGAAAAGGCTAAAATCTGGAATCTTAAATCCCTTAAGATATTCGAACCTTTCTACAAAGATTGGATATGGGTGAATGAACTTTGGGAACTTCGGCCCATTTTTTAAGGCTGAATCAATCATTCTCTAGACTTCGACCATGTCAATAGATGCCGCTTTTCCTTTTTGGTCAGTTATGTCCGATCCGCTGCTTGATCCATTACTTTTCTCTAAGTCAATCATTTTGAGCCGAGCAGATCCTGTCTCGGCCTATACCAGTAGCAAGGGGTTATTTTTAAGAAGAGGTTGCCTGGCTCAATCGACTGGTCTAACGTCATGGACTTTATTGACAAGAACCTAAATCAATCTGTTGTGCATGGCGCTATTATCACGCATCTCTTCAAGTATGCTTGTTACCCATCGGCTGAACATTTTCTCAAACTGCCAAGATTATTCTTTAAATCGTTGATAGAGAAAAGATTTGGATGGTGGATCAAAGGCCTCGTCATCATTTTGGTAGGGATTTCTGGATCACGAGTCTGACCGCTGAGATTAATTTTGTTTTCTCAGCGTGTTGCACTTGTGGCTTCAGGTGTCACCGCAAGAAAAGGATTTTGTGCCTCTGACAAGCCATCTTGTCATAGATTTTTGACTGTAGATGGATGATTAGTCGTCAACTTAACCATGACTGTTTTCTTTTTTACTGACCGTGTTTTAATGGTCATGAACTTCGTAGCTTTAGCGTTGTGTCCCACTGGGTGTACCAAAATTTTGACCCTAAAAACTACTAAGCTTATGTGGCTCGCAGGCCGTGTAACTAATAAGCTAACTACGTCCTTCAATTATGTGCGGGGCGTGCCAACTCGTTGGTCGAGTTCTGCCTGAAAGTAAAATATGTTAATGTGGCGTTGGGCGCGCTACTGACTTCTTAATCTTATGATTGCGGCCGAGGAAGGAAAACGTCTTGGCCTTCGGGTTCTAGAGCGTGAAGACAAGGCTGGTAGTTCTTCGAAGTTCCTAAATCATCAACGCCGGGTTCGGTCTTGGTATATTCGTGAGAGTATAAGTATGCCGAACTGGTACCAAACTATACGGACACAAATACTCGAAAGAGATAAATGTCTTGATTGTAAATGTGGTTTGGTCGTCAGAATGCCGAACTCTAAAATGTACTTGCGAATATCCAATCATAAAACTCGATTTTCAATGTGCCAAGCCTAGTACCCTGGTAACACCTCACTTCGCCGAGAAGGCTGATGATATGACCTTTATCAATAAGGACTCGGAAATCTTTGTTGACCAAGACTTGGATAAATAACCCGTCGGGCTCGAAGCAGTGTTGTCTATCCAAACTGAAGGTGTTCCTTAATTGGCTGATTCTACAGCTCCAGTGTTGTCCATCCAAACTAAAGATGTCGCCAACTGCCTTCATAGTGCTGTTTATCCAAACTAAAGATGTGTTGCCGGGAAGAAAAGGGATGAAGAAAAATTCTAAGGGTTGTTAAGAAGCTTTGCGCATGACAATTTGTGTGTTGATTTGAAGGTTGTTGAATGATGCATTCTCTTCTCTATTTATAGCAACAGACCCCCTTCATGGCTGAACTAGAACTACACTCGGATTAGAACTCCTCAACCCAATTTGATTAGGTTTCGGCCAATCTTAACCCCAATAGGACTTTGAAGCAAGCTTCTTAACAATCCAGGTTCATCTCCTAATTTTAAGCATCTTCAGCCTTAAGACTCCTTGTTACACTAGGGTTCGACTACCTCATCCTTGTCTAATCCTCCTCGCAACATGATTCAGCTAACCTTGACCGGACAACCCATGATAAGATTCTAGATGAATACTACTGGGCCGAGAATAATTCCAGGCTCGGCCCAAAATATTATTTTGGGCCCAAACAGGTATATACATATATCACTTGCCACATGAGATGGTATACAAATATGGTACAAGAATGTGGTTTCTCTAACATTTTCCTTATTTTGGGCCCAAACAGGTATATACATATATCACTTGCCACATGAGATGATATACAAATATGGTACAAGAATGTGGTTTCTCTAACATTTTCCTTCTTTATCACAAACTTAACAAAAAGAATATAGTTCCAAACTAGCCTTGGTTCTCTTGACAATTTCATATGTGGTTCAATATCCTAGCGGAAGGATATTGGATTTCCAGTTTTCCACCCTTGCTTCCTTCCCACTCCAGTTAATAATAATAATAATAATAAGAAAAAGAAAGTTTTATAAAAAAAAATGACAAAATTTTTATTTTTATTTTTATTTTATTTTATTTTTTTAACACTCAATGGAAAGTGCCTTTCTTGACAACAAGCATCTCAGGATTCATAATAGTAAAGGCAAATCCCTCCTAAAAGTAACCTTACTCCGATTATTAATAATTTTTTCTCTCCTAATATAAACCTTAATTTTGGAAGAATTTTTAACAAATGATCATATAGGACAAATCCCTTTAGACAAACCTTAAATCAGTTGATTCGTCAGATCAAATAAAAAACATTTTGATGCTCAGAATAATGGATACGTGAATGAACGGAATTAAGTAGATGACGAATTTTTTTCTATATTAAAGAAGCTATGAATATTGCTAAAATCTCCATTTACATGCATAATCCGATCTGGGGAGACAATAATTCTCCCTCCTCAATCGAAAACAAAAATGTGTAAATATTCCATTGCACAAGATCGTGTGACAATCACAGAGTTCATGTAATTGTTCTCCATTATCCAATCTCATAATGCTTTCAACCTAGAAATAAGATCAAGGAAGGCATCTTGTCTGCAGGGAATTGTTAGACCGCCCATTGGGTGATCAAATCCGAATTCTTCTTCAGCCGCACTTAGCAAGTCTTGAAATGCAGGCTGGTTGAGGAATGGTATAGGAACAACAAACCGCTGCTTCTCACTCTCGCCAACATAAACTGGAAAATAACCTTTTGGGACATCAGCTAAATTATTCGAAGCTCCTTGACTTGAATTTGAAAGAGAACGCTGAAGAAGTTTCTTGGCAGGAATTACAGATGGAAGACGGAACCCCATTGTTGTAAATCGTGATAGTAAAGACTAGTAGTCGAGTTTATAAAAACTTGAAGAAGATCACAAGGAGTTTGTGGAACAAATATACTTTGAGAAGTTGTAGATTTATTATTTCGTGGTTTTTAACCAATGCATTCATATGGTATTTATAGTTGACAAGCCTTGTAGAATATCCTCTACTGAAGAAAATATATGGTGAAGACAATCCGGATGGGGTATAGAAGGGAACAAGAGCTCATGAGGAATCACATGGTTTTGTCATAGCATCAAGCCTTTGAGCAAAATATGTGGATCAAATTTACTATTTCTCTTTCCATCACATATTTTTGTTTGCTAGGCGGATATGAAGCGTCAATCACTACCAATTAGGAGTCTTGGTGATGAAATGGAAGACAGACGCATGTGAACTTCGATAAAATGCTAACGTCTCTTACCAATCCCAATTCAATATTGCCTCAAGACCACTCACACAAACTACTTGAGATATTGTCCGCCACATCGCCCTTTGTCTGTTTGGGCAAGAAAAACAAGAAGTAAGGTAGTTAGAACCTGGTTTCGAAAAATTGCATGTCTGTCTCTGAATTTTTTGGCGTATACTTATCCTTCCAAAAGGCATCAGATATTTATTTTAGGTTTAACCTGAATGCCTAAGTAGTTATATAGACATGTCCATGTGATTTTGCTTGAGATGATGTTGCTTCATTGGGTCCATCCTGATGGCTTAACACCAACATTTAGAATTTGGATATGGTCATCCCATGGGTGCTATCACAATTCCAGCAATGAAGTAGGTCTTGACTGTTGGATTGATTATTCATTGAATGATGAAAAATATCACATCTTCTGATGGTAGAGACTTTTCATAATTCATGAGCTACAACTTCAAACCGCTTGAGAGTTATAAACAATTTTATTATAAATCCCATTACTCAAATGTAAAAATCCCAGGGGCCAACGGAGTGCAGAAGAACAAAACCAATGAAGCAGAAGAATCAGACGACACCTCAACACAAAAAGCAAAGAAAAAAGTACAGAGTTTTAGTGGCAAGGGTAGAAATTTCATTTGATATTGGCATGAACATGATAATCCAAGCAAAACAACCGAGGAAGTCTTTTTACCTAGCCGCAGCATGAGCAATGTCAAATCCACCCATATGTCAAAACCCTATACTTAATTTTCATATAAAAAAATCCAAATAGAAAATCAAGACAAATAATTGGATTAATTGACACTAATTCAAGTCAATTGAATAGCCAAGGTCAAAAATCCATACCCAAATATATTTGTTAAAACTAATATGAAATAGAAATTAATCATGCAAAGGGCTGATAACAATTATAATAAGAATGTGGTTTTGGCGGTGCCATTGGTAGATGGTACTCCATACTTGAGCCTCATCAGTAAATCCAAAACCTGTTTTCTCATCACGGAAAAAAAAACTAAAAAGAAAAAGGCAACAGATCTAACATTCTTGGAAAGAAAATTCAATCATGAATTGAAAAAAAAAAGTGAGAGAGAGAGAGAGACGAACCTTCATACAGAGGCTAGCGATCCGGAGCTCGAGAAATTTGTGGAAGCAAATGGAAGAGCCCTGATTTTCCATATTTCTTCCGTTCTAGGATGAGAGAAACGGAAGAGATGGAGCTGTGGGTGCTGGGGTTTGAGGAGAACAGAAACAGGAATAGTGAGCGATGAGAAAGGGCTCGCATAGGAGAGAGAGGAAGAGTGAGATCACCCAAAAGGTCAGAGATTTCCAAAACCAAAAGGAAATTAAGAGAGAGAAACGGAGGAGAGAGAGAGAGAGATCGGAGTACCCCCACACTTTTCTTTGACTGTTCCCCCTCTCCCACTCATGAAATTGAGGATCTGCAGCAACGGCACTGAGATCCCCACTCCTCCCTCTCTCGCTCTGTCTCTCTCTCTCTCTCTATCGAAGGCATGGCCTCCCATCCCCGAAACCCTCACTAAATGACAGCATACCTAAACCCACCCCAATCCGTCTCAAATGTGCAGGACAAAATTACCCTCCTAACTTTTAATAAGTACGTTCCAACCCAACCCCAAATCCCATGGTTTTGTTGTAAATAAAGCAAAATCGAGGAGGGACGAATTGACCTCAAAAGACAAAATTACCCTGCTAACTTTTAATAACTACCTTCCAACCAGCCCCAAATCCCATGGCTTTGTTGTAAATAAAGCAAAATCAACAAAAAAGTGAACAGTGTCTGCCCCCCTTTCTGCTTTAGAATAGATAATTGTTTACGGAACTCTTGAAAGAGTAATTTGCAGGAAAAAGTAGATCGATCAGGTGAGGCAATGTTCCTAGGCTGGCTGAGATTTTACGTACATAAAGTGGTTCATATTGGACATGCAGTTGGTACGTACTGTCGCTAACTTGTACATATTACGTCTGAAATTGTAATACTGATGTCATAAAAAAATTTAAAGTCAGAAATTAAAATATTTTAATGAAATTGACTAGGTTATTTTTTTTTAGGGTTGGAAATGCTTTAGCCTATTATTGTTCACTGGGGTCTATTACTGTTCACTTGAGTGGATATGACACGCCCCGATCCCGATGTCCTATAGACATCGGGATGATCACGTGCTGGCCAACACCCGAAGGGTGACGTAAGCCATTCAAACACAAGCAAAACACCAAGAAAAGTTCACACACATGCATAATAAGGCAAAACAAGAGTATGAATAACCATAAAGCAGCAGAAACATAATCATACCAAAATAATATTCAACTGCCAACACTAAAATTAGTAATCTACAATAGGACATGTCCAGAGCATACATCTAATACAGATTTCAGAATAGAATTTGAGATAAGAGAGTGCTATTACATAAGATGTCGAATAGGCAGAAGATAGCACAAGATCACTCGTAGGGAAATGCCTCGTAGCTTAGATCGTAGTCCTCGTTCCTACCTCCTGAAGGGGGCGCAAAACAAAGGTGAGTGGACCAGTTTGATATACATATAAGAAAACAGTTACCAACATAATAAACACTAGTGTCAAATGTCCACATATATCCCTCCAGGCCCTATGCCATCTCCCCGTCCCTGAACATATAGTCAGAGGAAAAATACCTCCAGGCCCTATGCCATCTCCCCGTCCCTGTGCTAAATAGCCAGAGGAAAAACACTTCAGGCCCTATGCCAACTCCACCGTCGCTCGGGATGGATCGGAATCTATCCCTTATCCTGTAGCAGAAATTAGGACCACTAGGTAATATAAATTCGTTTGAATAGAGTTTGACTGTGTTGAACCCCTTTATTGTACTAGGTGCATATATAGGGTGGCTTTTGATTCTTCGCTAGCAGCGTGGGTTTTGATAGCTAAGTACTGTGAGTGGCCCCCTTCTAAAATGCATGTTTTATTAATAGAATGATTATGACGTTACTTATCATAAATGTATGTTCAAAAGACTGTCACAACCCCGCCCGGGTGGGACCACTTCCCAGGCCCGCTCCACCACCCTAGCACGATATTGTCCGCTTTGGGCCCCGACCACGCCCTCACGGTTTTGTTTCTGGGAACTCCCGAGCAACTTCTCAATGGGTCACCCATCATAGAAGTGCTCTAGCCCCCCTCTCGCTTAACTTCGGAGTTCCTACGGAACTCGAAGGCAGTGAGCTCCCAAAAAGCCTCGTGCTAGGTCGGGATGAGAATATACATTTAAGAATCACTCCCTTGGGCGATGTGGGATGTCACAGAATAAATAGGCTGGGTGCTGGTGCAAAGTCTTTATAGGTGGAATTGCTCTAAGTAATCGTAGATATATATGTCTGAAGTCCTGTATTGGATGGAAGTCACAAGGGGATATTCATATTCACACATCTCTAAAATTTCAAATGCTTTTTGTATTTTGCAGGTCATAAAATTGGTAGGGCATAATGTCCTCCAACAAATATACAGACTCAACTGCTACCAAGTTTTTAAGACTGGGACCGAAAACGCAGCCATGTGATCCTTTAATGCTTATGTCTTTTGTCAATCCAAACATAGTTTCCTGCCATATACAATTTCCACACAATCCAGATATTTTTCCACTCTTTATCCTTTAATTGGTTTTTCCAGTTTTTATCATTTCCATCTAGTTGTGAAATTTGAAAGATTTTATTTGGAAATTTTCAGAAATTTGTCTCCGACAATCACAATATGTTTTTCTCTAATAAGTTGCACCGACACGGTGAAAACAATTAACCAAGTCAAAGGATTAAATTATCAGATAAAGGAAAATAGTGTAGAAATTCCCCATATTATTTGTATCTAAGCACATAAATCTCATAATTTTATTTTGAGAGGGGGCCCATCACTACTACTTGAGGCACACGGATTTGTTTGAAGTCCAAAGTTATAACTAATTGAATTTCATTTCTTGAGAAAATCTGTTGTCTTTGATAATTTAATTATATAACAGATTACTTTGCTATTTTTGAGGCACCAAAGCTAGAAGTATAATGAAAAAAATTAAGACAAGAAATGTTGGAATCCCACATCGGTGGGTGGAAAAAAAAATAATGGGGTTAAAATATGATTACCTTCACTTTAACTAATACCGATGCCTTTTGTAGTAAAACCCCACACCTGACTGATTGAACAGGTGGTAAAGTTGATGACAGTATCGGTGTCGTTAGAATAAGTCCCCCGGGCCCGTCGATCTAAAAATTCCAACATAGTATCCGAGTCAAGGTTCGGGCCCATACAAGCCAATGAACTTGTCACCAAGAAGGAAACAAGCCAGGACTCTTAATCTAAAAATTCCAACAAGAGATTGGATCAGGATATAAATTTTATTTCATATTCCAATATATTTTGCTCAAAAGCAGCAGAGCAGTTTGCATTTTATTGACTTAGAGCAGCCTATTGGATGTAAGAGTTAGTGTAGATGACATGTGCTATGCACATGATAGTAGTAGCTTACTCTCTAAGTCAATATATAAGTAGAGTAGAAATGTGCTTTTCCCTCCATGTATTGTGGGTATGTGTGAATACAATTACAGGAGAAGGAAATCGAAATTCTTTGAGATTCATAGCTTCTTTTCTAAATCTTCTTTCTTCTCCGTATGATTTGTGAGCTGCTTTAATCTTCTCAGTGTGTTAAGATGGTATCAGAGCCAACACATAAAACTAATTGGGTTAATTTAAATTCCCATCTCAACAGCATCTGTCGAAAATTTTTGAGTCATCATTTTTGCAAAGTTGGGTTTTTGGTGATGAAATCTTTGTTTGTCTGCTTCATTAATAACTTTCAGCTCAGATCACAGGCAGCTTCAGTACTGACGGCTTCACCTCAACACAGGATGTGAGTCGATTCAGTGGATGATCGACCATAGCCTCTCCTTCATCGTAGCTCAGTGTGTTCCAAAATGAGGATCTTTTTGGACATGAAAGTGGATCACATATTCACTTCTTTAGCGTTCACTCACACACTTGAGCAGGAAGTGAGATGAAGGAAAGTGTCTTCGCTGCAAGATATTGTGATACCACCCATGGGATGATCATATCCAAATTCCTCTTCGGCTTGACTCAACAAATTTTGGAATAAAGGATCATTCAAGTATGATATTGGAATCACAAACCGCTCCTTCTGTCTCTCCCCAACATACACAGCAAAATAGCCTTTTGGGATATCTATGGTCTTTGAAGCTGTCTGTTTTGAATTAGATATAGACCGGACGAGACTCCTCTTCGTACTAACAATTCCAGGCAACCGGAAACCCATCGATTTATGTTCTCAAGGGGATAAAAGAACTAGAAAAGGAATTCGAAGGACTTGGAAAAAAGAGAAAGCTTTGATATATTCTTGGGAAGCTGAAGATTGAGTTGCTAATGCCATTGTGATCTTGATCATGTGTATATATATAGATGAAAGGGTATGCGAAAAAATCTTATGGTACAGGAAATTATTGGTCAAGAGGAACTGCAAATAGAAACGATGAGAGAGACTAGCTTATACCAAATCACATGGCTTTGTCTTGCTGCTCACATAACTCCCTACTCCGACAGATTTTTCGGACAGATTCTTGTGTGGAAGCAGGATTCCCTACCTCCTCCGGATAACAGGCAGCACAAGACACCACTAGATGTGAATTTTGTTCCAATTGAATTATTTATGCCTGTCAGATAAGAGGCATTTTGCTTCAGACATGCTTGTTAATCACTAATCACGAATTACTTTTCTGGTTAGGCCTTGCTAACGACTGGGTAACGCTTTGTTGCATCCACATGTTCTCAAGTAATCAATTGCTTGTACACTGGATGTTAAACAAGTGGGCCAACAGTAGTGCATACGTTATGCCCCATCAAACAAAAGTTTGTGGGATAATTTGCATTTCATTGTAAACATAGAATAAATGCTAACTTGGCAAACAAGAATATGCGGTGCTATAAAAATCTGGCATTGGGCCTGATGTATTAGAAGGGCTGTGACTTTGTCGATTCATCAAATAGTAAAGGAAGTTTAATCTCATTTTGTTTTGCCTCTATGGAATCTAACCAGAAAACCGATCTATTGGAACACTAGAGACAATGAACACTGATGATTGACCATTAGATCAAACACTTTGAACTCAATCTAAGAAACTAAAGCAAAAATCTGCTAAAGTTATCCAAGTAGATTGAACTCTTGTTTTAGCGCAACTCCGTTGCCATGCATGTTTCAGATGATAAATTGAAATTAACCGGCTAAAAATTAGTAATTGAATAATCAGACGCTTACCGTTTACCATTTTGTAGGTTGACCGATCATACAAATCAACTTCCGCCACAAGGATTTTGTTCGACGAGATATTTAAAATTTAGGATCAGCCAAAACACATCGGGTTGTACCTATTCCTGCTCACGTAACTCATCCCTGAATAGATTTCTAATGAACACGGCCAAACTCAATCCTTGTGTACACATAAGATCTTATTAATTTTTGGGATACTTTGGATGCAGTTCCTAATCCATAACATTCTTTGATTAAAACCTTAATAGTATTCAAAGTTTGATCAAGGTCCCTTGACTTTGTACACCTCATTATATTACTATTAATATTTATATTTTTATAGTTTTGACATTAATTGTTTGATATTTTATGAGATTTATAATCCTATAAATTTAAAATCTCTCATTATAATACTATTAGAAACGGTTACAATAAAAAAATTGGTACATTTCATATATAACAAAGTGGTACATTAATAAAGAAGAATGGGTACATTATAAATAAATTAGAGTACAGATAAAAGATTAAAAATTATGAGTACAAATGAATTTTTTAAAATATAGGCGCTAAAAGAAATTAATACATGGGTACAAAATAAAACTAAACAGAAAATACTAAAAATTATAAAAAAAAAGTTGCAAATTAAAAGTGGGTACAAACTAAAAATATAAATATATGATACAATGTTTAGGCATAAAACATAAATATACCATATGTAATTTTTCTATCATTGATTAAATATACAATGTCACGTGACGGTACACATGGGTACAAACACAAATAAAACATTTAAAAATATGGGCACAAAAAGAAACTAATATATGGGTACAAATTAAAAATGAAAAGAAAATTGGTACAAATTAAAAAATATTTACAAATTAAAAATAGGTACAAACTAAAAATAAAAATATACGATAAAAAAATTTAGCCATAAATATAAATATACTAATTGTAACATTTTTAACACTAAAGGAATATGTTTGAAAATAAAAATATTTTATTATTCAAATAATTAATGATATTAATACCCAAGGACCTTGATCAAAAATTCAAAATGAATAGGATTT
The DNA here is from genome assembly GCA_963580275.1 of Crataegus laevigata. Taxonomy (NCBI): domain Eukaryota; kingdom Viridiplantae; phylum Streptophyta; class Magnoliopsida; order Rosales; family Rosaceae; genus Crataegus; species Crataegus laevigata. Next base: position 10,233,139 of record OY756941.1, read on the forward strand.
TAATAAATAGAGTAACAAAAGGAAGGATGTGAACCTAATTTGAAGAGTGGATACTTTTTTAAAAGCAGTATGTAATATACGTACATATCTAAATCCCGTTTGATAACAAGATTATTGTTGTCTTAAGAGTCCTTATCTGTTCCAGTCAAGAAATTATGGACACATATGTCTGAAGCATGTCCTCTACTGTATTAAAAGAAAGTAAGTCGGTCAAACGAAGTAGTAGCTTTTCCTGTCCACTTATCTATCTAAATATTTTGAAGTGGGGTTCCATGTTTGTAGGTTGTCATAAAACTGGTTGTGGCCAAAATGTTCACCAACAAATTATACAGACTCAAAAGCTACCAAGTTCTTGAGATTGAGATGGAAGACAACGCCATCTGATCCTTCAGATATTTTTGTCACTTGCCAACCCTAACATATATTTTTCCATACATTTTTTCTACATTGCAGATATTTCCGAAATTCCTAAATACACCCTTTCGAGTTTCGTCTGTATATGTACGTACATACACATACACTCGCATAATATCCCAAAACAAGTCATCACAATCTGTACTAAAACTTTCCTCTAGTTATTCTGAAGTAATAACATACACGACTAAATATGGCTATCAGGTTTGTTATACTAATGCATTGCTTTGGAATTGCTTTTGTTAATATTATTATTTGTCGTCATTCATCAATACTTCAATCTGGTGATATTTCTCCTCTCTTGAAAGTGAGAGGTCTTATGTTCGAATCTCATGAATAACGAATTCGATACCAAATTATGTTGCCAATTGTGTGGTTTAGCCGAACTCCCCTTCCTCTTAGTATAAAAATATCAATGTACTAAATATATATATATATATATATAATTATTTGTCAAAGAGATAAAAGATGGTACCTGCTCCAAGAAAAACTACTCATGAACGTAATCACATAATGAAAAAGAGTGAAAAATGAAATGGAGGACAGGAGTTGACGGGAAGATAATAGAGGGAAGGTTTTGTTTTATTTTATTTTTAAGTTTTTAAATTATTTTGAAGAGTGAAACAATTTAATTATTCTCACATGTTGTGTACATACTTTCCTTTAAATTTAGACGATAAGGAGGAAATCAGCTAAAAATGAGTTTGAGTCCTTAATTTTTTAAAACAAAAGTTTAGCGAAAAAGTCAAAAGCTAATACCGTGTTTGGATGAGAAAATTTAAATCACTAAGATTACATCCAACCCTGGGCTAAAAGTCAAAATACCTCACATATGCCCCTCCAAATACAACCCAACCCAAGCCAAATCATTGGGCTAATTGTCAAATGCAAAACCAAGGCCAATTACCCCCCAAGATTTAGCCCACAAATGCGTGGACTCGCCCAAAAATACCCCAATGTTAGCCCGTTCACTCGCCCCATGTGGCCCACTCACCTTCAGTACCTGACAAGAAGGGCTCACTGTCAGGGCCGTTGTTGGCCACAACCCAGAGCCGAACGACTCTTTTCCACATCCAACGACTGGCATTTTTGGACCGTTGGTTGATCCAACGGTCTAGATTCAAATTTTGTTTTTTTTAAATGTTATGTTAAAATACATTGAATCCAACGGTTGGGATCAAATATAATCAAATCTAATGGTAAAAAAGATCTAACTACCCAAATTTAAATCCAACGGCTAAAATAATTAAAAATTTTATTTAACTCAAAATTCACCAAAAAACTCTATAAATACCTATGTATTATTTCAAACACCCACAAAAAAAAAAAACTCAATTTTCTCCTACAATTCTTTCAATTTTTCTTTCTACCATTTCCAAATTGTTGAACATGGCAAGAAAGCATAGTAGAGGTTGTAATTGGACCTGTGAAGAAGATGTTGCTTTATGCTTGGCATGGGTTTCTGTTAGCAAAGATGGTGCAGTTTGCATGAATCAAAATAAAAAGGTTTTGTGGGATAAAATCATTGAAAAGTTTCATGAAAACTGCAATGGCGGCAGGAGGGACAGTGGTGGTGTTTACGATCGGTGGAAGACTATCAACAAAGCATGCACTTTATGGATGGGAAGCTTGGAGAGAGCCGTAGTTGGCATGGCTAGTGGAAGGAGCGCCACTGAAATTATGAGTTTTTTCTTGATATTTTATTTGTCATGTACATAATATTATTTTGCAACTAATTGTTTTTTTTAATGTATTTTTTGCATAGTGGAAAGAGTGCCACAGAAACTCGTAGCGCCCGCCAAGAAGAAGCGGCCTGAATGCGTTTGCAAATGAAGGAAGAAGAGGATAGGGAGCAAGATAGGCTTGAAATTAATTTCATGATGGAGGACCTCAACAAATACACTCTAGAGGGGAAGAAGTTCTTATGTGGTAAACAAAAGGAAATTTTGCAAAAGCATGCCGCAAGGAGTATATTTCAAGATGATGAATCATCTCAACCCTATATCCCAAGTCCACTACCAAGTCCATCACCAAGTCAAGATGGTGGATATCATTATTAAGTTTATGTAGTGTACGAATTATTGATTGTATTAAGTTTATGTGGTTTATTAATTCTCGTTTGTATTAAGTTTATGTACTTTATTAATTGTCGTGTGTATTAATTTTATGGCTTATTAATTATTGTTTCTATTAATCTAGATGCCTTCAACAATTATTGTACTTATTATTCCTTTTACTTGATGTAGAATAGATGCCTTCAATAATTCAACCTCCATTCAATAATTTATCCAACGTACTAGACAAAATACTTTGCACAAGAAGATACTTAAATTTATTACTAGAAAATACCAGCATAGTACACTTAAAATTATTACATAAATGCTCAACCAACATCATCAACGTTCACCTTCTCGGCGCCATACATGCTCAACAAAATCCTTGCGGAATGTGTCATACCTTGAGGAGCTTGAATTCTATTTAAACGTTTCATATACTCACTCAATATGACCATATCCTGTCGGGTCTCATATGTGGTTGCAGCGAGATATTCAACATCTCTTGCAATAGCTCTTGCATGTGTTGGTTGGTTATCATCCACATCTTCGTCTAAATCTTCTTCAATTTCGATGTACTCATCTTTCACAATATGTTGTGCAAAATTATACACGTGATCATGATTGAATGGAGGTCTTCGGTATGCCAAAGTCATGCAGGCCCTCTAACAATAGCCCATCGAGCTTGTAGGATCCCGATTGCTCTCTCCACATCCTTCCTATAAGATTCTTGCCTTTATGAAAATAATTTCTTCTTTGCACTATCGGGATGAGAAAAACTTTTGACAAAGGTAGACCAACTAGGATAAATACCATCAGTTAGGTAGTAACCTAACTCATACCTATTACAATTTACCTTGTACCAAAATTTTGATGCCCATCCATTCACAACATCATCGAACAGAGGAAAAGACGAAAGAACGTTGATATCGTTGTTTGATCCAGGAATGCCGAAGAATGTATGCCAAATCCATGTGTCGTAAGACGCCACTTGAATTGGCCAGCCCAAACAGTAGGACAATTCTTCCACTCCCAATGCATACAATCGAGACTTCCTATCATGCCAGGGAAGCGTTTTTTGTTTGCCTTGTGTAGAAGCCTTTTCAAGTCTCCATATATGGCTTAAATTGCTTGACAGAAGTGCTTCAGGTTCTCAATAGCAGTAGTCTCGGCAAGTCGGCAATACTCGTCAGTTGAGTTTGCAGAGCATCCGAAATGCAGATGTGAGCTTCTGATGAGGTGATAGACTTTGTCAGCCTTCAGCATTTATCTTCCTTGACAACTACATTCAAGATGCTTTCAAAAAACTCTCTCCTCATTTGGAACCGCCTCCGAAAATCATGAGCAGGGAATCTCGGAAGCTCGATGAAATAATCTTTCATCATTCGGTCATGACACTCTTCTCTATTATGCTACACAAATGAACGCCCCATGACAGAACCACGATAGCTAGATTCGGCATGGTGCTCATATTGCATAAACAAGTTTGCAAGTTCAGCTTATGCGTTCATCATTTATGCATCCTTAATGTCAAGCCTTGCTTGGTATTGTGTCATTTGCATTGCCCTGCTACGTCTTCTTCTATCACCCATTGATGAAATATTGAGGATTTTTAGGAAACAAAAACACTTTGAAAGTTGAAAGATTGGTGAATATAGAGGATGATTGAAGTTTGAAAGATTGTGTGATCAACTGATATTGGACCTATGTTTATATAGAGGATGATTGATGAAAGTTGAACCGTTGGTGAAAGTTGAACCGTTGGTGAAAGTTGAAAGTTTGGTGAAAGTTGAAAGGTTTGTAAAAGTTGAAAGATTGGTAAAAGTAGGAGGATTACTTTGTGGAAAGATTTAGTGATTTTTCAATATTTATCAAAATTTAAATATTTTTAGATAAAAATGTTCATAAAATTAATTTATGATAATTTTTTTTAAAGTTAATTCATGAAAAAAAATTAGCCTAAGTTAATTCTTCAATAATTCTAGGCTTAAATTTTAGGTTAGAAGAGTTGGAGCAGAAAAATTGTTTCTGGTCTAAAAGCTAATTTTTTTGGGCTAAAAATTTTGGCTTTTAGCCAAAAGATTGAAGATGGTCTAAGGAATTCTAAAATGACGAAATTGTAAATTACTGAATTATATTTTTAAAACTTGTGAATATTTTTACTTAATTAATCTAAAAAACAATGAAATTTAAATACTGTACGTCGTGATAGTGGTGGGGGTTGGTAGGTCGGGTTGACATGTGGAAGGTACCTTCCTTGATCTCACCTCTACTTCAGTGTATAAGCAGTGGGCTGCAAACATATATTTACGGCACAGTTTTACACCAGTTGCTGAAGATGTATAACAACAGCTTGCTAACTCGGATAAATTTTTGGATGCAAATATCTCATCTTCTGAGATCTTCTGTTGGAAGAGGCTTTTGATAACTTCATGGGCTACAATTCCCAATCGCTCGAGAGCTGATGATAAAAATGGCTATAGCCCGGTGGACATAATTTAAATGACACCAAGCCTAGCATGTCATATGAAGTTGAACAGATCAAGAATGTTTATTAAAATCCTTTGTACTCATTACTTGTTCTGCAAAGATAATTGATAATATACTGTATTTCTTCTCTCGTTCATTTTCACTTTCTTATTATTTTGTACTGACCGAGCAATATCACTAATGCTACTTACTAACCAGGGCACATTTTCACTTGGACACCGAATTGAGTTGTGTTAGTCGACACCTATGATGAAGCATAATGTGTAATGCTGTGGAAAAATATGAATAAATTAAAGGGTAATGCTAGGAGACCAAATTTTGTAAACCAAATGATGTGGACGTTGAAGATTGGATTATTACTTGTGTTGATTAACGTGCTTATTTCTTATTGGTGACACATCATTTGGTTTGCAAATTTGGTTTGAAAATTTGGTCTCCTTAGCATTACACTCAATTAAAACCTAAAGTGACATTTACAAGAACAGGCATATGAGTGAGATTGAACCCATTTCACACATGATGTTATAGCATAAAAAATTTGTAGTAAAAGTAAAACAACAATTATACCATCAAGAGTAACATCCTACATGTCAGCGTCTGCTAGAAGTCCTCGTTGACAGAAGAGTACTACCACTAAGTCCTGGAGAGGCGAAAAACAAAGGTGACTGGGCCGAAAGGTGAAGTTTCATAAAACCGTTGTTTTCATAAAAAATGAGACCCCTCGTTGTAAAACAAGTATTAGTCTCCAACATATCATACTACATATAGTATGAAAACAATTACCATAAAAGTAATATTTTTAGAATGCGGTAAATCACAATATCTCGAATATAAAAACATAAAATATCATACGTTCATCGACAGATGCTACACACGAGCTCATGAGAGAGGTATTCTGACATGAGACATGATTGGGTATAATAGTAATTAATGGTCTAGTACTACAATCATGTGAGGATTGGCACTATGTGCATCACAATTGAGTCCTAATTGCCTATTGCAATCTAGGACATCACTGGCACCTACAATGAATCCAAGGGGAGCGTCAAGTGAACATACATGTGAAGACTGGCCCTGGCGCGAGATGAGGACAACACTAGTATAGGCAATGTATGATGAGTAGATAAAATATGTATAATCATGCCATGATAATTTCACAATCCTCTTCTCTATGGGGTTCATTCACTCATCAACATTTTCCTCTCGCACCTTAGAAAAAAACAAGATATCTATTTATAGTTTTTGTGTGGCACAAGTTGAAGTGTGAGTTACCTATTCTGAATAATAATAGTCGTTGAGTTATTAGTGATGGAAAGTCAATTTCCTTTTGGTTCGACAAATGGTTGGATAACCCGATTATTGTCCCTTCATTATCTTCGTTCATTTGTAGAATACAATAGCAAGAAACGACACCACGCTCAACAAATAATGGATACATGAACGAACAAAAGCAAGAAGTATGTAAGGAATGTTTTTGTACATTGTAAAGAAGCTGAGAATATTGCTAAAGTCTCCATTTACATGCATAATCCGATTTGAGGAGACAATAATTCTCCCTCCTCAATCGGAAAAAAAAAAGTGTAAATATTCCATTGCACAAAATTGTGAGAGTCACAGAGTCCATGTAATTGTTCTCCATTATCCAATCTCATAATGCTTTCAAGCAAGAAATAAGATCAAGGAAGGCATCTTGTCTGCAGGGAATTGTTAGACCGCCCATTGGGTGATCAAATCCGAATTCTTCTTCAGCCACACTTAGTAAGTCTGGAAATGCAGGCTGGTTGAGGAATGATATAGGAACAACAAACCGCTGCTTCTCACTCTCGCCAACATAAACTGGAAAATAACCTTTTGGGACATCAGCTAAATTGTTGGAAGCTCCTTGACTTGAATTTGAAAGAGAACGCTGAAGAAGTTTCTTGGCAGGAATTACAGCTGGAAGACGGAACCCCATTGTTGTAAATCGTGATAGTAAAGACTAGTAGTCGAGTTTATAAAAACTTGAAAAGAAGATCACAAGGAGTTTGTGGAACAACTATACTTGAGAAGTTGTAGATTTATTATTTGATGGTCATTAACCAATGCATTCATATGGTATTTATAGTTGACAAGCCTTGTAGAATATCCTCCACTGAATAAAATATATGGTGAAGACACCGGATGGGGTATAGAAGGGAACAAAAGCTCATGGGGGATCACATGGTTTTGTCTTCCCATCAAGCCTTTGAGCAAAATATGTGGATCAAATTTACTATTTCTCTTTCCATCACATATTTTTGTTTGTTAGGCTGATATGAAGTGTCAATCACTACCTAGTACCATCATGGTCCCTCAGTGATCACCACTCAGAGAAAAGTTGATGAATTTGAAGACAGAGGCATGTGAACTTGCAAATGCTTTTGTCTTTAGAATTATTATTTTTTTCAATCCCATTCAATTTTCTGCAGACCACTCACTCAAACTTTCTTATAACATTATGTTGATTGTTAGGATTACAACTGATCTTGCCGGCGTACCTTCCGAACATGAGTAGGACATTGTGTTTCATTTTAGTTTAAATACGTTTTCAGTTTGTGCAGTTATTTAGAGATGTAGCTGTAGGGTATTGTGATTCTTCATTTCTGCTCATATATTTTTCTTGATTAATTGGAAAGACAAGTCCATGTGATTTTCCATGAGAAAATGACTATAACTTGGCTCCGCCACGTTCCTTCACCAATCGTATTTTTTTTCCGTAAACGATGTCCTTGAAAAATTGGAAGTCATGGCCATGTCAACATTTAAATGCTTGAGCAGCTGGGTCACTTGACAATCCGCATTCAATTGCCTCCAGACCACTCTGTCCAACTTGTACAGATTACTTTGTAGCCTCACATTTTATAGGCCTTCAATTAAGAGAGGTAGGACATTGGGTTGCTTTCGTTCAGTCATCGACTCGTGAAATATTGTTGATAACTTGTAGACAAGTCCATGTGATTTTCTATGAGCAAACTATCTCTCTCACTTGGGTCCATCTCAGTGCTTCATCACCAATCATTTTAGGTAACTGATGGCTTGCAGCGTACCGCTTTGGCTATATATGCATACATCATTTAAGGTTCAGGAGCAAACCAATACAAGTCTTCAACTCCCAAGCATTCCTTTTTACAGAGAAATTTTAAAACCATGGGGTTCCGATTGCCTGGTATTTTACATGCCAAGAAAAGTCAAGTTTCTTCAAAGTCATTGGCTGTTCCAAAAGGCTATCTTGCCATCTACGTTGGGGAGAGCCAGAATAAGCGGTTTATTATTCCAGTGTCCTACTTGAACCAACCTTCATTCCAAGATCTGTTAAGCCTATCTGAAGATGAATTTGGTTATGATCATCCAATGGGTGGTATCACAATCCCCTGCAGTGAAGACACCTTCCTTGGTCTCACCTCAGCTTTGGTGTATAAGTAGAGGCTAGCTACGTATATGTCGACACGATTTTGACACCAACAGCTGTAAAAGCACTTGGCAATTTTAATCTCTTTCTGGCTCACTTAAAGGAGGTTCAATTGATTGATAATCCAATGAATGATCACGATGGAAGAGGACATCAACGTCAAACCGCTTATGAGCTGAGAGGAAAATGGCCAGCCTAGCGGACATAAACTCACTGACACAATTTTTCAAGAATAGTTATTGTCAACTGAATGTTCATAGTTGTCCTCCAAGGAAAACTGAGAATAGAATATTTCATTACAATACAACATTTTTACAGTTTCATTATTTACCTTTCATTTTATTCTCTATCCTCTTCAATCAAGTTATGAACAGACGATAAATTTATACACAAGGGACTGATTACAGGAATATTGACAGATGGAGTAATGCAAGTAAACATCATAGGCAGATTTAAAAACATGTTAAGAATGGACTATTGTACGGATAAAATTTTAAATAGAACAAGCATTGGATGCACCCAGAATAGCACTAATCCATGCTGAAATTACCATCAAAATACCAATGGGTGTATTGAATATGCCCCAAATTAAATAGCACTAGTCCATGCTTAAATTCTCACAAAAATATCAGTGCGAACATTTTAATACATTCTATTTCATAGAAAGCTTCGTTTGGTTAACATTAAAAACCTATTCAGCCAAATCCCCAAAGACATGTGCCAAAGTTTTTAACCATGCTAGGCTCTAAGATATCCAAATCTTGATATCATTATATTACTTACTAGCCTGGTCAAAAAGTTTCAACTATACAGATATTAGCAAAGCAAAGACATAGTCTCAAGCAGGTTCTTGACTGCAAGATCAGCCTAGCTACTTAATTTTTGCCCGTGTCAAGAACTTCAACTCTTACCTTCCCCAAATTTGATCTGATTACTCGAATAAATGGTACCTTTACATACGAATGTTCTAACTTGATTTTGTGTGTTGACAGCGGAATCTGTACGTATTAATTTTTTTTTTTTATTTGGCCGCAAAGTCCTTCCCACTCCAGCATTGCTATCATGGGAAGAGACTTTGAGGAGAATTTATTGGTAAACAAGAAAAATACAATATGTCAAGGGGGACATAAGGCCAAACCCAAACCATTAAAGAATTCATAATAACAATTCAAAACCTCTTTCAGCAAAACCTATAACAAAGAAGCTTAGAAAGGTTGTGAGAATAAGCAGCTGTAGCACAAGGAGGGCATGAGTCCCACCATTGGATACCGGGGTGATCAACACCATAATTGGCCAAACAATCAGCAACTTGATTACCCTCTCTAAAAATATAAGAAATCTGAACCTGCATGAAGGATAGTAAAACGTTATGCCAACTGACCAAAAGCCTCCATGGAATAGATGTCAAGGAAGGTGAGGATGAAGAAAGAAGATGAACAACTAGTGAAGAGTCACATTCAATCCATCCCTTTATGGGAGCTATAGGTCTTTGGCTAGCTAATTCAGCACTCACTTGTGTTAAATCTCTCATGGACAATGGAATCACATGATTGGTGATTAAACCAAAAGAACAAGGGACCGAAGCAGTTTGGAAGCTCCTGAGTCAATGTCCATCTTATTAAATAAGCACCATGTCCACTGTCAGCAGTTGTATAGAAGTAACTAAAACTAACTGACAATATATCCCACCTTTAAGACAATCCCCTAGCTAATTAGATAGATCACAGACATGCTTATTGAAGGTTCAACGTTTCTTTCATTCTTCTGTTTTGTATGATGACTCTTATACATCTACATCAAATATTAATAAAAAGTTGGAGTCGTAATTGGATATATGAAGAACAATATAACTCATACTTTTGAGAGTTACTAACTAACCCTAGACAGATTATGTAATTCGGAAATCATGGCATTTTCTTTGTCAACTTTAGCTGCCTAGTTGCAGCATGGCTGCTGTTTTTTCCTTGACTGAAGAGTGTAAATCACTCCTTACTTGTGGTCGGTTTCCTCCAATTGAGGAGTATGGCCAATCACTAGTATTTGGTGTAATTTCCTTCAATTAAGGAGTATGGTCGGTCTCTAGGTTTTAGTCAAAGGATAGTTGATTATAACTAGTCCTTCTTCTCATATATATGTGTATCCTTGTACATTCAATACACATGAAGTATACAAGAAAACTTAAACCAAATTGCAACATGGTATCAGAGCAATGTCATCCTTGACCTGTCTCTGCCCATTTTTTTCCGCTATTGTTCATCTTCAAGCTCCAGTTATGGTTGAAGAAAGCTCAGTAAACCTTGGAGGAGAAAACTCACAAAGTTCTCCCTCTTTTGTTCCAGATATTGAGATAAATGCGAATCAGCATTTATGCTCCATTTTGTTGAATGATTTCAACTATCTCCCATGGTCTAGAGCAATGTCTCTTGCACTCGGTGAAAGAGGATATCAATAGAGGAGTTGAAGCACCTGAGCATTCGACCCAAGCATACGAAGCATGGTTATGCAAAGACCAACTGGTCATGTCCCTTTTACTCAACAACATGGAGAAGCATGTAGCTGAGATATTTAGCTACTCAGAATCCTCACAAGATTTATGGAAGTATGTGAAGGACATGTATGGGAACCAGAATAATTATGCTCGTGTGTTCCAGCTGAAGAAGGATATTGCATGTATTCAACAAGACAGAAGGACCTTTGTTCAACACCTTGGTAGCCTGAAAACCATGTGGACTAAGCTGGATGTATATCTTCTTCATACCACTGATCCATCTATTTTCCTTAAACGTGTTGAGGAAGATAAGATATATTAGTTGCTAGTAAGCTTAAGCTCTGAGTGTGAAGATCTTAGAAGCCACATTCTAATGAGCATGGAGCTGCCATCGTTTCAAAATGTTTGTGCTACTGTGCAATGTGAAGAAGCAAGAAAAAGGGTGATGAACCAAGAGTCAAGCCACAAACTACCCGAAACTCGAGGGCATGCCGCGAACTATAGGCAAACTAATAGCAAGGCATACAAGGTGAGGAATCCATACCTAAAGTGCAAGCACTACAATGCTACATGGCATGTGGAAGAAAAGTGTTGAGAACTACATTCAGAGCTGAAACCTAAGTTCAATAAGAATAGGCCATTCACTTCCCGAGCATCATAGACAACCCCTGCAAAGCACAACATACTACAAACCATGCCTCGAGCTTACTTAACCATGGTTCAGTAGACTTCACGGCAAACCCCTTGTCTCTTATCAATGAATTTCCAATGTATCTTCAAAGCAAAGGGCATAGAGAGGTTGTACCAACTTGTAAGGTCGAGAGTGACAATCACACTACACTTCTTGGCCAGTTTACTGGGTTCCTTGCTGACCAAGTTCATATTCATCTTGATAAAGCTACAGGTATCTTAAACTCTTTCTCCACTGCACTTCAAACTAGTATTGAACTTGATTGTTGGATAATTGACTTAGGTGCCACTGATCACATGGCAAATAAAGTCTCAAACTTGCATGATTTTCATCCTTTTCCAAAACCTTCTCAAGTGTTAGTTGCAAATGGAAAAAGTGTCTCGGTGATGGGTAAAGGAAAAATAAATTTGATGTCAAAAAATATTGAGTCTAGTGCTCTATATGTTCCATCTTTTCCTTTCAAATTACTTTCCATAAGGCAACTTACTTCCACTCTAAAATGCACTACCATTTTCTCACCAACTAATTTGATTTTTCAGGATTGTATCACAAAGAAGATGAATGGTGAAGGTTTTTTTTTCTTCTAAATGACCTATATTATTTTTGCAAGAAGTCCCATCTACCTAAAGCTCTTCAAGGAAACTCAAGTAAACCCCAAGATCAACAACTTTGGCATCAAGGACTAGCTCATCCATCCAAAATTGTTTTGTCAAAACTATTTCCCATGTTTTGTCACCCATCCTTTAAGTGTGATACCTGCGATTTTTCCAAATTTGCTAGGCTTCGTTTTGGTTCTTCATTGTCCAAGTCTAGTACACCATTTTAAATGGTACACACTGATGTATGGGGTGCAACTTTTGAATCAATAGAGGGTTACAAGTATTTTGTCATATTTATGGATGACTACACTCGAATTACTTTTCTTTATCTCATGAAATCTAAAAATGAGGTTTCAACTATTTTTAAAGATTTTCTTAAGTTGGCGGTAACACAATTTCACTCAACTAATAAAACCTTGAGATTAGACTATGGCACTAAGTTCTTGTCCAATATCATGACTCAATATTTGAGTTCACAAGGAATTATTCACCAAACAAGTTGTGTGGGAACCCCATAACAAAATGGGACAGCTGAGAGGAAGAATAGAGACCTACTTAAGAAGCCTCGGGCACTCATGTTGCATATGAATGTACCTAACAAGTTTTGGTCATGTGCAATCCTTACAACCACCTATTTGATCAATAGACTTCCCAATCGAGTTCTAGGTTTCAAATCACCATATGAAACCCTTAAAAATAGACCAATAAATCTGTCACACTTGAAAGTTTTCGGTTGCACTTGTTTTGTACATGTGCAAACTCAACATTGTGACAAATTGGATACTAGGGCTATGAAATGTGTGTTCATGGGATACTTCTCCACTCAAAAGGGATATAAATGTTTTAATCCTATCACTAACAAGTGTGTTGTATCTAGAGATGTTCACTTTGAGGAAGAAACTCCATTCTTTAAAAGGGATCCTACTTCATGTGAGATGAAGCTTCTATATGATTTGTTTCCATTGCCTATATACACTGAGCCCTTGATTCATGATGATTCCTTAAAAGGTAGTGGCAGTCATAAGGAAACATCTCAATTTAACTCACAAGAAAATGATGATCTTGAGGCTACATCTCAATCCTTCACTCACCAACCTACTCAATATGTTAGCAGGAATCCACCTCAAGAAAGGAAGGCCCCTACCAAGTCTGTAGACTATCTTACTAAGAGAAAAAAAAAATCTCAACCTAAAAATGATTCAGGATGTTATGCTTCTTAGGGATGGACATGGAATAATATTCCAAATTAAAATTAGCAAGACTTCACTCATATCACTTGTGACTTGTTATTACCATTTGAACCTATTTCTGGGGATCTCCAGTCTATAGGTTGGGTTGCTATCACAAATGACTCAATTTTCTATGGGCTTTAGTCCCATCCCTTTCGAGCTTTTCCAAACATTTTCTCGTGCTAGTCCTTTCGTTAAAGGATCAACCAAATTTTCTTCAAATCGTATATGATCCACTCTTACAACTCTATTAGAGAGATAATCTCTTACAGTGCTATGCTTACGATGTATTTGTCGCATTTTCCCATTATAATAATGGTTTTGCACTTTTGCTATTGCTGTTGTGCTATCACAATGGATCAAAACTACTGGAATCGATTTCTCCCATAAAGGGATATCTGAGAATAGGTTTCTCAACCATCCTGTTTCTTCGCTTGTCGTAGCTAGGTAGTGAGATTGACCTAAACAAAACCCATGTTCAGACCTAGTTATTTTCAAACCAAGTATTACGCTAGCTTCACCCAAGTCTTTCATATCAAAATTAGCACATAACAAAGATTTGACATTATTCACAACATGAATATTCGAACCAAAAATCAGCAAATCATCCACATATAGGCATATTATAGTGCATATATTACTTTCAGACTTATAATAGATGCATTTGTCACTTTCATTTATTTTAAAACCATTTGAAATAACCAAACTATCGAATTTTGCATGCCATTGTTTAGGAGAATGTTTCAATCCATAAAGTGACTTATCTAACTTGCAAATTTTATTTTCTTGTCCTGGAAAACTAAAACCCTCTGGTTGATCCATATATATTTCTTCCTCTAATTCACCATTTAAGAAAGCTGTTTTAACATCCATTTAGTGCACAACAAGATCATGAATAGAAGCTAAAGCAAACAATACAGGAATAGATGTTATTTTAGTCACAGGTGAATAAGTATCAAAGAAATCAATATTTTCTCTTGGTCCATAGCCTTTGGCAACAAGTCGGGCTTTAAAATTTTTAACTGAATTGTCAGGTTTTAATTTTCTTTTAAGAATCCATTTGTAACCTATTGTTTTGCAACAGGTGGAAGATCCATCAAATGACAAGTTTGATTTGACTCCAGGGAGTCCATTTCATCATTTATAGCTTCCTGCCACAAATCTGCATGTAAAGAAGTTAAGCTTCTTGAATTGTATTAGGATCATCTTATAAGTTATATACATGAAAATCAGGCCCAAAATCTTTAGCTATTCGAGCTCTTTTACTTTTCCTAGATTCTAATGCAGATTCACTATGTTTTACAAAAGTAGGTTCATAAATTTTAGAAGAATTAGAACCCCCACTATTTTGAAGATTAAAAGGAAATTTATTCTCATAAAAATTAGCATCAAGTGACTCAATTATGACATGGTTTTTCAAATCATGAAATCTATATGCTTTGCTATTACATGCATAACCAGTAAAAAAGCATTCAAATGCTTTGCTAGCCAATTTCGATCTTTTTGGATTAGGTTTATGAACATAAGCTAAACAACCCAAAGTTCTGAAATAAAATACATTTGGTTTCTTATTTTTCCAAATTTCATGAGGAGAAATATTCGTTTTTGAATAAGGAATTCTATTTAACACATAACATACAGTCAACACAATTTCACCCCACCAAAAAGCAGCTCCAGAACTAAGTAAAGTAGCAACAGTCAATTCACAAAGAGTTTGATTTTTTTCTTTCAACTTTACCATTCATTTCAGGAAAATAAGGAGTAGCAGTTTCATGAATAATTCCATGAGACTTAAACAAATTAACAAATTCAGTGGATTCATATTCTTGTCCTCTATCACTACGAAATCTTTTAATCTTACGATTAAATTGGTTTTCAACTTCAGTCAAGAAAGTTTTGAACATGTCAATAGCTTCACTTTTATTTTTCATAAGATAGACAAAACAGTAATTTGAACAATCATCAATAAAGGTAATAAAATAACGTTTTCCATTTCTAGTTAACACTCTATCAAATTCGCATATATCGGAATGTGGTGTCGTGAATAAGCAAACACACAAATTAAACCCTCTTGTTGACAATTGTAGTATATATGCAAGTAGGGATCGTTCTAAACCGGGGATTAGGACGGATTGCTAATCTATATAAAATAAACTTAGAAACACTAAATAAAACTTTAAAAACACAAATCTAAAATCAAAACACTTCACTAGATTCAAATGATTCCAACTAAACTAGAATAACTCAAAATAAAACTAACAAATAAACTAAAACAGATTCTAGGGTTGTTTTAGGACGTGAATTGAATTTAAACGATTCAAATTATGAAAATTAACCAACTCTAAACTAAATTACCTCAAAGAACTCAAAAGAAATCAAATAAAGTAGATTCAAATCAAAGGACATAAATTGTAAAAGGGGGATTGGGTTTTGATGAGAATAACTTGAAAATAAACAAATTATGAACTAGACAAATTTAGACACAAAATATGGTTGTTTGAATGGATGATGGATTAGCTAGAGGGTTCTCCTCCACACATGATACACTTGTACATAAACCCAATTTTTAGTTGTACATAAACCATTTACTAGTTCTCTTTTAATCGATTAAAACATCATTTTGAATGTAATAACATGCCTTAAAGAATTCCCTCAATTCCTTACTAGATATGCACTCATTTTCACTCAGATTTTTAAACTACACTCCCTACACTAGGTATATGTGAGAAGATTGATGTCCACATGAAAACTAAAACTCACATATGTTTTAACAAAGAAAGCACTTTTCTGGAGTTATCGGTGAATATATGAATATGATCTCATGAAAGGAATGCTACTACTTAGATGCAAGAACTAGTGACACCATATGCTCATACCAATCCCAAACTCCACATATTGAACACATAACACTCAAGATAGAAGTGTAAGGGATGTAACGGGGCTAAAGGTGTTTGGTTAACAAAGAACGGATATGGAAAACAAAGGTTCTTAAAGACATAGTGAGCAAAGCAATGAAATCAACTCAGAATTCACTTTTGAATGCAAACTCAAATTTTGAACAAAACGGGGAGAACTCACACATTTTAGGTGATGATTTGGACCATTCCTTCAACAATCAATACTTTCAAACTCATTCTTTCTTCTTTTCTTTTCTATTTTTCTCTTCATATGTTTTTCACATATTTTTCTTTTCTTTTGTAACCCAAAACGTACAAATGAGCTCAAAAACAACCATTCCCTCCCCCACACTTGTTTTCTTGCATAATGTAGATCAAAAGGAATTCATTTTATGTTATGCTTACTAGCCTTTAAGAACAAGGGTATGGAAAGTCCTAAACTAGGCTAGGTAAGGTTATTGTGGGTTAACAAAGAATATAGGCTAAACAAGGCTCAAACGGGGTTTAATCTTCAAAACAAATAATAATGGAGGGCACGGCTATTTGGCTATGGTGGAGAATACACCACTTCATCTTGATATGTGCTATGCAATTCAATGTCATGCTTTGAATGAAACAGATACAAGTTCTAGCATTTAGTTCTATCAAAATGCATTCTAAATAGCAACCAAGCAAAGAATAATGAGATCATGCAACGACTTTAGAAAACAAGAACTCACAGATTATAACTCTCCAAAGAAAGTAAAGGCTCGAGTCTCACAAGGATGTAGCGTTATATGAGTTCCTTCCTTCAAGCATGTTATGAAAACTTATTTTATCCACTTTGTAATCAAAGGTGAGTTCATAAACAACAACTACAACTAAGCATAGGACAAGAGCATATCAAACTTCAATCCATGCTTGTAACTTCCTTTAACAGTTATGCAATTAAAAATCGAATCCTCGTCATTGTGTTGGAAGGTACCTAAGACACAAATACACCAAAATGACTCTAAAACAACTCTTTTTGGTATTTTTCAAAACTTTTTCAAATTTTTATGTCATTTTCGTATGATTACCTCAAAACACAATAAAACACACCAAAACAGCTTAAAAACACTTAGAAATAGTGAGAAACAACTTAGCTTCATGTGGTAGATGATCCTTGGTCGTGCTTGTTGATTTTCCACAGCTTTGATCTTGAACTGGATGGGACTTTCCACAGCTTTCATCTTGAACTGGATGGGACTTTTTACTTGCAAGTGATCCTTAGCTTAGTTGAGGATGAATCAGCACGTTGTCTCCACATGCTTCAAGTAATCAGGTCTCCATGCAGGTGTGGCATCTTCTCGAGTTCTTGAACTGGGCTGGAGGGGCTCGAAGATAAGTACTCGAGAGCAAGACTAGGTAAGCAATCAGGATCTCTCTTTCTCCCTGTTCTTCAGATAAAGATGAGGAGAAAGCAAGATATGAGATACTTTTGCTTTTAACCTTCATGATATGAAATACTTTTGCTCTTGATGACTTGTTTGCAGAGGTACTCCAGGGGATGAGGAACACTGAGTAACTCAAGAGGTTTCTTTGGGAATACATTCTCGGAGATGAAGAAGTGTTGAGTAAGTCAGCCTTTGCTATGGAGGACGAAGGTAGACACTTATAGGAATTTCTTCACAACCGGTACTATTCTCTTACTCTTATCGGCAGCCGGTGGATGATTGAACAGTAAGGTTTACGCGTTTTTTGACAAAGTTATCTGTAATTCCTGCAAAGCTGAGGGTGCATGTGACAGGTGACGACAAGTCTGAAAAAGTTGATCTTTTGAAATCCGAGGGTCAGCTCCTGGTTTCTAAGCAGGCCCGACTTTTGAGAGAGGAGCGTCTCTTCGATTTGCGAACAGACGCCTCTTCGATTTACGAGCATACGCCTTTTCAATTTCTGAGTAGTGCCTCTTTGATTTCTTCTTTTTATAGAGGCATTAATTTTGTTCCACAACACACTTGAATTACCTCCTGTAAAAACTTCTTTCTTGCACTTCTGAAATCTTAATCTGTCCTATCTCTTCTTTCTCAACACCTTCGAAAAAGGTCTTGCCCCTCTGATCGTCGCCTTAACTTGAATGTCGGGGAAGATGATGACTTGTCTTCTCCAAACAACATTTGGCATCCGTCCTTCTTATCCCCCAATAGTCCTCTTACAGTTGGGGACTCTATGATGAAGAACGATACAACTGCTACGGTGGTTGCTAGAAACCTTCTCACTCCAAGAGACAATAGGTTGCTTTCCAAGCGGTCCGACGAGCTCGCTGTTCAGGACTCTCTAGCACTTAGCGTCCAGTGTGCAGGCTCAGTAACGCCTTCTTGCACGATCTCGTCAGGTTGAGTCTTTGATGGCTCAAGTGGCTAGTCTTCGGCAAGAGGTCAGAGGACTCAGGCACGAGAATAAGGAGTTGCACATGCTCGCAACTAGTTACTCAACAAGTATGAAGAGGAAGCTTGACCAGCTGCAGGAGTCCGAAGTACGGATTCAGAGTGATCATCAAAGGTTTGTGGCATTACTGCAGAGGCATCTTCTGCCTTCGTCATCTGGAGTTACACCAAGTGTTGAGGCTTCGGAGGATCAAACTCTGGCGCTTCGTCTTTCTGGAGCTCCGTCAACTGCTGAGGCACCACCTGACCAATGAATGCTATTAGTTTACACATTATTGTAAAATATTTTTGCTTTTTTTTATTTATTTATTTTTTGTTTTTTTTTAAAAGCAATGTAAAATATGTAAATCAATGTAAAAAGACTTTGTTTACTTTCCCCCGCACTTAAACTAAACATTTCCCTCAATGTTTTAAACATAGGTTCACACTTAAGCAAACAAACAATTAATGAACTAAGCAAGGCAAGATAAATACAGTAAAGAGAAGGGTTTAGGAGTGTAAATCTGATTTGTTGAACAATTCCAAAGTCTCCCTTACTTGAATGCTTGGGTTGCCTCCCAAGAAGCGCTTGCTTTAATGTCTTGTAGCCGGACGAGACCTCCAATTATGCTCCTCTAGGTTCCACGGCATGGAATTTATCTTTCAATGGGAGGTGATACTTGAAATGATCCGGCAATGGTCTAAATTCTAGGGTGGGTGCCTGAATCATCAACAATATGTAAGTATAAAACGAAATTGAAATTGGAAAAGATGGCTTACTTTCTTTCTCCGACACAAACTCAATGACAAACACCACGTCCTTGAACGTTTCAGGGACTTTGAACTTGGCCAGATTTAATATGATGGTTGTGGTTTGTCCCGTGTCATCAAACTTAACTTCTTTGGCATTAGTTGTCTCAACTACATCTTCTTTGATGCATTCAACATGTTCTTCGGCCACTTCCTTTTCTTGAATCATTCTTCTTGGTGTACAAGTCTCTTTAAACAATTCAACACAATCTGGAACTTGATTTGGTGCACCAAGAATTAGGGTATCACTTTGCACCTTTGGAAGAGCTTCCACAATGTCTTTTTCACTCTCTTCGTCATTGGGAATCAAAAACCTGTGAGGAAAAGGAACACTTGGTGGAATAATGTTAGAATGAACCACCTCACCTAAGTTGGATGGCATAGGGACTTGAGTGGCTTACGGCAAGAGTTCTTCTAAACTGCACATGTCGTCCTCTTCATCTTCTTCTTGCAGCAGCAATTCATCCATGTTCGGGCTATGTTTGGATGGTTCTGGGACAGCTTCATCCTCCATATCACTTTCCAAAGTTATGGCTTCATTGATTTCAACTTCTCCCTTTGAATTTGCCATGTTGGAATTGGAGAGTTCACGTTGCTCGTGAATCTGCGCCATGAATTCCACAATCTGTCCAACTTGCTTCTCTAATTCGTCCACTTTTTTGACTCGATCTTGCATCTCCTTGTTTTGATTTTCTACTCCCTGTGTCAAAGAGGTGATTAATTGAATAATATTATTATTATCCACCGACGAACCTGAAATTGGTTGGGAAGATTGTGGTGGAGGCTGTGGTGGTGCATATGGCCATTGATAGAACTCCTCTGATGGCTGCAATTGTTCTTTTTGTGAGCCCTGCGTCAAAGAGATTAGTCCTTCAAGAATTTCATTATAACTCATGGGCATACTTGAATTCGATTGGAATTGTTGTGGGGGAGGTTGTGGTGGCTGCATAGATCTTGAATAGAACTCCTCTTCTTGCTACCAATATGCACCTTGTTGAAATTGTTGAGGTTCATCCCACATATAATCTGAATAATCTCTCTAATCCGAATTGTAAGCGTTGGAAAACATGTTGTTGCTTGGTTGATCATAGCCTTGATAACCCCAAGCATCTCCGTTTGCAGCAAATTGAGGACATTGATGAGTTTGATATCCTTGCTCATAGGGCACATCAAATGTAGGGACACTTGGCATTGTGGTCCTTTTGGCATTATGAGTCAATTGAGAAGTGAGATGCGCCAATTGAGCTTGAATGGTCACAAGTGCCATGTCTTGCTCCATTTGTACCTAAAATCAAAGAAAGAAAACTAAATCAAATATCAAAAGTAAAAGACACAAACACAAACATAAACATAAACACAAATAGAAACAAAGGGATTAGCAAATTTGCAAATCCCCGGCAACGGCGCCAAAATTTGGTGCCGTGAATAAGCAAACACACAAATTAAACCCTCTTGTTGACAATTGTAGTATTTATGCAAGTAGGGATCGTTCTAAACCGGGGATTAGGACGGATTGCTAAT
This sequence comes from Crataegus laevigata, assembly GCA_963580275.1. Taxonomy (NCBI): domain Eukaryota; kingdom Viridiplantae; phylum Streptophyta; class Magnoliopsida; order Rosales; family Rosaceae; genus Crataegus; species Crataegus laevigata. The sequence goes on from OY756941.1 coordinate 10,254,143, forward strand.
CTATATAAAATAAACTTAGAAACACTAAATAAAACTTTAAAAACACAAATCTAAAATCAAAACACTTCACTAGATTCAAATGATTCCAACTAAACTAGAATAACTCAAAATAAAACCAACAAATAAATTAAAACAGATTCTAGGGTTGTTTTAGGACGTGAATTGAATTTAAACGATTCAAATTATGAAAATTAACCAACTCTAAACTAAATTACCTCAAAGAACTCAAAAGAAATCAAATAAAGTAGATTCAAATCAAAAGACATAAATTGTAAAAGGGGGATTGGGTTTTGATGAGAATAACTTGAAAATAAACAAATTATAAACTAGACAAATTTAGACACAAAATATGGTTGTTTGAATGGATGATGGATTAGCTAGAGGGTTCTCCTCCACACATGATACACTTGTACATAAACCAATTTTTAGTTGTTCTCTCGATAACTTATGAAACTCAATACTCCGGGTTAACCGTGATAGCACTTTTTTAACCTTCAAGTTCTCCTTAAGTTAATGAATTGAATGGGAAAGCGCATATAACAATTCAAAACATTCTTTAAAAGTTCCATACGTGAAAAGCACAATAGAGATACAATCAAAGATCATTAAGATTCATGAGAACTATAAGTATTGACGAGGCATTCGTAACTATGAAAAGCATGATACTCTTGCCAAGAATTCACAAATTATTAAAGCACAACCAAAAGTAATTAATTCATAATGCAAATGTAATCATGGCTTTGAATCCCCCCTAGCGAAAGGGGGGGGGGGGGTTTAGTTCTTCATAATTGTAAAACAAAGGTAAATAGATTTATACATTGAAAAGAAAAGAAAGAAAACACCTAAATGCTCCAACGATCCTCATTGAGTGGCAAGCACATCCAAGCACTTTCCTTCCCTTCCTTTGCTACGGCACAAGGGGTGGTTGTGGGTTGAAGGTTTGGTTGTATGGAGGAATGGATATGGGGATGTATGGTGGTGTTTAGGATGGGTAGGTAGGGGTGTGGCAATGGTGTTTATGGGCAGATTTTTGTGGAGGGTTTTAGGGAATAGGTGCGGCTGTTTTTGGAGAGAATGAATGGATGTGTAGAAGGAAGTTGTTGTATGAATTGGTGAGTTTTAAGCCTTGCAAGAAGGCCTATTTATAGGTGCTCAAAAGTAAAGAACCACACAAGTTGTTTTAATAAACAATACAAAGCAAGAATTAATCATCAAAAACAGCTAGCACACATGCATCTTTGCAGAAATTTCATGATGAAACAACTTGCATTCATCCTACTTGGTCCATGCCTTTGGTCCCTCTTGGTCTTCTCATGATGAATCAGCTAGTACACTTGCAAAACAGCTAGCACACTTGTATTTCATAATTAAATAAGCTAGCACACTTGCAAAACATGATTACCCATCCATGCCGTGGGGTTTCCTTGCAAAAACAACTTGCACACTTGTGTTTTCATGATTAAAACAGCTAGCAACACACATGCTTGGTCTTTGCAAGGTATCTTCTTCATTTTGATCAGATTTTAGCATGTGTTTGAAGCCCTTTCATGCACCAAAACATCCATCCTTTATGCTCCCCATGCATGCAATCCATTCCACCCCAAAATAGCTCCAAATTGCACCAAAATGCACTTCTTTGCTAACTTTGTTATTAAAACCTATAAACACACGAAAATAGCTTAAAACATTCTAATAAGATGAAACTAATTAAGTAAATGCAAGGAAACAAACTAATAAAGTCACATAAATATGTTCCTATCAGAATGAATTAAGTCAAGTGGTTCAGATTCTTTATTGACAAATTTATGTGAAGTTCTAGTGATTTTAGCTTGACTACAATATTCACATTTTTCAAAATCATTCAATGATAAGTTGGGTAAAAAGCCTAAGTTACTCATGTTCTTAACCAAGCATTTGTTAACATGACAAAGTCTAGCATGCCAAGTATTAAAAGAAGACAACATGTACGTAGAAGTGGACATTTTATTAGCATGAACATTCAATTAAAACATTCCATCAGTAGCATATCATTTTCCCACAAAAACCTCATTTTTGGTAAGAGTATACGTATCTACTCCAATGGTTTGAGTGAATCCAGCCTTGTTGATAAAACCGCCTGAGACCAAATTCTTCCTTATCACTGGAGCGTGCATCACCTCTTTCAGTATCATGGTTTTTCTAGAGGTGAACTTCAACTCCACCTCTCCAGTACCAACAATATCAGTTGAGCGTGAATCATCCAACAACACCTTCTTTCCCTTAGCCACATAATAGGTCTTGAAAAGGGAACAATCGTAGCAAACATGGTGAGAAGCGCCAGTGTCCACCCACCACCCTTCGGATCCATCAACTAGGTTGATTTCTGATATCATTGCAATCAATTGCTCTTCAACAAGATTTGTCTGAGAAGCAGAGTTTTCTTATAATGCATGACAAATTGATACGTCTTAAAATTGTGGTAAACTGAAATAAAAAGGAATGACGTTACCCGAAAATGTAGAAGCCTTGAGTGGTAAATGATTCTTGGGATGAGTCGCGGACTAAGTCGCTCTCTTTAAGACGTTTTGCGGCTTGTGCAAGCAGTTCACAAATACCACATCGTCCCCAAGATAAAACAGCCCAAAACCTTCTTTTTCTGATGAGGTTCTTCCTTGCACACCAGAAGAACCTTCAAACTTACACCTTGCCTATATGTAACTTTTTAAATCAATATTTGTAAAACTTTTTTTTTTCTCTACTTTTTCTTCTCTACCATTTTCCTAGCTAATATATATATAAAGAAGTAGATGTTGTGGGGTATACGAACATAAGAAATCAAGGGAGATTATGGGGATTTATGGGGTGCAAAACTGTCTGCAATCAAATGCAAAACCGTAGGGAATTATTGCAAAAGAAAATAAAACGAACAAAGTCAAAACGTACAAATCACAATGGAATAAAATTATGTAAATAGATTTGATCTTTATCTCTATTCAGAGAAGGAGGAATCCCATCTTTATGGTGAGAAAGCTTTCTCACGTTTCTTTTTGTGGAGGAGAATCTCCTTGTCAAATCAAAGGTTGATAACAATTTATATTTTATATTTAATGTTTGTAATAAACTAAAATATAAATATATTTCAAATATTTAAATAAAAATATATTTATTCCAATAGGGCGTGTCACTTTCTCTGTAAGCTTTCTTTTGTATTGAATGAATAACCATTACATTGTGCATGACAGTATATATAGCATTTGGCTATTTACATTCACACCCTTAACAACCTTAACTAATCACAACAATTAATATAACTAACTACATTTAGTTATAACAAACTTTTTATCAGTAATTGAAATAGATGACTTGCCATTCTCCCAATACACCCCCTCAGGCTAACATTTGGATAAGAGATGATACCAAGCGGGAAGCTTGGATTGCAACTGAGCAAACCTGCTTTTAGACAGAAACTTGGTGTGTATGTCAACCAATTGATCTTCACTGCAAACAAACTGTCGTTTAACCAGATTGGCAAGCACTAATTCTTTGATATAGAGTAGTCTATCTCAACGTGTTTTGTTCTTTCATGAAATACAAGATTGGAACCTAAAGAGATAGCTAAGATATTGTCACACCACAAGGTAGGAATTTTAGGGAGAGGAAACTGATGATCATGGAAGATTTTTCAAATCCAAGTGATCTCTGCAGCTGTGTGAGCTAAAGATTGATACACTACTTCTGTGGAAGATTGAGCAACTGTGCATTGTTTCTTGGCACTCCAACTTATGAGATTTCATCCAAGTAACACACAATATCCACTTGCTGGTTGCCTATCAAATGTGCAGCTTACCCAATCAACATCTGAATATGTTGAAAGATGAATAGGACCCTTTTTGAACCATAAACCATGAGAGATATTGCCTTTAAGAAATTTGAGTACTTCTTTTGCAGCTTGAAGGCGTTGATCCCTTGGAGCATGTATGAATTGACATATTTGGTTCATAGGAAATGAAAGATTATGTCTGGTCCATGTTAGATATTGCAATCCTCCAACAACTGAATGATACTTAGTAGGATTGAGCAAAAGAGGCCCATTGTGATCCAGTTTCTTGGAACCAAGAGGAGTACAACAAGGTTTTGCACCTTCCATATTTGTTTTCATGAGAAGATCGTGCAAGTATTTAGATTGATGAAGAAAAATACCTTCAGATGTTCTATGCACTTCTAAACCAAAGAAATAGTGTAATGGAGCAAGGTCTTCAACAGGAAAACTGGCACAGAGTTTTTTAATGAAAGATTGATAGAGATCAGTATTTGGACTAGTGACTAAAATGTCATCCACATAAACAAGAACAATAACCAATGCAGGTACATTAAGAACGGACAGAGATGCATCTGATGAAGATTGCTTGAATCCAAGAGTGAGAAGAAATTGGAATAATTTGTCAAACCAAGCTCTAAGAGCTTGTTTGAGACTATAAAGGGATTTTCTTAACTTGCAAACATGGCTTGGAGATGTTGGATCAACAAACTCTGGAGGTTGTTGCGGAATCCATGGAAAGAAAAAGGACCAAAGCTCGAATACCATGTGAACTTTCCGTATTTCATTGATTATAAAACAGGGCTTAGCAGCTAACACAAGTCACAACAAGAATTGAAAATACAAATTATGTGGATAACATAACAGGAGAGCCTAACAACCTTATCTACAATTATAATCTTCATTTACATCATCCTTCAGAAAGTACATTTTGCACATTTTGCACTCACAAAAGGGAAAAATATTTGTACAGTATGTTGAAAATTTTGCATTACAAAAATGTAACGCAACTCATGTAATCACAATGTATTCAAAACTGAGAAATAATATCAATGAAGACATCTTGTCTGCGGGGAATTGTTAGACCACCCATTGGATGATCAAATCCAAATTCTTGTTCATCCTCACTTAGCAAGTCTTGGAATGAAGGTTGGTTGAGGTATGATACAGGAATGATAAACCACAGTCTCTCGTTCTCCACAACATAAACATAAACCGCTAAATAACCTTTTCGGATATCTGCTACATTATATGAACCTCCTCGACTTGAATTTGAAAAAGACCGCTGCAGAATTTTTTTTTTGCATGAGTTACACTTGGACGACGGAAACCCATGGTTTTATGTCTCTAGAGAAATGTCCCCAGTGGAAGCTTATTGGAGCAAGAAGAGGAGAAGAGTTGAGAATATGCATCGACTTGAATGGAAGGCAATCAAAGTCTCATGAAATATATATTATTAAAATTTTAAGTAGGAATTGTCCTCTGTTGAAAGAATTATGTGGTGACGATTATCACCATCTTGATAGGGTATAGAAGGGACACTGATCACATGGTGCTGTTTTCCACCTCAACTTTAATATTTTAGGTGAAATATTCCTGGACTGAATGCAGTACTTCAACAGATATATAGTCTCAATCACCATCAATGCATTTTGACGGGATGATGAATTTGAAGACAGAGCCATGTGAACTTGCAAATGCTTCTATCTTTAATTAGAAATTATTTTTCTTCGATCCCAGTCAATTTCCTGGAGACCACTCACTCAAACTTTCGTCTAGCATTATGCTGATTGTTAGGATTACCAGTGACTTGTCAGCGTATCTTCTGAACATAAGTAGGACATTATGCTTTATTTTGGTTTTAATACGTTTTCAGTTTATGCAATTATTAAGAGATGTAGCAGTAGGGTAATGTGATTCTCCATTTCTGCTCATACATTTTTCTTGATTAGTTGGAAAGACAAGTCCATGTGATTTTCCATGAGAAAATGACTCGCACTTGGCTCTGCCACGATCCTTCACTAATCATTTTTTTTTTTCCGTAACTGATATCCTTGAAAAATTGGAACACATAGCCATGTGAACATAATTTCTTTAGCAGCTGGGTCTCTGGCCAATCCGCATTCAATTGCCTCCAGATCACTCTCTCCAACTTGTACACATTATTTTGTAGACCAACGTATCAATTTTTCGTGCACTAGGCAATTTTAATCGCTTTCCGGCTCACTTGAAGGAGGTTCAATTGAGTGATCGTCCAACGAATCATCGTGATGGAAGACAACATCAACGTCAAACCCCTTCTGAGCTGAGAGGAAAATGGCCAGCCTAGCGGAAATAAGCTCACTGACACAATTTTTCAAGAATAGTTATTGTTAACTGAATGTACATAGTTGTCCTGCAAGGAAAATTGAGATTAGATATTTCATTACTATACAACGTTTTTACAGTTTTATGATTTACTTTTCATTTTATTTGCCATCTTCTTTCAATCAAGTTACGAACAGACGATAAATTTACACACAAGGGACTAATTACTGGAATATTGACAGAAGAAGTAATGGTTAATGAAATCAACCCCATCTCATTGAAAGACCTACACAAATCTAGAATAAAGAATTCTAGAATGTTCATTAAAGTTGGTTAGCTAGAATTATGCAAGTTAAAATAATCCTTTGTAGAAAGGACTAGAAGGTTGTTTATTAAGTTGGTGGAAGAGTCTAGAAGAATGGTGAGGTTTCCACCAACATGCAAAATTAGTGTAGATAATTCTAGCTTAGGAAGGTAGTGGAATTATCTAGATATCTCTAGCATGATGTTTCCATGCTTCTCCAAGGTTCCATCCATGCCTATAAAAGGAGAAGGCGTCCACACCATTTGTAAGTAATCAATAAATCAATCAAGAAAGTAACCAACCGACCAAAGAACTAGTAGGCAACCAAGTGAGAGTGAGAAGTAAGAGTAGTCTTGTGAGGAGTGTGAGTGGTCTAGAGTGTGTCTCTAGAAAGAGTGAGTGTCATAGCTTCTAAAGAGTGTTCTTGAGAGTTTGTGTGTTGTAATATTTTGTGTGTCATACAAGTAATTTGTTTACTTGTATTGTCTCTCCAGCACTTGTTTTAGAGTTGTGTACTCTAAATTTTTCCCAACAGTAATGCAAGTAAACATCATAGGCAGATTTAAAAACATGTTAAGAATGGACTATTGTACGGATAAAGTTTTAAATATAACAAGCATTGGATGCACCCAGAATAGCACTAATCCGTGATGAAATTACCATGAAAATACCAATGTATGCATTGAATATGCCCCAAATTAAATAGCACTAGTCCATGCTTAAATTGTCAAAAAAATATCAATGCGAACATTTTAATACATTATTATATTTCACAGGAGTTTTCTTTTGGTTGACATTAATAAAAACCTATGCAGGCAAATCCCTAAGACATGCACCAAACGTATTAACCATGCTAGGCTCTCAAGATTTCCAAATCTTTATATGATTATATTACTTACTAGCCTGGTCAAAAAGTTTCAACTTTAACAAAGCAAAGATATATATAGTCTCAAGCAGGTTCTTTACTGCAAGAGATCAGCCTAATTTTTGCCAGTTTCAAAAACTAAGAGTCTTACCTTCCCAGAAATTGATCTGATTACTCGCATAAATGATACCTATTCATACGAATGCTCTTACTTGATTTAGTGTGTTGACAGTGGAATCTGTGCGTATTAAAAAAATTTCCCTTTATGGGAGCTACAGGTGTTTGGCTAGCTAATTCAGTGCTCGCTTGTGTTCAATCTCTTATGGAGTAGATCACATGAATGGTGATTAAGCCAAAAAAACTAGGGACCGAAGCCGTTTGGAAGCTCCTGAGTCAATGTCCATCTTATTAGAGAAGCACGATGTCCACTATCAGCAGCTGTATAGATGTAACTAGAACTGACTGACAATATATCCCACCTTGAAGATAATTCCCTTGCTAATTAGATCTCAGACAAGCTTATTGAAGGTTCAACGTTTCTTTCATTCTTCTGTTTTGTATGGTGACTCTTATACATCTCCTACATCAAGTATCAATAAAAAGTTGGAGTCGTAATTGGATATATGGAGAAGAACATATACTCATACAGTAAATTTCATAGCGGAGTTGTTTGAATGAAAAGTTCCCAATTTACTCTACCAAATGACATACTAGTCGTGCACAGAAAACTTTCACTATGTTTGGGTGAGGAAAATAAATTTAGAATTTGGATAAAAGTCTGAATTTATAAATTGACATGCCCAAATTCCCTTGTTTGGATTCATAAACTTAAAAATTTAGAATTTTCACGTGAAAAAAAAAACTTGAAATTTGGGACCTCAAATTCCCAAGTTTAAATTCCATGTAAATATGTGTTATTTCCCAACTTCTATTGAAAGTTTAAAAATAACAAATTCTGTATTCAATTTCATTGTTCCATTAGGTTAAAAAAAAATTCAAAAATTCTAGAAAATAAAATCTCGCCATTTCAATTTCCGTCATTTTAAAATTCTTTAGTAATCTTAAATTTCTTCATCCAAGTATAGTGTTAGGTTATTGTCCAAACTGTTGGGGGCACTACTACTTAACATATTAGTATTCGCATAACTGTAAGAAGGATCCTAATGGGAAACTCAATTTCAAGAGAATCTGAAGAAATAAATCCAAGATTGTACAAGTTACATCTTTTTTCCTTCTCCTTTTGTTGAAAGAAAACAAAATTGCTCCTTATGCATGGTTAAATCAGACGGTTCATCACACGTCTAAGAAATGTTTTGTTGGTTGATAGGGATTTTACCACCTGCAATAGTAGGGATAAAAACACTTAAAAATACTTGCAAGAGAACAAGGTAGTTGTAGTATAAACGGCTCAAGCAAGTTCGTTTTCCACATGGATTGAATGAATAACTTGTATTTAAACTAATTCTTAATTAACTATTTAAAACAAGATCTGGAAAAGGTTGATTTTGAATTTAAAAATAATCAAAACAAATTTTAAAATAAAACAAAAGAAATTAACTAGAAAACAATTTAAAGCAAATCAAGTTGTAAAAGCTTAGGGTTCCGCCATCCCCTTAACAACGCTATGCAATTTTCACAACTACTTATGAATTTCTACATACATGCTTTGAATGTTAGGTTTTCCTAATACATATTTTCCTCGTGATATTCAAGCGAAAACGTATGTCTAACATGCAACCGGTCTGTGATATTCAAATCAAATATGAACATGCAAGACTCATTAAGCTTTGTGAAAACCCTTTGAAAAACCATGAAACCCTTAAGAGCGTGATGTTCGCCTTAAGTGAACTTACAATTATTAACCAGAAGAAGCAATACTCAATCCTCCGGTGATATTCTGACCAAATTGCATCCAATTACTTGTCTAAAAATCTTAATGGTCGCGAATCAATACGACAATTAGATAGTTTAATAGCGGTGATTAATAATTCAAAGCAAGCATGCATCCATTCATAAGCAATTGAATAAAAATTACATATTCATGCTAATGCTCAAGGCTTTGCCCTAGCAAACAGAAATTAGTTACAATCAACCATAAACAAAATATTATTAAAACTAAGGATAGAAAACACCTAGAAAATAAACTTGAATCCAAAAGTTGTACGTTCTTCTCCTCTCCTTCTCTCATGGCTAAAAAGCCTTATTTATACTACTAAAAAAATAAAACCCTAAAAGGTCTTCCAAAAATTAGGAAACACAATAGAATAAGATAACTAGGAAATACATTCCTATTCTAACTTTGGGAAATTTTCCCAGCCACAAAGAATCCCACGTTTCTGAATCTTCAAGGCTCCAAAATATGCCCAAAATTGGTATAATCAAAGTTTGAGATGTCCTGAACATAATTGAAGAAGGCCTCGAACCCAAAAGACATCATCTTGGACGCCAAAAAGCCCAAGTAAGCCCAAAATGTCAGTTTGACAGAACTACGCTGCTCTTTTATTTCATCGCCATAAATAAACTGCTTGGTAGAAATTTATGAAATTTTGATACAACCAAGTTTACAGACTTACAAACATCCTCCAATTAAAATCACTCTAAAATTCATCCGTTTGGTTACTTTTTGCTTTAGAGGAAGTAGAATGCCCTACCTTAAGAATATAAATCAAAGTATCAAATTTTTCACAAAATAACCAATATAGTAATACTAAGAATAGGGTAAAATATATAGTACAATATTGACTCATCATTGGTCATTAATGGAAGACAATACCAAGCGGCAGCAACATAAACTAGGTCATATAATTTAGGCATTTTAGTCAAAATTGTCCTTGAGATTTGCATAACTCCTCACTTTGGTCCCTGAGATTTGAAATCAATAGAAGTGATCCCTGAGATTGTCCATCATCAATCATTTTAGTCCTTCCATGAAAAATCTCCATTAAATAAGAGTAATTGACAAAAATACCCTCATTTTTTGTCAAATCATTTTGGCCCATTGTTTGTTAGATTGAGGGTATTATTATCATTTTGATCCTTATTTAACATATTTTTTTCACGAAATGACTAAAATAAATGATGGTTGACAATCTCAAGAACCAAAGTGAAGAGTTATGCTAATCTCAGAAACCATTTTACCTAAAAAGCCTATAATTTAAAGTGATGCTTTATATATTATAATGTAATAAGCTATGAATAGTGCTACAATCTTTATTTAGGCCTTTACATAATCCGATTCCGAGGGAACAATATGTCTCCTTCCTCGATCGAAAGAAAAGGTACAAAATCTGGAAATTGTTGGGTTTACAAAATTGTAACAATCACACAGTTCGTTAATTCTTCTCCACAATCCACCACTCTATCATTCTGCACTCAAGCGAAATATAAGATCAAGGAATGCATCTTGTCTGCAGGGAATTGTTAGACCGCCCATTGGATGATCAAATCCAAATTCTTCTTCAGCTTCACTTAGCAAGTGTTGAAATGCAGGCTGGCAGAGGAAAGATATGGGAACCACAAATCGATGCTTCTCACTTGTTGTGCGGAAGCTGTAACCGAGTGTGAGTGGAAAGATAAACCCTAAAAACTTACAACAGATAAAGGGAATAATAATGAGAAGAAGACCAAGGTTTATACTGGTTCGGCAATGCCTACATCCAGTTTGGAGACGAAGGAGTATTCTACTATGATCAATGAGAACATACAATGATGTTTATCACTCAATTTCTCAGAGACCCAAATAGCTCAAGCTCACACACTTACAATAGGAAGAGAAAATATCAAATACAAAGCAAAACAATTTGAGAGGATTCTTCTCTTTGCCGAATGGCTTCTTGCTATTCTTTTCTTCTTCCTTGCAATTTCTGGGCTGCTCCTGCTTCTCCTTTTAAAGCCAAAGAATATGACATCTCAAAGAAACCAATGGCTAAAGGTCCTCAGATGCCAACGCATAAGAGCATCTCATTTTGTTCTCCCACATGCAGCATGCAACATGCCAACCAATAACCACTACCACAAAGGTAGCTGAAATTATTATTTAATTTATTACATTGTTTGAGCCAATAATCAACAATCTCCACCTTGGCTCAAACCCTCTAAGTAGAACTCCAAATAGTCGTCTCCTACTCCCCCATAGGGCAATCAACAAATTTTACAAATGCCAATCAAGTCTAAGTAGTGCTTAAACTTGAGCAACAAAATTGGCTTTGTTAACATATTCGCAGGATTGTTAGCGGTCCCAATCTTCTGAAGAAGAATATCTCCCTCGTCAATGATCTCACGAACAAAATGGAACCTCACGTCAATGTGTTTCATACGTGCATGATGAACTTGATTCTTTGCTAAATGAATAGCACTCTGACTGTTGCAATGGACATCCACATGGTCTTGTTGAACCTCTAAGTCATCAAGCAACCCTTGAGGCCAGATGGCTTCCTTTATAGCTTCTGTTACAGCCATGTATTCTACCTCAGTAGTCGACAAAGCAAGTGTAGATTGCAGACTCGACCTCCGACTTACCGGACCTCCAACAATAGTGAATACAAAACCAGTAGTGGACCTATGTTTGTCCAAATCACCTACGTAATCAGAATCCATATATCCAACAACACATTTACCAGTAACTTTATCCTGCTGGAACAATAAACCAACATCCACAGTACCCAGAATATACCGTAGAATCCATTTCACAGCTTGCCAATGCCTTTTTCCTGGATTATGCATATATCTACTGACAATACTAACAGCTTGTGAAATATCAGGTTTAGTACACACCATAGCATACATCAAACTACCAATAGCATTTGCATAACGAATTTGAGCCATGTATTGACTATCTTCAATAGTTTTAGGAGACATAGAAGCGCTAAGTTTGAAATGAAGAGCAAGAGGTATACTAACCGATTTTGAATTTTCATTCATCCTGAAACGTTGTAGTACCTTCTTCAAATACTGCTTTTGACACAGACTAGTCTTGCCCTTCGCTCTATCTCTTTCAATTTCCATACCTACTATCTTCTGAGCTTCTCCCAAGTCCTTCATCTCAAATTCATTACTCAGTTGAGTCTTCAACCTTTCAATCTCCACTTTGCTCTTACATGCTATAAGCATATCATCAACATATAAAAATAGATAAATGAAGGTTCCATCTTGTAGTTTGCAAAAGTATACACAATGGTCATAGTGACTTCTTGTATACTTTTGCCTGATCATAAATCGATCAAATCTCTTGTACCATTGTCTTGGACTCTGCTTCAAGCTGCACAAAGTTTTTGTCAATTTGCAAACCCAATTTTCCTTTCCAGCAACTTTAAAACCTTATGGCTGAGACATATAAATCTCTTCCTCCAAATCATCATGTAAGAACGCAATCTTGACATCAAGGTGGGCCAACTCGAGGTCAAACTGCACAACCAAAGCCAACAGAATACGAATAGAAGAATGTTTTACTACAGGAGAAAATACCTCATTGTAGTCAATGCCTTCCTTCTGAGCGTAACCTTGAGCTACCAATCTGGCTTTGAATCTTACACTATCTTTTCCCAAAGATTCCATCTTCTTGGCATACACTCATTTACAACCAATTGCTTTCTTCCTCTTTGGTAACTGAACCAGCTTTCAAGTCTCATTTTTATGAAGAGATTTCATCTCCTCATCCATAGATTTCTTCCACACCTCGCACTCTGAACTCATGACAGCTTCTTTGTAGGCGGATGGAATATCATCTTCAATAACGAGAAGTGCATATGCCACAATATCAGTAAATCGAGCAGGCTTTCGAATTTCCCTTCACGATCTTCTGGTTGCAATATAGTCTTGTTGTTGTGGAGGCTCTTGGGTAGGTGCCTCTTCTTTATCATCCTTGTCCTTATCATCAGAATTAACTGCAGGACTAGAGTTCGTAACATCAGACCTTACTGGAACAACTAGAGTCTTCAGTAACTCCACCTGCTTCGAGCTACACATGGTCTCGGTTGCTTTAGATTCACCTTCATGCTTGATCTGATTAACCATAGCAGCCTCATCAAACGTCACATCTTTGCTTACAACAATTTTTTTTTCATTTGGACACCAGAGTCGGTATCCCTTCACGCCAGTGCTAAAGCCCATAAATAGAGCTTTCTTTGCTCTTAGATCCAACTTGCTTTCTCTAACATGATAGTAAGCAAGACAACCAAATATGTGTAAAAACTTGTAATCAGTATAAGGTTTACCAGACCATAACTCCATGGGTGTTTTGCCCTTGTTTGCAGCAGCTAGCAATCGATTAATGAGATGGCTTGCATAAGTGATTGCCTCATCCCAAAATGCCTTGCCTAAACCAGCATTAGACAACATACACTAGACTTTCTCAAGCAAAGTATGGTTCATGCGCTCCGCCACTCCATTCTGTTGCGATGTCTCCTTAACCGTGAAGTGCCTCACGATACCCTCATCTTGACAAACTTTCAAGAAAGGATCAGACTTATATTCACCCCCATTGTCTGATCTGAGAGTCTTGATCTTTCGACTGCTTTGCGTTTCAATCATCTTTTTCCACTTCAGGAATATCTTCAAGACTTCATCTTTACGCTTCATGGTGTACACCCATATTCTTCTAGAGAAGTCATCAACAAAGGAAACAAAATAATGGCTATCTCCCCAAGATGCATTCTTGGAAGGTCCCCAAACATCAATGTGAACATAATCAAGAATGCCTTTAGTGTGGTGAATAACAGTGCCAAATTTTACCCTAGTTCGCTTACCCAACACACAATGCTTACAGAATTCCAATTTGCATGCCTTTGCACCTTTCAATAAGCCTTGCTTCACCAATCCTTGCAAAGCTTTTTCACCAGCATGCCCAAGACGCATATGCCATAACCTTATGGTGTCTGTGTTATCTTCGTCAGTAGCTTCGGTGACGGCTGCTCCACCAATAACTGTACTCCCCTGCAAGAAATATAAGTTATTTCGTCTTATACCTTTCATCACCACCAGTGCCCCGTACACAACTTTAGGAACTCCACCCTTCATGGTGATTTTAAGACCCTTGGATTCCAAATCTCCCAGAGAGATAAGATTTTTTTTCATATCCAATATATACCGAACATCACTTAATTCTCTGACTGTCCCATCATGCATCTTCAAACAGGTTTTGCCTATCCTTTGTGTTTTGTAGGCATTATTATTACCCATCAAAACAACTCCACCATCCAGCTCCTCGAAACTAGAAAACCATTCCCGAATGGGACATATATGATAGGTGCAACCTGAATCCAAAATCCACTCCTTGGAGTGACCATCAGTAGATGAACAAGCCAAAGCAAACTCGAAATCATCATTTCCAGATTTTGCAATATTTGCTTCAGCACCCGCTTTCTCCTTCTCTTTGTTCTTCAATTTGGGGCAGTCTTTCTTCCAATGACCCTTTTGGCTGCAAAAAGCACATTCGTCTTTAGCAAGAAACTTCCCTCATGACTTTGAACGAGATTTTCCCCGTTTCCCATATTTTCTTTCCACTGTTCGACCTCTTGCAACAAGTGCCTCGATTTGTGAATTGTGAGACTTTAGTTCCTTCTTTCGACACTCATGATTCACCAATGTCGCAGACACCTCATCAAGTTTGACCTCGGATTTTCCATACAATAAAGTAGTTGTCAAATGATCATAATCATCAGGCAATGAATTTAACAAACATAGTGCCTTGTCCTCGTCAAGAATTTTCACATCAAGGTTTGCTAAATCAGCAAATATTTTATTATAATCATTGAGGTGTTCATGCATAGAAATACCTGGACTATACTGAAATTGGAAGAGTCAATTCTTCAGGAAGAGACGATTTTCTGCACTTTTGGTCATATACTTTTCCTCCAATTTTGTCCATAACTCCTTAGCAGAAGTTTCCTTCATATACTGGTATTTCAACTCTTTATCAAGGAATGATCGAATAGCAGCACAAGCATGAAGATTAATTTGCGTCCACTGCTTGTCCTCAATATCTTCGGGTTTATCTTCCAAAACCATATCCAACTCTTGTTGATACAACACATCCATAACTTCACATTACCACATACCAAATTTATTAGAGCCATTGAATTTATCAACCTCTAACCTTGTAGTAGCAATTTGGTGTCTATTAGATGTAGGTGCCGACAAAGACGATGCCGACTCCTTCCAATTTTTTTTTTTTCGTTTCCACTTCCACGAAAAACAAAACCCTAGTCGGAAAAACTGGGCTCTGATACCACTTGTTGTGCGGAAGCTGCAACCAAGCGTGAGTGGAAAGATAAACCCTAAAAACTTACAACAGATAAAGGGAATAATAATGACAAGAACACCAAGGTTTATACTGGTTTGGCAATGCCTACATCCAGTTTGGAGACGAATGAGTATTCTACTATGATCAATGAGAACATACAATGATGTTTATCACTCAATTTCCCAAAGACCCAAATAACCTAAGCTCACACACTTACAATAGGAAGAGAAAATATCAAATACAAAGCAAAAAAATTTGAGAGGATTCTTCTCTCTGCCGAATGGCTTCTTGCTATTCTTTTCTTCTTCCTTGCAATTTCTGGGCTGCTCCTGCTTCTCCTTTTAAAGCCAAGGAATATGACTTCTCAAAGAAACCAATGGCCAAAGGTCCTCATATGCCAATGCATAAGAGCATCTCATTTTGTTCTCCCACATGCCTCAGATAAGTGTATCCATACTTGTTTGTCTCCCACATGCAGCATGCAACATGCCAACCAATAACCACTACCACAAAGGTAGCTGAAATTATTATTTAATTTATTACATTGTTTGAGCCAATAATCAACATCACTGTCACCAACATAAGCTGCAAAATAACCTGTAGGTATATCCGCTAAATTATACGAAGCTCGTTGACTTGAATTTGAAAATGACCGTCGAAAAATTTTCTTAGCCGGAATTACTGCAGGCAGACGGAACCCCATTGTAGTAAATCTTTGGAGGAAAGACTAGCAATAAAGTATAAAACCTTGAAAAAAATCTCAAGGAACGAGCAACTGCAAAGCAATAAAGTTATATGCTTAAGAACTTGAAGATTCATATGGTAACGAGATGCGAACAAGGGGCAAAGGAGCAGATCAGGTTGTTTACTTACTTTTGTACTAGCGTGAGGCGTTAAATGAGTACTTTATTTGGGCTGCTAAGTAGAAGTAGAAGCTATAGGCGAAGGCTTTCGCGCCTTGCTGTTAAGTAACGTGGAAGCTAGCTACTTGCTTGTTAAAGGTGTTTGCCCGCGGCTATTTGTAGATCCCCCTATAGCCGATTGTGTTACTTTCAATCCTTAGTATTAGTAGCGGGTATTAGGTGAGAGGGCGCCTATCTCATTGCTATTACTGTGCTTTCCGGATACCTTTCCATGCTTTAACAAGCCAGCTATGCACCTTGCGCTTAAAAGCAAGTAGCTTTTATTTGGGAATAGGCTGTAAGTAAAGTAGTATGAGTTAAAGTGAAGGGCGCTAGTAAGTAATAATAAGTAGAGCGGAAGACTGTTGGCTAAACAAAAGACGTATGACTTGAGAAAGTCAGATGTCCGATTGGTTGTCGGGAAAATGAGCTCCTATGGTACTTTAGAATAAGAATAATAGGGACTAATAGGAGAATGCAAATAATAGGTCCTTTTAGCCAAATCCAGGCATAGCTAGGCAGCTACTCTCTAGCTTCTGGCTATTCTTCCGGACTTGAAGCCAAGTAAAGGCAGCTTGCTGTTGAGTTATAGTCTTGGACTTAGGCGGGGAACCTTAGTTAAACAAACTAGTAATCTAATCAGTCATCTAATCTTAGGCTTCGCTACCTGACTTATCAGCCAGCAAGTAAACAACCTTAACCCCCCGTAAGGAGTTGGCAGTGTTTTGAGCTAGGAGTTGAACCAAGGCCGCTATTCTGAAGTGCCTCCCATAAATCTTTAGCAGTGCCATAATCAGAGTAGTAGTCATAAAGATCATCAGACAATCCATTAAGAATATAATTCTTTGGAAGAAAATCATTTTTAATCCAAGTTTGTGAAGCTTTGGTTTGTGCAATAGTGGGCTCTTTAGGGAGGGTTGGTTTGACAGTGGTGCAAAAGGATGCCAATTTTTTTTGTGGTGAGAAAAAATAACACATTCTGCCTCCAACGCTTAAAATGGAGACCCTCAAACTTTGAAGGCTTGTTAAGGTCGGGTGTGGTGTTGTTTTCAATTTCCATGGCAGATTGATACATCTTAAAATTGTTGTAAATTGAAATAGAAAGGAACGAAGTCGAAATATGTAGAAGCCTTGAGTGGTGAATGATTCTTGGGATGAGTCGCGGACTAAGTCGCTCTTTTTAAGACGTTTTGCGGCTCTGCCCAAAGTGTGCAAGCAGTTCACAAACAACATGTCGAAATATGTAGAAGCCTTGAGTGGTGAATGATTCTTGAGATGAGTCGCGAACTAAGCCGCTCTCTTTAAGACGTTTTGCGGCTCTGCTCAAAGTGTGCAAGCAGTTCACAAACATCACGTCGTTCCTTGGATAAAACAGCCTTCCTTGCATAGTGAAAGAACCTTGGAACCCCCACCCTCTCAATATGTTGTTTACCAAAACAATATATCAGAAAAAATATATTTTTTTTCTTCTGTGTTCCCTCAATGATTCTAGAGACTACTAAATATACATTTAGAATAAAGAGACGTTGAAGATTTAGAGAAAATTGAAAGCAGGACCCAATCAAAACGTAAGTCAAATAAAACGGTTTGATTATGTATAATGCCAGGATTTTCTTCTCTATTCAAAGAAGTAATGGCGCCTTTTTAACTTAAAAGGAGAAAACTCCTTATCTAATTGAAAAGTCAAAATCAATTGGTTGTTATGCATAGAATAATGATAATAAAACAAAACCCGTTAGTATAGAATAATAATAATAAAACAAAACATTATGTATATAATATTGGTAATAAAACAAAACATAAATATATTTAAATAAAAATATACCTGCTCCAACATTTTCTCTCCCTAATAAACTATTGTTATTAATAAAAGTTGGAATGAAGTGGAGAGAATAGGTTCAGTAAAGAGTAGCACAAAGCATACTAACGAGCAGTGGCGAAGCCACGTGAGGGCGAGGAGTGGCGGCCGCCCCTCCCCTCGCCTGAAATCAAGCCCAGGAGCGGTGGTTCCGCCCCTCCGGTCTCGTCGGAAGTGATGAAATTCCGCCTGGTTTTCTGGCCTTTTGGTTTTTCCTGCTCTGTCACAGCACAGGCTCTCTTTTTTTCCAAAAAATAAAAAACCTAGGCCAAAGAAAGGGGAATGAAGATCTGCATTTTGCAGCTTCTGGAGACTGGAAATGAAGTTCGGGTTTGGTTCTGACAAAGAAGAAGAGAAAGGAAGAAGCAGAGAGAGACTTTCTCTCTCTCCCATCCCACCCCACGTGAACTTTCAGAATTACAATTTGTTTTGTTTATTTTTTTTTAAATATTGGCCAATCAATTTGCGCCACCAAACCTGCTATTGCTGTTTTATCGATAGTCGTTCTGTTGATGGCTCTGCAGTGGAAGTTAAAAGTAATGCTCATTCCGAAAATCAGGAGGATAGTATATTAGTGTGAGCATTGAAGGGAGACGTAGAAGAAATTTTCACAAGAATAAGGAGATTAACATTTGTTTTATTTTTTAATTATTGTCCAATTAATTTGACCACTCTTCCAATATTTTTAAAACCACTTATTTGACATTGTTATTTATCTTAAAATTCACTATAAATTTATACGAACTTCAAAAAATAATTTGTAAAATATTACGAACTCGTAATTATTTGTTTTTTTTTCTCTTACCATCAAATTCAACAAAGTAATAAAGAAAATTTGTCAATATTTTTATATATGATATTGTTGACTACAAAAATCATTTTGGGCCCAAACAGATATGTTTTATAATCAATGTTTTTTGGGATATTATAAGCTATATAATAAATAGACAATTATTTATACGGTATATAATAAATTTATTTAAATTTGCCTAGGTCCTCACCTAAGTGTAAAGTCATGTCCATCGCCCGACTAGAGCTTAGCATCTTTTAAAACTTTGCTAATTATACAATTCAGTAATAGGACGATACAACAAGAAACGGTGCTAAATCATCCTTCAAATATTATTGTTGTTCAAACCCTCCTTCGACTATTTTGAGTAGTCCAAGTCCTCTTTTGAATATTTCGGTTAGTGCAAATTCTCCTATGAATATTACGGGTAGTTCAAATAATCTTCTTGCAAATCTTGAACTTAGACCTCGAATGAATGTTTCGAGACCCTAAAGTTTTTAAATTTCGCCCCTCCCCTTGCGAATTCCTAGCTTCGCCACTGCTAACGAGAGTGGTCAGTCTCGTACCAGGCAAGGTACTCAGGGCTAGGAGAAGTAGTGACCACTGGTGGAACAACCTTAGAAGTATCAGAATCAGCAGAGGCAGCAAAAGGAAGCAACTGGAGCAGTGGTGGTGATGACTGGACGACACGAATACGAACCATCAACAAAACGCCAGAAATGTTGGCCAGTTAAAAATTGCTTGACCTGACTCTCCCAAGGAATATAATTTGTTTCAGATAGTTTGACAGAACCCAAGGTAGAGATATTGGGAATGGCGATTGAGGAGGAAGATGTGGTTGAAGAATCCATGGAAAGAAAAAGGACCAAAGCTCGAATACGATGTGAACTTTCCGTATTTCATTGATTATAAAACAGGGCCTAGTAACCTTATCTACAATTATAATCTTCAATTATATCATCCTTCAGAGAGTACATTTTGCACTCACAAAAGGGAAAAATATTTGTACAGTATGTAAAAAAATTCTGCTTTACAAAAATGTAACGCAATTCATGTATTTACAATGTATTCAAAACTGAGAAATGATATCAATGAAGATATCTTGTCTGCAGGGAATTGTTAGACCACCCATTGGATGATCAAATCCAAATTCTTGTTCAGCCACACTTAGCAAGTCTTGGAATGAAGGTTGGTTAAGGTATGATACAGGAATGACATACCGCTGTCTCTCGTTCTCCCCAACATAAACTACTAAATAACCTTTTGGGACATCTGCTAAACTATATGAACCACCTCGACTTGAATTTGAAAAAGACCGCCGAAGAACTTTCTTTGCATGAGTTACACTTGGACAACGGAAACCCATGGTTTTATGTCTCTCTAGAGAAATGTTTGGCGCAAGTTTATAGGAGCAAGAAGAAGAGGAGTTGAGTAGATGCAGAGACTTGAATGGATGGCAATGAAAGTCTCATGAAATATATATAGTTAAAGTTTTATGTTGGATTTGTCCTCTGTTGAAAGTAATATGTGGTTACAATTAAGACCATATTGATATAGGGCATAGAAGGGACATTGATCACATGGTGCTGTTTTCCACCTCAACTTCAATATTTTAGGTGAAATATTGCTGGACAGAATGCAGTAGCTAGTTCAACAGACATATAGTCTCAATCACCACCAATGTATTTTGGCAAGATGTGAATTTGAAGACAGAGGCATGTGAACTTGTAAATGCTTCTGTCTTTAGAAATTTTTTTTTTTTTTGCAATCCCATTCATTTTCCTGCAGACCACTCAATCAAATTTTCTTCTTATAGCATTATGTTGATTGTTAGGATTACCAGTGATCTTGTCGGCATATCTTCCAAACATTAGTAGGACATTATGTTTTATTTTAATTTCAATACGTATTCAGTTTGTGCAGTTATTAAGAGATGTAGCTGTAGGGTATTGTAATTCTTTCATTTCTGCTACATTTTTTCTTGATTAGTTGGAAAGACAAGTCCATGTGATTTTCCATGAGAAAATGACTCACACATGGCTCCACCACGGTCCTTCACCAATCGTATATTTTTTCCGTAACCGATGTCCTTGAAAAATTGGAAGACATAACAATGTGAACATAATTGCTTGAGCAGCTGGGTCTCTGGCCCTTCCGCATTCAATTGCCTCCAGACCACTCACTCCAATTTATACACGAACTTATCAATTTCCTAACCTAAATCCGAACCAAAGAGATTAAGTCCTCACATTTTTTATGCTAAAACTGTTGAACTAGCACCATGGGAAAAAAATTCTTGTCTCAAGCATGTCTCTGATTTTTTTATAGGTATAAGAGAGGCTGGACACTGGGTTGCTTTCGTTTGGCCATCGACTCATGAAGTGTTGTTGATAACTTGTAGACAAGTCCATGTGATTTTTCATGAGCAAACTCTCTCTCACTTGGGTCCATCCCAGTGCTTCATCACCAATCATTTTAGGTAACTGATGGATTGCAGCATACTGCTTTAGCTATATATGCACACTGTTGGTGTTTGAGGGTTAGGGTTTGCTAACAATACCAATATATACTTCGGTGATAAGTTTACAAACTTAACACACCTTTGTATTTCACACTCTCAATTCTCTCGGACAAACAAGTGAAGGGAGGATAGAAAATAACAAGCTTGCACACAATACTCTTTGATTGATAAATGAAAGAAAGTAACATACAATCACAAGACCAACTGAAGCTTACAAGCTTCTGTGAGAAACAAGACAGAAGAATTCAAAAACTGAAATATGGGAATCACCCTTACTAAATTCTAGTAGCAAGACCTACTTATCAAAAACAAAAAATGATAAACAATGCAGCATGGCAGCTATGAAGCACTAGCTGCTATCAATCCTCACACATGCTTCGGATGTGCTTTGTTCCCTTTCACTCATGACTAGTTATGGATATACACTCACTGCAGCTTTACATCCATATTTGCTTCATTATCACATGTAGCACACTGCTACTTTGTGATCTTATATTCGGCTGGCACACACAAGTCTTATTATAAGACTAGTGTAAGAAACACAAGTGAAGAACAGGCTGGCAGCATGTGAGGGTGTTTTTATTTGAATATCCAACACTCCCCTTCAAATCAAAACACCTTCATTCCTAGCATTTCACGCATCACTCGGAATGAATCAATTGGCAGTGCCTTAGTGAAGATGTCAGCTGCTTGTTCCTTTGTGTGACAATAGACAAGCTCAATTGTCTTTTGTTTCACATGATCCCTTAGAAAATGGAACCTAGTATCAATGTGCTTGCTCCTTCCATGTTGAACTGGATTCTTTGCAAGTTTAATTGCAGATACATTATCCACATGAATCAAGGTCGATCCCTCTTGTGAATGACACACTGATTTCAACAGGTTCCTTAACCATATTGCCTCACACACGGTTGAGGCTACAGCTACATATTCGGCTTCACATGAAGACAAGGCAACGATTGATTGCTTCTTTGAAGACCATGAGAAGGCTGTTGAACCTAGGAAGAACACATAGCCAGTTGTGCTTTTCCTCTCATCTTGATCACCTCCCCAATCACTATCCGAATAACCATATAATTTTGCATCTTCACCAAAATTATAAAATAGACCAAAGTTTAGAGTACCTTTTATGTATCTTAGAATCCTCTTGACAGCAAGCCAATGAGACTCCCTTGGTGTTTCCATGTATCGACTTACAAGTCCAACACCATAAACTATGTCCGGTCTTGTGATTGTGAGGTACCTTAGGCTTCCAACAAGGCTCTTGTATACGGTTGAGTTTACAAACTCACCTTCTCCTTCTCTGGACAGCTTCAATCCAGTTGCAACTGGAGTATTGACAGTGTTACAATTGTCCATATTGAACTTCTTCAATATGTCTCTCATGTACCTTTGTTGAGAGATGAAAATGCCCTCACTTTCTTGCTTCACTTCTATGCCAAGGAAGTATGACATTAAGCCAATGTCAGTCATCTCGAACTCACTGAACATGGACTGCTTGAACTTATTGAACATTACCTCATTGTTTCCTGTAAACAATAGATCATCTACATAGA
Organism: Crataegus laevigata; assembly: GCA_963580275.1. Classification (NCBI taxonomy): domain Eukaryota; kingdom Viridiplantae; phylum Streptophyta; class Magnoliopsida; order Rosales; family Rosaceae; genus Crataegus; species Crataegus laevigata. The sequence continues at coordinate 10,277,281 of OY756941.1, forward strand.
GACATATGATTAAGAACTCTCCTTTCTCACCTTTCTTCATATAAACTGAATGCTCATATGGACATTTCTGAAATCCATTGTGGTGAAGGTAGTTGTCAATCCTTGAATTCCAAGCTCGTGGAGCTTGCTTGAGGCCATACAAAGCTTTCTTCAAGTGATAGACTTTATCTTCTTCCCCTTGAATTTGAAAACCCTCTGGTTGTTCTACATATACTTCTTCTTCAAGCAATCCATTTAGGAAGGCTGACTTGACATCTAATTGATAAATATTCCACTTATGATGTGCTGCAAGGGAAATTAACAATCTCACCGTGTCAAGTCTTGCAACTGGAGCAAAGACTTCATCATAGTCTATTCCATGCTTCTGTTTGTAGCCCTTTGCCACAAGTCTCGATTTGTACCGATCCACACTTCCATCTGCAGTGCGCTTGATCTTGTACACCCACTTGACACCAATAGCCTTCTGATTTGGTGGGAGCTTTGTCAACTCCCAAGTGTCATTCTTCTCGATGGCATGGATCTCTTCTTCCATGGCTTTCTTCCAATGGACCTCTTTCACAGCCTCATTGAATGATAGAGGTTCATGATCTGCATATAGACAAAATAGGTTTGTTTCTTCTCCCTCTTCTTGTCCATAAATTTCTGTGAGACTCCTTAGCCTCACTGGAGTTGATGAACTGCCTTCCTCACTGGATGTAGGGCCACTCCTTGCATTTCTGTGCACTGGAGTTGTTATGCTTGATTGAGCAGGTTGTTGCTCGACAGTTGGTACAATTTCTGGTTCTTCAAAATCAGTGGAAACAAGTTTCTCCTTACTGACCTCTTTGTTGTTCCACTTCCATGTCTCTTCTTCACTGAAGATGACATCTCTACTAACCACTAGTTTGCTAGTTAGTGGATTGTAGAGTTTGTATGCCTTGGACTCTTCACTATAGCCTACAAACACACACTTCTCACCTCGATCATCAAGCTTCCTTCTCTTGGCTTCTGGTACTTGAGCATATGCAACACATCCAAAGGTCTTTAGGTGTGCAACATTCGGCTTGTGTCCACTCCAAGCTTCTTGAGGTGTCATTTTCTTGACACTCTTTGTTGGACACCGATTTAACAAGTAAATCAAACAAGCAACAGCTTCTGCCCATAATTCTTTTGGCAGGTTCTTCTCCTTAAGCATGGACCTTGTCATGTCAAGGATGGTTCGATTCTTCCTTTCGGCTATACCATTTTGCTGTGGTGTATAGGCAGCTGTCAGTTGGTGCTTAATCCCTTGCTCCTTGCAGTATGTTTGGAAAGCATTAGAGGTGTACTCTCCACCTCTATCTGATCTCACAGCCACAAGTTTGTGGTTACTCTCAGCTTCAGTGAATGTCTTGAATTCCTTGAAGACTTTAAGGGCAGCTGACTTCTCCTTGAGAAAATAGGCCCAAGTCTTCCTACTAAAATCATCAATAAAGGTAATGAAGTATCTATTACCTCCATAGGACATAGGATCCAAAGGACCACATATGTCCGTGTGCACCAACTGCAATGGTGCCTTAGCTCTCCATGCATTGCCAACAGGAAATGGCAACCTTGCTTGCTTGCCAAGTACACAGCCTTCACACACTTGGTGTTTGGTTTCAATCTGAGGTAGACCACGCACCATTCCTCCATTTGACAACAGTTTTAAACCATTGAAATGAAGATGGCCAAAACGAAGATGCCATCTCCACGATTCATTTTCAATTTCACCAATGTTGCAACTGCCAATCTTTGTATTCAATCTCAGTGGGAACATACGGTTCTTTGACATTTGAACCCGTGCAATGAGCCTTCTTCTTGCATTCCTTAGAGTGAGAAACATATCTTCCATATGTATGATGTACCCTTTCTGAAGCAATTGACCAATGCTCAGAATATTACTCTTCATACCTGGTATGTAATAGGTATCTGAGATGTATTCTTCTTTTCCATTTTTCTGGATGATTTTGATTCTTCCTTTTCCTTCAACTGGCAACCTTGAGGAGTCACCAAGGCTTACAGATCCATAAGCCTCCATTCTGAGTTCGGCAAAGAACTCTTTTCTTCCACACATGTGGTTACTTGCACCAGAATCCAAGTACCAAACATCTTGTTGGCTACTGGAATCATGGTGTGCTAGTAGGACAGTGAGTTCCTCACCATCATTCCCACTTGATTCTGCCAAGTTGACATGCTCACCATTTTTGTATGAACATTCATTTGCATAATGTCCATATTGCTTGCAACTGTGGCACTGGATATGTGCCTTTCCTCGAGTGGATCTCCATTCTTGAGATTGTCCTCGATTCTGTGCATAACCACGACCTCTTCCTCGAGCTCGTCCTCGGCTGCGATTGGATGAGCTTCCACGTCGTGTGTTCCATGTCCCACGGCCTCCACTTGGCTTGTCAATACTGAGCTTTGTCTCCAAAGCTTGTTCCAGCGTTGAGGGGCTTGCATTCTTCTGAATGCGCTGCTCATGAACTAGGAGTGATCCTAGTAATTCTTTTGTGCTCATTGTGTCCAAATCCTTGGATTCTTCAATGGCAGTCACCACATGTTCGAACTTGGATGTGAGTGACCGGAGTATCTTCTCCACAACTCGTACTTCATCGAGTCTTTCACCATTTCTCCTCATTTGGTTTACTATCACAGCGAGCCTTGTGTGATAGTCTGAGATGCTCTCTCTTTCATTCATGTGAGCAGTTTCAAAATCTGCTCGAAGTGATTGTAATCTCACTTTCTTGACTCGATCTACACCTTTGTAGATGATACTGAGTGTGTCCCATACTTGCTTGCTCGTTGTTGCTTCTGCAACCTTTTCGAACGTTGCATCTTCTAGACCTTGATAGAGGAGATACAAAGCCTTTTGGTCCTTCTTTCGTAAATCCCTGAGAGTGTTGCTTTGATCTGCAGTGTATGCAGCTTCTTGTGCTGTAGTAGGTACAACATATCCACTACTAACAACTTCCCACAGCTCCTGTGATCCAAACAAAGCCTTGAATTGAATACACCATCTTTCATAATTTTCTTTCTTCAATACAGGAACTTGGAGTTGCACAAGATTTGATGCCATTGCTGCTGCGCTTGCCAGAAGGTATTCTGGCTCTGATACCAAATGTTGGTGTTTGAGGGTTAGGGTTTGCTAACAATACCAATATATACTTCGGTGATAAGTTTACAAACTTAACACACCTTTGTATTTCACACTCTCAATTCTCTCGGACAAACAAGTGAAGGGAGGATAGAAAATAACAAGCTTGCACACAATACTCTTTGATTGATAAATGAAAGAAAGTAACATACAATCACAAGACCAACTGAAGCTTACAAGCTTCTGTGAGAAACAAGACAGAAGAATTCAAAAACTGAAATATGGGAATCACCCTTACTAAATTCTAGTAGCAAGACCTACTTATCAAAAACAAAAAATGATAAACAATGCAGCATGGCAGCTATGAAGCACTAGCTGCTATCAATCCTCACACATGCTTCGGATGTGCTTTGTTCCCTTTCACTCATGACTAGTTATGGATATACACTCACTGCAGCTTTACATCCATATTTGCTTCATTATCACATGTAGCACACTGCTACTTTGTGATCTTATATTCGGCTGGCACACACAAGTCTTATTATAAGACTAGTGTAAGAAACACAAGTGAAGAACAGGCTGGCAGCATGTGAGGGTGTTTTTATTTGAATATCCAACACACACATCATCCAAGGTTCAGGAGCAAACCAACACAAGTCTTCTACTCCCAAGCATATCTTATCAAAGCACTTTCTGTCCTTAAATTCATTTAAACTTTTTATTGTTCCATTTTACAGAAATTTTAAAACCATGGGTTTCCGATTTCCTGGTATTATACATGCCAAGAAAAATCAAGTGTCTTCAAAGTCATTGGATGTTCCAAAAGGCTATCTTGCCATCTACGTTGGGGAGAGCCAGAAAAAGCGGTTTATTATTCCTGTGTCGTACTTGAACCAACCTTCATTCCAAGATTTGTTAAGCCTAGCCGAAGATGAATTTGGATACGATCATCCAATGGGTGGTATCACAATCCCCTGCAGTGAAGACACCTTCCTTGGTCTCACCTCAGCTTTGCGGTATATGTAGAGGCTACATATACGTCGAAACGATTTTGACACCAACGGCTGTAGGAACACTTGAAGGAGGTTAAATTGATTGATCGTCCAATGAATCATCGTGATGGAAGACAACATCAACGTCAAACCGCTTCTGAGCTGAGGGGAAAATGGCCAGCCTAGCGGACGTAAACTCACTGACAATTTTTCAAGAATATAGTTATTGTCAACTAAATGTACATAGTTGTCCTGCAAGGAAAAATGAGATTAGAATATTTCATTACAATACAACGTTTTTACAGTTTCATGATTTACTTTTCATTTTAGTTGCCATCTTCTTTCAATCAAGTTATGAACAGACGATAAAGTTACACGCAAGGGACTAAATACTGGAATATTGACAGACGAAGTAATAATGCAAGTAAACATGGCAGATTTAAAAACATGTTAAGAATGGACTATTGTACGGATAAAATTTTAAATATAACAAGCATTGGATGCACCCAGAATAGCACTAATCCCTGCTGAAACTACCATTAAAATACCAATATGTGCATTGAATATGCCCCAAATTAAATAGCACTAGTCTATGCTCAAATTCTCACAAAAATATCAATGCAAACATTTTTATACATTATTCTACTTCGTAGAAGTTTTCTTTTGTTGACCTTAAAAACCTATTCGGGCAAAAATCCCTAACGACATGCACCAAATGTATTAATTAACCATGCTAGGTTCTCAAGATTTGCAAATCTTTATACGATTATATTACTTACTAGCCTGGTCAAAAAGTTTCAACTATACAGATATTAGCAAAGCAAAGATATAGTCTCAAGTAGGTTCTTTACTGCAAGAGATCAGCCTAACTACTTAATTTTTGCCAGTGTCAACAACTACGAATCTTACCTTCCCAGAAATTGATCTGATTACTTGAATAAATGGTACCTATACATACGAATTCTCTTACTTGATTTAGTGTGTTGACAGTGGAATCTGTACGTATTAAAAAAATTCCCTTTATGGGAGCTACAGGTCTTTGGCTAGCTAATTCAGTACGGACTTGTGTTAAATCTCTCATGGATTAGATCACATGATTGGTGATTAAGACAAAAGAACTGGGGACCGAAGCTGTTTTGAAGCTCCTGAGTCAATGTCCGTCTTATTAAAGAATGTCCACTCTCAGCAGCTGTATAAATATAACTAAAACGACAATATATCCATCGTTTTATCAGTTTGAGTACGGAAACTTGCTGCTATGATATAGTGGTTCAACCACAAATAAATTTGTATTGGGTCCGCTTATATAGTATGTTGAACTAGCAACCTGTAAGAAAATGCCTGTTTTCACATGTCTCTGATTTTGTAGTCATGTATCTATTCTTCCAAAAGGATTCCTTTCTGCAAATTTTAATGTGATCTGATGGCATCGGTAGTTATTACTTGGAGACAAGTTCAAGTGATTTTCTATGGGCTAATCTCTCTCGTGGTACCATCTTGGTGCCTCAATCACCACTCAGTCGTTTCAGATAATAGATTGTTTATGGCATGTACCCATTTATCTATATATTTTATGGTCAAGTTCAGAAGAAAATCTCAAAGCTTTCTCTCATTTTTAGAAGTCAACTGAAATTTCCGTTGTTGCTTAAATTTCTCATTAAGAAATTTTTAATTACGGGTTTCCGGTTGCCAGGCATTGTTCATTGTAAGAAACTCCAAATTTCTTCAAAGGCGTTGGAATTCCTAAATGAGAACTATAATGTATTATTATTTTTTATTCTGCTGGTTATCTTATATATCTTATGTTTGGGTTCTAGTTGGGTTCTAGTGAACTCTTATGTATCCTACATCTTTCTATCACCCGTTAATTTTGGGTGTATCTCAGGATCGGGGCATGGCATCTCAACCGTGATAAATCGAACGTATAATTAAGGAGAGATTTGTTAGCCTATGACCTTGTATGCCCCGCTATTGATTCAGTACTTTGTATCCATTAATCTCTGTTAAGTAGTAACCTCCATATAGTAAGGCTTAGCTAAGCTGTCTAGCTAAAGCAATGAGCTCCTAAACGATTCGATGTAAATAGGAATGAAACCATGTAATTATAAGTTGTAAATCCCGATTTGAGATTTGCAACAAAAACATGGTACAGCACAATTCCAAAAATTGTAAAACTGAGCTGTTATTTTCACTGATCATTTACTGAATTATTACTGCAACTTTTATGTACATCAGAGCCTAATATCCTTATCAACATTTATAATCTTCATTCACATCATCCTTCTGAGAGTACATTTCGCACTCACAAAAGGGAAAAGTAATTGTACAGTAGGAAGAAAAATTTTGCTTTACCAAAATGTGAATCAACTCGTAATCACAATGAATTTAAAACTGAGAAATAATATCAATGAAGGTATCTTGTCTGCAGGGAATTGTTAGACCACCCATTGGATGATCAAATCCAAATTCTTGTTCAGCCTCACTTAGCAAGTCTTGGAATGAAGGTTGGTTGAGGTATGATACAGGAATGACAAACCGCTGTCTCTCATTCTCCCCAACATAAACCACTAAATAACCTTTTGGGACATCTGCTAAACTATATGAACCACCTCGACTTGAATTTGAAAAAGACCGCCGAAGAATTTTCTTTGCATGAGTTACACTTGGACGACGGAAACCCATGATTTTATGTCTCTAGAGAAATTTCCGGTGGAAGTTATTGGAGCAAGAAGAAGAGAAGAGTTGAGAATATGCAGAGGCTTGAATGGATAGCAATGCAAGTCTCATGAAATATATATAGTTAAAGTTTTATGTAGGATTTGTCCTCTGTTGAAAGTAATATGTGGTTACAATTAAGACCATATTGATATAGAGCATAGAAGGGACATTGATCACATGGTGCTGTTTTCCACCTCAACTTCAATATTTTAGGTGAAATACTGCTGGACAGAATGCAGTACTTCAGCAGAAATATATTCTCAATCACCACCAATTAATGTATTTTGAAAAGATGATGAATTTGAAGACAGAGTCATGTGAACTTGCAAATTCTTCTGTCTTTAGATTTTTTTTCAATCCCATTCAATTTCCTGCAGACCACTCACTCAAACTTTCTTATAACATCATGTTGATTGTTAGGACTACCAGTGATCTTGTCGGCGTATCTTCCGAACATGAGTAGGACATTATGTTTTATTTAGTTTCAATACATTTTCAGTTTGTGCAGTTATTAAAAGATGTAGATAGGGTATTATGATTCTTCATTTCTACTCGTACATTTTTCTTCATTAGATGGAAAGACACGCCCATGTGATTTTCCACAAGAAAATGACTATCAATTGGCTCCACCACGGTCCTTCACCAATCATATTTTTTCCGTAACCGATGTCCTTGAGAAATTGGAAGTCATAGCCATGTGAACATTTGAATGCTTGAGCAGCTGGGTCACTTGCAATCCGCATTCAATTGCCACTCTTGGCAGCTGTATAGATGTAACTAAAACTGTTTACAATATATCCCACCTTTATGATAATTCCCTAGCTAATTAGATCACAGACAGGCTTGTGACAACGTGGAGCCAATGCTAATTATTTGTGGACAAATTTTCTTCGTAGCAATTAATATTTTTCCTCGTCATTCTTTGCAATTTCTAAGGCTTATGTCTAGAAGGAAAAGAGCCCCAATGCTTCATACATTCTCTCGCCACATATCATATGTAAATGTTCTGATTATTGAGGCTGAGAAACTTTACATGTAATTATAAGCCCGGGATTGCATGCTGCTCTTTCATAGAACAACACCACATGGTGGGTGGCTACCATGCTTTCAATTTAGGTATCATAACATTTAAATTCATGTCTCTAGGCTATTAAGGAAGCAGCACTGGTGCTTAAAACATATAAGCTGACATCTCTTGTATGTTGTGATACTTGCTAGTGGCGGAGGTAAAACTAAAAAACTGGTGTATTTTAGTTTTCAATCACTCTTGTTGTTCTAAAAGCATGCTATTAAGAGAAGTGGGATGTAATGTTTTGTTCAGTGTTGACATTAACTCGCGAGTTGTTCTTGATTAGTTGGAAGACAAGTCGATGTGATATTTCGCTAATGTTGTCTCTTCACTTGGGTCCTTTACCACAAATCATTTCATGCAACTGATGATCTTCACCATACCACTTCATCTATATATATGCATGAAAATCAGATTCCGGAGCAAAGCACCACAAGTTTTCTATACCAAAATATTTCTTAGAGCTTAAATTTATCAGATCATTTGAAATCTTACAGAGAAATTTTAATACCATGGGTTTCCTGATAACAATCATCAAGGTATACACAGATGAATGTTTTGCAGAAAAAGTATAAGAACTGTATCAGAAGAAATGTAGAGAGAGAGTCAAGAGAATGCAGATTTTGTTATTTCTTAGAGATAGAAAAGATATTCACACTATGATTTGATACAAGCTTATATAACAGCTGAGTGTAGCTTATCAGCTAAGCTATCAATGTAACTAACTTATAACAAACTAACAGACTACAATAGCTAATGTGGCATTCCTAACTAACTGTGATGATGTGTCAAATGATGTGGCAGTAGTAATATATCTTCCACATTTCCGGTTGCCTGGTATTGCACATGCTAAGAAAAACCAACCACCATCGAGCTCGTCAGATGTTCCTAAAGGTTATTTTGCAGTCTATGTTGGGAAAGGGGAGAGCCAGAAGAAGCGGTTTCTGATTCCGGTTTCATATTTGAACCAGTCCTTTTTCCAAGATGTGTTAAGTCGAGCTGAAGAAGAATTTGGATATGATCGTCCAATGGGTGGTATCACACTACCCTGTAGTGAAGATACCTTCATCTCACTTCCCGTTTGTGTGAGTAAACGCTAAGGAAGTGAATGTGTTCCAAATTCACGCCCAAAGCATCATCATTTTGGAACTCGCAATATATCAAGCTGAAGAATAGGCTAAGATATGATTGAATATATCAAAACGCCTTCTTTAGTCGTCAAGCTGCTCAGCAGTAAGATACACAAAATCAAGTAGTCAGATGACCATATCAATGCTTTCTTTGAAGCCCGTAAGGTGTAAATTCTTCATCCATTCTTGTCTTATACTTTTCATTTTACTTCTTGGCATTGAACTTGTGATCGGTACTTGTCAAGATTTGTATATAATATTTAGGAGTTCATTTTAATTTTCTCATTGTATCATTCATCTAGAGCAAGTTATGTAACTTTCTTTGTACGGTCTTTTATTGTACACGCACACAAAATTCTCATACATTACCAATTTTACATAGAATTGGAGCAAAGTTCCCTGAGTTTTTGCTTTGTAGCCCTCCACTACAAATCCAAGAAACTTTCCGCAAACAATATGGGTGATATTAATTAATAAAAAACTAATAGTTGAAATATTCTTTTGATAAGATGAGTGATTTTTTATATGGACTTTTAGGAATTTAATTTATGATTTGTAGTTTTGACCTTCTTTCGAGAGCTTAGCATTCGACCATCATTTTAGATTAAATGCCTATTTGAGACAAGGTTTGGAATATTCCTACTAATGTGAATTTGAGGTTTGCCGATTAATCTTCCGCATTAAGTTACTAAGTAAGATAGGTAGCACTTATTTATGTACGAATTTGAGAGTGTTACACCAATACTACTGCCGACTACACTTTTTTGTAGGGCTCACTCTACATCGTATTTCAATGATCCAAACCGTCCATCTTTTAAATGTTTCCTCATCGATTATTTCTACGAAAAATCACCCAAATCCGAAACCATTTGACCACTAGATTAAATGGTATTTATGTTCACCCCCTAAATTCGCCATGGGCCTTGCAAGCATGCCGGGAATTTACTCGAACACGAAACTGGTGGGTGCGAGCATGCCACTACTAGATGCCGCTAGTAGATAGGATTTTGAATGATTGAGATTGTGCCTGAATCAACTTCTAACCAAGAGAATGTGCCATTGAGTGGGACTGGCTCAAGTCAAGGCTCTTTCTTTGCCTTAAAGATAAGGACTTTACTTATGTGGAGAAATATAACAACATATAAATGACAAGGTTGCTGGAAGTGTAAATGACAGAGGAAAGTAAATGACTGGTATTGTAGATTGCTTGTGAACTAAATGACTGGAAATGAGTTGTACATAAACTATAAAGGAGATCGATACTACCGGGTGAGTGGCGAGCTAATAAACAAGGAAAGTAAAGGGTGCTTGGCTAAAAGTAAATGATTACAAGGAAACTGAGAAGCTAATTTGGGTAGAGTTGATTGATTGGTTGTTTGAGTGTCCATAATCCTTGTGACTCTACTTTCACCATGTATCCTCTACCAGAATGTCTATGTGCCTTCCAATCCATTTGCAATGAGAAAGCATACAATTCTTTTGATTAAACAAAGCTGTTGGCATACCTCCACTACCCAAACAAAAGGGAAAAGCAATATTATAATGTCAAACTATCCCACTTGCAGCCAAATATCTTTCCAAGTTAGCCTTTTTGCACAATCATCCTCCAAATGTCATATTTAGCCCGAATAAGCACATTTTAGGTGCAAACAAGTTATACTAGTATTTCTTTGAAAAACCATATTCGTCTATTTTCTTCACTACAATTAGATGCCTTAATAGTTTTGAATTTGCCTAATTTTTTTTTATAAAAATGTTCTATGAATGTTGTCAAAATATTTTTATTCCAACTAATTGCCCTAAAAAATTCATGAAAACTACAAGAATCGATGTGAATCATAAATACATTTAAATACTCCTTCATATGTTTTGGAGAGAAAAAATGAAGTTTACATACATAGCATAAAAGACAACTTTATTGCCTTAGACCATCTCCAAATTAGACCATCTCTAAAGGCGATGTTAAATCCTAAGTGAAATGACACGTAATAATATTTTAAGGCAGATTGAGGCTCCAACTGATATGTCAATCCTATGTGAATTCTATTGTGTGTTGTTAATTCATGAAAGGATAATTTTACACTCTGAGTATTTATATACAAGTATCTTGTAACTGCTAAGGAAAAACAAATATAACAAACTAACATATTCCTTAACCACTAAGTAATATCTCTAGATGTTGTAGTTAAAATATTACCCTTTATATCCCCTCTCAAACAAAACTGAGGTACTCGAAGATGAATTTTGTCATGGAGGAACATGAATCTTGACTTGGAAAGAGATTTCGTACAAATGTCAGCCACCTGATGTTGAGTACAAAAAAAATCCACAAAGATCTGTTTGCCAAGACTTTTTCCCAAATGTAATGGTAGTCTATTTCAACATGCTTTGTCCAAGCATGGAAACTAGGGTTCTTGGCAAGAGATGTGGCTGAAATATTGTCACATTATAGTTAGGGAAAACAAGGCAAGCAATAACCAATGTCAACCAATAGTTTACATATCTGGGTAATCTCAGACGCAGTGTTGGCAAGAGATATGTACTCTACCTTTATGGAAGATCGTGCTACAGTTGGCTGCTTTTTAGCACTCTAACTAATCAAAGAGTTTCCCATAAAGATACAATAACCTCCAGTTAATCGTCTATCTAGAGCACAACCAGCCTAGTCAGCATCTGAGAAAGCTTTGAAAGATGGATTAGTTAAACACTTTGAGAACCATAAGCCAAGATCAATAGAACCCTTCAGGTACCTAAGGATTCGTTTAACTACCTAGAGATGTGAAATTCTTGGATTTTGCATGAATTGGCATACAAGGTTGCTGCAAAACTAAGATTTGATCTTGTCTAGGTAAGATATTGTAGAGCATTAACTAATGAACAATACTCAGAAGCATTCAGAACTAATAAAGACTCGTGACCAAGTTTAGATAACAGGTCCACGATGTATTTTGTCTGAGATATGAATATGCCTCAAGATGATCTTTTAACTTCTATGCCAAGAAAATAATGCAGAGCTCCAATATCTTTGATTGAAAACAGTGAGCTGAGTTGTTTAATCATTTATTGACAGGCTACAAAAGAAGAACCAGTAACTAAAATGTCATCCACATAGATTAGGATGAAAACCAAATTTGGAATATGTTTTACAAATAGACAATGGTCACTTTGAGAACCTACAAAGCCAAGAGAGTGAAGAGCCCCATGAAGTTTCTCATACCAAGCTCTGGGAGCTTGTTTTAAACCATACAAGGATTTATGCAAGTGATAGACATGAGATGGCTTGGTTGAATCTTCAAAACCAATGGGTTGTTGCATGAAAACAGATTCAGTGAATGTACCATGTAAAAAGGCATTGCTTACTCTTGATTCGAAATACCCACTTGTAACCTACAAGGTTCTGAGATGAAGACTTAAGGACAAGAGACCATGTGCCAGTATTGATAAGGCTATTAAAGGTTGTATGTATATAATCCATTAAGAGATAAGAGGAAGTGGATGTTTAGTAGCTGTGAGAGTTTTAGGCTTGAAGATGCCAGACTTTGATCTTGTTTGCATTGAATAGGTGTTGATTGGTTGAGGTGGAGATAAAATGGGTGATAGCTACTAAATAACCTGAGGTTGTATTTGTGGAATTGACAAGTGGAAGATTAGTAGTTGAAAGTGAGGATGATAGATGAGGTGAAGTAGAATTGGTGTGGAAAGGTGCAGGAGAAGGTATGAATGTAAAAGTAAGAGTGGATAAAATAGTTGAATCTGAATTGGTATTAGAATGCAGAGATATAGGTGGGGAGGTTGATATATGGTGAAATAGGAAGCTTGATTCATTGAACAGAACATGCCTAGAAATGTACATTCTTTTGGTTGCGGGATCAAGACACTTGTAAACCTAATGATGCAAATTGTAGCCTATGAATACACAGGCTTTACTCTTAGGGTCCAACTTTGAAGAAGTACAGGGCTTTAACCATGGCAAGCAAGTGCAACCAAATACTTTCAAAGAAGTGTAAACTGGTGCTCAATGGAACAAAGATTCCTAAGGAGAAGATCTTGATGCAGCAGGCAATCTGTTAATAAGGTAGATTGATGTGTCAAATGCCTTAACCCGATAGATATGAGGTACTTTGGAGGCTACCAAAAGATTTATAGCAGTTTTCACTAAATGGCGATGTTTGCGCTTACACACCTATTTTGTTCAGGGGTGTGTGGGCAAGTTGACGCTGAATACCATTTGTAGCCAAGAATGTTGAGAAAGGAGTACTCAAGTACTCTTCACCAGAATTAGATCTCAAAGCAATAATTTTTGTGCACAGAGAGTTTTCAACCAGAGACTTATATTGCATAAAAGTAGACATTACATCATATTTTCATTTTAAAGGATAGAACCTACAATATTGGGTATAGTCATCCACAAAAATGACATACTACCTAAAACCTTAAGAAGAAGCTTTAAGTGATGGTCCCCAGACATCTGTATGAATAATTTCTAAGGGCTTGCTTATTGTACAAGTAGTAGAGACAAAAGAAAGCCTAAAACATTTACCTAATGCACAATCTGAGCAAAATGATTTATTGGTATTTAATAAAACTGAAATACAAGATTGAGAGGCGAGCTTATTGATAATCTTGACAAAGGTGACCCAAACGTTGGTGCCAAAGATCTCTTAAAGCTTTCATAGATGCAGTGAGTGATTTGTGTTGACCATTAGGAAGAGGGGAGAAAAAGAATGGATATAAACCATGCTTAACTAGTCATTTAAAACACATCATTCCTGAAGAAAAATCCTTCACAGTAAAGTGAGAGGGATAAAGATGCAGAGAACATCGATTATCAATCTGAAATTGATTTCTAGATAGAAGATTGTGTTTCAAAGTAGGGACATATAACACTCTATTAAGTTTAAAAGTATTAGTAGAAGTATTCAAAACAGTAGAACCAGAGTGAGTGATGGGCAAACATTTGCCATCACCAATGTACACTTATTGAGGACCAATGTAAGCTTTAGGATTTTGAAGAGTTGCATAAAAGTTGGTCATGTGTGAGGTGGCTCTTAAGTCCACATGCCAAGTAGGATTGGAAGTTGATGTGTTGGCAACCATAACTGAATGAAAGGATTTTCCACCATAGTTAGGATTCATGCGATGAGGGCAATCACAAGCCTCATGATCGTACTGATGACATACTTGGCAAGAATTTTTCTTGTTATATGAAGAAAAATTATTTCAACCTCCACAATTATAACGCTGATTATTGTTTTTGGCGAATTTAGTTGTTGGATCTCTGATTGTTATATGATCTGTAATTGCCACGATTATAATTACGACAATTTTAATTGCGATATGTTCCACGACCTTGATTGTTGAAGGTAGAAGAAGCCTAAGCAACAAACGCCTAAGAGTTAGGGTTTGCTGCAAATAGTGGAAGAATACCAGCATATGACACACCCCAACCCAGATATCCAAATGACACCTAGATGGCACATGCTGGCCGAGACTCAAGAGTGATGAAAGCCATGAATATATAAATATGCAAGAACATAAGGGAAACATGTATTCCAAATGTCATACAACAATCATAAGGAATATACAAACGCTAAAGAGACAATAATAATGTTCCAAATTTAACATAAACTAAATAGAATGTCCAACAATCACAAATCTGAAGAAAAAAAAAGTGCATAAATATGTCCACAGCGTACCACTAAACGAAAGTACTAGTGAAAGGTAAGCCATCAAGTTACAATTATTCATAAAGAATAATAAAAGGTGAGTGGACCATAGTTGATAATAATAATAATAATAAAACCATTTTTCCTTCTAAACTACTATCCCCCTGTTTTAAAAACTCATATAGTACTAACATAGTAGGTTTTTCTAAAAACTCTAATATGCCATAAAAAGGTGCGTGCAGTAAAATCATCTTTATAAGTGATAGTAAATCGTTCGAAGGAAAAACCAACGAGTCTTAGAAATCAACATGAGGATGTACTTAACTAAGGGTATCATAGGCGTCCCAAGGCATAACCATCACTTGAATGTGAAGTTGTACGACACTAGTTACACCAGTGAAGAAACATGGTAGGCCTCATCACCTGAAGGTGAAGCTGTACGACTCTGGGTTACGCTAGAGAAGAAACATATACATAACATAACACACCGACACTAGCCGTGGCTAGTGAAGATGTCTGACACTGGTGTCGCCTGTGAAGCTGGGAGTATGTCATAAATATCCTCAATTGTGTCCTATGGCCAAAGATGTATACACACTCAGGTTGTGTATATATGTTGTATGGTAACCCACTAGATAAGCACATAAATGTATCTCAAAAACCCATGCCAAGCTTAGAATTCCAAAATCTCATCATCCGAAATCATAAGCAATTTCATAAACGTGATTTCCATAAACATGTCATTTTATAAACCTTAAATAGATAAATCAAAACTAATTCATCAAAGCAAATAAATCATGAATTCTCCAAAATCATAAATATAGAAATCCGTAAAGCATATCATAAAACGTAATTAATTCATGAAATGTAGAATGAATGCAAGCCTAATACTTTATAAAAACATGCAATTTGAGAAGGGGTCCACTCACAAATATTCCGCTACCGGGGATCTGTTCGAACTAGGGAGGACATGATCACTTCCAACCGACGCACCTAAACACAAATACAAACCATTTGATAAAACTCTACTAAAATGATCGAATTTGGAATGGCAGCTCTAGAGGGACCTCGAAAAACCTAAAGAGGGACCTCGGGTTCCCCCATACACCATCGCATGTGTTGGTACGTGCCGCCATGGTATGGCAGCTCTAGTCACCACACGCCACCCCATGCGACACCACATGCTAAAATGGGTCGCCGAAAAACTCACCTGTGCCACCATGGTCGTCGCCGTGGACGACGACGGAGGCACGTGTAATCCACGCGCTGACCCTTGACAACCCTACGCATAGCCCATGTGCCTCGAGTACTCCTATACTTGCCTTCTTCGAATTTCTAGAATTTTTCCAGATTTTTCTTCCAACTTCAAGAGCTCATTCTAAGCTCGATACAAGTCCAAATTGAGTGATTCAAAAGCCAAAATGTAGTTAGGGAAGAGACTCATACCTTAGAAGGCCCAACTGAGATTGTAGTTGGCTGAAAAAATGGCTAGAAGAAGCCCAAACGACCACAGTTTCAAAATTCTAGATTTTGCACGGTGACTTCTCTTGTGTTTTCCGAGTTCCTACACCACCAAATCACCCAAAAACTTACTAATCTTGAACCTAAACATGATGTACAATGATAGGGACCAATTTTGAGGCTTACAGTCGCCGAAAATGCCTAGAATTCATCGGAGAAGTCCCTTGCACAGTGCAGCTTGAGGGGGGTGTTTTCAAGGGGTTTTTCACCTATTTCCAGGTTCTAAGGTTCACAAGGATCACAAGGGATGATGGTGGGGGTGCTACCTTGCAGTGGTTGCAAGTGTGGAGGCGTGAGTATATGTGTGTGAGTGTGCTCGACAAGGGAGAAATGGGTGAGGTAAATAAGAAAGGAAAGTAATAATCGAAAGAAGAATAGGACTCAGGACAAAAAAGAACTCCCTAGAAAAATGGGGAATCTACCACATGTCGGCCTGGAAATGGTCCAAAGTGGAGAAATATCTCCAATTATGAAATTACAAAAATACCCTCAACATTTGGAAATTCATAGAAGCTTCGTTTTAGCTCTGAATTCGATTTTGTTTATGCCCACCCGTTTGTATCAAAGAATACCACATGGATAAATTAAAAGAAAATTTCCTACATGTCAATGAACGAGAGTCAACAGAAGTCAACGCTTTCATCATTACGGGTGTTTTCGTAATTTAATTAATTAAAACGCGTAACTCATGTCTTGTTTCAATTCTAATGGTTACGGTTTTATAATATGTGATGGATCTAGTGCATACTTCCGAAGCATGGAGATATGAAATACATCACGTATCTGCGATAACTCAGGCAGCAATTCCAATCTGTAAGCAATAACACAAATTCTCTCTGTAATTCTGTAAGGGCCGATATATCGATGACTTAACTTTCCCTACTTGCCGAAGCGAACTACACCCTTCCAAGTTGACAACTTCAAGAATACGAAATCACTAACTTCATTTACTCGATCAGTAGAATGCTGGTCGACGATACTTTTATGTCGGTCTTGTGTAGTCTTCAAATTTCTTTTTATCATCTAGATGTTGGCATTCATAGTATCAATAATTTCTGGTCCTACCCATATTCGTTCACCAACCTCGGTCCAACACAGTAGTGTCCTACACGATTTACCATATAATGCCTCGAACGGTGCAATACCAATGCTAGAGTGATAACAGTTGTTATAGGCAAACTCAACCAAAGAAAAATAGTCATCCCAGCTACCCTTCCATTGAAGAACGCAAGTCCTTAACATGTCCTCAAGAGATTGGATCGTTCTCTCAGATTAACCATATGTTTGTGGGGTGGTAAACAGTGCTATACAATAATTTAGTATTCAAGGCATCATGAAATGCTTTCCAAAATCTAGAGGTAAATCTTAGATCTCGATCTGATATGATGGTGACAGGTACACCGTGATACTTGACAATGTTTTCAATAAATAGCTTTGCTAACTTCTCCATTTTATAATTCTTTCAAACGAGTATGAAATGAGCAGACTTAGTAAGTCTATCCACAATCACCCAGATGTCGTTATACTTTAACCGAGTCTTCAGTAACCCATACACAAAATCCATAGTGATATCCTCTCATTTCATAGCTGGAACAGAAGGTTTTGCAGTAGTCCATCAGGTTTCTTCCTATCCATTTTTACTTGTTGACAGACTATACATTTTCTCACATAATCGACAATATCCCATTTCATAACATTCCAATAATAATAAGGACAAATGGTGTGATAAATCTTCATACTACCTGGATGCATGACATATGTCAACTTGTGCGCTTCATCGAGAATCTCCATCTTCACTGCTTCATTATCTTTAGGCACAAATAACATATTTCCTTGCATCAAGATTCCATCTTTTAGTATTCTCAGATCCCGTCGGCAACCCATTTTGCACTTGTTCTAAGTCTCCACACTGCTAATCGTGTTCTTGAGCTTCTCATACTAAATCCACCAACATTGATCTAACCTATAAATGAGCCAATATTGCTCCATGTGGATCAAGCATCAAAGAAATACCACTTCCTCGGAGAGAAAATAATAGTGGAACATGAACGGCCCGGAGAGAGGCAAGTTGTCAATGAGATTTCCAGCTAAGAACGTCAGCTACAAAATTTGCATGTCTAAGATGATACTCAATAATGCAATCATAGTCACTAATGAGTTCTATCCACCTCCTCTATCTCAGGTTCAGCTTCTTCTAAGTGAAAACATACTTTAAGCTCTTGTGAACCGTAAAAATATGACATTTCTCGCCATAAAGATAATGCCGCCAAATTTTCAGCATAAGCACCACTGCGGCTAGTTCTGGCTCGTGTGGGATAATTCCTCTCGTGAGGTTTAAGTTGCCTAGAAGCATATGCAATAACTTTTCCATGTTACATCAACATGTAGCCCGAACCTGACAAAGATGCATCACTATAGACTTCAAATTCACTGCCATCATCCGAAAAAGCAAGGACAAGGGCATGAGTAAGGCGATATTTCAACTTCTAGAAGCTCTGTTCACAATCTTCGTCCCACTCAAATTTCATACCTTTCTGAGTCAACTTGGTACGCAGCAAAGCAATTGTCGACAAATCCTGCACAAAGCGTCGATAATAACTAGGTAGACCAAGAAAGCTCCTGACTTCACTAACATTCTTAGATTGCTCCAACGCTACGACTGCAGAAACTTTCTAGGGATTCACACAAATTCCTTCAGCAGAAACGACATGTCCGAGAAAACCGATCTGATCCAACCACAACTGACACTTCCTGAACTTCGCATAAAGCTGATGTTTCCCCAATGTTTCCAACAAGAGCCTCAAATGTTTTGCATGCTCATCCTCTCCTTTGGAATATACTAAGATGTCATCGATAAATACGATCACAAACCAGTTGAGATATGGCATGAAAACTCGATTCATCAAGTCCATAAAGGCTGCGGGCACATTCGTCAATCCAAATGGCATAACATGGAACTCGTAGTGCCCATATCAAGTGCAAAAAACAATCTTCAGAACATCTTCATTTCATATCAGTAGGTGATAATAGCCCGAATGAAGATCAATCTTAAAATACACGAGCACTCATCAATTGATCAAACAAATCATATATGCGAGGTAATGGATAACAATTCTTTACTGTAACTGGGCTGAGCTATCAGTAATCAATATAAAGTCTTATCGACCCATCATTCCTTTTCACAAATAGAATAGGGGCACCCCCAAGGAGATATACTAGGTTGAATATAACCTTTATCTAAAAGTTCTTAGATTTGAATCTTTAATTCTCTTAACCTGGCCAGTGCCATACGATAAGGTGTTAAAGAAATAGGATTAGTACCAGGAAGTCAATGGTGAATTCCATTACTCATGTTAGTGGCATCCCAGATAGATCATCAGGAAAAACATCGGTGAACTCATTCACAATGGACACATCTTTAACACCAATAGAAGGTTCGCCATGTGCAACCACATGGGCCAAGAATCCTTCACATCTTTTCTGTAACTACTTCATCGCCTTGGCGGCAGAAATAATACTATTCTGAAGAATTCTTCATTCTCCCTAAAACACAACATTTAGTTATATAGATCAAGGAAAAGTCACTAATTTATGCCTATAACTCTCATTCGCGTCATGCGCGACTAACCAGTTCATCCTTATAATAATATTGAACTCTACCAGCTTAAAAAGAATCAGATTTGCCTCCATAAGTACTCATTCTACGTAAACTGGACAATTTCTAAATTCCCACTTAGCACAAAATAATTCACCATGAAGTAACTGTATAAGCTTATCAAAACCAACTTCAGATGGTTGCAAGTTCATGACCCATGCTAACTGTGATGATATGAATGAAAATGTAGCCCTCGGATCAATTAAAACACAAACTTAATGGTCAAAAGCAAATAACATACCGGTGATTACTCTAGGGTCATGCTCTGCCTCTTATTGTGTCATGGCATTAATATGTCATGCAACCTGTTGTCCCAAACTGTTGTTACGACCTCCTCAAGTGTGAACACCTTGATTACCCCGGCCTGCTCGGTTACCCTGAGTACGGCTGCCAAAAGCCATTCCTAAATTTTGATGTTGTCTTTGACTTTGGTTCTGAGTACCCGAGCTGCTGCCTCCTTCATAACCTGAACCAAATGCAATGCTCTCAGTAGTTCGACCAGTAAGGCAGTCACAAGTGTAGTGTCCAGTGCCCCTACATCTAAAGCATGAGTCGTCCCTGTAGCAAAATTTCCTCAGTGACGTCTGCCACAACACATACACATCAGAACGGCGGGTGTGAAGTGACTGAAAAACTGCCTTGCTGTCTCATTACCTGATCATTTACTAGAAGATTCGGAACCCTGACCACGATGCTTGAATGATAAGTAGTGTCTAGGTCAAATATTAAAAGATGAGGAACGTTCCTAGGTGCTCCAAGATCAAAAACCTCAACCCCAAGTAGACTGATTTCGAGGCTAATTTTGATTGCTGGAAGTCAAAAATGACCGCTCAACTCTCAAGGCTGCTTGGATCATACTCTGATAAGAATCATACTACAGTGCTAACATATGGGGGCAGATTTTATCAGCTAGAGCAATGTTAAGCTGGTTCATTATCTTTTGCAGGTTCTCATAAACGGAGAGGACATGCCTCGCTAAACTTCTAAAATTACAATCAAGCTTTATCACTAACATATTGCCATAGCGTATAACGTAAAAGTCTTGTCTCTTGCTTGCTTTATATTAGGGGCTTAGAAAATAGTCTGCAAAGAGTCTCCGAAAAGTTCTCCATGTCATTGTTAGATTAGATGGTCGAGATTGCTTCGTAGACTCCCACAAAGTCTTTGCCCACCCCTAAGGGAATGTCCTGCCGTCTTCGCCTGCTCTTCTGCAGGGCAATTCATAACTTCAAAAACATCTTCAACCTTTTCAAGCCAATCTTCAGCCTCCTCACACGTGCCCATGACATTTAAATTAGTAACACCATGACTTCAGGCAATTTCCACATAAGTGCGGCTCTGCCCTTTATTCCTAGGGAATGCATTTCGCAAAGCGGTAACCAATTGTTGAAACCCAATCAAAACACCAGTACAAGGACAACGAGGTACATTACTACGACAAGGCACATTCCCAAGTCAATTATTGTGGACCAATTGTATCTCTTTGCTAAGAAGCAGACCATGTAGTTCATCAATTATTGTGGATCCAAGTCAAAATTGTATAACATCAACAAAATAAACAAGCTCAGGAGGGAGGCCATGAAAAGTGACAGAGCTCAATTCCAAATCTTCAATTAGAGATCTAGCACTAGCAAGGG
Source organism: Crataegus laevigata (assembly GCA_963580275.1). Lineage (NCBI taxonomy): Eukaryota > Viridiplantae > Streptophyta > Magnoliopsida > Rosales > Rosaceae > Crataegus > Crataegus laevigata. Next base: position 10,298,763 of record OY756941.1, read on the forward strand.
CATCAGCAATTGCCTTAATTTGTTGAAGATATTGAGCAACAGTGGAATCACCTTGGGTAAGATTACAAATGCTAGATCGAAGCTCATGGATGTGAGATTGAGAAGCCGTGACAAGTCTTGAATCCAATTTTTTACAGAGTTCACGAGTTGAATTCACACCAATTGTATATGGAATTAGGGATTTAAAGAGTGTTGAGTTGATCCATATGAGAATATTTTGATCATTCTCATACCAAGAAACATAAGCAGGATTGATGATGCGATTTTCCAAAGAATCAAGAAGAAATTGAGGAGGAGCCGCCATAGATCATCGATGAGACCTGTAAGGTTGTAACGACAAAACATTTGAGCAATCAAAAAGAGCACTCCAGGTCAAGTAATTGGTTGTGGTGAGCTTGATTGGAACCATGGATCCAATGTTTTGGATCACGATTGAGACCGAGATCGAAGAATTAGGGTTTGGAGGTGTGGTCGGAAGAGAATAAACTAGAGAAGTCAATTCTGATGAAGGAGTTGCAGAAGTTGCCATTGCCAGAGCTTGGTGACTGAAGATCGAAGAACACGATCACAATAGAAGAAACGATGAAGAAATCATAAAAGAAAGTTACAAAAAGAAGCGAGAGATTTGGGATCGAGGAGAGAGAAGTCGTGAGACAAAAAGGCGTGTGATACCATATTAGATAAATTATGATTTCATTTCATGAAAGAATAATGTTACACTTTGAGTATTTATACACAAGTATCTTGTAACTATAACTACTAAGGGAAAAAAAATATAAAAAACTAACAAATTCCTTAACCACTAAGTAATATATATATAGATGTTGTAGTTACAATATTGCTCTTTATAGTCAAAACACATTTTAGATGTTTTATTGTGTGGGTCCTAGTAATGCACCAATCATAAATCATGAAAATTAGTTTTTATTTATTTGTTTTGAAGATTGGGTCCTACAAATATTAATTGCATAAGAAAAAACATATTGATTGGAGCACAAGAAAATTTGAAATTGCCACATAAGTCTTTAAATTTACATTTGACATTTTTTTGACATTTCTATTGGAGATGCTATTCGCATTAAAATTCGACATGTGTTGTATGGACCAAATGATCATGATATATATCATCATTTGTCATGTTGATTAATTTTTCTGTCTGCTCAACCCACGATGTGTCATTTCAGTGGATGATGGATTGTGGCCTTTCCTTCATCCAATCTCGATGTTTTCTGTACCAGGGATGCTTTGGATAATGATCATAACAAAATCTTCTTGGGCTCGACTCTTGAGTGAGTTCTGGAATGAGGCTTTGCCTTTTCTTGATGATCGGTTCGTGTTCACTCATACACTCAAGCGAGAAGTGAGATGAAGGAATGTGTCTTCACTGCAGGGAATTGTGATACCACCCATTGGATGATCATATCCAAATTCTTCTTCAGCTTGACTCAGCAAATCCAGGAACAAAGGCTCATTCAAATATGATATTGGTATCACAAAGCGCTTCTTCCGGCTCTCCCCGACATAGACTGCAAAATAGCCTTTTGGTATATCCATGGTCTTTGAATCAGCTGTCTGGTTTGAGCTAGATATATAGAGAGCGAATGAGAGTTCTCTTGGCGGTAGCAATTCGAGGCAAAAGGAAACCCATGACTTTATATTCTCGAGGACAAAAGAAGAAGCAAAAGATTTCAAAGAACTTGGAAAACACAGAGGAAGTTTGAGCTTATTAGGAAGGTGAAGATTACCTGTGTTGTTCAGGATGAACTCTGACCATATGTATATATAGACGAAAGAGAGTGCAGAAGATCCTTAGGTAGGTATAGTGATTGGTGAAGAGGCACTGAGACGGGAAACAATGAGGGAGACACTAGGGTGTGAGTAATCACATGGGGTTTGTCATCCTTCTCATGTAACGCAATCCTCTGAGAGATTTCTCACGAAACTCTTCCCTACCACATATGTATAACAAACAACAAGGACCACCAAATGTGATTCCATCCCACAAAGAATCATGTGGGTTAGGTAAGAGGCATATATGATTGAGACAGGCACTTGTCTATGTGACCACCAATTCAAACTGCCGATTAATGGACTAGTACTCCAAAAATTCTTAATTAGGTCTACTAATTGCATTTACTCACGCAATGAAGACACCAATGGCACTCCACACTTCATGGCTCTACCCAAACAAAAATCCACCCCTAGCATGTGGGTTTGTTGTTTCATCTAGTATCTCGTCGATCTCAACAAGCTTCGGAGGTGTTTTCATTTATTTTGGCAATCTAGAAGATTCCATGAGATAGTAACCAACAAATTGTACTGATTTAATGTTCGACCTCCATTTGAAGCTAAATATCAGTAGACCTGAAATAGGAAATATTTAATTGCCTACCGGACTCTTGAAAGAGCAATTTGCAGGAAAAAGTTGATTAATCAGGTGAGGCAATTTTCCTGGGCTGGCTGAGAGTTTTACGTACGTAAAGTGATTCATATTGGACATGCAGTAGGTACATACTGCCAACTTGTCTTATTACGTCTGAAATTGTAAGATTGATGCCATCAAAAGAATGATAATCTGGTTCTGTTAAGTAATCGTAGACAAATGCGTCTGAAAATCCTGTATTGAAAGGAAGTCTCAAGCGGATTTTCCTATCCACACATCTCTAAAATTTCAAATACATTTTGTGGTTTGCAGGTAGTCATAAAATTGGTAGGGCACAAGGTCCACCAACAAATATATAGACTCAACTGCTACCAAATTTTTTAGACTGCGATGAAAGACGCAGCCATGTGATCCTTCAGTGCTTATGTCTCTTGTCAATCCAAACACAATTTGCTGCCTTATACAACTTTTCCAGATATATTTTTCCGAGTCTATTAAGACCTGTATGTTAAGTATTACCTACTATAAGGGCTGATACATTTGTCTACTCTTTATCCTTTAATTGGTTTTTCCAGTTTTTATCATTTCCATTTAGTTGTGAACTTTGAAAGACTTTTATTTGGAAAATTTCAGAAATTTTTCTACATCCCAGTGTTTTTTATCTGAAAGTTGCACTGACACGGTGAAAACATTTTACCCAGTCATAGGATTAAATTATCAGATAAACGATAGAAATTCCCCATATTATTTGTGTCTAGCACATATATCTGATAACTTTATTTGATAGGAAGCCCAACACTAATACTTGAGGCAACACAGATTTATATGAAGTACAAAGGATAACTAATTGAAAGTCATTCTTGAGAAAATCTGTATAATTTAATTATATAACAGATCAAGACAAAAAAACTGGATCAAGATATGAATTTATTTCATATTCCAATATATTTTGCTCATGAGCAGCAGAGCAGTTTACATTTGACTGACTTAGAGCAGCCAACATAAAACCAATTGGGTTAATTTAAATTCCCATGTCAGATACTCTGAACAGCGCATGTGGAAAAGTTATAAGTCATCGTTTTTGAAAAGTTGGGTTTTGTTGATTATCTTGAATGAATATCTTCGTTTGTTTGCTTCATTAATTTTCTGACTTTCTTCTCAGATCACAGCTGGCTGCTTCAGTATTACTGATGGCTTCACCTCAACACTGGATGTGAGTTGATTCAATGATCGACCATAGCCTCTCCTTCATCGTAGCTCAGTGAGTTCCAAAATGAGGATCTTTTTGGACATGAAAGTGGATCGCATATTCACTTCTTTAGTGTTCACTCACACACTTAAACGGGAAGTGAGATGAAGGAAAGTGTATTCGCTGCAAGGTATTGTGATACCACCCATGGGATGATCAAATCCAAATTCCTCTTCAGCTTGAGTCAACAAATCTTGGAACAAAGGATCATTCAAGTATGATATTGGAATCACAAACCGCTTCTTCTGTCTCTCCCCAACATACACAGCAAAATAGCCTTTTGGGATATCTAAGGTCTTTGAAGCTGTCTGTTTTGAATTAGATAGAGACCGGACGAGACTTTTCTTGGCGCTAACAATTCCAGGCAACCGGAAGCCCATGGATTTATGTTCTCAAGGGGATAAAAGAACTAGAAAAGGAATTGGAAGGACTTGGGAAAAAAGGGAATGCCTTGATTCTTAGGAAGGTGGAGACTTGAGTTGTTAATGCCATTGTGAACTTGATCACGTGTATATATAGATGAAAGGGTATGCGAAAAACTCATATGATACATGAAATTATTGGTCAAGAGGCGCTGCAAAAACAAACGATGAGGGAAACTAGCTCATACCAAATCACATGGCCTTGTCTTGCTTCTCACCTAACTCCTAACGTGACTCCTACTCCGACAGATTTTTCTGACAGATTGTTGTGTGGAAGAAGCATTCCCTACCTCCTCCGGATAACAGGCAACACGAGGACCACTAGTTGTGAATTTTGTTCCAGTGGAGTTATTTACGCCTGTTAGATAAGAGGCATTTTGCTTCAGACATGCCTGGTAATCACTAATCACGAATTACTTTTCGGGATTAGGCCTCCTAACAACTGGATAACCCTTTGTTGCATCCACATGTTCTCGAATAATCAATTGCTTGCACACTGGATGTTAAACAAGTGGACCAACAGTAGTTCATTGTATGCCCTATCAAACAAGAATTTGTGGATAAATTGCGTTTCTTTGTAAACAAATTTAGAATCAATGCTACTTGACAAACAAGAATGTGTGGTGCTATGAAAATCTGGCATATGGGGCCTAATTTATAAGAAGGGATGTGGCTTTGTCGATTCATCAACGAGTAAACGAAATTCGATCTCATCTTGTTTTGTCTCTATGTGATCTAACCAGAAAACCGTACTATTGGAATACTAGATAGTAGGAACACTGATGATTCAATATTAGACGATCAAACACTTTCAACTCATTCTAGGAAACTAAGGGAAAAATCTGCTATCTTGCTAAGTAGATTGAACTCTCTTGGTTTAGCAACTCCATTAACATGCATTTTCAGAAGATGACACGCCACGGCCCCGATATCACCAAATATCAGGATAGGCACGTGCTGGTCGACACCCAAGGGTGACCATTTTAAACATGCATACAAATAAAATACTTAATAAGAAAGAAATATGTCAATACAGAAACGTGTTCAGAGCATACAACTAATATGAAGAAAAAAAATTATAAAAAGACACGAACAAAAGAATGGGTCCTACACAAAGAAGACTCAAAGATACATATGCGTAAGTGCCCTTATACCATGAGCGGATGCCTCGATTCTAACTCCTGAAGAAGGCGCAAAACAAAGGGTGAGTGGACCAAAATTTATAATACTAATACTAATAATAGGAAAACCATTTTCTTTCTGAACATACTAATCCCCTGTTTTGAAAACACATATAGTACTACACAATAGGTTTTCTGAAAAACCCTAGCATGCCATGAAATACATTGGTAAAGCATGTACGTGTAAACCAGTGATTAGTAAAGGTAATATAATCGCCCAAAGGCAAATCCATAAAACATCTATAAATCACATCAATGAGGTACTCAACTAGGGGTATCATAGTCGCCCAAAAGCATAACCGTCGCCCAAAGGTGAAGCTGTACAACGCTGGGTTATGCTAATGAAGAAATAATGGGTCCATCACCCGAAAGTGAAGCTGTATGACTCTGGGTTACGCCAGAGAAGACACATATATAGTGGGTCTATCATCCAAAAGTGAAGATGTACGACACTGGGTTATGCCAGTGAAGAAATCATGGGTCCATCACTTGAAGGTGAAGCTAAACGACTCTAGGATATGCCAGAGAAGAAACATATACATATAACATAACACACTGACACTAGTAATGGCTAGTGAAGCTAGAAGCAATGACCAAAATATCGATATTATCAGCGAAATATCGTTTGTTTCGTGTGACGATATTTTCACAGTTATATCGATAATATCACGAGATGAAACCCAAAAATACTTGAAAAATGCTAAAAAGTCTCAATCTTGCTCATCCAAGGGGATTCAAACCCCTCCCATTTTACTCCTTCAACACCTTGACAACCATATCACTTATGTTTTGTGAAAATATGCTAAAATATTTATATATATATATATGGTTTTGTTTTGAATTCTTTATATATAAATGATTATGGTTTTGTGAAAATATGAAAATATGCGAAAATATTCGAACCCCTCCCATTGTACTAATTCATTATACATAAATGATTATGGTGTGTTTAAACTTCTTTCATTAATTACTACATATTTTCTACACTCACAATGTTTGCCAGCTCGCTATATAATCAACTTAAATCAGTTAAATCCATCATGCAATGCACTTCCTTCCAATTTTTTGTGATAAACTAATAGATAATTGACTAAATAAACATCTTGCAAAGTTTCAATAAAAATTTCCAAGTTTTTCTTACAATGTCCGTGGTTTTTATTCAATTTTTATCGATATCGATAATATCCCGATATTTCCATTGAAATTTTCGTGTTTTTGGACTACCGATATTTCCGATATCATTGGTATTTTAGACCTTGGCTGGAAGTATGTCATAAATATCCTCGACTGTGTCCTATGGGCATAGACGTCTATATACTCAGTTATGTGTATGTGCTGTATGATAACCCCTAAATAAGCACCAAAAACATATCTCAAAAATCTCATATCAAATCCGGATCTCAAAAGGTCAAAACATCAATTCATAAATCCAAAATTAATCATATTCATAAATCCATAGAATTCCATATACAAAAATCCAATAATTCATAACCTTTAGTAAAACGTAAATTCGATAAATCATCAATATTTTGTAAAAGCAATTTAAATAAATCATAAATTCTCCATAAACCATAACTATAGAAATCCGTAAAACATAATATAAAACATACTCAATTCATGAAATATGAAATGCATGCAAGCCTAATATTTTATAAAAACTTGTAATTTGAGAAAGGGTCCACTCACAGTATTCCATTACTGAGGAGCAGCTCAAATTAGAGATGAGGGGGTCACTTCCAATCAACGCACCTATACACAAATAAAGACCATTTAATAAAACTCTACTAAAATGATAGAATTTAGGAAACGGACAGCGGATTCGGATTCAGCAAGTCAAAAACCTATGGAGGGACCTCGGGTTCCCCCACAAGTTATCACTAGGCGGCTGCGCGGGAGGTCACGCGCCACCGCACACACAACCACACGCCGTGCTGGGTCACCAAAAAATTTGTCGTCGCTATTGTGGACGGTGGCAGAGGCGCATGTGCTCTACACACCGGTTATAACAGCCCTTTATGCGCAGCCTACACGCCGACCATGGAAATTGGGATTGGGTCCAGGTCAAATCTGGGCTTTGGGTTGCTAGGTTGGGCCAAGGGTTTGGGTTACATGGCCTAACGGTTTGAGCCGATTATTGGATCAGGTTTTCGGGTTGGGAGTTGGGTCGACCTGGTTAGGCTCTCGGGTCGCATAGGCCCTGCAGAACCCAGCAAAAGAGAAATCAAGGAAACGGATCTTACGTGACACGACAAGGCAGTCAACAAAAGTTAACGTTTTTACCTTGAATGGCATTTTTGTAAATTCACGTTTTAAAATATAAAAACCAAAAATTTTGGGACTAGTCATTACAGAAGATATATTGATAATAACCTGCTAAAATTTTGTAAAGCGTTTGGTGCAGTGTCGGACTAAGAAACAGGATAATGAAAACAGTACTGTCACCAGAAGATTAGGATTAAAAACATAACAAAATCTGGTGAACAATCGGTAGAAGATTGGAACTAAACACAGCAAACCCAATCAATTTAACAATTCAATTTGAACTTCATCTCAACAAAACAAAACGCGATTTCAACATTCCATAATCGAATAAGTAAATGCGTGCATACGAGTCTGAGTTCTTGGTTAATGATGGACTTGAGCGCATCGAGATCGAATTTGGAGCACTGATCGAGGTTTTTCTGGATGACGAGTTTTCAGTAGTTCCAAGCGATGTAGAACTAGGGGTTTTTCTCAATTAGTCTGCCACTCAACTGTAGGGTTTGGTCGGTGTAAACCTTGTTGTGGTGGTTGGTGAAGAATTGCAAATTAGATTTAAGAATTTGAAAATTGGAGACAGAGATAGATGAACCCAGCCGTCAAAAATCAAGGTCGAGGTCGATGCCGTCGAAAATTGGAGACAGAGATGGATTAACCCAACCGTCGAAATCGAGGTCGAGATCAATGCTGTCGAAAATTGGAGCTAGAGATGGATGAAACCAGCCGTAAAAAAATTTCTATCTTCCAACTTCCAGCTTTCATTAAATCCCATGCCGTAGAAAATAGAGGTCGATGAACACAGGGCAGCGAAGCAGACAAAGGCGATAAAAGATGTAGCGAGAGTGGACGAAGGTAAGAGAGGACGATGGAAGGTCTTAGCTGTTGGAGATATATCAACAATCAATGATATCAATGATAATTTATATATGCTAATAAATAAATGCGAATGACAATCTAACAGAGTATGAACAAGAATACAGAAATATAAAAACAGACAACTTGAAGATCAAGGCTTGCGTACCGCAATGTCCTTGAAACAGAAATTTCGTCCCTACTCTGTGCTTGTAGTTCTACGGACGTCTACTTCACCAGGATTCAACGATCAAGTTAAAATTCCAGCACCGGAAAAATTAACTTCTGGCGAATTTCTTTGTGGTACTCTCAGTAAGAATGCTATGTATTGTAAAAGAAGGTTTATGTTTTCTGTGTTCTAAATGCCTAGCAAATGAATATATATATATATATATATATATATATATATATATATATATAAAATGTGATTATGCATGTTCGCAACAGATATGAAGAAGAGATGCATCTGTTGGAAGACATCTTCTCTGAAGTGTTGCTTTGCTCTGGCGTTTTTCTGAACTCTTCAGACTTCATCTGAAAGGATGAGTCTGTTGGTTTAACATTAAATAAATAATTAAATTTGAATTTAAAAAAATAATTAATTAAATCCAAAAATAATTAATTAAATAATTTAATTATTAGAGCTCGAGTCCCAAGGCCCAATGCCCATCTTTTGATAATTAATTATATATTAATTACCAATTAATTAGCACACCCCAAAGCCCAACTCCAATGGTGAGCCAATTTTCTTGTCCAAGGCATATCCTCGAAACACCTTTTATAAGGGACAAAGCCTTATAAAGTGAAGAATTCTTTTAGGAATGACCAATGTGGGACAAGGAAATTTCAACTCAAACTCAAAATTTCCAACATTAGCTAGTCCTGTGGGTGTTAGGGTCTCTCGCTAAGACCGGCTAGTGAAGCCGTTTGTGAAAGCGAGTCATACCTAGTGCCATTTAATGTTAGTCCTGCAAGCCACCAAACACAGGATTATAGTCTTATTTAAGTTAGTCCAAGCCAGTTCCTCCTAAGGAGGTGTAACAAACGCCCCTTTACATTTTACTATTTTTTAGATTCACCGATCGTACAAAACAACTTCCACCACAAGGATTGTGTTCTACGAGATATTTAAAAAAAAAAAATATCTGCCAAAACACATGGGTTTGTGCGTATTCCTGCTCGCGTAACTCATCCTTGGAGAGATTTCTAATGAACATGACCAAACTCAATCCCTGTATACACATGAGAACTTAATTTTTTGAATACTATTGGAACATGCAGCAGGTAATACGTATAATATGTACATATCTAAATCCCGTTTTAATAACAAAGATTATTGTTGTCTTCAGAGCACTTATCTGTTCCAGTCAAGAAATTATGGAAATGTATGTCTGAAGCATGTCCTCTACTGTGCTCAAAGGAAGGAAGTCACTCAAATGAAGTAGCATTTCCTGTCCACACATCTGTCTAAATATTTTCAAGTGGGGTTCCATGTTTGTAGGTTGTCATAAAACTGGTTGGGGCCAAAATGTTCACTAACAAATATACAGACTCAAAGGCTACCAAGTTCTTGAGATTGAGATGGAAGACAACGCCATCTCATACTTCAAGTGCTTATGTCACTTGCCAACCCTAACATATTTTCTTCCATACATTTTTTCCACATTGGCGATATTTCCCTAATTCCTAAATACACCCTTTCGAGTTTCGTCTATATTTGTACACACACACACACACTCGCTATATCCAAAAACAATGAAGTCATCACACACAATTTGTACTAAATTTTTCCTCCTGTTTATCTCTGAAGTAATAACGCACACGATTAAACATGGCTATCAGGTTTGTTGTACTAATGCATTGCATTGAAATAGCTCTTGTTGATATTATTATTTGTCAAAGAGAACAAAAAAAGATGTATATGCTCCATGAAAAAGAATAATTTAGAGAAAGAGACTGAAAATTTTGTTTTTGTTGTAGGCATAATTTACTGAACAATTATGGCGGCCTATAGAGAGAGGGGTGCGACGGCAATAGAGAGAAGAAGAGAGAGATGTGTAATTGTGAGGTGTATTTTATTCACCCCATTGTGCCTCTATTTATAATAGTAGAAAGGGCAAACCCTTTCCCATAAGGATTACAATACTTAATAGGTAATCTACTCCTAATAGGAATATAAGATACATTCCTAATCTACAAGGATTTACACAATCACATTCCTATTCTAAATAGGATTGCAACACTCCCCCTTAAGTGTGTAAATACTCAAGTAAATGGCGCATCAAGTCTTCAGTGATGAAGTAGTTATAGTTGATGAAGTCGTCGGCACAATGAGCGAATGCGAGTCTCAAATCAACAGAAGAATGCATAAAAAGTAAAACTCACAAAACCTCGCTATGGTAAAACCCAAGGTGGGAAAAACCCATAGTCTAAGGAGAAAAGTGAGAAGTTGCATTAAGTCAAAACTATACGTCTTTTGGACACAAGTAGAAGAGCTCACAAGGGTATGATCAGCCCAGGATGGATGCCTCGTTAAAACCTAGTTAGGTAGCAAAAACCCAGTGGGAAAAATGCTCCTAATCGTAGGGAAAAAGAGTACATTAAATCAAGTGAGTATACTTCTGGATACTCCCCCTGAGTTTGACATAGCTTCCAAATGAGAACTACAATCATTGCATATGATAACTAGCCATACCAATTCCTCGGACAAGCTTTTGGAAGGTTGACTTCGGCAGTGACGTCGTGTAGAGGTTGGCAAGGTTGTCTGGGATCGGCTTGCATGACTTTAATCTCCTGATGCTTTGCTAATGTAGATGTAGACGCAATATGTCTTGGCGTTGACTTCATTAATGTATCATAGCTTGGTCGGGTTGATACATGCGGCATAGTCTTCATGGATCTTTGTCGGGACTTAACGATGGATGAAAACACAGCAAGTACTTCAAACATGCTCAACAAGAACTCTTAACCATGTCTCACTTGTGGCGTAGTGAAGTAAGGTGAGTCTTGGAACGATTCGAAGATTTCGCAACTAAGGTCATATCATGGACCTCCAAGATATTGCGATGTCCCTAACGGTAAAGACATAACCATTTGGGGAATTTGCCTTGTGCAGGTTTGATAAGTAACTAGCGTCAGCATAATAACAAGGCAAACATCATTTAGAGGATCAGGGGGGTCGGATCCGCTAAGATGCGTTGGGATTTGCCCTTATAATACCTTCAGGGTATGTCTTTAATACCAATTCAGTGGTTACGTGTAGGCGCGGTGCTGCATCATTACCAAGATCAACAGCGAATGAGATGTCCTGTCTAAATACAATGAGCTAAGTACAACGAAGCGCAAAGTTGAACTTAGATATGGAATTTCGGATTCCATAACCTCTTCAAGGGTCTCATTTGTATATAACGTATGGACGATCAAAGGTATACTCAAAGGTAACTCATTCGGAGTGTAGTTCGACTGGTAAACCAAGGTACCGTCAGAACAACACTTTGAACTTTAGGTCAATGCATAAACGAGTTTTCCTAAGATCCTTCATCTCAAATTCCATCTTCAAGTGCGAGGCAGTTTTCTCAAGCTCTTTCAGAGTCTTAGTGAGATTCATGTTAACGACATAAACTGTAACTCTAGCAATTTGGAATAAGACTTCATAGTTTAACACGCAAAGGCATAATTCATATCCCTGACTGATCAAACAATCACTTAAACGGGTATACCACATCCGTCGGATTTAAGTGAACGCCTCAAAACAAGTTAAGAGGGTGTTCCGTGGTTTTGGAACTTTTTGAACCAGTCCATGTAATTCTTCGGGAACTTACATGTCAATCTCCGTATTTATATCCCCATGGAGAAACACTAACCACATTTCATAATGCTACTATCAATCACAGGATGTTTGAGAGAAACCTTGCGTCGTAAGGCTTGCATCATATCGCACTTTTCATTCATCTCATAACGCTTCCTTTTCCACTTGTAACACAATAAGGTTACCTTGGGCAGTGTAGGAACGACAGGTCCAATACACACTTTGGTAAGGAATTTGACCTAGATTGTAATCTCAGTTGTCCAATCAGTTCTACGTTGTCACTTAATCAACGGAACACGGTTCGATATCGTCGCTTTTCATTTATGTCGGTAGCTACCATATAAGTGAAAACATCATCGATGATAATCTCATTTCAATTCCATTTCTCTCATCCAAACTAGTATACTAGACCAAGAACTTTATGTCTCGGGAGTAATCCGGATTAATCTCATGAGATGGAAATAATTTGAGACAGCGATTGAGTTTAGATTCATAGTTGTGCCGTGTCTTCCTCTTCTAGGGAAGTGAATCCTACGAACCGAATGATAAATGTCGTGCTCCAGCCCAAGACAGATTGATTGGCTATCCGCCGTTGTACCGGACCGTCCAACAGGGGCGTCCAAATCGTCCAACAGGGGCGGCACACCCTCCAGGGATGCTGACTTGACGTCTGTTAAGTACGTCTATCCTTGCAGGCATATTTGCAGTTGGTATATGATCTCGTCACTTTTAGCTAGATCAGAGGAATGCGTTTGGAGCAACATTTTGAAATCTAGAATTCATCGCACTTGCTTATCACACTTGTGCGGTATGGGGATTGAGATGAGACATAGTGGGCAATGTCCACGCAACTTCGCGCCATTCTATAGGAATGTTGACGTTCTTATCTGCCCCTAACGGCGGGAAGATTGTCTCATTAAAGTGACAACCCGCAAATGAGCGGTAAAGAGATCGCATGCAAGAGCTCGAAGAGAGCTAGTGTGAAGGAGAATCATGATCGACAAAAGATACACATCCTTCTTTGAGGACCCATGGTGGTACGTTGCGGCGGCGCAACTTGGCACTTGGAATGCACACCCAAATGCGTAAATACGAAAATCGTCAGGTTCGTACCCAGTAACCAACTGTAACGTCATATAGGTTGGGTGGCAATGGGCCTCAAGGCGGACCAACATAACTGCGTACAAGGATTGCATAGCCCTAGGCAGAAAATTGAAAACTTTGTACTTTTTCCAAAATTCGGGCGATCATTTAAATTTGTGCTTTATGATCACTAGGCGAGGCTATTTAGGGTGAATATGGGAACTCAATGTTCAATTAGAAACCCAAAACAACATGCAATACTTTATCGAAAAACCATCGATATAAACTCTCCGGCATTATCCAGTCTCCAGGACCTTAAGGGATAAGTAGGGTGGTGAACCCATAATCGGCCAAGAGGTTTAGCAGTAATGTGTGTGGACAAACATGTGACCAGTTTGTCGATTCATCAATCAAAACCATAAGTCTTTATATGGTCCGTATTTTGATTGGATTAGTCCACATACATTCCCTTGAATCCACTATGGAAATGAGGTGATTTCGTATCTTTGCGAGGAATGATATAGAAAATCAATTTCCTTAATGAACAGGCTTGGCAAAGTATGCTTGTAGGCACAAGATCCTTACTTCGGGTAAGGAGATGCGTTGTAGCATCATTGTTCGAACTAAGTGTCCCAAAAGGTCATGCCAAAGCAAGGAAACTGCTCAATCACCAAGCTCCAGGCCGGCCACATGTGGTGTATTCCCAGTTGGGAAACAACTCATTGGCCCCAAATCAAAGCTTCATGCTTATTTTTGGAGGTGGTGCAAAGATATTTCACTCTATTTTCTTTAGTGGTTTCATTTATGATCATTGTCATCTCGAATATCCTTAAAAACTAAACGTCAGGGAGAATTTAAGGTCCCTTAAATGGTGATGCAGTACCATTCATACAACGAGGAGCGTGCCAATGCTCTTAATCAGGTTGGATAGACCTGAAGTCGTTGTTAGAGATGTGATTTAGGTGTAAAGTTAGTGTGCATAGTACGCATTTGTCCAGACAACTAAATTTCCCACATTCCTACCTAATCACGTGTTTAATTGAATCGGTCACATGTACTAAGAAACATGATTCAATTAACTCATATTCAAGGACAATATCAATAAGATTATCCATAAGTAAAACATACACCAAACTTGAATCCAAGAACATGAAAAAATGTTCACAAAGTAAATGATTTACTAAGGGGATTTGGCCAATAAGGCTATCCATGTCAAAATTATGCTCTTCCAACGGTGTTTGGTGAAGCAAAATTAATCTCACATATTGACTACGAGAATGGTACTCCTTAACAACATTGGTAGAGGCATGAACAGGTGCATAACCAATGATCTATTCCATCGAGACGGAAGTAGATTCTACAAGGTTAAGGTTCGGGAATACTATCCCTTATTCTTGAAGTTTTAGGTCTTAGGTGCCAAGGATCATGCTTCGGGCATGATGCCACGCCTTGGCATGCCCTGATTCTACCATATGATTGTGGTAGTAATTAGATCCGAGAATTTGGTAAACTTCCGGTTTCTACACTTGTTGCTTCAGGAGCAAGTTAGAAATAAGGAAAGACGAGAAAAGTATTCTCTAGTCAAAATTCAATCGGATTTATAAACTTCAGAATTGTACTCATTCGTGGACGTAATCATGGTATGCTTCGGGCAATATCTTTCATGATTAAACAGTCCAGATAAGCGAGCCAAAGAGCCATGAAATCCTCGTTCGGGAGGTATTTCCATTTGTAATGCTTCGGGCATAAGTCTTCGAATGAAGATCATGACGGAGGCTTATTCAGCTCTTTCATGCCATTGTTGGCTTCATTGGTTTCTCAACTACTATAATAGTCAAGTGGAGATTCACGTCTTGTACCCCACATAAAGTGGTTTCTATTAGATACGTCCAAAATAAGGGAAATCAAACTTGTGACGGTTCGTCAATCCATTGAATTTGAAGGGAACAAGATTGTGATTGGTGTTATGGGAAGGAATCATCCATAAGCATCAAAGTTAGAACATTCGAGTTCTAAGACATGGTTTCATGAAAAATGTCGGGTTTTCATGGGTGTATTGTTTTATGAAAACTTCGGGTTTCAAAGGCACTAAATTCTAAACTACAGGTTCGATTTAGTTTATGAACGTTTAGTTCATAAAAGAGAGGTTCCTGCAAGAACACAGAATGCAATATACAACTAAGTGTAGTGGATTTTGAGGTTCTTCGGGAACTCAAGTGTGAGTGCTTCGGGACTACAAAAGTGAGTCAACGGTTCAAAGAAGAGAAATAAAATATTGAATCGTTAATGTCCAAAAGTGATCTTCAGGTCAATAATTTTGGATTCATTATCAGATTAATGGACTGCTGGTCACTTTTAATTAATTCAATAGATCGGGACCATTCGGGGTCGATCGTAGAAGCAAAAATAATAAAAACATTCGGGTTAAAATTATTTTAAAATGCCAAAAAAAATATTATGGGGTCGAAAATATAGCCCCAAAATAATATTGGGCTTGGTGCCGTGGGTTAAGAAGGCACGAGTATGGGTGCCTTAAACATAAGGCAAGGCCTAAAAAAACTTGGGGTGGTCTACAGGCCACGATGTATGGAGGAAACTCCAGCCGCAAGCTGGGTTTCGAAATTGGGCCATGAGGGGAGCATGGAAACAAGCCCAGCACATGCTGGCTTGTAGGCTAGCACACGGGAAGGCCCATCGAAGGCTGGGACCTGGGTCTTGGGCACGGGAAGCTAAGCCCAGCGCATGGGCTGGTTATTGATGATGCAGGCCGTGACACAGAGAGCCCAACAAGCTAGGCTTGGGGGATGTGGACCAGAAACTAGGGTTGCAGGCCCGTGTTTGACCAAACCAGGGTGAAGGCCTTTGGTGTCGTAGCAGCAAAGCTGCTGTCGAGATCCAGAGGGCTACTGCCCAATTTGTGCCGCAAGGGTAGTGTCCAATTTCCCAAAATTTTTGAAATTGTTAGGGTTCTACAAACCCTAATATGCTTCTAATTTATTTCGATTCTTTGACTCACATATTCCACATAGCGATTTATAATTGCGTAATGCATGAAACAATATATATATATATATATATTGACAAATATATGGACATATACAATATATATATCGGAAGGAAAATATAAACATAGGGGGGTTCATGCATCATGGGGAATGTTTTCATGCTTCAAGGTCGTTTCAAGTATCTTACTTTATTTTAAGCGTACCTGATTGGCAGAAAACTTACAAAAGCCTTTTAATTTGTAGAAGATCGTTCTCACAAAGCCGAAATTGCGTCTCCAATGCGTTGTATCACGTTCAACAAAGAAAAATTAAATTAAATCCATAGCATGTAGATCAATTCAAAATAATAATAAATTAATCTAAAAAAGAATAATTAAAACGTAATGCTCCCCTGAGTGAAGAATAAACTCTTTTGTTAGCGTAGCATCAAGAGCGTGCTGATAACGTGTTGTAGACATAATTTACTGAACAATTATGGTGGCCTATAGAGAGAGGGGTGCGGCGGCAATAGAGAGAAGAAGAGAGAGACGTGTAATTGTGAGGTGTGTTTTATT
Source organism: Crataegus laevigata (assembly GCA_963580275.1). Lineage (NCBI taxonomy): Eukaryota > Viridiplantae > Streptophyta > Magnoliopsida > Rosales > Rosaceae > Crataegus > Crataegus laevigata. The sequence goes on from OY756941.1 coordinate 10,315,559, forward strand.
CACCCCATTGTACCTCTATTTATAGTAGTAGAAAAGGCAAACCCTTTCCCATAAGGATTACAATACTTAATAGGTAATCTACTCCTAATAGGAATATAAGATACATTCCTAATCTACTAGGATTTACACAATCACATTCCTATTCTAAATAGGACTGCAACAGTTTTTATTTGATTTTTTGGTTTTTCAATTATTTTTAAAAGTAAAACTACTTAACTATCCATACATGTTGTGCACGTATTTCAATTTAACAAGAATTTATATCAAATATAGGAAAATCTAAACGATAAAGAAGAAATCGGCTAAAATATTAGTCTAAGTCCTTAATTTTTCAATAAAAAAATTTAGAAAAACAAAATGAAAACTAAGTGAAAATTTAAGAGAGAAATCGAGAATTACTCTAAATATTTTTAGCTTTTACCCTCACAATTGGGGATGGCCTTACTACGTACCACACAGCCCAGCCTCATTGAGTGAAAGTATGAACTAACTTGAAGCACGTTGTATAGGATAGAGTAGGGTTCTCTCTCCTTTTATTTCTATCTCCTTTTCTCCCCTCCCCTCTCACATATTGTTTTTTGTTTTTTTGTTTTTTTTTTTGCCTCTATAAAAAAAATCAACATAAAATGTTGAGGTGACTAAATCGTAACCGTTGAAATAAGATGAGGGAAGCGGAGAGAAATTAGGAGGAGAGATCCTCCTCCGTATAGGATAACTCCCTCATGGAAAAGCCAGCGAGACCGTACTCTGCAACTTCGCGGGAAGAAACCCTAGTTTCTTGATTGCGCCACAGAAGAAAGTGCTTTTCACAAGGACATGAACAATGGTTCCTCTTCCAAAATGCACGGTCCAGATCAACCTGAAATAAGTGGACCCGCGCCTGCGCCTAAATCTCTGCGCACGAAAATGGGCAAACCGGAAGACAGTGAAAAGAAGGTAACTTTCTTGTTCAATTTCAAATTTTTACTATTACCCACTCCCTAATTTACCAAAACAAGGATACCCAGAGGTGCTTTTGGAAACAGTACCGATCCGCAACTTCAAGACTCTGTTTTGAGATTGATTTGATTTCACATTGTATAACGTATTTAGTGCCTTGTTACGGATTATGAGACTAGACTTTTTGAAAGAAAAAAAAAATCTTTTAATTGTTTTTTTTATAAATTTGAATTTTTGGCCAGCATTCTAATTACCAGAATTTAGATTTGAATTGTAGTTTTTTTTTTTTTTCATTGTATTGCTTTTCATGGAACTTTGTGTAGATTTTTCATAAGAAACTCAAAGATGTTGAGATTAGTGTTCCGATAGTGTATGGCAATATTGCATTCTGGCTCGGTAAGAAGGCGAACGAGTAAGTATTGTTTTAATGGTGTTAGATTTATTCGCTTGTTGAATTACTTACACGAGGACTGGAATATCAGAGTTAATTTTGTGATATCTAATTAGGTACCAATCACACAAGTGGACTGTGTACGTTCGTGGGGCAACCAATGAGGATCTTGGAGTGGTGATAAAACGTGCTGTTTTTCAGCTGCATTCCAGTTTCAATAATCCCACAAGGGTGGTTGAGTCACCACCATTTGAATTGTCAGAATGTGGCTGGGGTGAATTTGAAATCGCCATTACGCTTTTCTTCCACAGTGATGTTTGTGATAAGCCATTAAACTTGTGAGTTGCTTTGAATATTAAATTTTTGTGATTTACTTGGCATTTGGCTGTCTAGTTTTGTGTTTGATACTGTCTGTGTTCTTTGCATTTGTACCAAGTCCTCAACAATGGAATAGTATATTTAAATGGTTAAACCTAGCTGGAGAGAAGCAACTTTGTTTTTTAATTTCCAACATCGATATGTTCATTGTCTATCTGAGTAGTTAACAGAAACCTTCCAGCGACACATCCTGCTTTATATGTGGAAACTATATTTTACTTAACCTTCTAGTGTGCTTAATTGGGAGATCAATTTTTCAAACAATGAGTTTGATTATTTGTTACATGCTTTGATATAATTTGATTTTACATTTGATTAGAAACAACCAACAAGCTGTTTTTCATTTTAGCATGCATGTGGTATTATGGGTGCCCATCACTGCAAGGAGAATTTGATCTTGAGCTTTTTCACAGATTTCATCATTTGAAGTTATACCCAGTGAATGAATCCGGTCCTATGTCGACTAAAAAGCCTGTTGTTGTGGAATCATATGATGAGATGGTGTTCCCTGAGCCTTCAGAGGCATTCTTAGCTCGTGTGCAGAATCAGCCAGCTGTAGTCATTCCCAGACTACCTGCTGTTGTTGCTTTGCCTCCTCCTGGTAAATTAGTTATGCTGTGCTGTCTGTAATTTCTCTTTATCATGTTGTGGATGGTAAATTATTCCCTTTCATTGCATGTAGTGCCAGTTGAGGATCCAAGTAACAGAAAGAGAGGGGACACTAAAGATCATCCCCTATGCCAGTGGTTCACGAACTTTTCAGAAGCAGATGAGCTGTTACACCTTGCAACAGCTCGTCAGCAGGTAAGCATTAGTTTATCTCATATTTTCTGGATATATTTGTGGAACTTCAATTTTTGTGATTGTGGAGAGCTGTCATATGTGTGTATTCACAGAAAAACCATGTGTGGTTTTTTAGATTATGCATTGATGTATTTGTCCAGTTAATTTCTTTGTGCAAAGTCCTTTTGCAATTTATTGCATATATTAGTGTCTAGGATTGAATTGGTGCAAACCCAAGCGCAATGGCGCTCTAGGATTCATATAGTCGACCCCGCTTAGTAGGATAAGGCTTGGTTATTGTTGTTGCTGTTGTATTAGCGTCCAGGATTCTAAATTCTTACCCTTTGTGCACGCAAACTCCAAAAAAAAAATTATTAGAAGTATTTCACCCTTCTCATTTATGTATTGAACGGAATTCTATCCATCTTTTGCAGCCATGTTTTTTTTTTTTTTTTTTTTTTTTTTTTCCGGGTAAAGTGGAGTGGGGTGAAACACCCCAACAAACAAAACTAAATTAAGTTACAAACTTCCTGATACTTAGTAATCCCCAACAAGTCATCACTTAGGACATCGCCAACCCACATAGGAGGATCTTCAAGGAGGTACAATCCTGGATCAATGTTGTAGCTCCAATTAACAAGCATCGGCCACTGCATTCTCCTCCCGTAAATATGCATAAGTTTATACTGCTGGAATTGAGACAATATCTCATGGTAGCTGTCCAAAAGAGAAGCAAGAGGATGAAACCTGTCAACACCATCCTGCTGCATCAAATTCACCAAACTAACTGAATCTGTTCCTACAATATGACGAGGGATGCCCTTTTCCACTGCTAACCTAAGCCCAAAACCCCAAATTTCGGCCTCCAACACTTGCCCTTTACCCATTTGCAGTCATGTCTCTACCTCAACTTTAGATGTATATTTGATAAGTATGAACTTAAAATCATTACGATACGCTAGTGAAGAAAGCATCAAACATGAGCCCATTATAACAACAACAACAACAACAACGAAGCCTTTTCTCACTAAGTGGGGTCGGCTATATGAATCCTAGAACGCCATTGCGCTCAATCGTATTTCATGTCTTCCGTTAGATCCAAGTACTCTAAGTCTTTTCTTAGAGTCTCTTCCAAAGTCTTCCTCCCCTTTGGCCCTGGGCCTCTGTCTCGTAGTCGCATCTTCTAACTAAAATGTCAGTAGACCTTTGTTGCACATGTCTAAACCACCGTAACTGATTTTCTCTCATCTTTCCTTAAATTTCGGCTACTCCTACTTTACCTAGGATATCCTCATTCCTAATCTTATCTTGTCTCGTGTGCCCACACATCCAACGGAGCATCCTCATCTCCGCTACACCCATTTTATGTACGCATTGATGCTTCACCACCTAACATTTCGTGCCAGACAGTATCGTCGGTCTTATTGCCGTCCTATAAAAAAATTTCTTAAGCTTCAGTGGCATACAACGGTCACACAACATGCTCGATGCACTTCTCCACTTCATCCATCCAGCTTGTATTCTATGGTTGAGGTCTTCATCTAAATTTCCGTTCTTTTGTAAGATAGATCCTAGGTAGCGAATGCGGTCACTCTTTGGTACTTCCTGGTCTTCAATCCTCACCCCTAACTCATTTGGGCCCCCATTTGCACTGAACTTGCACTTCATATATTCTGTCTTTGATCGACTTAGGCAAAGACCTTTAGATTCTAACACCTCTCTCCAAAGGTTAAGCTTCGCATTGACCCCTTCCTGAGTTTCATCTATCAACACTATTTCGTCTGTGAAAAGCATACACCAAGGAATATCATCTTGAATACGTCCCGTTAACTCATCAATTACCAATGCAAAAAGGTAATGTCTTAAAGATGAGCCTTGATGTAACCCTACAGTTATGGAGAAGCTTTCGGTTTGTCCTTCATGAGTTCTTACAACAGTCTTTGCTCCATCATAATATCCTTTATAACTTGGATATACGCTACTCATACTCCTTTCGTCTCTAAAATCCTCCAAAGAATGTCTCTTGGAACCTTATCATACGCTTTTTCCAAATCTATAAACACCATGTGTAAATCCTTTTGCATATCTCCATATCTTTCCATCAATCTTCGTAAGAGATAGATTGCCTCCATGGTTGAGCGCCCTCGCATGAACCCAAATTGGTTGTCCGAGACCCGTGTCTCTTGCCTCAATCCATGCTCAATGACTCTCTCCCAGAGCTTCATTGTATGACTCATTAGCTTAATACCCCTATAGTTCATGCAATTTTGTACGTCGCCCTTATTCTTATAGATAGGCACCAAAGTGCTCTTTCGCCACTCATTTGACATCTTCTTCATTTTCAAAATCCTATTGAAGAGGCTTGTGAGCCATGCTATACCCTTCTCTCCCAAGACTTTTCACACTTAGATCGGTATATCATTTGGGCCCACTGTTTTTCTATGCTTCATCTTTTTCAGAGCTACAACCACTTCTTCCTTCCAAATTCGGCAGTAAAAGGAGTGGTTTCTACACTCTTCTGAGTTACTCAACTCCCCCAAAGAAGTACTCCTTTAATGTCCTTCATTGAAAAGATTATGAAAATAGCCTCTCCATCTATCTTTGATTGCGTTCTCTGTAGCCAAAACCTTTCCATTCTCATCCTTGATGCACCTCACTTGGTTAGGTTCCTTGTCTTCTTTTCCCTTGCTCTAGCTAGTTTATAGATATCGAACTCTCCTTCTTTGGTATGCTTAGAGAAAATGAATAGAGCTTGTTCATGTTCTAAGAGCTGTAAAGAGATTTCATAGGAAAATTTGAGTAAGTAATTGTTGTGCATCAATCAAAAACATTTAGTCAATGGACCATTGCTCTCTGTCTGGTCATTGTAGTGTCCAAACTAGTGTAACAATGTCTAATCTAACGGATGTTTAAATATATCCCCAGAGTTACAGGGGTACAATGTTTGAATCCTAGGGTGTACTCTGTAAACCCTAAAGACCACCCAACCATGTTTAGTAGGGCTGTGTTTAAAAATCAATGTTTTAAAAAACTCACCTCGGGGCACGCCTAGGGCGCCCTTGAGGCTGGGCTCCAAGAGTAATGCCTCAATTTTGCTGGAATGGGCGAAAGGCTTCGCCGGAGCCGCCTAGGCGCGCGCCTCAGTGGGGTTTTTTTTTTTTTTTTTTTATTTTTTTTATTTTTTTTTAACTCCCAAACCCAAATTTTGGGTAGGATTTTAACTTCCTCATACCTCTTCCTTGCACTTTTGTCTCTATGCCTTTTTTCTAATTTTTAGTTTTTATATAATGGATGTGTGTTGTTTGCGTGCATTGTTATATGTGTGTTCATTGTGTTTTTCATCCTCTATTTTATACATATATAATATAATATATGTATATATATGTGTGTGCTCAGGGTGATTATTGATTAATAATCTTCTTCTTTTTAATATAATATATGTGTACGCTCAGTATATATATTAAAAAATTTAGGTCTCGTGAGGCTTCGCCTCACGACTAGGCTGGGTTTCCCCTCCGACGCCTCACCCACGCGTCACGCTTTTAATACCTTGTTAAAAATTGAACAGTATTTGGTACTCAGAAACTATAATCAGATCTGTGGAACTGTTGTGGGCTAAGATGTGGAAAATAGTGAACCAAAATTGTAATTTAGAATCAAGGCAGACCTAAAATAACATTCAAAACTAGTTCAGATATAAGTTTTAATTATCAGGTTTTATGTAGAACTGGTCTAACCTAATTCTTTAGTTTCCCAAACACGTCCTAAGTATATGTTGAACGGATTGACTGGGTTCTCAAGTGAGTTAAGAGAGGACTACCTTTCTTCTCCCAATGAATTATGATAAAGTGTCTCCAAAAAGGACAAAATATATGCAAAGATCTTTATCCATTCGATCATGCCACTGCCCTATATTTATGTACACTACTAGGGAGGGTAAAGAAACAGACTGACAATTACGGTAGGGAACTACTCTGTTTTATTTTTTATATTTTTTTCCAACACTCGGCTAATCAAAAGACTAATAAGTCCCATAGGTCGCCAAACTTGCACAAAAAATTTTACTTTTTGTAGTGCGACCCCGCCATGTTGAGTTAGAAGGCCTTTGATGGGTCAAGTTTCTTTAGGAAAAGTGATTCCCATGACAACTATAGTAGTTGTTTAAGTTATTGTGAAATTCCTGAACCAGTCTAGAAGCATTTTTGATAAACACCTGTTCTGTGTTTTCATGTTCATTGACTCATCACGATCAAATTCTGTGATTTCATTGCTATTAACCACTGAAATCTGAAATAAGTTAGAATTGCGTAGGTTATGAATCCTGAATCTTGCAAGTATCTATTGAGATGAATCACATGTTGTAGAGATCTGGAACAGATTTGATGTTTTGGCATTAGTAGGCAGTAATGTATACCATAAGTTTGGTTACTCTAGTTGAGATATGAAAATTACTTATCGTGATAGAAAATGCTCAAATAACTATATTAACATCTGGTTTCAAATGTCTTTGTGTTAGGTTCAAGCTCATATTGCTAAATTTCGAAGAGAGATAACTCTGCGAGAGGGGCAGCATCAACAAGTGAATTCTGTCTCCGACCAGTGACACTACATTATCCTGCAGATTTATGAAGATTTCACTTCCAAATTGGTTTCGTGGTAGATTCATTCAAATGACTCGCAGCAGACGCACATGGTGGCACACAAATGAAGTGACCTACATGTATTTTCTCAGCTATGGCGAGTTTTTTTTTTTTTTTTTTTTTTTTTACTCCTCTTCTCTCTCTCTCTCTCTCTCTCGTGTTAATTTGTTATCTTCTTCATTGCAATGCGGCATGTATGGGTAAACAATTTAAAGGAAGAACGTAAAAGGTGTATCTTTTAATATCTTTTTATGTCGAGAAAATAGAGCATTTTGGTTTACTTTGACAATTTAACATTGATTGTTCAACCTGTCGGTGTTAGTTATCTAAAAGTACATACGAAGAGAATAGAGTAGGTATGAAATTTGAGGTGTTTGATTTTAGGTATGGCTTGTGCATTCAACATTAAGATATCATCTGAATCAATTTTCTTTTCAATTTTAAGTTTTCTCTGGGGATTGGGCATAGGATATGCGACGCAAACAGCGATGAGTTCTTGAAAACTGAAAATTGAAAACTAAATGGTCGTTTGCCATTCTTTGTTTTGGACATACCAGGTGAAGAGCCATCCTTACTCTCACCCTCACAAATCCTGTCAAAGTTGGCTGAGTTAGGTCCAAACAAATAATTCTCTTCATACGTATATCCCGCTGAATCTAGGCTTCTTATAGTGTAGGTTATAGCCTAAGTAATTCTCATTTCTTAAAGATAGGGAACACTTTATTGATTAGCTATATGTCACATTCACGATGCGTTTTAACGAAATAGGACTGTTTGACTAAGAACGACTCCATCCCTAAAAAATGCGTTGGCACCCATCCCATTTAATTCGCTCAATGAGCAGTGATTGGCTCCAATAAACAATTAATTGGCCAAATGCATCTTCATCCTTACAAAATGTGCTGGCACCGAGTCCATTTAAAATAATATTAATTTTTTTATAAAATAATTTTAAAAACTAGTTTTAATTTCAGATATGATTTTTAACCAATCCTGTCATGCCACGTGTCATTATCTGAAAGTACTATTTTAGGGATAGATTTTCAACCAATCCCAATGCGCCAAGTGTCACTATTTGTTTGCAATAATTTAGTCAAGATTTCGATCAGATTTTCAACCAATCTTGTCACACTATGTGTCATTATCTGAATGTGCTATTTTGTGGATAGATTTTCAACCAATTTCGACACGTCACGTGTCACTATCTGTTTACAATAATTTAGCCGACAATGTTTTCTTCAAGGATATTGTATGAAATCGATGAGCAACAGAAAAAATTGTTGGCCTAACAGGAAGAATTGTTCAATCTAGAGGACGGCGAAAATGAGGCTTTTGCAATGGAAGAGAAATAGGATGATGAGAGCCTCACATTCCCGTCATGTCATGGAAGCAGTGGGTCAAATATCCAAACCCAGACATGCCGCAAACTTGGATAGAAAGAAGGAAAGATGAGGTAAAGATATCTTGGAAAATTATTTTCTTAGCAATAGTTTATTCCCTGATCATATTTTTAGACGCCATTATAGAATGCAACGAAGCTTGTTCGACAAAATCATGAGTGCTATTTGCAACCATGATTTATACTTTTTGCAAAAAAAAAAAAAAAAAAAAAAGATGCTTTTCATGTTCTAGGACTTCTTCCTAAGCAAAAATTATTGTTGCCTTGCGGATGCTTGCATATGGAGCATCTTCAGATCAAGTAGATGAGATATCAAGGGTGGAAAAATCAACTATTCTGGAGTCCCTGATGCGGATTTGCTCCGCAATCGAAGCCCTGTACACCAATGAGTACCTTTGGAAACCCACGCCAATGGACTTGTGAAGACTTTTGAAGAAGGGTGAGATGCGTGGCTTTCCTGGCATGATTGGAAGCATCAACTGCATGATCTGGACCTAGAAAAATTGTCCAAATGTGTGGCAAGAAGCTTATGGCAACAAAAAATGAACCACCAAAACTATCATTTTGGAAGCGGTGGCTTCATTTGATACATGGATTTGGCATGCTTTTTTTGGTGTTCTAGGAGCTCAAAATGACGTTAATGTCCTGGCCCAATCTCCAGTGTTCTCGCAACTCCATCTCATTACCTGTAAGAGGGTCATGAGTAATTTGAACCCAGAATTGACACAACGTAACATCTTCGATGAGCTTCCATGTAGCCATTATTTTCACAAAAAAAGTATATGAAGGCTTTGGTTGAAAGTGTTAAAAATATTGAAATGTGGTGTAAGGTGGAAGATGATGGTTAGGTATTTATTATTTTTTTTTTAAAACAATTTTTGTTGTATTTTAAATAATTTTTTTTATTAATTAAGTTAATTAATCCGAACCTAATAGCCCAGATGTGGACACATGGCCAACAGTCATAATTCTGACCGTTTGGTTTTTTTTTCTTCATTTTTTTGGACGAAAATCGTGGACTGTTGATCTTGGGATCAGACAGCCCAGAATGCACCACGTCACTAGTCGTTGGATTTGAATTTCAAATTTTTTTTACCGTTGGAAATCCAAAGGCCCAAAACGAGCCACGTGACCACTCACCTAGTACCAATTAATGCACTGCAATAGTGGGCCCCACTACCTTTTTTGGCGAGAACGTGGGCCCAGTCGCATGTGTTTCCCACACGCCTAACGCAAAAAAAAATGTAGTGGCCTATGACGTGACATAGGCCAGCACATTGCTTAGCACGTTTTGGCCCGACCTATGGACTGGCTTCGGCTGGGTGTCAGCCTATTAGGCTCGGCTGGACAATTTTTTGTGTAGGCCAGCCTATTTTTTAGGCTTTGAGTCAGCCTACCCCAATGGGGTGGAACTGCTCTAAGGGTGCGTTTTTTATGAAATAGTACTGTTTAACTATGACAACTCTCACACACAAAGCAAGATTTCCACCTATATTTGGTCCCATCCACCCCTTTGTATTTGTTGTCGGCACCTGTAGTGAAGTTTCTGTTTTCCAATTCTAGACAAGATACTTTGCAGAGTTGACTGACTAGAGAAACTTTCACATTCGATGGGATCATGTGGGGCTGCATGATGTTTAAATAGAGAGATCTCATGTTTTTTTTATGAAAAAAATGATCTACAAATAACGTGGTCAGACATCTCTCCTTGAGTTTTTCTCCCTCTACTATTCATTTCTCCATACTCTTGTGCACATAGGAGGTGAACTCATACCACAATTTACATCTTGATGGCATCAGCATCAGGTGCTTAATCTTTCTAATCCTATCCATACTTTGAAAATACAAATGGATATGGATAACACCATATTTCATGTTTATTCTTTGACTAATTATGTTTCTATGTGTTTATTTATAGTATGTTTATGATATATTAAGCTTCTTATTGAACAACCCAGGAGACCATGTATTCTGACATCATCACCACCATCATAATGCATCATGCCGCCTCTTTAGGCTTCATTGTTAAAGCATTTGCTTACAACCCACAAGGGTGTCAATGCCTTTGTTTATTCAAATTTTTCCATTCGAACAATATTTTAATCTACTCCAAAATTACTCAGGCAATTATTCAAATTTAGGTACAGAGGCAGAAGCACATTACTCTAACCGACCAAGCAACGTCTGATGTCAGCATTTTTTGTTTATTTGTTTAGTTGCTCTTGCTCTATCCATGCCTATAAAAGAATAATAGTTGGGATCCTTTGGTTAATGTTCAACGTGACCTCATTTTCTTGCCAAGTTTTAACCAGGAGAGCCAATGGAAAAAGACAATACCTCATAAGATATATGTTTGTACCATACTTGATCAATCTCAAAACTACTAAGTACCGGTCAACTTCATACCTTCAAGGATCCACTGAGGGGTTCATGTTGAGGCATCCCTACCGAAGCACAAGAGTTTTCCTCCAACCAGGAGGCCAATCACAGCACGACACATATCAACGTCAGAATAAAGCTCATAGGGTCGTGGGACCGTGGACAAAAACCAGAGGCTTTCCTCAACTATAAAAGAAAACCATTCTCCTACAATGAATCCCTAATGTCATTATTGTACTTAAAACTAATCATTAGAACTCACTAATGATGATTATGCTTGAACCTATGTACAGGGACGAAACCAGATATTTGTGTGAACGGGGGCATCCTCAAACAACAAAGTCATAATTAAAAAGTTTAAGAATTTACTAAACACAATACTTATATATTAACTATAAAGTTTTTCATACAACAGTCCCTTACAATATCCCTCGACGCATTTTCATGTTCTGAAAACGTTGCATAACAGCATCATTACCAATACCATCAAATATCTCTCTCTATAAAAATAACCATGTTATCATTCATCCATTGATCTCCCATCCGATTTCTCAATTGAGTCTTCAGAATTTTCATGGCCAAAAATGCTCTTTCAACGGTTGCAGTAGCAACTGGAAGAGTTAGTGTTAATGTCACAAGCAAGTAAACCAGTGAATACACCTTGTGTTTCTTGCAGTGAACCATTTTTTTTTTTTTTTTGCAAGATCTCCAATCTCTTTTAAACTTGAAAACTCAATGCTAGACCGTATATCCACAATGTAAGTCTCAAGTTGAATCCTAAGTATCACCAGCTCATTCATAGAGAAGTCTTTAGGATAAAACTAGGCAAGACGAAATAGCTTTTGGCTATCAAAAGCAGAGAAGGAATTGGCTGGACATAAACATGCCAAACAAAGGAGTAACTCAGTGTTGGTCTCATTGAAACGATTATTTAGTTCTTGAAGCTGCCAATCCAAAACAACATATCCTAGAGTATACTATACTAATATAGTAATATGCCTAATAACAAATCCATATATAATCCAACCAAGGTAACAATTCAATTAACCAATACCAATAAGCATACAAATTATTCAACAAATAAACATTTAATTCAACTAATCATATGAATAAATGTATACCCATATTCATAGAATTCGTAATTTCATAATTTCATTCATCAATAATCATAGAATTCATATCAATAATCAATAAGTCAATAACCATATTAGTGCATTACCATATCCATATGATTCTATATTTCTATACCAATTAAACAAAAATTCGTCTTAAATAATTAATTAGGGTTAGGGATTATAGATTTAGGAATTAAAAATTTTACCTGAATATATATATGTTAGCTAGAAAATGGCTGGCCAGCTTGAGTGGTTGGCTGCTGGCATGGCTGGGAAGAGCAACTTTGCTCCTATTCCGTTCCGTTTCAAGCTATTGGGAGAAGAGCAGCACCACGCTGCTCTCTGATTGGCAAGCCGCAAAGGGAAAAATGAAAACGAAATGGGGAGAAATGGAATGGGAGTCTGGGACCGTGGGGACAAGCGGTCCCCCACTATAACATACTTTTTTTTGTTTTTTCAAACATATATGAAATGACACCGTTTCGTTTACATTTTTTTAATTTTTTTTACTAGGACCAAAACGACGTCGTTTTGGCCTGATTTTGAAAAGAAAAAAAAGATCCAGCTCTGCTTCTGCAGAACTAGGTCGGAGTAAAACCAAAACTAGATCAGTGGGGGTTTTGCTGCTACAGAACCAGATCAGTTTGAGCAGCATGCTTACATCAGAAAAATAAGTGGGGCATCCGCCCCCTAGGCCCATGGTAGCTTCGCCCTTGCCTATGTATTTGTTAAACCCTTCACTATTAATGAGAACTCATCTACTCCGTAGACGTAGCCAAACTTAGGGTGAACAACGTACATCTTGTGTTTGCTTCCCTACCTCTATATTTTTACATATTTATCCTCATTAGTGACCGAAGCAACCGTGTGAAGGTCACAAACTTGATATTTTACGTTGTTCCAAAATCTTCGTTGATTTTGTGCATCAACAATATATGTATCCAACTTCCAACTATATACAGTTACGGTTGATGAAGTAATCTTTTTTGGGTAATTGAAATGGAGAGAGAGAGAGAGAGAGAGAGAGAGAGAGAGAGAGAGCCGTTTGAAGCAGTTGGAAATGATATCATCTCAGCGATCATCATCAGGTCCTTACATTGTTGTTTTTACAGGAAAGTTTTGGGGCAAGAGTAACATGGCCTTCACGTGCCAAACCAAGTGGCAGTCAGAGTCGGTGAAAAAAATGAGAGAGAGAAAAAATACCCCCCAAATTTGAATAGAAATTCCCTGTCCTGTCTTTTTTGCGGGGTCTATGGTGCCGGGCCTTTACAGTCCCTCTCCTGTGTTTTCATTTGTTTATTCTGTTTTTGCCCAATCAATCTCATTCATAGAACATGGTAGGTGAGAGGGATTCTTTGGAAGATGGTGACATGCATATGTAGGTAATTTGGTACCTGTGTATGTTTGTATCTGGGGCTTCCTTTTGCAACGGATTTACCCTCCAACTTTGGCCCCCATATATAGTTACTTTCTTAGCTACCACCCAAATAGTGGTACTCTGATCTTCTTCTTGGTAGGGTTTTGGCAAGGCTCACTTATAAACTTGTAAACGGACCAAAAGATTGGATCACCCTAAGTTATATCTGAATGATAATCAAATTATTGAATTTGAATCGTATTCAAATTAGTTGTTTGCATGTATCTCAATCCATATCTTATTAGTTATGTTGGAAAATCAGACAAAAATCCTACTATTGGCAGGTCGACTTACTTATCCACACCGGCCGTAGTTCTATTGTTTGAGAACGTTTTTGGCGACGTTCAATTAGCAACACTAAAGCGGTTTCAGCCAAGAGTTTCGGCTAGGTCTCCTAAAAACACAATAACTAAGAACTAGTTGCTTGTTAGAGAGTGTCATCGTCTTTCGATAACTAAAAGCTCTTTCTTATAGTCTTGGGCTGAAATTATTTTTATGTTGTTGTGAAATTTAGTGTGAATGACACACATGCGATTGTATGAGGAAGCAAACCAAAATAGAATTTGTGACAACCATTGAAAGTCTTAGGTCAAAAAGTCTTAGGGAGATAAAAAATTTCTTCATGCATGTAAAGTTGTGTCGAATCAAAACCTCTATGTATATATGGTTGTAACTTCATTACAACACACAAGACCAAGAGTGAAAGCAATAATATCAGTATCCCCCTCTCTTTGCATGCATTCTTTGTGTGATACAATTACGAAAATAAACAGTATGATACATTGCACCTGTTCCACTTCTATCTCTAGCAAAGGTTATCTATCTCTCACTTTTGCCTATTTATAACATATGTGAATGGGGTGTGCTATCCACACACCCCATTTTACTTCTCACACACCTCTTGATAATTTTTGTCCGTTGATCTTCTTCAATTCATCCGATCCGATGGTCAAAAATTAAAAATGTGTGTATATAAGAAGTAATATGGGGTGTGTGAATATCACACCCCCCAATGTGAATTTATGTTAGGGCATATTTCTTGGATTTGCCTTTAGCCTAAAAAAGCCAAGGACCAGCCATGCGTCTAAAGTTGCAGCCTTTAAACCTACATTTTTGGTTGTGCTTGACTGTGCGCTAATTAATTATGATCGTAAAGATATATGTACTCGTTTGGGTTTGAGAAAACACAAAAATATGAGACGAAATGCAGGACATGGCCGTATCGGGCACTAATCATAGCTTTGTGGACCACTTTATGAATTCGAACATGGAGGGGTTCCTTTGCTGAAATGGATGCAGAATAGGAAGGTATATGTGGTGTACATTTGCCGTAGATTTATGTCTCATTGCAAATCTTCTTTTCGAGTGGTCGTAGTTCCAGTAGGACCACGTAAAGGAAGCTCTATACGTTATTAAGACACTGCGCTTCACTGTTATTTTAACCATTCGGTCCATGGCCAATGACTCGTCAGTTAGTGAACCGGTTAGTGAGTCACGATTTGATGAGTTAGTGAGCCGGTTGGGTAACTCGTAGAACAAGGTTTTAAAAGACACTAGGTGCTAGTCGGACGGCGGGCTGGAGCCTACCGCCTAGGTGGCTAGGCGGGGACCTAGGCGGATTTAAGTTAATATAAATAATTGCATCATAAATTGCAAAATAAAATGACATATAGATTACAAAGTATTAGAACATAATGAAAACATGGGGAACAAGCATATAATGTATATGTGTTCATCTTAGTATTCAACAAGTTTCTTACAATTTATTAAAAAAAAAGCAAAATGAAAGTTATCTTCTAGGCTGTCTGGGTGGGCGCCTAAGTAAGTTTAAGCGTCATTTCTTAATTTTCAAACTCCTAGAGATTAATCGGGGCGGTGACTAGGCACCTAGCACCTAGGCCAGGCCTAGGTGGTGCAGGCGGAGATTTTTAGAACTGTGTTATATAACTCCATGTATTGAGTTCATAAGCTAATAATAAGCGGGCCAAGAGTGCCACGCAACAAGAAACATGAGCAGACCCTATACTGATAGACAAGAGTCTATATCTGAGATGTTTTAGAATGAATATTTCACCATAGATAAAATAAGATGGCGTGTACAACTTCATAAGTTTGTTTACACTGGAAACATAATTAAATAAAATATAATGTTCTATAACTTTAACAAAAAGGAATGCATCTTTCTTTTCAGGTAGAATCAATGTTGATCACCGCTTCCAACCTAGTTTGTTTTCGTCAACACTTTCTTCCTGTTTAGAAGAGTGTGCTGAATTGTGATTTGCGAGAGAGACATCTCTGTTCAGGATGAGTAGAACAGGAAATTATATATGCATGCATGGAGTATACTTGATATCTGTGATAACCAAATACATATAGGTATCCACTTGATTCGTATTAATAGATTCTCATCGTATTAATTTCATGTTAGTGTCAATATCACCACCACTACACTTTCATATACGCATTTGGGTTGAGTTGAAGTTAATTAAGCAATCGTGCAAAAATGTTAGGTGCTCGAACTGTGATTATTGCTAAATAAAGTAATCATGAAAGTAAGAAAATGTTTGAGGTATGATTTTGATTGATTTTTGGTACCAGCTCCCTCCGGTAGCTTGAGCACAAAAGTATGGTGGAAATATGCATAAGTAGCAGTGAAATACACATGGGTTTCTGGGTTTCTGTAAAAATGTTAGTTTGCTATGTGCTGTGTGTGTGTGTGTGAGAGAGAGAGAGAGAGAGTTGTTTTGTCTGTGAGGTAGAAGCAGTACACGGAATCACCAGACCAGGTTGCCGAACAATCAGAAAAGGCCAAACCATCCACGTCCACAGGACTGTACCGTATAGTCCCCTAATTATCGGTTACTGTATATATAGTACCCTAATTATCGGTCCGTGATTGTAGGTAAAGAGAAAAGGATGTAAAATTGTAGTACATTGCTTTGCCAGTAGTGGATTCTTTCATTTACATATCTCTTTTTAGAGCAATTCCACCCTACTATGACAAAACCCAAGACTCCACCGTCGACGACGTCGGCGCCAGGCTCAAAGCCCTTCAACTCAAGTACGGCTCTCCTTCCTCCTCTTTCGCTACCTCCGCCGTGCAAGGCCGGAACGCCGTCAAGCTCCACCTCCACGTCAAGGCCAAGTGGATCGTCCCCGAGAGGACCGCCCCCTCCCTCGACTATCATCTGATTCTGCACCCTAACCTGCAAATTTTTTTGTCATCATATCGCCTCAGGCTAGACCTGGCATTCGTGTCGTGTTTCTCGTGTTCGTGTCGCTTTCGTGTCATACCCGATAGCTTAACGGGTCGTGTCGTGTAACACCCGTTAAAATAAACGGGTAATATGACCCAACCCGAAATCGACCCGTTAATATTATCAGATAATATGACCCGACCCGTTATCCGTTAAGAAAAATATTTTTTAAATCAATAAATAATGAAAATAAAAAACATAATTTGACCCTAAAAAATGTAAAACAGAATACTAAATTAGTATATACATACCATATTGTCACATAAATACTAATTCAAAACATTAAAAAAAAAACATTTTTCTTTCAAGTTTACATACCCCAAAATAAGAGTCTAATGAAAAAACATTAGTGCACACTAGACCTGACAGTTTCTGACACGACACGATGACACGACACGAAAACGACACGAAAATAACGGGTTTCGGGTCGACACGATAACTAATCGGGTCATTATCGGGTAACCCGTTAATAACGGGTCCTTAACAGGTTTACACGAGAGTGACACGCGGATAACCTGTTTTGACACGAACAGGAAAAAGTTATTTTGATGATTTTAATTTTTTTTAATTACTAAAAAAAACTTACTATAAAATACAATAAATATAGTGGATATATATATATATATATATATAATTTTTTTTGTTCATTAATTATTATTGTATTATTATTCTAAATAAATTTTAAAAATTTAAGTTTTATTTATTTATTTTATAAAATATTATGAGCAAAGAGTGAGATTAAAAAATTATAAAACACATTAAAAATAAAAACATCAAGTAATTTAAAAAATACCAAATACATTTAAATATTTAAAATAATTAATTTACAAGTGCAAAAAATGTGAAAAAAATATGCAAACACTCTTAATCGCATCCTCTACGCTTTAAAGGTGCGTACATGAATTTTTAAAACTATACAAACCCTCAAGTATTTTTAAGGTAGTTCAAAATAAATAAAATTTATAATCATTAATGTATAAGTCTGAAAAATGTGAAAGCATATATAAAGGGGTGTGATATTCACACACCCCATTTTACTTTTCACACACCCTTCTAATTTTTGACCGTCGGATCGGATGAATTGAAGAAAATCAACAAATAGAAATTAACATGGGGTGTGTAAGAAGTAAAATGGGGTGTGTGGATAGCACACCCCTATATAAATGCTCATGATTGCATCCTCTACCCTTAGACAATCGTTACATGGTCGTTTAGATTTTTAAAACCCTCCAAATCTCATGAATAATGTTTTTTTTAGTGAAAAATTAATAATATTGTAGAAGTGAAAAATTAATAAGATTTTTAAAAAAAATATTGCACATACCACACATTGCCACATAAATATTACTTCAAAACATTAAAACATTTGTCGTTTAAGTATTACATCTACACCCGAAAATAATACTTTTATTAAGTATATAACATAAAATTTTGTGATATCCACATCCACTAGTGTAAATATTTTAAATTGAAGATCGAATTCATTCATTGTATTCATATAGGGTCAAGGAGTGTATCTGTAAAAAAATCATCAAAATCGGAGTTAAAATAACCGTTAAATCGTGATTTTTTGTTTATAACCGTCAAAAAACTTTGTCTCGTTACTTGATCTCTGAATGTTTGTTTTTTGTGATTTTTTGCTGATGTGATCTCGAAATATATACGAACAAGTTTGATGGTTGTGATCGTTGAAATTAGTTTCGGAGAATTCGTATCCCATCAAAACGATAGATTGACTAACACTTAAGAGTTTATTTATACTTTCATTAAGTATAACATAAGATTTTGTGGTATCCACTTTTGTAAATATTTTAAATTGAAGATCGAATTCATTCATTGTATTCATATAGGTTCGAGGAGTGTATCTGTAAAAAATCATCAAAATCGGAGTTAAAATAACCGTTAAATCATGATTTTTTGTTTATAACCGTCGAAAAGCTTTGTCCCGTTACTTGATCTCTGAATGTTTATTTTTTGTGATTTTTTGCTGATGTGATCTGGAAACATATACAAACAAGTTTGACGGTTGTGATCATTGAAATTAGTTTTGGAGAATTCGTATCTCATCAAAATGATAGATTAACTAACACTTAAGAGTTTATTTATACTTTCATTAAGTATAACATAAGATTTTGTGGTATCCACTTGTGTAAATATTTTAAATTAAAGATCGAATTCATTCATTGTATTCATATAGGGTCAAGGAGTGTAGCTGTATAAAATCATCAAAATCAGAGTTAAAATTACCGTTAAGTCGTGATTTTTTGTTTATAACCGTCGAAAAGTTTTGTCCTGTTACTTGATCTCTGAATGTTTGTCTTTTGTGATTTTTTGCTGATGTGATCTCGAAACATATACAAACAAGTTTGACGGTTGTGATCGTTGAAATTAGTTTCAGAGAATTCGTATCCCATCAAAACGATAGATTGACTAACACTTAAGAGTTTATTTATACTTTCATTAAGTATAACTCTCTTCATTTTGCATATCTTTGAACATTTGTATTTTGTAGTATGCACTAATTTTTATTCATTAGACTCTTATTTTGGGGTATGTAAACTTGAAAGAAAAATGTTTTATTTATTTATTTATTAATGTTTTGAATTAGTATTTATGTGACAATATGGTATGTATATACTAATTTAGTATTATGTTTTACATTTTTTAGGGTCAAATTATGTTTTTCATTTTCATTATTTATTGATTTAAAAAATATTTTTCTTAACGGGTAACGGATCGGGTCATATTACCTGATAATATTAACGGGTCGATTTCGGGTTGGGTCATATTACCCGTTTATTTTAACGGGTGTTACACGACACGACCCGTTAAGCTATCGGGTATGACACGATAACGACACGAACACCTGAAACACGACACGAATGCCAGGTCTAGTGCACACTACAAAATACAAATGTTCAAAGATATGCAAAATGAAGATAGTTATGTTTCAAGATTGAGGAACCTTGTACATTTTTTACAATAAAACCCTTCAAGTTTCATCAATCACGGAGGGAAATGGTATTGGAACTTATTGACGATGATTTCACTGAGGTTTTCCATTATCCATAAACTATAGATTTAAATTTAACCGTAGATTGTCGTTTACATTTACGTTTCATTCTTCTCACCAAATTTTTTTTTTTTTTTTGGATTTTCTTTTTTGAAAACATGATCTCTTAGAGGATGCATGAAGATGAATGGTTTGGATCGTTTATATTACGATGAGAGTTTTACCATTAGTGAAAATATAGCTCAAAGTCTATATGAATACAATGAATGAATTCGATCTTCAATTTAAAATATTTACACAAGTGGATACCAAAAAATCTTATGTTATAACTTATACTTAATGAAAGTATAAATAAACTCTAAGTGTTAGTCAATTTATTGTATTGATGGGATACGAATTCTCCCAAACTAATTTCAACGATCACAACCGTCAAACTTGTCTGTATATGTTTCGAGATCACATCAGCAAAAAATACAAAAAACAAACATTCAGAGATCAAGTAACGGGACAAAGCTTTTCGACGGTTATAAACAAAAAATCACGATTTAACGGTTATTTTAACTCCGATTTTGATGATTTTTTATAGATACACTCCTTGACCCCTATATGAATACAATGAATGAATTCGATCTTCAATTTAAAATATTTACACAAGTGGATACCACAAATCTTATGTTATACTTAATGAAAGTATAAATAAACTCTAAAGTGTTAATCAATCTATTGTTTTGATGGGATACGAATTCTCCGAAACTAATTTCAACGATCACAACCGTCAAACTTGTTTGTATATGTTTCGAGATCCCATCAGCAAAATATCACAAAAAACAAACATTCAGAGATCAAGTAACGGGACAAAACTTTTCGACGGTTATAAACATAAAATCACGATTTAACGGTTATTTTAACTCCGATTTTGATGATTTTTTACAGATACACTCCTTGACCCTATATGAATACAATGAATGAATTCGATCTTCAATTTAAAACATTTACACAAGTGGATACCACAAAATCTTATGTTATACTTAATGAAAGTATAAATAAACTCTTAAGTGTTAGTCAATCTATCGTTTTGATGGGATACGAATTCTTCGAAACTAATTTCAACGATCACAACCGTCAAACTTGTTTGTATATGTTTCGAGATCACATCAGCAAAAAATCACAAAAAACAAACATTCAGAGATCAAGTAACGGGACAAAACTTTTCGACAGTTATAAACAAAAAATCACGATTTAACGGTTATTTTAACTCCGATTATGATGATTTTTTACAGATACACTCCTTGACCCTACATGAATACAATGAATGAATTCGATCTTCAATTTAAAATATTTACACTAATGGATGTTGATATCACAAAATCTTATGTTATATACTTAATAAAAGTATTATTTTCGGGTGTAGATATAGATTCATGTACGCACCTTTAAAGAGTAGAGGATGCGATTAAGAGTGCTTGCATATTTTTTGCACTTGTAAATTAATTATTTTAAATATTTAAATGTATTTGGTATTTTTATTTTTAATGTGTTTTATAATTTGTTAATCTCACTCTTTGCTCATAATATTTTATAAAATAAATAAATAAAACTTAAATTTTTAAAATTTATTTAGAATAATAATACAATAATAATTAATTATCAATATATATATATATATATATCCACTATATTTATTATATTTTATAGTAAGTTTTTTTTTAGTAATTAAAAAAAATTTAAAATCATCAAAATAACTTTTTTCTTTTCGTGTCGAAACAGGTTACCCGCGTGTCACTCTCGTATAAACCTGTTAAGGACCCGTTATTAACGGGTTCTTATCGTGTTGACCCGAAACCCGTCGTTTACGTGTCGTCTTAACGTGTCGTGTAAGAAACTGCCAGGTCTACCTCAGGCACAGAGGCGGGTGAGAATGGCCCCATTGTTGAGTCTGGGGAGTTGGGCACACAGAACAGCCCCACTGATTTGGGTGCACTGGAACTGTTTTTTTTTGTTAGGGTAAGGAGAATGAATCACCCAATTGCAAGGGCAATGAGAAAGGGTGGAGTTACATCAAACTTAAGACTTCTCACTTACAACTTACAAACGAAGAGGAATAACACTAGACTGTAGTTTTATTTATTCATTAATTCTTTTTTTATTTATTCAATTTAAAGACTATAGAAACAGAAAAAGTATGAGGAAAGAAATGAATTACCTTGTCAATTTTCTAGCTTTAAACCTTCCTGGAAAATTTACATGGCATTTGTATATTCCTATTATTTAGTATTTACAAAATTTGTCAATGGAACTCTCCAATAGCCGGTGTCTCATTCATTTACCAAAATCTTAGATCTAAAAAAATTCATAGCAGTCTTTCTTTAGCTTTCTTCTTGCTCTTCTCATGAATTGTTGCATATTTATTTTTTATTTTAGTACTTTTCGTTTGTAAGTGTCTTATTGGTGCGGTTATTTGTGAGTCTTTTCTAGTGACTATTCTGATACTGTTGAGCACAAAATTCATGGTGTTGGACGCTAGTTGGTTACTTGTCAATTTCTCTTTGGAGTTGACTTGCTCGTTGTCAAAGAGTGTCTTCATATTCGTTATATTTCAACTTGTGTGCATAAGTGTCAAATCAATGTTTAACATTTCCATTAGAAATTGAGTTACGTTGACTTTAAAGTGTCGTCCCAGTCTCGAGTTTGGTGTGGATGATTTCAAGATTTGGATGCAATTTCTTTAATTATTTTAAGGCACATCTCACTCTCAAATCCATCAATACAGTGAAAACTAGTTTGGTCATGTTGGTCTTTTATGTTTTGTTGAAGTCGCTTTTGATAAGGGACCTCTTGCGTTTAATCCAGAATGTCCTCTTTAATATTTATATTAGTTTTTATTATTAAAGTATTATAACAAATCTGCTTATAACAGAATGAGAATGGCATCTCTTTGTGGAAAGTCATTAACTAAGAAATGATTTGGTCAGTCAAGAAAGCATATAGAGTTTTCGAAACAAAACTTTCAAATTTAGATACCTTCATCCAAAAAATGAATTTTTTCCATGAAGAAAGAAAAAGAGGGTCCATGTCATATGGAGGGCCAACATGCAAGAGTAAACCCAATGGGTTTGGCTCCCACCATGTCCTTGCACACATACACATACACATACACATACACCTACACACACACATACACATACACATACACATACACACACACATACACCAAAACACCCGTGGTATGTCCTTCCCTCCCCACGCTTCCACATGACCTCTCTCTCTCTCTCTCGCGTCCATAAATACCCCTATCACCCTTGACTCAGTTCACCACCAACACCTCTCTTATCCTTCCTTCCCCATTTCCTTTACACCAAAGCAAACACCAGAAACCAAAAAAACAAAGCAAATAATAAGGAAATGGGCATCAGAAAACCAAACAAACTGGCTCAAACCGCAGTGCTCAAGCAAATCCTGAAAAGATGCTCGAGCTTGGGAAAGAAACATGGCTACGACGAAGATGGTCTTCCCATTGATGTCCCAAAAGGCCATTTCCCAGTTTACGTTGGCGAGAACAGAACAAGGTACATTGTTCCCATCTCGTTCTTGACACATCCTCAGTTCCAATGCCTCCTCCGCCAAGCCGAAGAGGAATTTGGCTTCGATCACGACATGGGCCTCACCATCCCCTGCGAAGAAGAAGTTTTTCGATCCCTAACGTCGATGCTCAAATGATGTCATTGGATATTTTCAAGGTCTAGAGATTTGTGTGTGGGATTTTCATGGAGAAGATATGACCAAGATGAAGCTTAGCTCGCTAGATAGTCTAGCTTCTCTTTTTTTCTAAACATCTTTTTCTTCCTTTTTCATCAATCTTGACCTTAATTTGTGGGGTTTTTTTTATTTTTTATTTTTTATTTTTTATTTTTTGGGGGTTGGGAGGTTTGTCTTGAACCCTTTTGAGATGTTTGATTATTGACCCTAACTTGAAACCCATTAACATAAAATGGGTTTGGTTACATTGTAAAGTTTGAGATCCATTTTACTCACAGAGGTAGATTGTTATGTTCCCTGTGAGACAATTACTACTGTCTTTAAGGAATTAAGGACAGCTTAAGTGACTGTTTGCCTTATAAAATAGGCTTATTGTTAACTACGCCTCTTTTAATCTCATTTTGTTTCTTATAACTAAAAAGTCACCACTTTACTCTTTGAAACTCAAAGTTCGCTTCACTTTACCCCTGTAACTCGATTTTGATCTTATTTTGCCTCCTGAAACTTAAAAGTCATCTATATAAAATTCAAAATTCGCTCTACATTGCTGACATCTGTTAATTTCTTATGTGGGTTTGATTTGGGTGCGCCAGGCTAATCAAATTCTTTTTTATTTTTTTTCATCTCTTCAATGTCTTTTAAACTTAATATTATCTTATTATTGAATGTTAACGCATAATGGAGATTTAGAATCAAATTTATTGCACATGTGGCATAGTATTTGTGACAGCCCGTCCCGAATTTCTAATTCTCGATAATGTGAATTGACAATTTTACCCTTGAGCGTTGGGGGTGCATTGTATTTTTTTAAACTAAAATCATGGTCCAATTGCATAATTTCCTAAACTATGGGGACCAATGAGAACTAGGGAAGATATTATTTTGATTGGTGGCTTTAGACCGCACACACACCACACATCCTCCAATCCTCACTCCCGTGTGGCTCACTCTCTCTCTAACCCTCAGAAACTCTCTATCTATTTCTCTCGAAATCTCACTATCTCTCTTCCCTCACGTACGGACCACACCCAAAGACCCTCAAACTTTCACAGATCGAAGGTGTTGAAGGCACCATTGCATTCCTTGTGGTGTGGCGAGTCCAGCGGTATCATTTTCAGGTAAGAAACCTTTCAATTTCATGTCGAAATCTCAAGCTCCGAATTGAGCATTGTTCACGAACGTTTTAATGGTTATTTTTAGGACAATCCAAGCTCACAGTGAGCTCTATACGAAGCCCGGAGTGCTTCGTTGACTCAATTTTGACGTTGGGATCACAAGGTTCGAAGGTGGCCGGTTTTGGTGAAATTTTCCCAACGTGATTTCGAAGGATTTGGAGCTTAAGAGGTATAGCCTTCTTCCTCTCAAGATTTGTGAAGTTTGAAAATTTCATGGAAAATGGTGCGAAAACAAGCGAGAAAAGGGCGTTTACAGGTCTGCTCAGATTTCCAGCGCCAGCGAACTTTCTCGGCATCTGGAGGTAGGGGATGACGCGCGTGCGGCCACGAAAAATTATTTTAAATTTTTTTACGGGTTCGTGACGTCGAGTAGGTCACGTTGGTATATTCAAATACCAAAATTGAGCTATGAATGAGAAGTTATTTCCATAGTTCCGTTTATGTGCTTAAATAACGTTATTTCAGTAAATTCTCATATAGGTGAGACGTATCCTGAGGACGATCGTAGCCAGGCTAGGCATGGGGGCTACGACCCGACTACTTACCAATGAGTGGGCAGTTGTTTTTCCGTATATACCTATATATTGCTATTTTTCGCAGAAAATGAACTTAAATGATTATACGTTTTGAAATGCCATGCAAAGTATCTATTTAATTTATTTATGCATTAGTAATTGCATATAATTATGATGGTGCTGCAGACGCACAGGTAAGTTTATTTACGAGCTATAGTGAGAATGAAATGATGTGATGTGAATGATGAGATGTGATGAGAACTCATACACCTGCACCTTGATATTAGTGCTCCTCCCCAGAGTTAGGGGCATAGTCTTTCACGTGATGTTCACCTCCCGCATCGCATGCTCTCCTTGGATCCAAGTTAGGTGCACAGTCTTGTCGTATAGACCACTATAAGTGGGTTCGACTCGTAGGTGACCCGCGAATCCTTCGCACAATCTTCACGTGATTGTAGCACTAGAGCATATTATTATATATTCAGTGATGTTGTGCAGACTACTAGAGGTGGTATTGATTTGTGTGCAGGATTTACGATATGATTGAGTTGATTATGAGCTATATGATATGATGAGATTATTATGAGCTATATACAGTCGACGGCTGAGTTGATTATCTGGCACTTGATAACATCCACAGAGTTATAATTTGGGCTTTCAGTTATGATACTTTGGCATGGCATACATACATATTTTCCAGCATGATTTTGAGATTTATATATATATATGAGTATATACTTTATTTCTGGGAAATTATACAGGTTTTACGGCGAGGGGTTATAACTTTTGAGAAAAGAATGATTTTGAAAAGATTTGTTTTGCTGACCCACTCAACTTGTTTTTCGCCCTTCCAGGTTCTAGGTAGCTAGAGTTCGTTGGTGGCTAACGAGGATTGTTCGGCAATTCTGACAGACTTCTCATTATTTATGACACCTATTGGTGTTATTCGAATTTATTATTTCATGCTTGACTGCATTGACTTAGTATGCTCTGGCTTTGTTTAAGCACTATAACTTCGCACTCTAGCGCACTATCTTAATTAGGTTGCCAGTGGCTTGGTTTTAATTCGTTCGAATTCCTATTATTAATCTTGCTTCCGCACTGTGCATATGGTTACGTCATGCTCACGTGACGGCCAGCATGCTCCACTTTCGGGTCGGGGTGTGTCAGTATTATTGGGTGTTGGGTCTCACATATGTTTTAGAATGCGACCTATAAGTTTCCGACAGAAGAAAGAGTTCACAAATCAAAGTGAAACAAAATTCGAGTTTTAAAAAATAAATTGATAACTTTTGAGTTACATGGTGCAAAATAAGATATAAATAGAATTCCCAAAGGCTTAGTTAAAAATAAACCTATATAATATCTCTCTCTCTCTGTAGAAAAAATTGAGATTAGAAATTATTTTATCTGTTCATCGTATATTGTGTGATTAGAAATTATTTTTAATTTTTAATTTAAAATTAAATATAAATAATACCTAATAAAAATTGACCACACGATATATTATGAACGAACACGATTTATTGATCCTCCGAATCCCTACAAAGAGAATCCGGAGAAGATTCTTGTCCCCTAAAAACATGTTAAAATTGAGTAACTTGTCAGAGAATGTGGGGTACATTGGTTTGGTACGTATCAGCGATCAGGTTCTTCACAAGAATAATTATTTAGAGGACCACTTCCACTGCGTAGTATTAGTTACAAGGACAAGTTGCAAAAAAAATAAGAGAAGGTAATAACAGGTTATAATTGGATCCCACCAATTCAAATTTTGACAGGAAAAATAGAAAATTATTAGTCTATTTTTTATCTCTTTCTTTCCACACGATCTCTGTGGTCTCATCGTCTGCTTCCCTATTTTCCTGTCACCATCGCTACCAAATTGAGTTGCAGCAGGGGGAAGGGAAAGTATAATTAAGTTACGAAACTCTTAGTGGAATTCGAGTTTAAAGTTATTTTAAAAAGTAATTCAGAAAATTTTAGAGCTGATACGTGGACCTGCACTCACAAGTGACGAGAGAATGCTCTTATAAAATTAGTGAGGCCCACATTCGTTCCACGTCCAGTTAACCACCGAGAAGTCCTGAGATGCTAACTACGACTTCTCTAAACTTCTATGCTCATGGTAAAAAGATAAGGCAAGAAAATTAAAGGTAAAATTAATAACTAATTTCTATTTTTAAGCTTTTCTTATTGAAGACAACTTCCTTCAAGCAAGGAACAACAATCCAATCCAATCAATGACTCAACGGGACAATTCTAAGATATCTTTAATTTAATAATATCTTTAGGATATTCCCTAGTGCATCCAAAGACTGATGCTCTTTAGCCAACTAGACGTCAACACATGACATGACAATCTCCTATCCGTCATTGTACACATCTCAAGTGAATGCTACGCAATTCAACCGTAAATCTCTTTGTCCCTCGACTTAGGCATCAAAAATTGATCGTCCAACCCCCCTCCCCACTTGTTTAATTATTTTGTGGTACAATTTCGTCAAAACAGAAGTCGGAGAATTTTTTTGAACAAAAAAAAAAAAGACGGAGAATTTTTACTATTATGTCTCCACATATACAACAGCAATTACTTGTTGAAAAATTTCATTCAAATTTCACTCAATTACAATTTTTTTTTCTTTTCCAGAGATACTCATTAGAAATGGAAGTCTAGCTTTGAGCTCATAATATAAATAATTATCTAAATTATATATGCAGCTCGAGGTTCATATCCACCCAATGATTCATACGCTATTTCAAGCCTCCAATACTTTGGAGGCAGAAAATATGCATCATACATGAATTACGTGACAATGAAATATCATTTTTATCTTATCCCTTACTTATGGCATACGGTCTAAGACCATATCTTGTTTGGAATTGGAATATAAATGTACACTCTAATTACCAGTCCTTCAACTCCCATTAACCTTGAGTACTGCATGCACTAGGGCTCTGAATTGTTACTAACACTTTCCAAAAATCAAGACGAATGTTGCATGTAAGAAAATTTGAGTTTGAAAAGGAAAAAGAAATTTGCAAAACAAAAGCACCATCATGTATCACATCTTATATAAAGTTTCACTTTAAGAAATGCATGATGATTTTTTTAAGGTGGCATTTATTAGTTAATTTTACATCGAGCATCTCTCGATATTTTAAGTATTCACACAATTTGAACAAACTCATATCCACTAGAGGTGTTGATATATTAGGCTAACAATTTTTTTATGCTTTTGCGATAGAAGTTCTTAATTAAGATCTCAATTCAATGTTGAGGATTGGATTGGGCGGAAGAACTCACTAGAATTCTATGTATGCTGATTGAATAAATGATGTGGACTCAACTTCTAAACGTCTAAGTTGAAGGCAGAAGGTGAATATGTCACAAAGAACTCACTAGAATTCTATGTATGCTGATTGAATAAATGATGTGGACTCAACTTCTAAACGTCTAAGTTGAAGGCAGAAGGTGAATATGTCACAAAGGAACTTCATTCATCACAGTCGTACCATTTTTTTGTGGCAAGTAGTACAAATTTCTTTCATGACCAGTTCAACTAATTCAACCTTCAATTTAAAAGACTTTAAGTTGACATTCATTTTCTTGAGGACGTAATAGTTTAGTTCCGGAATAAAAGTTATCAGTAACTCATAAATTTTACCCACTATGCCCTCACATCATGTAAAAATTTCGGAGTTTGTCCATTCACTTTAACTCACCATCTTATTGAACATTTTAGTAGTAAAACCGTAAAACATTCAACCGAATTAGTATATATCGTACATAAAATGGAAAATGTTAGAAAAATCTTCTCTTTGGACCACATTTGAAAAATGGCTTCTTCTTTTTTCATATCAGACCAAATGAACTATTATAAAGAGGCGTGGTTAAAAAAGTGGCCTAGAAAAAAATCTCACCCCCGGGTAAGCCATTTGGGAAAAAACTCCGAGGGATGACAAAGAGCCACCCACATGCTAGAAACAAACAAATCACATTACAGTATAATCATCAGATGATTAATCCATTAACTATGGGAGACTGACATCGTCCCACGATGATCCACCTTGATGAGTAAGACTATAGTGAACCACCCAAAGCCTTAAAACTAATACGTTTTTAGGTTTTCAAGACAAGACAAATTTGGTACGTAGGATTGAATTAGAATGAATAACTCAATATTTTAAGGTATGTTAAGGTGAGAAATGAAAAAATTAGACCAACTAGAGGGTAAAAGATGAATTACTCATGAAGAAAACTTATCCATATTTGAATACTCTCTTAAATGGTAGGATTAGAATGAATGAGTTCTTAATGTCAAATGCTTTTTTATTCTCCTCCAAATATTCACTTTTATCATCAATATGCCTTAAAATTAAGAAAATTTATTTATTCCAATCCTACAACTAAATGAGCCCAAAGAGACCCAAAAAAATAACAACCAATTGAGTCTTTCATTGCATGCATGTTCTCTCTCGGAGTATGATTCTCTCTCTCAACTAACTTGCAACTGGCAATTTGGGTAACAAGTACCCAAATCATTCAATCCATTGAACAGAATAGTCACGAAATCTTGTTGCTCTCAGTAATTTCGTCTTCGAAAAAAAGGACCCGAGAATCAAGAAGCAGAGAAAAGTAGGACCAGAAAGGAAGCAAATAAGGCTGCATATGGATAGTATATGGTCCTCTACTTTATCAATGCGTCTTTTGTATGTTTCTTTTGCAGCCACACAGTTTTCCGACACTCGCATCTCTACCTTAAACTGCCTCTACAACTGCGTTTGCAAGTTTGCAACCTAAAAGAATATCTTTCATTTGCTGCCCCAAATCTATATTAAAATCTCCACCTCAGAAAATATAAATATCCTATCATTACGGTCCTCTTCTTGTTCTTCATGTCCCTTACCCACACACCACCACCACAAATAATTTTTCCAAAAACTCAACCATTGAATTTGTTTGTTTTATATTTGGACAATACTTCACTGGAATATGGTGCACCACCTTGTCCACTAAGTCTTGGTTCATGTAGTTTCATCGTATGCATCCATGCATGTATTAGAGCGTCGTATTAACTTACTAACCAATTATAATGTTTAAACGCTTATGTCATCGCAAAATTAGCCAGGAAACAACAATTTGAACAGGAAAATTTAGTGTGTAAGGAGTGGAAAGAAAGAGCAATATTTACTAGTCCGAATTTGTTTGCCATAGCTCTATCAAGTTCTTAATCAAAATCACATATAGACATGATGATTTCACTATTTGATCTTCAAAGATATATATATGAGTAATAATAACCAAACAATATAACATGTTAGGCGTCCATGTAATTTGTCATCAGGATAATACAAAATTAAGTAGCTATGCACGTTTAAAATTGGCTGGCACCTTATGTAAACTCGTAGTCATTAAACCCTAAACATGCATGGACGAATTATGAGACGTAGGCGGTTGCATGGTGATAAGGTATCATCCACTTCCACAGTTGTACGTGTTTCACATCTCTCTCTAGCTCAGCTAGTTTGCACAATGTATTTAGTTTTGATTATTTGACTAATAATTTTTGTTAATAATTTGTTTCCTAATTATATATATAATGAATTTTAATGTTAATTTTGTATTTAATTAATAATGTATACAACTGGTCCTTGATGCATATTTTTTCTAAAAGAGATGAACTAGCTAGACAAAGAGGACACAGTTAGGCTGAGGTGGGCTAGCATTATATATGGATGTTGTGGGAAAGACATGTTGAGTTCCGTACATATTTGAAAAATGACGAAGGTATTATAGTGGGTATTGTCGGGGAGTACGAGTGCCCTTTTCCTCATTCATATTTTTTATGAATATTTACATGCATGCTCAGCTCCTCTTTACCAACTTATGTAGTATCTGAAAGAAATTATGTCTTGTCTAAACTATATATTTGCACACTATGTCATTTCGACTGTCATATATACTAGGGGCTCAAAGGACCGAAAGCACGAATGACATATATACAGGAATAGTTGTAACCAAATACGTGGGAGTTTCTACTCAAAACCCTTTGTGGCTAATTAACAGAACTTCATGTTTATGATAGAACTAACCAATATTATAAGCCACTTTATAAATATTATATTTACAAGAAATTAATTAAAACTAAAGTCATTTAGTCAATCAACTGTACAAAATTAATAGATGGTTCGTAACATTATAATTAATTTTCTAAACGAATAGTCTATCTATTTCTTATAGTTGGTTGACCAAACAACATCATTTTAGTTTTAAATTTTTAGAGATAATCTTTATAGAATAACTTACTTATAATATAATCAATTTCGATTATAAGCATAAAGTTCTATAAACTAGCTTGTAAAACTTCATACTAAAGAATTATTACATATAGGTACTAATAATTAGTACATATATAGTTTTTTTTTTTTGACAAATATGACTTCATTAATGTGACAACCCGTCCCGATTTATATGGATTTACCAGTTATGGAATGACGGAATTGCCCTACGAGGATATTTTGTACGTGTGCAAGTGTGTGTGTGTGTATTGGACCACACACTCCATTATTTTCAGACTCTCTCTCTCTCACCATCAGACTCTCCCTCTCTCTCTCCTCCGTCGACTCTCTCTCTCCCTCGCCCAGAAAACGTACGGCCAAGGCCAAAGGTGGCCAAAACTTCACAGATCGAACCATCCATCACCACCATTCGACTCCTGAGACTCCTACGAGTACGTAGACACCCATTTCAGGCAAAACTAAGCTCACCACGAGTCTTAGAAGGTCCCAAGGAAGCTCGGAGACGTTCGTTGGCTAAGCGTTGACGTCGGGATCGTCGAGAACGGAGGTGGCCGGTTTTGGAGAATTTCCCGACGAGATTCTCGTTGGTTTTCGAAGTTTTTGAAGGTGAGACCTACACCGAGGACGAGCGTAGCCAGGCTAGACGCGGGGGCTACGACCCGGCGACCTATCAGTGAGTGGGCAGTTTTTACCGTATTTCCTATATTTTATTATTATTTTTCCCAGAAAGAAATAAATGAACGTTTATGAGAATTTAATGCCATGCAAAGTATTCATATATTATTTTTATGCATTAATGATTGCATATTCGCATGTTGGTGCGGCGGACGCACAGGTAAGTGCCAGGTGAGGGCATGCATTAATGAGAATTGATAAACTAGCAGTGATGAGATTGATGAGAAGGGATAAGACATATATATGCAGCCGAGGGCTGAGATGATTATGAGACATACAGGCAGCCGAGGGCTGAGATGATTATGAGACATATATGCGGCCGAGAGCCGAGATGATTATGAGACATACAGGCAGCCGAGGGCTGAGATGATCGTGAGACATATATGCGGCCGAGAGCCAAGATGATTATGAGATTTATATGCAGCCGAGGGCTGAGATGATTACCTGACATTTAATCACATCATTAGTTTATGATTGAGTTTCTGTTTTGAATATTTTGGCATGGCATACTTACTCTTTCAGCATGATTTTGAGAACCTAAGGACATTGAGTATATATTTTGTTTCTGGGAAATTATACAGGTTTTACGGTGAGGGGCTATATATATATATTTTGAGCAAAGATTGGTTTTAAAAGAGAATTGTTTTGCTGACCCACTCAGTTTTGTTTTTCGCCCCTCCAGGTTCTAGGTAGCGAGAGTTACGAGTTTGGCACTTCGAGGACTCCCGGCTTTCTGACAGCTTTATTCATATGTATGGCACCGAGGGTGTAATTAAACCCTTTTTATTTATGCTTGACTGCAGTTAAACTTAGAACGCTCTGATTATGTACAAGTATCGTTTCATTCATCTAGTACACTATTGTATCTGGGTTACTAGTGGTTTTGATTTTAATTAGTTCGTTCTTAGTTTTCGATCCTAGCTTCCGCACAACGCACCTGGCTACGTCACACTCACGTGACGGCCAGCACGCCCCATTCTCGGGTGCGGGCGTGTCAGTTTGGTATCAGAGCCCTAGGTTGCAGTCTTGCATATTTTGTGAAAATTTTAATGACTTGATGTCTTTTGTCAGAACTATGCCGCCTCGTCGTGAACCTCGTCGTCCTTCTGAGCCCATGTTCCCCAATATTGCTCAGTTAGGGGAAGCTATTGCCCATGCATTTCAGAGTATTATCCGTCCTCCTCCTCCCCCTCCTCAGAGGACACCTTTGGAGTCAGTTCATAACTTAAAGATTAACCCATTAGACGGGAGTGAAGGGCCCGAGGGTTCTGAGAAGTGGTTCATGCATATTGAAAAGACTTTCGAAATTCTGACGAGTCAAGGGAGTTTACAGCCGAATAAGTGGGTGGAGACGACAAAATGGTTTTTGACCAAGGAACCAGCTTCGTGGTGGATTGAGTTATCTAAGCACATGCCTGAGGAGCAGGCAAACGATTGGGGGGTGTTTAAGGAACTGTTCTACCGAAGGTTTATTCCTCCAGCCTACATCGATAGAAAGAAACAGGAGTTTACCAATCTCAAACAGAAGAATTTGGGTGCTAATGACTATTACCGTACCTTCATCGATCTTTCGCGCTATCACCCGGATGTTGCCGCCAATCAGGCAGAGATGTTGCGCCGATTCAAGTTGGGTACCAAGAAAAAATGGCGTACGATTGCTACCGGGTTTCAGTGCACCACTTACCACGAGTTTTATGAAATATTGCTTCAGATTGAGGATTCGGAGAATTTACCGAGCGATAGTGATGATGGTGGCACACAGGGAAAGAATAATAAGGGTAAGGCCCCTTTTGTGCCAGGTCCCCGGCAGACTCAGAACTTCAAACGCAGTGGGGCCAGTTCTAGCTCCTCGAGTGGAGGTTTTAGTTTCACCGAGCAGAGAGGTGGAGGCCGATTCTTCGGTGGTGCCAGAGGTCAGAGGCAGGGGAACTCTGGGAGGACTCCGTTGTGCCGTCAGTGCAACAATCGGCATTTTGGCGAATGTCGGCGGGGTACTACGGGGTGCTATACTTGTGGCCAGGATGGACACCTGGCGAAGAATTGTCCTCAGGGCCAGCAGAGGTCCCAGCAGAGGCCCCAGCAGCCTGCCTTACCGCCGCCAGCACCGATTCAGCAGCAATTTCCTGGGCCGAGCGGTTATGCTCAGAGCAGTCGTGGTGGAGCCTTTCATTACTCGGGGGATCCTATTCCGTATTCTTCGGACCAGTACCAGCCTCAGTATCCCATGGATCCTTACCACCAGGGTGGATATGGCCAGTATTCCGGAGGATATATGCCTCCTCAGCAGCAGTATTCCGGAGGGTATATGCCTCCTCCGCAGCAGTACTCAGGTGGGTATCAACCCCAGCAGCAGTTTACGGCAGGTAGCTCTCAGTGGTACTCGGGGGGACAGCCCCAGCAGTTGGATGCTACCTCTAGTGGTGTTGGATCGTCGAGGCAGACTGGATCGTCGAATCAGGGACGAAACCCGCAGGGGCGTGGGATGCACGCAAACCGAGGTCGTGGGGGACGTCAGCAGACCCAGGGTCGTATCCATAACCTATCACTTCAGGACGCGCAAAACAACCCGGATCTGATTATGGGTACGTTGAATATTCTTGGTCATTATGCTAGAGTCTTGATTGATTGTGGTGCTACTCACTCAGTTATTTCTCATACATTTGCTCAATTAACTCAACATCAATCTTCACCCCTGGGGTATGAGTTGGAGTTTGCTATGCCAAGAGGGGAGAAGTGTTACGTAGATTATGTATATCCAGAATGTCCCGTGATAGTGGAGAACGTGGTTATGCCTGCTAACCTCACTCCGCTAGATATCGTCGACTTTGATGTCATTCTTGGCACTGATTGGTTGCACTACAATCGTGCCAAGATTGATTGTTACGGGAAATCAGTAACCTTTCATCGTCCTGGATTACCGGAGATAACTTTCGTTGGTGAGCGCAGCGGAGTTAGACATGGCGTTATTTCGGCTGTGAGAGCCAAGAAGTTGCTGACGAAGGGTTGTCAGGGATATCTAGCTCATGTGGTACTTAATGACGATGTTCCTACAAGCTTGGAGGATGTTCGAGTGGTTAAGCACTTCGCCGACGTATTCCCTGATGATTTACCTGGATTGCCGCCAGATCGTGACGTGGAATTTACGATTGATTTGTTGCCAGGTACTAATCCTATCTCGTTGACTCCATATCGAATGGCACCTGCCGAGTTACGAGAATTGAAGATTCAGTTGCAGGAGTTACTTGAGAAGGGGTTCATTCAGCCCAGTACTTCACCTTGGGGAGCCCCAGTTCTATTTGTCCGGAAGAATGATGGTACCTTGAGATTGTGTATCGACTACAGGCAGTTGAATCGGGCGACGATTAAGAACCGTTATCCGTTGCCGCGTATCGATGATCTTTTCGATCAGCTTCGAGGTGCCTGTGTGTTCTCGAAGATCGACTTGAGGTCAGGCTACTATCAGTTGAAAATCAGTATTAACGATGTTCCTAAGACTGCCTTTAGGACTCGTTATGGGCACTATGAATTTCTGGTTATGCCATTTGGTTTGACTAATGCACCAGCTGCTTTCATGGGATTGATGAACAAGGTGTTCCAGCCGTATCTGGATAGGTTCGTTATTGTCTTCATCGACGATATCTTGGTGTATTCGAAGTCAAGGGCTGACCATACTCGACATCTGTCGTTGGTATTGAAGAAATTGAGAGAGCATCGATTATATGCTAAGTTCAGCAAATGCCAGTTTTGGTTGGACGAAGTAGCATTTCTGGGTCATGTTGTGTTAGCTCGGGGTATTCAGGTCGACCCTCAGAAGATAACTGCAGTGGAGAATTGGGAACAGCCACGAACCGTCACCGAGGTTAGGAGTTTCCTTGGGTTGGCAGGTTACTATCGGCGGTTCGTTAAAGACTTCTCGATTATGGCGCTACCGCTGACGAAGTTGACCAGGAAGGACGTTAAGTTCGAGTGGGAGGGTGATTGTGAACGGAGTTTTCAGCAGTTGAAGCATTGTCTCACTCACGCTCCTGTCTTGACGTTTCCTGATGATGAGGGTAACTTCGAGATTTACTGCGATGCTTCGTTGAATGGCCTGGGTTGCGTTTTGATGCAGCACGGTAGGGTGATTGCTTATGCTTCGCGTCAGTTGAAACCTCATGAGAAGAATTACCCTACGCATGATTTGGAGTTGGCTGCTATTATCTTCGCTTTGAAGATTTAGAGACATTACCTTTATGGTGAGAAATGCAGGATCTTCTCAGACCATAAGAGTCTCCAGTACATTTTTACCCAGAGGGAGTTGAATCTCCGCCAGCGTCGATGGATTGAGTTACTGAGCGACTACAATTGCACGATTGAATATCACCCTGGTCGTGCAAACGTGGTAGCTGACGCTCTTAGCAGGAAGTCCCAGGGCAGAATTAATGCTTTCCATGCGAGCCGAGTTCCTCTTCTTACTGAGTTGAGATCTACTGGAGTACAGCTAGAGATTGATAATTCCAGAGCCGTAGAACGAGAAGAAGCTTTGCTTGCCAGCTTTCGAGTTAGGCCAATCCTGATTGACAGGATACTTGAGATTCAGGCGAACGACGACGAAATTCAAGAACTTGTTCAGTTGAGGAATGCTGGTAAGAAGAAAGACCTGCGAATCAGAGAATCTGATGGTATGTTTATGCAGGGAAACAGGATGTACGTGCCGAATAATGCCGAGTTAAAGAAAGATATCCTTGATGAGGCGCATATTTCAGCTTATGCGATGCATCCGGGAGGCACGAAGATGTACCATACTATTCGACCGTTCTACTATTGGCCGGGTATGAAGAGAGAAATCGCTGAGTATGTAAGCAGATGCATCATATGTCAGCAAGTCAAAGCCGAGAGGAAGAAGCCGTTTGGGTTGATGCAACCCCTACCCATTCCGCAGTGGAAATGGGACGATATCACTATGGATTTCGTGTACAAGCTTCCTCGTACTCAGAACGGATATGATGGAGTTTGGGTGATTGTCGACCGACTCACGAAGTCAGCGCATTTTATTCCTGTCAGGGAAAAGTTTTCGTTGGATCGGTTGGCCGAGCTATTTGTATCGAAGATCGTGAAGTATCATGGTGTTCCAGCGAGTATTGTTTCTGATCGCGATCCTCGATTCACCTCTAAGTTCTGGACTGCCTTCCAGGAGGCATTGGGTACGAGACTGTTGTACAGTACGGCTTATCATCCTCAGACGGACGGTCAATCAGAGAGAACTATTCAGACTTTGGAGGATATGCTGAGATCCTCAGTTTTGCAGTTTGGCGACTCATGGCATCGGCGTTTGGATTTGATGGAGTTCGCTTATAATAACAGTTTTCATTCTAGCATCGGGATGGCACCATTCGAGGCACTTTATGGGAAACCATGTCGTACACCCCTATGTTGGTTAGAGGTTGGCGAAAGAGTTTTAGTGGGCCCTGAGATAGTAGAGGAGACTACTCAGAATGTTCAGGTTATTAGGGTTAATCTAAAAACTGCCCAAGATCGCCAGAAGAGTTTAGCGGATAGGTATGCTACCGACCGAGTGTATAACGTTGACGATTGGGTATTTCTCAAGTTATCGCTTTGGAAGGGTGTGGTTCGGTTCGGGAAGAAGGGTAAGTTGAGTCCTAGGTACATTGGACCTTATCGGATCACCGAGCGGGTCGGTGCTGTAGCTTACAGACTTGAGTTGCCGTCGGAGTTATCCAGAGTCCATAATGTATTTCATGTTTCGATGCTTCGACATTATGTTTCAGACTCATCGCATGTGATTCCTCTGCAACCTCTAGAGATTAATCCAGATATGACCTACGATGAGGAGCCAGTCACGATACTTGATTGGAGGGATAGGGTGCTCCGGAACAAGACGGTTCGTTTGGTGAAGGTTTTGTGGAGGAACCACTCAGCTGAGGAAGCTACTTGGGAAACTGAGGACGGGATGAGAGAGATGTATCCGAGGCTGTTTTATGGATACTAGTGTATGTGTTGTATAAATTTCGGGACGAAATTTTATAAGGTGGGTGGATTGTGACAACCCGTCCCGATTTATATGGATTTACCAGTTATGGAATGACGGAATTGCCCTACGAGGATATTTTGTACGTGTGCATGTGTGTGTGTGTGTATTGGACCACACACTCCATTATTTTCAGACTCTCTCTCTCACCATCAGACTCTCCCTCTCTCTCTCCTCCGTCGACTCTCTCTCTCCCTCGCCCAGAAAACGTACGGCCAAGGCCAAAGGTGGCCAAAACTTCACAGATCGAACCATCCATCACCACCATTCGACTCCTGAGACTCCTACGAGTACGTAGACACCCATTTCAGGCAAAACTAAGCTCACCACGAGTCTTAGAAGGTCCCAAGGAAGCTCGGAGACGTTCGTTGGCTAAGCGTTGACGTCGGGATCGTCGAGAACGGAGGTGGCCGGTTTTGGAGAATTTCCCGACGAGATTCTCGTTGGTTTTCGAAGTTTTTGAAGGTGAGACCTACACCGAGGACGAGCGTAGCCAGGCTAGACGCGGGGGCTACGACCCGGCGACCTATCAGTGAATGGGCAGTTTTTACCGTATTTCCTATATTTTATTATTATTTTTCCCAGAAAGAAATAAATGAACGTTTATGAGAATTTAATGCCATGCAAAGTATTCATATATTATTTTTATGCATTAATGATTGCATATTCGCATGTTGGTGCGGCGGACGCACAGGTAAGTGCCAGGTGAGGGCATGCATTAATGAGAATCGATAAACTAGCAGTGATGAGATTGATGAGAAGGGATAAGATATATATATGCAGCCGAGGGCTGAGATGATTATGAGACATACAGGCAGCCGAGGGCTGAGATGATTATGAGACATATATGCGGCCGAGAGCCGAGATGATTATGAGACATACAGGCAGCCGAGGGCTGAGATGATCGTGAGACATATTTGCGGCCGAGAGCCGAGATGATTATGAGATTTATATGCAGCCGAGGGCTGAGATGATTACCTGACATTTAATCACATCATTAGTTTATGATTGAGTTTCTGTTTTGAATATTTTGGCATGGCATACTTACTCTTTCAGCATGATTTTGAGAACCTAAGGACATTGAGTATATATTTTGTTTCTGGGAAATTATACAGGTTTTACGGTGAGGGGCTATATATATATATTTTGAGCAAAGATTGGTTTTAAAAGAGAATTGTTTTGCTGACCCACTCAGTTTTGTTTTTCGCCCCTCCAGGTTCTAGGTAGCGAGAGTTACGAGTTTGGCACTTCGAGGACTCCCGGCTTTCTGACAGCTTTATTCATATGTATGGCACCGAGGGTGTAATTAAACCCTTTTTATTTATGCTTGACTGCAGTTAAACTTAGAACGCTCTGATTATGTACAAGTATCGTTTCATGCATCTAGTACACTATTGTATCTGGGTTACTAGTGGTTTTGATTTTAATTAGTTCGTTCTTAGTTTTCGATCCTAGCTTCCGTACAACGCACCTGGCTACGTCACACTCACGTGACGGCCAGCACGCCCCATTCTCGGGTGCGGGCGTGTCAATTAACAACCCAACAACTATACAAAATAGGAGGCTCAATTACAGCTCAAAATAAAAATAAGGCCTCCAAGCAAAACAAAGCCCAAACAGAGAATTGGGCCCAAACAAGAAAACAAAAAAAGACAAGAAGCTGAAGCTGTCACATCCAGTCTCGGCTCTACCGTAGCACGATGTTGTCCGCTTTGGGCTCCGGCCATGCCCTCACAGTTTTGTTTTTGGGAACTCACACGAGAACTTCCCAGTGGGTCACCCATCATGGGATTGCTCTCACCCGAACTTGCTTAACTTTGGAGTTCTGATGGAATCCGAAGCCAGTGAGTTCCCAAAAGGTCTTGTACTATATGGAAGGGAGCATGTACATATAAGGCACATCACCCCCTATCTGTTGGTCGATGTGAGATGTCACAGAAGCAGCCTGCACCACAACCGCCATCGACCGGAATCCCCATCATGCACCTCCATCCCCAGAAAACACTCGAGATCCAGTTGTCCCATAAGTGGTGGAAAAGAGAGCTCCAACCGACCTCCATCAAGCACCAAATAAATCTGAGTCACATATTAAAGGAAACCAGAGGGAAGGAAATCCCACCAGTAATAATGCTAATAAAGGCATAGACATGGAAGCTTGTGGTGTTTCTACCGAAGCCGGAGTTGTACGCACCTTCCGAGAGGTCGCGACAAGTCAAGTAAAAAACAAAAAGGCCTACATAGCCCAAATTGAGTGAGACAGAGGAAAGACAAAGTAAGATTTGTTGGATAGGATAGTGAAGGAAGAAAAATAAGGATGTGAATGGGAAACTAGGATTGGAAGAAGAGGGGATCAAAGCTAGAAGTGTAGGTAAATTGGGTTGAAACAACAGGGACAAAATGCAGGCCAATGAGCATGCAAAAAATAAAAGAAGAAAAAGAGAAACGGGAGATAGCCACCAACCCTGGACACAGCCAAGGTCGACGACGGAAAAGGGAGAAAGTAGTTAAAAACAAACTCTCACAAGGGAAGAAGAAACTCTCACGAAGGGAAAGAATGAACTCTCACGAAGAGGAAAGTTAGTACATATATAGTTTCTACCTAAAAGTGAATCATTAGTTGACAATGTCTTTGATTAAGTGGATGGCACGATGGCGTATAGACAATGCTCAAATGCGCCAACTAAAGCATAATTGTACTTGTCCTCTTGCTAATTGCAAAACAACCAAAATATGAAGTGACTCTTTTCCTTTTATGATAAAGGGATATTTATGGCCATTTCAACCTCATCTTACAAAGAGCCAATAAAAGGGGTGCTATCCACACATCACAATACCACAATTTACTTCTAACACACTTATTGATATTTTATGTCCGTTGATATTTTTCAATTCATCTGATCCGACGGTCGAAAATAAATAAAAAATGTGTGACAAGTAAAACACACCCCTAAAAACAATTGACAGTATATGGAGAGTAGCCCAACTACTTATAAGTCATGCAATGTCCATTCTCCTATCAATGTGAGATTTGATTCTCGATGCGTCCCCTCACGTGTGGTGAATTTTTAAGCCAAACACGTGAACAAATCAAATAAAGTGAGGTGGAGCGCGTGTTCGTTGGGCTTCACATGTGGGACAACCTACTTTAATACCATGAAAAAAGTCGAGGTTCCACCATTAAACCAATTGGCAAAAAGGAGTAATTTAACTACTTATAAGCCCATGCAAGGTCTTTTCTCCTATCAATGTGAAATTGTTGTGGGGGTATTGGCAACGGTGGTGATGGTGGCAGCAGTAGGGATGGTGGTGGTAACAACAATGGTGATGGTGTGAGGCTGGTGGTTGCAGTGGTTAGTCATGGCGATCGCCATGTTTCCTAATTGGTTAAATATGTGCGCACAAAGATAAACAATGTCATTTTATAAAACCAATAAAGGTATCGCAGGATAAATAATAGAAAACTTTAACGAAAAGTTTCTGGTATTGTTCATTTTAACGAAAAAACACATATTTACACTAAAAAGTCAATACTGATACTATTCACGTTACACTTTATTTTATCCTTATCGTTAAAATACAAAAGTTTCAAACTATTTTCATTATTTTTCTTTAAATAATATCTTTTTTTATGAAAGTACGTTCCAAAAGCAGTCTACAAGCTATTGTCTATAGGCCATCACTTTTTTAAATGAATTATTTTTATTTTATTTTTAGCTAACATTTTTTATTACTTAACTTTAAAGTAAATGGCAATGTGAATATGTCATTTTCAAAATTAGATATCCTTTCTTACTTTCGCCATGAGTGTACTATTTTCTGTGGCCACAAAGGGGCTGAGGAGTGAGCCATACACAAGGGACAAATTTGTCTTAAAACGCCCAAAGTACGTACGAACCGTGTAATTGGTGGTTCCACTCCTTATTTATTTATTTTTGTGAGTCAACGATGACATCAATTTTTATACCACAATTATACTATTGTGTGACGTTATTTGTCAATAAAAGAAAGGTACGTGTATAATAAAATTTACGTAAAACAATACTGTAACTTGAAGGGTAAAATGTGAAAGAATGAAAGTGTTTAAAGAGGGAAAATGTTGTAAATTAAGGGGGTTTTTTTTTGGGGGGGGGGGGGGGGGGGGGGGGTGTTGGTTTAATGATAGGATATCTCTTGAGGTACATGTATAATAAAATTTACATTTATTATTTTTACATAAAACACTACTGTAACTTGAAGGGTAAAATGTGAAAGAAAAAAAGTGTTTAGAGAAGGAGAATGTTGTAAGGTGTTGGGTCTAGCTTTTTGTGTGTTTGTATTTTGGTTGGTGGTTGGTTTAATGATAGGATATCTCTTGTAGGTCCAGTATATGGAAAAGAATTTTTGCCGGATTCTTTTTTTAGGGATCATTGGAATTCTGTAATTGTGTATGTTTATCGTATATCGTGCAGTCAGATTTTATTAGGTATTATTTATATTTGAATTTTAAATTTTAAATTTTAAATAATTTCTGACCACACGATGTACGATAAACGAATATGATTGCGGAATCCCCAGAAAAAAGATCAGGTGAGAATCTTTTTCCCCAGTATATATCTCTAAGGGATGATGAGTAGCACGTGACTGAGGCCCTACACATGGCCCACTTACCGTCAAACAAGTGGTATGCTGTACTTACCATGCTGCCTAACAGTCCTTTTGCCAATGTATGTTATTTGACTCAATTTTTCTTATGAGATAAAATGCAATAGAAAGGGATCCTCTTCATATTTCTTTTCACCTAATCCATCCAGTTTAGAATCTAGGCCGTTCAAATTTGATCTAACGGCACATGAATTTGCTTTACTTTTCATAGCATGAGTGATTTATTCGCCCGTTATAATTCTAACTAGAACTAAGAACACAAGCATTGATTCACACGCACACACAATGATATATTTATATTAAAAGATGGGAGAATAAATTGATTTCAAACTCTTCATCCACGAGATTCCAACATAAGATTTCTCACTTACAAATGACAATAATATTGAGTGGTCAAAACGAGCATTCATTTTAATTATGCATTTTTCTTCTCGTTTCTTTTCCCACTTTTGAAAGGATTATGAAATTCAAAGGGTCTCACAGAGCCAATTATGGAAAAGAAATCATACAATTAGGGGATAGTTAGAAATGGAATAGCTCAATCTGCAAGACCATAATTGCCATTTAAATCGATTAGACCATCTCTAACCCAT
Source organism: Crataegus laevigata (assembly GCA_963580275.1). Lineage (NCBI taxonomy): Eukaryota > Viridiplantae > Streptophyta > Magnoliopsida > Rosales > Rosaceae > Crataegus > Crataegus laevigata. The sequence continues at coordinate 10,358,956 of OY756941.1, forward strand.
CGGATAAAACTTAAAATATAAACTTTAAAACCCTTCAAACCATCTTTGATCGGACCATATTTATATACATTTTTATATCAAATTCACTCGTCTTTTCTTAGTTAGTTCGTTATATTTTGAGCTATTTACGTTATTTTTATGTTTTATGAATTTATCAAGCAAAGAAAATAAAAATAGAATAAGTGAAGTGTTAAGTATTAATTTCATCTAAACTATCTTGTCTGTTGAATTATACTTATCATTTGGAAAATAATATATATATATATATATATATATATATTTATATTTAAATATATTTTTGTGTGTGTGTGTAAAGCAGCATGTGGGAAGATGCTTTCGGTGGAAAGCCAAAGAAGGATAATTAAAAGAAAGCTAAGTGGAAGGCAGGGCTGGGAGCATTATTACGGAGGTCCTGGGACAGCTTAATAATACAAAAAGTGAAAAAGAAGCCATCAGGGAAGTCAAAGAGGGGGGGCTTGAAGCTGCCATCTCTGGGCAGCATTAAGGAGAGCACGGGGAAGGCAAGTCTGCCTTTGAAGGCAACTGAAAAGCGAGCTCAGGAGGCATATATCAAAGCTGCCTTGCTTGGCAGCTACACAGCGGATTGGAAGGGAGCATTTTGGAGGAGGCCAATCAGAAAGCTTCATTTGGCGAGATTGGAGCCGCTGTGAGCTCAAGTCACGGGGGAGCAGCCAATAAGAAGGAAGAGCTGCCAATCCGTGGCAGGGTGAGGGGCAGCAACACCAAGGACAGGGAGCTGCGTGGCAGCTTGGCAGCGCATCAAAGCCAAGCCTCGGGAAAGCCTGGACAGAGGCGAGGAACCAAAGGGAGAAACGGTGCTGCTGCCATTCCTTGCAGCGTGAGCCTCGGGTCAGACCAAGAACGAAGTCAGTCACCGAGAGGAGCACAGTGCACTCTTAATTCGGTTTATCTTTTCCAAACTCAGATTTTATTTCTTGTTTTAATTTATAAATAATGTGTAATTAATTTGTGTTGGCTAGAGGTTAATTCAAAGCCATGATTATATTTGTAATTTGAATTGATACCTTCAGTTGTGATTTCTGAGTTGTGATTTAATTTGCTTAACTGCTTGATTAATAACTTATTTATGTTTGTCGATTAAGAATGCATACTTAATTTACATGCATGAATTTGATGCTAGAATATAAGTGAATTTCACCTAATCGTTATGAACTTATATTCATGAGTAGTGAAGGTTGCTATCCACAATCGTGTTAAGTAAATTCCTGGCAAACGTATCATACTGTTCATAGTTACGAATGCCTTGTCAACACTTACGATTTTCATAGAACATAATGATCTTTAATCGTATCTCTATTGTGCTTTTCACGTAGGGAACTTTTGGGGAATAATTTGAGTTGTTGTATGTTGTTCATCCAATTCAATAACATAAGGAAAATCTGAAGTTAATTTAAGCGTACCTAATTAATTTGGGGTGTTGAGATTTACAACTTATTGAAGGAACAACTGAAAATCAATTTAGATTGCATATGTGTCATGTGTGGAGAAGAACCCTCTAGCCAGTCCGTCGCCCATCCATTCACTTTTATTTTATGTTTTTGTCAATTTTGTAATTTATTTAATTTTAATTTACGTTTCATCAAAACCAAACCCCCCCATTATTAAATTATATTATTTAGTTAATTTTCATTGTTTTTAATCTTTTAATTCAATTTCCGTCCATTTCAATTCCTAGTGTTTAATTTGATTGTTTTCATTGTTTTGAGTCATTTTAGTGTGTTTTGAGTTATTAGAGTTTTTAGCCTAATTTTGTGTACTTGAGTCTTGTTTAATATTTTTAAATTAATTTAGAGTAGATTAGCAATCCCTCATAATCCCCAGCCTAGAACGATACCCTACTTACATCTTTACTACAACTGTCAAAAAAAGGGTTAAATTTGTGCGGTTTTAAAATCCCGTCAAATTTTTGGCGCCGTTGCCGGGGATTAGCAACTTTGCTAATCCTTTTATTTTCGTTTGTGTTTATTTTATATTTGTGTTTTTGTTGTGTTTTAGTTTATATTTGTGTTTATGTATTTTACTTTTGGTATTTGATTTATTTCTCTTTCTTTAATTTTAGGTACTAGAGAAGTAAGACATGGATTTTGCTAGTATTCAAGCTCAATTGGCAAATCTTACTTCTCAATTGTCGCATAATGCCGAACGGACCACAATGCCAAGTGTCCCTACACTTGATGTGCCCTATGGGCAAGGATATCAGACTCATCAGTATCCTCAATTTTCTGCATATGAAGATGATTGGGGATATCAAGGCTATGATCAATCAAGGGGCAATATGTATTCCAACGCTTGTAATTCGGATTGGAGGGATTATTCAAATCAAATGTGGGATGAACCTCAACAAGTTCAACAAAGTGGATATTGGCAGCAAGATGAAGCGTTCTATTCAAGACCTATGCAGCCACCACAACATCCCTCACAACAATTCCAATCGAATCAAAGTATACTCGTGGATTATAATCAAATTCTTAATGAATTAAACTCTTTGGTGCAGGGGTCACAAAATCAAGCTAATGAGACTCACCAAGGAGAATATTGGCAGCCGTATGATGAGTTCTATACAACACATTTGCAACCATCACAGCCACCACAACAATTTGCCCAATTCGATTCAGGTACATCTCTGGATAATGATACATTTAATAAGTTACTCACCTCTTTGAATCAGGGAGTGAAAAATCGAATCCAGGAGATGCAAGACCGGACCAACAGAGTGGACGAATTGGATATGCAAGTTGGGCAGATTATGGAATTCATGGCACAGATTCAAGATCAAAGTGAACTCTCCAACTTTGCAAATTCAAAGGGAGAAGTGGAAATCGATGAAGCCATAAGTGATGTGGAGGATGAAGCTGTTCCAAAACCATCCAACCATAGCCCGAACGTGGATGACGTGCTGCTGCAAGAAGAAGATGAGGAGGACGACTTGGGCAGTTTAGACGAATTCTTGTCTCAAACCCTTCAAGTCCCTATGTCGTCCAACTATGGTGAGGTTGTTCCAAGTTCAATTCATTCTAACATTTTTCCACCAAATGTCTCTTTTCCTTGCAGATTTTTTCCAAATAACGAAGAAAGTGAAAAAGACATTGTGGAAGCTCTTCCAGAGGTGCAAAGTGATATCTCAATTCTTGGTGCACCAAAACAAATTCCCGATGAGGTTGAAACATTCAAAGAACCTTGTGCACCAAGAAAAATGATTCAAGATATCAAAGTGGCTGGAAAATGCGTTGAACACATCAAAGAGGCTGTGCAGACAATCAAGGCCACAACCATCATAGTCAACCTGGCCCAGTTCAAAATCCCGGAAATATCCAAAGGCGTAGTTTTTATAATTGAGTTTGTGTCGGAGAAATACAATAAGTCATTTTCTCCAATTTTAATTTTAATTTTATTTTATACTAACATGTCTCTAATTTTGATGATTCAGGCACCCACTCTTGAATTAAGACCACTGCCGAATCATTTCAAGTATCACCTCCCATTGAAAGATAAATTTCATGCTTTGGAGCAGAGGGGAGTCTAAAGGAAAGAATCGTCCGGCTAAAGACGTTAAATCAAGCGCTTCTTGGGAGGCAACCCAAGCATTCAACGAAGGGAGACTTTGAAATTGCTCAGCAAATCAGATTTGCATTCTTACACCCTTCTTTTCACTACTTTCATTTTGTTTTGCTTAGTTAATTTTGTTATTTGGTTGATTTTTGTTTAGTTTGTGTTTAAATAAATTAAGGGCAATGTTTATTTTTAGTGCGGATAAACAAAGTCTTTTTGCATTAATTTACATATTTTGATTTACATATTTTATATTGCTTAAAATAAACTTAAAAAAAAAACAAAAAAAACAAAAAAAAAACAAAAACAAAAAAATTTAAAAGCAAAAAAATTTTACAATGATGCGAAAAACTAATAGCAATCATTGGTCATTGGTCAGGTGGCGCCGCAGAAGTCGACGGAGCTCCAGGAAGACGAAGAGCCAGAGTTGGAATCTCCGGAGCCGGAACGCTTGGTGCTACTCCAGAGGACGAAGGCAACATAAACCTCGGGAGTAGCGCCATGAACCTTTCATGATCACTCTGGATCCGACCGTCCGACTCTTGCAGCTGGTCCAGCTTCCTCTTCATGCTGGTCGAGTAACTAGTTGCAAGCATGTGCAACTCCTTGTTCTCGTGCCTGAGTCCTCTGACCTCCTGCCGAAGACTGGCCACCTCCGCCATCAGCGACTCCACCTGACAAGATCTTGCAAGCAGGCGCTGGCCCATGTTTGAAACTGAGCCTGCACTTTGGACGCTGAGGGCCAGAGATTCCTGAACGGCCAGCTCGTCCGACTGCCTGGATAGCATCCTATTGTCCCTTGGAGTGAGCAGATTTCTGGCAATCACCGTAGCGGTGATTTCATTCCTCATCATTGTGTCCCCGACTGTAAGAGGACCATTGGGGGATATGAAGGACGGATTCCAAATGTTGTTCTGAGAAGACGAGTCATCGTCTTCCCCGACATTCAAGTTAAGGCGACGGTCGGAAGGGCAAGACATTTTTAGAGGGGGTTGAGGAAGAAAAGTGTTCGGGAAGATTAAGATTGCTGAAGCGGAAAAAGAGAGCGGAAGGAGTAAGATTGCAGAAGTGCAGAAGGAAGTGTTTGAGGAAGGGAGTTCAAGTGTGAGGTGGAGCAGAATTAGCGCCTTTATAAAAAGAAGCAAATCAAAGAGGAGCCCGCTCCTCAGAGATCAAAGAGCCGCTCCTCAGAGATCAAAGCTGGACGCTCATTTCTCGAGAGCCGTTTCCTTTCTCAAAAGTCGGAATTGCTCAGACATCACGAGGCGTTCTGTTTTTCCAATTTTGTCGTGACTCATCACGTGCAGCTTGGAGCGTTGCGAAAACCACGAGCCGAACCCGGATTTGAACCCCGGTTTTCAAAAGATCATCATTCCAGTTTGTCGTCACTCGTCGCATGCGTAGTCAGCTTCGCGGAAATTACGGACGCTTTGTCAGAAAGCGCGTAATGGGCACTGTTCATCCATCCACCAGCTGCCGACAAATAGTGAAGGAATAGTTCTGGTTGTGAAGCCAAATTTCTATAAGTTCGACCTTCGCCTTCCACAGCAAAGGCACACCTTCACACCCTCTCAACCTCTCAACCTCTCTTCATCTCCGATAATGTCTTCCCAAAGAAAGCTTTCGAGTTACTCAGTGTTCTTCATCCCTTGGATCACCCCAGAAAACAAATCATCCAAAGCAAAAGTATTTCATATCAAAAAGGTTAAAAGCAAAAGTATCTCATATCACGCTTTCTCCTCACTTTCATCTGAAGAACATGGAGAAAGTGAGATCCTGATTGCTTACCTAGTCTTGCTCTCGAGTACTCATCTCAGACCCCTCCCAACACACTTCAAAAATAAACCTGTGTTGAGGTACTTCTTCAAAAACAAAAGTACCTCACAGACGAAGCAGGAGGAGTCTGAGTTACTTCGAAGAGCAGATGAGTCTGGGTTGATCCAAGAGTTCAAGAAGATGCAAGATGCCACACCTGCGTGGAGACCAGACTACTTGAAGCATGTGGAGACAACGTGCTGATTCATCCTCAACTAAGCTGAGGATCACTTGCAAGAAGAAGGCCCATCCAGTTCAAGAAGAAAGCTGTGGAAAATCAACAGTCATGACCAATGACCACTTATTAGTTCTTTTCATTGTCTTTTATTTTCATTTTCTATTTTTTCGTTTGCATTTTTCTATATTTTCTTGCATGCTTAACTGATTTGTTTCTTTTCTTTGCAGGAACTTTCGGTTATTTCCACCCTTGAAGTTGATTGCAGAAATTTACGCTTGGGGGTCATCGCTTGGTTTTCTGCAAATTAGAGAAGTTTTCAGTCCCTATTGCTTTATTTTGTTTTTTATTATTTATTTATTTTATTTTTAATTGCTTATTAATGTTTTCTGACATTGGGGACAATGTCTAGTTTAAGTGTGGGGGTATCATGAGTATAAAAAAATGACCAAATTTTTGTACCTTCGACTTTGAACTGGTTCATTTGTTTCCATGTTATTGCTTTTTGTTTTCTTAATTAGTTTTGTCTTATTTAATTTTTCGAAAAAATTTAAAAATCCAAAAATATTGTTTTGTTTTCCTTATTGTTTTAAATTAGATTTTTTTTAGTTTCCCGACCCAATGATATAACTGGATTAAATTTGAACCATGATTATCAAGAACTTAGTTAACATGTGTTGTATGCAATTCCTTATTCTCTTGTTAGTTTTGTACATATTTGATCATCTTTGAAAAACCAATTGCACATAGCCTTGTTGATGTGAAACTAAAGCATGACTTAAAGCTTCATATGTGAATTTAGTGACCATATACATCCTATGTGAGTTTTTGAGCCTATTGAAAGTGTGTGCATTTTTCATACACTCCTATTCTTTCATGTGTGATGAACTTATGTGAGATGCATCTCTAGAACTTGCATAACGATCTTTCGAAATATTTGTCATTGATTGCATGAACTTGAAAATGATAGAGGCATTAGGTTCACCACCATGGCCCAAATAACCATATTTCCCAAAGAAAAATGATATCATTAGTTTGCCAATTTGAGCCGTATTTGTTGAGCCTTTTATTTCTTATCACCAGATATGTCTACCCTTATACCTCAAGCATGTTTCCTTACCCTTTCCAAGCGAGCAATTTGAGATTGTCTTATGAGAAATGTTTATGAAGTACTTGGAAGGAGTTTGGCAAAAGAATAAGTGTGGGGGTATTTCATGTTTGTATTTATATAAAAAAAAAAAAAAAAAAAAAAAAGAGAAAAGAGAAGAAAAGAAAAAAAAAAAAAAGAAAGATTGTATACGAAGAAAATAAAAAGTTTTTAAAGTTTCAGTTTAAGGGTGTGATGGGAGGTGTTAAAAGAATCGTTGGAGAGCTTGAGTTCTTATAAATCTCAACAAAAAAAAAAAATTGCTTGCAATGTAGCTTGGAACTTGTGTTTTCCTATTCTTTCGTTTCAATAGCCCTATCCCTAAGCCTCATTACATCCAATAAAAGCCCTCTTGATTTAAGTTTTGCAATTATGATTGTGGAGAAGTGATTTTTATGCAAGCTTATGGTAGATCTTTCACATTTGTTTCTTTGAGCGAAACACATTAAAACTAAACACATGTGTGATTGAGTGCATATCCCGTGAGAAGGTTGCTGGTTTTCATATGGTGTTTTTAAAATAAAAACTTGAAATTGCATTAGCATGGCTATCTCACACACTACATTTCAATGATGATTTAAAGATTACTGCTAATATTTGAATAAGGAAGATGAGCTTGAATTAGCTTGTTTGGTGCTAGCTATGGTTCTTGATGATTTGCGTTTTCGAATGAAATTCTATGAGGGTCACATAGGGGGAAGCTAATGTTTTTCATATTATTACTTATTCTCGTTTTCTTTGTTTTGCTCGAGGACTAGCAAAAGCTAAGTGTGGGGGTATTTGATCGGACCATATTTATATACATTTTTATATCAAATTCACTCGTCTTTTCTTAGTTAGTTCGTTATATTTTGAGCTATTTACGTTATTTTTATGTTTTATGAATTTATCAAGCAAAGAAAATAAAAATAGAATAAGTGAAGTGTTAAGTATTAATTTCATCTAAACTATCTTGTCTGTTGAATTATACTTATCATTTGGAAAATAATATATATATATATATATATATATATTTATATTTAAATATATTTTTGTGTGTGTGTGTAAAGCAGCATGTGGGAAGATGCTTTCGGTGGAAAGCCAAAGAAGGATAATTAAAAGAAAGCTAAGTGGAAGGCAGGGCTGGGAGCATTATTACGGAGGTCCTGTGGCAGCTTAATAATACAAAAAGTGAAAAAGAAGCCATCAGGGAAGTCAAAGAGGGGGGGCTTGAAGCTGCCATCTCTGGGCAGCATTAAGGAGAGCACGGGGAAGGCAAGTCTGCCTTTGAAGGCAGCTGAAAAGCGAGCTCAGGAGGCATATATCAAAGCTGCCTTGCTTGGCAGCTACACAGCGGATTGGAAGGGAGCATTTTGGAGGAGGCCAATCAGAAAGCTTCATTTGGCGAGATTGGAGCCGCTGTGAGCTCAAGTCACGGGGGAGCAGCCAATAAGAAGGAAGAGCTGCCAATCCGTGGCAGGGTGAGGGGCAGCAACACCAAGGACAGGGAGCTGCGTGGCAGCTTGGCAGCGCATCAAAGCCAAGCCTCGGGAAAGCCTGGACAGAGGCGAGGAACCAAAGGGAGAAACGGTGCTGCTGCCATTCCTTGCAGCGTGAGCCTCGGGTCAGACCAAGAACGAAGTCAGTCACCGAGAGGAGCACAGTGCACTCTTAATTCGGTTTATCTTTTCCAAACTCAGATTTTATTTCTTGTTTTAATTTATAAATAATGTGTAATTAATTTGTGTTGGCTAGAGGTTAATTCAAAGCCATGATTATATTTGTAATTTGAATTGATACCTTCAGTTGTGATTTCTGAGTTGTGATTTAATTTGCTTAACTGCTTGATTAATAACTTATTTATGTTTGTCGATTAAGAATGCATACTTAATTTACATGCATGAATTTGATGCTAGAATATAAGTGAATTTCACCTAATCGTTATGAACTTATATTCATGAGTAGTGAAGGTTGCTATCCACAATCGTGTTAAGTAAATTCCTGGCAAACGTATCATGCTGTTCATAGTTACGAATGCCTTGTCAACACTTACGATTTTCATATAACATAATGATCTTTAATCGTATCTCTATTGTGCTTTTCACGTAGGGAACTTTTGGGGAATAATTTGAGTTGTTGTATGCTGTTCATCCAATTCAATAACATAAGGAAAATCTGAAGGTTAATTTAAGCGTACCTAACTAATTTGGGGTGTTGAGATTTACAACTTATTGAAGGAACAACTGAAAATCAATTTAGATTGCATATGTGTCATGTGTGGAGAAGAACCCTCTAGCCAGTCCGTCGCCCATCCATTCACTTTTATTTTATGTTTTTGTCAATTTTGTAATTTATTTAAGTTTAATTTACGTTTCATCAAAACCAAACCCCCCCCCATTATTAAATTATATTATTTAGTTAATTTTCATTGTTTTTAATCTTTTAATTCAATTTCCGTCCATTTCAATTCCTAGTGTTTAATTTGATTGTTTTCATTGTTTTGAGTCATTTTAGTGTGTTTTGAGTTATTAGAGTTTTTAGCCTAATTTTGTGTACTTGGGTCTTGTTTAATATTTTTAAATTAATTTAGAGTAGATTAGCAATCCCTCCTAATCCCCGGCCTAGAACGATACCCTACTTATATCTTTACTACAACTGTCAAAAAGAGGGTTAAATTTGTGTGTTGTTTTACAACGCATCAATCTTCAACCATGGACTAAAATAAGTCATGGGGAGAAAATGTATCTCTGGACTAGATTCCCCCTAGAATTTAACTCGGGCTTAAATTATTCTGGATCCACCAAACTGTCATATTTCAAACATTTTTTTTTGTTTTGTACTTATAATCTAACGGCTATGATCAAATGATATCAAATCTAATATTAAAAAAAAAAATTTGACGGTCCAAAATTAAATCTAACATCTAAAAAAATTTAACAAAAAATTTTAAATCAAATTTAACTTTAAAATTTATAAATACCTATGTATATGTATGATTTTTAATTACTTATTGGAATTTAAATATTTTTAGACTAAAATGTTCATAAAAATAAATTAAAATAATCTACATAAATTTTATTTTCGAAAAAAAAAAAGTTATTGAAAATAAAACGTTAGGCTAAAATCATTATTTAATTATCATGTACTAAAATTTTAAGCCACAGGGGTTGGAGGAGAAAAACAGTTTATAGCTTATGAATTAAATTTTTAAGTTTTATTCTCAAGGATTGGAGATGGTTTTAGGAACAAACAATTTTAAACTTGCAATATACTAAGCTAGTTTTGGGCCTAATTGATAGGGGCATTATACAAAATCAGATCCAATATGTTGCCTACAAATTTTCCTTTTTGGGCTTTTTACACGTCTGGAATTTTTCTGGAATTTCCAAATTTTTGTGAACACTCTTTTCTTTGCACACCCTCAGCTGAATTTCCAAGTTTCTTTGGACACCTAACTACAATTTTAAATTTCCTAAATTAACCATATACAACAAATTATTTATTTATAATTAAAAAAACCACTTAGTACTACAGTTCAATGGTCTTCACTTGTAAGTGAGAGACCTTAGGTTCGATTCTGGCCAAAGGCGAATTTGAACCACATTATGGGTATTCTAGTTCTAATTCCCTAATTTTTTAAATGAGCTCGTTGACATGCTAGATCTATTATTAACGCAGGGTCATTTCTAACCCCGACAAGCCCAAGGAACACTGGTCCAAAAGAAGGTCAAGGCCCGACGAAGTTGGGAGAATGATCCCCAAGCGCTATAGGAGCACAAGGCATCTAGATTGCCTATAAATTAGCTAGGCCAAGGGCTTCCCTATAAAGCACTTTTTGACCGCCAATGTGCAAGCTGGTGCACTAACAGATTTATGGCACAAGGTCACAAGAATTGAGAGACATGTCTACTCAAACATTAACTCTAGGCACACGGTGGCTATCCAGGTGAACAAAAGCCTATAAAGAGACATAAAGGCTGACAAATATGGGGCTCAGGTGCTTGTTTCTACCAACTCTAGAGCATAGCAAGGTGATTGGTATGCATTGTCCCAAGTAAGCATGCAAGTGGACATGCACAAATATCACTTTGTTGCCACGTGTTGGCCAAAGAATGGAAGGACAACTAGCAAGTCAAATCTATGTATTTTGCCCATTAAATTTTGAGGGGTGTACCACTTCAATTTTGTTGTCGATTTCTCCTTATTCGCAAGCCCCAAACCCACTAAGGGGGTTCTCCAAAAAAAAAACCCCCACTAAGGGGCAACACACAACTATTTTGATCTTTACTGAGCTCACCAATTTTAAGCCCTAATACTTGTGTTGATTTAAATAATAATGAAAAAGACCTGAAAAGTCTAATTTTAAATCAAAATTCAAAAGCATTGAACTATCTTTATTCAATATAAGGATAAACAAAAGACAATTTCTTACAAGAAGTATCACTTTGGGCCAATGAGAATTCCCATCGAATGTAAAGTCCGTCATCAACGCTCCAGGTGAACAAAAGCCTATAAAGAGACATAAAGGCTGACAAATATAGGGCTCAGGTGCTTGTTTCTACCAACTCTAAAGCATAGCAAGGTGATCGGTATGCATTGTCCCAAGTAAGCATGCAAGTGGACATGCACAAATATCACTTTGTTGCCACGTGTTGGCCAAAGAATGGAAGGACAACTAGCAAATCAAATCTATGTATTTTGCCCATTAAATTTTGAGGGGTGTACCATTTCAATTTTGTTGTCGATTTCTCCTTATTCGCAAGCCCCAAACCCACTAAGGGGGTTCTCCAAAAAAAAACCCCCCACTAAGGGGCAACACACAACTATTTTGATCTTTACTGAGCTCACCAATTTTAAGCCCTAATACTTGTGTTGATTTAAATAATAATGAAAAAGACCTGAAAAGTCTAATTTTAAATCAAAATTCAAAAGCATTGAACTATCCTTATTCAATATAAGGATAAACAAAAGACAATTTCTTACAAGAAGTATCACTTTGGGCCAATGAGAATTCCCATCGAACGTAAAGTCCGTCATCAACGCTCCATCTGACGTGCATCCTATCCACGTGTGGGTCCCATGAGAAATGCTCCTACCAAAAAACAACAAAATTCGTAATTTTATTATTTTGCCTTAATTTTAAAGAAATACTAACGAAAAGTCCAAAAAAAACTTCCATTTTAATGAAAAGTCCTTTTTAAAGGAATAGTGAAAAGTACTAGGGAAAGGTAAAAATGTGGTTTTTCGTTAAAAGTGAACAGTACCGTGAGTGTTTTGTTAAAACTCCCTAATTTTAAAGTGTCTTCTTTAATATTTTTTTAATAAAGAACATTTTATGATATTTGAAAGCTTCATTATTTTTGCTCTTTCACTTTATATATATATACATGCCCCTTCCCAAGAGGGATCCCCATTTTTCAACCGTTAAATTTGATTTTAATGAAATTTTGTGGTTGAGATTAAATCACTGGCCACAAAATCTCAACCACAAAATTTCATTAAAGCCAAATCTAACAGTCAAGAGGGGATTCCTATATATATAATTTTATGGCTTAACTTTTCTTTATTCCATAATCCTAAATAAAAGTACATATAATCCTTGTTACAAAAGGAAACAAAAATAAAGGACACAATATCCTTCATAAAACATGACTCTAATAATTATAAAATATTTACATTCCTTTTCTCTTAAAATATACATTCACGCCAATACTCCCCTCAAGTTGGAGCATAGATGTGTAGTTGGAGCATAGATGTTACACATGCCTAACTTGATAAGTGAGTCATTGAACCTCCTACTACACGTGGCATGAGTAAGGATATCCGCAAGTTGTTCCTCTGAGTTCACGAACGATATTGACACAATCTTCTTTTCTAACTTTTCTTTGATAAAATGTCTATCAACCTCAACATGCTTAGTCTTGTCATGATGTACTGAATTCTCAGCTATTTATCTAGCAAACTTATTGTCACAATACATGTGGCGACCCGTCCCAAACTTTATATGTAAATTCTCCCCGTAAGTGTATAATGACAATTATGCCCTTATCGTTGAACGATGTGGACGCGTTACGTTAATTTTATTTCCATTCACGTTTTCGTATCCTAATCTCTACGAACGCATACGAATCTAACTATATTTGAATACACGGTATTGGAACTTAAACCTACACTGTCAGAAAATATCTATCATTTCTTAAGGGGTATGTGTTCCCTCAACCAACCCACTCAGAACTCTTTTTATCTGAAACCCCCGCTGCCATCCGTTACAGCTCACGAATCCATTCCCATTGCTGTGATTCAAATCGTAACCTTATCATAACAGATTAATACAACTCATTCTTCCACTCTCATCTCTCTCAAGCTCTCAGAAATCACAAACACTCTATCTCTCTCGTCGAACTCGCAGACTTCAAGCTCTCTCTCTACCACTTACACACGGAGCAATTTCGAAAACCATTCAAACCTCGAAGAATCGAAGATCCAAGATCACCATTGGATTCTTTAGAACCTCACGAGTCCATCTACATCGATTTCAGGTAAAGACTCAATCGTTTTTACGTCGAAATGTCAAAGTCCGATTATGGTACTGTTCATCACCTTTGTTGTATAACCTTTTCAGCAAATTCTAAAATCATAGGAAGGCATAGAACCTCCTCACGAAGCCCGGAGTAGTTCGTTGAGTTGATTTGGACGTCGGGGGACTAAGTTTCAAACTTGGCCGAGATTCGTAGAGTTTTTCCAGCGAGATCCAGCGAGATTCAAACCCTAAAACAGGTATAACATTGTTTTACTCGATCCCAGCTTCAATTTGATATAAAATTCGTAAAAAATGGATAAAAAATGAAGAAGATATGAAGAAAATAAGAAAATTCCAGATTCTGGCGGCCGGAGCCTTATCGGAGAAGACGACGGAATATTCCATCAAATCTGACGGAATATTCCGACGCCGTCAGTTAAACTTAACGGTCACAGTTAATAATTAATGGAATATTCCGACGCCGTCAATCAAAACTAACGGTTTCCGTTAGGACTTAACGGAATATTCCGAAGAATATTCCTAACGGCGTTGACAGAACTGTCAGCGTGCGTGGCACGTGACCGCGCGTGGGGGCGCGTAGGTCCGTGCCATGTTCGGCGTGTGACAAGTCCAAAAATTATTTTAAAAATATGGCTGTATTCGTGATGACGTGTAGATCAATTTGGTATATTTAAATCTTAGGATTGAGCAATATATGGGAATTTTATCTAAGTTTCCGTAATTAAGCGTTAATTAATTCGTATAAATTATGTATAAATAGGAGAAATTTATCCGGAGGAATAACAAGACCAAGCTAGGCCCGGAGACTACGACCCAACGACGTACTTGTGAGTGGGCAGTTTGTTTTCATACTTATACGTATTTACAGTTTCCAAAAGCTCATGAATGATTCACTTTACGTATATATTGTTGAATAAATGTTACGTATGATATAATTGTGATAAATGCTGCTATATGGTTGAGATATAATTGTCATGATATCCATACATGTTTATGTACATACTCATCTGCTGCACCGGTGTTAGTACTCGCCCTAGGGCCAGGGCCAGTCCTTCACGTGTATGTTCACATCGCACCGTTCGCTCGTCTGGATCCAGGTTAGGTGCCAGTCCTGTCGGTTAGATTGCGTTAGGCAATCCAACTTGTATATGATGTGCTTTTGCACCAGTCTTCACGTGATCGTAGTACTTGAGCGTATTGATTACACCCAGTCCTGTTCGTGTCAGAGTTATCTGTTCGAACTTGTGTGCCAACATTAGATGGAAGAGTACTTAGTTATATTTCATTGTATCATTGTCACATGATTATATAACTGCAGCATTAATCTTATCATGAATTGACTTGTATATTGTCATTTATACTTGGCTTTAGTATTGTGGATATATATATACGTACGTACTTACTCATAATGTACTTCTTAATAAAGGAAACTATAATTGTTTTACGACGAGGGGTTAGTATATTCAAAACCAAACGTTTTCACATAAGTTTGTTTTGCTGACCCACTCAACTTTGTTTTTCGCCCCTCCAGGACCTAGATAGCTGTTCTTCGTGGCATTCGAGGAATCTTGAAACGTTTCTGACATTCGGCGTTCAGCTTCTGATGTATGAACTTATCACTATGTGTAATAAGCGTACTTTAGTTGCTTGACTACTCTTCGGTAGTCGTTCTATCATTAAGCTCTGAATAACTATAGTGGGCTACGCCTACGTTTGTGCACTCTGCCACTATTTCAATTTTAAATGATTCTAAGTTTGATTTAAATTTATGCACTTTTTACATCACTTACCCCTATGGTTACGTCACTTCACGGTGACGGCCAGCATACGTCGACCTTTCTGGGTCGGGGCGTGTCAATACAACTTCATCGCCTCATTCTGTTTAAAACCAAGACCCCTAAGCAACTTTCGTAACCAAAGGATCTCACACACACCATGTACCATACCCCTAAACTCGACTTCGGCAGAGGACTGTGATACCACATTCTGCTTCTTGCTCCACCACGTAACGAAATTACCTCCAACAAATGTGAAATACCCAGATGTATACCGTCTTTCAGTCACATCATATGCCCAATCAGCATCAATAAATCCCTCAATCTTCATATGTCCATAATGTTTACACAAAATTCCTTTTCTGCAAACTTCAAACATGCGAAGATTCTCATTACTGCCGCCATATGATCCATACTTGGTGAGTGCATAAACTGACTAACCACACTTACGGCATATGCAATATTCGGACGAGTGTGAGCTAAATATATCAGCCTCCCCACTAGCCTTTGATATCTACCATTGTCAACCGATTCCTGATCTGGATAAATCCCTAAATAATTTTCTCTGTGATAGGAGTGTCCACAGGTTTGCATCCCAGCATGTCTGTTTCCTTCAAGGTTTTAAAAAACGTTAGGCGCTAGTCGGGCGGTGGGCTAGCACCGGGCGCCTAGGCGGCTAGGCGGGCGCCTAGGTAGATTTAGGTAAATTACTTGTATATCTTGTACATAAGTGCCTATTGACACTTAAAAAAAAATTATACTTGTATGAAATCCATGGATAAGATAATAAAAATAAAATGCAAAACGAGTATCCAACAAGTCCAAAATTTAAAAACACATTAAGCATATATGCCATATAACCATAGTGAGCAGTGTTGTAGAATGACACATGAACAACAAGTTCACAATTTAAAACAACATAAAATAGAAAATAGGAGGAAAATAAGGAAATTTAGTAATGTAAGATACTTATCTTTAGCATCCTGGAATTTAGAGTACGGGATAGCTGCAAGGCACGGGTTAGAACTTAGACTTTAAACAAAATTTATAAATAAATAAAAAACCTCCTAGGCGCCGCTTAGGGCCGGGCCGCCTAGAGCCAACCCTATTTTTTCACCCATTTTGCACAAAAACGCCTCAGTTCCAATGCAGCTGCCTAGGTTGTTTTTTAGAACATTGTGGTTTCCTTTAATAAATCTAGAACATATTTACGTTGAGACAAGAAAGTACCTCTAGATGACCAGGCGACTTCCACTCCAAGGAAATATTTCAAATCTCCCAAATTCTTCATCTCAAATTCAGCGGCAAGACTTTGTTCTAATTTCATCACCTCATCCGAATCATCACCCGTTATTATCATGTCATCCGCATAAATAATTAAGGCTGTCACTTTACCACTTCTCTGTTTCACAAATAACATATGATTAGAGTGACGTTGATAATACCCAATCCTCCTCATAACTTGAGTGAATCTACCGAACCATACACTTTATTCTACTCACCAAATTTCATTTTTAGGATTTTTTTTTTTTTGAAAAGTGATCTTTTAACAGATGTAGAAAAATGAACGGTTCGGATCGTTGATATAACATTTCGATATTTACGGTTAACTAAAATATGAGTTCATGTTATATAGTTTCTAGAGATTTTGTAGACTTCGAGCTATATTTTTCACTAATGGTAAAACTCTCATCGTAATATCAACAATCCAAACCATTCATCTTCCTGCATCCTCTAAGAGATCATGTTTTCAAAAAAGAAAATCTGCAAAAAAAAAAAAAAAGAAAGAAAAAAACAAAAAATATAAATAAAAACAAAATAAAATTTGGTGAGAAGAATGGAGCATAAATGTAAACGACAATAAACGGTTAAATTTAGATCTATAGTTTATGGATTATGGAAAACCTTCGTGAAAACATCGTCAATATATCAAGCCAAAGTTCCAATACCATGTTCCTTTGTGATTGATGAAACTTGAAGGGTTTTATTGTAAAAAAGGTTCAAGATTCCTCAATCTTGAAACACAACTCTCTTCATTTTGCATATCTTTGAACATTTGTATTTTGTAGTATGCACTAATGTTTTTTCATTAGACTCTTATTTTGGGGTATGTAAACTTGAAAGAAAAATGTTTTATTTATTTATTTATTAATGTTTTGAAGTAGTATTTGTGTGACAATGTAGTATGTGTATACTAATTTAGTATTATGTTTTACATTTTTTGGGGTCAAATTATGTTTTTCATTTTCATTGTTTATTGATTTAAAATATATTTTTCTTAACGGGTAACGGGTTGGGTCGTATTACCTGATAATATTAACGGGTCAATTTCGGGTTGGGCCAGATTACTTGTTTATTTTAACAGGTGTTACACGACACGGCCCGTTAAGCTATCGAGTATGACACGAAAACGACACGAACACGAGAAACACGACACGAATGCCAAGTCTACCAATAAGCAAGGCACGAGCAGTTTTCAAGATATGACAATTTTTCCTTTCAGCAACCCTATTTCGTTGCGGAGTATACGGACATGTAGTTTGATGAATAATTCCACGATCTTGTAGAAACCGGGATAACTTAGAATTTATGTATTCTCCACCATTGTCAGAACGCAAAACTTTAATATCAGAGGAATACTGAGTTTTAATCATCTGTTAAAACAGACAAAATACATCACAAACCTCACTTTTATTTTTCAACACGTACAACCACGTCATACAAGTGCAATCATCCATGAAAGTAACAAACCACCTAATTCATGTAGTAGTACTAACAAGGGAAGGCCCCCATACATCAGAGTGTACTAGCGCAAACAGAGAAGATCTTCTATTCATACTTGGAGGGAATGAAGCACGATGACTTTTGGCTAAAATACATACTTCACATTTCAATTCTGAGTCTTCAATACCATTGAACATATCAAGTAATATATGTTTCAAATAATCAAACGATGTGTAACATCCTACCCCCAATTATTTTAGGAATTTCACTAATAGCCCAAAAGCTTTTTAAAAGTCGCATTTTAGTCCTCCAAACCCCACCCTCGTTTTATTTAAAAATGTTTTTTTTTGTTCTTATTTGGTGAGCCCAATGGGCCCACCCCCCTGATTTTGTCTCCTAAGCCTCTCAGTTCTCTCTTCTCCCTCACTCTCCCTTATTTCTCCCTCTCGACTCTTTGCAACTCTCTCATTTCCTCTTCCCCGAACTCAAACACACACACACACACACACACACCCAATCACCCCCACACCCAAGGAGACTCCGACGACGACACCACCACACTACCGTGCTACACACACTCTCTCTCTTTTCGTCTCTATGAAGCACATAGGAGGAATTCTGGCGAGGTTTCTCGTCCTTCTGATTTGGGTAAGCCTCGGGACACTTGAGCTCTTCTCATTTTCATCCATGTGGCAAAAATCTAACCTAAAATATGCTTGTGGATCAAGGATATAGCAAAGAACAACTTGGGGAGGTGTTTTCCCAATTTTATCGGCGAGTTCGAAAGCTTTCGAGCCAATTTTCGGCCAAACCACGGCGAGTTGGCTGGTGTGAAAGGTATCAATCTCTTCATCTTGCTGAGTACTACAACTTTCCTTTTTGTTTCACCCAATTTCGTTGAGTATTGAAGAAGTTATATCCATTTGAATCTTACCCAGTTTTCGGCGACCTCCGCGACTTTTGAGGCATTTTCCGGCCAAACCACAGTGATTTAAACGTCATGCGAGGTACCATTCTTTTCGTCTCTTCAAGAATATGATTTTTCATTTTTGAATCACTCAATTTCGTTGAGCTTTGACAAAGCTATGAACATTTAAAGTTTGTCCAATTTTCTAGCCCAAATCTGGCCTTCTTTTTCTTGAAGTCCAGCGACCCACCAAACCCAGGCCGTTCCTACCAAGCCCAAAACCTTGGGCAGCCCAACCCAACTCTTTTATTTCTTATTGTTTTTAATTAAAGGCCTTTGGGCCTTATCTGTGCAAGCCCTAAACCCAACACAAAATCCTATTTAAGCTAAGGCCCTTAGGCCAATGAAAAGTCGGGCCTTAGGACCGTTCACCCTAAAGCCCTAAGCCCAATTCTTAAAGCTAAACCTAGCCCACCTAAAACCTAAACCCAACCTATCCTATGTCTAAGCCCAACCCGACTAACCCTTAAGCCTAAAACCCTTAGGGCCCAACCCGAATCCAACCTTAAATTGGTCTGACCTGGTTGACCCGGTTTGACCCATTGACCCAACCTGATTGACTTTAACCGACCCAACCCGTTGACGTTGACCGTTAACTTTTTGGGTTGACTTTTTGGGTTTTCGTCTGAAACCCTTTCTAGGCTATTTTCGATGTCTTGGACCCATTTTTGAAGTTCTTTTTCCCAAATTCAATCGTTATAATAGAGTTTTATTAATTGGACCCTTTATGTGCTTAGGTGCAATTTATAGCGGCGATTCCGTTATTCCTTTTTGGACGGCTTTGCATCAACAGTGTACGGTGAGTGGACCCCTTCTAAAAATGCATGTTTTAATAGTAGAAATCCATACATGAAAGGCATGGTTTAATGATTACGTTTTATGAAGCGTTTTATGAGATAACATGCTTATTGGGGCTAGTTTGAATTATTAATATTTTTCCTATAACTCGTGTTCTTTACATAATATATGATGGATGACGATATAATATTTAGAACATGTTTCGAACACCTTTTTATAGTATAGATGATGGACGACTTTATACTATGAAGTTGCTTTTCAAATATATGTATGTTCAATGATTTTGTAATTACCAAGTGGTCCCTATTCTGCTACGGGGCGAGGGATAAATTCCATCCAGGGCGACGATTACGGTGTTGGCATAGGGCCTGAAGGGTTTTTCCTTTGGCAATTAGCCTAGGGACGGGGAGCTAGCACGGGGCCTGAAGGTGATTTTCCTCTAGAAATTGGCACAGGGACGGGGAGCTGGCATGGGGCCTGGAGGGATATTGGACATTCACTAGCAATTATGATATATACAAGTTATGATTTGAGACATTGCACAACGTGATAGGTTTCGGAAAACCTATTTTCTTTATCATGCTATATGAGTTTTCATAAAACCTGGGGGTTAGTATGTTGATAACTATTATATATATATATATATATATATATATATATATATATATATATATCAACTTGGTCTACTTATGTTTGTTTTTGTGCCCCTTTCAGGACTTCGAATCGAAGAGTACAATCCCGACGTTAAGGCACTTCCACATTGGTATCTTTAAGTCCTCTCGATGTAGGACCCATCCTTTGTTCATTCAATTTTACATTATTTCTTTTTTAGTGTATAGAATTAGTCGTATACTCTAAATACGTTACTTAAATGCTTATTAATTATAAGTCTTATTTATTTCTCGTTCTCATGCATTTGTAAATGGCTTTCGTCACCTTCGAGTGTTGGCCAGCATAGGACCATCCCGATGTCCCATGGACATCGGAATCGGGGCGTGTCACGTTGCATGCCCCAAACAACAATGCAATAACAATACCTTCTATAAATTACTATTACGTGACGCATGAACCAAATTAGCTCTTCAGGAACCACGTCATCCACATAATATAGCCCCTATCTCTTAGTGCCACGCCCAATAATCTATTTTGTCTGAATATCCTGAAGTAAGAAAAATGAAGAATATATTAATACAACACAATCTAATTGTTCAGTGACTTGACGTACAGACAATAAGTGATGAGATAATGACGGAACCAATAAGGAATTATTTAAGAGAAGAAAGAGCGTAAGAGACACGGTTCCCGCTTTAACAACAACAGTAGTAGTACCATCTGTTGCACCAGAATCCAAAAATCCAACCTGTATTTCCCATTGTAATAACTCACGAGAGAGTAATACACGACAATCACAACACCACACCAATTACGGAACCACAAGCTGCAAAGAACACAAATAGCAGCAACGTGTCACGTTGCTATTTAGGTTGGTTCGACATAAAAAAAACAATGGACTACAGACTTTTTGCACAGACTGCAGCAGCTAAGTATGCACAGCAACAGCAATCCAAGCAGTGATGAAAATCTAACACGTAAGAAAAATATCCCAATTTGTTTTGCTTGGCATTTGAGCACTCACATTTTACCTAATAATATACTGTGCACTAGGCACAATTGCTTAAATACAAGCAATTATACACGGCGATTACCCCCAAAAAAAATCCACTGCACAGCAGCAACAATACACGATACAGGCTACACATCAGCCACCACTCAACATATGACACAGATAAAATTCACCCACAATACACACGGTAACAGTGATGGACTTGATTATAGTCGCAATAGCACACAGTTTTTGTTTACAGTTTTTGATCGAAACCTAGCTCTGATAACAAATGGAATTTTACAACTTAACTTTTATGTATTCCATAATCCTGAATAAAAATATATACAATCCTTGTTACTAAATGAAAAAAAAAATAAAGGACACAATATCCTTCCTAAAACATAACTCTAATAATTACAAAATATTTACATTCCTTTTCTCTTAAAATATACACTCACGCCAATAATATATATAAACATATAAATTGTCAAAATATATAAATATAAAAGATTTTGTATTAGAGTCAATTGCCCACGCACAAGTAATTAACACAAATTTTATGAATGTATTAACTGAAAGTCGTGGCTAAGTCATGTTTAGATATTTTCATTCTCTCTTTCGGTTTGTTTTCACTCTTCCATTTACTTTCAAATAAAATAAAATAAAGCATAAAGAATACAAATAGAGAAATTCTCTGACTTTACAGTTGAATTGGTGCCGCAATAATTAATAGTATTGCTCACTTGGTTTATTCATGTACATGAAACTTGATGAAGACTATTTGGTTCATGACTTGCTAAGAAATATTTTGAATCCACAATAATACGTGTTTGGTTAGTAATTGTTGTTGTTTTCTACATCATTTCATAATTTTGAATTTTGACCACCAACTCATAATTGTCGTACCTATGTAAAGACTCTTTTTGTATACTGAAAAGAATTATCTTGAATGTATCTTAATTGTGCTAATACACTATTCTTCTTCGCCAAATAAACTCGTAAAGAGAAATAATGATGTCAGAGTATCATACCAGAGGTCCTCTTTCAATACTCTAGTCGTACTTGATTCTCAACTAAATGGAGGATTTTTATGCTGTCAATTCTTAGATTAAGATTAGATAAAAAGATAAGGTTACTGTTGATGACTTTACTAGCAATTATTGGTAAGAGCACGTGATGGTAGGACCATTACCGGCCTGTTTTATCCTTCATTTTTCTTGCTTTATTTTTTTGAAAACTTTAACGAAAAATTTCCGGTGCTATTCACTTTAACGAAAAATTACATTTTTACTGTAAAAAGTAAATTCTAGTACTATTCATTTTACCCTTTATTTTTTCTTTATCGTTAAAACTCAAAGTTTTCAAGCCATTTTCATTAGTTTTCCTTATATTTTTCACTCACTTTTAGCCTGTATCTTGATTCCTGAAAACCACCACCTTTCTTAGATAAAAATACAAACTCCAAACTCCATAACAGAATAATAAAGAAAAAACGAACCAAACCAATTAATTCATTATGACACTATGTTTTATTAATAATTGGTTTTCACTTCTGTTAGTGATATTTTTCTTCATTAATTAGCAGAATAGTCATAAGACTGACTCACATAAATGACGAGTTCAATACAATTTTATTAAAATTGACTTATTTTGTAGTTTAGCCCAAATTTATAAGGAATGTTATAGCTCCATCCTCACTTATGTAGGAGGCAAAGAGAAAAAACACAAGCTCTCTCTAGGAGGCCGGCCGCATGGGAAGGAAGATACTAGCATCTTCTTCTAGGTATTGGTTATGTTTCAATCGGTTCGTTTTTTTTTTTTTTTTTTTTTTTGAATTTTGAATTTTGAATTTTGAACTTTTTAAAATAAAAATCTGAAAATTGTTTTTTCAAAAAATAAATTTGGGGTTTAATTTTTATCTGTATTACTTCTCTCTTGGAGGATCACCGTATACAAGAGTACACTTTTGAAGTCTGAAAAATTTGCCACCCACTAATATGCTTCTACCGCGCCATTTAATCCCCTCAAGCAACAATTTTTAGGTTTTTGGAAAAATATGAAGTAAAGGTCTGGATAGGATAATCCTATCTCATGGATTTTGATTTATGCTCTCAACGTTTATGTATGCTGTAGCATATGACCGGACTGACTAAGCTCTCCTTCTTCTCCTTTAGTTTCTGCAGCTTCGACTCTTGCTTCATCTATTTGATCGGTCTGACTCAGTTGCTCTTGCATCCACACCAAACACCACATTCAATATTAGCTATGAATGTTTGGGTTTTGAAAATTGGGTTTGAAGTTTGACTTTCAAAACATTTGGATTTGAAAATTGGGTTTGAAAGATAAATACTTAACATAAATAAATATAGGTTTAGTTCGGTTTTCAAACCACTAAAACCAAAACCAAACCAAAAGATTTCAGTTCGGTTCGATTTTCTTTAGTTTTGGTTCGGTAATCGGTTCGGTTTTTTTCTTTTAGTTTTCGGTTTTTCTAACCCACCCCTTATCTTCTTCCTCTCATGTCACTCATATTCTCCCTCAATCATCCTTAGTGTCGAAACTTAGAGGTTCTCTATTTTGAAAACTTTAGAAAATCCATTCAAGCTTCCAAAACCAAGAATCCAAGTTGGCAAAATGATGAATATGAAGGCTATATATGGGGTTCAACTCAGTGAGAGAAATGGGCCTAACTTTGTGTGATTATTCTTTGCAAAGCAAAAAAGATCTTCAAACGTATAAAGATATCTCAACTATTTACAAGCATGCTTTTGTCATTTAATTATTAAATACATGCATATATGTTGCTCCACAAACTTAGCATAGACAAATGATTTGTTTCATTCTTTTCTTGTCGACTACTGTCTTCTAAATACATATACATATTAACTACTACTCTGATACTAACTGTAAAAATCTTATAGCTGAATAAAATAAAACTAACACATACCTGGAACAGTCATTAATGGAAGAACAACTAATCTTACGCGACGACTCAATGGGGAGTTTGGATGCTTTGTTGCTTGTGTTAATTAATTAGTATGTGCATGGAGCTCTCATATTTATATATAGTGGCAGTGGCTCTAGGGTTTACCCTTTGAACCCCTTAAGCCTCTAATTAAGCAATCTAATATTAACTAGGAAACCACAAGCTTAATTCTAATACAATCTCTAAATTTTAGCTTATAATTCATAATCCCACAATTACTACAAAACTATATCATTCTAGAAGAGTAAAACCCCAACAACTAAAACATCTTAATTCATAAGGTCCTCTATATGATTAAATTGTATCAAACACTCTTTATATTGTGGTCCCTCGTTTTGCTCATCTTACCCATCCTTTAGTCATATCTTCCTTTTTTATAATTACTCCAACGGAGAAAACTATATTAAATTTAAAAGCCTTGTGATGACGATCATGAGCATGACAAACAGGGCCATGATTTACAAAGCTGCCATGCGATGGTACCATCCGTAAATACAAACAAGCATACGAGTGTGGAACAACTGGAACCTCGAAAATCAGTCTTTTATTTTTAAGCATGCTCTAAATAAAATTTTTAGAGTTAATATCAATTTACTATCTTAAATTTTTTTGATTTTCAACATTTTATACAATAAGTTTTTTGCGTTCCAGTCTAATACTTAAAGCTAGAACCTCCATTAACTAATAACGTGGTGTCCATGTAGACAATGACTGAGTGCCACATGTCAATATGGGCCACGTGACCGGTGTACAAAACGCCTTCATATTCTCTGGACTCCACAGCCCGAGTCATATCCTCAATCACTGAGTCAGCCTAGGCTTTCTAGTTCATCGATTGCTTGATCTTTGCCCTTTTGATGAGTGCATCGTTGCACTTGTAGAGCCTAAAATAATCCCAAAACTTCTAGAGACGATACGTGGACTTTTTCTCAAGAAAGACAAGATTGTCCTCAATAAATGAGCTGGCTTCACATATACTCCTACGTTCAACTCACACCCCTGAAGGTCCCAGCAGCTAATACAACTGCCCACAGCTCACCTGCTATTGGCAAAGAAAAGTCAAAGCATTAAAGATAATGATTAATTACCCAAATCTTACCTTTAATACATTCCCAATTGAAGATTGACTTCAATCAAGTAAGTAACTCAATTTAAATAAATTAGGGATAATTACTCCATTATCTTAAGATATTATTTTCTATTTAATATCTTGAGAATATTTAGAGAATATTTCTCCATAAAACACTTGGCCAATATGATGTCGCCACGTGTATGGTAAAACCCTAACACTATGGTCGGCCCTATCCCTATAAATACTCCATATTCTATCAAATTTCAGAAACTTTTTGATACCTTAAAAAAACCCTAAACACTTTATTCTCCTCATAGAAACTGACTTAGGCATCAGAGATCCATTGGCCTAACCCCCCTCCCCCCCACCTTGTGGGCACATGAGGCTTAGATCATTGATCAAAGGTGTTGATTGTTTTGCAGGTGCATTTTCTTCAAGACTGAAGACGGTGGAAATTTGCATGAAATTCGAAGAAGCCTCTTGCATTGATTTCTTGAATTTTTTGTTACGTTGAATTTCCCACACGTCGTATCAATTAAGTTTTCTTAGAAAAAATTATTGATCAATCCCTGGGGAATGGATACAATGGTAGGAAATTCAGAAACCTCGATCCACGGAACCCGTACGTACAGGGATTTGGACCGGAGAGTGGAGACGAGGACATAGCCCTATGACGGAGATCCTTAAGGCTCAATGAGACGGCAGGAGAAGCCCCACTATCGGGAAGCCACGTCACCACCGCAACCACTACCTTGCAGCTCACAGCAAGGACCACCATAGCAGCAGCCCAAGCCGAGGCCCAAACACGTGCTGCAGCGGCCCATCGTGCTACTAGGGCACAACCAGGCTACAGGCAAGAGGCCCAGCCCACGCCAACTGCCAAAGCAGGCCTAGGGCAAGAGGGCCAGCCTATCGCAGCATTAGGCCTTGCTACCCAGCAGGCCAAGACTTGAGCCCAGACTACGGCAGCTGTTGCCAGCCAGCAGCTCATAGGGCCCTAGCCCAAGCCACCCAGCCAGCAGGTCACGTCGTGGTAGCCCAATGCCCAAAAGGCCTAATCTTATGCAGGCCCAAGGCAATTAGGTGTCGGCTCAACGCGTAGCGCACAACAATACTACCCAGCCGGGTTAACCCGCCCCGCAACTCACTCAAATGACCTAGCCTGCTGCTTAATCCAATCCAAGGCCACCTCTGGCGATCCAGATTCTGACCACAGGTCCCGCAATCGATCCAAGGTTTTTCACCCCACTTTTCTGCAGAAATGCCCACTTTGAGCTCAAGTTTTGTACCTGCAGTCCACTATACTTCCACCACACATGGAGATGCCCATTTTCTAAACTCTTCCAATCCAAATAGTGAGCACCATCTGCCCTAGCAAGTCGCCAATTTGACGAGCGCCCTCATGCAGCAGCCACCTTGGTGAACCAGCTCATCGAGCACACCGAGATGCAGTGCGTCCTAGCCTCGTGAGTGCGTGAAGCTTAGGTCTTTGATCAAAGGTGTTGATTATTTTGCAGGTTCATTTTCGTCAAGACTAAATAAGGCGAAAATTTGCATCAACAACACTCCTCATCAGCCAGACTTTTCTGGCTGAGAAATGACATTGCAATGTAAATGACGTCGAGGGCGAAGGTCCTGAATCCCTGGGCGCCGAAGGCGAGGGATTTGAGGATGTGGCCGGCACCCTTGGGGTTAAGTGTGATGGCCCTTTCAACCTTGTCGAGGGGCTGCTAAGAGAGAGAGATGGAGGAGGAGCGAGAATTGGCAGATCAGGACTAGACGAATAGCTGGGTGCCGTAGATGAAGTGGTGATTGGCTTAGGCAGTAGTTTTGTTACGAAAGCAGTATTAGAGTTATGCGAGGAACTTTTGGGGATGTTGTGGATGGAGAGGAAGGCAACAATGACGAGAATGATTAGGCCAGCTTATAGAAGAATGTCCTTCATGATTCGGGAATGATCTATTGGTTCCGATTCTTTTGTTTACTAATTAATGTATCATAATTAGGATTGAAGGAAATCCATGAGCGGGTATTTATGAGTTGGGTTAAGGGATGATTGGGAGATATGTGGGAGAGGGGAATTGGGATGCGTAAGGTAGGGAGGGAGGGGAAGGCCCGGAAGATTGAGGTGGAGATCAAAAGGTGAGAGAAAATAATTTTTTTTTAAAATTTATTAAATTTATTAAATCCACTGAGCCTATATTGAAACGTGGCGCCCAACCATTATTCACATGAGCATCACGTCGTCAGTTAACAGAGCTTCTGATGAAAAACTTAATGGATATATGAAAGTATCTTAGAATTATGACTTTAAGTACCAAACTGGAACGAAAAAAAACTTGATATATAAAATGTTGAAAACTAAGAAACTTTAGGGTAATAATCTGAGATTAACCCAATTTTTTAATAACACATTAGAACATTGACTACCCAATCAATGGCAAAATTTACCATTTTGGTGGCCTTAGGCCTTAGGGACTGATTCGATTGGCAACAATTGGTTAGGCTTTGTAAGACAGAATTTGTAACATTCACCCATGTATATGAATAGGTAACATAACCTACTCTATTATGAATTTATAACACATTACGTTCAGCTCACATTTTGACATAACAAATAATGAACTAAACTCAAGTCCATTTTAACTGTTTCCAACCTATTCTGACCATTCCACCAAACAGGCGGATTGAATTGCTACAAAAAGCGATTGATCATAATATTAAAATTTCGGAGCATTCAATATGACGAGGCATTGTAGCCACACCCAACTATAAGACATTGAATGAGTATTAATTTATCAATTTTCCCAATTGAATATGCTTGCTTTTGATGAAATGTTTGCAAAAATAACTAAAGGGTGTGATATCTACACACTTTAAATTACTTCTTACACACCTCTTGTTAATTTTTGTACGTTAATTTTTTTCAATTCATCGGATCTGACGGTCAAAAATTAGACAAATTTGTGGATATTACATTTCTAACTAAATGATTTAACCAATCATGATTTTAATGAACTTTTTTTTAAAAGATAATCTTTGAACGAATACAAAAATGTGAGCAGCTTCCATCATGAGATTCAATTGCAACCCTACAAAGTCGTTAGCACCATTAATTCATTAACTTAGCACTTGAGCCGTTGAGCACATCTACTTTTGATATGAAGTATAAATTATTGGAGAAAATGATAATAATGGTCTCTTAATTTTAATTTAGTTAGAGTAATAATTTTTTAATCACTATTGATCTTTTTAAGTTATCAAAACATGCAGTTATGGTTCTTTTCGTCAACTCTGTTAGAATATTTGTTAAAATAAGTCACGTGCTAAGTAAGTGAGGCTGAAATAATAGGCAAATATAGAAAACTAAATGAGAAAACTTGTAGTAGTGGTCCCTAAATTTTAATCCAATTAGAGCAATAGTCCCTCAATTATAACCTAATTGTAGCAGTGATTATTCCAACATGACTCATTTTGACGGAATTCTAATAGAATTGACAAAAATGACAATAACTGCATGTTGTAATAGGTTAAGTGACCAAGTGACTAATGGTCACGAATTTTTAATTTAGAAACTATTGCTCCTATAGAGTTAAAATTAAGATATCATGACTACAATTTTCTCAAATTATTATTTTGTGCTACAAATTTATTTACGGTAAAGAATAAGAAAATAATTATTTTTAAACTCATCATTTACGAGATTCGAACTTAACATTGTGCACCTAAGGTTTAGGGATTACATGAAAGAACTCCCGTAAATTAACTAGATCTCTTCCAGTATAAAAGTATGTTAAAGACCATAGAAATTAGACACTAACAAGAACAATAAAAATATTAATCTTCCTTTGAATTTCTACAAGTATAATAGATTAGGTATCAAACATTTAACTTGTTGAATATTTATATTCTGAAATTCTACAATAATACACAAATTAACCACTCCTAATTTCGCTCTTTACCAAAAATAATTAAAAAATAATTAGTTAACTCATAGTAGTAATCACCAGTACTCACTAGTCAGTACTCGTAGTCCATTTAACTCGGAAACTCGGCTGAGTCGTCTCAACTCGACCCACTCCACTCATGGCCCTGCACCTTAACATACAGATTTATGATTTATCAACCAACGCGCGGGCGAAGCAACGGCCGAGATTCACCCAAATACTCAATCTGGTTCAAAGCATCCGCGTGGCAGCGCCTCTGGAGATCCTCCACGCTCAAGAATCGCCCGGAGTTACCAGACTCGGACATGGCCAGTACCCGAAGAACCTCTTCGAAAAACGACTCGTCGCATGGGATGGCCAAGGGGCCTTGGTTGGCGAAGCCGTACTCCTCCTCGGCCTCTACTAGGAGCTTCTGGAAGATGGGGTGGTTCAGGTACGTCGCGCGCACGATAAACCGCTTGCAGCTGCTTCCCACGCAGACCGCAACGTGCCCTGAGGGGACGTCGGATGGCGCGCGTGCTGCCGTGAGGCGCGCCTTCTTGTGCCAGCGTTGTAACATTTGACGGATTCTGACAATGCGTCGGAGTTTGTTGCATTTGCTGATCGCCGGCGACATATTGCCGGAAAGAGTTGGAAAGAATGGGAGTTGCTTAAAAGGAGGTAATGGCAATGGGGGGTATGAGTGTTTGTTGGTGGGAGGGCTTGTATCTATATGGGACGTGGAGAAGTTAAATGGCCCTGGAGTTGGAGATAATTACGGGATTGTGGCTGTTGTTAAAGTTGTTGTCAAGGGCATGTGATGGGTAGAAAGGAAAGTTGAGATGATAACATGGGATTAGGGCACTAAAGTCTTCTGTTTATTGATAGATGGGCCACGCCTTTGAGAATCTCACTAGATAAATGCTTGATTGGCTCCAGACAAAGGAAAAAATAGACATGCTTGATTGGGGGGAATGAGTTGCCTACACGGCTATGGCTCTACGAACTGCGACCGTATAGACGTTTGTTATGTCCAAATTATATTTTTGTTTTGGACTCTTCTTTTCGTATAACAGTGTTATAATAATTAGATGTCCAAATTATATTTTTGCTTTGGACTCTTCTTTTCGTATAACAGTGTTATAATACAATGTTAACATCATCGTTAGTCACTGTAGACATTGAAATTTCGGTGAAATGAATATTAACAAATGCATCAAAATTACGTGTGTAGACATTAAAATTTTGGTGAAATAAAATGTCGACCATTGCATTAAAATTACAACATCCACCCGTTTCACCTACATCATACACTTCACCAACAAAGATGGACGGTGGTAATTCATTCCCACCAACAAAAATGGACGGTGGTAGCTCATTCTCACCAACAAAAAATGGACGGTGGTAATTCATTCTCACCAACAAAAAACAGATGGTAGTGATTCATTCTCAAGGTCTATAAATAGGCTACTCCATCAAAAGATAAGGGACTTTGGACATACATCTTCTCTACTCTAAAATCAGAAGGGAATTTACATCAAACCAAGGCCTCGAAAACTCAAAGTTCTAAAGATCTTAATTCATTCTCACCAACAAAAAATGGACGGTGGTAATTCATTCTCACCAACAAAAAACGGATGGTAGTGATTCATTCTCAAGGTCTATAAATAGGCTACTCCATCAAAAGATAAGGGACTTTGGACATACATCTTCTCTACTCTAAAATCAGAAGGGAATTTACATCAAACCAAGGCCTCGAAAACTCAAAGTTCTAAAGTTCTTAAGCAAATCTCGAAGAATCAAGAAAGCTCTCTGCATTCTTCATCAAAAAACCACTCCAAGACCAAGCCCCGACGGCCCTTGGATCAACCAAATCCGCAAGCCAACACCTCACGGAGATTGAATCAGATGATCAAATCACATAGAGATTGTAACCCAAACAAATTCATTAATACAAATATATTTTGTACACGTGTTCTTGTCTCTTTCGTTTCAGGAAATTTTCGTGTTTACAAATTTGGCACGCCCGGTGGGACCATCTCTACCTCTCATCTCTTTCTCCGCTCAAGAGAACCCCCAAAATCAATGGCAACAAGAAAAGATCAAGTTGTTCCCGCACCCAATGCGAAGAACAAGACCGTCTCCGCTGCAAGTGGGGGCATTTCGGAGGTCATAACCCGAAGCAAGGCAAGAGCTCTCTTGGCTACATCTTCCACCCATGCATCAACTTTGCTGGAGAAACAAGAACACCCGATGCACGAGCCTGTGATCACCCTAGCCTCGCTGAAGGCGCCAAGGGAAGAAAGCCCGGGGAAGTACTCCGAGTCTCTGTTTTCGGATACTGACTCGAGCGACAGTGCGGTCATGCAAGTCATGACCACCGGAGCGACTTCGATCGAGGAGCAGCTGGCTCAAATGAATGAAGCGATCGCAAAACTCACACGAACTGTGGAAGAAAAAGATTTGCAAATCGCCGCGCTCGCCAGCCAACTGGAGGCACAAGACGTGAAAGTCGACCTAAAGGTTGGCCTAACGAAGAAAAAAGCCGATGAAGAAGAGGAGACCCCAGTGGAGAAAGCTGAAGAAAAGCGGAAGCCAGACGAAGCGGCATCGCTCATGGGATCTCTCTTTATCCAACAGTTGCAAGAGATGATCGCTAGCACCATCAAGGCGCAATATGAAGGAAGCTCACATGACTCCGTATTATACTCAAAGCCCTACTCCAGGAAGATTGATGCTTTGAGGATGCCGCGGGGATATCAGCCGCCAAAATTCATGCAGTTCGACGGAAAGGGAAACCCAAAGCAACATGTCGCCCACTTCATTGAAATCTGCAACAATGCTGGAACAGAGGGGGACTACCTTGTTAAGCAGTTCGTGCACTCGTTGAAAGGCAACGCCTTCGACTGGTACACCGACCTCGAGCCCGAGTCTATCAACAGTTGGGATCAGCTAGAAAGGGAATTCCTCAACCGCTTCTACAGCACTCGCTGCACCGTTAGCATGCTAGAGCTAACAAGTACAAAACAATGGAAGGACGAACCTGTTGTCGACTACATCAACAGATGGCGTTCATTAAGTCTGGATTGCAAAGATCGGCTTTCCGAAACCTCCGCCATTGAGATGTGTGTTCAAAGGATGCACTGGGGGTTACATTACATCCTTCAAGGCATAAAGCCGAGAACATTTGAGGAGCTGGCGACTCGTTCCCATGACATGGAACTGAGCATCGCCAATCACGGGAAGAAAGAGCTGATCACCGAATGTAAGAAGGATAAGGTGTTCGCCCCAAACACAGACAAGACTGGGAAGAGGCCTGCCAAGGAAACTTTTGCGGTCAACATTACTCCCATCAAGACTTCGTTTACTCCCATCAAGACCTCATCTGCGCCCAGCAAAGCCTCATCCGCCCCTATCAAGATTTCTTCCAAGAGCAAAGGAAATGAGATAAAAAGAAGCGAGCCCCATCGCACCCAAGATAGGTATAGGAACACCTTGAGGGAACTAGAGCAGAAGACATACCCATTTCCGGACTCCGGCGTGGCCACAATGCTAGACGACTTACTGGAAAAGAAAGTGATCGAGCTGCCTGAATGCAAACGCCCCGAGGAGATGAAGCGCGTTGACGACCCCAAGTACTGCAAGTATCATCGCATCGTAAGTCATCCCGTTGGCAAGTGCTTCATCATCAAGGAACTTATAATGAAGTTAGCACAACAAGGGCGAATTGAACTCGACCTAGAAGACACAGCCGCGACACACACTACGACGATCGTGTTTGGATCTCTCGATCCGGTGCCTCTTCAGGTGACACATGACCATCCCCTTCAAAGCTCAAATCACACAGCCCCGTCCGCACAACCATCGCTGGGTGCAGACGACATAAATGCGCTTACCGATAATGAAGAAGGATGGACATTGGTGACCTACAAAAAAACAAGGAAGCCGAAGTCACCAGCCACAAGGTCAAAAGTGAAGGAAGGGAAAAGGCATCGCCGCCGCAATAATACGAAACCCGAAGGAAGAGCGATTGCCGTTAAGCCAACACACGCCGGGGAGCCTATCGAGCAAGGGCCACGCATTCCTATCTCCTTGCATGAGTACTTCCCGAGTGACTTCTTCCAACAGTGCACTATCGCAGCATGTCACATAGTCGAAATAGAAGTGGAAGAATCCTCAAGAGGCAAGGCTATCGCCACTGAGGAAGACGGTACCCTCACACCCAAGGAAAGCTTGCTGGCACACTCTAACGTCGCGGAGGCACTACAATCACCCAAAGGGATAGAGAAAGAACTAGCAGCGACCTTGGCGAGTCCCAATGACCACAAGGTGCAAGAAAGCAAGGACGAAGGCTTAGAGTTTCGGCCACATGAATATGCCATGTGTTGTGCTGCCCGTGACGCAATCCACTTCACCGACGAAGACTTGCTACTAGGATCCAAGCCTCACAACCGTCCTCTCTTCATATCAGGGTACATGAGGGCGCACAAAGTCAACCGCATGCTGGTGGACGGTGGATCGGCCATAAACATCATGCCAAAATCAACAATGACCACGATCGGCATCAAGGTGAATGAGTTGTCCCTAAGCCGTTTGCTAATCCAGGGTTTTAACCAAGGGGGACAAAGGGCGATAGGCATGATCCGAGTAGAGATGACCATTGGAGAACTCAGCTCAAGCACAATATTCCATGTGATTGAGGCAAGAACTTCATATAGCCTGCTCTTAGGAAGACCTTGGATCCATGAGAATGGAATAGTACCATCCACCCTCCACCAATGTGTAAAATTCTACCAAGAAGGAATGAAGGTGATCCAAGGCGATACCAAGCCATTCTCCGAAGCTGAATCACACTTTGCAGACGCCAAGTTCTACATGGAGGAAGACACGGTACCCGAAGCTCTTCCAAAAGAAATCAAGTCTACGGGCAAAGCAACACCCAAAAGGCAGGAATGGCAAGCCATGACCAAAAAGCAAGAAAAAGAGGTCGTACCATCTTCAAGCAAAAACAGTGATGAGTTTGTCGAACCTGCAATAACCAAAGGGAGCAGGACGCCCTCAAAAGGACCGAACACACCTGTCTTCCGATACATCCCGATATCAAAAAGAAAGAATGGTCAATCCCTATTTGAAACGGGGACAAGCAAAACTAACGTGCAACAGCGCGAGAGTGATGTAGGATTGCTTAAGACAAATGCATTTTTGCCTCTGACACAGCTAGGCGAGACAAAGATCGCAAAACCACCACAAAGCTTCACAAAAGCTCTGCCAAAAGGAGTGGAACCAAGCTTCCTCCCAACCAAAAGGACCGAAGAAGGTTTTGATCCAAACGCCTACAAACTCATGTCCAAGGCTGGGTACGCCTTCGTTCCCTCTTCAAAACCTGGAAATGAGGGTTCAGACACTATCAGCAACAAAGAACGTGGCCTTACCAAGACTCAAAAGAGGTTAAAAGAGCATGGTTACGGGGTTGACAACGGCAAAACAGGAATCGGCTTCACACCAAATTCACCTGTGAGGATTTCGAGCAAAGCAAAAAGTGCTAGCACTCAGCACATCAGCGTAAGCGTAGTACCAGGTCAAGAAGAGCTTGATTCTGCCCCTCGAATATCAGTTTTTAATAAGATGAGTCATCCGAGACCAAGAATATCTGCACCTCATTGCATTGGTGGTCAAAGTCGAACCTCTGTCTTCAAGAGGCTTAAAGCACCAACATCCCAAGGCTCTATTTTCGAAAGGTTGTCAAAACCTAAGAAACAAAGCGACACGGCTAGCTCGCCCTTGCGACAGTCGGTGTTGGAAAGACTTGAAAGCAACAAGAAGCCTTCTAGAAAGAAGGAGACGACGCGAAAAGAAGGAGAGCTCAACAGGCTAGCAGAAAAAGGCGATATTCGAAGCTCAATTCCCTCAAGGATGAAGCGCCAAGCAATCTTGGAGATTGACACAAATGGACTACTGAAAATAAGGAGGCGCACCATCGTCCATACTGGACAATCCTCATGCCAACAAGCCCAAGATGACGGCACTGAAGAGAAAGCTCAAAACGTCTTCCACATCACAGTCCAAGAAGGCAAAGAAGACGAAATCCTCGAAGGAGATATCACTGATGCGCCACCACAACTCGAAGATGGGGGGCAAGCCACGGTTGATGATCTCAAGGAACTCAACTTAAGCACAAGCGAGGAACCAAAGCCTGTCTTCGTAAGCGCTCTGTTAAGTATAGACGAGGTAGATGAGTATTACCAGCTGCTAGTAGAGTATAAAGACGTCTTCGCTTGGACGTACAAAGAAATGCCCGGCCTTGACCCTACCATCGCTGTGCATCACCTTTCAGTCAAGCCTGGAACGCGACCGATAAAACAAACCCCAAGACGTTATCGATCCGAGCTCATCCCACAAATTGAGATTGAGATTGACAAGCTAATCGAAGCAGGCTTCATTCGAGAGGTGCAATACCCTAAGTGGATCTCCAACATCGTCATTGTCCTCAAGAAATCTGGACAATTACGTGTTTGTGTAGACTTCCGAGACCTCAATGATGTTTGCCCGAATGACGACTTCCCCTTGCCGATCATTGAAATCATGGTGGACGCAACCACTAGCCACGAAGCACTATCATTCATGGACGGCTCTTCGGGATACAATCAAATTCGCATGGCTCTCGAAGATGAAGAACTAATAGCCTTCCGCACTCCAAAAGGTATCTACTGCTACAAGGTGATGTCGTTCGGTCTGAAGAACGCTGGAGCTACATATCAGCGTGCAATGCAGAAAATCTTCAATGACATGCTACACAAAAACGTAGAATGTTACGTAGACGATGTGGTGGTCAAGACAAAGAAAAGGTCAGATCACTTGAAAGATTTGCGAGCAGTATTTGAAAGGCTGCGAAAATACAACCTCAGAATGAACCCGTTAAAATGTGCATTCGGCGTCACATCTGGAAAGTTCCTTGGCTTCATTGTCAAACATGATAAGAGCATATTTATGCACCTTAGTTAGCTAGTTCTTATGCATTTATGTTATGTTTCTTACTTAATTTAGTGTTTAAAGTCATTTTTCGTGTGTTTGTAGGTTTATATGTCAAAGTATGCAAAAAGAAGCAATTTGGAGCATTCTAGAGCAATTTTGGGCCAAGATTGGATAGTGCAAACATGGAGGCTTGAGGATGGACGAATTTGGTGCAAAGAAGCCCAAGAATTTGATGCAAAGAAGCCCAAAAATCTATTGCAATGGGCCTAAAAAAATGATGTAATGATTAGCTCACCATGACATGTGAAGTGGATGACTCAAAACCTACCACCACCAATAAATCCCACTTATTGCCATGACTTTCCTTTTAATTCCCACCAAAAAATTGAATTAAACAAGTCCATCCTCTCCCTATAAATACCCATGGTAGCAACCTCATTCAAATCATCCAAGAATAAACCATTCTACAAGCCTTTCCTTGCCTCTCCCTACATATCTAAACTTCCCCCATCCATTCCTCCATAAAACCAACTCTTCAACATCATTCAAAGCCTTGTGCCGCAACAAAGAGAAGAAGAGGAAAGTCCTTGGAGGCGCTTGGATCGTTGGAAAGTTTAGGTGTTTTCTTTCTTTTGCTTTTGTTTTTCAATGTTTAATTTAAATTGTTGTTCAATTATGTTAAACATGTGGAACTAATTTCTTTTTAGTTAGAGGTGAATTTGAAACCATGGGAATCAAATTATATGCATATGTTCATGTGTGGATAAGGAACCCTCTAACTAGTTTCTCATCATTCTATTTCATAAAATATTATTTTCTTTGAAGTTGATTTATAAGTTTCTGTTTTAAATTAAATTTCGTCAAAAATCAATCCCCCATTTATTTGGAAGTGTTAGATTTATTAGAAATCATTTTAGTTTGTGTTTTCTTAAGTCTTGAGTTGTTTGAGTCTTTTGATTTGTTTTAGTTTATTTGTTAGTTTTATTTTGAGTTATTTTAGTTAAGTGTTTTGATTTTAGTTTAGTGTTTTAAACTTTGTTTTTACGTTTTTAATTTAATTTAACATTGGTTAGCATCCCTAGTTAATCCCCGGTTAGAACGATCCCTACTTACATCATTACTACAATTGTCACAAATAGGGTTTAATTTGTGTGTCAAGAAATTCTCACACCAAATTTTGGCGCCGTTGCCGGGGATTAGCAAATTTGCTAATCCCTTGTTTATGTTTTTGTTTATGTTTTATGTTTTTGTTTGTGTTTATTTATTTATTTTTTTTTTCTTTTTATTATTTTTGTGTTTTACTTTTGATATTTGATTTAGTTCTCTTTCTTTGATTTTAGGTACTAGAGAAGTAAGTCATGGATTTTGCTAGCATTCACGCTCAATTGGCAAATCTTACTTCTCAATTGTCTCAGAATGCCGGAAGGTCTACAATGCAAAGTGTCCCTACATATGGTGGGCAAGATCATTCCAATTCTATGTGGTGGGAAGCTCAACAAGTTCAACATGAAGCATATTGGCAGCCAAATGAGGAGTTCTATCAATGGTCATATGCACCATCACAGCCTCCACCACAATCTTCCCAAACAAATTCAGGTACGTCAATGGATAATGACCAAATTGTTCAATTACTCACCTCTTTGACACAGGGAGCAGAAAATCAAACCAAGAGGATGCAAAATCAAGCCAAAAAGATAGATGGATTAGAAGAGCAAGTTGGGCAGATTGTGGAGTTCATGGCACAAATTCAAGAACGAAGTGAATTCTCCAACGCAAACATTGTAAATTCAATAGAAGATTTTGAAATTACTGAAGCCATCACTTTGGGAAGTGCTATGGAGGTTGGAGATGACTTAAAAACATCCAAACACAGCCAGAAGATGGATGTACTGCTGATGCAAGAAGAAGAAGAGGAAGTGAAACCCATGGCAAGAGAAGAACAACCCTTGCCGCAGGCCCTTAAAGCTTCCATGCCATGCAATTCAGGACAAGTCATAACCATCATAATAAATCTGGCCAAGTCCAACATTCCTGAAACTTTCAAAGAAGTGATGTTTGTCATTAAGTTCATGTCAGAGCACATAGGTAAGCCACCTCCCCAAATTTCAATATTGGTTTATACTAATATGTTGTTAATGATTCAGGCACCCAATCTTGAATTTAAACCATTGCCGGATCATTTCAAGTATCATCTCCCATTCAAGGATCAATTCCATGCTATGGGACCTAGGGGAGCTTAAAAGAGAAGCATCGTCCGGCTGCAAGACGTTAAAGAAAGCGCTTCTTGGGAGGCAACCCATGTGTTGAAACACGAGAGGAAGGAACTTTCACTCCAAACCCAGATTTGCGTCCCTAACCTGTCTCTTTATTGCTATTACTTTGCCATTTGTGTTATGTTTGCGAGTTGTGTTAGTTGATTGTTTTTGTGTTTATATATGTTTGAAACATTGAGGACAATGTTTGGTTTAAGTGTGGGGGGGTAAACAAGCTGTTTTTGCATGAAATTTGTGGATTTTTATCACCTATCACTTCACATGTTGTTTCTTACTGTTTTAAAGTGTTTTTAGTGTGTTTTGATGTGTTTTAGTGTCATATAACAGAAAACCCAAGAAAAATTTGAAAAATTTTTGAAAAATACCAACAAAAAAAAAAAAAGAGTCGTTTTTGAGTCATTTTTGTGTTTTATGGTACCTTCCAACAAAATGATGGGGATTTGGTTTTTAATTGCATAACTGTTGAAGTAAGTTACAAACATGGATGAAAGTTTGATATGCTCTTTGGTTTATGCTTAGTTGTAATTATAGTTCATGAATTCACATGTAATCAAAAGAAAAATTAGTTTTTGTAACATGCTTGAAGGAAGAAACTCAAACTAATGCTACAACCCTGAGAGACTTGAGCTTTTAACGTTCTTTGGAGAGTTAATAATTTGTGCATTTGTTGTCTTCTAAAGTCGTTGCATGATCTCATTATTCTTTGCTTGGTTACTACTTAGAAGGCGTTTCATCATTTAGTTCCAAATACTAGAACTCATGCCCGTTTCATTCAAAGCATAAAATTGATTTGCATAACACATAACAAGATGAAGTTGTTAGTAAACCAAGAACCAAATAGCCGTACCCCATGTTCATTTGTTTTGTAGGTTTAAGCCCCGTTGAGCCTTGTTTAAACTATTTTCTTTGTTAAACCACATCATCCTCACCTAGCCTAGATTAGGACTATCCATACCCTCGTTCTTAAAGTATAGTAAGCATAATTCAAATTGAATTCCTTTTGATTAATGTGGGCAGAAAATAAGTGTGGGGGAAGTATTTATCATGTGAGTTTGAAAAAAAAAAAAAAAAAAAGGGTCAAGAAAGAACTCACAAGTGTTGGTTGTTGAAGAAAAGGGTCCAATAAGTTAAATTAGACCCTAAGTATTGTGTATTTCATTCCCTTGTATCTAAGTGATTTTCTGCACGCAAAAGTGAATTCTAAAAGTGTCAAGTTCATTACTTGTTTGCTATCGCTTTAAGAACTTTTGTTTATCCTTAACCTTTCTTTGTTAGCCATTACCCCAAGCCCCGTTACAACCCTTAACTTCTATCTTAAGTGTTATGTGTTTCAATTTGTGGAGTTTGAATTTGGTATGAGCATATGGTGTCATTGGTTCTCGCATCTAAGTAGTAGCATTCCATTCATGAGATCATATCTAAACATGCTTATTAACTCCGGAAATTGCATTCTTTGAGATACATATATGTGAGCATTCGTTTTTATATCCACATCAATTCGCTCACATATAACTAGTATAGGGTGTGTAGTTAGAAAATCTGTGTGAAAATAAGAGTGTATCCAGTAAGGAAATGAGTGGATTCTCTAAGGCATGTTACTACATCCATAATGTTATATTAAACGATTAAATGTGAGCTAGTGAATGGTAACTATGATTAAGTATATGCTCAAGAGTATGGATGACTAAAATCTGTGGGAATAATGATCTTTGGCATGTTATGTAACGTTGGAAATCCCTGTAGCAAATGTTGGAAATCCCTGTAGCAAATGTTGGAAAGTTAGGTTATGTTTTGTTTAATTTTGCTCGAGGACTAGCAAAAGCTAAGTGTGGGGGAATTTGATAAGAGCATATTTATGCACCTTAGTTAGCTAGTTCTTATGCATTTATGTTATGTTTCTTACTTAATTTAGTGTTTAAAGTCATTTTTCGTGTGTTTGTAGGTTTATATGTCAAAGTATGCAAAAAGAAGCAATTTGGAGCATTCTAGAGCAATTTTGGGCCAAGATTGGATAGTGCAAACATGGAGGCTTGAGGATGGACGAATTTGGTGCAAAGAAGCCCAAGAATTTGATGCAAAGAAGCCCAAAAATCTATTGCAATGGGCCTAAAAAAATGATGTAATGATTAGCTCACCATGACATGTGAAGTGGATGACTCAAAACCTACCACCACCAATAAATCCCACTTATTGCCATGACTTTCCTTTTAATTCCCACCAAAAAATTGAATTAAACAAGTCCATCCTCTCCCTATAAATACCCATGGTAGCAACCTCATTCAAATCATCCAAGAATAAACCATTCTACAAGCCTTTCCTTGCCTCTCCCTACATATCTAAACTTCCCCCATCCATTCCTCCATAAAACCAACTCTTCAACATCATTCAAAGCCTTGTGCCGCAACAAAGAGAAGAAGAGGAAAGTCCTTGGAGGCGCTTGGATCGTTGGAAAGTTTAGGTGTTTTCTTTCTTTTGCTTTTGTTTTTCAATGTTTAATTTAAATTGTTGTTCAATTATGTTAAACATGTGGAACTAATTTCTTTTTAGTTAGAGGTGAATTTGAAACCATGGGAATCAAATTATATGCATATGTTCATGTGTGGATAAGGAACCCTCTAACTAGTTTCTCATCATTCTATTTCATAAAATATTATTTTCTTTGAAGTTGATTTATAAGTTTCTGTTTTAAATTAAATTTCGTCAAAAATCAATCCCCCATTTATTTGGAAGTGTTAGATTTATTAGAAATCATTTTAGTTTGTGTTTTCTTAAGTCTTGAGTTGTTTGAGTCTTTTGATTTGTTTTAGTTTATTTGTTAGTTTTATTTTGAGTTATTTTAGTTAAGTGTTTTGATTTTAGTTTAGTGTTTTAAACTTTGTTTTTACGTTTTTAATTTAATTTAACATTGGTTAGCATCCCTAGTTAATCCCCGGTTAGAACGATCCCTACTTACATCATTACTACAATTGTCACAAATAGGGTTTAATTTGTGTGTCAAGAAATTCTCACACCAAAACACCGCGGCATTGAAGTGGATCAATCA
Organism: Crataegus laevigata; assembly: GCA_963580275.1. Classification (NCBI taxonomy): domain Eukaryota; kingdom Viridiplantae; phylum Streptophyta; class Magnoliopsida; order Rosales; family Rosaceae; genus Crataegus; species Crataegus laevigata. Next base: position 10,400,346 of record OY756941.1, read on the forward strand.
AAAATCAAGGCCATCCAAAGCATGCCCGAACCAAGAAACCTACACGAGCTGAAAAGTCTACAAGGACGGCTAGCCTTCATTAGGCGTTTCATCTCTAACCTCGCAGGGCGCTGTTAACCATTCAGTCGACTCATGAAGAAGGATGTTCCATTCGTGTGGGATGAAGCATGCCGCAATGCTTTTGAAAGCATAAAAAAATATTTGTCAAGTCCACCTGTCCTGAGGGCACCCACGCCTGGAAAGCCGCTCATACTATACATCGCCGCCCAGGAAAATTCAGTTGGAGCACTCCTAGCACAAGAAAATGAATCCCAAAAAGAAGGAGCGCTTTACTACCTCAGTCGAACTCTCACCGGCGCTGAGTTAAACTATTCCCCAATAGAAAAGATGTGCCTCGCATTAGTGTTCGCCATCCACAAGCTTAGGCATTACATGCAGGCTTACACCATCCACCTGGTCGCTAAAGCTGACCCAGTCAAATACGTCATGTCCAAACCAGTCTTGACAGGGCGACTAGCTAAATGGGCGTTGCTTCTTAATCAGTATGAAATCATCTATGTCCCTGCTAAAGCCGTCAAGGGACAAGCTCTGGCAGACTTCCTTGCTGATCACCCAATCCCAGCTGATTGGGAAATCTCAAATGACTTGCCTGACGAGGAGGTGTTCTACATCGACATCTACCCGACATGGACGATATTCTTCGATGGATCTGCACGAACAGACGGAGCAGGGGCAGGAGTAGTATTCATGTCACCACAAAGGCAAATACTACCTTATTCCTTCCAGCTAAGTGAATTGTGCTCCAACAACGTCGATGAGTACCAAGCACTGATCATTGGTCTTCAAGTGGCGATCAACATGGAAATCACAGCCCTCGAGGTATACGGCGACTCTAAGCTCGTGATCAATCAACTCTTGACCGAATATGAAGTAAAGAATGATGATCTCATCCCATACTTTCGGCTGGCAACTCAACTGCTACAAAAGTTTAAGGCCGTAACACTAGAGCACGTGCCAAGGAAAGAGAATCAAATAGCGGACGCTCTAGCCAACTTAGCCTCAAGTATGACGCTAAGAGAAGATGAAGCGGCAGACGTGCCGATTTGCCAAAGATGGGTAACCCCACTCGTCATTGAGACGTTACCAGATGATACAAATGTTATCTCAGTCCTTCCAATCAACGCTGAAGAATGGAGACAGTCGCTGATTGACTACTTGGAGCATGGAAAGCTTCCAAATGATCCTAGACACCGTTCCAAAATACGTCGGCGAGCACATCGTTTTCTCTACTACAAAGGAACACTCTATCGACGCTCTTTTGAATGAGTACTTCTGAGATGCTTAAGTGAAGGGGAGGCCAATCAAGCCATGGAAGAAGCACACTCAGGCGTGTGTGGGGCACATCAGTCTGGGCTAAAGCTACATTTTCGGCTCAAAAGAATGGGTTACTACTGGCCAAGCATGGTAAAGGATTGTCTGGAACATGCCAAAAGGTGCCAAGCCTGCCAGTTCCATGCCAACTTCATACATCAACCACCTGAACCATTGCACCCCACAGTTGCTTCATGGTCTTTTGATGCGTGGAGGTTGGACGTAGTAGGACCAATCGCACCAAAGTCATCTGCGGGAGAAGCTTACATCCTAGCTGCCACAGATTACTTCTCCAAGTGGGCTGAAGCCATACCCCTAAGGGAAGTCAAGAAGGAAACTGTCGTTCGTTTCATCAAGGAACATATCATCCACCGATATGGTGTGCCTCGCTACATCATCACCGATAATGGAAAACAGTTCTCTAATCGACTCATGGACGAGCTCTGCGAGAAATACAAGTTTAAACAGCACAAGTCTTCCATGTATCATGCTCCGACCAACGGTCTTGCAGAAGCATTCAATAAGACATTGTGCAACCTCCTGAAAAAAGTGATTGGTCGAACAAAGAGAGACTGGCACGAAAGGATAAGCGAAGCACTTTGGGCATATAGGACGACACACAAGACTCCTACCCAAGCAACGCCTTATTCTCTCGTATATGGTGTGGAAGTTGTTCTACCACTCGAAAGTCAAATCCCTTCACTAAGAATGGCTATACAAGAATGCTTGACTGACGAAGAGAATGCAAAGTTGCGCCTCCAAGAGCTAAAAGCGCTTAATGAGAGAAGGCTCGAAGCTCAGCAACACTTGGAGTGTTATCAAGCACGACTGTCCAAGGCTTTCAACCTGAAAGTCCGCCCTCGTTCTTTTCAAGTAGGAGATCTTGTCCTTGCATTGCGTAGGCCTATCATCACAACCCACAAAACAAAAAGCAAGTTCACATCAAAGTGGGATGGACCTTACGTAATACAAGAAGTTTACACCAACGGCGCCTACTTATTCATGGCGGAGGACGGCTTGAGGATCGGCCCCATCAATGACAGGTTCTTAAAACGCTACTACCCTTAAATCAAATGCTCTATGCTCCTGGCTCGCAAGAGCATAAACTGTGTACGGCAAAATCATCACCAAAATCATCATCATAAAAAAATAATAATAATAAAAAAAATCCATCATTCATTTGAACTACGTAATGACTTGATCCCTCCTTAACCGAGGGTACGTAGGCAACTTGAAGCCTCAAAACTTCAAGTACAGTCGCATCATCAATAAAAAAAAACGCAAACACTTTGAAGAATAAAGAGTAAATTCAAGAACGACAATACTTCGATTCTTTAAAGGAAAAAGTCAGCTTTAAAGCCTTGTTACAAAAAAAGAAGGAAAAAGGAAACATTACTCGAAAACTATGTCCCTAAAACAACGGAGGCGATCCTCAAGTAAGCCTTCCAAAGTCTTCAAAGTCTCGAACTCAGTAGGAGACAGGATAGGTGATTCCATAGCCGCGCCCTTCTCCTGCTCTAAGCGAGAAATCTCTTCTTGGTGCTGAGAAAGTGTGGTTTTCTGTTCCGCAAGCGTTCTTTCAAGATGAGAGGATTCGATCTGCAACTGCTCTCGCTCTCGAGCCAATGCATCGAGACGCGCTCGGACGGAAGCTAAAGAAGTTTCTGTGGTTTGATAATCTCCCGAAGCGGCTTGCTAAGAAGAACGAACTCGGGCTAGCGAGGAGTCTATGGTTGCAAGTTGTTGAGCTCTAACATCCGGACTTAATTTCTCTAAAGAAATAGCGCGCAAAGAAGAATACTCAGTCGAAGCAGCCATAACCTCGGTGATCTTGATCCTCAAGGACGAAGAATCAACGTTAAGGCTGTCGATCGCAGAAACGAGCTTCAGCAAATCCTCTCTAAGCAATGCAAGGTCTTCCAGCGGGCACTTTGAAATCCTGCTCTCGATGTGGCTTTTGATGTCCATGGCCGCACGAAGGCTGATCCGACGGATGAGTTGCTCGGTACCGCTAAGATTCGGCCCTCTCAAAGAGATCTCAGAACTAGCCGGAAAAAGTGTTGAGCGCACAACGAGCCCCTGCACACCTTCATCTATGCACGGCAAACCTGGGAAGTTCGGAGGAATTTGAACAAGCTCTGCACCAGGCGGATCCCCAATTTCAGCGTCCGTAGGTAGATCGCCTCCAAATAGGGCAGAAGTCCCAACCTAAAAAAAAAAAAGGGAACAAAGAAAGGTGTTAGAGACGAAAGCTAAAATAATGAAAGAATGAGAGGTCATGGAAGGGAGAGAAATACATACATCTTCCTCAAATGACGTGCGGCCATCGGATTGAGGGAGCCTGAGCACTTCCCTATTCTTATGACGAAAATTGACGTCGCTATCAACCTGAGTGACTTCGAATAATCGCTTGTTTAAAGCTTGTTGGTGCTGCCGCAAAACAAGTCTATCTTCGCGCGAATCAACTTCGTCACCCGCCTCTTCAGAAACATCACGGGAGGAAGGCAAGCACAAGCGTTGACAGACTGGGACCACAGGTCTATCCTGCAATGGGGTAGCACTCGCACAGTCAAAAGGTACCAGCTGCGTAGGAACTGCAAAACAACCCTCTTTCGACGCTTCACAACGAGAATGAGAAAAATGGGTATCACTTGCCATCCCCAAATCCTCGTAATGTACCCTCGACCACCAACTCACGTAAGCACGGGTCACTGGATTGTTCTTGAACTCGTCTTTGGCCGGCAGGGTGATAGAAGCATTTGTGCATGCATGGGTACAAGACTCCCAATGAATATACACGGCTTGCAAGGATCTGGATTGGTCTCTCTCCTTCAGCTTACCTGGCATGTTTTGGACAAAACCAAATTGCCTGCTAAAACGGTAGGGATTATATGGCTGAATGATGCATCTGCCTTCTTGCCGCAGAGAAACATACCCCGAACGAAGACTTATGAAATAAGAAAGGTCTGAGGAGCGAAGATGCGAATCATCCATGAGGCCTTGCCGCGCCAAGCTAACTCTTGCCAAGCGGTCCATCCTCAAGCCTTCACAACTACTAAACAGTGCTTGCACCTGCGAATCATCGAGACTCTTCGCAGAAAGCACGCCAGAATACTTCGTCATTAGAGGCCCCAACTTGACGGAGGTCAGTGAAGAAGGCCCCGACTTGTCTGAAGTGGATGAAGAAAAATGAATGCCAAAATACTCCCCCAACCAGCCATACACGTAATGGTAAGGGAGTACCGCATCACGGTCTTCAGTGCTCGCCGAGTTCGAAACAAAACTTAAGCCGTTGTATATACTAGCTAAAACCGGAATAGCGAGGCTAAAAGACTCACCCACGGCCATCTTGCTAGCAACTTTGAAGACTCCGGGACGGATGAAGTTGACGTCGTCTTTTGGGAAAACGAACTTGCAAAGCCAATAAGCTAAGAAAGCGGCTAAGTAAGACTCTTCCAAGTGCTCTGGCGCCACGCCGAGATCCTCAAACACTTTCGACTCGGCAGAGGTACGGCGCCCAGCTAGACCAATAACACCCGATGGATACGAGTCTCCTTTAGGCCTAGTTGTCTTGTTGCGGCCATTTTTCCTCGAAGGCCTCTTGTACTTCATGGCACCTTGGTACCAAAATCAGATCCATGAAGAAATCTTCACGCCTGACTTGCCCGGAGCCTCTTGAAAGAGCTTATGATATGCCCAAAACAAATAACGACAACTCGCAGGCAATCCGTGACTGTTGCGGCAGGAAAACTCTTCCACACTAGGAACAACTTCATCATAAAATTTTCCCTGGATCGGCAAGCCTCCCATCTTATGAAGATCCCTAAGAGGGAGCGACATCTCCCCCCGAGCTGTGTGAAGTGTGTTGGTCGCTGAACACCAATGCTCGAAGAGTGCACGAATGACGGGAGGATGACGATCATAACTGAACAAAGATGCGTATACGGCGTGATAAATGCCCGTCTTGGTAAGCACATCTTTGGAGCGGCTCAGGACATCTTCAAGCCATTCCCAATAAAACTCGACGAAAGAGGCTCCTCCAGTAGTTGACAAAGTGCCACTCCAAGCCACAGCTCCATTACGGATGCGATCGCCAAGAAGCTCGAACAAAGCCGGATGGTTATCATGAACATGGTGCGAAGAGTTCAAAATAAGAATCTTTGACGAACAAGCCTTCTTCTTCGCATTTGGGCGAATAGAGTCTACCACCTCCCAAGACACTTCAAAAGACCATGACTTAATATGCATGGAGTTGTCTTTTGCGGGAAGAACAAGCGCCTTGGGGCCAGTCAGCAGTGCATAAAGCTTCAGCGTCGTTCCGCTATCTTGTGAATCGCCTTCCTTTGCAAGAATGGTGATGGTGTTGCCTTTAAAGCACTTCAAAAATACCATGACCGCAACGAGGAGTCAGCCACAAAACTTCAGTAGGGTAGCTACAAGACAGTCCGTCAAGGCACGCTACGATTGAAAAGAAATCAAGGCAACACGCAATCACACTACGCAGCCCCGCAATAACTTCGCAAGCAATCTCTTGCACTGCACGGCAATGCCATCGCCAAGAGAAAATTGTGACCAAAAGGCATTACACAACGAAGCCCTACTGCAGTCTTTTGCACAGCTCCACACGGCAGCGCACCACCGAGGGGAAAAAAATCGTGATCAAAAGACACTACACAACGAAGCCCCGTTGCAGTCTTTGGCACAAGCACACCCACGCCCTACTACCACAGCTCTGAAAGCTTCGTGAAAAATCCTGGCATCACAACAGAGAAATCCATCAATAAAGGGCACACACACATTGTGCATAAAATATATACATACGTATATATATGTATATATATATTTATAAGTAATAAATAAAAATATATATATGTTGTAGGCATAATTTACTGAACAATTATGGAGGCCTAGAGAGAGGGAGGTGCGGCACATAGAGAGAAGATGAGAGAGATGTGTAATTGTGAGGTGTGTTTTATTCACCCCATTGTGCCTCTATTTATAGTAGTAGAAAGGGCAAACCCTTTCCCATAAGGATTACAATACTTAATAAGTAATCTACTCCTAATAGGAATATAAGATACATTCCTAATCTTCTAGGATTTACACAATCACATTCCTATACTAAATAGGACTGCAACACTCCCCCTTGAGTGTGTAAATACTCAAGTAAATGGCGCATCAAGTCTTCAGTGATGAAGCAGGTACAGTTGATGAAGTCGTCGGCACAATAAGCGAATGCGAGTCTCAAATCAATGGAAGAATGCATAAAAAGTAAAACTCACAAAACCTCGCTATGGTAAAACCCAAGGTGGGGAAAACCCATAGTCTAAGGAGAAAAGTGAGAAGTTGCATTAAGTCAAAACTATACGTCTTTTGGACGCAAGTAGAAGAGTTCTCAAGGGTATGATCAGCCCAGGATGGGTGCCTCGTTAAAACCTAGTTAGGTAGCAAAAACCCAGTGGGAAAAATTCTCCTAATCGTAGGGAAAAATAGTACATTAAAATCAAGTGAGTATACTTCTGGATACTCCCCCTGAGTTTGACATAACTTCCAAATGAGAACTACAAACATTGCATATAATAGTTAGGCATACCAATTCCTCAGACAAGCTTCTGGAAGGTTAACCTCGGCAGTGACGTTGTGTAGAAGTCGGCAAGGTTGTCTGGGATCGGCTTGCATGACTTCAATCTCCTGATGCTTTGCTGATGTAGATGTAGTCGCAATATGTCTTGGCGTTGACTTTGTTGATGTATCATGGCTTGGTCGGGTGGATACATGCGGCATAGTCTTCATGGATCGTTGTCGGGACTCAACGATGGATGAAAACACAGCAAGTACTACGAACATGCTCAACAAGAACTCCTAACCATGTCTCATTTGTGGCGTAGTGAAGTGAGGTGAGTCTTGGAACGATTCGAAGATTTCGCAACTAAGGTCATATCATGGACCTCCAAGATATTGCGATGTCCCTAACGGTACAGACATAACCATTTGGGGATTTTGCCTTGTGCGGGTTTGATAAGTAACCCGCGTCAGCATAACAACAAGGCAAACATCATTTCGAGGATCAGGGGGGTCAGATCCACTAAGATGCGTTGGGATTTGCCCTCATAATACCTTCAGGGTACGTCTTTAATACCAATTCAGTGGTTGCGTGTAGGCGCGGTGCTGCATCTTTACCAAGATCAACAGCGAAGGAGATGTCCTGTCTAAATACAATGAGCTAAGTACAATGAAGCGCAAAGTTGAACTTAGATATGGAATTTCGGATTCCATAACCTCTTCAAGGGTCTCATTTGCATATAACGTATAGACGATCAAAGGTATACTCAAAGGTAACACATTTGAAGTGTAGTTTGACTAGTAGACCAAGGTACCGTCAGAACAACGCTTTGAACTTCAGGTCAATGCATAAACGAGTTTTCCTAAGATCCTTCATCTCAAATTCCATCTTCGGGTGCGAGACAGTTTTCTCAAGCTCTTCCAGAGTCTTAGTGAGATTCGTGTTAACGACATAAACTGTAACTCTAGCAATTTGGAATAAAACTTCATAGTTTAACACGCAAGGGCATAATTCATATCCCTGACTGATCAAATAATCACTTCGACGGTATACCACATCCGTCAGATTTAAGTGAACGCCTCAAAACAAGTTAAGAGGGTGTTCCGTGGTTTTGGAACTTTTTGAACCAGTCCATGTAATTCTTCGGGAACTTACATGTAAATCTCCGTATCTATATCCCCATGGAGAAAACACTAACCATATTTTATAATGCTGCTATCAATCACAGGACGTTTGAGAGAAACCTTGCGCCGTAAGGCGTGCATCACGTCGCACTATTTCATTCATCTCATAACGCTTCCTTTCCCACTTGTAACACAATAGGGTTACCTTGGGCAGTGTAGGAACGACAGGTCCAATACACACTTTGGTAAGGAATTTGACCTAGATTGTAATCTCAGTTGTCCAATCAGTTCTACGTTGTCACTTAATCAACGGAACACGGTTCGATATCGTAGCTTTTCATTTATGTCGGTAGCTACCATATAAGTGAAAACATCATCAATGATAATCTCATTTCAATTCCATTTTTCTCATCCAAACTAGTATACTGGACCAAGAACTTCATGTCTCGGGAGTAATCCGGATTAATCTCATGAGATGGAAATGATTTGAGACAGCGATCGAGTTTAGATTCATAGTTGTGCCGTGTCTTCCTCTTCTAGGGAAGTGAATCCTACGAACCGAATGATCTGTCGTGCTCCAGGCCAAGACAGATTGATTGGCTATCCGCCGTTGTACCGGACCGTCCAACAGGGGCGTCCAAACCGTCCAACAGGGGCGGCACACCCTTCAGGGATGTTGACTCGACGTCCGTTAAGTACGTCTATCCTTGCAGGCATGTTTACAGCTGGTATATGATCTCGTCACTTTAGCTAGATCAGAGGAATGCGTCTGGAGCAACATTCTGAAATCTAGAATTCATCATACTTGCTTATCACACGTGTGCGGTATGGGGATCGAGATGAGACATAGTGGGCAACGTCCACGCAACTTCGCGCCGTTCTACAGGAACGTTGACGTTCTTATCTCCCCCTAACGGTGGGAAAATTGTCTCATTAAAGTGACAACCCGCAAATAAGCGGTAAAGAGATCGCATGCAAGGGCTCGAAGAGAGCTAGTGTGAAGAAGAATCATGATCGACAAAAGATACACATCCTTCTTTGAGGACCCATGGTGGTACGTTGCGGCGGCGCAACTGGGCACATGGAATGCTCACCCAAATGCGTAAATACGAAAATCGTCAGGTTCGTACCCAGTAACCAACTGTAACGTCATATAGGTTGGGTGGCAATGGGCCTCAAAGCGGACCAACATAACTGCATACAAGATTGCATAGCCCTAGGCAGAAAAACCGAAAACTTAGTACTTCTACCAAAATTCGGGTGATCATTTAAATTGCGCTTTATGATCACTAGGCAAGGCTATTTGGGGTGAACATGGGAATTCAATGTTCAATTAGAAACCCAAAACAACATGCAATACTTTATCGAAAACCGTCGATATAAACTCTCCGGCATTATCCAGTCTCCAGGACCTTAAGGGATAAGTAGGGTGGTGAACCCATAATCGGCCAAGAGGTTTAGCAGTAATGTGTGTGGACAAACATATGACCAGTTTGTCGATTCATCAATCAAAACCATAAGTCTTTATATGGTTCGCATTTTGATTGGATTAGTCCACATATATTCCCTTGAATCCACTATGGAAAATAGGTAATTTCGTATCTTTGCGAGGAATGATATAAAAAATCAATTTCCTTAATGAGCAGGCTTGGCAAAGTGTGCTTGTAGGCACAAGATCCTTACTTCGGGTAAGGAGATGCGTTGTAGCATCATTGTTCGACCTAAGTGTCTCAAATGGTCGTGCCAAAGCAAGTAAACTGCTCAATCACCCAGCTCTAGGCCGGCCACATATGGTATGGTCCCAGTTGGGAGACAACCCATTAGCCCCAAATCAAAGCTTCAGGCTCATTTTTGGAGGTGGTGCAAAGATATTTCACTCTATTTTCTTCAGTGGTTTCATTTATGATCATTGTCATCTCGAATATCCTGAAAAACTCAACGTCAGGGAGAATTTAAGGTCCCTTAAATGGTGATGCAGTACCATTCATACAACGAGGAGCGTACCAATGCTCTTAATCAGGTTGGATAGACCTGAAGTCGTTGTTAGAGATGTGATTTAGGCGTAAAGTTAGTGTGCGTAGTACGCATTCGTCCAAACAACTAACTTCCCCACATTCCTACCTAATCACGTGTTTAATTGAAGCGGTCACATGTACTAAGAAACATGATTCAATTAACTCATATTCGAGGACAATATCAATAAGATTATCCATAAGTAAAACATACACCAAACTTGAATCCAAGAACATGGAAAAATGTTCACAAAGTAAATGGTTTACTAAGGGGATTCGGTCAATAAGGTCATCCATGTCAAAATTATGCTCTTCCAACGGTGTTTGGTGGAGCAAAATTAATCTCACATATTGACTACGAGAATGGTACGCCTTAACAACATTGGTAGGGGCACGAACAGGTGCATAACCAATGATCTATTCCATCGAGACGAAAGTAGATTCTGCAGGGTTAAGGTTCCGGAATACTATCCCTTATTCTTGAAGTTTTAGGTCTTAAGTGCCAAGGATCACGCTTCGTGCATGATGCCACACCTTGGCAGGCCCTGATTCTATCATATAATTGTGGTAGTAATCAGATCCGAGAATTTGGTAAACTTCCGCTTTCTACACTTGTTGCTTCAGAAACAAGTTAGAAATAAGGAAGGACAAGAAAAGTATTCTCTAGTCAAAATTCAATTGGATTTATAAACTTCAGAATTGTACTCATTCATGGACGTAATCATGGTATGTTGCGGGCAATATCTTTCATGATTAAACAGTCCGTAGAAGCGAGCCAAAGAGCCATGGAATCCTCCGTCGGAGGTATTTCCATTTGTAATGCTTCGGGCATAAGTCTTCGAATGAAGATCATGGCGGAGGCTTATTCAGCTCTTCCATGCCATTGTTGGCTTCAATGGTTGCTCAACTTCTTGATAGTCAAGTGGAGATTCACGTCTTGTACCCCACATAAAGTGGTTTCTATTAGAAACGTCCAAATCAGGAAAATCAAACTTGTGACGGTTCGACAATCCACTGAATTTGGAGGGAACAAGATTGTGATTGGTGCTATGGGAAGGAATCATCCATAAGCATCAAAGTTAGAACATTCGAGTTTTAAGACATGGTGTCATGAAAAATGTCGGGTTTTCATGGGTGTATTGTTTTATGAAAAACTTCGGGTTTCAAAGGCACTAAATTCGAAACTACAGGTTCGATTTAGTTTATGAACGTTTAGTTCATAAAAGAGAGGTTCCTGCAAGAACACAGAATGCAATATACAACTAAGTGTAGTGGATTTTGAGGTTCTTCGGGAACTCAAGTGTGAGTGCTTCGGGACTACGAAAGTGAGTCAACGGTTCAAAGAAGAGAAATAAATTATTGAATCGTTAATGTCCAAAAGTGATCTTCAGGTCAATAATTTTGGATTCATTATCAGATTAATGGACTGCTGGTCACTTTTAATTAATTCAATAGATCGGGCCATACAGGGCGATTGTAGAAGCAAAATAATATTAACATACAGGTTAAATTATTTTATAATGCTAAAATAATAGCATGTGGATTTGAAAAATATGCCCTAAAATAATTTGGGCATGGGTTTGGGTGTCTTAAGTATAAGACAAGTCCAAAAGGTCCTCGAATAGGCTGTGGGTGCACGAGGGTCCAGCAACAAATGGGCTGTGGGTTTGTCGCGGGGAGCCCTGCAAAGGTTGGCTGCATGAGCAAGTAGCTTAGACCAAGCCCAGCAATGTGTGCTGGCTGATGCGTGCAAAGGGGAAGGGCTCAGCCGACTGGGCTGGTGGATGAAGGTTGCAGGCCTTGGCTGCGTGGAGCCCAAGCCGAGAGAGAGCAGCAGGCCACGGGTCAAATTGCAGACAGGTTTAGGGCTTCAGGCCCATTACATTGACCTCAGGCTGAAGCCTAATGGTGGCGTGCACAGTGATGGTGCGGTGGGTATGCCGCACCATGCCCAATTCCCCTTTTTTTTTCTTTCATATCCCTTAGGGTTGAAAAACCCAAATTGTTTCTAATTTATTTTGATTCTTTGACTCACAAATTCCACATAGCGATTTACAATTGTGTAATGCATGAAACAAATATATATATTGACAAATATATGAATATATACAATATATATATCGGAAGGTAAATATAAATGTAGGGGGTTCATGCATCATGGGGAATGTTTTCATGCTTCAAGGTCGTTTCAAATATCTTACTTTATTTTAAGCGTACCTGATTGGCAGAAAACAAATAAAAGCCTTTGAATTTGTAGAAGATCATTCTCAGAAAGCCAAAATTGCGTCTCCAATGCGGTGTATCATGTTCAACAAAGAAAAATTAAATTGAATCAATAGCAGGTAGATTAATTCAAAATAATAATAAATTAATCTCAAAAAGAATAATTAAAACGTAATACTCCCCTAATTGAAGAATAAACTCTCTTGTTAGCGTAGCGTCAAGAGTGTGCTGATAACGTATTGTAGGCATAATTTACTGAACAATTATGGAGGCCTAGAGAGAGAGGGAGGTGCGGCACATAGAGAGAAGATGAGAGAGATGTGTAATTGTGAGGTGTGTTTTATTCACCCCATTGTGCCTCTATTTATAGTAGTAGAAAGGGCAAACCCTTTTCCCATAAGGATTACAATACTTAATAAGTAATCTACTCCTAATAGGAATATAAGATACATTCTTAATCTACTAGGATTTACACAATCACATTCCTATACTAAATAGGACTGCAACAATATATAAAAAAAAAATTTTAAAAAATAAAATAAAAATACAAGACCGACAAGGTCACCTGCAAACATATATATATATATGTGAAACCAAATCAGGGCCGACAGCCCCCCTGCCAAAATATATATATATAATCACATCAGGGCCGACAGCCCCCTGCAAACATATATATATATATATGAAATCAAAGCCCCTGCGACAGTTCCTGCAACATATATAATCAAAGCCCCTGCGACAGTTCCTGCAACATATATATATATATGAAACCTAACAGTCACAGTACCCTTCAAATATATATGAAATCGAAGCCAGCCACCTGCAAAATATATGCATACCACTGCGTCTTCCACTGGAAGTTTATGGGTCAACTGCAAGTTCCTCACATGGATGACAAGAAAATCTAGCAGTGCTATTTCGAACTCTTAATTCCCAGCAAACAGTTGCAGGTAGGAAGCCAAATATGGGCTTGCATGTACTGTGTGTATGCATGTGTATGTGTATATAAGTCTCCAGACACCCACGTAAACAGAAACGCTTTCTCTGTCCCCCACACACCGCATGTGTGTATGTGTGTGTGTATGTACATATGCATACATAAGCCTCCAAAGAAGTAAGCAAAATATACACAAACATGAAGCAACAAAGCAGATGGACAAATATGAAGCTGCATGTGTAGGCATATGTACAAGAGTCTCCACGCACTGTGAATCTCCCTCTCCCACTGTGTGTGTGCATATGCATGTACATCTAGAAGACTCCAAAGAAGTAAATCAAACATGCACATAAATAAAGTTCCAAGTCATGCATGCACGCATATATATATATATATATATGTGTGCTTACATGAAGTCTCTACAGATGCAAGAGAAACAGAGAGAAAAGCCATTGTTTAAATCCAGCTTATCTTGAGAGTGATGAAGTCGCAGATGGAGGACCTAAAAATGATCTTGTAGGCGTGCATATATGTATACAAGTCTCCAGAAAAGCAAGTGAGCATGCATAAAATAAAAAATAAAAAAAAATGCAGCAGTTGCGCCACGGTTGTGCAAAGGTCGTGTAAGCGACTGTGCGACCCCATATATATAGAGGAACTCAGAGAAGCAAGAGGAATGCAGCAACTGTGCAAACAGATGGTGCGGACACTGTTCAAGTCCGCATGCGAAAAGAAAGGGGGGGATGCAGTCGAAGAGTCCCGTCGACGAGCCCAGAGAAGCAGAGGAGTGCAGCAACTGTGCAAACAGATGGTGCGGATACTGTTCAAATCCGCATGCGAAAAAAAAATGGAGGGGATGCAGTCGAAGAGTCCTGTCAAGAAGCATGCAGAGAAAAATGCAGAGAGGTGACTGTACAAGATTCGCATTAAAAAAATAAATAAAAAAAAAAAAACGAATGCATATGTTGTTATAATTGCCAAAAATAAATCCATATGCATTTTTGAAAAAAAAAAAAAGAGGAAAAAACTAATGCATATGTTGTCATATTTGCCAAACAAATAAATCCATATGCATTTTTGAAAAAATAAAATAAAATAAAAAAATAAATAAATCCATATGCATTTTTGAAAAAAAAAAAAAAAAAAAAAGGCATCTTAGTGAGTCATTGTTTTATTTAGCACAGGACACTAAATGAGATAAAAGTCTGTTTATTGATATCTCCGATAAATTACAAAAAAAAAAAAAAAAAAAATGGAGCCTTCACAAATGTCACTTATGTGAAGCCTCAGTGCTCGGCAGAACCCTAGTAGGAGGAGCTGCTGAAGATGGATTATTCGAGGCCTCGATGCTTGTTCGAGCTTTAGATGACGAAGGCAAGAAGTGCCTCCATAATACATCCTCGAACTTCTGACGGTCACTCTGAATACGACATTCGGAGTCCAACAGCTGATCAAGCTTCATCTTCATGCCCGTCGAATAATTATTCACAAGCACATGCAGCTCTTTATTCTCACGCTTGAGCTGCTCGATTTCTTGGCTAAGAGTCGTCATCCCGGCCATCAATGATTCGACTTGGCGGGTTCGAGCAAGTAAGCGTTGGCCCATGTTTGACACGGAACCCGCACACTGAACACTGAAAGCTAGGGAGTCTTGGACGGCCAACTCATCAGACCGCCTTGAAAGCAGCCTGTTATCTCTAGGGGTGAGGAGGTTACTGGCTACTACCGTAGCTGTTATTGCATCCCTCATCACAAAGTCTTCGACCGTAAGAGGGCCATTAGAAGACAAGAAGGATGGGCGCCATACATCACCCCGGCGTGGCACGCCTGTATCATTCCCAAGATTTGAGTTGTTCCCGAGACTCAAATCTAAGCAAATGTTAGACGAGGAAGCCATTATCAAAAATGGTAAAGGGGAAGGGCTGGATGGAGTAAGATCTCAGAAATATGGCAAAGATAATTTTCACAGGCGGAAATCTTCGAAGTGTGCATCTTGAATACAATCGATACCTCTATAAAAAGAGAAGCAACGCAGCCATCTATTCAAAGGTCAAAAACACGTCACTCCCTATATTTCAAAGAGGCGGATTTTCCCGCCTAAAATCCGTCAACTCCTTCCAGACACAATCTCAACTTTTTTCAGATATCACGTGCGACTCTGTCAAAATTTCTGACAAAGACGAAAACGCGTAAAATTCACTGTTTCAACCACCACACGGCTGACAAAGTTGGAAAAAAAAAAACATGGAGCCGACTGTTCCAACCACCGCACTACTGACAAAAGCACGTGGAGTCTCGGTTTCAACTACCACACACCAACAAAATCACTATGCCAACCACCGCACCAACATACTTCCGCCAACGGGTGTGTGTAAGATCCACAACCACACACTTCTACCGACAAGCAATAGGTGGAATCCACGTTCGCGCACTACCACATTCTTCCCTATATACATCATCCTCATCCTTCATTGGGGAGGCACACATCCAAAATGCAAAGTCCTCCCTTCTGCGACCAAACCTCTAAAAAAAAAAAAAAAAAAAAAAAAAAAAAAGAGGGGAAGAGAGAATGCTCAATTCTCTTCTTCCCCGAAAACAACCCTTCAATCAAGCCACCCAAAAAGTCTGCACCAGCATCAAAATCTTACACTTCTTTCCTGCAAGAGCAAAAGTATTTCATATCATCAGGGCTGAGAGCAAAAGTATCTCATATCATGCAATCTCCCTGTTCTTTCCCTTGCCCTCGCCCACGCCTGCAAGACAAGGAGAAAGAAAACAATCAGTCGGAACCCGAAATCAGACCTCTGGTTTAGAACCGACTGCCTGGAACCCCTTCCCTAATTGCTTACCTAGCCTTGCTCTCGAGTACTCATTTTTAACATCTTGTGCTTCCGAAGAAGATGACGCCTCTGCAAGGAGAACAGACAAAGCAGGTGAAATTGATACATCAAAACACATGGAGACAAGCGCAACCAATACATATGTGCCGGTTCATCCGCTACTTCTTCAAAAGCAAAAGTACCTCATATCATTGGGATCGAAAGCAAAGGTATCTCATATCACGCTTTTCCCTTGTTCTTTCCTTTGTCCTCGCTCTTGCCTCCAAGACAAGGATGAAGAAAAACAATATGTCGAAACTTCCACTCAAACTTCCGCATGATGCATCAAGCTCGTGGAGAATCGACAACTGTGACAATCGCGGGTGCTGATCCATCCCCAACCAAACTGCTCGTGGCCCAGCTTCTTCAAGATCAAGCCCAACGGCCCATGAAGAAATCACAAGCCCGATTCAAGAACAAGCGTCCAACACACTTGAATCAAATCTAGTTCAAGAAAAAGTCTGTGGAAAATTAAAAGATTGGAAGAAACCAAAAACCTTCCAATCGAATCTAAAATCAAGCCTCGATGGCCCTTGGATCAACGTCTACATCAAAGGACTTCAAAACGCATCTTCTACACGTGACAAGCACATGTATACAACGCGCCTTGAAGTGGGGGCATTTGTAGACATTGAAATTTCGGTGAAATGAATATTAACAAATGCATCAAAATTACGTGTGTAGACATTAAAATTTTGGTGAAATAAAATGTCGACCATTGCATTAAAATTACAACATCCACCCGTTTCACCTACATCATACACTTCACCAACAAAGATGGACGGTGGTAATTCATTCCCACCAACAAAAATGGACGGTGGTAGCTCATTCTTACCAACAAAAAATGGATGGTGGTAATTCATTCTCACCAACAAAAAATGGACGGTGGTAATTCATTCTCACCAACAAAAAATGGACGGTGGTAATTCATTCTCACCAACAAAAAATGGATGGTAGTGATTCATTCTCAAGGCCTATAAATAGACGGTGGTAATTCATTCTCACCAACAAAAAATGGATGGTAGTGATTCATTCTCAAGGCCTATAAATAGGCTACTCCATCAAAAGATAAGGGACTTTGGACATACATCTTCTCTACTCTAAAATCAGAAGGGAATTTACATCAAACCAAGGCCTCGAAAACTCAAAGTTCTAAAGTTCTTAAGCAAATCTCGAAGAATCAAGAAAGCTCTCTGCATTCTTCATCAAAAACCACTCCAAGACCAAGCCCCGACGGCCCTTGGATCAACCAAATCCGCAAGCCAACACCTCACGGAGATTGAATCAGAGGATCAAATGACATAGAGATTGTAACCCAAACAAATTCATTAATACAAATATATTTTGTACACGTGTTCTTGTCTCTTTCGTTTCAGGAAATTTTCGTGTTTACAGTCACTTACTTTCATATCTTATAATGTTGCAACATGAAATGCATTATTCAACGTCTGAATTACAAGAAAGATAAAGTTACACTATAATCGTTAACATTGACGCTCTATGGTTACACAATCAGGATAAGGTTACAGTTTATAACACAAATTGATGTTGTTCTTACTAGAATAAGGTTGGTGTGTAACTAGTGGACGTTCTATTACACTTTCAAGATAGGTTATGACACTTGAACGCAATTGGTTTACGCTACAAATGTTCACATTCAAGAGTACGGATACCATTTTTGTTTGGTTAAAGGATACCGTAAGCTAACCCATGAAAAAAAAATCAAAACTAATGTAATTGTGTTAATCCTGATTAAAAAAATATATATTATGTTATTGATATAAAATATTTTATAGTGACATTTCTGACGTAAATTAGTCATCCTCGGTCGATTGGCTAAAACGAACGAAAATGATAGGTGCATGTACTAGTAATGTGTAGCAGGGCACGAGGGGAAGAAATGAAATAAGATTGTTTTTGGCGGATTTGGAGTATGTCGTGGGCTTGTTCAGCGACCAACAAGCAAATCTATGCAACTGGATTTTCTCTGGTTAAGTACAAGAAAAGAACAAAGAACAAAGAAGGTGTTTTCCAACTACAGATGCAACTGGATTTTCTCAAGTTTGGTAATGTCTTGCAACCAACAGATGCAATGTGTTTAGGAAGGTTAAAAATAATATTTTATTGGATATGGAGTCAAGTAACATGAAGGTGTATGTGAACTTTATATCAAATATTGAAATATATTTATGTCTGGTTTGGTGGTCAAAATTAGAGTACTTTTGAGAAATTTCTGTTCAATTCTATTGAAATAGATGTGAAATAGAAAATCGAATGCTACGTAAATGTATGTTGATAATATAATTTAGAAAAAATAATTATATCATTAGATTTAAGTAGTAGGTTTTTTAGCTAAAATGGTTTCTGAGATTGACATAACTTCTCAATTTGGTTATTGAGATTTGAAATTGATAGAAGTGGTCCCTAAGTTTGTCTACCGTCAATCATTTTGGTATTTTCGTGAAAAATATCTGTTAAATAAGGATCATAATGACAAAAATACCAAATTTAATGAATTTTCAATTCAGTGATCAATCCTCCAATTAAGTCATAGTTAAGGGATTGTTGATTCAATTTTCTCAATTTAGTAGACAATTGTTGGTATTTTTAAATCCTACCAACATTTATAAGCTTGACAATTTTGTTTTGTATCCTCCTGCCCATGTTTATGTAATGATATGATCCGATTATATATACTCTGTGTCGAGGAAATAGAACATGTCTACAATTGATGAAGGCATGCTAATCATTTCCAAGAGTGAACCATAGCCCGATAAAAAGTCCTCGTAAGCAGGGAGTCCGAGAAAGTCGGAGCTTAGGGTTCTGCAGGTTTTCGCGCCGTTCTGCAACTGTCTGCTGCTTACACTGTTTTTGCTCTTTCGGTGAACGGCACGGGTGACGAGTGCTTATGGCGGGATTACAGAATATGGAGGGTTTGGCGACACGGTTTGGTGAGAGTCTTTCTTTGTCTGTCAAGGAGAATGATGGGGTAAAGATAGAAAAGAAGGACGTTGAAGGGGTTTTGTTGGGGTTTCACTACAGTATTGTGGCGGATGTTTTTTCAAAAAAATTGGTGAATGAGAATGATTTTATTGATTAGTTTACAAACCTTTGGCGTGGACGGGAGGGGGTTTCTATCCGAGCTTTGGGTGGGGCGCGATTTATAGCGCGTTTTGTAGGCCGGCGAGATATGGCTTGGGCTTTGGAGGCAGAGAAACCTTGGTTGTTTCGAGATGATATTGTCTTGATTGTCGATGGGACGCGTCATGGGAGGTGGGTCGATCCTCTATATCTGGCTACGTTTTGGGTGCAGCTCCATAACGTTCCACCCTTAAATATGACTGAAGCGGTGGCTCGGACCATTGGAGGTTTGGTTGGGACAGTGGCACGCGTCGATAGGGATGATGGTAGGGATTGTATTGGATGATTCTTAAGGGTTAGGATCGCTATTGATGTACGAGAGCCTCTTATGAGGGGGGGCTAACGTGGAGTTTCCTGATGATGGTTCGCTCTGGGTGGATTTCCGTTATGAGGGACTTCCACAGTACTGTCTTATTTGTGGACGAGTGGGCCATGTAACTCGATGGTACAAGACAGAAAGGATTGGGGTGGAGGCGTCTAATGTAGACACAGAAGCTTTATATGCTTTCCGTGGTCTTGATGCAGAGTTTGACCTGCGGGGTAATATTTTGATAGGGCGCGGGGTAGGGCAGCAGGGCGGTCGGGGGAGGAGTGCTTCGTCGTCTTTGTCTTTGGGGAGGGGCACTCTGGTTCTCTTATGGAGGAGGAGGTACGTCAAAAGGTAACTGCTAACTTAGAGGAGAAAAAGAGGCAACGGTTGGATCGCGAGAGGGCTTTTGATGCAGGGCTTATAGGTCGCGGAGGAACCATTGCCCCTAAAGCTGGGAATATTGAATTGTTGAACCATTCAGATGGAAGTGAGGTTATTGGGGATAGTACGGAAGTCATGCAGGTTAGGAGAGCCTTTGATCTTAACCTACCATCTGTTGAAGTTACTAGGGAGGATGGGGATCGAGTTCCTGGTATTAGTAGATGTGATATGGGTGTGGGGGATGTGCTATTATCCCAAGATTCAGACCCTTTTAACCTTTTACCTATCATTGAAGCAGTATCGATGGGCGGTTTGAAACGTAGTCGGGAGGATGACAGTTGTGAGGCTGTAGAATACAGTGAAGATGTGATACGAGTTAGCAAAATTCCAAGGTCTGTTTGGGACCATGCGGAGACCACCCATGAGGGGTCTCCGCGCTCGCAATGAGGCTTATTTGTTGGAACTGTCAGGGTATTGGGGGAGACCTGACAATTGACGCTCTTTTGGAGCAAAATCGGTTCTACTCCCCCGAGGTGGTGGCTCTTTTAGAAACTAAAAATGATAGTCGACGGTATAGTTTTTTGAAGAGAAGGCTTGGCATGGCATGTATGCATGCTGTTGAACCTAGAAGACAGGCTAGGGGGCTGTGTGTGTTTTGGAAGGATCCAAATGCTGTGGTATTGGTGAAGTATGGCGATTTTTTCATTGAAGTAGTGCTCCAGGACATGGTACCGCTGTGTAATTGGAGGTTGGTGATTGTTTATGCCAGCACATATGCGAAAGCGAGGGCAGTGCAATTAGGGGTGTTACAAGAAAGGGTTTTTTCCTTCTCTGAGCCGTGTGTCGTTAAGGGTGATTTCAACGATTTGTTGTTGGAGTCGGAAAAGGAGGGTGGTAATGAGCAGACTACTACAAGCATGAGGTGCTTTCGTTCCTTTGTGACTCACGCACGGCTGTTAGATTTGGGGTTTGTTGGCTATCCGTTTACGTGGAGTAATATGCAGGATGAGGGTTTTATTCAGGAAAGACTTGATCGTGCTTTTGCGTCCAAGGAATGGATTCAAGGTCATCAACATGCTGTGGTGAAACATGTGATTTTAGAGGGCTCTGATCATGCGATGTTAGTATTGTCAACAGATGTAGAGCAAGTCCGACGACAGAAACGGTTTATGTATAATCCTAGGTGGAATTCTGAGGCTTGATGTGCTGTTATGGTCCGTGAGTGTTGGGATGAGGGAGCTGGGGGCTATTCTGCACAAAATCTGGTGTTTTTGTTGCGGAGGGTTGCGCAGGGTTTGATATCGTGGCGTAAGAAGAAGGGACGAAATGAGCAAAAAGAAATCTGTAGGTTGAAGGAGGTTCTTCGAATTGCATACCAACAGCTGAAGTTTGATGGCCGTCGCATTAGTAGCTTGGAAGTTGAGCTTCAGACAGCTATTCGAAAGGATAAGGTTTATTGGCGTACAAAGTCTCGTGTTCAATGGTTGCGCGAGGGTGATAAAAATATTCGGTTTTTTCATGCACAAACCATGAAACGTCGAAGACGGAATGCTATTAGAAGGTTAGAGGATACGGGTGGCAATTGGTGTACGGATCCACAAAGGTTGCATGGTATTGCTGTTGCCTATTTTCAAGAGTTGTTTACGTCGGATTGGCATGTGGCCCATATGGAGATTATGCAGTGCGTTCCGGGTAAAGTGGGGGGCCCAGAGAATAATGTGTTGGTGGGGCCGGTGACTGACTTGGAAATTGAGAATGCCTTATATCAGATGCATCCTACAAAATCACCGGGGCCGGATGGGTTTACTGTGGGTTTTTTTCAGCATCATTGGGAGACAGTTGGTGGTGTGGTGTTAGCTATGGTTAAGTCTTTTTTCTGCTCTCGTCGTTTATTACCAAATTTGAACCATACTAATATTGTCTTAATTCCCAAGGTAGAGAATGCCACTCGAATGTCTCCGTTCCGCCCAATTTTGTTGTGTAATGTGGTCTATAAGCTTATTTCTAAAGTTTTATCCAATCGATTAAAACGAGTTCTTCCCAAGGTGATTAGCCCAAATCAATCGGCGTTCGTGGCGGGAAGACAAATATCGGATAACGTCTTGGTGGTTCATGAACTTCTTCACTCGATGCAACATAGAAATGAAGAGGATGTTAATTATATAGCGATGAAATTGGACATGGCAAAGGCATATGATAGGGTTGAGTGGTCTTTCCTCAACGCGATGATGCATAAGCTAGGGTTTGATGATGTTTTTTGCCAATGGGTAATGGAGTGTGCGCAGACTGTGACATATAGCGTGCTGGTTAATGGTGAGGCGACAGGTTATATAACACCTCGTCAAGGGATCCGGCAAGGTGACCCACTTCCACCGTTTTTATTTTTGATTTGTGCTGAAGGCTTTTCTTCTCTACTCCATCACGAGATGCGGGTGGGACGGATCCGTGGGTTATCGGTTACAACCGATGCAGTTCCTATCTCTCATGTTTTTTTTTGTGGATGACTCAGTGCTTTTTTCTCATGCTACGGAGGGTGAGGCTTCTAATATTAAAAGCTTGTTGCAACGGTATGCTTTGGGTTCGGGGCAATTTATTAATTTGGATAAGAGTTCTGTCCACTTTAGTGTGGGGTGCTCTCCGGAGTTGAAAGCACATCTTTCTCACATTCTCGGAATTACGCATAATGAGGGGTTTGGAAAATACTTAGGTATCCAATCTGAGTTTGGGACTTCCAAGAGAAAAGTTTTTGAAGAGGTGCGTAATAAACTAGATGAACGAATCAATGGTTGGGCGGAGCAGTTCTTGTCGGTTGCTGGTAAAGAGGTGCTTCTTAAGAGTGTGGCGGCGGCATTACCCATCTATACTATGTCTTGCTTTCAGTTGCCTATTCAGCTGGCCAAGGAAATTGAACATGTTATGGCTCGGTTTTGGTGGAGGGATCAGAAGACAAAAAAAGGGTTCATTGGTTGTTATGGAAGAAAGTGGCGTGTCGGAAGGCTGCTGGAGATCTGGGCTTTAAAGAGATCATTGATTTTAATTTGGCAATGGTGGCCAAAGTGGGTTGGCGTTTGCTAACTAGTCCGGATTCATTGTTGGCGAGTGTCCTTAAGGCTAAGTACTACCCTAATTCTTCTTTTCTTAGTGCATCTGTGGGTCGTGGAACGTCATGGGGGTGGAAAGGAATCTTACAAGGGAGGAAAATTTTGAGAATGGGGTTGCGCTGGCGGATTGGGGACGATCAATCCGTTCAGGTGGTTGAGGACCCTTGGCTACCTGTTCCAAGAACCTTCCGACCTGTTTCTAAACATTCGGAGATGCCTCAGTTGGTCTCGGACTTGATATCTGTGGAGGGGTGGTGGAAACGTGGGACCATTGAGCAGTGTTTTAATGTTGAGGAAGCCCAAATTGTTTTGCGTATGCCGTTAAGTCAATTTGGGTGCTCAGATAGATTTATTTGGCACTATACTCGTAATGGAAATTATTCGATGAAGTCTAGTTATTTGGTTGCCCAGGAAATGGATAGGAATGGTGAACTTGGTAAGAAATGAGTTGGGCAGTCTAGTAGGGATGCCAGTACGGATTCGGTGTGGAGGAATTTATGGAGATTGACGATTCCACCGAAACTCCGGCATTTTGTGTGGAAGGGATGTCGGAATATTTTGGCTGTTCGCACTAATTTGCAAAGGCGTGGGATTCGATTGAGTACTCTTTGCCCTTTTTGCGAGTGTGAAGAAGAAACTCATATTCATATTTTTTTTAAATGCTCCTTTTCTCGGGTCTTTTGGTTTGGATCTCCAATCCAATTAGATGCCACTACGGTTAGGGGCAATGATTTTATGCAGTGTTGGGTTTGGCTGTGTGAGAAGTATGGTAGGCTGGAGGATTCTTGTGCATTTATGCGATGGGTAGTGTGTGGTTTATGGAGAATATGGAAGTTTCGTAACAGTGTGGTCTTTGAGAAATGTGTGGTTGAGCCATTGGATGCGGTGCGCCTACTTCGGCAACATTGGGAGGACATTTAGGCAGGTGATGAGCAGGCTGTGCCGAGGGCTGCTGCTGGGTGTTCGGGGAATGGGACGATTGCTAATGGGTGGATTAAGCCGCCTTTTGGGATCATTAAAATAAATTGTGATGGTGCTTGGAGTAGTCGAGATGGTGTGGGTGGTTATGGGTGGGTTGCGCGTGATTTTGCTGGGATTTTTAAAGGTGCAGGTGGGGTGGGGAAGGGCCTGTGTCAGTCCAGCCTAATGGCGGAAGCAGAGGCTGTGCGACTGGCGGTATTGGCAGAAGTGGATCGGGATTTTGGCTCGGTTCATGTGGAGACTGATTCAAAGAACCTGGTTGATATGATTAATGGGAAGATTCAGACTGATGTCGCTCTGGAAGCTATTCTGTGGGATATCAATTTAATTAAGCAACAATTATGTTTTGTTGAGTTTCTTTATATTCCTCGTACCTGTAACGAGGCTGCGCATCTTGTGGCAGCTTATGCCAAGCGTGTGGGGGGTGAACATTCTTGGGATGGTTTGGAGCCTGAGTGGTTGTTTAATACTCTAGCTTCTGATGTTAATCTTTTGATTCGTATTTAATAAAGTATTTTCTTGAAAAAAAATCATTTCCAAGTGAAAAATTAATAATCAATTTTGACAAAAAATAATAATCAATTATTCAATACTCTTATTAATCTTGAAAAATGTGTGTAGGATTTTATGCTGGGAAATACCATGTGCATGATGAAATAAATAAACCCACGAAATAATATAATAAAATACCAATTAATTAATAAGTTAATTAGTAAGTTAATTAATTATTCAAGTTAGTTTGGGAAACTTATTAGGAGGAGGAGGAGCATGACATGAGACATCGGTCTTAACTTGTAGTGTTAACTGATCAACAAACAGGCTCTGATCAACAAGATTTTCTCCCAAACAAAAATCAACACACACTTCTTCATGCATGCATGGCATCAATTAAATATTTTAATGCAAAAATACCTGCTACGTACGTACATCGAAGGTTATAAACCCTTTTTCTATCCCTTTGAATTTGCAGTGCCTCAGTGCTACAAGTGCAAAGAAAAACACTACTTAATTAAAGATCATTTCCTGATTAGCCATTTCTTTTTGCATTATTATATTTGATATGATTCGATTTGAAAGCTAACTATTTTTTGTTTGCAGTTGAATGGACCACATGGCATCAAAATTTTATTTGCACACACTTATTGAGTAGAGCACAAGTAGGAAGTAAGTTATACCTAATATAATACTCATTTTACCACACATTCAATTTTTGAATATTGAAAATCAAGATTAGACCAATTGATCACAACAGTATAGTCGCTCTTTTTTTTTTTTTGCACTCAAATTTATATTTTCTTTTTCGTAAATTAGTGTAGTTTAAATTAATAAAACCTTGTACAAAGAACAAAAAAATCAAGCTAACGATGATTTTACCTAGTGATGTATTAAACTTTATTTTGGTGAAGGAGGTTGAGGTTCAAATTTCATAGAAGATAATTATGTTGTGCTTTTGAATCCAATAAAATATTTACACTAAGGAAAATAAATTAATATCAAACTCACTATCTACGAGATTCAAACGTAAGACATTTTATTACAAGTAAATCGAGAATATGTACTACTAAACCGTAATACTTTGTGAGTTTTAAAAACAAAAGAAAAAACTGAAAAACAAAATGAAAAAATGGTTCGATGCCTCTCTCCTAATAAACAATAAACTGAAATGAGTGCTTGAACTTCTTCTTTTTTTGGGTGAACATGAGTGCTTGAACTTTAATCAGTAGAAACTTTGAAAATTCTTGGTGTGGTGCTTAGTGCTTAAGTCCACAAATATATATTAATTAAGCATGAAATGGAAGGATATAATGTTGTTGCGGCGCTTTTTATTTGTTCCCTAACCCCATTTAGCTCTTGTCGACCACTATCTTTTTATCACACTGATATTGATTAAAATAGTACAATATTGAAGATTTAGGAAAATATGCTCCAATTTGGGGGGTGATTAATTAGCTGGGGTAAATATGGAGTCAAAGGACATCTTTGTGTGTTTGGGCCATGTTTAGAGAGTATGAATATGATGGAATCTTATTAGCTCCAAAGATCGGATTACAATGTATTATCCTATCCTATCCTATCCTATCTTGCGTTTGTTGCAACAAATAACCCCTCAGAGCTCAATGGATGGTTAAACTAATCAATTAATGCCTGTTGAATATTTTTGGTTCTGATGCAAGTGCCCATTTATTATTTATATCAAACACAACCTTAATGCAATTATGCTCAAGTAACTCTGCACTTAAGGGTTAGAAAAATCAAAGTTTGGTCACCCTTCTATTATGGTCTTTCCTTTTCACTGGTATTCAGAAACGTTTTAAGTTTTTATTGAGTAAATTATATTTTATTACATTGACTTCGGGTAATATAACAAACTCATACTTTATTTTGTAAATATTGCAATATCATACATTAATTTAAGAATTCATTGCAATGTCAGACCTTCTCGTTAAATTTTCTGTCAATTTGGCTGTTAAATGATAATGTAACAGGCGCGAAACCCACTCACTTGCTCAAATTTTAAAAAATAAAAAAGAGCAAATTATATTTTACCATCTCAAATTTGGATCACATAACAAACTCATACCTCACTTTTGAACATTGCAATATCATACATCAACTTACAAATTCGTTGCAATGTCAAACCTCGTTTCCTTGCTTGTCAATTTGTCTATTAATTGTTGGCATCAACTTACTAATCTCATTAGCTAACCATATTCAAAATATCCTTTGTCTCCGCCTACCATGTCTTCTTCTGGTTTTTAGCCACGTGGCTTCCTCACTCACTTTCATCTCCAGCTATTTTCCCTTCCTATTTTTCTCTCCCCTCGATAATCTAAAAAACCCTAAAGAATTTTAGAGCAAAAAAAAAAAACAAAAAAACACTTTGAAACTTGATCCTTTTTAAATTTTTGAGTTTTGCATAAAAATGTGGAGGTTTCTGAAGCGGGATTGAAAGAGGAAGTGGTTGAAAGCGCGCTTCTGAATTTGCAGACGAAGTCGGAGATGGAGGCGTTAAGAAGGCAGGTAGCAGGAGAAGAAAAAAAGGCAGGACAAAATGATTCTTAAGTGGAAGACCAACCGAGAGAACGATGATGAATGTGAATTTGAATTTGAGCAATAAATTGAGCTGCGCTATCCGGTTCAACAACTGGGTTAGTACCCATACCCGCCGCTTCAGTTTGTTGTAAGACTAAATTTGTCAAATTTATAAGTTAAAGAGATTAAGCTCATGAACCACAAATTTATACAAGTATTAAAATCACAATTCGATAAACACAATGTCCAAACTAACCCGTAGGATAGCTTAGGTAGTCGCAAAGTCCACAGTGGCCACTAGCATCGCCACAGTTGAGCATGATTCTACTATTTCTTTTATCCATTCTTGCACCGACTTCAAAAGCTCGTTATGCTCATGATGGTAGAACAACTCCTCCGATATCTGATCCTTCTTGTTGTGGTGAATGTTGTAATGTGGTGCTAGTATTGTAAGACTGTAAAAACAATAGAAGCCAAAGCAGACTTCTAAACAGTGCACCTTCTCCTCTCTTGCAAAACCAAAAGTACTCAAACTAACAATAGGTCTTAGTTCAATATTGAGCGTATGTTTTGTGAGAACAGTGACTTATGTTTTTATACTAAACATAAATTGCCCTATTACAATCCTACAAGGAATACAAGACAAAATCCTTGTACGAGTTCTATTCTTAAGCTTATCAACATAGAGTTTCAATCCAAACCAAAGTTGAATTAACTCTCATAAACTTATTAAGATTTCTCTATAGCAATCTGAGACAATAAGGATTATTACCAAACCGTATGAATCGCACTCATACTCTAACATTCTCCCACTTGAGTATGATTCATAACAGTGAATAATCATCTCAAATTCAATATAAAGGTGATCACATAAGTCATTCATCAACACACTAGTACATAGACACCACCAGCTCACATAAACCAAAACAATGAATTTATAATTGCTTCTGCAACACAATATACAGATTTAACTTACAAATCACAATGTCCAGTTCATGTTCATAGCAATGTATCTAAGCTCAAAAGTAAACCAAGAGGTCTACTCCCACTCATATAGCCACCAAATCTTCTGGATAACAAAAGCTTAACCTCACATACAACTTACCTATGCATTTTAAAGTATTGAGCTTAAGAATCTTTTATGTTACATCACAGAATTAACTCAAAAGTAACAACATACTTAATTTGCACTTTGTAATTATGTGAACCAATATAGCAAAACCAAACCAATTTGCTCCCACTTAACTAGGCTATACTTAACACAACCAAGTTAAGTAAAAGATGTGGCATACAACTATATTAACTAAAAAATCATTCCACAATAAATGACTAATCAGAACCCATATGGAAACCAAATTCGTTTCCTTTTGAATGCTAACCGACATAATAGGATCCTTCTCATTACTTAAACAAATTAAGTAATACAAATAATTCAACCAAATGAATTATTATGGCTGGCCTAACTCTTTGCCTTATGCTTACATTCGAACATATGATTCTCCCACTTAAGCATAAGCAGAATGTATTGCACAGCAGATAAAGAAACCGGAGATATGAACCAATTGGTTCCCGATTCCTCACCAATTGCACAATCTCAGTTTAGTCATATACACCTAAACCATTATGCAAACAGTCTATGTATCAAAAGATAGTCACAATCCATTCGGAAAAACTTATCTCACATAAACCCAAATCACCAGTTTCAACAATGATCAAAATCAGAATAGCAAACACAATATTTTTGCATTCAATTTGATCCGAACTAGTTCAATACCTATCGAGCAAGATCAACCAAAACTTAATAATGTCTGGATATAAAAGCACAAGTCATCTCGATTAAAACGAGATAATCAAGATCTCAACTTTTCAACAATATTATTTACATATAATAATTCTTTAACAAGATCGACATGTATCATAATTCAATCTAGTACAAAAATCAATTGCAAAAATACTAATTGACACTTCAATCTCAAACAATTCCAATCAATGGAAAACCCATAATTTGTCAAAATTTCAAAATCAATATCTTATGAATTTTTTAAATCGCATCAGATATGAATTAATGGATACATACCAATTAATCAACAAATTTTCATTAAGAGCAGCAGAAGCAAATGAGAAACGAAAATTCCAGACCAAATCTTGCCAATTATTATCAAGTGAGAGAGAAGTAGGAACCCAGTATAAGAAAACCCCAAATTTCAATTTCAATGCTCAAATAATAATAATAAAAAAATGACATCAATCTATTGTTTAGTTAGACTAATAGGGTGTGCAATTCTTTCTGGTTCCTCGTTCGATACATGATAGCTTCCTTAGATATACAATCGTATTTTGTTTTGTTTAACTTAAGATAATCATCCAACAAAATTTAGTGTACTTATAGATTTAATACATAAAATCAAATCTCTTACACTTACAATATATCAAGTGAGATGAGTTCCACTATCACAGCAGTCATTCAATGATGCCAAATAAAATTTTATAATTCTATATCTCAATTAAAATTGGCCGATCAAGATTTCAAAGAGACAATATTATTGACTGACTGAATAATTCGGCCCTTACAGCAACCCTATATGTATATCCCGATATATAACCAATTTCAATACTGAATAACAAAAGGACCCTGTGACAATTTACTCTTGAATTATATTTTTACAAACTTCTATATGAGTTTGACTTAAAATATAAAATTCCTACAAGTAAAAACATCTTCACTTTTATTTCTTTAAAACCCTAGAAATTTCTTTCCAAACCAAGGTCAATTCCAGCTAAACCATCACGCCTATTATTGCTTTAATTTTAATACTATCAATTTGAATTCAAGAGCAAAAATATTAGGCTCTGATACCACATGTAAGACTAAACTTATCAAATTTATAAGTTAAGAGATTAAGCTCATGAACAACAAATTTATACAAGTATTAAAATCACAATTCGATAAACACAATGTCAAACTAACCCGTAGGATAGCGTAGGCGGTCGCAAAGTCTACAGTGGCCACTAGCATCGTCACGGTTAAGCATGACTCCGCTATTTCTTTTATCCATTCTTGCACCGACTTCAAAAGCTTGCTATGCTCATGATGGTAGAATAGCTCCTTCGAAGTATGATCCTTCTTGTTGTGGTGAATGTCGTAATGTGGTGGTAATATTGTAAGACTGTAAAAACAGTAGAAGCCAAAGCAGACTTCTAAACAGTGCACTTTCTCCTCTCTTGCAAAACCAAAAGTACTCAAACTAACAATAGGTCTTAGTTCAATATTGAGTGTATGTTTTGTGAGAGCAGTGGCTTATGTTTTTATACTAAACATAGATTGCCCTATTACAATCCTACAAGGAATACAAGACAAAATCCTTGTACGAGTTCTATTCTTAAGCTTATCGACATAGAGTTTCAATCCAAACCAAAGTCAAATTAACTCTCATAAACATATTAAGATTTCTCTATAGCAATCTGAGACAATAAAGATTATTACCAAACCATATGAATCGCACTCATACTCTAACATTTGTTCCGTGTATGAACGGGTCCTCGTATCTCCACGTTGTTGTTAAACCAACTTTTGCATCTCTGTTTGTCCTTTGCTTAAAATCAAGGTCACATTCACATTCATCTATGTTCTCTCTTTCTTCATCGTCGGCTACTCCTCCACCTAGGAATCATTTCGCCACGAGCTTTTCTTCTCCTCCCGCTTTCTCTTCACTTCCTACCTTCTCAACGCTTCCATCTCTCATTTCATTTGTGGACACGGGGGATGTTTTGGATATATTTAGCAAATGGGATTAGTCACACTCTACCATGGATATGTCAGCATCATGGAGTTCCAGTGGGCCAGGGAGTGGGCTCCGCGCTTACCACGCCTGCAGTTGACAAAACAAATTGACAATCTATGAAACGAATTCTGACGTTACAACAAATTCGTAAGTTAAAGTATGACACTGCAATGTTCAAAAGATGAGGTATGAGTTTGTTATGTGACTCAAAATTGAGGTGGTAAAATATAACTTTATTTACAATGTAAAAATACTTAATTATTGCTAGTTTTTAGGTACTTTTGCTAAAAAAATTAGTCGGCCCAGTTACAAAAGTTACCAGGCCGAATGGAAAAATTGAACAAAACAATAATTTATTCTACTATTAACAAAAATGTTAAATCATCATGCTCATTCATGTAGGTCAAATTTGAAACTTTTCTCTTGCAGGTGAAGAGAACCTAATACGTAGTGCTAGGTAGTATCCTTTGTTTTGTTGATAAAGTAATTGAGAAGGAATTTTGGAAAAGACACAATTTATCAATCATAATTAGGTATCAAATTTGTCATCCATTGCAGTCAAATTTAAGACATTCAACTTGTATATAAGTAGAAAGAAATATCATCAAATTGTAGTGCACATGCAATAATAAGAATTTAAGAGCAAAAAAATGCACAAACTAGGGGTGGGTTCAAAAAACTGAAAACCGAAAACCGAAAACTAAACCGAACTGAAACAAAAAAAAAATCGAACAAAAAAAAAACTGAACTGAACCAAATCTGACTAGTTCGGTTTCAATTTTTGAGGTCCGAAAATCAAACTGGACTGGACCGAACTAAAAAATCAATTTTTGAGGTCTGAAAACCAAACCAGACCAGATTGGACCGAAAAAAAAACATATATAAATACTCAAAAACATGTTGGCGTTAAGGTTTGAACCCCTTCCCTCCAAGTTGGGGACAATTGTTTCAAGCCAACTTGACAATAGGCTTTGTATTATTATAATTGTACTAGTAAGTTATTTATAAGTTTCTTATATTTAATGCTTTATAAAATTTCTTAAATTTACAAACCCTAGCCGTCTTACTCCCATTTCAGCTTTCACAGTTTATTAAACACTCTTTATTCCCTCCACTGCTTCCTCTATGCCTTTACTTCCTCAGTCTCTCTTTCTCTCATTCCTCTCTTCCTCCAAATCTCTCTCTCTCTCTCTCTCTCTCTCTCTCTCTCTCTCTCTCTCTCTCTAGTATTCTCCTGT
The DNA here is from genome assembly GCA_963580275.1 of Crataegus laevigata. Classification (NCBI taxonomy): domain Eukaryota; kingdom Viridiplantae; phylum Streptophyta; class Magnoliopsida; order Rosales; family Rosaceae; genus Crataegus; species Crataegus laevigata. The sequence goes on from OY756941.1 coordinate 10,432,422, forward strand.
ACTCCTCGTGGATTCCTTCTTCCAAACCATGATTTTTCATTGCCCCTTTTGAATTGGAACCCCCTCCAAATTGGAAGATTCTAATCCGGGTATTCTGATCTCTCACAGGTAATTTTCGAATAAAAAAGAATATGATTTATATTGTGATTTTCTGAATTAAAATGGGTTTTTTTTTATAAATATTTTGTTTGGATTTGGCATATTATAATTTTCCAATTTGGCAGTAGATGCATAGGTGTTGCCATAGCTGACAAGAGGTTTGGGACTAAAAACAAACCCTCAAGGTAAAAATCTCTCTTGGCTGCTATTTAGTTCTATTGGGTTTATTTTCATGGAAAAATCGAAGAACTAACACATGCATATGTTTTTTCTGCGAGAGCTCTCATATCCACAAAAAGAAAGACGCATTTACACCCAATAATGTCAGATCAATGGCTGATCGTCCAAGTTCGTATTCATTTGATGTAGAAGTTTCTGCATCTTCAGTGCTTAACCGTTACAGATATGTTCCATTTGTTTTTAAATTTTAATTTATGGAAAAAAACGAATCAGACTTAAAAAATCAAAACTGAAAAAAAAAAGGGAACAAAAAAACCCAAAAAAATTGAACTGAACCAAATCGAAATTTTAGTTTGGTTTCAGTTTTAGCTAAAAATCGAACTGTTTCAAACCAAACCCAACCCTAACACAAACAATAATAATGCAATATCAAACTTATTATTCATAGAAATCAACCTTAAACCTTTGTTGTCACTTAATATTGCGTTTCGGTTTTAGCTAAAAATCGAACCGTTTCAAACCGAACTCAGCCCTAACACAGACAATAATAATGCAATATCAAACTTATTATTCATATAAATCAACCTTAAACCTTTGTTGTCGCTTAATATTGCGTTTAGTGATATTCTTAAAGAAAGGGGGTTTAAAACACCGGATATTGTCCTGTCCCACAAATTATCTTCCCCCCCCCCCTCCTCTTTAAAAAAAAAGCTCTTGCTCTTGCTTCCAGCAACTTTGCAATCCTTCGATCTCGACTAAAGGCAAATTCTTCAAAGTAAGAATTCAAGACAAAACAGTAAAATAAAATCCAAAGAGGCGAAGAACTGGGATAGAATACAGCAATCAACAATGCCAAACTTGGTCCTCCACCACCCACCACCACTCACCCCCTTTCTTTCCCACCTCCCATCATCATCATCATCAAGCTTTCCAATTCGGACCCAGAAATTATCAGCCTCGTTTCCCCCAAAAAATCATGCAGTTGTATTCCGTTGGCGGCCCAAAACCATCAGGTGCATGGCGAACCCGCGCAGAGTGGCAATGGTGGCCAAGCAGATAAGGAGGGAGCTGTCTGACATGCTCATAACTGATAAGGTCTTGCAGTACGCTATTCTTCCTGAGGTTCTTTGGATGCTGACCGTTACCTCTCGTCGCTAACCACCATAAGCGATGTTGAAGTCTCCACCGACCTGCAGGTACATAGTTACTTATATGTATGCTTTCTTTTTATTTTGATTCTGATATTTTGACATTGTTTTTGTGTTTTTAGTTCGATTTGTAGTATTGGGTTTTAGTGGGTTTGCTATCTTGTTGTTTTCATTTTTCAAACTCTTAAATGACTAAGCCCGGTGTTGCTATCTTGTTTGGCCTTTCATTCTTAGTAAACTAGTGTAGCATATTTGACACTTCATGGGTGCAAGTCATAGGACTTCTTGTACCTTTCCCATTTTAATGATACGAAGGAAACCTTCTTTACCTTTAGTTTTGGTTGTCTCTAAGAGTAGCTTCCTTCAATGTTTCCGCGAAGATGGCAATGCTCATCATTTGACGAATCTTGTGGCGCTAAAATTTTAGTTAACTATAGTGTATATGTTTGCCTACAGGTGGTTAAAGTGTTTGTTTCTATTTTTGGCGATGAGAGAGGGAAGGAGGTTGCCCTTGCTGGGCCAAAGTCCAAAGCCAAATATGTCCGAGGTCAATTGGGAAGACGTATGAAGCTGCGGTTGACTCCTGAGATACGCTTCATAGAAGATGAGTCATTAGAGAGAGGAAGCAGGGTAAACTTAATACAATACTATTTCATATAACTGGGGAAAGCAATACGATTGGTTTCTCTTGCACTTTCTTCCAGCTTTTTCCATGAGAGTAATGAGAGTACTTAAGTCGTTTTTGTGTGGGTGATTCTTGCATTAATTACGGTAAATATAAGATATAAGTTGGTGAAAGTAAAGCCAATTGTGATTGCTCATAAAGGTTTGGTTATCAAGGTTGGATTTGTGTACTTGTAAAATTGCTTTTGAGGTGGGTGTCAATATATGCTAATACGTCAATGGCGAACCATTTCAGGTGATTGCAATATTAGATAAGATAAAGAACGAAAAGAGAGATTCAGAAATCCAAGACGAGGAACAATTGGAATCATCCGAGGCACCTGAGGATGACGGAGATTGGGAGGCTGATGACCCCGATGAAGACATTATATACATAAAATAGATACTCTCCCTAGTTCCTGAGCATTATGCTATTTTGATTGAGGCTTGGCTTGGCTTGTCTACAGGTTTGTTTCATTTTCTTCACCTTCTTTGTTGCAGCAGGCTATGTGGATTGTAATTAGTGTTAACAGTCCCTTGTAAATACCGTATACAAATATATATGTATGTATGTGTATATATATGTGTGTGTGTGTGTGTTTTAATTGTTTCTTTCCATTCGCTGAAATTGGACACAAACATAATTTAAGTGAAGCGGACTACATGCAATTTGGTTTGACAATGCTTGGTCTATTTAGGTGCAATCAATGAGTTGTTGGAATCAACTTTAGGAAGGATTAGTATTGTGTTTGTGTATTTGATTAGAATTTAGATGATGTTGTGATTAAAACTAGCGTACTATGCTTGAATTAGGAGTTTTGGTACGGACACACAGAGTGGCCAACTTTAAGGTACAAGGTTTGATCTCTGAAACACCTCCCACTCCAGAGGGTTTGTTGTGGGAGTTGAGACTGCCTGTGATGGTACAATATTGTGCACGTTTGATAAACTTTATTATTGATAGGAACATATTTATATGACTTTATTAGTTTGTTTCTTTGCATTTACTTAATTAGTTTCATCTTATTATAATGTTTTAAGCTATTTTCGTGTGTTTGTAGGTTCTAAATAACAAAGTTAGCAAAGAAGTTCATTTTGGTGCAATTTGGAGCTATTTTGGGGTGAAATGGATTGCATGCATGGGGAGCATAAAAAATGGATGGTTGTGATTCATTCTCACCAACAAAATGGATGGTAGTGATTCATTCTCACCAACAAAAATGGATGGTGGTGACTCATTCTCACCAAGAAAATGGATGGTAGTGATTCATTCTCAAAGCCTATAAATAGGCTTCTCCATCAAGGCCAAAGACACCAATTCACATCTACAACACATTCCATAAACAACACAATTTCTGCCGCAAGTTTCCTTCTTCCTTCATCAATTTCCATCCACCTCTTTTCCTATCCATCCCCTACCATCCTTCCATACTCTCTCAACCTATCTAATCTCTGCCACATCCCCTAGACCATCCAAACACCACACCCACCTTGGTGCCGCATGTTTGCAAGAAAGGAGGAGGACTTGAAGCTGTGCTAACCATTCAAGACGTTGGATTGCTGGAGCGTTCTAGGTGTCTTCTACATTTGTTTATCATGTTTAAATTCAATTATAGTTGTTTAATTGCAAATATGTGGAACTAAATTCGTTTTGGCTAGAGGTTGATTCAAAGCCATGAACATATTTGTAATATGAATTGATTACCTTCAGTTGTGATTTCATGAGTTGTGAATTCAATTTCCTTAACTGCTTGATTTATAACTTATTCTTGTATGTCGATTAAGGATGCATACTTAGTTTGCATGCATGAATTTGATGCTAGAATATAAGGGAGTTTCACCTAATCGTTATGAACTTATATTCACAAGTAGTGGAGGTTGCTAGTCACAATCGCGTTAAGTGAATTCTTGGCAAGAGTATCATGTTGTTCATAGTTACAAATGCATCGTCAATGCTTATAGTTTTCACAAGCATAATGATCTTTGATTGTATCTCTATTGTGCTATTCACGTAGGGGACTTTTGAAGAATGTTTTGAATTGTTGTATGCGCTTTTCCGTCCAATTCAATAACTTAAGGAAAACTTGAAGGTTAAAAAAGTGTTGTTCACGGTTAATCTGGAGTGTTGAGATTCATGGTTTATTGAAAGAACAACTGAAAATTGGTTTGTATGCAAATGTGTCATGTGTGGAGAAGAACCCTCTAGCTAGTCCATCACCCATCCATTCACCTTAATTTTATGTCTTTGTTTAATTCTACAAGTTTTTTTAGTTTTAGTTTCAATTTTCGTGCAAACCAACCCCCCCATCATTAAGTAGTGTCAATTTAGTTAGAGTCTGTCCTAATTTGTGTTTAGTTAGTTCCTTGAGTCTATTTCCGTCCAAATCAGTCCCTATTGTCTAGTTTGAGTCAATTTGGTTGTTTTGAGTTGTTTTGAGTCATTCTAGTGTGTTTTGAGTTATTAGAGTTTAGTTAAGTATCTTTTGCCTAGCTTTGTGTTTTTTAGTCTTATTTAGTGTTTTTGAATCAGTTTAGAGTAGATTAGCAATCCCTTCTAATCCCCGGTCTAGAACGATCCCTACTTACATCTATACTACAATTGTCAACAAGAGGGTTTAATTTGAGTGTTGTTTACAACGCATCAAATTTTTGGCGCTGTTGCTTTGTTTCTGTTTGTGTTTATGTTTATGTTTGTGTTTGTGTCTTTTACTTTTGATATTTGATTTAGTTTTCTTTCTTTGATTTTAGGTACAAATGGAGCAAGACATGGCACTTGCGACCATTCAAGCTCAATTGGCGCATCTGACTTCTCAATTGACTCATAATGCCGAAAAGACCACAATGCCAAGTGTCCCTGCATTTGATGTGCCCTATGAGCAAGGATATCAAACTTATCAATGTCCTCAATTTGCTACAAACGGAGATGCTTGGGGTTATCAAGTCTATGATCAACCAAGCAACAACATGTTTTCCAACGCTTACAATTCGGATTGGAGAGATTATTCAGATTATATGTGGGATTAACCTCAACAATTTCAACAAGGTGGATATTGGCAACAAGAAGAGGAGTTCTATTCAAGATCTATGCAGCCACCACAACCTCCCCCACAACAATTCCAATCGAATTCAAGTATACCCATGAGTTATAATGAAATTCTTGAAGGACTAATCTCTTTGACGCGGGGCTCACAAAAAGAACAATTGCAGCCATCGGAGGAGTTCTATCAAAGGCCATATGCACCACCACAGCCTCCACCACAATCTTCCCAACCAATTTCAGGTTCGTCGGTGGATAATAATAATATTATTCAATTAATCACCTCTTTGACACAGGGAGTAGAAAATCAAAACAAGGAGATGCAAGACCGAGTCAAAAGAGTGGACGAATTGGAGAAGCAAGTTGGACAGATTTTGGAATTCATGGCGCAAATTCAAGAGCAACGTGAACTCTCCAATTCCAACATGGCAAATTCAAAGGGAGAAGTTGAAATCGATGAAGCCATCACTTTGGAAAGTGATATGGAGGATGAAGTTGTCCCAGAACCATCCAAACATAGCTCGAACATGGATGAATTGCTGCTACAAGAAGAAGATGAGGAGGACGACATGTGCAGTTTAGAACAACTCTTGCCGTAAGCCCCTCAAGTCCCTATGATGTCCAACTCTAGTAATGTTGTTCCAAATTCAATTCATTCTAACATTATTCCACCAAATGTCCCTTTTCCTCACAGGTTTTTGATTCCCAATGACAAAGATAGTGAAAAAGACATTGTAGAAGATCTTCCAAAGGTGCAAGGTGATACCCCAATTCTTGGTGCACCAAATCAAGTTCCAGATTGTGTTGAATTGTTTAAAGAAACTTGTACACCAAGAAGAATGATTCAAGAAAACGAAGTGGCTGGAGAATATGTTGAATGCATCAAAAAGGATGTATTTGAGGAAACAGAGGCCAAAGAAGTTGAGACTGATGACACAGGACAAGCCATAACCATTATAGCACCCATTCTTGAATTTAAACCATTGCCGGATCATTTCAAGTATCACCTCCCATTTGAAGATAAATTCCATGCCGTGGAACCTAGGGGAGTTTAATGGAAAGTCTCGTCCGGCTGCAAGACGTTAAAACAAGCGCTTCTTGGGGGGCAACCCAAGCATTCAACGAAGGGAGACTTTGGAATTGTTCAACAAATCAGATTTGCACTCCTAAACCCTTCTCTTTACTGTATTTATCTTGCCTTGCTTAGTTCATTAATTGTTTGTTTGCTTAAGTGTGAACCTATGTTTAAAACATTGAGGGCAATGTTTAGTTTAAGTGTGGGGAAGGGTAAACAAAGTCTTTTTATAGTGATTTACATATTTTACATTGCTTTAAAAAAAACAAAATAAAACCAAATAAAATCAAATAAAATAAAAATAAAAGCAAAAATATTTTACAATAATGTGTAAACTAATAGCATTCATTGGTCAGGTGGTGCCTCAGCAGTCGACGGAGCTCCAAAAAGACGAAGCGCCAGAGTTTGATCTTCCAGAGCCTTAACACTTGGTGCAACTCCAGATGACGAAGGCAGAAGATGCCTCTGCAGTAACGCCACAAACCTTTGATGATCACTCTGAATTCGCACTTCGGACTCCTGCAGCTGGTCAAGCTTCCTCTTCATATTTATTGAGTAACTAGTTGTGAGCATGTGCAACTCCTTATTCTCGTGCCTGAGTCCTCTGACCTTTTGCCGAAGACTAGCCACCTCAGCCATCAAAGACTCAACTTGACGAGATCGTGCAAAAAGGCGTTGACCCATGTTTGAGACTGAGCCTGCACACTGGACGCTAAGCGCCAGAGAGTCCTGAACAGCGAGCTCGTCGGACCGCTTGGAAAGCAACCTATTGTCTCTTGGAGTGAGAAGGTTTCTAGCAACCACCGTAGCAGTTGTACCGTTCTTCATCATAGAGTCCCCAACTGTAAGAGGACCATTGGGGATAAGAAGGACGAATGCCAAATGTTGTTTGGAGAAGACAAGTCATCATCTTCCCCGACATTCAAGTTAAGGCGACGGTCAGAGGGGCAAGACATTTTTCGAAGGTGTTGAGAAAGAAGAGATTGAACAGATTAAGATTTCAGAAGTGCAATAAGGGAGTTTTTACAGGAGGTAATTCAAGTGTGATGTGGAACAAAATTAGTGCCTCTATAAAAAGAAGAAATCGAAGAGGCACTACTTAGAAATCAAAGAGGCGCCTGCTCGCAAATCGAAGATACGCTCCTCTCTCAAAAGCCGGGCCTGCTAAGAAACCACGAGCCGACCCCCGGATTTCAAAAGATCAACTTTTCTAGACTTGTCGTCACCTGTCACATGCACCCTCAGCTTTGCGGGAATTACAGATAACTTTGTCAAAAAGCGCGTAAACCTTACTGTTCAATCATTCACCGGCTGCCGACATGAGTAAGAGAATAGTACCGGTTGTGAAGAAATTCCTATAAGTGTCACCTTCGCCCTCCATAGCAAAGGCAGACTTACTCAACACTTCTTCATCTTTGAGAATGTATTCCCAAAGAAACCTCTCGAGTTACTCAATGTTTCTCATCTCCTGGTGTACCTCTGCAAACAAGTCATCAAGAGCAAAAGTATTTCATATCATGAAGGTTAAAAGCAAAAGTATCTCATATCATGCTTTCTCCTCACCTTCATCTGAAGAACAGGGAGAAAGAGAGATCCTCATTGCTTACCTGGTCTTGCTCTCGAGAAAGAGAGATACTTCTTCAAAAGCAAAAGTATCTCATAGAAGATGCAGGAGGAGTCTGAGTTGATCTAAGAACTCGAGAAGATGCCACACCTGCATGGAGACCTGATTACTTGAAGCATGTGGAGACAACGTGCTGATTCATCCTTAACTAAGTTGAGGATCACTTGCAAGTAAAAAGCTCCCCAACCCAGTTCAAGAATCAACCTGTGGAAAGATACTTCTTCGAAAGCTGTGGAAAGTCCCATCCAGTTCAAGATCAAAGCTGTGGAAAATCAACAAGCACGACCAAAGATCATCTACCACATGAAGCTAAGTTGTTTCTCACTATTTCTAAGTGTTTTTAAGCTGTTTTGGTGTGTTTTATTGTGTTTTGAGGTAATCATACGAAAATGACATAAAAATTTGAAAAAGTTTTGAAAAATACCAAAATGAGTTGTTTTAGAGTCATTTTGGTGTATTTGTGTCTTAGGTACCTTCCAACACAATGATGAGGATTCGGTTTTTAATTGCATAACTGTTAAAGAAAGTTACAAGCATGGATTGAAGTTTGATATGCTCTTGTCCTATGCTTAGTTGTAGTTGTTGTTTATGAACTCACATTTGATTACAAAGTGGATAAAATAAGTTTTCATAACATGCTTGAAGGAAGGAACTCATATAACGCTACATCCTTGTGAGACTCGAGCCTTTACTTTCTTTGGAGAGTTATAATCTGTGAGTCCTTGTTTTCTAAAGTTATTGCATGATCTCATTATTCTTTGATTGGTGCTATTTAGAATGCATTTTGATAGAACTAAATGCTAGAACTTGTATCCGTTTCATTCAAAGCATGACATTATAATGCATAACACATATCAAGATGAAGTGGTGTAGTGGTGTAGTGGTGTAGTCTCCACCGTAGCCAAATAGCCGTGCCCTCCATTATTATCTGTTTTGTAGATTAAACCCCGTTTGAGCCTTGTTTAGCCTATGTTCTTTATTAACCCACAATAACCTTACCTAGCCTAGTTTAGGACTTTCCATACCCTTGTTCTTAAAGGCTAGTAAGCATAACATAAAATGAATTCCTTTTGATCTACATTATGCAAGAAAACAAGTGTGGGGGAGGGAATGGTTGTTTTTGAGCTCATTTGTATGTTTTGGGTTACAAAAAAAAAATGTGAAAAACATATGAAAAGAAAAACAGAAAAGAAAAGAAGAAAGATTGAGTTTGAAAGTATTGATTGTTGAAGGAAGGGTCCAAATCATCAAATCTGGCCCTAAAATGTGTGACTTCTCCCCTTTTTGTTCAAAATTTGAGTTTGCATTCAAAAGTGAATTCTAAGTTGATTTCATTGCTTTGCTCAATATGTCTACCTTTGTTTTCCATATCCGTTCTTTGTTAACCAAACACCTTTAGCCCCGTTACAACCCTTACACTTCTATCTTGAGTGTTATGTGTTCAATATGTGGAGTTTGGGATTGGTATGAGCATATGGTGTCACTAGTTCTTGCATCTAAGTAGTAGCATTCCTTTCATGAGATCATATTCATATATTCACTGATAACTCCAAAAAAGTGCTTTCTTTGTTAAACATATATGAGTTTTAGTTTTCATGTGTACATCAATCTTCTCACATATACCTAGTGTAGGGAGTGTAGTTTAAAAATCTAAGTGAAAAATGAGTGCATATCTAGTAAGGAATTGAGGGAATTCTCTAAGGCATGTTATTACATTCAAAATGATGTTTTAATCGATTAAAAGAGAACTAGTAAATGGTGACTGTGGTTAAGTGTATGCTTAAGGATATTGATGACCAAAATCTGTGCAAGTAATGATTTTTAACATGTGCATTGGAAACCCCTGAGGTAATGTTGGAAGGTTTAGATTGTGTTTTGTTTCTTTGTTTTGCTAGCGGACTAGCAAAAGCTAAGTGTGGGGGAATTATGCTCAGAAGAAGTGTATAATGTTTCATTTACTTTCCGTGATGCAGGCAAGCACGATAAAGTCACAACGCTAACCTAGACAGAAAAACTCTTCACGGCTGGAGCCCCGTCGTTTGAATTACGAGCTTCAACCATGGCACACCTTGTACAATTACCTATAATGTTTCCGTTCTGTTCTTCAGGTATGCTTGTGATTTGCTTTTTGTTTTGGTTATCTAAAACCAGAAGCAGAAATTGCGGTATTTATAGTGCTAGATACTTCACGAAGTTGACAATCCACATGATGTGAATGGAATTCTCTTATAAACCTGTCTGCCTTTGTGATATTCTGCTGTCTGTTCTACTAGGGTCGCTTACCTACTGATATCACCTACTAGTTACTGATACTTGTGGTCAATAAGATTCCGCAGCACTACCTCGTATTCTCGTCCAGTGGTCAGTTTACTGGGACAGAACTGAAAATTTATCATTAGCACGTCGACGAGCCTTGGACTCTATTTATCCCATGCTGGGAATTAATAATGTATGATTTGCAAAAGAAGTAGTCTGTGTTGAGCATCCACGGGTTTGGATTTAAAAGTTTTACATAAAAGTTTACCAAAAACTATCATACTGTTTTTTTTCTTTTCAAAAACACTTTTACAAAAAAGTTTACCAAACACTCTGCTGACTTTATTTCACAACCGCTTATTCTCACAGCACAGTCGCTTATTCTCCCAGCAACTTTTTTTCAAAGCACAACAATACCAAACTAGCCCTATGTCTTGTGATGACGGGGTGTTACAATTTTATGCGAATTTGAACACATCTGCAATCGCTAATGTAAATTCCAAACTCAAGTCATTATAATTGAGTGGACGTGTAGCATGACATCAACTTGTAGGCCCTATAAATGTGTTTCCAAAGACATTCAACGAAAGTTGGAGCAAGCAATTTTACTGTCTTCTATGATGAATTTCAGCTTCCAATGACTGGTACAACCTTATTTTTGAGCTTTCGGTTTCTCATTAGAAGTGAATCTATGGGCATTTGGTTCGTAGAATTGGAATAGAATGAAATTACTTCAATTTCAAGGTATGTCTGAGGTGAGAAATGAAAAAATTATGACCATTACTCATAAAATTAGGGAAGTGTTGTTGACATTCCAAAAATCTCATTTTATACTCCTCACAAGTGTATTTTTCTTTCTAAATATAGAAAGTTCAAAGTGTAGAATAAAAAATTTGAAGTGCCAATAACAATTCCTTGAAAAAATAAGGCTTATTTTTTGCAATGCTGCTAAAACTTGACTTTAATCTCACTCTCCCCCTAAAACTCAAATTTCACCACTTAACACTCTAAAACTCAATTTTTGTCCTACTCTGCAATTTTCCTTCAATATTGTTAAAAATATCTTCTTATTAATTTTTTTAATTTTTTTTTAATTTTTTTTTATAGTCGTTAGTTGGTTAAATTGTTAATGGAAGAGCGATCAGTAAAATTCGAACCTGCACGAGTGCAGACATTATTAAATTCTAGCATTGTGGTGAAAAGCCATTTGCTAAAAATATAATAAGAAATTGTTATTGACACTCCAACAATTTCATTTTGCATTCCAAACTTTTTATAATTAGAAAAAAAAAATACACTTATGAGTGCAGAATGAAATTTTTGAAGTCCTAATAATAGTTCCCAAATAATATTAAAAACTTGAGAGATGTAGAGAAACAAAAGGAAGAAGCTTGCTTTTGCTTTCAAAGCTGCCTCAAGGTTCACCAACCTCCCCCATATCGCTTGTGAAGTAATTTCTCTTCTAACCTAACTATTCAATATCATAATATCAACAAATATTATTAATGCATATATTTTTGGTGGTTCTGAATAATGTACGTGATGAAATTGAGCCTTAGGCAAAATACTACACAAGCTTTTCAACCTCAAATGGAAGCATAATTCCAATTTCCCCACAAATCCTAACTTGACATTTTCCATTGCCCTCAAAGGCATCGTTTGGTATGTAAGATCGGATTAGAACGGATAACTCTACAATTTAAAGGTCTGTTGAGGGAGAATAAAAACATTGTCTAACTAGAGGGTAGAATACGATTACTCATGAAGTAAACTTGTCAATCCCAATCCTTTCCTAAATGGTAGGATTGGAAGGGATGAGTTTTCTTCACATATAATTCTCTTCTAGTCCCGGCCAACTGAAAAATTATTCACTTCTACCTTCAACATATCAAACGAGCCCAAAATCTCCAGGTTATATGTCTACACTATGATATGCAATGCAACACAGGCACACGAGTACTGTATCTCAGTCACCCAGGTATCCATATCATGCAACAGGCTGACATCAAATGATAATTAACCATTATAACAAAATCACCTAATAGCGAAATTGAAGACTGAAAACGATAAGCATCTTATTCATCACGGGAGCATTACCCTCAAAATGTTCGCTATGAAATGGAAATCTAAAGCATCCTAAGTACCAAATTCATAATTCTCAATTCAAAAAAAAAAAAAAAAAAAAAAAAAAAAACTGGAACTTAAGCAAAGTTTTCATGGTGCACAAAAGCTTTAAGAATCGAAATATTGGTACAGTCCACCCGTTCATATTATTTCTATCTGAAACCCAACTCATTTTTCATTCACAACTTCTGATAAAACACATCTCCTTCAGTGATGAGCCTTTACCGCAGCCTTTTGTTCAGATTTAGCCTTTGCCTTAGTGGGGAGATAAAAAAGAAAGGAAATAAGCACTCGTGCACAAATAAAACGACATGGTGTAAGGCACAAGACTGTCACACAACTCAAACAACACAACACATAATTTCACATTGCATTATATGCTAGCATCAACTTTGGGTTGAACAGCTTAACAATTTAAATAAAGTGGACAGCTTCAGGTTACATTTCCCATTCCATTAGTTAGCCCTAGTTGGTCAAATACCAGACCCGTATCCTTAAAATGTCTTGACATGTTAAACATAAAAGTTGACAGTTATAACATATATACACATATTCACAAAGGGTTATTTCTCTCTCACATTTTACTTGAGCATAGTTTTGGACATTGTGTTTATTTATATGACAACAAGTTATCAACACATTGACAAATGGTTAATATTTTAGCTAAAACCCTCCCTTTCTCACAAAGCTCTATGCAGCCTCGTCATTTTTCTTTTTCCCTTCACACGTGTAATTGTTTCTCTAAAACATATGCTACTAACACATTTGCATTGACTAATTCTGCTGTCAAATCACACCGTGCATTGAAGACTTGAGTTTTGATTGTGAGTTTGTGTAAGTTGTGTTTGTGGGTTGGCAGGTAAACCACTAAGAAGCTGCAGTGAAGACATTGGATTGGTTGCATGCAGCTTGAGTTAAAGATTTAATAGCCCAACCTAGAAGTCTTCATGATGTGAGAAGTCCTTGAAACCAAAAAATATTGTAATCTCTATACAGTTTCACATGATATTCTTTACCTCGTTGTGTATTGAATACACTGCTCAAGCAATCAGAACTCGCTCAAAGTGCAAGCCACTCAAAATAGAACCACTAAACTGTTTACAACAGCTTGATTTCCTTATGAGTAGTTTATTTTCACTTAAGACTTTGTATGCACTTTTATGAAACTTTAGAAATGCATTTATTTATTTCAATGGATGACTTGATGCTAGAAACGAAGCCGCAGTTGGAATATTTAAGTTTACTTCTAAATTTTCCATGTACAACATGCATTTATTTCTTTCTTAGACACACTACCAATTGAATTCTTTCATCTTAACATAGTGGGCTGCATTATTATGCTTGACCATTGCTCTAAAGACTCAGGCTTTTTACAAGCATTGCCAATAATCTAGGCATTGACATTATTTCTTATTTGTAGAGCCCCTCTAAAACGTCCTTATACACCAATATCTGTTATATGCGTTTTGCAGTTTTGTTGAAGGAAAGTTAACACTTCCATCCAAGCTTTGCGACAGGGAGCATACTTGGAGGTGAAGAAGAGTTCATTGCTTGCATACAGCCAAATTAATAGACCAAATTTATAGCCTAGTTCTATTTCCAAATTTTTGACATGATCACATAATTGCAACATGCTTGGATTGACACATGGTCGAATGCCCCTACAACTAAGCAATCACATACGTAAATCAACCCTAACTGAAAAAGGAGAGGACTAAAGAAAAATAAAAACTAATAAAGAATACATCAGCAGAAAGGGATAAAATAAAGAATTACAGAAGACAACGTAAGTACATATGTACATTGTACAAGTTAAACAAACTATTTCTCGATTATTACTACTCTTGGAGCCAAGAAGTCGGATTTCAGCTTCGCATGCCTCTGGCACTACTGAATTTTTTGATGTTTGGTGTTACCTTAGACTCCACCAATCATTTAAAACATCAAGTATGATTTAAGCATTAATTAACAATCTCTCCTATTTCAAACAACATTATTCATAAAATAGATGAGTTCCATACCTAATTTACTACTTCACAAATTTTAGGACAAGGTTGATGTCTACGATATCAGCTCACCAAATGGTGCTTATACTCTTCCATGAATACAATGAAAATACAAGAATTCTTCGTATGAAAATGGAACCAAATGAACACAAAAAATTAATCTTTGGTATCGATTTGACCAACATCGATTAAAATCCGCATTACTTATAAAAATCTACAAAAATTTAAACAAACCCAATACAAATTTGTAATAAAAAAAAGTGCAAAATTAACTCATAAAATAAAAAAGTGCGTCAATTAAAAAAAAAAGAAAAAGAAAAAGGAAAGGAGGTACCTGGAGATACTTGAGCTTAATGCTTCCGTATACGAGTCCAAAGGAGAATGCGGAAGCCCGAGCCACCTGCAAATCACCAAGAACCCAGTTCACCAATTAGATTAACAACTACCAAACTGGTCCAAAATCCACACACTAGATTTTTTTCCCAAAATATAAACTAAATATAAAAAAATTAGTTAGATCCGGAATGAAAGGAGAAAATAAAAGAGAAAATTGAAGAGAAATTAATACCAAGGCGAGGGTGCTGGTTCCAGAATATGGTCCAGGAGGCGGCGCCATTGTTGTTGCTGGAGAGGACGAGACTGACTGTTAAGCAATTAGACGAAGCGAACAAGAAGGAATCTGTAAAACCTCCCAAAGTCACAAAGCACCAAGCCCTACTACTACAGTTCAGCGTTCCATTGCTTTATATATCGAGTAATTGCGGGCCTGGATTATCTACCCCGTTTGGGCTTTCTACCTGATTTTACCGGGTTTAAATTCTGATCGTACATAACTGTGGAAAAGTATGCGGTCGTTATCGTACGTCCACTTGTTCCATATGGTTGGGCCCACTATTGTAGAGTCAACCAATAAAACATGGTCTCAATAGTTGATTCAGCACCTGATTCTATCGATTCTCGACTACCCGGTCGTCAATCGAGTCTTCGACAAAGAGAGTTTTCGGAGATTCGAAATCAAGCTCGCAATTTTTTGCCCTTTTCCTCAGATTCTCAAATACTTGCGCACCAAAGGCCACCATCCTCTCTTTCTCTGCAACTTAGCCGATTCTTAGGAGAAAAAAAGGACGAAACTAGTGGTGGTGCTGGTGATGACGGGTTAGGGTGGTGGGTTTAGGTGTTGCAGTAGGTGGTGTGGGCGGGGGGGAGATGTTGGGGCTGGTGGGATCTGGGTTTAGGATGGTTCTAGTTTTGGGTTGGGGGAGGATGGAAGGGGGAAGAAAGGGTGAGAGGGATAAGGGGTGGTCCTGTGCAAAAAAAAAGATTTTTTTTTGTTTTTAATATTTAATTAATTTTTTAATAAAAAAAATCTGGCCACGTCAGCACTTAATTGAGAAATTAACAGAAAATTTGACGGAGGTCTGACATTGGCACAAATTGAAAGATGAGGTATGACATTGTCAATTTTAAAAGATCAGGTATGAAAGTGTCGTGACATCAATAGTTAAGGTAGTTTTTTGTAATTTACCCGATAGAGTTATTTACCTACTTTATAGATAGGAATATTTTTTGTTGTACTGCTCAAGTGATATTGAAACTCATCACCCAATTTATTATCGGTAAATGAGTTTAAATTTTGAAATATGTGTCTAATTTTGAAATATGTGTAGTAAATAGACACAAATTTCAAAATTTAAACTCATCCAAAAGTGATAAATAGAGTGGTGAGCAAAAATGCACCCCTTTATTGCAAAGTTCTAAAAGATGCTAAGCACTAATCGAGAGGCGGGTTGGGGCTTAGGCCATCTATAACTGAAGGGTCCAAAGGCCAAAGGGCCAAAAATACCTCAAAAATTGTTTCCAACCGAGGGATAGGGCAAAAGGCTCATGGGCCCCACATGATAGAAAGGGGCCAACTGACTAGCCCAATCCAGCCAGCCCCTCGCCAAGCCATAAATTTGAATGCAATAGCTAGCCGACGTCACTAGCCGTTTGTTGACTACAAAAATCACCTAGCCTACGTGGCGCGCAGGCCGAGTAAATAGTAGACTAACTAAGTCCTTCAAATGTGTGCGGGGCGTGCCAACTCGTCGGCCGGGCTCGGCCGAGGAGTAAAATGTCTTGATGTTGCGTTGATGCGCGCGGCTGACTTCTGAATCCTGCAATTGCGACCGAGAAAGGAACGCGTCTCGGCCTTTGGGTCCTCAAACCTGAAGACGAGGTTGCTAATTACAAAGCTCACGATTCGTCGTCGTCCAACTCGGCAATGGTCACCGTATTGGTGAAGGTAAAACCACGCCGAATCGATACTAATGTGTACGGGCACAGATACTCAAAACGGATGAAGGTTTTGACAACAAACGTGGTTCGGCCGTCTCGATGCCGAACTCTGAAACCCACTTGTGAATATGCGATCATAAAATAACTTGGCGTCAAGGCACCGAGCTTAGATATCAGTAACACCTCACTTCGCCAAGATGGCTGGTGAGATGACCTCCGTTGATGGGGATCCGAAAACCCTCGCCGGCCGAGACTGGGATAAATAACCAATCAACCATGTCGCAGTGCTGTCTATCCAAACTGAAGATGCTTCACGGACGGTTGGTTCTACGGCAACAGTGCTGTCTATCCAAAATGAAGATATTTACCGGTTGCCTCCACAGTGCTGTCTATCCAAACTGAAGGTATGGAGGCGGAAAAGAAAATAAAATTCCCAAAGGTGTTGAGAGGTTTCGCGTAGAGCGAGAAATTGCGCAGGGCAGATTTGTGTGTTGTGTTGAAGCCCTTGAATGGTGCACGCACTCCTCTATTTATAGCAGCAAGAACCCCCATGACCGAATTAGAAATACATTAGGATTAGAACTCCTTAACCCAATCAGATTAAACTTCGACCAATCCCAATCTCCACAGGACTTTGAATCAAACCTCCAAAACAAGCCAGGTTCATCTCCATGTCTTAGTATCCTTATCTATCCCGTTCAAGATAATTCATACCAAAAGATAATTATGATAAAAACCATAATATATGCCAAGATAATTCATATCAAAAGATAATTATGATAAAAACCATAATATTATCCTTTAACAATAAAATTATCTTTACTTCTTTATCCGACGGTTGGGAGTTATGCTCATTTAACGGCCTTGATTGTACGGGCCAATATTGTAAAATCGGGTCCAAACACCGTTATATTTGAAATTTTGTTTACAATTTTTTTTTAACAAAATTAAATTTTTTTAAATCTATTTTTTTCCTATAACTTCCTAAGCCATTAAACAACATTAAATAACATGAAACAACATTAAACAATATTAAACATAAAACAACATAAATTTAAGTTGTTGTAATTTTTAAATTTAATTTGTAATTTTTAAATTTAATTTATAAACTAATATTAAAAGAATAAAAAGTCATTTGATTTTTTAAGATTTAAAAAATAATATTAAAAGTTTAAAAATCATTGTATCTTGGGCTTATCTTTTAGTCTTTATAATAATTATAAAATTAATATTAGAAACAAAAACATAACAAAAAAGAATATCCTAAAAACATATGCTGTACAGCTGCCAACAAAGAAAGAAAAAATTTAAAGAAAACAAAAAATAAGGCAAAACATTTGCCGTCTTCTTCATCTTTCTTCTGCAACTAAAAACACAGATTTCAACGATATATATATATATATATATATATATATATATATATATATATATATATATATATATATATTCTTACCCATATATCCCTTTCAAATTTATTTAGACAATAGTTAAAAGGCTTAATTACTAGTGCACCATTGGAAGTGTGAAAAAATCTCTCTGCCTCTTGAAACTTATTTTGATCCAATTTACTTACTTTCTAAAATATGTAAATATGTCTCATATTATCATATACCGTTAGCTTCATTAAGTTTTTCTTTAATATTGCTCATGTTAACGTGTCATCCATATGACAAAGATAACATTCTGTTTATAAAAGAAATAATAAAAGAACTCTAAAAAATAAACCCAATTATATTATTTGGATTGAGAGAAATAGAAGTAACTTTTTTGTCATTTCCCTATATCCAACTCAATACAAGTCACTTCTTATCTTTCACTCCTTTCGCTCATTTCACTCTCTCTCTTTTTGGCTAACTTCTATCTCTTGAGTTTTCGCCTTTTTTATAATTTGTGATTCTCATTTCCACATGTGAGTGAGACAGTAATGTTTAACTTACATGAATGACAAGTTCGATATTTAATTATTATTGCCATATTGCTTGACTTGAACCGCAAATTCCTATCTCAATAAAGCGTGCAACAAATGAAGTCTTACTGTAGTATTTGAGAAACATTACATGTCAAAATTACAAAGCAATCTTCTATATAAATTAAGATAAAATATTGTTCAGATTATCGAATCACATGCATAATTTCCCAGTGGTTCACATAAAACCTCTGCAGAGCCTTCTATAAATAATACTTCGTCTCTGGCAATCTTCACGCATGCATTAGCAATCAAACGTGCTTTCCAAGGAAGTTAATGATAAGCTGATTAGCCTCGTCCGACGACTGTTCTTGAACGAAATGCGAACCTTCAGACATGAATTGAATTTCCAAATTGGGGACAAACTTTTTCACCCTCCCAATGTTGATGTAGTAATCTATCCCTGGAATTTTTTTTACATAATCCTTGCCTCCCATTATATAAAAAGTGCTGGAGCTTTAACAATTAGATTTGTCAAGCCGGATTCTTCTCTAAGTGCCCTACCAATACATAACGTAAAGTTCAAGAAATCATTAACATGTACTTATAACTTGAATCCAAGTTAGCAGGGTTAAACTAATTTCCAATGATAGCTCTGATGATTAGATAAGTATGTTTTTTTCATCGACTCTTCTAGTATGAGGAATTAAAGTGAATCGAAGATCAAGTGCCTTGCCTATACGGAATTTGCAGTGTAGTTTGGAAGTCCGATTTCTCATACAATGCTCCATATGCCGCAAGATCTTCCTCGGTGAAGCGAGGGGGAAGAGGGGTAGATGGATCCACCAAGTCCATGATCTTCTGGTTTTCTGCAGCTATTGGTATTTCACTTCTGTAGAAAAGGATGTAAATGTTCCGAACAACTGTTTTCGCATCAAAGCACCCAAAATCAGCCTCTACTCGGCCAAGTTCCTATAGTAGAGGTAACAGTAAGTTTTAACTTGTAAGCAAGCTAGTCATGGCATAGATATGGATAACAAGACCAAGAAAATGCACACCTGCCATCTTGAAATGTAGAAGCCCTCAGGGAGGTTTTTATTGAATTTTAGAGGTCCTAGTGGCATGATTGGCACTCCGATTGTTATAACTCCCAAGACCCTCTCTGGGTACGAAAGGGCAAATAAGTATGCTGGCCGAGCGCCGAAGTTCTTTCCATCGAGGAAAACTTACGTAAATTTTACTGAAAATATGACTTTAATACATCAAACTCAATTTTTTTCTTGTAAAACCCGATATAACCTTTTTTACTCTAATAAAACCCAATGACAAGACTTCACATAAGCAAATTCAATTAATTATGTTTGACTTTACACATTTTAAGTTTTTTGAATGCCTAAAATACCCCTTTTTGTTTGTTTAATGTGCACAAATAAACATATGCAGATTTTAAGAAGGATTAATGATTTTACCAAAAAAAGGCATTAATATTCTAAATCCATTGCATGTTATATGAGAATTTAGGATTTCCACGTTTTGTAATTAATTTGGTTGATTCATGTTTCTCTCACTCCATAAAATTTGCTTCTGATTTGATATAGGAATTAATTTGGCAAGTTTTCTTAATCTTAACAACATTTTTCAATTTAAATATTTTCTTTTTAGTGAAATAGTCTATCTTAACAAAATATTTATCAATAGAATAATATACCTATAATTTTTTTTGCCAACAATAAATTTATACCATAATTTATCTATCATATCAAATTTGTGGAGTAATAATAAGGGAAATTTTATTTAAACCCATTTAACCTATTTATACACCAAACTTACTCTTTACACCCATTTGATTTTTAACTAAACTATTAATGTCTCTTTAAACCCAAATTTAATACCTAATATACTCCCATAAACTCAATTCAATATGTAGATTTATTTTTACACGCAATCCAAAAGATCCTAAAGTTCTTCCTACACCAGTCAGCGCCAATTTTGTTAGTCCTGTCATAGGGAAAGCCATGAGTGACATGAAGTAGTTATCAATGGTATTACTGTGAAGATCAAATTTTGCGACACCTGCATGCTTTACAGACCTCCTCGTTGTTCTCACTGTTCCATATGCAATAACTGCATGCAGCGATTCGACCATCACTGCCCTTGGGTTGGCCAATGTATTGGATTGGTAAAGGACATACTTTCAAGACCTAACCCCTGGTGCTTTTTCTATTTATATTTCCTTAATTCTGTGGAGGTGCTTAGTTTGAATGGATGATTAATTTATATTTGATTATAAGAATAAAAAAAACTCAAACCAATTGCTCAAATTTATGTAAAATGCCTTTGATTTCTGTGTACAGCTGAACTACAGGTTCTTCTTCATGTTTGTCTTCTCTGCAACTCTTCTTTGCTTATATGCACAAGGGTTTTGCTGGGTCTACGTTGTGAGGATCATGCACGGGGAGGATATATCAATTTGGAAGGCGATAATTAAGACTCTCGCCTCCATTAGGCTCATTATTTACAGTTTCATTGCCTTTTGGTTTGTTGGCGGTCTTATTATGTTCCACTCATATCTCATCAGTACAAACCAGGTTAGAAGCTCATTAATTCAAGAAATCTTGATGTTCTGTGTGGTGATATTTATTCGTGTAAATTTATATGTACTTTTAAATTCAGGTTTATTCGTCTTGTAATGTTAGAGTTCTCTTTTGTTGTGCTTTGGCAATCTACCTATGAAAACTTTAGATACCGGTACGATGGACGAGAGAACCCATTCAACAAAGGGACAATCAAGTACTTCATGGAGGTATTTTGCACAAGAATTTCTCCATCCAAGAACAATTTCAGGGCAAAGGTTCCAAAAGATCCCGAAGTTCTTCCTACACCAGTCGGCACCAATAGAAAAATTTCAAAATCACCATCCATCAATAGAAAAAATTATATTTCTCTATGAAAACTATTAGGGTTTTAGTCAGAATGAACGTAGGATAAACAAAGAATGATCGTAGGGTTTAATTATAGTATTTGGGTTTATTGATAAATTTGAGTTTTATTATTAATTTCATTTTGTATTTAATAGTAATTACGCAATAGGGTAAAATAGACAATTAACATTCAAAATTTTAAGTTGGGTGTAAAAAGAGGTTGCATGGGTTTAAATAAAATTTCCTGAATAATAATGTACCTATTATTTAATTTTTACAACACTAATGTATCTTAAAAAATTTGTGGAGTAATAATGTACCTATTATTTAATTTTTACAACCAAATTTGTGGAGTAATAATGTACATATTATTTAATTGGAGAGGGTTGACGGCAAGGGCGGATGTACATTGCGACCAAGGTGGTTCCAGGTGTCTGTGTACCTAGAGGTCGGGATAAGCATGTGAAGGTCTTCTAGGAACCTTTCATCAATCATGTTGCATGGCAAAAAAAAATGAAGTGTTGACTTGTAAGAACTAGCTAAAGGTAGCATCTTTCTTTATTTCTCTGCAGTTCTACCTATCTTTGCCCTTGGCAAGTTGGATGCCTTACTCAATCAAGTAACGTAGAGCGTGCTTAATATGATTTTAAAATAATAAATCAACTGCGGAAAGTAGATTTCAAATACTTTATACATCAGAGTTTTAGCTCTATTATTATCAATTACTTTAATACTTTATTTAGTAATAAGCTCCCACTACTAACCTCGACATACATTTTTATTTAATGTCTAAGAATTGGGGATGGTTGACGGCAAAGGCAGATGTACATTGAGACCAAGGTGGTCCCAGATGTCCGTGTACCTAGAGGCTAGAACAAGCATGTGAAGATCTTTTGGGGACCTCTGAATGTTTGATACGAGTTCCTTTTGTATCACCAAGTGTTTGATACGAGTATTTTTTGTGCCAACCAAATGTTTGATGTAATGCTTACTAGGCATATCTCAGCAGCATTCGCCAAGTTGCGTTGATAACACTTCAATATTCATTAGATTGCTCGGCCGTGGTAGGATAAAATCTAGTTTCAACTCATGAGCTAATACCAATCATCCAAATAGATGATGTTGTGGAAGATAAACTGTTAGGCCAGCCTACAAGAAATATACAGACGCAAGAAAAAGGAAACATGTCTAGATAACTACCTCCACTACAGAGGACCACTAAAGAATAGGGAGAGGAAGACAGGTCGTGGTACTTGTTCCCCAAGCATGTAGTCCTATAAATATGTAATCTTATAAATATGGAGAGGTGCCAAAAAGCAAGGTATGCAATCAGAACCTGAGAGAAACTAGAGAATAGAAATTCAATCGACTGACTTGAGTGTCGGAGTAACTCTTACAGGCATCCCGCCCAGACAAGCTATAGAGGAAGACTGTTCGGGGACACCTCCTATAAGGGATTCGACAAACGTGAGGATTGCAGTCAACAAATCTGTGGGTGTATTTCTTCCCGTAGGAGATTTCGCTCCAACAGTTGGCGCCGCCCATGGGAAATAAAACAAATCAAGCTACAAAGATGACTGGATCCACACAAAAAGTTCTGAATCCCTCTAGAGACGCATGGACTCGACCAGTGCATGCGAGGTCTTCATCCCAAAATAGTGAACCCAATCTTGCCATGGAACAATTTAGAAAGCTAACAAAGGAATTGCATGAAACAAAAAGGATGGCAGAAAAGGCTTTGAAGAAGGCTGTGGCGAGAAACGCAGTCGAATATGTGACCGGCACCATGAGACAGCGTGCTGAAGAAGAAGATAAGAAGGGCAGCTCTAGTAGCGCGTCATCCAACAATTGTGTTGAGGTGACAAAAAATTAGGCAAAGAGGATCACAAGGGAAAATGATCGAAGAAGGTAAATGATGTTGTTTGCAAGAACAAATTGAGAGGATTGTGAAGGGATACAAGCCACAGACCTCGGCGGAACTTGCCTTAGAAGAGGCCAGAAGGATCTGTAAATTGTTGTTCATAAAGAACATCCTAAAAGCTAAAAAGCCTGCCAAGTTCACCAAACCAAAGTTCAAGCTGTTTGAAGGCACGACTGATCCTGTCGAGCACATTTACTACTTCCAACAACATATAGAGTTTGAAGGAGATGACGAGGCCCTCATGTGGAAGTTGTTCCCCTTAGGTCTTTTGGGATCACCTTTAACTTGGTTCAGACAATTAAAACCAAGGTTTATCGGAAGTTTCACGGAGCTTTGTGTATCATTCATATCTCAATACGTTTGCAATCGGAGGCTAAGAAAAGATGTTACGATCTTGTTCAGCACCAAACAAAATGTTGGCAAAAACCTCAAAAGCTACATGACTAGATTCACAGAAGAGATGTCCACCCTAGAAGAATGTGATTCTCACACTGCATTTTTGGCATTTCGAGAAGGGGTGTTGCCATGAATGAAGATGTGTAGGTTATTAATCAAAACTCCACCACTGGACATGAGGGAGGTGATGGCCCGAGCTGATGGAATCATCAGATAGAGGAAGAGGAACTTATTCATTTAAAACGGGCCACAACCACTATTGCTGCATGTTAAACGGGCACTACCATGCCTATCTTGAAACCCATCACTCAACCAAGGCAAGAAGGAAGATTCTCACGTGATTCAAAATGTGGGTTTAATGAAAGATCCAGACCTGATCGCCCACACACCAAGCTGATAGTGAGTTTAGGCAAAATTTTCCATGAGAACAAAGGAAAGGGAATCTTTTGTGCACTAGCACCGATTCGAGCACTGCTAGAGAAGCGAGATAAGAATAAAATGTGTGCTCATCATAACTACTTTAGTCATACCATCAACGATTTTCGAAGCTTGAGGAACCGAGTAGAAGCTATGCTGAAGAAAATGATGTTGTCACAGTACTGCGTAAAATCAAGAGACGAACATAAGAATGACGAACGACTTAAAGCAATAACAGGAAACATTGGGGCAGATGAGAGGCTGTTAGATATCAATGTCATACATGGTGGACCCTAACCCCATAAGGGATTAGAAGCACACTATCAGTCGTAAAGATGAGAAGCCGAGAAGTCCAGACAAGTGCATAGCATAATATCAGCCCCTAAAATGTCCAAAACATTAGAGAATCTAGGAGTCATCTCCTTTAGCCAAAAAGACCTCGAAGGAATTCAATTCCCTCACAATAATGCACTAGTCGTGACCCTACGCGTTGCCAATTCAAGAGTGAAAAAGATAATAATTGATGGGGGGAGCAACACATACATTCTATTCTGAAGCACATTTAGAAGGATGAAATTAGACGAGAAATAGATAAGGCCAAATCCAACACCCAATTATGTGTTTGAAGAAACTAAAGCCCGACCTATTGAAGACGTGACTCTTCCCGTCATCGTAGTAGGTAATACTATTTTCATCACTTTTGTTATTATCAACGCACCAAGTGCGTATAATGCTATTATGGGAAGGGACTGGATTCATCAAATGATTGTGAAGCGTCACTTTTTTCATTATCAAATGACAATCGACATCAAAGGGGATCAACTAGGGGCCAGAAAGTGCTACAACATGGCAACAAATGTCAAGATAGCTAAGAAAGTGTAATAGAGCTTGGACTTGCATGAGAATAAACCATTCTAGTAATTAGCGGAAGACCCACCACAACAGGATCAGAAAAATGACGATCAAGAACTCTCGACCATATAACCACTGAGGGGAAGAGGTTTTCGATCCAACTAATCCTGAAAAACGAATATGGGTGGGCTTCTTCCTATCTGATGTGAAAGTCTAAGAGTTGCTGAAATTTCTGAGAAGCAACATAGATGGTTTTGCATGGTCCTATAGGAACATGCGAATGATTGACCCGGAGGTGGCATGTCACCATTCGAACGTTGATTCGAGTTGTCCTCCACATTGACAAAAGTAGAGGAGATTTGAGCTAGAGCGAAATTAGATTATTAGCATAGAAGTCGATAGACTATTCGAAGTTAGATTCATTCGTGATGTCTGGTGCCTAACTTGGGTTTTGAACGTCGTGGTGATAGGCAAGAAAAAGAAAGGAAAATGGCATGTGTGTGTGGATTACACTAACCTAAATAGGGCATGTCGGAAAGACTATTTTCCAATTCCAAAAATTGACTAGACAGTGGATGCTACGACTGGATACACACTATTGTCTTTATTAGATGTTTATTCTGGTTATAACCAAATTTCTATGACTGTTAAAGGTCAAGAAAAAACTGCTTTTTATCACTGAGCATGGGTTGTATTGTTACACTGTAATGCCATTCGGACTCAAGAATGCCAGCTCGACTTATCAAAGTTTAGTGAACAGGATGTTTAAAAATCAAATTGGAAATACAATGGAGGTTTACATTGACGATATGGTCGTCAAAAGCTGGGAAAGGTGCCAACACATTGATCATCTACACAACACTTTCGACATATTGAGAAGATATCGCATGCGGCTAAACCCAGCAAAATGTGCATTCAATGTATCATATGGGCAGTTCTTAGGGCACATAGTGAACAAATGAGGCATTAAACCAAATCCAGCGATATTTGAAGCCTTATGTAACATGCCGGATCCAGTAACACCTAGAGACATTCAAGTGTTAACTGGGTGAATTGTTACCCTTAACTATTTCATCTCACGATAATCCGATCGATGCAAACTTTTTTTTCAAGCTATATGAAACATGAGAGGAGGTGTGTGGGGCATGAACAAAGGGAAGCTTTCGAACAGTTGAAGAAGTATCTCATAAGCCCATTGTTGTTGATTATCCCCAAGCAAAGGGAGCCGTTGTGCATGTACCTGGCCATAAGTGAAGGGGCAGTAAATGCTGCATTATTCAGATAGGAATGCGTGATTCAGCAACCCATATTTTACGTGAGCAAAAGTTTAATTGATACAGAGAAGAGGTATTCGCCCACTAAGAAGTTGGTGTTGGCCTTAGTAAAGCAAAGAAGAAGCTCCGTCAGTACTTCGAGGCACACATAATTGTGGTGTTAACTAATCGACCGATCAGGGCTATCTTATCTAAACCAGACTTATCGGAAAGAGTCAGTCCACTTCCGTAAGTCATGCAAAGATAGTCCACATTCGTAAAGTTACAGAAAGAGTTAGTCCATTTTCGTAAGTCAATGCAAAGATAGTTCACATTCGTAAAGTTACGGAAAGAGTCAGTCCACTTTCGTTAATCATATGAAGATAGTCCACTTTTGTAAACTATGCAAAGGTGTTCCCAGTTTGTAAGTTAAGCTATGATGTCTGTAAATTATACGAATGGGTTAGCTAATTTCCGCAAGTTACGCGACAGTTAACTTTCGTGAATTGTGGTTAAATGTCAGTTTACACTTGTAAATTATGCTAAGATGATAGTTCCTAAATTTTGCGAAGATGTCAGAGCATTCGAGTAGGGGTGGGTTTGGTTTAAATCGGTTCGGTTTTTTGCCAAAACCGAAACCGAACCGAAATTTCAGTTCGGTTCTTTTTTTTCGATTTTTTTCGGTTTGGTTTTTTCCGGTTCAGTTTCAGTTTTTTTCACATCACGGTTGGGTTAAAAAAAAGTATACACAAGGTTAATCCTTGTTTGGTTCTTGAGAAATTGGGTTTAAAAAGTAATGATATTTTAAATTCTCTTTTTCTCAGTATTATTTATATAATTATTTGTTTTGGATATTTTTTTTTTCACATCAAGCAAACAAACAAAGTATACATAGGGTTAGCCAACAAACAAAGTATACATAGGGTTAATCCTTGTTTGGTTCCTTAGAAAATATCAAGGAAAGTCCCAAAACTTTTGAGCATAATAGATCACTCAAACATTACATGATTATTAATAAAGGGCAAACAAAGCAGTAAAACCTAAATCACAAACAACCATCAAATCCAATGGTATGTTTAGTTTTCTAAGAGAATGCAGTGAAAGTTTTAGTCTTTTACAAAGTCCAGCAACAAAAAATGAAATTTAAAATGTTTAACTCTCTCTCTCTCCCCCTCTCTCCCTCTCAATTTTCACCTAGTAGAGATATGAAAGTAAATGGACTGGAGTGCAGAGAAAGAGAAGTTGTACAAGTAGATTTGATTACCCTGTGATTATTACTCCAAATCACTCATAATTTCAATTCAAACAATAAAAACACAAACAAAGAACAGCATGATTGATCAAGAGACAAATGGAAAGCAACTGGTTTAGTGATGAAACAAACAAATCATAAAAAATTAGTAGTAAAATTGGAGTGTGAGAAAAAGGAGAAAAAGGTAGTAAGTATTTGGCAACAAATTGGGTTTAAAAAATAATACCCAAAACAAATAAAAATATTACAAATTGGGTTTAAGAAATAATACCCAAAACAAATAATTAAATAAATAAAATTTAAAAATATTAATTTAATTAATTCGGTTCGGTTCGGTTTTTTCAATTCGGTTCGATTTTTTCGTTTAGTTCGGTTTTTTCGGTTTCGGTTTTTTTCGGTTTTCGGTTTTTTGAACCCACCCCTACATTCGAGAGTTAGGCAAAGGCTGTAGTAAATTAGGCCTTAGAAAAAGCGGCTTCCACAAATTGGGCTTTAGAAAGAAATGCTTGAAGTTTTAGCTTGGCTTAAAGAATATAGTTTCAAGGCCTCATGTGATTGAAAACTCAGTTTTCTAAAGTGAAAAATAGGGCATTGTGGGAGGATAAAACCCAGTTTCGACTCATGGGCCAATACTAATCATCCAAAGAAATGATGTTGTGCAAGATGAATTAGGAGGAAAGCCCACAAGAAATATACAAACGCAAGAGAAGGGAAATGTGTCTAGATAACTGTTGTAAACAAAAAAATTATTGTAACGAATGAAACAAGAACATGTGTACAAAGTAATTTTGTATTGATTTGAATTTATAGGTTACAATGTCTGTTTATAACTTTTCCTCTGATTCAGTCTTCAAATTTGATGTAGATGCGTAAGCTGTTGATCCAAGGGTCGCGATGACTTGATCTCAGATGAACGATTGAACGATTGCTTTAAGTTTTGAGCTTGAAACAACGCTTGGATGGTCTTCACCTCAAAGTTGCGAAAAATGTAGTATTGATGTAGGATTTCATTGACTCAAAGGTCTTGGCGACTTGATCTTGAAACGAACTTTGTTACAAGTTTTGAGCTTGCAACAAAGTCTTGAAGGAGTCGACACGAGTGCTTGTTGATTCTTCAAAGGGAGTGCTTTGGCTTTGGTCGAAAGAAAGCCTCGGTTTTGGCAGCGTATTGCTCTTCAAAGATTTGTGCAGAAGTTCTTCCCAATGTGCAATTTTTGACCTTTATGCTTGTGGGAGGACCTTGTATTTATAGGCTTCTCAAAGTTTGTCTTTGGGTGGATTTAGTTTTGATTTGTGTCCTAATTTGTTCATGAAAGAATTTAGGCATGTTTTGTGTTTTCATTTCAGCCACGTTTACTCCCTTGGCCGAAATTTATAGGCTTTATTGCCTATTTTGTGAGCAATCTTCAATTCCTGCTTGTTTTATGAAGATGCTTTAACTTTCCTTCCGATTTTAGGATCAATTTGGACCCTTTTGCCGAATTTAAGGGAGTTTTCTCCCTCTAGCCAAATTTTGGGAATGTTTTACACTTCCCTTGCTTGATTTATGCCACATGTCATCAATGACTTGTCCATTTATGATGAGTCATATGCCACATGGAGCTTTATGATGCATCATTTGTATGCAATGAAATTTACATGTCTACAACTACCTCCACTGCATAGAACCACTAAGGAAGAGGGAGAGGAAGATAGGTCGTGGTACTTGTTTCCCAAAGATGTAGTCTGTGTCTAGATAACTACCTCCACTACGGAGGACCACTAAGGAAGAGGGATATAAAGACATGGCGTAGTACTTGTTCCCCAAGCATGTAGTCCTATAAATATGGAAAGGAGCCAAAAAGCAAGGTACGCAATCAAAACCCGAGAGAAACTAGATAATAGAAAATAATTTGACTGACTTAAGTGTCAGAGTATCTCTTGTAGGTACCCCGCCTAGACAAGCTACGGAGAAAGACTGTTCGGGAATGCCTTTTACGAGGGATTCGACGAATGTGAGGATTGTGGTCAACAAATTTGTGGAGGTATTTCTTCCCGTCAGAAATTTCACTCCAACATCGACAAATATCAATATCTATTAACATATAGCGCAACATAGTTCAACTGATGACAACAAGCTTAAGTGTTTGATGAAATGCCTCAATGAGTAAACTAAAATATGCTTATGCTCTTCCCGCCATATTTTTATCCAAAAAATTTAGACTTTTAACATTAAGACCCCCAAAATTCAAATTCTGAATTCAACACTAGTTTTTTTTTTTTTTGTTTCTTCTGTTCAAATTGAATTTGTCACTAGTTGACGGCCCAAAAAATAGAAAGAAAGTACCATCCAAAATAAGCAACAAAGAATACGTGATTATTGATCTCATTGTGTTGAATATAGACTTGGGACTCACCTAGTCTAATACTACAAACCGACGCTAGTCATCGACAATATTAATCCTAAACGCCATGTCGTTTCCATGCTGTTTCTCAAAAACCAAAAAATATCGGTGAGTCAACTCATCGAGTTGATTAACTTTCCTAAAATAGGCAGAACTGTTTCAATTTTTACAAGCTCTTTAAATTCAGCGGCTTTCATAATTTTGTCTATCGCAGTTGGATTATCTGGATAGATCTGACCGCTGAAGCACTCATATTTTTTTAGGTGATTGATTTGTTCTTCTTGTTGTTGACCTTTGTTTGTTCGAATACCATAAATTTGACTACCCTTTTTGTATTGCTTGTTGAGAATTTTTGTTTTTCTAGGTTGGTTTTAAGAATTAAAATTTGTAAATACTAAATACCCTTTTGGGTTTTGAGCGAGATCTGCTGTAATATGCAGAGACTAAGGATTAATATTATCTGAAATTCCAAAGTTGTAATTTTGGTATTTGGTTGTTTGACCTAGAAATTTGGGAATTTGAGCAATGGGTGTTCAATATAGTTGTAGGGGATATTGGTTTCGAGAAGGTTTTTGACTTGTCACCAATGTCTTATGGTTGGTTTTGAGTTGGAAATTTTGAGAATTAAGGAAGTAGGTGTTCCATGTACAGTCTTAGGGTTGAAAAGAGGTTTTTTTGTTTTGTTTTTTTTTTTTTTTTGGGGGAAAATTTTCAATTTGTTGCCATTCTGCGAGTCGGTTTTGAGCTGGGAATTTAGGGAGTTTAAGCAATGGGTGTTCCATATACAATGTTAGGGTTGAAAGGAGATGTTATTTTCGAGGAATTTGTTTACTCGCTAATTCGGAGTTTGTGTGCAGTTGAATGACTTAAATGGGTTCATGAAGCCGAGCATCTTGATATATCTTGTGTTTCTTCTATGTGAAATTTTGAATTACTAGCTGTCATCAAAATTGTTAGTAGTAGATTAGAATTTTTAGTTTCAAATTTTTGTTACAAACTAATGTGTTTACTATCCAGTTGTAGTAGTTTTGAACCAATAGATGGAAATAATATGTTGATGATTTTATCTTCTTTTAGAATGCTAACATTATGAGTTATTCAAGAACGTGAGTAAAACACCAAAACATACCGGAAGGGACATCGGATAATGGCAGAATTAGAAAATTTGCTTTTGGAGGTTGTGGGAAGAACAAGTTGATTAGGGAAAAACTGACTCTTACATTCATCATCTAGGAGGAGACGTGGGGGTTCATATTCTGATGGAGGAAGTGACTCCAGAGGTGATGATTTTGACGATGGTCATGGCTATGCATGCAGGAAGCCCTCTGGACCTCAAGTTTCTTTGAAGAAGAGGCTGGACCCACTAGAAATAGACGATGAACAAGGTAGCCAAGAAGAAAGTGGTTATAACGATAATGGTTTGGATCATGCTAGAGGGGACAACAATGAATCTGATATTGGCAGTGATCTTTACAAGGATGAGACTTCAAAGAGAGCTAATTCTGTCTGAAAAAGAACATAAGAAAAATGACAAAAGCTTAAAGGAAAAGAGGAAGGGGGACCAATGAGGGAAGAAAAAAAAAATGGGAAAAGAAGGGGGAATCAGAGGAAACCAATCAGGAAAGGAGATCAGGGAGGGAAATGAGGGAAGTGAAAAGCACCAAACCTGTGCCCTTCATCCCTATGACTCGTTCAACCCGAGGAGAAGCCAGACCTCCCTGAGCCATTTCTGGCGATTTTCGCCATTATTTCTAGTGAACCATAACTCTCCAACACCTGAAATCATCATTTAACCCTTCCCTCTTCCATTTCCAACCAAATTTAGAAGAAATTTGGTTGTAATTTGGTGAAGAATCGTCGGTGGGTGTGACGGGTTCGTGTGATAAATCCTCAAATCCTGAAGCTAGTTTCTACAATTAACACCACCAAAACACTTCTCTAGAGGCTAGGAACAATGCCCAAACATTGGTTGGGGTGGTAGAACAACGGAGGTAGAGGATAGAGGCTACCCAAATTCTTGGGTTCCAGTGGGTTTAAGTAAAATTGGGGCTTTTCCCGGTCAAATTAGACTTGGCCATAAGTATAAAACTTGCTCTACTCTTCATTTATGTGAAATTTGAATTTTTTTAAAATTTGTTGAATTTTTCCGGCAAGTCGAGGTGGCCAACCGCCACTGACGGAGGCGCGTGGCCAGTGGGCTGACACTGCCATTTGATGCGTATTTTGTTATTCTAATTTACGTATTTAGAATACAATGGAAGTGCTTTAATAACTTAACACTAATGTGGAACACTTCCATTAATTGAATATTTTCGGAAATGATTTGAAATTTAAATATGAACTACGAATGGCTTAATCCCTTCGTAGGGTACGTAGGTAGTCTAATGAGACGGTTAAATGTAGCCATAATGGGATTGAATTTAATTTATGGTGGTTAAGAGTGTATTTATTAATCGTGAATTATTTGGGCCTACCTTAGTATTTGGCTTCCGAATTAACTTCTCAGGACGTTACAAATTGGTATTAGAGCAAATGATCCTATTTCCCAATTTGTTATATTCTTGAATACTTATTGTTGTGAAATATGATATGCAATGTGAATTCATTATTTCATAAATTTTGCAAACAAAGTGCTATGTGAATTATGATTTGCATTGATATTGTATTATTCATAATTCCTATAATTAATGTGGCATTAATGTGAAATACACATGTAGTATGTATCTTGCACTAGCATGAGAGTGAATCTATGATTGTGGTGATATCGTTATATTTCACAAGTTTTATGAATCATGAGGCATTTATGTGAAATGCATATGAATTGTGAATGCATTATTGCAAAATTTTGTGAATAAAGTGGCATATAGGTGATATATCTATGGAGGACCACTTGCGTATGCGGCATGGTGCAATTTCCATGGCGACTATGGAGTTTTATGAGTGGAAATTATGATTTGCATTGTGGTTGCAATATTTCATCATTTCTATGAATATGTGAGATATATATATGTATTGTGGATTACTCACGTGTGTGGTTGCAAGTACAGGTCCATGTGGATTATAAATGCAGATTCCATGGATGATTTGGATGACCTGAAAGTGAAAGGGACAATGAGGTTCCCTTGGGTTTTGATCCCCTAAACTTTCAAAGGGTGTTATACGGACAGGCTACTCCTGCAAGATAGTCTATGTGGTATAGTCATTGGAAAATGGACATTCCTGGATTGAGAGGCACTAGGAGTGAGGGGAACCATGCACTGCCTTGGGTTTTGATCCTCTAAACCGGTAGAGGCCTACACAACTGGGCTTGTACCATATCCCGTGGGGAGGGTAATTGGTTCTGGGGTGTATGATTAAATGGACATTGTCGTTACCCTACTTCGTGTTATTATGGTCAGATTGAAGTAAGGAATTGGCCGATGGATCGGTCATCAGATTGGATTATGTTGGCATACGAATTCTGAGAGTGAATCGTGGTGACGGCTGTGTATAGCCAATAATGGTACGTGATTTTACCAGGGATTGTGATTTGAAATTCCAATGATTTGGTTGGAATTTCTTATATTTGAATTGCCAATTTAAATGGTTTGGCTTGAAATTGTGATATTTGGTTAGCCACTGATGATTGTGGTTTGAAACTTTGATATTTATTTGGCCGATGATGGTTTGGCTAGAATTTATGATATTTGTTTTGCCGAGGATGAATATGGAAAAATTTTCCGATGTTTGATATCGCCAGTAATTGTGGCTAGAAATTTTGAGGAAGAATCGTGGTTACGACTATGTATAGCTAGTAATGGTAACGGCTGTGTATAGCCATTTGATGCATATTTCATTATTCTAATTTACGTATTTGGAATGCAATTGAAGTGCTTTGATAACTTAACACTAATGTGAACACACTTCCATTAATTGAATATTTTTGGAAATGATTTGAAATTTAAATGTAAACTACGAACGGCTTGATCCCTTCGTAGGGTACGTAGGTAGTCTAACGAGATGGTTAGATGTAGCAATAATAGGATTGAATTTAATTTATGGTGGTTAAGAGTATATTTATTAACCATGAATTATTTGGGCCTACCTTAGTATTTGGCTTCCGAATTAACTTCTCGGGACGTTTCAGTGACAGTGATAGTAGGTCTTGTAGTGAAGATGATAGATCATCAGGGGATGATGCAATGAATGACAGTGATGATGAAAGGCCAGAGAGACTAACTTTTGATGATATAAAGGAGATTACCATTGGAAGGTCGAAACTTGCAAAGTGGTTTATGGAGCCCTTGGAAGAGTTAATTGTGGTTTGCTTTGTGAGGGTTGGAATTGGGAGGTGAAAATCTAGGAGTATCAGTAGTGAGAGCAGTACGGGCAGGGATGGCGACCACTGCAGCAACTTTGGAAGCTGCGTTTGGTGCGGGGAAGTTGATTGATATGAGTGCCCCTATTGATTTTGGAAGAGAGTCATATCTAAAGCTTAATTTTGAGTTGCCAATATCAGAAGTTTGGCAGGCCACAGGGTACTCAGAAAGGGTTCCTGGCAAGAAAGCATCGAATATAAGCAAATAGTTGGGTGCCAAGTCTCGATAACGACGGGATGAGGCATGCTCTGACGCTTACAGTTGGCGATTACATGAGAAGAAGAAGGCTTCTCTAAACTTATTATAACCTTAAATGCATTAATAAGTTGAATTAAACCACCATAGAAACAAGAAAGTTGAAACAGAGAGAACATATTAAAAATAGATCAAGGCAAGCAAAAATACAAATTGTATCTGCAAACTAGCTGATTAAACTAGAAAGTTTCCTAGCTTACATAATAGTTGTCGTCGTCATCATGGTTGTCATCATCCTCATCATTAGCATCACCATCTTGGTTCTCCTCATCATCATCCTCATCATCGTCTTGGTCCTCCTCATTATCGTTGTCATAATCCTCATCACAATCCTCATCTTCATAATCCTCATCAAAATCATCATATTCGGTAGAAATTTCTTCTAATGCCCATTCGTAAGGGATAGACTGATAAGAAAAGAACGAACCTTCGGAAGTCATAAGTTCATCACATACTAAACGTACGCCTATTTTCTTCACCACAGTAGTTGGACAATCTGCAATAACATGGACCAAATCGCCTTCTTCCAAATTGAACTCAGTTTCCGACAATGATAAATTTCCCAGCCAAAAGATCTCTTCAAGGGGAAAAAGATTTCGTGTATCGACACTAAAACTAGTACCCTTGGTGTGATTAATAATATAAAATCAAAGATTCCCACTCGGAACCATACGAGCTGTCGTCATCATAAGAACAAGCTAGGCACACAAACAATGTTTTTGCATTACAACCAATTTCCTGAGGCACTTCAAAAGAGACTTCGGTACCCTCGTTGACGTGATTGAACCAAGTGAGAATTTGTCTTCCTACAAGACTCATGATTCCATCTCATGTCCATCCCTATGCCATGATGAACAAGATTTGTGTGAGTAATATATACATAACACACATATTTATGAGGGAGAGATGAGAGGGGGGTGGTATGGAAGAGAGAGTACCTGTAGTGTGATATCCCTAAGAACAAAATCTGTGACATTGTTGTGTATTGACATATCAAGTGTGAGGCCCGAGTTTAACAATCTATTCAAGCCTAGAAACTCAATGAGTCTGGGGGAACCGAGAATCACGTATGTCAACATGGCTGAAAAATCTAGCATTCTTTCTAATGCAGAGCAGTCGTCCATTTCCAGCTTTTCCAACTTTTTGGTAAATCTGTGATCTCGACAAGGTTTCTGCTACTATTCAATTGTAGTTTATGAAGCATGGAAAGGCTACTAAGGCTTGGAAGGATCCGAAAATTATTGTTACCTAGAAATAAGTACTGTAAACAAGGTAGACTACTCCCAATATCATTAGGCACTTCCATTAAATTGTTGTCTTCCAAATGTAACTCTATTAAAAAACATAAGCCTCGTAAGGAAGGTAGCTGCAAAGGACACTTCAAGTAACTTAAAGATAAGCACTCGAGCTTTTCTAGTCGTACGATCGAAGGTGGTACTTTTTTATGGCCGCCCAATCAGCAAAATGAGTGACCAATGATGCCATTTTTCCCAAGTGATCAAACAAGCTTAGGAATTTTGAACAACCATTGAGAACAAAAGTTTTGACAGATTTTGACTTCTAGAAACTTGTCGGGAGAGCCTTAAGCATTTCACAGTCTTTCAAATTCACCAACACAAGAATCTTGAGATCTCCGATGGACTTGTGAACTTTAGCCAACCTCTTACAGTCTTTGAGTATCAATTTCTCAAGATTTGGGAATTTCAAAAAGTCTGGCAATTGTGTTCGATCGTGGGAGTGGTTGAGATTTAGAATCTTTAACTTACCAAGCAACTGTTAAGAAAAATCAAATTGAAATAAAAAATTTAAATCCAAAAAGAAGATACAGAGAGCATAAATATAATTCCTAATTTGGTTCAGGTTAAGCATTGTACTTACCCCAAAATACCCATGAAAAACTTGTTTGAGGCTGCTGTAACGTATGTCGATAGCGACTGTGTTTGGTTGACACAGTTCTATTGGTATGTACTCTAATAGGAATCCATGCCAGCACAACCATCTTCGATTTTTGGAAAGACAATGGCATTCCCCAGAGAGCCGAACATAGTTTAGTTGGAGCAGTCTCAGTCTCTTCATATTTCTAAACACCTCAGTACTGAAACTAGTCTCTTCAAGACTCGACAAATTCAAAGCTAGACCTTCAATTTTTTCAGTTCCCTACTATCCGAAAAAATAGACTCCAAATAAGAAAGGGCTTTGCATGAAAAAAAAGTTAGATTACTAACTTACATATACTTACACGTTTAACATAAAGTTCGATTGGGAAAGTACTTGCAAATTGGTCACTAAATACATCCTTTACATCTTCAAGACACCATAATCTACTCCGTTCTCTAGGGAAATTGGGATTTTCTACATGCATGATATTTCTGCCCATATCCAGAAGCAAATCATGCATCATAATTTGTTTTCTTAGTTACAAGGAAGGCACCGGTCAAGGAGGACCTCGATTCCTATTGTTGCATAAAAGCCACAACCATCCAAGATTTGAATGACATCGTTCTTGTCCATTCTGATAAAAAAGCAAGCTATATAAAGGAATATCCACCTCTTGTAATTATCATTTAGCCCGTCGTAACTTATTTTCAGTTGTGCCTGAATTTCTCCACGAGAAATCCTTTTCAATTCATCAAATATACTTCTCCATTCATCTACACTTTGTTTGACAACAAAAAAAAAAGACTGGTAGAGGTCGTTATAATCTGGGATTTTGGTACTTTCAAACTAGTCCTCGTAATGAAACAAAACTATCAATCAAATTCTTGTAGAGAAGTTCGTTAATAATTTTGGTACAAATCAAAATTTTCATCCCAATTCTATTAAAATGTTACAGCTGCTGTGCTGAGCAACAATTAAACTGCCTCATTGTGGAGAAATTTTTTATTGTATTCAGAATACTAGCAATACATCATGTGTAGTAACACAAATAGTTGTCACTCAGTATTACGATCTGATAGCATTCATCTTCACTTGTAAGTGAGAGGTCTTAGGTTCGAATCTCATGGATGGTGAATTCAATACTAAATTAGGTTGCCCATTGTGTGGCTTAGCCAAACTACCCCTCCTCTTAGTGTAAAAATATATAGTTGTACTAAAAAAAAGTAATACAAATAGTTGGAATTTTCATCAAATATCCACCTACTTATATTATAGCATTTGATGTACCGTATCATGTTCTGATTCATTGAAAAATCTCTCATCATGTATGAACCATGAGGCGCCGCATAGTGTTTGGGGTTATAGTTAAAAAAAGAGTAATGCTAGGAGGATTAAATTGGTAAATTAAATTTGAATACTAAATGATGTGTCAGCAATAAAAAATAAGCACATTAATCCACACTTAAGTAATAATCCAATCAACCTCCTTGCCGTCTATTTCTTATTGGTGACACATCATTTAGTTTTCATACCCATCATTACTCTAAAAAAAGGAAATGTTATGGAGACTAAATAAAATAGACTAAATTTTGTAAACTAAATGACAAAGAAGTTGTGATTAAATTATTGCATAACCGTTGATTAACGTGCTTATTTTTTAAGGAAAACTAATGAAAATGACTTGAAAACTTTGAGTTTTAATGATAAGGACAAAATAAAAGGGTAAAGTGAATAGTATCAGGATTGACTTTTTAGTGTAAAAATGTGGTTTTTCATTAAAGTAAATAGTACCGGGAACTTTTTGTTAAAGTTTCCTATTTTTTATTGGTGACATATCATTTATTTTATAAATTTAATCTACCTAGCATTACTCTTAAAAAAACACCTCGTTGAATTTGGGGTTAAAGTAACGCAAGTGTAGAACCACAAATCAATTGACCAATACTCAAGTCTTCGTCACTGCGCCATGTAGATTTGTGGAGGGTTTATTAATTATAAGAACAAGAAGAAAGTAGTTCTGGCCAAAAAAGGAAAATCAATATCGCCAAACAACCTTCAATTTACTTAAAGAAAATGAAGGAGATGGATAACTGGTCAAGCTTAGGAAAGCTGTTAATCTTGGTGCTAGTGTTAGTGTCCTACCACTTTGTGCATTGCAATTCCAGTTTCGTATTTGATGTCCTTGAGGCAGTTTAACAAAGATGTTAGATGCAGCCATAGAGTAAATGAAAAATTACTACACAATTTGAAACTTGAGTTGTGCTTTATCCATATCCTGGTTGCGGGGTATGTTAGATATACGGGTACTTGGTGACATAACGTGTCGATCCTAGATGTACGTCGGGATTAGGGCTTGACAATGACCCCGTGGATATCCATTCTACTGGCTCATCCTTATTTTGGTCTTTAGTCATGCATCTTGTTGAGATCATGTGTAGAGTTCTAGTGTTTACACTAGCTTAGTTGTTTCCAACACCACCACATTTTCCATGTTGTCTGCCTTTACCGGATAGCTGGGCAAAATGTTCGACATCCAAATTACCAATCATCCTCTTTTTGCCTCATCCAGTAAACCTCCTCATTCTTCCAAGCTCTCAGGCTCACGTCATTCCTCTTCCCAACACAATAGCGGATCTGTCCAATCAGGGCCCAATTCCGGTTGGATTTCTAAGAAATCCTTTGGCCTCTTAACTCCACAGCTCCAGGTAAATGACCTTATCACCTCTAGCCCATTGGGCTCGGGCCCACTAAGCTTCAGGCCTAAGAGGTCATCCGGTCAGCTGGAACACACGGGGTCAATGAGCAAAAGCAAAGTGGTATATGGGTCGGCGATTACCACTTTAACAAACGAGGTTAAGGTAGGGTTTCGTGTGTCAAAGGTTGAGGTGTGGGTGTTCATGGTGGTGGTGGCGATGGGGTTGCTAGCGGGTGGGTTTCTAATGGTGGTCGTCAAGAAATGGGTGATTCTGATGGCGGTGGCGCTCTTTCTGGTGCCGGTGTTGGTGGCTATTGTCTAGAATTTCGCATGGCGAATAAGAGGGCTTTGCTAGGATTTATGAAGATGTACCCAAATGATAAGCTCAGAGGTGCCATTGACGGACAATACATCAAGGTTACAAGGGTAATTTCACTCTCCCCATCTCTCTCAGTTTTTTCTTTCCCTTTCCATATTTATTTAGTTGCTTGCTCGCTCTTAAAATAATTGGGTTGCTCACTTGTTCTTGCTTTTTAAATTTGGTACTTTCCCAATTTGTTATTTTTCAAGATTTGATGAAGATTTGCCCGAAGCCCAGCATCGAGCCTAGAGGCAAACTAAAGCTTTCTTAGCCAAGACACAAGCCGCGTGTCTATAACATAAGTGACAAGTGATGGAAACTAACCTACTATCAGCCAAAAAACACTTTTTAGTGGCACTACATGTAAATAATTGATGACTCACTACCCTCAAAGAGCTTTCGGGCAAAGGCAGAACTAAAAGCAGTCCGACCAAATTGCCTATAAAAGGGAAGGCAAGCATCTAAGATAAAGACACTCAACCAATCAAACAAACAAACATACACACTCTGCTCTCAAGCCAGATTTGCATCCAAAAAGCTAAAATCAACCCAAATTCAGTTCTTTTAGCAATAGTTTCCCTCAGAAAAAGCTATATTTTGTCTAGTATAAAAGCTCTGCTACCTCCCTAGTGTTGTAGTATCGATTCCTTCGTGTAAACTTGTTTATCATCCATCCCTTTTTAGCATATAACCTCTGTAAACACAAAGAGAAGTGGCTGCAAAAGGTTCAACCTTGCCAGACAAGGTGAAATCTTACTCGAGTCTTTATGCTTGTCTTCTAATTTAGTAGATCTATTGCTTAATACACCTTTTCAACATGGATTCAAATTATTTCCGCTTGTTTTCTATTTTAAAGAGTCCTATTTGCATATGGATCTAGTAACTTAATAGATCTGCTCTCATTAAGAGCGACTTGGAACCAAGCAAATGACTTAAAGGGCTCTAAACTCCCTTATTCCGAACATATAAGATCATGAACTAAAAGTCCTTGTGTTACAAGGAATGAAAGGAACTTAATGCATACTGAACCCATCTATGACAATCCTTTGATAACAAGAAGTTTGAGTAACTTGGGGCGTAAGTATTCAACTAAAACACACTTGTTCTACATCTGCTACACTGAGATAGCAGTGGCACGCCGAGCACTTTGTTAATTTTGATTGCGAGCCTCAAGGCTTACACCTAAGGCCTTACAAAGGCACCTTTCAAAATTAACTTTATAATCTTCTTGTAGCACACCAACAAGCAAGAGCTCGACTACTAACCTTCAAAGTGCCAATCCCTTGGGGAGCTGTGCTGAGGTCCTAAGGCCTTCTCCAAAGAAATCTTTGCCCGAATACATACACTATGTAAAAGTAGACATTTTAGGCATGCAGTACCAAATAAAATTAGCTCATGCGACGCTTAACATGAATTTAGCCAGATGCTAGTATTCCCGGAAGATATATTCATGTACGCATTTGTTATCCTCTACTGATGGGCAAACAATTTGAAACTCTTGCTTGCATTTTTGTTGGGGCAATAGTACGTAGATGATTGTCAAGCAATCGTACAGTATAATTAACCTGTTTTCCGTAAATGGTGCCACGCCACCTTTGATTTGTCTTTTGCAGTTGTTTTACACCACCAAAAAGACTGCATATGCAGTTCTCTGTTTACTTTAAAGACTTCAGTCAGGCTGGAATATTAAAATCTAATTTTTATGTTTTCTACTGAACAGAAATATGCGTTTGACTTTTATATATTAGACTTTCATTCGGGTTTAAGAGCATTAGTGAAAGCTGGCTATGGAGCCGAGGTAACCCCATTCGTAAAACTAGAGACTTGGTGGATGTGACAAAGGAAAACAGAAAGTTATCTCCGAATTTTTTGCGCTGGCTTGGTGAGCGTAACCTCTCTACTGAAGACCGTGTAATGCGCCTCAAAGAACGGTATGCTTCTTTTTTGTTTCTAGTCATATTTTTTACATGGTCAGAGACTTTTACATTTAACTTTTAACGAGAAACTTGTATATGTACAAATTGTGAGGTTCTGTCCTTCACAACTTATAGGCTTTGAGAATATGTTTCCTCCTCGTCAGGTATATTAAATAGGACAGCACTGTAAGTGTGATGGGGGTTGTCAGATGCCACGATAATGTGGTCATGGTTGTTCCTCCAACGGAGCCTGTGTCAACAGGCTTTCAATGGTTTCGTTGCCTTCTCCCAACCTATGTTGAAGGTCTCATTCTGACGTGCGATGATAATCAGAATGCTGATGTGGTTCCTGTGTAGATATATTCAGTTTCACGATAGTTGTTTTTAGAAGTGGGATTTGCATGTAAAAATATGAAGGCTGAAACCGAAGGAAAAAACACATACGACAACCAGCTCTGTTCTTTCCTTTCGTGGTTAAGTGTATGTAAGCCTAAAGATACAGTTCAGAAAGACTGAAGATAGCTTATTGTGGATTAATATGCTGTGAAGGTGTTAATGTAATAGGGTAAAAAGGCCATATGACCACCCTTTGAAGAAGTTTGTAGATGATAT
Organism: Crataegus laevigata; assembly: GCA_963580275.1. NCBI lineage: Eukaryota > Viridiplantae > Streptophyta > Magnoliopsida > Rosales > Rosaceae > Crataegus > Crataegus laevigata. Next base: position 10,474,288 of record OY756941.1, read on the forward strand.
AACGTCGGAAATCAGGATGCTCTGATTTCGTGTACTTAAGTCACAGCTTCATAGAGCGCCCAAAGGGGTTCCCGCTGCCTTTCGTCTGATGCTCGATTGTAGTACAAAAAGTTCTCGGCAACTGTTTATTGCAGCTCGAGCAGAAAATTTCCACGAGAAAGGTGTCACGCCCCGATTCGACGTACGTCAAAGATCAACGTGCTACAGTAGACTGTAGGGGGATGCCAGAAAATAAAAACCGAAATACTGAACTAGTAATAACAATAATCACAACTTTTTAAGGAAAAGTATAGGGGTAACCTAACATTCCAAGCCCTCTGAACTCTGTCTACTACCCCAAAGCTACTCGTATCTACTAAAACTTGCACCATCGCCCCTACACCATGGGAATGGTGCATCGGGCAAACAACAACCCGGATAAGCCGCGAAGCTTATGTGAGTGACAATAATGCTACGTATGTGATAATAACAAAAACCATCCGTCGATCAAGGTTTATAAACATCAAATATAAAATTATATTTTATGAAATCATAATCAAGTCACTGAAATACCTGAATGAGTCACCCAGACATCCAACGACTCGTCTAAAACGAGTCACAAAAACTCACAACCACAAACTCATACAAACTCAATCCGAATAATCAACAAAACAATTAATCGGGTTCCAGACCTCTTAACAGAACCATAATACCAAACGGGATTCCGGACCACTCAACAGAGTCAAATCAAGATACGATTCCGAACCACTCATCAAAATCGTGGAGTAGATGAGATTTCGGACCTCTCAACGGAATCTGATTAGATACGATTCTAGACCTTTTAACGGAATTGTGGAGTATAACGGATATTGGACCACTCAACGGAATCCAAGCTGAATACAATTCCTGATCACTCAACGGAATCGCGGAGCACAAGGGATTCCAGACCACTCAACGAAATCCAGGCGAAGTAAGAAACCGAACCACTTAATGGAACCTCAATGGAAACACAGTTCCGGATCACTTAACGGAACGGAGCGAAAGGCCAACAACCATAATGTACAACAGCTCAAAGAAACGAGACAAGGCACAAGTTACTCAATTTACAAAAGCTCAACAAAGTGAAACAAGGCACAAATACTAAATTTAGAACAAATCAATGAAGTGGGAAATGAAACAATATCGAAGCAACAAATCTCCATCACAATGGGTTAACAGTCCTCTACTAGCCTCACATTATCACAACATGCCAATCATACATATTAAACTATATTTCAAATATACACGTCAAATCGCATTTCATAAACATAAATCGATGGCTAAGTATTAAAAATAACAATTCAATAGAAAACATATTTATAAAACCCAGTCATATCCATACAGGATAACAATTACGAAAACAGGGTAATCCCCAATATCACATGTATTAAAGTCACTCACCGGGAGCTTGCACTACGACTCCCTAGCACAAATATCCAGGCGTCACGAATGATCGTCGCCTAGAATAAATATCAAATCACGTCTCAAAATTTTATCTAATAGAACATGTAATCGTAGCTTATACACGTCATCTAAGACATACTAGATGAAGTCGAGATCCATTGACCAAAAGTCAAATGTGGGTCAAAGGTCAACCATCGGGTCTACAACCCTAGTAATTCAATCCAGAAGATTAAAACATCAGATTTTGGATCCATAACTTCCTAAGGTTCTCATTATGCTCATAAAACAACATACTAAAATCTCGTCACGATCTAATGGTCGGATCCCGCCAGTCACAAATTCAAGTAGCGGTTAATTAGCCGATCAACTATGAAACTACGTTAAAACATTAGAATTTCAGTAAACGGATGTCAAAAACTGACTCAGGACGTCAAAATTAGCCTAGGAGGGTTTTCAAGAAATTTCTGAAAAATTCAACACAAAGAATATTCTAAGAATATTCCTAGAATATTCTAAGCCCAATTTCGGAAATGGGCCAGCTGGAGCATTAGCCCAAAGGAAAGAATATGGGCTAGGTTTTGGGCTTAATGCCCCCTTTCTCTTTTGGTTTTTTTTCCCTCTCTTCTTCTTCCTCCTCCTCTTCTTCCCCTCTTCTTTTCGGGCAAATTTTGTGGTAAACTTTAAATAATGATATCTCATTCGTTTCTCAACCAAAATTGTCCCATGGTACATCAAAACGAAGTTAGGAAAGTGTACAATAAGATTATACCTATTTGGAAGTCCAAGGTGGCCAGAGATGGCAAGAAAATGGCATGTAAGGCGATTGTCTGCGGGAAAACTAGTGACTCGCCAGAATTTCTGGGCAAACTTTAAACGTCCATAACTTTGTCAATACTAAACAAAATTGAGTGATTCAAAAATGAAATTTATAGCTTGAATGAGACGAACAGATTAGTCCTTTTCGGCCGCTAACTCATTGTGGTTTGACCAAAAAATGGTTTGGAAGGTCACGGGTTCGCCGGAAACTGACTAGGCAAACTTTAAATCGTTATAACTTTGTCATTTTTCAACCAAATCACACGACCCAAACATGAAAATTTATCTAATCAATGAGAGAAATCGATTTATACCTATTTTGAGTTCAAAAATGGCTGAAAATTGTCTGAATCACGCCTAGAAGTCTCGATCCAAAACCTTGTTCTTCAAACTCATGTTTGGGGTTCGTTTTCAATGAAACAAAAATCACAACGGAGTTTATGGTGGTGAGGACATGCAGATGAGGGTGGTTTTTGATGTTCAACAAGCCAAAATTTTGGTGACGGTGGTGGTTTGTTTCACGGGAAGAAATGGAGAGCTAAGAAAGTTAGAGAGTTTCTTGATAGAAAGACGAGCTACTGGAAAGAAGAGAGAAAGAGAGAGTTCTAGAAGTTTTTTGGGGTGCCCACCTGGCACTCACCCAATGGTTAAACAAAAATATTACATGTCCAATTAATTAACAATTTACCAAAATAACCTCGACGTTCAAAACCTCATACAAACTTCGTTATAATTTCGAACGAGCTGACCAATTGGAATTGGTCCAATTGATTTGGCGCCAACTTTCATATACAGCTCTGGTTTTGGAATTTCAGAGAACACAGCCTCCGTTCAAAGACTACTCATCAGTTTGGCAATCGAAAGTCCACATCTTTGAAACCCATGTTGCAATTTTTGCTTTGAATTAAGTAACATTTTGTGCTCCACACACACAGGACACTTGTTCATTCCATTTTCAACTTCATAATTTACTCTTAAAAGAAAAGAACCTTTAACCTCGGTTTTTTATTTGAGCAAATTTCAGTTTGAGAAATTTTATTTAAACCCATCTAACATCTTTCTACACTCAACTTAAATTTTAATGATAATTGTCTATTTTACCCTATTGCATAATTACTATTAAGTACACAATGAAATTAATAATAAAAATCAAATTTATCAGTAGACCCACATACTATAATTAAACCCCTAGCATCACCCTTTGTTTATCCTACGTTCATTCCGACTAAAATCCTTATAGCTCTGATAGAGAAAAACAAGATTTCTATTGATGGATGGTGATTTTGAAGTTTTTAATCCTCCAACTGAGGTATGACTTGATTTATGGATATTTTGTTTGTTTGCTTCTTCTTTGGATTAAATTTCATACTTTTTATATTATATTGTATTTGTTTTTCTCTGCCGTCTGTATGCGCCCCAAAACACCAGTGCAATGACTTGTGATTAGTACTACAAAGACATAAGACTTGATTCTTGGTGCAAATAAAGATTGCTCAACCTTAACTGCGAACTAGCGGGTGGCATGTCTTGCACATTTTTTATTTGAAACAGCTCCAATTTGTTTATTTGTTTATTAACATAGTAGCAAAACACCTAGCCCTATGTCTTCAAAGTTTCTTAAAAAGTACATGAAAATGCTCGATTTAAAAAGGACTGAACTGGATCTTGCATAACATTCTCTTGGAAAATTCAAGTCTATGGAATGATCTCTTAGATCCCAAGTCCATGGATAGGTTGTGGTAGTAGAAAGAAAAAAAAGCAATTATGGAAATGCTAGTCCTATACGGCATATGCAATTAAAGAGGGCCAAAGGACGCCTCTTTGAAAAGAAAAAAACCATTCAATTAGAGATGTTATTTTATAAAGGAAATGGGTGTAAAGATAATTTTACATTTTGAATTAGGTTTGAGAGGGTAGTTTAGGTAATAAATTTGAGTTTAAAGAGATATTAATTATTTAATAAAAAACAATATGGGTGAAGAGAGTAAGTTGGGTGTAGAAAGAGGTTAGATATGTTCAAATAAAATTTCCCTTTTAGTTTTCACTCTTAAAAATATATTTCCAAATAAGTTAAACATATGAATTTTCTCTCCAAAAGTGAGTCTTTCTCTCAATGTTGAGAATTCTTCTCACTTTCAGTGTGAGGCTTTTAATCATGAAAAAATCCGGTAGTGCCGACCTTAGCTTTGACTGGGGTCATGCTTTTCTACTTTTTTTTCAACCTAATTTGTTTATCGATCTATACAGTTCCTCTGACTGTGAAATCCCGTTCCTGAATTTTACTATTTGAAATTATGTATTTCATATTCTTAGTTTCGTCGCATGTATAATTACAATGTATAGTTTTTTTTGGATAAGTAAAAGGATGAAAACGCCCTTAATGAACTAAATGGACTTTTCAAGGATGTATTTAATTCCTATATGTTTTCTCACTTTTATTTACATATTTGGATATAGCTCGACCTCACGAGTGCGTAGGTGAAAACCATTCACCAAACGAAGCCATAATGAATAAGATATAAGTGAGCAAAGATAGAAATGGTCATTTGACCATTATCTTCTCCAGATTTGCTAGAGCAGCAATTTGGGTGCCATGTGTACGACTGAAATGGGAAAAAGAAAAGAGAAATGAGGGAAAGAAAGGGAGAAATGGGCCAATCAGAAAAGAGAGAAATGAGGGAAGGGAGAAATCAGAAGAGCATCGGATCCCCTTTGACCCGTCGACCCGACCCAGTTTCCTTCGACTCCTCCGATGGTTTTTCGTCGGTTTTGTATTCTGGTGAACCACGTCAAACAACCACTTGGAAAACACTCCATGATCGTCCCTTTTCCAATTCCACCCCAAAAACAATGAAATTGGGCTTAGATTCATGAAGAACTGCACCAGTGGGTGTGGTGGTTCCTCGACAGCGATCCGCCAATCCGAAAGTTAACTCCATCAATTTCCACCACCAATCTACTCCCCTCAACCTTAGGAATAAAGCCCAAGTAGTGGTTGAGGCGTCAGAGCTTGTTTTGGAGTCGAATCAAGAACACCCTTTCTTAGGTTTTCGACAGATCAAGGGCAATTTCAGGTACTTCCTGACCGAATTGGACTTTGGCCCAAGTATGAAAGTTCTTCCCCTTGTTGTGTTCTACAATTCTGTAAAGTTTGGTAATTTTTGGAGTTTGTCAGAAACCGCCACTTGTTGCGATGCATGGCCAGTGGGCCGACAATGCTTTTTTAAGTTAAGGGGGGGTGGGTGTTCAATTTTTTTTTTCTTCTTCTTGCAGTCGTTGAGGAGGGTTCAAAAAAAAAAATCTTTTTCTTTCTTCTTCTTTCTTCTTCTTTCTTCTTGCAATCGCTGGGGGTGAGGAGGGGGTTCAAATTATTTTTTTCTTTCTTCTTCTTCTTGCAGTCACCGCAGGGGGGAATGGGTTTCCAAAAAAATTAATTTGTTCTTCTTCTTTCTTCTTTCTTCTTCAGTTGGCAGTCACGTCAGCACTTAACGGATCAATGGATGGAAAATGTAACGGATGTATGAAATTGAAATAAATAGTACTTGAGGTATGAAAGTGAAATGTTTTAAAGATGTTGTATGGGGTTGTTCTAGACCTCAAACTTGAGGGGGTATGGTGTAATTTACCCAAAAATTTAAATCCAAAAAGAAGATACAGAGAGCATAAAAATAATTCCTAATTTGGTTAAGGTTACGCATTGTACTTACGCCAAAATACTCAAAAAGAATTTGTTTGAGGCTATTGTATTGCATGTCGATAGTGACTATGTTTGGTTGACACAGTTCTATTAGTATGAACTCTAATGGGAATCCATGCCAGCACAACCATCTTAATTTTTGGAAAGACATTGGTATCCCTCAATAAGCCAAACATAGTTTAGTTCAAGCAATCTTAGTCTCTTCATATTTCTAAATGCCTCAGTACTGAAACTAGTCTCTTCAAGACTTGGCAAATTCAAAGCCAGACCTTTAATTTTTTCAATTCCCTGCTATCCGAAAAAATAGACTCTAAATAAAAAAAGGCTTTGCATGAAAAAAAGTTATATTACTACTAACTTACATATGCTTACACGTTTAACATAAAGTTCAATTAGGAAAGTACTAACAAATTTGTCTATCAATACATCATTTACATCTTCAGGACGCCACAATTTACTTTATTCTCCAGGAAAATCGAGATTTTTTGAATGCACGATGTGTCTGCCTATATCCTGAAGCAAATCATGCATCATAATCTTGTTTTTTTCTACCAATAGTTACAAGGCACAGGTCAAGGAGGAACTCGATTCCTGTTGTTGCATAAAAGCCACAATCATCCAAGATTTGCACGACATCATTCTTGTCCATTCCAATAAAAAAAAAAAGTTGTATCAAGGAATATCCATCTTAAGAAGACGATGGTAGTTATATCTTATCCTCTTCTTGGTTCTTCGTTGTCAATAAAGGCGTTGATTCTAGCCTTTGTCAATGCTTCGTGGAGGTGGCCCGCGAAGTTTTTACGTGTGTCTTCGCCTCTTAAGCTTATGAACATTTGGTAGAGTGAGCCTTTTGAGAAGGACGAGGATGGGGAGCAGATGAGAACAATGCGGATGAGGATGAGGATGAGGGCGATGAGGTGGAAGAGACGGAGGAGGACGATGAGGATGAAGATGAGGGTGAGGAGGCAGATGAGGCGGAGGAAGACGATGAGAATGAGGGCGAGAATGAGGACAAAGACAAGGCTTTATTGGGGACAGAGATATTCATTTGGCAAAAGACGAGGCTGAGGGAGCAGAGGAGGAAGATGAAGACATTAAAGACAAGATCAGAATTAGGGGGAGCATGGTGGTAGGACAGTAACACCAACACCATAATTAACAGCTTCCCAAGCTCGACCAGTTATCAATTTGCCTTCATTTTCTTTAGGAAAAATGAAGGTTGTTTGGCAATATTGATTTTCTTTTTTTTTTTTGCCGGAACTACTTTCTTCTTCTTATAATTAATAAACCCGCCACAACTCTACGCAGCACAGTTGACTGAAGACTTGAGTAATGATAAGTTGACTAGTGGTTCTACACCCTAAATTCTACGAGGTGCCTTTTTTTCACTTTAACGCCAAATTCTACGTGACGCCTTATAGTTCACACAATAATGAGAGATTTTTCAATTTCTTGGAACATAGTCCGGTACACTGTACACCACTTATAAAACAACTTCACGATGGCTAGTTTGAAAATATCCTACTGCAAATTGAAGGTTGTTTATGACACACCCCGACCCGGAATGTCCACTAGGACGCCGAATCGAGTTGTACTGGCCGACATTTGGAAGGTTACAAAGCCATAAAGTATGTTGATGTGGGAAATGTGAGTAAATTTAAACCTAAAAGTGCCTAATTACCAGAGTATACTGGTGAGCGAGAGCGGACCCATCTCACTCGTGATGACAGAGCATAAGTAAAGTACAGTAAAGTGGGTAAGAATTATACCCTCAGAGGTAGCCACCAAACGGAGATTTGCCAAGAATTCTCGTCGATACGAACCTCATCAACTAAAATCCTAGAGGGGCGAAAAACAAAGTTAAGTGGGTCAGCAAAACAAATCTTTTCAAAAATCATCATTTTCTCAAAAGTTATAACCCCTCTCCGTAAAACCTGTATAATTTCCCAGAAATAAAGTATATACTCATATATATATATCTCAAAATCATACTAGAAAATATGAAAGTATGCCATGCCAAAGTATCACAACTGAACTCTAAACATAACTCTATGAATGTGATTGAATGCTAGGTAATCATCTCAGTCATCGGCTGTAAATATAGCTCATAATCATCTCAATAATCAATTCAGCCATCGGCTGTATATATAGCTCATAATCATTCTCGTCATATCATGTATATATATCCTGCACACAAATTAATACCACCTCTAGTGGTCTGCACATCATCACTGAATATAGGATAAGTATGCTCTAGTGTTATAATCACATGAAGACTGTGCAAAGGATTCGCGGGTCACCTATGAGTCGAACCCACTTATAGTGGTCTATACGACAGGACTGTGCACCTAACTTAGATTCAAGGCGAGCATGCGGTGCGGGAGGTGAACAACACGTGAAAGACTATGCCCCTAACTCTGGGCGGGAGCACTAATATCATGGTGCAGGTATATGAGCTCTAATCACATCACATCACATCATTATCATCATAACCATTATTTAAACTTACCTGACACTTACCTGTGCGTCCGCAGCACCAACATACATATATGCAATCATTAATGCATAAATAAAATAAATAGATACTTTGCATGGCATTTCAAAACGTATAATCATTTAAGTTCGTTTTCTGGGAAAAATAGCAGTATATAAGTATATACGGAAAATAACTGCCCACTCACCTGGAGTCCATGCCAACTCTTTAGCACAACCATTGAGCCGTCAAAATGATCGGCGCCTAGAACAATTATTAAATCAAATCTTAGAATTTGAATCGATAAAATATACAATTTACGTATAACGCTTTCCTACGGAATTTGATCCGGGAGATCCGTATATCATATTTCTGATCCTTCACTTCTAAAGATTCACACTATGCCTCTAGGACATTATTCTAAAGTTTCATCACGATCCAACAGTTGGATCTCCGCCAATTGCCAAAACCAAGTGGCGGTTAACATTTTATTTTTCTAACTTACAAACCCAATTCAGGAAGATCTGTACGTCGGATTCCCAATCTGTAAGTTCCTACATTCTTCTAATATTACGTATCACAACATATCAAAGTTTGGTGACCATCCAACGATCAGATCGTCGATTCATATCATCGCCTATTAATGTATCATAACTAGTTTAGGCTCTAATGTTCAATCTACGTCATTCAATTATCAAAACTAAACTCAAGGCATTTAATATCACCTAAAAACAGCGTTCACAGCCCTCAGGCCACGCGCCGCCGTGGGTGGTGGTTGGCCGCCCCGGCTCGCCAGAAAATTCAACTTTCACTAAAAATTACCAAAATTTGCAGAATTAAAGATCTCAATGAGTAGAACAACTTTCATACCTTCAAGAAAGTCCAATTTGGAATGGAAAGCCTTCAATTTCGTCACACCTGCCAAGAACCCTAGAAATGGGTGTGTTCCAATTCGACCTCCAAATCAACTCCGATGCTCCATCCATTGCTTGGACTTTGTTCTTGGGTTCTAAGGGAGTATTTGGTAGGATCAATTTCATGAAAACGTTTCAGGATTGGAAGAATTTGAACACGACCCGTTTTGCACCACTTTTGGTTTTACCCATTTTCAAGGCCAAATCTTCCCAAATTTGAAGTGAAATAGGTAGAGGGAAGGTTATAGAGAGGTTTCTAGGTGATGTTTTGAGGTAATTCGACGGAAAAAAGGGGTGGAAATCCACCGGAGTTTGCTCCGGTTTGGTGATGGTCGCGCAAAAGGGGGATGAGGGATCCTTGATCCAATGAATTTTCTGCTTTCCTTCCGTCCCTTCCTTCTTCAATATCTGATTGGGCAAAGCCCAATCCCTCCACTCATTGCCCAACACGTGGCACACCAAAAATCTGGAATAATCTACAATTTAATAACTTTACAATTTAGTCCTTAACTTTAAACGTTAATATCTTCTTTGTTATAACTCCAAATTCGATTCCGCTTGCGCCCACGTGTCCGTAGCGACGAGTACTTCGAGAATATGATAGGAAAGCAAGTCTTATGTGGTACGACAATGCGGTCAATAAAATCAAACTCTACGTCTCAAGGGCAATAACGTAAATTCACTTATTAAAATTATAAAAATCATAATTTTTAAGGACGGGCTTCCACAATTTGAGCTCTATTATTATCAATTAAAAATTACTTTAATTCTCTGTAATCGCTTATTGTCCGATCGTCCAAACGGACGCTAGTCATTGAAGATATTAATCACAAATGCAATGTCGTTTCCATGTAGTTTCTCAAAAACCAAAAAATATTTCCGAGTCGACTCAGCGAGTTGATTAACTTTCCTAAAAGAGGCATAACCATTTCAAATTTTACAAGCTCTTTAAATTCAACTGGTTTCAATGATTTTGTCTACCGCAGTTGGACTATTCGGATAGATCTGACCGCCGAAGCCCTCATATTTTTTTAGGTGATTGATTTATTCTTGTTATTGTTGCCCTTTGTTTGTTCGAATACCAGAAATTTGACTACTTTCTTTGTATTGTTTGCAGAGAATTTTTTATTTTTTTAGGTTGGTTTTAATAATTAAAATCGGTAAATAGAAAATACTGTTTTTGGGTTATGAGCGAGATCTGCTATAATATGCAGAGATTAAGGATTAATATTGTCTGAAATTCATAAGTTGTAATTTTGGGATTTGGTTCTTTGAGCTGGAAATTTTGGGAATTTGAGCAACGGGTGTTCAATACAGTCCTAGGGTTTGAAAGGGGTTATTGGTTTTGAGAAGGTTTTCAACTCGTTGCCAGTGTCAACCTGGAAATTTTGAGAATTAAGGAAGTGGGTGTTCCATGTACAGTCTTAGGGTTGAAAGGAGGTTTTTTTTTGGAAATTTTTTTGACTTGTTGCCATTATGCGAGTCAGTTTTAAGCTGGAATTTTCGAGAGTTTAATCAAAGGGTGTTCCATATACAATGTTAGGGTTGAAAGGTGATGTTGTTTTCGAGAAATTTGTTTACTCACTAATTCGAAGTTTATGTGCAGTTTAATGACTTTAGATGGGTTCACAGAGGATGAAGCCAAGTATCTCGATATATCTTGTGTTTCTTCTAGGGTGGAAAAAAAATACCGAAAATTCCAAACCGAATTGAAAAAATCGAAAATCGAAAATCTGAAAAATTTCGGTACCCAATACCAAACTGATCCCGAAATTTGTTATGCTCGTAAATTTGCTATTATATATATAATAATTCACAATGTTTACACCTTTGTTTTACTCTTCTATATAGGCTTTTACATTATATTTGAGTTTTTTAGGTTGTAACAAGCAAAAAGTGCGAAAGGAGCTAAAAAGGCTTTTACAATCCTATGTCATCAGCATAACTTGTGCAAATCAGCTGAGTTCGTGGGTTAAACTGTATTGACTCAGGAAGAACCAAGAGATGTGCCATATATGCTTGGAAAGCCACAAATGTCTATCTTCCGTAGATTTTTACGGTTCGTGAATATCATTTTTCTAGATGGAGTTATGGCAGTTTTAGTACATGAAGGTCGGTCTACACGCGAATACAAAGTTTTCTACAAACGTGTATCGATATGGCAGATTAGAGGAAGATTAAAATTCCTATTTATTAGTAGTTTTAACCAATTGAAGAAAGCCAAAAGACTGAGAGAAAGTAAATTAAAAGTCTTTTTAATATAATGAAACTTTAAAGCTCATTAAGCTTGATAAGGAAAAGAAGGCTAATTGCCTTGTCGGTTACAACTAGAAGGGAAATGAAGGAGGATCCCTAATCAAACTAGCAGAGGGGGCGTGAGATACAAAAACAAAAAAACAAAAGAGAAAAAATAAGATAGGCAACAGCAGCCACCAAAATAAAGAAAGAACAACCCACAACAGAAGGGAGAAAAAAGGAAGGGCTAGAGCAGTGTTCTGCAATTCATCATCAAAGAGTTTCTTCTTCTCCTTTTACTTTCTATTTTGTTTGTCTTTACTGCCAATGAGTAACCAAATTTCATGGTTGAGACTTGGTTGAAGTCCTAATCATGTTTCCTTGAGTATTTTCAATATACTTTTGTTGATGCTTTAGTGATTAATTTCAGTTTTAATTCCAATCTTATTTAGTCATTTTATGATTGATCACCATAGAATAGCTTTGTAATTGAGTTCATTACATAGGTAAATTTGGATGATTGAGTCTTGTACCTATGCCGAGTAACAAGAGAACTAGTTACGGTTCTTGAAATTAATTATCACGAATGACCGGAATAGATACCATGTTCTAGGATTCCTGTGTATGTCGATTACCATTTTATTATGCTTTCTCGGATTGCAACTTAGTAGATACCATGCTAAATACTTCGAGAATGAAAAGAGTTAGTGTAGACACCCATGTCTAATTCGTTATTTACGAAAATCAATAGCTTAAAGAGTAAATACCACACCTTTAGATTGACAAACATTAAGCATCAAAAATATGTTTTGTATCATCGTGTGTATCAGTTGCCTAGGCGAAAAAGGTTAGAGATGAAAACCAAAGTCCTAACCATTCAAACATCGTTTTCAAAACCCTTATTGCCAATTACTTTTATTTGCCTACGCTCTTATATTATGTTTTTATACTTAAATTTAAAACATCTCAAACTATTTTGTTAAACCTTTATGTGCTTATTTGTTAGTTTTGTAAGTTAATTTATTTAAATTGTTAGGAATTATACTCTAGATACAGATTAGTGCAATTCTCGTGGGAATGATCTTGTGCATGCTTTCTATACTATGTGTTTGATCTTGTGCACTTGCGAGTTTAAAACGTGTAATTAGTAGCTTAATATTTAGGTTGCTAAATACATAACAAAATTTCGGTACGGAAATCGGTCTCACACTTTCATTTGTTCGATAATTCCAAACCAAATTGAAATAAAAATAAAAATATTATATATATTATTTAATTTTAAATATATATTTAGAATTGTAACAGCCGTCCGATTTAGTTGAAATTTAATCTCAACAGTTGAAAACAAATCAAAGTTCAAACCCTCAGACAACTCAACTGAGTCTCTCTCTCTCTCTCTCTCCGTCTCTTCTCGACTGGACGACCTCACCTCAGACAACCTCACCACCCTCCTCGACCTCACCTCAGAATCCGGCCACACCCACATCACACAGGTGACTCACCTCTCTGATCTCTCTCTCGACTTCTTATCCCTTAGACCCTCACTTGGTGGAGCCTTCCTTCACGGTACATAGGCAGAGCCACGGCCACCGGCGCCGCTCACCTCTTTGATCTCTCTCTCTCTCTCGACTTCTTCATCCAGATTCCAGTGCACTGTGCACCGATTATCCCCCAAATCAGGTAAATTTTGGAATTAATTTAGGGTTTGTGAAATTTAGATTAGGTTTTGTGAAATCTAGATTAGGGTTTGTGAAATTTAGCACTTGGAAACTGATATGGAGGTAGAAGATGTGTAATGGCTGGACGATAGTATTAGAAATTTTAGTGTATCTACCCTCTGAGCATGTTCTTCTCACCAACGTTTTTATTGCTGGTTTTGGTAATTGATTTATTTAGTTTTTTTCTCGTTTTTGAAAGAAATGAAATTGAAAATGGTTATTTGTGTTTTGGGATTGACATTGGCCATGAAAATTGGAATTTAGCTCAGAAATGTGGTTTTATTTTGGGAAATTGAGTGCTTGTTTGTGAGTTCGACAGTTTTGCTTAGTTTGGTTGGTAAGAAATCAAAAAGTAATCGAATTGGAATTAGAAATTTTGGTGATTAATATGGCCTGTGTAGTTTTGTTTTGTGATGGTAACTTAATAAGTTGTTCATTTTTAGTACTGGAAAGTAGGGGAGATGTGAGTGAGGTTCATAAATTCTTTAGCAGTCGGGTTTTTTGTTTACTGCGTCATGAAAGGAAAGGTGGGTACTTGATTTTATCAGTTCCGAAGAAACTATGATTGCCCGAGAATGCTGGTCGTTAATGCATATCAGATGAGGTGGTTAAAGAAGAAAAAAAGAGGGTGGCAGGGGCGGGGTGGTGGTTGCGGTTAATGTACACAATTGAATCCAAGTTCAAGTGGAACATATAATAAGAAAATATGTTTTATTCACTTTGAAGCATTTCAAACTCTCGTTCAATGTCCAAAGTTGGAATCTTTGTTTGTGTGAACTGTGAACTATGGTTTTTACTAGCCATTGTTTACTTGCATGCTTCAGTTAATTCTGATTTTTTTAGTTCTTCCATCTCAGAGTTTTATCATTCTGATTTTCAAACTGATATCTTTCTGTTGCCTTTATATGAAGCTCTTGTTTGAGCGACATTTTGAGATTAGGCCTAATGGGAAACCTTCTGACATGTACTCTCATTTTGAGATTAGCCCAAAACTATTTCGGGATTCCCGATTTGTCTCGAAATCCCAAAACTATTTCAGGATTCCCAAAAATTTGGTTTGGGATTGGTCTTGAAATTGGGATTCCTGAAAACTTCAGTTTGGGAATCGGGACATGGTTTTCGGTTCGGTATCCCATACCAAACAGCCCTAGTTTCTTCTGTGTGAAATTGTGAATTATTAGCCATCATCAAAATTGTTAGTAGCAAATTAGAATTTTTAGGTTTCAAAATTTTTTTTACAAGCTAATGTGTTTACTATCAAATTTTTGTTACAAGCTAATGTGTTTACTATCAAGTTGAAGTAGTTTTGAACCAACAGATGGAAATAATATGTTGATGATTTTATCTTCTTTTCGAATGCTGACTTTATGAGTTCTTCAGGAACGCAAGTAAAACATCAAAACATACCGGAAGGAACAGTGGATAATGGCGGAATTAGAAAATTTGCTCTTGGAGGCTGCGGGAAGAACAAGTTCATCGGGGAAAAACCGACACTCACATTCATCATCTAGGAGGAGACGTGGGGGTTCATATTCTGATGGAGGAAGTGACTCCAGAGGTGATGATTCTGATGATGGTCGTGGCTATGCAAGCAGGAAGCCCTCTGGACCTCAAGTTCCTTTGAAGAAGAGGCTGGACCCAACAGAAGTAGACGATGAACAGGGTAGCCAGGAAGAAGGTGGTTATAACGATAGTGGTTCAGATCGTGGTGGGGACAGCAATGAATCTGATGTTGGCAGTGATCTTTACAAGGATGAAGACGATAGGCGGAAGCTCGCAGAGATGTCTGAACTTCAAAGAGAGCTAATTCTGTCTGAAAGAGCACAGAAGAAAGATGACAAGAGTTTAAAGGAGAAGTTCCGACCAAAGTGGGACAAAGGGAAGGCCCCACAGTCCCGGAAAGAGACTCCACCTCTTCCATCCTCTCGTGTGCGTTCATCAGCCAGATCTGCTGATAGGGCAGCTGCCAAGGATGATGCATTGAATGAGTTACGAGCAAAACGTTTGAAGCAGCAGGACCCTGAGGCTCACCGCAAGTTGAGAGATGCTTCTAGAGGAGGAAGTTCAAGCAGTCGAAGTTTCTCACACCTGAACAGAAAATCCTTCACTGCAGTGGGTCGGAGTAGCTCTAGTCAGAGTGACAGTGATAGTAGGTCTCGTAGTGAAGATGATGGATCATCAGGGGATGATGCAATGATTGACAGTGATGATGAAAGGTCAGAGGGACTAACTTTTGATGATATAAAGGAGATTACCATTCGAAGGTCGAAACTTGCAAAGTGGTTTATGGAGCCGTTCTTTGAAGAGTTAATTGTGGGTTGCTTTGTGAGGGTTGGAATTGGGAGGTCAAAATCTGGGGCTATCTATAGGCTCTGCATGGTCCGGAATGTTGATGCATCAGATCCTGATCGACAGTACAAACTGGAGAACAAAACTACACATAAGTATCTGAATGTTGTTTGGGGCAATGAGAACTCTGCTGCCAGGTGGCAGATGGCTATGATTTCCGACTCTGCGCCGCTGGAGGAGGAGTTTAAACAGTGGATTAGAGAGGTGGAGAGAAGTGGTGGCCGATTGCCAAGCAAAGAGGATGTGTTGGAAAAGAAGGAGGCCATAAAAAAAACCAACTCATTTGTCTACTCAGCCGCAACTGTGAAGCAGATGATACAGGAGAAAAAGTCTGCTTCGTCAAGGCCATTAAACATTGCGCTTGAGAAGGACCGGTTGAGGAGGGAGTTAGAAGTTGCAAAAAGCAAGCAAGATGATGCAGAGGTGGAGAGGATCCAGACAAGATTACAGCAATTAGAAGCACGCCGGCAATCACAGGGGAAAGATAGCAAGGCTATTAGGCTTGCTGAGATGAACAGAAAAAACAGGGTTGAGAATTTCAAGAATGCATCAGAATTAAAACCTAAGAATATAGGTTTGAAAGCGGGGGAGGCCGGTTATGATCCTTTTTCAAGGAGATGGACTAGGTCAAGGAATTACTATGTGTCAAAGCCCGGTGAACAAAAAGAGGAGGCAGAGGCAATAGTTGTGGCTGATGGAGCCTTGGCAGATATAGAAAGTAATGGGACAGCAGTGGTGGGAGCCGTACGGGCTGGTATGGCAGCAACTGCAGCAGCTTTGGAAGCTGCAGCTGGTGCGGGGAAGCTGATTGATACAAGTGCCCCTGTTGATTTTGGAACAGAGTCAAATCTTAAGCATAATTTTGAGCTGCCAATCTCATTGGCTGCTCTTCAGAAGTTTGGCGGGCCACAGGGAGCTCAGAAAGGGTTCCTGGCTAGGAAGCAGCGAATAGAAGCAACAGTTGGGTGCCAAGTCCCGGAGAATGACGGGAGGAGGCATGCGCTGACACTTACAGTTAGCGACTACAAGAGAAGAAGAGGGCTTCTCTGAAATGGCAATGGTCCAGCCAAGATAACAACCAGAGAGGCAAGACGGACATCATCTTCAGCAATAA
Organism: Crataegus laevigata; assembly: GCA_963580275.1. NCBI lineage: Eukaryota > Viridiplantae > Streptophyta > Magnoliopsida > Rosales > Rosaceae > Crataegus > Crataegus laevigata. Next base: position 10,491,026 of record OY756941.1, read on the forward strand.
ACAGGACTGATGGTGCTGGTTTTCAACGGTAAAAGCTTGTTCGTGTAGTCTAGTTGTTTGTTTCAGTCCTTATTTACAATTAAAAATAAGAAGACTATTTGTGTGATTTATTTACTGGAAGTTTGGAAGAGAGCACAAATAATGCACAGCTTGTGAGAGATTTGATATTTACAACTTTAATGAGATTACTGTTGTTTCATTCAAATGTTGTTTTGCCTTTTGCATTTCATACGAGCGATATTGAGGGAGGAAAAATTAAACACGCGAGTTTTCTTCAGTTTGAAGCTCCTGTGGTGTCAAATTGGCCCGTCATGATTTTTCTTCAGTTTCCTTGGCTTTCAATCCCCTCGTTTGAAGCTAATTTAACTTTCTACTAGTTAGTTGAAAATCCAAGATGATATCAAAGGGGAACTTCGGGCAAAGTCACCGTGCCAAAATGTTCAACTCCATTAGCTTCCTCCCTGACGAAATCACAATTAGATTACTGAATAAACCGTTTAAACTTTAGCTCCCCTCAGCACGGGCGTGGAGGGTTACAAACGTATGTCCTCGAAGAACCAAATTTTCTGGAGTTCGTTTGAGAGAAAAACCAAAAGGTTTATTGATTAATTATGAATTGATGCATTACACTGGGAGCGTCTTTGACTTGAACACAACCTTGGAAAGGCTCAAGCCTCTTTGGGAAAAAGAATACATTGAATGGATGTAAATTGAAAGATCTGATTTTTATTATAAAATTTAAAATGCAGTTTTGGAAGCTTTGGACGGCTAAATCCATCATATGTCACGAAAAAATGGTAACTAGGACTCTGCACTCTTTTTAGAAAGGTATCATGACCCAAAAAATAGAGTTCGGACACCAAATTTGTAGATTACTATTGCATCATTTTGTCTTCCTTCTGTCAATTGCATCTTCATTCCATTTGGCAATTTGTTCTACATTGGAAATAAACATTTTTTTTTTACTAGGTAGCTAATTTTTGTCAATTCTCAAACTTATCCCCATAACCTTAATGAAGAATGGAAGTATTAGACCAACTCCCAACCCTTGGAGTCAGTCCTAAACTTTCCCTTCTATTCCCCTCCCATTTCACTCCAACCTTTTTTCTAAAATTGGATCAAGTGTTAAAACTTAAAAAAAAAACAAAAAAAACAAAAAAACTCAAATCTCCCTAAGATATAGCCCAAAATTAGTGGTAGAGCCCACATGTGAGAGTGGAACAAAGGAAGTGGATTGGACTCGCCCAGCCCAAACGCACCGGAGGCCTATCACGCACGCACTCGCCCAGCCCTCCTCAGCTTTATGGCCCACCCATGTGGGTATGTCGGGCTGTTGTCCGCCCGTGACACGAGCCCAACGGCTCTTTTTGGTGATCTAACAGCTAGAATTTAAATGGATCATGGAGATCTAACGGTCCACTTTAATTTATTTAATTTTTAGTTTTATATTTATATATTTATTGAATTAAATGATTGAGATCGAATATAATCAAATTTAATGATAAAAAAAAGATTTAACGGTCCAAATTTAAATCCAATGGCTAAAATAATTTTAAAAGAATGATTTAACTCAAAATTCACCCAAAACCTTATAAATACCTATATATTTGTTCAAACATCCACACAAAACTCACTTTTTCCCTACAATTCTTCCAATGTTTCTTTCTACCATCTTCTAAAACCATTTGTTCCCATTTCCAAAATTTTCAAGATGGCAAAAGATCATATTAAAGGTCGTAATTGGACCTTTGAGGAAGATGTTGCTTTATGCTTGGCATCAGTTTAGTGATTTTTTACTATTTATCGGAATTTAAATATTTTTATGTTAAAATATTCATAAAATAAATTTGTCGTACCCATTCAAATAGATAGTACCAGTTCTTGGATTCAAAGGCAAATTAGGCCCATCATATAATTTTGCAAAAGCCCTCCTTGACCTATTTTGTTCCCCTTTCTCGTACTTTCTCTTCTCCTCTTCCTTTCCCAAACTCCCTCCATCTCTCTGATCTCTCTGCACTCTCCTTTCTCTTTCTCGAACTCACTCTATCCTCTCTCCCGTAACCCTCCCATCTCTCTTTCTGTTGCACCGAGAGCATGCACGCCGTCGCACCCATCCTCTTCTCGTCTCTCCCTCATTCTCTTTCCCTTTCTTCCGTCGCAGCAAGGATGACACGAACCCAGAAATTCTCCGGCTTCGTTGTTCTCCGGCAAGGTAAGCCTCAGATCTTCATCTTGGAGAGTTGATTTGATGCTTGGTTGAGATTTTGAGAGTGTTCCTCGTGTTTTTCCAAGGTTTTAGGACGCAATCGACACGAAGGAGAGGTGCACCCTTTTCGGCGAACCCGTGTGTGTCGAGGGAATTTTCGACCATCACCGGTCGATCTACGACGAAAGAAGGGTACCAACCTCTTCCTCTTTCTCCGTTCTTCATTTTGGTACTTAGATCGGAGCTCGGGACCTCCGTTTGTAGTCAGCTGGAGCTGTAGAAGCTCCGGCGTTCTTCTTCGTGGTTTTCGTCGAGCCTATACCTTTTGGCCATTTCAGAAAACCTCTTGGGCCTTAGGCCCGTTGCAAGCCCAAACCCAATTTCTTTAATTTTCTGTTTTAATTTATTTTATTAGGCCTTTGGGCCACTTTAATTTGCGCATTAGGCCCGTTTCTAGCCCAACCCAAAAATCCTGGCCCGTTGCATTTTTAGTTTTGGTTCATTAAAATCTAAAGGCCTTAGGGCCTTGGCAACAAACCCAAAACCCTTTTTGGGGTTGGCCTTCGGGCCAAAAGGAAGTAAGGCCTTTGGCCGGTGAAGCTTGAACCCAAAAAACCCTTTTTGGGCCATTCAACCAGGGCCCAAAGCCCTAAACCCTCATAACCCAACCCACCTAATTTTCTAAACCCAAAACCCTTAGGGCCCAACCCGCATCCAACCCAACCCAGTTGACCCGAGTTGACCCTGACCCGGTTGACTGTTGACCGTTGACCCATTGACTTTCTGAGTTGACTTTTTCAGGTTCATTCGAGACCCCTCCTAAGCTAATTTCGACGTCCTGGACCCATTTTTGAAGTCCGTTTTCCCTAATAAATTTGTTTGGATAGAGTTTGACTAAGTCGGACCCTTTATATGCTTAGGTGCATATATTGTGGCAATTGTTTCTTCGCTAGCAGCGCAGCTTTCGACGGCAAAGTACTGTGAGTGGACCCCTTCTAAAAATGCATGTTTTATTAGTAGAAATGCATACATGAGAAGCATGATTTAATGATTACGTTTTATGAAACATTTTATGAGATGACATGCTTACTGAGGCTAGTTTGAATTATTACTATTTTTCCTATAACCCGTATTCTTTATATAATATCTGATGGATGATATGATATTTAGAATACGTTTCGAACACCTATTTATAGTATAGATGATATATGACTTTATACTATGAAGTTGCTTTTCCTATATATATGTTCGATGGTTTTGTATTACCTAGTGGTCCAAATTTCCGCTACGGGATGAAGGGATAGATTCCGGTCCATCCCGAGCAACGGTTATGGTGTTGGCATAAGGCCTGAAGTGGTTTTCCTCTGGCTATTAGCACAGGGGCGGGGATATGGCATAGCCGCATAAGGCCTGGAGGGATTTGTGGACATTTGTCACTAGTGATTATTATATACGAGTTATGATTTGAGACATTGCACGACATGCTAGGTTTCGAAAAACCTATGTTTATCATGATATATATGTGTTTTCATAAAACCTGGGGGTTAGTATGTTGATAACTGTTTTACTATATGTATATCAAATTGGTCCACTCATGTTTGTTTTGCGCCCCCTTCAGGGTTTAGAATCGAGGCATACAATCCCGACGTCAAGACACTTCTGCATCGGCATCTTCGAGTCCTCTCGGTGTAGGACCCACTCCTTTTGTTTATTCAATTTTATATTCTTTCTTTTAGTATTTCAAATTAGTTGTATGCTCTGAACACGTTCCTTAAATGCATATTAATTACCATAATTTCTTAAGTCTTACTTATTTCTTGTTCTCATGCATTCTAAATAGCTTGCGTCACCCCTCAGGTGTCGGCCAGCACGTGACCATCCCGATGTCCCCAAGACATCGTGATTGGGGCGTGTCAAATCCCGTCCCCAAATTTCACTATTTAAAATTACATATTTCGTATATCGTATTCTTATTCGTAGTTCGACGAGTTTATAATTACAGTGTATAAATTTTTCAATAAGTGAAATGACGAAAATGCCCTTAATGAACTAAACGGAATTTTCAAGAACGTATTTAATCCTTTCATGATTTTCTAGATTTCATTACATATTTGGATAGTAAGTGTCAATACAAACCCGTGAGAGCAAACGAATTGTAATTTGGAATTATAAACGATTAAAGTTGAGGGCAAAAATGGTCCTTTAATTATTAATCTGGAAGGCTATAGATTTGTTGGAGCAGGAACAGCTAGGATGAAGCCACATGTGTGGCTATGAAGGAAGGAAGATAAAAAAATGAGAGGAATGTTCTTTCACATTATTCCCTCATCTGCGAGGAAAAAAAGGACACTAGTAGGAGGTGACTCTTCCATAGCTTTTGGAAGAAAATTCTTCTTCCTTCAAACAAAAATCGGAGAGGGAGTGTTTGGCAGAGGATGAACTGAGAAGAGCCACATATGTCTATAAGTAGAAGGTGGATGACCTAGGAAGCTCGGTTTTCATCATGACTTTGATAGGATTGAGTAGGATTAGAGTAACTATAAAAGGGATTGATGGGGCTGCAAAGAAGGGGCAAAACATCATAAATAGAAAATGAGGCAGAGAAATTGAGAGTTAGAGAACGTGATTGTGAAGGAAGGATTCAAAGATTTCAAGGGTAAATTCCTTGTTCCTTGATTATCTTGATTTTCGAATTTAATTTCCTTAAGTTGAATTGAAACTACCATGATATATTTGGAGTTCTTAGTTTTATTTAGGGTTTTCTATCATTCAATGAACCATTCTGTACATGAATTAGAGTTGGGTAATTCGAATTGGGTTTGTAGATCAAATTTCTTGATCAGGGGTTTAGTTCAAAAGGTCAAATTCTTGTTAATTTTAAGTCATGTTAGTTTTGGATGTTGTATACATGACTTCTAGACCACCTGGAAGTATTTTGGGATTTTTTATATGAATTGGAAGTGGGTTGTTATTTAAGTTGCAAAAAATTGATTTCTTTGCAAAGAAACTCAAGTTTTGAGTAGCCTTCTTTGGCTCTTAATTTCTAGGTCTTTATGTGCTTCTTTGGAGAAATTTTTTAGTGTGTTGAAAGTACATATTGATAAGAGCATATTTATGCGACTTAGTTAGCTTGTTTCCTTGCATTTAGATTGTTAGTTCTTAGTTATTTTAGTATTTTAAGCTATTTTCGTGTGTTTGTAGGTCCTAATAACAAAGTTGGCAAAGAAGTGCATTTTGGTACAATTTGGAGCAATTTTGGGGTGGAATGGATTGCATGCATGTGGAGCATAAAGGATGGACGTTTTGGTGCTTGAAAGGGTTTCAAACATATGTTAAAATCTGGACACAATGAAGAAGATACCTTGCAAAGACCAAGCATGTGTGTTGCTAGCTGTTTTAATCATGAAAACACAAGTGCTAGCTGATTCATCACTAGGGGGCCCACGGCATGGACCAAAGAATGCATGTTGCAAGCTGTTTCATCATGATTTCTGCAAAGTAACAAGTGTGCTAGCTATTTCATCATGAAGAGGAGCCTATTTCTGAAAAGGAGCATGTGTGCTAGCTGTTTTGAATGATTTAATCTTTGCTTTGTGTTGTTTATTAAAACCACTTGTGTGGTTCTTTACTTTTCAGCACCTATAAATAAGCCTTCTTGTAAGGCTTAGAAGGACACCATTTTTCCATACAACACACTTAGAAGGAGAGGAGAGTGCTTGGACGTGCTTGTTGTTCAACTTGGATCGTTGGAGCGTTTAGGTGTTTTCTTTCTTTTGTTTTCAATGTATAAATCTATTTACCTTTGTTTTACGTTTATGAGGAACTAAACCCCCCTTTGCTAGGGGGATTCAAAGCCATGATTACACTTGCATTATGAATTAATTACTTTTGGTTGTGATTTCATAATTTGTGATTTCAATTCGCTTAACTGTTTGATTGATAACTTATTTGTGTATGTTGATTAAGAGTGCACGCTTAGTTTTCATGCATAAGTTTGATGCTAGAATATAAGGGAATTTCACCTAATCGTTATGAACTTATATTCATGAGTAGTGAAGGTTGCTATCCACAATCGTGTTAAGTAAATTCTTGGCAAGAGTATCATGCTTTTCATAGTTACAAATGTCTCGTCAATACTTATAGTTCTCATGAATCTTAATGATCTTTGATTGTATCTCTATTGTGCTTTTCACGTAGGGAACTTTTGAAGAATGTTTTGAATTGTTATATGCACTTTCTCATTCAATTCATTAACTTAAGGAGAACTTGAAGGTTAAAAAAGTGCTATCACGGTTAACCCGGGGTATTGAGTTTCATAAGTTATCGAAAGAACAACTGAAAATTGGTTTATGTGCAAGTGTGTCATGTGTGGAGAAAAACCCTCTAGCTAGTCCATCCATCCATCAATTCACCTTAATTCATGTTTTTGTCAAATCTGCAAGTTATTAAGGTTTAGTTTAATTTTTGTCAAAACCCAATCCCCCATTTACATTGAGTGTCTTTTAGTGTCAATCTGTCCATTTTGGTGTCTTTTCATTGTTTTGAGTCTTTGTAGTCCTAAATTTGTCCAAATCAGTCCCTACTGTCTAGTTCGAGTCAATTTGGTTGTTTTGAGTCATTCTAGTGTGTTTTGAGTTATTAGAGTTTAGTTAAGTGTTTTTAGCCTAGTTTTGTGTCCTTGAGTCTTGTTTAGTATTTTTAAGTCAGTTTAGAGTAGATTAGCAATCCCTCCTAATCCCCGGCCTAGAACGATCCCTACTGACATCTATACTACAATTGTCAAAAAGAGGGTTTAATTTGTGTGTTGTTTACAACGCATCACATATGTTCATGATCATAACACAATTGTTTTCACTCAGTTGTGTTGAGTTTTGGTTGATCAAAACCTTATTTAAACTTGGGTCGCGAGCTGCCAAACAGCGGCAGAAAACTGGGTTTCCAGTTTCAAGACTCCATTTTTCTTTTTGGCATAACTTCCAATTTAGAGCTCAGTTTTCTACAAACTTTATATGCTTTTAAAGTACAAAACACAAGCTTATATTACACGATTTGGTTTAGTTTTGAATGTTCCAAAGGGAGCCTAAACTTGGTCCAATAGTGCTTTTTTTTTTTTTTTTTGCAGATTTTGTGGAGAAGCTAATTATTGTTTTTACCACACCTATTTTCTTTTCAAGATTCCTTTCTAATATTCTTTACTACTATTTGAGTGATATTATTTGAGTTGTAAGATTCCAGAATTAGTGTACTTTCTTTAGATAATATTAATTTTGTGATTAACACTTGGTTTGGTTATTAATGTGTGTTACTTGTATTTATACTTTTGATTATATATACTTTGGTGTTCCGATTAGGTTCTTCAAAGGAACAAAATTAATTGAACTCAAGGTAGGGGGTTCTGGAAAACCTTATATGTATTAATCTAATTACTGCTTACTTTTGGTCAGTATGCTATGAATTGATCTTAAATATTAAAATCAGTATTACTAGAGACTATGTAGGGCCTAGTGGACCTATATTGGTTGGTGAGTTATCCCAGATAATATATACATTGGTTTATGTGTATGGGACGTCATATTGTGATATATATGTGTATATTTATCATCCTATAAGAAGTATTATGTAGAACTTGTATGCTTGTGTGACATATTAGTAGGTGGCCATGAGAAGTTGATGGTGTAGGTGACTATGTTGTAACTCATAAGGTTGAGGGATGGTAAGTTGTGTGTTGAATTTATTGCACCATGTAGCAATGGTACATGGATGGTCTTGCTTGGTATATCCGCGATGGGGGACCGTACGTATTTTAGGGGTGATCATGCTTGGTATATCTGCAATGGGTGATCACTACATGCATGATTAAACTATGCATATGGTTTTGCTTGGTATATCCGCTTTGGGGGACCATATGCATTCTAGAAGTGATCATGCTTGGTATATCTGCGTTGCGTGATCACTACCTAGAGCTATAGGATACGGTCCTGCTTGGTATATCCGCGTTGGGGGACTGTTAAGGGTGATCATGCTTGGTATATCTGTGTTGGGTGATCACTACCTATAGCTATATGATACAGTCATGCTTGGTATATCCGCGTTGAGGGACTATTAGGGGTTATCATGCTTGGTATATCCATGTTGGGTGATCACTGCCTATCTTATTAGACTATGCATATGGTTATGTTTGCCCTCAACTTCAATCATTTGTAACTCCTTCATTATAACTCTAAATTACAATTTGTTTGCGCTCACGCGTTCGTATCGACACTTACTATCCAAATATGTAAAGAAATCTAGAAAATCATGAAAGGATCAAATACTTCCATGAAAATTCCATTCAGTTCAATAAGGGCATTTTCGTCATTTCACTTATCGAAAAATTTATACACCGTAAATACAAACGCATCAAACCACGAATAAGAATACAAAATACGTAATTTTAAATAGTGAAATTCGGGGACATAATTTTGGGGGACCATACGTATTCAAGGGTGATCATGATTGGTATATCCGCATTGGGTGATCACTGCCTACACGATGAGATTATGCCTATGGTTTTGATTGGTCTATTCGTGATGGGGAACCATACGCATTCTAGGGGTGATGAGGATTAGTTGTACTTGGTACATTTGCAATAGGCGACCATAGTTTAGTTGGATTTTGTTGAGTGGTCTAGAATCCCTACTCTTGCACACTTCCATAAAGTTAGTCCGACCCCTAGATTTGAGCAAATAGAAATTATTCATAGTAGACATTGTGTTTATAAATTGGATTTACCATGGAATTACTTGGAATCCATGCAAGAAATTATGTTGAATTCCTTTATTAAATTTCGTGAATTGATATGTGATCTTGTTGATTGATTAACGTAGTTAAATGTTAATATCGTGCATCTGTGATTCATGAGACTGATTAATTGGAGTGATTGTGGAATGACGTTGGAGTTTCACGAATGGTGAACTACAAATTGCTTGATCCCTATGCAGAGTACGTAGGCAGTCTAACGAGGAGGTTAGATGCAACCATAAAGTATACAAAGATTTCTATGCAATCTAAATCTTGAGTTACGCTTTGTACATATTTTGGAGGCGGGCTATGTTAGATATATAGATACTTGGTGACGTCATGTGTCGATCCTGGACTTATGTCGGGATTGGGGCGTGACATTTCTCGACTTCACCCTCTTGTCGGTTCCTTGATTATCTTTCACCGTGCTTGTAGAATACCAAAAGCTCTCTCAACATCTTTCCAATATGCCTTTTGGTGCAAGGTAAACCACTTTTCGGCGTCATTCGCAGGGTTTGGAATTGCTTAGACAAGTATCACCCACTTTGGGTAGATGTCATCTGCCAAATAATACACCATATTGTATTGACAGCCCTTTGATGTTGTAGTCAAGTTGAGGTGATTTACCTTCCGTCAGGTTATTAATAGGACTATATTTATACAACTTAGTTAGCTTGTTTCCTTGCATTTAGATTGTTAGTCCTTAGTTATTTTAGTATTTTAAGCTATTTTCGTGTGTTTGTAGGTCCAAATGACAAAGTATGCAAGAAAGTGCAATTTGGAGCAATTTGGAGCATTTTTGGGCATTGGATGGTTAGCTTATGCTTGGAGCCAAGTGGATGGATGAAATTGAAGATTAAGGGATCCTTTCCTTTCCTATTTTCTGACCCAAAAACACATCACACTCACTTATTTCACCTACAACATCCACTCACTTCACCTACAACATCCACTTATTCCACCTACAACATCACACTCACTTATTTCACCTACAACATCCACTCACTTCACCTACAACATCCACACCTACTTCACCTACAACATCCACTTATTTCACCTACAACATCCACTTATTCCACCTACAACATCCACTCACTTCACTTACAACATCCACACCCACTTCACCTACAACATCCACTTACTTCACCAAGAAATTTTGTGGTGGTGATTCATTTTCAAAATCTATAAATAGGCTTCTCCATCACAACACCAATTCACATCTACAACACATTCCATAAACAACACAATTTCTGCCGCAAGTTTCCTTCTTCCTCCATCCATTTCCATCCACCTCTTTTCCTATCCATCCCTTACCATCCTTCCATACTCTCTCAACCTATCCAATCTCTACCACATCCCCTAGACCATCCAAACACCACACCCACCTTGGTGCCGCATGTTTGCAAGAAAGGAGGAGGACTTTGAGCTGTGCTAACCATTCAAGACGTTGGATTGTTGGAGCGTTCTAGGTGTCTTCTACTTTTGTTTATCATGTTTAAATTCAATTATAGTTGTTTAATTGCAAATATGTGGAACTAAATTCGTTTTGGCTAGAGGTTGATTCAAAGCCATGAACATATTTGTAATATGAATTGATTACCTTCAGTTGTGATTTCATGAGTTGTGAATTCAATTTGCTTAACTGCTTGATTTATAACTTATTCTTGTATGTCGATTAAGGATGCATACTTAGTTTGCATGCATGAATTTGATGCTAGAATATAAGGGAGTTTCACCTAATCGTTATGAACTTATATTCACAAGTAGTGGAGGTTGCTAGTCACAATCGCATTAAGTGAATTCTTGGCAAGAGTATCATGTTGTTCATAGTTACGAATGCCTCGTCAATGCTTATAGTTTTCACAAAGCTTAATGATCTTTGATTGTATCTCTATTGTGTTGTTCACGTAGGGGACTTTTGAAGAATGTTTTGAATTGTTGTATGCGCTTTTCCGTCCAATTCAATAACTTAAGGAAAACTTGAAGGTTAAAAAAGTGTTGTTCACGGTTAATTTGGGGTGTTGAGATTCATGGTTTATTGAAAGAAGAACTGAAAATTGGTTTGTATGCAAGTGTGTCATGTGTGGAGAAGAACCCTCTAGCTAGTCCATCATCCATTCAATTCGTCAAATCTGTCTTTTGAAACTATTTTTATAAAGTTTGTTTTGGTTTTACTTTAAATTCGTCCAAAACCAAACTCCCCCCCCCCCCCCCCGATTGTTAAGTTGTATTATTTAGTTAGAATCTGTATAATTTGATGTCTTTTGAGTATTTTGAGTCTTTGTAGTCTATTTTGAGTAGTTTGAGTTTAGATAAGTGTTTTTAGCCTAGTTTTGTAGTCTTAAGCTTAGTTTTGTGTTTTAAGTCAGTTTAGGTGCATTAGCAATCCCTCCTAATCCCCGGTCTAGAACGATACCCTACTTACATCTTTACTACAATTGTCAAAAAAAGGGTTTACATCGCATCACATATCCATATGTCATACGAGGCAACCGCCTCTAACACAATAGTTAGCTTTCTCGACTTTCTGCTAAAGCCTCATTGCCATTTGGTGGGACAGTTCTTCCAATTCCAATGTATGCAATCTAATGACCATATCATACTCGAAAAGCCACAGTCTTCATCTTTGCGAATAAGCCAATCCAAATCTTCTTGATTTGGCTCACGGAAGATCTTTGTAAAGCTGAACAATTGTATCACAAAATTCACCAAGAGTATCAAGGCATGTAGACTTAGACATACCATATGTATCATCCATCGAATCGGCTGGGGAGGCATAGGCCATCATTCGGAGTGCAACAGTAACCTTCTGATGAGGTGAGAAACCATGGCGGCTTACTCTGTCCAGCTTTTTTCGAAAGTATAGATTGACATGTTGGACATCATGAAGTAAACGCTCGAAGACATGATGCCTCATCCAGAAGCGACATCTGAAATCATCTTCCGTGTACACCAAGTTGGGGTTGAAATAGTTGTTCATTAGATTGGCATGTGCCATCGCTCTCTTTCGTGGTTTGTAAGAGCCATCAGCAACAAAACCACCTTATTAAGGTTGTTCCTTAGTTGGCTGACATGCCATGACTGCAGCCATGGCTGCCACATTTTCTGTGTTGCGTCATGCTTCATATTCTTAATCAGACTCATCATCTTCTCATCTCATATGCGCCCATTTTTCTTCCAATTCAAAATTGGATGAAGACCCCCAGTTGGAATCCGAAAATGATCCAAAATTGGAATTCATTGCAAACTTGAATTGAAAGAGATTGAATCTGAAGGTGTGTAAATTATAGCCCAATATCTGTCACATCCCGGCCCGGGGTGGATCACTTCCCGGGCCCGCTCCACCACCGTAGCACGATATTGTCCGCTTTGGGCCCCGACTACGCCCTCACGGTTTTGTTTCTGGGAACTCACGAGCAACTTCCCAGGAGGTCACCCATCATGGGATTGCTCTAGCCCCCTTCTCGCTTAACTTCGGAGTTCCTACAGAACCCGAAGCCAGTGAGCTCCCAAAAGGCCTCGTGCTAGGTAGGGATGAGAATATACATTTAAGGATCACTCCCTGGGCGATGTGGGATGTCACAATCCACCCCCCTTAGGGGCCCGACGTCCTCGTCGGCACACCACGGCCCGCTCCACCACCGTAGCACGATATTGTCCGCTTTGGGCCCCGACTACGCCCTCACGGTTTTGTTTCTGGGAACTCACGAGCAACTTCCCAGGAGGTCACCCATCATGGGATTGCTCTAGCCCCCTTCTCGCTTAACTTCGGAGTTCCTACAGAACCCGAAGCCAGTGAGCTCCCAAAAGGCCTCGTGCTAGGTAGGGATGAGAATATACATTTAAGGATCACTCCCTGGGCGATGTGGGATGTCACAATCCACCCCCCTTAGGGGCCCGACGTCCTCGTCGGCACACCACGGCCAGGGTTTGGCTCTGATACCAAGTTGACACACCCCGATCCTGAAACTGACGCACACGGCTACGTCACTCACACGTGACGGCCGGCACGCCTCGGTTTCAGGATCGGGGTGTGTCAACTTATTCCCGGGCCCGCTCCACCACCGTAGCACGATATTGTCCGCTTTGGGCCCCGACTACGCCCTCACGGTTTTGTTTCTGGGAACTCACGAGCAACTTCCCAGGAGGTCACCCATCATGGGATTGCTCTAGCCCCCTTCTCGCTTAACTTCGGAGTTCCTACAGAACCCGAAGCCAGTGAGCTCCCAAAAGGCCTCGTGCTAGGTAGGGATGAGAATATACATTTAAGGATCACTCCCTGGGCGATGTGGGATGTCACAATCCACTTCCCGGGCCCGCTCCACCACCGTAGCACGATATTGCCCGCTTTGGGCCCCGACTACGCCCTCACGGTTTTGTTTCTGGGAACTCACGAGCAACTTCCCAGGAGGTCACCCATCATGGGATTGCTCTAGCCCCCTTCTCGCTTAACTTCGGAGTTCCTACAGAACCCGAAGCCAGTGAGCTCCCAAAAGGCCTCGTGCTAGGTAGGGATGAGAATATACATTTAAGGATCACTCCCTGGGCGATGTGGGATGTCACACCATAGGTATGAAACCAACGGCTAGCTGACGTCAATTACCGTTGGATTTGAAAAAATAAAAAAATTGGCCAAAATTTTTTTAATTCTCTTTTTCCTATAAATTTAAGTTGTAGCTTTTAAATTTAATTTGTAGTTTTAAAATTTAAGTTGTTGTAGTTTTTTAATTTAAATATGGGGTTTTTGAACTTTAATCCTTCAATAAGATTAAAATTTTAAAAAAAACCTGGTGTTAGATTAAATATTGATTTTTAGTCCCTAATGTGTCCTTAATTCAAAATAATTCATGTGCATTTTATTTAATATCTTCCATTAAATATTTAAATTTATTAATACACAAATTTTAATTTATTTTTTGACCAAAAAAAGAGTTTTCTAATTTATTAATTTTATTTAACATTTTTCAAACTTGAAAGGCTCAATTAATGTACCTAAATGTTAGTACCGAAATGTGTGTGCCGAAATATATTATATTGAACTAATATATTTAAATGTTAGTACCGAAATGTATGTACCTAAATATATGCACCGAAATGTATTAATATTAAATTAATGTACCTAAATGTGTGTACTGAAATGTATGCACCGAAATGTGTGTACCTAAATATATGCACCGAAATGTGTGTACATAAATATATGCACCGTCAGCCGGCTCCATCAACTGTGCTGTCAGAAACTAGAACTTTCCTCTATATGTATGTATCTAAATATATGCACTAAAATGTATGTATGTAAATATATGCACTAAAATGTATTAATATTAAATTAATGTACCTAAATGTGTGTACCAAAATGTATGCACCGAAATGTTAGTACCGAAATGTATATACCTAAATGTATGCACCGAAATGTGTGTACCGAAATGTGTGTACCGAAATGCGTGCACCGAAATGTGTGCACCGAAATGTATGCACCGAAATGTTAGTACCAAAATGTGTGTACCTAAATGTATGCACCGAAAATTTTAGTTTATCTAAATGTTCACAACAAAAATATATTACAATGAATGAAATGAAAATAAAAATTATAATGAAATAAAATTAATACATTAAAAATTAGAAAGAAAAAGATAAATAATTAAAAAACTCAAAATATAATTAATAAATGAGGTTATTAATGTATCAAGGGACTAAAATTAGATTTTGATCTTACTCATGATTTTAATCAAAAAGTAATCTTTGCCAAAGATTAAAATGAAGTTTTCTATTTAAATAATAAATTATGTTTGGCCATATGGCCTTTTGGAACTCGGTTGGAGATGGTAAGAAATATGGTCCTCTACTGTTCATTAAAATATTAATTTCTTGAAGGGCCAGAGGACTTCGGTTGGAGATGGCCTTAGTGCCTAGGCGGCTAGATGAGGGCCTACGAGGTGGATTTAAGTAAATTTATTATATATTGAATAAATAAGTCCTTATTTATACTTAAAACACACAAACATAATTGCTACTCAGTATTATGATCTTGTGGTATTCCTCTTCACTTGAAAGTGAGAAGTCTTAGGTTCGAATCTCGTAAATGGAAAATTCAATACCAAATTAGGCTGCCTATTGTGTGGCTTTGCTAAACTCCCTCTCCCCTCAGTGTAAAAATACCGATATACTCACAAAAAACACAAACATAATTATATTGAGATAGATAAATTGCAAAATAAAATGACATCAATTATAAAATATTACAACATATTGAAAAATGGGGAGCAAACATATAAATAATGTTCATCCAAATATTCAACAAGTCTCTTACATTTTATTAAAAATTTAAATTCAAAATAAAAGTTATCGATTTTCTAAGTGAAAGTCGTGACCTAGGTTGGTTTAGGTGGGCTAGGCGGAAGCCTAAGGTGGTCTAAATGCACTTTCTTAATTTTTAAACGATTAGGGACTAATCGGAGTGGTAACTAACCACCTCGTCTAAACAGGAATTTTTAGAACAGTGCTTTAGTGATTTAGCTCTAAATTTTTAATCGACTTGTCTTTTTGATTACTTATTTTACGTTGATTAGTCTCTTCGCATGGGTCCACGCGAAAGGCTTTTGATAATCACCTGATGTGCGCAACTTACAGTTTTTTATTTGATTATTTATATTTGTATTTTTCGGTTTGTTTTCATTCTCTTTTTCGAGTAAGGAGGTTTTGAATGCAAACATTGTCACCTGAGTTTTTTTTTTTTTTTTGTTGGAAGAGATGCTTTATTTTTTAGGAAAATTAATGAAAAGGGCTTGAAAAGTTTTAGTTTTAATAAAAAACCATGTTATAAGTTTTGTTTAATAAAAAACCATGTTATAAGCTAAACGGAAGGGAAGGCCGGATTTCGGCCGGAAAGTTGAACAAACTTTAAACGCTCATAACTTTGTCAATATTCAACGAAATAGAGTGATTCAAAAACCAAAATCTTATTTCTCGAAGAGACGAAGAGAATGGTACCTTGCACGATGGCTAACTCGCCATGGTTTGGCCGTAAAACACCTCGAAATCCTCGGAGGTCGCCGGAAACGGGGTAAGATTCAAAATGATATAACTTTGTCAATACTCAACGAAATCGAGTGATTCAAAAACGAAAATCGTTGTTCTCGAAGAGACGAAGAGAATGGTACCTTGCACAATGGCTAAATCGCCGTGATTTGGCCGGAAAACGCCTCGAAAGCCTCGGAGGTCGCCGGAAACTGGGTAAGATTCAAATGGATATAACTTCTTCAATACTCAACGAAATAGGGTGATTCAAAAAGGAAAGTTGTAGTACTGTTTGTGGAATGTAAAAATAAACTGTTTCTGGATTTTAAGTAACACTGTTTCTGTAATTTAAGTCACTGTTTCTGTAATTTAAGTCACTGTTTATGGAATCTAAGTCACTGTTTATGGAATTTAAATCCCTGTTTATGGAATTTTAAGTCACTGTTTTTTTAATGTAAAAATAAACTGTTTCTGGATTTTAAGTAACACTGTTTCTGGAATCTAAATCACTGTTTCTGGAATTTAAATCACTGTTTCTGAATTTTGGTTCTTTTCTTTCCAGAAACAGTCAGTTTTCCAGAAACAATGACTTTTCCAGAAACAGTCACTTTTCCAGAAACAGTGAATAGTCACTTTTCCAGAAACAGTGAACAATCACTTTTTCAGAAACAGTCACTTTTCCAGAATTAGTGAACATTCATTTTTCCAGAAACAGTGAACAATCACTTTTCCAGAAACAGTCACTTAAACACCAAAGGGCTTGGTGTGGTTGCTGCTTGCTAGAGCTAAACGGAAGGGAAGGCAGGAATTCGGCCGGAAAGTTGGACAAACTTTAAACGCTCATAACTTTGCCAATACTCAACGAAATCGAGTGATTCAAAAACAAAAATCGTAGTTCTCGAAGAGACGAATATAATGGTATCTTGCATGATAGCTAACTCGCCATGGTTTGGCCGAAAAATACCTCGAAATCCTCGGAGGTCGCCAGAAACTGGGTAAGATTCAAATGGACATAACTTCTTCAATACTCAACAAAATCGAGTGATTCAAAAACGAAAATCGTAGTTCTCGAAGAGAGGAAGAGAATGGTACCTTGCACGATGGCTAACTTGCTGCTGTTTGGCCGAAAAATGCCTCGAAAGCCTCGGAGGTCGCCAGAAACTGGGTAAGATTCAAATGGATATAACTTCTTCAATACTTAACGAAATATGGTGATTCAAAAAGGAAAGTTGTAGTACTCAGCGATACGAAGAGGAGGAGGAGGAGGATGAGGGCCAAAGGAGAACCATGAGTGACTGGTTGGTGGTCGAGCTGTCTGTTGGTTTTGTGGGTTTTACTTTGTTCTGTGATGGTTTTTGGTTAAAAAAAGTTATAGGATGGTTTTTGGTTAAAATAAACTTAGTTCAAGCCTTTTTTATTAAAACTCCCTTATTTTTTTTCGTGAAGCAATAGAATGGTCTTTCATTGGTCATTACAAGTCAATTGGGTATATTGCTTCAATGATTAAGAAATTAATTTGGAGTAAATATGTACAATAAAACAAATTAGAGTAAAACCTTATATAGTTACCGTAAATACAAATCTACAAGTGTTACCAGCACAAATTTGTCACAAAAACCAATAGATGCAATAGACATATATCGGCGACCACACTGATCATCGTTGAAACGCAAGGCCACATAAGTCATCGTATAAGAACGATAACACAAGGTTATCGTTGAAAGATGATATCACATAACTCATTCCTCAATGAAAAGAATACACACAACCATTGCTCACGCGCGATCTCAATACTTGCAAGGTGAGTCAACAAAACAACTATACAACTCCAAGAAAGACAAAAACCAGCTGCACCTTAGTGGAGGACAAAGACGCTCTAGCCAAAGACCACATGCACTTTTACCGCACTAGTGAAAGTGAACTATGCAACACCCACGAGTTGAGGCACCACCAGATTTAGTTGCACAAGGTGGCAAAGCTGCTAGATCTAACACACTAGGTGGCAGAGCTGCCGATCTAAACGTGCAAGGCACCGTAACCACCAAATCAGTCGAGGAGAGTGACATCGCCATGGAAACGAGTTGATAGAAGTGGAATGGTTAGCAAAAGGTGGGACAAAAAATTGAAGAAGAAGATGAATGGAGCCTCTGTGCAAAACTAAGAGAAAGGGGTGGAGAGGATATAACAAAGGTGGAAAGGTTAGAAGGAGATGGAGATGTTAGGAGGAGGGTGAGAGAGTCTGCCACCGACCCTAAGTTAGAGCAAGGGACTGACAGCTAAGATTGCAGATCCTAGGGTTTGGGTTGGGGAGAGAGAAAAAGGGAGACGGTTTAGTGGGGAGGAGGAAGACGCTTTATTAAACACCATAAATAAGTACAAGTAAGATCAGAGTAGTCTATACGATCTCAAGCTTGAAAAAAAAGAGGACACAGACTTCAAATCTTTCTAAGAAAGATGTGCTGCGTGAATAGAACCACACTAGATATCAAAACAAAGCAAAGAATGCACACTAGTTCTCAAATACAATTGTCGATCAGTCACAAGAACGTCTAGCAAAACAGGGTACACTAATTTGAAGAAAAACCTTTCCAAAGAAAATCATGTGAAAAAACATTGTGATATAGAAAAAACAGCATCGCACTTGCTGAGCTCAAATCTTATGGCGCAAATCTATTACAAGTACTCTAGAGCACCGGTATAAAGCAAGCTAAATATAGAATGAGCTACATACGAAAGTGGATATGAAGGCTTAAATTAAATGGAGCAAATAAATGAAAAAGTTGTCTAGGCTAACGGTGAGTTGCGTTTAAAAGTAGATAAAATATAGGGTATAATTTCTTTTTCTCTCGTTCATAATTTTTTTTTCTCAAAAGAAAAGAGCTGTCTAGACTATAATTTATGGATTGAGGGTCTGCTTTCTCCAATTTGATTTTTTTTTCCATGTGATAAGCAAAACGTCTGGGCTCCTAACGGTGAGTTGCATTTAAAAGTAGATAAAATATAAGGTATAATTTATTTATTTTTCTCAAAAGAGCTATCTGGACTATACTTTATGGACTGATTTTTTTCCATGTGACAAGTAAAGCGGGAAAAAAATACTGAATTAAAAGACAAGTGAAACAATATATCAGCTTGATGGCCTACTGCAAATGTTATACATTGATTTTGGAAAGACGATGTAAGAATATGGTTTTCAATTTATTTTTGATTTTTTGCGCAAGCATGATGGTAATGGACAGGAACAAATATTAATTGGAGAATAAATATAATTAAGTTTAATTAAGTTTATGTTGTTATGTGGGACATGCACGGAGTGGCTCGTGGTGATCACGATTCATGTCTAATGGTTGTGGTATATCTCTTCTTGTCTTGAAGCTGTGGCAGCTGCTTTTTCATCCCCATATTTGTTAGCCACTTCTCTTGATTCGGAAGAGCTCAACACTCACTTTCAAAACACAATTTGCAAAAATGACATTTTCTTTAAGTTTTGGAATACTACTTGCACAAATTTGTGTGAATTATGACCAAAGGCTTGATCTAGATATATAGGTTGGCATGGACTCTCCATTCAAATCATGCATGCTCCTCCATCTATTGTTCTAAAAATTTCTGCCTAGGTCTTGCCTAGGTGCTAGGCGGCTAGCCAACACCCCAATAAATTCTTAGGCGTTTAAAAATTAAGAAATAGTGTCTTGACCTGCTTAGGTATCCACCTAACTCGCCTTGACCTGATTAGGTCGCGACTCTCACTTAGACAAAAACTTGATAACTTGAATTTTGTATTTTATTTTATTTTTTCAATAAAATGTAAGAGACTTGTTGTGTTGAATACTTGAATGAACACTCATTATATGTTTGTTTCCCATGTTTTCAATATGTTCTAATACTTTATAATTTATATGTCAATTTATTTAGCAACTTAAGTATCTCAATACAACTACATATTTTTTAAGTATAAATAGGCACTTATTTATACGATATATGATAAATATACTTAAATCCGTCTAGTCTACCCATGCGTTAGGCTCCAACCCATTGCCAGACTAGCACCTAACGCCTTTTAAAACTTTGCCTCCATCTAATCCCACTTAACGTGTTGTATGTTTGGAATGAGGATCCTAGGGATCCTAAAATTATGTTCGTTCATCGTACATCTTGTGGCCAAAAATTATTTTAAATTAAAAATGATTAGAATCTGATGAAAATTGATCGCACGATATATGATAAACGGGCACGATTTGAAGATCCCTAAAATCCTCATTAAGAGAACTCGAAGAGGATCCTCGTATGTTTGTATTTGAAATATCGAGCATAGCTAGCCTAGCTAGGTTGTCATGACAATTAGAGCCAACAAAATTCATGAATACATATGAAAGGTCGAGGCTAGTAGAGTTACTCATGAACTTGGTCAATTTGCCTTAAAAATTGGTAATTTTCTCTCTTGGATCAAAGAGGAGCCATCTTGGTTGTCTTCTTTTCTCAATGTTGATGGAGTACACATTTGAGTTTTTCAATGAAGTTTTACTTTCATCCAAAAAAAAAAAATCATGGGTAAATTACATATTGTCTCTTTAGGTTTTCGTTCAATTTCAAATTCATACAACGTTTTTCAATTTTTTGCAATTTCATATAATAACTCTCCATTTCATACTAATGTCATACAACCGTCTCTTTTGTCTTCAGTTTCTCTTTAACTACCCATGTGGCCATAGCAAAGCCTCATTTGCTAAGGACCCTTACGGGTTTTTCAACTTCACTCCTCCTCCTCTAAAACCTTTCATATTACTCCCTCTCTTTTCTCGTCTTCCTCCAGAGCAGCCAACTTCCCCTCTCTCCATGGCCGCCTGCCTCTAGCTAAGGTTGGGGGTCGGTGGCTGCCTCTCCTCCTCATTCTCCTAGCTTTCCTCCCTTCTAAACATCCCCTCTTTCCTATCCACCCCCCACCCCACCCTTCCACCCACTCTCCATTACCCTGCTGTCCCCCCCTTCCCCATCCATGCCTTCCCATCTTTCCGCCGCCCCTTCCCCGTCCCTGTCTCTCCTACTTTGTTTTCTCCCAGCTTTTTCCCTCCCTTTCTCTCCCCTCTCATCCCCCCTAGTGTCTTTTTTCCTGTGTTTTTCTCCCTCCCTGTTCCTTCATCCCCTTTGTCTCTTCTCACTCACCCTCATGTGGGGCTCCTCTCCCATCCCCCGGAATGTCCACTAGGACTCCGAAATCGAGCGGTGATGGCCGATTAGAGGGTGACGAAGCCATAAAGTGTAGTGATGTGGAAATGTGAATAAATTTAAACCTAAAAGTGTCTAAATACCAGAGTGCACTGGTGAGCGAGAGCGAACCCATCTCACACGTGACTTTAGAGCATAAGTAAGGTGCAGTAGAGCGGGTAAGAATCATACCCTCAGAAGTAGCCACCAATCCTGAGGTTTGCCAAGAATCCTCGTAGAGACAAACGTTCAGTAACTAAAATCTGGAGGGGCACAAAACAAAACATATGAGTAGACAAAATGAAGCTTTTAAAAAAACATATTTCCTTCTAGAAATACAATAACTCCTCACCGAAATCCGTATCGTTCCCCAGAGAATAACAATACATATATATATATATATGTATATATATATATATATATATATATATATATATATATATATATATATATATCGTGCTGAAGAATGGTAAGACCAAAGTATAGCATGTCAAAGTGTCTCAGCCACAACCATATAAGCAGAAGCAATAAATCAATATAAAATGAACATAAATCGGAGTCATCTATAGTGACTTGTATGACTTATCTATATCTCATCAATCAATACTAGCATATTTCTCATCAATCAAGGCTAGTACAAATCTCATCGTATCTCATCAATCAATGCTAGCATATATCTCATCAATCAAGGCTAGCATATATCTCATCAATCAAGGCTAGCACATATCTCATCATATCTCATCAATCAATGCTAGCAGATATCTCATCAATCAAGACTAGCATATATCTCATCAATCAATGCTAGAACATATATCTCATCATATCTCATCAATCAATGCTAGCACATAAGTTGGAGTCACCTATAGTGACTTCTACAACTTATCCATATCTCATCAATCAGGTCCTGCACACGAGTTGAAACCACCTAAAGTGGTCTGTACTACAGGCTGGGTGTAAATGGGTACACTCAAGTGCTACGATCACGTGAAGGTTGTGCAAATTATCGCAAGTCACCTACAAGTCGGAACCACCTAAAGTGATCTATACGACAGGCTAGCACCTACCTTGAAAATCAAGGTTAGCATAAGGTGCGGGAGGTGAACGGTCATGTGAAGGCTGGCTCTGGCCTCATGCGGAGCACTAACACCAGGGTGCAGACAATGAATTCTACTCAAATCCATTTGTCACTAATTACAATTTGATCATACCAATATTATATACTCACCTAAACTTACCTTGGCCTCCACATTGATGTGCAACGCTGTGCAAAGTTGTGCTAAATCACATACTGAAAAGTAAACTAATTATGGCATGGCATTTACAAAACGTAAAACCACAATTTCTCATTTCCTCACATAATGATTTATAATCAACATTAAAGTCACCAAATCATAGGGTTACATTTCATATTTTTCACCAGATTCCTTCACATTGCTCAATTTTCCAAATACAGCTTTTGTCTTGATTATTTAATCTCACTTATTGTATGGCTGCATCTAACGTCTCGTTAGGCTGCCTACGTATCCTAAGTAGGGATCAAGCTAATCGTAGTTCACAATAATTATTTGCAGGTAATATGCATATGAATATGTTATAATAAAATCTAACCTCAACCATCTCTTAATATTTTATAACATATAAATATATATATAACAAGAAGGAAAAGATCCACTCACCTGGAGTCCGCACTACAACTTCCTAGCACAAACATTGAGGCGTCCCGAACGATCGGCGCCTAGAACAATCATCAAATCACGTCTCAGAATTCTTGTCAATAAAATACATAACTTACATAGAACATGTGTCTACGTAAATCAATCTGGAAGATCCACATATCAAACTTATGATCCGTAACTTCCAAGGATCCACATTATGCTTCTAGAACAATACCCTAAAGTTTCATTACGACCCAACGGTTGGATCTCCGCCAATTGCCAAAACCAAGTGACGATTAACATTTTATTTACAAACTTACAATTCCAATTCGAGAAGATCCGTACAACAGATTCCGGATCCGTAAATTCCTATATTCCTCAAGTATTATGAATAACGACCTACTAAAGTTTGGTGACTATCCAACGGTCAGATCGTCGATTCAATTAATGACCTATTAACGTATCGTAGATAATTTAGGTTCTAACGATCAATTCACGTCAATCCATTCTCAAAATTGAATTCAAGGCATTGAATAACGCCTGAAAATAACATTGGCAACCCTCTAGCCACGCGCTGTCGTGGGTGGCGGTCGGCAGCCCTGACTCGCAGGAAAATTCAACTTTCTCCAAAAATTCTCAAAATTTGCAGAATTGAAGATCTCAATGAGTAGAACAACTTTCATACCTATGGTGTGACATCCCACATCGCCCAGGGGAGTGATCCTTAAATGTATATTCCCATCCCTACCTAGCACGAGGCCTTTTGGGAGCTCACTGGCTTTGGGTTCTGTAGGAACTCCGAAGTTAAGCGAGAAGGGGGCTAGAGCACTTCCATGATGGGTGACCCACTGAGAAGTTGCTCGTGAGTTCCCAAAAACAAAACTGTGAGGGCGTGGTCGGGGCCCAAATGGGACAATATCATACTATGGTGGTGGAGCGGGCCCGAGAAGTGATCCGCCCCGGGCCGAGATGTGACAATTGGTATCAGAGCCTATCCCTGGTCGGAAGTGTGCCAACGAGGACGTCGGGCCCCTAAGGGGGGTGGATTGTGACATCCCACATCGCCTAGGGGGAGTGATCCTTAAATGTATATTCTCATCCCTACCTAGCACGAGGCCTTTTGGGAGCTCACTGGCTTTGGGTTTTGCAGAAACTCCGAAGTTAAGCGAGTTCGTGCGAGAGCAATTCCATGATGGGTGACCCACTGGAAGTTGATCGTGAGTTCCTAGAAACAAAATCGTGAGAGCGTGGTCGGGGCCCAAAGCGGACAATATTGTGCTACGGTGGTGGAGCGGGCCCGGGAAGTGGTCCGCCCCAGGCTGGGATGTGACATGTGGCCAAGGCCAATTTGGCCTAGAAAGGCTCCAATTACTTGCTCCGACACCTCCAAGGTTGTTTAGGCTTTGTTCCAGACCTCAAGGGGAGTCTAATGGTGGTGGAGATGGGTGTGATTAGTTTTAGATTTAGGTGATTCAAACCCAATTTCGCCGTACCCCACCGTGCGGGTTCTACCAATTTCAAGGTCAAATCCTTTGAATTTTGGGGTGTAACAGGAAAAAGAAAGGTCATGGAGGGTTTTACAATGGTTGATTTAATGAATTTCACCGGAAAAATGGCGAAATCCTGCCGAAAAAGAGCAAAGGTGCCGCCGGGTCGAGTCATTGTACACGGGTCGTGGGGATTCTCCACTTTCCCCTTTCTCTCATTTCCCATCCTTTCTTCTCCCTCTCATTGGTCCATTTTTCCTTCCCCTTTCCTCGTTGGGTAGCGCCCATACTCCTTCTCTCCTTTTCTTCCTATCTCTACCGCCTATCCCATTTTCTTCAATCTGGGCCACCTATGTGGGTCCATCAAATTGAGCTCCAAAAATCTGGGGCTTTCTAGAGATGAATTAATTTACTAAAATACCCCCAACTTTAACTTTAATATCTCCTTCATTATAACTCCAAATTACGTTTCGTCTGTACCCATGCATCCATAGCGACGAGTACTACGAGGATATGCCAAGAAAATAAACCTTACATGTCACTACAAGGCGGTCAACAAAGTCAACGCACTTGCCTCAAAGGGCATTTTCATAAATTCACTTTTTAAATTTATAAAAATCATAACTTTTATCGATGGGCCATTACAGTTCCAATTGTTATTAGTTTTTCTGTTATATGCCTACGTAAACATCGCAAACCACAAAATATGTGTAACATGAATAAATTAAAATAAAAGGTTTAAGAAAAAATGAAAAAACAAAATGTTATTCGTTTATCTTAAAACCCTTTCATACACTCACTCCCACCACAACTATTACAACTTTACAAGAGTAATTTATCTTAACCAGGATATATGCACTATGAAAAGTTTATTCACAATGATAACAAAGAATCAATTAAATCGGATGGATTTAATCCTAACAAGTTTTCTCTCCCTGTGAGAGAACTTCCCTTTGGCTGAGGGCGATTCTCATCGTTTTGTGTGAGTGGTTTCCGATCGAGTCCCTTTCTGTTGTTGTCGATCCTAGCTACGGCTGGGATCGGTGGGTTTTCTCTTGTTTCTTTCTTTCTCTCTTTCTTTTCTTCTATCCGCTGTTTTCTTCCTTGGGTTTCCTGGCTGATCTGTCTTCCTCTCTCCCATATGCTGTCTCTCATCAATCTTCATCCAATTTTCGAGCTTTAGTCCCATTTGACCGCAATTTGTTGCGGATGTTTGAGTGGGTGTGTATCGATCTGGTACTTTTACTGGGTCAGGCGTTCCTTGCACCGTCACCCTCTCTTTGATGTCTGCCCTTGTTGGCAGTGTTGCTTGTGGACTCCCACGAGCTTCTTTCAATTGGCTGCAGGTTCTTGGTGGTCTGTAGCTGTGCTCCGACTGACGCTTGGATTTGGATGTGGGTTTCGATGTGGCACGGTTTATTCTGGGGTAAGATTATGGATGGATCGACATGCACAGCTACTGTTTTCGTGGTTGCAGTGGCGGTGGGGCGGATGTTGCAGCGGGTGCGGTTGTTTCTGGGTTTTCTGTTGTTGTGGTCTCAACTTTTGGTTGGGTTGTTGTTCTTTGTTTGTGTGTTTCAGTTTTGGGCCTTTGTGTTGTATATTTGGCCCTTTGTGCTGTTCTGTTTGTGGTTGTTTAATTACATGGGCTTGCGCCCGTTATTTCAAAAAAAAATAAAAATAAATGAATCAATTAGTTTATTGGAGGTACGTGCCCCTCCAAAGGATCCAAAGGAGAAAATCTAGAGTACACGTAATAACATTATAGAAATCTCTTTTTATACGAAAAACGTTAGAGAGATCATATTTGTATCATAATTACTATCATTTAATGTGATAAGTGATGTATACATGTTACTTTAATTAATAATTTACATCTTTAAATGTTATTGTATGCATCAATTGCCACGTAAAAATAATACACTAATATATTATACATATGTAGGTCTTTTAAAATAAATTGTGCTTATTAGTATCGCACCACGCATTCATAACATACTAATCCATCTGTCTTATTCTAATTCAAATTTTAGTAGATGTAGAAGAAGCTAACTAATATTAACTCTTTGGTACTACAGTTCGGTTGTATTTCTCTTTACTTATAAGCAATTTTTTTCGTGTGACGATATTTTCACAGTTATCCACTTAATTATAAGGAAAACTAATGAAAAGGGCTTGAAAACTTTGAGTTTTAATGATAAGGACAAAATAAAGGGTAAAGTGAATAGTGCCAGGATTGACTTTTTAGTGTAAAAATGTGGTTTTTCGTTAAAGTGAACAGTACCGAGAGCTTTTCATTAAAGTTCCCTTAATTATATCGATAATATTGCGATATGAAACCCAAAAATACTTAAAAATTGCTGAAAAGTCTCAATCTTGCGCATCCAAGGGGATTCAAACCCCTCCCATTTTACTTCTTCAACACCTTGACCACCATATCACTTATATTTTTGTGAAAATATGCTAAAATATTTATATATATGGTTTTGTTTTGAATTCTTTATATATAAATTATTATTGTTTTGTGAAAATATGCAAAAATATTCGAACCCCTCCCATTGTACTAATTTATTATATATAAATGATTATGGTGTGTTTAAACTTTTTTCATTAATTACTACATATTTTCTACACTTACAATGTTTGCCAACTCGCTATATAATCAACTTAAATCAGTTAAATCCATCATGCAATGCATTTCCTTCCAATTTTTTGTGATAAACTAATAGATAATTGACTAAATAAACATCCTGCAAAGTTTCAATAAAAATTTCCAAGTTTTTCTTATAATTTCCGTGGTTTTTTTTTAATTTTTATCGATATCAATAATATCCCGATATTTTCATCAAAATTTCCGTGTTTTTGGACTACTAATATTTCCGATATCATCGATGTGGAGCCAAAAATAATCACAAGACGACACGTGGATTTTTGACAAAAGAAGACAAAACTGCCCTTGGGGCATACCGGGATTCCTACGCGCAGGCAGCTGGTAATTATCCCTAAACCAAGTCAAAAGTGCCCAAAGGAAGGTAACAAATTCATAGTTATCTCATCCATCATCATACCTCATAACCTCTAAATTATTAATTGGCTAATTAGTGAATTAATTACTAAATTCATTAATCAACCAATTAAGTTAGCAATTATATCAAATAAACCACCCAAAACCACATCAATAGCCATCCCCATCTAAAAAAGGATCCATCCTATTTCCTACCTTTCCTTACCCTTTTCTCCCCTTTTTAGCTAATTATTTAGTTATTCTTTATAACCTTTTCATAACCTAATTATCAATTTATTCTAAATAAATATGTAACCACCAATTTATTCTTTAAGGTAATTAAGCCAAAACCATAACCACAAAAGCTCATTATTGGCCGGCCACATCACCTCTCAAATAGAGCAAATCCTAGCTCTATAAATAGGACCCTATTCTCACCAAAAAGAGGATCCCCACACTCTTGCAAAAATCACAAAGTTCTCCAAATACATTTTCTCTCTAAATTTCTAACTTTGGCATCGGAGGTTCTTCGGCCAAAGCCCCCCCAACTCATCGTGGGCTCGTGAGGCTTTTGGCCTTAACCTAAGGTGCTAGTTGTTTTGTAGGTGCAATATTGTCCAAGATCAAGGAGGAGAAAATTTGCATCCACAAATTGGTGCTTTCATTGAGAGTTGAAGATCCATACTCGTAGAAGACTCTCGCATAAAAAGGTTTTTCTCTATTTACTAGTCCATTTGAATATTTTCTTACGTTCTTATTATTAGAATTTTTTAATTTGCAAAGATTCTTTGATAAAACGTGAAAGAAAATTCATACGTTCTTATTATTAGAATTTTTTATTTGCAAAGATTCTTTGATAAAACATGAAAGGAAAATATAATGGCTAGAAATTTAGAAAATTCCACAAGTGAAAATTCTCATATTCAAGAAATGGGACCGCGGCGATCCATGAGGCTAGATGTGGTCATGGGTGGAGTGGCACCACCACAAAATTCCGCCACGGCAACCACCCACGACAAGATCCATGGCACCACCATCATAGCCCAAGCCATGTCATCCAAGCTTGCACGGGCCCGAGCCCAAGCCTCACACTCGCATGCATCATGCACTAAGCAGCCTGCTCCCGCCGAGCAGCCTTCTTTCGCGGCCCTGCCTGCTCACGCTGCCCTGCCTGCCTACGCAGCCCTGCCTGCCCACGCAGCCTTGTCTACTCATGTGGCCCAGTCTGCTCACGTGGCCCAGCCTGCTTCCGCCGAGCAGCCCACTCTTGTGACCCAGCCTGCTTCCGTTGAGCAGCCCATTCTTGCGCCCCAACCTGCTCCTGCCGAGCAGCCCATTCTCGGGGCCCAGCCTGCTCCCGACGAGCAGCCCACTCTCATGGCCCAGCTTGCTCCCGTGGCATTCCAAGCAGCCCAAATCGGTCTAAGATTATCTCAACCATCCGGACCAACCATCAAGCCGGGGGCATTTCCACCACGTTACTCCGCAGATTTGACATTTCTCAACTCAAATTTCACGCCCGGAGTCTACCACACTTCCATTGCTCAAGGAGATACATTCATTCCAAGCTCTTCCAACCCAAATGGAGAACAACACTTGTCTCGACAAGTCATAGAGTTGACGAGCGCCATCGCACAGCAGACGACCTTGGTGAACCAGCTCTTGCAGCGCACCGAGATGCAACGTGCCCTAGGTGTGGTGTCCCGAAGTAGGACAAGAGTAGGCGAAGAAACTCTCCAGCAGCGTTCTGGCAAGCAACCACTCGACCAGCCACGAACCAAGCATTCTGGCAATGTACATTCCCGACTGGGCCCTCGATATAGCGTATACTATCGTCTTAGCGTGCGGAGAAGCGTGCAGTCTCGACTAGGCCCACGGACGAACATACATTCACGGTTGGGGTCGCACTTTGATAGTCAACATGAGCAACCTTCCAGGCGAAGTGTTCATTCGCGGCTAAACCCGCAAAGAGCATCCTACACCTCATATCGGAGTAGGCAGCACGACGAACAGAGAGAAGCGGTCACTCAATCCAGCTCAAGTTCAACCAACAGCCTGCGAAGAACTCGCTCGCCTACTAAGAACACACCACAAGAACCGCATCCGCCACATAGAAGAGCCAAATACATGGAAGAGCAGCCTAGACCAACAGGTCATGACTGGGGGCAGCCGAGAGCTTTGTTACCCCAAAGGCAAATTCAGGAGGAAATAGAAAGACTCTTAACCAAGCGATTGCGTAACTTTCAACGCAACGAGGTCACCGACGAGGCACTACGACGAAACATAACCAACATAAGCAAGTCACCCTTTATGGATGAGATCGAGCAGGCAGAGCCCCCACGTGAGTTCAGCATGCCACATTTCACATCTTTCAAAGGGGAAGAAGACCCGGAGGGACACTTGAAGCACTACCGAAGCGCAATGATCCTCTATCAAAACAACGATGATCTTATGTGTAAGATATTCGCCACCACTCTACAAGGCGAAGCGCAAGATTGGTTCTACACCCTGCCGCCACAGTCCATCCGAAATTTTGATGAACTTTCTTTGGCTTTCATCAAAGTATATTCACCCTATCGCTCGATCAAGAAGAAATCCGACCATTTGTTCAACGTCAAGAAGAACCCAAATGAGTCACTTCGCGACTATGTGAAGAGGTTCAAAGCAGAGAAGGCAAGGATAGTCAGATGCAACGACTTGATAGCTAGAGCAGCCTTCCAAAAAGGACTTCCAGCAGACCACCCATTGTTCGGAGAATTGATCATGAAAGAAGATCTAACCCTAGCAGACTCTTTCTTTCTAGCAGAGAAACACGCACTTTGGGATGAAGCTCGGCGAACAGACAAGGCACCCGAACAGCCTAAAAAAGAAGTAGAAGACGGAAAGCAGCTGAACAAATAAAGCAAGCAGGGGGCCAAGCGTAAGGACTGAAGAGTGCGAAAGAGCATTCCAAAACCTGAAGGAGTATCTCACATCACCTCTCATACTATCCAAGCCAGGAGTAATGGAGGACTTATACATTTACTTAGTAGTCTTAGAAGTAGCGATAAGCTCTATCATCATACGAGAAGAGCTGGGGGCCCGACTACCTGTATTCCACAGTTC
Source organism: Crataegus laevigata (assembly GCA_963580275.1). Taxonomy (NCBI): domain Eukaryota; kingdom Viridiplantae; phylum Streptophyta; class Magnoliopsida; order Rosales; family Rosaceae; genus Crataegus; species Crataegus laevigata. The sequence goes on from OY756941.1 coordinate 10,521,482, forward strand.
AAAAGCTCTCATCGATGCTACCAGAAATTCAAAAGCTAGGTTTGGCAATAATTGTTGCAACTTGGAAGCTCAAGTTTTACCTTCAGATGTAAGCAGTCATCCTTATGACGCACTATTCGGCCCAAAAAAGCGAGCCAATGGCAGACGAACACTAGAAGGACACACTTGGAAGCAAGTTTTGTCCTCATTGCCTTAAAAGATTCTACTGGCGATTGAACACCATCTTCTGCTACGTGTCACATGGCCTCAGCCGACCCTTATTCTATAATTCTATTCTAGAGTGGCTCAAAACTGGCAGTTGAGCATCTCCTACTATGTGTTACTTGGTCCAGTTCTATGGTTCCCTACTGCGCATTCACGCCTAGCCTAGGCAACGCAACAGAACAGCCCAACAAGCTTAGTACACCCTAGCTGCACCTGCTCCACTTGATGAAGACTTCTAGCATTTGCATATCGACGATGCACCCAACAAGACGATCCTTGACTGCTTCAAGAAATCCCTCACCAACAAGAAAGGAAAATGGCTAGATGAACTCCCCGGATGTCTATGGGCATATCACACCACCAAAAAATGAGTAACCGAACAGTAAAGAGATGGCCACAAGCTTAGATCTAGCAGAAGAGAAGCGCGAGCAGACTATCACTAGCATCACAACTTACCAGCAGCAACTCCTCTCCAGCTACAACAAAAAGGCCAAGATCCGGCAGTTCCAGCCCGAAGATCTGGTCTTAAGAAAAGCCTTCATCACTGCCCACAGATAAGGCTCTAAAAAGATGGATCCCATCTGGGAAGGTCCGTACAAAATCAGCAGACTAGGCGGCAAAAGCAATTACACCCACGCCACCATGAAACGACAAAAATATCGAAAAACAGTAGAATGCCTACAGTCTAAGGAAGTACCATGTGAGACCTCCCGTTACATCAAAGCCTGAAAACTGAAGCAGCTTAACGGGCACCACCTCGCAAAGTCGAGAACTATCTAGTTGTTATGTAATCTTTTACAGCTAAGTTATTCGTTCGTTTCACTTGTTTTTTTCAATGAGGAATTCAGAAGTAATTTGCAACTTGGCTCAACTACGTGCCTACGACAACTGATCATACCTGCACTTAAAAAAAAAGATTGCGCCCTTCTTAGGGACTCATTGCAGGAATTGCACCCCCCTGAGGGACCAACCATGCTCTCCAGTGCGAGAGGATAAACCAATTCCCCGACACCCACATGGGTCTACTCTCCAAAATGGGAGGATAAAACTCTACACTCCGAATATCCAGACGTGGATGAGCCGGGCTGCCCTAGTATAACTAGAAAAGCACGATGGCTTGCGCCGGGATTCCTAGAAGTAGCCACAATGGCCTTTTTCAAGGCTTAGCTAACTGAAGGATTTTGGGTCTCTTGGCCTAATCCGCGGGGAACCGGGCCCTAGAGACGGAGGGGGCACATTACGCAGTACGCCTTACAGACGGCTGCCCTGGAACCCTAAAGCTGCTACCGAGTGCACTAAGGTAGCCTACGGTTTCCAGAAGACTGCCTACGGCTTGCCCTTCGAGCAGTAAAGTCGCGCTAGACTTATACAACTGCACATTCTTGTGAAAGGTTAAACAAGCTAGCGTGCATATACGAAGCTTTATCCACTGCCGACATGCTACGTAGTCAATAAGCTTCACCTCTGCCAAGCGCGGAACAACCTACACCAAGTCCTAAAGTGTTGTGATACTTACTACGCAACCTACGGAATTGGAGAAAGCACAAGGTTAACAGCCTAGTGGTTACACGGACTTGTCTGCTTCTGTAAGTAAGGCATCCGGCTGCCAACCATATGGCTAACAACTTAGCAAAGTTCTACACCAACACCTACGGCTGCATAGGCTACGCAAGCTTGTCTGCTTATAAAAAAGTAGCATGCCTGCCACTGGTCTATCAAGTCTAAAGGTTAGGGCATGAACAAAAGAAAAGCAAAGGAATCATGTTTATAAACAATTAGCAAAGGCCGAAGGAGTTCAAGCAAAACAAGAGCTACAAGGAAAAATAAAGAAAATCCTAAATGCTACCTAGAAGATTACAGCAGCTTGGACATTCCACTATTACTCGGTCGCCACACCTTCAGCAGCTTGGACATTCTTAGCAGTGGCATCATCCAGCGCTTTCACTTCCGGCTGCCCCAGCCTGGGCACCAACTTTTCCAACTACTTCGCCAAAGGAAGCCTTAAAAGTAAAAATGAGAAAGTCTTCCACAGAAATAAAGAAGGTCTCGAAACCTCGAGCTCATCATTCTCACCCTTCAGCTGCTCATTCTCTTCAAGCAGACCCATACGGACGCGTTGCAGCTCGTCCACTTCCTTCTTCAGACTTTCGTTGATCTTCAGTACACCTTGAAATTCCAACACTTGGGGTTCAAGCCTATCGACGATTCTCTTAAAGTGGATCATTTGATTATAAGCAGTAATCAACTTTTCATGCTTTACATAAGCAGCAAAACGAAGCTTAGAAACTGCAAACTCAAGATCTTGAATCTGAGTCTCAAGCTGCAAAGAAGTGGGGGCAGAAATATTAGACCCCTTCAAAGCAACGAGCTCAAAATCCAACCTCTTGATCTCCTCGGCCAAGAATAAGCTTTAGCTACCATAGTCTTCACCAGCTCCTTGGTAGCCTTGCTATATCTGCATGCAAGCAGAGCAGTCCTTCTATATTAGGTCATATGCTTCGCAAAGGAACTTGGGCAAACAACCTTTCTGACACCATCAACAAACTTGGTACAAGCGTCCATGTCTTCAAGCGAGACTGATTTCAAAAGCACACATATCTCAGCAGCCTCCCCAGAAGCAGGCATAAAAGGTTTCTCACAGCTGCCCATGCGAACAGTCTCATTCTTCCTAGCAGGTGAGTCAGTCTCAGCAGCAGAGTAAGTGGGCCTTAGCGCCACTTTAGCATCAGAGTTCACCTTATCGCTCTTCATAATAGCAAGCATCTCCAAATGAGAATCAGATTTAGCTTCCTACAGACGTCTTAGCACAGACTTTGACATTTAGGGCATGACAATACCTCTGCACTGAGCAATATTATCATCAATCGAATTAGCCATTCTCGACATGGCAGGCGCCACAAGTTCAGATCTAGCAGCCTCATCTCTCTTCCTATTTGAAGAAGTCATGCTAATCACATACCTCTCGGTAGCAAGCAGACCTTCATGAGCAGCGATAGAAGTCTTCAGTTTTTTCTTAACCGGCATTTCTTGAGCAGGCGGGGAAGATCTATTATTTCCACCTTCATTCATAGTAAGCTCTACGACAGCGATCAGACGAACCAATGCATTTGCCTTGATCCTCTTTACATTCTCTTTCGAGAGCAGCCCACATTTCTCTCAGCGAAGAGGATTAAGCAGTCAATGACATTCGTGGTACTTAGTAGGGAAGCTCAACCCAGCATTCCAGCAGGCAAAGAGGCCTGTATGCCCAGCATTCCAGCAACCCATGAAGCTCGCGACCTCCTCGTTTCTCTCAATCGCCGGCTTTCCCGTGTCAGATCCAAGAGCCCAAAGGAAATAAGACTTGCGACTCGCTTAGCACTGCACCTTAACGCCACAATCTGTGGCTCCAATCGCACAAGCTGCCCATGGCTCAAACCAAGTTGGGCAGCTTAAGGCAGTGGTCTCTGCCACAACATCTCATCGGCCTATGTCGAGCCGATTCCTGGCCCATGCCAGCCGACATGCCGCACCACCCCGACAGCTGCCTCGCGGTAGCACCATCCAAGAAGAAGACAAGGAAGATTAATTTTTTCTTATTTCGGTGCGGCACGAAGAAGACTAAGAAAGCAACGAAAGACGGTCCTTTGCACGGGCAAGATGTAGAAGATTGCTAGAGGAGGGGGAACAAATATCCTCTAAGCTCTCTCTCTCTCTTGTAGGGTAGAATAAATCGCTCTCCAAGGTTGATTTAATAACCCACTTAAGGTGGACTTAAATAGGCTTTGAGAGAAATTTATTTCCCTTTCCTAGAAGGATCTAATTTCCTATTAAAGAGAGAATCAACATCAAAATAGGAAGCAGTCTTAAGTTTCCTAAAAGCAAGAAGATCTCTACACCTGCTGCCCTTTCCTGCGAGCAGCCCAACAGGTGTGGGGGCATTTGTGGAGCCAAAAATAATCACAAGACGACACGTGGATTTTTGACAAAAGAAGACAAAACTGCCCTTGGGGCATACCGGGATTCCTACGCGCAGGCAGCTGGTATCTCTAAACCAAGTCAAAAGTGCCCAAAGGAAGGTAACAAATTCATAGTTATCTCATCCATCCTCATACCTCATAACCTCTAAATTATTAATTGGCTAATTAGTGAATTAATTACTAAATTCATTAATCAACCAATTAAGTTAGCAATTATATCAAATAAACCACCCAAAACCACATCAATGGCCATCCCCATCTAAAAAAGGATCCATCCTATTTCCTACCTTTCCTTACCCTTTTCTCCCCTTTTTAGCTAATTATTTAGTTATTCTTTATAACCTTTTCATAACCTAATTATCAATTTATTCTAAATAAATATGTAACCACCAATTTATTCTTTAAGGTAATTAAGCCAAAACCATAACCACAAAAGCTCATTATTGGCCGGCCACATCACCTCTCAAATAGAGCAAATCCTAGCTCTATAAATAGGACCCTATTCTCACCAAAAAGAGGATCCCCACACTCTTGCAAAAATCACAAAGTTCTCCAAATACATTTTCTCTCTAAATTTCTAACTTTGGCATCGGAGGTTCTTCGGCCAAAGCCCCCCCCAACTCATCGTGGGCGCGTGAGGCTTTTGGCCTTAACCTAAGGTGCTAGTTGTTTTGTAGGTGCAATATTGTCCAAGATCAAGGAGGAGAAAATTTGCATCCACAATCGATATTTTAGACCTTGCTTATAAGTGAGAGGTTTTAGGCTCGATTTTCACTAAAAATGAATTTGGGTCAAATTATTATATCTCACTAATTGTGGTTCAAATTTAAATTTTACAATAATTAAATTTAAAACTTCTCACTTACAATGACAACTTGAATTGAAAAAAAAATCTAACATGCTTTACCCAAAAAAAAAAAAATCCAATTGGAATCTTTGTTTGTGAGGCAGCCATCTCACCAACGGGTGAGCGAACACATTTGGTTGATTCCAGTGAACACGTTTGGTTGATTCCTTCAAACACTCAAAAAGACCTAGAAACCAACACGCCTTCCAAGTCCACCGTTCCCTTCACTGTCGCTTTACTCTTTCACTTACTTGACGCCACCTTCTCTGCAACTCTCCCATGGCTGCCACCGCCACCGCTAAGCCCTCTCCCTCCGCTCTCTCTTCCTCTCTCTCCAATCCCTCTCCTCTCCCCCGAACCCACAAAACCCCTCCCCCCTTCTCCTCCAAAACCCTCCCTAAACCCACTTTCCCTCTCAAAACCTCCTCCCTCTCACCTACCCCCAAGCCCTCCTCCTTCATCCTCCGCTCCAAAAACCCAATTTCCGACGTTTTCTCGGCCGCCAACCAAAACCCAGATGGCCGTTCAATAGATTATGATGATGACGAAAAGCCCCGGGAGGAGTGCGGCGTGGTCGGCATATACGGGAAGCCTCCCGCCTCTGCTATTTGGCCCTGCACGCCCTCCAGCATCGCGGCCAGGAAGGTGCTGGGATTGTGTGTGTCCAAGACGACGTGCTTCAGTCTATAACCGGCGTGGGGCTCGTCTCCGAGGTGTTCAATCAGACCAAGCTTGACCAGCTGCCCGGCGACTTGGCAATTGGGCATGTCAGGTACTCCACTGCCGGTTCCTCTATGCTAAAAAATGTCCAGCCTTTTGTTGCAGGGTACAGGTTTGGGTCAGTTGGGGTTGCCCACAATGGCAATTTGGTCAATTACCGCTCCCTTCGAGCGAGGCTCGAAGACAACGGCTCCATTTTCAACACCAGCTCTGACACAGAGGTTGTTCTTCACCTTATTGCAATTTCCAAGCATAGACCTTTTATTTTGAGAATTGTTGACGCGTGTGAGCAGATTCAGGGGGCTTATTCTATGGTTTTCGTGACCAAAGATAAGCTCGTAGCCGTTCGGGATCCACATGGGTTTCGGCCATTGGTAATGGGTAGGAGGAGCAATGGCTCGGTTGTGTTTGCCTCTGAGACTTGTGCGCTTGATTTGATTGAAGCCACATATGAGAGGGAGGTGTTTCCTGGAGAGGTTGTAGTGGTGGATAAAGAGGGGGTTCAATCACTTTGCCTTATGTCTCATCCTCAGCCAAAGCAATGTATCTTTGAGCACATTTACTTTGCTCTCCCGAATTCTGTGGTTTTCGGTCGATCAGTGTATGAGTCCCGGCGGGCGTTTGGTGAGATCCTTGCCACTGAGGCGCCGGTTGATTGTGATGTTGTGATAGCGGTGCCTGATTCTGGGGTGGTGGCCGCACTTGGTTATGCTGCTAAAGCTGGTGTGGCTTTTCAGCAGGGTTTGATTAGGTCTCATTATGTTGGGAGGACCTTCATTGAGCCATCACAAAAGATTAGGGACTTTGGCGTGAAGCTCAAGTTGTCCCCGGTTCGGGCTGTGTTGGAGGGGAAGAGGGTTGTGGTTGTGGATGACTCCATTGTGAGAGGAACCACTTCTTCGAAAATTGTTAGGTTGTTGAAGGAGGCTGGTGCAAAGGAAGTTCATATGAGGATTGCAAGCCCGCCGATTATTGGTTCTTGTTATTACGGAGTGGACACACCAAGCTCTGAGGAGTTGATTTCAAATAGGATGAGTGTTGAGGAAATTAGGGAGTTTATCGGGTCGGATTCCCTTGCCTTTCTGCCAATTGGTAAATTGGAGAAAATGCTGGGCAGTCAATCTCCTAACTTTTGTTATGCTTGCTTCTCTGGAAAATACCCTGTGGAGCCTAGAGAGATTAAAGTAAAACGAGTGGGTGATTCTTTGGATGATGGGTTAGTCGGTAGTTTTGAGAACATTGATGGTGGCTGGGTTCAAGCGAATCACAGCCCGAAAGAGGATAAGGACAAGGAATTTGAGGGCCTTGTTATCTAATACCATTGCTTGCAACTCCTCCAGTTTATGGTGGATGTTTCTGTGATTAAACCCATCCAAGTTATGGGTCCGATTGGTTCCTTTTCAATTTTGCGTCTGATAAATTGGGTTTTATCTTTTCTTGATGATTCACCGTTGGGTTCAATCTTTATACAAAGCTTAAATGTTCTGAGCCGTTGGTTCCATTAAAACCGTCTTTCGTTCTTGAACTTTGGCATTGCGAATTATGCAAAATGTACCGTCTTGGTCAACACCTTATTGAGCATTTTAGTAATCAAACTGATTTATATTAGGTCATTACTAAACTTAGTTATAACAGAGTACGGAACCAACGTCGTTCCGACACCGAGCAACTCCAACGGAAAATCTAATATCCGAATCCTCAAAACGACGGACTAGACCCGAGGACCAAAATTAGACCTATCAAGGCGACTGCATAACAACATACTAAATGCTTTTTAAATACAAATTGTAAAATACATAACGAGAATGTTTGCATTTTAATCAAACAGCTTTCAACTTCTGGGGCCAGTGGACAAATTGGCACCTACCAGACTTGGTTAAGAATTATTTGAGGGCATTTTAGCATATAGCGTCCAGCAATAGTACCGAGAGGGCAACTTGGTTTGAGGCGGGCATGAGGCAAGTCAGGTTCACCCACATCGACGTGTGAGATTATATCGTCCAGACTCCATACGCCGAATCGAGAAACTATGCAAAATCAACCGTTTTCTGCTCGGTCGTAAGAATTGGATTTGTGCTTTGGTGCAAATGTAAAGCCATCTGGAACCTTGCCAAGCAACATCTCAGAGATCCTAACCTGCAAATGTCAAGAAACTACATTGTTAAGCAGGTTGGCTCAGTGACTTGGATCGGCTGTAAGAGAAGGCAAAGCCATACCCAATCAGCCGCAGAATCAGAGGCCATTAGTGTCTCAAGGTCATCACGGCCATAATGGGATGGCGGGCGCCAGTTCAACCGTTGTGGAATGACATCTAGAAGACCCACAGGTATGTATCTACAAGTGTAGCTAAGCCATTCCAACAGAAAACGCCTCGTTGTCTCCACACCTGGGACATGGATAACAGTCCAACTAATTATAACATAGATTAAGGGCTGAAAACAAAGTAAAACTTTTAGGTAGAAACCAACATGAAGTTGGTAACCAGTCACCCCGGTCAGCTCCATGAAAGGAGCAAAACATCCTATGAGGGCACAGTTTCAATATAATGCCATATACAAAATAACATGAGTAATAAGAAAAAGGGACCTGTTATTGGAACTCCAAATAAGTCAACCCTGCACTCTTCCCTAACATTTTTTATAAGAGCGAATTTGCACATCAAGAAATGCATGAAGACCTTTTCGGAGTACCACATTACCCTAAGGCCTCGTTTGAGAGGGAGGACTAACTTGGATAGGACTATTCACTAAATTTAAGGCATTTTTATACGGAGAATTTGCACATGGAGAAATGCAGGATGACCTTTTCAGAGAACCATAGTACCCTATGAAAACTCTAGCTGAGTAAATTACTGATGATATGTTAAAAACTAATTATACAAACCTTTTGTGTCAGAGCCCCAATGTTCAAGGCCAAGACGTACATAATCCTTCAATACATTTAATCGCTCCCCAGAACTGATGTCCCAGTGCCTCTGCTCCTTTATTTCAGTAAAAATCCAAGGCTGAAAATCACAAGGATGGTTAGATAGCACAAGTTTTAAACTTGGTTGAGACAAATACGGGACAGATAAATACATACGTGTGTGTGTGTGTGTGTGTGTGTGTGTGTGTGTGTTTTGGGAATGTACTTCAAGATAAATAAACGAGTAAATGTGGCAGAAGGAGACAGTTAAGGACAAGACAAGCTGCAAAGTACAGACCTTAATTAGTGCTCCTCGAGCAATCATGCATGTAGACAGCTCAGGGCATTCAGCCTTGTGCCTGTTCCAATCTACATATGAAAATATGTCTCCATTTCCAAGTACTGGCAAAGCCTTAGGGGCCTTTCTGGCACACTGGTAAACATATTCCCAATCTGCAAGCTTGCTGTAGCGTTGTTGTCGAGATCGACCATGTATTGTTACTGCACTAGCTCCCCAGTTTCCCATGTCCGCAATAAGTGAATCAATGCGATTTTTCCCCTCAAAATAGGCTGTCCTGACCTAGAGCAACAATAAAGCAGCATTATAACATTTTGTGGACAACCTTAAAACCTAGAAGCGCACATAAGAAGCAATCAAGCAGAAAATATTTAAAAGAGGCCATGACTGCCGAGAAAGCATGTCATAATTTTGGAACAAACAATTAAAAGAATGCCACATTCTTCAGCCAAACTTGCTATCTTGCAGACTGACGTAGACTGTTTTGTTCACAGTTGTCTAGAACAGGAATAAATTCAGTACCTTTAAAGTTATAGGACAGTCCACAGTACCAGAAGCTGCTTGTACGATGCCTTTCATCCGCATGGGTTTTGTAAGAAGAGCTGAGCCAGCACCCTTGTTCACAACAATATCAATTGGGCACCCCATATTTATATCAATAAAGTCCACTTGACATTCCTGGTCAATTAGCTCAACAGTGTGTGCCACAGTGTCTGGATATGCTCCACATATCTGAACACCAAACAAATCCTCAGATGAATGTCGCCTCAGCAGTGCCCATTCTGATGCTTGACCCTATTTCCATATGAAAATTGCACTTAAAAGAATGTGACATTGGATGGTAGATTACAACATCAACCATATAAAATACAAAACTTGAAAAAGAAAATTGTAAATACGAAGAAAAATGATTAGCCCTAACAACAGTTTAAGGAGAAAACACTGCCTACTTGTTGTAGCATATACATTGCAGAACCGTGAAGATGGAAAAGCATGCTTTCCTTCCAGTGCACGCTTCAGAATAATATATCATACTCAAATGGCCAAAATACCTATCTTAAGCAACTTAAACTATATGAAGTAACAGCATCACTAGCCATACTGTTAAGCATAAACCTCCATAAACACCAGAGAATTTGGGAATGGTAAAATACAGTTTATTTTTCACATCAAATATTGTATGTTCAATATCTTAGAAGACATAATAAATAAATACTCATAATTTTAATTATGGGATGTTGCAGACTTTGCAGACGAATTCTCATAATATAATTATCATTAAGATCATTTGAGACCCATTTAAATTTTAAACAAACCCATTAATTTTTAGGTTTTACTTCTCACACACCCCTTATTAATTTTTGTCCTTTAATCTTCTTCCATTCATCCAATCCGACGGTTGAAAATTAGAAGGGTGTGTGAGAAGTAAAAAGGGGTGTGTGGATATCACACCCCAATTTTTATAAGGTCATTTTCTTGTAAAAACAGTAAAAATAACAATAATTGGCTGGAAAAAGCAAATCACGAACCTGCAAAAGATTTGTGCACATTGCCATTTCACCACATGTTATATCTGCTCCTAACACTTTGCAAACCCTTCGGAATGGAAGGTTTCCAACAGTGGTCAGAGGTGCAAGGTACAACTTTTCTTTAAAATCAATAAGCTTCTTTTCACGTGGGTGTAGTCTTAGGCTTCTATCACTCTCTGGTAATACAATATCAACAGTAGCCTCTGGTTCAGGTGCTGTAGAGGTCTGCTCAGCAGCTTCTTTTGCAGCACTTACACCTATAATCAACTTACATTGGATGCCTCCAACTATTAAGAAAATAATAAATACAGCAAAGGGAACAAAAGGCTATACCTCCATCATCTACTTCACCAGAGCAAATCTCCTCCTCAATTACAGATCTCGTCTTCTTCGAAGGCCGAGATTCATCATCTGGACATGTTTCATCAAGGCCACCCTCTTCTCCTATTTCAGCAGGCAATTCACTACAGCCATTTCCATCAGTGACATCACAGTTATTTGAAACAACCTGGTCATCCTCCTTATCTTCTAATATCTTTATTTTTGACTTGGCATTCCCCTGGAAACAGAATAGCAGTAGTTATGAAAATATTGAATCCAAGTTAGACACACAGAAATGCATGTAAACCAAACACAAATTCCCTGTCCCAAATACTAACTTTGAGAATATGAAAAGCAAGAAAGAATAAGTGAGACTATGAAAAGCAAGAAAGAATAAGGCCAATTGCCCTTTCAAGCAGCCTAATCCCATAGCCACACTTGAAACAAATTATTGAGATAAGATTATCGCATTTTACATAGAAGCAAACACATCCAAAAGATATTTAATTAGTTGATCAATTCATCGTAAAGAGTACAAGTTTTTGTGTCATTAAACATTTAAGCACATCATTTACCAATTTGAAGCCTTCATACCAAGAACATACAAATCTGCGACTGCACCTTTCTTTTTTCCTTCCCAGCTTCATATTCAATATCCATGGATTTTTTAAACATTTCTTACATCACTCAGTGGTTTAATTCAACACTGCGTCCCGCGTACTACGACTTTTCCGATTACCCACTGATTCACGCCGATTCGCGAATCACTGAAATAACTACTTCCGACGTGCGGCTGGTGCGCAGGGAATAGCCTGGAAGACAGCTGCTATACGTTTGAGCCCTTTTTTTTTTAAGAAAAAACTTTAAAATTAAGTTACACTATCCCAATTAATTAGATAAATCTAGCACACCTACCCCGCTTTAAAATTAAGTTACCAAATCCCAATTAGAATTAATAATTAGGGTTGATATTTGATATTTTTTATGTTTTAGGTTTGAATTTCTTATGTTTTATTTTGGATTTGAATCATTCAGTTGGTCAAAATGATATATTTTAATTATTCACATATTGCAATTTTTATTTTTATTTTTATAATTAGTGTATCCATGCAGTCCCCGTATCTTGAAATTTTGTGTTTTCACGAATAGCCAAATCGAATTGTACTGTACCGCCATCCCCATACCCGTCTCCGTGCTTCATAGTTCTATAGGCAGGGCAGGGTGCAGATGAGCAACTACGATAGAAGTACCACAATAACAGAACAGAACAAAAAAATGAGGATTATTGTCTTAGTACGAATTATAGCATCATGTGAATCACAGCATCATGTGAATCACAGCAAAGAATCCCACTTTATACAATCATGCATATAAATGCGCCCGCACGCGCACACACACAGAGAAAGGAGACATTGTTAGGGATGAATGCGCCCGCACGCACGCACACACACACACACAGAGAAAGGAGACATTGTTAGGGATGAATGCGCCCGCGCGCACACACACACACACACACACACAGAGAAAGGAGACATTGTTAGGGATGAAGGATGATTATTTATCTCAATACCTCGAGCCCAAGAGCCTTGAGTTTGGCATCTGCTTTGGGGAACTTCATTTTATTCTTCCACAAAAGCTTTTGAACATCTTTGGTCAATCCATTCACCTCCGAGCTTCTCCTGTGAGCACTCACATCTCCACCTTCAACACCGTCTTTATGCGAACCCAAGAACCTACACGCCAACCCATATGGGCATGTCTCTTGGGCTGTCATGAAAGGACACTCTCCCTCGATATCCTCAGGTTTCTACACTCAACAACAATTGAATCCTCATAAGGGTCAATCCCCACACAACATTTTGTTTGCAATAAAACCCAATGAAGCAAAAAATCAACTACTACACAAGCAACATTCCAATTCATTTCAAATTACCTGAGCTTTATAAGCTTCTACGTCGTGGCTGAACCGGCATTTGTCCTTGTACGGGCACCGACTAACATCTCCTCTTTTCGCCACCTCCGGGCAGATGCCTACAGCCGATTTCACTGCCTGCAATGTTGACGAAAAACAAAATTACCAAAATTATTGTCTTAAGCTCAGATGGAAACTCAAAATTTTTAATCCATTTCAATGATTTCAATTCCCCCCAAACAATGGATTCGCTCTTCCCCTATCCAAACACAACCTGTTGGCGTTCGCGTTTGAGCTGCCGCTTGGACTTCTTCTCCTTCACCACACTAGTCTGGGAAGCCTTGGATTTCCCCTCCGAGACGGCGTCGTTCTGGTCGTTAGACAGACCTCTGATAGGGGGAGGGCGAAGGAACTGTTTCTTCACGGGAGCGATGCACTTGGCTACCAGCTCCTCCGGCGTTCGCTCAGAGCCACCGTTCCTAGCCTCGGGAACCGGGGCGGTTTCGGCGGGAGACTCGTCCATGGCGGACTGAGTTGACTCGTGCTAACTCGGAGGCTTGGTAGGGGTTTATGGAAATTGTTTAGGGTTCACTGGTGCATTGGAGTCTGAGTGAGGGTAGGGTTTTGCAGGTGCGTTTAGGTGAACCGAAACGACGTTCAAATTTAGCGTGTCGACCCGACCCAGGGAGCTCGGTTGTAGTTTTGATTGCACTGAATGCGGGTGGGTCGGTGGGTTTGGAATTCAACCCGTTAGCCAATCTTATAGGTTCGGATTAGAATTGTTCCAAATTTATGGCCACCCAATTGAAACCAATCTACCCAAATTATTCTTTAAGGGTGCGTTTGTTTGGGCTCGTTAACCTTCACTGGACTGGACTGGACATGTTTATTACTTACACGGACTAAGTTTAATGGGATAAAGTGGGACTCGTGTGGACTATCTCCTTCATTAGGAGGTCTTAGCAAGACCTCCCAAATACCATGGGATTGTTAAGACCTCGTCTGCTCACTTCACCAACATCGCCTACACTCGCCAACCTAGAAACGCGGAGAACATAGAATCCAGAATCAAGTCATCTCGTTTCGAATCGTGGAGAACTTAGAATTACCAACTCTTTGTCCGCTCGTTTCGAATCGCGGAGAACCCAAAATCCAGAATCACCAACTCTTCATCTATTCGTTTCGAATCGCGAAGAACCCAAAATCTCCAACTCTGTGTTTGCTAGTTTTGAATCTCGAAGACCTTAGAATCAAGTCACACACTCTCTCCTCTCTGCTTTCTCTGCTCTTGCCGTCGTCCGTTCACCTCCGAGTACGCCTGGGCCCTCTCCAATAGACAAAGACAGAGAACTTGGCAGGCAAACAACCATGGCCGATGCCCAATTCTATCTGCAACCACCGCTTCATCTCAGTCTTCTACACATCTGCACAAATTTGATGGAATTAAAAAAAACCCCAGATTCGGTGGAAGTGAAAAATCAATCTTCGAATCGTGAAACCCAAATTCAAATCGCTAATTGCAAATCTCAAAGAGAGAGATTTCTGAAAAATTAACCTATTTTCAATAAAGGGAGAGAGTGTTAATGAGATAAGAGTTTTGAAAAAACTGAGAGAAATGAGAGGGAAGAGTGTTCCAGAAAAAGGAAAAGGGAAAAAAAGAAAAAGAAAATGGAAAAAAAAAATTATTCAGTTTGTTAGTCCGACACTGCATCAAACGATTTACTAAGATAGTCTAGTTTAGTTTAATTCAGGCCAGTCCAGCTTAATCCCTAAAGCTAGTCCAGTTCGAGATAATCCAGTGCAACGCACCCTAAGCGAGTTAGGTTGGAAGAAAATTGGCAAAACAATCTACCCAAATTGCTACTAGACTTACCCCAATATTTTATTTCTCAACCCATATTATAATTTCACTCATCATAAAAAGTTAAAATATTATTTTTCACCCCCTATTATTTCTAAAATAACCTGTAGAATATATTCAAATTCTTTTTTATTTTTTATTGCGTAAAATACATTTACACAATTCTCGACGTTTTCTCTGTCCTCTAGCACGCCACCTGCCCAAGAACATCGTCTTTCACTTCATCAGCGCCTCCTACCGCAACTGCCGCTACTATATCGACTCCAATCTTTATCACTTCGACTCCAACATCGTCTGGACAAAATATCCTGCGAAGATAGATGACCATCAAACAGAGCTTAAATCATTCCAAACGCCGCAGCAAAATCGAATCCCCTCCCACCCTTTCCACCTACCATCCTGTACATCTCCCCTTCCCCTATGTCATGGCTCCTCCGATCAAACCATGGTAGAGGAAACGTACGAAGGCTACTTTGCTAATTAAATGATACTCTCCGGTGAAAAGTTGAATCACTGCCATTGCGGCATGTGCCTTCCAAACATCACCTACTCCAACTCCAACCAATGCCACCCCTGCCATCTTTCTCTCTCCCCGGAGAGGGAGAGAGATTTGGTTAATAGGTTGCGGTTAAGAGAGAGTTTATGGGTTTTTTAATTTTTTTTTCCTTTGGTCTTAGACGTCACTAGCAAAAGTTGCATGCGCGATGTTGCAGGTTTTAAAATCATATAAAATTTGTTTAAAGTTCTAAATATATACGATACACAATACTATTTACATACATTTTGCAAGTTTAGAGCACTGTTGAACTGCTTATTTTCCAAAATATTCTAGGTACATATATATTGATTAGCAGTGAACTTTCTTCTTTACTAATCGACACTTCGAAACTTTCTTCTTCTTTTTTCATTTCGATGTTACAAATTGAAAAAATGAAACTTGTTAATGTAAATAAATGGCAGTTTTACTGAAAATGAAAGAACAAAATATATGTGATGTGTATTGCAGATGATAACAATGAAAATAAGTTGAAGAGTATTGCCTTATCCAAGCAAAAAATGCCCTAAACCTTAAATCCTATATGAATCCAAGTTTTCAAAACCATTCATACTCAAACCAATCAATTCAATCACGCTCAAACCAATTTGGTCTAATAAGTAAGGAAATTGCAATTCAAAACCATTCATACCATCTATTTCGATTTTACTTCTCGAGATTTATTTGACCGTCTAATTCTCACATGCTAACCCGTTTAAGTAAAATAAACCATTTTGATATTTCAGGTTGTAGTTTCTAAAACTTGTATATATTTAGGTCTCTTCCTTCTCATTTGAAAATTATGAATGAATATACAAATGTCTTAATTTTATCTTCCTTTCTCCTTTTCTCTCTATTTCTCGCCATTTTTTTCATTTTTGTACCATGAATGTCAGATATAAGAACTTGATATATTGACATAGTTTCTTCAAACACACTAATACAATCACACAAAAAAAGGCAATGTTTATGGTGAAAAGCCCAAGTTCCCGCCAATTTGTCCTTCATACTCTACCTTAATATTCTAAGGTTTTTAGTTAAGTAACAACTATATTAAAGCATAAATTTTCATGAAAAATCATCATCAATAGCAAAAAGGCACAAAGTATTTTACAGAATTCTAAAGATCCCTTAATTGCCTCAAATCCAGGTCTGTCCTCTATTTGCCTTCCTCCTTCATTACTTTGATTTCTTTTTTGATGTTGGAATTCTTATTTGTGGAAATTTAAGGCTTTGAAATATAGTATTGATTTCAGAGCCTTTGGCAATTTACTTGTAATTGTTAGACTGTTGTACAGAGATTCATACAGAGAGTTAATGTAAATTGATCAAATATTGAACTACAAATTGACAAAAGTGCATAACGTTCCATACATTGGCATCATTCCAATTCGATTTCCTTTCCCTCACCATTTTTATGTTGAAGCCCACATCAACATCATCTCCCTATCCTAATTTTAAACCCAAAAAGCAGAAGCTCATATACAAAAATAGAACATAAAATGGCATTCAGAAAGAGAAAATCATTGACTTTTACCTCAAGAAGAAGAGAAGGTGATGATATTCGCTTGTCGATGTCTATACGCAGGCTTTGCCGGAATCTAGTTTTTCATATTAAGCTTCAATCTCCTTCAAACCTTCACCAAATCGTACATGCAAGATATGAATCTTGATGTTGGAATTGAGATTGGTGGTGGTTTAGGGTGTTTATGGGTTTGTTTGGAGGCGGTTTCGACTTGCGCTGCTCCAGAAAGAGGGAGCGATGTTGAGCAGAAAGTGATATTGAGAGAGTATGATGTTGAGTGTTCAATGGAGAGAGAATAGAAGATGAAATGGACGGACTGAGCAGAGTGTCTAAAAAATGGACGACCCAGATTCAAAGTGGACGGTCAAGACAAAATTAAAATTACACCATTAAAGTGGGGGCATTTTTGGTAGTACACTGTGCTTATGAATAGTGTTTCCATTGATTTTCAGTTTTAGTATATATTAAATTTTACAATGGATAAAATTGTATTAATTTTTTTTTTATTAAAATGTGAGTGGGTAGATAAGACAGTGGAGTGAGTTCATCACCACCTTTATTCTTTAAGCGGGTTAGATTGAATGGGTTACATGAATTGCTGTAATTGGCTTCTTTCTTATTTTTAATGCGAGTATAAGTGAAGAATAATTAATACTTGCATGATAATAGGTCTAAAATTATATAACTTGTAAATTCAGTGTTGTAGAATTACTACACGTTACAAGATATATAAATTTCACTATTAAAAAAAAGTGTTAACAAATAAGTGTGTTCAAAGGTTATTGAATTTTATGTATATTTTTATCTAATATACATGTACGTTTAAGAATTCTTGTCATTTGAGTTAATAGTACTTCAATCCAACCCAACCTATATATAGAATTGGTGATTAGATTTTTACCAAAAATAAAAATTTAATTTCAAAACCCAACCCTCTCCAACCTATGGGTTGGTTTGATCGGGTTAGTTGGTAGACCCACTTAAATGTCCAAACCTATCATCGAGCTCAAGTAGTATGGTCTCAAAGACCGGTGTAGGAGTAAGGAAGGACCACATTAATGTGTGGCGGTTAAAGTCATGAACTACATTTATCTATTTTTATTGGTAGAGATCAAAGTAAGGAACTCAAACCAAAACAACAGTACTAGATCACAATTATTATTCCCTAAAACCCAGATGTACCTTGCAGTCTTTTCTCTCATACAATTCCTTAGATATAAGACCCAAAAAAAAGCCATGTTCTTTTTATGATGTATTTGCTGAAGTTTATTTAATAATGTTTTTAGTAACAAAACTAAATTAGGCTTAAATATTAAAACGGTCCTTATTTATTACTCATTTGGCCAATTTATTGCATGTGTTTTCAATTTGTCCGATTTATTCCATGCAGATGGGATTTAAACAAGGGAGTTTTGAACATTAGTCCTTGCAAAAGATTAAAATTTTAAAAAAACCTGGTGCTAGATTAAATATTCAATTTAATCCCTTGAATGTACTTTTATCAAAATTTGCATTCAATTTTTGTTATTTAATGTGTATTTTTATTTAATCTCTCCACATTAAATTTTAATTTTATTAATATGCACATATTTAGTTTTTCAATTATAAATGAACGTAAATGAGAAAATATTAAAAGAAATTTGTGATACAAAATATATAAATACATAAGTGCAGAGAAATGACTGTACCGAAATATAAAAAACTGACTTTTTGTACCGAAATATTTGTACGTACATGATTGTACCGAAATATATTATAATGAACCTAAATGTATGTGCCGAAATGTATTATATTGAATTAATGTACCTAAATGTCAATACTAAAATGTATATACCAAAATGTACGTACCAAAATGTACGTACTAAAATGTTAATACCGAAATATATGTACCAAAATGTATATACCTAAATGTCAATACCGAAACGTATGTACTTAAATGTCAATACCAAAATGTATGTACCAAAATGTATATACCTGAATGTCAATACCGAAATGTATGTACCAAAATGTACGTACCTAAATATAATATATTGAATTAATGTACCTAAAAGTCAATACTCAAATATGTGTACCAAAATGTACTTAACGAAATGCATTATATTGACCAAAATGCATTATATTAAATCAATGTACCTATATGTTTGTACCGATGGATATATCGAAATATTCAAATGTATTAATGTATCTAAATGAAGAACATACAAAATTGTTGTCGGAATATATATTATAAAAAATTAATTGCCTAAATGTAGACACTAAAATATATTATGATGAATGAAATAAAAATTAAATTTAAATGTAATTAATACATTAAAATAAAAATAAAAATAAAAATAAAACATCAAAATATAACTAATAAATGATATGATTAAATGCACTAGGGACTAAAATTGGATTTTAATCTTACATAAGGTTATAGTCTAAAAATCATCTTTTTTAAGGATTAAAATGAAGTTTTCTATTTAAACAATTATATGCAAGAAATTATTTTAAATTAATTTAATCAAACGTTTTCTAGTTTTCGTAGCAAACTTGGAAATCCAAATCATTTCTTTCGAATTCCGTCATCCAAATGAAGCCGTCGATTTGGGAAAAAAAAAAAAAAAAACAGTTGAAACATGGTGGAGTTTGAGCCGCTTATTGGCTCAAATTGCTTTTGCATCAGTATGCAGATGGAGACGAAGGGAATATGCAGATGTCCACTGCACTACAAATTAGGGGTGAGTTTAAAAAACCGAACTGAAAAAGAAAAAATTGAACCGAACCAAATCTTATTAGTTCGATTTTGGTTTTGGAGGTTCAGAAACTAAACCGCACCTTATGAATGTATGCCCATGTTGTTTCTTTAGTGAAACTTTGTTGCCAAGTTTGAAAATAACATAGAACTTTTTCAAAGAGCATACTTGGTCCAATTAGAGAGGATATTTCATTAATTATAGAGAAAAGTTTTGAAATGCTTTGGAACTTGAAAGAGCTTCTCTATTTGTTTGCTTTTTGAATGGGTACCGTGATCATTGTTCTATGAAATTGAGGTTGTTGATAGAATAAGATTGGTTCATATGATCTTATATATATACAACTACCTTCCCACTTTCCACTTTCCCTATTTTCTTATTATTAGTCTATCAATGCAAGCTTATTTTTTTAATTTCATATTTTTTTTTAAAAGATCAAGTTTTATAAAAGAAAATTAAAAAAAAAAAACTAAAACCATACTGAAACCAGACCAAACAAACGAAACCGAAAAAAGTAAAAAAACGAACCGAAAGAAACCGAACCTACCCCTACTACTAATGTCCTTCCTAAGAAGGGGCAATTGAAATGCTGTGACTGAATACAAGAGTCTATGTTAACCGAAGGAAGATGGAAGTAGTCAATTATCGAAAATTTCTCCCATTGATTTCATTGAATACAGCCACGTGCCAGTGAAGATATCCGTTAAATTCAGAGACACGAGAAGGAGAGTAGGAAGAAAAAGAGAGGTACCTAGAAAGAAAACATCCAAATTATTGCTTCTGACCTACTTGATCGTTATGTAGCGATTTGTCCCATGTCTGGCCCAGTATTCTTTCAAATCCAGCGGTATTGACAAATCATGACCATCTGCTGCTAGCCGACTAAGCAATCTAGTAAAAACACTTCCGCTCATCTTCCTCCCACCCATCCGGGCATGGCGCTTATTTGGCATCTGAGGTAGTGGATACATAGACATATGGGTGGTGCAACAAGATGACTGCCACCCGCCATTCCCCCATTTGTAGCACTGCCGCGGAATTCCAGTGCATGAACAAACTGGCACTGGCATTGTAGACTCGTCGAAAGAGACAAGATTCAAACCCAAATCATGAGTATCCCACTCTGATTTATACTTAATCCCATCCGAGGAAGCCTGCCTATTCAAATCTTCGCCTACTTTTTTCCGTGACTGCTTTGCCCTGGATGCCTTGTTCTCCTTTGCTCGTTTTGTCTGACGTGACTTGACAGCTTCAGGAGATATAACTGAAATAGGGTAGGCCTCAGTTATATGCACATCTTTTGTGCTGTAATGAACATCAGCCAGGGTGACTGAATGGTTTGAGGGGCGCTGCACGCGTTTAGCTCCACGTTGAGTTCCACCACCCACCGGGAAGTTGACAGCATTATCCCGCGAATGAAGGGCTGCATAGGCGTTGTCCCGTTCCATCAGGGCACTATCACGCTGAGTAAGTGCCTCATCTCTCTGTCGGAGTGCCTCATCTCTTGCAGCCAAGGCTTCATTCTTTTCAGCAAGTGCTGCATTCCGTTCTCGAATAGCAGCATCCCTGTCAGCAATAATGGACATGATCTTCTTGTTCATGACTAAGGCATTTGGTTCCTTCGTTTGCTGTTGGGCCATCATATTCCACTGCACATTTCAATTCTACCCCATTCAAATGGATCTATAATTGCGTAAGAAAACAAACATATTAACAGCACATAGTAAAACATGCTTTCTTCTTACCGGCGATGCCACCCCCCCTCTGTAATAGTCCATCTTGTGTCTCCCATTTTCATGTTGCCGACCATCATCCATTTTCGAAATATTAGCAGCAAGTGCTGAAAATTTTAACCACTAAACGTTTGTTAACATCTGGAGTCAGTGAGACACAGATCATCCATATTAAAATGAGAACTCAAAACTGAACAGAAAAACTCTATTTCAAGTTAAAGACTTAAAACAATAACAAAGTAATGGATCGAAGAAAGTCTCTTGAAACAATTATTTATATTTAGAGATGGAAAGAAGCTTGAAGTCTTTTCAGATTTTGTGGATTAAAATGACATCCGAAATTAAATCCAATTCCACAGAGAAACTACATGCCTTGGTAAAAAGCACCAATCTGACGAAACACTGCCCATAAATCACAGAAACAGCTCAATCCTCTAGCTATCAGAGAAAGGTTTGTTCTGAGTGTGAAATGCAAACGTATCACAAAGTAGCAGAGACTCTTAATAGCAAATACAACCCAAAACACACTAGTCTTTTCAAGAAGCACATTTACACATAATTATCTCGCCAAATCAGTCAAAAGTTATGCTACAAAAAAATAGGCATATTACTGAAATGTTATCATATCCATCAAGTCATGTACTAAGAAATATTTCAAATTCTACTCAAAAAAGAAAAACAGCTCTAATAGCATGAAAGTTGTGCTAATAATATTGGAAATTCTTCTGTAGCATACTGCATACATCACGAAGAAGACAAGAAAATGAAAAGGGTGCAAGTCTATCAGATGCTCACTGTAAATTACAACTGCTAATAGTATCACCAGCTCAGTTCCTGACCACAGAATGATGCTAATAACCTACACAAATTAAATCATGTACTAAAAGGTATTTCAAAAACCATGGAGTGTTGTAATGGTATCGACATTGCTTCTATAGCTTACTTTACAAAGAAGAAAAGAAAGCAAGGGGTGCAACGTCAATCAGATGCATAGAGAAAATTACAACTATTAATAGCCTCCCCACCTGGGCCCTGACCATAGAATCATGCTATTACATTAATAAATCAAATATGAACTACAAATATCTCAAGTAGCATGAACAGTTCTAATGAAATGGACATTGCTTCTGCGGCCTAAAGGCTTTTACGTCACACATTGCACACTATAAATGATAAGATTACTTCTTTTTATAACCTTAAGGTTGTTCCTAAAATCTTTCTGAAAAAAATGTATCGCAAATGTTCAACATCATTATTTTCAAACACTTCAAAATGACATGGACATTGCTTCTGCAGCTTACTTCACAATGAAGACAAGATACTGAAGAGGGTACAATGTCCATCAGATGCTTATGAAATTCTGGTCTATATGGAACAGTCGAGGGTAAGATTTATTTGATAATAATAATATCCCACCCCCATGATACATATACTTTTCCTATCATTTTCATCTTCTTTATTATTAGTTGGTACTTTTTACATCCCATCCCAAACCACTTGAGCCAAACCCAAAAGAGCACTGCCATTGTTATAAGAGATTCTTAGATTTTAATCATCAAAATGCAAAGTGTTGAAGTCTAGTACCAAATACATCGTTTAAACAGAAATTGACCCAGGTGGACTGAATGCACTGTTTATAGAAAGTTTGAAACATAAAACACCT
Organism: Crataegus laevigata; assembly: GCA_963580275.1. Classification (NCBI taxonomy): domain Eukaryota; kingdom Viridiplantae; phylum Streptophyta; class Magnoliopsida; order Rosales; family Rosaceae; genus Crataegus; species Crataegus laevigata. Next base: position 10,544,228 of record OY756941.1, read on the forward strand.
TTATTGAATACAAATACAATTAACAAGAATATGGGTTAGTCATAACAAAAAAGTGTGAACTACACATTGAGAATGAGTTCTAATTTTGCATTAATACCTTAGGAAGTGTAAAATACAAATTTTAAGCAAACAAAGAAAGAGACTATTTTCCAGGGCACACAATAAGAAAACTAGAATACTTCAAAACTTACCCTTTCCTCCTCTCCTGCTATCTGCTGACTGAATACCATGAATACGTCCCCATGCTTAATAGAGCTAAAGTTACAGGTACACAATAAGTGGGAAATGTGTTGCAGTTAGCACATATTGAATCCTACCTGAAACACTCCAAAGGGAAAAAAATATGTGTTAGTTGCAGGAGGCTTGTACATATGCAAGAACACGTGAATATGCAATTATGCGTATATAAGTCTATGTATGCAATTACGCCTATATAAGTATACATATGCAATTATGCATATTGAACCCTTATATATATAAGTGTATATATATATATAATAGTTTGAAAGAATAACATGTGTGCATGCTTAATTTAAATATCATTATACATAATTACAGTTAGTGATAAAGAAGTGAGATCCAGTCATAACTTCAAAGTACAATGTCATGACACATATAAGGGCAGCCATCATTAAAATGACCCGCACATTGAAGGGGCAGGGGGTGTGTGTGGAAGTAACAACAACAAACAAATATCTTTCTGAAACTATAGCATTATGAAATCACTAGGTATAAGCGAGTACCCAAAAAAAGTGGAAGCTTTGCACTAAATGCTTATTCTATGGTGATGGAAAACTACAATTCTTTAAAATAAATAATAAAAAAAGAATGTCACTATTTCAAACTTTAGAACTGCTTAATATTTGTTTGTTGCAGTTTTAAACTATTCGGTAACTTATGGTCTCAAAAGTGAACAAGTACATATTCATCAACAGGTTTAATATTCCTAAAAAAGCAAATCCTTTACACTTTCAAGCACCACTCTGTTGCAGACCTCAACTCATGTAAACAATCATTCACGAGCTCAAAATATCATAGTTTGTGAAGAAATATATGCTGTTAGAACCTAACTGTGATTCATCTTTTCCACTGCCAAAACAGTAGCAAGACATTTTTTTTGTTGTTGTTATTTTTGTTCAAATTGATTAAATCGAAAACCTAAACGCAACTACTAATCTCTCAGTTACATTAACAAACCAAAAAGCATGCACTCACTCTCTTTCTCTTGCAAACTAAATCACCAGCTAATATCTAAACAAGTACGAGCTAAACGTGCGCAACTCCGAAGTACACAGCTCAATCTCAGACAAAATATTCAGATTTTGATGAGAAAAAAAGTGCTTAAAACCTCATTCTCATGTTCAATTCAACTGCTTATCTCTCTATCACATTATATCACCGCAAACCAAATTCAAATGTTGTTCAAATTGATTAAATCAAAATCTTAATTCAACAACTAATCTCTCTATTAAATTAACCTCAATTATTGATCAAGATTAGCCTAACTAATCACACTAACTAAACGTGCAACATATCCAAGTGTTAAAAGGACAAAGCAGAAAGAAGAAACGGTAATTCAAACAAGCATGAGCTGAACAGAAGCAATTTTACAGAGATTAAACAGCCCAATCTCAGTCAAAACATAGAACTAATCCACCTTCAGAAGAAAAGGCAAAAAAAATGTGTATTGAAAATACTAATTGAATGATAAAAATTTCGAATTTCCGGCGCTGCAGTTTCACTGAAATTAGGTTTCCGAGCAGGAAATTTCGAATGAGGATCTCCGAGATCGAAGCTCGAAAGCTCGAAAGCTCGAAGCGTAGAGAGTGTGAAGGATAATAACTCACAGAAATTGAAGAATCCGCATAGACTCCGATCGATTCGCGTACTTTCAAGTTTCAAGTTTGAAGCGTTTCCGTTTTCTGAAAGAACAAACAGCGCAGAGAGAGAGAGAGGCGAGAGAGGCGTGGTGAGTGTGATTTTCTGTCGTGCGTCAATCATTTTCGTGCAATAAAGAACGACATCGTTACGGTACCAAAGTTTTTAAAAACGACAACTTCAAACATTCTAGATTTTTGGGTGCAATTTTGCTCACTTCGCTAAAAAAATTTGGTGTGGGCCAGTCGCCCGCTTAAGAAACACATGAGGTGCACAAATTGAATCTTTTGAATAGTATATCGTGAGAGAATTGGCTAGATAATGGAGAACGAATCCATATAAACTTGAGACATAAAATATTACCTGCATGATTAAACTATGTTCCAAACCATTGTATTTGGGTTCGATCATATTTTTGCTCACCCTTTAAATTAGAGAAATTTTTAAATGCAGACAGTTTACTTCACTCATCCACCCAAAATGCACATAAAAGGGAGCCACATACATCGTTGCTTAATACTCTGCTAGAATGGGATCGTGCATAATGGCAAAGTCAGAAATTATCGAGAGAAGAGGCGAAAACGCCAAAAACTCCTTGGAACGATTTCTCAGTCACACGAAGACCCAACGGATCATAGAGCATGCAAGGCTTTTTCTCTATGTTCTCTTACATAAGAATTTCGTTTACAGATTTGAAAATAGTTTCGGAGAAATCATTGTCACCGGGGGGCTCAGTCTTAGGCAGAGAAAATGAGCCTTCATCTGGTGGACTCAAACTATTATATGGAACAAATGACTCCACTTGTCGTCATGCTAACTTTAGGAACAATATTTACCCCATTCGAATCGAGTGGAAGGGACAATGATTATCCATAAAGTTGAGATCCGGAGAGAGTTGGTTAAACTGGTATTCATTTATGAGATTTGGGAATTGTGTTGAATTACGTGAAAAGGTTAGGCCATCAATAATTAAACCATTCATGTAATCAAGAATTCCATTGAAAGTTGTGTAATGTTGGAGCAATATTAGAAAATATGAAAAATAACAATATAATTTCAATGTTAATAATCATAAGAAAATTCACAACATCACATGTGTACAAAATTAATATTAACAACTAGAGAGAGTTAGAAAAACTGACAAATTTGGAGATTGAGGCTTACATAAATGCAATGTCTTAAAAACAGAATTTCGCCCCTACTCTTATGCTTGTAGTTCGGTAGGCATCTGTCTCCCAGGATTCAACAATCTATAATCCGAAGTCAAAGCACTTCAATCTTCGGACTCTGGCGAACTTCATATATTCCGTACTCTCAAGACACGACTCGAAAGACAAACAAAGAATGAGAGAAACAAAGTGGGGAAACCCTATTTCTCTAGAGTAAAAATTAACTCTAATTTTCTATCTCAATACCAATGGTATTATGGGTTTATATAGAACCCAAGTACTTCTTGTTAAAGAGATGTAACTTTTCATCTATAAGTATACATCATTTGACAAGGGAATATACCTAAACAACATAACCTTTTTAGAAATTGGTTAACACTATTTTTCATTTAATTATTAAAATTATTATATTGCAATATTTCATATTATAATATATAATTTCCAACAATCCCCCACATGAATGAAAAATTAGAAGAATTTGATAGTACAAGCAGACAAGAGATGCATCGAGAGAGGTGTCTTTTGGACTTGAACCTACCCTAGTGAATACTTATCGGATTTAGTTGGTGACGCAGTGGATATATAATCTTGAACTGTTCACCGCAGCAGTAAACCGAGACAATAAGCAACACACATCACTAATCCTAATATATTTCGGTTCATACGGTTGTGTTCATTTTGGTCCTGAACAAATCCCGGATTCATGAGAGCTTTAGAGAATTTAGCCATCTCATTCTCATAGAAGCGACCCACTTCTACTCTCACATAGGTGACCACTGATTAAGAATACTCTGCAATATTCCTCTTATTTATAAGATATCATTGTCATTAAGTATAAATATACATCCTAAAACTTCTGCAGACAACACACTTCTTCCATCATAGGAATGAGGTATATAGTGTGTTAATTTCTTTGAATCATGCCCAATTAGTTTGCCTATTGAACTTAGACCATGGGATCTCCAATCAACTAAGTTAGGTTTCCGCCTGGCTGATTCATTAGTTATGTTGGCTTTAATGTCATTCCCCTCGATGAACAACTTACTCTCTAATCAAACCTTTAATAATTGGATCCACTACTAGGTTGACTATCTTGAATGGTGTGCACAATCCATCTTATAAAATTATATTTCATACGAGAGTAGTTGTTTGACATTGTTTGAAACGTCAAGTCCACAATAAGGTATTTGTAAGAAGGTCTCTAACCTTGCCATACCTTAAACAAGTTATCCATAATAAGAGATATTGCTTATTATCTCTTTTAAATGCAAATTACTCTTCCTAATTTAGACATTATTCTTTGCCTTATTTGACAAGCCATCATAATACATGCATTATCATTCATATGCTTACTTAATAAGCATCATCATGTCTAATACATTTTTCCAAATATCCCACATTTTAGTGTCTAGTCTTTTCTTTTTCCAAAGACCCCCACACTTCCAATGTATAATTCCTCTCAAAGGAATTTTGTATCCATGACTAACATGGGCACCACAAGATTCCTTTTATGACACTTATAAAACTAATCGTCTTCTTTTGCTAGTGCTTGTACCAGTCTCACTTCCTTTGCAAATCTAACACTAAACTAATTACTAGCAACGCTAGTGTCTAGTGTCAATTACTAGTTTGAAATTAGCACTAATAACACATTCATGGTCATTTCAAATTAGAATCAAGCAACCATTACGTTCCCTTTGGTAGAAAAATCAAAGGCCATTTGATATATTTCAATACCAAACTTTTCTACTTCGACAACACATCTCCTTTCTGGGAAATTTTTTCAGAAATCGTGTAGGTATCTCAAATGGCATCTCAAACACTTGGAAATTTGTCAAACACGTGGTCATCATTTGAAATTAGGAAATTCAGCCATAAAACATGAAACTTTCAAGATAATTTACCCACACGTATGTACTTAATCATGCATCTACATACCAGATCCAAATTACCCAAACAAACTGCACATGTCTTTTCATCCAGTGATGCATTGCTCATTCCTTCTGGAAGAGGGCTAGGGTATTCTATTTCCAATACCTGGCCACTGCTTTTTGAGAGTAGAAGTTTACATACCATCCCATGAACACATTTGAATATGTCAATGACTAGTTGAAATGTCATACCCTTTCACTGTCAAAAGTAGCACTTCAAATGGCATGTTTTTTCTTTGAATCTCACATGGCAGATTCCAGTTGTTTATTAAACCACATTATGAAACCATCGATTTGTCAAATAGTTGCATCCTTTTGCAACTTAACTGCCACATGGCTTTAAATGACCCAACGTTAACCTCCACATGGTTCTATATGATCCAAGATCCTTGACTCAAATGGATATCAAATCGTCAAGCATGGAAGTCGCGGTCTCACCGTTGCTCTTTTTCTGGAATCTCCAATTGGTCAGTTGTTACGGGGTTCTACGTATACCACATGTATTTTTAAAGAACACCCAATGAATCAATCCCAGGACTCTTCACATACGAATGCAACAACCAAATCAAGGCATGCATCGTCCATGTCAGTCTAAATATGAATCTAAATGGCGCAACTTAACGTCAGTTAACAATGCATTCATATAATTAAATAAATAACATGGCAGTAAGTATTTTAGTAAAATAACCGCATGCACCGCTTCAAACCTGCGTTTAGAAATAAGAACAATCACAACATCGTTCGCAAAAAATACATTACCTTTTGCATTAGACAGGACAAATTGTAATTATAACAACCTCATGCCATGTTAAATACACACACACACACACACACACACACACACACATATATATATATATATATTTACAAATGGACAACATAATCGTTCATCATGAATGTGCAGTATAAGGCAGCGGTACTGCACTTTCAATATCAAATTTATACCTATCAAGTAATCAGACTTTTCCAAAATCTGTCGCATAAATTGCGCACACACATTCATATTTCTAATTGTTCCATAGAGGTATAAAAATTCTGTCTTTAGATTGTTGGAGCAAGATTAGAAAATATGAAAAATAACAATATAATTCCAATGTTAATAATCATAAGGAAATTCACATCACACGTGTACAAAATTAATATTAACAACTAGAGAGAAAGTTAGAAAAACTAACAAATTTGGAGATTGAGGCTTGCATAAATGCAATGTCTTAAAGATAGAATTTCGCCCCTACTCTTGTGCTTGTAGTTCGGTAGGCGTCTGTCTCCCAGGATTCAACAATTTATAATCCGAAGTCAAAGCACTTCAATCTTCGGACTCTGGCGAACTTCATATATTTCGTACTCTCAAGACACAACTCAGAAGACAAACAAAGAATGAGAGAAACAATGTGGGGAAACCTTATTTCTCTAGAGTAAAAATTAACTCTAATTTTCTATCTCAATACCAATGGTATTATGGGTTTATATAGAACCCAAGTACTTCTTGTTAAAGAGATGTAACTTTTCATCTATAAGTATACATCATTTGACAAGGGAATACACCTAAACAATATAACCTTTCTAGAAATTGGTTAACACTATTTTTCATTCAATTATAAAAATTATTATATTACAATATTTCATATTATAATCATGGAATAAAAAATCGATATTATCGGCGAAATATCGCCGATAATTTCGTTTTTATCACTCAACGATATTTTTTTGTTATCCCTTAAGTTTTCGTCATAAAATCGCGATATTATCGATATTATCGATAATATCGCGATATTTCTTATAATATCGAGATATTTCCGATAATATCGGAAATATATTAATAAAAAAATATACTAGCCTCATCTTAGCCAAAGGGCCCAGAGAAACTTGCTTCATTCAGTATTGGAAGGTCTATTTATAGGCCTGTTAGCGTCCAATTTTCTATCCCACAGCCGATGTGGGACAACTCCTACAAGCAAACCCAGTTTTCCGACGAGCACCGCCCCTTTCGAGGCGTTTTCCGGCCAAACCAAGGCGAGTTGGCCGGCGTGCAAGGTATCAATCTCTTCGTCTCGTCGAGTACTACAACTTTCATGCTTGGATCACTTAATTTGGTTGAGTAACGAAGAAGTTATGGACGTTCAAAGTTAGGGTAGAATTCCGGCCGTTTGGGCAGCACCGCCCCTTTCGAGGTGTTTTCCGGCCAAACCACGGCGAGTTGGCCGGCGTGCAAGGTATCAATCTCTTCATCTCGTCGAGTACTACAACTTTCATGCTTGGATCACTTAATTTGGTTGAGTAACGAAGAAGTTATGGACGTTCAAAGTTAGGGTAGAATTCCGGCCGTTTGGGCAGCACCGCCCCTTTCGAGGCGTTTTCCGGCCAAACCACGGCGAGTTGGCCGGCGTGCAAGGTATCAATCTCTTCATCTCGTCGAGTACTACAACTTTCATGTTTGGATCACTTAATTTGGTTGAGTAACGAAGAAGTTATGGACGTTCAAAGTTAGGGTAGAATTCCGGCCGTTTGGGCAGCACCGCCCCTTTCGAGGGGTTTTCCGGCCAAACCACGGCGAGTTGGCCGGCGTGCAGGGTATCAATCTCTTCATCTCGTCGAGTACTACAACTTTCATGTTTGGATCACTTAATTTGGTTGAGTAACGAAGAAGTTATGGACGTTCAAAGTTAGGGTAGAATTCCGGCCGAACTCATAAACCGTGGTCGTTTGGCCATCTTTCAGGTCATTTTCCGGTCAACACCGGCCACCACTCGGTCCTCACTTGATATGAACCTCTTCTCCACATTCCTAACTATATTTTAGCTTTTGAATCACTCAATTTGGTTAAGAAACGAAGAAGTTACAAAGCTTTGAAAATTGTCCAAAGCTTTGAAAATTACCCAAACCTTCGGCTCCAAACCCAGTTTTCCGACGAGCACCGCCCCTTTCATGTTTGCTTTTCTAGGTTCTTTCTCCCTTTCATGTTTGGATCACTTAATTTGCTTTTCAATTATGATGAACATGAGTAACTAAGTTTCAATCAAGCGCGTTAAACATTGATTAGGGTTTTGGATAAACATCCATTTCTCTCTTTGTTTTAAGTTATAATTATAAATGTTATATAATTATAAATTATTAGATTTTTTTTTATGCAAGCATATTAGATATGTACATAAAACATTCACATATGTATGTTCTTTTATAAGAAATAACATATTATTCAATAATTATTTACTAATTCATTATATATAAATGATTGTAATTGGTTCGGCGCAATTGTTATTGGTTCGAAGCAACAGCTCACATTGCTTAATCTCTTGCTTAAATGAGTGTAAAATATTGTACTAATTCATTATATATAAATGATTATGGTGTGTTTAAACTTCTTTCAATAATTACTACATATTTTCTACACTCACAATGTTTGCCAGCTCGCTATATAATCAACTTAAATCAGTTAAATCTATCATGCAATGCATTTCCTTCCCATTTTTTGTGATAAACTAATAGATAATTGACTAAATAAACATCCTACAAAGTTTCAATAAAAATTTCCAAGTTTTTCTTACAATTTCCGTGGTTTCCATGTAATTTTTATCGATATCGATATTTTATTGATATTTCCGTCGATATTTCCGTGTTTTCGGACTACCGATATTTCCGATGTTACCGATATTTAAATCCTTGATTATAATATATAATTTACAACATGTAATTGGTACCAGATGGAATACACTACAATAAAAACTCAAAAGCAACTATACTAACTAGTCAGATAAACTTGTCAACTGAGTACAAGTTGTTAGATATCCACGAGCATATAAACCAAGTAAACTGACATTGCTAAAGCAAGACAAATGATCTCCAATTATTGTTTTAACCTTTGTTCTCGAGTTAAGTTTACTTAGTTAACAAATTGTCAATACTAGCACACCCTACAATGTTTATCTCTAACAATGATTATTTGGACATAAAGGTAACTTTGCAAAGTATTGAACCCAAGGAAGTTTTTGGCCGGAAAAACCCACATCTGGGTTAAAAAAAAACGAAGACTCTCCATTGAGTCCAATCCACTAGTGTAAACAAAGTTCATACAAAAACCACACAAACTCAATTCCTAGATCTCTATCTATGGAGCAGTTTTACCTTTGTGCAACTTTACCTTACACAAGACGGACTCTTTCGGTCTTCATGAAGTGACAGCTCCTCCTAAGCTCGTCACTTTGTGGCACCGAGATCAACACAATCAATGAAATGATATGATGTGCTCATGAAATGAGGATTCAACGACTAGTCAGGTTCTCTAGTCAAACAGTTGAAGAAGAACCTAACACGAATCCAAATGCTTAGTCTAAGAAAGATATGAAACTTTGAAGATTAGACTAAGAACTTAATGCAAAACCAGGAATACAATGCAACCCTAATATGCAGTGATTGGGTATTTGTGCATGAGATGGTTTTGTGGCTAGCATTTTGGTTTGGAAGCTTAAGAGGTAACTATAGGCTAAATGCACTATTTTCTTGAAAATGTGGAACAAATGAAACCTTGAAAACCCTCATAGTGGAAGAGATGGATGTTCAGACAAGGGGAACAAGGAGACACGTGTCATGAGCCAAATAGGCCTTCCCAGATCAAGAGTGAGAGATTCACGCATGAGAAAAGGTGTCTGATGGCCCATGTGGGTTGTCTTATTTTGCGTGCCTAGACAGCTGGAAAATAGACAAAAATTCTGACTAGACAACTACACTAGACAAAAGAATTCTGGAAAAAAGAAGAAGAAGAAGCTTGACATGCATATACAAATGTATTATTCAAACCTTTTGTAGTGAAGATGGCTAGTGCCTTGATGATTTAATTCCAGCAAAAATCCCAGATCAGCATTGCACCCTAATTCTAAACTATGAGCATGTTTAGTACTAGATACAAGATTTAACAAGGGAAGCCAAACAATAAAACTAGTATTTAACAAGTTGGATGATTCGTAACAATAACCGAAATACACAATATCTAGGTACATTTCTAAACTCTAAAACTTAGATATTCAACACACAAAATGATGAAATTTAAAGATTTAATCTCACAGACAAATTCAGAAGAAACCCATAAAAAAAAATTAAAGCATACTAACACCTCAAAAACCCATTAAGGAAATTGAAAAACATAAAAAAGCCATCAGAGTTTTTGCATGTTTATTGCTCATGAAGCAAAGGGTTTTAAGTGGAAGGCTCTAAGAACAAGCTAAAATGAAACCTTTTTTTTTTGTTAATGGGTGGAACACGGTTGCTCTGCTTTGCTTGGCTTTGGAAATGAGGAACCAACGGGCCTAAACAATGTCGTCTCACTTACAAACGTTTTAATTTTTTTTATTAGGACCAAGACAACTTCGTTTTCGCCTGAATTTTTCAAAACAAATTAAATTTGTGCGTAGCTTCGCTGTGCAAAACCAGAGCAAACCCAAATTGCTGGTTTTCGACGAGAGTAGATGGGCGAAACTAGCATTCATGCCTTGATTTCTGATGAGGGGAGGGGCGGACACCCCTCTTTGTTCCTCTGTAGCTTCGCCACTGATCATGCAAGATATGGATGTAGAGTCGCCTTTGTGTGTTTCTTAGACAGACAGATTGTTCATATCCAAGATTTTTTGTCTTAGATAGACATAAAGGGGATGTAAAAAAAATCAATTTAAGGGGTAAGTTGTGTTAAACTAAAATTCAAGGTTGTTGTGGCCTTTTTTTGTTGGAAGGCCTAATTGGGCTTGTTGAGTGTCAGGCCATGGTCAACGGTGAACAAAGTCTGTGTCCCCCATATTTGAGTTAGCGAGATCAAGGCCTTTCGAATGAGAAGCGAATACTAGGGTATTTCTTCTTTGTGTTTTTCCTTGTAGGTACTAAATGTTTGGTTTGGTGGTTTGTGGCTTGATGCTGAATAAAGAAGGTAATTCGTAACAGTGGAGTTTGGTATGAGAGGCATGAAGTGTGGGAGTTAATGACCCACAAACTTAGCAAATGAGAAAGAGGGGAAGCATGAGGATTTCCATGGGTTTGGTGATGGATGAATTTCTATTATGGTGGTTTAGGTTTCAAATAGTAGAAAGAGGGGAAGCATGAGGCTTGGTTTGTGACTAGTTGAAAAACAAAGAACAAACAAACTATGAAATTAAACGAAAAAAAATAGAGAAATAAGAATGCTGGGATGGCTACAAACTGACGATTACTTTGTGACTACTTGTTTTCAAATGAATAACAAGTATCCTATTTATATTAAATGAAAACCTAATTCTAATGGGCTGGACCTAATACTTAAACAATAAAATAACCTTAAATATTAATATTTTCCAACATCCCCTCGTCAAACTCATGCTGGTACATGACATGAATTTGTTAACATGATGCGGATGCAAACTTAGTTAAACAAGCAGGCATGCAGACAAGTTTATTTAAGATATATGGCAGCTGGATCTAGATTCATATGACATATAGATTCAAGCAGGCAAATTTTGCTAGGCACATATACCTTAATGCAGATTCAAGCAGGTAGATTCATTCGAACAGGCAAATGGTGGCCTAAGAAAATAAACATGTAAATGGCCTCGGTCACTGACGAATGAGATTTTCAAATCTAAACTGTAGTAACAAACAAACAAACAAATGATCCAACTTATCACCATGTAAACGGCATCTCTGACAATATCACTCTAATGGTCATCTGTCCAAACACTTGAGTTATCGTTGTTGGGGTGGGCAACAAACTATATTCCACTAGCTAAGGTACCTTGAATATACCTTAGAACTCTATTGACAGTTCATACTTAATTCTCTTATTAGATAGATATTCACCAAACATTTTCATTTGATTAATCAATCCAAATAGCCTAGTAAAATAATTAGACAATGTTTCACCATTTCTCTTTCTAGCATATTCAAATTCATGGTGAATACCTTGAAGTTTCACAGCCATGACCTATGAGCCACCCTCATACTCTTGCTTCAAGACATTCCATGCTTCCTTTATTGTTTCATAATTTGCAATCCTAAGAAAATTTTAATTGAACACAAAACCTTGAATCAACTTCAGTGTTTTTGCATCTTGTGCAATGAGATCTTGAATCACGATATGCTATTATCAGTGTCTTCATCAATCTCATTTGGAGCTTGATTCCTTCCTCTGTAAATTTCCACAAAGTGAGGGATTTGAAAATAGTCTTCATCCTAATGCATCAGAAGTCATAATTGACTTTAGTGAAGATCGGAGCCTTGAAGCTCAGCTCCAAATCTTGCCATTTTGTTCTTCAATTCACCTAAGTTCTTCGTTGAAAATCAAAAGAACTCAAATCAAAGATTTACGCCCCTTGATTCAAATTGAACCAAGCTCTAAGGCCATGTTAGTGTTTGAGAGTATTTGATTGCTACTTTACAGAGTTTCACAAATCAAATCAATGAGAAATTGATTCACAAAGAAGAAGAAAGTTGTTGAGAACAAAGGAGAAGCAAAATGGAGTACGTTGCTCCTTAGATTTCCATCTGTATTCGGTTACATCACACACTCAGTGAGAAAGAAGGAATATAGCAGTTGGTGCCTCACACTTGTAGCGTGACCATTATCATGTGCACGACACACACTCACTTACTTACATCCAAGTGATTTTCAACTGGCGCAATAAACACCCTTTAAATGTTTTAATCTTAGTCAACTATTACAGAAAATTTGGAAAAATAACCAAAATTTGAATCCCATAGACAATTATATTAATCTTTAAAGTTTATAATAAATATAACCAAAAGTAACAGGAAAATACTAATATAACCGTAAAAGTACTAATATAACTGTAAAAGTACTAATACTTGAAGTCGCCACTTGCAATTATTAGCTATGATTGCAATGTGGCAGAATGATGAGTTGAATATGGATAGATCATTCAAGGATCATTGGAAGTTAGATATGTGGATGATAATTGCAAGTGGCGACTTCATATCAACTTTCGATTTATTCATTTTGAAATGATAATTTTAAAGGTATATTAGTACTTTTATATTAACTTTTGGTTATAATTATTATAAACTTAAAAATGTGGCCACAATTCTACATGAGTCCAAATTTTAGTTATTTTTATGATTTTCCTGATCATTGCATAAGCCTATTCTACTTGAATTTCAAAACCAGAACAACAAGAACTCCATTGCTGCAGTGATTGAATCTGCAACAATGCTTATGCTTCAATAATTTATATATATATATATATATATATATATATATATATATATATATATATATATATATATATATATATATATAACATCAATGGGAAATTAGAACCTACAAGGAGGATGAACACCGTCAAGGACAAGAAGCTATAAGAGTAATTTCACTCCTAAAGACTTTGCGTCGGCACTCAGCCTATTTATCCACTCAAGTGAACAGTAATAGACCCCAGTGAACAATAATAGGTCAAAGCATCACCACCCCTAAAAAAATACGCTGGCACAAACGATCTCCACCCCTACAAAGTGTGCTGGCACCTAGCCAATTTAAAATATTGTATATATTTTTTAAATAATAAATAAATAAAATTGTTTTAATTTCGGATATGATTTTTAACTAATCTCGTCACGCCACGTGTTATTATCCGAATGTACTGATTTTATGGAAGATGAGGGTTAGGTATTTATAGATTTTTTTTTTAAATTTTCATAATTTTTAATAAATTTTAATGTAGTTAATTAATGTGGACTGTTGATCTGGGATCGGACGATCCAGATCAAAACTAAAATTCAAATTTTTTTTACTGTTGGAAATCCAACGGCATATAATGGGCCATGTCGCCTCCCCTGTGAGATGTGAGTGCGCCTGCACTGCAGGCCCGGCGCTCTGAAATCATGTCGAGTACTCGCGCCCAAGCACGCGTGAATGCCACGCATCGGCGCAAAAAAAAACAAAAAAAACAAAACAAAAAAAAGGTGCCCTCTGACGCCTCGCTGGCGTCAGCATCGCGTCATATGGGCCGGTCCCAAGGTCTGTCAAAATTAGGCTGGCCTGAAGACCAGCTTAGGCTGGGTACCAGGCAAGAACACTGGGCTGGAGAGGAAAGGCTGAGTGCCAGCCTTGTTTTTTGGCTGAGTGCCGGGCTCTCTTCTTCCCGGTGGAAGTGCTCTAACAACTTATCTATCTCCCCGGTCATGAAAAAGCTAAGTTACTAAAAAGCAAAGCAGAAAGCCAAAAGTCCATTGATAAGAATCAATCAAAAACGTCACTTAAAACTGAAACATCCAACTAGCAATTTCTAAACAGGGAGTTTTGGAATTTGGTATATTTCCGAAGTGTCAAGTTTAAAAGCGTCATTATGCTATATGAATATGTAGGAGAATAAAGGTGATGATCATTGATCAGGCAAATGCACTGAGACTTCACTTGCCAAATTGTTAACGTTTCCACCTCATTTTTGCCTTAATGAAGATTCCACACTACATACATGCATACGAAAACGGAATAGAATTCTCTCTCATTCTTTTCCATCTTATTTAAACTGTTTGGATTAAGTCACATCAATATCTTGTTTTGAATTTTTTGTATAGAGAAGACAAATAAGAAAGTGTAGGGGGAGGGGAGGGATGTAGATGCTAGTTGGTGGGGAGACAATCCCAACCCTACTAAAATTACCCCAATTAACGACACTACGACGGATACATACATACAGCCATACCATACATACATACATGAATCAATGATCTGCACAGCAGCGGAGGTGTAAATGGGGCTCAAAGTTGGTTCAAATGAAGCAAGCAGCAGAGTTGTAAATGGGGCTCAAAGTTTGTTCAAATGGGGGGCATAATAGTCTGTCTACTGGCCTAAAACATGCCGACAGGTTATAGGTTCGGTTTGAATCCTAACCGTCGAATGTCATCCCACGGCTGCAGCAGGACTCGCGTGCCTCTGCCATTCCTTTGTTGTTGTTCCATCGCAAAACCTCACGTCACGCCTGGTATCCCGTAGGTATCTGCTCTGCCCACTCCCCCGTCATTGCGTTCATTTATACAATAAATTGTCTCCAGATTTGCTGTGTCATTTTGTTTCTCCTTTTGCATTTGCATGCGCCTTTTATCTGCAAAAATGGCGCAGAGACCCAACTGAGAAAGTGCTAAAATTTCACAGTTTCTAGCCTGTCCCAAATCATTAAGCTCTTTTCTGATCTGGGTATTCGCTCAAATGGAGGTTGGTGTTGTTGGATTGCTTAGAACCGCATGGATTGCTGCGACTCTGCCTATACTCATAGCCGCTCTACCTTTTTCTTGGCTGAGTTCGTTTCGTGGGGCTGTACTGGGGTTTGCCAAGAGAGGGAAGACCATGCAGTCGTCCTCCCAGGTAACGGATTTGAGTTTTTGGCGCGAATTTGATGGTCTATTTTGGTTTATGGTCTTTTTGGTTGGTGAGAAAGTTGAAGAAAATAGGAAACAAGGGTTTATCTGTTCAATTGTCATGGGTTATTGAGAATACAAATTTTTTAGTTTATTTCGTATTTTTTGTGGACCTCTTGTGCAAGAGTGAATGTTCTTAACCAACCGAGCTACAAGTCGTTATGAATTCCTCCATCTGGTTCTGTTCACTACATGATCAGTTTTTTATTTTTTATTTTTCCAATTTAGTAAATCTGAAATTTGTTTTCTTTTCTCAAATTGTAGAAGTTCACAGTTCCTCAAAAGTTCTTCTGCCATTTCTATTTGGTAGCCGTAGCATGGACAACGGTATTGCTCGTTGCAACTTTGATGTATGCGTATAAAGCGGTGCCATTGGTTTCGGATTCGTTGCTTCATCCTTCACTCTCCAACCCCTTCACTGGAGGTTCACATATCTTTTCATGGCACAAGTCTCTTTCGATTCCTATCAGTTATAAATATAGCGTTTGGCGTTCGGTCCTTCTGCTTTTATTGATGGAGGTTCAAGTCTTGAGACGCCTCTTTGAGACAATATATGTGTTCAACTATAGCTCCTCCGCTCGGATGCACATTTTCGGATATCTGACTGGCCTCTTGTAAGTTATTTCAGAATCCATATATATACATTTATATGGAGCATGCATCTTATTACAGCTTTTAACTGTGGGATCATATCCAAGAAGGTTCCAACTGTTTGATTCTAGATTTATTAATTTTGAATCTTGATTGATTTGAGAATGTATGGGGAAATTAAGTTTTCGGTAATATGAAATTCGGTTTAAGTTTTTAACGGAGATGGCACATGCGGTGTTTGATGAATAGCCAATGAGAGACGCAGAACGCTAACCATATATGAGACTGGTTTCTAGTTATGATTCAAAAAGCATAACCATGTGTATTTGCTCAATGCTAAGGGCTCTATTCGTAACTTGAGGTTGTTTAGCCTTCATTTTTAACAATAATTCTGTTTTCCATTTTGGCTTTCAATATGAACAGGGGATTTAAACTGCTCAACAAATTATAAGGTGTAGCGTAAGAAAGCTGGTTGCAATTCATACTGTTCTATAACTGCTAATACAGTTTCCAATAGGTTAAGCCTAGTTAAATCGTCTACGACTTTGTTCTTTCTTCCAAGATATGCGCTCTTCTAAATAATAGATATTGCTTCAGTAATACAAAGCTTACTACCTAGTCCCATGTATTTAGTGGAAGTCATAACCGACTAACCTTTTGTGCTCTGGAATGAGAAATGTTAAACGTGACTATTATATGTAACTGTCAGTTTCCCCATGTATTTTGACGTTTTCTTCATCATACGTAATAGAAGATATTTTACTGATTACAGTTCTTTTTTTTACATTAGCTTCTACACAGCAGCACCACTGTCACTTTGCTGCAATAATATTCTTGACGTTTATAAATTTTCGATAAATGGAGTGGCTGAGTTCATTGTCAAGGGCAAGAGTAGCATGCGAGAAGTGGAATTTGATTGGTTGGAACTTGTGAATTCTCTTTTGAAGCTTGGTTGGCTCCAGTGGATTGGTGCAGCTATATTTTTTTGGGGTTGGATCCATCAGCGCCAATGTCATGCAATTCTTGTATGTTTCAGTGTCACACACACACCCTTAACCACCACCCCCCCCCCCCCCCCCCCCAAAAAAAAAAAAAGAAAAGAAAAGCAATATATAAAACAAAATGGAATGGTTGACATCGATGAGATGCTGCAGAAACACATCTATAGTTACTGTGCTGAATCATGGGAATGTGAATATTGTGTTTCTTATCTCGATCTCCTTGCATTTACTTTTATACTGTTCCTGACATGTGAAATCTTATAACAGGGCTCATTACGAGAAAACAGTGAACAAAGTGATGAATATGTGATTCCTCATGGTGATTGGTTTGAAATTGTTTCATCTCCACACTATCTGGCTGAGATAGTAAGTCTCACGATTCCCTTGACTGCCTGCTTAAAGAGAATTCTATTGTCACGAATAACTTTAAACTCCTTCCGAGTCTTGATTTATATGTTAATTGCTTGTTTTATGATGATGAAGGTTATATATGCTGGCCTTGTGGTAGCTAGTGGAGGAACAGATCTCACAATCTGGTTACTTTTTGGATTTGTGGTATGATTTCTTATGTGCTGAAAATATACGTACACATATGTCTTTGAAAGTAAAACTTTTTCTCCTCCGTGTGCTTTACTCTCTTATTTGGCGTCTTTCAGGTGACAAACTTGGTATTGGCAGCAGCGGAAACACATAGGTGGTACCTCCGGAAATTTGAAAGTTACCCCAAGAAACGGCACGCCATTATTCCATATGTATACTAAGCGCAAACTACAAAGCTAGCCGACTAGCAAAGGTAATTGAGTGTAAAGCTATTCGACTCCGCAGGATTCAATTCAAATGAACAAGTAATTTGTTACACCAAACTACGCATGGTTTTCTTTAATCACTGATTTATTAAGTACCAAAAAAAATACAACGGCCATTTATTATTTTCCTTTGCAAGGCCTAATGCAAAGGCGGAATAATGAAGTTTTCGAACTAGCAGATAGACGAGCTTCGGAAAATTATATGAAGCACAGTTTATTGTAAGTAAAATTCACGATAGTTTCCATTTCGCTTCCATTGAACAGCCTTGGAAGAAGTTGCGGAAGCAGCAATTCGAAGGTTTTTGAATGGCACGCTTATGCATACACGTCTAAGCCCCAAGTCTTGGAAGGTAGACTGGTACGATACTTCCTGTCGACACTGTAGATGAGCTGCATGTCTTCATCGCTCAGCTGGAATTCAAGAACCTCCAAATTCTCTTTCAATCGCTGAATTTTTGACGACTTTGGAATCACTGCTGTTTTCCTCTGAATTCCCCACCTCAGACAGATTTGTGCCACGCTCTTTCCGTACTTCTTAGCCACACCCTGAAAATGAAACGCTTGAGTGAGCAGTTTGTGAATCATTAGTATGTTTGTATTGCTACTAGCGCTACGATCCAGTTGTATTCCATACGGTATGTGTGCTAAAAGAGAGAAGACTTACATTGAGATCTGGATCATCCAAAGGTGAAACAGAACCAAACATATCCTTGTTGGCCGCAGCACCTCCGAGAGGGGTGTGAGCTGTGGGAAGAACGCCGTGTTTCAGGCAGAATTTGACGAGAGAGTCGCGCTGGAAATAGGGGTGAGTTTCAAATTGGCTCACTGCAGGCTTTATTTTGGAGTAAGCCAAGCAATCTCTAGTTAGAAAGAGGTCGTAGTTGCTGCAAAACGGAATCCGATGATCATTTGGTTTAGCGACATTCACTGGTCTATTCTAGATAATCGAATTTGGAAGCCAATAATCATTTGGTGTAGTGACATTCTCTGGTCAATTCTAGATAACCGAGTTTGGATACGGAGATGAAAGTCTAGCATAAATGCTTATTATGGGATGTACCTGAGACCAATGCTACGAACTAAGCCCAAAGAGACGGCCTTTTCCATGCCCTCCCAGGTTTGTTGAAGGGAAATTGTTACATCGATGTCCAACACCTTATCCTCGCCCAAAAGACTGGCAGTTTTACCAATTGCTGTGACCACACAGCAACCAAAATAAATACCAATTCATTGTAAAATAACCATTTATAATTATGTAACGTTACAGCAGTGACACAATAATCCAACCACAGAGAGAGAGAGAGAGAGAGAGAGAGAGAGAGAGAGAGAGAGAGAGAGGTACCATTGTGCCTTGTGGGCATTGGGTAGTGAACCAGGTAGAGATCCAGATAATCTAACTGAAGCTTCTCGAGGCTGTTCTTACAGGCCTCCACCACATGCCCATGGTCTGAATTCCAAATCTGCAATATAAGAACAACAAAATTATATTGTAGTCTCTTCGAAAAATGTGAGATAAACTTTAATACTTTGCTGTTAGGGTTGCAGTCTTGATATATTTTTGTTCATAGAGTCTTATAATTGATTCTTATAAATGATAATTTTAATACTTGGTTATCACCGGTTTGTTTTGTGGCGTAGCTTAAATTTGTCGCACCAATATTATTTTATAAAAATAGTTCAAAATTAAAAGCAAAAAAGGGTAAACAAATTAAACTGACCTTGGTGGTAATGAAAAGTTCTTCCCTCTTAACAAGTCCAGTCTTAAATGCTTCTGCAAGCGCTTCCCCAACGTCTGCTTCACTCTTGTAATGAGCTGCAATATCAAAATAATATACAAGTATTAGTATTATTATTGTTTTATTTCCCAAGGTGAGCAGCAAGTTAAGCAACCGTGGGGTAGGAACTTGGATTATTCCTCGTCCCAAGGTAAGAAGCAAACAAGCCACTCGATTATGATTATTCCTTTTCCCAAGGTGAGACGCAAACTTGGGATTGGTCCAAAAACATATGGAACCAAGGTATGCCACTCATTGAGTCATTTGTCTTCTCCACCACAACACAACAGTGCCTCGGCCTAATTCGTCATGTTGTGCTCTGGGATGTACACATTTTTAGCATTTCGGGAACATTCTCGGATATAGTAAGTGTAATAATTTAAGAAAATTATTATTAGCATTTTAAAATTTTTATTTGTCATTTGTCATTTTTTATATTTAAAAAAAAAATTACACTTGTGAAGAGTGTAGAATGAGATTTTTAAAATGTTAATAACAATTTCCTAATTTAATTGATGCAGTAACATAAGCATATACAGTGACTAGCGACATATGGTAATATTTTTCTCAGAACATATAAATACACATATATTAATTAATTTTACTAAAGTATAAAAGTAACAAACGGGTTTCCGATGGTTTTGACTCCCTTACAAATTACATCCTTTTTTTTTTGCTGGTTACACGTGACCAAAAAAGTCATGTTTATATTGCAGCACCGCTGCTTTATGGCGTGTGCACTATTTTCTTGTTTATGAAAAATCTTGCGTGCATGATGCATGTGATTTCCTTTACCAAATTGGTAATGGAAAAAACCAGTTAAACCCTTTAGTACTTCTGCTAGGTAAAGTGAAATCCTTTGAAAGGTTGGGTCGTTTTTTTTGATAATGACCTCAATCCGTCGGGATGTACACAGACATAAAACGATAGTTCTATAATACGACAGCTATGAGTAAGAATATTGATTAATACTAGCAAGGGTTCTTTAATATCGATTGTGTTAAAAAAAGGATAAATACGAATTATTTAGAACGAAGTAAGCTAAAAATAAAACAAAAAATTGAGGATTAAGTTATTAACGAACATATCCCCTCTCTTTGCGGTTGAATATAAAGCAGAACAATATGTAGACATGCATGAATTAATGTAAAAAACGAGGAGGTGAGGGATGGAGGGTATACCAGCACAGTCAAAATGGCGATAGCCAATCTTAATAGCATTTAAGATGACTTCTTTGAGCTCGTCCTTCTCCAGACGCCAAAGGCCGAGACCGATGACCGGCATCTCGTAGCCACTGCTCAGGGTGACGGTGGACATGTTTTCTCACTCTCCAAACTATCTCAGCGACTGCTGCAGCCTGTTTCTGTTTTTCTCTCGTCTGGCTTTGTGTATGAGTTTGAAGTATGATACTAGGTTGGTGCCGCTCATGCCTTTATATAGCTGCATGGGCGTGAGATAAGGAATGTATTTGGGACGAAAAAGAAAAGAAAAAAGCTTTATGGCTCTTGGAAAAATAGCGATTCGCTCGGGCTCCACACAATAATGGAATGAACGTGATGTGCCATATAATTTTGTCCGGTGACGTTGCAGTATCTGATAGGGTCTGTCTGATAACAAAAATTTATTTAATTAGAATTTTGAGAAATTTTAATAATATCGTTTGTAATAAGAAGATATTTAATTAGAATAGTCTAAAATAGTAATATTGCTTCTAATAATAGAAAAACTATTGAATTAGGATTTTTTTTTATATATACAAATCTAGTGATATTCAAGTAGAATTCAAGAGAGTTTACAACATTTCATAAAAATCTGAGTGTATTCAATTAGAATTTTAAACGAAATTTTAAAAATCCGCGTGCATGATCGATTAGGATTTGTTTTAGGGGCGTTTTGATATAGAGGCATAATTTTTAAATGTCATAGACTACACATCTATTCCTTTGAAAAATTTGATTAAACATTTTTCCCATAATATGGTGTTTAATTTTATTTTATTAGAAGTCTATTCATGTTAGCATTCCCCTTTTTCCTCCTATTTTTATGCATCTCTTATTATGATGATTTAAGATTTTTTTTATTAAAATATTTATTTTAATAAATTAAATAGATGTAAAAAACTCGTTGTTAGGTACGTTTGGTTATATCAGTACGTTTAATTACTTGGTACGTTTGAATTTTTGGTACATTTAATTTTTGGCACATTTGAATTTTTGGTATGTTTGTTTTCAAACCAAAAGTTTTATTGCTTTTTTTTTAATACCAATAATGAGGAATTACTTTAATTAATTTTTTTTTATAGAAAGAGTCATTAACAATGTAAGAGTTTAAATTACTTAAATTATTATTATTATTATTATTATTATTATTTTAAAGAGTCATTAAAATGTGGGAGAGGGACTGGGAAAATTAAATTCCCTAAACTGTAGGTAATTAGTTACAAGGTGATGTGAAGATGCCTTTAAACAAATTATATGTAAATTTAAAAAGAGAAAAATGTTGATGTGGCAATTGTTCAAAGCCTCTTAATCAAATTTTAGAAGAAACCAATATTTGATCTAAAAAGTATTGGAAAAATGTAGGGGATTCTAATTTCTCCTTTGTTTTAAGGGATTTTAAAAGGAGAGCTTATTAAAAGTCTATAGATTTCTTGGTACATTTAATTAGGATTTTCTTTTAAAGGATTTTAACAACTTGTAAAAGTGCACAAAAATATGAATGCATTCAATTAGAATTTTCAAATAGTTTTTTTAAACTTCAGTTCAATTAGTATTTTTAAAGATTCTAATTACAACTTCAAAGGACACTGAATTAGGATTTCAACAGTGACACACCTCGACTCGAAATGTCCACTAGGATACCGAATCGAGCTGTGTTGGCCGACACTTGGAAGGTGACGAAGTCATAAAGTGTGGTGATGTGGAAAATATGAATAAATTTAAACCTAAAAGTGTCTAAATACCAGAGTGCGCTGGTGAGCGGGTATGCACCCACTTCACACGTGTCGTCAGAGGTAGCCACCTATACTGAGATTCGCCAAGAATCCTCGTCGATACGAACTTTCAACAGTTAAAACTTAGAGGGGTGCCAAAACAGAAAACTAGAGTGGGCAAAAACAAGGGTTTTGAAAACATATTTCTCTTTTTGAACATATAACCCTTCACTGTAAAAACTGTATAATTTCCTAGAAAATAGTAGTATATACGTATATAAGAATCATGCTCAAAGCGGTGGAAATTCAAATATATGCCATGTCGAGTATCTCTAAAGTAAACATGTAAGTCAGGTGGAATAAATCAGTGTAAAAAGATATGTCAGTCGGAGTCACCTAACGTAACTTGTACGGCTGAGCCTACAGCTCATCCATCCGGCCGGAGTCACCTAATGTGACCTGTATAGCTGAACCTATAGCTCATCCATCTAGCTAGAGTAACCTAATGTGACCTGTACGACTCTAAACCTGCACACAAGTCAGAACCACCTAATGTGGTTTGTACGACAAGGCTGGGTGTAAATAAGTATGCTCAAGTGCTACGATCACGCGAAGGCTGTGCAAATAATCATGAGTCATCTACGAGTTAGAACTACCTAAGGTGGTTTGTACGATAAAACTGTGCACCAAACTTGGATCCAAGGTGAACGTGCGATGCGGAATGTGAACATCACGTGAAGAACTGTGCCCTAGCCACGAATGATCGGCGCCTGCGACCAAGACCAATTTGGTCGGGAAGAGCTCCAATTTTGCTAAAGCCCGTCGGAACCCTAGAATTTGGGTGTTTGTGATTCATCCTCAAATCAACTCTGACACTCCAACCATTGATTAGGCATTGTTCTAGGCCTCAAGGGAAGTCTTATGATGGTGGTAATTGAAGGAAAACATTTTGGAATTGGTGGATTTCGAGCAAGTTTCCCGCGGCACCCACGAAGTGTTTTTCATGAAATCTCCACCATTTCATGTCAATTTTGGTTAGAATTGGATATTGGGATATGGTGATGAATGGGTGAAAATCGCCTGAAAAATGGGTGAGAATCGCCGAAAATTTCACTGGTTCGAAACCGGGTGTCGTGGGTACACGAGTCAGCTTGGTTAGGTGCTTCACACCTCTATCCTTTCCCCTCATTTCTGCCTTTTCTGATTGGCTCCTATTTCTCTCTCCTCTCTTAATTAGTCACTCACTCCCTCATTTTCTCTCTTTGTCCTTCCATCTCCACCGCCCATCTTACTTCCTTTTTCATCTTAGCCACACATGTAGCACTCCATATTTAGCTCCCAAAATCTAGAGCTTTCTAAGAAATAATCAATGTACTAAAATGCCCCTGACTTTAAACTCTAATAACTTCTTCGTTATAACTCCAAATTTGATTTTGCTTATGCCCACGCGTTCGTAGCGACGAGTACTATAAGGATACGCCAAGAAAATATATCTTACATAACAAAAAAAGGTGGTCAAATAAAGTCAACGCATTTGCCTCGAAGGGTATTTTTGTAAATTCACTTATTAGAATTATAAAAACTATATTTTTAGGGACGGGTCATTAAAAACAAAGTTTATAAAACTCTTACAAAATTGGAGTGTATTCAATTAAGGAGTTTTTAAAGGTTCAGGCACATTCAAAAGGATTTGATTTCAAAGAATTTAAAAAGGAATGTGTTATCCGCACACCCTCTTAATTTGCGGTCGTCGGATTAAATGAATTAAAAAAAAAATCAAGTGACAGAAATTAACAAGGTGTGTGTGAAAAGTAAAAAAGGGATACGTGGATAGCACACACCTTTTAAAAAGTGAGGGTTTAGGTGAATTTGGAGGTATTTGATATAATATTTTAAAGTATTCCACAAATTGAGCCCCCCCTCTAAGATTTCGAGGGAATTCACTCCAAATTCGTGCTCGTATGGGAAATGCTTTTAATTGACTGAAAGCGCTTTTAAAGAAAATATTTTTGAAATCAATCTTAGTAAAAATGCAAGTTAATTCGAAAAAGGCACTTAAAGGCTTCATGCAAGAAGTACAAGTTGGTGCTTCTTGCAAGAACTTCAAGTGCTTTTGAAACCCAAACCATTTTCTCTAAAAGTAGTTTCAGTTATACAAAAGCATTTCCCAAACGAGCCTTAAAACTCTAAGCTTGTTCTCTTGATCACTTGATGAACAATGATTCATGATCATTCACAATTGAATTTGTGTTGACCCTAAAAACTACCAAGCCTACATGGAGCGTAGGCCAAGTAACTAATGAGTTAACTATGTCCTTCGGTTATGTGCAGGGCGTGCCAACTCGTTGGCCGAGCTCGGCCGGGGAGTAAAATATGTTGTGTTGAGTGCGTTGCTGACTTTTTGATCTTGTGATTGCGGCCAAGGAAAGAACACATTTCGGCCTTTTGGGTTCTAAAGCCTGAAGACAAGGCTGTTAGTTCTGCGAAGTTCACAAATCGTCCGCGCAGGTTTGGTCACAGTGATTATATTCATAAGAGTATAAGCACGCCGAACCAACACTAGACAATATGGACACAAGTACTCAAAAGAAATGTATGTCTTGATAGTAAATGTGGTTCAGCCGTCGGAATGCCGAACTCTAAAAGTTATGAATATCCAATCATAAAACTACTCGGCGTTCAATGTGCCGAGTCCAGTAACTTGTAACACCTCACTTTGCCGAGAAGGCTAATGAGATGACCTCTACCAACAAGGACTAAAAAATTCTTGTCGACCGAGACTTGGATAAATAATCAGTCGGTCTCGAAGTAGTGCTGTTTATCCAAACTGAAGGTGCTCCTTGGTCGGTTGATTCTACGACGATAGTGCTGTTTATCCAAACTGAAGATATCACTAGTTGCCTTCACAGTGTTGTTTATCCTAACTGTAGATGTGTTGGCGAGAAAGGGGAAGAAGGATAAAATTCTCAGGGTTGTTGAAAAACTTTCTGCAGGGCAATTTGTGTGTTGAATTGGAGGGGTCTTGGACAACTCTCTTCTCTATTTATAGCAACAAACCCCCTCATGGCTGAGCTAGAACCATACTCGGATTAGGACTTCTTAACTTAATCCAATTATATCTCGGTCAATCCTAATTCTAATAGGACTTTGAACTAACCTCTTTTAACGAACTCGATTCATCTCTTGAGTCCTAGCATCCTTAGCCTATTAAGACTCCTCATTGTATTAGGTCTTGACTACTCCATCTATCTAAACCAATCCACCTACCAATAGGACTTGGCCGATCCTAACTGGACGGCCTGCAATAACTAAACGGCCCACGATAATTCTAGAAAGAAGGCACTAGGCCGAGAACAACACCAAACCCGGCCCAAAACAATATTTTGGGCCCAAACAATTTGATATCTGAGTTGAGAATAAAATTAGGGGTGTGCTATCCACACACCCCTTTTTACTTCTCACACACCCTTGTTAATTTCTGTCCGTTAGATCTTCTTCAATTCATCCGATCCAACAGCCGAAATCCAAAAAGGTGTGGGAGAAGTAAAAAGGGGTGTGTGGATATCACACCCCTAAAATTAAAGGCATGCGTACAAACCTTCACCCTTCATGACCAAGAAAACATTTATGTTAAAGCTCCATCAAACTTTATAGGTTGTAATCCTTCAAAATCTCTACAGGACACCCATTCGTTTTTGTTTGTTTAATTAAAATCAATAAAAAGGATACAAAAAGAGAATGGGAAATAACAATTTGATAGTTAATCCGATTTCGAAATTGCTTTTAAATTTTTGTTTAGGTTATTCCTTTTTTTTTTTGTTTTTTTTTTTGTTGCCAGTCATTTTTAGGTACCCGTCATTCCACAAATTATTTCGTTTGTCCCTCACCCATCACTCTCATTACCTCCCTTTCTTTCCCCATTGTTTTTTTCTCGGTACATTAATATTTTCTCTCTCTATCTTTTCCTTCATTTGTCTAAAGGCGTTCATCTTTTACCTCAGCAGAAAATAAGATGGTTAAGGCAAAAAGATAGATAAGGTAAGTGAGCAATGCTAATCTCAATTTCTAAGAAGACTGACCCTTTAGGTAAAGTTCTTTTATGAAGCAACTTTTTAAATCTCATCATTAGTCTTGTATTTATCTCTCATCATATATAAGTTGTATGATGAGAGATATAACACATAGTCGTATATAACCAGCTACAAAAAATTAAAATTCTGCCTCGATATATATGATTATCATAATTATGTATATACTCTTTATATTGTGACAGATATTATGTATTGAAAGACATAATACATAGTTGCAATCATGCGCACAAACTATTTTATGCCGTGTAGAGTCATGTAAGTTGTACGTATTTAACTAACTCAAACGATTATAACTGACTGTAGGAAAGGAAACGCCTCAATGCCGCCCCTCCATATCAACACCACACCCATCGATGGACTGATTCATACAGTGCCACACAGAGACATGAGACAAGACAAAGGGTTTCAACATATGGTTCTTTCGGACCACACAAATACTAATCCCTAAACCATAAAAGTCAAGTACACTTGAGCCACCCCTTTAAAAATTGTCCATACCTCTATCCCGCTAGCTAGCAGGATTGCAGACGTGAGGGGATTGGGGTATACAGGTGTCAGGTGAAAATCCAGCTGATCATGATCATCCTCTTGTTGCTTGTTTGGCCTTCGCCCTAGTTGCATTCACCACTAGTCACAATATATATATAGTAATTAGTCTGAAAAACCACTCCAAAAATGCTGGCTAAAATGCCCAACTTTTGACAACCTTCTATCGTTTATCCCTTCCTCTCTGATTTATTTTGATTAGCATCTTGTCCTCTTTCAAATAACCATTTAGGCCATTTGTACGTGGCGTTCTCATACTGGTATAGAATTTGACCTTGTAGGGCTATCGTTATACCATCAACCAATCAGCTGGCATGGGGGGTCTTTGTTTTTCCGATGGGCAGGCATGTGCACTGGTCAGTGGTCAATTGATTATGTAACAACGAAACTAGTTACGTGCATGAATGATGGAAAGGCAAGAAATCTTTGAACGTAAGAAGAAAAAAGCTCTGTACTGCTTCATTGGTCTGAAAGCCTCGATTATTACGAAGCGACAATATCTACCGGTGATATTTTATCAACATCTTTTGAGGTTTATATTTATTCAGCTGGAAGCCACAAGTTTTCAAGAATATACTAAACATTATTCTCATTCGTATTAGGAGGGTCAGTGGAAACTTTTAACACGACTCGAGGTCGACAGGAAGCTAGCTAGCCGATGGATTAGGGTTAATGATAGTTATTTACCAAGAACACGAACACGATATGAACCGCCAAAATGAATACCTACATACGTAGTGAAATGCTAACACGAATGATATTCATTCAAGTGAGATTAGCGTCAAACACAAATAACATAAGTTTGACAAATCCACCATCTAGTCTTATTAGGAGAAAATTATTATTTCCATTTCTTAATATATTGTATGAGCTAATCATTGAATAATTATAGGTCTACTTTTTATATTTGTGACTCTAACAAGAACGTGAGCAAGTTGTGTTGGTTTGGAAAATCTTACACGTAACGAGGAGGGTGAGTGCTTTTGTATGAATATATCCTACCACATATTGATGGGCTAACAATTCGTAACATATGAGACGGCATCATACTTTTGGCCAATAAGTCAAATTGTATGCCAAATCAGAATTGGTGACTGTTAGAACTTGTGGGGGACTCCCAGTCCCACATCGCCCAAACCTCTGTTGAACCAACTCTTTATAAGTGAGTTCACTCACTTATAGATTAAAAGAATTGGATCAAGGCCCTGCACCTTGGGCCTTAGACTTGGAGGGTTTGGGTGCATATATTAAATGTCAAAGATTGGCCTTGGGCCTCGGGGCTCGGATGGACAAAAACCACAAGTATCATTTTTCGTTTTTGATTTTTGCATTCAGTTTTTCCGAAAGGATAAACCTAATCACATGGACAGTTACAACCGTTCAAAACGTCTTGAAACTGCTCCATTACGCCATTATAAATATGGCCTTTAGATCAGAAACAAAAGTAGAATTTCCATTATTTTCCTCTTCATACTTCACAGAGAAACACCGAAACCAATTCGCCTAGAATCCAAGTTCGAGTGCAAGAACTTGGATTAGATAGTTGTATCCTGCAAGATAGACGTCTGTTGAACTACTACACTTGTGTAGGGGCGAATTTCTGTCTTAGGAGATTGCTTTGCAAGCCTCTATCTACCGAAAACAAGTCAGTGTTTTTGTAATTCTTATTTAATTTCGTTGCTTGTTTATGTGTTGCATATATTGTATGTAAAGTGAAACTTTCATTTGAAATAAATTATACAATTGTTATATATTTGTATACCTGCTTATTGATTGGTCCTAACAATC
Source organism: Crataegus laevigata (assembly GCA_963580275.1). Lineage (NCBI taxonomy): Eukaryota > Viridiplantae > Streptophyta > Magnoliopsida > Rosales > Rosaceae > Crataegus > Crataegus laevigata. The sequence goes on from OY756941.1 coordinate 10,573,122, forward strand.
TAAGACAGAAATTCTCATTCCATGGATCAATCAAATGTTGGTGTTGGTGTCGTCAAGCAACACGTTGAGAAACCTGAAAAGTTCAAGGGAGTTGATTTCAAACGTTGGCAACAGAAAATGTTGTTCTATTTAACAACTTTGAACTTGAGTCATGTCATTACTTCTGAGGCCCCTAAAGCACCAGAAGAGGGAGATATTCCTGCCGAAATTCTGCAGGCTATAGAAGCCTGGACTCACAGTGAATTTCTATGCAGGAACTACATTCTGAATGCTTTAGATGACTCTCTGTATGATGTTTATTCATCATATAAGACAACGAAAGAACTGTGGGAGTCTCTGGACAAGAAGTATAAGTCTGAAGTGGCTAGTTCCAAGAAGTTTGTGATTGGGAAATTCCTGAATTACAAGATGAGTGATACCAAGTTTGTTGTCAAGCAAGTTGAAGAACTCCAAGTGATTGTTCATGAGTTAGATGAAGAAAATCTCGGTCTGAAAGAAGGTTTTGTGGTTGGCTCTATAATAGAGAAACTGCCTTCGAATTGGAAAGACTTTAAGATTTATTTGAAGCATCTAACTGAAGATATGAGCATGGATTAGTTAATTCTCAAACTGCGTGTGGAGGAAGATCATCGCAGAAATGAGAAGTATGATGTCTCGTCGTTGGAGCCAAAAGCCAATGTTGTGGAAGGAAGTGACTCACACAAGGCAAGGCACCATCAGAAAAACAAAGGCAAGGATGCTGCAAAGAAAGCACTGACTGCTGTGAAAGGGAAAACCTTCAAGAAAATCAAAGGAGGTTGCTGGGTGTGTGGAAAGACAGGACATAGGGCAAAGGATTGCCGCCACAAGAAGGATCAGAATTATGAGAATTCCAATCAAGCGAACATTGCAGAAAACAATAACTTTGTTGCTATTGTATCTGAAGTCAATTTAATGAGTAATTCTAATGACTGGTGGGTTGATACAGGTGCAACTAGGCATGTTTGTGCTGATCGGAATTTTTTTGTTTCTTACCAATCAGTTGATGGTGGAGAAAATCTGTACATGGGAAATGCAACCGCATCTGCAGTTGTAGGGAAAGGAAAAGTGACGCTCAATCTCACTTCTGGAAAAGAGCTTTCACTCACCAATGTTCTGCACGTTCCTGATATTCGAAAGAACCTGATTTCTGGATCGCTTCTAAGTAACAAGGGTTTCAAAATTGTGGGTTTGAATCTGATAAGTTTGTAATCACCAAGGGTGGTGTGTATGTGGGAAAGGGTTACCTGTCTGAGGGGCTCTTCAAACTTAATGTACTTCCTGCTAATGCTATTAATAATAATAACAAGCCTAGTGCTTTTTCTGCTTACTTGCTTGAGTCATCTACATTATGGCATGAAAGATTAGGTCATGTTAATTATCGTTCTCTTCAAAGAATAGTTAACTTAGGCCTATTGCCCAAATACTCTATGAACAAAGTATCTAAATGTGAGATATGCACAGAATCCAAATATGCAAGGCACTCATATAAATCTGTGGAAAAATCCAACGAAATACTTGGTTTGATCCATAGTGATCTTTGTGATTTCAAATCCACACCAACTCGTGGAGGAAAGAACTATTATATCTCCTTCATTGATGATTGCAGCAAGTATTGTTATGTCTATTTGATTCATAGTAAAGATGAAGCTTTAAACATGTTTAAGACATTTAAAGCCGAAGTCGAAAATCAACTAGACAAAAGAATAAAAGTCTTAAGATCAGATAGAGGTGGTGAATACGAATCTAATGACTTTGCAGAATTTTGTTCAATACATGGAATAATACATCAAACAATAGCACCATATACTCCTCAACAAAATGGAGTGGCTGAACGAAAAAATCGTACATTGAAGGATATGATTAATTCCATGTTGAACAGTTCTGGTGCACCACATAATTTATGGGGTGAGGCACTCCTTGCTGTAAATATGATTCTGAATCGAATTCCACATAAGAAGACTAAACAATCTCCTTATGAAATATGGAAAGGTAGGTTACCTACATACAAAACCTTGAAAGTGTGGGGTTGTCTTGCGAAAGTTCAAGTGCCTCTTCCGAAGAGAAAAAAACTTGGACCAAAAACAGTGGATTGTATATTTATTGGCCATGCCAATAATAGTTCGGCATACAGATTTTTGGTTCACAAATCTGAAATTGCAGACATTCATGTAAATACAATACTTGAATCTGCCGAAGCTGAGTTCTTTGAGGAGATTTTTCCTTATAAAGATAGATCATATGTTTTGAACAAAAGAATACATGATGATACTACGAGAAACGATGACGATAATCATGCTTCAACTTCTAGAGTTCAAATCCAAGATTTGGAACCACGGAAGAGTAAAAGAGCAAAGATTGCAAAGGATTTTGGTCCTGATTTCCTCACATTTCTAACCGAAGAAGAGCCTCAAACCTATAAGGCTGCTTTAGAATCCTCTGAAGCACCTTATTGGAAAGAAGCTATACAAAGTGAAATGGAATCCATCATGCAAAATAATACGTGGGAATTGGTTAATTTGCCGCCTGGAAATAAACCAATAGGACACAAATGGATTTTTAAGAAGAAATTGAGACCAGATGGTACTATAGACAAGTATAAAGCTCGTCTAGTGACCAAAGGATATCGTCAAAAAGAAGGACTTGACTATTTTGACACTTATTCACACGTGGCTAGAATAACATCGATAAGGTTGTTAATAGCCATTGCTTCGATTTACAATCTCGAGATACATCAAATGGATGTTAAGACTACCTTTTTAAATGGTGAATTAGATGAAGAAATATATATGGAACAACCTGACGGTTTCGTTGTCAAAGGTCAAGAAAAGAAAGTTTGCAAATTGATTAAGTCATTATATGGACTTAAACAAGCACCTAAGCAATGGCATGAAAAATTCGATCATAATATGATTACAAATGGATTTGTGATCAATGAAAGTGATAAATGCATTTACGTTAAGCAAACGAAAAATGCTTGTGTGATTGTATGTCTATATGTTGATGACATGCTTATACTGGGAACAAACAAAGATGTGATTAACTCCACAAAGAAAATGCTAAATTATAGTTTTGATATGAAAGATATGGGATTAGCTGATGTGATTCTTGGAGTTCGAATTCTAAGGAATTCAGATGGATATGTTCTAACTCAATCACATTATGTTGAAAAAGTTCTAAAAAGGTTTGGACATTATGATTGCAAACCTGCAGTAACTCCATTTGATCCCATTCATAAACTTACTAAAAACGAAGAAGAAAGTGTATCTCAATTAGAGTATACACAAGTTATAGGTTGCTTAATGTACATTATGAATTGTACAAGACCTGATCTTGCTTATTCAATAAGCCGATTAAGCAGATACTCAAGTAATCCTGGAAGAGATCATTGGAATGCCTTAATAAGGGTATTAAGATACTTAAAGCATACTTTACACTATGGTTTGCATTACACAAAATATCCCCCAGTATTAGAAGGATATAGTGATGCAAATTGGATTTCAGGAAGCACAGACAGTAAATCTACAAGTGGATATGTATTTACACTTGGTGGAGCAGCTGTGTCATGGAAATCATCTAAGCAAACATGTATAGCACGTTCAACAATGGAATCCAAGTTTATAGCCTTAGATTCAGCTGCTGATGAAGCTGAATGGCTTAAAATTTTTCTAGAAGATATTCCATTATGGCCTAAGCCTGTTACTGCAGTATGTATACATTGTGATAGCATGGCTGCACAAGGTCGTGCCAAAAATGCTGAGTATAATGGGAAGTCGAGACATATACGACGAAGACATAGAACCATTAGACAGCTACTCAAGAATGGAACTATTTCCATTGACTATATTAAATCTAAGGAGAATATTGCCGATCCTTTGACAAAAGGCCTATCCAAGGATCAAGTGGCATTTACATCAAGGGGAATGGGTTTAAAGCCAACTCAATGAGTTACAACTTGACGGAAACCTAACCTAGCTAATTGGAGATCCCATGGTCTAGGTTTAATAGGCAAACTAGTTAAGGAAAACTCAAAGTAAGAAACACACAATCATTACTCATTCCAATGATGGAAAACAGTGTGTTACCTGTACGACGTAGAGGGTGAATTGCTATTCTTAATAACGCTAATATCTTATGGTTAAGATGAATATAACAGGCTATTCTTATTTAGCATTACCTATGTGAGATTGATGTGGGGTCGCATCTTTGAGAATTGCTATGGCTGCAATTCTCTAAAGGTCTCATGAAATCAGGATCTGTTTAGGACCAAAATGAACACAACTGTATGAATTGAAGTGTGTCAAGATGTGATATGTGTGATACTTATTGTTTCAATTTACTATAAAGAATGAACAGTTCAAGATATTCAATTCACTGCTTCATTAGGTTAATCCGATCAGTATTCACTAGAGAAGGTTCAAGTCCAAAAGACACATCTCCCGATGCATATCCTATATACGTTCTCTGGAAAGAAGTTACTAATTTCGTTAGTATCTTATTTTCTATTCAAATGTGGGGTATTGCTAGAGTTTGAATAGAAAATGTGGGGTATTGTTAGAACTTGTGGGGGACTCCCAGTCCCACATCGCCCAAACCTTTGTTGAACCAACTCTTTATAAGTGAGTTCACTCACTTATGGATTAAAAGAATTGGATCAAGGCCCTGCACCTTGGGCCTTAGACTTGGAGGGTTTGGGTGCATATATTAAATGTCAAAGATTGGCCTTGGGCCTTGGGGCTCTTGGGCTCGGATGGACAAAAACCACAAGTATCATTTTTCGTTTTTGATTTTTGCATTCAGTTTTTCCGAAAGGATAAACCTGATCACATGGACAGTTACAACCGTTCAAAACGTCTTGAAACTGCTCCATTACGCCATTATAAATATGGCCTTTAAATCAGAAACAAAAGTAGAATTTCCATTATTTTCCTCTTCATACTTCACAGAGAAACACCGAAACCAATTCGCCTAGAATCCAAGTTCGAGTGCAAGAACTTGGATTAGATAGTTGTATCCTGCAAGATAGACGTCCGTTGAACTACTGCACTTGTGTAGGGGCGAATTTCTGTCTTAGGAGATTGCTCTGCAAGCCTCTATCTACCGAAAACAAGTCAGTGTTTTTGTAATTCTTATTTAATTTCGTTGCTTGTTTATGTGTTGCATATATTGTATGTAAAGTGAAACTTTCATTTGAAATAAATTATACAATTGTTATATATTTGTATACCTGCTTATTGATTGGTCCTAACAGTGACTCCAAAAGATAAATTGTTGAAAGAGCTCGAATCAGGAGTTTTGAAACTTCACTTGCTTTCCACTACAAAACCTCTTGTAATTAGTTGGGTGAGTGATTTAAAAGTGGAGTATGCTAACAATGGATTGCTAAGCATGGTCACTGAGAGAAATGCTCGCATTTGTGGCTGTCATGTAGGATATCCAGGTGCTTGTGTCTTTCTAATATTTCATTTTCCCCATTTTCTCTATACAATAAGTTTGAAGGATGTTTTAAAGAGAGCTGGTCACGAGTTAGCTTGGAGAGAGGGTACAGCAGGTCCGGGGCCAAGCTATTAAACTTGAGATAACTTTCAAAAATATTTGCAACAGACCGCAAGGTTACGAGCTTGTATCTATGTACCTGAGATTCGGTATTGAATCTTTTGAAAAATGGAGGTTTTGAATTTGAATTGCCCCATGACATTGTTGCAGTAAAAAAGCAAAAATGGGCATCCAATTCTTGTTGATTCTTTATGAAATTATAAAAACAACATAACATGAAAAAACAACTTTGAGCCATTTATAAACTGTCGCCAATCATCCACACACAACCCGTATTTACATAAAGCTGCACCAAACATACTTGTGCCGAAAGCAAACAAATAAAAATAAAATATCTGTTGTAGGCCTATTTGATTGAGCGATCTAGGGCTAGAGAGGGAGAGGGAGGCCAGCCACTTTAGAGAGAAGGGAGAGAGATTTAATTGTGAGGTGTGTTTTAATTCACCCCATTGTGCCTCTATTTATAGTGGTAGAAAGGACAAACCCTTTCCCATAAGGATTACAATACTTAATGAGTAATCTACTCCTAATAGGAATATAAGATACATTCCTAATCTATTAGGATTTACACAATCACATTCCTATACTAAATAGGACTGCAACACTCCCCCTTGAGTGTGTAAATACTCAAAGCACCATTGCATCAGATCTTCAGCAGATAAGGTTGAATAGTTGATGAAGCCATCGGCACAACGGGTATTCGCGAGTCTCGAATTTATGTTGAAGTATGCATTTGTAAAAACTCACAAAAACCTCGCTATGGTAAAACCCATGATAGGCAAAACCCATAGACTAAGGAGAAAAGTAAGAAAGTATGCATAATGTCTAAACACTCGTCGAACTGGACGAAGGTAGTGAACTCAACGGAGTATGATCATCCCAGGATGGGTGCCTCGTTAAAACCTAGTTAGGTAGCAAAAACCCAGTGGGAAAAATGCTCCTAATCGTAGGGAAAAAGAGTACATTAAGATCATGTGAGTATACTTCTAGATACTCCCCCTGAGTTAGACATAACTTCTAAATAAGAGAACTACAAGCGATTTAACTCAGATAATTTACGCATACCGATTCCTTGGACGAGCTTCTGGAAAGTAGACTTGGGCAATGACTTGGTGAAGAGATCGGCCAAGTTGTCTTGGGAACGGATTTGCTTGACTTCAATGTTCTGATGCTGCTGCTGCTGGTGTGAGTAAAAGAACTTTGGCGCTATGTGCTTGGTGTGGTCTCCCTTGATGTATCCCTTCTTTAACTGCTCGATACATGCGGCATTGTCTTCAAAGATCATCGTAGGAAGGTCAACGACTGATGTAAGACCACTAGTACTTCGGATATGTTCCATAACTTCTCTCAGCCAAAAGCATTCACGCGTTGCTTCATGTAGGGCGAGAAACTCAGCATGGTTCGACGAAGTAGCCACTAGTGTTTGCTTGGTAGACCTCCAAGATATAGCGGTGTCTCCAACGGTAAAGACATAACCCGTTTGAGAACGTGCTCTATGTGGGTCAGACAGATATCCAGCATCTGCATAACCAACAAGCCGAGAATCATCCCGATGACCGTAAGGGCCGACAACACTCGGTGATTCGTGAGTATAGAACAAGCCCAAATCCGTTGTACCCTTGAGGTAGCGGAAAACGTCTTTAACACCATTCCAGTGCCTGCATGTGGGCGCATTGCTGTATCTTGCTAAAAGATTAACAGCGAAGGAGATGTCGGGTCTAGTGCACTGAGCCAAGTACAATAAAGCCCCAATTGCACTCAGGTAAGGAACTTCGGGTTCCAAAATCTCTTCCTCATCCTCCTTTGGACGGAAGGGATCTCGTTTAGCATCTAGAGTCCGAACGACCATTGGTGTACTCGAAGGCTTCGCTTTATCCTCATTAAAACGACGCAACACCTTTTGGGTGTAGTTCGATTGATGTACTAGGATTCCATCCGAACAATGCTCGATCTCCAGGCCGAGACAGTATCGAGTTTTTCCAAGATCTTTCATCTCAAATTCCGATTTCAAGTGTGCAGCAATTCCCTCAAGCTCTGCAGGAGTCCCAATGAGGTTCATGTCGTCGACATAAACTGCAACGATTGCAAATCCGGAATGTGACTTCTTTATGAACACGCATGGGCATAGTTCATTGTTCACATAACCCTGACTTGTCAAATATTCACTCAGACGGTTATACCACATCCGCCCGGATTGTTTCAATCCGTAGAGTGACATCCTCAACCTAATTGAGAGAGCGTTTCGTGGTCTAGAACTATTTGAGCCAGTCAATGGAAGTCCTTTTGGAACTTTCTATATATATTTCCGTATCTAGATCCCCATAGAGATACGCGGTTACCACGTCCATAAGCTGCATATTCAGTTTTTCAGAAACTACCAAACTGATTAGGTAGCGGAACGTTATGACGTCCATTACGGGAGAATACGTCTCCTCGTAATTAATTCCAGGGCGTTGAGAGAAGCCTTGCACTACGAGGCCTGCTTTGTATCGCACTATTTCATTCTTCTCATTACGCTTCCTCACGAAAACCCACTTGTAGCCAACGGGCTTCACACGTGGTGGTGTAGGAGCGACTAGTCTAAACACTTTACGTTTCACGAGCGAATCGAGTTTGACCTGGATTGCTTGTTTCCAGTTTGACCAATCGGTTCTACGTCGGCATTCATCGACGGAACGCGGTTCAATGTCATCGCTAAGCATGATGTCAGTAGCTACTGAATACGAGAATGCGTCGTCGACGATCATCTCATTCCTATTCCAAACCTCATCCAATACTGTGTAATGGACCGAAATCTCGCGATTCTCGGGAGGCCGGCATGTTTCATCTGAAGCATTACCGTAATCTAGAATAACCTCATGCGTTGGAACGGATGAGTGAGCGATGGTCGGATTCAAACTAGGGTCACTAGTTGGTGCCATTTTCCTCTTCCGGGGTTGTGAATCCTTTGAACCAGGTGGTCTGCCACGCTTCAGGGTCGGAGCAAATGATTGGCTAGCCGCCAATGTACCGTGCCGCTTGGAAGTTGCGGCCTCCCCTCATTCGGGGACGGTCCGGCCTTCCCAGGCGGGTTGTTGACGTACACGGGGTACATTTATCCTTGCAGGTGTGTTTGCAGCGGGTATATGTGATCTTGTCACTTTAGCTAGATCATTAAAAGCATCTGGCATGCTTTGAGCAATGATCTGAAGATCTATAATTCGACGCACTTCAGTTTTAGACTGAGCAGTGCGGGGATCTAAATGAGACATAGTGGGAGCATACCACGACAATTCGCGGCGTTCTACGGGAACGTTAGCATGCTTATCTCCCCCTAACGCCGGGAAGACTGTCTCATCAAAGTGACAATCCGCAAAACGTGCGGTGAAAAGATCTTCTGTCAAGGGTTCTATGTATCGAACAATTGATGGCGAATCATAACCGACATAGATTCCTATTTTTCTCTGAGGACCCATTTTGGTACGTAGCGGCGGCGCTATTGGCACATAAATGGCGCACCCAAACACCCGTAAATGCGAGACGTCAGGCTCGTATCCAGTGACCAACTGTAACGGTGAATGTGGTTGGGTAGCGGTGGGCCTCAGGCGGACCAACATGGCTGCGTGCAATATTGCATAGCCCCAGGCAGATACCGGCAGTTTGGTTCTCATAACCAAAGTCCGAGCTATCATTTGAAGGCGCTTTATGAAAGCTTCTGCCAGGCCGTTTTGGGTGTGAACATGGGGTACATGATGTTCCACATCAATCCCTACTGACATGCAATAATCGTCAAAGGTCTGTGACGTAAACTCTCCAGCGTTATCCAATCGAATCGACTTAATCGGATAATCAGGGTGGTGAGCCCTTAGCTTAATAATTTGAGCTAGGAGTTTAGCAAACGTGGCGTTGCGTGTGGACAACAAGCAAACATGTGACCATCGTGTCGATGCATCAACCAACACCATAAAATATTTAAATGGTCCGCAAGTTGGTTGGATTGGTCCACAAATGTCCCCTTGAATCCTCTGAAGAAATTTAGGGGGGGTCATGAATAATCTTTGTATATGAGGGTTGAGTATTCAACTTCCCCAAAGAACACGCTTTGCATGGTGGGAGTCCTACATGAGGATGTAACTTGTGCCCGTGTGATGATTTAAGGATACGGCGCATCATGTCACGTCCAGGATGTCCCAAACGGTCATGCCAAAGCAACAAAGTGTCCTGGAACTCAAGCATAGGGCCGGCCACACTGTGGGCTTCTATGCCCCGAATGGTTGTGATGTACAACCCATTCAGCATACGTTCCAACTTCTCGTGAATACGCTTCTGGCCATATTCGTATGAAGTGATACAAAGAAATTCAGAACCATGATCTTCAGTGGTTTCAATATGATATTTATTATCTCGAATATCTCTAAAACTCAGCAACGTTCTTCCGGAACGTGGAGAATAGAGTGCCTCCTTAATGGTCAAGATAGTACCATTAGACAACCTGATACGTGCCTTTCCATATCCTTCAACCAGGTCGGATGAACCTGCGAGGGTTGTCAAAGGAGATTTCTGGGGTATCAAGTTAGTAAAATAGTGATTTTCATGCAAGATGGTGTGCGTGGTTGCACTATCTGCCAGACAACTAACTTCCCCACTAGTCATACCTAGAAATAAATTGATTGAATTGGTCACATGCATAAATATAAGTCCATTCATTCAATTAAGCAATTCGAGAAAATAATATCCATTCAAATAATAATCTATAATTCAAAACAAATCAAAACCAAACAAATTATTCCAAATACTTAGAAAAATTGTTCAAAAATTTAAACCAGAAACCTAGATAAATAGGGGGTAGGGCCGGCCACTCCTAGTGGGTTCGGCCACTAGGGGTAAACACCCTAAAAACATGTCTAATTTATTCTTCCATAGGGGCTGACGCCTCCTGAAAATTCGATATCTCCATGGATGTGGTTGCATCTTCCGGACGATCCACAGCTGCAAAGTTAGACTCATGATGTGAATGATACTTGGCAATAGCCTCAGGGGAAGCTCGGCATATACGTGACCAATGATCCTTTGATCCACAACGATAGCACATGTCCAGTTCAGTAGAAGCAGACTGATCGAGAGCTTTGCCCTTGTTCTTGAAGTTTGGGACCTTAGGGGCGAGTGGTGGACGCTGCTGGGTCACAATCCTTCCGTTAGGTGCGGCTCTCTGTTGACCTTGGGCTCGTGGTGGAGCTTGTTGCCTATTACCACGACCACGACGATTCGTACGTCATTTATGGCTGTGAGAAAATATGGCATGTGCTTCAGGCACAGCGTTCGAGCCAGTCGGTCGAGCTTGATGATTTCTCATCAAAAGCTGGTTTTGCTTTTCAGCGAGAAGTAAAATAGAGATCAAATCCGAGAACTTGGTGAATTTCTGTGCCCTATATTGTTGCTGCAGGACAATATTGGTGGCATGGAAGGTCGAATAGGTCTTCTCCAGGAGATCTGATTCGGTAAGTTCCACTTTACAGAATTTCAACAATGAATGGATTATACAAACTTCAGAGTTATATTCATTCACAGACTTAAAGTCTTGGAAGCGAAGATGCTGCCAATCGTGTCTTGCTTCAGGCAAGTAGATGTCTTTATGGTGATCGAAACGGTCAGCCAGAGCAAGCCAGAGGGTGCGTGGGTCCTCCCCAGCGAAGTACTCGGTCTGCAGTGCATCATGGATGTGTCTTCGGATGAAGATCATTGCAGTAGCCTTCCGAGCTTCGTCAACAGGTTTGTCAGTGACGGGTGCCTCGATGGTGGCTCTAATACCCTTTGCAGTTAGATGGAGCTTCACGTCTTGAACCCACTTTAGATAGTTTCTTCCAGAGACTTCTAGAGCGGAGAAATCGAGCTTGTTCAAGTTCGACATGTCCCTAAAACAGAGGGAGAAAAACGTGAGTAGTCATATGGTAAGCCATAGACATATATCGTAGAACATACAGGTTCTATTAGACATGTATTGGTTTAAATCATGCATGAAAACTACAGGTTTCATGTGGTATGTTTTGGAATGAAAACTTCAGGTTTCAAAGGCACTAAATTTGAAACTACAGGTTCAATTTAGTTTTATGAACAATTAGTTCATAATGAGAGGTTCCTGCAAGAAACACAGAATGCAATATACAAATATACATATAGTGGATTTGAGGTTCTTCGGGGACTCAAGTGTGAGAGCTTCGTTACTACGAAAGTATGTGACGGTTCAAAGTATAAAAATAAATTATTGAATTGTTAATGTCCAAAAAATGAGCTTCAGGTCAATAATTTTGGATTCTGATCATATTAATGAACTGCTGGTCAATTTTAATTAATTCAATAAATCGGGCCATACAGGGTCGATTGTAGAAGCAAAATAATATTAGTATAATATTATTGGATCGAAATCAAAGTTCCAAAAATAATTTGGGCTTGTGCCGTGGGGTGTGGGAAGGCACGAGGTGCCTTAAGAGGTCACGGCAGGGCCTGGGGAAAGGCCAGAAACCATGGCTGCAGGCCACGGGGGAAAACATACAGCCGAAGCTGGGTTGGGTCCGTATAGACCGAGGGATGTGCACGAGGGAGCCCAAGATAGTGGGCTGCGTGTGGAAGCTGCGGGCTTCGCGTTGGAGCCCAGCCCGTGAGCTGGTTTTGTGCGTGTGTGCATGCTTGTGCCCAACCGAAGGCTGGCAGCAGTGATGCGGGCCAGTGTGGCCGATGGCTGCAGGCCCAGTGACGGAAACAAAGCAGGCCGAAGCCTGCTGTTGGTTGCGCGGCGCAGGAATGGTGCAGTGCACCCATTCCGATTTTCCCTTCTTTTTTTTTCAATTCCCTTAGGGTTTTAGGAAAAACCCTAACTTGCTTCTAATTTAATTTTATAATTTGACTCACAAATTCCACATAGCAATTTAATTTTGTGATGCATGAAACAAAGATATATATTGACAAATATATGAACATATACAATATATATATCGAAAGGAAAATATAAACATAGAGGGGTTCATGCATCATGGGGAATGTTTTCATGCTTCGTGGACGTTTCAAATATCTTCATTTATTTTAAGCGTACCTGATTAGCAGAAAACGAATAAGCCTTTGAATGTTTGGTGGATGAAAGCCTCCTCCAACGATGCGTCAATTCCTTAGCTTTTGGCAAGAGCGTGCTGATAACGTGTTGTAGGCCTATTTGATTGAGCGATCTAGGGTTAGAGAGGGAGAGGGAGGCCGGCCACTTTAGAGAGAAGGGAGAGAGATTTAATTGTGAGGTGTGTTTTAATTCACCCCATTGTGCCTCTATTTATAGTGGTAGAAAGGACAAACCCTTTCCCATAAGGATTACAATACTTAATGAGTAATCTACTCCTAATAGGAATATAAGATACATTCCTAATCTATTAGGATTTACACAATCACATTCCTATACTAAATAGGACTGCAACAATATCCAATATATTAAAGACCCTAGAACCCGATGGTGTGATGTCATGCTTATAAGTTTAATTTTGTGAGTTTAATTTTGTTGTTAGTAAGGATGATGGTTGTTTAAGTTGTGCGATTTTGTTTTTTTTTTTTTAAGAAACTTCGACGAGAGAAATTTTAGTGAATTCAAAAAATAAATTACACTTAGTCTGAATGGACTTGAATTTTATTCCTCATATTACAATAAAAAACAAGAAAATATACATAAAAAGAGAGGAACATAAACCTTACTCCTCTAAAAAAATACACGATAAAACGAGCGGAACATAAACATGACCCCTCTAATGCCAAACCTAAAAGGTCTAAACTATAAAATAAGTTGAAAAACACCAAAGGGTTAGGAAAAAAACAAGAAAGTGAAACAAATATGCTGAGATACGCATTTATTTGAGAAGCGAAAGCCAGGCAAGTCCACATAGGCCTCATTTAATTTTTTTTTTCAACAAAAATTGCTTTTTTTAGTTAAGCGATAAAAAAAATTGATAAAAATAAATATCCTGCTCATTTTAAAACCAATTGCCTGTAGACAACAACTTTTAAAAGTAGATTATAGGTTGTTTTTAAAAGTCGCTTTAATAAAAAGTGAAGTTGATCTTTAGTGTATGTTTTCAATTCCTGTAATACCCTCATTAATTTTTAAAAATGACATATTTATCCTTCGACACACATCTTATCCCTTGGAGAATAAGGTTACCGCCACCACCTACCACTAGAAATACTAACCTTACACCATCGCCGTAATTACCCACCACTATTGTTGCTAGCAAAAATATAATAAAGAATAAATAAGAAACATAATTATAAAAGATAAATGATGAAATCTTTATCTATATAGGTATGTGCATGTCGCCCTAGAACGCTTATAGTTTATGGGATTTTCCGCCGCAGCATCATCATCGGACAGGTTCCTACCATTGTATGAGCTTCGTGATCCTTCAACCAATCATGAAGCAATGGTGGTTATTGCCCTAGCTTTTATTGTTGCTCACGGTAGACGTCATTGGTTGGTCAAATATGATTCTTCACTTAATGAAAGTATCAATTATTTGAACCAAATTTGTGTATATCAATGGACGGAGACGATAGTTAAACGGAATCACCCATGAACTCCGACAAGGGGTGAACTGCCTACATATCACATGGTTGGTGAATCAATGACAATATAGTTACAAGGAAGAAGTGGTGTGATATGTGGTATCTTGCACCATCATTAGTGAAAATGCCTTGGCTTAGGCGTGAAAGAGATGTTTCTCCCAATCTACGTGTAGACGAACAACGTGTAGAAAATATGTATGTAGTGGGGATCATAAAAGAGATGGTTAGAGAGAGAGAGATCCCTAAGGTAAATACCCAAGCTAGGGTATTTATAGTGTCACGCCCCGATCACTACACATGTCCAAGATCGACGTGTGACGTCACAAAATACCCGTACTTCTATCATACCCCGCCTCTGGGATACGGGCTATACACACTCTCATGATCTAATTGTGCAGTAATTTTTTGTATACATTATGGCTGCATCTAACCTCCTCGTTAGACTGCATATGTACCCTAAACAGGGATCAAGCCATTCGTAGTTCTTCATTCACTACACTCGAACATTCATCACATAAACTACTATGTCCCAACATAATACCATGATTCAGGCATGCAACATCTCAAGGAACATTCGACAAAGCACAATAATATTCTCTAGTCATCTTGCCATTCACAAACATATATGCTTTCCAACACCATTCAATAATCAAAACAATCAATAACACATACAATACATCAATATGCAAGGCTAGAGTGACATGGTTTGGCCGAAGCCTACATCTCTGAAGCTGTCTCAAATGAAATCCAAGGAACCAACGAGTCAAGTGATGCAATTTTGGACCACTCAACGAAATTCATCAACATTGGGTTTCGGACGACTCAACGGAAACAAAATACCAAACGGGATTCCGGACCACTCAACAGAATCCAAACCAAGATACGATTCCATACCACTCAACGAAATCGCAGAGTACAATGGATATCAAACCACTTAACAAAATTCAAGCTGGGTACGATTCCGGACCACTCAACGAAATTGCGGAGTACGAGGGATTCCGAACCACTAAACGAAAATCCAGACAGAGCAGGGAACTAGACCACTCAATGGAACCCCAGCGGAACCCAGTTATGGATCACTCAACGGAACCGAGCAGAAGTCCAAGAAATGTAACACCGCTCGAAGAAACAATACATGGACGAAGTACTCAATTTAGAAGGGTTGAACGAAACAAGAAGTGAAATTAAGAAACAAGATGTGAAAAAAGTGTCGAAACAACAAACCCCATGACAATGGGTTAATGGTCCACTACTAGTCCTCAGATTTCATCACATCATGCCAATCATACAATACATACCACATTTCAAACATGCACGTCAAATCACATTTCATAAATGTTTCCAATCCATAGTCAAATCACAATTAAGAAACATAGAACGATGGCTAAGTATAAAAATAATAATTCAATAAAAATCACATATATTATAGTCACTAGTACGTAAATCGAGACACACGTCAACCAAGGATGACACGTCAACAAGATGAGCCCACTAAGCTCCATGAGTTCTCAACAACACTTTAAGATAAACGACACACTATAATAACTCAAGCTAGTTGACTAAAAAGTCAATCGTCGATCAAGATCGAGGGTAGAGTCCACAAACATAGTAATCTAATCTGAAAGATCCACCTATTAGATTTCTGATCATCTCAATAATCATCTAGGACAATATCCTAGAGTTTTGGAATGATCCAATGGTCGGATCTCTGCCAACCGCTAAAATTAAATGGCGGTCGACGTTAAGTTTTACAAACTTAGAAATTCAATTCAGGAAGATTCGTTTATCGGATTCCTGATCCGTATGTTCCTAATGTCTTCAAATATTACGTATTATTATATAATAAATTTTAATGTCGATGCAACTGTCGGATCGTCAATCCATATAATGACCAAGTGGTGGTCTCTAACAAAACTATGTTCAAATGATGAGATTTCATCAATCGTATGTCACACATAGAATTGGGGTATTCAAATTAGCCTAGAAAGGGCAAGTGGGTCCTCGGCCCACGCGCCACCACACACGGTGCCCGGCCGCCCCGACTTGTCGAAAAATTTCACCTAACTCCAAAAATAACCAAATTTGACCAGAATGAAGATCTCGATGAATGGAGCAAGTTTCATACCTATGACTAAAGCCAGTTTGGTTAGGAAAAGCTCCAATTTCCCTCTAACCCGCCGGAAACCCTAAAAAGAGTGTGCTTCGATTCATCACCTTCGATGCTCCACTGTCCCCAAACCTATTTGGGCTTTGTTCCTAGCCTCTAGAGGAGTGTTTTGGTGGTTATAATTGAAGGAGTTAGCTTCATAATTTGAGGAATCTTTGCACAAACCCGTCGCACCCACCTATTGTTCTTTACCAATTTACAACCAAATTTCTTCTAATTTTGGATGGAAATGGAAGAGGGAGTGGCGAGATGATGATTGGGCGT
Source organism: Crataegus laevigata (assembly GCA_963580275.1). Lineage (NCBI taxonomy): Eukaryota > Viridiplantae > Streptophyta > Magnoliopsida > Rosales > Rosaceae > Crataegus > Crataegus laevigata. Next base: position 10,589,698 of record OY756941.1, read on the forward strand.
GGTAGATCGGTCTAATTCTTCGGATATCCAACAGAAAACTATTGAAAAATATGGAGGAAATGGGTTGGGTCAAGATGCATGGGTCAAGAGGAAAAGGTCTGGATCCTGTGTTCCTTCCCTTCTCTTCTTTCCCTCCTTATTCTCATTTCTGATTTGGTAACTAATTCCTTTCCCCTCTCCTAATTGGTTGACCTCCCCCTCCCCTCTTTTCTTTTCTCTCCTCTCATTTTCATCACAGCCACACACATGGCATCAAATCTTAGATCCAGAAAATCTAGAGTCTTCCAGATAATGGTCAAATGACCATTTCACTCTTTTCTTTGCTCATTTATAACTTCTTTGTTAGGAGAAAAGTAATACTGGTATCACACTTAAGCCTAACTTGTCAGACTAAGGCTGTTGGACAACATATCCTATCAAGTCAACCAATTGCTTACTTCAATTATGACTAAGAAGCTTGACTAGTTTGATATTGAATATTAATGGAGTTGTTAAAAGAAACTATATTTTATTATTGAATAAATTACCAAATATTCACACTTCGGCAAGCTAATGAGTTTTTGTAATAGAGTTAAAGGTAAAGTGGAACAAGAAAAAGAAGTACACGAGGTAAAGGATGATATAATAAAGTGTATGTCGTAAAGTGAAACTTTGGGCAATTGGCAACGACCTTAGTTTGATTAATATGGGCACATGGCACAATCTGAGCAACAAATTCAAAATTATTTTAGGGAATTGTTATTAACACTCAAAAAATCTCATTCTACACCCTAAACTTTCTCTGTTAAGAAAGAAAAATACACTCGTGAGGAGTGCAGAATGAGATTTTTGGAGTGCCAATAACACTTCCCTTATTTTACCTATTTGATAATTATTAGATAATTTAATTATGTATTTCATAGAAAAAATGGTTATTTGTAAATAATAACTTACATAACAGTTCGTGCATGGGTGGACTTGCTCCAAGACAATTACTATTCAAAGTGAATAGTAACTCCATTAAATTTCAATGCGCTTTGGTAATGACAAAATGATTGACTTGCTTAGTCTAAATATATTGCTAAATTAAAACAAAAGCAATAAATGATTAACTTTTGAGGAAAACAGATTTAATTATACGAATAATTGGCACATAAAGCCAAATATAAGTGTAATATCTTGAAAATTTAAAATATATGATTATGTGGAGTAAATTGAGAATAAATGATTTATGGTTATGAAAAATTGAATTAAGAACTTTTAAAAATTTGTTTTCAGAAATTATTATAATTTACGTCGTAAAATTTATTGATAAGTGAAAAGATGAAAATGCCTCAAATGAGATGTGTTGACTTTTGTTAACCTCATGGTTGTGACACGTTTGAAATATTAATTAGTATATTGTTTGTTGCCAAGTGCAAACGGGGTGCTAATCAAAATTGCGACGAAGAAGTTGTGGATTTTTAATATTTTAGTTGATGAGCAATATAGTAAATTGGAAAAGAGATTGTTCTAAAAGGGAAGAGACCCTTGTCTTTTTCCCAGGCGCTGAAGGAAAAGAGGAGGGGAAGAGGAGGGGCTGATCTTGTTTCCGTGTTGGTTCCCCTAAACAAAAATCTTATACCTATTTCCTTTAATCACTGATTTTGACCAACCTTATATTTGAACTCAAGTCCTTGTCGAGCCTATCACGTTTGTCACCTTAATTTTGCCAAAAACGACCAAACAAGGCAGAAGTTCGTAGCTTTGTTTACAGGGAGACTTATCAGTGTTTCTCCATGGCAGCCCGAGTTGGTTCTGTTGGAAATGTGCCCTAAAACCAATCATATGATGATACTTTGCGGACATTTCACATGTTAAACTAATCTAGTTTAATATAAAGGGCAAAGGTTATTGTTTTAAGCTGTCTCATATAAGTGTTATATGCTTAAACGATAAGTCCAAGGAATATGTGATTAGGAGAATGTAATCTAAAGAAGTTAGATTCATGAGACTATTCTCTTTCGTATACATATCCTAAACGTTCCTGATCATAGGATTGCCAATTGGGCATTGACAGTCCGTTAAGATCAGTATGTGTTATGTCTTCTCTTAGGGAGAGTGATTGGTCTCGAGTCATTTGTGTGACTGACACCAAGACAAGCATGTAGGTGCTCAATAGAGAATGAGTCCACTAAACACGATTAACGAGGAGTTCTCATACTCATGTCACATGAGAACTCATGGTTGGGATAATGCAAAGTAGTCATTTGACCTGAGGCATCATAGTTGTCTTGTGGTTAGGTCCTTGATCTTTGACTATGTCAATGTCACTCTATCAAAGGGTGTCCACGGCATAGTTGGGGTTAAGTCACTTAGCCATGGAGGCAAGTGAATGCGCAACAAGGGATCTCTAACCTTCAAACTGTTTGAGGGAGAATACTCTATGATATGATTAAGAATCTCTGGCCAGAGTATGAATGAGATTTAGGAAGTCGTTCCAAATCACATTCAAAGTAATCATATAAGTAAATGAATCACATTGGATAGTAGGCATGAATAAACTATCAAACCAAACAATGTGGTCAAGAGTGTTGTATTAGAGAAGGACCGTATTGCATTGTAATCCTAAACTGAATAGGTTCTCCACCTCTTCTGATTAGCTTGGGTAGCCATGACATACTGCTAGGTGTCACTCATGGTTTGTGGAAGCTCTAATAGTGAGTAATCACTAAAGGGAGAATTGAAAGTAAGTTTCAATTCACAATCGATTTGAAAGAGTTCTAATCACCCACTGCCTCGCTAAAAGGAACCTAATGGATCGTACACCGAGTAAGGTAGAGATTGAAGAAACAACAGAGATGAGTAAGAATAATTAAATAGTTTAATTATTTATGGCTAGGATTAATTAATATGTTAATTAATCAAACGAATAAGTTCGTTATAGACCTTGGGTTAGTTTTGGTCCTCAAGGCCCAATGGGCTTCGAACGTCAAGCCCATTGACTTAAGTTGTATAACAACTTAATGAATAAAGATTCAAGAGGGCCCAAAACAGCCCAAAGACCCTAAGAGGTTGGCCACATTGAGGATGAACTGGTTTTTAGACTTATTACAAGTTTGCCACTCCAATGAAGGTAGGTATAAATATGACTTTATAGCCTTTTCATCCTTAGGGTTTTCTTTAGGAAAAAAGATGAGAACACTTCTCTCCCTTTTCTCTCTAAGTGGCCAGCCCCCTTGGAGGGGATTAACTAGTATCTAATCCTCCTCCAAGGTTACTCCTCTCTTCTAAAAGCCCACCTTGGTGTGGAGAATTAGAGGTTCCCTTTCTTGGGAAGTTGGAGAATCCATTCTACCATCCTCCTCCAAGAAATCCATGGAGCTAAGAAACAAGGAATGAAGGCCCTCTCCTTGGTTGATTAGCCTTTGCTTATGCAAAGAGGAATCAACAAAGGTATAAGATTTCTCAATTGACTTTATTTTGAGTTGAGTCTTGGTTCACCTATCTACTAGGCTTTGAATTTCATGGGTTAAGTTTTGTTTTTGAGTGCATATAAACATGATTCCGCCTTTAAATGTTAATTGCATGTTGTTGATGTTGCTCAAATGAACTTGTTTTTCACAAATTTTCCTTCAAGTGGTATCAAGAGCCTAGGTCTAGTAGTTGGTGAATCCTTTTGGGTTTTGTAGTTCATAGTTTGTGATTTGAATGTTGTAATTGTTACAAGCTTTATTCTTACTTCTTTGAATGTAAATTTTGTTAGAAAATTTGCCATCTCAAATGTTGTAGATGTAGTTCATATGAGCATGAATTTTGGAGCTAAAATTTGGTGCCATGTTTTTGGGAAAATTCGGCCAAATCCAAAGGGTGGATTTTTGGGTTCATGTTTGTCTTGTTAAAAGTGTTTTAAAGTGACTTTTGGAACCCCTAAGTACCCTAGTTTGGTAATATGTTATTTCCCTTAAGTTTGAGAGTTTTTGGGATGATTTTGGGTGAAAAATGTTCATGGAGCTCTTATGGGTTTTCATAGATGTTCTTGATATGTTCTTGGCAAGAACAAAAATGTTGTGAATTTTGATTCAAAAAGGGTGTTTGGTTATTATTTAATTTTGTTAGTGATGGATGGTATGATTGTTTTTCAAATAATTGATTGAGTGATTGACACTTTTCTTACACACCCACACTTATTTTACTATTCACACCATACCAATCACTTACACACTTCCATCACCTTTTCAAACCTACACATCCACTTACACACACCATCCTCTCTCCATGTGACCAGCCACCCTACTAAAGTAGGGTACTTTTGGGGCTTTTATGCAATTACATAAAGTTTTGATACTTTTGTGTATTTGCACTTTGACCTGAAATTTACGTTTTTACGTAAAGGCCCAAAATCACTAAAGGACAAAATGTTTTGTTCTTTTAATGAAGTTTTTGCATTTGTTGAAATTTTTGGGTTCTAGTTGTAATTACATGAAGTAGTGGACTTTTGTGTTCTTACAAAGTGACCCCAAAAGTTTATGTTTTGCAATATAGCCCAATGGTTGAGGTTATTGCTTTTTGGCCCAAATTAGATGAGAACAAAATAGTTTTGTCTCTTTGAATGAGAATTGGATTTTCATTTCATTTAGCTCTATTTAAAATCAATTCTATGGATACAAAAACCAAATGAAAATGTTGCATTCGAGTTTAATTAGTTAAAGCGTTAATTAATTAAAGAAATGGTGATTATGAACCTAAGCCTACGATAATTGAGCTATGTGAAAGGCCGTCTCTCAAATTTGTTTGAACCTTGGGAATGTGTAGATTAAATTTTGTTTGTAATTTGATATGATCAATTGTTGTAAAAGAGCATAAGCTCTTCTTTACTTTAAAGTAATTTGATTTGATCAATTGTTGTAAAAGAGCATAAGCTCTTCTTTACTTTTAAGTACTCCTTTCTTGTTTTATTCGATATGCATGAAATTGGAGTAGTTGGGTCCAACGCCCAATAAGAAAACACGCCTTAATGTGATTAAACGCGTAACTAAAATCAATCACCATCCCGAGACCAAGATCCAACACTAGGCTCATGTTGGATCGAATTAAAGGTTCATAGTCATCCTAAGGCCCTAAGGCAACTATATAGTCCATCAAATGAATGCAAATCTTATGTTAGTAGTACCATATAGTCTTGCTTTAAAAACCGTTTTAAAAGAATAGTGGGAGTATTATATACTACTAAATCAATCACATGGACCAATAGTTGTAATAGGACCAAAATGTTTTAATGTGATTGAAAGCATGCTTATATGTGATGAGACCTAAAACCCTCAACCAAACCAATATTAAGTTGACAAGCGTGGGAGTGCTTTGAACACTCTTTCGTGGCCTTCCACCGTGGTAGTCTCCAATCGTTTCTGACTCATACACCGACTTCACCCTATCATGGGGGAGTACAAAGTATGTGCTTACACTCAGAAGGAGTTCTATATGCATACATGATGTTGTGAAGGTAGGCAACGAGAATGATCAACATCATATCATTGTGAGGTTGTTCTTGAACCCCTACCCGAACTTGCATGGTGGGAATGACTTAACTAAGTGCAATGGTGCCAACATCATATCATTGTGAGGCATCATTCTCTAAAGGCCAAATAAGATGGGTTCTTACATTAGATGTAAATGAGTAAGCGTACTCTCTCATTATTATTTTTGCTAGCCAACATCATATCATTGTGAGGTGGGCTTGGTAATAGTGAGTTTCCCATACCCTACTAAGAGTTTCCTCCAAAACTCTCGAATTTCAATGAGGGATATGAAATTTGTTAAAAATAGTTGGTGGTGCTATTTGATTTAAAGACCCGGATCAAATAGCTTAAAATCAATCAATTTATATTCGTTATGTATTAGTTTACCAATATATTTACAAACGCTATCCAAAACTTGACAAAGAAAAGCCGAACGCTTTAGTTTTCCGAACTTGGTACCACAATCCCATAGATTGTCTTGAATGGATTGTAAAAGTGCCTAAGTAGTCTCCTCCTTACAATCTTCCTATTGATAATGTATCAATGGAAGAACATGTTAGATAAGTCTATCATAAAGAGGACAACGCAAACACTAGTGCTTGTCTCTTTGTTACACGAACAAGGAAACTGAGAAGAAAGCACAAGGGCATGGACACTTTATGTGCCATGATTCTTCACTTACAAATTGTTGTATGAATAAATGAGAGTTGCCTTGAACAACTCTTGAAAGTTTGTAATTATGTTTAGAACATAATGGTTGGTTGACAAAAATAGTCCATCAACATGGACTTATGATGATTTTGAATCATTGAGTGTAGAAGTGTTAAACCACTTCTAGAGACGGAAACTAAGCAAAGACTTCACATTTGAGTCCCTATCCAAATGGTTCACTAAGTTTATTGTAAACTATATAGTGAACAATAACCGCACGCTCTCCAAATCGTTTGATGTGTATAATACAATTGAAATAAGTTTCAAGAGAGATAGTGGGAGTTTAGGGACCATGACTATTGTAGTCAATGGAGAAGTCAAATGAAGAAGGTAAAATAACTCCAAGGGAACAAACTTTCTTTATGAAAGGCTGGACATTGGAAGGGGTATTTGCAAGAAATGTCTTGCAAGTGTCAAGAACACACCTTTCGAAGGTGTTGTAAATTGTTCTTGAATAATTCAAAATAGTTGGTTCTTCTACTTGAATACATGATTTTGTATTAGCAACTATGTTTTACAATCGTTGTAAAAATGTGGCTAATAAGAAGTAGAAGATAAATGAGAGAAGAGAAAGTACTTCACATTCGGAACGTGAATAAGATATAGATCTTTGCGAAAGCAAATAGTACTTGCTTCCTCATATGAACTACCAATGAAATTGGAAAACCAAAGATTGTCTTTACATTCCAATTTAATGTAAGGAACTTAATTTCATCACTATGAGAAATGGATGAATGCTTTGTTTGACAAAACATTGTTCTTTATGAATGGTTGGATTATTGTAATCTAATTGATTGTCTCTATAGTAGAGATAATGTGGTAGTGTTAACTGTTTAGAATATAACGATGCTTAAAACCCAAAAGGTTGCAAGGTAGTGACTAATCCCACTGAGTTGTGACACCTCTAAAACATAAATTACGAGTTGGTCATAGATGGATGCTTTGGATTGTTAGATCCGGATCCAATGCCTTCTTGTTAAAATTGTATAGAGGCGAAATGTTTGAATCTTTATTCTTTTGGAAAGAAGAAAGAATCACAAAGTTGTTGAGGATAATTCACTTAGATGTTAGTGGCCCTTGTCCACAACATAATACTACTCATGTTGTATGACATTCACCGAAGATCGCTCTCGGTTGGACCATCGTTTATTTTGAATAAACATGAGTCCGAATACTTTGCAAAAAGGTTTCAAAGAATTCAAGAATGTAAGTTGATGAGTAAGACGTCTAAGATATCAAGGAAAGTAGCATCATAAGATAATGGATTTCTCCATTGGGAGAAAAACGAACAAGAATAAGATTTAGTTCGTTGGATATTATCAAATAACCCATATATAGGATATATATACTTCTAAGACTCTAAGACAATATGATTGTCAATAAGAATATCTTCCAAAATTTTCATGACTCCATGGGATGTAGTTGGAAAGAAAGACAAATCTTAATTACGTTAAGATTTGGGTTTTGTGCTAATAAGCAATATTTGTTTGAGAATAATCTTGTGGGATATCCTTAAACTAATATTTATCATATATATGGACCAACTAACAAAGGTTGTTTGTTGGGTCGTTCATTATAATCCTACAATAGGATTTGCCTAAGATAGAGCAAATGAACGAGATATAGAACTCAAAGAATGGGTTCGTTGAGAGACAAGATGATAATCAACAAATATAACAACCTAGTTCCTACACCACTAGCCCCAAGGTAGTCAGGAAGGATCCATAAACCGTCTCAGTTGAATGGTTTGAACTTTATGGCTATGTCATAGAGTTACATCTCTTAATTCGAAAGAAATAAGAATGGATATCCTTATGACTACATTGAGTGTATGTACGACATATACTCAAGAAAATGGTATAAAACCATTTGATTCGAGATAATGAAACCTTCAAAGCTAATTGGTAGCTTAAGGTGACTACAATCAACGAGATTGGTTGACTTGGAAGAAACCATCTTTGATGTAGTCTTGGTTTCTATTAATTCAAAGATTGCTTGCTACAACTATAGGGTGATTCAATGTTTGGACATATTATGGGTTTCCGAAACTATTATCAAGATAGTCTTAACAATATATGTCTAAAACTAGGAATCACAAGACATGTAAGTTGTAGAGATCCATCCATCATGAATCTCAGCAAGCTAGTGGGAGCTATAAGCATCTTATGAGAAAAGATCAAATCGTTTGATTTCTCATAAAGATGCAAATGAATCTTTTGTTTACTAGGTTTACAAAAGATTAGTGGGAGTCAATCATATTCCTAAATTTGAACATATATACATGATATATATATTAATTTTGGAAATGAAAGGAATTCTTCATTGTTAAAGTTATGACTTTAAACATTCTATAATGATAGAATGTATATGGGAGACATAGTCTATATACATAGGATGGAAATCTATAATGATAGATTTCAGGATGTAATTGGATTACATCAATCCCTAGTGATAGACAAAAGATGCTAGGAAGTTTCTCATGTGATGATAAACTTTAATACAAGGGACAATCCTAGTGAGACTAGGAAGTTGCTCTTCACAAAGGGAACGTGCCCTTTTGACTCCCAAAGAAATAATGCATAAAAGGAATCCTTTATGCATATGCGGAAAGGTAATTTACGTATTTCATATTGTAACGTTGATATGAGTTGTACTAAGATCAGTACAAGACGATATCAATGCAAGCCCAGGATCAGAACCATGGCAACTGTCAAGTGAATCCTTAAGTATTTAAGAAATACTAAGGATAGATTCCTCAAGAATGAGGAAGAATTAGAGTAACGTAATGGAAGCGTAAATGTATTAGATTATGAATCTAATCCATCATTGAATGTCCCTTCATTATGAATGACGTGATAATTGGATATCTCTTTATTACGACTAAAGAGATATTTGGGTGGAAACGTTAAAAGTAATGACTTTAATGTTTTCCATCATGTATGCAAAATATATTGCCATATAGAAGCTTACAACATTGTTGTTTGGATGGGAAAGTTCATTTATGAACTCTCCATTCGGTTCCAACCAGAAAGTGTCTTTAATGTGTTGACACTATGACACTAATGGGGCGATAGCTTAAGCTAGGGAATCAAGGTCTCATCAAGATCCGAACTCAAATGAGATACTGAACCACATGATTGAGAATCATGTATAATGGTGACGTTTTTAATCTCAAGGTTGCTTCTACGGATAACATATAGATATCCATTGCCTAGGCTTATTACTCAGCCATTTTTGAAATGACTACAGAAGAGGTATCATCACTGATGGCCAAGCTGATTGGCTCTAGTGCAAGTGGGAGATTGTTGGAAATGTGCCCTAAAACCAATCATATGATGATACTTTGCGGACATTTCACATGTTAAACTAATCTAGTTTAATTTAAAGGGCAAAGGTTATTGTTTTAAGCTGTCTCATATAAATGTTATATGCTTAAACGATAAGTCCAAGGAATATGTGATTAGGAGAATGTAATCTAAAGAAGTTAGATTCACGAGACCATTCTCTTTCGTATACATATCCTAAACGTTCCTGATCATAGGATTGCCAATTGGGCATTGACAGTCCGTTAAGATCAGTATGTGTTATGTCTTCTCTTAGGGAGAGTGATTGGTCTCGAGTCATTAGTGCGACTGACACCAAGACAAGCATGTAGGTGCTCAATAGAGAATGAGTCCACTGAACATAATCAATGAGGAGTTCTCATACTCATGTCACATGAGAACTCATGGTTGGGATAATGCAAAGTAGTCATTTGACCTGAGGCATCATAGTTGTCTTGTGGTTAGGCCCTTGATCTTTGACTATGTCAATGTCACTCTATCAAAGGGTGTCCACGGCGTAGTTGGGGTTAAGTCACTTAGCCATGGAGGCAAGTGAATGCGCAACAAGGGATCTCTAACCTTCAAACTGTTTGAGGGAGAATACTCTATGATATGATTAAGAATCTCTGGCCAGAGCATGAATGAGATTTAGGAAGTCGTTCCAAATCACATTCAAAGTAATCATATAAGTAAATGAATCACATTGGATAGTAGACATGAATAAACTATCAAACCAAACAATGTGGTCAAGAGTGTTGTATTAGAGAATGACCGTATTGCATTGTAATCCTAAACTGAATAGATTCTCCACCTCTTCTGATTAGCTTGGGTAGCCATGACATACTGCTAGGTGTCACTCATGGTTTGTGGAAGCTCTAATAGTGAGTAATCACTAAAGGGAGAATTGAAAGTAAGTTTCAATTCACAATCGATTTGAAAGAGTTCTAATCACCCACTGCCTCGCTAAAAGGAACCTAATGGATCGTACACCGAGTAAGGTAGAGATTGAAGAAACAACAGAGATGAGTAAGAATAATTAAATAGTTTAATTATTTATGGCTAGGATTAATTAATATGTTAATTAATCAAACGAATAAGTTCGTTATAGACCTTGGGTTAGTTTTGGTCCTCAAGGCCCAATGGGCTTCGAACGTCAAGCCCATTGACTTAAGTTGTATGACAACTTAATGAATAAAGATTCAAGAGGGCCCAAAACAGCCCAAAGACCCTAAGAGGCCGGCCACATTGAGGATGAAGTGGTTTTTAGACTTATTACAAGTTTGCCACTCCAATAAAGGTAGGTATAAATATTGACTTTATAGCCTTTTCATCCTTAGGGTTTTCTTTAGGAGAAAATATGAGAACACTTCTCTCCTTTTTCTCTCTAAGTGGCCAGCCCCCTTGGAGGGGATTAACTAGTATCTAATCCTCCTCCAAGGTTACTCATCTCTTCTAAAAGCTCACCTTGGTGTGGAGACTTAGAGGTTCCCTTTCTTGGGAAGTTGGAGAATCCATTCTACCATCCTCCTCCAAGAAATCCATGGAGCTAAGAAGCAAGGAATGAAGGCCCTCTCCTTGGGTGATTAGCCTTTGCTTATGCAAAGAGGAATCAACAAAGGTATAAGATTTCTCAACTGACTTTATTTTGAGTTGAGTCTTGGTTCACCTATCTACTAGGCTTTGAATTTCATGGGTTAAGTTTTGTTTTTGAGTGCATATAAACATGATTCCGCCTTTAAATGTTAATTGCATGTTGTTGATGTTGCTCAAATGAACTGTTTTTCACAAATTTTCCTTGCCAGAAACGACTAAACAAGGTAGAAGTTCGTAGCTTTATTTACAGGGAGACTTATCAGTGTTTCTGCATGGCAGCCCGAGTTGGTTCTTCTTCTGCTTGGGAAGACCCATTTCTAGAAAACAAGGAAGAATTATTTTACGAAGCTAAATTGGGTTGGTTGAGTTCCTGACATCTTGCGATCACCTTGCTTCGCTGTCCTCTGATCTTACTCACATTCCCACTCCCGATACTGCCTACAACAGAAATAGAAAGATACTACAACAAATATAGGCACTTCACACTATAAATTATTTGTGCCCTTTGAGGCCAAAGGGCACCAACATATGTGCCCATAAACCAATGGCAACAGTGCAGCTACTATTATATTGTTTGTGCCCTCTATGGGCGTCACCATTGATGAAAGGGCACAATATGACTTTTTGTGCTCAACAGTTAAGCACCAATCCGGCGTATTTGTGCTTCTGTTCTGACACCTATGTTAGATGAATTTTCCAAGCCATATTTGCACAATTTTGTTATTGTGCCCAATGGGTTAAATATAAAAAAAAAACATAAATTCAAAATTTCGAAATAAAACCAAATGGTGATACCATCAGTAATAAATTATTCGGCTGGTTTTACATGCACATCCAAGATACCAATTAAACTAAAGGCAGAGCTAAAACTTGCTTCTAAAATTTAGTTCTACAATCGATTCATATAGATATAAGCACCATGTAAGCAACCAAATCCTTCTAGTATCTCGCCTAGCAAGAAAATAAATGATTCACCCACTGTGAAAGATTCATGAATATTTACTTAAAATGGATAAAAGAAAATAGCCCGTGTTGAGGCCAAATTTGTTCTCAATAATTACAAATCAAGTAATATAATATTTTTAGAGCCAGAATTTGATCCCAAGTGCAAACCAATCCACAACTATAATGCTAGTAAAGAAAAAGACCAACCTCTGCCTTCTTGATGACCAGAGACTTCTTAAATGGCAGAAAAATATGTGGGAGCAAATACATATAGACCACAATTGATCAAATCACTCACCTGCATTTAGAAAATAGATAATCCTTACATAATGTGGCCAACAAAGCACATAAAACAAAGAATTGAGATCATCAAGCACCAACTAAATGAACAATTTTGGGACAGTAATTGCATCGTGTACATACAAAAGTCATTGGCTTCTCAGTATAATGCAATAGTTTTTTGGTGGTAGGATCAACAACCAATTGCCAAAAAGTGGTTCAAAGATTCAGCAGAAACTTACAGATGAACCCAAAAACGAAGTATGGCATGACGAAAAAACAAGAGGAAAGAACATCAGAAATATGGGGGAGAGTTGCAACATTATTCAATAGTTCAAGTAGTCTATCAACAAACTAACCTTTTATCACTAACATTGTACCCATCACCCTATATCCTTTATGAGCATCTGCAATGACGAACAAGAAGAAGCAATAAAAGGAATTAACTTTTCAAAATCTTATCTATAATTCCAAGCAATAATCACAAATAGTTTTCATTAAATTCCAGAAATGAATTGTATAGTGGTACAACTAACAACTACTAATTGATCTTTTGACATGTCATAACAGGCCACATCGCAATCAATATTTAGGTCCAGTGGCATCAATGGCACTCTAGATTAGAATTTCATTAACATTCAATGTTTATCGTGTTTGAACTCTAATCCAAATCAGTCGTGACTGTGTTCGATATATGAAAATGGATTTGAGTGTGTAAAAAGGATTAAAGGCAACTGCAGAAGAAGATGGGATGATGCTTAGATAACTATAAGGGCTTAGAAATAGAGAGCTATTCTTCCTACTATCCAATCAACAAAATTTGAAACATCAATTTGTTGCTTTCCTAATTTTATTATGCCAATGCAAAATGCAATGCCAATTAATATGTGGTAAGCTGTGTTTAAGGTTCAACAGTTCTTATCGAAAAAACATGCAAAACTCGCCAGGGCCTAGCTCGTCCCATAATCATAGCAAAGATTAAGAAATAATTTGATGAAATTCAAACCCATAACCTTATGTATTCCACACACAAAAGTATTAGAAGAAAAAAGCACATCAGACATGCAGAGTTATAAACAATCAACCTAAAAAAAATTAAGAACCAAACAGATGAGTGAATTGTTTTCGCACCTCATAATCGCTTCGACTTTGTAAAATTTGGAGTCTGGGACATAACCTACGAGCAACCAACAATATAGAGTTAGAAGCCATGCCAAAATTTAAAATTTAAAATCCGAGACACCTAAATCATAATTTGAATAGGATATGCAATAACATTGAAAATCCATGAACCATTTTTCCAAAAAATGGGAAGAAGACGAACCAAAAGAACTCTGCGCTTGTACGACCGGAACAATGGACACATTTGTTGCGTGCGTTAGATCGATATTAGGCTGACATAATCGAAATTTTGCAAGCTTGGTGCGGATCGAGGTCGAACCCAAAAGCGAAAGCTTATTGAGGTGGCAATGGAGATGCAGCTAACTCCGATTTCGAAGGCTTCCACGACGGAGACGAAATATTGATGAGGACCATGAGTCCTCACTCCCTCTCCAACTCGCACCTGCCCTTGCCTCACCAACACCTCCTAACCCGACGCACCTCCCTCCCATGATCCCTCCCTATCGGACTCGGATCCCAACACAATTTTTTATTCAGGCTCTACATCCACCGATCTTCCCAAACCCGACCCATCATCTCCCTTGATCCCTCCCTACCAGACCTCGATCTTCCCAAACCTTCCTCCATCGCGTACAGGGAGTTTCTGCTAGGGGATTATGACGATGATGGAGCTCAAGAGCCTTAAAGATTTGTCTGCAGAAGGTAGAAAGAGAAAAAGAGGTTAGAGAGAGAGAGAGAGAGAGAGAGAGAGAGAGAGAAAGAAAGAGAGAAAGAAATGTGAGAGAAAGAATCTGAGAGAGGCAGAGCGGAAGAGGAAAGTAAAGGGAAAAAGATAGAAGGGACCTGAGATAGAAATAGGGTAGAATTTTAATTATTATTATAAGAGTTAGCGGGCACAATTATTATTATAATAATTAATTTTTTACTTATTATTATAAGAGTTAATGGGCACAATTGTGTAATGCGGTGGTGGAAACACAAGTTTTTGAATTTGTTGGTAGGAAACCCAAAATTGCACCATAAAATAGAGGGAGAAGTTCAATTTGGAGAAGGGAAACTTAATATAAATCCAATTTTATAAGCTTGTCACTCCTCGATCCCGACATACGTCCCGGATCGACACGTGACATCATCAAGTATCCGTACTTCTCTCATACCCCGCCTCCAGGATATGGCAAAGCACAACTCGAGCATCAATTCGCATAGTAATTTTTTTTTTCTTCTTGATTTCTGATTGGTTGCTCAACCCCTCTCCTAAATTCTAATTGGTCCTCCACCATTTAACTGATTGGTTCCTTCCCTTTGGCCTGAATGGCCTCTTTCCCACAAGGTGGGAGTTCCTTTAAATCTATAGTTTAGTGAAACGACTTCAAATGTTCGTAACTATACCATTATAATCCGGACTTGCAAACGGTTTTCGTTTATGCGTTCATGGTGTCAAGATCTATTTGAAAACATTAATTGTGAACTCGAAAGGTCCACAAATTTTAAAGATTGATTACGAAAATTCAAACCCGATAGTTATTTGATTTAATTCCAAAAATCAACGGAATTAAAATTAACTAATGAAAATAACATAAATGTGAAATATGAATTTAAATAACGAGATATGTAATTAATAGCGAAATTTCGAGGACGAGATTTCACAAAGCCATTATTAGTTATGGTCCAATTTTGTTTTAATTTTGAAGTTCTATCGAAGGTTAATTGTGTTTAGCATGATAAAAGGCTTGCGTTGTTCTTTTATTTTATTTTCTATTTTTGTTTTTCTTTTATTTTTTATTTTATGTATGAACCAGACAGGAAACATAATTATAAACCAAAAAATATATAATGTTGGGAATATCTATACCATGGGCCAATTAAAAAGAAAACATTATTAATTGTAATACTACATAAGTTGATAAAAGGACCCAAGAGGAGTCCAGCATAGCATAAGATAATTATATTTTCACACACAAGTGAAATATAACATAATACAAAATATATTAATTGTCCTCGTCATCGCTGCTTAAAATCTCAACGGTAACATTCTGCATATTTCGTGAGCTCATCGGTGGGAGAGACAAGCCTTTAGGACGAATTTGTGGTCGATAAGTGTGTGGTTCTTCAATAATAACGACAGAACTGGTACTCTTTAGTTGTTGTTTCAGCAAAAACCAAATTGACAGGGTATTGTTCTGTCCTACCTAGATTTTCCCATGCTAGCAATACACGTCATTGAGGTGCGCGTACACATCCGTTATTGGAGGGTAATGCGTAGCCAAGGCGACCATCAACAACATTAGTAAGAATGTATTGGTTATCAATAGAATGAGGTATGCGCCCGACATTAATAGGTTGTCGTGGACGTTGAGCTGGAGGATTTGCTGTGGAATTTGTTGTTGTAATGCTAGAAGTAATAGACGAATGTGACATTGGAGATTCGGTTTCAATTCTAACTCCACGACGTCGCCTGTCTACCATTCTCAATGATGTAGAACTTGATCAAATTCAAAAGAAACACAATTGTATGAAGCAACCTTCTAAATTTCCATATACAAATTAGTAAGGGAGTGTAGATGTTTTATACTAGAATAAAGGCACAAATCCATAATTGTGCCAACATATTCTTTTGCTATAGAGTGATTTATTATTTATTAATATTTACTGGACACAATTTCTAACATTTGTTTCAGAAAAAGAAATTTATAATTATTAAGATATATTCTCTATTTGAAGACCCAATGAGAAGTGGAGTGATTTATTATTTATTAATATTTAGTGGACACAATTTCTGTCATTAGTGTCATAAAAAATGTACAATTATTAACTCCTTTGTCGATCTGAAGACCAATTAACTTTTGCACAGAGACCGACCCTAAGGGCACAATTGTTGGTTATGTGTCACTGCAGGTAGGACTTTTTATACAGCTAAAAAAAACACTTACTATAAAACCAAAAACCATATCACCAAGTATAAAAAACAAACCTGCAAGAAGATAACTGTAACATCCCACATTGCCCAGGGGAGTGGATCCTCTATGCGTTATATGTATATTCTCATCTCTACCTAGTACGAGGCTTTTTGGGAGCTCACTGGCTTCGGAGTTCATCGGAACTTCGAAGTTAAGCGAGTAGCACGCGAGAGCACTCCCATGATAGGTGACCCCCTGGGAAATTGCTCGTGAGTTCCCAAAAACAAAACCGTGAAGGCATGGTCGGGGCCCAAAGCAGACAATATCGTGATATGGTGGAGTCGAGCCTGGGATGTGGTGGGGATATGGGCCGGGATGTGACAATTTGGTATCAGAGCCACTCCTTGGCTGGAAGTGTGCCGACGAGGACGTCGGGCCCTTAAGGGGGGTGGATTGTAACATCCTACATTGCCCAAGGGGGTGGATCCTCTATGCCTTATATGTATATTCCCATCTCTACCTAGTACAAGGACTTTTGGGAACTCACTGGCTTTAGGTTCCATCGGAACTTCGAAGTTAAGCGAGTTCGCGTGAGAGCAATCCTATGATGGGTGACCCACTGGGAAGTTCTCGTGTGAGTTCCCAAAAACAAAAAAACTGTAAGGGCGTGGTCGGGGCCCAAAACGGACAATATCATGCTACGGTGGAGTTGAGCCCGAGGTGTGGTGGCGGCTCGGGTCGAGATGTGACAATAACAATCTAAAAAGCAATTCAAAAAGATACGAATCTAACAAACATTCATTGCACCTGGAAATGATCCTTTGTAAATCTAAAACAGGCCACTTAGTAGTATGGTGTAGTGGTATTCTTCTTTACTTGTAAGTGTGAGATCTGAGGCTCGGCTCTCGTGAAAAACGAATTTGAACAACATTATTGCTAACTTATTTTGAGGTTAAAATATTGTACAGTAATAAACAGCTCTATACCATTATTTACCACAATTTTATAAATTTTAATTATTGGTGTGCTAGAGGAGGTAAAGACAAATGAGAGAGAACATATAGTGTCTCTGACAAATAATTTTTATAAAAAAAATATGTTTTTTGTGCCCATTTTCAGTAAAAAAAGTTGTCATCTGACCCCACTCAGCTTGGTTTCTGTGCCCATTATTGTTTTGTGTTTCCTATTTTTTAACATTGGGCACTCTGTTTTAGCTTTTTGGTGGTCAAACTAACACAAAATTCTCAATTGTGCCCTATGCTTTGTACCCAAAGCTCATTTTTCTTGTAGTGGATATGATGCCACATCAGATACACCACTTGTTGTCTTAAGTCATGTCTAACTTTGTCAGTGGACAAGGCTAGAAATGATGAAAGCAGGCTCGAACAGGTACATGTTCTTCTCCTTATCCATTGGCTTTTCAATTGATTTGAGTATTTCTAAATTTAAGAAAGTCTGGAGATATGCATGCCAATCTTCCTCGTAGATTAATACGAGTTATAAAGTAAGCTAGCTATTGTATATGTGTATATGCTTGAATCCTGACCACGAGGGTGAAAGCTTGGTTGAATTAACGAGTGGCTAGACAATTGTAAAATGGTTGAGATAAATAATTAATTATAGAATTATATGCTTACATTCTTAGTCCAAGAGAATACAACAGAGACGATGATACTTAATAGACTACTTAAACAATGATCACCCGATTCACTTGTTTGAACCTAGTTAGTGATTGTTAGTCACTTGAATGATTTTCAGAAATGATTTAGAAATTGAATTTGTGAACTATGAATGACTTAATCCCTTCGTAAGGTATGTATGCAGTCTAACAAGGTTAGATACAGCCATAATAAAATAACTGAGATAATTTTTTTATGAAAAATTGTCTAAGAACGAAAACGAATTTGGTGATTATCTTCCGAAATAATTTTTGGGCCTATCTTAGTAATTAGCTTCCAAATTAGAAATTTCAGGACGTTACAATAAGACTATATCGTGGATGTAATAACCCGTCCCTAATTTTATGACGTTATTAATTTTAAAAGAGTGAATTGACCAAAATGCCCCTTGAGGCGAGATTGTTGACTTTTGTTGACTGTCATTTCATTACATATATGAGCTATGATTTTACCGTATTCTCAAAGTACTCGATGGTACGAAGGCATGGGCATAAGCGGAATCAAATTCGAAGTTACGACAGAAATACAAACGTGACGGTACTTTAGTAATTTTGTTTTTGAATTTTGGCCTTTGATTATTTTAATATTTTTTGGTGGAATGTTTTATTTATTTTTAAGTTTTTTTGGCCCGTGGGGCCCACACTCACACTAAACTCTCCACTCCTCTCTTGCCAAGTGTCCATTCTCTCACACACTCATCTTTCTCTCAGCACTCTCTCTTTTAGACTCCCTTCTCCCTACTCACTATGCACATATGATGCACCAATTTTCTGACCACCACCGCCCAAACCAAGAGCGCCACGAGCTCAGAACACTTAACCTCACATTGAAATTCTTTTCGGATCATTAGGATCGAATCTCAGTTGGACCATGACCTTTTCAACCATTTTCTGGCCAATCCACGAGGAGTTAGCATTGAGAAAGGTACCATTCTCTTAGTCTCGTCGAGAGTTATGATTTTTGTTTTTAAATGATCCAATTTCGTTGAGTATGGAAGAAGTTATAACCATTTGAATTTTCTATAGTTTTCGGTGACCTCCACGCATTTGCAGGCATTTTATGGCCATCCCTGACCACTTTTTGAACTCCAAAGAGGTATAATCTTGTTCTACTCTTCTCTGGCTTTGTTTTGATATATTATGGGTTAATTTTGGTTAAGAAATGAGAGAGTTATAGCCATTTGAAAATTTTCGAGAAATCTGGCCAATAATCCCAATTTCGGTGGGTTTCCGATGAAAAAAAAAGTCAGATTCCGACAATGTTTTCGGCGGCTGGTGGTGGCTCTAGTGACTGGATTAGTGGAAGAGGGAATATTCCTAGAATATTCTTGGAATATTTTTTATGTTGACTTTTTCCGGTTTTCGTTGGGACCACTTCTAGGCTAATTTTGATGTCCCATGTCTGTTTTTGACATGCATTTAGTAAAATTCCAAAGTTTTAACGTAGTTAATCGTCTCGGCAGCTCGGTTGATATTTTTAGGGCTGACCGTTGACTTTTTACGAAAATTGCCTAGGACCTTTCTTAGCGTATTTCAACGCCCTGATTCCAAATATGCACTCAATTTTTCCAAATTTGATTGTTTTAGTTGAGTTTTACTGATGGGACCCAATATTATGCTTAGGTGTGATTACTATCGGAGACTTCGGCTTTCCTAGTTCGAACGGCTACGACCATGCAAGTATTCATGAGTGGGTCTGTTCTTTTATATAATATATATATTTGTTTAGTTTTCACATATATATTTAATAATGAATTTTCTATGTGATTGCCATAATTAAATTAACAGTTATAAGGAAATGTCGTATTGTTGGGAAATTATGAATAATCCTATGGGATGCACATGTAAGCAGATTATGGGGGATGCCTTAATTATATTTACGGCTAGGAATAGTATTATATTGACTAGAATTGTTGAATTATTAGGGCATGATCATATTTACGTTATCTGCTCATCGTATGCTACTTCGCGTTAGTACTCATCCGGGCCAAGGCGAGTCTTTATGTGTATATTTACATCTCATCGTACACTCACTTTGGATCCATTGTAGGTGCCAATCATGTCCTAGATTATTATAGGCAATTAGGACTCGTATGTGACGCACATAGCACCAGTCTTTATGTGATTGTAATACTAGGGCATAAATCATTATTACACCAAGTCTTGTTCATGTCAGAATACCTCTGCATAAACTCGTGTGTCAACATATGTCGATGAGCACCCGCCTTGATATCCGTTTATGTGAGTTATTATGGTTGTCGTATGCTATGGTTTATTTATGAAATATTGTGAAGTTTTGCACTTTCGAGATGTTACTATTTACGATAAGTGTCACATCCTGGCCCGGGCCCCCACCAGATCCTGGGCTGGACTCCGCCATAGCACGATATTATCCGTTTTGGGCCCTAACCACACCCTCACGGTTTTGCCCGCTTCAGGCCCTAACCACACCCTCATAGTTTTGTTTCTAGGAACTCACATGAGAACATCCCAGTGGGTCACCCATCATGGGATTGCTCTTGCCCAAACTCGCTTAACTTTGGAGTTCTGACGAACTCCGAAGCCAGTGAGCTTCCAAAAGGCCTCATGCTAGGAAAAGGTGGGAATGTGCTTATAAAGCTTACAGGATCATCTCCCTTGGGCGATGTGGGATGTTACAATCCACCCTCATTAAGGGCTCGATATCCTCGTCGGCACACTTCCAGCCAGGGAGTGGCTCTGATACCAAATTATCACATCCTGGCCCGAGATTGATCACTTTCAGGGCTCAACTCTGCCATAGCACGATATTGTCTACTTTGGGCCCCGACCATACCCTCACGGTTTTGTTTATGGGAACTCACACGAAAACTTCCTAGTGGGTCACCCATCATGGGATTACTCTCGCCCGAACTCACTTAACTTTGGAGTTACGATGAACTCTGAAGCCAGTGAGCTCCTAAAAGGCCTGATGCTAGGAAGAGGTGGGAATGTACTTATAATGCTTACAGGATCATCTCCCCTAGGCGATGTGGGATGTTACAATAAGCATTATCATTCTATACGTAGTATGCTATGTTTTGTAAACTATACTTGTTTTACGGCGAGAGGTTATTACATTTTAAAAACGGTTTTACAAAGATTTATTTTTAGCCCCACTCACCCTTGTTTTTTGCACCTCTAGGTTTTAGAGGCAGAGCTTCTGTATAGACAAAGATTCTTGGCAAGAGTTGGTATAGGAGAGTCTGGGTTCATTCCCACGCACACTTTACTGTACTTTACTTATACTTTGACATCACGTGTGAAATAAGTTCATTCCCACTCACAAACGCACTCTTACATTTAGGCACTTTATGGCTTCATCACCCTTCTAGTATCGGCCAACACAGCTCGATTTGGAGTCCAGATGGACATTAAGGGTTCAGATGTGTTAATGGAGAGAGACAAAGTTTTTTTTTTTTATTTCATAGAAGGACAAAACTTATCTCCGTGACATGTGATGTCATAGTTGTTTTTTTTTTATTCTTTGCATTTACCACTTTGCCATGTATGTTTGGAGATGGATTTCTATCTCCTTATTTATCCCTCCTTTTTTTCTTCAGTATTCTCTCATTTTCTCTCTTCTTATTCCCCTTCCTACCTTTCTCCTACTTCTCTATACTTCTCTCTCACCTAACTTCTTTTTTCGCATTATTCCCTATATTTATGAGAACCATTAAGAATTTTTTTTTTTTGGTTTTTTATTATAGTTTTTTTAATTTTATTTTAAGTTTTGATGATTTGAATGCAAGAATTTTGAAACTAATCTTACAGAAATGTTGGAGTTCTGCAACTGATCTTGCAGAAGTGCATGAGTTTTGGAAACAATCTTGCAAAAATGCTTGAATTTTGAAACTTATATTGTGTAAGTGTAGGAATTTTGAAATCGATCTTGTAGAAGTGCAAGAATTTAGAAATTGATCTTGCAAAATTACATAAAATCGTGAAACTAATCTTGCAGAAGTGTATGGATTATAAAACAGATTTTGCATAAATTAGTTTTTACAAATTTGAAATCAGTTTGAAGTTTTTAGGGTAATTACACAAAACCACCTCAACTATGGATTGCACCACAATCTCGTACCTCATGTGTTTAAACATTGCAATCTCATACATCTTCTTAAGAATTCGTAGCAATGTCAAGCCTTTGTTAAATTTTATGTCAATTTGACTGTTAAATGATGACGTGGTAGGTGCAAGGCCCACTCTTTGGATTAAAAAATATTAATAAATTAATAATAACTTATATTATTTAAACCCATGTAACCTCTTTTTACACCCAACTTAAATTTTAAATGTTAATTGTCTATTTTACCCTAATTACTATTAAGTACAAAATGAAATTAATAATAAAACTCAAATTTATCAATCAACCTAAACACTATAATTAAACCCTACGATTACTCTTTGTTTATTCTACATTTAGTCCGGCTAAAGCCCTAATAGCTCTCATAGAGAAAAACAAGTTTTATTTATTTATTGATGGATGGTGATTTTGAAGTTTTGAATCCTCCAACCAAGGTATGACTCAATTTATGAATTTTTTGTTCGTTTGATTTCAATTTTTTAGAGTTTAGAAGATGAGTATTTTGGATGGCGTAAGGTACGAAGAGATTTACTACATCAATTATGTCAAATGCCTTCTCTTTTTTAGGAATGTTTTGTAGGGAACGACATGTATGCAGAGATTGAGTTTTGAAGATGGTTTTGCACCAAAGTATAGTTGGTTAACCATACCAGATTTGAGGCATATTATTGCTACATGTTATAACGTGGTTTTGATACACTTGAACATGACACAATGCATTACGTTTCTTCGATACTCTTTAGAGTCGTCATCTCAATCAAGTGATGTGAGGTTGCCATTGGTTATCTAACTGAAGATCATCATTTTATTCAGGTATAAGATATGTTTTTTCTTTTTACATATATATTTATTTTATCTTATTCGATAACTCTAACTCTAAATTGATTGATGACTTTGTGTATTGTAGGTACATTTGTGTGAAGGTCACCCTATGCCACCAGTTTCTACCATGTTGCACAAAAAGAGTCAAATGAGCAGTGATATTAGAGTGAAAAACTTGTACTCAAAATACCAGGAGCGTGTGGATTAATTTAAGCAACTTCGAGGGCTAGAGAATATAGTCACTAATGATATTGTGGATCTTGAAGATGATTAAAACATTGAAGCATTTCTTGTCACCCATGGGCCTCAATTTGTGCATTAATGCATGAAACTTACTGCTCAAGACCCCTTGAGAATGATTCTCGAGTGAAAGACAAAAATAAGCTTCAAGTTTTAACATGTACATTCTTAAAATTTCATGTACTAAACAAGTACTGACAAGGAGATGTTATTGAAAATTTCTCTACAATCTCTCTTCTCTCCTAGAAGAGATCAAGTATCCCTTCACTTGTAATCTGGTAAATGATGATATTTTACTGCCGGCTTATAAGATTCGTAGCCGAACAATTATAATATGTATTAGGGATTCAAACAAGCAATATATACTACAAAATTTCGTTCACGAATATCTCATTGCTTACAATGTCATATGTTGTAGATCAAGTGACAAATGTACAATACAATACATTCACTTATTAGCATATATAAGGAATTACAATCAATTTTGATACACATCAAGTTTGTTTTAATAACAAAATATAAATATTTAGGTGTTTTAATTTAGAATGAACATATTGCGTAAGAATGAGTCAACAACTTCTTCTGCATATACTTTCAGTCAAAAGCATCGTCATTGTGAGCTCAAAATACCAATACACCAATATTAGTTCCAGCTTTACTGGCTAAACAAAAGCCAATGGTATCGAACGATCGAAGCTCCCACAAAGAGCTCTAGCTTGACTCGATTTCTTCTTCATTCCTTCTTTGATGACCTCCTCCTTTAGTCCCATAGATTTTTTCCAAAATGAAATTGAGGCATGGGTCAAAAGATGTGCCATACTACTATTGTCTTTTGTTACATCTCTATGAATAAGTATCCTAGTAATCTCAACGTAGTGCAAAGACTCAGCAATCTGCATTGGAGTCACACCTTTGTTAGTTCAAGCTTCAGCATCAGCTCCTTTCTTTACCAACATCTCAATCACATCTGCATGTCCCGACTCCGCTGCACAGTGCAACGCGGTGTATCCATCCTCATCTTTAGCATCCATATCCACACCCTTTTCAAGCAGCGTTCGAATGACTTCTATCTTCGCTTTGAAATAAGCTCTATAGAGAGCAGTCCACCCATGTTGGTCTCTTCCATTGATTGTCACACATGTCTCAAGCAGCCTTACAACTGTTCTTACCTCTCCCTTCCTCGCCTAGATACACAAGTTATCACCAAACAATAATGTTTTCGAATAAACCCAATTTGATTACTAGTGCTCCATGCACTCCATGAAGACTATAGAAAGATTCCTATGAAAAGGTACGGTAGGAGACACATATGCTCATGAAACAGAGACCACATAGAGAGAGATGGTGATGCATGGTTTTTGTCAACATTTATAGAAGTGTAGCCTTGTAGTCATCCATGACTGAATTCACACCCTAATTCTCAGTGTCCATTTCCAGAAGGCTTAAATATAGAGTTGAAAATCAAATGGGTGTAAAAATAAATCCACATATTGAATTGGGTTTATGGGGGTATATTATGTAGTAAATTAGGTTTAAAGAGATATTAATAGTTTAGTTAAAAATCAAATGGGTGCAAAGAGTAAGCTGAGTGTATAAATAGGTTACATGGATTTAAATAAAATTTCGCATTAATAATTTTTTTGTCTAACCAAAATTAAAATTAATTAAAAAAAAATCTCTCCCTCTTCTCTTCTTGACAAAGCAAAAAGTGGCGGCCAGCAACGACATCAACGGTCTCTAGTGCATAATCCCACGGTGGTCGCCGAGATCATCACCGCAACTTCCTTACCCTTCTTCCTCTGAAGGCCCACTTTACGCAGATCCTAGTTGATCAAAGTCTGTTCTTCCATCTCAGAAATTCTAAACCCTGAACCCCATTATCCCTAAATCTGAACTCTGCATCAAATAATGGCCCTCTCCATACCCACTTCAAAACCCTAAAAACCTCCAGTCCGTTTAACGCCTTCATCATTCATCTCACTCCGCTTCTTCTCCTTCGCCACCCTCGAAAACGTTATCGCCGAACAATGTCAGCACAAGCGCCGGCTGCACCTCGTACCCTCTTTCTCCTCCCTCCATAGCAACCAGCAACAATAACAGCGATAGTCCCCAAAACCCTAAATAAACCCTAAAGCCCCAACCCTTCCTGAACCTGTTTGGCTCTATCCGGCAACCGCCTCAACCTCCACAACCCATTCTCACCCTCGTCCGCCAAAATGATGTCGATGAAGCAGTACTCTGACCTCCTTGCCCTGCACCATTACATCATTAGGCCAGCGTTGCCCTAATATCCTCACTCACAATCTCATCTTCTAGAGTATTGGGATTGCCAAAAGTCCGATACCCTTTTCAAACCTTCCCCAACTACTTATAGATTTTGATTGAAGGGTTGGTGGATAACATAATATTGGACAGGGCTATGGAGCTCAAGGAGGAAATTGCTGTGAAGGGTTTTGTGCTAGATTCGATCCTTTACCATTATTTGATACATAGTTGTGTAAAGAATTCAGATTTAGATGGAGTTTTCAAGCCTTTCGAGGAGTTGAAGGAGACGTGGGAGGGGTTCTGGAAGATGGGGTTGTGTATGG
Source organism: Crataegus laevigata (assembly GCA_963580275.1). NCBI lineage: Eukaryota > Viridiplantae > Streptophyta > Magnoliopsida > Rosales > Rosaceae > Crataegus > Crataegus laevigata. Next base: position 10,615,478 of record OY756941.1, read on the forward strand.
GAGCTTGATAAAGGGGTATTTCATGAGGGGGATTGAGAAGGATGCCATGGAGTGTTATGAGGAGGCTGTGGGGGAGAGTTCTAAGGCGAAGATAAGCGAGGGTTATAGAGAACGATGAATAAAAAGGAAGAAGAAGAAGAATTAATTATTTTAATATTTTAATTTCTTGTTCATGAGGCACAAAAATGTGACTCTCACATTTGGCACGTCATCACTTAATTGTCAATTGTCGGAAAAATCATCGAAAATCTAACATTGCAATGAATTCATAAGATAAGGTTTAACATTGTAATTTTTATAACATGAGGAGTGAGATTGTGGTGCAATCCATAGTTGAGGTGGTTTTATGTAATGTATCCAAGTTTTTATAGATGGTGTAGTTTCAGACAAGTCTACATGGCTGAAATTTTAAAATTTTAGTTTGCTTGTTTCTAGGGAAGGTTTGTTGGGTTTGAGATTTTTTTTTCCTTGAAATGATTTGAAACTAATAAAGTTCTAAGAAATATATTTTGTGTTTTTATCACTATAGTTAAATCTCCCTTATTATAACAATAATATACCTCTGAATTTATGTTATAACTTCAATTTCATTAATAACATAGGATTGACATAAGTAAAATAATAGTAGCAACAGAGGATGAAACCAAACCCTGCTTAGCTCAAAATAAGCATAAGTTACAACTAATATTGCCATGAAGCACTCGACAAAAATTTAAAATGTCTTGAAGCATTTAGAAACTGAAGAACTAGATTAAAAAGAAGGCATATGTACTCTCGAAAAATTATTGTTGATCATCAAGTGGTGGAGGGCCTTCATGATCGATTTCATCACGACACCGTAAAGCTTTCTTGCAACCTCTATTGTAAGTGTTAGAAGGCGGAGGCAAGCAATTACGGTGCTTGCAACCACGATCTCTTCCCATAATTGAGGGGTGGACCGTGTGATTCGTCTTCCGCATTAACTCTAGGAAAGACGACGGTCATGCAGAGTAGTAGTATACGAAGGCAAAAGAGAAACATTTTCTTGGTCGTAGTCATTGCAAATGAAATCAATGAATATAATTGCAACCTCAGAAACTTTAGCTGTGATAAAATCGTGGACGTCCCATCAAACGTTGTAAGTGGTTAAATTGGCTACGTGTTCAAGAAAACTTCTTACAATTGCATTAGTGGCAGTGGTAACGTAAAGTTGCACACACTTTAAACTTCAATGCAAGGAATAACGAACTTGCTTGGTTACATTTTTACTTTTTAACTTTTTTTAAACTCTTTATTATATTTAAATGAGGTTATTAATTTGGAGTATAGAAATTTCATTGCAGTTAAAAGTAAATTATTTGTAGCTATGTTAATCTCATTCGATAATATAATTAAGAATGCATTATATAGAAAAAAAAGAGAGCATATAATTAATGTTTGCCTCATAGACAAGTACATGCATGCCATGCATGCAGGACAATTGATAAGTGAAAATACGAATTCACTACAGGGAAATTGCCAAACAATTTTCCATCTGTCCTAGGAATCATATTCTCTCTGTTTTATGTGTATTTTGACAATTATTTTGTATATTCAGTTATTTTTCTCTCAGTTCTCAAATCAATTTGCGCGCGTTAGTTCAACATTCATTTTTTTCATTTGCTCTCTCAGTCTTGACTTTTTGTCATTTTATCTTTTGTAGGTTACTCAGTAAGGCTCCGTTTGGCACGCCGTATTAAGCATCGGATAGGATTAATAATACGGAAGCACGTGTTTGGAGACTTACATACTAAATAGTCACCGGACTAACGAATCCGGTCCAAGTTAATTAGTACGCCTCACACCCTCTAGTTAGTACGCTCAAAAAGCTCGATATAATTAGTCGGCCTCAAAACGCCTCGCACCCCTCTCGCATCTGCTCCGTCATCTCGTGTCTGTTGCTGGAGATTCAGAGCTAAATCAGCGGAACCACTCCCGCTCACACCTGATTGCTTCATCTTCCTCATGGGTGTTTTCTCGTTTCATCTCCATCATCTTCCTCTTGCTGCAATTTTTCAAATTTTTTTCATTTTTTTTCTTCTCTTTTTCTCTCTCTGTCTTGTTTCCTTTAGTTTGTGATTTTTTTTTCCTATTTGATGGATGTGTGATTCTTGATAATTTGTGATTTTTTCTGTTTGATGGATTAGTTTGTGATTTTCGTTTTGGTATGGGTTTCAAAGGGATCTTGAATCTCTGAGCACTTCTCCCTTGTTCGTCCTTCTTTAGGTTTCTTTTGATTTTTTTTTGTCGAATTTATTTTAATTTGAATTATCATTCCTAAAATACTATTAACAAGTAATTAAAAAATGTAACATAATCGATCCTATTAATACGGTGATTAGTTCGATATTGCACCAAACACCCGACTAATTTACTCAGTACTATCCGACGATATTTATCTTATCCGACTGAAATAGTCAGTACAGTCCGAGCTGCCAAACGAGGCCTAAATGGCAAGAGTTGTCCGGGTATGCAATATCATTTTAATTTTATGTATAAGAACTACCCTTAGGATAGTATTTGAGTGATTGAACATGAATGGTTTATTGTGATTACTGTTGCAGTCCTATTTAGTATAGGAATGTGATTGTGTAAATCCTAATAGATTAGGAATGTATCTTATATTCCTATTAGGAGTAGATTACTCATTAAGTATTGTAATCCTTATGGGAAAGGGTTTGTCCTTTCTACCACTATAAATAGAGGCACAATGGGGTGAATTAAAACACACCTCACAATTAAATCTCTCTCCCTTCTCTCCTAAGCTTGCCGCACCACCCCTCTCTCTCTCTTCCTAGATCGCTCACTCAATTAGGCCTACAACACGTTATCAGCACGCTCTTGCCAGAAGCTAAGGAATTGACGCATCGTTGGAGGAGGCTTTCATCCACCAAATATTCAAAGGCTTATTCGTTTTCTGCTAATCAGGTACGCTTAAAATAAATGAAGATATTTGAAACGTCCACGAAGCATGAAAACATTCCCCATGATGCATGAACCCCTCTATGTTTATATTTTCCTTTCGATATATATATTGTATATGTTCATATATTTGTCAATATATATATTTGTTTCATGCATCGCAAAATTAAATTGCTAAGTGGAATTTGTGAGTCAAATTATAAATTTAAATTAGAAGCAAACTAGGGTTTCCTAAACCCTAAGGGATTTGAAAAAAAAAAAAAAAACTACAAGGGGCATGATTTGGTGCAGCACCGCACCCCCACAGTGCAAACTGGACACCAGGCTTCGGCCTGGACCCTTCCAACTGGGCCTGCAGCCCACGGCCTTCTCGGCCTGCACCCAAACTGCCAGCCCATGCGGCTGGGCATTCCCACACCACACGGCCAGCCTTTGCTGGGCCATTGCCGTGCCCCCTTTGAGGCCTAAAACCCAAACCCAGCTGCGGCTGGGGGCCTTCCTCCCTACCCGTGGCCTGCAGCCACCATCCAATGTTTTTGGGGACTTGTTTTATACTTAAGACACCCAAAACCATGCCCACATTATTTTGGGGCATATTTTTCAAATCCACATGCTATTTTTTTAGTAATATAAAATAATTTAACCCGGATGTTAATATTATTTTGCTTCTACAATCGACCCCGTATGGCCCGATTTATTGAATTAATTAAAATTGACCTGCAGTTCATTAATCTGATTACAAAATCCAAAATTATTGACCTGAAGCTCATTTTTTGGACATTAACGATTCAATAATTTATTTTTATACTTTGAATCGTCACATACTTTCGTAGTAACGAAGCTCTCACACTTGAGTTCCCGAAGAACCTCAAATCCACTATATGTATATTTGTATATTGTATTCTGTGTTTCTTGCAGGAACCTCTCATTATGAACTAATTGTTTATAAAACTAAATTGAACTTGTAGTTTCAAATTTAGTGCCTTTGAAACCTGAAGTTTTCATTCAAAACATACCACATGAAACCTGTAGTTTTCATGCATGATTTAAACCAATACATGTCTAAAAGAACATGTATGTTCTACAATATATGTCTATGGCTTACCATATGACTACTCACATTTTTCTCCCTCTGTTTTAGGGACATGTCGAACTTGAACAAGCTCGATTTCTCCGCTCTAGAAGTCTCTGGAAGAAACTATCTAAAGTGGGTTCAAGACGTGAAGCTCCATCTCACTGCAAAGGGTATTAGAGCCACCATCGAGGCACCCGTCACTGACAAACCTGTTGACGAAGCTCGGAAGGCTACTGCAATGATCTTCATTTGAAGACACATCCATGATGCACTGCAGACCAAGTACCTCGCTGAGGAGGACCCACGCACCCTCTGGCTTGCTCTGGCCGACCGTTTCGATCACCAGAAAGACATATACTTGCCTGAAGCAAGACACGATTGGCAGCATCTTCGCTTCCAGGACTTTAAGTCCGTGAATGAATACAACTCTGAAGTTTGTAGAATCCGTTCTTTGTTGAAATTCTGCAAAGTGGAACTCACCGAATTAGATCTCCTGGAGAAGACCTATTCGACCTTCCATGCCACCAATATTGTCCTGCAGCAACAATATAGGGCACAGAAATTCACCAAGTTCTCGGATTTGATCTCTGTTTTACTTCTCGCTGAAAAGCAGAACCAGCTTTTGATGAGAAATCATCAAGCTCGACCAACTGGCTCGAACGCTGTGCCTGAAGCACATACCATATTTTCTCGTAGCCATAAACGACGTACGAATCGTCGTGGTCGTGGTAATAGGCAACAAGCTCCACCACGAGCCTAAGGTCAACAGAGTGCCGCACTTAAGGGAAGGATTGCGACCCAGCAGCGTCCACCACTCGCCCCTAAGGTCCCAAACTTCAAGAACAAGGGCAAAGCTCCCGGTCAGTCTGCTTCTACTGAACTGGACATGTGCTATCGTTGTGGATCAAAGGATCATTGGTCACGCGTATGTCGAGCTTCCCCTGAGGCTATTGCCAAGTATCATTCACATCGTGAGTCTAACTTTGCAGCTGTGGATCGTCCGGAAGATGCAACCACATCCATGGAGATATCGGATTTTCAGGAGGCGTCAGCCCCTATGGACGAATAAATTTCGACATGTTTTTAGGGAGTTTACCTCTAGTGGCCGAACCCACTAGGAGTGGCCGGCCCTATCCCCTATTTATCTAGGTTTATGGTTTAAATTTTTGAACAATTTTTTTAAGTATTTGGAATAATTTGTTTGGTTTTGATTTGTTTTGAATTATGGATTATTATTTGAATGGATATTATTTTCTCGAATTGCTTAATTGAATGAATGGAATTATATTTATGCATGTGACCAATTCAATCAATTTATTTCTAGGTATGTCTAGTGGGGAAGTTAGTTGTCTGGCAGATAGTGCAACCACGCACACCATCTTGCGTGAAAATCACTATTTTACTAACTTAATACCCCAGAAATCTCCTTTGACAACCCTCGCAGGTTCATCCGACCTGGTTGAAGGATACAGAAAGGCACGTATCATGTTGTCTAATGGTACTATCTTGACCATTAAGGAGGCACTCTATTCTCCACGTTCCGGAAGAACGTTGCTGAGTTTTAGAGATATTCGAGATAATAAATATCATATTGAAACCACTGAAGATCATGGTTCTGAATTTCTTTGTATCACTTCATACGAATATGGCCAGAAGCGTATTCACGAGAAGTTGGAACGTCTGCCGAATGGGTTGTACATAACAACCATTCGGGGCATAGAAGCCCATAGTGTGGCCGGCCCTATGCTTGAGTTCCAGGACACTTTGTTGCTTTGGCATGACCGTTTGGGACATCCTGGACGTGACATGATGCGCCGTATCCTCAAATCATCGCACGGGCACAAGTTACATCCTCATGTAGGACTCCCACCATGCAAAGCGTGTTCTTTGGGGAAGTTGAATACTCAACCCTCATATACAAAGATTATTCATGACCCCCCTAAATTTCTTCAGAGGATTCAAGGGGACATTTGTGGACCAATCCAACCAACTTGCGGACCATTTAAATATTTTATAGTGTTGGTTGATGCATCGACACGATGGTCACATGTTTGCTTGTTGTCCACACGCAACGCCACGTTTGCTAAACTCCTAGCTCAAATCATTAAGCTAAGGGCTCACCACCCTGATTATCCGATTAAGTCGATTCGATTGGATAACGCTGGAGAGTTTACGTCACAGACCTTTGACGATTATTGCATGTCCGTAGGGATTGATGTGGAACATCCTGTACCCCATGTTCACACCCAAAACGGCCTGGCAGAAGCTTTCATAAAGCGCCTTCAAATGATAGCTCGGACTTTGGTTATGAGAACCAAACTGCCGGTATCTGCCTGGGGCTATGCAATATTGCACGCAGCCATGTTGGTCCGCCTGAGGCCCACCGCTACCCAACCACATTCACCGTTACAGTTGGTCACTGGATACGAGCCTGGCGTCTCGCATTTACGGGTGTTTGGGTGCGCCATTTATGTGCCAATAGCGCCGCCGCTACGTACCAAAATGGGTCCTCAGAGAAAAATGGGAATCTATGTCGGTTATGATTCGCCATCAATTGTTCGATACATAGAACCCTTGACAGGAGATCTTTTCACCGCACGTTTTGCGGATTGTCACTTTGATGAGACAGTCTTCCCGGCGTTAGGGGGAGATAAGCATGCTAACGTTCCCGTAGAACGCCGCGAATTGTCGTGGTATGCTCCCACTATGTCTCATCTAGATCCACGCACTGCTCAGTCTAAAACTGAAATGCGTCGAATTATAGATCTTCAGAGCATTGCTCAAAGCATGCCAGATGCTTTTAATGATCTAGCTAAAGTGACAAGATCACATATACCCGCTGCAAACACACCTGCAAGGATAGATGTACCCCGTGTACGTCAACAACCTGCCTGGGAAGGCCGAACCGTCCCCGAAGGAGGGGAGGCCGCAACTTCCACGCGGCACGGTACATTGGCGGCTAGCCAATCATCTGCTCTGACCCTGAAGCGTGGCAGACCACCTGGTTCAAAGGATTCACAACCCTGGAAGAGGAAAATGGCACCAACTAGTGACCCTAGTCTGAATCCGACCATCGCTCACTCATCCATTCCAACGCATGAGGTTATTCTAGATTACGGTGATGCTTCAGATGAAACATGCCGGCCTCCCGAGAATCGCGAGATTTCGGTCCATTACACAGTATTGGATGAGGTTTGGAATAGGAATGAGATGATCGTCGACGACGCATTCTCGTATTCAGTAGCTACTGACATCATGCTTAGCGATGACATTGAACCACGTTCCGTCGATGAATGCCGACGTAGAACCGATTAGTCAAACTGGAAACAAGCAATCCAGGTCGAACTCAATTCGCTCGCGAAACGTAAAGTGTTTGGACCAGTCGCTCCTACACCACCACGTGTGAAGCCTGTTGGCTACAAGTGGGTTTTCGTGAGGAAGCGTAATGAGAAGAATGAAATAGTGCGATACAAAGCACGCCTCGTAGCGCAAAGCTTCTCTCAACGCCCTGGAATTGATTACGAGGAGACGTATTCTCCCGTAATGGACGTCATAATGTTCCGCTACCTAATCAGTTTGGTAGTTTCTGAAAAACTGAATATGCAGCTTATGGACGTGGTAACCGCATATCTCTATGGGGATCTAGATACGGAAATATATATGAAAGTTCCAGAAGGACTTCCATTGACTGGCTCAAATAGTTGTAGACCACGGAACACTCTCTCAATTAGGTTGAGGAGGTCACTCTACGGATTGAAACAATCCGGGCGGATGTGGTATAACCGTCTGAGTGAATATTTGACAAGTCAGGGTTATGTGAACAACGAACTATGCCCATGCGTGTTCATAAAGAAGTCACATTCCAGATTTGCAATCGTTGCAGTTTATGTCGATGACATGAACCTCATTGGGACTCCTGCAGAGCTTGAGGGAATTGATGCACACTTGAAATCAGAATTTGAGATGAAGGATCTTGGAAAAACTCGATACTGTCTCGGCCTGGAGATCGAGCATTGTTCGGATGGAATCTTAGTACATCAATCGAACTACACCCAAAAGGTGTTGCGTCGTTTTAATGAGGATAAAGCGAAGCCTTCGAGTACACCAATGGTCGTTCGGACTCTAGATGCTAAACAAGATCCCTCCCGTCCAAAGGAGGATGAGGAAGAGATTTTGGAACCTGAAGTTCCTTACCTGAGTGCAATTGGGGCTTTATTGTACTTGGCTCAGTGCACTAAACCCGACATCTCCTTCGCTGTTAATCTTTTGGCAAGATACAGCAATGCGCCCACACGCAGGCACTGGAATGGTGTTAAAGATGTTTTCCGCTACCTCAAGGGTACAACGGATTTGGGCTTGTTCTATACCCATGAATCACCGAGTGTTGCCGCCCTTTACGGTCCTCGGGATGATTCTCGCCTTGTTGGTTATGCAGATGCTGGATATCTGTCTGACCCATATAGAGCACGTTCTTAAACGGGTTATGTCTTTACCGTTGGAGACACCGCTATATCTTGGAGGTCTACCAAGCAAACACTAGTGGCTACTTCGTCGAACCATGTTGAGATTCTCGCCCTACATGAAGCAACGCGTGAATGCTTTTGGCTGAGAGAAGTTATGGAACATATCCGAAGTACTAGTGGTCTTACATCAGTTGTTGACCTTCCTACGACGATCTTTGAAGACAATGCCGCATGTATCGAGCAGTTAAAGAAGGGATACATCAAGGGAGACAACACCAAGCACATAGCGCCAAAGTTCTTTTACTCACACCACCAGCAGCAGCATCAGAACATTGAAGTCAAGCAAATCCGTTCCCAAGACAACTTGGCCGATCTCTTCACCAAGTCATTGCCCAAGTCTACTTTCCAGAAGCTCGTCCAAGGAATCGGTATGCATAAATTATCTGAGTTAAATCGCTTGTAGTTCTCTTATTTAGAAGTTATGTCTAACTCAGGGGGAGTATCTAGAAGTATACTCACATGATCTTAATGTACTCTTTTTCCCTACGATTAGGAGCATTTTTCCCACTGGGTTTTTGCTACCTAACTAGGTTTTAACGAGGCACCCATCCTGGGATGATCATACTCCGTTGAGTTCACTACCTTCGTCCAGTTCGACGAGTGTTTAGACATTATGCATACTTTCTTACTTTTCTCCTTAGTCTATGGGTTTTGCCTATCATGGGTTTTACCATAGCGAGGTTTTTGTGAGTTTTTTCAAATGCATACTTCAACGTAAATATGAGACTCGCGAATACCCGTTGTGTCGATGGCTTCATCAACTATTCAACCTTATCTGCTGAAGATCTGATGCGATGGTGCTTTGAGTATTTACACACTCAAGGGGGAGTGTTGCAGTCCTATTTAGTATAGGAATGTGATTGTGTAAATCCTAATAGATTAGGAATGTATCTTATATTCCTATTAGGAGTAGATTACTCATTAAGTATTGTAATCCATATGGGAAAGGGTTTGTCCTTTCTACCACTATAAATAGAGGCACAATGGGGTGAATTAAAACACACCTCACAATTAAATCTCTCTCCCTTCTCTCCTAAGCTTGCCGCACCACCCCTCTCGCTCTCTTCCTAGATCGCTCACTCAATTAGGCCTACAACAATTACAAGTTTTATCAAGTGTTTCAACATTATTGAGTGGCAGAATGCACAAATGGAAAACATCATTGCTTATTTTTGTTCAGTACTATGAACTATGTGGAAGTAAATTTTTGCCTTCTTCTTTTTGGACAAAAATGCACCTGTAAAACAATTAACACCTAAAGTTAAGGTCAGGAGCCTCATGCTCCCACGATGAATGGGGGGGACTTTGGCCGAAGAACCTCCGATGCCAAAGTTAGAATTTGAGGGAGAAAGTGTTTAGATTAATTTGGAAAATTTTAGAAGAGAATTGGCTCTAGGTTTTGGAGAAAATGAGTGGCTATATATAGGAGTGTGGCCGGCCCTATTTGGAGCAAAGGAGACCGGCCACTTATGGTGGGTTCTTGGGTCTAATTACAAGATATTATGTCAGATAATATATTGCAATCAATTAGGAAATTAATTAGAAAATTAACCAATTTATTAAGAAATTAATCGATTAATTTTTGTAATTAATCCCAATTTGAAAAGAATAATTGGGAGTTACCTTATGGGTGAAAATTTGATGAGGAGTGATGAGAGGGTTTAAAGGAATACCATTTTGATCACTTTTGACCTCGATTCAGCCATTATTGTCTATTGTATGCGCGTGGGAGTCTCGGTGTGCCTCAATAGTAATTTTATCTTTTAACCCAAAAGTCCACATGTCGCCTCCATATTTTTCTTGATTATTTTTTGCTCCACAAACTATACATTTTTTTTAGATTACAAGTAGTTATACTCTCTTTAAAGCTGAATATTTAGTCAGGAACACAATATAAATTAGAATATAAAAAGAATTTTAGCCATCAAGATTAATAATACAAATTCAAACTTGAAAATATAATTGGATTTGTTTTCATTGCTCAAACAAAAGTCACACAGAGTTCGTATTAAGCTAATATTTAGAAGCATACCTTCGATTGCCTAAGCGTAAAGAAAACACTTATATTATTCCTGACTGAAAAGTCAGCTTTAAAATAGTAAGTAATGCTATTAATACCATATTTTTATACCACCTTAGGCGGCATCTGATGTGGACAATCACATCATTTGAAAAATTATAAAACCCAAGGAAAGAAAGGAGAAAGACTTCTCGTATACCACAATTATCATTTAATTAACTAGTTTTTCTTAATTATTAGTTTATTAAATAATGAACTAAATTTAAAAATCTAATTAATTCAAATGATGTGGCTGTTCACATCAAATGCCGCCTAAGGTAGTATAAAAATGTGGTACAAAAACATGATATGAATAACATTACTCTAAAATAGCCGATTTTGTTCACCCTTATCCTAACAAGTCTCTCATACTTTTGATCCGAATTAAAAGTGAACGCAAGCAGACAAAATGAAATGTTTGGTCAGTACTATGAACTATTTGGAGGTTTGTTTTAGCTTAGCAGATTGATTACTAAGGCCATCTCCAACCGAATGAGGGTCAACAGGCTCTCTTTAGAGCTCTCCAAGAAATTATATTCTAATAAATAGTGTCAGACCATATTTCATAACATTTCCAACCAAATGGGCCATAGGCCAAACATAGCCCTGTGACAAAAAAATCATCTCCGACTGAGGGGGCCAAAAGGCCATAAACCAAACATAATTTATGATTTTAATTGAATTAATATAGTTAATTAAATTAAACTACCATATTAAAACAAGATTTTCGAACATATTGGAAGATTAATGAAAGAGATGGCCATTTGAAAATTATTGAAAAAATTAAAGGAAAGATTATTGGAAGAGAATAGAATGTGAAGAATTGAAATAAAATGTGTCACATCCCAGTCCGCATAGCAAGATATTGTCCGCTTTGGGTCCGGCCCACACGGTTTTGTTCTTGGGCCTTCCCAGGGGTTCACCCATCTTGAGATCGCTTTCGCCCAAACTTGCTTAACTTCAGTGTTCTTATGGGATCCGAAGCCAGTGAGTTCCCAAAACATGTCTTGTTATAGGGAGGCGGGCATGTACATATAAGGCATAGAGGATCCTCTCCCCTGAGCGATGTGGGACTCTAAAGTCCACCCCCTAAGGTCCTGATGTCCTTGTCGGTACACTTCCGGCCAGGGAGTGGCTCTGATACCAAATTGTCACAGCCCAGTCCGCATAGCAAGATATTGTCCGCTTTGGGCCTGGCCCACACAGTTTTGTTCTTGGGTCAGGCCCAAAGCGGACAATATCTTGCTATACGGACTGGGATGTGACAATTTGGTATCAGAGCCACTCCCTGCCCGGAAGTGTGCCGACAAGGACGTCAGGCCCCTAGGGGTGGACTTTAGAGTCCTACATCGCTCAGGGGAGAAGATCCTTTATGCCTTATATGTACATGCCTGCCTCTCTATAACAAGACATGTTTTTTAAAAATTAGAACATAGTATGGAATTGTGAGGTAAGATAATATGGAATTGTGAAAGGGTGTAAGAAATGGTGTAGGAAAAAAAAATTAGAAATTAAAAAAAAATTCTTCCTAAAACAAAAAAGCTTAGGTCATAGAGCTATCTGGCTGGCTAGCTGGGGATGGCCAGCCGGTTAGCCTGATTGGCTGGTTTTAGCCTGATGAGGTGCATAAGCCCTTTGGCCTATCTCTCGGTTGGAGACAGTTTTTGTGTCATTTCAGGATACTTTTAGCCCAATGGCCTCTGGCCGGATCTGTTGGAGATGGCCTAAGTATTTGAATATACAACGGTACTTTGACATTTAAAAGATCACAACTAAAATATGGATTATAACTTTTGCTTACTTATTATTAAACTGGTTTGATTTGAGCATGATTGAATTGATTGGTTTGAGTTTGAATGGATTTGATTATTTGGATTCATATACAATTAAGGTTTAAACTTATTATCATTGTTATTATATGTAGTTCAAACCATACATATATTTTGTTCTCTCATTTTTACAAAAATTAGCACTTATTTATATTAATAACTTTCATTTTTTCAACTTGTAATAGAGAAATGAAAACATCTACACATAAGAAGAAAGAATAAGGAAGTTTTGAAATGCAATGAAAGTTGAAGTGAGCACTTGCGATGATGGAGTTGTATAGCTATTTTGATGCGTACTTAGGGATGGCAACCATGGATGTGAGGTGACATGCTTTTGTATTCAGACCAAGGTTCTAAAAAATATTAGGCGCTAGTCGGGCGGCGAGCTAGCGCCTAGGCGGCTAGGCAGGGTCTAGGCGGGCGGCTAGGCGGATTTAGGTAAATTTCTTGCATATCTTGTAAATAAATACATATTGACACTTACACAAAATTATATTTGTATGAAATCTATGGATAAAATGTAAAAAAAGTATCTAACAAGTCCAAAATTTAAAAACACATTAAGCATATATGCCTTATAACTTAATACATTTTGAATGATTAGGTGGTCTAATGTGAATATGGGTGGGTGGTTCATAGTAATTTAAAAAAATATTTTTTTTATGTTTAATTTAAAGAGAAATAAAGGTGTTTGGATGTAGGGACTGACACCCTATCATTTGTTTACAAGAAAAATCAATATGCAGGATTGACAGCCTATGGCTTTTGACAAAAAGCAAGCAACTTGATGCATGCTGTCAAAACTTGATTGGAGGGAAACTAAGAAAAAAAAAATTAAATAAGAAAAGTATGCACAGTGTACATGGTGTGAAAGGAAGAGAGAGAGAGAGAGAGAGAGAGAGAGAGAGTCATTTTTCATCGTCTTCATCCTTTTGCCAAATTGTGAACTAGAAACCAGAAAGACAAGATTGCAGCTGATTTGCATTCTTGAAAAAAAAAAGAACAAAAATAAAATTTCTGGACCGCCTAGGCCGCCCAGGCCATCTCGGCAGCCGCCTAATTCATGTCCCGATTTTGAGTTAATCCCCAAGGTCGGCCACCGCCCCGCGCCTAGGCGCCACCGAGGCCGATTTTTAGAGCACTGATTCAGACCAATCTTTGAAAAGTTGATTGGTTAACCAATCTCTTGTATATGGTTGTTGGAATATTTTTGACAATAGGCAGTTCATCCCACTCTTAGACACATATTTTGTTCCTTTTTGTAAATAGGGTTGTAAATATATTTCCATATGTATTTAAATAATATTTTCTATCACACACATTTAGGTAGTATATATATTAAGAACTTTCTACATGTTTTACACGATTTTAAAACCCACAACATCATGCAGACACCCTCGCTAATTATCTATTCTAAAGTTGAGGAGTGAATTGACTGTAGCTTAGCTACAGTCAATTGGTTGACACTCGATTTCACGCTATTTACCACAATGCCACAGCCAAATGGCTGGTTTGGGATGGTAGTTATCAAAAGGTATGAGGGTGATTTTGTCTCTGAACATATTTCAAAATATTTACGGATTTACCATGTATTCTAAAATGGGGATTTTGCATTATTTACATTTCTGCCACTGTGTGTGTGTGGCTGTGCAGATTAGTGGGGGGATTTCAGGAAGAGAGGCGTGAGGTGGCAGGGAGCGTAAGGGAGACAGATGAGTGAGGCTGCCAAAAAGTGGGGTTAGGGTTGATTTTTCCTCCTCAAATCAAGGGTTGGAGTCTGTGATTGAGAGATTGATGGCAGGGATAGGAAGGGAGAGAGAGGAGTGAGGCGAAGCTACAAAAAGGGGTTTAGGGTTGATTTTTTCTCCTCAATTCAAGGCTGTTGTCGGTGATTGAGGGATGGGCTTTTGATTTTGTGAAAGGAATTCAGACTACATCAACTGCATCTTCACCTCTTTCTCTCACTTCGACCTGTTTGAGTCACTGTAGACAGCCCGACTTCACTCTTCTCTTCGTCACCTTTCACTCTCAATCCACCGCTGCATTAATTTTTCGGCCGTTTTGGCAGGTACAAATTAGAATTAGAAGCATACACAAAATCTTCATCGCCATGGTCAGATCCGCCACTCCATCTTTAATGCTATTCATAAATCGAGCTCAGCCGTGCAAGTTAGATCCCAAACCTCCTGATCTTGGTGCCGACATACTCACATGTAAAATTTTCTCACCAATGCCTTTAACTTCATCTCTGATCATAGTGGATTTACGGGAAAATAGAAGATGATTGTCTCATGTATGTATTCTCTAAGTAGAAGGCTCGAGATCGAAAATGACGGTGGTTAGGCGTGAAGGAGGGGACCACATAGCTCAAATCTAATGTTCCAAAATAAGGCGGAGGACACGAAGTTGTCAAATCCAAGATGAAAATGTATAATCCACTCCTCTGCAACTATTTGTGTCCTTGATATATATTTTCCATTAGTTTTTTTTTTAAATGGCAAGTAGAAATCTTAGAAGTTAAAGAAACGAGCGATAATGTTATCCATCACCCAACTGCGGTTGCATTTGGATTTTATACAAATACATTCTTGGTCATACAAAATGGGAAAAAAAATGGTTGTATCAACAACACCTCTTTAGTTCTACGAGAGGAACTAAATAACACATTTTCCCGAATCCCATAAGCATGGAAGTAGTAAAACAAGCTAAGAGTCATTTATACAACATAAACACATGAACTCTGTTCGAATTCTTACTCTTATTCTCTCTAATTTTTTGCTGTTTAGTTTGGACCCCCATCTCAGCATCATCATCTGCTCTTGCAGCTGCTTTTGATTCAGAGGTTCTCAGCCATGACATCTGAATCAAAATTCTGGTATGCCACTTGACCTTTGATGCAATACTTCCCCGTACTTTCCGTTTGAGTGATTGTTATTTTTGTTCTCTTTAGATTTTAGGTTTTGTGGATAAAATATCTGAGGCCTCTTTATTCTTCGATTTGATTCCAATTTGGCACTGTATTATTTCTTTAAGAACATTTCAAATGACTATTTGTTCTCCTCTTTTTATGGCTCCGTACTTTACGGCTTATTAGCTTTAGAATTTGTACAATAACGATTAATTGTTTTTACTTCTCTGAAAAATAGAAGTCTTCTTGGTTAGTCATTTTGCACTTGAATTCTTTTTAGTCACTCATTTTAATCTGATGCGAAGACTTTTGTATCAATCATTGTTTCAGTTTATCAGCAAAAATGAATGACTACTTTGTTATAAAACCCCTCATGCTGCTGAAGCACTTTTACTTCTTTTGAGGTTTATGTAAATTTTCAAAGAAATTGCATGATACCAATAAATCAGAGGTTTAAACTTTAAACATAGTAAATATTACAAGCAATGTGTTGGACGAGTTTTGTGCTTCATAGAACAGTTTTGTTCTTAAAGGCTGTCAAAATTTGGAGTATTGGTGGGATATTCAATTAGTGATAGGTACTGGTGAAAGGATCAAATTTTGGTAGGAGTTGTTGTTGGGAATCACATCTTTGTGATCACATTTTTTGTTTTTTCCCATGAACTAGGACATAAATGGAGAGAACCTTCAAGACTTAAATTGTTGCCATCTTTCTGATGTGCCTAATGTTTATGTTCGGTTGAATTTCAACTTCTAGATTTATAAGTAATCTCATGGTGGTTTGGAAATATTAATTTTTTTTACTAACTTCTGTGTACTATTTGGATAGCACTGACTTGCTGAATAGAAGTTGTCATCTATTTGGATAGTGCATTGACTATTTGGAAATATAGTACTGACCTGCTGATTAGAAGTTATTACCTTTTTAGTTTTCAATTATCATCAAAGAAGCACATCGGTGAGTAAAATCTGGTCATGCTTGGTTATAAGTTTCCATTCAAGAGTAATCTCATGGTGATACAAAGAAAGAAGCAGACATTCAAACAAAAAAGCTAAAAAAATATGAAAAGATTGGAGTACAAAAGTGAACTAGCCAAAAAGAAATTAAAGTGAAGGAGCATGAAAGTTACCTATTAAGTGAATTTGAATAATTTTTGAGAAAAAATAATAATTTTCAAATCCCAAGTTTGTGCACAGACAATCCTGTAAATCAAGTTCAGCTTTGTCTCAAATATGCATAAAGTCATTGGTGATACACGTGGTAAATTATGAGTAGAGCTTTGATAAGAGTTATTTATCACTGATCGATTGTTTTGCAGCACCTCCTCTTCTACTTATGCTACAAGTACAAGGAATCATGACTCGATTTTGAATCTCTGTGCAGGTGCATTTTAGCCACATCACCGATAGCTACTACTGCACTTTAGGTACAATTAAACAACCATCATTCTCCAATTCATGTGAAAAACTCGTAAATTGCATATAGTTGGGACGTTAAAAAATCTTCCATTTTGTTTGCACTTAGGTTGTTAATGTAAATTCAATGGAATGTAGATGCAACTGAAAGACTTAATTTTACTATGTCGATTCAGCTGCTTTGATGGGTTTTTTAATAATGTAAAAATTGGTGTGTTAAATTGTGGTTACGAATTCAAAACCCGCAGCAGAGCGCGGGCATTTTTGCTAGTTATACCTAATTGACTCATACAATATGAACTTAGAGCAGCTCCAGTGGGAGCAGTTGCTCGGGGGACTGGGTAGAAAAAAGGGCTCGAGGCCCTGTGAATTCGGTCCAGCGGGGAAGGCCCCAGTGTGAAGGTGGAGGCCCAAGCAAGGGGCCTGTCAAAAATTGACTGCCCAACCCACTGAGTGGAAATGACAAAGCACGACGTCATGCTGACGTCTGGGAGATTTTTAAAAAATTTCTGTCAGGCGCGTGCACCCCACTCGCGCGTGGGGGCGCGTCGCCCGACAAGATTTCAGAAAAAACAGCACTTTTTTAGAAAATTTTCAGAAAATTTGTTACCGTTGGGAAGCCACGTGGCTTCCCACGGTCCGTTCGATCCCAACGGCTCTTTAATTTTGACCGTCCGATTTCAACGGTAATAAAAATAAAAAAATCTTATTTAATATCAACCGTTGGATCTCAGATCAACGGTTGATATTATTCTGTAAAAAAATAATAAAAAAACTGTAAAAAATTGAAAAAAATTGTAAAAAGTAAAAAATTGTAAAAAATTATAAAAAATTGTAAAAAATCTGTAAATTAATTTTTTTTATTTTTCTATAAATACCTTATCATTAACATCTACCTTACACCACAATTCCATATTTTCTCAACTATTTCTCCTCACATTCAAAAGCCTTTCTCTCAAACTTTGAAGCCAATCTTTTTTTTCAAACAAAATGAGTACTGGTGCAGGTACAAATTGGACGATTCTTGAAGATGTTGCGTTGTGTGCTAGCTGGGTTAAAATTACTCATGATTCACTTTCGGGTAATGAGATGCAGTTGCGAGAAATGTGGAGTCTTATTCATACCAATTATATTGAGAAAATGGGTGGGCAAAGAACCAAAGATTCACTGTCCAGTCGTTGGAAATTACTGAATATATCGTTTAGTTTGTGGAGAGACGCATTGACACAAGCTAGTTCTAATCTTCGAAGTGGGGAAAGTTTAGCGGATCAGGTAACAATATGTTACTTATTTGTTTGTATTATTTAATTGTTAGCTATTTTCATATTATTTATTTTTTTGTATTAATTATTTGTTAGCTAGTTTCATTATAATTATTTGTTAGCTATTTTCATATTATTTATTTGTTTGTATTAATTATTTGTTAGCTAGTTTCTTATAATTATTTGTTACCTATTTTCATTATAATTACTTTCATTATAATTATTTGTCTCTTATAAAATATGCAAGTATCAACCATAGGCTAACCCTTAAACTAAGGGCAGAGGTACAATCTGTCGGTCCAGAAGTTTTCATGAACAGCACCCCTCTACACTCTACACCCGATCATGCCTCGCATGATCATGATGAAGATGATGCAGAAGAAGTGCCTGAAACGCCCCCCGTTGAACAAGCGTCGGGGTCGACCCGTTTTCCAATTAGGCCTCAAGGTAAGAAGGCTGCAAAGAGAAAAGGTAATACTTCAAAGAAAGATTATGGAAAGTTTATGGAAGACCTTGCCCGCCAAGGTGAATTGACTTTGGCTCGAGAAATGGCTAAATATGAGGCCGATAAGGCTAGAGAGGATGCAAAAGCTGCAGCTTTTCAGAAAAAAATTTGAAGCTGATGAGAGAGAAAGAGAACTACTTCGGCAAGAAAGGGAATGTAGAAGAGAAGAAAGAATGGCTGAACAAGATCGTAACATTATGAAAGAGCCTTTAGAAGGGAAGTCTCCAAATTCTAAATATTTTTGGAAGTCGGAGAAAGAAGACGTGGTGCGAAGGAGGCGTGCAAGAGAAGCGAGAGCAAGAGGAGATGGTCCTAGCACCACAAGAAAAGATCATCCTAGCACCACAAGAGAAGATCATCCTAGCACCACAAATTGGTTAAGTGATGATTATTGAATTTAGGTTGTAATTTCTTATTGATTGAATTTAGTACTTTATGTTGTTTCCAATTTATTGAATTTAGTACTTTATGTTATTTCCAATTTATCGAATTTAGTACTTTATGTTATTTCCAATTTATCGAATTTAGTACTTTATGTTATTTCAAATTTATTGAATTTAGTACTTTATTCATAACACATTTAAACACACCAAATAAAATTACATGAACATACCAAATAAAATTACATCACATACCAAATAAAATTACATCACACACCAAATAAAAAGCACACTAAATGAACTAAATAAACACACGACATGAAATAAACACACGAGATGAAATAAAATAAAACACCCCAAATAAAAACAAACATTAATGAACTTAAGTATCTTCAACACCCCTCAATTTCCACTAGTGTTCTATCAAGTCAATTTGGCGAGCATTGTGCATATATGGCCTTTGCATTGCAGTAAATTGTTGAATAACTCTATCATTGAAACGTCCATCCCGCAGTATTGGGTCGTGTTGCACGGGTTCTTCGGTGGCGTCATGAGCACACTATATTCGTGTTTTGGAATTGTTCATCGTGTCTGGCTCATATTCATCAACAGCATCATAATCGTACTCATCTTCCACAATCATGTTGTGAAGAATGATGCACGTCATCATGATAGATCGAAGCGACTCCACATCAAACATTCTAGCAGCACCTCTAACAATAGCCCAGCGAGCTTGGAGTATACCAAAACAACGCTCCCATCCTTCCTGCATCCTTCTTGACAGCTTGCAAAGTATTTTTCCTTTGCACTTTGTGGACGTACCACTGTTTTGACAAAGCATTCCCACCTTGGGTAAATGCCGTCTGCTAGGTAGTATGGCCCGTCATACTTACGTTCGTTGACCCAATATGTGACTTTTGGTGCCTTTCCTTGCAGGATTTCATTGAACACTGGGGATTGGGCAAGGACATTAAGATCATTTTGAGCTCCCGGAACCCCGAAAAAGGCGTGCCAAATCCAAGTATCAAAAGATGCCACCGCCTCCAAAATGATACTTTTCGATCCTTTTCTATCCCCATAAGCGCCTTGCCATGCACTTGGACAGTTTTTCCAAGTCCAGTGCATACAATCAATGCTTCCAATCATCCCTGGAAAACCTCGCATCTCGCCATTCTTCAAAAGCCTTTCCAAGTCCATATGAGTAGGCCTCCGGAGGTACTCATTGGTGTAGATAGATTCGATTGCCGAGCAAAACCTCATCAGGGACTCAAGAATGGTTGATTTTCCCATCCTCGTTATCTCGTCCACTTGGTCTGCAGCTGCTCCATATGCAAGCATCCGCAAAGCAGCAGTAATTTTTTGCTCAGGCAGGAGACCTATAGCACCAAATGCATCCGGCTTTTGCACAAAGTAAGAATCATGGTTGCAAACAGCGCCCATGATTCTGTTGAACAAATGTCGTTCCATTCTAAAACGACGTCGGAAGTACATATCAGGGAATGCACTGTTCCGGACAAAATAATCGTCCAAGAGCTCCTGACCTCGTCGTTGCCTGTTTCTATCAATGTTTCTAGCACGGTGGGCCTGCAGATCTGAGCCACACCTTGGACGACTCGACGGGAATGTGAGGCTCGTGCCATTCTTGATTTGTCATCTCTCCGTCTACGCTCATCATCCTCTTCCATCTCATTTTGGGCCCAATCCCCGGCATTGAACATTCCTTCTGATTGGTTAAACAATTCTTCCTCTTCTTGATCGATTTCCCACATCATCTTTGAAGAAGAAGAAGACATTGGTGAAGAAGGAAGCAGAAACTATGAATAATGAAAGGGATTTTGGTGAAGAAGAAAGCTGAAACTATGAATAATGATAGAGAGCTTGAGAAAATTGGTGTGAGATTTCTGAGGATGGAGGGTTTCATTATATGGAGGATTTGGGCAAGGATTAGGTTGTAGATAATGACACGTGGCATGCCGTCATTCGTTAAAAATCTGGTGGAAATCTATCCTCAAAGATTGTAATCGGATTGTGACACGTGGCACGACGTGATTGGTTACAAATCTTATCGGAAATCCCTCGCCAATAATTGTCCTTTCAGATAATGACACGTGGCATGTCGTCATTCGTTAAAAATCTAGTGGAAATCTATCCGCAAAGATTGTAATCGGATTGTGACACGTGGCACGACGTGATTCACGACGTGATTGGTTACAAATCTTATCGGAAATCCCTCGCCAATAATTGTCCTTTCAGATAATGACACGTGGCATGTCGTCATTCGTTAAAAATCTGGTGGAAATCTATCCTCAAAGATTGTAATCGGATTGTGACACGTGGCACGACGTGATTGGTTACAAATTTTATCGGAAATCCAAAATTACAAATAAAATTATTTTGAATTTTTTTTATAAATAAAAAAATCCAAATATTTTATTGCTATTGGCTTTTCGGATAATGACACGTTGCGCAACGAGAACGATTAAAAATATTATCTGAAATTACAAATAAAATTATTATGTATTCTTTTATAAATATAAAAATACTAATATTTTATTGCCAATTGCCAGGGCTATTCAAGTGCAGGGGTGGAGATGCAAAATGGCTATTGCCAGGGGAATACACTGTTCATTAAGGCAATTACTGTTCATTAGGTGGATTGAATAGTGTATTGCCTGGGGGGAGGGCTCCTACATTGGAGTTGCTCTTATAAACTTCATAGTGCAATGTGAAAAAGAAAAAAAAAATTAGAACCTCATGACCCATTTTAGAAACCACCTCAATGTAAAATGCAGTTAGTTCTAAATTATGCATATACTAGGATTGTTATAGTAGGTAAATTAGATATCGTAGGATTGTTAGTAGGTAATTATGGCCAATTTGAATGAGTAATTATTGTAATTTATTTATTATTTTTATTATTATTGCAAGCGATATTACTACTCTAAGAACTAAAAATTAGGACGACAATGGTTTCAATGATTACTTTTTTCCTGTCAAACATAAGCTTCATTCATAGAAGAAAATGTTACAATTGATAAACTTAAAGAAATACGGCTAGTAGCCCAAGTGGACAAAACATCTTAAGCAAAGTACATGATGATCCAAGACTTGATTGCTGACGCAAGTAGTTAATGCAACAATCACCACGTATCTTACCAATTTGTTGTTCAGTTTAGCAAATACGCGGTCAACACAAACAGAACACTAAGGCCATAAAACAAAACCATATATGCAAATCAATCCCAAATGAACAAATTTAATCTCTAACTTAACAACAACAAAGATTTAAAAATAATACATAAATTTGCCTCTACAAAGCTCATCAAAAGATATAAGCAGACACAACCAACAACCATATCCACCACCCAAAGACCAACAAGGGAAGACTTCTGATGCCAACAAAGCAAGAAGACAGAACACCAATATGTCAATATAATGTTGTTAATACGGTAATGATTTCACTTGTTATGTAATCGTCCACGTAGTTGATGTCACTCTTTGTATTATAATGTGACCCTCTCGTACCGTACACGATTCAACTAGTTTGATTTGTAATCGTCTGATTTCAGTCTTGGTACCCAGAACTACGTTTCGTCCATGTCCTTGGGTCCTAAAATGCTTAAAGTCCAAAAGAAATTGGGTTGGGTCCTTGGGAAACTTACAAACAAGTCGGATTCGGGCAATACCCGGCCCATCCACCATGCAACTACTGAGGGAGACTACAATTTGTATAGCAGTTGAGCGATTCCTGTCGACGACTTTCGCTTGGTTCAGCAGGTGACACACCAATCACTGAGCGAGGGAGAGAGAGAGATCAGAGATCCCAAATCCACGCTTCGCAATGTCTTCAACATTCAGTGGCGATGAAACGGCGCCCTTCTTCGGCTTCCTCGGCGCTGCTGCTGCCCTCGTTTTCTCATGTAACCAAACTCTTAACTCCAATCTCGCTTTTCTCTGTGTTTTTCTTTTTGCAGTGTGTTTGGTTCCCGAGAAAGTTTAGATCTACTTTGGATTTGATCATCTGTTCCATTCGGTTGTCAATTGAAATTGGTTTCTCTAATAACAAGCAATTAGGTGAAGTTGCAGTTTTGATTAACTTGGGTTTTGATGGTTAATTTTTGGTTAATTATCATTTGGGACCCTGAAAGTACAAAACTTTTGCTTGAAAGGAGCTAAATTTGACTATTATTATTCACGTTATGGTCTTATGATATGTTGTGCGGAGTTTGTTAACATGGATCTCAAACCCCATTACTCAAAAGAGACTGATTGATCTGTTTGGCTTGGTTTATACTACATACTTGCATTTATTACCCAAAATTTTAGAACCCCAAATGGAGGTTTAGTGTACTTGATATGACGGCGACCTCGTTGGGGATTTGTATTTTAGGTATGGGAGCTGCCTATGGCACAGCAAAGAGTGGTGTTGGTGTGGCATCTATGGGAGTGATGAGGCCTGAGCTGGTGATGAAATCCATTGTCCCGGTTGTTATGGCTGGAGTTCTGGGTATTTATGGCCTTATTATTGCTGTTATCATCAGTACCGGGATTAACCCTAAGGCCAAGTCATATTACCTCTTTGATGGTTATGCACATCTCTCATCTGGTCTTGCTTGCGGTCTCGCTGGGCTCTCTGCTGGAATGGCAATTGGTATTGTTGGCGACGCTGGTGTAAGGTATAAGTTCTGATCTAAGTGCGTATGCTTTCCATAATTGTTTCTTGTTGTTTTCTGGTTTGTTTTATATGTTTTAATGTGTAGGATAAAAATAAATGTCATTGAAGTAGATGCTGTTCAAATCAGTACCCCTTTCTTCTTATTTTCGAGTATTACTTAATCAATCAAAGGCAGAGAATAATTACGGTAGCCATAGTTGTCCTTAAACATGCTTTTGGAGCAGTGAACAGAGTTGAACTAACATCACAAATAGCAATATTGGTCTTTCTTGTTTTCCTTTCTTTTATTTGTCTCTTACAGAAATTTCCGAGTTGTAGAGTTTGTTGGTGAGCTTTTTGTTACCTACTGTCACAATGAACCGAATTACTTAGCCTCTTGTTTAATTTTAGAATTGATATGCAAAGCAAATTTTTTTTCCAAGACTAGATTTAAAGATAACGAGATTGGCCTGATAGAGGATTAGTATAGTCATTGTAAATTGGAATATCCAAGGAAGTATATTAAACCCCTGAGTTCATTTTAATATGGGAAGTTGGAGTCCAAGACAAGGATAGTAAGTTAGTAACTTAAAGCCACGACAGACTAGAACTAAAATTAATGATAAATCATGGTATGGAAATGGATAATGAAAACATTGTAAACCATGCTAGGGCTAATAAATTGATGTCTTGTTTACTTACAAGGAATGAGAATGCAAGGTTGGATATCATTCCCATTTCTGGAAAATCCACCATCTACTATACTAACTATCACGAGGAATGAATAAATAAGTGGGCCCCATTTTGATGATATTGCTCTATTCCCAATTTAACTAGGTATCATTGTCAGGGGATGTTTATCCCATACCTAAAAATTTAAAGGTATAATTCCCCCATTAGCCCTTATCACTCCTATTCCCAAAAGTATAAGTATCTTAACTGTTCCTGGCAATGTGTAAAGTTATGAAGTCCAAGGCCAGAGTAGTATCTGAGCTGTAGTAAAACGTGTCTCGCAGAATATGATCCAAATGTCAATGTATGTTTGACACGTAAGACGAAAATATCATTCTCAAGAACAACTATTGGAGTGGTTCTAATTTAGGGCTTGGAATTACTTGAGAATTAATATTAAAGTTCTCTTTACAAGTAATATGGTGTTTTGGTGTAATTGTAATCTGTATGGCCCTGAATATGATTCTAATTCTCATATATATGCGTCACAAATCACAATACTCAGAAAGCAGCAACGGTGGTTAAATTTGAAGTTTATAACTAGTATAATTTGGTAGACAAATGGTATAGCGTTTGAATATAATTTGGCGGTGTGGGTCAAAAGGAGTAAAGATGAAGCGATGGCCCGTAGCCCTTAAGTTTTCATGGATCTGTGAAGCTAGTTTTTGTCACTTGAGAGCAAAAGAGCAGAACAACTAAAGTGTTAATTGGTTATTGAAAGACATTTGGTTGTAGTGCTTGATCGATATTCCCTACCTTTAAATGCTCTTTTTTATATGAGATTTATTATCCTCTATAGTCTCTACGTAGTAGTCTTGACCTAATTTTAATTAAGTTGTGCACCTCTGGATTAACTGAGCTTGTTTTGTAGAGCTAATGCACAGCAGCCAAAACTCTTTGTTGGGATGATCCTCATTCTCATCTTTGCTGAAGCACTGGCCCTTTACGGCCTCATTGTTGGCATCATCTTGTCTTCTCGATCAGGCCAATCCAGAGCAGACTAAGAAGTGACCGTGCGGTCTAATATTCTTTTATTGCTTATTTATATCACTTCAAAGGAAAACTTTTGGCTGCTCTCAGGTTAGTAGTTGGACTCTGCTCACTGGTTCGTAAAGAATATGTTTATGTAAGTAACGGCCCTGCCTTGTAGTAGTAAGATTGAGGTTTTCATTCAACAGAATAAAAGCTTTTGAAGCTGTTAAGGTTTTTTCATCGTTTGATGTATTTTTCCGCCAGAACTATATGACCTGGTGTAAACTCATAATTCGAAAACTAGTGCAAGTATTATCTCATCCATCGTCAAACTCTGTACATCAATATCTTGATTGGCAAATCCTTGCTAGATTGCGCCTTTGTTATGGTATTTTAAGAATTTGTGCCTTGTTATGTTGTGAGTGAAAGACCAATCTTTGCTAGATTGGGGCCTTGGTCATGTACATGTTTGTAGTCGGCAAAACCCGTTGGTTGTTATGCTTATCTCACATTTATATTTTTTTTCTAATATTGTTTTATTGGTGGGGGAAGGCAGATTCAAATGAAGAAGTGTTTTAAAATTGAAAAGACATATCATTAGACAAAAAAACTAGTTAGTTTATTTAAGCGAATCTTCATTGCATTTTTTTATGTAACACTTTGTTTGGGCATAAGGCACTATTCTAAAAAATCTCTGCCTAAAGCTGCATAGGCGATTGGCTACCGCCCTGATTAACTTTAGGCATTTGAAGTTAATAAAGGGCGCCTATACCTACTTAGGCGTTCGTTTAGCCCACCTAAACCGCCGACTTGCCTATGCACTTATTTAGGTTGCGACTCTCAATTGGATAGAAAATTTTATTACTTTCATTTTTGCATTTTATTTATTTTTAATAAATATACAAGATTCATTAAATACTTTGATAAACACTCATTATATGATTGTTCCACATGTTTTCAGTATGATCTAATACTTCATAATCGATATGTCATTTTATTTTATAATTTATGTATCTAATACAATTATATATATATATATTTTAAGAATAAAAGGGCACTTAGTTATATAATATATAATAAATTTTACTTAAATCTGCATAGTCCTCCTAGGCCCCCTTAGGCGCTAGACCTCAGCTCGTTGCCCGACTAGCGCCAAGTGTCTTTTAAAATTTTGGCATAAGGTGAGAAAATCCATCTTAAAAACTCACTGAATTATTTATTTATTATTTTTTTAAGGAAAAACTAACGAAAAATTAAAAAAAAAACTTTAGTTTTAATGAAAAATGACAAATAAAGGTGTAGTAAATATTACCTGAGAAAGGTAAAAAAATATGATTTTTTGTTAAAAGTGAATAATACGAGAGTGTTTCGTTAAAACTTCATTTTTTTTTAAATTGTTAATCTTTAGATATGTTGCAAGAGAGAGATCTTAAGACAATCGTTAGAGGGGACCTACTTTCTACTTTTTTCTTTGGGTTTCACTCGGTGAATACAAATTTCCTAGTGGTCACTTGGTACGAGCCTTGATCAAATTCGAGAGTACATCATCTTTTTTTCTGTTCTATCATCAATGTAATCATTCCCCCCAAAATTCTATCTTGAAAATTTATTATTTCTCTAAACCTAGTTTTTTTTTTTTTTGGTCAAAATCTCTAAACCTAGTGTTATCTAGCGCCAATTTGAGTAGGAACGTAAAAGAAATAAAATATATATATTAAATGTTATGTGGATGCTATTGCATGCGAGTTCATAGAATGGTCATGTACAACATGTTTCACAAGTCATTCACATAAATAAACGACATGCATTAAAGTGTGTTGACGTAAAGATACAAGTTGCGTCTTTTGAAATACTTTGTAAATGATATAGGGAAACACCTTGAAACATATAACTTCTGTATTACTTAGGGGCCCATATGGTGGTTGAATATTTAAAGATGGTTATGCTCATGGGCCCACATGGGGGTCATTTGTAAAAAGAGATTGACCTAATCGGATAAATAGTCTCTATAGTGATAAGGTAATCAGAAGATAGCCCTCGTGGTAAAAAAATTAGGATCTAAACCCTTGTGGTGCTAGTCCGTTAGCAAATTTAGTCCAAAAGTAATTTTTTTTCGTTAAATGTCTGTTAATTAAAGGTAAACATGTACTTTTCCGATCATAATTCAACCTTGCCCTCATACAGTGGGCTTGAAATTGATGGACTACTTGAAGGATGAGTTTCACATGCATTGAATAATGCATCGCGCGGACTGGATCTTTTCCGATCATAATTATTCTGAACCTTACCACCTTCCACAGAAGTTTGCTTCCTATCATCACCAGCTGGGAAAACTCTCGCGGACTTTAGATGGTTCCCTCCGTCATTCTTTCGCATAAATTATTGTCAGGGGAAGCACCATTTTCTTTGGAAGATATTGGTTTATCACCTTCAGTCGTGCATCCATCGAAGACGTTAGAGTAATCCAGCTTCGAGCTCCGAACATACACCGAAGCCTTCCGCTCATGGAGCTCCGGAACCCCAAGCACCAGAATCGAAGAGCCGTTATGGGATGCTCCAGAACCGCTGAAAATCTCACTGTAATCGTCGACTTGGAGGAGAAAGTTGAGACATTGAACTTGGATGTAGTTGCGAAGGAAGAAGAAGGTGCACAAGTTAAAGTACATGTTTACCCTTTAATTAACAGACATTTAACGGAAAAATTACTTTTGGACTAAATTTACTAACGGACTAGCACCATGAGGGTTTAAATCCTAATTTTTTTACCACGAGGGATATCTTCTGATTACCTTGTCACCACAAGGACCATTTATCTGATTAGGCCAAAGAGATTTTACTGGGTTGTTCAAGTTATAAACTTGTTCATCAAATTTAGGACATTTGCTTCACTCTCTACATTTAGACTTGCTATCCCACTCTTCAAACATTCTTTTTATTATAATAAGGGCAATACGTGCATTTCCCCCTTTGATATAAGGTATCTTTCTTGCAAATTTTTAACAATAAGAACCACTTAGTATCTTAATCTTCATTCATAGATTATCCCTTCAAAAAATTATTCGAATAGGAAACCGTTGAGTCATCCAAATGTATATAAAATAAAATAAAAATCAATAATGTAGGTACCAAGTAGCATATTCATAATGAACCGCTGGTATATAAAATAAAATAAAAATAATAATGTAGGTACCAAGTAGCATATTCATAATGAACCGCTAATTTATTTGATACATTTGGATGACTAAATGATATATAAATCGTAAATGGGGGGACAAGTAAGTTCCCTCATGGGTCGGCGATAACCACCTTGTTATTGCTTTTCCCTCCTTTTTGTCTTCTTTTTCTAGTAGTTCTGCCATTTGCCCGCTCTTTTGTCACCTATGATCATCTGTTTGAATGGACACGGCTAGTTTTCCCGCGTTCTTCGTAGCTTGGTTTTTTCGATCCTAATCCTTGTCATGGGGCCCTCATTTTTCAATCCCAAACACTCATCCTCTTCCATCCTTCTCATGTACCATTCATTCCAAAACCTTTGCTTAATACTAGGAGCGGCTCACCTGTTTTGAGCGTCAAATGTAAACCTTTCCTTCACTACTTTGCACTCGACTAGCCAGAAAATAGGGACCTTAGCCCCATCCTAGTGTGTTTTGGATGCTGCTTAGCCCAAAGCTAGGGTGTTTTAGATGCCCCCTTTCTTGAAACTCAGAATCCAGAGAGGAAAAACTGTTAGACAGAGAAAGAGAAAATTGTAGAAAGAGAGAGAGAAAAATATAATTGTGGTTATTCATTCCTCTAATAGAACCATACGTAAGGTATTTATACATAAATATCTTATCCCAAATATATGTGTCAGCTCAGCATAATACAAATAACTAATCACTACACATCACAAGCTTAACAGCTAAGTAAGAATATAATCTGGTGGTGGTTTTGATACATTGTTGCTATGTAAGGATATACTCTTAACACACCCCATCAAGCTGAAGGAAGGTGATCGAACTGATAGCTTGGAAGTAAGAGCAGCAAATTGATCAGAAGTCAAAGACTTGGTGAAAATATCTGCAATTTGAAGAAGTGAAGCAACATGTTATACACCAATATGACCAAGTAAAACTTTCTCTCGGATGTAGTGATAGCTTATTTGAACTTGCTTGGTTCGAGCATGGAAAACAGGATTAAATGCAAGAGAAATGACACTCTTTGTTATCACAGTAGATGGTCGGTGTGTTGAGCAAAGGGAAAAATATATCTTGCAGAATCTTGCACACCCAGGTTATCTCAGCAGCAGTATTTGCAAGATACCTATACTTAGCCTCTGTTGATGATCTAGTAACTATGGCTTGTTTCTTACCACTATGAGATATTAGATTATGACCTAAGAACACACAATAGCCACTGGTGGATCTTCTATCCATAGGGCAACTTGCGCAATCTGCATCGGACCAAGCAGTGAAACATTGAGTGCCTTTAGTGAACCAAAGTCCCGCATCAACAGTGTCCTTGAGATATCTCAGGATGCACTTGACTACCTGTAGATGAATGGTTTTTAGAGAATGCATATATTGGTAAACTTGATTGACAACAAAGGCTAAATCAAGTTGGTCCAAGTTAGATATTGTAAAGCACTAAATGTGGACTTATAATGAATGAGATCAGATAATAGTTTGCCTAAGTGATCCAGTTTGGAAATAGACACAGGTGTTGCACAAGGTTTAGCTCCAAGCATATCTGTCTTTCTAAGCAAGTCTAATGTATACTTAAACTGATGCATAAGCAAGCCCTTTGTTGATCTTTGAACTTCAATGCCTAAAAAATAATGAATATCTCCCAGATCCTTAATAGGGAACAAAGCTTATAGTTTGGATATGATAGATTGACACTCAATAGTTGAACTTCTAGTAATGATTATATCATCAACATAGACTAATATAAAAGTAATGGAAGTATCCCTTTTAATGAAAAGACTGGTATCATAATATGATGAACTGAATCTTAGAGAAAGAATAATATTGTAGAAAGCCTCATACCAAGCTTGAGGAGCTTGTTTAAGGCCATAAAGTGATTTCCTAAGCTTGCAGACATAATGAGGTTTGGAAGGATCTACAAAACCAGGGGGTTGAATCATATATACATCTTCCTTTAAATGACCATGAAGGAAGGCATTACTTACATCCAGTTGATATATAAACCAATCATAGTTAACTGTAATGGAGAGTAAAATCCTGATAGTAAAAGGCTTTGTAATTGGACTAAAGGTTTCTAAGAAGTCTAAACCTTTCTGTTGTTGAAAACCTTTTGCAACAAGTCTTTCCTTGTACCTTTCAATGGTACCATCTAGTTTGTGCTTAACTTTGAAAACTCATTTGCAGCCTACAAGATTTGTAATTTAGATTAGTAGGAACCAATTCCCAGGTTTCAGTGGACTGCAATGCTTGAAACTCAGATTGCATAGTTTCCATCCAGTGAGAGTGCTTATAGGGTTGGAGAAAAGTTGATGGAGATGTGGGTAACTTGGTAAGAGAATCAACTGCAGATGGGAGTTGGTGTTTAGTAACAGTGAACACCTTTAGGTTTATGAATACCTGCATTTGCTCTTGTAATCATAAGGTGATTATTGACAAGAGATAGAGGATGGAATGATGATGATTGAGATGAATCTGATATAGGTAAGGTAGTGAGAGATGATCGTGTGCTAGAAGATGTAGCTGTAGAGTGAATCAAATCTAGAACATGAGAAGATGTATCTTATTGCTCAGAATTGGAATCTGCAGTTTTTGTTTGTTTCTCAGAATGTGACACTGGCAATGGAAGAGAAAGAGACATAAGAGGATTAGATTGCTGCTGTGAACATGATTGCCAAGATGAAACCAGAGAAGAAAAATGCTTATAAGGAAATAAGGACTCATCAAACACCACATGTCTCGATATTTATAGTCTATTAGTGGTAGGATCCAAGCACCTATAGCCACTGTTATTCAAGCTATACCCCAGAAAAAACATATACTCTTTAAGTCCAATTTATCACTTGAATAAAGCTGTAACCATGGGTATTAAGCACATCCAAAAGTCTTCAGTGTGTGAAACTTAGGAGAAGCGTGGAACATGAGTTCCCAAGGACTGATCACAGAAGATTGGGAAGACAACTGATTAATGAGATAGATCGCAGTTTGAAAGGCTTCAACCCAAAACTTTGTAGGTAAACCTGTAATACCTTGAAAATTTAAATATATGAATTTAGATATTCATAATTATGAATATGTGGAGGAAATCAGAAATAAATCGATTTATGGTTATGGAAATAGAAAGGAAATTTTAAAGTTTGGCCTTTGGGAATTATTATAATTTATGTATTTGAATTATTGAGATTTTATAAGATTTTTTGGAGAAATTATAATAATTTATGTGAGTTTAGTTTTAAATTAAACTAGTTACGAGGTTTAAAGTTTGGAAATTAATTATTTAAAATCTATAAACCTTTCGAGGTCACAAATTATATTTTTGAATAGAGCCTAATCTCACGAACCCGTGGGCGCAAACCATTCGTGAAATGGAGTTATAACAAAGAAGTTATTAACGTTTAAAGTCGAGAACAAAATGGTCAATTGATCATTTTCGGGAAGGTTCTAGATTTTTAGCCAAATCTGGGAAAGCCACGTGTGTGGCTAAGATTAAAGGAAGACAAAAGGGACGGTTGTGATGGAAAGGGAAGGAAAGATAAGGGAGAGGATCAGACCAATCAAAGGGGGAAGAAAGAAGAGGGGCAAAGAGGGAGAAGTGGAAGGGAGAACAGGATCCCTTATGACCTGCCAACTCGATCCAGCCAAATTTCTCTATTCTAGTTGTTCCCTCCTTCCCTCACTCTCACCTGAAAAACTGACGAAAATGGTCCTATTTCGAGAAAATCCGCACGGCGGGGTGCGATGTGTTGTGTGTAAATTTCTCAAATCTTGAAATGTTTTTCCCCAATTACCACCACCATTAGACACCCCTTGAGGCATGGAAAGAATCGCATCCATTAGTTGGAGCATTAGAGTGGTTTTAGATGCGAATCAATAACACCCAAAATTAAGGGTTTCTGGCGGTTCGTGGCCAATTTGAGGTGCTTCCCAGCCAAATTGGACTTGACCACAGGTATAAAAGTTGTTCCCCTCACTGAGATCTACTTGCCTGTAAAATTTGGTAATTGTTGGAAATATTTGATATTTTCCGACGTACCCAGGCCGCCAACCGCCACCTGCGGCGACACGTGTCCAGTGGGCCAACGTTGCCATTTTTCATGTAAATTTTGATATTCTGAATCCATAATTACTAAATTTTGATAGAACTTGGTTGTGAAAGTTAATTTTGAGTATGGTGGTTACTTGAATATGTTTGGGAATTGGTAAAAATAATAAATTGTGAACTACGAAAGGTTTGATCCCGCTCAAGGGTACGTAGGCAGTTTAACAGGGTTAGATGCAGCCTTAAATAACCGAAATAAATCTTGGACTTGAGAAATTGAATTAAGTAAGGAGTTTGGAATTTTATTATAAAAGGAAATGTTATGTTTTGTATATATAAATTCTAGTTATACATTGTGTGAACATTTAATAAATTGAAGTGGGAAATTATGGTAATTGGACTGTTGAGTTTGATCTCTTGTTGAGAAATAGAGTAAATATGAAGGAATTGATGTTAAAGTTACAAATATAAATGTACGTTTTGCAAAGTAAGTTTAGTGGATACTTATGTGATTAGTTAGAAAATTTTTAATTAAAGAATAAAGTGTATTGATAATAAATCAATAAGAAAATTGAATTGGCCCTATCATCAGAGTTATCTATCGAAATAAAATAAATATTTCGGGGGCATGGCATTACAAAACCACTCTGAGATAACAATGTTCTGCCCATTTCCATAACATGTCTATGCTTTCTCTCTGCACACCCATTTTGCTCAGGAGTGTGAGGTCAACTCAACTAATGGGTGATGCCTTGATCATTAAGAAAACCTTCGAGTGACTTATTCAAGAATTCACCCCCTAAATTTGATCTTATACTTTAAACTTTGAAGTCAAGAAGAGTTTGAATCTTAAAAAAAAAAAATGTCTTGAGAGTAGAGAAGACATCATACTTGAAATATAGAGGATAAAGCCAACTATATTTAGTAAAATCATCCACTATTATTAGATAGAATCTGTAAACAGTACATGAAGATATGGGAGAGGGGCCCCATACATCAGTGTGGAGAAGCTAAAGTGGTTTAGTGGAAGTACAAGGTAAAGATGAAAATGGGAGCCTAGAAACTTTTCCCAATTGACATGCAGTGCACACTGACAAATTATTAACAGAACCAATTATAGGGAGATTACTCTTATTCACAACAAAATGTAAAACTCCCCTAGAAGGGTGTCCAAGTCTTCAATGCCAGATACGGATGTCAGCCTTAGCAATCATTAGTATAGTTAGAGAGATTGCAATTCCAAAAATACCATTAGAAGCATTCCAATAGAAGGGGTACAAGCCTCCTTCACTGGGGTCCTAGAAAAGCATCTTTGCAGTTTTTAGGTCCTTGACATAGAACCCAAAAGGATCAGATGTCAGGGAACACCAATTGTCATAGACAAACTTGTAAGCAGGTAACAAGTTATGTGATGCCTGATGAACTAAAAAAAACATCATTCAATTGAAAAGAAACATTTTTTTGTGCGAATGAGAGTAGAACCGGTATGAGAAATGCACAGACCTTTTCCATCACCAACGAAGAGTTGATCACTTCCAGAATAGAGAATGGCAGAGTTAAGTGTGGAGGGATCAGGTGTGACATGATGAGATGCACCACTGTCAATGAGCCAATAACTAGGAGATGCAGAAGAAGTTATGGCATACATTGTTGTGGGAGCTTGAGCGAAAGTGTTGACTGAGGTGGATGCAAACTAAGAGAGACGATTGCATGTAGGAGCCTAGTGACCATATTGAAGGCATAACTGACATTGCACAGATCGACCAGAGAAGGAGGATTGACCATATTTTTGGCAAGAATGACCAACACTAAGGATACCACTAAAATTGTTGTTGTTCCAGTTGTTAGGTTTGTTGCCCCCAAAATTACGATTCTAATTAGACCGATTTCGATTTTGATTTAAAAAAATTGTTGTTGTTCCAGTTGCCTCTGTTCAAGATGCTTCCAGAATTGGCAGATTGAGCAGCATAAGTATGAAATTGTGCAGTAGATGAGGAAGAGGCTCTAGTTTTACATTTTTGGAGCGAGATTTCTTTGTTGAATAAGAGGCCATGAAGTTCATCAGCAGTCACAGATTCATTGCAAGTCTCAATAAAATCAACAAACGATTTGAATTCATCAAGAAGTCCAGATAAGATGTACACCACAAAATTAGATTCAGGTAGTGGTTCGCCAGCTGCAGCAAGTTTATCATAGATATCTTTAATTGAATTCAAAAAGTCGGTCATGGAAGAATCACCTTTTGAATTGTTTGGATCTTTGATCGAAAACTGTGAACATGTGTGCGAGAAGCACCAGAGAAACGCCGCTTAAGGGATTGCCAAATAGAGCGAGAGTCTTCCATGCCAATGGTCAAGGGAAGATGATCTTCAGAAAGTGTAGAGTTGATCCAAATGGTCATAATCTGATCGCGCTCACACTAGGCCTCAAAAGAATCATTGAGCACACCTTCGCCAGAGGAATTTCGAACAAATTTAGGAGGACACAGGTCCTCATCATTGACGAGTCCAAGAAGCTTGAAACACTTCAGGACATAGATGAAGAGACTGTGCAAAGTGATATAGTTCTGACGATTGAGCTTCGTCGGAACCATTCCAGCGACATTTGCAATGGAAATCGATCCAATCGACATGATCGAAAGGTTGGAGATGTCATTGTGAGGGAGATTTGCTGAGGAATTAGGGTTTGTAGGAGGTTGAGAAGTAGAATTGGAGGAATTCACAGCAGTCGTCATATTAAGATTTGTTGAATTGAGAGAAGAAAAGAAGAAATCAGAGAAGCAGTGCCAGATCGGAGTTGGTTAGACAATGGTGATGATACCATTTTGAAACTCAGAATCCAGAGAGGAAAAACTATTAAAGAGAGAATGAGAGAATTGTAGAGAGAGACAGAAAAATATAATTGTGGTTATTCATTCCTCTAGCAAAACCACACATAAGGTATTTATACATAAATATCCTATCCCAAATATATGTGCCAGCTCAGCATAATACAAATAACTAATCACTACACATCACAAGCTTAACAGCTAAGTAAGAATCTAAGCTGGTGGTGGTTTTGATACATAACTGCTATGTGAGGATGTACTCTTAACACCCTTAATGCCATCTTCTTCCCTTTTGTTTTGGTTTTTGGTTTTTCTTGCTGGGGCTTGTGTTGGAAGTTCAAATCTGATGACTCTTCTCCTATGTGGCAGTTCTGGTGGCGAAACTTGGTTAGGGAGACCTCTTTGTTGTGGGTTGGAAAGTGTTGTGATGCAATACCTTCATTGAATCGCGGAGTTGGTTTTCTTCGAGCAACTACCCTTTTGGTCACTAGCGAGGTGGTTATGGCAACGGTTGCAGTGGATTTCTACCTGTGCAGGACAGAATTTAGAGTTTTATTTATTTAGGGTAAATTACAAAAAACTACCTCAACTATTGGTGTCACGACACTTTCATACCTTATTTTTTAAAGTTGACAATGTCATACCTCATCTTACGAATTTGTGCCAATGTTATACCTTCCGTTAGTTTGGCGTTAATTTTTCAGTTAAATAGCTGACGTGACTTGATCTGGGACCCACTTTTTATTAAAAAATTAATAAAATATTATTAAAAACTAAAAAAATAAATTTGTCCCTTTCCCGCCGCGCCCCCCCCCCCCTTTTCTTTCTTCTCTCTCTTCTCCCCCATTTCTTCTTCCTTTTCTTGGAAACCCAGAAAAACAGAAGAACAAAAAAAAAAAAAAAAAAAAAAAGGCATCCCCCCCCCCCCCGCGGCCACCCTTTCTTTCTTCTCTCCTCTTCTCCCCCATTTCTTCTTCCTCTTCCTGGAAACCCAAAAGAACAAAACAAAACAAATGCATCCCCCCCCCCGGCCCCCTCCCCCGCCCACCCTTTCTTTCTTCTCTCTCTTCTCCCCCATTTCTTCTTCCTCTTCCTGGAAACCCAGAAGAACAAAAAAAAAAAAAAAAAAAAAAAAAAACAAAACAAATGCATCCCCCCCCCCGCCCACCCTTTCTTTATTCTCTCTCTTCTCCCCCATTTCTGCTTCCTCTTCCTGGAAACCCAGAAGAACAAAAAAAAAAAAAAAAAAAAACAAATGCATCCCCCCCCGCCCACCCTTTCTTTCTTCTCTCTCTTCTCCCCCATTTCTTCTTCCTCTTCCTGGAAACCCAGAAGAACAAAACAAAACAAAACAAAACAAAAACAAATGCATTTTGTCTTCCCCCCCTCCCCACCTCCTCCACCCCCTCTTCTTCCCGCACCCACACTCTTCCTTCCACACCCATTCCCCCCATTTCTCCGCGCCCAGTTTTTCACCCTTGGAATCGGGGATCTGGGTGTTTTTTTTTTTTTGGGTTCTTTTTTCTCGGTTGTAGAAGGGGGGAGAAGAGGGGGTGGCGGACGAACTGGGTGTTCCCTTTTTTTTTCTTCTCTCTCTTCTTCTTCTTCTTCTTCTGCTACTGCAGGTTGGGTGGGTGGGCGGACGAACTGATCTAAGGGTTTTTTTTTTATTTTTAAATTTCAATTTTTAAATTTACTTTTTTTTATTATTTTAATATTTAAAAATATTAAATTAATTTTTTAATAATAATTTTTAAATTTTTTAATAAAAAATGGGCCCCGAACAAGCTACGTCAGCATTTAACTGAAAAATTCACGACCAATTAACGGAAGGTATAACATTGACACAAATTCGTAAGATGAGGTATGACATTGTCAACTTTAAAAGATGAGGTATGAAAGTGTCGTGACACCAATACTTGAGGTAGTTTTTTGTTATTTACTCGTTTATTTATTTATAATGATCCGCCCCTTTGTTGTTTGGGCTTTGGCTATCCTCATTTTTTTTTTGTGCTTGTTTGTTGTACTTGTTTTTTTGTCACTCTTTCAGTGAAATATTTGTTTTTCGTCCAAAAAAAAAATTTTGCCACGTAAGATAACAAACTTATATTTAAAAATTTGCGTTTGAAAAAGTTGTTAGAGATGCTTTAAATGGTTGGTACCCATAAATCATGAACGCATCCAGTAGCGTCTTCTCTTCACCAAACAGATTGCAGATAGATAGGGTTAGACATATTTTTCTGTAACTTAATATTGCCTTGATGCATGCACATGCTCAGCATCAACCTTTGTTTCTTTTTATTTATCAATTACCAAAGAAAACATGTTTTTTGTTTTTTGTTCTTTTGCTGGTTAGTTTGTTGGCCTTCAGTTAATTAGCTATACTTTTTAAAATTTTAAATAAATGGTTGTCTAAAAAGATGATTATATATATGAATCCTATACTGTATCTGCTGTATACAAGAACAAAACAGATAATTTGTTCGATTACTTCTCCAGATTAAGGATTAAATTTTCAATAATACCTCCTCTAGCTAATACCGCTGTGTTGTCAAATAGCTTGTAATGTCGTGTGTCAAGTTTTTCCCAGTTAGGAAGGTTTTTTTATTTTTATTTTAATTATATATAAATAAACATCATTAAAATAATTAAGAAGATGGTACTAGAGTTTTAGTACCAGTGTTCCAATCTGAGCCATGTGGCTTGTTAATCACAGGGTCTAATTAGTACTACCAAAACATTAAACAAAAAAAACATGTTAGATCTTGTACCACATGGATTCTTTGTCCAGCTTCTGCAATAATCAATGTTCTAAAAATCCCCGCCTAGGCGCTAGGCAGCTGGTCACCACCCCGATTAATGCATAGGCGTTTGAAAATTAAGAAAATGGCGCCCAGACCAGCTGAGGCGGCCGCCTAGAACGCCTAGCCACCGGCCTAGACCGCCCAGACCCGTCTAGGCACATGCCTAGGTTATGACTCACTTAGACAAAAAATATATAATTTTCAATTTGTATTTAATTTTTGGGGTCTTTTGAAATAGGTCCAATTTTATAACCCTGTTTTGAATGGACTCCACTAATATTACATAAGCATAGTGGGGGCTACTAAGTACCACAATCATCCATGTCAGCAATTAAAGTGCACATGATTTACAAACAAAATTACAACGACTGCCATTACAACCCAAATTTAATCTCACAGCCGTATCCTCCTCTCTATCAAATTCCTGTGCGTTTGTTCAAGAGTCCAAGTGCTGTGCGTTTGTTCAAGAGTCCAAGGGCTCTGCGTATCTTGCGGAAAGATATGAAAGATATAATCTTTCTCCCGGTATATGATGAGAACAGTTTGCGGACGTCTGATTTGCTCTTTCTGTTATACCTGGAGAACAGGTATTGCGACATTCAATTTCAGATTTCACAGTGTTCGTCTGGGGTTTTTGTTTTTTTTTTTTTTTTTGGTTTGGTGATTTGGATTTTGTTTCTGCAGTGTTCGTTACCTTGGTAACAGCACAGGTATTCCTCTCCGAATTTCTGATTTGCTCTCTCTGGTATACCTGGAGAACAGGTATTGCAACAGGTACTTTCGGATTTCACAGTGTTCGTCTGGTTTGGTTTGGTGATTTGGGTTTTGAGTTTTATTGACTAAACATTTAAACTACCTATCAATTTGGATCCTTATTGCAACAGGTACTTTCAGATTTCACAGTGTTCGTCTGGTTTGGTTTGGTGATTTGGGTTTCGAGTTTTATTGACTAAACATTTAAACTACCTATCAACTTTGAGTTGTATTGATTACCCTTTGATTCGAGTTCAGGTTTTCTCTGTATTTTTCCGGTAAGCTGCTTTGGTTTTGTTCGTGCTTAAGGTTGTTTGAACCCTAGGCGACAAGTACAAAAATCCAGGTGTTTGTTGAAATTAACCCTTTTCATTTGGAAACACTTGGAAACACTTTTCATTTGGAAAACTTGGCCGTTGTGTTGATTTCTAAAATTTATTGTGGCCATTGCATTTTATTCTCTAGTTTTTCGGTAATGTTGCAGACAGGTACTATCGGTCATGTTTAATAATTGGTGTTTTGGTATTTGGGACTGTAACATTACTTATATAGAATATGTATGTAGTTTGGCTTGATATGTTATCATTTGAGCGTTATTTAGTAGGTTTTGGAATAATCATGCTTATAGCAGACTTTGTATTACTTGTAGCCGAAGATGTTTTGCATTGAGAGAAAAAAAAAAAAAGATAAGCTTGGAGTATAGGTCTGACCTGTTGAAGTTTCGTCGTGTTATGGAAGAAATAAGGCTTAGTGTGACAAATGCGCATCTTGAGTTAATGAATCGTACACCGTTCGGGAGGTTGTTCAAAGCGTACCATGAGAACTTGATCATTGATAGTGTTTGCATGAAATGTGATGCGAATATTGTGTCTATGTTGAAGTGCTACAACCCAGTACAAAAAGCATTTGTTTTTGGTGGAATAACTGCAACAATAACTGCCAAAGATATAGCTGAGATTTTCAGGTTGCCTGCTGAAGGGGAAGAGATCAACCTGAATAGTAGGAAAAGAAAAAATGCCTTTACAGGTTTTTATGAGAGATGTCTTGCAGACGTTAAAGATATAAGTAAGAAGATATTGGAAGAAAGGATTTTGAGAGTGGTTAAGTTGAATGGTAGCGTGCATGAGGGTGATTTTGTGCGACTAGTTTGTTTATATTTTTGCTTAACACTGTTTTTCAGTACGAGTGGAAATAATACTAGTTTGTACATGGTTGGGTATGTTGAGGACATTAACAAGATGAAGGATTATGCGTGGGCTGTAGCAGTAAAGAATTGGTTGTTGGGCACAATTGATAATATGGGAGAACGTTACGAGAGTGTAACTGGTTGTGTAATTGGATTATTGGTATGTTAATCTACATTTTATATCATTTTATTCTATTTGTGTTCAATGAAAAAACATATTAATATCTTACTGTTGCAGTTCTGGTTTTGTGAGCGTACTCATTTGATCAATCCAATCAGAGGAAGGGAAAATATGCCTCTTAAGGTTGTTAAGTGGAATTTGGCAGAATTGTATGCAAAGATGGAAATTATGAAAATCCATGAGTTGGAGGTATGTTTATCCTACATATCCATTTGGTGTAAAGTATAAACTACCTATCATGGTAGAACATGGCATTTACATGATAATTAGTTGTACATGTATAATTAGTTTGACATGATAATTAGTTGTAAAGTATATGTCTCTAAACTTTATGAACGAGACCACCATATTCACTACATCTAAGTCGGATTTATTATCCGGATTTCCAAAGGGGTATTTTTTTAAGAATTGGTAACATATTCAAGTTTTACTGTTGTGCAGTTTGATACCTATATTACATGTACTATTGTTCATCTATAATAATTGCTTTACATGATAACTAGTTATACATGTGTAAGTTGTCTTACATGATAATTAGTTGTACATGGTGTGTTTACGTTACAGGAAGTTGTACAAGTAGGTGAGGGCAGTCCAAAAACACCTGAAAAAGAAAAGAAAAGCATACAACTGCGTTCACATGGTGGGGGGATAAATGTAGAGCCTCACAAAGTGTCAGATGAAGAATCTCTCCCAACGTTTGAGATACTACCATTAGAATTTATGGAAAACAACTTGGGAGAGCCTTCCAACAGTAAGGCGGACCTTAATGACTTGGAGAGGAAATTACAAGAGATGAGTCTTTTGGTGGAGAACTACCGATCAGAAATTATGAAGCTTACAATTGAAAACGAGAATTTGAAGGAGGAGCTAAAATGTAAGGAAAATTACAGAGTGAAAGACAAATCTCCAAAGCAAAACTCAATGGTTTTGCGGGTGAAATCAAAACAAAGGAAGCCCTTGTTGATGCCAGATTACAAGTATGATGCTTGTGTTAAGAAAAAAAATGGTCGTTGATAATATGGATAAAAATTATGTTGGTTCACGAGCAATTCAAATGCATGAATATGGCAACACAAAAAAAATGGCACCGGTGAAGACAATAGCTGTGCGTAGGTTACGAGTGGGCAAGTGTCTTCCAATACCTTACGCAGAGAAGCTGAAACAATTTCTGGATTTGAATGATGATAGGTAGTGTGTACTTTTTCATCCTTATTCTATTTACATTTTTTAACCTGTTAGTTATCAAACTGTTGATTATGTTGTTGGAACTATATTTATATACATATATATATATATATATATATATATATATATATATATAGGGTTTCAATGTGGAAAGGAGAGCATTGTGCAGTGATCCGTGATGATATCCTCGCACTCTTGAATGAGGGAGGTGTTAGTAGACAGGTATTTGTAGTTTTTATAATTATTTGACTTAGATAGCAACGAATACAATTATATTTGGATGAAAGGTTTACAAATGATTCATAAGATGTTTTGATTCTTTTTGTAGGTAGTTGATTCTTTTTTCGAAATTTTGAATGACGACCAAATTGGGATTCCAAAAGATCAGCCGAAATATGGGTTTATGCTGACATTTGCGTGGGTGCGTAAATTTTATAAGCACTATTTCCACAGACATACCATCTTTTTCATTACGTTTTTCTGTACTGCTTTAACACCTCAGAACAACACGTGAGGTACAATGCTTACCTGAAAGTGACAATGCTAGGAAATTATAATTACCTAGATACTGCGTATTACATTACAAGATGATTGGCATAAACCTTACAGGAATCCATTTTCATTCTAATATTCTAGCATTAATATAGATAATATTCTACCTGCCCTTGTAGAATATGATTTTTACATCATAAATAGTTGTGTAGGTATATTATTTTATTTTTACATCATAAATAGTTGTGTAGGTATATTATTTTTTTGGCTACTGTGCTTCTAATCCATGTTGGCTTGTAGGATATTGTGGACGAATCGAATTCTGCAGTGAGAATATATATATATCTTG
This sequence comes from Crataegus laevigata, assembly GCA_963580275.1. NCBI lineage: Eukaryota > Viridiplantae > Streptophyta > Magnoliopsida > Rosales > Rosaceae > Crataegus > Crataegus laevigata. The sequence goes on from OY756941.1 coordinate 10,657,731, forward strand.
AACTTCTATTGAAAAAGGTGCGGGAGAACGACTATGTTTTCTTTCCGATTAACCATTTCAAGGGAATGCATTATACTTTGCTTGTGTTCAACAAAGAAAGTGGATGGTGGGAACATTACAACACATTACAAGCCAAGTTGAATACGTATGTGGATCCTTATTTCGAAGATGCTAAAAAATTGGTAAGTCGATAACTATGTAGTATACCTCTTATCCTTCAAGTTTTATTTCACACACTACCTTTGTAATGTGGTTTTTTTTTTTTTTTTTTGTAGCATGTGAAAATTTCTGACTACTTTAAGCACATGAAAGATAGTATTTCAAGAAAGCTCAATGAGAACTCTATTTCCAAACATATCATGAAAGGTGATAAGGTACAGACGTTGTTGTACACGCTTAGCCATGATGACAGAGAATTTCTCATGTGGCTGAGGCAAACTAATGTTGAGTATCCACTGAAAGCAAACATATCATGCTCACAACAATTTCCTAACATGTAAGTGTTAATTTCATCTGTATTATGACTATTTGTTGGTTTCTTGGTGATAGAATGTAATATTTAAATTCATACCTTTTTTTTTTCTTTAAACAGTAATGATTGTGGAGTTGCTGTGATGTATATTGCACAAAAAAAGGCTGATGGAGAATTAGTCAAAGGTGTCTTTTCGGCATATGCAATGAAGAATATGAGAGCACATGTCCTTTGCAGATTCATAAATGAGGGAGATGGTAGTTGGGAAAATGAAGAGTAGGATACAGATGTCATGCAAAATTTGAGTTTTTGTTTCATTTAAGTGTTTCAATTTAATAAAATGATGAGACTCCAATCCGTCTGGATTCATTTACTGCTAGACAAGTTTGGTTGTTATGTGAACTGAGATATGCTCTGTCATATCTGTTTTTTAATTTGAATTTCAATTGAAAGGGGATATTCTTCATGTTTTCCTTTATTGATTGCACAATAAGATTTGTTTGTAATATCAGATAATGTTATTTTGTCATTATCTGGACATAGTTCGGCTGGTGTACGTTCGAATTGTTTAAGGATTGGTAGTTCAAAATAGCTTACTTTCTAAGTTTAATTTTGTTATGAGTTTTGAGTTTATTTTAAGTTTGAGGCTATTTTAAGTTTTGAAGATCTCTGTAGAACCATTCCTTTGTAAATCTAATTCATATTCTACACAGATGTGTTGGCTCGGTGATAAAAAATGGTTGATGGTAATTTTCCTACATGTTGGGTAGTTTAAAACCATCCCAAAAAGTAATATACCTGTACAACTAATTATGAATGTCTACACAGATAAAGGAAACAGCAGAGGACGAGGATGTAACCCGTGGTTTGTCTAAGGGATAGGTAGTTTATATTGTAAGCCAAATTGATAGGTAGGATTAAATGTAACAACTTATGGCTGTTTGTTATATATAGGTTTGAGTTGGAAGGTTTAGTAATGATATCATAATAAATATAGTTTGCATAGATTGCATAAGCCATATGACAAGTAAGTAGATAATAGAAAAAAGAAGAATATGAGTAAACCAAAACCTCGAAGGCATCATTTTATTGCATTGATAATAAAAAACATGTGTTCATATATTTGAATAAAAAAATCAAATGGCAACGGAGATGTATGTCAAATAGGGGTGTTGCAAGTTTTTCGGTTACATAAACACCATTCCAAAGTAGTCAGTTACGAGTTACAACAAAGCTGTATTAAATTTTCTTCAACAAGACGCGGGCGGAGGAGCAACTTCTAGTTATACACTTTCGAGGTTTTAGTGTTAACAACAAATTTGATGATTTCATGAGATGCTGCTCTGAATGGGTTGTGAGTAACAATGCTCTCAATGGCAGGTGTGTTCTACATCTCCCGCAGGGAGCAGTATTGCAAGCGAACATTCTCTCCAGTTCCAATAATCTTGAGCAAGTACCTGCAACAATACACCCACACACACTCACTCAATCAAACAAGCATGCTCAAACCACATATGTATAGGTATAACTTGTACACTCGTGGGTATCAAAGCAACGTGACAAAACCACATAATGAACAAGTGGAAGGACGAATTTCCAAAGAAAAGACTTCTTTCAGAAATATCAAAACAGTGAGACTCAACTTAAAAGTTTGCTACGCAGGTAAGGAATTAAGTTCAGGGGCAAATAACAAGTAAGTAGATAATAGAAACTCTCATAGATTGCATAAGCCATATGACATGTAAGTAGATAATAGAAAAAAGAAGAATATGAGTAAACCAAAACCTCGAAGGCATCATTTTATTGCATTGATAATAAAAAACATGTGTTCATATATTTGAATAAAAAAATCAAATGGCAACGGAGATGTATGTCAAATAGGGGCGTTGCAAGTTTTCCGGTTGTGGCGTGTAGCATCACCACACCTACTGCACTTGTTCGGGCGTGTTTCTTCCCCAATAGATTTTAGTCTTTTAACTCTTCGTCTACCTGGGGGCCTCCTTGTCAATGGGGGTTCAATCACAAACTCCTGACTCATAGATTGTTCGTCCTTTTCAATATCAGGTACAGGAATGATGGGATATGAATAAGAAGCCTTATAGAAATCTGTTGTGAAATAATCTTCGACATAATCATATGGGTTACCTTTATCTTTCAAAATAGCTGCCAAAGCATGTGCACAAGGGAACCTTTTAATTTGCCACTGATAACAAGAACAAGTACGACTTTGTAAGTCCACCATGACAGAATACTCATCTCTGACTTCAAAAATATGCTCACTTGAACGACACACATTCCAATGTCTACCAACTTCAACCATTTTCATCATTTCATCATCCATTGTTGGGCATATTGGTGAGGTCCATCTATCGGCTTCACGTTGCCTAACAGAACTCATCTCCATCAACTTCACACGTATGTTATCAATCATTTGGTATGTTGGCATCTTGCGTTCATCCAAAATCCAAGAATTGAAGGATTCTGCAATATTAGAGCACATCTCACCATATTTTTTTTCCCCTGAAGTAGGCATTGGACCAGTTCTCTTTGGGTGTGCTTTGCAAAAATTTCTGAATTACTGTACCACCATCCTTGATGAGAGTTTCCATTTCTTGATCGAACAAAAGTTGGGATGAAGCGTAACAACATTTTTGGAACTGGTTAGCAATGAATTCACCGTAACCAGAACCCATCTGCTTTGGATATTTACTTTGTATATTCAATTTCAAATGAAACATGCAAAATGCATGTGGTGCTTCTGGAAAAACAGTGGAAACAGCTTCAAGTAACCCTCTGTTGCGGTGTGATATGAATGTAACTGTACGACCTTGGGGAAGCAATATCTCTGCTAAATTTTCCATAAACCATGTCCAATTGTTTTCATTTTCCGAGTCCACAATGCCAAAAGCTAGCGGGAAGAACCCTGAGTCATGTGTTGAGGAAGAAGAAGATGTTAGAAAAGAATCTGTTAAGGACAAGTTATATAACACAAACTGTTCAGCATTGTAGATAATTAGATTCTCATGTTAATTAATTGCTGCCAATTCACTATTACAGTTTAGGACACAACATGTATAAAGTTATAAAACAATCCTAATCGCATATATTACAGTTTAGGACCCGATTAAACTACCTACCATGGAGCAAAATTAACAAAATCAATTTTGTCAACATGTATGGCTAAACATTTAAACTACCTACCAATGTAGAAAAAAAAATAATTAGCTTTCATGCAGCCTATAATATAAGTAGATGTATAAATCATACCTTGATTACCATTTTTCCCAATGGCTACCAACAAATGACCTTTATACTTGTTTTTTATAAAAGTTCCATCGAGGCACAAGAAAGGTCTGCAGAATTTGAACCCTTCAATACTAGCATTATATGAAATGAATAAACGCTCGAACCGACATGAACTATCATTATATTCAAGTTGAACATGGGAGCCTGGGTTGGTTGCTAGCACTGCTTCTGCATACCATACTAGTTGTCTGTATGACTGTGTATCATCACCATGGACTTTCATCTTTGCTAACTCTTTACCATACCAAGCATTATAGTAAGAAATAGCTATACCATAGTTTTTCTTGAAATCTCTAACAACGTCGATTGGTCTTACAATTGGATTGGTTCGAATCTCGTCAACAAGGACCGACGCCACAATTTTGGAACCCATCTTGATGCTTTTTTGATCACGAAACCTAGCTTTACATGTATGTACATTATTCAGACTTTTAATGTAGAATAACCTGCTAGGACGCTTCAAAATGGCATGCACACGCCAAACACAACCCTCATCATCTTTATTGAAGCATTCAGCAGTAACACGTTCACTATCATTTCTTGCATAGACATACGTGAAACCCTTTTCAACTGCATACTTCGTCAATCTTTGTCTAAACTCCTTGGCACCACCTGGAAATTCTTGACCAACATGGCTAATGTAGTTTCTCCACGCATGTGACAAATATGTCTTCCCATGAGGAGTGGCAAACTTCCCTAAATTTGCACGATCATCTGACGGTTTTATGCCTTCATATGTAAAAATTTGTTTATCATGTGGGCAAGAAATGGGATCAAGTTGCTCAACTGGTTCAACCATGGAAACACTGACAGGAATAGATGCTATGTTTTCAGCACAACATGAAAATATCATTGCACTCACATCCATGTCAGATTGCAGCAAACAAGATTGGTGTTCTCCTAGAGAGTACGTCAACTCCATGACTTCAGGACTTAATCCCACAAATCGGGAACAAATTTGTTCAGCAATGTCCTTGAACTTAGAACGATTAAATACTGGAATTAAAAGGGTCTTCCTCTCAAAAGTGCACTTCGCAATGATAGCTCCTTCCATACCTAAACAATTATAAAACACAAGAAAAAAAACATAAATGTAATAGGTTGAAACAAAAACTATGAAAGTCATGAATTAAAAATGTAAGGAAAATTACAGAGTGAAAGACAAATCTCCAAAGCAAAACTCAATGGTTTTGCGGGTGAAATCAAAACAAAGGAAGCCCTTGTTGATGCCAGATTACAAGTATGATGCTTATGTTAAGAAAAAAATGGTCGTTGATAATATGGATAAAAATTATGTTGGTTCACGAGCAATTCAAATGCATGAATATGGCAACACAAAAAAAATGGCACCGGTGAAGACAATATCTGTGCGTAGGTTACGAGTGGGCAAGTGTCTTCCAATACCTTACGCAGAGAAGCTGAAACAATTTCTGGATTTGAATGATGATAGGTAGTGTGTACTTTTTCATCCTTATTCTATTTACATTTTTTAACCTGTTAGTTATCAAACTGTTGATCAAAGAGGCATAACATCAAACATCTTCTGTGCATTGGTTTTTCTTTTTGAATAAACAGAGGAAGATGCATATAAACCAGGAAGGAAACCAGATGGAGTCCAATCCCCAGGATGACGATTCAAGAGATGAAAACCAGGAAGGAAAAACAGAATCATAAACCTATACCTGGATAATAGGTCTCCTGAAGAAATCTGAGTTCGTCCGCTCCGCCGTCACGATGCTTGCGATAAACCGGGAAAGATGATGGACTTCAGTATGGTGAACGAAGGCTGCCAATCGGCTTCACGGAACATATTGAACAGAATCATAAATCTATGCCTGGAGAATAGGTGTTGTTGTTGATGATACACGCGAAAGATAAGAAATCCAAATTCAAAAATTGTTATCAAGAAATCGGGATACAGATAAAGGAACCTATTCAACAATTAATTTGAATTGTTGATAAAAAAACTAAAACGTGAGAAATATATGGAGAAGGTGCAAAAGTTATAGGAGGGTGAAATAGTAATAACAATATAAACAAATCAACCTTATCAGAAAAATTGCTGACATGGAATCCTAGTCATTGGAGCTAAATAAAAAATAACTAAAAATTGGATTAATCCTAATGTTAGGCTATAAAATTGGATCTATTTCAAATTTTCTCTTAATTTTTTCAATAAATTGTAATAGACTTGTTAAATACTTAAATGAGCACACACTATATGCTTGTTCCCCATGTTTCTATTATGTTCCAATACTTCATAATACATATGTCATTTTATTTTGTAGTTTATGATGAAATTATATATATTTTAAGTATAAACAGACACTTATTTACACGAAATATAATAGATTTACTTAAATCCGTCTAGTCCGCCTAGGTGCCCGCCTAGACCCCTCCTAGCCGCCTAGGCATTAGGCTCCAGCCTGCCGCCCAACTAGCGCCTAGCGTCTTTCTGAACTTTGGCAATAATTGAACGATCGTTAGAAGAACGGAAAATTTTCTCGCTTTTTTGTTACTAATTTATTCTCATTTTACAAAAGCAATCAACCCTTCATCTGCCAAATCTTTTTTGTTAAAGAGAAGTGATTTTCTCTCTATGCCAAGTACAATTTTTGTGGTTGTGGTCGATTTCTCGCTTTGTCTGAGCGGAATTTTCATGGTTGTAGTCGTGTTCATACCTTTAGTATCTTTTGTTCAGGTCTAAAGTGATTTTTTGTGGATTGTGCCCTTTGCTAAAAACTATGAGAATGATGTTCGATGTTAGTTGGATGTGAATTATAGCAAGATTTTTTGTCGACGATTGTAAGATCATCCAAGGATGGAGCGATCATTTCCTCTTGGTGCCTTTAGTTCCTTGACTTGCAAGGTCAGACTAGGGTTTTGGGTTTATAATTGTGGAGTTGTAGTGTTTTGGTATGTGTGGCTTCTTAAATTATTTTATAGGGCACGTTTGACAAGTCTTTTTTTATGTACATTAATGTGAGCAAACTTATTTTCTTCCTTCAAACACTCCTTATTTTGAGACTTTGAATAGAATGAATCAAAATAGAGTTAATAAAAATAAATAAACAAAAGAGTGCAAAAATAAAAATAAAAAGTATGCGGCTGTACCATTTCTCTACGTAAACTGTAGAACTATGTTTTCTAGAGATTATTAAAATGTAAATTAATTAGGTCGGAGATGTAAACTTTCCCTACTTCTTCAAACCTTCTTTTTCTACTTTCTTCTTCCATAGCAAACCAATCACCCTAGCTGCTTTTCAATTGTTTCGCAACTCAACTAGTTATGATAAACAACAGAAGCATGCGATAACTTGATAGAATGGTGGGTCTCTCTTTGGAGATAACCCTACGCAACATTGCATTATACGTCGTGAGCATGCAGTATGTGCTCGACCGACAAACTTCCACCTTAAAGTTTCAACTAATTTCTTGGTTTTTAGGTAATATGTAAAGTGCATTCTGATCCAAGGTCTTACGTGGGAAGCCATGTTTCTCTCTATATTAATATCTTGCTGACCCAAAACATGCATATTATATTAATCAGCTCTTGATGTGATAAGGTACTGCCCGCATCCTTCAGTTAATGGCCAAAAAAATTATTAGGTCATTGCCATTCCGACTTATTATTTTACGGTATGGCTAGGGTTTGCCTAACTTTATGTTCGCTATGTGGTCCAATTCTTTCTTTTTTTTTCCTTATTGAGATTTTAGATGATTATGTGGTCCAAATTTAAAGAAACAATTCATTGAAAGTATTAAGTTTTAAGAAGATAAATGATATTTTATAGAGATGCAAATCTAGGTTGACAAAAACTTGAGCTGTTTTTTAGATTTAGTCCAGTTTGTAACATGCTTGTATCATAAGAACTATATTTAAGATAGAAATAAATATTTCATTCCTAATATTATAAATTGTGACAGCCTGTCCCAAAATATGAAATATTTTTATTCTCGATGGCGTGAAAGTGACGTTTATGCCCTTGGTCGTTAAAATGTGTTTGGGCTAAAATAGGGAAAACTAAACCTGGACCAATTCCTTGAGTCCCTACATTCTTGGATCTAATTAAAATATTTGAGTGGAGTGTTATGTTGTTTGGTGGACCAATTAGTTGAGTTTAAACCTTTTACCCCAATTAGGGCATTGGTCCCTTATTTTCTGCCCAATCTCGTGGCTGCTGCACACACACACACACACACACACACACACACACACACACACACACACACACACACACACACACACACACTCACACCCAAAATCTCTCTTCATTTCTCTCGAACTTTCCTTGTCTGTACACACGTACGATCACACTCGAACCAAACTTCACAGATCAAGCTCCCTAGTACCGTATTCTTGCTCATCTTAAACTCCTGATCTTGGTGATACCAATTGTTAGGTGGTTTGGCTTTGAAAACCCGAGAACCAAGAACTTCGGCGAGGAGTTGAAATTTCTCCTACGTGATAGTTGAGGTTTCACGAGGTTTCAGGGTTTAAAAAGGTTCCTAACCAACTTATTAGGGACCCTGGACTATTTTTGGAAAGCTTTAGACGTCGGGAGACTCGAGTTAGACGAGTTGCAATTTCGACTGATTAAGTCGATCTAATTTCCGACCTGATTATGTCGGATTTTGAACCTCCAAGTGGTAAGAACTTTTTATACTCATTCAGGGCTTCATTTTGGTATAAAAATCGTGAATTTTGGTTAAGTTTTTGAGTGAGAAATTAATGTTTGAAGTTTTTCCAGAATCTAGTAATCATAGAGGTGACCGGCGCCGGACTCCAGTGAACCAAGGTTGAAGGAAGGGAATATTTCGTCAAAATTGACGGAATATACTAACGGCAGTTAACGGTGTCAGGTATATTTTAACGGTATATGCTGATTTTTAATGGAATATTCCCTAACGCCGTTAGGAATTCCATTCGGTGTGCCAGGCATGTGCCTGTGTGTGGCCACGTGTGTGGCTGTGCCTTGGCCGGCGCATGAGGGCATGTGGGTGATCGGAATTTTTTTTAAAAAATATTGGGATGTTCGTGGGGTTGAGTGGATCATATTGGTATATTCAAACACCCCAATTGAGCAATGTATGAGAAGTTATTTCCTAGTTTGGGTTATGTGCTTATAAATAACGTTTAAATAGTTGTTTCGCATATAGGGGAGATGTTTCCCAAGGACGAGCGCAGTCATGGGAGGCTCGGGGGTTACAACCCTGCGACATATCAGTGAATGGGCTTTTGTTTTCATTATATACATATATACTTGGTATTTTTCCCAAAAAGTGCATTTAAATAGTTTTATAAATTAATTTTCCATGTCAAATGATCTTTATGTTCGATTATGAATTATTATGATTATATATTGTTGCTTGACGCTGCAGACGCTCAGGTAAGTTTCAGGTGAGTATATGTTGATGGTAGTGATGGTATTGAGTATGATTGTGTTAAGATACCTTTATAGCTCATTATCCTACACCCTGGTGTTAGTGCTCCGCCAGTGAGTAGAGCCTAACCTTCACGTGATTGTTCACCTCCTGCACCACACGCTCACCTTGGATCCAAGGTAGGTACCAGCTTGTCGTACATACCACTTTAGGTGGTTCCGACTTGTATGTGACTTGCGATACTTCACACAGCCTTCACGTGATCGTAGCACTTGAGCGTATTTATTTACACTCAGCCTGTCGTACAGACCATTACAGGTGGTTCCGACTTGTGTGCAGAAATTGGTAGAGAAGCTATAGACTTAACCGTACAAGTCACATTAGGTGACTCTGGCTGACATATTATTTTTATTGATTTATCTCACCCAATGTATAAAATATCGATAATATTGGCAATATTTCGCCGATATTATCGTTTTTGTGAGAGCCCGATATTTATACACCTATCCAATTGATTTTCGTCAAAATATTGCGATAATATCGATATTATCGCGTCCTTGCTTGAAGGGGACGCCGATGGAGTAGACGGAGAGGCGGAGAGGGCCTTGATCATCTGGATGAAGGAGACGGAGAGTGATAGTTCACATTTTGTATGCATTTATAGCATCCATATTTTGTGTCTTTGTGATGTGTTCGATTTAAACTAGTTGCATTTTACATTGTTTTGTGTTAGTATGCAGCTATGTGTTTGTTAGGAGCAATTGGAAGGCAAATGAAGCAAAAACACCACTTTTGGTGTCCGAGCATTACTCCAAGCATGGAGAGGAGTTTGATGTGTTAATTTGAAGTCCAAGTGAAGAATTGAGGACAAGTTGGTTGCTAGAATTTCAGGAATTGACATGGGGTGCAATTCGGCCAGTTTGGGTGATTTTATGCATGGCACATGCATTGGATTCAGATTTGGTGGTTTCACACACCTTGCCATGCATTAATTCACATCTCCACCCTTACCATTAGTTAAACCATTCAGCCATACATTTTCACAAACAATTTCACCCCATGCCGTGAGTATTTTACACTTGGACAGCCTGTCATTGCAGAATTCACATGCTCTTCCATTCAAATGACCACATGCTTGCCCATTCAATCCCATGCCATGCACTATCCATTTCAGAAATTGAATTACCCATCATTACACTCACTTGCATCTCATATTCTACATTTGTTGAGATCCAATCTTGGATCTAAATCTGAAAAGCTACTCCATCCATTCCCTTTAAGTGTAGTCTTCAAGAAATCTGAAAACATTCCTGATTCTATCTTCATTTAGACACAAACTCTCCATTTTCAGAACCTACATTCTATACCACATTCATTCCATCTCTCATACACCAAAACACTCCATTTTTCCGTCCATTTTTCTACCATTCTACACAAACCATCTCACCACAACCGTGTCACATTCCTTTTCACCACCCTTGGAGGAACTACACCACACTTGGAGGAGCTTGCACCGAAGGTCACTACCAAGGGATCTTCAACACAGTTTTGCTTCAAGGGGTTCTTTTTCTTCTTACCTCTATGTACACTCATGTTATATTCCTATGTCAAATCTTTGTAAACATGAAGTGTAACTAATCTCTCTATAGGGATTCGATGTAGCCTAGCAAGATTGCCATGTAGTTAATTTGGAATGCTCATGTTATCCTTCTATTTCTTGTTTCATTCTCGGATTTAATTGTGACTTTGTGAGTTGATTTTAATGCTTGATCACCATTTGAATTAACCATAGGTTGTATAGCCAATCTTATAGCACACATCATGCATAACCTTGGCGGATATGGGAATGATTGAAGGGAATGTTTGGCACACATCATGCCAAGTTTTCCCTTCGGTTTTATGAAAGTTTCTTGTGCTTAATACATTCTTGATTAGGAACCAAAGTTGCACATCACAATTAGGTTCATGACTAGGAATATTTGATCAAAACCACACATCATATGGATGATCATATCTAAGTGAAACAAACTCAAGAAATAGATAGATGGATGAGCATAACTTGACTTAACAAACATGGAATCGATTAGCAAAGGTGAAACCGAATCCCTAGCTCTCTCTCTATTGTTACAAGCCCTAGCCTCAACTCCCTTGGTTCTATCTCATTTTATTACTTGTTATTTCATATACTTGTTCCATTGCCGTGTGTTTCAACTTACAACCTCAAATCTGTCTAAATTACTTAGTTCTAGTTTCTATTCGAGTTCTTGCAAAACAAGTGATTATATAGGTCTAATTAGTCCCTGTGGATTCGACACCCTTACTCGTGCTATTATACTCAACATGTTTTTAGTACTAGGAAGGAAAAACTTCAACAAAAATGGCGCCGTTGCCGGGGACTGATTTCAGTCCCTTGTAATTGCTTGTTTTGCTATTTAAACTTTGTTATTTTCATTCTAAGTAGAGTTTAGTTTTGATTTCTGTTTAATCTTGTTTGCTTTGTTTGTTTTAGGTAGTATATGTCACATAGACTTGTTGAGTTGGGCCAAAGAATTGAACGTTTGAAAGGCAACACTTTGGACAACTTTGTGCCATCTAGTTCATCCCTTGTCCGAGAAGAAGAGGAAGGAACTTCATCTAGTTCCACAAGTGCAACTTCTGAGCACATTCATTGGGAAAGAGAAGAGATGGCTGCCAACCAAGATGAACTTAGAGCCTTGGAGGACTTTGCACAACCAATCATACCAAATTCTCCTTCATGCATCTTGCTCTCCACCGAAGCTAGAAAATATGATCTTAAGTCTTCACATTTTCATATGCTTCCTTCATTTTATGGCATACCTAATGAAGATCCTTTAGCTCATGTTAAAGAGTTTTACAATGTTGTGAGTGGTTTACCTTTGCAGGGAGTAAGTGAAGCAAACTTGAGAATGAGAGTGTTTCCTTACACTTTGAAAGACAAGGCCAAGAGTTGGTTAATGACCTTAGCTCCGGGTTCACTCACCACATGGGATGCCGTGGCTAAGAAGTTCTTGGAGAAGTTTTTCTCCACTCAAAAGACAGCCACATTAAGGGGACAAATCTTCAATTTCAAACAAGATGATGGAGAACCTTTCAATGAGTGTTGGGAGCGTTTTAAAGGACATTTGCTACAATGTCCACACCATGGGTTACCTCTTCACTTACAAATGCAAATTTTTTATGATGGATTAACCCAAACATGTCAATCCACAGTTGATAATGCCGCAGGTGGTGCTTTGAAGAAAAAGAATGCTCAAGAGTCTTACAACATTTATGAGATGTTGGGATCTAATGCTCAACACAAAGATGTAAGGGGTAAGAAACTTGGAGTGTATGAAACAAGTTCTAACCATGATCTTTCTTTGCAGGTAGCTAACCTAGAAAGAAAGCTTGAATCCGTGCTCAACTTGGTGCCAACACCAAGTGAGGTGTGTGCCATTTGCAACATACCAAGCCACCCTACTCATCAATGTCCATCTAGGGAGGCCTATCCCGAGTTTGTTCAAGAACAAGTGAACCTCATGAATTCTTACAATCAAAGGCCAAGGAATGATGCATTTTCAAACACATATAATCCGGGGTGGAGAGATCATCCCAACTTTTCATGGAAGAACAACAACAACTACCAAAATTTCCAACCAAGACCTCCCAATGCCAACCAAAATCAAGTCCAAAACTTCCAACCAAGACCTGCCCCTACACTTGAGGATACGGTTAAGTTGTTAGCTCAAAACACATTGCAATTCCAACAAGCCACAAATAGCACTTTCCAACAACATTCGGCTGCCCTAACCAAAATGGAGACACAATTGGGACAAATTGCAGATGCCTTGAACCAAAGAGAGGTTGGCAAGTTTCCAAGCCAACCCGTGATACTCCAAAGGAACCAAGAGCAAGCCAAAGCAATAACTACACTAAGAAATGGTAAGGTTATTGATAATAGAGTTGGAAATGAAGTTACTAATGAATTTGATCATGTGAATGTAGGTGGAAATGAGAAACCAAATGAGAAACCAAATGAGGAACCAAGCCATGCTTCTTCCTCAAATGAAGCACCAAACCTTCACAAGGCCGAGAAGCCTTACACTCCACCAATACCATTCCCTGGAAGACTTGCCAAGGGCAAGCAGGATAAGTCATTTAAAGAGATTTTTGATATTCTAAGTAAGGTGAATGTGAACTTACCTTTGCTTGATGTCATTAGGAACATGCCGGCTTATGGGAAATTCTTCAAGGAGTTAAACAACTACAAAAGGAAGTATGGACCACATGAGAAGGTAGTGGTGTCGGAGAATGTAAGTGCGGTGTTGCAAAGAAAACTTCCACCAAAGCTCAAAGATCCGGGAAGTTTTTCAATCAACATAACCATAGGAGACAAGAAAGTAGAGAAGGCCATGCTTGATTTGGGTGCTAGCATCAACTTAATGCCATACTCCGTGTACCTTCAATTAGGTTTGGGGGAATTGAAGGCTACAACCATTTCACTACAACTTGCGGACAGATCCGTGAAGTATCCAAGAGGTATAGTAGAGGACATTCTAGTTCAAATTGATAAACTAATCTTGCCTGTGGATTTTGTAGTGTTGGACATGGAAGAAGCACCTATACATGATAGAGAGTTGCCTATTTTGCTTGGAAGACCATTCATGGCCACGGCCAAGACCATCATTGATGTGCAAAATGGAATCCTCACTATGACAGTGCTAGGAGAGACCGTCCAATTCAAAGTGTTTGAGTCTCTTGCTCATCCTTCTTCATCTCTTGATTGATATGCCATTGATGTGCTTGATTCACTTGTTTTCTCTAAGTTCTTGCAGGCACAATCCAATGAACCATTACAAACTGTTTTAACTCAATCTCAAGATGAGTTTGATGATGAAGATGCACTCATGGAAGTGGTTGCTGCCTTGGAAGCATTAGCACCATATCCTTTAAATGTTTCACCTCTTGTAGAGTCATTAGAACCATCAAGGTCACATTTAATCCCTTCCATTGTTAAGGCACCTAAACTTGAACTTAAACCACTTCCACCACATCTAAAATATGCATATCTAGCTGAATTTGAAACTCTTCCAGTTATCATAGCCTCGGACCTAACACCTAATGAAGAAGATAAACTACTTAGGGTGTTAAAAGAGTCCAAATCGGCTATTGGTTGGTCTATTGCAGATATCAAGGGAATAAGCCCTACTAGGTGCATGCATAGGATCCTTTTGGAAGATGGAGCAAAGACAACCCGTGAGCCACAAAGAAGGCTCAATCCACACATGAAAGAAGTTGTGCGGGATGAAGTGTTGAAGTTGTTAGATGTGGGGATCATATATCCTATTTCTGATAGCAAATGGGTGAGTGCCATTCAAGTGGTACCAAAGAAGGTGGGAATCTCAGTAATGAGAAATGAAAACCAAGAACTTGTGCCCACAAGACCCACGGCTAGTTGGAGAGTTTGCACCGATTACAGGAAGTTGAATTCTAACACTAGAAAAGATTACTTTCCCATGCCTTTCATAGATCAAATGCTTGAGAGATTGGCAGGTTACTCACACTATTGTTTTCTTGATGGTTACTCAGGTTACAATCAAATTGCAATTGCCCCGGAGGATCAAGAGAAAACAACATTCACATGCCCCTTTGGCACATTTGCATATAGGAGAATGCCCTTTGGACTTTGCAATGCCCCGGCCACATTCCAAAGATGTATGTTGGCAATCTTTTCTGACATGGTGGAAAGGTTCATTGAGGTATTCATGGATGATTTTTCAGTGTTTGGTTCTTCTTTTGATGAATGTCTTAACCATCTCTCTTTGGTGCTTCAAAGATGCCAAGAAACAAATTTGGTTCTCAATTGGGAGAAATGCCAATTCATGGTGAAACAAGGCATTGTTTTAGGCCATGTGATCTCTAGCAAAGGAATGGAGGTAGACAAAGCCAAAATTGACATTATCAACACTATGGCAGCTCCCACAACCGTGAAGGGAGTGAGAAGTTTCTTAGGGCATGCAGGCTTTTATAGACGTTTCATTAAGAACTTTTCAATGATAACTCGTCCATTATGCAATTTGTTAGCTAAAGATGTTGTGTTTCACTTTGATAAAGCTTGTATGGATGCATTCAATACTTTGAAACATGAACTAACCTCGGCTCCTATCATTATGGCACCAGATTGGTCTCTACCTTTTGAATTAATGTGTGATGCCTCTGATTATGCTATTGGTGCAGTTTTAGGACAAAGGGTTAACAAACTCCCAAATGTGATCTATTATGCAAGCCGTACTCTCAATGATGCTCAACTCAACTACTCCACAACTGAAAAGGAGTTGCTTGCTATTGTCTTTGCATTAGAGAAGTTTAGATCATATCTTGTGGGATCTAAAGTCATTGTGTTTTCTGATCATGCAGCCCTTAGGTATTTGATGACAAAGAAGGATGCTAAACCGCGCCTAATTAGATGGATACTCTTACTACAAGAGTTTGATTTGGAAATTCGAGATAAGAAGGGAAGTGACAATGTTGTGGCTGACCATTTGTCTCGGCTTGATCAAGACCATGAAGTTGGACCACCCTTGCCTGTAAATGAATCATTTCCAGATGAACAACTCTTTGTTGTTCAAGAAAAAGAACCATGGTATGCTGATTTTGTCAATTACCTTGCTTGTGGTGTATTGAGAGATGACATTTCTTTTCAGGAAAGAAAGAAGTTCCTTGCCATGGTAAAGCACTACATGTGGGATGAGCCATACTTGTTTAAGTATTGCCCTGACCAAATCATTAGGAGATGTGTCCCGGAGAGTGAGCAACAAAGCATTCTAACATTTAGCCATACATTGGCATGTGGAGGACATTTTGGTGCCAAAAAGACATCCCTAAAGGTTTTACAATCTGGTTTCTTTTGGCCTACTCTATTCAAAGATGCTTTTGATTTTTGTTCTAAGTGTGATAGGTGCCAGAAAATGGGGAACATAAGCCGAAGGAATGAGATGCCTTTGAACAACATTTTGGTGATTGAACTCTTTGATGTTTGGGGAATTGACTTCATGGGACCATTCCCATCTTCTTTTGGTTACTTGTACATTTTAGTAGCCGTAGATTATGTATCTAAATGGGTTGAAGCCATTGCTACAAGAACTAATGATCATAAGGTTGTTTTGAATTTTCTTAAAGATGTGATTTTTTGTAGGTTTGGAACACCAAGAGCTATTATTAGTGATGGTGGCACCCATTTCTGCAACAAACCTTTTGAATCCTTGATGAAGAAGTACAACATCAACCACAAAGTGTCTACCCCGTACCATCCTCAAACCTCGGGACAAGTGGAGATTAGCAATAGGGAGATCAAGAACATTTTGATGAAAACCGTGAGCCCTACAAGGAAGGATTGGTCATTGAGGTTGAATGATGCACTATGGGCATATAGGACAGCATACAAGACCCCCATTGGCATGAGTCCATATCGACTTGTGTTTGGGAAAGCTTGTCATTTGCCAATGGAGCTTGAACACCGTGCATATTGGGCCATCAAGAAGTTCAACTTTGATTACAAAGATGCGGGAATAGCAAGAAAGCTCCAACTTAATGAGTTGGAAGAGCTTAGAAATGAGGCATATGAGAATGCCAAAATCTACAAGGAAAGGACTAAGCTCTATCATGACAAAGCCATCCTAAGGAAAGAGTTTCACCAAGGTATGAAAGTACTTTTGTTTGACTCACGTTTGAGACTTTTTCCAGGGAAATTGAAGTCTAGGTGGGTTGGACCATTCAAGGTGGTGCAAACATTCCCCCACGGGGCTGTGGAAATTGAGAACATGAAGAATGGCACCTCTTTTAAAGTCAATGGGCAGAGATTGAAACCATATTTGGATGATGTGGAGGATGAGCTAAGGTATCAAATGGTGGATTACATTGAGTTTACAACACCATGAACAAGCTTCCATGTCTTGCCTAGACATTAAATAAAGCGCTTGCTAGGAGGCAACCTAGTGTGGTTTGTGTTCTTTCCTTATGTTGTGACTATGTTGTTTCCATACCATATTCTTTGCCTACTTGCATTACATTCGAATGTAAACCTTGAGGACAATGTTTAAGATAGGTTTGGGGGTATTTATGTGGGAGATGGAAAATGTTGTTTTAAATGTTGTTTTTTGGATAAGTGTTTCTGTTTTAGTGTTGAAAAGCATGTTTTAGTGTTTGTTTGTGTTTGTTTTGGTTAAATGTGTTTTTGCTTACTAATACAAATGTATATGAGAGCTATGTTTGCAAACAAACTTTGGGGTCACTATGAAAAGTTTTGTATTTTGTTGGCATGTATAAAGTTGTAAAACTTGAAGATATGATGACAGAGGTACCATACTCAAATTCACAAAGAAGAATAGTGGAGACTACCCTAGTGAGTTATTTTGAGCTTAATTGCTTCCTTGAGAGGGTTTAAAGTGTTTCTACTCCTATATTGTTCTTTCAATTTCACTCTAAATGATCTCATTGCTTCTATTTTGTTTGAATGCTAAGAATTACTCTCCTTTGTAGATACCATGTGTTTAGTACCATTCATGAATGAACTCAATGAGATGATGTTAGGCTATGCATGTTTTAACTACTAAATGGCTAAAATCCTATCCCTTTGTGTGTTCCATTCACCCCTTTGCAGCCAAACACTTTTGCCTAATTCTTTCATCACCCACACACCATACTCTACCCCATCCTAGCTCAATTCAAGCCGTACCTTATAGCTTGGGGAATACCAATGTGATGAACTCCAAAGGTAAATTGATTGATAAAACAAGATTGTGGTGTGTACCGAAGGCCTATGTGAAGTGTGATTCTAAAAAAAAAAAAAGAAGTTAACAAAGAAGAGAATCAAGTGAAAACAAGTTCCAAATCTCCTCATCATAAGACATAGGTCTTGGACGCCAAAAATGAAGATGAAAGAAGATAAATGCAAGTGAAAAGCATGGACCTCAAGGACACTTTGGTATGCCCCAAGCTCTAGTATTCCATATCACTTCTTTCATAACCTACAACCTAAGCCTTACATTACAATCTTGAGAAAGACCTAGTTGATCATTGAGGATGTATTCATGGGTGATGGTAAGTGTATGGTTATCTATATTCTTGGTATTTAATTCATTTCATGAGATCTACTCAGAATTTGTGCTTTCATTTCAAGTTCATATGTGAGAATTCTTGATTTCCTTTACATAACTTCACTCACATATGCTAGTGGAGAGACTAAAAACCTTAGGATCTGAGTGAGAACTTGAGTGGAACCGTGAGGAATAGAGTTGAGGCGAATTCTTTCTTAAGCATTTGGGTATGGTGACCTTGAAGTT
Organism: Crataegus laevigata; assembly: GCA_963580275.1. Classification (NCBI taxonomy): domain Eukaryota; kingdom Viridiplantae; phylum Streptophyta; class Magnoliopsida; order Rosales; family Rosaceae; genus Crataegus; species Crataegus laevigata. Next base: position 10,676,235 of record OY756941.1, read on the forward strand.
GTAAGACATGGTGCACTATCTTTATACATTACACTTGATATGATTCTTTGGAATGGTAAGGCCTTTTGAGTTTGAGTGTAATACAAAGTTTTCATTGGTTTTGATTAGTTTGTTTAAAGCATGTTTAACCAAGTGGTTTGCAGATTTTGTTGATGTTTGAGGGTGTCATCATTGTAAACTCTCAGGAGACACAACTCCTCCAACTAGGGACACCTAGGGGTTCAAAGGCTTGTTGCATATGCTCAATGCAATCGTTTAGTTAGATGTTAAATGTTGTTAGATGATAGTGTTTTGTGTGTTTTAATTCTAAGTTTGCTCGTGGACTAGCAAAAACCAGGTTTGGGGGTATTTGATAGTTCACATTTTGTATGCATTTATAGCATCCATATTTTGTGTCTTTGTGATGTGTTCGATTTAAACTAGTTGCATTTTACATTGTTTTGTGTTAGTATGCAGCTATGTGTTTGTTAGGAGCAATTGGAAGGCAAATGAAGCAAAAACACCACTTTTGGTGTCCGAGCATTACTCCAAGCATGGAGAGGAGTTTGATGTGTTAATTTGAAGTCCAAGTGAAGAATTGAGGACAAGTTGGTTGCTAGAATTTCAGGAATTGACATGGGGTGCAATTCGGCCAGTTTGGGTGATTTTATGCATGGCACATGCATTGGATTCAGATTTGGTGGTTTCACACACCTTGCCATGCATTAATTCACATCTCCACCCTTACCATTAGTTAAACCATTCAGCCATACATTTTCACAAACAATTTCACCCCATGCCGTGAGTATTTTACACTTGGACAGCCTGTCATTGCAGAATTCACATGCTCTTCCATTCAAATGACCACATGCTTGCCCATTCAATCCCATGCCATGCACTATCCATTTCAGAAATTGAATTACCCATCATTACACTCACTTGCATCTCATATTCTACATTTGTTGAGATCCAATCTTGGATCTAAATCTGAAAAGCTACTCCATCCATTCCCTTTAAGTGTAGTCTTCAAGAAATCTGAAAACATTCCTGATTCTATCTTCATTTAGACACAAACTCTCCATTTTCAGAACCTACATTCTATACCACATTCATTCCATCTCACATACACCAAAACACTCCATTTTTCCGTCCATTTTTCTACCATTCTACACAAACCATCTCACCACAACCGTGTCACATTCCTTTTCACCACCCTTGGAGGAACTACACCACACTTGGAGGAGCTTGCACCGAAGGTCACTACCAAGGGATCTTCAACACAGTTTTGCTTCAAGGGGTTCTTTTTCTTCTTACCTCTATGTACACTCATGTTATATTCCTATGTCAAATCTTTGTAAACATGAAGTGTAACTAATCTCTCTATAGGGATTCGATGTAGCCTAGCAAGATTGCCATGTAGTTAATTTGGAATGCTCATGTTATCCTTCTATTTCTTGTTTCATTCTCGGATTTAATTGTGACTTTGTGAGTTGATTTTAATGCTTGATCACCATTTGAATTAACCATAGGTTGTATAGCCAATCTTATAGCACACATCATGCATAACCTTGGCGGATATGGGAATGATTGAAGGGAATGTTTGGCACACATCATGCCAAGTTTTCCCTTCGGTTTTATGAAAGTTTCTTGTGCTTAATACATTCTTGATTAGGAACCAAAGTTGCACATCACAATTAGGTTCATGACTAGGAATATTTGATCAAAACCACACATCATATGGATGATCATATCTAAGTGAAACAAACTCAAGAAATAGATAGATGGATGAGCATAACTTGACTTAACAAACATGGAATCGATTAGCAAAGGTGAAACCGAATCCCTAGCTCTCTCTCTATTGTTACAAGCCCTAGCCTCAACTCCCTTGGTTCTATCTCATTTTATTACTTGTTATTTCATATACTTGTTCCATTGCCGTGTGTTTCAACTTACAACCTCAAATCTGTCTAAATTACTTAGTTCTAGTTTCTATTCGAGTTCTTGCAAAACAAGTGATTATATAGGTCTAATTAGTCCCTGTGGATTCGACACCCTTACTCGTGCTATTATACTCAACATGTTTTTAGTACTAGGAAGGAAAAACTTCAACAGAGAGGCGGAATTGGAGATCCAGATGCGGAAGGCGACGAGGCTAAGCGGAGACGACAGAATTAGAAGTCACGCACGGGAGATGGAGACGGCGCCGACGAGGCGGAAGACGCTGACGAGGAGGAAGGCGAGGGAGGAGCAGAGGGCAAGGAAGCAGATTGCGCCAATGGGGATGACCCACTTGAGGTAGAGGTCATGGGAGATGGAGACCGCGCCGACGAGGCGGAAGACACGGATAAGGAGGAAGGCGAGAGAGGAGCAGAAGGCCATGTGAAACAGTGGGAGAAGGATCGAAAGACTAAGGTCTATGTGCATGTGTGTGGGATAAGGAAGAAGATAGAAGGATCGAGATCTCTGTGAGTCTGTGTGTGTGTGTGTGTGTGGAAAGGAGAATCGGAGAAGAGAGAAGGATCGAGAGACTGACTGAGGTCTCTGTGTGCGTGTGTAGATTGTGGGCTCTCGATCTGTGTGTGTGTTTGTGTGTGTGTGTGTGTGTGAGTGGTGGCGTGTGACACGCGTGAGTACACCAGTATTATGTCTCATCAATAATTCAATATACAGACAATTGTGTATGAAAAGAAAATAAAGTAAAAGAGAAACAGAAAAAGATGAATAGCTGATAATGATTTAGGCTTATATTATTAACTATGGCCATATATTATTTAAAAGTAATGTTAGAGAAGAATCTATGACATCTTTTGTACTCGCTATTTGGTTAAATCATGTGAGAAAAAAAAAAGCATCCAAATAACTTAAAACCGTATCTTTGGCCTCTTTACAACTTTTACAATTTTGACAAGACAAAAAGTAATGGTGGTTTCTCAAAACCGTGTGCCACGTGTGATATTCTTTCACATTCTCAGAGGTAGAGTATCATATCATCGCACATTTTTTGACCATTCGAAAATTGAAAAACCTCTATTACACATTTTCGTTTATTCTTCTTCCCTTAACCTTTTCAAAGCCATTCCAGAGTCATTTCATACCTTCTTTCTCTCTCATTTATTCACAGACGGCAAGCTGCAGATGATCGTCAAGCTTTTGCTGCTACGTAGTACGTACGACATCGAAAGTTCCAGATTTGTTACATTTGTGTAATTATTATTTTATTGTTGCTCCACGCAGATTCTATTTGGCCTTTACACAAAGGGTTCCATGTTTAAGGTAAGTTTACAAACTTATATTTATATTATTGTAATTTATACAACAACAAAAAAATTTGTGTGAACCCATGCATGTGATCTAAGAACCAAATAATACTTGCATGTTAATTTTTTGAAGTAATTAAGTAATGTTGTATAATTATTCCCTAGAATAATTTTAATATGTTTAATGTTATTTATTATTTTATTATCAAATTGGATTATTATTCATTAATATTAGGTTTTATTATTCCATATTATTTTTATAATCACTTAAATTCTTACAATCATTTTCTTTATATTATTGTAATTTGTAATTTATACAACAACAAAAAAAATTGTGTGAACCCGTGCATGTGATCTAAGAACCAAATAATACTTGCATGTTAATTTTCCGTCACTACTATATTTTTTGGCCAAAAAATAATTGCCTAATTTCCATGAAAAATAAATATAGGTACGTTTAAGATGTCCATACGTGATCCAGCTTGGGAACATGGAGACCCAATAGACGGAAACAATAATGGCACAATTTGCAAATATTGTGGTCGGGTAATGAAGAGTCCCGGAGTGACACGACTTAAGTACCATCTTAGTGGATTAGATCCAGGAAATAATGTCCAACGATGCGATAATGTCCCCCCCCCCCAGAAGTGAAGGCATTCATCACCACATTATTAAAAAAAAACAGCAGAAGGAAAAGAAAACACATGGAATGAAAAATATTCGAGTTGGGCTACGAGGAGAAGTCATTGGCCAAGTGGTTGACAGTGATGATGATGACAATGAAGACGAATGTGATGATGACATGGGACCTGAAGAACAACGTAGTTTCAAACAAGCATTACGTGCCTCCAAACAGTCAGCATGGGAAAGAGAACACCTTCATAAAATTCCTAATAGAGCACAAGGTTCCGGGACAAGTGGTGGTGCACAAATGAGACGGGGAGGAAGTGTTAGAGAATCACAACCAACACCACCAATAGGCCCAAGTTTATATAAGTCATCCAAAGCACGTCAAAAGAGTGTTTGGAGTTATTTCACTGGAGGTAATGTGAAGGAAGGAATAGGGCGCCTAATTAGCAAGTTCTTTATCTATGAAAATGTCTTTGCTGCGAAGGCATCATCACATCATTTCAAAAATATGGTGCAAAGATGTCAACATGCCGGTGTTGGAGTACAACCTCCCACTCCCTATGAGATAAGAAACAAATATTTGGAAATGGAGCATAAAGACATTGGCGAGTATGTTAACAAGTTGAGGTCAAAGTGGGAAACTAATGGTTGCACAATCATGTGTGACAGATGGACTGGACCGACCAGATTGTCTATCATAAACTTCATGGTATACTCCAAGGGAAAGAAATTTTTTTTGAAGTCTGTTGATGCTTCAGACCATATAAAGAACTACAAGTATATTTACAAATTATTGAGGGATGTAATCATGGAGGTGGGAGAGCATAATGTTGTCCAAGTCGTGACCGACAACGGTTTTGCATTTGTCAAAGCTGGAAAAAAGTTAATGAAGCATCATAATGTGTTTTGGACATCATGTGCAGCACATTGTATTGATCTCATGTTTGAGGCAATCGGGAAGAGAGAGAATGTTGATACTGTCGTAAAAAGAGCTAGAACGATCACAAATTATATTTACAATCACGGTTGGTTGTTGGCAAAGATGCTTGAATTTTGCAAAGGGGAAATTATTCGTCTAGCTACCACTCGATTCGCCACCAACTATATTGCATTAGACAACCTACTTAAGAAGAAAGCAGGGTTGAAGCAACTATTCACTAGTGACGATTGGGCCAACCACAATTTCAGCCGCTCAAATGCAGGTCATATGGTGGAAAGTATAGTGCTTGATCAAGCTTTTTGGACTCAATCAGAACATGTGTGCCAAGTGTTTGAACCTCTTTACAAAGTTTTACGGATCGTTGACACAAAAGTGTATCCTACTATGGGGGCAATATATGAGTTGATGCGTGTAGTGAAGGAGGACTTGGAAAGAAAACATGGTGCAAGGTGGGTCATAAAGATAATTGATGACCGATGGTATAAAACATTATACCACAATTTGCATGCAGCAGGTATAAATTATGTCATAATTTGCAATTCATTTCTTTAGTTGCATAAGTATTATTTCTCTTATTAGAGTATGTGTTTCTTTGAACAGCATATTATTTGAATCCTCGATACCAATACAGACCCGGTGTTGGAGATGATGGTACCCTTATACGTGTTGTACATAATGTATACTCTAAATTAGACCCTGCATCACCAGCAGTTGGCCAATTTGGAAATGAGGTACACAATTACTTAAATTATAATAATTACATTGTTGGATTAAACTAACATGATTTATTGAATTTAGCTAACATGGTTTAAAGATGCAAGAAGAACTTTTGGAGAACCAACATCAGTTGCTACTCGAACAAAAATGTCTCCTAGTGAGTGTAAACATATTTCACTATCAGTTTATAATAGAATTTGTTAGAGTTATTAGGCTTATCAACATTGTTTTTCATTATAGCTGAATGGTAGATCATGTATGGGACTAATGCACCAACTTTGAGAAAGTTAGCAATCAAAGTATTATCACAAACAGCTTCCTCATCTGCTTGTGAAAGAAATTGGAGTACATTTGCACTCATACACACAAAGCAAAGAAATAGGTTGGCTCATAGTAGGTTGGAAAAATTAGTTTATTGCTACTACAACATGAAGCTTCAAATTCGAGATAAGGAAGCATAAATAGATCATGTCGACCGTGGTGACCCACTAGATGTGTTTGATATTGTTGCTGAAGATGATAATACAGAGGGTAACCAACTTTATCAATGGATTAGACCTCTTCATTTAGATGATGATGATGAAGGCAACCCAACTCCAAGAGTTGCTGAAGAAGCACGTAATGAAGGGATAAATTTAGAAAGAGTATTAGATGAGGAGGTGGGATCTAGCAGCGCTGACTCTTTCGAAGAACTTTTGCTCCCAAGACCAAGAAACACTGGAATTCCACCTTCTTCCAATCCTACACAACCACAAGATCCTGCTGATACTAATGATAGCTCTAGTACAAGATCAGGAGACTCACCTACCACCGGAGGTGGGAATGATGAAGGATATAGTGGAGCTGGAGGTAGTGGTGGATATGAAAACTATGTTGGACCACCTCCCGGATTTATGAGCCCCTTCACTAGTGAGGCAAACTTCACGCATGCAACACAGGATGAGGACCATGGCAGTAGGCGGGCAGGACCAGGAATTGGTGCCATAGGGAAGGGACTATACTCGTAGAGAAAAAGGCAAGGGGACTTTGTCAAGTCAAGAAGATGACTCGTTATCTATAACTTCAGACTCTGTTGGAGTGGGAAGTAGTAACTATGGTTATACACATAACCAACCATTTCCCTACCCTTCATATCACATTCCTGTTAGGATGGAATCGAGCGACTCATGGAAAGAATCTGAGACTCAATCTTGAAATTATTTTTCTTATGAACAACGTCAACCAAGCTTGGATCCATATGGGTGGCATGTTAACAATTACATGCAAAACTATTTTGGGGATTTATCATTTGATGACTACTCTTCACAATACACCTACTCTACACATAGAGATGATGAAGATAGTCAAAATTTTGAACCTCATAGGAACTCTATGTGGTACTAAGTCACTCGTGTATCTTACCATGCAATGTATAAAGTGTAAAATATTGTACTAATTCATTATATATAAATGATTATGGTGTCTTTAAACTTGTTTCATTAATTACTACATATTTTCTACACTCACAATGTTTGCCAGCTCACTATATAATCAATTTAAATCAGTTAAATCCATCATGCAATGCATTTCCTTCCAATTTTTTGTGATAAACTAATAGATAATTGACTAAATAAACATCCTGCAAAGTTTCAATAAAAATTTCCAAGTTTTTCTTACAATTTCCGTGGTTTTTATTCAATTTTTATCGATATCGATAATATCCCGATATTTCCATCGAAATTTCCGTGTTTTTGGACTATCGATATTTCTGATATCATCGATATTTAATACCTTGATGTCACCTGATTACATATATTTCACGATTGGATATTTGACATGGCATACTTGTGGATTTACCATTGTTTTTAGTATGATTTGAGTTATGGTTATGCATTATATTTCTAGGAAAGTATATAGGTTTTCCAGCAAGGGGTTATTATTTTTGATATTGAAACGGTTTTGAAAAGCTTTGTTTTTGCCCACTCACACTTTTTGTTTTGCGCCCCTCCAAGTTTTAGGTAAAAGTGGTTGTTGGTGGCTTACGAGGAATTGACGGCTATTCTGACAGATTATCACCAATGTAGGATATCTCTGGTATTGTATAATTAGTATTCGTCCGGCTGGACTGCACTTAGGCTACTTATGCTCTGATTATGTGTATCTTCTCCTAAATGCCATGCTTGTACTTATATTTCTTTTTATTACTATCGTTTCCGCACTGTGCACATGACTACATCACCCTCACGTGATGATCAGCATGCCCTGATTTAGATCGGAGTGTGTCATAAATAATCATATGATTTAAGATATCCACATTCTTTAAAACATTCATTTTTATAAACTTAAATTATAAATATCATACTAGACCTATTTCAATGAACTGGACTATTCTTAATATAGCTCACATAATTAAATTATATTGAATTTATCCAGACGGTGCATCATGTCAAACATTACATTATCGTTTTTTTCTTTTTTCTTTTTTTTTTTAGGAAAACACATTGCATTATCGTTTTGGAATTAAGAAAGGGACAACCACACTTCATTTGATATCGTTTCTTTTCTAGTTGTGGATTACGAGCATTATACTTTTCTAGTTGTGTGTGTACGAATTATATCATATGAATAGTAACAGCATATACGGAGATGGATTGTCCAATGAGTCTTTGCCAACTTTTCTCGCCTAAAGGCTTCCATGTGGTAGTGACTCAAATAAACAATACACTGGATAAACTTGCAGACATCAAACCCAAAAGGGCACTCCTGCTGGTAATTCATGACTTTTACGAAGATTTGCTTGTAAGAGGATCAATAAGCATATTGTTACTTTAAGAACAAGAAAAACAACGAACGCCTCTAAATGGTGCGTGCTAATATGAAAACAGAAAGTAACGTGAAAAGTTCCAAAAGAACCAAAAAGCAAGTCTGATGCGGCGCTATCTGGAGTGGGAATCCGAAACCTTTCTTCCATACGTTTAAATTAAACTGTGTAAGATACAAAAGCCACCCCTATTGCGGCTTAAACCTAAACCTACACTTGTCCAAAGAATTTCCGAAAGCAAGTCTTATACATGTTTGAGTGTTTGAATTCAAAATTCATGTAACCTGCATATTCATTTGCGGCCACCATCAAATGTTTGACACGCACCAGATTAAAAAGGAAAAAAGCTATTCGAAATGGCATGTAACTTCTCTCAATGGCATGTTTTTTAATTGAACAAGATTAGGCCTCTAATTTGCTTGTCTATATTATTGTCTTATTCATCGAGTTGCTTATGTGGATTGTATTTAGTAGTGTAGGAGTCAGGTGGGTTTGTTCCATAGATTGTACGGTTGATTGGGAATTTTTTTTTTTTATATATATATAAAAAAGTGAAAATTAGAATCAGATGGTCATTTTAGACTTCAACTCTCATCATTGTGTCAAGTAATATGTGTTCGTTAATTTACTAACTTCATGTTGGGTTTAAATCATGTTTCCCAGGTTGTAAGTTTTATTTAAGAAAATATATATAGTTGCTTCATTGGGTGCTCATCAATGATGGAGTCAACATGGGGTTCACGCACCAAACCCTCCCTCCCTCTCGCCGAAACTGATAGCTGATTATTATTTGCACCGGTTAAATAAGTAGGTGTATTTTGTGAGTGGTGCATTTTCTTGGTGGTATTGGGTTCAAATACTCTCTCTTTCTTTTATTATAACTTTTAGAATTAGGGGGTGGGTTTGGAAAACCGAACTGAAAATTATTAGTTCAGTTTTAGTTTTGGTGGTTCAAAAACCAAACTAAACCAAACAAAATGCATATAAATTAATATTTTTACATTTATTTATGTAGGGTATTCAATTTTCAAGCCTGATTCTAAATCAACCATGAGCCTAATTTCAATTCAAGATTAGGTAAACACAACTTTAGCTCCAAATTTGTTTGTTTTGTATTGAAGTTGATTATTGTAAAATATATTTGGCTTTCCCATGGTTCATTTTCGTAGCTACCGTGGCTTAGTTTTATCAGTGGCTCGATACATACCATTCACATAATGTTGATATGATGTGTTGTCACGAGATATCGTTATCTGCTTGATTTTTCATTGATATAGTGTCAATATTTCATCGATACATCATTAATATAGTGTTAAGCATATTAATGAAAAATCAATGGCACATATATGTCGTATCAATGACATATCAACACAATAAGTTTAGGAAAACTCAAAAGAGTTTGCCAACTACTCAGCATAAGTATAAACATTTAGGCACATGAATGATCTAAATTCTTCTTTAGCCACATGAATGATCTGAATAACTGACGGATAGTCTTGGCTTTGCCCCTTGTTCCTCTCACTATGTCAAGGGGATCTCACAATAATTGCATGAACTCTCATTATTGCATGTGGTCCAATATCTTAGTAAATAGAATGTTTAGTTTCACTCATGCATTAGGGTTTGAAATTCTCTCATTCTCTAAATTATTATAATAGTTTTAAATTCTCACCCTCCCTATAATATAATAATAATGGGGTGTTTAGATATAGATCCAAAATCTCAAGCTGCTATTAGGTCTAATCGAATTTATTATTTCTATCTATTTAGGTCGACTAGCTCCCTTGATAAATAAAGGATATAAGTTAAAATCTCCTGGTTTAATGCATGCATCCTAACTTGAAATTTGAATATTCAAATATTTCCAATCTTTTTGTATTTTGAAAACAATTTTCAGCACATATAAAATCAGATTAACTAGTGAATTACTGATAATAATTGCGCAACATTTTGACTTCTAATCACTTACTGAATAGGTAATTAAAAATATAAAATCTATCAAACTAGTAGGTACTCTAATAAAACATATCCAACCTGATTTGGAACTAGTTTGGGGTGATTGTGTTTAAAAAAATAAAAAATAAAAAAAAATAAAAAAAAGCACTAGTTCCGTTGTGCTATGAGAATAAATCATTGTGAAAAGCAGTAAGTATTTAGTAAACTATAGTGCTAAAAGTGTTTTTAACAAAAAAATAAATGAGAGTAGGATTGTCAATATTTATTAATCAGTATGTTCACCTATAGACAAGTTTGATATTGATGTGCTTTAAAAAAATGCTTATGTTGTCACTAGCGAAGCCAAGGTGGATGCAATGAGATTCCTTGATCTCAATAACTTTGTGGCCAAATTGTAGGCTCTTTTTGGCTAACAGTAAAAGGCAAAGAAAAAAGTGTGCCCTATTGTTGTTAGAGAAGCAGAGAGAGCTGTCAAGAGCCCCAAACAAGAAGAAGAAGTCACTAATGCTCCATCTGTTAGCTATCACTCTATCAAAGTTATAATTGTTGTACTAGCTTTGAGTTATTTTACTGTATTTTTTAATATGTTTTTGCATCATTTGGTATATTTCTTATGGGTTTGTTTGAGTTAGTTTTCAGTTGGTTTTGGTGTTGTTTATAGCACAACAAACCCGCGTACATAACCGTAAGCTCTCTCTTAGCGCCTCTTCTCCCTTCCCTAAATCTCCCCACCACCGCCTGACAGCCTCCCTGACACACCTCGACCTGAGTTAAGGAGTGTTGGCCGTCACCTGAAGGTGACGTAACCAAAGTGTAAGTGAAGTAGAAAGGTGAATAAATTAAAACCAAACTAGAACTTAATTTAAACTACTAAAAGGAGTGCGCGGAAGTGGTTAAACCCAAAAGATACAATGTTAGATTATAGATAATAAATAGTGCAGTCGAACTAGCAAATGTACTTAATACACAACTGAAAACAGTTCCTAAATTAAGGTAGAGATATGTTAGAAACGTCGAGTGATCCTCGTGTGCCACAGAAAAGATTAGCTAACTAGGACCTAAAAGGGCGAAAAAACAGAAGGGTGAGTGGGCACAAAAAAAAATAAAGATTTAAAAAATCATTTATTTTCCGAATATACTAACCCCTCGCTGTAAAACATGTATAGTTTTCAAAATATCATACTATGTATAGGTGTGAAAATCAAATGCATGTTAACTGTAAGTCCAGAAATATGCCACAACAGACAAGCTCAACAACAATATAGATATGATCATGTGTTGTAATCTATACTAGCATGTCAGTCGGAGTCACTTAATGTGACATGTACGACCGCACTTATTGCTCATCAATCATATGCTAACACACGAGGCATAGTTACCTAATGTGACATGTACGATATGACTAGGTGTAATAATATATGCTCTAGTGCTACGATCATGTGAAACCTAGTACTATTCGCTCTCACATACGAGTTGAAACTGCCTAGTGCAGTTCGCACGATAGAACTAGCACCTACTTGGATCCAAGGCGAGCGTGCGGTGCTGATGTGAATGACACGTGAAGGACTAGCTTGGCCCAGGGCTGAGCACTCACCTGGGGTATAGCAATGATGAGCAGTCTATATGCAAAAGCATGCCATAGTGATTAAATTATTTAAATTCACAACATAACCTTACCTGGACTTACCTGTGCGTCACGTGATACTTTAGCATTTCAAACATACACAACATTTATGAGCAGGTAAAATGCATATGAATATGCCATGATGATGCATAAAACTCAACCATAATATAGCATTTTTAATAACTCATGGCATAATAATGCATAAAACCATTTTAAATCGTTTATGGAAACTATTAAATGTATACGTAATATACAAAAACAAAATGCCCACTCACTGGTATGTCGAAGGATCGTAGCCCCTAGCCTTGCTTGACCACGTACGTCCTCAGGATAAGTCTCCCCTATATGTGAAATTACTAATTTAATTAGGTTAATAACACATATATGGAAACTTCAATAAATCCCCATAGTTTGCTCAAACCTAGGGTTCAAATATACGAAAATGATCTACTCAACGTCACGGACCTACACAAGAGGCCAAACACCCCGCCACGCGCAACTTAGGCCACGGCCTTACGCGCCACCACGCGCTACTAAACCCTAACTGCCATTAAGAATATTCCATCCAAACTAACGGAATATTTCGTTAAGTTAACTAACATAGTTTAACGGCGTTACCTAATGCCATTAAAATATTTCATCAAATTTGACGAAATATTCCCTTGTATTATCCGGTGAGCCTCGATGTCCGCCACCGCCGGCCGCCATCTGGTTTCGCCGAAAACTAGGAAAAACTTCAAAACTTCATATCTTGCTCATTTCTCAACCATTTTTCACGAAATTTATATGGAAATGATGCTTATGAAGAATAGAAAAAGATTGTACCTTCCAAAACTCTAAAAGTGGACGGGAAATGGCCTGAAAAAGCCTTGAAAGGTTTGGCCAAAACTTTGATTTCTCGAACTCGGGTTGATTCACGTCAACGTCTCCTTAAACCTTGATTAGGGACCTTGGGGAGTTGAATAGAAGTTTTCCCAACCTTCAAAACTTTGTAACTCAACCAAGATCACGTCGAACTCAAACTCATCGAGTTGGAGTTTCCGAGATGGTGAGTCAAAACTCGTCTATTCAAGGATCAGTGGATGTGGTTAGGTTTGTGGTGAGGAGAGGAGTACGAAGGTGGTGTTTGTAGCCTCGATCCATGAATTTTGGTGGATTTGGTTTGAGTTTCAGAGAAGAGAGTGAGCTCGGGTTAGAGAAAGAAATAGATGAAAGATAGTGATGGTGATGTTTTCTGATTGGCTGATAGAGAAAGAGAAGGTGAGTTTGATTGGGTGCCAGAAAAAGGGAAGAAAATTGATTGGTGGTCAAGTGAGTAAGGCACTGGTTTGGTTTTAAAGAAGAGCAGGGAAAGAATTTGTACGAACGTAATCAGACGAAATCTATCCAAAACAGTGTTTTTCTAACACTGAATAATTTAACGCGTACTCGTAACGACGAGTACAATATAATTATAATAGCAAGAAAAATAATTCAAAGCTACATAATTACATCCACGTCACATTACATTTTTCCCCAAAAGGGTAAAATTGTCAAATCACATAATCGAAGAGAAATTTTTAGAAAACTTAGGGACTGGTCCTTAAGAAAATTTCACCCCCGAAATTTCAACACTGACTAAAGATCAATCAAAGAACAAACGTGAATATAAATCTTGCATGCGCTCATCGGTCTCCCAAGTAGCTTCCTCAACTGCGTGGTTCCTCCATAAGACTTTTATCATCCAAACGGTCTTGTTCCTGAGGACTTTACCTTTCCAATCAAGAATCGTCATTGGGACCTCGTCATAAGTCAAGCCTGGGTTGATCTCTAACGGCTGAGGAGGAATCACATGTGACGGATTAGAAACATATCTTCGTAGCATCGACACGTGGAACACATTATGTACCCTCGACAATTCCGAAGGTAGATCAAGTCGGTAAGCAACTTTGCCGACTCACTCAATGATCTAATATGGTCCGACGTATCAAGGGCTTAGCTTCCCTTTCTTTCCAAATCGCACAACACCTTTCCACGGTGACAACTTTAGGAATACCCAGTCTCCAACCTTGTATACCCAGTCGGTCGAATGTCTATCGGCTACATACTTTTGTCGATCCTAGGCTACTTTCATGTTAGCCTTTATCACCTGAATGTTATGTGTCGTCTCATTCATGATCTCAGGACCCACCAAAGCTCTCTCGCCGACCTCAGACCAACACAGTGAGGTAGGAAATGGTTTTCCGTACAACTCTTCAAATGATGACATACCAATGCTGGAACGAAAGTTGTTGTTATTGTAGGCGAACTCTATTAAAGGCAAACGTTTATGCCTTGCGTCTTTAAACTGCAGAACTGAAGATCTCAGTATATCATCGAGTGTCTGGATAATTCTCTTTGGCTGTCCATCAGTCTAGGGATGGTAAGTGGTGCTGTAAAGTAATCTCGATCCCTAAAGCTTCTTGAAAAGCTACCTAGAACTTCGAAGTAAATATGGGATCCCGATCAGAAATAATGCTAATCGGAACAACATAATACTTAACAATCTCGAAGATGAAAAGTTAAACTAACTGATTCAACGAATAGTTCTCACGGACAGGTAAAAAATGCACTAACTTAGTAAGTTGATCTACAATCACCCAAATACTGTCATAGCCATTTCGCGTACGAGGCAGTTTGTACACGAAATCCATTGTGATGTCTTCCCATTTCCACTAGGGTATCGGGAGTGGCTGTAGCAACCCAAATGGTTTCTTTCTCTCAGCCTTGACCTGCTGATAGACTGAACAACGGCTCACATACTCTGCAATTTTCCTTTTCATTCACGCCCAATAGTAAAAGGATCGGATGGTATGATAAATCTTGGTACTCCCGGGATGCATCACATAAGCTAAAATATGTACTTCATCAAGAATCTTTTTCTTTAGTTCCTCTACATTCGGCACATACATCTGATCACCTTTCATTAACATACCATCATGCCTTCGAACCGTGAGATCTCTTTTTTTCCCATCCGACACTGCCTGAACTAGCACTTAAGATTTTGAATCGTTTATCTGGGCTTCGAGAACACAATCTAGCAAAACTGGTCTAACTTAAAAGCTGGCAAGTAAGCCTTCCCGGCCATCCACTTCTAAAGTGACTCTAATAGATCTTAGATCAGTAAAGAATGGGACATGACATGCATAAAAAGCATTAAGTCGGCCGCGCGATTTCCTGCTAAGAGCATCAGCTACCATGTTCGCATAACCAGTATGATACTCAATATTGCAGTCTTAGTCATTGATCAACTTCATCCATTTCCGCTGCCGGGGATTAAGATATTTTTTAGTTAAGATATATTTGAGGCTCTTATGGTCGGCGAAGATTCGACACTTTTCCCCATAAAGATAGTGCCTCCAAATTTTCAGAGCGAGAAAACGATAGCTGCCAACTCGAGATCATGGGTAGAACAGTTCATCTCATGAGGCTTTAGCTATTGTGAAGCATACACGATCACTCTTCCATGCTGCATCAACACACAGCCAAGACCATTTAGAGAGGCATCACTGTAGATCTTGTAATTCCCACTGTCATCGAGAAGTGCAAGGACAAGTGCATGAGTAAGACAGTACTTTAACTATTGGAAACTTCACTCACAATCTTCACTCTACTCAAAATTTACTCATTTTATGGTCAACCTTGTTAAAGGTAGGGCTATGGCTGAAAAATCTTGTACAAAGCATCGATAGTAGCCCGCATAACTAAGAAAACTCCGTAGTACGGTAACAGTTTGAGGTTGTTCCCAATTCTCCATTGCTGCTACCTTCTGGGGATCCACGAAAACACCTTAAGCTGATATCACATGCCTTAAGAATGACACTTGATCCAGCCAAAACTGGCACTTACTGAATTTGGTGTATAACTGATTCTCCCTTAACTTCTTCAGTACCAAACGTAGGTGTCTAACTTGGTTAGCCTCGTTCTTAGAATACACCAGAATATCATTGATGAAGACAATTATGAACCTGTCCAGGTCCATAGAGGCTGCTGGAGCATCAGTCAACCTGAACGACATCACAAGAAACTGATAATGACCACATCTAGTTTTGCAACCTGTTTTCGGAACGTTATCTCTGCTAATCTTCAGTTGATAGTAACCAGACCTTAAATCAATTTTTGAGAAAACACTTGCACCACGAAGCTAATAAAAAAGATCATCGATATGAGGCAATGGATAAAGGGTTTTAATCGTCACCCGATTCAGCTGTCGATAATCGATACATAGCCTCAAAGTTCCATCTTTATTTCTCACAAACAGGATTGGAGCTCCCCATGGAGAAGTGTTCATCTGGATGAACCCTTTTTTCAACAAGTTCTTGTAACTAGGTTTTCAATTCTCTTAATTCAACATGAGCCATACGATAGGGAGTTAAAGAAATAGGATCAGTACTTGGAATTAGGTCGACAGTGAACTCTACTTCACAATCTGGTGGTAGACTAGGTAGATTATCAAGAAAAACGTCTGGAAAGTGTCTGGCCACTCGAACATCTTTTTACACGAGCATGATTATCTTCAGTCACCACTACATGAGCTAAATTTCCTTGGCAACCTTTCTTCAACAACCGCTTTACCCTCATAACCGAAATGACTCCGTGTTTCAAACCGCTATTTTCATCAACAAACGTGACAATAGGCATGTTCGGTCGGTGAAAAGTAACAATCTTCTTATAACAATCCAAATTGGCATGATTGTAATGTAACCAATCCATAACCAAGATAATGTCAAAGTTAACGATATCTAAAGGAACAAGATTGGCAAGCATCACAACATCCTCAATAAGAACATGACATCCCTGATACTCCCAACCAACGTAACAAACTTTGCCCTTAGGCATCAAGAACTCTAACTTAAAACTGAGGAAAGTGGGATGAGGTTGAGTCTTTTGAGCAAATGTATGGGAAATAAGTGAATGTGTAGCACCAGAGTCAATTAATATTCTAGCAAAATGGCCAAGAACGTTTAATGTACCCATGATTAAGTCAGAGTTACTCTGGGCATCCTGAAAGGTGATATGATTGACTCGGCCCTGTGCCTCGACCTCTATTTCCCTGGTTCTGATTTCCTCGTCCCTGGTTACCTTAACTTGGGTTTGTCGGATTAGGCTACTTGGTCAATGCACCGCCGCTAGAAGCTCCTTCATGACTCTAGGACTGTGCCCTGGCATACCACTGCGATATGCCGCCCTGATACTGTGTATGAGGTGTATAGCCCCCCGGGTACTATGTGTAGCCGCCCTGGTAATGTGGATAACCACCTTGATAATAAGGATTAGGTGGGTACTAATATACTCCTCCTGTATACTGAGCTACATCACTTTGATAGTGGAAAGCACCACCATAACCTGTCAGCATGTAAGCACCAAGTCCTGCAATCTGCTATAGAGGTACTGTACATGGCAGAGTACGAGGCTGAGGTTTCTAATTCTGCTCTATGCCCTATCTGTCCACACGTATAGCATTCACTATTTCCCATTTTACATTCATCATAATGAAAGTTATTACATCTACGGCAGTGTGGAGCACTAAAAGCATTAGAGTTTCTTTAATTCAAGAAACGGGAATTACCTGAGGTCTTGCCACCCCTTTGCAGCGTGTTAGAATTTGAACCATCACTCAATGATCCAGAACTATTACCACTACACTTGAAATTCTGGGTCTTTATAGGCTCAAAAGAAGACTACCCCTATTATTATTCCTTGAAGCATTACTATCATCTTCCTCATCATCATCATCATCGAGAGCATTCTCTGAATCCTCAACCCAAAGTAGAACCTCGAAGAATTCTTGATAGGTGGAACAAGGAATGGTAGTCGTCATAGAACGTAATCGTTTACAGGTTTCATTCTTAAAGTAGCGAAGCATCTCCCTGGGATTCGCCATAATCTCAAGACAGTAACGGGATAGATTAGTGAACATTCGATGATGCTCAATTACTGACATCTTCTTTTGCTTCAGATTTATGAATTCCTCTTTCTTTCGATCTTTATACTCTAGAAGATTAAATCTAGCCTCAAACCGCTACTTGAAAACATCCTAATCCATAGCCTCTTGAGCAGACAACTAAAGTGACTCATAGGCCTACCATGATGTTGCTCCCAAACGAAGAAACCAGGTCGCTGTCTCAACCCATCTATCAGTTGTAAGGTTCACTTGCCACTACATAACTTGGAAAGTTTTCTCAACATGATCAAGCCAAATTTTTTACTTTTCAGGTCCCTTATTACCAAAGATATTATTGATCTAGAGATAGGACACTATCTCCAAGGTAGTCTGTTGTGGAGGACAAATGAAAGACTAAATATCACTAGCAATAGCCTCTCCAGGTTGCCTTAAGTCAGGGAAATTAGTCTCGAAATAGACATGTGGCTCTCTATGGGGTGGCATGGCTCTGACGTAAGAGATCAAAATTCATTAAGACCTAAAGTACAAATAAGGAATGTAGGACTACCTAAACTTATGCTCTGATACTAACTGACACACCCAGACCTAAGTCAAGGAATGCTGCCCGTCACCTAAAGGTGACGTAACCAAAGTATAGGTAAAGTAAAAAGGTGAATAAATTAAAATCAAATTAGAACTTAATTTAAACTATTAAAAAGAGTGCGCGGAAGTGGTTAAACCCAAAATATACAATGTCAGAGCATAGATAACAAATAGTGCAATTGAACTAGCATACGTACTTAATACATAACTGAAAACAGTTCCTACATTAAGGTAGAAATATCACATACGAGTTGGAACTGCCTAGTGTAGTTTATACGACAGAACTAGCACTTACTTGGATCCAAGGCGAGCGTGCGGTGCTGATGTGAACGACATAGAAAGGACTAGCTTGGCCTGTGGTTGAGCACTCACCTAGGGTGTAGCAATGATGAGCAGTCTATATGCAAAAGCATGCCACAGTGATTCAATCATTTCAATTCACAACATAACCTTACCTGGACTTGCCTATGTGTCCCGTGATACTTTAGCATTTCAAACATACACAACATTTATGAACTGGTAAAATGCATATAAATATGCCATGATGATGCATAAAACTCAACCATAATATAACATTTTTAATAACTCATGGCATAATAATACATAAAACTATTTAAAATCGTTTATGGAAACTATTAAATGTATTCGTAATATACAAAAACAAAATGCCTACTCACTGGTATGTTGAAAGATCATAGCCCCTAGCCTTACTTGACCATGTATGTCCTCGGGATAAGTCTCCCTTATATGTAAAATTACTAATTTAATTAGGTTAATAACACATATATGGAAACTTAAATAAATCCCCCACAGTTTGCTCAAACCTAGAGTTTAAATATACGAAAATGATTTACTCGACGTCACGGACCTACAGAAATTGACATAAGGCCAATCGAAGGCCAGACGCGCCGTCTTGGAATATTTCGTCCAAACTGACGGAATATTTGGTTAAGTTAACTAACAGAGTTTAACGGTGTTACCTGACACCGTTAGAATATTTCGTCAACTCCGGTAAGCCTCGCCGTCCACCGCCGCCGGCCGCCATCTGGTTTCGCCGAAAACTGGGGAAAACTTCATATCTTGTTCATTTCTCAACCATTTTTCACGAAATTTATATGGAAATGAAGCTTATAAAGAATAGAATAAGATTGTACCTTCCAAAAGTCCAAAGCTGGATGGAAAATGGCCTGAAAAAGCCTCAAAAGGTTCAGCCAAAAGTTTGACTTCTCGAACTCAGGTTGTTTCACGTCAACGTCTCCTTAAACCTTGACTAGGGACCTCATAGAGTTAAATAGAAGTTTTCCCAACCTTCAAAACGTTGTAACTTGGCCGAGATCATGTCAAACTCAAACTCATCGAGTCGGAGTTTCTGAGTTGGTGAGTCAAAACTCGTTTATTCAAGGATCGGTGGGTATGGTTGGGTTCATAGTGAGGAGAGGAGTACGATGGTGTTTGTAGCCTCAATCCGTGAAGTTTGGTGGATTTGGTTTGAGTTGCAGAGAAGAGAGGGAGCTCGAGTTAGAGAGACAAAAAGAGATGAGAGAGAGTGATGGTGATGTTTTCTGATTGGCTGACAGAGAAAGAGAAGGTAAGTCTAATTGGGTGCTAGAAAAAGGGAAGAAAATTGATTGGTGGTGAAGTGAGTAAGGCACGAGTCTGGTTTTAAAGAAGAAAAAAAAATTATACGAACGTAATCAGATGAAATCTATCCAAAACAGTGTTTTTCCAACACTGAATAATTTAATGCGTACTCGTAATGACGAGTACAATATAATTATAATAACGAGAAAAATAATTTAAAGTTGCATAATTACATCCATGTCACATTACTTTTTTCCCCAAAAGAGTAAAATCGTTAAATCACACAATCAGAGAGAAATTTCTAGAAAAATTAAGAACAGGTCGTCACTGTGACGACCCGTCCCGACGTATATTAAATATTAATGGTGAAATGACGGAATTACCCCTTCGGGGAATTTAGCACGTGTGTTTGTGTGTGTATGTATTGGACCACACACATTATTTTTCACACCCCCACCGACACCCTACACTGTTTCTCTCTCTCCCCTCAGACTCTCTCTCTCCTCCCTCGACTGTCTCTCTCTCTCCCTCGCGTCAAAACCGTACGGCCAAACCCAAAACCCCTCAAAACTTCACAGATCGAACCATCCATCACCACCATTCGACTCCTGAGGCTCCTACGAGTACGTTGACACCCATTTCAGGTGAGGTTTCGTATGTTTTCACGCCATTCTCACGATGTACGATTTTGTCACTGTTCATGAACTTTTCATACGTTGTGTTTTAGGCAAAACTAAGCTCACCACGAGTCTTAGAAGGTTCCAAGGAAGCTCGGAGACGTTCGTTGGCTAAGCGTTGACGTCGGGATCGTCGAGAACGGAGGTGGCCGGTTTTGGAGAATTTCCCGACGAGATTCTCGTTGGTTTTCGAAGTTTTTGAAGGTATAGACTTGTTCTACACTTAATTTAGAGCACGTAGGAAGAAAAATGAGACAAAATGGTGCAAAAATGGCCGAGAAAACCGAGGTTGCAGGTTTCCGGCGACCGGTGGCCGGCGCCGGCGGAGCTCCGGCGAGCTCGAGGTTGACGACGCGTGGCGCGCACGCGCCTGCGCGTGGGGGGCGCGTAGCCCCGTGCCTGTGCTGGCGCGTGGGGGCGCGTGAGACTCCAAAAAAATTATTTTAAAAATATAGCGACGCTCGTGACGTCGAGTAGGTCGCGTTGGTATATTCGTATGCCAAAATTGAGCTATGTATGAGAAGTTAATTTCGTAGTTACGTGTATGTGCTTAAATGACGTATTTATAGTAATTTCTCATATAGGTGAGACATACACCGAGGACGAGCGTAGCCAGGCTAGACGCGGGGGCTACGACCCGGCGACCTATCAGTGAGTGGGCAGTTTTTACCGTATTTCCTATATTTTATTATTATTTTCCCAGAAAGAAATAAATGAATGTTTATGAAAATTTTATGCCATGCAAAGTATTCATATATTATTTTTATGCATTAATGATTGCATATTCGCATGTTGGTGCGGCGGACGCACAGGTAAGTGCCAGGTGAGAGCATGCATTAATGAGAATCGATAAACTATCAGTGATGAGATTGATGAGAAGGGATAAGAGATATATGCAGCCGAGGGCTGAGATGATTATGAGACATATAGACAGCCGAGGGCTGAAATGATTATGAGACATATATGCGGCCGAGAGCCGAGATGATTATGAGACATACAGGCAGCCGAGGGCTGAGACGATTATGAGACATATATGCGGCCGAGAGCCGAGATGATTATGAGATTTATATGCAGCCGAGGGCTGAGATGATTACCTGACATTTAATCACATCATTAGTTTATGATTGAGTTTCTGTTTTGAATATTTTGGCATGGCATACTTACTCTTTCAGCATGATTTTGAGAACCTAAGGACATTGAGTATATATTTTGATTCTGGGAAATTATACAGGTTTTACGGTGAGGGGATATATATATATATATATATAATTTGAGCAAAGATTGGTTTTAAAAGAGAATTGTTTTGCTGACCCACTCAGTTTTGTTTTTCGCCCCTCCAGGTTCTAGGTAGCGAGAGTTACGAGTTTGGCACTTCGAGGACTCCCGGCTTTCTGACAGCTTTATTCATATGTATGTCACCAAGGGTGTAATTAAACCCTTTTTCTTTATGCTTGACTGCAGTCGAACCTAGAACGCTCTGATTATGTATAAGTACTTTTTATGCCTCTAGTACACTATCGTATCTTGGTTGCTAGTGGTTTTGTTTTTAATTAGTTCGTTCTAAATTTTCGATCCTAGCTTCCACACAGTGCACATGGCTACGTCACACTCACGTGACGGCCAGCACGCCCCACTCTCGGGTGCGGGTGTGTCAGTCACAATCTAGATCGTTAGACCCACGATTTTATCCTTTCCTATCTCGGGCGTCGAATTGACCGGCAACTCGTTATACCGAACATGAATTCTGGAGCGAAAGCTATAATAGTATACTCCTGACCCCATCGTTGTAAATTCCTGACTCTGCTAGTGTCTATTGTGTTGTGAAAATAAACAATTGCAAAATAAAGTTGTTGAGTGTTTGGTAAACTTTTTTTAAGTGCTTTTAAAAAAATAGTGACTGAAATTACTAGACAATATATGATATTTAATGTGATATAATAATTGTCAAAGAGAATAATATAAGAGCAAAAATTGTAATTTTCTAAAATATGTGGGGTACACTTGTCATTTGAAAATTTCATTAAAGAGGCATTGATCACTATGCTTTGAAAAAAAAAGCATTTTTTTAGAAGTATGGTTGACTTTACTCTTGCTTTTCTATGTTTTTCTACTGTCATTAATAGTAGTTTTTTTATAAAAAAAATACACTTTTTTTTTTACCAAACACATTTGATGTTCTAGATTTTTAAATAAGCTATTTTTTTTAAGCACCACAATTCCTACCTTGCCCTACCTCCAATGAAAAAAAAAAACGATTTTTAAATAAGCATGTGTAGAGTTGCTTCTGCTTTCTGTTGTTTTGGATCTATAATTTCAAAAAAAAAAAATAAGGCACTAACTTTTTAAGAAGCTGCTTTAAAAAAATTTAAGCAACCCCAAACCAACCCATAAAAATAGAAGAATACAAAATCTATATACAATGACTACATGTCTATAAACAAGACACCTTAATCAATTGAAGTATACATATACAAACAATACACTAATCAAATTACTATAACTATACACAAGAAACCTTAATCAATTCAGACAACAAATAATATTAATGAACAAAAGAATGAAGAAGGAAAAGATGAAAAGAAAAAAAAATTGGAGATGAACTTTTTTAAAAGAGAAGGCTGCACATGTCATTCATGGAAGAAGGAAAAGACGAAAAAGAACACAAAATTAGAAGACGGAGCCCAAATTAACTTGAAATAATCAAACAACATTCATTTAGAATGTCAATCCTTGCTAAATATGCAGATAATGGGATCCTTAAAAGTTCTGGCTTCCAGTTCCACAAAACCAGCCCAAACTTGGTACAAGAGGAGATTTAATTCGTATAATTAATCCTATGATTTAAGAGATTTTAGTCTTAAATGTTTCAAAAAAGAAAAAAATAATAATCTTTAAATCAAGAGATTACATATTTGCGAGCTAAATTTGGTGTAGCGATAAAAATGATGGGACTCATCGGAATTCTTTCAATGGTAATAGATAAAGTGAATTATTCCTAATAATGTTTCACAAAATTGGACTTATATCAAGTTTACTTATATAAAATACCAACCAAAGAGAAAATTATTTCTTCATGAATAAAATTTTCACCTATAGATTAATCCTCATCCAATATAGAGAAAATTTAACATCTAAAATATAAAAAAAAACATTAGTTTTAATATAAAAAAAGGACAAATAAATATAAGAAAAACTAACGAAAAGTCTAAAAAAACTTTAGTTTTAATGAAAAATGACAAATAAAAGTGTAGTGAATAGTTTCAGGAAAAGGTAAAAATGTGACTTTTGGTTAAAAATAAATAGTACTGGAAGTGTTTCATTGAAACTCCCTAAAATATAATGAGTAATTGCGGAGGTGTAGAATTCGTATGAAAAAAAAATCATTCAATTTTTTAGTAAACCCTACAATTTGTCTCAACACCTTTTAAATAGGAATGTTTACTCACGTGGAATGTTGATCAACGGTTTAATTGACAAAAAAAAAAAGTTATCACAAATAGTCATTAAAATTATCAATCAATGTAGTCCATGAAAATAGGTGTTGCAAATCAATGTGGTCATTCCATCACAATTCTGTTAAGTACTAATGTGACACATAAATGAGTTTCATAAGTCTTTTTTTTCTTCTCACAAATGGTCCTTGAAATTGACCCATGACATCAAAATAGTCCTTGAAATTGACCCATGACATTAAAATTGCCTCTAAAATTGAAAATCAATCAATGTACTCCCTCAAGTAAGTGTTCCAAATCAATGTAGTTATTCTGTCACAATTGTGTCAAAATTTTTATTATATGTGATGTGACACATAAATTAATCACACAAGTCTAATTAAAATTTAAAAAATTACAAATAGGTTTAATAATTTAATAGTTAATAAAAAGTTATGAACCCAAAACCTATTCCTGCAATCACCTCCGATCTCTGTCCACATTCATCTACCTTCTTTGTTGTTTATTCTCTTAAAAAATATTAATACACCAATTTTTACACACTTCGACACATTTCACCAAATTGAACCTAGATCAAGATCACCTTTGGTGAGGGTCAATTTCATTGTGCAACCTAGATCGACACTCTATTCGGAGTAGGTCCTACAATAAGAAAAAAAAAACTATTGTGCAAAAAGGTATTTAGACAACTTTTTTAATTAATTATTAAACCTACATCAGCACATAACAAATTTTTTTTACAGAATTGTACTAGAAAGAGATCATATTTATTTGCGACACCTATTTTCAAAGACTACATTCATCGATTTTCAATTTTAGGTACCATCTTGATGGTGTGGGTCAATTTCAGGGACCATTTGTGATTAAAAAAAATGTAGAGCTTGTGGGGTCCATTTATGTGTCACATCAGCACTTGACAGAATTTTTAACAGCATTATGACAGAAGGATCACATTGATTTGCGACACCTATTTTCAGGGACTACATTGATTGATATTCAATTTCAGGGACTATCTAGATAGTGAAATATACATTACTTGTGTTTTATCTTAAATATGCTATCATATTTGGGCTAAAATAAACTTTTTATCTACGTTAAAAAACCCTCCTACTGTCTCAAACAGAAAGTAAGAGGTGAGAATTAAAACTTGTGAACTTTCTGTATTGCCTTTTGGCGATGGTTTTTTTAAGAAAATGTACGATATCCATTAATGGGAAAGGAAACGTACAAGGAACAAGGATAGGGTGCTAACAGTGGGCCTCGATAAAAATCTTGTCAAGGCTTTCAACTCAGTTCAAGGTAAAAAGAGCGTCCCGCACCTCTAAATTAAATAGTAATATTATCCTCAAAAATCTGATCAGAAATTACATTAGGTGGTTCTTCAAACCATACAATTTGATCAGCCAAAGATAAACCCAACCTTGGTAGCCAATGTGCTATCTTATTTGTCTCACGTCGACCAAAAGTAATCTTCCAACTCTGACACTTGTCGTGCATCATTCAAAATATTACCAAAAGAACCATGTACTAGTGCAATGCATTAACGACTAGCATGGCATCCCCCTGGACTTCCAGCTATACCATTCCCAAATTTTTAGCAAAAAGAGCTGCTGCCCTAGCAGCTAAACTCTCCTCCAAAACTACTGAGTTTGCATCCCTGACATTAAAAGCTGTAGCTACAACAAAACTCTCATTTTCGTCTCGTATCACAACACCAATCCCCCCAACTTCACCCAGTTCGTCCCACGCACCATCGAAGTTACATTTCATCTATCCTCCCCCGATTTTTCCCATTTCTTAGGGGAAATTTGAGTACTACTTTTCTTATGACTATGTCATTTGCGATATTCTTGTAACCACGCTTGGGATTTGCAAATCATATCCATCTGAGTTAAAACCCTTCCATTCCATAAAAATGCATTACGCTCTTTCCAAACACTCCATACCAACATCAACAATAGATCGAAGCTTGGACGGGCGAGTGACCCCGCCATCTCCACCATCCACATCTGGAAACCTCCATACAATTGTCTTTCTGTCCTTAAACATAGAGGACTTGAAAACCAAAGGGACGTCGCTCATGGGCATTTTAAGAAAATATGCTCGACCTTTCTTCTCATTAGATTTTCTCTAGTTGGTAGATCATTTAAGCAAGCCCGCCAAACACATAACTTCACCTTCTCTGGTACACACGCCATCCACAAAGCCTTCCACATAAACTTTAACTCCCCATTCATTTCAAAACTCATAGCTTCAATCCCACCAATATTACCACTCGACCTGGCTACCAAATAAGCAGATTTTGTCGTGAAAAGACCATACTTCTCATCAACCCAAATTAACCGATCTGGTGGCTTAAAATAACTCAATGGAATACTCAGGATTAACTTTGTCTCTTCTTCATAGAAAATACTCTTAATTAAGTCCAAATTCCATTGGATACACCCCGTCTCCACCAACAAGTCATCCACTGTGGCATTATGTTCTACTCCCGGAGGAATAGGACTTAATACTTTGAAATAATTCGCTCGAGGCAACCAACTATCCCCCCATATTTTTATCTTTGTACTGTCCCCTACTCGCCATCTAGCCTCTCTCCTAATGACCATTCACGCTTTCGTCAAACTTCTCTAGCAATACAATGCATTTGTCTTCACTGGAGCTTGTAAAAAAATCTGTCTTTGGAAATCACTGAGCTTTAAAAATATGTGCAACAAGCGACTCAGGGTTTTGGATTATACACCACCCCTGCTTGCCCAGTAA
The DNA here is from genome assembly GCA_963580275.1 of Crataegus laevigata. Classification (NCBI taxonomy): domain Eukaryota; kingdom Viridiplantae; phylum Streptophyta; class Magnoliopsida; order Rosales; family Rosaceae; genus Crataegus; species Crataegus laevigata. The sequence continues at coordinate 10,703,116 of OY756941.1, forward strand.
TGCCAAATTAAAGGCATAGAGATCCTTAAAACCTAGACCCCCCCCCTCGTGACCCCACCAAAACTGAGCAACCATTTGACTTAACTCCTTGCAAAGAGTCTTGGGAAGCAAGAAAGTTTGCATAGTGTACAACAGCACAGCTTGTGCCACGATTTTGAACAAGATTTCCTTTCCCGCACTACTTAACAAGCTTCATCGCCACCCATTAAGCTTATTCCACAATCGATCTTTCAAATATGAAAAGGTTGCTTTCTTTACCTTGCCAACATAAACTGGTAAACCGAGATAGCAGTCATGATACTCTACCCTAGCCACACCCAAGCAATCCGCTAGTAGTTGACGGTCATACTCGTTGAGATTTTCACTAAACGCCACACAACTCTTCTGATAGTTAACCGCTTGTCCAAATGCATTCTCGTAGTCTTTCAACAGCTGTTTGACCTCTAAACATTCTTTCAAAGAACTTCGCACAAATATAAAGCTATCATCTCCAAATAATAAATGATGGACACTGGGTGCCTCCTTACTCACAGAAAATCCCTGAATACGACCCTGTCTTTCCCAGGCATCAAATACAGCTGACAAACCTTCTGTACATAGCACGAATAAAAACGGAGGTAATGGGTCTCCTTGTCGAATCCTTCTTTTCGGGTGCACAAACCCCACCGGCTCTCCATTAAGTTTAAAAGAATATGTGACCGAAGTAACACACATCATAACAATAAAAATCCAACCCTCGGCAAAGCCCAATTTCTTCATCATTTGTTCCAAAAAAACTCCATTCAATGTGATCATAGACTTTGCTAATATCTAGCTTCAAAGCCATCACACCATTCCACCCACTCTTCTTCTTATGCATATGGTGAGCAATCTCCGATGCCACGAGACAATTATCTGAAATTAATCTTCCGAGTACGAATGCACTTTGAGAGTCCGAGATAATATCCGGTAAAATGCGCTTCAGTCTATTAGTTAAGACTTTAGAGTAGATTTTGTAAATAACATTACATAGACTAATCAGACGAAGCTGTGTCATCAACGTAGGATCCTTGGTCTTTGGAATAAGGGTTACATGAGTAAAATTAATTTCCTACAACATCACCCCCCCCCCCAGGATAAAAGCGAAAAACAACAGGCATAAACCATTTCCCTTGTCGAAACATTTTTTTGAGTGTAATGCATTTGACCCCTACATTATTGAGGAAAAGCATTATCCTCAAAAATCGCTGGCAGTACTTAACTCCAAATGGATGATCCTTAAATTAGGAAGGAGTATAATTCTCTACTCTCCTATTCCCATTTCTTTCCATGCTCTCCTCTCACACATTGTTTTTTGTCTTACTATCTTTATAAAAAAAAAAAAAATGAATATAAGATGTTGACGTGACTTAATCGTGACCGTTCAAATGGGAGGGTAGAGAGATTAGAAGGGTAGAGAATCCTACTCAAATTAGGAAACCCGAAATGAAATTGAAGGTAATGATTCAAACTTTGATTTTTAATGCATTTAATTTAATATTTACCTGCCACTTAGTATTACGGTTTAGTGGTATTTTTGTTCACATGTATGTGAGAGATTTTAGGTTTGATTCTTACCAAAAGCAAATTTAAACCGCATTATTGCTGACTTATTGTGAGGTTTAAGCTCAGTCTTCTTTCTTTTAATGTAGAAAATATCGTTTGTTAAAATAAAAAAAAAATTACCTAGCTATAAGCTAATATTCTAGGAGTGTGCTAGTGCCAAGTGCCAACACTAGCTCCAAAACTATTATATATGTGCTATATGTATTTTACTGAATTGAAGAAGTGGTCACGGACTTGCTCTGAACGCCAATTTTGAAAAACCACATCTACTAAATATTCTAGAAGAGTAGCTCCAACTCACCTTAATCTTTTGTTGCTAGCTCCCCTACAAATAAGATATTTCGTCCATTTCAGGACACATCATCGCACATGGCCCTACCCTAACTCCATCATCATCATTCCTCTTCATCTTTCACTAACTGCACAATTTAGACAAAAATGTCTATATTTTTTACAGCTTAGACGATACAAATTATTGAAAATTACGTTTGACAGAAGAAACAAAGTTGATTGGGTTTGTTCCAAAAAAAAAAAGGAGGGGTTGATTGGGTTCAATTTTTTTTCATGGTTAAGTTCAACAAGACAAATTTTGTCATGGCGTAGAATGAAAGGAAACCAAATCAAATTAAGGTTAGACAAATGTTACATTTGTTCTCGTCTTTGACGGATTGGAAAAACGAAAGTAATCAAGAAAATTACGAGCCGTCTCCCCTTGTTCGATAGTGCTCGTGTACGTGTTACAGCAAAAGCAACCCATGTGGGTTCTCAAGGGGCCCGTAGGCGATTGAATTATTTGAAAGAAGTGATTTTTTTTTCTCATTTTTTTCTCTCTTTTTTTAGGTCGCAGATGATTGGATCCCATGCAAAGTGCATGATAAATTCTCTATTAAGTTTTAGTTTTTATAGCGTTACCGTCCAACTATGTATCATCTCGATTCCCATACAGCACATAATGATAAGCAAGTGCGATGTGTTTTAGTTTTTAAAATGTTGCTCCATACGCATTTCTCTGATCTAGCTAAAATGACAAGATAATGTACATACTGCAAACATGTCTACAAGGATAAACGTGCCTAACGAACGTCGAGTTTACATCTCTGAATGAATGTGCCGCCTCTTAACGAACGTCAAGTTTTTCTTTATGAATGAATGATTGCTTCAGTAAAAGAAATAGATGTCTCCCTAATCCTTTAAAGTGTGGATTTGTATTTTATATATGTATAAACCTTCCTTGGTATGTCAAATATCATAAGCTGAAAAGAGTATATATTATTATTATTATTTTGGTGAAAAACGAGTATAAATTTGTTGGCCAAACAAAGGTGAAGAAAAAGAAAACACCAGAAAAGTTAGGAAAGTCCCGAAATATAGATTTACCCCAAGATTCAAGGAGCCAATTGTTTTCAGCCCGTTGGTATGTCGCGGTGGTACAATGACAAATATGCCCTTCAAGAAAGTATAATCAGGTGGGGTAGGTCGACTCATTTGCCGAATATTCGGCGGGTGACCACGCACATGAAAGCTGTATGAAATTCAAAGCAAAAGAGATTTTTTTTTTTTTCGGTGAATATTCAGAGCAAAAGAGTTTGTTATTATTATAAAAGATTCGGTTGTAACTTGTAACCAAATATTATCATTTGATCATGGTCACATATAATTCATGTGACGGGCCCGGGAAACCTACCTCTTATTCATCGGGATGAAAGGTGCATCAGACTCTACTTCTTCATTGTCATTCATTTTACACCCATCGATATAAATTATACATATTTCTTAGCAAGATTAGCTGAAAAAAGGAGTCTACCAAGACTTTCTATGCACGTATTATCTTTCCTTGTGAAGTATATTGATTGGGTCCAACAATTAAATTTTGTATCTTTGTAGTGTGAAAATTAACTATAGTTAGAAGAAATAACGCCTGTCAGATGATTATGTGTATAGTTACCATATACTATAGTTATGATAGTGAGTAAAAATGTTTGCATATGAAACTGGAAAACATCGCTGCCAAACTGCAAAAACTACATAGAAATTTTTTTGGGTGAACCGAAGATCTGAATCGATAACCAGAAATAAAAATCAAGGTTGAATTTTTAAGTGAAAAAAATAAGCCCAAGACCTAAATCTCCCTATGTGTTTTCTCTCTCTCTCTCTCTCTCTCTCTCTCTCTCTCTCAATAATTTAGTATGCATATATTAGCTACAGTAGCAGTTTTCATGAAAATACCAATTTCTTGGTTCTTAGAGATACAAAAGCTGAGCAATTTTATATTTTGCACTCTTGGGTTCATCGCCTCATTGGGTACGGAAGAAGGTGAGGAGGAGAGAAAAAAATGTAAAATTTTAATTAAAAATTAAAAATGGTTTGAGAAAAAATTCTAATTTATTTAATTGTGGAACCAATCAGTATACCTTAAGAGGAGAGTAAGATGTTAGTAAAGAGTTCTGCAAAGACTTGCTTTTCGCTTTTTTAAGCTAGTCTTTCTAACAAATTTCTAAATTATGAGATCATATCTGATCGTCGACATAATAATTAAATAACAAATATTGTAATCGTGTCTCTATAAAGAATCTTTAATTTCAATTTAAGTCAAGAAAATCAACATTCATATCCTTTTAAAATTAATTAATTTAATTGAACTCTATGTGAACGTGACAAATAAGAAAGAACACGAAGGAAGAAGGTTCCAAGTCAAATAGTCAATGGCAAGAAGTTGCGGGTAAGAGAAGAAGAAGGTAATGTCCATTATCTCCTCTTGATTCCTCCTCACCCACCACTCTTTGGCTCCTTTGCCTAATTATAGGGAAGCAAAAGTCTGATTGGTCTTCATCTTTGACTTTACCATTTCTTGTTAAGTCAACTTTTATCATTACCCTAAAGACCACTTTACCCATACCTATAGAATATAATATGTTATTGTTTTAATTAACTATTGCCACTCAATACTATGGTCTCGTAATATTTCTCTTCACTTAGAAGTGAGAGGTCTTAGGTTCGAATCTCGTGGACGAATTCGATACTAAATTTGTCACATCCTAGTCTCGGCTCCACCGTAGCACGATATTGTTTGCTTTGAGCCCAGTCATGCCCTCACGACTTTGTTTCTGGGAACTCATACGAGAACTTTCCAGTGGGTCACCCCTCTTGGAAGCATCATGCTATATGGAGGTGGGCATGTAAATATAAGGCACATCACCCCTCTTCGTTAGTCTATGTGGGATCTCACAATCCACCTCTTTTAAGGGCCCAACGTCCTCGCCAGCACACTCGCACCGAACAACAAAGTGGCTCTGATACCATTTTGTCACATTCCAGTCTCGGCTCCACCATAGTACGATATTGTACGCTTTGGGCCCCGACCACACCCTCACAGTTTTGTTTCTGGGAACTCACACAAGAACTTCTCAGTGGGTCACCCATCCTAGGATTGCTCTTTCCCGAACTTGTCGAACTCTGAAGTCAGTGAGCTCCCAAAAGGTCTCGTGCTATATGGAGGTGGGCATATATATATATATATATATATATATATATATATATATATATATAAGGTACATCACCCCTTCTCCGTTGGTCGATGTGGGATCTCACAAAATTAGGCTGCCCATTGTGTGGCTTTGCCGAACTACCCTTCGCTTTAGTGCAAAAATATCGATGTACTAAAAAAATTAACTATTGTTTTCTAGTATTACAATTTAGTTGTAATTTGACAAATAATTCTAATTGACACATTAGAGCATCTCTAAAAGAGGAGTAAAAAGTTCACATTAGCAATAACAGTAAAAAAAATAATAAATAAATAAAAACAACTTCATTGGTTTTTAATTGAAATGCCAATTTCTAAGTGGCATCACGTTGATTGACATTAAAAGTGTTTGCTGTCAAATTTGACATCAATTTTAAATCTATTTTAGTGATTAATAAATACTTTTTACCATTTTAATTATTATTTTTTGTTCTAAAAATACTTATTACAATTATTAAAAAAATGTATTAAATAATAGTTTAAGTTGGACATATTGAATGGAGAACAAAATTTATAAAATGATTAAAGTGCCACGTAAACCTTCAAATTGAAATTTTGTATTTAAAATTTAACATCTCTTTTGAAGATGGTCTTAGATAATTTAACCTACTTATTATTTTACCATGGAAAAAAAATCTATTTTATGGAATATTTGTATGAGAGTTTTTGTGTATACGTATGTATATTAATTTAGTGTAACTAACATTTTATCCGTAATGGATTAGAATTAAATAGGTCCACAATTCGATTATCTTTAATGTAGCAAAAAAATAACAACAACTTAAAATAATTTTTAAAATTTTTGTTTTAAAATTTATTTCTCTTTTATAAATGTGTACCTTAACAGAACAATAATCTATATGTAACTTAGCCGAACTCTCAATTCCCTAATATAAAAATATCACTATACTAAAATAAAAAAACAATAATCCATGTCTCCAAATGCAACCCGAAGTAATAATTGAGTCCAATCCGACGTCTCAAATGAAAAAATATAAAAGTAAAGTTTCATTTGTATTTAATGACAAAAAAACCAGTGACTTTTAGTAATTTCAAGAACAAAACAAAATCATCTCACATGCATGCAAGGTCAATGTCGTCCTTCCAAAATAACGCAACGCGTCCAGGATTTGGTAGTTCCCCACACGATCGTTGAAAGTCACAAGCGTACTGGGAGGGCTCAAAGAGATAAAGGGCATTTCGGTAAAATCGTACTGACATTCACGCAAGCCATGGCGTCCTCGCTCCGGAAGAAGAACCTACCCAGATACCACCCCCAGTGAGCAAGTCCGAGCTCCTACTCTTCTTTCTATTTTTTTATTTTATTTTTTCAGCCCATTTATATAATAATAATAATAATAATAATAATTAATATTTAGTATTTATAATTTAGAATTTATGTGACCATGATGAACAGAGAGAGAGAGAGATATTCCTTGGTCAAACTTTTGCTGGATTGAGATTTGAGAGTGTTAGGTTTTCTATTTTTGGTGTTTGGGTCAAGCTTTGTACGTTGTTTACGTGTGAGATGCGCGTCAAATAAATTAGGCCTCTCACTGTCAAGACTTTTTTTTTTTTTTTTTTTTTTTTTGGAGCCGTAACGTTTTAAGTATTTGCCCAAAAAGGGGACACATACATGTCAAATTTGCATTCCCTCACGGATAGTTGATACAAAATAAAAGTACTAAAGACTTATTTAATAATTATTTCTGCTTTCAATTTTCAATTAAATGGACCACTGCACATATGATTAGGAGGGCCTTAGGTCTCGTATAGTAGAAATGGTTAGGTTGTATTTAAGTCATTTTGAACAGAAAAATAGATGACAACCCTGTATGTTATCTAAATTAAAGATTACTCATAAAGAAAAGTTTCCTTTTAATCATACTTTCTCCCTCCGTTATACTCATTCATCATTCCATCTACTTTATCTTGATATTTAAGTTATTTGCAGTACCGCTCCTTGAGATTCTATGATTACAGAATTTCTTAAAGTTTGAAAAACACTAATACCTTATGAGGCTTCAAATTGTCTATACTTTAAACCGAGCAACGTAATAGATGATGCTTTATCACATTGACGAAATCAATTATACTTGTATATTCTATTTGAATTCAATCTCCACCGATCATTTTTTTCGTAAATTAAATAACAATTAACCATCTAATCCACTAAAATTATTGTTTTACAAGTTACAACACATATAACATAACGTAAAGTGAAAAATGGAAGTGAGGAAGGAAAATCCAGCGAATCTAGTGCATGACTTGCACGTGACATTCTTTAAATCTGAGTTAATTTTCACTGCGTGTTTTGGAAAATGTCAAAGAAGCGACTGGCAACGAACTAATCCCATACGTGGCACTATCCTATCCGTCCATCGGCGTAGGAAACTTCGCGCCACTTTCCTGCAAAAAGTACCGCACTCCTCTCGCTCTCGCTCTCAGGGCGATATTTTAAAACCCGTCCCATTTTCTCGCCACAGAAAAAGTTGGAAGCAGGAGAAGCCTCGGGAGTCGCTTGGCCCCAGTGAGTGGGTCCCAGTCGACGCCTCAGTGGCCACGCGGCAACTCGACGCTGTGGCGGATGTGTGGCTACGGCAGCCCCTCCCACAAATAATCGTCGAAAGGAATCTAAATCTCACGAGAAAGGCAGTTGAACCACGAAAGAAAAAAACACTAAAGTAAGAGATATTCATTGGTCGAGGCCCAAATCGAAAGGCGGGTCCCACGGCCCAACCCTAATCCCTACGATTCCGTCCCTATATAAACAACCCCGGCCTCCCATGCAATTCTCGCCACTTCCTTCTTCTTTTCGTTCCAGGATACTTGACAATCTCCGAGCAATTTTTTTTGAAAATTTCCCAGCAATTTTCTCGGCCTTTCCCGGAAAGCAAAATTTCCCAAATTTACGGCGCCTGTTTCCGTTTTCCATTTTTCTCAGGTGACAAGCAACCCACAACAGCCCTTCCCCCCGTCCTTATCCTGTCACATGCACTGCATGGTTGCGTCTGATTTCGGTGCTTAAAAACCTGTTTTCTGGGCCGCACAATTTCCACCGCTGTTTTTCCGAAACGCTTCTCTTTCTCTCTCCTGAGGCTTCGGCGTGGGGATTTCGGATCCGACTGAAGGGCTTTCTGCATTCCTGACCCCTTTCCGTACACCCCTTTACTGCTCCGTTTGCGGGGGTAGCCGGGGCTCCGGCCTCGGCGGGTTCTAAAGCCCCCATTCATTACAAACTCACAATTTAACGATTCAAACCCTAACCCCTAAATTTCTCTAATTCTTAATCTCATTTTTTTATTAATTAATTAATCGTCGCGGAAGAAGAGATGCCGGCCCTGGCTTGTTGCGTGGACGCTGCTGTGGCGCCTCCCGGCCACCTCTTCGCCGGGGATAGCTCTCTTCCCGTGTCGCCGTTCTCAGGCGTACCTCCGGCCACCATCACCGCCGCCGACAATTCCCATTGGTCCCCGTCCCTCTCATCCGACCTCTACCGAATCGACGCCTGGGGTGGGCCCTACTTCACCGTCAATTCGTCCGGCAACGTTGCCGTCCGTCCTCACGGGAGGGCGACTCTGCCGCACCAGGAGATCGATCTGCTGAAGATCGTGAAGAAGGTTTCGGATCCGAAACCGGACTGCGGGCTCGGGTTGCAGCTACCGCTCATTGTTCGCCTGCCCGATGTGCTCAAGAACCGGCTCGAGTCGCTCCAGGGCGCCTTCGATCTGGCGATCCGGTCCCACGACTACGGCTCCCACTACCAGGGCGTCTACCCGGTGAAATGCAACCAGGACCGGTTCGTCGTGGAGGACATTGTCAAGTTTGGATCGCCGTTCCGGTTCGGACTGGAAGCCGGGTCGAAGCCGGAGCTCCTCTTGGCCATGAGCTGCCTATGCAAAGGTAACCCCGATGCCCTTCTCATCTGCAACGGATTCAAAGACTTGGAATACATTTCTCTGGCGCTGTTCGCACGCAAGCTCGCCTTGAACACCGTGATTGTTCTCGAGCAAGAGGAGGAGCTCGATTTGGTCGTTGATTTGAGCCAGAAGCTCGGCGTTCGACCTGTGATTGGCGTCCGGGCTAAGCTCAAGACCAAGCATTCTGGCCATTTCGGGTCGACGTCCGGCGAGAAGGGGAAGTTCGGACTCACCACCACCCAGATTTTACGCGTTGTGAAGAAGCTTGATAAGCTGGGTATGCTTGACTGCTTTCAGTTGTTGCATTTTCATATCGGCTCTCAGATCCCATCGACGGCTCTGCTTGCTGATGGCGTATCCGAGGCGGCGCAGATCTACTGCGAATTGGTCCGCCTCGGTGCCCACATGAAGGTCATAGACATTGGAGGTGGTCTGGGTATTGATTATGATGGTTCCAAATCAAGTGACTCGGATATTTCGGTCAGCTACAGCCTTGAAGAGTATGCCTCCGCTGTTGTCCAAGCAGTTCGGAAAGTTTGCGAACGGAGGTCCGTGAAGCACCCGGTGATTTGCAGCGAAAGCGGCCGAGCCTTGGTGTCCCATCACTCGGTTCTGATATTTGAGGCTGTTTCTTCCAGTGTTTCTTCCAGTGCTTGTGACGATGCTCCTGCCATGTCCGCCTATGAGCTTCAGTACTTCATCGAGGGGCTGACGGAGGAAGCTCGTGCCGATTACCTGAACCTCTCCGGTGCGGCAATCAGAGGTGAGTACGAGGCTTGTTTGACATACGCTGATGTGTTGAAGCAACGGTGTGTTGAACAATTCAAAGAAGGCTCTGTTGGTATTGAGCAATTAGCCACCGTTGATGGACTCTGTGATATGGTTTCGAAAGCAATCGGGGCATTTGACCCTGTCCGCACATACCATGTGAATCTCTCGGTTTTCACTTCAATTCCAGACTGCTGGGGTATTGGGCAGATGTTTCCAATTGTCCCGATTCACCGCCTTGATCAGCGGCCGGCGGTGAGGGGGGTATTGTCAGACTTGACCTGTGACAGTGATGGGAAGATCGACAGGTTTATTGGCGGCGACTCTAGCTTGCCGCTGCATGAGCTGGAAGGCAATGGTGGGAATAATGGCGGTGGGCAAAAGTACTATTTAGGGATGTTCTTGGGCGGGGCTTATCAGGAGGCGCTCGGAGGAGTCCACAACCTCTTCGGTGGCCCGAGCATTGTTCGGGTCTCGCAGAGCGACGGTCCCCACAGCTTTGCAGTGACGCGGGCTGTGTCAGGGCCGTCGTGTGGGGACGTCCTGCGGGTGATGCAGCATGAGCCCGAGCTCATGTTTGAGACGCTGAAGCACCGCGCGGAGGAGTGCGGGCAGGGGGACGATGGGGGAATGGCGAGTGCGGCCGTGGCCACCAGCCTCGCCGGTTCCTTCCACAACATGCCGTATCTGGTGACAGCTTCTTCTTGTAGCATGAGTGCAATGAATAAGCATGGGTTGTACTATTGCAGCGAGGATGATTACGACGACGTTGTTTCGGATTCGGTGGGGACTGCTTCTGCTGGCGAGGAGGAACAGTGGTCGTATTGCTGTGCTTAAGGAAGTCTCAAACATCCCGGTAGTTTGATGTTGGTGTGTCTGCCGGGGCCGTCTGTTTTTAAATTTAGTTTTAATCTTTTTGTTTTGGTTTTAATCTTTCATGAAGAGCAAGGGATGTTTTAAGTAGAGAGAGAGAGAGAGAGAGAGAGAGACCCTTGGTAATTTGTGGCAAAAAAGTTGGGGGGAATTGGGAGCCGAATCCGCCCTTTTGTAAATTGAGGGCCTTATTCCCCTCTTCCTATGTTTTCTTACTAGTCAAATATTTTTGCTTTTTAAGATATTATTGTCTTCCAACCCAATCTTAATTTTTGCCTTTTGTTACTCATGATGTTCTCGATTGCTTTCTTTCGTTGCATGTTGGGTCAGTTAACCAGTGTTCTCAAATTTGAATTCTTTTATTTCCTCTAGTTTAGAATGGTTCACAATTACAAGTGGCAAATTAACTCGTTGAATTGTTAATACGTATCCGTATCCATTAAGACTCGTTTGGCATCCTTTGGTGGGAGGATTGTTTTAAGTGTTACTATGTTTTCTTTCCAATGCTAGTGATGTTCTTTTGATTGCCTTTTTCTTTATTTACATTCGCATTCTTTAACATTAGGTCAGTCACAAAATTGACGACCTTATTGTAGTGGTTTGGTTTGGGTAGTGTTGAAGCCTTTGATAAAGAAAAAAGAAATGGAATGGGGTCGGTGTGTTTAGAAAAGGGTTGGATAAGGAGATTCTGAGATCATTGGTTGTTGTGGGGTCTGGTGTGTGTTTATATTCTGTCCCTTTTGGGTGCCTGCCAATCATTTTGCTTGCTTCTGCCTTATATCGGAGAACATGGAACAGGATCACCGTCAATGTGATGTTTTAAACATTATATTATTGGATTACAACGTCTTGTGATAGTGAACGGGTTCTATGTAAGGCCTTGTGCTTCAAATGACATTTTCTTACAAATAATGAATGAATAATGGGTGTTTTTAGGGTTGGTCCAGTTCAGAAACTGAATCTAAACCCTCGAAAAATGAACTCACAATTTCAGTTTGGAAAAATTATATACCGAAGCCAAACCAAAATTTTGAGACCCCAAAATTCGATTGAGTATAAATAGATACGCGGTGTTGCAACAGTGATGGTCGATCAAAAACTGAAGTGGACGGAGTTAGAACGAGAGGCAAAGAGTCTTCTATTCAAAACAAAGATTGAGAAATAATCTCAACCAATCTGACGGCTAGTATTTTTTGGATTATATATATATATATATATTTATTTATTTATTAATAACAACACTTAAATATACAAATATATATATGTTTATATTTAGTTCGGATCGGTACCGAATTATTGCAATTTTTCAGTATCGGTTCCCGAAATTTTCAGAATTTTCTGTTTCGTTTTATTAGGTAGTCGGTTCGAAATTTTTCGAGTCTGAATTTGGGTACAAAAATTCCAGCCCTAGTTGTTTTATTCAAATTTAATATACACATCCTATAGAAGTTGTGATTACTTGCATGACCACAACTTTGTGGGCTTGTGGCAGACGCTTGTAGCATCGTGTCTCGAGACATGCTGTGGTCAAGATTGGCTGTGGCACATGTTATACGCAAAGACTAGTAGTGGTTGTGAGTCTTCTGGCTTGTACGGCACGAAAACTACAGATGCAAGTTGGAAACTTGGAAACTCAGCAACTATATAATGTAAGAGTTTGTTTACTAATCTGTAATTAAAATAGAATGAATTGAATTAATGAAGAATTGGAATGGAGAGGAGTTGAAATTTGATTCTTGTTGTAACTGTTTAAAAAGTTATTCGGAATCGGAGTAAAAATAGTATTAATTTCTTATAAGTTGTTTACTAATTTACAGGAATCAGAATACAATCCAATACTGTGACAGCCCGTCCCGAAATATTATTCACGCTGATGTGAATTAACAGAATTGCCCTCGAACGTAGAGGTACATTTATAATCTTATTTAAAGTATTGGTCCAATTACATAATTCCCTTTGTTTTTGGGACCAATGGAAAGTTAAGAATTATTGGTTTTAATTGGTGGCTTTTAGACCACTCATTCTTTCTCTCTCCTCTCACTCCCGCATATCTCTCAAACTCTCAGTCACTCTCTCTCTCTCCTCCCTCGGCCTTCTTCTTCACACAAAAATTGTACGGACATACACGCACCCAAGCTTCCAGACGCAAATCGAACTTCTGGTAAGCTTATTCTTGTTCCTTATGTCATTTCAAATCCATCCATACTAGTTTTAAACCCTAGAACTCTCGAAATCACGAAGAAATCTCGATCTCAGATTTGGTCATTGTTCACAAAGTTTTTATTGGATGTGTTTTAGGCGAAACCAAGCTCACCACGAGCTTTAGAAGGTCCTCACAAACCTCGGATACCTTCGTTTGCAAGTTTTGGACGTTGGAATCACGCTATTTGAAGTTGGCCGGTTTTGGTGGATTTTCCCGAAGAATTTTCAGAGGTTTTTCGAGGTTTTTAAAGGTATACCTTCCTTCCCCTCTTGATTTAGAACATGTAGGAAGAAAAATGAGTCGAAATGGCCGAGAAAACCTAAGTTGCAGGTTCCGGCCGGTGACTTTTTCCGGCGAACCGAGGAAGACTATGATGCGCGTGGGGGGCGCGTGGCACCGCGCCTTTCCCAGTTCGTGGGCCCGAGAAAAATTATTTTAAAAATTTGTCGATGTCTGTGACGTCGTGTAGGTCGCGTTGGTATATTCACATACCAAAATTGATCAACATATGAGAAGTTATTTCTAAAGTTCCGTTTATGTACGTTAAATAACGTTTATTCAGTTACTTCTCATATAGGCGAGGCCTATCCTGAGGACGAGCGTAGCCAGGCTAGGCATGGGGGTTACGATCTGGCTATTTATCAGTGTGTGGGCAGTTTATTTTCCGTACATACCTATATATATTGCTATTTTCCCAGAAAATGAATTTAAACGATGAAATGATTTGAGATGCCATGCAAGTATCTATTTATTTTAATTATGCATTAGTACTTGCATATAATTGTGATGGTGCTGCAGACGCACAGGTAAGTATCAAGTAAGGTTCTATACTAGTTATGATGAGAATGAAGTGATGTGATACGAATGAATGAAATGATGTGATTAGAGCTCATACACCTGCACATTTATAGTGGTGCTCCTGCCCAGAGTTAGGGGCACAGTCTGTCACGTGTTGTTCACCTCCCGTACCGCATGCTCACCTTGGATCCAAGTAGGTGCACAGTCCTGTCGTATAGACCACTATAAGTGGCTTCGACTCATAGGTGACCCGCGAATCATTCACACAGTCTTCACGTGATTGTAGCACTAGAGCATATTATTCTATATACAGTGATGAGTTGCAGACCACTAGAGGTGGTATTGATTTGTGTGCAGGATATATATACATGATCTGACGAGATGATTATGAGCTATATATGCAGTCGAGGGCTGAGTTGAGTATAAAGAGATTATGAGCTATATATATACAGCCGAGGGCTGAGATGATTATCAGATATTTTATCACATCACAGATTTACGAATTGAGCATTCAGTTGAGATACTTTGGCATGACATACATACATATATTTCCAGAATGATTTTGAGATATATATGTATATGAGTATATTTTATTTCTGAGAAATTATAAAGGTTTTACTGAGAGGGGTTACAGTTTTTGAGAAAAGAATGATTTTGAAAAGATTTGTTTTACTGACCCACTTAACTTGTTTTTTTCGCCCCTCCAGGTATTAAGTAGTGTTCGTTGGTGGCATACGAGGATCTCCCAGACGTTCTGATAGAATTCACTTATGTAGGATCACCTGCGGGTGTTATTTCCATTTAGTACTTTCTGCTTGACTGCACGTAAACCATTTATGCTCTGGTTCTGTATAAATACTATTAATTCTCACACTAGCACACTCTCTTACTTAGGTTGTTAGTGGCTTGGTTTTAGTTGGTTCGTATCTTTCTAATTAATCTTGCTTCCGCACTGTGCACATGGTTACGTCACACTTACGTGATGGCCAGCACGCCCTACTTTCGAGTCGGGTGTGTCAAATACAATTACTAAAATGCCCTTATCAAAATTAATAAATTGTATTATTATTTATATACTAATTAATAAAAAAATTATTTATTAAAAGAGAGAAAATAAATAAATAAAAAATAAAAGAAACCCTAATCAATCTTATCATTTTCTCTTTTGTCAAAAAAAAACTTATCTTTCTGTTCATAGAAACCCACTCCTCATTGCCACCATAACTCTTATCTCTCAATCCATTGCATTATGATTTCAAGATTATCTGTTTTAAGTTCACGACATCTTAGGGCAGGTGGATTTGGGTTGAGTTGATGGCTTGGGGTGGTTACAGTGGTCAGGGAAGGAGTGGCACTGGACAAAGGCAAGCAATGGGCAACAAAGGATGGAAGGTAATGCGTAGGGTAGTGTTGAAATTTTGAAAATAAAGTGAGGGTATAATTGATTGAAGATTTGCATTTCGGATTCTCCATAAAACCTGGAATTGGATTATCACCTACATCTAAGGAATCCAATTCAACGAATACAAGGAATTGAATTCCAAAATTTGTGTGACCCCATTGTTTTTTTTTTTGTTTAAATTTATTTCTCAATGTTTAGTAAACATCTGAGTACTCCATAATCGGAATTCAATTCTACATTTTCATTCCGATTACAGATGCGTAAACATACCCTATGACGAGTTAAACCCTGCGCTCGAAGTTTGTGTTTGACTTCTCCCTCTTGTTATATCGCTCATATCCACCACAAAAAAGAAAAAAGAAAAAAAAACATATATAGATGGCGATTTGGAATGGAGTAGGATAAGAGAGTTAGTGATGTGAGCGAGTGACTGCAGAATTTTAACTATCATCCATTAGTAACAAAAATGAGTGCCTCGTACGTGTTAGGGACAATTAAAACTATCTTGTATTTGCTTTTCGGGAAGTTGGATGAAGGGTTGGAGATGCTTTGTGTAAAAACTACTAATCCATTTGTATCTTGTACGTGCGATTTGTTGGAAAATAGCTATTTATTTTATTGTTTGAATTTGAGCTTAGCCCATTAGTATTAGGGTTTCATTTCCTTGCTTATTAGGAACTAGGGTTAGTTTATTATAAATAGAGAGCTTTGTTATTCAGAGATAATAAGTTATTCACGATGTAGTCTCTTAGGGTTTTGTAGCTGTTCTGGCATTCTAGTTTGTTTAATAATATTCCTATTATTTTGTAGTCTTGGTTATCGCGCACTCTGATATTCAACTTGGTATCAGAGTAGATTCGATCCTTCAGGTTGATCTGTTCTTGGTCGTATCAATTTGTTTTTTAGTCGCCAGATATCAGTTCGGTTGTAGTTTGTTTTGTCTTTGTACCTAGATTAGGGTTTTGTCGTTGAAAAAAAAACACAAAATTGAACTCGTTGTTGTACCAAGCCACCGCGAAGCACAAAATCGTACACGCCTGACCATATCTGTTAAACCCATCAACCCGAACCATGCCTACGTCAGACTCGCTGTTACGCCCACCAGAATTTGCTTCGCTGCTGATTGCTTGACCAACCCCGCACCGTATTTGAATGAAACCCAGAATCATTACCGTGGACGCGTCTGCCTGAGCATCACGCCTACACCATTACTTAATCGTCCTTGCAGCTTGATTGCCCACTGCTTGACTGCCTTTGAACTTCTGTGCCCTGTCGAAGTCTGCTTGCTTCGCGCCTGCAATCGTTCCGTCGCCCCACCATCTGCTACCGCATAAACCCTTCTTCAACCCCGATCCATCACCGTTTTGCTGACTGTCCTCAAACCCACACCACCATTGCTGCTCGATCCTAGTTTGTCCTCGCCTTGTACTCTGCCGCAGAACGTCATCACCAAAAGAAAAGAATTGGAAATTGGTTGAGATTACACACGGAAAGGGAAGTAAGAAAAAGTGAAGGAAAAAAAAAGATTGTTTGCTGTTTGTTTTAGGCCCACACGGGCAAAATAAAAATATGGTTAAGTTTTTTAGGTCTGCATGAATTGTTGGTTGGCCTGTTTGGAATTGTTTTGTGACCATACTCGAGTGTTTGAATCTGTGACCACTCGAGTGGTAGTACTTTGTTTTTTTTTGTTCGTACAATTGAGATATGGAAGTCTCGTCCGTTTAGTGACGGGTTCTTTCCATATTCTCAACACTAGCCAGTCAAGAATCAAGAACCAGTTTGCCAGTTTGCAATCAAGAATCAAGAATCAAGTCAAGTTTGCATGCCTGCCAGTCCGCCTAACAGAGCCAGTCCGCATCTGTTTGGTTGCAAACCCATGTCGTATACCTCCATGAGTATGACATGGGGTGTTGGAAAATAGTTATTTATTTTATTGTTTGAATTTGGGCTTAGCCCATTAGTATTAGGATTTCGTTTCCTTGCTTATTAGGAACTATGGTTAGTTTATTATAAATAGATAGCTTTGTTATCAGAAATAATAAGTCATTCACGATGTAGTATCTTAGCGTTTTGTAGCCGTTCCGGCATTTTAGTTTGTTTAATAATATTCTTATTATTTTGTAGTCTTGGTTATCGCGCACTCTGATATTCAACTCGATTGATATTCTGTTTTCATTTTTTCCTAGTCAATTAGTATCGATATTCCATTGATGGTGGTTTGAAACGGGACTTTGGGGATAGAATATGCATAATGCAGCGTGGAACAAAGTGCAGAAGATCCTTGATGATATTTTGTACCCTCTAAGCCATCTTCTATAGATATCTTTGTTTGTTGGTCCCCTCGATTATGATCTTGCTAATTTTTTTAATGTCAATCGATTGATCCCTGCAGGTTTGCTTGGAGCGATTTTCCACAAATTTTGGTAATTTGTTGTGAAGCATATTACCAACCACATTGGAAATAAGAATACTTGGGTTGATTAGCATGTTAGTGTGTTTTTTAAATGAAGGGGGTGTATTCAATTGAGAATTTGAGAGATTTTGATGGATTTTGATGGATTCTAATTCATTTTGTAGAGATTCCATGTAAAATTTTGATTCAATTCCCTCAAAATCTCTTGGGAAGAGAAGAGATTTGTGGATGCTCAAAATATACTACAAAATCTCTCTAATTCCTCAACTTTTTCAAATTCTTTAAAATCAAATTCTAATTGAATACACTTATAAACTTCTTTACAATCGTAATTCAATACACCTGGATTTTTCAGGATTTTAATAAACTATCTTAAAATCCTGATTGAATACACATTGAATTTCAGAGAATCACTTAATTTCCTGATTGAATACCCCTAGATTCATTAAAAGAATTAAAATCTCTCAAAATCTCAATTGAATACACCCCTAAGAAACTGTTTCCTATCAGATTAATTTAATGGAAAGGAATCTAAACAAACAAGATACAATAAGAAAGAGTATATCAGCTCTGAAGAAGATCCAAAGATAGATTCTTGAGCTGACACTTTCTAGCATGACGAATTATTTTCGCAGAGAATAAGTCTTTTACTGTTGTAGGCATGAACTGCTTTCGTTTATTTCAAATTTTCTTGTCAATTGATACGTGTTTTGATCTATAAGATTGTGATAGTTTTCTGAGAAGAGATTGCTATTTATGTTATTGTTTGGGCCCAAAATAACAGTTTGGGCCGAGGAAAGTATTTCTCGGCTTGAAAGGAAGTACTGTGGATGGACGGTTCGTGGGCCGATTAAGTTGAGTCGGCCGAATCCTAGTAGGGAGAAGATTTATCTCAAATAAAGATAAGGGAAGTGAAATCCATCTATAGATATAGAGTCCCAGTACAATAAGAAGTCTCGGTGGGAGTCCTAGCTGAAGAGGGAGTGGCCGAGGCAGTCTGATAGGGGTAAGGAGTCCTAATTCGAATAGAATTATGATTGATCAGAAGAGGGCTTGGCTCCTATAAATACAGAAGCAGTGGCAGCGTGCAAAGGACCTCCAACTCAACACACAAATCTGCCCTGCGCAATTTCTCGCTCTACGCGAAACCTCTCAACACCCTTGAGATTTTTATTTTCTTTTTCGCCTTCACACCTTCAGTTTGGATAAACAGCACTGTGAAGGCAACCGGTAAACACCTTCAGTTTGGATAAACAGCACTGTTGCCGTAGAACCAGCCGTCCGTGAAGCACCTTCAGTTTGGATAAACAGCACTGCGACAGGGTCGACGGGTTATCTATCCAAGTCTCGGCCGACGAGGGTTTTCGGATCCCCGTCAACAGAGGTCCTCACCAGCCATCTCGGCGAAGTGAGGTGTTACTAATACTTAGGCTCGGTGCCTCAACGCCGAGTGATTTTATGATCGCATATTCTCAAGTGAGTTTCAGAGTTCGGCACTTAGACGGCCGAATCACGTTCATTGTCAAGACCTTTATTCGCTTTGAGTATTTGTGCCCTTATACTCTAGTGTCGATTCGGCGTGAGTTTACCTTCACCAATACGGTGACTGTCGCCGAATCAGACGACGATGAACCGTGAACTTTGTAATTGGTAGCCTTGTCTTCAGGCTTGAGGACCCAGAGGCCGAGACGTGTTCCTTTCTCGGCCGTAGTTGCAAGACACAGAAGTCAGCCGCGCGCATCCACACTACATCAAGACAACTTTACTCATCGGCCGAGCTCGGCATACGAGTTGGCACGCCCCGCACACATTCGAAGGACTTAGTTAGTCTACTAGTTACTCGGCCTGCGCGCCACGTAGGCTAGGTGATTTTTGTAGTCAACAATTATGTAGTTGCATTTGCTGATTTGCTTAATGGAGAAGTATGAACTCAAATAATTTGACAGCAGATTCGCTTTCACTCACGAGATGGAACACAAGATAATACAACAGATTGGGGATAGAAAGACTAAAGCGCAAGCAAGCAATACTAATGTACGTGGACCTGGAAGAACATCAGTGGAGAGAATATAAAATTATTTGTGGTTTGATTGTTAATTTGATTGTTATTTTGGTCCACTAGGCATCGAGTCTTGTTTTCATGGTGTTTCGTAACTTTGGTATGCAATTATTTGTGGTACCAATGCTTTGGTAGCCTTACACCTTGAATAGGAATAAGGACTACTTCCACGGTGAACCAGTGTCATGAAATAAAGTTTTGGCTAACCTCTCTGACTTGGATGTCTTTTATCTGCAATGATGAGGTACAAAGAATTCGCCCGATTACTAGAGTTCAGAATATATGCAGTAGGATAATATGCACACGATATTCTTGTACGTGTTCATTTCTAATATATTGCCATAATGTCTATTTAGATGTAAAAACTTTGGTTGTAAGGTATTAAATATCCATAATATCCCGATATTTCCATCGAAATTTCCGTGTTTTTGGACTACCGATATTTCCGATGTCATCGATATTTCCATCGAAATTTCCGTGTTTTTTAAATTTCTATATTTAAAAAAACACCAAGGGGATTCGAACCCCTCCCATTTTACTCCTTCAACACCTTAACCACCATATCACTTATGTTTTTGTGAAAATATGCTAAAATATTTACATATTTTCTACACTCACAATGTTTGCCAGCTCACTATATAATCAACTTAACTTAGTTAAATCCATCATGCAATGAATTTCTTTTCAATTTTTTGTGATAAACTAATAGATAATTGACTAAATAAACATCCTGCAAAGTTTCAATAAAAATTTCCAAGTTTTTCTTACAATTTCCATGGTTTTTATTCAATTTTTATCGATATCGATAATATCCCGATATTTCCATCGAAATTTCCGTGTTTTTGGACTATCGATATTTCTGATATCATCGATATTTAATACCTAAGGAATAATATGGCTTGCACTGAACTCGGGTCAGACTAACGAACATTCAGTTGTGCTGTCTTATGCAGAAGGATTATCGCTTATATATGCAGGTTCATCCATTTACAATGGCAAATTCTATCTACTTAATGAGTGCTTTGTGTTAGGGAACAAAACACGCAGATAAGTAACTGTGCTTAGAATTAATATTTATGCCTTTTCTCTTTCTGGAAGGTGGATGACGGATTGTAGATGCTGGTATAACAATAAGTGACTTCTGCGAAAACAACCGATGCATGCCCTCATACTTTGCAGGGGGGATTTGATATTCTGTTCATGTTGGCTCACACTTTGCAGGTGGACTATAATTTTCATGGAATATACATAATGCAGGCTTTGTGGAACAAAGTGAAGATCCTTCATGATATATAATTTGTGCCGCTCCAATTCACAATCAAGAATGTAACCGACGCGAACATGTATTGATTAATTACTTGCCAGTCGATTTCCTAAATATCGATCTTGTTGACGTTGAAATTATCAAGAATCTCATCAAGATAATTTTGTGTTTTTGAATGGAAAGAAATCTGAACAGAAAGATAGAACGGTGGCGAATGAGCATATTCAGCTACTTAGAAGATTCACATAGCGCTGCACCAATCTACTTCTCACAGGACAGAATATAAATAAGGCTTTCTACTGCTGTGGACATAGATGCTTTGCTTGTCAACTTTCATGCATGATCTGATCAACACCTTATTTAAATGGCCTCAAGCTGCAAGGTCAGCTTAAGCACTTGGTGATAAAGTAGCTTTTATTCTCTCATCTGGGTGGATTCTACTTTTAGTATTACTTTACTTCTTAAAAGCTGTATTGAATCTGCTGGTGTCGATTGGAACATTCACTGATATGTATAATACAAGTGTTGAGAAGATTTTACTTTTTTAAAGAACAAAGTTCCGCTCTTCTTAACTGCAAATCACAAACTAACACACACGCTGAAGTGACTTAAAACAATCACAAAGGAAAAAGTTTTTTACACGTGTGAACTGTGATTTATTTGTGCAAGATTCCTTTAATGTAAGGAGCCAAGTATTTTCTTTTCTGATCCAGATTGTTGTGTTGGTTAATTATATACTGACTTCTCGTTTTACTTTTGATGGTGACGCACGAATTGAATGAATTTGAGTGTTACAAGACATTGCACTAATTAGTAGATTGAGTAGGAAAAATATAAAAAGAAATAAAAAGCAACAAATCGAACCAAAAAAAGAATAAATAAGGTGATACTCAACAATAAGTTTTTCAGTGTTCCAAGAACAAGAGGTTGAACACCACATGCCATTATATAATTTGAGGGTCTCTTGAAAAATAAAAAATTTCCATCCAATTATATAATAACATGTGGCGTACCGCCACGTCTCCTAAAAACCAATCTTGGACTTGGTAAAAGAATCAAAGTGGATGGGGATGTGGAAAGCCAAAAGATAGGGCAAATCCTCTTTGTAGCAACTAGCAACTCAACTTGCTTGCTAAGATATTAGCATGATGTGTATTATACACAAGCCATGTTCAAGTTGCAATTGGATTTTTGTTATCTAGACTGTTTACTTAGGATCACAAGACAGTGTGTCCAAGTTTTCTTGGCGTTTCTCATGTTTCTTACCCTATTTGATTCAAAGCTCACGATTCGTAGTTATCTCACACCTTAACTGAAGCATTCAAATTGATGCTTTGGTGGCCTTACATCTTAGATAGGATTAGAGATTTACCATGGTGAAACTGAGTCATGATATCTTCAAATGTTTTGGCATAACATTACCCAACTTGGATGTTTCTTCCCTTTTTTTTCCCTTAGCCGTGCTATGTGGCGTGGAGCAACAAAGTAACTTATATCGGACTAGCTAGCCCAGGGTACTGAGACGTGTCGTGTCAATGACATAATGTGATGTGTACAAAAATAGAAAGTTACGACTGTGGTATACATGTGTCATGTAAGCCCTTCTCATGAACAACAAATTTAGAAGAAAAAAAAAATACTCTTATTAGAAATGAAGATTTATAGTTTTGAAGTGCCAATAATAATTCCTATAAATAAATAAATAAATACATAATATTTACAAAAGTACTAATCAAAACATCGTAATATATTATATCCAAGTAATGAAAGTAAAAAAAAAAACACATGAGTGGATAATATTACCTATTCACAATAATTATAATTGTACCCAACAAATTTCCTTTTAAAACCGTTGCATAATGCCTCTTCATCTAAAATATCTTTTTCAATATAAACAACGAAACAATTGCTCATCCATAAAGCAGCCTTTTGATTAGGTTAGTTGTTATTCACATTAATTGTAGAAAAAAATCGTTCTATACTTGCAACTAATAGGATAAATCTCAGTGTCAAAGCAAGTTCACTAACGAGTAAGTATGATCTTTTTTTCTTTTTCTTTTTTTCTAAAAAGGAGGATAATTAGTGGTAAGCCACGATTATCCAACCCTTTTGGGGGTTGGGAAGACTCACAGAGGCATTTCAATCTCCCCCTGACTACAAGTTTGATCTTTTTTAGTCATAACTGTTTTTCAAATATACAAGCTTAATGTTAGAGCTCATGTCCCAAACGTAATTCTAAATTGTTTTTATGAATAACTCAAGATAGTGCTATGAAAAATCACTTGGATAAAACCAACTTTTCTACGTCAAAAGCGTATAATATATTATTTGGACTCAAACATGCCACACGTAAAGGTAACTCGGTTTTCTTCTCAGTAACTCAATTAGTTGCTTGCTTATGAGTCTATGACATCAATGAATAAAAACACAATAATGCAAGTTTGTGATAAGATAAGCTTTTCGATTTGATCTCCCTCCACTCAAAAAAAAAAAAAAAAAACAAAACCAAATCATCCATGGTAAATTTTAATATGATTCTTGTCACCAAAGAAAAACTTCATAAAGCAAAGATTCTCAGCCCCGCACTCTTATCATGTGCATATTTCGACCGAGTCTACTGTATTCACAATATCTTAATACTTCTTTTGTAATGCATGTGATGAATCATTTGTGATTTCAAAAAGTTAAACATTTAAATAAAAGTCAATCGAGCCTTTACTTTAACTTTTTGTTCATAACCTAATGCGGCTTTACATCTGGCTTTATCATCATTCGAAGAATTTGGGCACCCTAATACATTTCCCTTACTACTATTAGGATTTAAAGGCTTGTCTGCTGGTAAACCCAGTGTCCGTCAACACAACTAAAATCCAGATTTGAAGGTATTTGCTAGTCCATAAAACAATTTGAGACCCAGCCATTAGAGGTAGCGTAGATGGATGCACCATGCAAATGCGTGTGTTGGTTGTTGTGATGCAAATTAAGGCCATTTATGTAAGTACGTGAAAAGGAAGTGGGTTGGTCGGTTGACAAAAGTACCGGGACGCGATGCAACTAAGCAAGGAAAACCCTAGCATGCAAAAATATATAACAACTGCAAGCCGTCGCATTTGTATGGATCTTTCCAAACTTTAAATCGCATCCCATCAAAGAGAAAATACGAGCATGGATTTTTTACGGTATCTCGAAATATAAAATCTTCCGAGTGTTTTAACCGTTAATATCTTCTTCTCTTTTTGGTTCGGGTACGCAATTAACTTATTAATTATGTAACAAATGCACGCAAGTAAACCCTAGCAAACACATAACAATTGCAAGCATGTGCATTGATCCATGCGGATCTCTCTAAAGTCACATGCATCGCGCACCAACACCACTCGATACAAATGGTGGTTCGGGCCTCCTCTCCCAGGGGTTTGAGTGGTTGAACTTTTCAGATGCCAACGAGGCCTATCAAATTTTGGACCAACATCACCAACAGTATCGCGTGCACAAAACGCATAGAGGCGCATCTTAGCCTTTTCTTGCGGAATCGGTTTTCTCTCTCTAATTTCCAACTATTTCTTCTACTCTCGTCTCACCCCCAAAACATATTCCAACGTCGTCGTACGTCTTCCCAACAGAGATCAAAACAGACACTGTGACTTGTTCATCTGCTCCTCCTCCTCCTTCTCTCTCCATTTGACGGTATCAGAATTCTCACCCGCAATTTCAAATTATTTACCGTTTTGTTTCGCGTTTAGTTTTCCAATTCATAATCTAATTTCAGTTACTAGATCCATCCAATTTTTCCTACTTAACAAAACACCCTCAAGTTTCTCAATTTTTCTGTTTTGACCATATCGTTTTCTTTTGAAAAAAGGGGCAAATTTTGCTTTTTCTTTTTAATTAAGCTAGATATTGGGTTTAGTTTTTGAGTAATGGTTCTCTGCAATTCTAGTATTTGATTGATTAGTTATCTGTTTTCAGAAATTGGATACGATATGTGATTCTATATTTCTTAATTTTATGAATGTAGTTGTTTATTTGATTCATTGTAGCCTGAGTTTTTTTGCTCCGGTGCAATGAGAAAAACAAGGGAAATTTGATTCAAGTTGGAAAAGTTGGAGCCTTTGAATTATGTGATTACTTTGATGTGGCCATTAGTTGCTTGTTAGGGTTGATTGTTTTCAATTTATGAACTCATGATAGTTTCAGTAATTGATATTTTGGTTTTATGCAAGTACATTGAGCTGTATTTTTGTTTTGTTTTGTTTTGTTTTGATAGGGAGCTTTCGGAGGTTGATAACCGGTGTTCAAATCTGTACGCAGTCAACATGGTATGGGTTTTGTTAAGTATATCTGGTTATTTATATAAAAGAATAGAAAAGGATTAACTTTTCGCTGTTTAATTACTCATTACCAACGGGCAGGTGATGATTTTCTGGGTTGAAGAATATATTGTTGACTGGATTAGTTCATTCTTTACTTAATACCATAGATTATGTGTATTATGTAAAGTCTTTAATCCTGGTTCAGTATGAGTAACGCTGATACCAGCTTTTGAGGTGGTAATTGTTTGAGTAGTTTTGAGTTTACCCTTAGCTTACTGTCTACTTTGCATTGTCATGTGATGCGAGAAGTTACTAGTTGCGGGGTCTTTTTAAGACTGATGCTAGTCATCTAATATTAACGTATTGCAGACCAATTTAGATATTATTATCACTTTTTTTTCTTTTTGTGAATACAAATATGTTAACTACCACCATTTATTTTGGTTGGTTTTTGTGACTTGAAGAGATTGTTCTTAACTTCTTCTGCATTGTTCTCCATTCAAATTTCATGAAGTGCTATAACCTGTTATTCTTGATTAACCCTGAATGTTTATCAAAATTTGTCTCTCTTGTTGCAGGATTTTTATGGATACGGTTATCATGGGACATCGTTTGAGCAGACATATCGATGTTATCCAGCATCTTTCATTGAAAAGGTTGGAATTCTTCATTTCTTGTCAAACTATGTATATGTCTCAGCACCGTTAAAGGATAGATTATTGTCCTTAGTGGAGGCGTCCTTTCCATTTTCTTTCTTCTCTCCCCTGTTCAAAAATCTTAACTAAACAGTTCTCATATACCTCTTGTATCAATTATATACACTCCGTTTGTTGTGTTGAACATATATATATATTATGGGTTAGGATACGGGGACATACGCTTTTGACACACATTTTGACACCCGTTTTGTAGGGACTCACTTTGTAATGTATTTCAATAATCTGAACCGTCTATATTTTAGTACATCATTCCTAGATCATCCTTGCAAAAAATTGAACAAATCCAAAACCATTAAGACATTTATTTGTGGTGAAGAAAATGGACAAATACGGTTCTACAAAGAAACACTAAATTTAATCCAACGGCATATCGTTTCGGATTTTGGTATTTTTGGAAGACATGATCTTTGGAGGTAGTAAGACATAAAAGATAGATGGTTCGATCTTTGAAATACATTATGGAGTGGGCCTCAAGAAATCGTCTGTCAAAATGTGTGTCAAAAGCGTGTGTCACCAGATACTAACCCTGTGTATATGTATAGATTCCTGAGTAAATTATTTTGTAGCTGTGGTGTGAATGCATACACACTTGGTTACTATGCTTTGGTTTTCTACTGGATGAACACCCCCTCCCCTGTGATTGTTAATATTTTGTTTCTCACTTGTTCAGATCCTTTATTCTGATATCAAATTTTTCTTTTTATTTTCAGCCACAAATTGAAAGTGGTGATAAAAGTAAGTATCCAACTTGTCAATTAATTTGGTTAGGTTTTCCTTTTATTGTGTATTCCTAATTTTTTTTATCTTACTTATTTTTCAGTTATAATGCCTCCCTCAGCCCTTGACCGTCTTGGTGAGTTGTTTTACTTTAGTCCTTTGTTATGAAGATTTCTATGTCAGATGAATTTATTTCGTATTAGTTGCCAACTATGATATATTAATGCTAATATTGATCCTAATACAGCATCTTTACACATTGATTATCCAATGTTGTTTGAGCTTTGCAATGATTCTGCTGAACGGGTCTCTCATTGTGGGGTGCTGGAGTTCATTGCTGAAGAAGGCATGATCTATATGCCATATTGGGTAAGAATTCAGTGTGCTGTAAACTTCTAACATATGCACGGCTTTACTTGGGAAAGTTACTTTGAAGTTGATTTTGCAGCGAAAAATGCCTTCTGATCTTTACCTTGAGCTGTATTCTTTTGGTGTTTTTATTTCTTAGATGATGGAGAATATGCTCTTGCAAGAAGGTGATATTGTGCGCGTGAAAAATGCGACTCTTCCGAAGGGAACATATGTTAAATTACAACCCCATACAAAGGACTTTCTAGATATCTCAAATCCAAAAGCTATGTAAGTAAATGTTTCATATGTTATTCCATATTCATTATCCAAAAGCTTTGTAAGTAGTGTGAGTGGCGTATCTAATTTATGCTGCGTACCTCTTCCATGTTCATTCCATGAAACTATCTATTTATTGTGACAATCATTTCATGATTTTGTTTCTTAAGTTTTCTGTTAATGTTCTGATGCCAAAGAAGTTGATTGTCTTGTTGCAATGCAGCTTAGAGACGACGCTGAGGAATTTTTCTTGCTTAACCACTGGGGACAGTATTATGGTAGCATACAACAACAAGAAGTATTACATAGATATTATAGAAACGAAGCCTTCTCATGCAATAACTATTATTGAGACAGACTGTGAGGTGGACTTTGCACCTCCGCTTGACTATAAGGAACCTGAAAGGCCTGCTGTCCCTCTAAATAAGGCAACTGCTCGAGGTACAGATTTCTATCCTCATGGCCATAAGCATGGCTGGCATAATTTTTCCGGCTTTTCTATTTGTTTATTTCAGTTCTTGGTTTGTCGTTGATTGGATTCCTCTTTTGTTTCCTTATTGTGCCGTTTTCTTCCTCAAACTATTTATTCCTGTCCTTGCTCTTTTCTGAAATTGAGTCGGCTTATCTGGTTTGTCTCTTGTGTGTCAGCTTTGTGCTGGGAAATTTTGTTCTAGTGTATTTAGACTTAGGCATTATACATTTTCATTGATGCACATACTTCTAGAGGCAATACAGACAATGATTAAAATATCCTGCTAGGGGATTCATTCACTAAGAAGCTAGACTTGGTAAATGCCTGAGATTTACCAAGTGTACTGCCACTTGGCCATCCCAGTGAATTTTATAAGATCTTCTGCGTTGTTTGCTACAATTGACATACATATTGTCGATTAGAACTTTTGGGTTCAGTCTTTTGACACAATCCTCATAATATTCAACTTTTTGACATTCGACAAACTGGTAGAAAACTTTCACCACAGAAAACCAGTAAATTGTCAATTACTGGAAAAATGTTTACATTTTCTGCTTGAAGGCTGGAATTGAAA
The DNA here is from genome assembly GCA_963580275.1 of Crataegus laevigata. Classification (NCBI taxonomy): domain Eukaryota; kingdom Viridiplantae; phylum Streptophyta; class Magnoliopsida; order Rosales; family Rosaceae; genus Crataegus; species Crataegus laevigata. The sequence continues at coordinate 10,731,345 of OY756941.1, forward strand.
CTATAAACATTCTAGCATATAATGGTGATTAAAGATTTTATTCAATTCACAGAAATTACGTAGTTTATAGTCCTCTTAATTGTTAACACTACATGTATTTCAACATAATGGTATTCCATTGTCCAAGAAGAGAACAGAAAGGAATTATACGAGTTTCTGATTTTCTTGCAGTTGAAGAGGATCCTGCTGAGGCTGAACCTAAATTTAACCCTTTTACTGGATCTGGAAGACGCTTGGATGGCAAACCTTTGAAATATGAGCCAGCACCGGCTTCCTCAGGGTTTATAGACAAGAAACCTGCAGTCACCAATGGAAATGCACAACCTTCTACAGGATCCAGTTCACAAGCTACCAGTCGTCAGGCTCAGGGAAAACTTGTTTTCGGAGGAAATGCCAGTCGCACTCCAAAGGAAACAAAAAAGGTGCTCTTGGTTCTCTTGTTTCATGACTCAACTTTGGATTTGTATTACGAACGTTGCCAGTTTAATGCGATGCTGATGTTAAATCACTCTTTATCTATTCAATTCTGCAGGAAGCTGCAAAAGAGACTAAGAAAGAGAAGCAGCCGGAAGTGAAAGAAGACCCGAAGTTCCAGCCTTTTACCGGGAAAAAGTACTCACTGAGGGGTTGATTGGATCGGATTATCAAACCATGTGTTGCTTTTAACTTATGTTGTCCCACATCATCTGACCTTATCTGCGTCGGATTGGGTGAATATAACTAAATTATGTACTGATCTCAGATGTTGTATCGCTGGATAAAACACTAGATTTTGTCAAAACTGAGGATAGAAATACAATTTCAGTTTGTGCAGCATTTCGTTTTTTTATTTATTTTCCTCTTGCAAGTTGCAATCCACTGCTTCATGACATGATTGCAACAAATACCGACGTGATGAAAAGTGAAAACTATCATAACTGTGTTTGGACTTGAAATAAGTAGGGTCTCGTTTGGTAGCGTCTTACAAAACAATATTACTTCGCATTGAATTTTAATGATGAGAATCATCTATTTTTTACGAGCAACTCCAATTGCATAGGCAATCAAAGTAGGCAAAACAGTACTAAAAAAAAGTTGACCTGACATGTTGCCTACTCAATTAGGAAATCTCAAATAAGAAGTTAATTTTAAAAACACGGGTACGGTTTCAGGGTTTAATGATCCCCTATCAATCCAATGCCACTAATTTTGGATGTCCTTGGGTTTGGAACTAGAGTGATTTCTATATAACACTTTCAAAATGTGTTCAGATAATACATTAACCACTTAAACAGGAGATCCACAGCATCCACAAGGACCCAAATTTCACCTGATTCCTCAAATCTGAATTTCTTATAATCTGGGATTACCTTGTAACTAAAAGAACGAAAAACAAAGACGTTTCTTCTGCAACTTGTTACAGCATTTTATTTACGATAACTGATCGTGATGCATCTTTCGTGTAGGTTTTGGAGATTCAGATACCCTCTACGTAAAAGAATGAAGAACTAAATGCATTTCCTCCGCCAAATTAGGCCGCCTTTTGTGAAATAATGGATTGTAATGCATCTCTCACATACGAGTATTTGAACGAGAAACCCAGCTCCTTGGCTCTAACTGGAAGCACCCTCTGCCCATCCAGAACCTGCAACGACCTTGTTATGTATCTCGGCAATATGCAATTGGGAAGGGGTTGAAAAGAAAATAAAAACATTCTTACCACAGAAGCACCTTCGCCAAGGACTGCTTTCAGGGCAAAATCCGGTACAGGTAGCCATGAGGGCCTGCCCAAGACATTTCCCAAATTTTCACACATTTCTGCAAATCGAACAGGGTTGGGTGCAGTTCCATTGATAACTCCTGAGATTTAGGTAAAAACTGTGTTCAATATGTTGAAAAGTTTCAAGAACCAGTGTCACACAACATTGTTGAAAAGTTGAACACATATCATCACTAATTTGTTTATAGAAATTCTTAAGAGCATTCGAACTTTTTAGAAGTGTAGTTATATCCACAGACCAGCAAACTTTAGATGAAACCAACATCAATCCTTTGGTTCTTTGTTTTACTTCAAAATGGTAATAAGTATTGAATCTTTACCTTTATAAGATGGATTGGATAGGGCTTCATATATCAGGTTCACTATGTCATCCAGATGAATCCAGGAAAACCTACACAATATTGAGAAGGATCAATTATCCAAGGTGTTGACAGGAAGGAGAAAATAAACTAATAAATTACATCCAATCAATACGTGTGAAACCTTTAGTAACTTTAGTTTCTTCTTTATTAAACAACTGACGTCCTCGGTTGATCATGAATATCCAAAATGAAACTTAACCGATGATGTCATATTGTCTGATTAACATCACTCAAATGCTAACCAAGCCTTGTCCCACTAAGTGGAAAGTGTTAGTAGCAAAACATCGACTGATACCCGTCATACGAAGGACAGAATTGAGGACAATACCATTGCTTTCCAGAGCCCAAGGGTCCTCCAGCAAACACCATAAAGAGAGGAATCATTTTAGCTGCAAATGCTCAAAGGTGTCAGCATGCGTGAGGCAGTAAGAGATTATTACATTCATACTAACCCGAGTTCTAGATATGTACTTTTTGTAACTAAATCGAGTGACATTTTAAATGTCTTTTGCCAGTATATTTTTCTAACATGACATCACAAATTGAAAGTTAGAGATAATTATGCATAGAACAGCCTGGTACGATTACGAGGTCACGCAAGCCTCAGTGCAACCAGATTGGTCAATGTATAATCAAACATAAAGCGGAAAAATTGCAAAACAACATCAATGTAGAGTTGTAGACAAGTCTAGTTAGTGAGCCAACATTGCAACTAAGAGTTCACAGTATAAAGCATACCTAAAGCTCCGCCATCTTTACCAAGAACAACACCAATGCGAATGAGCGCTAGCCTAACATTCTTATTCACTTTGTGGGCATTTCCTTCCCATTCTCTACAAACCTGAAAAGACTTATATCTTAGTTGAAGTCATGAAAAGGCTTAGATGTGAGTTACAGACGAGGACAATTTTGTGCGCAAACGAGGAGAAGTTGTGATAGTGATAATGTGATATTCCTTCATGGACTTGAAGTCGTATTGGTAATAGAGTGTATATTTAAACACTGACAATATGTCCAAAAGTCCATTCTACAACTCATAATAACAGTAGGCACCACAACATAAATTCTAAAAGAAAAACATAAACATAATTCATCTGAGCTGCAATAGCCCTTGGCCAGTGATCCTAAAACTAGAAAACCGAGATTAGATATGATCAAAGTAGTCAGGAATTCTTCTACCTAATCAGGTCTTACCACACCATTGAAATTAGAAAGTTCAATTTTCCATTTAATTATTTCCATCATGTCTATTTTTATTTATTTAAATAAAGGTAAAAAGTTCCTCTATCACATCCAAAGGACATGCCAAGAACCTATGATTTCAATTTCCGGAAATTCAAACCTTATTCAGAAAATTAGTCATCTGCAACCACAAAGCCTTAGGAAGGTTAGGGTAGCATCCCCAAAAGGGTATCAGGATGGTAATCAGTTTGATCCGACAACATTGGCTATGTTGTTGATCAATCTGACTATGCATTCAACATCTGTTTAGTAAGACAGTCATTAGTCAGATAATTAAATACTCTTAGAACATAGAAATCTTAGAAGTTCTAAGCATATTGTACAACCTCAATTGCTTTTTCATACATTCTTTTTGAAACTGATTATGCACAAAGCTTACCTCAGCTAAGTAATCATTCCCTGATGGACTTTGCTCATCAAATACTTGTGTCTCACTAGTACCTGAGCATAATGAATAGAAAATTAAACAAGAACCAAAAAGGAAAATGATCTTAGTAGCTTTAAAGAGGCTCCTTAAATTTGGATTATGAATCTCGAGTAATGGAAAATCATATGCCAGCTATGGGGAGATAATGAGTGTTGCTTCAGCACAATGACTATATAATAATTACTAAATGGTCTTCTAACTCGGTCTGACATCAGAATGTATCACTTTAGAACCTTATCAATTATCTATGAACTTTATCGATTAACTAGCAGATCCAAGGACGCTCCAACTCCATGGGGTATTGAAAGGTTCAGTCAGAATCTAACAATCCCAAGAAGAATAAATTCCACATAAATATCTAAAATGTTTTACAGAGGACTACTAGCAAAGCAAGAAAAATAACTGAAACTTCATGCAAACCAAGCAAATATAGTGGCTTAATAGATAAAAAGCATGAGACTGAACGGACCATAGTAACCGACAGCTGTTGCGCTAACCAAGACTGTAGGTCGAACTGCATCTGGTAAATCGTTTATTAAATCTATGACCTTCACAACCAGTTGAAAAGGCCAAATCAGTTTTTGATTAAATAATACTCTTTTTATTAAGAAAAGGAACAAAAACTGGATTTGTATTTTGACAGCCGCATCCACTAATCAGTATAAGAAACAACTACTAACCTTCGAGGTGACCCTAATCCTGCTAGTCTTGATCTCTTTCTTTATCTACAATCCAATGAGAAGTTAGTAACTTCTAGGCATGCATACATACATATGTTCACTTCTGATATTGAATCAACATGAATCACAAACTGTATGGCCTTAGCCAGCAATATTCTGTTAATCATGGCAGTTTTTTTCACTAGTATGAAGTTTAATTCACCACTGGTACCAACCTCAGGAGACCATCTTGTGCTTATGGGCAGTCCAGCCAAATTTACGACACCGGTTGAACCTTGAATGCTGTCTTTCCACTGTGCCTCCTCTGCAATCACGATTCCTGGAAAGTCCTTGACTACAGATGGCAGGCAAAATTTCAAGCGTTAAACCAAAATATCTGTAAAAAAAGGTATACAGACGACTAGTTATCTGAATATTAACCTGGACAATAAAATCAACAGTTAACAATGATTAAAGGATTGGGGTTAACTTCATAATAAACAAATATAATAACTTTTATGTTAAGTGATGTTCCCAAAAGCTTAACTATTAGGAAACAAGCCCAACAATGTTATCAAGAATAATTTAACATGAAACACTAATGCTCCTTCTCACATGACGTTCACGCAACAACGAAACAAATGAGGCCTTACAGGAGCATAACAGAAATTACCAGAAAACTGGGTATTAATACTAGAACCAATGGCTTGAGGAACAATCTCTCTCCAAACCCTAACTCTATCAAGCATCAAACAACAGCACACACTAACAATATGCTTGAAGTACACATAAAATAATTCTTCCTTTAGTTTTTGTGTTGATTATTTGGGATGAAGGAGGGGCTGTTGAACAGATATCCAACTATTTAACCAATTCTAAAGAGCGGATTTCTCTAGAAGTTGATTATCTTTCCAAGTGTTGTAAAAGTAAACGCTAGCTGCTTACATATCAATGCTTTTGATGTAATGAGGAAGTGACCAGTAGAAAGCACTGGTGGAACAATAGAGCAGCTCCTCTTTTAAATTTTTTTGACTACTGCTCCTCTTTTAAATGATTCACATGAATTTGATTTTCTCTGTCCTCAGAAAATCTAACTTACAGTTTCATTTCACTATTTACTTGGATTCATTGAAACATATGCACACTTACTATTCATAGATTTCAAATTAAAATTTTGAGCAAATAGCCAACAAATGTACATTACCTTCTTACCCGGAAAAATTAACTCAGCCTTTGATCTGGACCGTGTCAAGACACGCACACTATGATTATCTGCATTACAAATTGGATCGAAAGAACGTTCAGGTAGTGAAACTATGGACATGTAGTATGAGTTTCAGCTTCATAGCAATAAGTATTAGGCAACGTAATCTTAGTTAATGCCACCAAGCAGCACCACAACCTTGAATTCATTTGATTTGGTTGTAAATGCACCTTGTTATGCATAAATACTGAAAGATATGCATGTCCCTTCTTGCTAGCTCCAGTAAAATGAGGACCAAATCAAGTCATTGGGAAACAATCAATCCGAGGTGGATGCACGACAATAAAATATAAAAACAACAGAAGGGAAACACTACATATAAGTCTGCACGATTTTTATAATAGTGGAGAAGTAGAATGAGCATAACCTGCATGCAGCCTTTGCACCAATTTTCTCCCGATAAAACCCGTAGCTCCAGTTATTGATACAGTCATCTGATTTGCCTAAGACAACCTACAAAGAGTCAATATCCAACACACAAAATGCAACCTATAAATGCTCAAATATATTCATGCGACATTCCAACTTTTTTAACTACACACATAAATGCAATCACCCTGAATCATCTGATTTAACACTGATCATCAACCACCATGTTACATAAAAAGGGCTGATGATAAGTAACTTTGGGCCAAATTGCAATGCAAAAAGGTGCTAAAAGTGAAGTTAGTTAACTATGTGGGTTAGTCCAGTTGGTGAGGGCAATGTGAGCCCTCCTAACGCCCAAGTTCGAATCTCCCTTCTGACAAATTAGAATAGTTTAGAATATCGCTCGTGTCAAACATAAAACATACTAAATTCTAGTAAATATTGAATAGACTACATAAATTTGCATAGATATGAACAGTAAAGTACGTGTGTGTGTGGCCGTGTTGAAGAGCATTACCTTCTGGGTTTGATCAGAGGCACACCAAACACTGAGCCTCCGAGTCCCACACTTGTAAAAATCCAGAAAAAAACAAAACAAAAATGATTAGAAACAAAACAAAGGAGAAATTGGAGAAGTGGGTAGTGAGATACTCACAGAAAGGGGAAGAGAGACGTGAAGAGAGGTGGAGACAGTGTGGGTCCATGAGAGAGCAGGGGCTCCACAGACCTCCATTGCTGCAGCTTGCAAGCTCTCTCTTTCTGCTAAAACAAGATGTCTTGTTTCTCTTTTCTGAGATGGCGGTGAAAGGAAAGGCTAAATCACCGAGTCCGAGTCACCCATAAATGGCAATGTGTTTGATTTCGAACCACACCCAAATTACCCAAAACCAAACCAACCACCCATTTCCATCGATTGCCTCCCCTTGTTTTTGCTCGGTCATTTCTATGGATTTTAGTGACACATTTCTAGAGGAGTGCTATTCGGAGAGGTTAAAATTATTATAATGTTATAAATAAGCAAAAGTTCGAGAAATAATATTTGCTAGGTGGGTGCAAAATATTACAGTCTAGTTTCGTAAATATAATACAAAGTGATTGCAAGTAAAAAGAGAAATGGAGGGATACAGATATTATTGCTTTCAGTTCTTTTCCTTTCTTTTGCTGTGTGTATTGTTATCACATGAAGTGCTCTTTATATAAAGCAACATCCGTGACAAACCAAACAAATAAAATGATTACACTTTTTGAAAGTATCACACAACTACTATTACCCTACTATTCTCAAGTCTCCCTCACTGTGAACATTCATTCATCCTTACAATTTTACAACATATAATAATTAAGTGACGAAAAATTTAAACTCGGAGCCCATGAGCCGAAATTCAACATTCTACCCACCTTCTAGGCATTTTAGATAACATTCCTTCTATAAAAAAATTAAAAACAAAAACAAAAAAAAACAAAAGAATCTACCAATTCAACAAGTTTAAGTCTTTGGTTTCCTAGCTCTTGGGTCTTTGGTTTCCTAGCTCGACTATGAGGGTGTTTCCTATTGTGATGAAGCTAATTGGATCAAATATTACGTGCAACTCTTTGGAAAAAAAAATGGCAGCAACTATATGAAATGAAATAGCCATTGAGCAAGTATTTTATTGTATACTATTGAATGATGGCAGCAAAAACATGAAGTTGATCGTTAATTTTTAAAATTATTATTATTTTTTGTGTAATTCAATAAGGATATTATTTTTAACTCTAGATAAGTTATATATGACTCTGCACTTGACTCCAAAGTCATATATAACTTCAATTTTTTTAGTACATTGAAAAGCGATTGTGTTACATTTAGAGTCAAATATGTTTTTCGACGCTAAATTAAGTTTATATGTTGATTATAGAATCTGACATGAAATTTTTGTTATGCTATTTTAAATTTGAAAAAGAGAGAGAAAAAAAAGGTGGATAATTCTCTGATGTAATTTGCATCACCCATTTTTCAATTACGTAATATAATTAGAAACATAATGGACTTGGGCTTTTATTCAATCCGGGCCTACAAACAATCCAACAACGCAAGCCCACTCTAAAACTAAAATACTTGATAACAGCAGCTGTTTGCGGTGAAGGAAGTGGAAGAAATGGCGATGATGGTGCAGCGGTGCGGCGCAGCGGCGAGGCGGGTGCTGATGGCGGAGCAGCGCGCCCGCTTCACAACCTCCTCCTCCTCCGCGGAGGCGGCAGCAGCAATTGTAAAAGCGAATGTGCTCGGGGCGCCGATGCTGTGCGGGCGAGGAGACAAGAAGACGAAGAAAGGGAAGCGATTCAAAGGGTCGTTCGGAAACGCTCGGCCGAAGAAGGAGAAGATGATTGAGCGCATCAAGGACAAGGTTGAGGTCCCCAGGTCCACCCCTTGGCCTCTCCCTTTCAAGCTCATCTGAATTTTTCAATTTTTCACTCTCTTTTTTTCTTAGGGTTTTAGCTCCATATATTTAATGTCCAACTCCCTATTTTTTTAGGGTTTTAAGTGTAGTGTACAACTTTATTATTATTTTTTTAATGTCAATTCATATTTTGGATATATATGTTTCAATTGTTAATTGTTTGTCTGATGGGTCTCTTGGTGTTGTAATTTTGTCGTCTAAAACCACAAAATGCATGATAAGATTTGAAACTTTGATTGAGAGCTACGTACAATGGGCAGATGTGCTCCCCGACTGCACGCAAGTTCGAATCCCCCTCTAGATTGGATTAGGATGTCTCTCGAGCTACTGAGAATGGAAATGTCTGGACTTTTGGTGTTTACCTGTGCTATTCATTCTTATTGGGGTTAAGAATGAAAATGGTGATTGCTGGTGTAGTAGGGACTTAATCTGCATACAGTGAATTACTTCCATTTCTCAGGAGCGTTTAGCATGGGATTCGGGTTTATGGGTTCTAGCTTCGGGTTCTGTTTGCATGTATTTTCAGTATATCATCTTCTAAGTCCATGTTTCACTTAATTGCTTGAGTAACTTAGAAGATTTTCAGAAATATATTGAAGCAATTTTGTTGGAGCGGAACTGACAAAAAGAGATGACGGCAATACTAGGCGGAAATTGTGAACTAGGTACGTAAATTAGAGTTTGGACTGGTTGGTGAAATGTGGGTGTAGCATATAAGGATGGTTTGTGCTTTGATAAGACGGACACCAACTATTTTGAAAATGCTTTATGCATAGGAATAGGCATTATGAGTTATGCTATTCAGTTTGTGAGCGGGTTGAAAACGAAATGCTGTTCAATTTGTGACACTAGATGCCTGCCTATGGTATTATTTTCAAACATCGGTATGATTCCACATGGATAATAATGGTTTTGGTAGAACTTAGTTGCCTAATATTGTTCCTGATCGTCGAGTCAATTAGCTAGATAAATGTTAATTGATGTATAATGCTAATTTTGATTGAAAACTAGTGACTTGCTTATCCCCCAAATCATTTTGACTCTTGCTAGGCATGGAGGGCAAACCTTATAGGCAACTTAAATTTTCCGATTACCGATTGCAGATTGTCGGATGGTTCATAAGTTGGTAGGGAATTAAATGATAGGACATGATTGATAGAGCGTCTGATACCAAAAACCTTTCTATCTTTGGAGCTGATGCCCTGGAGCTATACTTGCAGCTTAAATCAGAAAAAATAATTAGTGCAAAATGAGCTTAATCTACTTTCTAATCGAAAAGAACATTGTATTTAGTATTTACACATTGTTTGGTGTATTATAGCTGTGTCAAACAAAACATTTGACGTTTATTATGCGTACTTGATGATTAACAATTTCATTTTTCTCTGTCGTTTGGAACTGCTTTGTCAACTCCAGCGCTAGGTCTGCAATTATGCAGAGTCCGATGATAGAGTAAGTGAAGCCAAACATAATAGTCACTACGCCGACTGGGGATGCTAGAGGAAAATATTTGTCTTCTCTTCTAGGTTCAGTTGCAAGCCTAAATCCAGTGTTAATTGCCCATGCTAGCATGACCATTGCGATGATACTCACAACTATGCGGCCAACGATACATATCGTCTTCAGCTTCCCTGCTGCATCATCAGAAATCGAGTGAGATGATAGTTGTTGAAGGTAAAAAGTTCAGATGAATGAATTTCATAAGTTTAGAAGCCATTGAATGTACCAGTGAACTCTTTAGCTTTTCATGTGTGTTTGGATTATGTCATATGTTTTATGTATCTACCTGGAGAAAGACTTAACTATCCCGGTTTCATACACCCCCGCCCCTCCTCTAATCTCTCTCAGATCATGTGACGTGATGATAGAGATGGAATGGGTGTGTGAAACCGTTGCGTGTAAGTTTCTCGCACCCCTAAAGTTGACACCTGTTTCTTCGTTTTAAATTCCTATTTTCAGCGTTGGTTACATTACCTTGATTTTGAGGTTTCCCGGTCTCCTCCTGCTTCCTCTGCAATTGTTCTGAGAATTTTATGACCAAGTCTGCCAATAAAGGAAGACCAGCAACCAAAAACAGAAAACCGAGAACTATCGTCAGAAGTCCGACCCAGAGTGCCCAGTTGTTCGACTCCCTCGTTATCCCGGGCCTGTCTGCAGCCCCAGATTCCGACGTAATGGTCAACACGAACAGAACCACCATGAGTAGAGACGTCAACACAGGAAATAATGTTGCACATAGGGTTTTGGCATCTCTACTTACCTTCAACCCCAAGGCTCTTATGCCTTCTTCCTCCATCTTCGGCCCGCCGGAGTTTGAGGAGAGAAGAAGAAAAACAGAGAAGAAACAAAAGAAATGGTTCTGGCACTGAGAAACTAAAAAAGGGTTATGGTTTAATGGATCACGCCAGAAAAATGGGGGAAATTTCATTTTCGAAGTTAGTTGGGTCATCACTTCATTCAAAATTAAATAAACATGACAGAGATTGTGGTAATTAACCATGCTTTATTACCTAACACCCAATTTATGAGTAAAATGCCCTCTTGCCACCTGGTTTTGTTTTGTTGGCCATTATCATTTATTTTTATATGGTGCTTCAAGCGTTTATTTTTATCTTTTACGGGTCCTGTTAATTTCAGTTTAATCCTTTTCAATTTATTTAATTTGACGATTGAAACTTGAAAAAAAGAGTGCGGATAGCACCACCTTTATTTTTTTTTTTAAATGATGGAATAATTTACACTAATAACTTGAAAAAAAAGTACTTTATTTACCAGAATAATCCACCGTTTATTATTGCCGTCGTCAGCTTACATCAGTCATGAATATTCAAAAGAAAGAAAATGAAGATACTAGGTTATGGGACAATATTCAGAATTAAATGACAGAGTTTTGGTATTAGGACACTCACGTATTTAATTGCGTTTTCCGCGGTGGTGAGAGCACTTTGAAATGGACACGTCACATCTTCAAGTTTTGAGGTACTGTTTTACATGTTTTTGGTTCGTTTCCAATTCCAAAGGTCCTCATTTGTTTGCGGGTCATCATGGCTTGAAAGGCAATTTCAACTTTAATTATCATATCGTGTCCTAATCACCCTTCAAATTCTTCAATTCAATTCAAAAGTGGACATTGTAATGACACTTGTTAGTCGTAGTGGAACTCGAGTCTCCTTAATCTCGTGGGCGTTTTTTGGTGGGCGGACAAAGCCCTGAAAACTAGTTAGTGTCCATCGATGAACTTGACAATGACGAGACTGGACTCGTTAGATAGAAGAAATGTTCGTGTGTGCGCGCGCGAGCGAACGCATAGATGCACACCTGCACCCACACTACATTACTCCAACTGCAGGTCTAGTGTCGCATATTTGCCCGCCGGTAATAACTCAGCCAAGGAAATGCAAATTACATGAACAGGAGAAAGTTGTCCATATCAAGCGTCACGCTTAATCCAATCCTGATCCTGCAGCATAAGCCGCATTGTACAAAAACACCAAACACACCTTGAAAGGAGAAACTAAGCATCTAAAACTATTCAAAGCTTAAATTCATCATTTACTTGAGCAACACGTCAATGATTCTGGCCTCGATAATTATCTTCATCATCATAGTCACTCTCCATCTTGATCTGCATCTTTAAAAATAACAGACATCATCAACATAAAAAAAACTCATTATTTATTGATTAGAAAGAAGAAAAGCGTTGCGTGACGGGGGGAATGCTTGATGTGTGTTATGTTGAGAATATCGCGTTTAAGAATGGGGAAAACAAGAACAAACTCTGGAAATCGAGAAACAAATAACCAAGATAAATAACACCAACAATTTACGTGGTTCGGCAATATGTGCCTACGTCCACGGGACAGCAACAACAATCTTTCACTATATCAATAATGAGTACAACCAATAATCTTGCCAAATCTCTAGAACTAGGACTTGACGAAAAACCTGAAAGAACAAGAACAAGAAATACTCTCTTTTCTTTTCTCTCACACACTTATTGTTTTGCTCCTCCCTCAAAACTAGTACAATAGCCCCTTTATATAGACATAATAAAGGTCTTCTTCAATAAGGATTACTAATCCTAATTAGAATCTAGTTAAGAATCCTTCTCCAATTGAGAAACCAACTCCAATTGGGTAAACAACTCCAATTGGGAAAACAACTCCAATTGGGAAAAACAATTTAATCCTCTAAGACTATTAATTCCCAATAGACTTTGGACAACTTAACATGGGCTGGAAAAACAAACCCAACAATCTCCCCCTCCAGACCATGAGGAAGGTATACCACAAAACAAAAAAAAAACAAAAAAAAAAAAGGATTGCTCCTCTTGACCAAACTCCCATTGATCGAACTTTTCATGACCAGACTCCCCCTGATCGAATTACCCATAACCAAGCTCCCCTTGATCGAACTACTCATTAACCAAGACCCTCTTGATTAGACTTCTCTTGACCAGGCTCCCCCTGATCAGAACTACCATTGTCATTGGCAAAGGCAATTATAGACTCTTTGCCAGAAAACCATCAATCACCTGCATTAAAGAAGCTCTTCACCGTAAGTCACAACACTTGCAGTATTGTTCCCATCATTTTGTTCCTTTTTCCATTTACGACAATGCTTCTTCATGTGACCCTTTTTCCCACAATAATGGCAGTCGCTATTGAATCTCGTCTCACCAGAATTTTTGCCTCTTTTCTCTGTGACAAAGAGTTGTCCAGCGCCAGCGCTTGCACCTGAAGCTTTTCTCCTTGTTTCTTCATTAAACATGCTATCTTTAACAGCATCCATAGACAGTACGCCATTAGAAGCCGAATTGCTTACAGTTATGATGAAAGTTTCCCAACTATGTGGCAAGGATCCTAGCAATAAAAGTGCTAGCAGCTCTTCTTCAATATTCAAACCCATAGTGGCTACCTGATTGATCACGTTCTGAAAGTTGTTCAAGTGCTCCGTTACACTAACATCTTCCACATACTTCATGTTGACAAGCTCTTTGATAAGGAATGCTTTCTTGGCAGCGGTCTTCTTCTCAAAGAGGGATTCTAACTTCTTCCAAAGAGCTTGCGCATCAGTTTCTTTAGACACATGGTGATAAATGCTCTCATCCACCCATTGTCTAATCGTACCAATAGTTTTACGATTCATCTTGATCCAATTGGCATCAGACAAGTTTTCTGGCTTGCTATTAATACCTTCAATTGGCTCATGGAGATCTTTACAATAAAGCATATCCTCCATTCTTGATTTCCACGTAACCCAGTTGGAGTGGGTGAGTTTCATCATAATTGAACCCTCCATTCTTAACGGATATCAGCCAAACCTGGCTCTGATACCACTTGTTGAGAATATCGCGTTTAAGAATGGGGAAAACAAGAACAAACTCTGGAAATCGAGAAACAAATAACCAAGATAAATAACACCAACAATTTACGTGGTTCGGCAATATGTGCCTACGTCCACGGGACAGCAACAACAATCTTTCACTATATCAATAATGAGTACAACCAATAATCTTGCCAAATCTCTAGAACTAGAACTTGACGAAAAACCTGAAAGAACAAGAACAAGAAATACTCTCTTTTCTTTTCTCTCACACACTTATTGTTTTGCTCCTCCCTCAAAACTAGTACAATAGCCCCTTTATATAGACATAATAAAGGTCTTCTTCAATAAGGATTACTAATCCTAATTAGAATCTAGTTAAGAATCCTTCTCCAATTGAGAAACCAACTCCAATTGGGTAAACAACTCCAACTGGGAAAACAACTCCAATTGGGAAAAACAATTTAATCCTCTAAGACTATTAATTCCCAATAGACTTAGGACAACTTAACATGGGCTGGAAAAACAAACCCAACATGTTAAACTGGGAAACACATTGCTTCCTTCCTAGTCTCTCTCCCTCCTTCCTCCTCTAGTCCTCTGTTTTTGTCTCCATCTCCCTCAGTTTCCTTTCTCTATCAGTTTTCTAATTCTCAAAGCTAGCGCCATCAAAACGTCACAGGGAAAACTTCTGCCACGGACTTGTACCTATGGGCTTTCATGCACACACGCAAATTAGTGGAATTATTGAAAATCTTGATTTTCTCTCTTTTGCAATTTTTGGATTTCTGCGAGTTATATGAAAACTACATTTTAGGGCCTTTTACCTTCCACCATTTTCCCTCCAGTCATTCACTCTCTCTTCACTTTCTGTTTACCAATTTGTTTCCTTCAATTTTTCAAGATTAAGCAAGGAGTTGATACGAAATTAGTAACAAAAAATAAAAAAACTAATTTTTCGTTATGACTATAATGCCCTCGCAATCAACAATGTCACCAATTTGGGTGTATGAAATCGATCCGAAGACTCATTCATATTGAACTAAAAGAGGAGGAAATATAAGATTTTGAATTTGTGGATGTAGAAGAACAACACCGTTTTGGTAGCACTAGATTTGTGATTTCCTGTTAAAACAGTAAGGCTACAAGTTATGCTCTTACTACACAAGTAACTTTAGCTATTTATTTATTGGAAGTAGGAAAGAAGAAAATGTCAGTCTAGTGAAGATGTCACTAATGTGTTAAGAAATGGTGAGTTGACAAACTCTGGCATTCACTCGTCATGTAAAAATTAGAAAGAAGGGAATGTGTGATTTTCAGTCTCAGAAGAAGGGGTGAAAACTCAAGAAAGCCAATCAACTGAGCATCCAAACTGAAAAGTATTAAAGAAACACATATCAAGTATATAATTAAATTGCTTACCTTTATTTATTGTGAAGAAAAACATTTGAATTTTTAGTCGTTATCCTCTTTTCCATAGTCGTATACTATCTCAATCTGCATTAAACAACAAATACCACCAGGTTTAAAACAGTTCTAGGTGACCGCATTGTTCCAGGAGGGACTAGCAAGATAAACGGGAACAATGCAAAGCCAAGAAATATTTGGAAAAAGTAAAGAACTTTCTACTTGAAATAGGAAGATGCCCTTTTTTGGAAACTGGCAATAGTAATATTAAACAAAAAAAATTGTAAGTAAGAAAACAAATTAGTGCTCTAAAGCATCCTTTTAAACTAGACCAATAACAGTATTCTATCTTCCTGGATGAAACAAAGCATGATGGTAGAACGTCAGTTAAAACCAATTAGTAGGTAACCAAGAAAACTCTCAAGGATCCATTTTGATTACTGGGCAATAACAGTACTCTATCTTCGTGAATTAAATAAAAGATGATGGAAGAACGTAAAAAATAAAAGTAATAGGTTAAGCAAGATAAAAGAAACTCTTAGTTTTGAGTACTCAACTAGAAATGATAATAATGTCAGCAATTATACAACTGTAACATATTACTTTTCTTCCAAAAAGAAGAACAGCAACCAACTATGAGTGTACTTGTCAAATTCCACTTGTGCCCTCTGGTTAGATAACAAATGCATGACTAGTAACTAGAGACAAAGTAAACATAAAACACAACGCAAAAGTGAATCAAAAGCATGAAAATGATTGAAAAAATGTAGATGTCCTAAAAATAGATGTGAACAAGCAATACACAGAAGCACAATGAAAAACTGAAGAACGAGTTATGATAAACTTACCCCAGCAGGTGGAGTAGGATTTCGGTGAAACTTAGAACCACCGGGGGCCCAAGGAACTGCACAGGCAAGATGGAGAGGGGAGAAGATGAGACCATATAAAACCATTAGTAGAAACATAATATGGAAAACACAGGGATTGATTAAGTAAAATAAAGATAGACCAAACCTATTAGAAGTTACAAAAGCAAACTCTCAATTCAAGTTTTTATCTATGTACAAATGAGAACCAAGATATGGTTGTAGGGATAGGTTAATTGGGTGCCATAATATTGATACCAAAAAAATAAATAAATAATATGAGCACAAGCTAATCAGAGACAGACATAGACTACCACATAGATACACATACAACTTCTAAGCAATGATGATTTTGTTGCTCATCCAAAACAATTTCTCGAGCATAAAGTAGCTTAAACACACTAAGAAAATTTGAGGTGAGGTTGAAACGCCATCAAATCTAAAATGATATCATATCATGCCAGTTCCAAAATCCTCTCTCACTAGACTATTACCCATATGAAAGCTTAAAAGACGCCGGAGCTTACAGGAAAAGTGAGGTCCAGAACATCAAACAAGAAACGCAGAACCTAAAGACATATGCCTGGAATTTTATGTCTTCTCAAAAAAAAAAATGCCTGGAATTTTATGAAAGCTGTTCCCTTGTTTTTTTCAATTGAGGGCAAAAGTAATGAATTTATGCAAGCAAAATTGGCATTTTATGAAAGGGATTGTACCAATGTAAGGATCGGGATGGCGCCACTTATTGTAAGTGGCTTCGGCATTCGTTATGAGTCTATCAATGGTGTCAGGATCTTCCTGTAAATCCATACCAATCAAACAATCAATCAAAAGGGTACCTTAATTCATTAGCAAAACAATCAAAAGGGTACATTTATTCAATAATAGGAAATGCAGCCAGGCTAAAATAATCAAAGATTTAAAATGAATGTAAAAAATTCCAAAGTAATCGAATCGAAATGGAAACAAAAAAATAATAATAATAATAACAACAACAAAAAATTGGGGAAATTGAATAAAAGGGAAAAGACCAACCACATGCTTGTTGGTTTCGAACCTCTCGCGGAGGGCATCAGCCTGAAAAACAAAAAAAATATCAGATAGCGATCGAATTCGAATGCAATGCAATGGTTGATGGATGGTTGTGATTGAATAATAAAGATTGGAAAGGGGGGCGGAGAGCGCGATTACATCTGGGTAGAAGAGGTGGCGGTGAACGGCCCAGTTGAGAGTATCTCTGAGGGCTCGCCTGTAGAGGATCCGAACCTTCTCCTTCTGAGCTGCTCGACGAGCTACGTACGCTGCTGTTGACACTCCACTCATCTCTCTCTCCCTCTCCCTGCACTCCTTCGTTGTTTCAGGTTTTTCGTCAGATGAAATTTGACGACGAAATGGCTGGAAAAACGACGTCGTTTCCTTTCTGGGCCGAACGATCTTAACGTAATTGGGCTGGGCATGTTGTACCAGGAACACATCCGGGTTCAAACCGGTCGATTTGGTTTTCTTGGTTTTCGATATGAAACCAATCCTATTCTCTAATTATACGATTCGGGACCAGTTTTGAATATTTCAAAGGATATTACTATTTACACTCATTTTTATTAATTTTTGTTTACTGATTTTTTCAACCCATTTAATTCAACAGTTCAAAATTAAAAAGAATGTGTGAAGGTTAAAAGTAGCACCATTATAATTTGAATTGTATCGACCGAATCAAATTGAACCGAATTTATTTAAATTGATTTTGTTACGCGTCGGGCTTCCATTGGTTGAGGCCATACTTTTAGCATGGACTTGTCCGCACTTCCCGACTCCTGTTCGATGTAAACAAAGAAAAAAAGAAGCAAAGTGGCTTTTCTGTCCCACAAGTGAACCATGACGGAAAGCCCACCTCCCCCTTCACACCTCCACCCTCGTTTTAGTTCTTCGCCTCAATTCCTTGTTCGAAGTTTGAACTTTCAACTTACTATAAGTCTACAACAGTTCAAATTTCTTACTTTTTGGTATCCGGTGCATACAATTGTTTGTTCGAAGTTTGAACTCGCTTAACTTCGAAATTCTGATGGTATCCGATGCATACAGTTCTTTGTTCTTACTTTTAGGTGGTTGTTGCACAACTAACAATGCGAAAATTTAGTTCCAACATAATTCCTAATCTTGTTTGCTTATCCTACATCAGTGGTTTTCCAATGTTGCTAGAGGTTGAAAAAGGTTATTCTTATTCTAATGCATGTGTTTTTTTTCTTCTTTGTGCAATCCGAGTCTCTTTTATCCAAAATTGAAGCATACATGATCTGATTTGATACATGTGTTTGAGTGGTGTGGAGCACCACCTGATTTAACTCAAGGTGCCCTATAGAGGATAATTACCAAAGAAACACCAAGGCAAAAATTGTTCTTACGTACAAATTTGGATAGGAATTTTTCCTCCTAGCTTGCACCTTCTGCACTCCTCATCTTGTTTATGTTTGGTGATTCTAATATTCGTAAAGTACAATTACCATGACCATACATTACGCATAATACATGTTTTCGTAAAATGTTATAGCTGTGATTATCTTAATCACAAGATTAGTTATTAAATAAGTATTTTTTTATTAGTTATGTCAGCTAACTTGTAGTGTTTGGAAAAAAAAAATATGTAACCAATTGTGGGAATAGATGGGCAACGTACATATTCAAGAAAATATTAAAAAATATCTTTTCTCTCTCTCTCTCTCTCTCTCTATCTCTTTTCCCTAGCCTTCGCCATCATTGTGGTGCTTGCAGGTTAAGTTGGAGATCTAAGATTTGGTGCATATCAATTGGTATCATCCTTCTTGGTCCTTGATTCCCTCTTGTATGCCCCGTCACGCTCCGACGACTCGATTAGCAACCATGGATGCTCGTCTCTCTACTATCGAGGAAACGTTGGCGGATCTTCCCAACTTCATTCGCTCCTCTATCACTGCCACAAATCAAGACCTCACGGCTACTCTCTCCGCTCAGCTCGAGGCCAAGATCGCCTTTTCCCTTTCGCAATTTCGGCGTGAGCAGTCCTTTGTGGGAAGAGCTGGCTCGTCCAATCTAACGCCGATCGTTACCGGTTATGGTCTGGAGACTCCTCAGCCGCCTCGTAGTGATCAATTTAACACAGGCAGTGGCGCACCACGACTCCCATGGTTTCAATGAGTGGTTTTTCCACGATTCTCATATGGTGATCACCCGCTCACTTGGATCTATAAGGCTGAGCAATAATTTGCTTGTTATAGCATTCCTGATCATCATAAGGTCCTCACCACATCTTTCTACTTTGAGAATGAAACGATGCAGTGGTTCAAATGGTGTAATTGCATTATCACCACTTTTTTAGGAGGGATTTACCAGTGAACTCTGTAAGGAGTTTGGGCCCTCTGAATTCAAGGATTGTACAGAGGCAGTATTCAAATTGCGCCAAACAGGTATTCTCAAACACTATGTATCTAAATTTCGTAGGCTTACTAATCGTACTAAAGATGTTATACTTGTGCTTGTTTCCTTAGTGGTTTAAAATGAGAATTAATCAATGATATTAAGTTGTTGAGGCCTGCTACGGTCCATGATGCCATATCAATAGCTATTCAGGTTGACTCTAAGCTTTTTGGCCTACGAGCTCTCAATCCTAGAACCATTCCTTCGGCTAAAATCACTCCCCTACCCATAATGCCTTTTAAGCCTAAAACCACTATGTTACCATATTGTAAGCTTACTCCTGAAGAGGTTCAGCGCAAGAAAGATAAAGAGGAATGTTGGTTTTGCTCTGAAAAGTGGGTGAAGGGGGCATAAATGTGGCCACAAACTACTACTTATGTTAGATGTGAGTGAGGAAGGTGATCTCTGTGAAGAGTTGGATAAGGAAGTGTAGGCTAAATTCCAGGGAATGACACTAAGTTAATGTGCATTTTATGGGGTGCATCACGCACAACCTTTACAAACTATGAAGGTTTTGGGCAATGTTAACAACCATTCTATAAGAGTACTCTTAGATTCGGGTAGTATGCACAACTTCGTTGATTCTAGGTTTCTTAAGACAGTGGGGTGATCTTTGCAAGCAATTAAGCCATTTGAGGTCATGATTGTTGATTGGGGAAAAATCAAAAGCCAAGGGTGTTGTAGGTGCATACCCTTGGAAGTATGAGGTTATCAATGTCACACAGACTTATTTGCACTTTCATTGGGAGGGTGTGACTTGGTATTAGGAGTGCAATGAGTCATGTGGTTTGGGACTTTCAGTTGCTTACAATGGAGTTCCAAGTGGGCAAGCACAAGTTTAATTGTCTCATAGTACACCACAGCTTGTAGTGCAAGAAATGTCACTTCAACAAATTGAGAAAAAGCTTTCTCAATCCAATTTGGGGGTACTATTGTATTCTTTGGAGTCTAATGCAAAGGGTACTGATATTCTTGGTTCTCAACAAAGGGAGGAGTTAAAGGTAGTGTTGCAACAATTTGAGACATTGTTTCAAGTACCTATTCAGTTACCTCCGCATAAGACACACAATCACAAAATTCCACATATCCCTGGTTCAAAACCTCCTAATATTCAACCCTACCATTATGGTCCTGCACAGAAAGATGAGATTGAGAAGGCAATGCAAGAGCTTCTTAAGTCAGGGTTTATAAGGCGTAGTCACAGTCCGTTCTCCTTTCCAATGTTGTTGATGAAGAAAAATGAAGGAACGTGGAGATTATGCATGGATTATAGAGAATTAAACAACATCACAGTCAATGATAAGTATCCTATTCCATTGATTGATGATCTTATGGATGAATTATATGGGGCAAATTACTTCTCTAAGCTTGATCTCAGGTCCGTGTACCATCAAATTAGGATGCATAAGGATGATATTGAGAAAACAGCTTTTAGAACTCATTAAAGACACTATGAGTTTCTTGTAATGTCTTTTGGGCTTAATAATGCCCCTGCAACATTTCAAAGTTTCATGAATGACATATTCAAGCCTTATTTGGGAAAGTTTATCTTGGTATTCTTTGATGATATATTAATCTATAGTTTTTCATGGGAGCAAACATCTAGTCCACCTACAACAAACACTGGAGTTATTACACAAGCATCAACTGTTCCTCAAGAAACATAAATGTTCATTTGGGCAGCAACAAGTGGAGTATCTGGGTCACATAGTGTCCAGTGAAAAGGGTTTCTGCATACTCTACTAAAATTAAGGCTATTGTGGAGTGGCCTACCCCTAGGAATGTGAAGGAATTGAGGGGGTTTCTGGGTTTAACTGGTTATTACGAGAAGTTTGTTCTTGGGTATGGCAAAATCTGCCAACCTTTGTACAAACTCACAGGTAATGAAGGGTTCTTTTGGACACAAGCCACCGAGGAAGCTTTCTGACAACTAAAACAAGCCATGACTTCACCCCAACTCCTAGCCCTACCTAACTTTACAAAACCATTTGTTATTGAGTGTGATGCTTCTGGTTTAGGTATTAGAGCAGTTTTACAACAAAAGGGCAGACTTATAGCTTTTGTAAGTCAAACACTTGGTCCCAGAAATCAAGCCTTGTCCACTTATGAAAGGGAACTTATTGTAATTGTATATGCAATTAAAAATGGCAGAATTATCTCCAATGGCATAACTTCATCATCAAAACTGACCACAAAAGCTTGAAATATTTTTTGAGTCAAAAAGCTAGAGCCGACATTGGGGGAGTGCAACCGGTTCGATGGCATAGGGCCCCAAAATTTTGGGGGCCCAAATTTTTTTTTAATATAATAATATTATATAAAAATAATATATAAAAATATTAATCAAATCAAAATATATACATATAAAAATAGGATAGGTCAAAATCAAATCAAAATATATACATAAAAAAATCTGATGGGCCAAAAGCCATCAGACTACTACCCATCAAAGTCAGACTACTAGTATCTAAAAGCCATCAGACTACCTACAACCTGTACGAAAATATATAAAAAAATAATTAACAAAGGGCAAAGTTAATCAGAGAAGCCAACTAACCAAGGCAAACAATTCAAAGACAGAGTATTCCTCTCACGCCAAAATCCCATCGCTACGTTCCACTTTTCACAACAGACTACTAGTACCAAAGCACCAAAATCCTAGACGTTGTGCCAATGTCCCAAACTCCAAGTGTAATTCCCTTATCTCTTCATCCCATTGTTATATTTCCCACAAATTATTAAACCCTAATTTATAAATTTATGAAATTAAAGAGAAATTTGCAAATTATCAGAGTGATGGAGACTTCGATCAAAGTATGATATTTACTAATTTAAGTATATTGACTCGAAATTTGAAGATTTGGGTATTTTTCATCTATAATGATTTATTTTTTTTTGTACTTTTTCAGGGCAAAATTAAGAGAAGAGCAGTAACAAAAAATCGCTAAACGCACACGTATTACGGACTATCAGGTTTCATCTTTCATATTTACTATAATTTTATTGTGATCTTGATTGAGATATAAAAGATGGCACCTACTAGAAAATATTCATCTGGCTACTTGAAGCGTCAAAGAAAAAGAAAAGTTGAACAATTAATTCAATGTAAAAAATGAGCTATTGATAGGTTCCTTTTGAAAGAAAAAGAACCATAAAGTTCAATGAATGATTTAATTACGGAACAACAGGATGACAATGAGAAATTAGTTGATGATTTGGGCAATGATGAAATTGATGATGACCTTGATGAGAATGATAATCATGAGGATGCTCCTATTGTCACTGATCAACCGAGTGAGTCCATTCCCTCAAATATTTATGATCCTCAAATTTGGGATAGTCTTGATCCAAAATGGATTGATTTGTTGGCAGAAAAAGGTCCTACAAGAGATCTATCAATTAAGAAAGGTCCTAAAGATCAATTTAATAGGTGTTTTAATGCAGCTTTTTACACTAGATACTTATCCAATGGAGAGAAACATGATAGAGATTGGCTAGTCTATTCAAAGGATGTTGATAAAGTGTTTTGCTTTTGTTGTAAATTGTTCAAGAAAGGGCCTCTCAAAGGTCAATTAGCAAATGAGGGCTACAAAGATTGGACACATCTTAATGTGAGGCTTAAAGAGCATGAAAACAGTTTTGATCACATCTAGAACATGACCACTTGGATTGATTTGCGTCTTAGATTGCAGAAAAATGAAACAATTGACAAAGTTGTGCAAGACTAGATCAAGAAAGAAAAAGAGCATTAGAGGGAGTTACTACGAAGGTTGATTTCCATTGTGAAATATTTAGCTAAACACACACTAGCTTTTCGTGGAAATAATGATGCGCTTTATCAATGAAGTAATGGAAATTTTATGGGCCTAGTTCAAATGATGGCTGAATCTGATCCATTGATAAAGAATCATCTTCAACGCTTCCAAAATAATGAGATTTGTTATCATTATCTTAGTCATACCATCCAAAATGAGTTGATATTGTTGATATCTTGTGAAATCAAAGCTGCAATCATTCAAAAAGTCAAAGAAGCTAAATATTTTACCATGATACTTGATTGTACTCCTGATTTTAGCCACCAAGAACATATGACCTTGATCATAAGATGTGTGGATATGAACAATACTCCAGTAAAAGTAGAAGAATATTTTTTGCAATATCTGATTGTAAATAACACTTCAGGAGAATGACTGTTTGAAGAGTTACATAATGTATTAAAAGTTCTTGATCTTGATATTGATGATGTAAGAGGGCAAGGTTATGATAATGGATCAAATATGAAAGAGAGACACCAAGGTGTACAAAAGAGGCTTTTAGATATAAATCCTAGGGCTTGTATACTTCGTGTGGCTGCCATAGTCTTAACTTAACGCTTTGTGATATTGCAAACTCTTGTGGCACAACGAAAGACTTCTTTGGAACAGTACACCGTATTTACAGCTTGTTCGCAAATTCTACAAAACAATGGCTGATTTTGAAAGAAAATATAAAAGGACCAACTCTCAAATCATTGTCGACCACAAGATGGGAAAGCCGTGTTGCGAGTGTTAAACCAATTCAATCTCAACCTCTACAAATAAAAAAAGCTTTACTCCAATTAGCAGAAAGTGACAATGACTTAGTAACAAGAAGTGCAGTTAAATCTTTGGCAACACACGAGTTGGAAATTTTGAGTTTTTATTGGGCATGCCTATTTGGTATGAAATATTGGCTGCTGTTAATGAGGTTAGCAAAGATTTACAATCTAAGGACATGCTTATTGATGTTGCCATAGAACAAGTACAAGGATTGATCGCTAATTTTGAAAAGTACAGAGAAACTGGGTTTGCGGAGCCTATGTTATTGCTAAAAAACTTGTTATTGAAATGGAAATTGATCCCGTATTTCCAAAAAAGCGTCAAGTTCATAGAAAAAGACATTTTGATGAGAATAAAGGTGAATCATCCCAACCAGCTGAACAATCGGCGGAGGAATCTTTTAGGGTTCATTACTTCTTGTATATAATAGATCAAGCTATTGGTTCACTGAAGATAAGGTTTGAAGAATGTCAAGCGTATGATGATATATTTGGGTTTTTGTTAACTTCAGAACGGTTGAATTCGATCAACAATGATAAATTGAAAGATTGTTGTGATCGGTTTCAAAACTTTCTCAAGAAAGATGAGCTCTTTGATGTTGATGGGGATGCATTATTAGTAGAGTTGAAGCTTTTACGAGAGCGTTTTCCAAAAGAAATAAAGACATCTATTGATATATTGAACTACTTGAAGAGGATGCGTTGTTTCTCGACTGCAAGCATTGCATACAGAATTTTGTTGACTGTACCTATTACCGTTGCATCAGCAGAAAGGAGTTTCTCAAACTTAAAGTTAATAAAATCATACTTGCGGTCAACCATGTTGCAGGAAAGGTTAAATGGACTTGCTTTGATATCGATTGAAAGTGATTTTTAGACAAAATTGATTATGAAGGTTTAATTGATGATTTTGCAGCAAAGAATACACGAAGAGCCATCTTTAAGTGAAGCTTCAATTCTAGACTTTTTTAAGTTTTGTTTATTTGGTTTCTTTATATTGAACTTATTGTTAGTTATTAGTACTATAGTTATTTTGTAGCTATCTTTGCATTTAATAATATTTAGAAACAGATGGTTAGTTTTAAAGTTTATTTCGATATTGCTTTTTAGCATCAATACATAGTTCAATTTTTTTTAAGATGTCTTATAAGAAGGGCCCCTTTTATGAATTTCGCACAGGGCCTCCGAAATCTCAGAGACGGCCCTGCAAAGGAAGAATTGTCTTTGATTTGGATTCTGTATAGAAGATGAAGGTATTTGAGGAGCATCACTCCACTCCTATGGCAGGCCATAAGGGAGTGCTGAAGACTTATCAAAGAATAAAAAGGGGTTTTTATTGGGTAGGAATGAAGAATGATCTCAAAGCTTAGGTAGCCGAGTGCAGAACTTGTCAACAAAACAAGTATGAAACTATCTCACCACTTGGGTTATTGTAGCAAACATGGACATATATAAGCATGGATTTCATTTGTGGCCTACCCTCTTGCAAAGGGAAATTTGTGATTTTGGTGGTAGTGGATAGGTTATCAAAGTATGCACACTTTATAGCTTTGGGACATCCTTACATTGCTAGCATGGTAGCCCAAGAGTTTGTAGAAAGTATCTTTAAGCTACATGGCATGCCTCGGACCATTGTAAGTGATCGGGATACTATCTTTCTCAGTGCCTTTTGGAAGGAGTTTTTTAAACTGCAAAGGTCGAAATTGTGTATGAGGTCCGGGTACCACCCCTAAAGTGATGGCCAAATATAAGTTATCAATAGGTGCCTTGAAACTTATTTGAGGTGCTTTAATAGTTTTCAACCTAAGAAATTGCTCCAATGGCTTCCTTGGGCTGAATGAAGCTATAACACCTCATTTTACACTGCCTCCAAGTTCACTCCATTTGAAATTGTATATGTTTTTCCTCCTCCACACATTGCCTCTCATGAACTTGGTTTGGCTAAACTGGAAAGTGTAGAACATGGCTTGATCACTAAAGACAGAATGTTGAAAGTGCTTAAAACTAATTTGGCCATCGCGTAAAATAGGATGAAAGTGCAAGCAGATAAACACAGAAGTGAGAGAACCTTTGAGGTGGGAGATTTGGTTTATTTGAAGCTCATTCCCTACCAGCTGCAATAATTTGCAACTCATATTTATCACAAGCTGTACCCTAAGTTCTATGGTCTTTTTGAAGTGTTGGAAAAAGTTGGAGAGGTGGCCTACAAGTTAAAACTCCCTAAGACCTCCAAGATACATCCAGTTTTCCATGTTAGTTGCTCGAAGAAACATATTGGTCTTGATGTTAATCCAATGCCATTGTTACCATTGGTCACTGATGATGGTTTACAAGTTCAAGAGCCTTTGGTAGTGCTGCAGAGAATGGTGTATAAGAATAACAATGTTGCTAACGTGCAATTGCTTATTCACTGGAAGGACAAGGATGTTGAAGAATCAACATGGGAGGATTATGATGAGTTCACTACAAGATTTCTAGATTTCAAGTTCTAGATGCAACCTTGAGGAGAAGGTTGAATTGAAGGAAGGGGTAATGTTATGGCTGTGATTATCTTAATCACAAGCTTCGTTGTTAAATAAGTATTTTTGATTAGTTATGACAGCTGGCTTGTAGTGTTTGGAAAAACAATATATGTAACCAATTGTGGGAGTAAATGGGCAACGAATATATTCAAGAAAATATTTTAAAAAATATCTATTCTCTCTCTATCTCCATTCCCTAGCCTTCGCCATTGTTGTGTTGCTTGTAGGTTGAGTTGGATCGGACAAATATATGAGCATGGCTATTACTTACTGTCTGGAGGAAATATGTGCAGTGTATTTGATGGTCCTTCACTTGACTATCTCATCATTAAGTTATAAATGAAGGGAAACAGATGCTACCCTTTGTCACTATCATCAAATGATCAGATGGTGTTGAAAACCAGTGTGTCTCATTCAACAAGGATTTGGCACAAAAGAATGGGTCACTTGCATTTCAGAGGGCTCAATCAGTTAAGAGATAAAAAATAAAAAAAAACATGGTACATGGCTTGCCATATTTAGAAGAACATAATGAAGTATGTGGGTGTCAACTTGGAAAACAGCACATAGATGATTTCTCAAGAGAACAAGCATGGAGAGCTAGTGCACCACTGGAGTTAGTGCATATGGATTTGTGTGGGCCTATGAGAACTGAATTTGTTGCAGGGAACAAGTATTTCATGTTGCTCATTGATGATCACGCTAGAATGACTTGGGTGGATTTTCTCAGACACAAATCTGAAGCCCTATGTTGTTTTAAGAAATTCAAGGCTATGACTGAGTTACAATCTAGTTTCAAAGTGAAATGTGTGAGAAGTGATAGAAAAGGAAAGTTCATGTGTACTGAATTCACTCAATTCTGTGATGATCTAGGTATTCAAAGGTAGCTTACACTCCTCAACAGAATGGAGTGGTGGAGAGAAAAAATAGAACAGTGGTGGAAATGGCAAAATCAATGTTAAAATCAATGTTGCATGACAAAGGAATGCCAGACTACATATGGGCTGAAGATGTTCATACTACAATTTATATTCTCAATAGGTGCCCTACAAAATCTTTGGACAACATCACTCCATTTGAAGCTTACTGTGAAAGAAAACTAGGAATAGCTCACCTGAGAGTATATGGTTCAACGTGTTATGTGCATGTTCCAACTGAACTAAGACATAAACTTGAATCGAAGAGCACAAAGGGGGCGTTTGTTGGGTATGCAATCTGTGAGAAAGGTTATAGAGTATTTGATCCAAACTCTAGGAAGCTAATTCTGTCTAGAGATGTTATGTTTGATGAAGATTCAAGCTGGGATTGGAAGTCAACTATGAAAGTCAATTTTAAGTAACCTACTTAGAAGGTCAAAGTGAAGACGTATCTAGAGTGAATGAGATTGAAGAAATAACAGCAACTAGTTGTGTTCCACATTCAAGGGAACCAACTATTGGAAAAGCTTGATTAGGGTTCTCTTTTAATCCAAAGGCTAAGGGAAATGAGATTATCATTTTGTGCACAAGCATTACACCCTGGGGCATTGGCTTGAGGGACAAGACCAATAACAGTCACAGATTCTAAAAACCACATTTCATTAAAGATGCAACAAATACGGGAAACCATATTTACCAAAACACAACATAGCTTTCGCTGAGCATGGCGACTAAGATTTATACAATTCCTATTGATAATCGTACGCAATCTGTTTCAAGTTTTGGTGATGAAAACAATGCTCTGTGGCCTATCTAACTTGAGAAACTGGTTATCTATAGTGGTATAATATATATGAGCAGCATGTTTATATAAGGGATGCCATGCTATTTTTCCATCCAAATGACCTACGCCGTGCTTTCGGGGGTGTGAAACTAAGCCCGAACATTCCCTTGAGGGCCTGCCCCTGCTCTACGAACATCACCAGCTTTGCAACAATGATGGCGCTCTCTGTAATGTGGCTCATATTATTTGTGTTACTCCACAAGCAGTTGGCCAGCTGCAGCCTCCTGCGCTTTGAATCCAGTGCAATACCCCACTTCTGGAAGAGTATCTTTCTCTCTTCTGCCGAAAACCTTTTCTGCAACAGCTTGCTTAGCATTACTCTCTCGCGACCAATAGCTTTCATGCTGTGTCCAAATACACACGTTGCATCCATAAATCAGAACAGTAACAAGAATGACATCGAGTAAAAAGAATGAAAAAAAAAGAAGCCATTATTCAAAAAAAAAAAAAAAAAAGAATGACATCGAGTAAAAAGAATGAAAAAACAGACACAAGAGACAGTGAACCTTGAAGCGAGTGTGAGCGCCTGACCATTTTCGACAGCTTGATCTCCACGGGAAAAAGTTTCCTCAAGGAAAGATAGTCTCCTAAGTTCTACCTCCATGTAAATGGAATCTGTTGGATCACCTTTGAAGAGCAAGAAAAAGTAGGTTCGATGGACCACTGATATATGGCAAGTTTGCCAAAGTTCAAATATGGCCCTCTGCTGTCTCTCAAATTCCAGTGGCCAATCAGGAGTTTCTGATAATTCCAGCATTGGATCTACTCCTACATCTTTCACTTTCTTTTCAAACTTTTCCCCCGTCTCTTGGTCCTAGCATGCACATACAGATCCATGTCAAACAAAGCAAAAGATTTGAGAGAAGCTGACTTGCCCAAATGCCTTCCAATAAATAAGTGCAAATTATAGTAAGAGTATTCGTAAATAAGTTGGAGAGAATCGACAAACTTAAAGACGTTTAAACGTTTCAATAGGTAATGTGGCTTGCTTGGATGTAAAAATGCAAATGTTGCATTCTCACCCCAACTTGTTGATATAAAAATTATAAACTTAAAAAGTGTTAATCTTAAGAGTAAGACTAATGCATAATATTTCACATTCTCATGAATTTATCACTTTCAAGGATATGATCTACTTACTATAACAAGCAAAGACAGACAGACAAAAAAATGACAGGGTTTTTTTTGGTGGACAAACTTAAATTAAGACACATTGTCACCTGACTGTTGACAAGTTGTCTGTCATTCTCAAGAGTTTTTGCCATTTTCTTTAGTCCCGTGACAAAAGTATGAACACTGGTAATATCCTCATCTTCAGTTTGTCCTCCTAACTCATCCACAGCACTCCCAAGAGAAGATTGAGAATCATTTCTCAACAACCTTGTGTTGGAATCATAATGTAATAGTGGAACCTTCCTCCCACTAAAACCTTCGGGTCTCCCAGGAAAGCTTTTCTCAAACCAATTAGGTGGGGTTCTCTCTGATTTATCCGGAGAAGATGGGCCAGCCATGAGATTTTCTCTACAACTCCAGCTCCTAGTTAACTTTAGGCTTCTAGATTGTTTTTCAGGGTAAGGATTACCAAGAGAATCAATGGTCATCTGTACATCACGTAGTCTCTGCTCCAATGTGCCATATGTAAAACCACTTTGCATCTGACTCCCTTCTCTATCTGCATTCACTGGGGTTGATATCATTTCTTGACCTGCTACACTTGTCTCCCCAGATGTTACTTCACTTTCAACAGTAGATAAAGCAAGGGATCCAGAATTCTTGTCCCTGCTTGACTCTTCCATCTCAATACAGCGGACTTCTCTGCAGTAGTCATCAGTATCTTCTGCAGTCCCACCTGCGGAATACTCTAGACTCTGGCATGAATCAGATCTAAACTTCTCATTAATCCGTCCGTATACCTCCTCGGGACTGCTCTCACCGTCTCTGTCATCAAAATGAGGATTGCTGAACTTTCTGACGCCATTCATATAATGAAGATCAGCCACACTTGATGATACTGAGCCTTCATCATCTGACACATCCCTGGCATTCCATTTAGGATTAAGGTTATCTGAAGGCTGAAAGAGAAGAAACAAGTGTGAGTTAGAAAAATAATGGTATATATAATATGTAATTAATCTCCATAGTCCATAAGCAAGAATATGTACTTGTCTGGAATCATCATCCTTTCCAACCATCTGCAATAAATCCTCCACTCGCGATTCAGCAAGATCACGTTGCTTTTTCAGCTCTCTAATTTCCTTGTCCATCTGAAAAAGGTCACATGTCATGTCTTGGTTTAAATGCATTCAGTTAGAAACTTGCTTAAATGAAAACATGGTTGCAGATTCCAAATATGGGCGTAGATGAATTCAAAGCCTACAGCAAACTTACACCTAAGCTGAGTATATGAGTCAAGGCAACCCATTTTATGATCTTGTAAGAAATACAATTAATAATGACACCGTGTAAATGCTAGGTACATGGAGATTTCCCTTAGACCGGCCATTTGATATAGCCACACTGTGATCAGAATTAATTTTTTTCTCAGAATAAGGAGGTGCAGTATTTTTTATGTTGGGAAGAAACTTGGTGAAACATGTATTTGTGAAACTTAGAAATACATCTAAACTACTGTCTTCCAGACCTATCTTGTCTTCTGAAAAGAAATTTTTTCAATTGCCATCTGTTACGGGTCTTCAGAAATGTCAACATAACTGTGTGCTTATATTTAATTCCCGTTGATAGGTATTCTTCCCTAATTGTAAACTTTCTAAGAAAGAGAACCCTTGCCTTTTCAATCTGAAGATCTTTCTTTCTAAGCAACACTGGGTAATCACAAGTTGACGAAGGAGGTCCAGGTGTCCTCAACTCACTCTCCAATCTAGCCAGCTCTTTCTGTAAATGTTTAACCAGGGCCTTATCTGACATGACTACATTGACCTGTGCTTTTGTAGTCACTTTTTTTGCACAACAAGCAAACAAAAGAGTGTTTCTTGTTTGCTCAACATGGCTTCGTGCAGGGCTCAAAGTGCAAATGATGGCTGTTCTAGCATTGCCACCCAAGGCAGGCTGCAGTATGCGTGTTAGTTTCGAATCTCTGTAATTGACGTGGCCATTCCTTCCTTTACTGCATGGAACAATATAACCAGATTTACAAATCACATCACTAGATAAAATATCTTAAGGAATAGGGATGTATACTCAAGGTCACTGGGGATACAACAGTAAATCTAAGCGAATAGTGTCATTATCTCTTCAACAATAACACTACCATAATAAATTGCTCCAGATTTTATAGCTTAATAACCTTGCATATGTAAATATATATACTAAAAAGCCGAAAGAAGACTTCAATTCTTTCTTTTATAAAAACTCATCTTAAAATTGTATTTCCTATATTAATAAGAAAAATTTGCTACATTACAATTTACAATAGAGATAAAGATAAGGCATGTAATTGTAGTTTAAAGAGGTTAAGCCGTTTTTTGCGCCTCACTGCAGTTCCCATCCAAGAAATCAAATCTCACTTCTGCTGATATAAAGTGATTTTACAAAATTATACTGAAAATAAATATCGGATTTCAAATCAAAGATTCAAAACAGGTTTGTACACATGGACATAGATAAACATAATTAAAAAGAAAGTGTCAAGAATAAACAATAATATACCACACCTTTGCATGTCAAATGAACTTGGTAAAGTATATGACATAAGGGAAGGACGGATTATACAAACCTTAGCTTGCGAATAACAGTGCTAAGAGTTAGTAAACTGCGATTAATGTGGCAGCCTTCTTTTAATCTCATCCCAGCTGATGATGCCTGGGCTGCACGCTCACTTCCTGCCAAGTCCACAAAGTTCTGCAACAAACCCATGACTTCTGAATTTAATATCTACTTAATATTGCAAATGGAAAAAATTAAATTAAATTAACAGATAAAGTTTTATACATTCTACCAAATATCCAATCTAGAGTAATTAAAATATACCACGCTAGCTGCAAGGGTGGTTGAATTGCCTTTGCCAAGGAACTCACGAGCAGAACTTTCAATTGCCTACAAGTTAAAGTTGGGTTAAGCAGAGAAGTCGAAAGCACTCCATCTGAAATGAATATACACTTACCAAAGAAAATCCAAGGGGAGGGACATACCAATCTAATAATTTGATGTGATCTAGAGCTTTTTTCGTTCAATGTGGTCTCCCCTATCTGTCTTTGAGCTGTAATACACACAAATCATTAAGATATAACACTTTATGGTAAATGCAGTACTTTCTCAAATGAGTTACCTTCACAAGTAGAAAGGAGCTCCTTTAAATGGCTCCAGTCCCTCAGAGTTTCCTCTGTGATTTTCTCTATTATGGTTCCCCGCTTAAGAGAATATAGAAGTGTTAAAGCAAAACTCATACATACATGAAAATAACCATCTTAAGAAATATAAGGCATCCACCTCAGGATCATCTAGCAGCCTAAGTGGAGTATTATCTGTGCTTAGGAGGTCTCTAACAGCTTCATTGTATATCTCAATTGCTGAAAACTTAACAACAAAAGCTCGCTCCCCATGCTGAAAGAAATAGCAAACTTTATGTTAGTGACATTTGCAATAGAAACTATCTTTATATTATTAAAGTCTGCAAATAAACAGTAGTCAAGTATTAAAATTGAAATGAAGCAATGAACTTGTTAGTAATTGTTCTTACCGCTTGTATATAGTCAAATATTTCTGCTACTGTAAACTCTGTTATACCATTCATGGTGTACGTTTTCCCACTGCTTGTTTGACCATATGCGAAAATACTTGCTAAGAAATAAAATTTTGGTGTAAACTTTTCACTAATTACATAAAGTAAGGTATCAGAAGAATGTCAACACACAGATCCATATACTTACAGTTGATACCATTGACAACTGAAAGAGCAATTTGTTGGGCTCCTTCATCATAAACCTGCCTTGTAGAGCAATCACCCCGAAATACTTTGTCTACAATAAAAATACGAACAAAGATAAATGGATAAAATAGATAAGATGCATCCCATAAATCAATGAACTATGACAAAACTATGCATTCCAAGAAATTCAAGCAAAGGCCAGTGCTGGATATTAATGGTAAGCAGAGCTTCCATTATAATCTCAGATTCAAACACCTAAAAGGAATTAACAGTGAGTACGCTGTATACAGATGTCCCACTCTATACAGATGAATATATTCTTACCAAATGTATAGGCAGTTGGAAATGTAGACCCTTCCCGCAGCGTGTTTCGGTATAAGATGGTTGTGTCATTGATGCATTCCCAATCTGCTACTTCATTTGCTGCAACCTCCCTCTCACTCAGAGGCCTCAACCTCACCAAAACCATAATCTTCTCTTTGCGAGCACTTGCTCCTTGCATCTTCTCCCACTTCACTACATCTTCCCCACCAATTGCCCCCATTATCTCACTTTCCACCTGATGCCCTTGTCAACCCAACCACCAATTAATCAAAGCTTAACAAACAGAAAAATCCCATCGAATTTCTGAAAGTGGGAAAAACAAGATTAGTGTTAAAGTACTCCGAGCCACTCTCATTTCCCATAATGCAAGATGATTTAAATGTTAAACACAGGGTTGTTGCACTTGCCATAAATTAGGCCCGTCATTACCAAATTGTCTGCAAAAAGAAGCTAAATCATGGGCATTAACCCAACCACCTCAGAAAAGGCAAAAGAAGCATAAAGAAGGCTAACTAACTAGGGGTCACATTAGCAACAAAAAGCTCAAACACGTGTTTAAGAATTTTAACCCATAAACAACAGAGAATTAAAACAAACACCCCCAAATGCCAATCACGTCCTAAATCTGCAACCACAAGCCATTCGTGGCCAAATCCAACCACCCCCGGAAGACAATAACCACACAGAAAGTTAATTATATATTAAAGCTTATTAAGATGACGGGTTTTTTAATTTCATTCTTCAATTTTAAGCTTCATTTCCACCACATTATAAAAAAGAAACACAATGTCATCGGTATTATCTTTCATCCATCTCCCAACAACGACAACGACTATGCTTCAACAGCAACCAACCGAATCCCCACGATAAATTTCATCAACGGCCCACCGAAACGTGCAACATTTCAGAGACCCCAAAAGCTTCAAACTTTAACAACCAGAGATTAACCATGAGATCTTACCTTGCAAAGCTTTGTCGTCTTCAGAAAACCGTTACGGCTTTCCCGACGACTTGTCGTTTCAGTCTGCACTGTGAAGCTTCTGCTCCTCTGATTTGTGCTCTGCAACACCAAAAGAAATACAAAAACTTAATAATATTAAAAATTAAAAACTAAGAATTCAATGCAACAGTGACAGCGGCACTAAACCCAATTCCAACGGTTATTTACATAAAAAAAAAACAAATTAAACAAATTAAAATTTTTTAAAAAAAAAAAACCCAGAACAAGTGTGACAGAATCGCTGTATTTTCAATTCAGTCTCAGAAAATGCCCCTCCGAATTCGATTTAATTACCTCTTTGGGACAAGAAAAAGTCAATGCTTGGGATTGGGAGCTCCTTCTGCCGAGGAGGGGTGAGTAGGAGGAAGAGGAGGAGGAGGAGAAGGCATTAGGAAGAAGAAGTAGCTTAAAATTCCAGAGAGTAAGAAACTTGAAGCAAAGATTTACTGACGACCAAAAGTTCACTCACTCAGACGAATAAAGCGAAAAGGAAAAGGAAAAGAAAATTTGACAAATAAAGCGAACAGAAGGGTACGCGAACGAAACGGCACCGTGCTGCAGGTTGGAGGAGCTTTCGACGTAACAGTAAAAATTGTGGAACAATATCTTCAGACACCCCACGACCTGCGTGTGAAGCTTCTCTTCCAAAACAGACAGAAGAGACGCTTGCTTGCTTTCGTTCTCCAACTCCAGCTTTCTCCGTACGAGTTGGAAGTTGAAACTACGATTTTGCCCCTGCCCTTCACACGCGAATAAAGGAAATGCTGGGGAGCCTTTTGGGATGGAAGAATGGGAGCTTCGGATGGGGGACACGTGGGGGGTGTGATTGGGTGAGGTGATTTGGATTCTGTAACTGTTCGATGATGGCCGTTGAATTGTTCGGTTTTGGGTAGTTGGGGTCGACGGTCGGGATTGGACGGTGGATTGCGGTTGAGTAAAAAGGGCAGAAAGAGCGATCATGTGCAGTTCCAGCTTTTTTTTTAGTTGGAAGTTGAAAATGAAAAGGAAGGAAAGGAATCATGGCGAAAGAAGATTAAAATATGATGCCTTTAATGATGATAGATCAATGTGACTTACCAAAAATAATCATACATTGACATGGGTGCTTATCAAAAACGAAATCATAGGTTAGAAAGTAAGATCATCTCTAAATACACCACAAAATTTGACATCGGTCAAGTTGGTCTTATTTTCTAATTTTAGTTCTTGTTGGCTTGAGGAGCCTACATTTAATTCAAGACGCTCTCTTTGAAGTAGGAATACTATGTGATGTAATCTTTCATTTAAACCTTTAAATTAATCTGATGGTGGATTATATTGTCCTTTTTACACCCTAACAAAATAATGATATCGATTAAAAAGAAAAAGCAAATTCAAGACGCTCTCTTTGAAGTAGGAATACTATGTGATGTAATCTTTTATTTAAACCTTTAGATTAATCTGATGGTGGATTATATTGTCCTTTTTACACCCTAACAAAATAATGATATCGATTAAAAAGAAAAAGAAAAAAAGGGTTTAGGCACAAAACGCTTCCATCTATCTCCCCTCCATTTCCTATCCCTTCCTCCCTCTCCATGGCGGCAACACTGTCTCCTTTGGTCAAGCCCAGCAATTAGGCCCTCACTGCTAAAAAGCAGGAAGCTAAATTCGAACAATAAGCCAAATACGCATGAGCCTCCTTTCGTTGAGTTCCCAACTCTGCCACCGCTGCTACCATGCCCAAGAATGAGACATAAACCACCTCCACCAATTTGAACACCATCGACATGCTCAAGCCCAACCTCATGGAGCAACCTATGTGCCTAATCCACAAAAACCATATTCTTTTACAGACCATTCAATGCAAGCGAATGGCTTATGAGCTTGATTAGAATTGGCTCAGCAGCGGATTTAGGCCTTATAGGAGCGATTGGGAAGGAATAAATTGAGATGAACCTTTAAAGGCAGACAAGATTATTTATCGGGGTGTTGCAAAGAAATTGATTAAGGGTAAAGGGTTGTGAGAGGTTTGGTGGGTCACAGTCGAAAACTGATGAATGAGATCATCGGGTATATAAATATGTTATGTGTTGTGTGAAGGAAGAAGATTAGATAGCGGTGGCCACAGTGATGGTGATGGTGCGTTTGATTGAGATCCAAAATGGGAATGTCGGTGATAAAACTAGAAGAACTTAAGAGGAAGTGACCGATTCATGTCCCCAAAGGTTTGTTAGGGTGTCACATGGATAATATAAGGTTATTGATTAATCCACAGTCCGATTAATCTAAGGGTTTAAATGAAAGAGGACATCACAGATCCTCAAAATGAGGACCTTAGGTGAAGATTGTATATGCCCTTAATTTCTTTGAATAAAATTGATACTATTTCACCTTAAAAAAAAAAAAAAAAAAAAGGAAGATCGTAATTGCACATTTGCATGTTGAATCCAAGAGATGATTGTTGTGTCTCTTACATTTCACTATCATGTGATTCAATGGTATTATATTGGTCTAAAGACTAAGCTTGACAAAGAATTCAATAATCATACTTTCAAAATGGAAAATCTTATCCAAACTGTTTGAACCATAATTGAACAATTGAGCCTATCTAAAGCGCAACGTCCCATTCAACTCATACTTGTATTTTTAACAGAGATAAGTAGTGGATGTCCAAAGATTTTAAAGTGCTTTTGATGTATTATGTTTGGGCAGCAAGTTCACCCTTGTTCACACAAAAAGAAAGCTTACTCAACCAAGTTTCTCAATGGGAAAGAGACTTTATGTTGCAAGATTTGTAAATTCAACAGGATCAAAGCTCAAGTATCGAAATGGGAGCTCATCCTTTGACAAACATCACATCAACAACTTGGATGAAAGGGAATGAACTGAGTTAGAAAAGCTTAATTCAGAAAGAAGAAAGCTTCTATAAAAGGTAGCAAAAGGATTAGAGAAAATGACATTCAACTCAACAAAAAGACGTCTTAAACGTTTTGTAGTCTACTTTCAGTTATTCACTTTGTACTTCAGACATTCGTTTGTATTTAGACCTTTACTACTCTTTTTTGTAGTATCGATTTTCTTTGTAAAAATTCATTTATTATTGTACTGCTTGTAACAGCAAGAATTTGCCCGATAAGCTTGGGAACTTGCCCGACTAGGTTGAAAACTTGCCTAAGGGCTTGTATTCATCATTTGCTTTCAAGTTATTGTCATCACATGTTATTTACTAGCCATTATATTAATGTTTCTTGAACATTTACTGACATAGTTCTCCGTTTGTTCACTTTATTTTTCTGCATTCACCCTTCACTCAAAGATTGCTAACTGGTTCAAACTCTCTTTTGATCAGTTTGTGATCCTTGTATTTGGTATTTAATGCAAGAAAATTATAAAGTCCATCTCTTCAAGGCATAGAAAAGAACCTAAGTATGGATTTAACCCCTCCAGAATAACAATCATTTTAGAAGAAGGCCAATTTCTTGTGGCGTAAAATGGCATATATGATAGGCTCATATTTATATATATTTTTACTTCAAATTCACGTGTCTTTTCTTAGTTAGTTCCTCATATTTTGAGCTATTTACTTTGTTTTTGTGTTTTATAGAATTTATCTAGCTAAGAAAATAAAAATAGAATAAGTGAAATTTTAAGTGCCAAATTCGTCAAAACTACCTTACTCACTTATTTTCTTTGTTTATGTTTTCGATTCATATTGGAGTGTTTGTAATTGGGTTGGTTTATTTTATTTGAAAAATAAAATAAAAACAGAAATTCAAAGGTGGAAGGATTGGGTCGGTGCAAAAGAAATATAAGGGAAAGCATGTGGCATGGATTTAAAGAGAATAATTAGCACTAGAAGAAATGATGCTGCCAGCTTTGGAACGCACCAAGAAAAACCAAAAGAAATTAAAAAAAAAAGAAGAGGTGCTGAGGTGAATGATGGGGAGGATAAGCTGAAGTGGGCAGCTGGCGTGCAAATCAGAAATAAAAGAAGAGGAAGGAAGCAGCTCTCGGGGAGAGCTGCCTGAGAGCAGCGAGAAAAATAAAAAAAATAATAATAAGCTGCCTTTCAAGGCAGCTGGGAAAGCTCGGACGGAAAAGGAACAAAAGCTGCGAAAGCAGCTGGAAGAGAAAGCTCGGGGAAGAAAACAGGAGCCCTCTCGCAAATAGTTCGCAGAGACGCAGGCGGCCTTCGAGGCAGCTTTGCTGCGAGTCAGTGCAGCAAGTCAAAGAAGGGACTGAAGCTGCCAATCTCGGGCAGCTTGCGGAAGACTCAAAAGCAGCTCAGAGAAAGAAGGAAAACAGGCGCCTATTTAGCAGGTGTGAATAAAAAAAGAAAGCAAGGCTGCCTCTTGGCAGCTTACGGAGCACAGAAGGGAGCTCACGGTGAAGGCAGCGAGTGGGAAGTTTTTTTTGAGAAAGCCAAGCAACTCACAAGCTGCCAGATATATATAAGAAGGCTGCCTTTCCAGGCAGCTTTGGAGAGGGGCAGTTCACAGCCATTGGAGGCTCGGGGAGTCACCGAGAGGATCTCACGGGGAAGAAGCACAGTGCACAGAATTGCACAGTGCACATGCAAGGCAGACGTGGCAGAGTTGCACAGTGGCACCGAGGAAATCTTGCACACTGTTTTGGTTAAATCTCTCCAAACTTATATTTTTAATTTCTGTTTTTAATTTATAAATAATGTGTAGTTAAATTTATTTTGGCTAGAGGTTAATTCAAGACCATGATTATATTTGTAATATGAATTGATTACCTTCAGTTGTGATTTCTGAGTTGTGATTTAATTTGCTTAACTGCTTGATTGATAACTTATTTGTGTATGTTAATTAAGGATGCATACTTAATTTACACGCATGAATTTGATGCTAGAATATAAGTGAATTTCACCTAATCGTTATGAACTTATATTCATGAGTAGTGAAGGTTGCTATCCACAATCGTGTTAAGTGAATTCTTGGCAGGAGTATCATGATTTTCATAGTTACGAATGCCTCATCAATGCTTATAGTTTTCATGAAACTTAATGATCTTTAATTGTATCTCTATTGTGCTTTTCACGTAGGGGACTTTTAGAGAATGTGTTGAATTGTTGTATGCTGTTCATCCAATTCAATAACATAAGGAAAACTTGAAGATTAAAAAAGTGCTGTTCACGGTTAATCTGGAGTGTTGAGATTTACAACTTATTGAAAGAACAATTGAAAATCAATTTAGATTGCATATGTGTCATGTGTGGAGAAGAACCCTCTAGCCAGTTCGTCGCCTATCCATTCACCTTTATTTTATGTTTTTGTCAATTCTGTAATTTATTTAAGTTTAATTTATGTTTAATCAAAACCAAACCCCCCCCCCATTATTAAATTATATTATTTAGTTAATTTTCATTGTTTTTAATCTTTTAATTCAATTTTCGTCCATTTCCATTCCTAGTGTCTAATTTGATTGTTTTCATTATTTTGAGTCATTTTTAGTGTGTTTCGAATTATTAGAGTTTTTAGCCTAGTTTTGTGTCCTTGAGTCTTGTTTAATATTTTTAAATTAATTTAGAGTAGATTAGCAATCCCTCCTAATCCCCGGCCTAGAACGATACCCTACTTACATCTATACTACAATTGTCAAAAAGAGGGTTAAATTTGTGCGGTTTTAAAATCCCGTCAATATAAGACAACTTAAAACAAACAATATGTTGGTCTTAGCCAACAATGGCATGTCTGAACACAATCATTTTTTTTTTTTACAAGAAAGCCTAAGCCTTGGTTTGGTACTAAGATGATTCTGAAAAAAAAGTGGGTATCAAAAAAAGTTAGGAGCTTTTTTATATTTGGTAAACATTCAACATCATCTTTTTTTTTTCACAGTTTTGGGTGAAAAAAAGAAGCTAAAAGCAAGGTATAAAATATCGATAATATCGGTAGTTCGGAAATACGGAAATATCGACGGAAATATTGGGATAATATCGATATCGATAAAAATCCAATGGAAACCACGGAAATTGTAAGAAAAAGATGGAAATTTTTATTGAAACTTTGCAGGATGTTTATTTAGTCAATTATCTATTAGTTTATCACAAAAAATTGAAAGGAAATGTATTGCATGATGGATTTAACTTATTTAAGTTGATTATATAGCGAGCTGGCAAACATTGTGAGTGTATAAAATATGTAGTAATTAATGAAAGAAGTTTAAACACACCATAATCATTTATATATAATGAATTAGTACAATATTTTACACGTTATACATTGCATAGTAAGATACATAAGTGACTTAGTACCACATAGAGTTCCTATGAGGTTCAAAATTTTATTTGATTTATTTGAATGATTTATATATATTTTTATTTGATTTTAAATTATTTCGATTGGATCGTTACATTGGTACGCAGACAGGACGGGACGGGACGGGACGGGACGGAACAGGACGGGACGGATGTTGTAAATTTTGAAAAAGACAAGGGGCATTGTTGTCCTAAAATGTTAAAAATTTATGTCCCACAGACGTGGAACAACCCCGTTCCATGGGGGGGAGGTGGAACCAAAAATCATCCAAAACTTGTCCCGTGGAACGCCCCGTCCCACTCGTTTTAAGCGTACCAAACGCGGGACGGAACGCCTCGTCCCGTCCCGTCCCGTCCCGCGTACCAAACGCACCCTTAGATTGAGGGGTCAGCTGACGGGTCAGAAAGCCTGACAGGCATGACTGAAATGAAATTGGCCCCCCCCCCAACCCACAAAACCGCTCCCGCCCACAGAAATGAAATCCCCCCCCAACAAACACCAAAAACCATCTTTCCAATAAAGCTTAAAGGTGGAGGATACACGCATATATATCTTGACCAAATCTTACATTTTTCTATGAAGAATAATATAAAAATGGATCCATTTCCTCACCATGAATATGCATCTCTCTTTTAATATTCAATGTAAAGATAGATATGGACTCCAACAGTTCACCAACCACCTCCTGAGACGAGAGTGATCAGTGATGTAAAAGTCTCTAAACCATCTAAAAAACCATCTGACTAAAACGAAATCCACCCCCCCAACTCAAAAACAAAAAAACCACTGCGCCAGAAAGTCTCTCCTCTTCTCTCCCTTCCGTCTCTCTCTTCTCTCCCTC
This sequence comes from Crataegus laevigata, assembly GCA_963580275.1. Taxonomy (NCBI): domain Eukaryota; kingdom Viridiplantae; phylum Streptophyta; class Magnoliopsida; order Rosales; family Rosaceae; genus Crataegus; species Crataegus laevigata. The sequence goes on from OY756941.1 coordinate 10,773,091, forward strand.
CCTTCTCCAGTTCTCTACCACACGCCACTCTCCTTTTCGTCTCTCTCTTCTCTCCCTCCCTCACGCACGGACCTCCCTCCCTCACGCACAGAACCCTACACACACACACCTCCCTCGTCCGTCGTCTACCCCTCATCCGTTGTCTCCTCCGGTTCTCCCCTACCATCGCAGTCTCCTCTCCTCATCGCCGCCTACCATCGCAGTCTCTTCTCCGCCGCCTACCATCGCAGTCAGTTTCCTCGCCTTCACCATCGCCGTCGATTTTTCAAGAAAAAAATCGATAATATCGCAAATATCGCGATATTATCGATTTTTTCGATATTTCGTCGATAATTTGCCGAAAACCTTATGGATATGTGTTTAAATATCGATCTCTGCAAAAACCGATAATATCGGCGATATTTCGCCGATATTATCGGCATTTTAGTCCATGGCTAAAAGCACAAAGCTGCAAAACCTAGCTTTGAAAAACTAGCTTTTTCACATCTGTTTTACATAAAAGTTTATCAAACACTATAATATTGCTTTTTTTTTTCTTTTTCAAAACCACTTTTACAAAAAAATTTACCAAACACTTTGCTGCTTTATTTCATAGCTGTTTATTCTCACAACACAGTAGAAGCATTTTTTTTTCTTCAAAGCACAACAATACCAAACCAGCCCTAAGGTACCGTTTAGTATGCAGATGGGACGGGACAAGATAGGACGAAACAGAGAGGGAGCAAAGATGCCCTCGGATGAAAATGAGGAGGAAGAAGAAGGAGATGGAAAGGTTATAATTTTGTGTTCTACGGATGTGGAACGAATCGTTCCAGGGAGGTGAGGCGGTAAGTGTCTACTCAAGGCTTAACGGTAAGTGTCTCCTCTACGTGAACAGCACAATAGATATACAATCAAAGATCATTAAGCTTTGTGAAAACTATAAGCATTGACGAGACATTCGTAACTATGAACAGCATGATAAGAATTCACTTAACGCGATTGTGACTAGCAACCTCCACTACTTGTGAATATAAGTTCATAACGATTAGGTGAAACTCCCTTATATTCTAGCATCAAATTCATGCATGTAAACTAAGTATGCATCCTTAATTGACATACAAGAATAAGTTATAAATCAAGCAGTTAAGCAAATTGAATTCACAACTCATGAAATCACAACTGAAGGTAATCAATTCATATTACAAATATGTTCACGGCTTTGAATCAACCTCTAGCCAAAACGAATTTAGTTCCACATATTTGCAATTAAACAACTATAATTGAATTTAAACATGATAAACAAAAGTAGAAAACACCTAGAACGCTCCAGTAATCCAACGTCTTGAATGGTTAGCACAGATCCAAGTCATCCTCCTTTCTTGCAAACATGTGGCACCAAAGTGGGTGTGGTGTTTGGATGGTCTAGGGGATGTGGCAGAGATTGGATATGTTGAGAGTATGGAAGGGTGGTAGGGGATGGATAGGAAAAGAGGTGGATGGAAATGGATAGAGGAAGAAGGAAACTTGCGGCATAAATTGTGTTGTTTATGGAATGTGTTGTAGATGTGAATTGGTCTTTTGTCTTGTGATGGAGAAGCCTATTTATAGATTTTGAAAATAAATCATCACCACAAAATTTCTTGGTGAAGTAAGTGGATGTTGTAGGTGAAGTGGGTGTGGATGTTGTAGGTGAAGTGAGTGTGGTTGTTGTAGGTGGAATAAGTGGATGTTGTAGGTGAAATAAGTGAGTGTGGATGTTGTAGGTGAAAATGAATCACAACCATCCATTTTTTATGCTCCCCATGCATGCAATCCATTTCACCCCAAAATAGCTCCAAATTGCACCAAAATGCACTTCTTTGCTAACTTTGTTATTTAGAACCTACAAACACACGAAAATAGCTTAAAACATTCTAATAAGATGAAACTAATTAAGTAAATGCAAGGAAACAAACTAATAAAGTCACATAAATATGTTCCTATCAAACTCCCCCACACTTAGCTTTTGCTAGTCCTCTAGCAAAACAAAGAAACAAAACACAATCTAAACTTTCCAACGTTACTTTAGGGATTTCCAATGCACATGTTAAAAATCATTACTTGCACAGATTTTGGTCATCAATATCCTTAAGCATACACTTAACCACAGTCACCATTTACTAGTTCTCTTTTAATCGATTAAAACATCATTTTGAATGTAATAACATGCCTTAGAGAATTCCTTACTAGATATGCACTCATTTTTCACTTAGATTTTTAAACTACACTCCCTACACTAGGTATATGTGAGAAGATTGATGTGCACATGAAAACTAAAACCCACATATGTTTAACAAAGAAAGCACTTTTCTGGAGTAATCCGTGAATATATGAATATGATCTCATGAAAGGAATGCTACTACTTAGATGCAAGAACTAGTGACACCATATGCTCATACCAATCCCAAACTCCACATATTGAACACATAACACTCAAGATAGAAGTGTAAGGGTTGTAACGGGGCTAAATGTGTTTGGTTAACAAAGAACGGATATGGAAAACAAAGGTTCTTAAAGACATAGTGAGCAAAGCAATGAAATCAACTTAGAATTCACTTCTAAATGCAAACTCAAATTTTGAACAAAAAGGGGAGAAGTCACACATTTTAGGGTTAGATTTGATGATTTGGACCCTTCCTTCAACAATCAATACTTTCAAACTCATTCTTTCTTCTTCTCTTTTTTGTTTTTCTTTTCATATGTTTTTCACATTTTTTTTTGTAACCCAAAACGTACAAATGAGCTCAAAAACAACCATTCCCTCCCCCACACTTGTTTTCTTGCATAATGTAGATCAAAATGAATTCATTTTATGTTATGCTTACTAGCCTTTAAGAACAAGGGTATGGAAGTCCTAAACTAGGCTAGGTAAGGTTATTGTGGGTTAATAAAGAACATAGGCTAAACAAGGCTCAAACGGGGTTTAATCTACAAAACAGATAATAATGGAGGGCACGGCTATTTGGCTATGGTGGAGATTACACCACTTCATCTTGATATGTGTTATGCATTACAATGTCATGCTTTGAATGAAACGGATACAAGTTCTAGCATTTAGTTCTATCAAAATGCATTCTAAATAGCAACCAAGCAAAGAATAATGAGATCATGCAACAACTTTAGGAAACAAGAACTCACAGATTATAACTTTCTAAAGAAAGTAAAGGCTCGAGTCTCACAAGAATGTAGCGTTATATGAGTTCCTTCCTTCAAGCATGTTATGAAAAATTATTTTATCCACTTTGTAATCAAATGTGAGTTCATAAACAACAACTACAACTAAGTATAGGACAAGAGCATATCAAACTTCAATCCATGCTTGTAACTTTCTTTAACAGTTATGCAATTAAAAACAGAATCCTCATCATTGTGTTGGAAGGTACCTAAGACACAAATACACCAAAATGACTCTAAAACAACTCTTTTTGGTATTTTTCAATTTTTTTTCAATTTTTTGTCATTTTCGTATGATTACCTCAAAACACAATAAAACACACCAAAACAGCTTAAAAACACTTAGAAATAGTGAGAAACAACTTAGCTTCATGTGGTAGATGATCTTTGGTCGTGCTTGTTGATTTTCCACAGCTTTGATCTTGAACTGGATGGGACTTTCCACAGCTTTCGAAGAAGTATCTTTCCACAGGTTGATTCTTGAACTGGGTTGGGGTGCTTTTTACTTGTAAGTGATCCTCAGCTTAGTTGAGGATGAATCAGCACGTTGTCTCCACATGCTTCAAGTAATCAGGTCTCCATGTAGGTGTGGCATCTTCTCGAGTTCTTGGATCAACTCAGACTCCTCCTGCATCTTCTATGAGATACTTTTGCTTTTGAAGAAGTATCTCTCCACAAGTTTATTTTTGAATTAAGCTGGAGAGGCTCGAAGATGAGTACTCGAGAGCAAGACTAGGTAAGCAATCAGGATCTCTCTTTTTCTCCCTGTTCTTCAGATGAAGGTGAGGAGAAAGCATGATATGAGATACTTTTGCTTTTAACCTTCATGATATGAAATACTTTTGCTCTTGATGACTTGTTTGCAGAGGTACTTTAGGGAAAACACTGAGTAACTCGAGAGGTTTCTTTGGGAATACATTCTCGGAGATGAAGAAGTGTTGAGTAAGTCTGCCTTTGCTATGGAGGGTGAAGGTCGACACTTATAGGAATTTCTTCACAACCGGTACTACTCTCTTACTCTTGTTGGCAGCCGGTGGATGATTGAACAGTAAGGTTTAAGCGCTTTCTGTTGGAAATATGCCCTGAAAGTCAATCTTTGGAAGAAACCTTTCAGGACATTGCATTGATGTATACATATGACACTTATACATCGGAAGGCAAAGATACTAACTAGGACTATCTCACTAAACGAAATATGTCCTAAATAGTGAATCCATGGACAATGGATCGATGGAAGAAGTAATCTAATGATGTTAGACTACAGAGACCTTCTTCACATAACCATCATGTCCAGAAAGTTCCTGGTCATAGGATTGTCGGAGGGATACTGACAATGCATAGATCAGTACATACTATGTCCCCTTCAAATGGAAGGATGGAAAGTCTCATCCCATTCGTGTTGAGACACTAAGACAAGTATGTAGGTGCTCATTGAGGGAATGAGTTCACTGAACACAATCGAACGAGAGTACTTGAATGGAGGTCTACTCACATGTCAAGCAAGTAACTCTAATAGTTGGAATAATGTAACTAATCCTTTGACCTGAGACATCATAGATGTCTAATGGTTAGGTCCTTGATCTTTGACCATGTCAAATGGCATTCCATTTAGAGAGTCCACGGCATTCTTGGGATCAAGCTATCTAAACATGTAGGCATGTGAATGGTCAACAAGGGATCTCTAATCCTCGTTAGAGGATGATGAATACTCTAAGATATGATTCGGAAATCTTCGGCCGAAGTATCGAGCGTAGCAAAGGAAAGCGTTCCTATACGTCTCATGTGAATCATATAAGAACGTATAATCACATTAGGGGTTTGACATATTACATCCATACCCTAGTGATGTGATTAAGAGTATTGTATTAGAGAAGGATCGAATTACATTGTAATTCCAACTGAATAGGTTCTCTGAATAACTTCTACATTAGCTTGGGCAGCCATGACATATGTTTAGATGTCACTCATGGCTTGTGAGTTCTTCTAGATGACTAAATGTAATCGTCAAAGAAGAACATGAATTAAAAGCAAGTTTTAATTCAACAAGTGATTGGATTAAATCAATTGAATCGATGCCACCTTGCTAATTAGAACCTAAAAGATTGTTCACCAATACACTCTTGTAGTGAGTAATCAATGGATGATGGAAATAATTAATTGGATTAATTAGGTGTGGTGATTAATTTAGAAAGTCTAAAGAAATCATAAAAGCGATAAAAGATCGTTTTGGGCTTAAAGAAACGTTCGGGTTTAATTGGGCCTATTGGGCCTAAACCAATTGGGCTTTTATTTAAGCATTGGATGACTTGAAATAATAAAAGCCCAAAGCCCAAAATATCACACTAAGGGCCGGCCACTTTGAGGAGGTGGGGAAGTCAAATGTTGACTTGTTTCCTTTTGTCTATAAATACAACATTATAGACAAATATCTCACTAGGGTTTTTGTGTGTTCAAAACAATTTAGAGAAAAAGAAAATATCTCTCTAAGAACACTAACAAGGGCCGGCCACCTTTTGGGGAATTTTAGCTAATCATTTAATCTCCCCTTTAGGTTATTCCTTCATCCTTTCTCACTACACTAGTGGGTGAGGATCTTTAGAGGTTTTCTTCTTGAAAACTCTAAGAGAACCTTGGAGCACTCAAACTATCAAAGTGGAGGAGGCAAGGAGGAAGGCTAGGCTCAAGGACTTTGAGGAGCAAAGATCTTGGAGGTGGTCCATCCTTGGTCTCAAGAGTAGATCAAGAGGTACAAATCTACTCCTAAACTTTGTTCTTCAATAAAATAATTTGTGATGCATCTTACATAAACCTATGCATCTTGAAGGGGATTTAAATGACTAGAGTATTAATATTAATAGTTAACATGCTTCCGCTATTTTCGTATATATATAATGATTTGTATATGCATGCTAGTCAAATGAAATCCCTAATGAACCTCATAATTTCCTTCACTTTCTGACAAAGTTATCCGTAATTCCCGCAAAGCTGAGGGTGCATGTGACAGGTGACGACAATTCTGGAAAAGTTGATTTTTTGAAATCCGGGGGTCGGCTCGTGGTTTCTGAGCAGGCCCGGCTTTTGAGAGTCTCTTCGATTTGCGAGCAGGCGCCTCTTCGATTTCTGAGTAGTGCCTCTTCGATTTCTTCTTTTTATAGAGGCACTAATTTTGTTCCACAGCACACTTGAATTACCTCTTGTAAAAACTCCCTTCTTGCACTTCTAAAATCTTAATCTGTCCGATCTCTTCTTTCTCAACACCTTCGAAAAATGTCTTGCCCCTCTGACCGTCGCCTTAACTTGAATGTCGGGGAAGATGATGACTTGTCTTCTCCAAACAATATTTGGCATGCGTCCTTCTTATCCCCCAATGGTCCTCTTACAGTTGAGGACTCTATGATGAAGAACGATACAACTGTTACGGTAGTTGCTAGAAACTTTCTCACTCCAAGAGACAATAGGTTGCTTTCCAAGCGGTCCGACGAGCTCGCTGTTCAGGACTCTCTGGCGCTTAGCGTCCAGTGTGCAGGCTCAATCTCAAACATGGGCCAACGCCTTCTTGCACGATCTCATCTGGTTGAGTCTTTGATGGCTGAGGTGGCTAGCCTTCGGCAAGAGGTCAGAGGACTCAGGCACGAGAATAAGGAGTTACACATGCTCGCAACTAGTTACTCAACAAGTATGAAGAGGAAACTTGACCAGCTGCAGGAGTCCGAAGTGCGGATTCAGAGTGATCATCAAAGGTTTGTGGCGTTACTGTAGAGGCATCTTCTTCCTTCGTCATCTGGAGTTGCACCAAGTGTTGAGGCTTCGGAGGATCAACCTCTGACGCTTCGTCTTTCTGGAGCTTCGTCGACTGTTGAGGCACCACCTGACCAATGAAGGCTATTAGTTTACACATTATTGTAAAATATTTTTGCTTTTATTTTTATTTTATTTGATTTTATTTTATTTTGTTTTTGTTTTTATTTTTTATTTTGTTTTTTATTTTTAAATCAATGTAAAATATGTAAATCAATGTAAAAAGACTTTGTTTACCCTCCCCAGCACTTAAACTAAACACTGCCCTCAATGTTTTAAACATAGGTTCACACTTAAGCAAACAAACAATTAATGAACTAAGCAAGGCAAGATAAATGCAATAAAGAGAAGGGTTTAGGAGTGCAAATTTGATTTGTTGAGCAATTCCAAAGTCTCCCTTCGTTGAATGCTTGGGTTGCCTCCCAAGAAGCGCTTGCTTTAACGTCTTGCAGCCGGATGAGACCTCCAATTAAACTCCCCTAGGTTCTACAGCGTGGAATTTATCTTCGAATGGGAGGTGATACTTGAAATGATCCGGCAATGGTTTTAATTCAAGAGTGGGTGCCTGAATCATCAAAATCAGCATGTTAGTATAAAACAAAATTAAAATTGGAGGAGATGGCTTACTTTCTTTCTCTGACACAAAATCAATGACAAATACTACATCTTCAAAAGTTTCAGGGACTTTGAACTTGGTCAGATTTACTATGATGGTTGTGGCTTGTCCCGTGTCATCAGTCTCAACCTCTTTGGCCTCTGTTTCCTCAAATACATCCTCTTTGATGCATTCAACATATTCTCCGGCCACTTCCTTTTCTTGAATCATTCTTCTTGGTGTACAAGTTTCTTTAAACAATTCAACACAATCTGGAACTTGATTTGGTGCACCAAGAATTGGGGTATCACCTTGCACTTTTGGAAGAGCTTCCACAATGTCTTTTTCACTCTCTTCGTCATTGAGAATCAAAAACCTGCGAGGAAAAAGGACATTTGGTGGAATAATGTTAGAATGAATTGAATTTGGAACAACATTACTGGAGTTGGACATCATAGGGACTTGAGGGGCTTGCGACAAGAGTTCTTCTAAACTGCATATGTCATCCTCCTCATTTTCTTCTTGCAGCAGCAATTCATCCATATTTGGGCTATGTTTGGATGGTTCTAGGACAGCTTCATCCTCCATATCACTTTCCAAAGTGATGGCTTCATCGATTTCAACTTCTCCCTTTGAATTTGCCATGTTGGAATTGGAGAGTTCACGTTGCTCTTGAATCTGCGCCATGAATTCCACAATCTATCCAACTTGCTTCTCTAATTCGTCCACTCTTTTGACTCGGTCTTGCATCTCCTTGTTTTGATTCTACTCCCTATGTCAAAGAGGTGACTAATTGAATAATATTATTATTATCCACCGACGAACTTGAAATTGGTTGGGAAGATTGTGGTGGAGGCTGTGGTGGTGCATATGGCCATTGATAGAACTCCTCCGATTGCTGCAATTGTTCTTTTTGTGAGCCCAACGTCAAATAGATTAGTCCTTCAAGAATTTCATTATAACTCGTGGGCATACTTGAATTCGATTGGAATTGTTGTGGGGGAGGTTGTGGTGGTTGCATAGATCTTGAATAGAACTCCTCTTCTTGCTGCCAATATTCACCTTGTTGAAATTGTTGAGGTTCATCCCACATATAATCTGAATAATCTCTCCAATCCGAATTGTAAGCGTTGGAAAACATATTGTTGCTTGGTTGATCATAGCCTTGATAACCCCAAGCATCTCCGTTTGCAGCAAATTGAGGACATTGATGAGTTTGATATCCTTGCTCATAAGGCACATCAAATGTAGGGACACTTGGCATTGTGGTCCTTTCGGCATTATGAGTCAATTGAGAAGTGAGATGCGCCAATTGAGCTTGAATGGTCGCAAGTGCCATGTCTTGCTCCATTTGTACCTAAAATCAAAGAAAGAAAACTACATCAAATATCAAAAGTAAAAGACACAAACACAAACATAAACATAAATACAAACATAAACAAAGGGATTAGCAAATTTGCTAATCTTCGGCAACGGCGCCAAAATTTGATGCGATGTAAAACAACACACAAATTAAACCTTCTTTTTGACAATTGTAGTAAAGATGTAAGTAGGGTATCGTTCTAGACTGGGGATTAGGAGGGATTGCTAATGCACCTAACTGACTTAAAAATATTAAACAAGACTCAAAAACACAAAACAAAACTCTAAAACAGAAAGCTAAACTATAATAACTTAAAACACACTAGAATAGTCAAAACAACACAAAACTAGCAAATTGAATAAAAACAGATACTAGGGATGAATTTAAACGAATTTGGGATTACAAAGACTCAAAATACTCAAAAGACATCAAATTGTATAGATTATAACTAAAGAATTCAACTTAACAATGAGGGGTTTGGTTTTGGACGAATTTAAACAAAAACTAAGTAAACTTTGTAAAACAGATTTTAAGATAGATTTGAGTAAATCAATGGATGAATGGATGGGTGATGGACTAGCTAGAGGGTTCTTCTCCACACATGACACACTTGCATACAAACCAATTTTCAGTTGTTCTTTCAATAAACCATGAATCTCAACACCCCAGATTAACCGTGAACAACACTTTTTTAACCTTCAAGTTTTCCTTAAGTTATTGAATTGGACGGAAAAGCACATACAACAATTCAAAACATTCTTCAAAAGTCCCCTACGTGAACAGCACAATAGAGATACAATCAAAGATCATTAAGCTTTGTGAAAACTATAAGCATTGACGAGGCATTCGTAACTATGAACAGCATGATACTCTTGCCAAGAATTCACTTAACGCGATTGTGACTAGCAACCTCCACTACTTGTGAATATAAGTTCATAATGATTAGGTGAAACCCCCTTATATTCTAGTATCAAATTCATGCATGTAAACTAAGTATGCATTCTTAATCGACATACAAGAATAAGTTATAAATCAAGCAGTTAAGCAAATTGAATTCACAACTCATGAAATCACAACTGAAGGTAATCAATTCATATTACAAATATGTTCATGGCTTTGAAAATGAATCACCACCACAAAATTTCTTGGTGAAGTAAGTGGATGTTGTAGGTGAAGTGGGTGTGGATGTTGTAGGTGAAGTGAGTAGATGTTGTAGGTGAAGTGAGTGTGGATGTTGTAGGTGAAATAAGTGGATGTTGTAGGTGAAGTGGGTGTGGATGTTGTATGTGAAGTGAGTGTGGATGTTGTAGGTGGAATAAGTGGATGTTGTAGGTGAAATAAGTGAGTGTGGATGTTGTAGGTGAAAATGAATCACAACCATCCATTTTTTATGCTCCCCATGCATGCAATCCATTTCACCCCAAAATAGCTCCAAATTGCACCAAAATGCACTTCTTTGCTAACTTTGTTATTTAGAATCTACAAACACACGAAAATAGCTTAAAACATTCTAATAAGATGAAACTAATTAAGTAAATGCAAGGAAACAAACTAATAAAGTCACATAAATATGTTCCTATCATCAAGGTATAGTTCAAAGCGTAATATTAACATGAGGAGGCAATTAGATAACATGGACGTGACTTGGTAAGAGAAAGATAGGTGCACCAAATAGTTTTTTTACAATCTATATTACTTTGACAAGTGTCACGAGGATAAGACCAATGTTTATTTGTAATTATTTTTATTTAATCTCCAAGTTTTGCAGCCCCCATCTTTTATTATAAATAGGAGCTTCGCTCCATTGTTTTTGGAAATATATAAGGTAGCATGCAAAGTGTTGGTGTTCACGTAGAAAGAAAGAGAGTTTAGAGTTGAAGTTTGATGTGTTGATCTTGTTAGTTGGGTTGTCTTGCCGAGGTTTTTGCTGTCGATCGAGATGAGTGGTCTATCTAATGTGTTTAAAATATTCTTATTTTCTGATAAAGGAAAACCATGAGTTATCGTGGGTTTTAAGCTATTTCTAAATATTTCTCTATTTCAAGTCAAGCATGTTGGATTTTGTGAAGTACTTTCAGAATTATTATTGTATATCTGATCAATGAATTGTATGAGATGTTCATGGAGCATGAGAACTTTGGTGTTGCATTAATTCGAGGGATAAATGTAAACTGAACATGGGAACAATAAGGCAGATGGTGAGCTACATATTATGAAGGATAACCAACATGTGAAGGGACAATGTGATATAGAATTACTTGGCTAAAACTTTGATATTATTATCCTATTTTATCGTGTGATTAAAATGGCAAGCTTGTACATATTCTACTCACTAGGCGACGGTGGTTGTTGCTCACCCCTCACATATTATTTTACAGATGAGTTAATTTGCAAGACAGGTGTTAGAAAAACTGAGGTTGTGATTGAGGAGAAATTTAAGGATTTTAATTTATTATTTTTTTTCACCATGTAAGGATTTTGGAGTTATTTTTATAAGAGAAGTTTGCTTTTCGTTTTTATTTTACTTTTACTTGTGCGTCGGGCGCGGGGTTTATTTTTTCCACTGACCTCGAGTCCTGGGTGTGATAGCACACGACGAAACATCTAACGATAGCACAATACTTGAAGAAAGTCTGGGAGCAGCTCGATGTGCTTCCTACTTACACCCTTACGCGGGTTCCACAAGCAGTTTGAAGTCTCAAGCAAATCACCAAACAAGGACCTCGCAGGCTGAGGATTATTTTAGTTGTCTAGCAGTTCAGCTTTCCTTAGCTGCACTCATGACAACGACTTCCATGCTCTCCAGTGCGAAAGGGTAAACTAATCCCCCGACACCCATTTGGGTCGACTCTCAAATACGAGAGGATAAACTAATTACTCTCCAGTGTGAGAGGGTAAACTAATTCCCCGACAGTTATTTGGGTCTGCTCTCCAATGCGAGAGGATAAACTAATTGATCTTCAGTTCGATAGGGTAAACCAATTCCTCGACACTCATATGGGTCTACTCTCCAGTGCGATAGGGTAAACCAATTCCCCGACACATATATGGGTCTGCTATCTAGTGCTTGAGGCTAAACTAATTGGTCCCCAGTGCCAGAGGGTAAATCAATTCCTCGACACCCATATGGGTCTGTTCTCCAGTGCGAGAGGATAAACTAATTGCTCTTCAGTGTGATAGGGTAAACCAATTCCCCAACACTCATATGGGTAAGCTCTCCAGTGTGAGAAGGTAAACCAATTTTTCGACACCCATATGGGTAAGCTCTCTAGTGCGAGAGGGTAAACTAATTCCCCGACACTCATCTGGGTAAGCTCTCTAGTGCGAGAAAGCCACATAGCTCAAAAGATCGAATGCTTGAAGACCAATTGGGCAGCAAATAGTCAGGGGGTAGCAGCCACTTTTGCACTCAACAGTTCACTCATCTGACAATTCATCTTCAGCAGCTCCGATCTTGGCAGCTTCATCCTTGAATGCTCCATCGACGACAACTGAGAAATCAAACTCAAGTAGTTTCCTCATTTTTGGCAAGCAGCCCAAACCGTGGTTTATGCCATGCCACTTCCTCGGCCTATGCCGAGCTAGTCCTTGGCTTTAATCAAGCCGAGCAGCACAAGCAATGGCCCCTGCCACACCACCTCTTTGGCCCATGCCGACTCTTAACACTTGCTAGCCGACGTGCTGCACTACCCAGACGGCTGCCCTGTGGCAGCACCACCCAAGAAAAAGACAAGGAGAATTAAGTTTTTCTTACATCGGTGTGGCGCGAAGAAGACAAAGAAATCAACATAAGATGGTTCTTTACATGGGCAAGCAAAGAAGAGTGCTAGGGGAGGGGGAACAAATTTCCTTTAGTTTTCTCTCTTTCTTGTAGGGATAAATAATTGCCCTCCGAAGTTGACAGGGGCGGAGGGACCATAGGACCACAGTAGTCCTAGGCCCATCCTGCTTTTGTTTATTAAAAAAAATTAGTACTACTTATTTTTTTATTATTTTTATCACTTTTCTTCCATAACTTTTTCACTTAAGCCATTTCAATTTCCCAGATAAAAGCTCCGGCTCTATGCTTTTGTTTATTAAAAAAATTAGTACTACTTATTTTTTAATTATTTTTATCACTTTTCCATAACTTTTTCACTTAAACTATTCCAATTTCCTAGGCAAAAGTTACGGCACTCTTTAAATATTTTAAGGATATTTGTGTAATCTAGTCTAACCCTAAACCCTACCTATTCCAACTTCCAACACGTCTATTCCTTTTCCCAATACTAAAGAACATTATTTTATTATTCTCCAAAAACTGGCAGACTGCAGACTGCAGTCTAATTCAGTTTCCTGTTCTAAAAATTAGTATTTTATTTGGAGAATAATAAAATACTAATTTTCCCAGACTGATTCGAAGTTCAATTAGTATTTTGTTATAGGTTCCGGCTCTCTTTGTGTATTGCTTTTCTCAGTTTCCATGAACCTCAAAGGTATGAACTTCGAATCTCCAAAGTTCTCATTTTCAATTTTTTTGCAATTTGCTAATTCATATATGTTGTCATCTACAATTCTAAATTAATTTAACAAATAATATTTTTTTTTCCAAATTAAAGAATTCCATTATTCCATCATTCCATCAAAGAAAAGACATTGAAGTTTAGTTAATTGGTCAACAAGCCAAAGTATGTACTTTACTCTCAATTCCTCTTACAATTTTTTGTTTATAAATTATGATTAAATTAATTCATATATGTTGTCATCTACAATTGTGGATGAATGATTGTTTGGTTACTTATATTGAAAAGGATATTTTTAATAGTATAGAGGACGAGGCTATCATGCAACGGTTTCAAAATATGAAAACTCGTCGAGGACAATTATTTTAATTATTAGGAATATGTAATATTATCAATGCTATGTTATTTTGAATTCTGGTTACTTTTCATATATATAATATGATGTTTTGGTTAACAGTTTTGTACCTACTATTGATTTAATTTTTTTTTAATATTTGTGAGAGGCCCCTCCTAACCCAAAATCCTGGCTCCGCCACTGGAAGTTGATTTAATCCCTTACTTAAGGTAGGCTTAAATAAGCTTTGGAGGCGATATAGTTCTCTTTCCTAGAAGAATCTAATTCCAAGTCTAAGTGAGAATCTGCATTAAAGTTGGAGATCTCTACACTTGCTGCATTTTCCTGCAAGCAGCCCAGCAGGTGTAAGGCATTTGTGGAGTAAGAAATAATCAAGAAGAATATAGAGGTGACACGTGGATTCTAGGGTAAAAAGGACAAAATTACCCTCGAGGAACACCAAAACTCCTACATGCGAGCAATGGACAACCATCTCTCAATCAAGTCAAAAGTGCCCAAAATAGGTATTTATTCAAAACCTATTTCATTCATCCTCATCAAATATTCTCCACAAGTTAACCCCCAAATATTTCCTTTCAAATTAAATTAATTAGCTAATTAATTGATTTATTATCCAATTAATTTGCTAGTTAAACACAAATCATGAACTTCACCCACAAAACCATCCAAGTGGCCGGTCCATCTTCACCCAAAAGGGCCGACTACATGATAGGAGCATAATTATGCGACTTTGTTATCTTATTTCTTTTCATTTACTTAGTTAATTTCATTTATTATGGTAATTTAAGTTATTTTCGTATTATTGTAGGTTCAATTGGTAAAGATGACAATAAATGGCCAAAATGAGCAATTTGGAGCAGTTTTGGACTTGGATTGGATAGCATGCATGGAGAACAAGTGGGCTGGACGTTTTTTATGTTTAAAAGGTGTTTCACATGTGTTAAACATGTGTCAAGATCTGGAGGAATAAGATCTGGAGGAATCATAATTGAAGCTTGGAAGACAAGGAGAAACATTATCTTTTCCAACCTTATCCAAACTTATCTTATCCAGTCTTATCTTATCTTAACTAACCTTATCCAACATTATCCTTGATTATCTAACATTATCTCATCCTATTTCCAGCTACAAAAGGATTCCTTATCACATTCTAAATCATTCCCATCTAATTCTAGGAGTCCTAAACCGATCCAAACAACCTAATCCTTATCCCCATTGGTTTCAGCGTGCCCTGCCCTATATAAACATAATTCTGCCGAAATTTCCAAAGGGGAATACATTAGTGCCGCAACCTGCAATTGGGGAATAAGAGTTTGTGTCGCATGTTTTCATCCAAAGTTTGAGCCGCATATTGCATTCAACCATTGGAGATTTTCAGAGTTCTTTCTATCCTTGTTTAGTTTCAATGTTTATTTTATAAGGGTGTGCTATCCATACACCCCTTTTTACTTTTCACACACCCTTGTTAATTTCTGTCCGTTAGATCTTTTTTAATTCATCCGATCCGACGGTCGAAATCCAAAAAGGTGTGGGATAAGTAAAAAGGGGTGTGTGGATATCACACCCCATTTTATATTGCTTTTCAATTATGATGGACATGAGTAGCTAAGTTTCCTTTTAGCTAGAGGTGAATTAGAAGCCATGAACATATGTTTTATATAAATTGATTACATCTAGTAATTGTTTCGTAAAACATGAATGCGATTTACTTATCTATTTTATAGAGAACTTATTCTTGTATGTTTACTAAGGATGCATACTTAGTTTGCATGTAGGGATTTGATGCTAGAATATTAGGGAATTTCACCTAATCATTATGAACTTATATTTACAAGTAGTAAAAGTCACTAGTCATGATTGAGTTAAGTAAATCCTTGGCAGGAGTATCATGCTTTTCATAGTTACGAATGCTTTGTCAATGCTTATGATTTTCATAGAACTTAATGATCTTTGATATGTATCTCTATCATGCTTTTCATAGTTAGGGAACTTGAGAAGAATAATTTGGTTGCATCGCTGAGTCCAATTCAATGAACTTAGGAAAATCTGAAAGTTAATTAGGGCATTCACAATTAATTTGGGGCATTGTCATTCATGGTTTATAGAAAGAATAACTAGAAAATCGATTTGTATGCATATGTCTCATGTGTGGAGAAAAATCTTCTAGCTAGCCTTTCACCCATATTCCCTTTACAATTCAATTTAGTTACTGTTATTTACTTAGTTTCTTAAAATTCGTCCAAAAACTCCCTCATCATTGTTTTAGCATTAGTTAGTTAGTTTTTAGGTTTTTAAGTTAAATTTATGCTGATTAGCATCCCTTCTAATCTCCAGAATATAACGATCCCTATTTGCTCATACTACAATTGCATTAAAGGGTTTAGTTTGTGTGTTTGTTTCTATCACATCAAATTTTGGTGCCGTTGCCAGGGATTAGCAAAATTGCTAATCTTCCCTTTTGTTTATGTTTGTGTTTTAGTGCGTTTCTAATTTTGTTTTTTTATTTTTTGTTTTGTTTTAGGTACTAGTTTATGACTCGAAGTTTTCAACTTGTTTGTGCGCATATATTGGAGTTTGACTACGATTTTGAACAAACTTTGAGAAGGAAGAGAAAGCAGCCAAAATTCAATTCACCTAGTTCTAGTTCCGAATCTGAAATTGAAGCTAAAATTAAGACAGATTCGGAAGGGGAACAAGAAATGGCTATGGACAATCAAACAATCAAGGAACTTTTAGCCTTGGGTTTGGACAATGTCGTGCCTCTATGCATCCAATACCCTGCGGCAAGTCAAGGCAAAACCAATGAGTTCGAATTGAAGTCTAGCTAGCCTTTCACCCAATTTTCATTCACAATTTACTTTGTTTGATGCAATATACTTTAGTTTCTTAAATTTGTCCAAAAATCCCCATATCATTGTTTTAGTGTTAGTTAGTCAGTTTGTAGGGTTTTTGTGTCAAAATTGTGTTGATTAGCATCCCTTCTAATCCCCAGATAGAACGATCCCTATTTGCTCATACTACAATTGCATTAAAGGGTTTAGTTTGTGTGTTAGTTTCTACCACACCACTACACCCCTATATAAACACCCTCATTCCCTCCATTCATCATGGGCGCGTGAAGCTTTTGGCCTTGACCTAAAGTGTTATTTGTTTTGCAGGTGCAATTTTGTCCAAAAACAAGGAGGAAGAAACTTGCATCCACAGGCACCGTTTCAAAAGCAGGTCTCTTTGAAGAGAAAATTTCTTCGTCAGGCACTCACAGGTCCACTTGAACAATGAAGAAACCTCGCCTTTAGAGCACTTCCAGTGTGTAAAGGCTCCCTTTGGCAATAGTCAATTCAATCCCCTTAAGTGAATAGTAATCGCCTTTAATGAATAATAATTGTCTATTGCATCTTCATTCCTAAATTAAATAAACCAGGCGATTCGTATTAAAATATAAGTATTTTTTATTTTATAAAATAAAAAAAAATATTTTTACTTTCTAATTTTGGACAGAATTTTATTTTAAATAAAATATCAAATTAAATAATACAAATTACATAAAGTACTAAATTAAATAACTATGAAGTTACATAAAACACCAAATTAAGTAAATATGAAATTAAATAGAGTACTAATTTAAATACAAATTACATAAAGTACCAAACGGTGTTATTAACTTAAAATTTTAAAACTACACATTTATAGAAAAAAAATACAATTTACATAAAGTACCAAACGGTGTTATTAACATAAAAATTTAAATTATATATTTATAGAAAAAAACAATATAAATTACATGTTCATAATTCTTTTTTTTTTTTGCATTTTAATTAAATTTTCATATTTTTAAATTTTTTTTAGTAATTTATTTTAATTCAGACCGTTGGATTAAAAAAATTGAAATCCAACAGTCCAGATTTTGACACGTGGCCCAATGGTAACATTTTTTCTTTTATTTTTAAATTTTTAAAGCAAGAAAACATGGATTGTTGATCGGAAATCAAACAGTCTAGGTTGTGCCACGTCAAACAGTAACTTAGTGGGCTGCCATGCTGGGCCTCACTGTCTAAAACGTTGTTGTCCTAGCACCTGACACTATTTTTTTTAACACGTGGCTGATGTTAGCCTGACGTCACATCTATCCAGAGGCTCAAGCCCTGGATTTCTGCCCGACCTCTTGATTGGGCTCTCCTTAGCCTAATTGGTCGAGTGGGCTGGAGGGGTTTAAGGGGGGGATTGGATCGGAGCGAACCACAATTGTGTTGAACTCCCTCAAAGACTCACTTAATCTCTAAGTATGATCTGATGTATATGAACGTATATGACTCAACTACTTAATAAAAAATTTACTCAATACGATGAGGCCTTTATATATTTGTAAAAGTGACTCTTTAGCATACTTGCATCTCTTCAATTACAAGGCAAATGTTGCACATTAACTGAACAATCACAACCTTATTCATAAATATTCACAACTCATCAAATATAATTTTTATTCACATAAAATAATTTAATTCATTTTGAATTAAATTTTCCACAGTTTTTACAATAGGCCCGTCGACTTTAAGAGAGCCCATACAGATCAACTTGTTCACCACTTCCACTGGCTGTCTCCCTTTCCAGTTTCCTCCCAGGCCCCACCACCAACAAGGGCAAAGAGCTAGGCCGGTCCACAATTCAGCAGCCCAGAATATGAAAAACTTCTCCAGCCTGAAATTTCCATAGGACCAAAATGAAATAGAGAAAGGAAGATTAATTTTCACTCTTCTTTATTTCTTATCATGATTGAATAAATCAATAGAAACAACAGAAATAACAAAGTTGTGTGAAGGCTAAAAAAAAGCATACATTTATCATTTCTTATAGAGAAAATAAAACGAGCATCTATAATTTTAATCACATCCCTACATAATTTTATATCCACACCCACGTTTCAATAACTCTTCTGGCAAGTTTAAAACATTTACAATTCATAGGTCATAATTTGGGGTTTATAGCTTAGATTAGAGGTTTGGCATTCATGATTGGCTCTTGGGTCTCATGTTTGGAGCCCTAGAGCTCGGTTCATAGTCTCATTTTGCACCATGTTAATTTACTTGGAATCATTAAAGTCATGAATGAGTAGATGACGCTTTACTGCAAAAGTAAAAAGCAATCACGCCTATGCACTTTGATGCAGGTTCGATTCCCCTTATCTTTAACAGCTAACATCTAACCCACTAATACTATTGCTCTACTAAAAAAGAAAATAAAGTCACGAGTGAGAAAAGTTTGTAATGAAGGAGACATCAAGTACCTTATATTTTTGTAGCCTTTCGTGTTCCAGGAGTTTTTCTTTGTAATTGTTGTTTTCCTTCTAGAAAACAAACCATCATATATTTTTACTTAATAAAAAAACGACTGTGTATTTAATTCAAGAGCCGGTTTGAAAACTACTTTGTTTTTATTTTTCAGTTTTTGGTTTTCAATCTTCACTTTTTTGAAACTTGTTTTGGTTACTACTTTTAGTTTTTAAAAAATTAAAATAGAAAACCAAAAGGTGAAAACTCAAGAATTTGGTTTTTAGTTTTCATTTCTTTTAACTGAAAACTTAAAGTGGTTACCAAACAAGATTTGATTTAGTCTTCAAAAAAGTGAAAACAAAATTGTTATCAAGCGGCCCCTTAATTCTCAAATTTTCTAAATTAGAAATTGCAGACCCAAGTATTTTTGATTTCGTATATGTTAGTAAATTGAAAGTTTAAACCCTAAAGTTGCAGTTAAATTTGTCTAGAAATTTACAAATTTCATCTTATTCCTCAATCAAACTTCTAACCACCAAGTCTATCATTCAAACTGTGATGATCCGTCCCTAATTTTACAATTTTATAAATTTTAAAAGAGTGATTTGACAAAAATACCTAGAGGTGAGATTGTTGACTTTTGTTGACTATCTTTTTTGTGACGTGTATGAGCTACTATTTTACTGCATTCTTGAAATACTCGACGGTATAAACGCATAGGCACAAACGGAACTGAATTTTGAGTTACGACAAAGATTTTATAAACTACGAGGCGTAATGAGCGTTTTGGTAATTCACATTACAAGAGATATTTTATGTATTTTCATTGGTGACTTTGAGCTGTGTGCCAAGTAGGGCCCACACCATTCCCCCATCACTGCCATGTTTCCCTATCTCTCATTGTTTTTCAAATCTCCCTCACCTCACTCTTCACTCATTTGCTGCAACCTCATCTATCCTTCCCTTATTTCACTATCTCTCTCTCTCTCTCAGCTCCTTCTCATCTCTCTTTCTTTCTGAAAGTACAGAGACCACACCACATGACCCCAGCCAGAACGACAAGCATCGCTGCACATCCTCGCTGCTCTGACGAGCTTCACCATACCACCACCATAACTCTCTATCTCGTTTAACTCTCTCTAACTCTCCCGGTTCTCCCTCTCCCTCACTCTCTTTCTCAAAACCGTTCCTCCCTTTATAACATTTATTGCCCGTGAGGCTGAGATCACCACCACCAACGTGCACACCTTGTTCCCTTCCCTAATTTAAATTAGAAAATAAAAAACGAAGCTCTAATATCGAACCCACGCTATAACGCCCCGACCCGAAAAATTTATTTCAAAAAATAATTGTGGTGATAGGCCAAAATTAAACTTATATTTAATTAACTACCATTAATCACAATTCTTTATTTAAATTTCCTAATCACTCACAAAATCTAAAACAAAAATTTACTTACCAAAAACATAAGATTTAATTTTCAATTTATTCACCATAATTTCTTTTCTTCCCTCAAATTTCCAACAAAAGATTAATCTTAATTATATAAAGCTGCATCTAACCCCTGTTAGACTACCTACATACCCTTGATGCGAGATCAAGCCTTTCGTAGTTCACATTCATTGTTTTATCGATTTCCGAAAATATTCTAGCAATGGAAATAGTCAACTTTAGCTTTCACTATCGAATCAAAACACACGGGAACCAATTATGGATTAAAAATATCAAAATTAGCATGAAAAAGCACCGTCGGCCCATTGGCCACGCACCACCGTGAGTGGTGGTTTCTAACAAACAGAAACCTAATTTTCTGACTAACTCTAAAAAATATCAAAGTTTACAGACAAGTAGAGTTCATTGAGAGGAACAACTTTCATACATGGGCCAAAGGTCAATTCGGCTAGGAAACACCTCAAATCACCCTTGGACCGCAGAAAACCATGAAAGAGGAGAACTTTGATCCGTCGAATTTAAAGCTCCGCCACCCCCAAAGTTATTTGAGGTTTGTTCCTGGGCTCAAGAGACACCTGAGGGTGGTGGTGGTTGACTGAGTTTGCTTCAGGAATGTCAGATCGTCGCCATGAGACGCATCGCACCATCGATGCTATTCTTCGCAAAATGAAACCAAATCTCATCGGGTTTGGGGTGGAAAGGGTAAATGGAAGGTCGTAGGTGGTGGTGTAGTTCAATTCGCCGAAAAAATTGACGATCTCTAGTAAAAAATTCACCCAGTGACTGGGTCGGGTCACACAAGAACTGGGTCAAAGGATTCGGTGCACTTCCTTCCTTTCCTTTCCCTTCCTTGTTTTCTCTTTTGACTCGCCCATTCCCCCCCCTTCTCTCATTGGTCCCGTTCCTCCCTTTTCTCTCCTTTCTTTTCCATCTCCACCATCCTTTTTTTTTCATTTCCTTCAATCTTGGCCACACATGTGGCTCCCCATATTTTGCTCCAAAAATCTAAAGCCTTCTAGAATGAACAAAAATTACCAAAATGTCCTGAACTTTAAACGTTAATAACTCATTTGCTATAGCTTCGTTTCATGAACGGTTTTCGCCTACACGCTCGTAGGACCGAGCTCTATCCATATTTAACAAGAAATAATTTAATATGTATGAGTATAAAATACGTCCTCATATAATTAAGTAAAACCAATTAGGGTCATTTTCATCTTTTTCACTTATCGATACATTTTATGACGTAAATTTTAATAATTTCCGATAATAAAATTTTAAAATTTCTCAATTAAATTTTCATAACCATAAATTGATTTATTTTAGATTTTCTCCACATATTCATAATTATGAATATCAAACTCATATACCTAAATTTTTCAGGGTATTACACATGTCGTACACCCAAGCCCACTTTTGGTGGGTTAATTTTTCGACGATGGTGAGTCTTGAAAATAACTTAAAGCTTAGTGGATTGTGTTTTTGTATGTAATTCTAGTTTTTCTAAGATTTTTGGTACAGAAACAGTGCAGGGGAAATTTCCCAGTTTTCCAGCAAATATCCTGCTGTTTCAAGCTATTTTTGAGCCAACTCCGGTCACGGCTAAGGAAACCAAAGGAATATTCCGATTCCTTGTCCTCTGAGCTTTGATGGAAAGCTAGGTTTTGTGAAGATTTTGAGTGGTCAAAACTGGGATCTATCCTGGCAGTTGTAGTGGCAACTAGCCAGAAAAGAAGAATAAGAAGAAGAAAAAAAAAAATCAAATCCATGACTCGGATCTGGATCCGACCCACCCTATCTTTGAATTGGATTTGGAATATTCTTGAATATTCCTTGAAATATTCTTTGTGTTGACTTTTTTGAAGTTTTCTTTAGAATCCTTCTAGGCTAATTTCGACGCCCCAATTCCGTTTTTGGCATCCATTTAGTAAAATTCTATAGTTTGAACGTAGTGGACCATCGGGGCGTCTTGGTTAACTTTTAGGGTTGACTGTTGACTTTTTGTAAAATTTGCCGGGGACCCTCCTTAGCATATTTCGACGCCTTGATTCCAAATCTGCACTCTGCTTTACCAAATTTAATCATTTTAGTTGAGTTTTACTAATGGGTCCCAATATTATGCTTAGGTGTGATTACCCTCAGAGACTCCGGCTCTCCTAGTTCGAACGGCTGCAACCTCGCAAGTATATGTGAGTATTTTCTTTGATATATACATGTATTTATTTACTTTCCATATATACATCTAAAAATAAATTTTCTATATGACTGTCGTAATTAAATTAACGTTTATAGGAAATAACATAACAATGAGAATTAGGAAATCATCATAAATCTTACGGGATGCCTTAATTGAATTTATGGCTATTAATGATATTATATTGACGAGAATTATCGTATCACTGTGACCTGACTATGTTTATGTTATCTGCTCATCGTTTGCTGCATCGTACTCGCCGGGCTAGTCTTTCACATGTATGTGCACATCGCACCGTACGCTCACTTTGGATCCATTGTAGGTGCCAGTCTTGTCCTAGATTGCTATATGCAATTAGGACTCGTATGTGCTACACATAGCGCCAATCTTCTCGTGATTGTTACACCCAGTCTTATTCATGTCAGAATATCTTTGCATGAACTCGTGTGTCGGCACGTGTCGATGAGCACTAGATATGATATGTTTATTTATGCGAGAATATGTGATTACGGACGTCATGTGCTTATTTACGAAGGTTTGTGATGTATTACATCTTTGAGATATTGTTGGCTCTGGGAAGTATTTTCATACTATACATAGTGTTTATATTTTGTAAACTATATTTGTTTTACGGTGAGGGGGTATAATGTTTTCAATTTTTTTTTTATAAAACTTTATTTTTAGGCCTACTCACCCTTATTTTTTTCGCCCCTCCAGGTTTTAGTGCTAAGTTTTTGTGTCAACGAGGATTATTGGTAAATCTTGGTATAATTCTCATCCTACTTTACTGTAATTTACTTATGCTCTGACAACACGTGTAAAATGGGTTCATTCCCGCTCACAACCGCACTCTTATATTTAGGCACTTTTAGGTTTAAATTTATTTACATTTTTCACATCACTACACTTATGGCTTCATCATTCTCATGGTGTCGGCTTACACAACTTAATTCGGAGTCCAGATTGACATTCCGGATCGGAATGTGTCACAAACACACTAGAAGGGAGTGTTGAAATCCTTAATTTTAAAATGTGATTTGAGTTGTACTCATATTGGCCACAAACAATCATTTGATAAAACTTATATTTAAATAATTTGATTAATTATAAAGAGACCTTTAAAAAAGTTGACACGTGGGTCAATGAAGATATGAGATTAATGGCTTAAAATGGATTAGAAGGAGCTTTCAATGTATGACTCACGTTTGGAGTTTCCGAACTTGTGGCTATGAACAAGTGGGTGTACCACTAAACAACCTGTGAAACCAAAATCTTGGTGTGTGGATCAGTTTTGGTCTTTCCAGATGCTTCACACCAACACACCTTCTCTGTATCCCATTTTCTTGGTATTAACCAATTATATATAGTATCTTTTAAAGGGTGGAGATTTGGATTTAGATCTAGTTGCATTCAATGGTCTAAAGTATACGTCAACATGGGTGGGTTTAAAAGAAAATTATAGTAACGGTTCTTCAACTTTATCACATTAAAACATGAAATTATGGTTTTTTTTGTCAACTCCGTCATAATTTTGTCAAAATGAATCATATTGAAATGACTATTGCTACAATTGGGTTAAAATTGAGGGACTGCTTCTCCAATTGATTAAAGTTGAGAGACCATTTCTGCAATTGAGTTAAAGTTGAGGGACCATTGCTACAATTTTTCTCATTTGGTTTTCCATATTTGCCGCTTGATTTAACATCATGTGTGTGTTATGTGACTTATTTTGGTGGAAGTTCTAACATAATTGATGAAAATGACTATAGCTGCATATTTTGATAAATTAAGGAATTAATGATTATTTTTAGTTAATGGATCATTGCTACAATTTCCTCTATTTTTAAATGTGTGTGTAAATAAACTGACAATAGATAAAGTCCACACCCCATGTGTGTGTAAATAAATTGATAATAGATAAAGTCCACACCCTATGTGTGTGTAAATATTAAAGATTTAAAAAGAAAAGTATACTTGAAAGAGAGAAGTTGGAAAGGGAGAGAGGGCGCCTACGTGTGGAGGGTTTTATTTTGATTTTTTATTCTTTTAGAATTACAATTAGAGATATGCTATAATGACATGTGAATGAGATATGCTAAAAAATGGTCTTTTGATAAGGGTCTAATTTTATAAGTCTCTTTTGATATGGGTCCAAAATTGGAGCTAAATCAAAAGAAAAACAATGAATTTGTGTAAAATTACATTATTGTCCATAATTTTATTTGGTGATAAAATACCAAATTTTTTTTCACCTTTTTTTATTGACAATGATGATTTTATTAAAAGATAGTTTAGATATGAAGTGGCAATGACATGAAAAATAGAAACAGTATTCAAACTTTTATTATAAAGAAAACAAATTTTAATTGAAAATATTTTCACAAAATAATATTAGGTTAAACATTTGAAAACATCTCCTGCCTTCCTCTTCCGAATGTCATCGTTACTCTTCTTCCATACTTGAGTGAAAGGAGAAAAACAGGAAGAAACAAATTGAGTTTTATGATAGGAAGACAATCTGTCAATCATCCATGGTGGAGTTATCTCTCTCAACCGAATGACCCTTTTTTGGGTTGAATGATTAGATTTTGTGCTAAAACTCTTGCCGATCTTGCGTTTTTGACCCAAAAAATTTAAGTATGTTTTAACTGATCAACCTTGATATGTATTCCTTGAGGCTTCAGTTAATAATTATGTTGCCACTTAATATTACCAGTCTGATAGTATTTTTCTTCATTTGTAAGTGAGAAATTTTTGGTTTGATTCTCGTCAAGGGCAAATTTGAACTACATTATTGTTAGCCTATTGCGAGGCTTAACCCACTCTTAGTGTAGATAATGCCGTTTTTAAAATAATAATAATAATTATGTCATGGTCAAGAAATTTTCTTTGTCAATCTAATCCAACCCAACCCAAGTTTAAAATTGGACCTAAAATCTAAAAACAGTGAGAGTGAAAACACTGATGTGAAACCAACTCGCCCAACGCGCTAAGCCCAAAACCAGCGGAACCCCACCCACATGGGCTTGTTCCCCGTGTGTCAGTGTGCATAGATAGCCTAACGGCTAGTTTTTGTGATCCAACGGTCAGGTTTAAATTGGCCGTTGGTTAATCAAACGGTCCACGTTCAAATTTTTTATTTTTTATTTTTAGTTTTATATTTATATATTTGTTGAATCCAACAGTTTAGATCAAATATAATCAAATTTAACGGTAAAAAAAAGATCTAACAGCCCAAATTTAAATCCAACAACTAAAATAATTTAACTCAAAATTCACCCACACACTCTATAAATACCTATGTTTTTGTTCAAACATCCACACAAAACTCACTTTTCTCCTACAATTCTTCCAATTTTTCTTTCTACCATTTCTTCACATTTCTAAATTTTTCAAGATGGCAAAAGAGCATATTAGAGG
The DNA here is from genome assembly GCA_963580275.1 of Crataegus laevigata. Lineage (NCBI taxonomy): Eukaryota > Viridiplantae > Streptophyta > Magnoliopsida > Rosales > Rosaceae > Crataegus > Crataegus laevigata. Next base: position 10,799,232 of record OY756941.1, read on the forward strand.
TCGTAATTGGATCTTTGAGGAATATATTGTTTTATGCTTGACATGGGTTTCTATTAGCGAAGATGATGCAGTTGGCATGAATCAAAATAAAAAGGTTTTGTGGGGTAAAATCATTGATAAGTTCCATGAAAACTCCAAAACCAGCCAAAGAGAAGGTGGTGGTGTTTATGATCGGTGGAAGGTTATCAACAAAGTGTGCACTTTATGGCAGGGAAGCTTGGAGAGAGCCGTGGTTGACATGGCTAGTGGAAGGAGCGCCTCATAAGTTGTGAGTTTCTTTGTTGATATTTTATTTGTCATGTACGTAATATTATTTTGCAGGGGTGAAGTGCCGATTTAGTCCCTAAACTATCACCTCAGTGAAAATTGGGTCCTTGAATTATTTTTTGGGTAAAATAAGTCCCTAAATTCATTAGAAATTGCTAATTTCATCCCTACTATTATATTCAAACGTATTTTATCTAATTTTTCGTCAACTTAAGTCACTTGACACACTTTATAGTGTAATACCATCATTTTCTCATCTATAAGTGCTTAACATTTCATATAGGTTATGAATTTAATGTCTAATTTACCCTCAAAAGTTAACTTACACTATTTCTTTATGAAAAACTACCAATTTCTCCTCCAAAATTAACTCCATACACTATTATTTCTTAATGAAAAACTACCAATCTATCCTCCAATGTGTACCACATGCAAGTAACGTGACTTAAATTGATGGAAAATTGAATATAGTAGTTTCGAATATAACATTAGGGATGTAATTGGCAGATTTTTATAAACCAGGGACTAATTTTTCTGAAAAAATAGTTTAGAGACTTAATTTTCACTAAGGTGGTAATTTAGGGACTAAATTGGCAGTTTTCCTTATTTTGCAACTAATTATTTTTATGTATTTCTTGCATAAGGTGACAAAGCAATGGCAATTTACAAGATAAGAACTACACCAAAAAATCAAGCTTTTAAGTTGCATCATGCTTGGAACGTCCTCAAGGATTGTCTGTGGTAGGGAACCGATGCGGATCAACAATAGGGAAGATTATTTCATAGTGAAGCCGCACAGACAAATGATGTCAATGAAGGTGTCGATGAAATAAGCCAAACTTCTTCTTTTGCCAGACTCCCGGGAAGAGATAAGCAAAAGGAAGCAAAGAGAAAAAAGGAAGTCCCAAGATCCGATTAGTGCACAAATTGCTACCGGATTTGCAAGATTGACCGAATGCTATAGCTCTCAGGAGGAAGAAGCGAGCCCGAATGCGTGTGGCTATTACGCACGAAGGGGATAAGGAGTAAGAAAGGTTCAAATGTAATTTCATGATGGACAACCTCAACAAATACACTCCAGAAAGGAAGAAGTTCTTACGTGCTAAGTAAAAGGAAATTTTACGAAGGCATGCCATAAGGAGTATATTTCAAGTTGATGATTCATCTCAAGGCTCTATCCCAAGTCCACCACCAAGTCAAGATGGTGGATATCATTATTAAGTTTATGTAGTTTATGAATTATTGATTGTATTAAGTTTATGTAGTTTATTAATTGTCATTTGTATTAAGTTTATGTGGTTTGTGTGGTCTATTAAATGTCGCTTGTATTAAGTTTATGACTTATTAATTATCGTTTCTATTAATTTAGATGCCTTCAATAATTATTGTACTTATTGTTGCCTACTTTGATTTACAATAAATGCCTTCAATAATTCAAACGGCCTTTAATAATTTTGACAACGTACTAGTCAAAAGACTTGTCACAAGAAGACACTTCAATTTATTACTAAAAAAATACTAATGTAGTACACTTAAAATTATTACATAACATACCAACATAGCACATTAATACACCAACACTAACACATTAATACACTTAAGATTATCCATCATCAACGTTCTCTTTCTCGGCGCCATAGGGTGTTATACATCTCTATCATGTGTTTTGTATGTGTTTCACATGTGTTCTGTGTGTCTTGTGTGTTTCATATATTTTGTGTTTATACATCTCTATCATGATTTTCATATTCTTCCATAATGTTTCATAAGTTTCATGTATCGATTTAGTGATTTTTCAATATTTATCGAAATTTAAATATTTTTAGGTTAAAATGTTCATAAAATTAACTTAGGATAGTCTACATAATTTTTTTTAAAGTTAATTTATTTTTAATAATTTGGGGCTAAAATTTTAGGCCAAAAAGGTTGGAGCAGAAAGACTATTTCTGGTCTAAAAACTTTTAGTTTTAGGCCAAGGGTTGGAGATGGTCTTAGTACTACGGTTTAGTTTATTCCTTTTCACTAGTAAGTGAGAGGTCTTTGGTCCGATTCTTGCCAAAGATGAATTTGAACCGCATTATTACTAACCACAAAAATATCATTTGTTAAAAAAAAAAATTCACATGTACGTCTGCTCTTATCATCTTGAATTTCAAACTTCAAACTATGTTATTCAGAATTTCATATTAGGGTAATTCTATAATACAGGAAGAAGAAGATTGAGGGCGGATTCATTTCCTTTTCTTTTTACAGCTTTATTTATCTTCAAGTTTTAATTCTATTTCAGTTTTACTTCAAAAAATGTTTGTTTTTTCTTCAGAAAAAAAAAGGTTCTATTTTCTTTATTTAAAACCCTTGGATGTTATGCAATCTAAGGTTGAAATAGGATGTAAAATATTTGTAAAAAACTGTCTCTGGATCCTAATCCTTTTTTAATTTTAATTTTTGATAAAACATTAACATTCATTCAACTGAAAGAAGGGTTACTAGGGCCACCCCAAAGGAAGGCAAAAACCAAACGCATATTGAGAAAACCCAAATACACAAAGAGCCCAACCCAATAAGAACAAAACAAGAAATTAAAAGAACCCTAATTCCTATCCCCAAATGCAGACTTCAATTACCGCCACCACCACAAATGCCTTGCTAGCAATGACCAAGGCAGCCACACTAGAGAAAATGACCAAGTGGTCATTTCGACCAAGACATTGCAACATAAAAGTTACAAACTTGCAACCAAAAGTAGACCACAACCAGAATTCATTACTAGGAAAGCCGAACTGAGAGCAACTCCAGTGTATGAGCCCTCCCCTCAGGCTATTCACTATTCAATCCACCTAGTGAGCAGTAACTGCCCTTAATGAATAGTGCATTCCCTTGGCAATTGCCTTTTGCATCTTGAATAGCCCTGGCAATTGGTAATAAAATATTAGTATTTTTTAATTTATAAAATAATACATAATAATTTTATTTGTAATTTTGGATAAGATTTTTAATCGTTCTCGTTGCGCCACGTGTCATTATCTAAAAAGCCAATAGCAATAAATTTTTTTATTTTTTATTTATAAAAAAATTCAAAATAATTTTATTTGTAATTTTGGATAAGATTTTTAATCGTTCTCGTTACGCCACGTGTCATTATTTGCAAAGACAATTATTGGTGGTGGATTTCTAATAAGATTTTTAATCGTTGTCGTTGCGCCACGTGTCATTATCTGAAAAGATAATTATTGGTGATGGATTTCCGATAAGATTTGTAGCCAATCACATCGTGCCACGTGTCACAATTCGATTACAATCTTTGAGGATAGATTTCCACCAGATTTTTAATGAATGACGGCATGCCACGTGTCATTATCTGAAAAGACAATTTTTGGTGCTGGATTTCCGATAAGATTTGTAACCAATCAAGTCGTGCCACATGTCACAATCCGATTACAATCTTTGAGGATAGATTTCCACCATATTTTTAACGAATGACGGCATGCCACGTGTTATTATCTACAACCTAATCCTTTCTGAATCCTCCATATAATCCACCCTCCATCCTCAGAAATCTCACACCAATTTTCTCAAGATCTTTATCATTATTCATAGTTTCTGCTTCCTTCTTCACCAAAATCCCTGTCATTATTCATAGTTTCTGCTTCTTTCTTCACCAAAATCCCTATCATTATTCATAGTTTCTACTTCATTCTTCACCAATGTTTTCTTCTTCTTCTTTAAAGATGATGTGGGAAATCGATCAAGAAGAGGAAGAATTGTTTAACCAATCAAGAAGAATGTTCAATGTCAGGGATTGGGCCCAAAATGAGATGGAAGAGGATGACGAACGTAGACGGAGAGATGACAAATCAAGAATGGCTGGAGCCTCACATTCCCGTCGAGTCGTCCACGCTGTAGCTTAGATCTGTATGCCCAACCGTGTTGTAAACATTGATAGAAATAGGCAACGACGAGGTCAGGAGCTCTTGGACGATTATTTTGTCTATAACAGTGCATTCCCTGATACGTACTTCCGACGTCGTTTTAGAATGGAACGACATTTGTTCAACAGAATCATGGGCGGTGTTTGAAACCATGAGTCTTACTTTGTGCAAAAGCCGGATGTATTTAGTGTTATAGGTCTCCTGCCTAAGCAAAAAATTACTGCTGCTTTGCGGATGCTTGCATATGGAGCAGCTGCAAACCAAGTGGACGAGATAACGAGGATGGGAAAATTAACCATTCTTGAGTCCATTATGAGGTTTTGCTCGGCAATCGAATCTTTCTACACCAATGAGTACCTCCGGAGACCTACTTATATGGACTTGGAAAGGCTTCTGAAGAATGGTGAGATGCGAGGTTTTCCAAGGATGATTGGAAGCATTGATTGTATGCACTGGACTTGGAAAAATTATCCAAGTGCATGGCAAGGCATTTATGGGGACATAAAAGTATCAAAAAGTATCATTTTGAAGGCGGTGGCATCTTTTGATACATGGATTTGGCACGCCTTTTTCGGGGTTTCAGGAGCTCAAAATGATCTCAATGTCCTTGCTCAATCCCCAGTGTTCGACGAAGTCCTGCAAGGAAAGGCACCAAAAGTCACATACTAGGTCAACGAACGTAAGTACGACGGGCCATACTACCTAGCAGACGACATTTACCCAAGGTGGGAATCGTTTGTCAAAACAGTGCCACGTCCACAAAGTGCAAAGGAAAAATACTTTGCAAGCTGTCAAGAATGATACAGGAAGGATGTGGAGCGTTGTTTTGGTATACTCCAAGCTCGCTGGGCTATTGTTAGAGGTGCTGCCAGAATGTTTGATGTAGAATTGCTTCGATCTATCATGATGACGTGCATCATTCTTCACAACATGATTGTGGAAGATGAGTACAATTATGATGTCGTTGATAAATATGAGCTGAACACGATGAACAATTCTAAAACACAAATATATTGTGCTCATGACGCCACCGAAGAACCCGTGCAACACGAGCCAATACAAAGGGATGGACATTACAATGATAGAGTCATTCAACGATATACTGCACTTCAAAGGCCATATATGCACAATGCCCGCCAAATTGACTTGATAGAACACCAGTGGAAATTGAGGGGTGTTGAAGATACTTAAGTTCATTAGTGTTTGTTTTTATTTGGTGTGTTTTTTTAAAAATTTTATGTCGTGTGTTTTTTTAGTTCATTTAGTGAGTTGAAATGTAATTTTGGTATGTTGATGTAATTTTATTTCGTGTTTGTTTTTTTTTTGGGTGTGTTTATTTGGTATGTTGATGTTCTTCTATTTGGTGTATTTTTTTTGTATGTTGATGTTATTTTATTTGGTGTGTTTAAATGTGTTTTGAATAAATTATTAAATTCAATAAATTGGAAACAACATAAAGTACTAAATTCAATAAATTACCAAATTAAATAAATATACTTTTGGTTTAAATAAAGTACTAAATTCAATAAATTGGAAACAACATAAAGTACAGTATTCAATCAATTAGAAATTACAACCCGAATAAGAAATTACAACCCGAATAATTTGGAAAATTATGGGTTCGTGTATGGACAACCATCACCTAACCAATTTGTGGTGCTAGAATGATCTTCTCTTGTCGTGCTAGGATGATAGTCTGTTGTCGTGCTAGGACCATCTCCTCACTTCTCTCGCTTCTCTCGCTTCTTTTGCACACCTCATTTGCACTACGTCCGCTTTCTCCGACTTCCAAAAATATTTAGAGTTCGGAGACTTGCCTTCAAAAGGCTCCTTCATAATGTCACGATCTCGTTGGGCCTCTCTTTCTTGTCTTCTATGTTCCCTTTCTTGCCGAAGTAGTTCTCTTTCTCTCTCATCAGCTGCAAATTTTTTCTCAAGAGCTGCAGCTTTTGCATCCTCTCTAGCCTTATCAGCCTCAAATTTCGCCACTTCCCAGGCCAAAGTCAATTCACCTTGACGGGTAAGTTCTTCCATATACTTTGCATAATCATTCTTTGAAGCAATACCTTTTCTCTTTGAAGCCTTCTTACCTTGAGGCCTAATTGGATAACGGGTCGACCCTAACGCTTGTTCAATGGGGGGCGTTTCGAGCACTTCTTCTGCATCATCTTCATCATGATCATGCGTAGCATCCTCGGGTGTAGAGTGTAGATGGGTGCGGTTCATGAAAACTTCTGGACCGACAGGCACAACTTTGAATTTAAGACAATCTTTGACAATATTCCAACATTCAAACCGGGTGAATGTTTTATTTTTGCTTTTGGTTTTGACACCATACCAAGCTTGTGCTTGAAGTTCTTATACAATGCGGGAGAATAAATAATTATAATGAAAATAGGTAACAAATAAATAATAAAAACAAATAATTATAACGAAATTAGGTAACAAATAAATAATACAAACAAATAATTATAATGAAAGTAGCTAACAAATAAATTATACAAAGAAATAATTATAATGAAAATAGGTAACAAATAAATAATACGAACAAATAATTATAATGAAAGTAGCTAACAAATAAATTATACAAAGAAATAATTATTGTGACAACCCGTCCCTGAAAATAATGATTTTTATAATTTTAATAAGTGAGTTTACAAAAATGCCCTTCGAGGCACATACTTCGATTGGTGTTGACTGCCTCGTAGTGACACCTAAGATTCGTTTTCTTGGCATATCCTTGTAGCATTCATCACTACGGACGCGTGGGCGCAAACAGATTCGAATTTGGAGCTATAACGAAGAAGTTATTAACGTTTGAAGTTGAGGGCAAAATTGATACTTTTTTAAATTAATTGGAAAGTTCCAGAAAATTTGAGGGCCAAATGGATGGTCCAGATTAAAAGGAAATAAAGTTGTGTGGTGAAGATTTAAAAGAAGGGAGATAAAACAAGTGGGGCGCTGCCCAGTTAGGAGAAGAGAGAGAATGAGTTGGCCAATTAGGGAAGAGAGAAATGAGAGAAATGAGAGAAAGGAGAGAAGAAGAAGAGGAGGGAACCGGCCGGGTTCACCAGGACCCGACCCGGTCCTATTTTCCAATTCCGACCACCATAGACGGCGAGGTTGGTGTCAAAATGATCCTTAGCTCAAGGCCAATCAATCCTTCTCCCTATTTCACCCAAAAAATAAAGATATTTGGTGTGATTTCACAAACCCGCACGGTTGGGGTGCGACGGTTTTGGGTTCGAACCATGCAATCCCGAAATGAAATTATTCAATTACCACCACCCATAGCATCCTCTTGAGGCCTAGAACAAAGCCCAATCCTTTGTTGGAGCATCGGAGTTGATTTGGAGGTCGAATTGGAACACACCCAATTTCTAGGGTTCTTGCGGATTTTGGTGAAATTGGAGGTCTTCGAGGCCAAATTGGACTTTCTCATAGGTATGAAAGTTGTTCTACTCATTGAGATCTTTAATTCTGGAAATTTTGAGAATTTTTAGTGAAAGTTGAATTTTCCAGCGACTCGGGGGCGGCCAACCGCCACTCGCGGCGGCGCGTGACCCGACGGCCGCCAATGATGTTTTTAGGCGTTATTCAGTGCCTTGATATTAGTTTTGATGATGGATTGACGTAGATTGATCGTTAGGACGTAAATTCGTTACGATTCGATAATAGGTCAAAATATGAATCGACGATCCGACCGTTGGATCGTCACCAAACTTTAGTATGTGGTAGTATGTAATATTTGAGGAATGTAGGAATTTACGGACCGGAAATCCGTCGTACGGATCTTCCCGAATTGGAATTGTAAGTTTGTAAATAAAACGTTAACCGCCACTTTGTTTTGGCAATTGGCGGAGATCCAACTGTTGGATCGTAACGAAACTTTGGGATATTGTTCTAGAAGCTTAATGTGGATTATTGGAAGTGACGGATCGAAGATTCATGATACGGATCTTCCGGATCAAATTCGTAGGGATGCGTTTATTATAAATTGCATATTCTCTCAGTACGGATTCTGAGACATGAATTGATATTTATGCTAGGCGGTGATCATTTGGGATATCTCGAGAGTCGTGCTAGGGGGTTGTAGCATGGACTCCAGGTGAGTGGGCTTTTGTTTTCAGTATATATATAATTGATGTTTTCCCCAGAAACTTGGTTTAAATGATTTTAGAATTGAATTGGTTTTACGATTGAAACGCCATGTCGAATGCCAATTATATTTGATGATTATGATTATGATTGCATTGATCATGCTGTGGTGCCGTGGACGCTCAGGTAAGTCAGGTGCGTATATATATATATCTGGTAATGATGATGGTTGTGATGTTGATGGTGAGATTGAGATATAGCTCATTTACCTGCACCTCGGGTGTTAGTGCTCCGCCATAGTAGGGCCTAGCCTTCACGTGATCGTTCACCTCCCGCATCGTACGATCACCTTGGATCCAAGGCAGGTGCACAGCCTGTCGTACAGACCACTATAGGTGGTTCCGACTCGTAGGTGACCCGCGATTCGTCGCACAACCTTCACGTGATCGTAGCACTGAGCGTAATCTTATACACCTAGCCTGTCGTATAGACCACCAAAGGTGGTTCCGACTAGTGTGCAGGATAGTGGTTGAGGAGCTATAGATTTATATTGCCGGCATATATATATTGAGTATTGATTTTATCTCACCTGATTGATTCATATGTTTCTTGACTGGATATTTGGCATGGCATAGTTTAGACATGGCATATTCGAGTTTTATTGTTTTACAGCCCGTTTTGGTGTACGATGACACACGTATTATTTTCTGGGAAACTATACGGGTTTTACAGTGAGGGGTTAGTATTTTTGATATCAAAATGGTTTTGAAAAGCTTTGTTTTTGCCCACTCACGTTTTCTGTTTTGCGCCCCTCCAGGTTTAGTTGATGAGGTTCGTATCGACGAGGATTCTTGGCGAATCTCAAGACTGGTGGCTACTTATGATGGCATATTTCTTACCCGCTCTACTGTATCTACTTATGCTCTGAAGGCACGCGTGATGGGTTCGCTCCCGCTCACGAACACACTCTGATGTTTAGGCACTTTTAGGTTTAAAATTTATTCACATTTTCCACATCACTACACTTTATGGCTTCGTCACCTTCCAAGTGTCGACCAGTACAGCTCGACTTCAGTGTCCTAGTGGACTTTCTGGGTCGGGATGTGTCAATTATAATGAAAATAGGTAACAAATAAATAATACGAACAAATAATTATAATGAAAGTAGCTAACAAATAAATAATACGAACAAATAATTATAATGAAAGTAGCTAACAAATAAATTATACAAAGAAATAATTATAATGAAAATAGGTAACAAATAAATATAATGAAAGTAGCTAACAATTAAATAATACAAACAAATAAATAATATATTGTTACCTGATCCGCTAAACTTTCCCCACTTCGAAGATTAGAACTAGTGTGTGTCAAGGCATATCTCCATGTACTAAACGATGTATTAAGTAATTTCCAACGACTAGACAGCGAATCTTTGGTTCTTTGCCCACCCATTTTCTCAAGATAAACAGTATGAATAAGACTCCACATTTCTCGCAACTGCATCTCATTACCCAAAATCGAATCATGAGTAATTTTAACCCAGCTAGCACACAACGCAACATCTTCAAGAAGCGTCCAATTCGTACCTGCAGCAGTAGTCATTTTGTTTGAAAAAAATTGGATTCAAACTTAGAGAGAAAGATAATGTGGTTCAAAGTAGTTGAGAAAATATGGAGTTGTGGTGTAAGGTAGATGTAATGACAAGGTATTTATAGAAAGGTAAAAAAAAATTAAAATTTTTAACATTTTTTTTCCCGATTTTTATTCCTTTTTTACAATTTTTTTTAAATTTTTTATTCAACTAATTAATCTCTGCCGTTGGATTTAAAAAAAATTGAATTCCAACACTCCAAATTGTAATTTTAAAACTATTTTTTCTTTTTTTTTTTAAATTTATAAAGCAAAATAATATCAATCGTTGATCTGAGATCCAACGGTTGATATTAAATAAGATTTATTTTTATTACCGTTGCAAATTAGACGGTCCAAATTAAATAGCCGTTGGGATCAAACGGACCGTGGGAAGCCACGTGGCTTCCCAACAGTAACTTTTGCAGACTGCATCACGGGCCCAAATTTCTAAAAAGCTGTCGGCGACACGCCCCCACGCGCGGGTGAGGGGCACGCGCCTAACAATTTTTTTTAAAAAATTAGGTTGACGCCAGGATGACGTCATCCCTGGCGTCAGACCCACTGGGTGGCTCGGGCTGTCAATTTTTCACAGGCCTGTCCCTCGGGCCTTCACCTTTCCTCGGGCAGCCTACGTTGCATCCTCTTACACGGGCTACGTGGCTCTATTTGGTCCCCTCTCCCCCGAGCAGTCCACCATGCTGGACTTGCTCTAAGAGATAGTCACTAGATCCAAATAGCCTTCATTGATCCCTACAAATATATACAAATCGTAGAATGTTTTGCCTCAAGGGAAATTCGGCATGCCAGTCAGGAAAGAGGAAGTGAGGGGCGAAAATAGATTTGGCATCCCTCTTCAATTCAACGCTCGTGGGTCCATGCAAAGGTTGGGGTGGGGATGGCTTATGAGGATAGAAGGTAGAGAAATAGATGGGGGAGAGCAGAGGTGTGGGTTTGAAAAATGACTGCGGGGAAAAGGAAAGGGTGGAAAACTAAAGACAATAAAATAGCAAAAGTCCACAATAAATGTCAGGAAATAGGTGAATGCCTAGGATGCATGTTATCGACTCTCAAAATGGCAACCAAAGGAGTTGATTGAGGGTGGAGGTGAGAACGTTTCATAGAGAAATGGGAAGGATGAGGCTGGAGGGAAGGACGTGCAGTAACATGGAAGAGGCGAAGGAAGGCTAGAGGGAGGGCAGTGGATTGCCGCTGGCCCCAAGAAGGAGCAAGGGGCGGCAACTATGGTGTTCTCAAATTTAGCGTTATAGAGGCAGCGACTTTGGTTTTTTGAGAGAGAAAATGAGTAAAGCGATTTTAAGGCGTTTCCAACAAAAGTATTTTTAGCAAAAGTGTTTAAAAAACATGTGGCTTTTAGAAAAGCAGTTTCAAACGAGCTCTAAGTATAATTACATTATAAAAACTTGCGGTCAGTTTTATATAAGGCCACTAAACAGTAGTGACTTCTATTTACTTATGCCAAAATTCTCACACATACTGCATTACGATTATCTTTAGAATAGTAGACAAACAAGAATCCTGTATGCATGTTGAGGGTGGGGGTTGGCTTTTATTTATGAGAAATGCTATTTATCTCGAGAAAAAAAAAGAAGAAGAAGTCATTTTGCATTCCTTTCAACACATTTTCTGTTTTGTATATTTACATGTTTGAAATGCATGATAACTTTTTTTACAGTATAAAAAACAACTCCTTATTTGTTTAATGTGTATATATTTACCAACATATTCAAAAGTTTGTCAAAATTGATTAGCACAAACTCTTCTCTCTCAACTTTTCAGCTTTTCTTTGGTTTTTTTACTTCTGAATTAATCCCTTTTATAACATTTCCTTGGTGGCGACTTCGTCGTGCGATGCTTATATTTGAGTGATTAATCATCTTACTTTGTTTCCTTAAAATCTTAATTTTTTTTAATAGAAAACTTCATTTTAATCCTTGGCAAAGATTACTTTTTGATTAAAATTATGAGTAAGATCAAAATCTAATTTTAGTCCCTTGATACATTAATAACCTCATTTATTAAATATTTTGATTTTTTTAATTATTTATCTTTTTCTTTCTAATTTTTAATGTATTAATTTTATTTCATTATAATTTTTATTTTCATTTCATTCATTGTAATATATTTTTGTTGTGAAAATTTAGATAAACTAATTTTTTTATACAATATATTTCGATGTACTGTAACTTCTTCATTTAGGTATATTAAATTCATTATAATACATTTCGGTGCATACATTTAGGTACACACCTTTTGGTACTAACATTTTGGTGCATACATTTCGGTGCACACATTTCGGTACACACGTTTCGGTGCATACATTTAGGTACATACATTTCGGTACTAACATTTCGGTGAATACATTTCGGTACACACATTTAGGTATATTAATTTAATATTAATACATTTCAGTGCATATATTTAGATACATACATTTTGGTGCATATATTTATGTACACACATTTCGGTGCATATATTTAGGTACACACATTTCGGTGCATACATTTCAATACACACATTTAGGTACATTAATTTAATATTAATACATTTCGGCGAATATATTTAGGTATATACATTTCAGTACTAACATTTAAATATATTAGTTCAATATAATATATTTCGGTACACACATTTAGGTACATTAATTGAGTCTTTCAAGTTTGAAGAATGTTAAATAAAATTAATAAATTTAAAAACTATTTTTTGGTCAAAAAATAAATTAAAATTTGTGTATTAATAAATTTAAATATTTAATGGAAGATATTAAATAAAATGCACATTAATTATTTTGAATTAAGGACACATTAGGGGACTAAAAATCAACATTCAATCTAAAACCAGGTTTTTTTTTTAAAATTTTAATCTTATTAAAGGATTAAAGGTCAAAAACTCCTTTTTTTTTAATTCCCATCTAGTATTACTCTGCTTTTGGAAGATTTTATTGCTATCACACAGTCGAGGACCATAATTTTCCCATCACACAGTCGAAGACCATAATTTTTCCAGATTCATCCCAAATTTAGATGGATTTTGTAGATGAAGTTACTTCATGTCTTGATGCAATTTTTCTTCAATGCTCTGGACTGTTCAATAGTAAGGAAAATAAACGATCATGATTTAATTCAAGAAATATTATTTTTGCTTATTTGCCAATCTAATGGATATAAAGCCGGACTGCCCAATAATTAGGACTACTAAAGACTAACCCGTGGCGATCATGGTGATGTGAACTTTTTAGTTGTTTGTGTAGCTTTTCTACATTATAATTTATGTGAATTTTGTTGTCTTGAGTACATTTTCAATGCATTATGATTTAACTATATTCGTCAATAGGATATTAAAAGCGTTCAAAGGGCGATACAAGTAAAAACACGAAAAGAATTTAATTTCGATGATTTGGCAAGGTCCATGAAAGCCAGTCCACATCTCTACTTCCATTAGAGCAACTCCAGTGTAGGAGCCCTCCCCCAAGGCAATACACTATTCAATCCACCTAGTGAACAGTAACTGTCTTAATAAACAGTATATTCCCCTGGCAATAGCCTTTTGCATCTCCACCCCTGCATTTGAATAGCCCTGGCAATTGGCAATAAAATATTAGTATTTTTTTTATTTATAAAATAATACATAATAATTTTATTTGTAATTTCGAATAATATTTTTAATCGTTCTCATTGCGCCACGTGTCATTATCCGAAAAGCGAATACCAATAATAAAAAAATTCAAAATAATTTTATTTTTTATTTCGAATAAGATTTTTAATCATTCTCGTTGCACCACGTGTCATTATCCGCAAAGACAATTATTGGTGGTGGATTTCCGATAAGATTTTTAATCGTTGTCGTTGCGCCACGTGTCATTATCTGAAAAGACAATTATTGGTGATGGATTTCCGATAAGATTTGTAATCAATCACGTCATGCCACGTGTCACAATCCGATTACAATCTTTGAGGATAGATTTCCACCAGATTTTTAACGAATGACGGCATGCCACGTGGCATTATCTACAACCTAATCCTTGCCCAAATCCTCCATATAATGAAACCCTCCATCCTTAGAAATTTCACACCAATTTTCTCAAGCTCTCTATCATTATTCATAGTTTCTGCTTCCTTCTTCACCAAAATCCCTATCATTATTCATAGTTTCTGCTTCCTTGTTCACCAATGTCTTCTTCTTCTTCAAAGATGATGTGGGAAATCGATCAAGAAGAGGAAGCATTGTTTAACCAATCAGAAGGGATGTTCAATGCCGAGGATTGGGCCCAAAATGAGATGGAAGAGGATGATGAGCGTAGATGGAGAGATGACGAATCAAGAATGGCACGAGCCTCACATTCCCGTCGAGTCGTCCAAGGTGTGGCTCAAATCTGCAGGCCCAACCGTGCTGGAAACATTGATGGAAACAGGCAACAACGAGGTCAGGAGCTCTTGGACGATTATTTTGTCCGCAACAGTGCATTCTCTAATACGTACTTCCGACGTCATTTTAGAATGGAACGACATTTGTTCAACAGAATCATGGGCGCTGTTTGCAACCATGATTCTTACTTTGTGCAAAAGCCGGATGCATTTGGTGCTATAGGTCTCCTGCCTGAGCAAAAAATTATTGTTGCTTTGCGGATGCTTGCATATGGAGCAGCTGCAGACCAAGTGGACGGGATAACGAGGATGGGAAAATCAACCATTCTTGAGTCCCTGATGAGGTTTTGCTCGGCAATCGAATCTATCTACACCAATGAGTACCTCCGGAGGCCTACTCATATGGACTTGGAAAAGCTTTTGAAGAATGGCGAGATGCGAGGTTTTCCAAGGATGATTGGAAGCATTAATTGTATGCACTGGACTTGGAAAAACTGTCCAAGTGCATGGCAAGGCGCTTATGGGGATTGAAAAGGATTGAAAAGTATCATTTTGGAGGCGGTGGCATCTTTTGATACATGGATTTGGCACGCCTTTTTCGGGATTCCAGGAGCTCAAAATGATTTTAATGTCCTTGCCCAATCCCCAGTGTTTGATGAAGTCCTGCAAGGAAAGGCACCAAAAGTCACATACTGGGTCAACGAACGTAAGTACGACGGGCCATACTACCTAGCAGACGGCATTTACCCAAGGTGGGAATGCTTTGTCAAAACAGTGCCACGTCCACAAAGTGCAAAGGAAAAATACTTTGCAAGCTGTCAAGAAGGATGCAGGAAGGATGTGAAGCGTTGTTTTGGTATACTCCAAGCTCGCTGGGCTATTGTTAGAGGTGCTGCCAGAATGTTTGATATGGAGTCGCTTTGATCTATCATGATGACGTGCATCATTCTTCACAACATGATTGTGGAAGATGAGTACGATTATGATGTTGTTGATGAATATGAGCCAGACACGATTAACAATTCCAAAACATGAATATATTGTGCTCATGACGCCATCGAAGAACCCGTACAACACGACCCAATACAAAGGGATGGACGTTTCAATGATAGAGTCATTCAACGATATACTGCAATGCAAAGGCCATATATGCACAATGCTCGCCAAATTGACTTGATAGAACACCAGTGGAAATTGAGGGGTGTTGAAGATACTTAAGTTCATTAGTGTTTGTTTTTATTTGGGGT
Organism: Crataegus laevigata; assembly: GCA_963580275.1. NCBI lineage: Eukaryota > Viridiplantae > Streptophyta > Magnoliopsida > Rosales > Rosaceae > Crataegus > Crataegus laevigata. The sequence goes on from OY756941.1 coordinate 10,814,790, forward strand.
GTTTATTTGATTTTATGTGGTGTGTTTATTTAGTTCATTTAGTGTGTTTTTTATTCGGTATGTGATGTAATTTTATTAGGTATGTTGATGTTATTTTATTTGGTGTGTTTAAATGTGTTTTGAATAAAGTACTAAATTCAATAAATTGGAAATAACATAAAGTACTAAATTCAATAAATTGGAAATAACATAAAGTACACAATTCGATAAATTAGAAACAACATAAAGTACACATTTCAATGAATAAGAAATTACAACCTAAATTCAATAATCATCACTTAACCAATTTGTGGTGCTAGGATGATCTTCTCTTGTCATGCTAGGATGATCTTCTCTTGTCGTGCTAGGACCATTTCCTCTTGCTCTCGCTTTTCTTGCACGCCTCCTTCGCACCACGTCTTCTTTCTCCAACTTCCAAAAATATTTAGAGTTTGGAGACTTCCCTTCTAAAGGCTCTTTCATAATGTTACGATCTTGTTCAGCCATTCTTTCTTCTCTTCTACGTTCCCTTTCTTGCTGGAGTAGTTCTCTTTCTCTCTCATCAGCTTCAAATTTTTTCTCAAAAGCTGCAGCTTTTGCATCCTCTCTAGCCTTATCGGCCTCATATTTAGCCATTTCTCGGGCCAAAGTCAATTCACCTTGGCGGGCAAGGTCTTCCATATACTTTCCATAATCATTCTTTGAAGTATTACCTTTTCTCTTTGCAGCCTTCTTACCTTGAGGCCTAATTGGAAAACGGGTCGACCCCGACGCTTGTTCAACGGGGGGCGTTTTAGGCACTTCTTCTACATCATCTTCATCATGATCATGCGAGGCATTATCGGGTGTAGAGTGTAGAGGGGTGCTGTTCATAAAAACTTCTGGACCGACAGGCACAACTCTGAATTTAGGACAATCTTTGACAATATTCCAACTTTCAAAGGGGGTGAATGTTTTGTTTTTACTTTTGGTTTTGGCACCATACCAAGCTTGTGCTTGAAGTTCCTATACAATGCGAGAGAATAAATAATTATGATGAAAGTAGCTAACAAATAATTATAAGGAAAGTAGCTAACAAATAAATAATACAACATAATAATTATAATGAAAATATGTAACAAATAATTAATACAAACAAATAAATAATATGAAAATAGCTAACAAATAATTATAATGAAAGTAGGTAACAAATAATTATAATGAAAGTAGCTAACAAATAATTATAATGAAAGTAGCTAACAATTAAATAATACAACATAATAATTATAATGAAAATAGGTAACAAATAATTAATACAAACAAATAAATAATATGAAAATAGCTAACAAATAATTATAATGAAAGTAGATAACAAATAATTATAATGAAAGTAGCTAACAAATAATTATAATGAAAGTAGCTAACAATTAAATAATACAAACAAATAAATAATATATTGTTACCTGATCCGCTAAACTTTCCCCACTTCGAAGATTAGCACTAACTTGTGTCAAGGCGTCTCTCCACAAACTAAACAATATATTAAGTAATTTTCAACGACTGGACAGTGAATCTTTGCCCACCCATTTTCTCAATATAAATGGTATGAATAAGACTCCACATTTCTCGCAACTGCATCTCATTACCCGAAAGTGAATCATGAGTAATTTTAACCTAGCTAGCACACAACGCAACATCTTCAAGAAGCGTCCAATTCGTACCTGCAGCAGTACTCATTTTGTTTTAAAAAAAAATTGGCTTCAAACTTTGAGAGAAAGATAGGAATGTGAGGAGAAATAGTTGAGAAAATATGGAATTGTGGTGTAAGGTAGATGTTAATGACAAGGTATTTATAGAAAAGTAAAATAAAAAAATAAAAAAAAATTTACAGATTTTTTACAATTTTTTTAAATTTTTTATTCAACTAATTAATCTCTGCCATTGGATTTAAAAAATTTTGAATTTCAACACTCCAGATTGTGCCACGTGTCACAACGGTAACATTTCTGATTTTTAAAACTATTTTTTCTTATTTTTTTAAATTTATAAAGCAGAATAATATCAACCGTTGATCTGAGATCCAACAGTTGATATTAAATAAGTTTTTATTATTTTTATTACCGTTGAAAATTAGATGGTGCAAATTAAATAGCCGTTGGGATCGAACGGACCGTGGGAAGCCACGTGGCTTCCCAACGGTAACTCTGCAACACTGCATTGCGGGCCCAAAAATCTGAAATGCTGTCGACGATGCGCCCCCACGCGAGGGTGAGGGGCACGCACCTGACAGAAAAAAATTTTAAAATGGGCTGACGCCAGGATGACGTCATTGCTGGCGTCATACCCACTCAGTGGCTCGGACTGTCAATTTTTCACTGGGCTGTCCATCGAGCCTCCACCTTCACTCGGGCCCTTGCACACTGAAGCAAATCCACAGGGCCTCGGGCTCTTGTTTCTCGCCTGTCCACCGAGCAAACTCCACCGGTGGAGTTGCTCTTAATTTCAAGTGAAAATTGAAGTGGAGCCACCATGAGAAACATTTTCCATAAATAGTAATGAAATCAAAGAAAATGAAAAAACAAAAACCAAATTGTCATACACGTCAACGTCACCTTTACAGAGTAAGTACCAGCTGCCCACCATCTCTATATAAAGTGACTCGATTTTCTCCTCCCTCCCTCACCCCCTTTGTCTTTTGGCCGTCTCTGAGGAAACCAGGAAAACAATGGCCTTGTGGAGGAGGAAGGAGGGATGAGAACAAGTGGGAAGACACTATGCGAACGCTTTGTGATGTGTGCGAGAGCGCCGCTGCCATCCTCTTCTGCGCCGCCGACGAGGCCGCCCTCTGCCGTTCCTGCGACGAAAAGGTTCTTACATTTCTTCTTTCCCTTTGCTTTTATTTATGCAAGTGTTGACTTTTGGTTATATGATCCTTCCAATGATTTTAGCGCTAAAAATTTGCAAGCTTTTGGGAATTTTGTAGGTCTCTTTTCTGATTGTTAATCTTGATTTTGATTATTGCAAGCTAAATCACAGGTTGGTGTTTTTTTTAGTACAAGCGGAATATTCTACACTAATCTACACTAATGGGGAGGGGGCAGGGTTTTGAACTCGGGACGTAGTGGGTTGAAGAGGAAAGCTAACCACCAGGGCAATCCACCACTCTTGCTATTGTGATATATTGTTGCCTGACAAATCACAACGTATTCAGCATGATTGGGCTTACTGGTTGTACTTGTTGGGCGAGTATACGATGATTAATTTCAAATTATGAGCACCCAGATGCTGTTAGAGTCATACTATACTTTTCGGATTTGTGAAAGTGAGATAGGTTAACTTAATCAACAGTTCATATTAGTCATGAATTTTGAGATGTTTGGTTAGAGAAGTGATTGGTGATGGCTTGCTATCTGAATGTAGCGTGGTTCGAATATCATGTGTTATACACAAGTCTAGCGTGTGTTTCTTAATGTTGAAGTTTTGCTGCCATTTGTGTTTATGGAAATCATGACTACTGAACATTTGTCGTGCTTATTTAAATTCTTAGCCCTTCCTCTCTTTGCCTTTATAGCTCTCCTGTCAAATTATAGGAGAGGCGTGATTTTGTTCTCTGTGTTGGAATTGCAGGTCCATCTGTGTAATAAACTTGCCAATAGACATGTACGGGTTGGGATAGCCACACCTAGTGACGTTCCTTGCTGTGATATTTGCGAAAATGCACCTGGTATGCTAGATTTCAATATTTTAAACTTTTAGTTTTTGTGAGCTATATTAAACTTATGTAGAAGGATTTTGAAGACTTATTTTCCCTTGAAAACATACATGTAGCGTTCTTTTACTGTGAGGTAGATGGTAGTTCTCTTTGCCTGCAGTGTGATATGATTGTACATGTCGGTGGGAAAAGAACCCATGGGAGGTATCTCCTCTTCAGGCAGAGAGTTGAGGTTTGTCTCTCTGCTGGAGAGTTCCGGTTAAGGTTTTATATATAGACCTCCAGAGATTAATTTCTTTTCTCTCTTGGGGGCGTTTCTCTATAGTTTCTAGGGAATAACCTTGGCCGTTCAGAGGAACTAGGGCTTCAACCACTTGACCAAAAGAAGGTACAAAGGGACCAAATTCAGCTGCCTGATTTAAAACCAGGAGAGAATCAACATAATCACAATGTCTCTCCAACTGCAGTCCTAGACAACAATATTGATGGTAACTACAAGATGGACAATACACCCATTGATCTTAATACCAGGCCCCAAAGAATACGCGGTCAAGCTTCAACTAACCAGGTATATCTATATATCCCCATGTTGATTTTACTATCTGGTTCTGGTTATGGTTCTTTAATAAGGCATATTCTTTTCTTAGTAACAAGGCATTCTTTGTCTTCTGAACATGCATTATGACTTGCAGTTTGAATGTTGTGAACTGTAGTTCTGTTCCTTTAATTATTTGCACATTATAGGCATTCTGACTAATCTAAACAATATTTATCTGGCCATCGTATTTAGGAACAGGGTGTGGGTGTTCTAAATGGTGTGAATGATGAATCTGCAAGTGTCGTTCCTGTTCGATCCTTCAGAAAGTAGCCTGGAAAGTGAGTAAGGGACATTTAGCATATCTCATTGTCCTCATCCATTTGTTTTATGTTTTCTGGATGTTCTTGTACGAAGTTAAATTGTTGCTTTTAGCTCAGGAAAATTCTCTAGCATGACTTTGATATGTTTAAATTCAGAGAAGAAAGGGATTATTCAGTTCAATGGTTTGCACATGCTTATGTAAAATACATGGGTATTTGCATTAGATTTTTGCTTTCAAAATGCTAGAAAATGAGTGAAACTTTTCTTATATTGGGTCACTAACAAGGAGGGAATTTTTTTATACCCGGCCCAAAGAACTGTACTTTTGGTTACCGTACTTTTCACTCTTGAATGCAACATAAACAAGTGTGGGCGTGTGTTCTTGGACTTGAGTCAATAAACTAAAGTGATGTAAACTGTTTTTCCTAGGTACCCAACTACCCATCCATTTATGCCAACAGCAGTCCATATTTGGTTTTGAGCAACTTTAATTACTAGCAGAAAACGTTACAATTAAGGCTTACAAAGCCGCAATTTCTCTTGGTAATGCATTTTTTCCCAAAGAACTTGGATTATAAGTTTGAACTCAGACGGATAGTTGACATTATAGGGAAATTGCACCCGTTACGCATTTGTGGGAAGGGCAGGGTTCCATATAATCAAATGACATAAAAATAAAAATAAAATAAAAAAGTTACAACTTGGCAATAGTTTTCTAAGCAAGCACATAAGTTGGTGTTAATTAGATAGGTGAGCCCTAACCTGTGTGCCGCTGTATGCTTCACCTGGAAGATTCACCTATAAGATGACAATAATGAATCTGTGATGACATATGTATAGGTCATCTGTTTGCCGTCAAAAAGTCAGCTTAACAAGGGAACCCAGAGTAGACTTTATTTACATCTGACTGCTAGTAGTCTGGTTTGATAGAAGAGAATTTTCTCAAACACATAGGCTTTATGAATGAATCATATATCTCTCTTTGAATTGTCGTTTTCGTGCAGATTTGTTTTCTTCATTTCAACTATGATGTGAGACTCATGGTATATCTTTGAACCCAAACTGAATATGAGCGGTCCCCTTCTCCCTCCACTTTGCATATTAGCCTTACTGTCTTTAAAGGTTTGGTAGAAATAAAGAGGTGGAGATTGTATTGGCTTCCTATTATACTGTTTCCTTGATCAAAGAAAAGATAAGTCGGGGGAGAAAATTAGTTACTCAGTTTATCTTCAAAGGTTTGAATATGCTGTATATGTTTCGTTACTTGTTTTGAAATTGGTCGAGTGCAGACATAAACAACTTGTTTAAGATTCCCATCTATTTGTATTTCTGTTTTCTGTCTGGTCATGTTTATGAACTAACGAGATTACCTTTGTTCTTCCTCGTCATTGTCCGAGAATTTTACTAACCCTTCTCTTCCTCTACATTGTGGCTGCAGATGTTCTGGACAAATTGTCGTTGCAGAATCTTGATTGTTGACCTGTGCACTTGTATTCTTACTTATACCTTTTCCATTTTCTTTGGATCAGCATCAGTCTCTCACGTTCATTGTGCAAAGTAGATTAGATGAAGAAAATCTCTACCTTTGTATTATCGAAAGCAATGTGTATCGCTTGAAAGACAGAAAAGTGAGTAATTAGTACAGTTCGTTCAATGTTTATGTTATCAAAATACAATACCGTTGTTGACATTGGTCTTGCGCTTCGACGACATTTTTAAAATTCTGAGGAAGAAAATGTGAACCAACTTCAGATGAATTTGGCTGCTTTTCCCAAAACTCGTGATTTGGCTTTCAAATGAGAAATTAATCAGGATTACTAAATCTATTTTAGCTTCTTACCAGGGTGCTTATACACACAGGCGATCCAAGCAGGGAGAGAAACTTTCCTGCAGCACCCGTTGCATGAAATGGGCGTCTCACATTCTCTACATCATGTGTTATCATACAACCATGAATGTGGGGCGCCCGTTTCATGCAACATGTGCAAAAAAAAAGTTTTGTCCCGAGAGCCCAAATTGAAGGCTTATCTTGAGAAACACATGGCGGGGATGTATCCTATGATGTGGTCTAATGATTCGAACCAGGTTATCTTGGTAGATTATGATGTAGTCTAATGATTCGATTATTTATCTTAGTGAATTAGAGTGGGAGAAATCACTAAAAAATTTGAGCATTTTTCGGGGTTGAGGTTAATTTATGAACTGAAGATGCAAATCACAAGCATTGTAGTATGTGTTTGAATAACTACCGGCTAACTCTCATCATCAAGAAGTTTATTAAGTTGCTAAAAAGTACATAAAATGTTAACAAAAATAGTCTTTCATGGCCATAAAGCATTACACACATTAGAGATGCATGTCTGGTTCTTCCATTAACATCAACATCATCATCTTCTCTTTGTTCTTCATCATCTACAGCGTCGGTACAAATTACTTAGTACACATAGCCCTTGACAAACAATTCCTTCTTTGCCTCCTCTGACTCTCCCTCTCCGGTGTACTTGCCCAGCTGTGCAAGTGAGTTGGCCTTGGCACGGATGAGCAGAGCATCCTGAGCTGCCTTCACATTCTCCGGCCTGCCTCCCCATGTCTTCAGGCAGGTATTTTGGAGAGCTCTGGCGTAGGAGAACGACACGTGCCATGGGTTTGGTGATTGGTTCATCGCATTCAAGTTGAGGGTTGCCTCGACTTCAGATTGCCCACCGGACAAAAACTGCGCAACAAACACAATTCCAGCATCAGTACGTGATATAGTCTCATCACAGAAAAACTTAATTAGCATCAAGTTTTTGAAACACTTGCCATGATTCCGGGGACTGCTGGGGGAATTCTCCTGTGGAGGAGCTTGAGGGTGTAGTCTGCAACCTGTTGAGGGGTGGCTCTTTCCTTGGCCTCAGCACCAGGAGTAACCATGCTTGGCTTGAGGAGGATACCCTCAAACAAGACGTTGTTCTCAGCTAGGTAGAAGAAAACCTCGGCCCAGACCTTCAAGGCGACTTCGAAAGTCCTTTCAATGGTGTGTTCACCATCAAGCAAGATCTCTGGCTCCACAATTGGGACCAACCCGCTGTCCTAAAGAATCAAGAAGCAAACACTTTCTCAATTAGAAACACATCCTAACTAGACACAAAACAAAACCCTGTGGTCTAAGTACCAACTTAATAGCAATTAATCAATCAATTTTGAAATCATAACTTGATAGGATATCAGTTGTCTTACTTGAGCAATGGACGCGTAGCGGGCGAGACCCCATGCTGCTTCCTTTACTGCAAGAGCTGATGGGCCATTGGGGATGCTCACAACGGTACGCCTAGTTCATCGGAGTTGGTAATCATGTTACATTTGATTGTCATCGATCTACCTTAATGAGCTAGAATATAATTACCAACATAACATGGAGATTACGGGTTTGATCCTTACCATTTGGCGAAACGAGCTCCCTGCTGGTAGTAGGCAGCTGTGCGAGAGGCAAGACCGTCAAGACCTTGGCACCATGACTCATCGTTGGAACCCGTTAGGGGCACCAAACCCTGTTGTTATAATCAGAACATTTAGCTACCATAAGTTTTATATACTAATACTATACTTAGATTAAAGTAATGATTGCTTTGGTATGTAAATTTTGACGCTTCAGTCACTTACCTTGTCGACTTTAATCCCGGGGACGATGCCTTGCTCAACGAGCACATCAACGATCTTTTTTCCATCAACGGTGGATTGGTAGAGAGTCTCCTCGAAGAGAATGGCACCTGAGATGTACTGACCAAGGCCTGGGGCGGTCACAAGGAGGGTACGGTAGGCTTGGCGGTTGGCCTCAGTGTTCTCTAGCCCGATTGAGGCAAGACGCTTGCCACAGGTTGCATTGGACTCGTCCATGGCCAAGATTCCACGGCCTGGGGATGCAACAGTTTTCTATACCCACAACAAAAACCACACCTCATCAAATTCAAACCTCAACAGGCAAAGGTGCAATTTAAAGATAAACATTTTTGTGACTAAACAGTTTAGCATGTTACGTTATCAAACTATCAACTTGTACCGCATGTTCAAACAAAAATCTACCTTATCAATAAACAGTAGTTCAAGAAACATGTCAAACTGTTTTAACAAGATAACATTTCAAGATTTTCAGATTTTCTTGCGTATATATTCTAGAGAGAATAATGATATTGTACAAGTCTTATAGTAAGTAAAATGTTGTAAAACTTACAGCAGTCTTAACAAGCTCATCGGCATAGGAACCGGCCCGAATGGTTAGACCAGACGGGGCAGTGGGGAGGCATCTGACCACCGAAGAGGCGGAAGGCTGGCGGATGGTCTGACCCTTCACCCACTCAGATTTGTCGAGAACCGGAGAAGACTTGAGGAAAGATGCAGAAGCCATTGTTAGCTACAAAGAGTAGCAGCCTAGCGAGAGGGCAAAGTTTTAATATAATCTTATCTCCTCTGGCAGAGCTCTCTTGCTCTTTGCCACACATGTACTCATTCTCTACATTTATAACTGTCTTGTGTGTAAAAAAGATGTCAAATTTGAGGCTGCTGTGCTCCGGCCAATCCTGGCCCACCGTGTGGATGATAACCTGCTGACGTGGCTGGCTGCGTACGTGGTTCAGGCACGAGGGTTTTTTCTCACCTTGTAAAAAACAGCCATCATATCTCTCCCTTTTTATCAGTTGAGCAAACAGACAAATGCATGACGCTCACAATGCGAGACTCTCTTGCTTGTCATTCCCCCTTCTTTCTGACCAATGGCTACGGTTTAACGTAAGGCTCGACGAGACGGGAATCCCACGTGGACGGTGGACAACATTGCAGGTCAGCTTCTCCGGTCGTTCTGGCGATTTTCCACGCCACATAGACCACGGCGATAGGTTGGTTCAATTGAATGGGTCTCACCTAGTAGAACATTCATGGTTGATGTGCAATGCTGATGATGCTGATTTGCACACCACAGGAACCTTTCTACTTTCTACAGCTATTTTGATTGGAACTGTAACTCAATTATAACTCTTCAGTGTTTCGGTGAAATTGTGAAACAACGGGAAGTCGATTGTTAACACCACAACGAATAACGAAATCCCTAATATACATAACATGTTTAACTAGAGTTTTAGATCCAAAGACAGATCTGCAATCCCAGAAACCAGGTCATCTACCGAATCTAGTTTCATACTTCTCCATACATCAGAATCATCAAAAGTTGATGGGACCGATTGAGGCAAACTTTCTTCGAGGGTCTTGTTCAACTGCTTTGCCAGGTCGTCTTCCTCCACAGGAACATCCAAATCCCAAACCCTGAAAATATCCTTCGTTGACGGCTCCATCTCAGATAATGAAGAGCTCATATCCGCTCCTAACTCAAGGTTTTCAGTTATTCTCGAGTCATCCTTGTAACCTGGCAAAAATGGATTTCCCACAAAAGTTGATGACTGCAAATTATTTGTATCCTCATCGGTTGGCATGTCACCATCATCATCTTCATCACTTCTTTCTGCTTCTTCACCAATACGAAGAACAGCATTTCGGATTCTTCTTCGGAGTTGTTCTGTTTCTGCCCTCTCACGAGAAGGAAGCATCTCAATGTCGGTTCCCCCGGGTAAACCATCAGTTACAAGTGCAGAAGAGCTGAGTGATTCGGGTGGCTGAGAATTAAGGATTTCTTGTAAGGCACCTTTCAGAGAATCCCAGTTGTCATCGAAAACATCAAATTTGTTAATCAGGCATGAATCAACCCAAGCATTATCTTCTGGAGAAAGTACCGCGCCTTTTTTAATAGACTCTAGGGAATCCATGATAAGAGACTGAATGGTGCCTTCCATCACTTCATCTCCAACATCCATAGCTACAAATTTAAGGGAAACAGTAAGTAGATATAAGTACAAGCCACACATTTTGCAAGTACAAAACAATTTATGCTGACATGTGATTGTGATTAAATTATGTCATTATACACATTCAATTTAATGTTCACATACAAATTTCATGTCCCCTTTTCATTCTGACATGAAAAACCTATCTTCCAATCATTTTGGAGGAACGTCGGTATGTTGGTTAGACATGAATTGAAACAACCTTTTTGGACCATACCTGAGAAACCTAACATGGCTTCATTCATGATATTCACATATTACCAAAAGAAAATACAATCAATATAACAGACATGAAAGTTCATACAAACACTGGAACACGAGGCCAACAGATTATGGAAACAGCTAATTAACAACGAATACAATAGAATGGTAGTGCACGCAAGGTGCCTTAACCAATCTTCTGTTTCTTTTAGCTGAACCCATATTTGTTGTTTGTCCGAGGGTTTCCTTTGAGTAAATTCAAGCTTCCAAATGCAAGTTCCAATAAAGTAAGGGGAACTAAACAAACCAAGCAAGAAGGTGAATGGAGGTTTTCTACATTAGAAGCTAATTTCCCCGAGAATTCAACCTTGGAGTAAACTACTCATGTTTTGCAAGAATGTCTAACTGTACCAGTCAAACACATAAATTCTCCAAATAATTACACTCGATAATCTACTCATTGATCAAACCCCCATTTGTCCCGATGGACATTTTTATCATTTTATGTCTAAGCCTCAATCAGTTACAAAATTTGCTCTCATCTCCTAAGTTTCACCTATAAATTAATGCTCCATTTCAAAATAAAGCAAGATGAAGGTTTTCCAAACATTTCAATGAAAACTACCAAAATGAAAACAATCAACGCAAAACATTCACATATAGACAATCATTTTACATAAATACACACCGCAATATACTGCAATATATCATTTTCTACTTTACATATGACTACTGTTTTCTGCACTAAGTAATACAGATTTCAAATTAAAAAGTTTTAAGTTTTCATTTCACAGGAAGTAGTTTGAAGTTTCAGATGCCTATCCACAATTAAAATGAACTAAAATAGAAAAATTGAACATAAACCCTAAACCCTTTTCAGATTCAAAAAATAAGAAAAACCGTAAACTTACAGGAATGTGAAATTAATAAACGACGAAGATGGAGTAAAATTTAGGGGTTGTGGAGCGTACCTTGTGCCATTGAGAACCCTAATTTTATTGGGGAGAAGAAACAGACGGAATCTGTGGAAGGAAGAAGACGTCCCAAGAAACGAACAACGATCCATACGAATTACAAGTCTATCGGATTTGGTTTCATTCACTTTTTCTTTTACCGAGATTTCCTACGTTGTTTTACTTTTACCCGGAAAATGTTGTGGGGTGCCACGTCATACACATGTCCAGCTTTGAAGCTGTTTGGATCGACTTACCTCTTAGGCCATCTTCAACCGAAGGGTCTAGAGAGCCAGAGGGCCGAAAATTATCTAAAAATCGTTTCCAACCGACACTATTGCTCTTATTCCTATTGATTATATCCGACAGTTTTAAGGAAAAATTTTGGCCAACCCGGGGCTGGCTGGAATGAGCCAGCCCTTTGGCCATTTGGCCTTTTCAGATTATGTGGGACCCGCGAGCCCTTTGGCCTAGCCCTCAATTAGAGATGGTTTTCGGGCTATTTTCAGCCATATGGACAATTCGGTTGGAGATGGCCTAATATCTTGGAGGGCTAGAGAGTTAAAACGAGCCATTTGGTCAGCCCTCAGTTAGAGATGGCCTTAGTTGATCTAAATCAAAATTTTTAGGTATTTGATTACGGATTGTAAAGAGGAACTCACAAATTTTCTAATTTTAATGTGTTAGTGACGAGATATGAAAAAATTGATAAGTAAAATGATTTTCATACCTATATTTTAATAAACGCAAGAGACTTGATACTAAAGTGAATCCAATTCTTAACACTTAATTATAAGGGTGAGTGCAGACTCTTGGTTGATTTGGTTTTGACAAAAGAAAAAGTCAAACAGTCCAAAAACTGAATCGAACTGTAATAAATTTGTTTAGTTACCATGTGGAACTTTTGTAAACTTCCTTAAACTGAACTGGACCACCACTTGCATATTGATATTTAAAAGATTTTGTTTTACATGTGTAGTCTTTGTATTGGCTAAAGCCTAAAACTAGGTAAAGATGTTGAGCTTGAAGGTTTAGGGGATGTAGTCAAATTAGGATTTGATAGGATTTAAAATTTGGGTGTAGTAGAGTTTAAAAAGAGGATTTTAAAAGATTCTGAAATCGCGGTGTCGTCAAATTAGGATTTAAGAGGATTTTGAAGAATACACCCAAATCAAGGGGTAGTTGATTAAGAGTTTAAAGAACACATTCAAATCTAGGCATAGTGAGAATGTCAAAGATTTATTATGATTTTAATGGTTGGGGCATTTTGAGGGATTTAAGAGTCGGTGGTATAAATACAAAGTGCCATCAAGAATCCAACTCTACCCCATGTGATTTCTTTTCATGTTCATCATAGAAGTGGAACAGTCTTCCTCTCACATGTCTTCCTCTATCCCCTCAAGGTATTGCTTTTCTCTTCCCAACTTGTATAACTCTTGTATGGTTGATTTGTTTCACAGATTACTACTACATTTGTACTTGTCAATTAATCTTTTATTTCATTCTCATACATATATATCTATACATATAATACCACATATCCCTAGCTTCTCCGAATTCATGTTTTTTGTGTTGATTATCTTTCAGTTGTATTGGTTTTCTATTTGATGGTTGAAAAACCCATACATTTGATGCAATGAAAAGAGAAAACCTAATATACATGCAATAGATTAGCTAATATGCATGCCTTTTTAACCAGCCGAGAGGAACTTTGGATATTTTACTCCAAATAATTGAAAGGGGATTGGATAAATTTGATGGGTTTTTATTATTTCTTAAATATATGTGGTATGTGAGAATTCAAGAATTGTTCTTTTTTATTAGAAGTATATTTGGGTTTAGTTCTTAATCTGTGTTCAGTTCTCCATTGTCATTGTTTGGTTAATTAAGGTACTATGTTGCTTTATTAACGCTGCATATTATATGATTCGAATGGTTTTTATTAAGTATGTCCTGAATTGATTTTGTTACTGCTACTGCTTTCATCATAGTAATTAGAAATGGGAGACAAACAACAAAAAAATGGAAAAGCGAAGGTCAAGAGTGATTATAGCACTTGAACTTTGAAAGAGAGCAAAGTGTTGTTACAAATGCTCGTTGAAGCTACATTGAGTGGATGGCGTGATGCTAATTGCTTGCTAACCAAAGATATTGTGACGACAAGAATACTTTCGACACTTAATGAAAGGCTGAAGTGTAATAAAACTTATAAGCATTATACAAGTCGAATGAGATATTTTTAAAAAGAATATAGAAAGTATAGTCAGTTTATGGGAAGCAACTCTGGCTTTGGGTGGGATGCAAACACAAAGAGATTTGTTGCTGATGACAAAGTTTGGGAAGAATCCTTTAGGGTGCGTTTGGTACGCGGGACGGGACGGAACAGGGTGGGACGAGGCGTTCTGTCCCGCGTTTGGTACGCCTAAAACGAGTGGGACGAGGCGTTCCACGGGACAAGTTTTGGATGATTTTTGGTTCCACTTCCCCCCTGGAACGGGGTTGTTCCACGTTTGTGGGAAATAAATTTTTAACATTTTAGGACAAAAATGCCCCTTGCCTTTTTCAAAATTTACAACATCCGTCCCGTCCAGTTCCGTCCCGTCCTATTCCGTCCCGTCCCGTTCCGTCCCGTCTGCGTACCAAACGCACCCTTATGGTGAGCTTCTTGGCTTTTATTTAAAATATTATATGTAACTTGAGTGTATACTTATAGTTTATTGAACAATTGTGATTTTCTTGTTTAGTTTGTAGGCCTGCTCAGACCAAAGAAGCATTCGTAAAAAAAATCTTGTGATGACTTTGAAGATTTGCAAATAGTACTTGGGCAAGCAACTATTACTGGAAAACACTAATTGAGATTGGGTGAGGAAATTGATGCAAGAACTTTTTTAGTGGAAGATAAACAATGTGGAATAGAGGAAGATGAACAAGTTGGAATAGAGAACTTGTTTTATGATCAATCATCCACATTTTTACCCACTCTGGCCACTAGCTCAGAGATTCCCCCACCATCACCAACCGTAGGAAATGAAACAAAATCGAATACCAAGGAAATGCTAGATCATTTGAGACCACTAATCAAGCCAGAGATATGGAAAATATTTCACTGACTCTCGATTCAATTGCCACCAACTTCCAAGGAGTCCATAGTTTGTGGAGAAAATAGATAAGGAGAGAGAGAGAGAGAGAGAGAGAGAGAGAGAGAGAGAGAGAGAGAGAGAGAGAATTCCATATAGGATGCCATCAAGGAAATCCCAAATTTGGATGAACTTGCTCACTATCAAGCGGCCGCTTTGCTCGATACTAAAACCAAAAAGGATGCATTTCTGAAGATGTCACTGGAAGAGTGGTTAAATTGAATATGCTATAATTTGAAATGATATGTGATTTGACTCATGATACATTAGTTTTATTTGTTCATTTTATTTTGGATTATGTTTAATTGGCTTATTCATACTTTTTGTTAACTAGATTATGTTGAATTATGTTTAATGAATTATATGTTTAATTTAATTAATGATATTAAGTGACTGAGTTGTGGGCCTTTTTGGTTTTGCTTATATGTGACTGAATTGAAATTATACCCAAATGAGTTTGCTCTACTTTAAAGTGTTGGGTCTGCTAAAGTTATTGTAGATTGTTAGTGGTGTATATTGGTTTCAGTAGTAAGGTGGCACTATGAAGCTTTTGATTGGTGATTAAAGGTTGGAGCTTTACTCCAATCAGGTCTCTTCTTTGAAATGCAATTTCTAGCATATTGATATTTGGTGAGAAACCACCAACAAAAATTCTCTTACATTAGAAATTACAATTTCTACACCAAGGTTCTCTCTGCTAAGTTTTTATGTTTCTTTCATACTAGGAAAGAAATTCATTTTATATATTGTAAGAGTAAAAATCCTAAGAAATCTATGAAAGAAGTCCATACAAATCCATATAAATCTATAATGGAAATCCATATAAATCTATCAAAACCGAATAGAATTATAAAATCAATTAAAATTCTTTCAAATCTGTCACTAAAAAAAGTCTATTAAAATCCTCTGAAATCCAAATTGACTACACCCCTTATGGAACATTGAAGATCTTTGAGTTGTAATTGTATTAGTTGCTAAGCTTTAAGTTTGATGGTATAGATTGATTTGATTTGCTAGAAGAAAAACATGTAGCCTACTATTGAATTTTTGTTATTGTAATTGAGTTTAAAAAGTTGAAAAAAAATGAAAAAGAGAAAATAATTAAGTTTAAATCCAAGCTATCTGAACCAAATCAAATCAAATTGTTCAGTCTTGGTTAGTTTGGTTTGGTTTCCTTAGTAATTATAGTAAAAAATGAAACTGAATCAGATTGCTCTATTGTAATTGGTTTGGTTATTGATAGGCTCATTGGACTCAACACCCTCAACGAACCTAAGTGATTCAGTCGAAGATAACATCGGTACAACTCTGAGATACGTCAAGGATGTGGGTCAAAACAATAGTATGGTTTAACCAGCTAAACTGTTGGTTGAGCAGGCTTAAAGTGACCTTGGCGCACCTAGCCTAAAGGACAATGACTTAAACCGAAGCCAAAGACAAGTGATAAGTGGGTTGGTCTGGTTTTTCCAAAGAAGTGTTGATAAATTTTGCAAACAAACAACGAAGAATGACATATCATGCATTGCTTGATCACGTTGTATCAATTAAAAGCAAATTGTCGATATACATCTAGATAGGACACAAACTCCTCCATCAACCCTGCCTAACTGGCCAGGAGCCACACATTAGAGACCGAATTAGTCAAATTTAGAGTTAAATATAATTTTTTACTCCAAATATTTTTTAATTCATAATGTTGCAAAATGTGACAAACTATTTATTAGCCTCTTGCCCCTTTGATAAAGAAAAAACACTGTTTATGAGAATGGCATGAATTAGGACTTAGGAAGTCAGGTGCAATGAGACCCATTAATATATCTAGTGGCACAAGGCAACACAAACTATCTACCTATCTTTTGGTGCTCTTACATATTGGTAGGCAAAATATTGGAATCAATATACCAATGACTCAAGAAAATGTTGGTATCCTACCACCAGATACTTCAATGGTATTATTTTAGCTTCTTAAGTTGCTAGGTGCTAATTTTCTTTTTGGTAGCCTTTTGAGGGGAATCTTGTTTAGGGGTGGCCTCACCTTTAGTCATGTGTTTGAATACCAAGTCCCGTGGGTTTCATGAGCATATCAAGGAAATAGGGCTTTTGTGGTGACAAATATTCGTGAAATAAATATTAAAATTTGTAACATTTGATCATGTGATAAAATTTTAGCATCACAATTCTCAATCTATACATCACCATGGATAACTGACGTGACAAATTTTACAGCTGCCGCCTATTTTCCTTACGTGACAATGTGTTTTCATATATTAGATTTATATCACAAAATACGAAAGTCAATGACCCATTTTTTCGTCTCATATTAGAATTATAAAGTGATGATTTTATCGTCACCCAATTTGATCCCAGAATGATATAATTTACACTAAGTGGCGCTAAAATCGTCACATATTCCTTTTATATGTGGCTCATCTTATGTCACTGTAGACATTGAAATTTCGGTAAAATAAATGTTGACCAATAATTAAAATTTTCAATGCTCACTTGTCACATAAATTTTACATGTAGTGGATGTCTCAACGAAAAATTGAAAAGAGTCAGAAAAGCCATTAAACATGACACGTGTCAACACCTGGCAGAAACGACTTATTTCATCTGATTATTTAAATCCAAAAATCAAGTTTTGGAATTCTATAAATAGGAAGTCATTCCATTCATTTCATTGACCAATTCACAAATACATTTCTCTACTCCCAAATTGGAAGAGAATTCTCTTGAAGTCCGTTCTTCGTTCTTCGTTTTTCATTCATCGTTCTTCGAGATCAAGCCCCAACGGCCCTTGAAGAAACACTCATTCACCTTCGAGATCAAGCCCAACACCCCTTGAAGAAACTTCGCCAAAACCTTTGAAGAATCAACAAGCACTTTGGTCACGTGTCAATTCTTCATCCAAGATCAAGCCTTGACGGCCTTTGGATCAACACAACTGTTCTTCAAGATCAAGCCCAAAGGCCCTTGAACATCCGTTCATCCATTCTTTAAGATCAAGCACCGACAGCCCTTGAGGCAACGTTCATCCACCTTCCAAGATCAAGCCCCGACGGCCCTTGGATCCACACATCCATTTTTCAAGAATCAAGCCCAAAAGCCCCTTGAAGTTCATCGATCGTTCATCGTTCATCGTTCTTCGTTCATCCATCTTCAAGAACAAGCCCAAAAGCCTCCTTGAAGATTCGTTCGTCATTCAACGTTCATTCAACGTTCATCCAACTTTAAGATCAAGCCCCAACTGCCCCTGAAGATCCGTTCATCCAACTTCAATAATCAAGCCCAAAAGGCCCCTGAAGAAACGTTCATCCGCCAAAATTCAAGATCAAGCCCAACGGCCCTTGAAGAAACTTCTCCCTGTTCATCTAAGATCAAAGCCTCGACAGCCCTTGGATCAAGTCCACAAATCAAAGTCTTACGGAGATCGAATCAGAGGAACAAATAGAGATTGTAACCCAAAATCAATCAAATACAAATATTATTTTGTACACGTGTTCTTATTGTTTTCACGAAATTTTCGTGTTCACAAATTTGGCATGCCCAGCAGCAACAAAGGGTTCAAGCCACAAGCCCAAATCCAGCAAGGAAAGGACTACACTCAGCTACAAATCCAGGCCCAGCTCTCAAAGCCCATTTCTGCACCAAGAATGTCTCCTTTTCGAAACCTCAGCAAGGAATTTGGGTTGAGAAGTGTTTTTTTTCTTCAGCATAATCTGAAATGGCTTCGTCTGTTCTAATCTCTGATACTCACCCGTGGAAGGATTTGAAGGCTCACGTTGAGGACATAAACAAGAACCATCTGCGCGATTTGCTGAATGATGTCAAGATTCAATCATCTGGTTATGCGACTTCGCCACCGAAAATTAACAGCTCATCCGGTCTTCTGACGACTTTGGGGAAGCCAGCTGGAGAGAAAAGGTCGAAAAAGGCATCGCTGATGCAGATCCAAAACAACACCATATCTGCCGCTAAAGCTGCGCCGAATCCCGATCTCACTCCCCAATTGCTTGCGACGAATGACGCCATCACCCACTGCAAAGGAACTTCGAAGAAATGGAGCTGGAGTAGCACCGACCGGCCAACTCAGCGATGACCTTCGATGAGGCCTCCATGGAGTGCAGCAAGAGCTTCGTCAAGGCCCTGCAGATCTCTCATGTTGTCCAACTACAATTACGAGGAAGAGGATGAAGATATGGAGAACGTTGAGCAGGAAAACAACAACATAGAAGAGTTCTCGAAGAAGATTCAAGAGCTCACTCTCAGATTCCAGGTCCTCGACAGTTTTGACGGCGAAGATGACATTAACGTTGAAGAAAACTCATCTGTGATTCGGTCTAGTGAGGCCACCACTATGATGGAGCTTGAAATTGAGCTCAAGAAGGCCTATGAGTCTATTAAATCATGGGACACAACCTTTATTTTTTTTGCTGCTGGATGCGACCTGTTCATCCGAGAAGTTTGGGGAGATATCTATGAAGGCCCGCGAAATCATTGTTGTGCTTAGTTAATGTAGATGATGGAACAAAGTATTTTAAGGTACCCGTCTCTGCAGAAACCGTCGGCGAGAGCTTCGAAGTCTGGCAACAGCATATTCAAAACACCCGAGCCTGGGGCGTTGTTTGCCCTCTCGTACCTTTGCGCCATCTGATGTGCTTGCAGTTGAGCTCCTGCAACATGAATGCTATGTGAAGAATCTGCTAAGAGTTGTTCCACTCTTTGATAAGCTGGCAAATTTGGAGTCTGCTCCTGCTGCTTTGGCTCGATTTTTCTCGATTGAAAGTAAGAAGTCATTATTGGGTACTCAGATTCGGGTAAAGACGAAGGGCATTTCTCTGCGGCATGGCGGTTATACAAGGCACATGAATGAACGAGCTTCTGGCGGTGTTGAGGTACAAGGTTCGGCCTTCGAACATGTCGGAGGTTGCTCAGAAACTTGAACAGCTTGAAGAATTCATGAGATGTGCACATGAAGATGGACTTCTCTCTTCTGCCCACCGCAGTCCGCTTATCCAACTTCTTCCTCCATAGCAACTGCAAGTAGCCACGAAGAACTTCAACGACCGTCGTCAAACGACTAGCCGGTCATGAAGCTCAACGCTCTGCTCTGCCTCAAGCTCTGTCTCCGTTGACTCTGGCTCATCCATCCGTCTTCGTCATTCCTGCAAATTCCTCTACCCATCGTCCAAATTTATACAGAAAAAATACAATAAAAAATGGGATGGTGGAGCAAAATGGTGCTGGCACCACGTGAAAAAGAGAGAAAGGAATATGGGTGCATTTGGCACCATGTGCAGGAAAAGAGGGGAATGATGGAAGCTTGCTGGATGCACGACACAAGAGAAAGAAAGAACAAAAAATGTAAAGGAAGTTATGATGGTGTCGTATGGGTGTATGTACATAATATATATATATATATATATATATATATTTTTTTTTTTTTGAAATGATGCATCC
Source organism: Crataegus laevigata (assembly GCA_963580275.1). Taxonomy (NCBI): domain Eukaryota; kingdom Viridiplantae; phylum Streptophyta; class Magnoliopsida; order Rosales; family Rosaceae; genus Crataegus; species Crataegus laevigata. The sequence continues at coordinate 10,834,940 of OY756941.1, forward strand.
GCACCATGTGAAAAGAAAAATGGAGGGATAATACATCTGCCACCATGAAAAAAAAATTAATATTTGGTCATGATGGTGCAATGTGTATGTATGTATTACACAGTGTATTATTATTATTATTATTAAAAAAAGGTTGAAAAAAGAAGAAGCATTTAGTGAAATAAAGTCCATTTTATTTATTTCTCTAAAATTTTACATAAATTTACATTATACATGTAAAAATAAAAAAAAAATAATTAAAAAGATTTCAAATTCAAGTTACAAGCAGGGAATCTTTAAGGACGGTCACGAAGAGCCTCATTACTCGGCGGAGCTGCAGGAAGACGAGGTGCTAGAGTTTGATTATTCGGAGCCTCAACACTTGGTGAAGCTCCAAATGACGAAGGCAAAAGTTGCCTCTGTAATAAAGCCACAAACATCTGATGATCACTTTGAATTCGACTTTCAAATTCCTGCAGCTGGTCAAGTTTTCTCTTCATGCTCGTCGAGTAACTATTGGTAAGCATGTGCAACTCCCTATTTTCATGCTTAAGCCCTCTGATTTCCTGCTTAAGTCTCGATACCTCAGCCATCAATGATTCAACCTGGCGAGTACGAACAAAAAGGCGTTGGCCCATGTTTGACAGAGAGCCCGCGCACTGGACGCTAAAGGCCAAGGAGTCCTGGACAGCCAGCTTATCGGACCGCTTGGAAAGCACCCTGTTGTCTTTGGGGGTGAGAAGATTTCTAGCCACCACTGTAGCTGTTATGTCGTTCTTCATCACCGAATCCCCAACAGTAAGAGGACCGTTCGGGGATAAAAAGGATGGGTGCCATCTATTGTCAGGAGAAGACATCACAGGCTCTTCCCCGACATTCAAATCAAGACAACGGTCAGATGGGTAAGACATTTTCCGAAGGTTTTGAAGAAAAGAAGAGGTCGAACAAATCAAGATCTCAAAGGTAAAAGAGGGGAACTTCTGCAAGCAATAATTCTCAAGTGTGCTTTGGGAAGCAATCGATGCCTCCATAAAAAAAAAAAAGCAACGAGGTTGCCTGCCCAAAAAATTGAAGAGCCGCCTGCTTAGAAATCGAAGAAGCGTCGTTCAGAAATCGAAGAGGCGCTCGTTCAGAAATCGAAGAGGCACTACTTTTTCAAAAGCCGGATTCCCTGGATCAAATTGACAACATTATTCACATGTTATCTCAGCTTTGCCGAAGTCACAGACAAAACAGAGAAGTTCATCACTACCCTCCAAATTTCAAAAGACGTTTGTTCAAAGATCGAAGAAGTGTTGTTACCCAAAAAAATCAAAAGCTGGATCAATTTGTCGCCACCCTTCACGTGCTGTCTCAGCTTTGCAGAAGTCACGAACGGGTCTAAAAATGCGTGAATCTTACTGTTCTAGTTACCCACTGTCGCTGACAAGAGTAAACGAACAGTATCACTACCAGCTACTCAGAAATCCTTATATAGGCCAACCCTTATCATTTACGGTAAGGCAGACCTGCAAAAATGCCAAAGCTCTTCTAGAATTCATTTCCAACAAAACCTTTTGAAATACTCAGTATTCCTCATTCCCTAGAATACCTCTACAAATAAATCACACCAGAGCAAGAGTACCTCATATCATTAGGGTCGAAAGCAAGAGTATCTCATATCACGCTTTCTCCCTGTCATTTTCCTGGTCTTTTTTCTCATCTGCAAGACAAGGAGAAAGAACACAATCAATCGGAACCTGAAAATAAACTTCCGATCTGGAACTGATTGCTCGGAACCTTTGCCTGGTCGCTTACCTTGCATTGCTCTCGAGCACTTATCATCAACTGTTGTCAAGGTCACGAATTCCTACGTTAAATACCTTAGCGCAGTTGATATGGTGGTGGCTCACCATTCAAATGCAAAGGTTGCGCACCACTTCTGATATGCAAAAAGATTGAAACAGAAGGATCAACGATGAGCTAGCACCGTCCCCGAAGAGCAAAGCTTCGCTGTGCAATGCTGGCAAATCGTCACCACTTCTTCAAAAGCAAAAGTATCTCATATCAAGCTTTCTCCCTTCCTTTTCTTTATCCTTGTTCTCACCTGCAAGACAAGGAGAAAGAGAGCAATCAGTCGGCATTTAGAATCAACTCTCCGATCCAGAACCGACTGCCTAGAAACCTTTCCCTAGTTACTTACCTAGCATTTGCATTCCACTCCTGCATCAGTAAAGAAAATACTGCAAAAGAAGATGCCACATATGCATGGGAGAAAATCGGAGAAGATGCCGTTTCTGCAAGGGAAACAGATAAGGCAAGGGAAAATGATACATTAAAGCATGCAGAAACAAGCACGACGAAACATGTGCCGGGCCGTCCGCTACTTCTTCAAAAGCAAAAGTATTTCATATCATCAAGGTCTGACGTACTCTGGATTTGGTGGACTTGTTTTGACCCTCAAATTCTTGAGTCGGCTCGCAAAGATCACTTGCCATGTAGAGTCGCTCATGGTCCATTTCCTTCAAGATCAAGCCACCAATGGCTCTTGAAGGAATCACAAGTCCAATTCAAGATCAAGTGTTCACCACCCTTGAATCAGCTTCAACTCTAAATAAATAGGTAAGCTCAAACTTTTAGAAAATCTAGCAGAAGAAAAAAACTCTCCAGTCCAGTTCAAGAATAAACCTGTGGAAAGATACTTCTTTAAAAGCAAAAGTATCTCATATCATCAGAGTCAAAGGCAAAGATATCTCATGGCATGCTTTTCCTTTACCCTTGCTCTCACTTACGAGACAAGGAGAAATAGAGCGATCAGTCGGCACTTGGAAAGACTGAACAGAGAAACAGACCAACACTTCTACCTCGTGCCTGCCTGATATGCAAAAGAAACAAAGGCGAGAAAAATGCAGCATGGGCCGTACAAATGCACGTGTTGATTCATCCTCAAATAAGCCAAAGATCACTTACCATGTGAAGTCGCTCATGGTTCGACAACCTTCAAGATCAAGCCTTAACGGCTCTTGGAGAAATCACAAATCCGATTCAAGATTAAGTGTCCATCACCCTTGAATCAAAACCAGTTCAAGATGAAGCCTGTAGAAAGTCAACAAGCACAACAAATGCACGTGCCGATTCGTCCCAGCAAAGTTGAATAGATATCAGCCCAATTCAAGATCAAGCCTCAACGGCACTTGAAGGAGATCCCAGCCTGATCCAAGATCAAGCCTTGACGGCCTTTGGATCGACGTCTACATTAAAGGACTTCAAAACGTATCTTCTACACGTGACAAGCACATGTATACGACACGCTTTGAAGGGGGGCATTTGTAGACATTGAAAGTTCGGTAAAATAAATGTTGACCAATAATTAAAATTTTCAAAGCTCACGTGTCACATAAATTTTACACGTAGTGTATGACTCGACGAAAAATTGAAAAGAGTCAGAAAAGCCATCAAACAGGACACATGTCAACACCTAGCAGAAACAATTTATTTCATCTGATTATTTAAGTCCAAAAATCAAGTTTTGGAATTCTATAAATAGGAAGCCATTCCATTCATTTCATTGACCAATTCACAAATACATTTCTCTACTCCCAAATTGGAAGAGAATTCTCTTGAAGTTCGTTCTTCGTTCTTCATTCTTCATTCATCGTTCTTCAAGATCAAGCCCCAACGCCCCTTGAAGAAACGCTCATCCACCTTCGAGATCAAGCCCAACGCCCCTTGAAGAAACTTCGCCAAAACCTTTGAAGAATCAACAAGCACTTTGGTCACGTGTCGATTCTTCATCCAAGATCAAGCCTTGACGGCCCTTGGATCAACACAACTGTTCTTCAAGATCAAGCCCAAAGGCCCTTGAAGATCCGTTCATCCGTTCTTCAAGATCAAGCCCCGACGGCCTTTGAAGCAACGTTCATACACCTTCCAAGATCAAGCCCCAACGGCCCTTGGATCCACACATCCGTTTTTCAAGAATCAAGCCCAAAAGCCCCTTGAAGTTCATCGATCGTTCATCGTTCATCGTTCTTCATTCGTCGTTCATTCATCTTCAAGAACAAGCCCAAAAGCCCCCTTGAAGATACGTTCGTCATTCAACGTTCATTCAACGTTCATCCAACTTCAGGATTAAGCCCCTATGGCCCCTGAAGATCCGTTCATCCAAATTCAAGATCAAGCCCCAACAGCCCCTGAAGATTCGTTCATCCAACTTCAAGATCAAGCCCTAACGGCCCCTGAAGATCCATTCATTCAACTTCAAGAATCAAGCCCAAAAGGCCCCTGAAGAAACGTTCATCCGCCAAACTTCAAGATCAAGCCCAACGGCCCTTGACGAAACTTCCCTTGTTCATCCAAGATCAAAGCCTCGACAGCCCTTGGATCAAGTCCACAAATCAAAGTCTTACAGAGATCGAATCAGAGGAACAAATAGAGATTGTAACCCAAAATCAATCAAATACAAATATTATTTTGTACACGTGTTCTTGTTGTTTTCAGGAAATGTTCGTGTTCACAGTCACATATGTTAAAATCAAATACATATTTAGGAAAGATATGCGACGAACTAATTACTTGTTCCTGTTTCATAATCTAGAGTTGTGATTCAAAACAAATATATGATAATAATGAACATTTTCATTAATCAACAATTAAAGCACATAAGTTAACTACATTCACCAAGTGTACATCCCAAAAATTAACATAAACATCCCAAAATCATTCTAACTCATGGTGACATATCTCAATAATAGTAATTTGTCATGAAAGGCACAAGCACCTATAAATAGACAGCTTAAGGTAGTAACAAAAGAGAAGTCCAAGACACATTGAGGTGCTAAAAGAAGAGGTCTACCATGTGCATGCTTGAAATTACTAGGAAAGACATAATTATTGAAATAAGTCCTCTTACAAATCATGTTCTTCCAATTCAGGATAAATATTTTCATCAAATGGAATATTACCATTAGATTTCATAGAGTTACTACTGGTTTGCCCCTAACTTGCAACAAGAACGGTCTTAAACTTTAATACCAAACTTTCATCATCTTTTTGTAAATCCAATCAAGCTCTTAATTGTTCATTCTTCTGTTGTAATTTGAGGAAATTATCTAATGGAAGCTTAATCTGATCTCTCATATCAGTTAAATCAAAACTTGAAGCCATAGAGGAAAAACAACCAAATGTATCCATACGAGAAAAACACCTACACCATTAACAAATTTTCCTTTCCTCCAAAGTTCTCAACCATGATTCCAACTCATCATCCAATGGCACTTGTACGAAATTTGAAATGTTACTTTTGCTGTTCTTTAAGAATAATTTACTGTAAAGTAAAGCAGATGAGCGTGTTGGTTAACTATACTTTAAAAGTATTGTGGGTATGAAAAACTATGTAAAAGCATTTGGTAAATTTTAATGTAAAGTGATATAATTGTATACAATACAAATTGGATATAGTAGTAGGAATGGAGGCGATGACAGCAGTGGCAGAGACTGGTGGTGGTGGTGGTAGCAGCAATGGTGGAGGTACGATGGTGGTCATAATAATGAGATGTGGTGGTTGGGTGCAGATGTAACAATGATGGTAGTGCTAATGGTGGCAATTGTAATTGTGGTGCCAGTGGTAGAGATTACGTTATAGTGGTGGTGGTGGTGGGGTGGCAGCAATAATGGTGGTAACAATAATAGTAGTGGCAACTGTAGTTATGGTGGCAGTTGTGGGTGGTGGCGGTAGTGGTGGTGGTGGGGTGGCAGCAATAATGGTGGTAACAATAATGGTAGTGGCGGCTGTAGTTATGGTGCCAGTGGTGGTGGGTGGTGGCAATAGTGGTAGTTGTGGTTATAGTGATAGTGGTGGAGGTTGTAGTTAATTGTGGTGGTGGCAATAATGGTGGTGATATGTGGTAATAGTCACTTTATTCTCTAAGAAATAAAATGTACGTAGAAGGCTAAATAATGTCATTTTTTAAAATACTTACAGCAATTGAAAACATTCCTTATAGGTTTTTTTATTTATTTATTTTTTATTATAGTAACTTTTAAGAGCAACCTATAGTCTACTTTTAAAAACTGTTGTCTGGAGGTAGGGGTGCAACTCGGGAGGATTGGAAGGTCAATCCAATCCTAACCCAACTTTTACAATTTGGGCTCGGGTTCATGTTGGATTTCATTTGGGTTTATTTGGGCTCTGGTTTAATTGGGTTGGGTTCAGGTTGCCCAACTTTTTCAAGTTTAATTTTGTAACAACTTAGTTTCCAAGAATTCCTAAAAAAATTAAGCCAAGTAGCATCAAAGCTAGCTAACTTTAATTTCATAAATCCATCTACTATAAAGCTTTAGGATTTAGAGACTACAAATATGGGCTAACTAATCAAAGCCTCTTATTCCCTAAAAGCTTATGTAATTATAAAGGGTAATTTATTAAAAAAAATATTAAAAAGCACGTTGAATTTTAGACTTGGCTCGCTTGGGTGTAGTATGAGCATTAATTGATATGTGTTACAATCTGGTTAGATTGGGTTTGGTTAGTCGGATTGGGTTAGGTTGGGGATGGACGGGCAAATGATTAACCCAACTCAACCCAATCAATGAGCGGTTTGAAATTAGGTTGGGTTCGAACATGTTATAACTAAAAAAACCCACTTGTTCGGGTTTAAAGTCGGGTTAGACATGGGCGGGTTTGGATTGGCCCAACCCAAGTTGCACTCCTATCTGGAGGTCAACATGATATTTTAGTTTTACCAAACACTTTTTACTGCTTAACTTTAAAGTGAAGCAGTTTTTGGTGAAAAAGCAATACTGAATGGGGCGTAAGTCAGAGAGAGGAGAGAATTAGTGAACGAGCAACATAATTAATACTATATGTGATGAATTGTATAGCACGCGGATTTTTTTTTGTTACGTGATGAATGTTAAAGTTTTATTACATATTAATATTTAATTCGGCGGGAAAATTTTCTCATACAATAGTTTGTGACGAATATAAAATGTTTATGTGACGCAAAAATATTTTTGGTGTCCTGCAGAAATACTTACATGAAGATTTCTAAGCCTCACTTATTCTACCCAAATGTAATGAATTTTTAGGCACCACAAACAATTGTGTCACCTAATCCATTTTTTCTTGTAGTGTGAGTCTATTTGGTTAAGTCACGGAATGAGAAAGATAGGCATATATACAATACTATTTGACCACGTTTCAAAAATAATTTTGTGACATGAGAAATAAAGAGACAAAATTAATCAACTTCTTAGACGTGAGATACAAGAGTTACACGATAATAGACATACCCCAAGCCAGACTGAAAAGCAATTGATACATACAGTGTTTAACAATAAAGGCTCAACGAATTAAGAAAATTGTATCTGAACCTTTTTCTACACAATAGAGATGTTTAAGACAATATATATATATATTTGAATAGTAAATCAAAAATAAAAAATTGATAGAAAGCATACCTCACCCGACTGACATCTAACCTAAAACCCTCAAGAACATCACTCACCACCTCCTTAAGTCCAGTTCCATTTGTGCCGATGGCTTTTCTTGATGCAATCTTCGGTGGAGACAGTCGTGCTCGGGATAGTAGCAAGAAAAAGTCCTCTCCAGAAGCTGCTGGGTGAGCTTCTATAGATCTTCTCTGATGCGGCTAATGTGGAGTCAGTAATTGGAGGCAAAATTGGTGATGAGTGGGGGTAACTCTTGTCGACGACATCAATAGTACATTACAATTCAAGCTTGGTTGGTGTGGGACTATAAATTTTTCAGGGCTGGAGTAAGGTCGATGGAACTACACGTACCTTAAAAATCTGGTCATGGACTCAACAGTTCTAGTAGATTGCACTGCTCAAACGGACCATCGATGCCACCACATACATCTTGCTATACTTCGGAAAGGTAGGTGAAGTTTGCCGACTTTGTTGAGATTGACTATTCTTATTCCGCAAGACATGAAAATAAGATCAAATAGGTTCCATATATTCTTAGAGATTTCTACAATCTATTGGTTGGCATGGTGCAGAATAATCACACTCCTAAGATGAAACAATATCTAATCCTAGATATTCTCTTGAATTTTTCCCGTTTAATACAGATTCCATATCCTAAAAAGTATCTCTCCCCATTAGTATAAATACCCTCATTTAGGGCATAACTTTGGTAATGCATATAACACAATCTACATATACTCTTTGCTTATTCTCTTACCTATTGCTTGAGTCTTAATATTACTTATTAACTTGACCATCAAAGACTTTTGGCTGGCATCCCACCGGTACCCAAGGTCTTAGATTGCCAATAGATAAGATTCACCCAAAAACACTACATAACCAATGATTGATCTCCAAGTGTCAATATTAGTAACCTAGTCTGCATCTGAATATGCAGTAATTTGATTAATTAGAATCCTCAACTTTTTGTATTGATGGGATGAGAAACCTTGCATGGGCTTGTAAGTCAATTGAACTACTCTCCCTATTGCCAATTTAATTTGTGGTGGAACCTAAACAATCTTCATGATATCAGAGTAGGTTGGCTCACGCACGTGCCTCACATCACTCTGTTTGTATTGTCCACATGTTAGGCTTGAAAATTTGACACATGTGAGGGGACATGTTGAGAATGAATCTCACATTGATGGAAGAAGAGACTTTGCACGGGCTTATAAGTAAGTTGGACTATTTTTCATATTGCTAATTGATTTTATAGTGAAACCCCAACTTTCTTCAAGTAGAAATAAAATCCCTTAGCAATTTGGGAATTGGGAGAATGATTAATTAAGAGGATGGTTTATATATTTTATATCTTTTCTGGTTGAATTGCATATAGATAATTGGATAATGCCAAATCTACGCTATTAGAATGCCAAATCTAGGTTTTGTTGTTAATAAGGAGAGATTTTTTAGTGTGACCGTCACACGAGATGGTACACCACTGTCATTATATAAATGATGGAATATGTGTGTTAAAAGATTAATAACTTAAAATTTTAAATTTTCTACCATTTACATAAAAACATGTGGTGTGTCATCTGTGTTCTGGTCACAACTAAAAATTTCTCGTTAACAAGCCCCGAGGCGATTAATCATCATTCTATAACAAAAGATAAATGCCCGTGTTGTTCACTCACGAGAGCCATACTGGCAGTTTTCATGTTTCATGCGCATGCAGAGATTCACAAGCGCGGTGCACGGTGCACCTGATCAGTGAAGACAAACTTCTGTCATTTGTTGGATTATTAAACAAATACCATGAAAACAAAATAAAGAGAGAATAAATTTGAAGGCAGCAGTGTTTGTTTTCGTGATTATTGTCTTTTTTTTTTCTTTTTCTTTTTTATAACTTGCCACAAGTAAGTGTAAGGAGTTTCTTAATTTTAATTATTTTTCTTGTTTGATTTTTGAATCCACATGCAGTTGTCTAATGAAGCACTAGGACTGTCTAATTTTATTGGAACACAGAGTAGATGGAAATGTATAAATAAGGGCTTAATTAACTGAAACATCCATGAGTAATTAATGAGAGAATTTGTTTTTGTTTTGGACGAATAATGCATGTTAACCAAGACGGATCACGTTTAAATTATACTAGTAACATTCACACATACATGGTGCTATGTACGTACGTGTTAATGAAAAGGAGGAGGAGGGGAGAGAGAGAAGGAGGAGGAAGGGGGGGAGCATATGGACAAATTTCTTGACAAAGTGAAAGATTGTTATTTTTTCATATATATTTTTTGAAATACAAGTGATATTCTATATATATTAACCAATAAGAAGGGGATTGAAGGTTTAAACATGGAACCTAACGAGTTGAAGATAAGAGATTTTAACCACTAGAGCAATCAAAAGAATATATGCATCGTACATGTAATAAATCTCTCTTATTCTCTGTAGAAATGTAACAAAACTTTTTGTTACTCAAAAACCTGAACAGTATACATTAAATTTCCAAAGACCAATTAACAAGCCTCTTCTCTCTTTGCTCTCAAGATGAGAGACATCTTTGTTCTTTCCCTAATTTTCAAATCCTGATATGTGAATTATTTACAAAAAAAAAATGACATATGCTTGTCCAAGTACCAATTTGTGCTAATTAGGGTTTGGATTAGCCACAAAGAATGCCAAAGCACCAACAAATGGTGCATTAATGTAAGTGGTCGGCTCAGATTTCTTAAAGTCTGCACGATCATCCCCATAAAAGTCATCTTCTCCAGGTCCTCCCACGAGGGCACCCACAAGAACATTAGGGTTAGGACCTGAAGAGTTGAAGTACACTGAGCCTTCCTTGCAAGCAATGGCTTGGGGGTGGTCCTTGATTGATGGCAACGAAGAGCCACGGTGGTGAATACGCTGCGGAAAATGGTCACCATAGCCAACCATGTATGACAATCCCATTGGATTATCACCCAAAATGTAATCAACTTGTTTCTTGGCGATTTGGCGTAGGGTTGCTGGACTGACGTTTATGTTGCCACAGTTTAGGGACTGTGAGGTCCGTGAAAGGTAATTCGCGTAAACAAGTAGTAGGAATGTGATGGAAGTTACATGCTGCAAATTGCTGCCTCCCGGCTTATAGATGAGTCCGCCGGGAGTGTACTCGATGTGGGAGGATGATGAGTCCGGAATTAACGTGCACATGAAGCTATCTGCCGATGCTTTGTAGGATTCGAGATTGTACATGTTGCCTTCTAAGACTTGCTAAGAAAGAAAAGAAAAGAAAAAGTTTATGCTTTTGATAAAGTTAATTTCAAAATTCAAATTTTCTAATTCTATTATACGCACTAATATCGTGTTCATTTTAAAAGAGTGTGCTATAAAATTGGTACAAAAATATAACCAAAGATTCTATTTCATATTATATAGATGTTGAGAAATTTTAATCTGACCTTGGAGACTAAAACATTTAGGCCAGCATGCTTGTTGTCCCAACCAAATTCGTTTATGTTGTCGTCGGCACCAAGAGTTTTGCCATTGTTTTGTATGTAGTCAAGGTAACCACTATCTTGAGTGACCCTACTCAACCATGCTGCCCCCCACAGCAACTCGTCCTACCAAACATCACAAAATGAATTAGTTTGAAGTACAATTCTAAATAAGTGGATGCATGTTGCATGTATTATGTTTTAAAAAATAAATAAAAAATAAAAATGCTTGTATACATACATATATATATTGACTATAGACTTACTTGATAACCATCAAAATCACAATAAAATGGGCAGACACCATCTTTAATGTTAGAATTATCACTATAAGCACCTCTGTGAGTATCAGCTAACTCAAAGGCCTTCTTGGCATTTCTTAACAATGTGTCCGAGTACCCGGGATCGGATGATCGGAATGCCACTGACGAAGCTGCTAGGGCTGCTGCCGTCTCGCCTGCGACATCAGAAGCAGGATTGGGCGAATCCACGGCATATACAGTCCTGGACGTGTCCATGTCTTCAGGTCTTTCCCAACAGTTATGGTCTATAATTGGGTCACCAACCTATTATTCCATGAAAACAAAGTTATACCCACACAAAAAGTCCAAATTTTGCTTGTCATTAGCAATATAAACATTATTTGAATCGGTTTTTAGTGGGCAACTGTTCTATATATTCGGACTTATATTGTATTAAGAAATTTGAGGACTATTTGTGTCCTATCCATATGGAGCATAAAGCTTGATGAGACGAGTGTTTGTCCCATGCAGGCAAGATGCAACTCACGGACTTTAGGATGAAAAAGTGGGACGGACTTCGGTCCACCCATAGATGATAATTATTTAAGACAACAATTGGTTCACATTCCCTTGTGATAATTATTTCTAAACACTTTATTCCAATATTTTTCTTTTGAATGAATATTAGAGTTAAGGTGGTAATATATAGTCAGATATATATATATTTTTTTTATCGTATATCTACCTGTTAAAATGATGAATGTATTAAATAAATATATATATTAGTAACCAATGTGTTGAGAAGAAAACTATGACAAAATCACTACTATGTAAATGCAGCAAAAAGAAAGTGACAAATACTTCAAAACTTAAGAAGTAAAGTATTTCATCAGATGTACATGTTAAACTTTAAATTCTGGAAACCAACAAATAGAGTACACTTGTGGAAAGGAGGGAACTCAAGTTATCTTTCCTCCACGGTTAAGTTTTGATAAATTCAAGGTCTGGGATTCTGTTGCTGTAAACTTTGTCAAATTTTATAGGCAGACAGATGCGAAGCGATGCGATGCGAAGCGATGCCATGCACGCAATTCCAAGGGAAGGGATCAAAAGAAACTTGTTAGATTCTTTCTGGATAAAACTGGGGCCACTGTGCCAGTACCTGACAACACAATGAGTCACTGACCCACTGGACTACATGAGACCACAGAACACAACCTGCGTATTCGTACTCTATACTATTATTAAGAGAACCATCCTTCTCAAATTTTTATCACATTCTTTACAATTTTGCCCTCGCAATTAAAACACACTGACATGATGAGGGCAAAACAGTAATTTTGTATCTTTTGAGAAAATGACATTCATATCTCCATTTTTCTTATTTTACCCTCAATTTTTTCTCAAAATGACAATCATACCCCTAAATTTTCCTATTTTACCCTGTTTTTTATACAGATTATCTACGTAAGGAGGAGTAATATTAAGAAAAATATACTCTTAGTAAGAGAAATTGTTCCATCATCATTGTTCCATACTTTTTTTTTTAAATTTTTTAAAAACTAATCATACTCCTTAATAAAAAACAAAAAATAAAAAATGAAATTGTTCACACACAAAGTGTGTACTCATTGATAGTTTATATGAAGAAAACTTGAGCTCTTACAAAATTACAATTTAATATGTATGTTCAAATTAGTTTGATGATTTTTTTTTTTGTTATATTAATTTGCAAGTTAAAAAAAAACTTCTTATTTGCGTGTAAGGATTCAAACAATGTTCTACACACGTTGCTATTTCAATCAAGACACATGTATGACTGTGTATACATAATCATGATTTCTTCTTATAGCAAATTCTAATTTGAAATATGTGCATATATTTTAATTAAGCATTCATACGTGTACATTTTAAAGTGTAATTTGCAGATAAAAAAAACCTACTACTAATTGCTAATTAAAGGTGAAGAGTGAAGCATTGTTCAGTCACATGTATATAACTATTTCAACCAAGACGAAGACACATTAACTTTTCCACCCACTCCCCTTACCACCCCGCCATAACCACAACCACAATTATTAAATTTACTTTATTTAGCAGTTACCTGCACAAAAATCCGGTTAGGCTGAGACACAGTCTTGAGCAAGTAATCGGTGGCCCAGCGGATTGCCACGAGAGCGTTCCTCAGCTCATTGGGAGGCATTGAATCTCCAAACTCTATCACACTCCAAGCCAGCATTGTCGTCGTGAACGCCATCGGAAAACCAAACTTGACATTATCACCGGCGTCGTAATAGCCGCCGGTCAAGTCTGTGTTGTACGTCCACCCGTCACTGAGTCCTGAGTTGGCACGCCATGATTGGCGCTGGTCCTGAGGCAAGACCCCTGACCTCTGCCCCTCGAAGAATAGTATGGCCTTGGACAATGCCTCTTGGTAGTCATGGCTTGATGATGCAAAGCTTGGGAGCTCGATTAGGGCAACTAGGGTAAAAACGGAAACAAGAAAATGAGGGAAGGAGAGGGTTTTTATCATGGTTTTGGAAACTGGGTTGGTTTTGTTTTGGTGAGTTTTTGTAGTGTCTGATAAATAATGTGAGTTTTTTTCTGGTTTTGGTTTGGTTTGTTGGGAGGTAGGTTTTTATATATATGTGCGGTCTGTCTTGGGGGTGTCACGGGAAAGGGAGGTGAGAGGGATTTGGAGGGAAGAGAGAGAGAGAGAGACGGGAAAGGGAGGTGAGAGGGATTTGGAGGGAAGAGAGAGAGAGAGAGAGAGAGAGAGAGAGAGAGAGAGAGAGGGAGGGAGGGAAGGGAGGCGTGTGAGCGCCGACAGGTGAGTAGACGGAGTGTAAGGGAACTCACATGCGTTACACAAATAGGTACTGTGTGATTATGTGAGAGTGCACAGTACTTCACTTTTGAATATGATGCTTTTGTGTGGGAACAGTTGCTAAAATAAAAGTGAGTGCTCCGGACTATAAGACCGAGACTCGGAGTAAAATATACTGAAAATATGACTTTAGCCCCTTAAACTTAATTTTCTCCACATAAAATCCGATATAAGTTTTTTACTCAAATAAAACCCATTGAGTAGATTCCACATCAGCAAATTCATTAATTATATTTAACTTTACACATTTAAAAATTTTCGATGCCCAAAACAACCCTATTTGAATGCTTGATTTACACAATTAATTACATACAAATTGAAAGGGAGAATTAATGATTTTACAAAAATAAAAAAATAAAAAATTCCTTGCCTAATATATAATAACAATAAAACATGCCTAATAAATGTAGTAATACATGCTTAGTGTTTTTTTTAGTACAGTAATACATGCTTAGTTAAGTCAATAAAATTATATTTTACATATAAATGTAGGTAAATTATTTTATACACACACATATATATATAACAAAAAAAAAAGCCTGATATACATAAAAATTCATGAAAAATAATTTACCTACATAATAAAGCAAACCCAATATATGCAAAATAATGTACCTACATAAAAAAATGTTATTATTTTATTCAATATTAATTTACCTACATAATAAAGCAAACCCAATATATGCAAAATAATGTACCTACATTAAAAAAATGTTATTATTTTATTCAATATTAGTTTACCTACATAATAAAGCAAACCCAATATATGCAAAATAATGTACCTACATAAAAAAAATGTTATTATTTTATTCAATATTAGTTTACCTACATAAAGCAAACCCAATAATGGTTTTTGATCATATATGTAGTACTGTGCGTGTGTGTGTGTGTGTCTATATATGAACGTATAGTAGTATTATATATATATATATATATATATATATATATATATATATGTGTGTTAGGGATAATAATATGTCAATAATTATATTTTCATTGTAATTAAGGTGAGTAATAACATTTATTGATTTTATTTTGAATATTGTGGTACAAATTGTAAATATTTTGTAATAATAGGTCAATTAAGTATATACTTGGCAACCATTTTTAAATATGGGTTTTATTTGGATGTTTATTACTAGGTGGGTTTTTATCTAGGAAATAAGAGTTGCAAGGGTTAATATCTAAAGAACCCTAAAATATATAAAGGAAGATTAAAAAAAAACTTGAAAATAAATTTTAAGAAAAAACATAGAGTATTTGAAGTTAACGAAAGATTTGACGTAAAATCGAACGCAGTAGTGTTTTAGAATTTTTACAACCAACCTCGCTTAATAAGATAAGATTTTGTTATTGTTGTTGTAACATTATCAAGTATTTCGGTTAGAGAATCTTAATAAGTTTGCTTCCTACTGCAAATTACAACACCTAAAAAAGTAAAAACAAGTGAGTATTCTCATACTCAGTATGGTGTGGACTGTAAACTCAAATATTATTGAGTTGATTCTTTGTGAGGCAAAAAAATATTTGAAATTACTTTATGCTTATGATTTGCAATCGTACAGATGTTTGGAACTTATATATCTAACAAAGAAGTAGTCGTGAGGTTTTATTTCGTTATAAAATATCTACCACCGATCTCATTCAAGTTTTATTCAATATTGTGATTGCACCTAGAGAAAGTTTGAATCTTATGATTAGGTTTTGTTATATGGCCAAAATTACATCCATATTTTGGGCTTATAACATTAAATCTTAAAATCCAAATGCTTAACTTCAAGTTCTAAGGCAGCACAAGTTTTTTTAATAAACGATATTATCTATATTAAGGAGTTGCAAATATAATCTACATTAAGGGGTTGCGGAGTTGACTAAGCCTCGCAATTGGCTAGTCATAATAATGTGGCTCAAATTCGTCTTTGATAAGATTCGAACCTAAGACCTCTCACTTACAAGTGAATACGAATACCATTAGACAGCAGTATAAAATAGTAAGACAATACTATTTTGACTATTAACATATTTAATAGTGTATCTTATGTTTCGTATTTCATCATGTATCAAAGTGTTCTAGAGTAATTTGATAGGCTAGCTTAGTGGATTTTTAATAGGATAACCTTGTTTTGCAAGTACATTTTATGTTATTTGCTCGGACTATATATTTTGAATTCCTCAAGTTACAAATTTCTTTATAACATATGTACAGCGGAGAGTACCTATACAGAAAAATTCCTATCTCCTTGTCCAAGGCACCTAGAGAGGCGGTGCTGTGCCTTTTTTTTTTTTTTTTTTTTTTGGGGAAGAAACTGGAAATGCATTCCAGAACACAAAAACAACAGAAATACATCAAGAAAGCCAAACAAGGCTAATAGGAGTAACAAAACAAAAGGAGTAGCGAATACAAGTAGATGCCAAAACAACAAAGCAAGCGTCATTCCCTACTCCAAAAAACCACCTAAGAAGGAGGACATGGCAGTCCATCCTTGTTTAAAATTCTAACCCACGAAGACGGTGTTCTGTCAAACCTGCTAATCTCTCACATCTCTGTACCCACATATGTTGCGACAAAATGTGCAGCTTCGTTCGCTGACTTTGGCACCCAAGACCAATTGCAAATCAGGAATGACTTCCCAACTTCCAAAATACAACTAATAATGGGAAAATTTTCCCAACTACACCTTTCTTTTCCTTCAATAAGGGCCGAAATTACCTGCTTTGAATCAGATTCCACAATTATGCATGAATAATTCCTTTGTTGTGCACTTATACAACCTTGAAGCACTGCCTTAGCGTCTACCATCAAAGCATTTGAAGCACATACCTTCTTCCTTTCTATGCTTTTACACCTTCCTTGTGAATCTCTAATCACAATGCCACATATCCTTCATTACTCCTTAGTTTCCAGCTTGCATCAACATTCACTTTTATCATTTGTGTAAGGGGAGGAGACCAAGATATCCTTCTCCTTTGATTTTCCATACCCGAGGATTGCTAAACATTTATCAACTCTTTCGTAGTTCTAAAAGTCATGCTGGCACAAGTAATAGCATGAATAGTTTGTGAAGGAGAAGGATTTTGATGATTAAAAACAGCCTTACACCTAGCTTTCCATATATGCCAACATGTAAAAGCCATAAAAGATATAGACCTCCTCCAATCTTCTTTAGTTGCATAGTTCGCTTTCAACATTTCCATCAACCAAGCACTAATATTTGTCACTGAACATCTATCAATTTTGTACCCAAATGGCCCTCCAAACCAAACCGGCTCCACCTATAGACACGTAAGGAGCATGTGTTCCACAGTTTCCTCATACTCATTACAAATCGGGCATACCGGTAATGAAGCACATTTCTTCTTGAATAAGATAGCCTGCGTTGCTAAAACCCCTTTCGCTACTCTCCACATAAAATTTCTGCTTTTTGGCAAGGCCTCAAGACTCCAAATCCCCTTCCAAACTATTGGATCCATCACGCACGAAGAAGACGGCCGACTTCACCGAGTAGTTTCCTTTCTTCTCCATTGGCCATAGCAGTCTGTCATTAGACTCCGAATCTCCTACATCTGTTGCTTCAATTGCCAAACACTCTTCCTTCGAAATTAAATTTCAAATAGAGTCTAAGTTCCAACTTCTAGTATTCCCCTGAATAAATGATGCCACATTCTGATTTCTATCAACACTCACACCATCAACAGGATTCAGATGTCCATTTGTAATTCCCGGTAACCATTTATCAACCCACAACTTGGTTTGATGTCCACCCACAACCTGTCAATGCGCACCCTCCTTAAGAATCTCCATACCTTGCAACAAGCTTGACCAAATCCAAGAGGCTCGCCCACCCTTTTTTGCCTCCAAAAATGAAGTATTAGGAAAATATCTCGCCTTTAACACTTTGGCCCAGAGAGTATCAGATTCATGAATAAGTCTCCAACACTGCTTAGCAAGTAGGGCAAGATTGAATTCCTTCAGATTTCTAAAACACATTCCCCCATCACCTTTAATATATCCTAAATCTTCCCATCTAACCTAATGTATTCTTCATTCCTTCTCTTTCTGACCCCACCAAAAGTTTGCAAGCGCTGCCTCAATTTCCTTGCATAACTTATCTAGAAATTTAAAGACAGACATAGGATAAGCCGGAACTGCTTGTACCACTGCCTTAATTAAAATTTCTTTACCTGCTTGAGAGAGAAATTGTTGTTTCCATTCTTGAATCTTCCTCAAAATTCTTTCTTTAACATACCCTAAGATTTCATTTTTTAACGTCCCCACAGGACCAGAACACCCAAATATCTTCCAGGATCATCAACTTTAGGCATTTTCAAAATCCCACACAATTCCTCCCAGGTCACCCTTGGAGTATTAGCTCCAAAATAGACAATAGACTTCTGCAAATTAACTTCCTGCCCAGACGCTTTACAATAAGCATCAAGAATCTTGACCACATTTTGACAGTTACTTCTTGTAGCTTTTAGAAAAATCAACGTATCAACTGCAAATAGTTAATGAGAGAGATAAGACCTATTAGCACAAATCTTCACCCCTTCAATGTAACCCATATCAGAGGCCTTTCTTAGTAACAAAGATAATACTTCACTCACAATAAGAAAAAGATATGGCGAAAGAGGATCATCTTGCCTTAACCCCCTAGAAGGTTTGAACCTTTTCCCAGGTTGCCCATTAATTAATACGGCAAACTCCACAGTTGTAACACAACTCATTACCCAATCCACCCATTTACCATCAAAACCCATCTTCAAGATGACTGCCATAAGAAAGTCCCATTCAACTCGATCATAGGCTTTATTCATGTCCAATTTAATTCCAAGCTCATAATTCTTCTTTGCTTTCCGAAGCTTTAAGAAATGAAAGACTTCATGAGCTATAATAATATTATCCTGGATTTGCCTACCTTCCACAAAGGCATTTTGACTTCTAGAAATAATATTCAGAAGTAAAGGCTTTATTCTACTAGCTAAAATTTTTGAAAGAACTTTATAAGAATAGTTACACAAACTAATTGGGTAGAAATGACTTACCAACTCCGGATTTTGAACTTTGGGAATTAGCACAATATTCGTTGAGTTGAGCAATCGCGGGCTTGTTCTTCCATTCATAAAATCAGCAGCTATCCCCTTCACCTCCCGCGAAATAATATCCCAAAACGAATGAGGCGGTGCTGTGCTTAGACACACAATAATTTATAACTTTTTAGCAAAAGTAGTTCTTTTTTTGTGGAATATAATTTGCTTGGGACTGTCAAACTTATTAAGCAAGACCGCAGGGATTTCCTTTAATTTCATTGAAGGTTTTTATCACAAATAATATTTGAAATTGACCTAAATTTTTTTGATATTTCAATTTTAAGTCAATCAATGTTGTCTTTAAAATTAGTTGTTGCAAATTAATTTGATTATTTAGTTACGATTTTGTTAATGTGCTGACATGACACACATGTGGGTTCTTCAAGTTCGTACCCATTAAAATTCAAGCAATTGTGAGTAAATTCTCCATTATATTAAATCATATTTTGGGTAAGGAGGATCACAAGGTTATTCGAATTTGATGGGGTTCTACGGGGAAGGGAAGAATATAGTAGAGTGACCAATGTTATTAAACAGCTTAATACACATGCACTAGCCATATCCTCAAATAGACGTCCAAATATAAAGTGGTGTTACTAAATGATTGAAGCCATACAAGTTAACAGTCGCCAAAATTTTTAAAAATTTAATTGAAGGAACCAAAGTAAACACAACTTACTACAGGGATCAGTATTTTTTTATAGATTTTTTAAGCTCACATAGTGAGTGAGATATTCTATACTAACCCGAATAGTTTAGGACATACTTAGTGACCACACAACGCGTTGAACAGTGGTGAACATATTTGATCACTTGGCACAGGCTCCATCACACAACCAAATCGATCACTACATTAAGTAACTGATCAAAAAGAGAACATAACCAAACGATCAAATAAAAAAAAACAGAAAACTAGATTAACATCCTTTCACAAGATTCAATTTAAAAAAAAAATGAGTGTAAGATCTAATATTTAATATTGATCATTTGACTTTATATTTAACTCAACAACTTTCCATATAAGAGTTGAAGAGTCAATTAATTAACAGAATTATTTTTGTTTATTCCTAAATCGCCTTTTCCTATGATTTAGCCAATAAATATTGACTATTAGGCCTTTGAGCTTTCATGTTTATTTTGAAATCAATAAAAAAAATATTTTTACTAAATGTCTATACGAGTTTGCACAATTAGAATCAGATCTCATTTATGAAGAGCAACATGTCTAACTTACATACACACTTCTCCCTTATATTATCTCTTATCTCTCTCAATTGTATATTCTCATGATTCATATGTTTCTTGCATTATGGAACAACTAAGGTTTGCAAATCTATTTTTTACTTATGAATTGTGTTTATTCGTGTATGGTAATTTTTTGTCTATGGAGATTGACAAGTACGTATTTTTAAATCTATGATTTGCGTACTTATATGAAGATACATGGAGTAAAGTTTGCATGCCAAAATTGTGTACCTATGTTTATGCCCTTATACTTCTGTACATATGACTATGCATTTATAATTATGTACCTATGTTTATGCCCTTATCGTCCCAGAAAAGTTGAATAGATCCCAGCCTAATCAAAGATCAAGCCTCGACGGCCCTTGGATCGACTTCTACATTGAGGAAACTTCAAAACGCACCTTCTACACGTGACAAGCACATGTATGCGGCGTGCCTTGAAGTGGGGGCATTTGTAGACATTGAAATTTCGGTAAATAAAATGTTGACCGATGGTCAAAGTTTCAACGCTCATGTATTACATAAATTTTACACGTAGCGTGTGATTCGACGGAAATTGAAATAAGTTAGAAAAACCGTCAAATAGGACATGTGTCAACACCTGGCAGAGACGACTTATTTCATCTGGGATATTATATTCAAAATTAGGCCTTGGAAAATTCTATAAATAGAAAGCCATTTCATTCATTTTCATTCACCAATTCACAAATACATTTCTCTACTCCCAAACTAGAAGAAAATTCTCTTGAAGTTCGTTCTTCGTTCTTCTTTCATCGTTCTTCGAGATCAAGCCCCTTGAAGTTCATCCATCGTTCATCGTTCATCGTTCTTTATTCGTCGTTCATCCACCTTCCAAGATCAAGCCCCGACGGCCCTTGGATCCACACATCCGTTCTTCAAGAATCAAGCCCCAAAAGCCCCTTGAAGTTCATCCATCGTTCATCGTTTGTCGTTCATCCACCTTCAAGAACAAGCCCAAAATCCCTTGAAGATCCATTCGTCATTCAACATTCATCCAACTTCAGGATCAAGCCCCAACAGCCCCTAAAGATCCATTCATCCAACTTCAAGATCAAGCCACCAATGCCCCTGAAGAAACGTACATTCGCCAAAATTCAAGATCAAGCCCAACGACCCTTGAAAAAACTTCCCCCTGTTCATCCAAGATCAAAGCCTTGACGGCCCTTGGATCAAGTCCACAAATCAAAGTCTTACGGAGATCAAATAAGAGGAACAAATAGAGATTGTAACCCAAAATCATCAAATACAAATATTATTTTGTACACGTGTTTTTGTTGTTTTCAGGATATTTTCGTGTTCACAAATTTGGCACGCCCGGTGGGATAATCTTTACCTCTCATCTCTTTCTCTGTTCAAGAAAATCAAAGCACACCTCAAGCACAATGTCTTCAAACAAGGAACAAGTCATCGACGCTACCTCCATGGAAGAACGGCTTGTTCAAATGAAGGAAATGCTTGCAACGATGACGAGAACCCTTAAAGAAAAGGACTTGAAGATCGCTATGCTTTTAGGCAAACTGGGGGCAAGGCATGATGAAGGATCTGGCTCTGGCTCCAAGAAAGGCGGCAACGAAGAAGAAGAGCCTTCGGTGGAAAAGGTTTAAGAAGACCCAAAGCCAGACCAAGCAGCAGCACTCATGGCATCTCTTTCCATCAAGCAGTTGCACGAGATGATCGCCAACACCGTCAAGGCACAGTACCAAAAGAGCTCAAATACCTCCGGGTTGTACTCGAAGCCTTACTCCAAGAAAATTGATGCCCTGAAGATGCCAAGGGGATATCAACCACCCAAGTTCATGTAGTTCGATGGTATGGGAAACCCGAAACAGCACATCGCCCTCTTTGTTGAAACTTGCAACAATGCGGGCACTGAAGGAGACTACCTTGCCAAGCAGTTCGTGCGCTTGTTGAAAGGTAACGTTTTTTATTGGTACACTGATCTCGAGCCTGAATCTATCAACAGCTGGGAGCAATTAGAGCGGGAATTCCTCAACCGCTTCTACAGCACCCGCCGCACAGTCAGCATGCTGGAGCTGACAAGCACAAAACAATGGAGGGATGAGCCAGTTGTTGACTACATCAACCGATGATGCACTCTTAGCCTCGACTGGAAAGATAGACTCTTGGAGCGCTCATCGATCGAGATGTACATCCAAGGCATGCAATGGGGATTGCACTACATCCTTCAAGGCATAAAATCGCGGACCTTCGAAGAGTTAGCAACCCGCGCCCATGACATAAAGCTGAGCATCGCCAACCATGGAAAAAGGGAGCCAATCACCAACTTCAAAGAAAAAGTGTTTGCTCCAAAGGTGGACGAGACTGGAAAGAAGCCCACCAAAGAAGCTTTTACCGTCAACACTACCCCCGTCAAAATCTCATATGCGCTTGTCAAAATCTCGTCCAAGTACAAAACAAGGGAGATAAAGAGATGAGAGTTTTATCGCACCCAAGACAGGTCCAAAAACACCTTGAGGGAACTAGAGCAGAAAACGTATCCTTTTTCCGGACTCCAACGTGGCTACAATGCTGGATGACCTATTGGAAAAGAAGGTGATCGATTTACCCGAATGCCGATGGCCGGAAGAAATAAATCGCACCGACAACCCAAGGTACTGCAAGTACCACCGCTTCGTCAATCATCCGACGGGAAAATGCCTCATGCTGAAAGATCTTATCATGAGGCTGGCCTAGCAAGGGATCATCGAGCTAGATCTCGACGATGTGGTAAAGTCAAATTATACCACCGTCACTTTCGGCATATTTGATTCGAAGTCTTCATCACCACCGCTGGGGGCATGCTCCGAATCAAGTGAAGCTGAAGGATGAATTCATGTCGCTCTAAAGAAAAGGCGTATGAAGCATACGTCTCCACCACAAGTTCGCCAACTGGAAAGGGGGCAAAACAGCTTTTCTCAACCTCCAAAGCAACAGGAAAGTGTTGAAGATGAGGAAATTTCGACACAAAGATCGTCCATGCGTAAAATCTTATTCCTCGAAAAATTATTCAATTACTCGATCAAGGCTCCTTGCTATGAAGATTGCGAGGAACGCTTCTCCAAAATGGCTTGACAATTCCGTGCTAGCTCCTTGTTCGCACGAGCCTAAACTGTATGAACGGATGCTCCTTGTTCGCATGAGCCTAAACTGCATCAACGGATGCTCCTTGTCTGCATGAGCTAAAACTGTAAGACACCCTGCTCCTTGTTCGCATGAGCCTAAACTGCATGAACGAATGCTCCTTGTTCGTTCGAGCCTAAACTGCATGAACGAAGGCTCATCACCGGCACGAGCCCAAACTGCGTGGCACAATGTTCCTAGCTTGCACGAGCATAAAAGGCAACACAAGGCTCCTGGTCTGCACGAGCGTAAAAGGCAACATTAACGCTCCTGGCTTGCACGAGCATAAAAGGCAACACAGGGCTCATGGTCTGCATGAGCATGAAAGGCAACATCAACGCTCCTGGCTTGCACAAGCATGAAAGGCGACACCAACGCTCCTCATTTGCATGAGTCTAAAAGGCGACAACAAGACGCTCCTTACCTACACGAGTTAAAACTGCAAACGGCACCAAAAGAAAATACCAAAAAAATATGCATGTATTTTGAACTACGTTTTGACTTGATCCCTTTCGTTGGAAGGGTACGTAGGCAACTTGAAACTTCAAAACTTCAGGTACAGTCATATCATCAATGTAAATACTTCATTTCTTAAAAGAAAAAAAATAAAAAAAATGTTTTATTAGAAAAAAAATACATATGTTTCATGTATTCACATGGACAAAAAAAAGTCAAAATTTCTGCAAAGCCCAAAATAGTGGGCTAGAATGTGTAAATGTTGAAGGAAAAGGCCCAGCTCCCTCGTCCTCCTTTCTCACGTCCTTGTCACTGGAATCGTGAGACAAATTGGATACGCACTTGTGCCAAAAAAAATCGCAAGAGGAAACAAGCCCAAAGGTTACACTAGCCTAAAGCCCAACTCGGCCTAAGATTGGCTTTTCACTCTCTGTCCCCTAAAACCTTACTCAAATTGGACCAGTATGTGTTCGAGATCTGCAACCAGGGATTTCAGAGAAACCAGAATCCGCAGATGTATAGAAGGTGCCACAAGGTGCCGTGGATACTGTTGAAGCAAGAGGTAGTTGAAGATCAGGTCCAACAGTGATATGAATGCTTTCATCGAACCCTATGTTCGCCGAGAGCTGCAAATCCGAAGCCCAATTCCTCTCTGTATTCTCAAAACCGAATCCAGCCTAGATTCTCCCTCATTCCTTCCCCGCACCAAGATCATCGCTGACGTCGACCACGCCGTCACCATTAAATCCGACCACTGTATCGTCACCATCAGCGCACGACAGATCGTTGGTGAGTCTAGACTCAATATCTTCCACCGCAACGTCGAGGTCAACGCTCAGGATGTGCAGATCCTCTAGATTTTGAGGATTGGGTACCATATATTTGTATCACGGATACGGGTTAAGAGCAAATAATATTGACTCGGTATTAGAATCGGTCTAAGGATGAACTGGTGGCTTTTGATCTACCAACAGTATTTGATTTCATGTATGGCAGAGCAGAACAGAAGATCAAATATGTTGGACATTTCCTGCGAACAGCAACAGCAGCTCCAATTTCACCATTGCTACAAACCAGGACAAG
The DNA here is from genome assembly GCA_963580275.1 of Crataegus laevigata. Classification (NCBI taxonomy): domain Eukaryota; kingdom Viridiplantae; phylum Streptophyta; class Magnoliopsida; order Rosales; family Rosaceae; genus Crataegus; species Crataegus laevigata. The sequence goes on from OY756941.1 coordinate 10,859,965, forward strand.
CTCCTTAAACCCAGTGCTCTTGCGACTCAGATCTGAAGTCCAAACAACGCAACGCTCTCACGGATTTTACAAATGATCTAAATCCACCTTTCATTACTGTTTTTGGGTCATATTTTCACACTCGGAATTTGAGATATGACCGAGAAATCGAATTCCATGGTCCGCTGACGTCGTCAACTAGAATTTGATCGAAGAGACGAACCGGATCCTTGCCAAAATCCGGTTTGATTCCAACCCCTTTCTTGGCGTACGGAGAGATTGAGGAAGGGCCTTTAGGCTTTGATAAAGCCACCAGAAAATCAAAGGGGTTTGCTTTCTTTGTGTACAAGACGGAGGAGGGCGCCAGAACTGCGCTTGTTGAACAGTTAAAGACCATCGACGGTCATCAAGTGACTTGTAAATTGGCGGTGAATAACAGGAAAAGCAAACCCGGTGCAATGAGCTCCTATTGATAACTCCAGCGTTCGGCCACAACAAAATTTGATGCCTCCAGGGATGTATCATGGCCCGCCGCCTCAGACAGGTCCTTATTCGGGTTTTCCAGGTGGGCATCAGCCGCTGCCAGTGCTTTTGGGTAATAATTTTGGTGGTGCACGGTATAATCCTAATATGAGAGGTGGATATGGTGTGCCACTGCCAGAGGAATTCGGAGCACGATCGGTGTTAAGTTCTATAGGAATTAGTCGTGGAAGATACTCAGATGGTCTACATTATGGTTTAGGATTGTCCGTGGGGCATCATTCTCAGCATCAACAGCCTCATGTGTTGTACCAGAGCATGCTGCCTTACTACTGAGGCCGTTGAGAAGCTTTTTGGGTAGCGGCGAAGAAGAAGAAAAGTGCAGCACCTGGCTTCCCTCTACTCTAAGCGCTGGTGCTCACCTTCATCCATGTCTTCCAGCCCAGTTCAGCTGTTCTCCACCATCTCTGCCATGAAGAATTTCAATAACCGTCGTCAAACGACTAGCCGGTCATGAAGCTCGACGCTTTGCTCCGCCTCAAACTCTAGCTCTCTGTCCGTCTTCATCCTTTCCTGCAAAATTCCTCAGTCGACCGTCCAAATTTATACAGAAAAAATATAATTAAAAAAAGAGGATGGTGGAGCAAAATTTGCTAGCACACGTGAAAATGGATCTGGGTGCATGGGCACCATGTGAAAGAAGAAGGAAGAAAAGAATTTTAAAAAAAAAAGGAAGAAAGCAAAGTTATTGGTGGAGTGATGATGGTCAGCACCGTGCTCTCCACTTTGTTTTTCCAAAAGCATCTGCTTTTCTCAAAACGGTCTGGCACCACTTAAAATATATATATATATATATATATATAATATATATTTAAAAGAAAAAATAAAAAATAAAAAAAGTCATGGTGTGATATGTATGTGCGTGCATATGTATAATATATATATGGCAAAAAAAAAGAGTGAAATAAGGCCATTTTATTTATTTCTCTGAAATTTTACATTACACATGTCAAAAAAAAAATTATGCAAACAAGTAGGGACTCTTCAAGGACGATCACGAGAAGCCTTAGCACTCGGCGAAGCTGCAGAAAGCCGAGGCGCCGGAGTTTGATTATCTTGAGCCTCAATACTTGGCGAAGCTCCAGACGACGACGACAAAATATGCCTCTGGAACAAAGCCATAAACATCTGATGATCACTTTGAATCTGGCTATCAGATTCTTGCAGCTTGTCCAGTTTCTTTTTCATGCTTGTCGAGTAGCTGTTGGCAAGCATGTGCAACTCCCGATTTTCATGCTTAAGCCCTTTGATCTCCTGCTTAAGGCTCGCCACCTCAGCCATCAAGGATTCAACCTGACGAGTACGAACAAGAAGGTGTTGGCCCATGTTCGACATGGAGCCTGCACACTGGACGCTAAAGGCCAAAGAGTCTTGGACAACCAACTCATCGGACCGCTTGGAAAACACCCTGTTGTCTCTGGGGGTGAGAAGATTTTTAGCCACCACCGTGGCTGTTATATCATTCTTCATCACCGAATCCCCAACAGTAAGAGGACCGTTCGGGGATAAAAAGGATGTGTGCCATACGTTGTCCGAAGAAGACATCGCAGCCTCTTCCCCGGTATGGAAATCAAGACGACAGTTAGATGGGCAAGACATTTTCGAAGGTTTTGAAGAAAAGAAGAGGTTGGACAAATCAAGATCTCAAAGGTACAAGAGGGGAACTTCTGTAAGTAGCAATTCTCAAATATGCTTTGGGAAGCGATCGATGCCTCCATAAAAAGAAGAAGCAACAAGGCCGTCCGCTCAGAAATCGAAGAGCTACTTGCTCCAAAATCGAAGAGGCGTTGTCCAGAAATCGAAGAGCCGCTCGTTCAGAAATCGAAGAGGCATCACTTTTTCAAAAGCCAAATTTTCAGGATCAATCTGTCAGCACCCTTCACGTGCAAGCTCAACTTCGAGGAAGTCACGGGCCAAAATCAAAGAAGCTTGATATTATCCTCAAAACCTCAAAAGCTCTGCCGTTTGTTCAAAAATCGAAGAGTTGCTTACCCAGAAATCGAAGAGGCGTCACCTCTTCAAAAGCTTGTCGTCATCCTTCACATGTTATATCAGCTTTCCGGAAGTCACAGACGAGTCTAAAAATGCGTGAATCTTACTATTCTAGTTACCCACTGTCGTTGACAAGAGTAAACAAACAGTATCACTACCGGCTACTCAGAAATCCCTATATAGGCCAACCCTCATCATTTACGGTAAGGCAGACCTGCAAAAATGCCAAAGCTCTTCCAAGATGCATTTCTAACAAAACCTCTCGAAATACTCAGTATTCCTCATCCCTTAGAATACCTCTGCGAATAACTCACACCAGAGCAAGAGTACCTCATATCATCAAGGTCGAAAGCAAGAGTATCTCATATCACGTTTTCTCCTTGTCCTTTTCCTTGTCTTTGCTTTCACCTGCAAGACAAGGAGAAAGAACGCAATCAGTCGGAACTTTTGCCTGGTTGCTTACCTTGCATTGCTCTCGAGCACTCATCCTCAGTTGTTGTCAAGGTCACGAATTCCTTCGTCAAATACTTTAGCGCAGTTGATACGGTGGTGGCTCACCATTCAAATGCAAAGGTTGCGCACCACTTCTGCTATGCAAAAAGATTGAAGCAGAAGGATCAACGATAAGCTAGCACCGTCGCTGAAGAGCAAAGGTTCGTTGTGCAACGCTGGCAAATCGTCACCACTTCTTCAAAAGCAAAAGTATCTCATATCACACTTTCTCCTTTCCTTTTCTTTATCCTTGTTCTCACCTGTAAGACAATGAGAAAGAGAGCAATCAACCGGCATTTGGAATCAACTTTCCGATCCAGAACCGACTGCCTGGAAACCCTTCCCTGATTGCTTACCTAGCATTTGCATTCTACTCCTGCATCAATAAGGCAAATACTGCAAAAGAAGATGCCACACATGCATGGGAGAAAAATGGAAAAGATGCAGCTTCTGCAAGGGAAACAGATAAGGTAAAGGAAAATGATACATTGAATCATGTAGAAATAAGCACCACGAAACATGTGCCGGGCCGTCCGCTACTTCTTCAAAAGCAAAAGTATTTCATATCATCAAGATCTGACGTACTCTGGATTTGATGGACTTGTTTTGACTCTCAAATTCTTGAGTCGGCTCGCGAAGATTGCTTGCCACGTAGAGCCGCTCATGGTCTATCTAACCTTCAAGATCAAGCCACCAACGACCCTTGAAGGAATCACAAGTCCGATTCAAGATCAAGTGTTCACCAACCTTGAATCGACTTCAACTCCAGATAAATGGGTAAGCTCAGACTTTTAGCAATTCTAGCAGAAGAAAACACTTCAGCCCAGTTCAAGAATAAACATGTGGAAAAATACTTCTTCAAAAGCAAAAGTATCTTATATCAGCAGAGTTGAAGGCAAAGATATCTTATGGCATGTTTTTCCTTTACCATTACTCTTGCCTGCGGGACAAGAAGAAATAGAGCGATCAGTCGACACTTGGAAAGATTGAACAGAGAAACAGACCAACACCTCTACCTCGTGCCTACCTGCCATGCAAAAGAAACAAAGCAGAGAATAATGCAGCATGGGTCGTACAACTGCACGTGCTAATTCATCCTCAACTAAATCGAAGATCGTTTGCCATATCAAGCCATTCGTGGTCCGACAACCTTCAAGATCAAGCCTCAACGGCCCTTGGAGAAATCACAAGCCCGATTCAAGATCAAGTGTCCACCACCCTTAAATCAACCTCCAAGATCAAGCCTCAACGACCCTTGGAGAAATCACAAGCCCGATTCAAGATCAAGTGTCCGCCACCCTTAAATCAACCTCCAAGATCCAGCCACAACGGCCCTTGGAGAAATCAAGAGCTCGATTCAAGATCAAGTGTCCAACACCCTTGAATCAACCTTCAAGATCAAGCCTCAATGTCCCTTGGAGAAATCAAGACCCAATTCAGGATCAAGTGTCCAACACCCTTGAATCAACCGTCAAGATCAAGGCTCAACGGCCCTTGGAGAAATTACAATCCTGATTCAAGATCAAATGTCCATCACCATGGAATCAAAACTAGTTCAAGATGAAGCCTGTGGAAAGTCAACAAGCACAACAAATGCTCGTACTGATTTGTCCCAGCAAAGTTGAATAGATCCCAGCCAATCCAAGATCAAGCCTCGATGGCCCTTGGATTGACGTCTACATTGAGGAAACTTCAAAACGCACCTTCTACACGTGACAAGCACATGTATGCGGCGTGCCTTGAAGTGAGGGCATTTGTAGACATTGAAATTTCGGTAAATAAAATGTTGACCGATGGTCAAAGTTTCAACGCTCATGTATTACATAAATTTTACACGTAGCATGTGATTGGACGGAAATTGAAATGAGTCAGAAAAGCCGTCAAATAGGACACGTGTCAACACCTGGCAAAGACGACTTATTTCATCTGGGATATTATATTCAAAATTAGGCCTTGGAAAATTCTATAAATAGGAAGCCATTTCATTCATTTTCATTCACCAATTCACAAATACATTTCTCTACTCCCAAATTGGAAGAGAATTCTCTTGAAGTTTGTTCTTCGTTCTTTGTTCATCGTTCTTCGTTCTTCGTTCATCGTTCTTCGAGATCAAGCCCTAACGGCCCCTTGAAGAAACGCTCATCCACCTTCGAGATCAAGCCCAACGGCCCTTGAAGAAACTTCACCAAAACCTTTGAAGAATCAACAAGCACTTTGGTCACGTGCCGATTCTTCATCCAAGATCAAGCCCCGACGGCCCTTGGATCAACACAACTGTTCTTCAAGATCAAGCCCAAAAGCCCCTTGAAGTTCATCCATCATTCATCCACCTTCCAAGATCAAGCCCCGACGGCCCTTGGATCCACACATCCGTTTTTCAAGAATCAAGCCCCAAAAGCCCCTTAAAGTTCATCCATCGTTAATCATTCGTCTTTCATCCACATTCAAGAACAAGCTCAAAAGCCCTTGAAGATCCGTTTGTCATTCAACGTTCATCCAACTTTAGGATCAAGCCCCAACGGCCCCTGAAGATCCGTTCATCCAACTTCAAGATCAAGCCACCAATGCCCCTGAAGAAACGTTTATTCACCAAACTTCAAGATCAAGGCCAACGACCCATGAAAAAACTTCCCCCTGTTCATCCAAGATCAAAGCCTCGACGGCCCTTGGATCAAGTCCACAAATCAAAGTCTTACGGAGATCGAATCAGAGGAACAAATAAAAATTGTACCCAAAATCATCAAATACAAAGATTATTTTGTATATGTGTTCTTGTTGTTTTCAGGAAATTTTCGTGTTCACACTTTTTTAATGTACTTATAATTTTTATGGGTGCTCTTCTTTCTTATGGAGATGGGAATTGTGTTAGTGATGATGTTTTGCTTTTCTTTTGTAATGTATTTTTGTCATTTCTTTCAAGTTTATATTCACAATTAATCAATATAAAAATTTCATTTATTTTCTTGTACCTATTAGTACTTTCCAAAAATGTTAAAATTTAAAATTTTGATTTAAGTGTATTAATGGGTGATTTGAGTGTGAAAGTCAATTCCAATTTTTAGTCTTAATTATGAATTGAATAGGAAAATATGGATGGCAAGTTTGTAAATAGCATACGTGATAGAGACAATTAAATATGACATGGTGTTAAAATTTTAAAATAGAAATTTAAATTAGATAGAGAAAATCATGTAGGTTATAATTTAAAAATAATCTTATTTAGATCCTAAAATCTAAAAGCCCCGATCGTGCCTTCAAGTCACCGCATCATAAAAAAATAATGAAATATTAGGTCAGTGAGCGTGAAGGACTCGTACACCAATTGTTGGTGGCAGCAGAGTTGCCGCCCTCTGAGGAAAGCTGGAAACCATTAGCATGCATCCATTACAAGTTTCAATTATGGATATATAGCATGATCTCTGTAAAGTGGCATTACGATAACTTATAATATTTATCAAGTGCAAAACCACCCTGTCAGTTCAGCAAGTTCTAATACGCACAACACCTTGGCTGCTGTTTTTGTGCTGACTAGGGAGGTTGAGAAGATCCAATACCCTGTATATTACACAAGCCGAGCTCTGGCAGGCCCAGAACACGCTCTTTCGAAATAGAAAATCAGCGAAAGTCTAAAGTTAAACCGCAGAGCACAAGCTGGGCCCATATTTTCAAGCTCACTCTATAGTCATCTTGATTGGTCAAGCTAGGTAAATTCGCTGGGCAACTGACTTTATCCCAGAATTTTTTTTCGTAATAGAGTTGCGAAGAGCCCTCCCCGGACTCTATCACCTTCTAAGAACAAAGCTTTAACACACGATGTAGATATCAACCGAATTAATCCTATCAATATTTGAAGAATCCTAGTTTTCAAGATCAGACAGCTGAGGTAATGAACATTGCTACCGAACTGAGTTGGATGACCCCCATTTGGATGCTCGGAAACTTCGGCTTAGGTCATCTGGGTATTGCATTGTCAATGGCAGGTTATTCAAGTGTGGTTTTTTCCTACACTACTTAAGATATGTGATACCAGAGGAAGGTCTGGTCATCTAGAGAAATTTATTAGGGTATATGAAAACGAAATTGCTTCACAATCCATGATGATGAAGATTCGACACGAATATTTTTGGCAGACGATGAAGGCAAATTCTCACAAGTTATCCAGAGAATGTAAACCTTGAAAACTCTTAAAGCACTCATCCTCGTCGTCCCTCAGGACGTTTGACATCGATGACTAGCCCTTGACCCTTCGAGGCAGGTTTGATATCGCAGTTGTTGTTGGAGCAATATTAGAAAATATGAAAAATAACAATATAATTCCAATGATAATAATCATAAAGAAATTCACAACATCAATTTATATATGAGATTAAAATAAAAAAACTAGAGAGAAAGTTAGAAAAACTGACAAACTTGGAGATTGAGACTTGCATAAATGCAATGTCCTAAAGACAGAATTTCGCCCCTACTCTTGTGCTTGTAGTTCGGTAGGCGTCCGTCTCCCAGGATTCAACAATCTATAATCCGAAGTCAAAACACTTCAATTTTCGGACTCTGGCGAATTTCATATATTCCATACTCTCAAGACATGACTCAGAATTTGACATACGAAGAATGAGAGAAACAAAGTGGGGAAACCTTATTTCTCAAGAGTAAATATTGACTCTAATTTTCTCTATTTCTAATGATAATGGTTTCATTAGTTTATATAGAACCCAAGTACTTCTTGTTAAAGAGATGTAACTTTTCATCTATAAGTATACATCATTTGACAAGGGGACACACCTAAACAACATAACCTTTCTAGAAATTGGTTAACACTATTTTTCATTCAATTATTAAAATTATTATATTACAATATTTCATATTATAATATATAATTTTCAACAATCACCCACATGAATGAAAAATCAGGAAGAATTTGAGAGTACAGGCGGACAAGAGATGCATCGGGAGAGGTGTCTTTTGGACTTGAACCTACCCTAGTGAATACTTATCGGGTTTACTTGGTGACGCAGTGGATGTAGAAGATCTTGAACTGTTCACCTCTTTTGTAATAGAAGAGTCAACACCAAACCTGGTTTTTGAATGGTATTTCATATGCGCTATTGCACTGCATTCATCGAAGTCAAATGATATGCTTCATATTGATATGTAAAGCATTTACTTCTATGTGTACTGTCAACCAATAACCATACAGATGCATCTATACCAAACAATTGGTTTGTATTAAGCATTATATAACCTAGATTACATGAAAATCTTTAAAATAAAATCATACAAAGAATATTATATGTATCGTGTCTATATCATGTATATCGCATACAAGATTATAGAACCAAACATGCAATTTTTTTGCAGTAATATCTTCTAATTATCATCAACAATTCCCACAACTCACTATATATACAACCAACTAACCCATCATCTAGCCCAATGATCATATTAAATCTTTCTATGTAAATTGGAAAGATTCATGTTTCAGTTTCATCATTAGATGCAGTGATCCTTCCTTCTTGAAGAGGGCTAGGGTTTACGTCAAACACATATTCTATTTCCAATATCTAGCCACTGCTTTATGAGAATTGTCATATCTTCTAATTATTGCATAAGTGATTCTGTCTTTAGATTGTTGGAGCAATATTAGAAAATATGAAAAATAACAATATAATTCCAATGATAATAATCATAAAGAAATTCACAACATCAGTTTATATATGAGATTAATATAAACAACTAGAGAGAAAGTTAGAAAAACTGACAAACTTGGAGATTGAGGTTTGCATAAATGCAATGTCCTAAAGACAGAATTTTGCCCCTACTCTTATGCTTGTAGTTCGGTAGGCGTACGTCTCCCAGGATTCAACAATCTATAATCCGAAGTCAAAGCACTTCAATTTTCGGACTCTGGCGAACTTCATATATTCCGTACTCTCAAGACACGACTCAAAATTTGACACACGAAGAATGAGAGAAACAAAGTGGGGAAACCTTATTTCTCAAGAGTAAATATTAATTCTAATTTTCTCTATTTCTAATGATAATGGTTTCATTAGTTTATATAGAACCCAAGTACTTCTTATTAAAGAGATGTAACTTTTTATCCATAAGTATACATCATTTGACAAGGGGACACACCTAAACAACATAACCTTTCTAGAAATTGGTTAACACTATTTTTCATTCAATTATTAAAATTATTATATTACAATATATAATTTCCAACAATGAAGGTGATATACCTGTTCATGAAATGATCAGTTCCTTTTGTTTTTTCAAGAAGGAATTAATCTAAATTGATGCATTTAATCCACTATGATGTAGTTCTTTCTTCAGGAAAGAGAAGATCACCCTCCTTGTGGATGTATTCATTGCGAAGTAGTATTGTACTCATGGTGGCAAGTTCAGAAACTAAAATTATAGTATCAATCAAATGGATTGATTTGCATATGCCATTGTTTGCAGCCCATTTCAAATGAGGATGCGAATGCATATGCATAAATACTTGAATTTATGCAACAATACTATTTGATAAGCATATAGTGCTTGTATTTGTCTAGACCGTTGATCATGAGAAAGATACAATGCTAGTATAATCGAATGGGCATGAGGGCCTGGAGGTTTTAATGTATTTCCTCTTCACCAAATTGTGTGTTTAGGGTTGTTGAAAAGATGTACCACTTGGCATCATCTAATGAAAGGCACTAGAATGTGCTATAAAAGTTAGACACATACATATTTGTAAAATTTGGAAGATTGAGTCTTCAAGTAGGTCCTTATTTGAGATGCTGGAAGATTAAGTCTTCAAATTATCTTGCAAAATAAGAGACATTATCTAACTACATGCAAGTTGCGACTGGTCAGAATTTCAACCTCATAGAAAGTGTACATACTGCCAAAAGAAGTGCATTCAAATTTGTCAACCAATGAGTTTGTTATATTATGGTTGGTCATGGCAAGAAAGATTTTGTGATAAGAAAAAAAAAAATCAAACCGTTGAGCTTGAATTCATTAAGGATGAGTTGCTACTAAGGTCTAACGAGGTCCTTATCTTAAAAGACAAGTGAGGCTTTAATGTCTAAGAAGAGAGAATAGCTTCATATGTTTATACTAATCTCATGCATTTCAGCAATCACAATTATGAGAGAATTGTGGGGGTTGGTTAAAAGTAATTTGCCAATTGAATAACACTCAAGATGTCATCTCTTGTAATGAGTAATTGTTTAAGGTATGGTGAGGTTAGAGACCTTCTTACAAATACCTTCAATGTGGGGGAGTTTACCCAAGTGCTTAGTATTAGCAAATTACTTAGTAATTAAGTCCAAATATAATTTTGAGGACTTGACATTTCAAACAATGTCAAACAACTACTCTCGTATGAAATATAATTTCATAAGATGGATTGTGCATACCATTAATGGTAGTCAACCTAATAGTGGATCAAATTATTAAAGATTTGACTAGAGAGTAAGTTGATCATCGAGGGGAATGAGGCTAAAGCCAACATAACTAATGAATCAGTCGGGCGGAAACCTAACTTAGTTGATTGGAGATCCCATGGTCTAAGTTCAATAGGCAAACTGGTTGGGCATGATTCAAAGAAGTTAACACACTATATACCTCATTCCTATGGTGGAAGAAGTGTGTTGTCTGCAGAAGTTTTAGGTTGTATATTTATACCTAATGACAGTGGTATCTTATAAATAAGAGGAATAGAGCAGACTATTCTTAATCAGTGGTCACCTATGTGAGAGTAGAAGTGGGTCGCTTCTATGAGTATGAAATGGCTAAATTCTCTAAAGCTCTCATAAATCCGGGAATTGTTCAGGACCAAAATGAACACAACCGTATGAACTGGAATATATTAGGGTTAGTGATGTGTGTTGCTTATTGTCTTGGTTTACTGCTGCGGTGAACAGTTCAAGATCTTCTACATCCACTGCGTCACCAAGTAAACCCGATAAGTATTCACTAGGGTAGGTTCAAGTCCAAAAGACACCTATCCCGATGCATCTCTTATCTGCCTGTACTCTCAAATTCTTCCTGATTTTTCATTCATGTGGGGGATTGTTGGAAATTATATATTATAATATGAAATATTGTAATATAATAATTTTAATAATTGAATGAAAAATAGTGTTAACCAATTTCTAGAAAGGTTATGTTGTTTAGGTGTGTCCCCTTGTCAAATGATGTATACTTATAGATGAAAAGTTACATTTATTTAACAAGAAGTACTTGGGTTCTAAATAAACTAATGAAACCATTATCATTAGAAATAGAGAAAATTAGAGTTAATATTTACTCTTGAGAAATAAGGTTTCCCCACTTTTTTTCTCTCATTCTTCGTGTGTCAAATTCTGAGTCGTGTCTTGAGAGTACGGAATATATGAAGTTCGCTAGAGTCCGAAGATTGAAGTGCTTTGACTTCGGATTATAGATTGTTGAATCCTGGGAGACGGACGCCTACCGAACTACAAGTATAAGAGTAGGGGCGAAATTATGTCTTTAGGACATTGCATTTATGCAAGTCTCAATCTCCAAATTTGTCAGTTTTTCTAACTTTCTCTCTAGTTGTTTATATTAATCTCATATATAAATTGATGTTGTGAATTTCTTTATGATTATTATCATTGGAATTATATTGTTATTTTTTTATATTTTCTAATATTGCTCCAACAGTTGTGGTTTACTTTACGAAGCGGGTAGAGGAGTTACCTTTTGAGGCAATAATTGAGGCGACGATCTATAAATTTGTTTGGAAAAATCATAGTCGTTTGGAAATCTCTGAGTTCGTGTATTTTGACTACGGCAAGCAGTTTTATAATACCGAATTTCGCAGATTTTGCTTTGATCTTAAAATGAAGCTCCACTTTGCCTCTGTTGCTCATCCCCCAAGCTGATGGTGGCGTGGGCGATGGCGGTGAATAATGTGGGGGCAATTGCGATAGTGACAATAATGGCAGCATATATTGTTTTGTCTTAAAGATCTAACTTTGTTTATAATGTATCTTTTGTTCTCTACTATATTTTTGATAAACATAACAAAACAATAAAACAATATGGTGTTTCATATAGATTAGTCTAAATATGTTTTTTGTATTTTTATTCTTAAAAAACAATATGGTAATCGTATTTTCCATCCATTTTCTTTTTTTTTTCCAAATTTTCTGTTAAAAAGCAAATAGTCATTTACCACAATAGTAAAAAAAGAGTTATGTCATTGTATCCCAGCGTAAATTTAAACTTCGTGAGCTTTCTAATCTAATATCTAACCAGTAATTTATGATCTTTTCGAAAAGAAAAAAAAAACCAAGCGAGAGTGACCAGGCCGAAACATTCATGGGTAATGCTCAACGAGAGTGACTTAGCCCAACACTTGAGAATGGGCTTGTACGTTAAATCACATAAAATCCAGTCGAGCCACAACCAACAGTCCCAAAATCACAATCGACGCTCTGCCGCTTTCCATCTACAAATCGCAGTTTCAGAGGCTGAGAGCACTCTCTCCTCTCTCTCTCTGCAAATTTCTTCACTTCGTCGCTGCTATACAAAGTCACAGTAGCACCACCATCTGTTTAGCTGTTTGGCTCAGGTCTCTTCTTGTTCTTCTTCTTCATTGCACTTTCCCTTATTTACCATTTCTAGGGTTAGGGCTAATTTTGTTGTATAATTGGGTATGTATACGTTGAATTCAATTAATTTACATTATTTTGGTTAAATGTTTAATTTAAATTGGGTTTTCATGTGCTGTGAATTTTCTGTGATTTTGAATCGCTCAGACCATATGTTGTGGATTTTACACACATACATGTAGGTTGAATTTTGTGAGAGTGTCAATTGAATATGCATGCTCTTGGAATGAGAGAATCGATGGAACCAAACAGAAGATGTTTTGACCAACAGCTGGGCTAGGTTATGGAAAACTGTTTGAACAATGACCGAAAAAAATTGTTTTAGAAACTGTGGTTAGTTTTTTGTGTCATTTCGTTTATTCAGAAGTGACTAACTGAGGGCTGGCTTAAGTTTGATAGAAAGGTGGAAGTATGTATTGAAGAAATTGAAACAGTACCTTGGGTTATAATTGCTGAGCTTTTTGCTATGGTGCAGTTTTTGTCCCTGACGGTAATTTGAATTCTGAATTTAAATTATGAGGTTTTTAGGCCGTATGAAGCTGGAACAAAAAATTGTTATGTTGGCAAATTACGAGTGTCCTCGTATTTTTTGAAAACATTTTTTAATTTTTCGCATCCAAAAACAAATACTACATTGCCTACATCTTCTTTTGTTTTTGGTTATGTTTTTTTTTTCTTTTCAAATTTGTTTCAACTATGGTCAACTGGTTCTTGGCTTATTAAGATTTGCATATGAAGTCTTTGCATCTCCTCTCACCCTCAACTTCTTTTCTGAAACATGCCCATTTTAAGAAAAGCATGTTGTTTACCACTAATAGACGTTATGATATTTATCAAAAGGAACCGGTTTCCGTTCATCCATTTCAAATCACTTTTGGATTTTTTTTAATCAAGAAATTAAATAAAACCATTTCTTTGGGTTTTAAAGTTATCTTGTCAAAATTACCTTTTGCAAATTATCTTATAAAAAATTTAATTCCCAAAAGTAAGTTTGCACATTATGCATCTCTTCCAATTTCCATTTTCCACTTTCAATGTTGTTTCCATTTTTTTCTCTTGTTTGGTTGATCACGAAGATGTGATTGGATTTTCTCCAACCATATTCATAGTTTCGTTAGACACGTCCAACTCCTTACATCACCATGAATTTATATTGTTGCAAGACCAGATTAGATGATGACTAACACATCAGAGTGCCCTTGGGAGACATATGCAGAAGATAATTTTTAAAAATGAAGGCTTCCATGGCTGATGGATGAGAGAGGTAGTTACAACTTAAGTTGGTTGAATAAGGAGCATTGCTTCTTGAATATTGATTGGCAAAGAAAGATTTGATATGCAGTATAATATATTGATTGTATATTGAGTCTCCCACATGTAATTATAATTAATGCTAATGGTATTTCTGTACATACCTATGCTTTACAAAGAAAAATTGGTCTTACAGGGATGCTCTAAACATCCAATGCTAAATGTTGTTTGTTTGAAAAGAGGGAACTTGTCATCCAACTTTCAAGCACTATGAGGTCTCCAAGTTTAATGTTGATTTTTTCATAGCAATGGCTGCGGATTTTTACAATGGACAAATGTTACCCGCTTTCTGATTTTCATTGTGGTTCTCTTTGAAAGGCCTTGAAATTCTCGACTTATACCATGTGGTTTACTTCTAGTTGTTTGAGAGTGTCCGCCCTAGACCTACTTGCAACCGAACGCTCATATTTTCCAATGAGCATACTTTTTCCCTTGCTTTACTGTTTTACAAGATCAACTTACTATCTACTGATCAATCAGTTTAGATGGTTTCAAGAAGTTGGAGTTTAGAGAGTGTCTGTTTGTTGATGACGGGAATGCCTGATTGTTTGCTATGGATGCATGACTTTCTTTTGAAGGATGTGGTTGAGAAACCTGGTATTTAGTATCTGGGTTCTGAGTGTGGTGGTAAATAATTCTTGTGAGATGGATTGGTTGTTGAAACTTTTCTGTACTATGTTGGGATTCGATGTTTTCTGTTATGAAGGGAATGTAGTTGGTTTGGTTTCGAGTCTTTTGACTCATGGTATGATCTTGGGCGTGGTTGTAATGTGGGTGTGGTTGTGATGTGGACAGGGAGGAGGCAGCGGCTGTGTGGTGTTGGTTGTGGTGGTGTTTTTCATTCAATCAGTGGAGCTAGGTCTTTTTAAGAATTAATTAACATGAGTTCAGACAGTAGGAGCCGGAGCAGGAGCAGGAGCAGGAGCCCTTTGGATCGGAAGATCCGTTCTGATCGCTTTTCCTACCGCGATGCACCTTACAGGAGAGATGGAGGACGTCGGGGTTTTAGGTTTTATGGCTTTTGACTATTTTTTCTTTGTTCTCGTCTTTATAAAATTGGGTTGGTAAGGAGAAAATAATCTTTCAATGCGGCTTCATTGGAGATGGTCTCGAATGTTACTATCAACTTGTATGTGTTGGAGTAAGACCACTACTTGAATATGTCTGTGAAAACTTTATGGAGTTGAATATATGATAATTTTGCCTATGGATAATAATTTTCTTTGCTTTGTTGGACATTTATCTGGAGCATTGTAAATCTTTCAAATACCAATACCAATCATATTGATTGATTGATGACATACTTCAATGTAAATCCTTTTGGTTGTAGAGGGACTGCCAGCGGTGCACAAAAGTTGTGTCTATTTTACTTTATGTTTTATCAGATGCATTTATCTCAGTGCATGTGTCAACTCCTTACTGTTTTGCAATTTGTTGGAAGTTTGACTTTCAGAGTGCTTAGTCTCATGTTTTGAATTTTTTGGTTTTGTATTTTTCTTTCTTCTATTGAGACTCTGATTTGTTTTTTTGATTTTTTTTTTGATAACTCAAAATCATGGAGTTAATTGAATAAGTGACCCTCATTAACTAGTTATGTTTTGAAATTTGGAATGCTGTTATTTTCTGCTGAGAACTTAAAGTATTGTTTTTTTTTTGCCAGCCGAGACAATCTGTGCAAGAACTGCAAACGGCCAGGTCATTTTGCTAGAGAATGCCCGAATGTTGCAATTTGTCACAATTGTGGTCTTCCTGGGTATGGAAACTTATTCTGCCTCATAATTGGACATCATGATTTTCCATTATTTTCTTTTTTCCCCATTGTTTGTTACGGCCTTTTCGTTTTACTTTTGAAGTATCTGTTTATTAAATTATGGTGTTTGTTTTTTTTTTGCACCTTTTGCTTTCTGGGAGGGTTTGAAGATGTTGGGGTTCCAGAATTTGTAGAGTCATAATACATGAAAAGTTAGAATTTATCTAGTTAATGGTTTTAGTCTAGAGATACACATGAGTATGTAATTTTTCTGTTAAAAACGCATCTACATTACTCTTCTGTCTTCGACCTCCTCTTTGCAGCAAGTCAAATGCATTGCTTCTGCTACTGAGCGGTACATTTCCATCAAAGTAATTCCAATAATTTAAAACTGCTGTTTCTATCCCCATTTTTCTGTTCAGAAATTATTTCACCTCCATAATAAAAAACAGTTTGCATTCTGAGTTATAACAGCATCTTCTCCTCTACCACTCCCATCTTCAATGATTAAACCACTATTGCCACCATACAGTACTATCAATAAACTACACATACTCTAGCACCATTAGGCTTGATATAATGATGCCACTATTGTTGTAACCATTTTAAGATAACCAGAGCTGCCACTTTATGCCTCATCAGTTTCCCACCATCCCACAGCTACTGTCATCGGTTGTCAACTTATTTTCTTTGTCCCCTTCAGTGTATGTCACCTCTGCCTCTAATACGCTGTCGCATCTATGTTTTTCCTTGCACTACTTTAGACAATATATAACTGCCAACACTACCACTTTCATCTCCCTTTCTCTCTTAACTGTGTCTTAAGAGTATTGACAAAAGAATTTAAGAAAATACCTACAATCCCAGAGAAATATGCATGTTCCCCAGCAATAATTCAGTCCCCACTCTCCAGGCTCTTAGGATTGCTTTAATATTTGAGCATTATCTCTGTGAGACTCTGACGGGAAGTTAAAATTTTAGAGATCTTTAGGTAATTAGGTTTTAGACATATTTAGATGATTCAGAATGTTCTGTTTTTAATTTTAAACCAGACTAGCAGCACCTTGTGGTGACATTGATGGTTGAACTAGTCATGTCGTTGCTTCAATAAGGTTATGTGGTTTCTTATCTCATGGGAATGATGGACCTGCCTCCTGCAGATATTTTTTTGTTTGCTGTTTATTTTAAAATGAAAACTAAATGCTGCATGCTCAACGGGAGCCTTTCATTTCTAATTGTGTGATTCGAATATTCTACTAGGCACATTGCTTCAGAGTGTACAACAAAGTCACTATGTTGGAATTGCCGGGAACTGGGTCACATGGCTAGTAACTGCCCAAATGAAGGCATTTGCCACACCTGTGGTAAGGCTGGACATCGCGCCAGAGACTGCACAGCTCCCCCAATGCCACCTGGGGACTTGAGGTTGTGCAACAACTGCTACAAGCAGGGTCATATAGCAGCTGACTGCACAAATGAGAAGGCATGTAACAACTGTAGGAAGACAGGTCACCTGGCACGTGATTGCCCGAATAAACCCATCTGCAACTTATGCAATGTATCTGGCCATGTGGCTAGACAGTGTCCTAGAGCCAATGCTTTGGGAGAGCGGGGAGGTGGAGGAGGTGGTGGTGGTGGAATGGGTGTACGCGGAGGCAGTTACCGTGACGTTGTATGTAGAAACTGCCAGCAACTTGGCCATATGAGCAGGGATTGTATGGGCCCCTTGATGATATGTCACAACTGTGGGGGGCGAGGGCACCTGGCATACGAGTGCCCTTCTGGAAGATTCATGGACCGCTACCCCAGGAGGTACTGATAGGTGGAAGTGGAAGTGGAAGATCATATTCCGGCATTTACCTTTCACCTCGAGCAAGCATTTCCAGTTTAGGTTTTAGATTGGAGGTTGAAACTTTAAGAGTACGAGGAGTTGAATTGATGTTGTATTAGAAGATTATTTCGATTATTTCTGAATTTTCGGCAGTTACTGCAAATATAAACTGTTGTATGTAATTGCATTTTATGTTGTGACGCCTGCGGATTTTTGTTTCACTCTTGTTAGTACCCCTAATTTGTTCTTCTTCTTCTGGTCAATACAGTGACTTGGTGTTCGCTTGTATCAATTAGTATTAGGAAGCTTGTGAACTCGCTGAATCGGGCGGAAGTGGGCCTCTTTTCGTGTTCAGTTTAGAGGATTTTAATAAACTTTTTCGTATTAGTTTCTCCCTACATGTCATTGTCACTTCACGTGAGGGGTCACTGGAGTTTTCGAAGGATTTTAATAAAAAAATTTGTGTTAGTTTCTCTCTACATGTCATTGTCACTTTTACACCAAGGGCCACTTGAGTTCTCGGGGCCCAAGTGAAAACAAAAATACGTCTTTGTACCCTTGTATTCCTTGTTTCAGTTTCTGTATCCTAACTTATAATATATTAGCAGATAAGCTTTGAAGTTTGATGACATGTTGAAGTTTAACATAGTTTGATGTACTAGAATATTTTGTAGAAAGGTTGATGACATGTTGGAGTTTAGGCCCAAACCCACTGGAACCAAAACCATTCAACATTGATTTGGTTAAGTTTTCTTGGAATTTTTTTTGTCAAAATCCAACAAATTAAATTATTATATGTAATTTGCTAAGATAATAGACGATAAAACCACTATCATGTAAAAAAGAATTTTGTGGAATTCGCGTTTGAAAAAAATAATTTAAACATAAATTCCATTATTCCAAGTTAAAACAGGTATATATACAACCCTATACAAATATGGGAAAGAATAAGGGAAGAATAATTACATCCTAAACTAGGAAACTTAATATAGTAGGAATCCCATAATTACAGGAATCCTAATACAAGTCAACACTCCCCCTCAAGTTGGTGCATAAATGTTGCACATGCCCAACTTGTCTAGAAACCTGGAGAACTTGTCACTAGAAACTGCCTTCGTGAGAATATCTGCGACTTGGTCGTCCGTTCCTATGGGAGGAACTTCAATTACTTTACTATCCAGCTTCTCTTTAATAAAGAACCGGTCAACCTCTACATGCTTAGTCCTATCATGTTGCACGGGATTATGAGCAATATCACGAGCAGCTTTATTGTCACAAAACAACTTCATCGGCTGATCATGTTTGACCCCCAAATCTTGTAACAGAAACCGAAGCCACAATAGTTCACAAATACCGAGTGCCATGCCTCTAAATTCGGATTCTGCACTTGACCTTGAGACAACATTCTGCTTCTTGCTCCGCCACGTTACTAGATTTCCCCCAACGAAGGTGAAATACCCGGACGTTGAGCGCCTATCATCCGTTGATCCTGCCCAATCAGCATCAGTATAACACTCAATGTTGAAATGCCCATTTTTTCGAAATAAAATTCCTTTACCAGGGCTCCCTTTCAAGTAACTCAATATTCTCATAACTGCACTCATGTGTTGTTCTCCTGGATTGTGCATATATTGACTAATAACACTTAAGGCATGAGCAAGATCCGGCCTAGTGTGGGCCAAGTACATTAATCTTCCTACCAACCTTTGATACCTCCCTTTATCAACCGGTACTTGGTTCTGATCGATACCCAACTTCATTCCTTCGGCCAAAGGAGTAGACACCGGCTTGCACGCCGTCATACCGGTTTCTTCCAACAAGTCAAGAACATACTTCCTTTGTGATAGAAATATCCCGGACTTGCATCTCGATACTTCAATCCCAAGGAAATACTTCAAAGAACCAAGATATTTCATCTCAAATTCTGTGGACAAATAATTCTTCAAGGCTGCTTGCTCAACCAGATCGTTACCAGTAACCACCATATCATCCACATATACGATGAGAACTGTAACCTTTCCGTTCTGGCGTTTCAGGAATAACGTGTGATCCCAATTACTTTGCCTATACCCAAATGCCCTCATAGACTTGGTAAACCTACCAAACCAAGCTCTTGGAGATTGCTTTAACCCATACAAAGATTTCTTGAGCCTACATACCTTCCGTTTCCGTATGTCCGAATCATTGCACCCTGGTGGAAGGTCCATGTAAATCTCCTCAGTTAGATCTCCATGGAGGAATGCATTTTTTACATCGAACTGTTGCAGAGGCCAACCCAGATTTGCTGCTACGGACAGTAGAACACGAACTGTATTGATCTTTGCCACTGGTGCGAACGTATCAGTGTAGTCGATGCCATATTTCTGTGTATACCCCTTTGCCACCAATCGTGCTTTAAAGCGATCTACCGTTCCATCTGCTTTGTATTTCACTGTATAAACCCATTTACATCCTACAGATTTCTTTCCAGCTGGCAAGTCAGTTATTTCCCAGGTAGCATTCTTCTTCAATGACCTCAATTCCTCGTTCATTGCATCTTTCCAGCGAGAATCTGCTAAAGCCTCCTGCACACTGTTAGGAATAGATACAGTAGATAATTGATATACAAATGACTTATTTGATTCTGACAGGTGACAGGTAGACACATAATTGTTTAATGGGTATCTGACCTTTGAATCTGAATTTAGTTCACTCAAGGAATACTTGTGTTTACACTTAGGATCTGCCTCATAAGTGGGTTTGGGGATACCTCGGTTAACACGCTCTGGAAGGCGACGAAGTTGAGGTGCATCCGGTGTAGGAGACGATTGGTTATGAGAATTAATAGAAGACGAGTTTGTGCCTTGACCTGATATGACACCTGAAGAAGAATCTTGTGAAAAACACTGCTCGGTCCCATTGCCAAACACGGGCTGCTGCTCACTTTCAAGACCAAAACTTGTGGGACCCGTGGGCTCAATCTCAAACCCAGAACCTGTGGAACCCGTGAGTTGGTCCACATCCTGAATTAATTCCCGTTGTTCAGTGGGCTGCTCACCAAACATGGGCTGATCACCAACCATGGGCTGCTGCCCTTCAATTGTCGTGGGCTCCAACTGTGCAGACTGCGAGGGCTGCTCTTCGCGCAGCTCATTTCTCGTCACGGGAAAATAATCAAAGGTCAGAACATCACCCTCTCGAGTCAGAACTTCACTCTCTCGGTACTCCCCCTGAAGTGAGGAAGTGGAGGAACGAAAAAACATCTCATCCTCGTGAAAACTCACATCTTGAGTAATGAACATTTTTTTACTCGAAGGATGATAACAACGATACCCTTTCTAGGTAGTAGCATACCCCAAAAAAACACAACGAAGAGCTCTAGGTTCCAGTTTAGTCTTCCGGTGAGGTTGATGGAGGTGAACAAACGCAACACACCCAATGACCCGTGGGGAAAGATTGGGAGTCGGAGGGCTGCTAGTCTGAGATGTGAGGGCCTGAAATGGCGTATGGAAGTTGAGAGTCCGAGATGGAAGACGATTAATAAGGTAAACGGCGGACGTAAGTGCCTTTCCCCAATAATGGAGAGGCAGATGGGCCGAAATGAGGGAGGCACGAACCATTTCTAACAAGTGTCGATTTTTCCTCTCTGCAACTCCATTTTGTTGAGGAGTATACGGGCACGTAGTCTGATGAACAATGCCATGCAACTCTAAGAATGAATGAAGTTCCATATTAACATATTCTCCCCCATTGTCACTGCGAAGAACCTGGATATGCCTGTTGTATTGTACATCAACCATTTTGTGGAACCGTTGAAAGGCCAAACTAACTTCACTCTTCGACTTTAACAGAATAACCCAAGTCATTCGGGTACAATCATCAATAAAAGTAACAAACCAATGAGCACCACCAAGAGTAGCTACTTTTGACGGTCCCCATACATCAGAATGCACAATCATAAAAGGAACGGTACTTTTATTTAAACTGGGGGGAAAAGAGGTTCGATGGCTCTTAGCCAGTTCACAAACATCACACTTAAACTGAGAAACATCATTCTTGACAAATAAACTAGGAAATAACTTATGTAGATAACCAAAGGAAGCATGCCCAAGGCGCCGGTGCCACATCCAGATGTCTGACACTTTATTAGTAACTCCTCGAGGATCATCAACGGAAAGAGCTTGAGTCAGCAAGCTAGAACTACTGGTGGTCAACTCCAAGTAGTAAAGTTTCCCTCTTCTAATACCATAACCAATCGTCTTCCGCGTCCAGATGTCCTTAAAAACACAAAAATAGGGCCAAAAAATAACCAAACAATGTAAGGCAAGGGTTATTTGAGCAACGGACAACAAATTATAATTTAGAGAGGGAACCACAAGAACAGTATCCAGTTTCATGGTATCGGAAAGGGAAACAGTGCCCTCCCCAATAACAGGGACGACATTACCATTAGCAACATTGACCTCGGTGTGTGGGGATGTGTTTAGTGATGGAACCTGTCTAGAATCACAAGTCATATGTTCAGTAGCTCCGGAATCAATTATCCATGTATTATTCATAACAGAAGTAGAAGTACTTAGTGCCTTACCATCACTTCCTGTCGTAGCTATCATGGCAGAGGCCTTGTCCGCTATCTGATCCGAATCATTCTTAGTTTCAGCAATGGAGGCTCGAGATTTGTTGCACCGAGGATCACGGGTCTTATCCCAATTCTCGGGATATCCAATCAGCTCAAAACAACGACTCTTGGAGTGTCCCGTCAGGCCACAGTGTGGGCACTTACCTTGTGGACGATCCCGGCTTGTCTGGCTAGGCCGAGATGATCCAGGCCGGTGTTGTACCCCTTCGCGGTTCGACCCAAGAGATGAGCCACGGGCCCTTGCTGCCATGGCAGCGGGCTCCCCCTTTTCAACCTCTGTCTTCATTGCTTCCTTTCGATCGGCTTCTCGACGAACATATGCATAAGAAGCCTGCAGGCCAAGTGGGGGATCCTTCCGCAGCACTTCTCCACGCACCTGATCAAAAACATCATCGAGACCACCAAGAAACACATAGACCCGTTGTCTCTCAGTGGATTTCTGAAACACTTTGATGTCATTCTCACACTCCATGGATACTTTATTAAAGTGATCCAATTCTTGGAATATCTCAGTGAGCTCCCCAAAATAGGTAGCTAAGGACCGGCCATGCTGACGAAGACGGGATGCCTTCTGATTCAACAAATAAATTCTAGCCTCGTCATTCTCATCAAAGTAGGTTGCCTTCAAGGAGTCCCAAATCTCCTTCGATGTAGACAACCGAATGTACCGTTTCATAATTTCAGGCTTCATTGAAGACAAAAGCCAACTTTTAATTTTTTGATCTTCAGAAAACCAATCATCATATTTAGGATCGTCTTCGCTAGGTGCCTTGATAGACCCACGAAGATATCCCATCTTCTTCCTTCCAGCAATATGAATTTGAATGAGAGGAGCCCATAAATCATAGTTCCTTTCATCCAAAACCATACCAATATTAAAGCTTGAATTCTCTGACTGCACCATAATTGGAGCAGCCACTGAAACAATCTGAGACCCAGCCCCCTTTTCTTCAGCCATCTGTCCGCTCTGGTGTTGACTGACACAAGACTCGACAGAAAAACAAACAGCAGCAGGGAAGAGATCTAGAACACGTGGGACGAAGCAACAGGGCAGTAACCACCAATCTGGGGCTCGCTGCAATGGGTCAGGGAATGGGCAGCAACAACCCTAGGGTTGCTCGCTGCAATGGATCAGGTATACGGCAGAGAAAAAAAAAAAATTAGGGTTCAGTGTTTCTTTCTAATCTGGCTCTTGATACCAAGAAGAAATAATGCTTTTCAATGATAATTGTATTTCATCTTAAAGGTATATATACAACCCTATACAAATATGGGAAAGAATAAGGGAAGAATAATTACATCCTAAACTAGGAAACTTAATATAGTAGGAATCCCATAATTACAGGAATCCTAATACAAGTCAACAGTTAACAATTTATTACGAACGCTATTACTATTTTAAGTTATATGTGAGAGAAAATTGCTGAAGGAAAACGAGGAGGAGAATTGCAACACTGATACGGTGGTAGTGATATCACTTACTCATAAAAAGAGCAGAGTACTTTTTAAATATATAAAAAATATAAATTGAACGGTAACGGCACTATAAATTGAAAAGTCATTGATCGGGAATTATCCCTCATCTATGTATGATTTAGGTCTGGTGTAGGTGTGACTTTGGAGCTTTTAGTAATTTTGCGTAAATCAGCCCACGTCCCAAAGCAGCGAACCGCCAAAAAAAACCCTTTGTTGCTTACGCCATTTCTTCTCTTCGGCTGTCGTGGCAGTTGCCTCCTTCTCCTTCGCTACTGCTCGCCTCAGTTAACTCAACCGTTTTATTGCGAAACGATAAAACGACGACATATAACCCTTCAGGGGAACCGGGGAGCTTAAAACCCTAACCCTAGCTCTTTCGATATTAGGGTTTTCAATCTCCGATTTCCAATTTCAGTAACTGCCATGGAAGCGGACGAGGAAGATACTTTCGAGGTGAGCGAGCCTTCGATTTCACCCCAAGACGACGCTTTGCCGTTGCCTCACACAGGTGAGGAGCTCCGGAACACCGAGCCGCAATGCCACCCGGAGGCTGTACCCGAGCTCGAGCATGGGGGCTCGGGGCTCAGGTTCGACGGAGAATCTGATTTGGTGCCGGCTTCAGTAGGGAGAGGCAATGGGGATGGGTTTGAAGGCGGGTGTAAGGAGGGGGATACGGAAATGGAGGATGTGGTGGAGGCGGTGGTGGTGGCTGATGAAACTATTAAAACTGACGCAGTGGAGGATTTGGGGGCGGCGATGGAGAAGTCTGCTGCTGACGCGGGAGAGATGGTGGTGGTGGAAGAGGAGACGAATGTGATAGAAGGTCACGTGACAGAGGAAACGGAGGTCAAGGAGGAGATGCATGTTGCTGGGAACCAGGTGACAGAGGAAACCGAGGTGGAGGAGGAAATGACTGTGGCCGGAGGTCACGTGAAAGAGGAAACTAAGGTTGTGGAGGAGATGAATGTGGCTGAAGGTCACGCCACAGAGGAAACTGAAGTTGGGCATGTGAATGAAAAGGAGAAGGTGCTGCCTGAGGAAGCTGCTGTGGTTAAATTGGACAAGGAGGAGGCTGAGGAGTCTAATGTGGCTGAAACGGCTGAGGAGACTCTGCTTTCAATGAAGAACAAAACAGAACAAATGACGGGCGAAGCCAAGGGAGAGGGGATTGAGGCCGAGACAGGGGGAGGGGAGGCTGAGACCGAGGCGGTAGGAGGGGAGGACAGGGACAAGGTGGTGGGAGAGGAGGCTGAGGCCGAAGTGGAGCTAGAGGAGGCTGAGGCAGAAGCTGATCAAGAGGAGGCTGAGGCCGAAGTGGAAGGAGATGAAGATGACGCAGGGGGAGATGATGAGGAGATTGCTGCAGACATGTTGGTTGAGACCGACACAGTGGGGGAGGTGGATATGGGTGATGATGTAATGGAGGAGACAACTGAGGCAGAGGAGACAGGGGCAGCAGAGGAAGAAGCAGAAGAAATGGAGGTGGAAGAGGAGGAGGAGATGAAAGGGGCCGGCAGTGGCGGGAAGAGGAAGCGTGTGAAGAGTTCTAAGGACACGGGAAAACTCCTCTCAAAGAAGAAAATGGAAGAGGATGTCTGTTTCATTTGCTTTGATGGGGGAGAGCTTGTGCTTTGTGACCGCAGGTCGGTTAAACCTTGCTTACTGTTTGTGGTTCTCTACTTCTGTGATTGGTTAATTGATTAGTTTAATCGGTGGTTTTCAGGGGATGTCCCAAGGCATACCATCCTTCGTGTGTTAATCGTGATGAGGCCTTCTTTCGGGCTAAGGGTCGATGGAATTGTGGTAAATTGCTGCAGCTTAAGTCTTTAATTTCTGTTCTTTTCACCAAGTTTTTATCGTTTTATTTATTTTTGATGTAGTACATTAAGGTTCAGTAGATTATGAATGCACAATATACTTGGTTGTACAATGCTTATTTGGGGGTTTCTAGTATGCTTCTGGGGTATCCCATACACGGGGATTTTTTGACCAGATCTAACGGCCAAAAATCTTAATGTATTGGATACCCTGGAGTGTAGTAGAATGTTTGTGTATATGCAGAGTGCATATTCTTACTTAGTTTAAATGCATTCAGTTTTCTGATCAGTTCTTAGATTTACCTTTGAGAACTTAGGTTTATCTCCTAGCTTCCATTACATTAAATTCTCTTTATTTTTTTTTACTTGTTCTGTGCCTTTGTATGGTTGTTACTTTGGTGCTCATTTATGTGTTTAGCATGCTGTTTTGTAGCTTCAAACTGTAGCTGCATTAGTGCTTCCTTAGTGACAGTGATGATTCAGTCAGTGTTTTCATGTTATAAATTTATATTTTTTTGTTTTTAATGTTTGGTTTAAATTATCTGAAAAATATATCTAAAATACTGATAGCTTTGGAGATTTTTTATTTTCCAGTAAGAGATATTGTTTTGCTTACTTTCAGTATCATGAAGTATTGGACGGTTTGTACTGAAATTTCATGTTATTGTCTAGTTAGAGTTGATTTGGGGCTGCAAGTTGTAATTACCGACCTGGAACATAATTATTTGAGTGACTACATGGTAATTGTCCTTGGAAGCTTGTGTGCTTTGAAGATAGTAGTTAGTCTCCAAGTGGTTTTGTATTTGTTTAGAGTTGTGATTACAAGTACCTGCAGTTGTAAAAAATTGAAATCATTTACAAATGTATTCTTGAGACCTTAACCAAAATCACTTTATGGCTGCTAACATATCCCACAGTAACTGAGAAAGAGAGTAATTCTTAAAATCATTCGAAATTGAAGCCCAGAGGGCTGCCCAATATCTTACTCTTCCCCAAAGTTCTGCTACCCCCACACCAGTATAATCCTCAAAAATTCTTTTGTTACGCTCCAACCAAATGTTCCAAAAAACTGCCGACACCAGACAACCCCACAAAGCTTTAGCTTTCCTCCCAATTCCTAGCCTCAAAATTGGTGCTTAGAAGCTCGAAACAACCCTTTGGAATGACCCAACTAACTCTAACCTCCTGAAACAATTTCCACCACAGTTGAATCGTGTAAGAACAATGGAGATAAATGTGGTTAACACTCTCCTCCTTAGCTTTACACAAACATCAAGCCCTACTTTGCCAAATTTTGAATTTTGTACCCACTGAAAATGCTACACCCTTCTAAATCTGACCCCCTCTGTATCGTGTACAGTTAAGTTAAAGTAACATAATAAGTACCAAACTCTTACCATGTGCCCTAGCAACCCATGCTCAGGGCAAGACGAGTCAACAATTTTTTTGTTTGTTTTTGTTTTTGGAAGAATAAGGGTTCATGAAAAGTATTCATCATTTACATAGTTCAGAGTCAGACTCTAGCCTTAACCTGGAAGTTATGTGTGTCTGCTTCATTTTTTATTTTTTGTGTGGTTTTAGACTTTTAGTTTATCTAGTAGCCAATGTTTTTTTTGAGAGAGATTGCAGGCATTATGGCTGTATTTTGAACTCTTCATCTTATAAGCACCAGTTCTTTTACATGTGTGACTTGGGTTTCATCACTTAACATCAATATAAAATTGCTTATATGAAAATTATTTTAGTTCTTTTGGATTGCTGGGCAGTATCTGATGTATTAACAAATGTATTTTAGGTTGGCACCTTTGTAGCAACTGTGAGAAGACTGCCCACTACATGTGTTATACATGTACCTTTTCCTTGTGCAAGGGCTGTATCAAAGATGCTGTTATCTTATGTGTTCGAGGAAACAAAGGCTTCTGTGAGACATGCATGAAAACTGTCATGATGATTGAAAAGAATGAGCAAGGAAACAAGGACAAGGTTTGCCTTCTTTCTTTTGTTATTCCCTAATTACTTTTTTATTTTCCTTCTGCTAGCATTGTCATGATCAGGGTCAAGGGTTTTATCTTTCTTGGGAGTGTTTTAGTGTGTGAAAGTAGTGTGTTGAGAAATTCATTTTTGCTACATCCTGAAAAATCAGTTAGCCAAAAGGAAAAAAAGAAACAACAAAGCATACACATATGGGTGGTCTTTGTGGGTCTCTGTATGTAATAAGGTTAGTGACTTCCCTAGTTTCTTCTAATTGGATGTGAACTGGGAATCAGCAGTATCTTGGTTTCCCTGGTGATTTTGCCCTAGGTTTGTTGCTGTCCGAGGTTTGTCTTGATAAGCTATTTTCCCCTGTTCTCATCTTGTTTTGTTTGAGTTCCCTTTTGGCAGACCCTAGTTCACTCGATATACACTGTTTCCACTTGTTTTTTCTTGAATTTGTTTTTCCTGTTACCTGTAAAAAGAAGAGAAAAGAAATTAATGAGAATGTAATTAAAAGTGAATTGGTGCATATTGAGTTGCTTGAGTTTGTACAAGTCATTTATCTGGAATTATACGTTGAATATGTTAATAAATTTAAGGGAAACTAGTTTGATTGAGTATTTTTGTTTTGTAATATTCTTTTCATTTATAAGAATTCTTTTATTATATGTTGGAAAATATGGCTTCAAGAATAAATCATCTAATTGTAATTCCATGCATTGGTTTGAAACCTAAGGCATAATAAAGTGTCTGGTTATAATTTTGTGCAAAAATGAACAAGAAAGAAGAGAAGATAAAATATAATGTGGCTGGAAAGCTCATGTGAAATGGTTGAGGTGTTGCATATGTTCACCCTCTTAGGGATTATGTCTATCATTGGCTGTTACTACTAGCATATGCCTACACACTTGGTGTATGCAAACAGTTTTTATTTTTGTTTTTAAAATGGGAAGGAAGGAAGGAGTGAGAGAACGTGGGAGTGGGAAGACAGGTTTTTGTTTTTAAATTTTTTTAGTATTTGATATATACTAAAATCACATGTTGGTGAGGCTTTAATAAAATACAGCAAGATTTAGTTTTGTGAAATTACATTATTTCCCATCATTTTTATTTTTTATTTTTTTGGTGATAGAAGCTTATATAGTCTTTTCACCCTCTTTTGGTTGACAAATAGGGTTCTATTACTAGGTAAGAGGGTTCTATTAATAGGTAGTTTAGATTATTTGAAATCTTGATAAATAGCATTCATGACCACCTGGAATGCTAGCATTCATGTATACACGAAAAAGCTGTCCAGCCCTCTGCAGGAAGTAGGATAAACTGCTAATTAAAATAGTGCGGGCTTATCCTTTGATCTTAATACAATTGTTTCTTTATATAAAAAAAAAGTGTGGTCTTAATGGCGCATTTTTTTGTTTTCATGCAATTCAAGTGACACCTAATCCCAAATTATCTCTAAAGTCTGTCCAGTATTTGTTATTCTTGCCAAAGGGATGACAATGCAGCTGTACAACTATAATTCTAGGTTCTTCCTAATTTACCTTGTTTGTTGTTATTTTGAATATAAAAGGCTAAACCAGTGTTTTGCTCATATAGATTTACATCACTCCATGCTACTAATCCTAATGAGATAATTACATTACACACTGTTATTACTGCTCAAATAACAGATTGATCGTTTAGAGTTTAGAACATTTTGGAACTATTTCAGGAATTTTCTACCTTTAAACCATTTGTCCTTAAACATGTACTACTTTCACTTCACAAGTTTAGTTGCTCACAGTGGCATTCATTTTATTCTTATTTTTGCTGTGCTTGGGCAGGATGAAGTCAATTTTGATGATAAAAGCAGCTGGGAGTACCTCTTCAAGGATTATTGGATAGACTTAAAAGAGAAGTTATCTCTAACGCTTGATGACCTTGTTCAGGCCAAGAATCCATGGAAAGGTTCAACTGGACGTGCTAATAAACAGAAGTCACATGATGAACCCTATGATGCTAAAGATGGTGGAGGTTCTGATTCAGACAACTCTGAAAATTTGGATTTAGTTAACTCTAAAAATAGAAAGTCCAAAAAACGAATGAGAAACCGTGCAAAGAGGAGGGATTCATCAAGTCCAGCTACAGCAACGGGCTCTGAAGGCCCATCTGCAGGTGGCAGTACAGGGTGGGCATCAAAGGAAATTCTGGAGTTGGTTATGCACATGAGAGATGGTGACGAATCTGCATTATCTCAGTTTGATGTTCAGGCTCTCTTGCTAGAATATATAAAAAGGAACAAACTTCGTGACCCTCGCCGAAAAAGTCAGATAGTTTGTGATACAAGGCTTCAAAATATATTTGGGAAACCACGTGTTGGGCATTTTGAAATGTTAAGGCTTCTTGAATCCCACTTTCTTGTAAAAGAGGATGCTCACGCTGATGATCTTCAAGGGAGTGTTGCTGATACCGAAGGCAATCAGTTGGAGGTTGATGGCAACTCTGAAACCCCGGAAAAGGCCAGTAAAGATAAGAGACGTAAAACACGTAAAAAGGGTGATGGGAAAGGACCTCAATCTAATATTGACGACTTTGCAGCCATTGATATGCACAACATTAATCTAATTTTCTTAAGGCGTAATTTAGTGGAAGATCTACTTGATGATCTGGATAACTTTCAAGATAAGGTTGCTGGCTCGTTTGTCAGAATTAGAATTTCTGGTAGTGGTCAAAAGCAAGATTTGTATAGGCTGGTCCAAGTTATAGGTAATTATTTGATTAATTGTCTTTCATTGTATTTTTGGCCTGAGCAAAGAAGGTATTAAACCAGCAGAATTATAAGGTTCATTGTTTAAATGATTCCTGAACAGGTACATGCAAAGGTGCTGAGCCATATAAAGTTGGTAAAAGGATGACAGACATCTTGCTGGAGATATTAAACTTAAACAAGACAGAGATCATTTCAATTGATATCATCTCAAACCAAGATTTCACTGAGGTGATTTAGCATATAACTAACTATTTCATTTCAATTCCAAACTCGGTTAAAAAAATAACATAATTGTGGCTCTTAAGGAGACACGATTTGCACATTCTTGTTCTCAAGGGGATGACCTCTATTAGAAATAACATTAGAAAGACAGATAATGCTTGCCATTGGGCAAGATATGTTATAAGGGAAAGGTGACTAATTCTCACATCCAATGGAAAGTGTAGTTTGCTTTGACCTCTTTATTGGGAGAGATTGAATATATATATTTTTTGTTTTGTTTTTTTTGTTTCTAGTTTCATTTGGATGTCAATTGTTTGATATATCTCCTTGTTGTTTTATTTTTAGGACGAATGCAAACGACTGCGTCAGAGCATAAAATGTGGACTTATCAATCGGCTTTCTGTGGTATTTCTATGTTCTATTGTTACTTTTGTGTGTTGATGTTAATTTTCATTTTATCCTGAGAAAGTTGTTGATTGCAGGGTGATGTTCAAGACAAAGCAATGGCGCTCCAAGCAGTCAGAGTCAAAGATGTAAAACTCTTTCTCTTTTTCCGTTGAAGTAGTTTCAGGCTTGTTAACTTTTTTCTTTACATATTTTATTTGCATCTTGGACATGTTCCATGTACGCATAGGCTTGCACATGTTGCATGTATGCTTAGGCTTGCACATGTGTCATGTTGCGTCAAAGGTTGATTGGTAATTTTGTACATCTCAAAATTAATATCTATTTTACAGCATTGGAATTAGGGATGGCTGTAGATTTGATTGCCAGGATAAAGTTTTGGAGTGCACATAGGAAAGTTATGTTGCACAGAGAGGTAAAGCAAAAGAAAATATGATGATGCCAGGATGATGATGATGGTGAAGAAAATATTATCATGACTGCAATTTTCAGCTGAGTGTCCTCTATGGAGAAAATTATAATATACTTGATTATAAAATAACAAATTTTAAATTATTATTAGTCGAAAAAAATACAAGCTGTGAACTGCATGCAATATAATGGAACTGTATTGGCCAGAAAAAATGCAGAAACCACTGATAAAAGGTAATTAAGAACAGCTTTCCATCCTCCAAGAAATAGAAGATAAAATAAGTGGCCTTTAATCTGCAAAAGTGATAAAGCAAGAGTTTGTTGAACTCCACACGTGTGTTGGGTTACTGCCTTTGTAAGAACCAGGGCAATAAAGGCCATGGCAAGCAATCTGAACCTAGGTTTGTTTTGTTGTCTTTTTAGGCCAAGTAGGCTTCTTTCTTTGTGTTTGGTTCTCCAACTTTAGGTATTGGCTTGTAAAGTGAAACCTTGCTTGGCATATTGCTTACAACAGTGGTTTTGATTATAGAGGTTATGGGGTCATGGATTCCAAGTTTGACTTTGGTATTTCTTCTTTGTACTACATTTTAAGACAACAACAACAACAAAGCCTTTTCCCACTAAGTGGGGTCGGCTATATGAATCTTAGAACGCCATTGCGCTCAGTCCTATGTCATGTCTTCCGTTAGATCCAAATATTCAGTCTTTTCTTAGAGTCTCTTCCAAAGTCTTCCTAGGTCTTTCTCTACCCCTTCGGCCTTGGACGTCTGTCCCGTAGTCGCATCTTTTAACCGGAGCGTCAGTAGGCCTTCGTTGCACATGTCCAAACCATCGTAACCGATTTTCTCTCATCTTTCCTTCAATTTCGGCTACTCCTACTTTACCTCGGATATCCTCATTCCTAATCTTATCCTTTCTTGTGTGCCCACACACCAACGAAGCATTTTCATCTCCGCTACACCCATTTTATGTACGTGTTGGTGCTTCACCGCCCAATAGAGACACAATAGAGAATTTTTTGGTGTTATTATGTAATAAACTTGTGTCTAAGTTTGAGTACAAGTTGCTATTACCACTACGTTGTGATAGTTTTCCTTTCCACTTGTAAGTAGGTCTCTCTCTAAACGGTTGCATACAAAGCCTAGGTGAACCAACTTTTTTCGTTTTTCCAACTTAACTGGACATCTGAATGCTATTGATGTCGAGCTTCAACACTGTTACACTTCGAATTGGTCTTGAACAAGTAAAGGCTGACCTTTGAATCCCAAAATTCAAGCTTGACAATTTCACTTGCTGAGCTTTGTTAACCAATCAAGCTGTCGATCCGTATATTAGCCTTAGCCCCTCATTTATATATTTCAAAATGATGTATAACATAGAGTGACATGGCTTAAATACCTAAGCTTGAGATAGGCAAGTACTTGATTTTTGTAACCCTATGATTGAAGGAAAGATGAGGGAAAATCGGTTATGGTGGTTTGGACATGTGAAATGAAGGCCTACTGACGCTTCAGTTAGACGATGCGATTACAGGACAGAGGTTCAAGGCCGAAGGGGTAGAAGAAGACCTAGGAAGACTTTGGAAGAGACTCTAAGCAAAGACTTAGAGTACTTTGATCTAACAGAAGACGTGACACAAAACCGAGCGCAATGGTGTTCTAGGATTCATATAGCTGACCCCACTTAGTGGGAAAAGGCTTTGTTGTTGGGTTCTAGATCAACTCAAATATAAAACAATCTCAATGCAATCTTGAACTTATGAGCAGCTCGAGTTCTTTGCAGCCATCCTGTGCCATTTGCTCGCGGAGTTTTAATGTTTTCATGAAGAGATCAAAGACCTAACTTGTCTGCAACATAGGAATATTGGCAAGAAGTAGTTGTATTTCCCCAATTAATTTCTAATAATCTTGACCAGATTTGTTCTTTAAACATGATTATTTTTGACTTCCTCTTCTTGGATACAATATTGGTTCTGGCTCCTTTAGTGTTGACTCAACTCTTAATCTTGTAGGTCTAAATTCAATAATTTTCGTTGCTTTTCTTTGATGGATTATTTATTTGTTTTTATTTTTTATTCTGATACAGTGGTTAGAAACGGAGATAGTGAGACTAAGTCATCTTCGCGATCGAGCTAGTGAAAAAGGGCGCAGGAAGGAATATCCTTTACTTTTCATGTTTAATACATTTTTGTGCGCAATTTTCTTGTGGGGGAGTGATTTTCTGTAGACCTTTTTTACCTTCTAGTTCTACACACCCATATTAATTTTGGCCCTTGATTATCCTTTTTGTTCAATCCAATGACTAGAAAAAAGATGGGTGTGCAAGAGGTGAAATATGATGTGCAGAAATCTTTTCCCTTTTCTTGGTGCGCGCTGTTTGAATGTGTTAGAACCTTATGCACTACTCTATTTCCTGCAGTCTGAGCTATTTGGTGTACTTTTATATTTTCTTGCTCTATTCCAAGGCTGTGGCCTTCGGTGATTTCCAGAAAACTTAAAAACTTTATGTTGGTAAAGGCGGAAAGTGAACTCTCTCTCTCTCTCTCTCTCTCTCATGTTTGTTTTTTTATTTTTTTTTCCTGCTGTGATTAGAAGTAACGAGTGAATTGTGAAGGGATACTTTATACCAGTTGAGGTCTTCTTTTTCTTTATGTTTTATTTGATAGTTCCTTTTTCATTAGTTGATGCTGAAACACATTTTCACTGTTAATATAAAACAGTCTTATTAATTTCTTGATTTCTTGGAAAGAAAACCTTAAAACTACTTTTTATATATTTTTTTAGAGGTGCTTATGTTATATATGGTACTTTAATATGACTAGGAATGGATATGATGTAATCCTTAACTTCCTTTTCACGCTTAGAGAGTGTGTAGAGAAGTTGCAGCTTCTAAAGACACCTGAGGAACGCCAGCGTAGACTAGAGGAAACTCCAGAAATACACGCAGATCCAAATATGGACCCGAGTTATGAATCTGAGGAGGAAGACGAAGGAGATGATAAGAGACAAGGTCCCATTCATTTTATTGAAATTTTTATACCTTTAATTCTGTAGTGCTATTTTCTCTGTCATTAATTCAATCATAGATTTTTAACCGGAATGATAGTATAATCCAATCATTACTTCAATCATTGATAACATAGCTTTCAATCCATGCAGATAGTTACACTAGATCTACAGGTTCTGCCTTTGGAAGGAAGGGGAGGGATCCAATCTCTCCACGAAGAGGAGGATCTTCTTTTAATGATTCCTGGAGTGGGACAAGGAATTATTCCAATCCGAATCGGGAGTTAAGCAGGAATATGTCGAATAAGGGATTCTACAACAAAGCAGAAAATACAACTGGAGCCGGTGAGATAGTGAATGGTTCATGGGGTCAAGGAAGAGACAGAGAAACACAGAAAACAAACCAATGGGAGAAGAAACAAAATATTTCAAGTTTAGAAACAGGTGTTAGGAGTACGCAGTCTACGGTACCATCTGAATCATCTCCTGGTAGTGGATCGGGAAATTCAGTGGCACATTTCTCCACTGGCATAATTCAATCTACGGCCACTATCAATGATGCAGAAAAAATATGGCATTACAAAGATCCTTCCGGGAAAGTTCAGGGACCATTTTCCATGGCACAGCTGCGCAAATGGAACAGCACTGGCTATTTTCCTGCCAACTTGAGAGTTTGGAAAAACACTGAGAAGGAAGAAGATTCTATTCTGGTAACTGATGTATTGGCCGGAAAGTTCCAGAAAGACCCTTCACCGGTTGACAGTAGTTTTCTAAAGGCCCAAATGGTGCAAGATTCACATCTCACACCTGCACATTCTGGGAAGCCTCAAGGAGGTCTCTTTCAGCGGGGTACAGAAGGCCAAGCTGGAGGAGGAAGTTGGGGGTCTCAAAACGAACTTAATCCTTCCTCAGGCAGGGGTACTCCATCATCAGTGGAGGTCCCCAAGTATTCTTCAGATGGGTGGAGCACAACAAACTTTCCCTCGCCTACTCCATCCCGAACTCCATTAGGTGGGACAAGGGGTCAAGCTTATGAAAGTAATTGGTCACCCACCCCTGTTCATCCAACTGTCTCTGTCTTGGGTGGCAATGGAGTGCCGCGACCTAGTACAGTAGCTACTCCAGAAAGAGCACTGCGAGTTTCTGGAAATGATCGCTCAAGCTCTCTTCATGGCATTAATGCAGCACCCAAGTCTGAAAGTGTTCCACTTCTGGGCTCCACAAATAGTCTTCAAATGCAGAGTCAAGTAAATGCTTCAACGAATCAAGTGGCAGATGTGAAAAATCTTGTTTCAAATCTGCAAAATCTGGTTCAGTCTGTGACTAGTCGTTCACCAGGTGGTGATAATCTAGGATGGGCTTCTGGTTCAGTTCCAAAACAGGAAATGACTGGTTCAGGCCCAGTATCTGGGAGTGAAACTCAACACTGGACTGGTGCTCCAACCCAAAGGATAGAACCAATTAGTGCTAATACTAAGCCTGCACAACATCCGGCCCATGGTTACTGGGGTAATGCTCCATCTTCCAACAATGCTACCCCGTCTATTAATACAGGAAATGCAGCTGGAAATTTCCCTTCATCAGGCTTCTCTGGTGTTCCCCAGTCTGATCCTTGGAGACCCCAAGTTCCGGCTAATCAATCATACATTCAGCCTCCAGCACTATCACCCCAGGTACCTTGGAGCATGGGTGTTCCAGATAATCAAAGTCCTCTGTTAAGAACGGGGCAAAAGAATAAAAACGCAGGTTGGGCGCCAATTGGGGAAAATCCAAACATGGCCTGGGGAGGACAAGTGCCGGGAAATACAAACATGAATTGGAGAGCTCCGGGACAGGGTCCAGGGTGGGCTGGGCCCGGTCAAGGTCCAGTACCTGGAAATGCAGCGCCTAATTGGGTCCAACCTGCTGCTCCAGTACCGCCTGCAAATCCTGGTTGGGCTCCATCTGGTCAAGGGACAGCAGTTGGGAACACCAATCCTGGTTGGGGTGCACAAACTGAGAATGGAGGAGATAGGTTCTCAAATCAAAGGGATCGCGGTCCACATGGCGGAGATTCTGGTTATGGTGGTGGCAAGCCCTGGAATAGGCAGTCGTCATTTGGTGGTGGTGGTGGTGGTGGTGGTGATGGTGATGGCGGCGGCGGCGGCGGTGGGGGAGGAGGTTTGTGGAGAACTGGTTTAAAAGTGTGCAGGTTCTTTGAGAGTGGTCACTGCAAGAAGGGCGCAGCGTGTGATTATGTGCACCCGACCAGTAAGAATTTTGGGAACACATAGCAGCAGCTGTACAGAAAATTTCCGATTAAATAGTTTTGACTTTTGCATAAGCCCTTTGTTTTGTTAATCTTCTAATTGCATAACTAGGGCAGTTTAGTGTATTCAGCTCTTTCATCAAAAGCCTTATTAGTATATGGTATATTTTCTTCTTTTCCTTTTAAATCCTAGTACCGATACTTGTTCATCATACAACCGGGCATTGTGATCGGAGCCGGCAAAACGGCATGTACGCCTTTTCCAGTCCGGTAGTCCGTTGTAGGGTTTGTTTACATGTTTTTTCTGTGAGGGGCATTTCCTCTTTAACGACATTTCAGTGGTTGGATAAATGGGGAATCCCCAATGTAGATCATGTGAAAATCCAATGTGATAAAAAGATGGTGTGGATATGGGGAAGCACATCTGCAATGATAATTCAATCAAGTAGGCAGAAGTTTAGGCATTAAATTGGAGGGAATCGAATTCTAGGCGTAACTCAATTCTAACACATCAATTGAATACCGCTCACAACTTAAGCTAACGCCATGTGTAACTCATTATATGTCATTCGTCAATTCTTTGAAACTCATGTAAGGCTATATGCTTGAGTGAGTTATTTCATAGTCCAAGGAACTTAGGTCAAGTTAACAAGCAATAAATCATGAATGCACCGTATAAACATTACAAATAAAAGAAATGCGCAACTCTTTATTTGTATTGTGTCATTTACAACTCAGTTGAGTGTCACAGCGCTATTCATGTCATATAACTTCACCGCTTATTTTCGGACCGTAGGATCAGCACCGAACCGTGGAGGACAATCTAGTGCAGATGACGAGGAGGGAAGTGAAAAAACTGAATCAACAAAACAACACCAGAGAAACAGAGAGCAAAGAAAGGAGAGAGCAACAAATAAATAGCAGATGGAGAAATCATATGATTCGATTCCGGAGATAATAATCTGAAAATCTTTGTTAAGAGAGAGAGAGAGAGAGAGAGAGAGAGAGAGAGAAATGGATAAGAACGGCGAAGGCGGAGATGGAGAAATCCCAATCCAAAAACCTAACCCCAATACTGTTCTCGGCGGAAGCGGAAGCGGAGGCGGAGGCGGAGGAGGGTCATCTACCAAGGGAAAGTCATGCAAGGGTTGCCTCTATTACTCCACCCAGAAATCCAAATCCAAATACCCCACCTGCGTCGGCTTCTCCAAAACCCTCCAACAAGGTTCTCTCTCTCTCTCTCTCTCTCTCTCTCTCTCTCTCTCTCTCCAAATTGATGAATGAATTTGATGGTTTGTTAATCCAATCACCCAGAAATCAAATCTTGGTGCTTTTAGTTCTGCTACAACACTTACACGCTCATTTGATGCTTATATTTTTCCTACTGACAAGAAAAGGCTGTGTCTTTATGGAGTATTTTATAGTTAATTTGATGATTATATCTTTTCCGGTTCATATATATTGAGAGACCATCTGAAACTTTATATTTGTTTTTATGTATCAACAAGATTAAGATATTTTCTTACTTGTTGTTTTATATGCCCAGTTCCGAGCTACATTGTGGGAGAAACCGAATTGGAGGCGTCTAAAGCAGACCGGACACTTGCCGATTTTAAATATGCCTGCGTTGGTTATTCGGTCTTCTTAGACAGAAAAGATACTCCTGCTGATCCACATAATAAACAAGCAGAATTGCCGTTTTGTGTTGGTCTTGAGGTGTTATATCTTGACTCTTATTTCTTTTTCCTTGTTTCTCTAATTGTAAGACTCATTTTACAAATAATTTTACACTTGAAGACTCTTCCAAATTTATCTGGTGGAATATCATCACTTTGTTATCTAATATCCTTATGTTTAAGTTAAAAGTCTAGTTACATTGATACTTCATAATATTCATGCTTTTATGCTTACAATCTTCTCGTTAAATCGGTTGATATGTGACATTACGAGCTTGTGTCAGGTACTGTATGACAAAAAACCTGCAGCCCATACGCATGCTCCGGCTCCTGCTCATAATAGTGAAGGTTTATCAAGTTTTTCTTTTTATGTTTCTTTTAACTTTGTTAAGGGGGAGGGGGAATGCCAATAAGGCCTTGATTCCATGAATATTGAACAAATACATCTCTCTCATGGGGCACTTAGTTTCTGATACTAAATGTCTCATGTTCTAAACCCGTCCTGCAAAAGTGCAAATGAAATGCATGCCAAAATTCTTGTTAATTAGATTAGTGATGTGACGTTGTTTTGTCTGCATATACCATGTGTGCGTCTCTCTCATCTCATTATGAAGAGCTCAACTTAGAAATTGTGCAGTGTGATTTTTTTGCATTCTCGAAGAGTATGTTTGGTTACCATCAGAATGAATTTTCTCAGTTTTGTTCTTTATTTTGCTCTATAATTTCTCGCTTGATGTGTAAAGTTAGATATATAATTGTTCTAAAAATCCGCGCCTAGCGCCGCCTAGGCACTAGGCGCCTGGTCACCGCCCCGATTAGGCGTTTGAAAATTAAGAAGGGGCGCCTAGAACTGCTAAGGAGTCCGCCTAGCGCACCTAGCTGCCCGCTTAGCCCGCCTAGACCCGACTAGGCACCCGTTGAGGTCATGACTCTCACTTATACAAAAAATTGATAACTTTCATTTTACAATTTATTTTTTCTTAAAATGTAACAGACTTGTTGAATATTCGAATGAACACTCATTATATATATGCTCATGTTCTCAATATATTTTAATACTTTATAATTTATATGCCGTTTTATTTTGCAATTTATGTATCTCAATACAATTATGTATCTTTTTTAAGTATAAATAGACACTTATTTATATGATATGTAATAAATTTGCTTAAATCCGCCCAGGCCCCGTCTAGCCACCTAGGAGCTAGGCCCCAACCCACCGCCCAACTAGCCTAGCATCTTTTAGAACTTCTTATTGTGTCTATTTAGAATATCCAATAACTCTTTGCCTCACTTCCTAAGAGTCGATGCTTTTGGGATAGTGGTAAATCAACAAACTATATCATGGTATTAGAGGCACAAACTGTAGGCCACCTTAATAGATATAAGAACTCGTGTGAATCCTGATCACCAAAAGAGGGACTCCATGTCACATGTGTAATCACCCAAAAGAGGTGATCCGCCTCAGGGGGAGTGTTTTGCACTGTACCACGTTGATTGGGCTATGTATCCAATAGAGCTACATTCACATTAGGTCTCCACTGAACAGCTTTAATGTTTGGGAATGGTAGTAAACTGGCAAACTTTACCAAAGAACAAGATCCTTAGTTTGAATCCCTACAATTGCAACTTCAATATAGATTGATTTCCACAAGAGAGACTAACATGTAATGGGGAGTCGTAGAAGAATATGAAATAATTGATTAGTTCATATGCTAACAGCTTATGCTTCTTACTGGTGTTTCTGGTGAAGCAGCAAACTTTTTCAATACGTGAATACTAATCGTCAAAGTGATTTGAATATTCTTATGGCATTTACAGCAATCTTGTTGATAACTTTTTCGTGTCTCCTCTCCAGAAAACGGTCGGCCTATTCCTCAACCTCGAACCTACAAACCAGCACATTCAGCAGGAGATGAATACCTCCGCAGGTAAGGCAGAAACTCAACTTAGCAGTGAATACGAGTTATCACTTGTCAATGACTTTTTTCACTTGGTTTATTAATTTAATTTCCGGTCTTGTTTATTTCCTCTCGCCTTATAGTTCAAAAACTTTATATTTATATGTGCAGGTTTAAGAGGAATGCAGTACTAGTAGCATCAGGTGTTGCTAGAAATGTGAATAGAGTGGGCAACTACGTGAAACAAAGTGTGGATGACATTCTATACCCTTACCGTAGAAGGCCCAAGTAACAACTCTCCCTTTTATTGCAGAAATAATTTCTATACCCTTAATTCCCTCGCTCTCTCTCTTCTCCTTTTTTTTTTTTTTTTTTTTTTTTTGTATTAACAATATAATCATCCGGCCAAGGGACGGGTTTTTTACAGTGGAAATTTGTAATAATAGGGGTTGTAGGTCTGCGATGGTTACACCATGTTTCAACATTTGTAATCACAAGTATAAGACTAGCATGGAATTTTCTCGTGTAACGGTTGGCATTGCGTTCTCTTTTTGTCGGATTTATTTTGTTTAGAAAACAAATGTATTGAGCTTTAATCCCATGCTAACCAAGTTTCTACGCTAAGGGCAGGTTTGATGTCTAGGATTGGATTGAATTAGATAACCGATGGACGGAAGGTATATTGAAAGAAGGTCAAAGTCTAAAATGCAGGAGATTGTTCTAGTTTAAACGAAGAAGAAAGAGGTTCTCTCTCCAAATGACAAAGTCTAACTCCAACTCTTAACTCTTCTTTTATTTTCCGTTAAATTCCTTATAATAATTGCTCCACTAAGTCTTTATTGTTGTAGCCTATTTTATTTGACAAAGGGTGTAGGGCCGGCGGTGAGGGGAAGAGAGATTGGGAGAGATGTGTTTGTAGAATTGTAAGCGAATGTGTGTGTTATCCTTGCTACATAATGTCTTTATTTATAGTAATTAAAGGAGAGAAGATATTCCTTCATCCTCTAGGAATACAAGTTGTAATAGGAAATGATAACTAAAATACAATCTAATTTAGGATTTACACAATCACACTTAAACTAAGAAAGTTTACAACACTCATCTTTGAGTGTGTAAATACTCAATGTAGATTTAGCATCATGTAGAAGTTGAGGAAGTTGACTCGTCGACACTGATTCTAAGGAACACTTATTCTTAATAAGGCACTAAAAAGCCCTAAGGCTATGGCAAAAACCCTAGTAGGGACAAAATCCATAGTCTAAGGAAAAATGTGTCAAAAATGCAAAGTCAAAAGAAACGTTCATGGGACGTCATCAGGGATATGACCAGCCCAAGGTGGGGGCCTCATTAAAACCTAGTTAGGTAGCAAAAACCCAGTGAGAAAAATGATCCTAATCGTATGGAAACAAAGTACATTAAGATCAAGCAAGTATCTTTAGAATACTCCCTCTG
This sequence comes from Crataegus laevigata, assembly GCA_963580275.1. NCBI lineage: Eukaryota > Viridiplantae > Streptophyta > Magnoliopsida > Rosales > Rosaceae > Crataegus > Crataegus laevigata. The sequence goes on from OY756941.1 coordinate 10,901,446, forward strand.
AGTTTGACACAATTCCAAAGAGAAATAGCAATGTTACAACTTAGAAAGTTTCCACATACCAATTCCATGAACACGCTTCTAAAACATCATCTTCGACAGTGATTTGGTGAAGAGGTTGGCCAAATTATCTTGTGAACTTATTTGTGTGACTTCAATCTTCTGGTGCTCTTGTTGTTGATGTGAAAAGAAAAACTTTGGCGCAATGTGCTTGGTGTTGTCTTCTTTGATGTAACCTTTCTTGAGCTGTTCGATGCATGCTGCGTTGTCTTCAAAAATCATCGTCGGGACATCAACGACGAGATAAAGATCGCAAGAGCTTTGAATATGGCCTACTACTGCTCTCAACCAAAAGAATTCTCGAGTTGCTTCATGTAAGGAGAGAATTTCAGCATGGTTAGACGAAGTGGAAACTAAGGTCTGTTTAGTTGACCTCCAAGAGATTGCGGTGCTTCCAATGATAAAGGCATAACCCGTTTGAGAACGCACCTTGTGCGGATCAGACAAGTATCTTGCATCGGCATAACCAACAAGGCGAGAAATGACTCGAGAAGTAGAGGGTGCGACATCACTTGAGGATCTGTGAGGATAGAACAAGCCCAAATCTGTAGTACCCTTAAGGTAATGGAAAATGTCTTTCACGCTAGTCCAGTGTCTGCGTGTAGGTGCATTACTGTATCTTGCCAAAAGATTAATAGCGAAAGAGATGTCTGGTCTAATGCATTGAGCTAAATACAATAAAGCGCCTATCGCACTTAGATAAGGAACTTCAGGCTCTAAAATCTCTTCATCATCCTCTTTTGGATGGAGTACTCGAAGGCTTCACTTTATCTTCATTAAAGCAACGTAATACCTTCTGGGTGTAGTTTGATTGATGTACTAGGATTCCATCCGAACAATGCTCTATCTCGAGACCGAGACAGTATTGAGTCTTACCTAGATCTTTCATCTCAAATTCTGACTTCAGGTGTGCGGCAGTTCTTGCGAGCTCTTTAGGAGTTCCGATGAGATTCATGTCATTGACATATACTGCAACAATCGAAAATCCGGAATGTGACTTCTTAATGAACACACAAGGGCATAGTTTGTTGTTCACATATCCTTGAGTAATCAAATACTCACTCAGACGGTTATACCACATTCTTCCGCATTGTTTCAAACCGTAGAATAAACGTCTCAGCCGAATTAAAAGCGTGTTCCGGGGTTTGGAAATATTTGACCAGTCAATGTAAGTTATTTGGAAACTTTCATATAAATTTCTGTATCAAGATCCCCATAAAGATACGTGGTTACTACGTTTATCAGTTTTATACTCAGTTTTTCGGAAACTACCAAGCTAATAAGGTAGCGAAAAGTAATCACATTCATAACGGGTGAATAAGTTTTGTCATAGTCAATCCCGAGGTGTTGTGAGAAGCCTTGTGCAATAAGACGAGCTTTGTAACGCACAATTTCATTCTTCTCATTATGCTTCCGCATGAAAGCCCACTTGTAGCCAACGGACTTCACATGTGGAGGAGTAAGAGTTACATGTCCAATCACCTTACATTTTGCAAGCGAATTGAGTTTGACTTGGAATGATTGTTTTCAGTTTGACCAATCAATTCTACGTCGACATTTATCAACGGAACGCGGTTCAATGTCATCGCTCAACATGATCTTAGTAGCTACTGCAAATGCTAATGCCTCGTCAACAATTATTTCATTTCTATGCCATATATCATCTAAGCTAGCATAATAGACCGAAATCTCATGATTCTCGGGAGGAGGATTCATCTCTTCAAGGACGCTTCCATAATTTAGAATTTCTTTATGAGTGGTATAGAATGAGTAAGCGATAGTCAGATTCACGGTAGGCTCTTCAGGACCTTGTGTTGTGGATTTCCTCTTCTGGGGTTTGAATCCTTTGAACCAAGAGGTCTGCCACACTTTTGTGTAGGGGCGGATGATTGGCTAGTCGCTAATGTACGTGGATCACCAAGATTGGCGCCTTGGGCTTCCAGGAGAGAAGTCTGTCGTACATTTGGTACATCCATCTTTACAGGCGTATTTGCAGCTGTAATATGTGATCCTGTCATGTGTGCTAGATCGGTGAAAGCATCTGGCATGCTTTGAGCTATACCCTGAAGATCTAATATGAATTGCACTTCAGTTTCAAGCTGAGCGGTGCGGGGATCTAAATGAGACAATGTGGGAGTCGTCCACGATAATTTGCATTGTTCTTCAGGAACGTTGACATTCTTATCTTCCCCTAATGATAGGAAGACTGTCTTATATAAGTGATAATCTGCAAAACGAGGGGTAAATAGATCGCCTGTCAAATGTTCTAAGTAACGAATAATCGAAGGAGAATCATATCCGACATAGATTCTCATCCTTCGCAGAGGCCCCATTTTTGTACGCAAAGGCGGCAAGACCAACACATAGACTACACAACAAAAAACACGCATATGTGATATATCGGGTTCGTATCCGGTAACCAACTGAAGGGCACTAAATGGTTGTGTCGCAATAGGCCTCAGGCGGACCAACTTTGTTGCATGCCATATTGCATGGCCCCAAGCAGTGATCAGGAGCTTGGTATGTATGACCAACGATCGAGCAATCATTTGTAAGCGCTTAATGAAAGCCTCTGCCCTGCCGTTCTAGGTGTGAACATGGGGTACGGGATGTTCAACTTCAACCCTAACCGACATGCAATAGTCATCAAAAGTTTTTGATATGAATTCTCCAGCATTATCCAATCAAATAGATTTGATCAGATAATCAGGGTGGTGATCCCTAAGCTTGATAACATGAGCCAACAATTTGGAGAATGCAGCGTTCCTTGTGGACAACAAGCACACGTGTAACCAATGTGTGGAAGCGTCAACCAAAACCATAAAGTATATAAATGGTCCACAGGGAGGGTGAATCAGTCCACAAATGTCCCCCTGAATCTATTGTAGAAAAATGGGAGGATTTGAATGAATCTTGTCATAAGAAGGCTTAGTAATAAGTTTTCCCATGGAACATGTTTGACATGCGATTCCTCGGATCGAACCTAAACTTTGGGTTAGTGGATGCCCGTGTGATGATTTGAGGATTAGGCGCATCGTTATTCGTCCAGGATGCCCTAAACGATCATGCCAACGTGTAATTTCGTGTGTGATCCCAGTCGTAGGGCTGGCCACATAGTGGTATTCTATAGGGTGTATGGTCGTAGTATACAGACCACTTGGGATATGCTCAATCTTCTCTAAAATATGCTTCTGGCCATATTCGTAGGAAGTTATGCACAGAAATTCAACTCCGTTTTCTATGTGGGTTTTAGCGTGGTAATTTTTATCTCGAATGTCCTTGAAACTTAACAACGTTCTTCCAGAACATGGAGAATAGAGTGCCTCAGAAATGGTCAAGATTGTACCATTGGACAACATTATACGTGCCTTACCGTATCTTTCCACCAGGTTAGATGGGCTTGAGATGGTTGTCAGAGGTGCATTCTTAGGTATGAAGTTAGTGAAATAGATGCGTTCACCCAAAACGGTGTGCGTGGTTGCACTATCTACCAGACAACTAACTTTCCTATTAGTCATACCTAGAATGAAAAATCAATTTGAATAGGTCACACGCATAAAAGTTCTTAAAACAAATATCAATTCAAAATAATTTCATTTATTCATGGATGGTACTTAATTAAAAATTAATATCCAAAAAACAAATCACCAACAAATAATCCAAACATAAAGGAAAAATTGTTCAAAAAATAAACCAAAACCAAGGGGGTTCGGTCACTTGGTGGAATTCGGCCTCATTATGCCATTTTAACTAACTAAAATTGTCATCGGTCTAAGATTCTAATCTTCCATAGGGGTGGTATCCTCTTGAAAGTCAGAAACCTCCATCTTTGTAGTCTCCGGTTCGTCCACTTGCATGAAGTTTGATTCAAACTTCTTAAATGAGAATGATATTCATCTACAACCTTCTTGGGAGCTAGGCAAACACATGACCAATGGTCCTTTGAATCACAGCAATATCACATGCCCGCATCCATGGTTTAAAGTGCTTAACCATTATTCTTGAAGTTCGGGGCCTTGGGAATGAGGTTTGGGCGCTTCTAGGCTTTGTTTCCTCCATTGGATGGGCCTTGACTCTGTTGACCTTTGTGGGATGGCTTCGGGCCACCCCTACCATGCATCTTTTGGAGTTTTGGTCGTTGGATTTGTGCTATAATGTGCTTCAGGCACAACAGTCGCCCAGTAGGTCGAGCTTGATGATTTCTCATCAACAATTGGTTTTGTTTTCAGCAAAAAGTAAAACAGAGATCAAATCCAAGAACTTAGTGAACTTCTAAGCTCTATATTGTTGCTACATGACAATATTAGAAGTAAAGAAGGTCAAATAGGTCTTCTCTAGGAGATCTAAGGTCGAATAGGTCTTCTCCAAGAGATCTTCTTCGGTTAAAGTTTCGTTACAAAACTTGATAAGTGATCGAATTCGACAAACTTCAGAATTATATTCATTCACAGACTTAAAGTCTTGGAAGTGCAAATGCTGCCAGTCATGTCTTGCTTTATGCAAGAATATGTCCTTTTGGTGATCAAAACAATCAGCCAAAGCGACCCATAGTGCACGTGGATCATCTTTAACAAGATATTCAGTTTGCAGAGCATCATGGATATGTCTTTGAATGAAGATCATAGCAATGGATTTTTTCAGCTTTGCCAACAAGATCGTCTGTCTCTTCTTCAATAGCATGATGCAAGTTCTTTGCAATGATGTAGAGCTTCGCATCTTAAACCCAATTGAGGTAGTTCCTTCCAGAGACCTCCAAAACGGTGAAGTCGATTTTGGTCAAATTTGACACGTTCCTATCACAAAATAGATGGACAAGATGTGGTTAGTGTAATGGAGAAAAAAAATAAATCCATTCACATAAGAGTAGAACTCATAGGTTCTAATAGACATGTATTGGTTTAATTTTACATGAAAAAACTACAGATTTTCATGGGTGATATTTTTAAATGAAAAATTCATGTTTCAAAATAATTATGAACTTCAAGTTCATATGTTCCTGCATGCAAACGCAAATATATACACCGAAAATATGCAACAAGAATATGCAAGATATAACTTTATGACACACCCCGACCCAAAATCAGGGCGGGCTGGCTGTCACGTGAGGGTGACGTAGCCAAATGTGCGATGCGGAAGTGCTAAAGTGAAAATGTGAGTGAATGAAAACCAAACAGAGTAAAAGTGATGAGAATGGAAGAACAATATACATCATCAGAGCACAAGCAACCTAGGTGCAATCCAGAACGAAAAGTACTAATTTAACAATACCAGAGAAGGTCTTACATTGGTGGCGATCTGTTAGAATTGCCATCGAAGCCTCGTTAGCCACCAACAGTCACTTCTACCTAAAACCTAGAGGGGCGCAAAACAAAAAACGTGAGTGGGAAAAAACAAAGCTTTTCAAAACCATTTCAATATCAAAAGTAGTAACCCTTCATTGTAAAACCTATATACTTTCCCAGAAAGTATTAGGCATAAACATATCTCAAATCATACTAAGAAATGATAAATCTACGAGTCTGCCATGTCAAATATCCAGCCAAAAAATATATAAATTAGGTGAGGTAAATCAATAATCACAATATGCAAGCAATAACAATATGTCAGCCGGAGTCACTTAACGTGACGTGTACGGCTGAATCTATAGCTCCTTAACCAATTTCCTACACACGAGTCGGAACCACCTATAGTGGTCTGTACGACAGTCTGGAATATATATAGTTACGCTCAGTGCTACGATCACGTGAAGACTGTGCGAAATATTGCAAGTCACCTACGAGTAGGAACCACCTATAGTGGTTTGTACGATAGGCTGGCACCTGCCTTGGATCCAAGGTGAACTTGTGGTGCGGGAGGTGAATGATCATATGAAGCCTAAGTAACAACCATCACTACCAACAATATACTCACTTGACTTACTTGAGCGTTCGCAGCGCCAAGCAACAACCATCACAAAAACCATACTAAATATAAATGCTATTTGACATGGCATTCTAATTTATAAAACTATTTAAAACGTACTTTCTGGGAAAAATACCAATCATATACGTATATACTAAAAACAAAAGCCCACTCACTGATATGTGGAAGGATCGTAGCCCCCGAGTCTCGCTTGACTGCGCTCGTCCTTAGGATACGTCTCACCTATATGCGAAACAACTATAAAATCATCATTTAAAAACACATAACCAACACTAGGTAATAACTTCTCATACATTGCTCAATTGGGGTGTTTGAATACACCAACATGACCTACTCAATCCCACGAACACCCCCATATTTTAAGAAAAATTTATGACATCACATGCGCCCCTACGCCCTATCCAAGGCACAGCCACACTCGCCTCCCACGCGTAGGCACGTACTTGGCACACTGACGGATTCCCTAACGCCGTTAGGGAATATTCCTTCAAATATCAGAATATTTCGTTATATTTAACCTAATGCTGTTAACTACCGTTAGGAATATTCCGTCAAAGTTGATGGAATATTCTCCTTCCCCTTCCTTGGTTTGCATTCTGGGTAATTTTTAAAACTTAATATCTAGCTCAAAACTCAACCAAAATTCATGATTCTTGTACCAAAGTGAAGCTTAGGATAATGAGAACATAATCTTACCACTTTAAGGTCCTAACAACGCCGGAATCTCGCCAGAGAAGCTTCGAGAGAATTGGCCAAACCTGCAACTCGATGATCTCGAGTATTTTGACGTCCAAACACTCAAATGATACACCCCAAGCTTTGCGAGGATGTTATAAAGCTTCCTATGACTTTAGAATCCGTTGAAACGTCCACGATCACAAGTGCATGAACTGTACCCTTCGACGGAGCTTATGGTTCCTAGGGTTTTCGAGGGTTTCACGTTCAACCAAAGGTATGACTGTGTTTGATAAGCAACAAGGAAGATGATGGGAGGGTTTGTAACTTCGATCCGTGACCAAACATGTGGGATGATTGTTCGTCCGTCCTTACGTACCTAGGACTCAACTTCCCCTTTTCCCCAAACCGTACAACACCTTTCCATGGTGACAGCTTCAAGAATACCCAATCACCTACTTTCTTTGTCCGATCAGTGGCATGTCTATCCGCTAAACTTTTCTGGTGATCCTAGGCAGCTTTCAGGTTAGATTTAATTACCTGAATATTTTGAGTAGTCTTGTACCAAGATCTTCCTGAAATGCCGTCTAGAATTTAGAAGTGAACCTCAGATCTCGATCAGAGATGATGCTAATTGGTACACCATGATATTTGACAATCTTCGACACAAATAGATCAACTAACCGACTTAAAGAAAATTTCTCTTGTATTGGGATAAAATGAGCGGACTTAGTAAGCCGATCAACCACCACCTAAACGCCATCATAACCATTTCATGTACGGAGAAGTTTATACACGAAATCCATAGTAATATCTTTCCATTTCCACTGTGGAATGGGAAGTGGCTGCATCAATCCAAATGGTTTCTTTCTTTCAGCTTTGACTTGCTGACAAACAACACATCTACTCACGTACTCATCAATTTCTCTTTTAATACCTGGCCAATAGTAAAATGGTCGAATGGTATGATACATTTTTGTACTCCCCGAATGCATAACATATGCTGATACATGCGCCTCATTAAGAAGGTCCTTCTTTAACTCTGCATTGTCCGACACGTACATTCTACTCTTCTGCATAAGCATGCTATTAGTTTCTCAAATCCGAAGATCTTTCTTTTTCCCGTTATTTCTTAACCGAATTAGCTCCTGAATTTCTTCATCATTTATCTGAGCCTCGAGTACTCGATTGATTAAGATTGGCCTGACTTAGAAGTTAGCAAGTAAAGCTTCATCTCGATCTTTTACCCCTAACTTCACTCCAGTTGATCTCAACTCTGCCAGAAGAGGAACACGAATAGCGTAGAAAGCATTACTCTACCTTGAGATTTTCTGCTAAGTGCGTCAGCCACCACATTTGCACTACCAGGGTGATACTCGATTGTGCAGTTGTAATTACTCAACAGTTCTATCCACCTTCGTTGACGAAGATTCATATCTCTTTGAGTAAACAGATACTGAAGACTTTTATGATTTGTAAAAATCTTACATCTCACTCTATAAAGATAATGTCTCCAGATCTTCAGTGCAAACACAATCATTGCTAACTCGAGATCTTGAGTAGGATAGTTCATCTCATGAGGTTTCAACTGACGTGAAGCATAAATAATCACCCTACCATGTTGCATCAACATGCAACCCAAGCCATTCAACGAAGCATCGCTGTAAACCTCAAAATTACCACTATCATCTGTAAGTGCCAACACAGATGCATGAGTGAGACAATACTTCAATTGCTGAAAACTCTGCTCATAATTATCATCCCACTCAAATCTAACATCCTTTCTAGTCAGCCTCGTAAGTGGCAATGCTATAACTGAGAAGTCTGGCTGTTCCCTATTTTTGACTGCAGTTATCTTTTGAGGATCCACCTGGATGCCTTGAGTTGATATAACGTGCCCTAAGAATGCCATTTGATCCAGCCAAAATTGACATTTGCTAAACTTATCATACAATCGATGTTCCCTCAACTTCTTTAACACCAAAGTGAGATGTCGCACGTGCTTTGCTTTAGACTTGGAATAAACCAAAATATCGTCGATAAAAACAATGATAAACCTGTCCAAGTATTGCTTGACCTGGTTCATCAAGTCCATAAAAGTAGCAGGTGCGTTAGTCAACCCGAGCTAGAAATGTTATCAAGAAAATGCCTGACCACTCTAACGTCCCCCACACTGCTAGGAATGTTATCATTTAGTACAACATGAGCTAGATGTCCCTGATAACCTTTTTTTAGCAACCTCTTGGCTCTCATAGCCGAAATGATGCTGTGTCTCACACCGCTACGCTCGCCCATAAACATAACCATAGGTAACCTCGGCCGATGAAAGGTAACTTTCTTCTCATTACAGTCAATATTGGCACGATTATAATGTAGCCAGTCTGTGCCCAAAATATCATCAAATTCAACAATATCTAACGGGATGAGATTAGCTGGCATAACCACATCCTCCACTAGCACGGGATACCATGGGTACATCCAACTAACCTAACACGTCTCCCCTTTAGGCATCGAAAACTTTAACTCGAACCCAAGGGGTTTGGGACTAAGTTGCGTCAACTGAGCAAATGTGTGAGAAATGACAGAATGGGTAGCACCACAATTAATTAACACTTTAGCAAAATGATCGAGAATGTTCAATGTACCCATAATCAAATCAGGGTTGCTCTGAGCATCCTGAACCGTAATGTTGTGGATACAGCCCTAAGTCTGCTATCGTCCACCACGACCTTTGCTAGACTGACCACCTTGTCCAACGCACTATGCCCTGCTCTGTCTGACTAGGCTACCTCAACGATCCGGTGCTACTAGAAGCAACCTCTCTTTGCTGGGGCTGTCTTCCGAAATACCACTGAGATCCACCCACTGAGTAGGGAGGATACGGTGTATACCCTTTAGGGTACTGAGGATAACTACTCTGATAATATGGATCCTGAGGATACGGGTACTACACTACAGAATAAGGAGCTACATCTCCTTGGCAATGATAAGTACCTCCACGACCAACCTGACCATAACTGCTAGGTGTTGGAGTCTGCTGACTCGAAACTAGCGGCGGTAAAGAAGACAGCTGGATCATACCTCCTCTAGATGAGCTAGAACTAGTGCAACTTCTTTTAAAACTTTACGTCTTACGAGGTCCATGAGACAACTGACCTTTACCTTTATCATTTTTTCTTCTAATTATCGTCTTTCTCCTCTTCCTCTTCACTCTTATTGGGCAAGTTCTCAGAGTCTTCAATTCGTAGCAAAATCTCATAAAACTCATGGTAGGTCGTACAGGGAGTCGTGGTCGCCATCGAGAGCCACATATTTCGAGTACCCAACTTAAAACGATGAAACATCTCAGTTGGATTAACAGCAACCTCTGGGTAATAGCGAGACAAATTTGTAAACTTCCTATAATACTCGTTAGTTGTCATCTTCTTCTATCTCAAACTTGTAAATTCTTGTTTCTTGCTATCTATATAAGATGGATGAATAAATCTCTTATAGAACAATAGCTTAAAAATTTCCCAATCTGTAGCTTCCTCCCGTGATAACTCATCAGCCTTTTGCTCCCACCAAGATGCAGGTTCCTTACCTAGAAACCAAGTGGTCATCTCGACCCATCTGTCTGCAAGAAGACTCTCCTGACTCAGCATCAAACGGAAAGTCTTCTCGAGATGATTAAGCCATTTCTCTGCACCTTTATGCCCTTCATTACCCATAAAAGTATTTAGCTTCAGATTATAAACAGTCTCCAGATGAGTCTTCTAGGGAGGATGAAGAGTAGACGGAATAACATTAGCTATAACTTCCCCTAACTGAGCAATATCAGGAAAGCTAGGCTCAGTGGAAGGACGTGGCTCTTTGCGAGGCGGCATAGTTCTGACAGAAGACACCAAAATAATTAGAATATTTACAAGATATGCAGGACTGCCAAACTTAGGCTTTAATACCAAACTGACACACCCTGACCAAAAATCAGGGAGTGCTGGCCGTCACGTAAGGGTGACGTAGCCATGTGTGCGATGCGAAAGTGCTAAAGTGAAAATGTGAGTGAACGAAAACCAAACAGAGTAAAAGTGATGAGAACGGAAGAACAATATACATCATCAGAGCACAAGCAACCTAGGTGCAGTCCAGAACGAAAAGTACTAATTTAACAATACTAGAGAAGGTCCTACATTGGTGGTGATCTGTTAGAATTGCCGTAGAAGCCTCGTTAGCCGCCAATAGTCACTTCTACCTGAAACCTGGAAGGGCGCAAAATAGAAAACGTGAGTGAGCAAAAACAAAGCTTTTCAAAACCATTTCAATATCAAAAGTAGTAACCCCTCGTTGTAAAACCTGTATACTTTCCCAGAAAATATTAGGCATAAACATATCTGAAATCATACTAGGAAATGATAAATCTACGAGTCTACCATGTCAAATATCCAGCCAAATAATATATAAATTAGGTGAGGTAAATCAATAATCATAATATGCCAGCAATAACAATATGTTAGCCGGAGTCACCTAACGTGACTTGTACGACTGAATCTATAGCTCATCAACCAATTTTTTGTACACAAGTCAGAACCACCTATAGTGGTCTGTACGACAGGCTGGAATATATATATATGCTCAGTGCTACGATCACGTGAAGGCTGTGCGAAGTATCGCAAGTCACCTACGAGTCGGAACCACCTATAGTGGTCTGTACGACAGGCTGGCACTTGCCTTGGATTCAAGGCGAGTGTGTGGTACAGGAGGTGAACGATCACGTGAAGGCTAAGCCCTAATCTCGGGCAAAGTACAAACACCGGGGTGCAGGAATATGAGCTATATACATATCTCATCATCATGATCATAACCGTCACTACCAACAATATACTTACCTGACTTACCTGAGCGTCCACAGCGCCAATCAATAACCATCACAAAAATTATACTAAATATAAATGCTATTTGACTTACTTGACTTACTTGAGCGTTCGTAGCGCCAAGCAACAACCATCACAACAACCATACTAAATATAAATGTTATTTGACATGGCATTCTAATTTATAAAACTATTTAAAACGTACTTTCTGGGAAAAATACCAATCATATACGTATATACTAAAAACAAAAGCCCACTCACTGATATGTGGAAGGATCGTAGCCCTCGAGTCTCGCTTGACTGCGCTCGTCCTTAGGATGCGTCTCACCTATATGCGAAACAACTATAAAATCATCATTTAAAAACACATAACCAACACTAGGTAATAACTTCTCATACATTGCTCAATTGGGGTGTTTGAATACACCAACACGACCTACTCAATCCCACGAACACCCTTATATTTTTAGAAAAATTTCTGACGTCACACGCGCCCCCACGTGCCGGCCAAGGCACGGCCACGTGCGCCGCCAATGCGTAGGCACACTGACGGATTCCCTAACGCTGTTAGGGAATATTCCTTCAAATATCAGAATATTTTGTTATATTTAACCTAACGCCGTTAACTACCGTTAGGAATATTCCGTCAAAGTTGGCGTAATATTCTCGTTCCCCTTTTTTGGTTTGCCAGAGTCCGGCACCGGCCACCGCTGCGTCTCCAGATTCAGGGTAATTTTTAAAACTTAATATCTAGCTCAAAACTCAACCAAAATTCATGATTCTTGTACCAAAGTGAAGCTTAGGATAAGGAGAACATAATCTTACCACTTTAAGGTTCTAACAACGCTGGAATCTCACCGGAGAAGCTTCGAGAGAACTAGCCAAACTTGCAACTCTATGATCTCGAGTATTCCGACATCTAAAACACTCCAACAATACTCCCCAAGCTTTGTGTGGATGTTATAAAGCTTCATATGACTTTAGAATCTGTTGAAACATCCACGTTCACAAGTGCATGAACAGTACCCTTTGATGAAGCTCATGGTTCCTAAGGTTTTTGGGGGTTTCACGTTCAACCAAAGGTATGACTGTGTTTGATAAGCAACAAGGAAAATGATGGGAGGGTTTTGTAGCTTCGATCTGTGACCAAACATATGGGATGATTGTTCGTCCGTACGTTTGTGTGGAAAATGGAAGAAAACTCGAGAAGAAAGAGAGAGATAAAATAGAAAAAGGAAAGGATGGTGCATGTGTGTATGTGTGGGTGTTCATGTTTTAGTTCTCATCCAATCCCAACCAAACCAAACAAAAAACAAGGCCTAGTTCCAATTGGATCCAACCACTTAGGAAGTAATGTAATTGGTCCAATTCATTCGCCCACTTACACACATCACACCCAACGTACAAGGGCAAAAACGTCACTTTCACGTCGTCGTGAAAAATATATTCCATAATTAGGGACAGGCTGTCACACTTTATGTCTATAATTATAAGTGAATTAATTATTTGGACTTCGGGCCAAATTAAAGTGTGGGTGAAAAAAAAATATAAAACCCATTAGGCCTAAAATAATTAGGCAAACAAAACTTGGGGTCCAAAAGAAAAATAAGCCCACTAGTGGTGGCTTTAAAAATTGGTGCCATGCATCCCAGGCCATAATGTGGGCTAGGTTTGGTCTCAGGTGGGACTACAGGCCCACGGGGAGAGGGAAAAACAGGCTACTGAAAGTGAGGCCCTAAACATGCACACGGCCCGCTTTAGGCGGGTCAAAAAAAAAGTTATTTATTTATTTATTTATTTATTTTCATGGGGCGGAGGAATGGGCTGCTGCATGCAAGCCTAAAGGCTTAAAAAAACTTTCATATGGGCCGCTTCAGGCAAACCCAAATTTTTTTGTTTTTTTTTTGTTTTTCGTTTGTAGGCCGAAAAAAAAATTGGACGGAAGGGAGTTCCAACGCCCAATGGGCTGGAGCTGTCACTGAGAATGGACCAAGCTTCAGAAAGGCTCGGGTTTGGGAACTAAGTACCCCTGCGTGTGCTGGGTGAGTTTCGTCGGAGAAGAACGCCAGACCTGTCGTTTCTAGCGGTGGTCTGGGGGGTGTTAAGACTCGGGTTAAGTCATGGTGGTCATTGACGACCACAGTGGTGAATGGAGAAGATGTAATCTCAACGTTATAACATCCAAACACTAGAAAATTTAAATCTGATTCCGTTGGGGACGACTTCAGGTCGTTGGTGTTGATAACTAAAAGGGTCAGGGTGATGGCTGCAGGCCATACCCATGGTGATCATGGGAAGCTCGGAGCTTCTAGCTCCGTGGTTCTCGGCTTGGCTTGGGGAACCCAATGACTTGGGGTCAGGTCAGGAGCCAATGGCTCCAACTGTGGCTTGGCGTAACATTAGTCCACAGGCTGTAGGCCTGGGTGATGTCGGGGGTTCAAAGAACCCTAGGTTCCTAATCGCATTTTTTTTAAATTCAATTCATATATAATTTAATTTGATGCATATGCAATTCAATAATTTAATGCATATACATATATTTGATGCGATTCATGGCAAATATCAAATTCACATAATTCAACAATTATGAATATAATGCATACACAATTTATGTAGAATATAAAATTTGAAAAACGTAAAGTTATGGTGATATTCATGCTATCAGGGTTGCAAAAATATCGAGATAAAAACTGTTGTTTTGAAAGAACCTGATTGCGTGATGATATGGATGAACTAGTTTGATGTAGAAAAATTCTTCAATGTCAGATTCCTAAGCGCAACGGTAGGAGCGTGCTGATAACGTGGTATAGCTTATTTTATCTCACAAAGGGTATAGGGTTGGCGGCAAGGGGAAGAGAGATTGAGAGAGATGTGTTTGTAGAATTGCAGGAGAATGTGTGTGTTATCCATCCTACATAAATGTGTTTGTAGAATTGTAGGGGAATGTGTGTGTTATCTCTCCTACATAGTGCCTTTATTTATAGTAATTAAAGGAGAAAAGATATTCCTTCATCCCCAAGCAATACAAGTTGTAATAAGAAAGGATAGCTAGAATCCAATCTAATCTAGAATTTACACAATCACACTTAAATTAGAAAAGTTTACAACATTTATTTCCTTTTAAATTCCCTATAATTTCTCCACTTAGCCTTTATTTTATTTGAATTCCCTATAATTTCTCCACTCAACCTTTATTTCCTTTTGAATTTCTCTATAATTGTGACATTCAGCCTTTATTTTCCTTAAAGTTCCATATAATTGTGGCCACTCACCCTTATTTCTATTAAAGTTCTCTATAATTGCTTACAATAAAATAAATAATTACAACATTTTAAGACTTTATGACATAGTTTCTAAGTATAACTAGACTTAGTAATGAAGAAGATGATATTATCTTTGATTTTGTTATAATTATATTTGTTTTACAAAGTATTATATCTATAAAATATAATTATATATGTATTATATATTAAAATTTTAGGTACGGTGAGGCCTCGTCTCACTCCTCACGCCTAGGCGGGGCTATCCATGGGACGCTTTGCCTACGCCTTCACCTTTTATAACATTGGTTTAAGTTGACTATAGAAGTCGAAGGTAAATTTATCCTCTTGCAGCTGTTTGATTAGCTGTTGTTTGCCTGCAAGCGTGGAAATTATGCCTCGTTGATTTCTAATTTCTAGGATTGGATTGAAGCAGACAATACGAATGAATTTTAAAAGAGTAAATGATATTCATTTGAGAAGATTAGAAGGGAATTTCTTTGCATCAATCGAAATTACTAAACTTACTTTAGGGTAAGAGGGACAATTTGTATCCATAAAGTAGTGGGTTGAAGAGAAATGTCCTAACCACTATGTCAATTCACTACTTGCTGAAATGGGGTTTAGACATGAAGAAAACTTTTATCTATCCAATTGAAAAACCGAGATTGATGAAGGCGTGTAGGTGCACTATTACGTGGTGGGGATTGTAACTTTTCATGAATTTTCCATTTCTCTCTCAATGACTGAACTTTGCTTATTTCTTTTCCTCTTATTTTAAAGATGATTGGAATGAATAAGTTTATTTGATGAGTAATCGATCATCTACCTTGAAGTTGGACTCAAATTTTATATTTCTTGGTTTAAATATTAAAAAGAAAATAACAACCGTTTGTACAGGTGCAAAAGCTATAGCTAAACAGCTGCATAGAATGTCATTGGCTGAGGTTGCATTGCGCAATTGCTAACGCATTCCAATCTCACAATATCCATTTCTCAACCACTTCAATCAGCTAGTTATATTATTTACTTATCCACATGTCAAAGGGTGGGCAAACTTTAAGGGTTTTCATCTAAATACAACGGCCATTTGTTGAAAGCTATGCTATTGATTTATATTATCTTTCGTGTAGAAGGGAGGAATCGAACTCAAAACGTTTATTCCAACGGCCATTTATTGAAAGCTATGCTACTATTTATATTATCTTTTGTATAGAAGAGAGGAACCGAACTCAAGAAGTTTATTCCAACATTAGGGATAACAATACTATTAATTTGAGCTTTGTATCATCACAATATCAAATTAATATGTTACCACCTAATGGAACAGTTTATGAACCCTACAAATTTAATTTTTTAGGATATAAACCAATATTCTATATGAAGCCCTTGTGTGATCAATATTGCATATCAAGTTCATTAAATTATATTGTAAGATTATAAATCTGGTATAAATTTACGGAAGATTCATCTTGATCAATAACCTTGATCCATAATCTAACACCATAAGCATCTTAGCTTACTACTATTTTGCTATATAGTTTGACGAAAGATGTTTTTCCAGGACTTTAACAGTCAAATATTAAAAGTACTTCCCCACTTTATTTTATTATTTATTTTTTCGGAAAACTAACTAAAAATAACCAGGGCCCCGCCACAAAGGACGGAAATCCAACAAAGGCTAACAAACAACTACACACACATATTTAATAAATATTAACGACATAGTGGTCATATATCGATCACATATTAAAAAAATGGTTATTACAATAATGGATAATGCTTACATTCCATTCTTGGGAGATGAGGTCATCTCTCCAATTGTAAATAATGTTTCTTTAACGTAGATTTTTTTAATAATTAGAACTGTTCAATCTCTTAATCTTTATTTGACGATTATCTTTTCAAAAAATTATTTGAATCGGTGATTGTTTAGCCATCTATATGTATCAAATATATCATCGGTGTAGGTATCAAGTAACATATTCATGATAAAACATTGATTTATTGATATATTTGGATGACAAATCGATTACTGATTCAAATGATTTTTTTGTGGAAATGATCTTCAAATAAAAATTAAGATATCGAACCAGTGGCGGATGCACTAAGGGGCAAGGGGGGTCAGCTGACCCCCCGAACTTCAGTGAACGTCCATGGACATCTTAGGTGCTGACCCTCCGAACTTCGGTGAATGTCCATGGATGACTTGGGTGCTGCCCCTTTAAAGGTTGGAGTTGCCCTTCATATATGTCATTCAACTACTTGATAAAATGCATTAGAGAGGTGTTGCCCCTTTATAGTCTAGTCCTAATATTATTTACCTCTGGCTTGTTTGTTGGTTGTGATTACAATTGTTGGCAGAAAAAAGAAGAAGAACAAAGTATAAAACTATCCAAAAATGCAAAGTAAATGAAATGGTGATCTCAGAGAATAACAAAACATCATCATTCTTGGACAAATATATTAATGGGATGCAATGATATCAAACATTGTTAGTGTATTCAAGATAAGTGTGTTTCTTTGTTAAGCGTTCATATGGGAGCAGCCTTGGAACATGTTAGTTACCCACGCAAATGAGGCATTAACAGGTGTGCAATATGCCTTTCCAAATGACTTCAGGCCTACCAAGACTCAATGAAATGACAATATGCATGCTATTTTTGTTAAAAAAAATTTACGCGCTACGCGCGCGTTATTTTTATTGACCCCCTAATATTATTTTCTGGATCCGCCACTGTATCGAACTATTCTGATTACAAATTTCAGTGTTGAAGATAGACCAAGAACATAACAAACCCTTATTAACAAAAGTACCTTTACATAGAGAAATAGGCTCAACAATCACTAGTGTTTTAAAACCAAGTAATATTTCATCATCGTCTCCTCATCTACTTAAACTATTATGTCAAAGGGGACAATTCAACCTGTAAGTTGGCACAGCAACAAGCTGAACCGCTTTTGGCGCAGTCAGTCCAAACACATCATTCATGTCAAGCTCACTAGGCTTCATCCCACCAGGCAACTCCCATGCAAAACAATGAAGCAGATGAGCCACAGCCATCTCCAACCCATACAGTCCCAACGCCATTCCCGGGCACGACCTCCGACCAGACCCAAAAGGAATAAACTCGAAGTTGCTCCCTTTGAAATCAGGCGAGCCATCTTCCAGAAACCTTGAGGGCTTGAATGTTTCTGGCTCGTCCCATGCAGTCGGGTCACGAGCAATAGCCCACGCATTGATCCAAACCCGTGACCCGGCTGGGAATGAGTAGCCAGACACAGAGGTGTCTTCCACGGTCTCGTGGAGGAGGAGAGGGATTGGCGGATGGAGACGGAGGGATTCTTTGACTGCGCATTTGAGGTAGGTTAGGCTTTCGAGGTCGGTTTCCTGGAGCCTACGGTTCAATCCAACGACATCGGTGAGCTCTTGTTGTACTATTTTGAGATCTTCTGGGCTCTTCATCAGCTCTGCCATTGTCCATTCGATCACTGATGCAACTGTTTCTGTTCCACCAAACATCACATCCTACGTATATATGGGATAATCGTATTATTTAGTACTAAATCAATCGGAAATGATAAATATAGTAATAATTAAGTACATGAATTCCTTATCAGAATAGTTTGCTCTCCTAATTCCTTACCAAAGTAGTTAACAACAAATACGTAAAATCAGATTTGTTTCTTAAAATTAATACAGTGCATCTATTGTCTTAACTTAACTACTTATTGCTATGTGTTGAAGTTTATCACAAAAAAATCTCGATGATATTAGAAGTATATCTCCCACATACAAAAATTGTATATTATTTTTGTTTTTCCACGATGTGTGATTATTCACCAACAAATATAAAGTATTAAGAAAATATTAATTGTCAAATGTACATACCATAATAAGTGCTTTGATATTGTCTCTGGTGAGCTTGAAGCCAGAATTGGGGTCGTCACCTTCCTTTCCAGCATCATCACTAAAGTAAGCTATCAATTCGTCCACCATATCTGTATCAGCAGCCTCACTTTCATCCTTCTTCTCCATGTTTGCTTTCCTCTTAGCCATGTGGTCGTCGATGATCTTGTCGATAAAAACATCTAGTGATTTACGTGCCCTAGCCATTCTGTCCTGAAAACCCTGTGCATGAACCCAACCCAACCATGGTAGAAAATCCTGCATGTTAAAAGCTCCAAAAAGCTTTGAAAATTCTTGCAAAATCTTCACAAATTCACCTTGCCCTTCATGTGAGCTTGACCCAAAAGCCGCCCGATATGTTATGTTCCTCGTTAGAGAGAAAACCAACTGCCCGATATTCACCGGGAAGCCGGTTTTCCCTGCCACGGTTTGGACCATCTCATTGACTTCCTCGCGCACCGAAGCCCATGACTCAGCCCGTTTTCGGCTAAATAGATTCATGACGCAAATTTTGCGCATGCGACGCCAGAACGGGCCGTAGTTGGCAAAGGCCATGTCTGCCCGATCATAGGTCAAGTAAGATATGGCAACGTTGGCTGGCCGGTTGGCAAATGAGCTGTCTTGGGCTTGGAGGATTTCGCGTGCCGTATCCGGAGTTGATACGGCCATAACATGTATGACCCCCATCTGGAGATGGAGGAGACCACCATATTGCTTGGCCAAATGAGCCAGGCCGCGGTGGGTAAGTTGGTCCGTCATGAGCATGTTACCGATGATGGGCCACCCTTTTGGACCTGGAGGATATGGAAGTTTCCGGCGTGAATTAAACAAAAAAATAAAGGAAATGATGAGGAGAAGAAGAATAAGCAACATGGGTGAAGATTGCAGGGATTGAAGAGCTTGGTGAAGGAGTTCCATGGCTTTGGTTGTGTTGGGAAAATGGGGTTGGTTAGGTTCATATAAAACTATGAGAGTTCTTTATATAATTAATAAGGGATCTGCAGCCTTTAATGAGGAATGCACTAATGTGGCAAGTAATAACTGGTGACTTGGTGGTGATATCTGCTATGTATTTTATCTTGCAAACGTCACGCGTTGTTTTGTGTATATTGCCAGTGGGAATTTTGGATCCACTTGTCTGGAAACAGATTATACCCCAGTTAATTAAGGAATTAATTGAATTTCGACAAAAGAAGGGAAGAATAATTTGAATTCTTACCATGTTTAAAGGAGATGTCAAATACGTCAACTAGGATTAAAAGATATCACGGTATTCTTTAAAAGAGATATCATATATATGACATGACAGATGAGTCATTTGACTTCTTGTTTTCTAGTTTTTATTTTTTAATTTTTAAAATTTTTTTTACCGCAAGCAAAGATAGAGTCAAATGTCTTTAATTTAATTGTTTAATTCACGAGTCTCATTGACAACCAATAGGATTAAAACAATTTCAATTATTTTTTAATAATTAATGTAACTATGGGACCAAATATATTAATAAAATAAATATTTGACACATACGATTGTAGGTACTTTGTTATCGATGAGATACAGAAACTCAGAGATCACTATTCTTTTTACGGCAGTGTGATGCTAGATCTGTTACAGGGATTTAGCTGCTATGGTAATGGCAATTTGATGTTAGAACGAACAATTAGTAAACTGAATGGAGCAAGAAAATATTGATTCACAGTTGACCTTGTTTCGCTTCCCTTTTGCTATATTTGAGAGGCAAAAGAGGAATACTGATATTGTGTCAATGCATGGTTACTGATAAATCCCAGTCGCCTTTACTTTGAGCCTGTGACACGTGATGAGAGAGACAGACCACTTCACTTATGATGGATTGCAGAGTTTCTCTTGCCACTGGGGGAACTCTAGTTTTCTGTGATCGTACCTTGTACCCCTAAATGTCAAAATTTCCAGACACGAGTTCTCAGATTAGTCAATGAAAGCTATGCTGAACAAGTGTATCCTTTATGTACCAACTGACGAAGGCGCAATGGTTGGGCAGAGAAGACGACGACTTGAATATATCCCTTGTCCGCATTGTCCCCAGGCCACTTGAATATATGTATTGATTTGCTATGTAAGTGAAACTCTGACCTTTTATTTTTATTTTTGGTAATTCAATGGGGATAACCAGGCAAGTGGTGGATTGTCTAGTGTTTCGTTAAGTGAAGAAAAGGGGGCCAAAACAGCCTAAACCAACTGATTCTCTGTCAAGAAAGATCGAAACGCAGCAGAATAATTAGAAAAGCCTTAAACCTGCGTCTAAAACTTTAAACACAACAAGAACACAGTCTCTAGAATCATTACAATTTACAACAGAGTAGCACATGGGGTGACTTATGACGCTAAAATCGTCTTTCGTTGGTGTGACAAGTTTGTGCAGGAACTTTGAAGTGACTGCGTAAAATTTCACCGACTGCACCTGATCGACTGAATTCAAGAGTCATGCATCAAGCCCTCAGTTGCTGAGTTGAACTAACACGATCAAATCTTCAAACTGTTTTGAAACACAGGAGGGGTGAGCAGGGGGGAAACTTCGGTGCAAACAGTTATCACGCGGTGTATGTGCGTCGCGTAATTTGAGAGAGAAAATTGGATAAATAGCAAGTTACACAGTAAAATCCTCCCGTGAATACTCTTGTAGTCACATGTTCGTTTGATGCATACAGTAAAATCATATGATTGAGTCGAGAGAAGTAAAACTTCGATGCATATAACACCATAAGAAATTTAAAACCAGATTCAAACATCACCGAATCCATAGTTACAACACAGAAATTACGAATTTTTAAAATTTAAACACCAAACTAAAAAAGAGAATAATCGAACTCAGAACTTTGAGCACACGGATAAATGATATTCTACTTGACCTATAAGTCCCTTGCTAGGATGTGGGAATCCCAAATACATCTTTGTGGTGGCTGGATTACCGGAATGTCACACCGAACAGCAATGGCAAGAATTTTTTGAAGCTCATGTGCATTTAGAGCTACTGCGATCTGGGCGGAACCAGGCCAGGTTTTAGGGTGATCTGCCAGCTTAAACAAACACAAGTTCAACATGTCTGCCTCATCGCTTACATCAACAACTTTCATATTCATGAGTGCCGAGGCCTTCTCGTCAGCTAACTTAAGTTCTTCTTGTCTCCTCATGTCCTCCAGTAGGGGATGATCAGCCATCTGCTTATGAATAGTGTACTCTCTCAAAGTACGAAGCGAAACTGGTACATCTTGTGTTGCATCCATTCTAGGGTTCAGAAAAAAGTTAATAACATTTAATCAGTAACCTTAATTTGATTCAAAGAAACAATTAAATTCCTGAAATTTGAGTAAAACCAAAATCTATACCAATTACGTAAAACAAAGAATTCACCATGTATACCAAGTTATTAACTGATTTACATTTAATTAACAAGAAACTTTTATATACTACGCAAAATATCTTTAGTATTAATGTTCATACTATAAAATTAGCATTAAGACATTTAACAGAATAAAAATTGAAGATACATACCTCCTATATTGTGGCGCTAGGGAGTTTCTTAAGCTTCAACGTTCAGATGTCCGATACGATGCAGAAATATTGAGTTAGTTGATTTCATTCGTAGATGGGTAAACCCTTTATATATACATCACAAGCCTTGGCTTCAAGGATTAGGATTCCTTGGAAAGTGGGCTTCAAGGATTAGGATTCCTTGGAAAGTGTGGAGAGCCAATTTACATTTATAATACTTGTAAAACAAGGTTTCCTAGCTAGGGCTTTATTCTATCAGTTACCTTATTCCATCGTGAGACCAAATAGAGGAAAAAATAGTAAACAGTTGGTGGTGAAGAAGCCGAACGGAAAGAGTGGTCAAGGGGAAAGGCTTAGGGTTTACCACATCAAAACTGTACGGCGAGTTTTGTATTTATTTTTGTATTGTTTTTTTACGGATAAAACCAAAGGAAACGTGGGGGAAATATTTTTAATTTAAGACTAATAAACAAATAAAACTGGTAACTGTTGTAGGCCTATTTGACTGAATTGTATTTAGGACAGAGAGAGAGAGAGGGGCCGGCTGCCACACCCCCAGTGGCGAAGCCAGGATTTCTCGGGGGGGGGGGGGGGGGGGAGGGGCGAACTTAAAAGAATGCAAGGTTAAAGAAAAAAGGCAACAACTAAATATTTTTATATAGTAATGTCTACCATAATTAATCAATACAAACAAATTACAATTATTGCCGGCGAGGTTTCATATCATGACAACGTCGCATAATAGGCTCATTATCAATAAAAGAAAATACATCTTTCTCAATGTAAACAAGCATGCTGTCACTCAACCATTGATCTCCCATTTTGTTACGCAATGGTGTTTTCACAATCTTCATAGCAGAAAAAGCTTTCTCCACCGAAACGGTTGCAACCGATAACACCAAAGCTAATGTAAGAAGCTTATACACTAATATATAGCTTTCACACCTCCCGGTCTTCACTAACTCTTTTGCAAGATCACTAATTCCTCTCAATGATGAAAACTCACTATGCATCTTCATATCATGAATGTAATTGTCAAGTTGAATTGGAAGATTCATGAGGTCCATATGATCAAAATCTTAAGGATAAAGTTGGGCTAAACGAACAATTTTTGCTTTGTCAAAAGATGCAAAATTATTCACCGGACTCAAACATGCCATACAAAGAAGTAACTCGGTGTTTACCTCATTGAAGCGATCATTCAACTCCTTTATTTGCATATCAAGGACTTGAAAATAGAGGTCCACACGATAGTAATGGAAGTTTGTGATTTTTGGAGCTTTACGCCTTGATTTTCCAGTTACGAAATGAAAATCCTTGATGTTAGGAACGATAATATCATGCTCCTCACAAAACTTTTCTACATCATGAAACAAGTCCCCAAAGTCATCATCTCTCAAGGATTGTAGTCTTTGCTTGCATACTTCCACTAACGCCATCGCATTCACAATATCTTAATCTTTCTTTTGCAATGCTTGTGATAACTTATTTGTAGTTCCCAATATAAGTCTCATCAAGAAAAGGTGAAATGCAAAATCAAAAATTTGTATGTCTTTGAATAACCTAGTTGCTTCATCGAGATTATCTTGGTTGCGATCACTGTTAATCTATTCAACCACCTTGACCACGACTTCAAACATAACAATAATACTAACTATAGTACCATAATGCGAGTTCCACCACATGAGACTACTTTCTTGATTTAACCCTTTACCCGTTTCAAGATTACCAAGATCAAGAGCTTTCTGAATTTGTTTTTGTTGTTTCTCTCTAAATGCATCATGACGCTTACACGATGATCCAATAAGATTCACCAAACTACTAGCATTGATGAAGAAATTGGCAGCATCCTCATTTTCCTTTGCCATGAATACAAGAGCTAATTGGAGTTGGTGTGCAAAACAATGAATATAAAATGCTTGAGGGTATTTGTTCAAAATCTTTGTTTTAAGACCATTTAACTTACCTTTCATATTACTAACTCCGTCATAGCCTTGTCCTCATAAATTGGACATACTCAAATTTGTTGTAGCAAACAATCTCTCAATGGCCTCTTCAAGCGAGCTACTAATTGTAAAGGAGGAGACATGTTGAACACCCAAACACTTTTCAATTGCTTCTCCTTTTTTGTTCACATAACGCAATACCACCGCCATTTGCTCTTTAGTTGAAGAATCACGTTCTCCATCAACCAAAAGAGAAAAAAAATGCACCTTCCATATCTTTAGTGATTTCATCTACAGTTTCAATGGCACAAGCACGGACAAGATCTTTTTGAATATCGAAAGAAGTATACTTAAGATTCTTGGGAGCATTCTCAAACACAACCTTTCTAACTTGTTCATTATGCTTGGAAAGAAATTGCATAAGCTCCAAATAATTGCCCCTATTGCTTGACTTCAACGATTCATCGTGGCCACGAAAAGGCAAACCTTGTCCCAACAACCATCTTGTGCACTCAAGTGAGACACTCAATAAAGTACGATAATTAATGCGAGCTTCATCGGTTTTCTTAATCACAAATGTTTCAATGTATTGTTTTTGTGTCATCAAATCCCTAGCTTGTTGTACAACTTTATTATGAAGACTTTCAACACCTCCCTCATGGACTTGAAAATTTTTGGGTCTTTTCTTCCAATTTGTAAACCTTATCTCAGTGAAGACATCACTTCCAGTGTTACCTAGTTGATCAAAATCACATTTGAAAAGATAACAATAACGGCAAAATGCAGCATTTTTTGATATTCTATACTCCAACCACTTAAACTTATCAAACCAACCAATGATAAAACATCGATTATCGCTAACCTTTCTTGGCATGATGTGGTCTCTAAGTTGACAAGGATCAATTTGGAGATAGTGTCTACAAATTGCTTCACGATAATTAGGTGGCTAATCAAGCATTCGGCGTCTATGTGCAGGGTCTGCATGAAGATTAGCCAATATTTCATCCAACTTAGTGGCCTCACTTTGTTGTGACCTATATCGAATATTTGAAAGAGGACTTCTTGGAATATTTGAAGGAGAAGGAGGACGACTACTCGGAATATTTGAAGGAGAAGGACTACCCGAAATGTTTGAAGGAGGATTTAAGCATTGTTTCTTATAGTATCGTTCCATTACGTAACTGTGAAATGGAAAGAAATAAAAATTCTTAGACTCTTAATCCTAAAGTAGACTATACTATAGTATGCATAATGTTGGAAATGTGCCCTAAAACCAATCATATGATGATACTTTACGGACATTTCACAAAGTTAAACTAATGTAGTTTATATATAAAGGGCAAAGGTTATTGTTTGAGCCGTCTCATATAAATGTTATATACTTAAACGATAAGTCCAAGGAATATGTAATTGGGAGAATGTAATCTAAAGAAGTTAGATTCAAGAGACCATTCTCTTTCGTATACATATCCTAAATGTTCCTGATCATAGGATTGCCAATTGGGCATTGATAGTCCGTTAAGATAAGTACGTGTTATGTCTTCTCTTAGGGAGAGTGACTAGTCTCGAGTCATTGGTGTGTCTGACACCATGACAAGTACGTAGGTGCTCAATAGAGAATGAGTTCACTGAACACGATCAACGAAGAGTTCTCATGTTCATGTCACATGAGAACTCATGGTTGGGATAATGCAAAGTAGTCTTTTGACCTAAGGCATCACACTTGTCTTGTGGTTAGGTCCTTGATCTTTGATTATGTCAAACTCACATCATCAGGAAGGTGTCCACGACATCGTCGGGGTTAAGCCACTTAGCCATGGAGGCAAGTGAATGCGCAACAAGGGATCTCTAACCTTCAAACCGTTTGAGGGAGAATACTCTATGATATGATTTAGAATCTCTGGCCAGAGTATGAATGAGATGAAGGAAGGCGTTCCAAATCACATTCAAGGTAATCATATAAGTACACATATCACATTGGATAGTAGACATGAATAAACTATCAAACCAAACAATGTGGTCAAGAGTATTGTATTAGAGAAAGACCGTATTGCATTGTAATCCTAAACTGAATAGGTTCTCCACCTCTTCTGATTAGCTTGGGTATCCATGATATGCTGCTAGGTGTCACTCATGGTTTGTGGAAGCCCTAAACGTGTATAAACACTAAAGGGAGAATTGAAAGTAAGTTTCAATTCACAATCGATTTGAAAGAGTTTGAATCGCCCACTGCCTCGCTAAAAGGAACTTAATGGATCGTACACCGTGTAAGGTAGAGATTGAAGATTCAACGGAGATGAGTAAGAATAATTAAATGGTTTAATTATTTATGGCAAGGATTAATTAAAATGTTAATTAATCAAACGAATAAGTTCGTTAAAGACCTCGGGATAGTTTTGGACCTTAAGGCCCAATGGGCTTCGAACGTCAAGTCCATTGACTTAAGTTGTATGACAACTTAATGAATAATGATTCACAAAGGCCCAAATAGCCCAATAATTCCCTAAGGCCGGCCATTTAGAGGAGGGTAGCAAACTTGGACTTATTTACAAGTTTGCCACTCAAATGAATTAAGGTATAAATATGACTTTATAGCCAAAATTCATTTAGGGTTCTTTTTGGGGAAATTGGAGAGAACACAAACTCTCTTTTCTCTCTAAAGAGGTCGGCCCCCTTGGAGGGATTAGCTAGCAATCCTACTTCTCCAAGGTCACTCATTTCTTCTTAAATCTAACCTTGGTGTGGAGACTTAGAGGTTCTCAATTTTGGGAACTTGGAGAAACCTTTTCTTCCATCCAAATCCATAGATCTAAGATGCAAGGAAAGAAGGCCCTCTCTTTGGGTGATTAGCCTTTGCTTATGCAAAGAGGAATCTACAAAGGTATAAATATCAACTCACTTTGTTTTGAGTTGTTTAATGGTTCACCAAACTACTAGGCTTTGAACATTCATGGATAATGTTTTGTTTTTAAGTACATGCAAGCATGATTCCGCCTTTAATTTGTTAATTGCATGCTAATGATGAACATGTATTCTCAAAATAATCCTTCACATAATAACTAATCCGACCAACCAACAATTCAATTAATCAATACCAATAAGCATACAAATCATTCAATAAATAAAAATTCAATTCAACTAATCATATTCATATGAATACAACTAATCAATTCAACTAATCATCAAGATTCAAGAATTCAAATTTTAATTTTCACCCTAAAAAATAATTTCATAATTTCATATCAATAATCATAGAAGCGTATGAGTCACTTCAATAATCAATAACCAATAACCATATTAGTGCATTACCATATGATTCTATACCAATTAAATGAATTTTGTATTAGATAATTAATTAGGATTAGGGATTATACATTTAAGAATTAAAAAATTTACCTTTAAATGGTGGAAGCCGACTGCTCAAGTTGGAGAGTGGCTTGTGAATTGTGAAGGCTCAACAGAAATCAACCTATAGAAATTAAAGGGGACTTGGCTGCTGAGATTTTGGGGAGCATCTTTGCTCTCTCTCTGTCTTGATTGGTGAACAACACGGGACAAGAGGGATAGGAAGTAAAGGGGAATAGGGGGACATATAGGGTGAAGGGGGGACACGCAGAAGCGATCCCCCTTTGTAATATATATATATATATATATATATATTAATTCAAATATACAAAACGGCGCCGTTTTGTTTTAAAAATTTTAATTTTTTTACCAGGCCCAAAATGACATCGTTTTGCCCTGGATTAAAAAAAAAAAAAAGTTTGGCTGCTGTGCGCAGCAGAACAGATTGCCCAAGAAAAACAGAGGAGATGAACCAGGTTTTTCTGGCGAGGCGCGCGCAATGGGATTGGCAAACCCAGCTCTCCAATGGTGTTTCTCGGCGAGTGGAGTGGCGGCCGCCACTCCCCGCCTTCACGTGGCTTCGCCATTGCACACCTCAACCAGGAATGTCCACTAGGACTCCGAATCGAGCTGTGTTGGCCGACACCTGGAAGGTGACGAAGCCATAAAGTGTAGTGATGTGAAAAATGTGAATAAATTTAAACCTAAAAGTGCCTAAATACAAGAGTGCATTGTGAGCGGGAATGAACTCAATTCATATGTACTGACAGAGCATAAGTACAATATAGTAAAATAGGGTGAGAATTATAGCATCAAAGGTAAGCGTCTACACCAAGATTTGCCAATAATCTTTGCCACAATATACATACTACGTATAATATGAAAATACTTATCATAGCCTGCAAAAACGTAAATAAGACATGACATCCCAAAATCACAAAATCTCAACAGTAGTATAACTAAAATCAAGTGCTCAACAACCTATGCTAGCACACCAGTCAGAGTCGCCTAATGCGATATGTATGACTGCACCTATTGCTCATCAATCTATGCTAGCACACGAGTTGGAGTCGCCTAATACGATCTGTACAGCATGACTAGTTGTAATAATATATGCTCTAGTGCTACAATCACGTGAAGACTAGCACTATTTGCTGTCACATACGAGTTGAAATTGCCTATTGCAATTTGTACAACAGGACTAGCACCTAATTGGATCTAAGGGGAGCGTGCGGTGTTGATGTGAACAAGACGTGAAAGACTAACCTGGCCCTGGGCTGAGCACTAACACCTGGGTGTAGCAATGATGAGTAGACTATATGAATATAAGTATGCCATAATGATTCAACAATTCCAAACAACATAATAAACTTACATGTGCATCCTGCAGGATCATTTTGGCATTTTACAAATTCACAGCAATGCAACATTTCTTAATCATGGCATGAAATGCATAACTCAATACACACACACACACACACACACACACACACACACACAAACAAATGCCTACTCACCTGAGGTCTACACTATAACTCCCTAGCACGAATATTGAGGCGTCCTGAATGATTGTTGCCTAGAATAAATATCAAATCATGTTTTAGAATTCTTATCGATTGAACATGTAACTTACATAAAACACATCCCTAAGGACATTCTAGAATGATTTGAAACCCATTGACCAAAGATCTGCATCTCAGATCTGCATAAGTAACCTAAGGGTCCACAACTCTACACAACTTGATCCAGAAGATCTGCATCTCAGATTTCTGATCCTTAACTTCTTAAAGTTTCAATAAGCTTCTAGAACAGTATCCTAAAGTTTCAGAACAATCTAACGGTCGGATCTCCGCCAATTGCTAAAATTAAGTAGTGGTCAACGTTTTATTTTACGAGCTTACAAATTCAATTCGGGAATATCTGTACGTCGGATTCCCGATCCATAAGTTTTTATGGTCTTCAAATATTATGTTTTATAACACATTAAAGTTTGGTGACGATCTAATGGTCGGATCGTTGATTGCTATAATATTCAACTGGCAAACCTTAACGAAATTATACCCAAATAATGGAATTCCATCAAACAAATGTCAAATATGAAATCAACATCCAAATTAGCCTCAGATGGGCAGCTAAGTCTTGACCCATGCGACGCCACACGTGGCTGTCGGCCGCCCCGACTTGCTGAAAAATTTAACAAATTCAAAAAATTCTCAAATTTCATAGAAATGAAGATCTCAATGAGTAGAGCAAGTCTTATACCTATGGCCAAGTCCAATTTGGCCAGAAAAAGCTTCAAATCGCTACAAATGCCAGAACCCTAGAATTAGGTATGCTTCGATTTGTCGAATCCGAAGCTCCATCACCTCATCCAATGCTTGGGCCTTGTCCTGGGGTTGTGGGAAGACTATTAGGCATGGTGATCGACAAAGTTTCCTTTAGGAATGACAAATTCCTCCATGGCACCCTTCAGAACCCCCACGGGTTTGATGGCTTCGTTCCCCTCAAATAAGGGGTTAAAGGAACCGGGTTTTGTGTGGAAATGGAAGAGGGAAGGATGATGATTCATTTTCAGGTGGTGGCAAGGTTCGAATCGCCAGAAATTGGTTAGAAGAACCCCCGGTCGCGCAGTTCGGTGGAAGAAAAACAGATCAAGGGGATCCAACGCATCCCCTATCTCTCATTTCCCCTCATTCCTCTCTTCTCCCATTGGTCTAATCCTCATCTCCTTTTTCCTAATTGGACAACAGTTCTATCTGTTTCTCTTATCCGATTGGGCACCTCTGCCCAATCCCTTCCTTCATCCCGTTTCTCTTTCTCCCTAATTCCTTTCTTTTTCCAACTCAGCCACACACATGTGGCATAACAATTTGGTAATATAAAAATAGTATAATATAATTAAAATAGTGATTTCTTCAAAAATACTTTCGTATTCGTAGCTCTTTAAAACTTTAACCGTAGCTTTTATTTCGATTCTGCTTGTGCCTACGCGTTCGTATTGTTGAGTACTACAAAAATATGCTAAAAGAATATTTTGCAATCAAAGAGAGAAGAGAGAATATATCATGTCAAAATATATAGACATAGACATATATATATATACACACACACACACACACACACACACACACACACGAGCTGCAAACTATGCATTGTATGCTAGCTCCATTTGGAAAACAAATTGAGATGACCTCTTGTTTATAGTAATATAAGTCGGTTCCAAGACTTAGTAACTACATAAATGCATTAAATATACTATAGATGGATAAAATTTAATAGGACCAGTTCTTTTCTATTGTAATGAGGTGTCAACTACATAGTAATATAGAGCATATGTCCACAAGGTAACTTCATATTTGATAACTTTTCTCCATATTTCGACAGCTTCTACTTGGGGAAACAAGAATCACAAATACACTTGTCCATTATATGCAAACTTAAAAGACACCTCCACCTTAATCCTTTCAACTCAAAGGCTTAGTCATAGAGGAAATCATATGTATGAATATGCATACTTATATGCATAACACGGTACCAGCTAGCTAAGTATCTAAGCTTCACCCTAATTAAAAATACTATCTACAAATAAATTAAATGTAAAATTAAAAAGTTTGGGGTCTTACAATTCTCAGGAGGCCAATATATCTCATCTAAGACATCACCGTAATCTAGAACAACCTTATGCGTTGGAATAGATGACTAAGCATTGATTGAATTCAGACTAGGGTCACTAGTTTGTGCTGTTTTCCTCTTCTAGGGTTGTGAATCCTTTGAACCAGGGGGCCTGCCACGCTTCAAGGTAGGAATAGGTGATTGGCTAGCCGCCAGTGTACTGGGCTGCATGGAAGGTACGGCTGCCCCACCATCGGGGACGGTCCGGTCTTCCAAGGCGGTGTTATGACGTACGTTCAGTATGTCCATCCTTGTAAGTGCATTTGCAGTGGGTATATGTGATATTGTCACCTTTACTAGATCAGTAAAAGAATTTGGCATGCTTTAAGTGAGGCTCTAAAGATTTAGAATATGTTGCACTTCAGTTTTAGATTGAGGTGTATATGGATCTAAATGAGACATAGTGGGAATAATCCACAATAATTCGTGGCGTTCTATGTGAACGTTAGTGATCATATCTCCCTCTAACAATGGGAATACTGTCTTATCAACGTGACAATCCGCAAAACATGAGGTAAAGAGATCTCCTATCAAGGGCTCTAAGTAGCGAATAATGGATGGTGAATCATAACCGACATAGATTCTCATTTTTCTCAAACACATGTAAATACGAGACATCAAGCTCTTATCCAGTAATGAACTATAACAGTGAATAAGGTTAGGTAACTGTAGGCCTCGTGCGGACCAACATAGTTGCATGTAATATTGTATGGCCCACACAGATACCAGCAAATTTGTTCGCATAACCAAAGTTCGAGCTATCTTTTAAAGGCGCTTTATGAAAGCTTATGCCAAGCCATTTTGAGTATGAACATGTGGTACATGATGTTCAACTTCAGTCCTAACAGACATGCAATAATCGTCAAAGGTCAGTGATGTAAACTTTCTAGCATTATCCAGTCGAATCGACTAGATCAGATATTTAGGGTGGTGAGCCCTAAGCTTAATCATTTGTTCTAAGAGTTTCGCCAATGCAGCATTGCGTGTGGATAATAAGCAGGCATGTGACCATCAAGTCGATGCATCAACCAACACCATGAAGTATCTAAATGGTCTGAATGTTGGTTGGATAGGTCCACAAATATCACCTTGAATTCTTTGAAGAAATTTAGGGTGGTTGTGAATAATCTTTGTAAGTGAGGGTTGAATTCTCAACTTCCTAAGAAGCATGCTTTACAAAGCGGATGGCTAGGATAAGATTTTAAGTGATGCCCATGTGATGCTTTAAGGATACGATGCATCATATCTCGTCTGAGGTGTTCCATTCGATCATGCCAAAGCAACAAAGTGGTTTGGAAGCCATATGATGGGTCTCAATAGCACGAATGGTTGTTATGTACAACCCACTCGGGAGACGTTTCAGCTTATCGTGAATATGCTTATGGCCATATTTGTAAGAAATGATACAAAGAAGTTCAGAACCGTTCTTTTCAGTGGTTTCAACATGATATTGATTATCTCGAATATCTCTAAAGCTTAGCAATGTTCTTCTGGAACGTGGAGAATAAAGTGCCTCTTTAATGGTTAATTCAGTACCACTGGACAACATAATATGAGCCTTTCCGTATCCTTCTATTAGGTTAGATGGGCCTGAGAGGGTTGTCAGAGGTGCATTTTTAGGTACGAAGTTAGTAAAATAATGTTTCTCACGCAATATGGTGTGTGTGGTGGCACTACAACCAGACAACTAGCTTTCCTACTAGTCATACCTAGAAATAAATTAATTGAATCAGTCACATGCATAAATATAAATCCATTCATTGAATTAATCATTTCAAGAAATAATATCTAGAAGGTAATATCTATATTTCAAAACAAACCAAAACTAGGCAAATAATCCTAAATACTTTGAAAATTGTCCGAAAATTAAACTATAGTCCTAAAATTTAGGGGGGGGGGTTTGGCCACTCCTATTGGGTTTGGCCACTAGGGGTGTAAAACGCCCTAACATGTCTTAGAAAAATAAAATTTTAATTCTTCCATAGGAGCGGATGCCTCCTGAAAATCTAAAACCTTTAGAGTTGTAGTATTATTTTCGAGAAGTTCTATAAGCAGAAAGTTAGACTCACGACGGGAATGATACTTAGCAATAGCCTCGGGGGTAGCTCGGCATACACATGACCAATGATCCTTTGATCTATAATGGTAGCACATGTCCAGTTCAGTGGAAGCTGATTGAACGGTAGCTTTTCCCTTGTTCTTGAAGTTTGGGGCCTTATGGGTTAGGAGTTGGGGCTTATGGGTCAAATTTTCTCCATTGGATAGGCCTCTATTTTGTTGACCTTGGGCTCATGGTAGGGCTTGTAGACTTTTTTCCATGGCCACAACGAGGTTTCCATCGGTTGTGCTAGCTA
This sequence comes from Crataegus laevigata, assembly GCA_963580275.1. Lineage (NCBI taxonomy): Eukaryota > Viridiplantae > Streptophyta > Magnoliopsida > Rosales > Rosaceae > Crataegus > Crataegus laevigata. The sequence continues at coordinate 10,934,966 of OY756941.1, forward strand.
GAATTGGTCGCATGCGTTTCAAGCTCGACGTTTGAGCCAGTGCGTCGAGCTTGATGATTCTCATCAAAAGTTGGTTTTGATTTTCACCGAAAAGCAAAATATATATCAAATCCAAAATTTTGGTGAACTTTTATATTCTATATTGTGGCGACAGGACAATATTAGTTATTGGTGGCATTGAAGATCGAATAGTTCTTCTCTAAGATATCCTGTTCGGTTAAGTCTTCGTTACAGAACTTAAGTAGTGATCAGATTCTACAAACTTCAGAGTTGTATTCATTCACAGACTTAAAGCCTTGGAAGCATAAATAATGCCAGTCGTGTCTTGCTTCATGCAAGTAAATGTCTTTCTAGTGATCGAAGCGATCGGTAATAGCGAGCCAGAGGGTACGTCGATCCTTCTTTGTGAGGTACTCGGTCTGTAATGCATCATAGATGTATCTGTAGATGAAGATCATAACAGTAAGTTGCTACGCTTCGTTGATGTGTTCTTCATTGGTAGGTTCCTCGATAGTAGCTCTAAGACTCTTTGTAGCAAGATGGAGCTTTATGTCCACTTCAGGTAGTTTTTTCTAGAGACTTCTAGAGTAGTGAAATCGAGCTTGTTCATGTTCGACATGTCCCTAAAACGGAGGGTACAAAATGTGGTTAGTCATAAGGTAAGCCATAGACATATATCGTAAAACATTCAGGTTCTATAGACATGTATTGGTTTAATTTAAGCATGAAAGTTACGGGTTTCATGTGGTAAGTTTTGAATGAAAACTTCGGGTTTCAAAGGCACTAAATTCAAAACTATAGGTTCAATTTAGTTATGAATGTTCAGTTCATATATCGGGGTAACAACAAGAACACAAAATACAATATACAATAAAGTGTAATGGATTTATGGATTGCTTCAGGAACCCAAGTGTGAGTGCTTCGGGACTACGAAAGATAGTCAACGGTTCAACAAAACAAAATAATTTATTGAATCGTTAATTGCCAAAAAGTGAGATTCAGGCCAATAATTTTAGATTAATTGTTAGATTAATGGACTTCTGGCCACTTTAATTAATTTAATAGATCATACCATACATAGTCGATTATAGAAGCAAAAAAGTAATTATAATATTAGGGTTAAAATTATAAAGAATGTCAAAAATAGCATTAGATTCGAAAAACCATAGCCCTAAAATCGATGGGCTTAGGTGCTGTGTGCAGGGCAAAGACCTAAAAGGTCTTAGTGGCCACAAGTTGTTGCGGGGCAACCCAATCTGTTGGAAGTATGCCCACAAAGCCACTCATTTGATGTAATAGCTTTTGGAATACTTATTGTATTAAACTTTTATATGTTTAATGAAGGGCAAAGCTTATTGTTAATCACTATTTATTGTATCTTGTGTTTAAGCAATAAGGGAATCCAAGGAATGTATTTCATCTAAGAGATAAGTGATTTAAGTAAGTTAGATTAACGAGACCTTTCTCTTATGTTCATACCTAAAACGTTCCTAGCCATAGGATTGCCAATTGGACATTGACAATCCGCTAAGGTTAGTATGTGTTATGTCGACTCAAGCGCGAGTATGACAAGTCTCAAGTCATTTAGTGTTGGACACTAAGACAAACACATAGGTGCTCGAAAGAGTAATCGAGTACACTGAACAATGATCAAAAGAGAGTTCAAACATACATGTCATGTAAGAACTCGATAGTTACAATATGTAAAGTAGTCCTTTGACCTGAGGCATCATAGATGTCTAATGGTTAGGTCCTTGATCTTTGATCATGTCAAATGGCATTCCATTGGAGTGTCCACGGCATTGTTGGGGTCAAGCTATCTAGTCATGTAGGCATATAAATGCACAACAAGGGATCTCTAACCTTCCATGGTGGAAGGAGAATACTCTAAGATATGATTCGAGAGTCTTTGGCCAAAGTATATGAATATGACTTAGGAAGTTTGTTCCAAATCTTATTCAATTGAATCATATAGGGAAGTATCACATTGGATAGTAGACATGAAACAAACTATCACTTAAACAATGTGATTAAGAGTATTGTATTAGAGAAGGACCGTATTGCATTGTAGTTGTAACTGGATAGGGGTTCCCAACCACTTCTACTTAGCTTGGGTAACCATGACATGCTGCTAGGTGTCACTCATGGTTTGTGGAAGCCCTAAAGATTAGCAAACACTAATTTTAAGGGAGAATTGAAATGTGGTTTCAATTCACAATCGATCGTTAAGAGTAACGATCGCCCACTACCTTGCTAATTGGAACCTAATGGATCGTACACCGAGTAAGGATGAAAGTGAAGTAATTAAATGAAATGGATATGCAATTAAATGGTTTAATTGAAGAATGGTCAAAGTTAATTAATTAGTTAATTAATTATACGAAATGTTCGTATTGGCCTTTTAAGTTGGTTTTGGGTTTCGGGGCTCAAAAGTGTTTTGGACCACAAGGCCCATTATGTTTAAGTTGTATGACAACTAAAACAAAATGGGCAATTAGCCCAATAACAATGACAAGGCCGGCCATAAGGGTGAGGGGTAGCAAACTTGTATTAATTACAAGTTTGCCACTCACATGAAATGAAGTATAAATTCAACTTTATAGCTTTATTTTCATTTAGGGTTTTCTTGTAGAAATTGGGTGAAACATTTTCTCTCCTTTTTCTCTAAAGAGGCCGGCCACCTAGGGGAGGGACATCTAGCAATCTCTTTTTCCCTAAGTCATCCATTTCATCTTCACAATTAATCTTTGGTGTGGAGACTTAGAGACACCAAATCTTTGGTGTTTTGGAGATCCTTTCCTCAAATTCTCAAAGAAGCAAAGGAGCACTAAAAGGGAGGAAAACACAAGGAATATTCAAGGAGCAAGGAGGTGACTTGAAGGCCCTCCACTTGGGTGAATCCCTTGTGTAAACAAGGATGAGCTTCAAGGGTAATGAATTCATTCTCTTTAATGTTGTTAAAGAGTTTTTGGTTCACCATATACTAGGCTTTGAAAGTCATGGGTTTTATGAATTGTTTTGAATGCATGCCTACTTTAATGAGTTATTAGTTTGCATATGTATTCAAATATTCTTACATGTTCTTAGCTAGGACTAAATTTTTCCTTCAAGTGGCATCAGAGCCTAGGTCTAGTTTATGGTGGATCCTTTTGGGTTTTGTGATTTTTCATATTTTGTGATTTAAGTGTTGTAAATGTTACAAGCTTTGTTCCTGCTTTGAATATAAATTTTGCTTGAAAATTTAGCATCTCAAATGTTGTAGATGTAGTTCATATAAGCATGAATATTGGAACTAAAATTTGGTGCCAAGTATTTTGGGATTTTCGGCCAAATCCAAAGGGTGATTTTTTGGGTTCTTGTTAGTCTTGTTAAAATGGTTTTAAAGTGCTTTTTGGAACCCCTAAGTACCCTAGGATATTAACCCTCTTTTGAGTTGTGAAATTTTGAGTTTTGGTGAGTGAAAAACATTCATGGCGCTATTATGAGTTTTCATGGGTGTTCTTTAATGTTCTTGAAGTTCTTGCCAAGAACAAAAAGTTTTGAAGTTTTGATTCAAAAGTTTTATGTTTTTCATAAGGTTTTGGTTTATTAATAATGGGTGAAGACTTATTGGTGAAGGTTGATAAAAATCTTTAATGTTAGTCAAAACAATTTTAATGTTTGACAAAAATCTCTTACAACCCATCCCCATCACCTTTAATCTCACCCACCAAAATCAACTTGCAAAAACTTTTTAGAAAATTTTTCACTTGTTTACTCATTTGGCCGGCCACCCCTCAAGTGGGGTATTTTTGGGCTTTTTATGCAATTACATAAAGTTTTGATACTTTTGTGTATTTGTATTTTGGCCCAAAAGTTTACATGTTTTTATGTTAAGGTCCTAAATCACTAAAGGACAAATTGTTTTGCTCCTTTAATGATGGTTTTGTTATTGTTGAAAATTTTGGGTTCTAGTTGTAATTAATGAAGTTGTGGACTCTTGTGTTTTTACAAAGTGACCCCAAAAGTTTTTGTTTTAACTAAGTGACCCAATTGTTGTGGTCATTGTTTTTGGCCCAAAACAAAATGAGAACAAAATTGTTTTGTCTCTTTAATGAGAATTGGATTTTCATTATATTTAGTTCCATTTAAATCAATTCTATGAATCCAAAAACCAATTGTTTAAAGTTGCTTTCTTAGTTAATTTGATTGATTAAGAAAAGGGTGATTATGAACCAAAGGCCTCGATAATTGAGCTATGTGATTGGCCGATTTACATTATGAATGCTTGGTTTTAGTAGTATAGATTTGAATGTAATTTGATTAATTCAAGTTTGTTGTAAAGGGCATAAGTCCTCCAAAGTGTTGTAAAGGGCATAAGTCCTCCAATGTGTTGTAAAAGGGCATAAGCCCTTCTCTTTATTTCATGTATTCCTATTTGTTTATTTGTATGCAAATTGGAATAGTTGGGTCCAACACCCAATAGGAAATAACGGTTTAATTAGATTAAACGCGTAACTAAAATCAACAAACTATCTACCTTAAACCCAAGGTCCAACACAAGGCTTGTGTTGGATCAAATCAATCAGTTCATAATCATCCTAAAACCTAAAACGACTATATAGTCCATATGAGGATGCAATGCGTTCGTTAGTAGTTCCATATAGTCTCGCTTGTTTCAACGAAACAGTGGGAGTATTATATGCTACTAATTCATATTAACTTGGACCAATAGTTGTGATAGGCCCATGTTCTTTTAATATGATCAAAATGATTTTGATGTAGCCCAACACTACTCCCTCAAATAAAACAAATATTAAGTTGATAAGGGAGAGATGCTTTGAATGTCTCTTCGTAGGCCTTCCACCGTGGTGGGCTTCAATCGTTTGTGACTCATACACCGTATTCGTCCAGTTCTGGGGTTGCAAAGTATGTGCTTACATTCAAGATAAGCCTATAAACATATGATGAAGTGAAAGTAGGCAACGAGTATGGCCAATAAGATATTCTTCTGAGGCCATTCTTGAACCCCTACTTGAACTAGCATGGTGGGAATGACTTAACTAAGTGCAATGGTGCCAATAAGATATTCTTCTGAGGCATCATTCTCTAGAGGCCAAACCAGATGGGTAATTACAAAAGTTGTAAATGGCTAAAGCGTTATCCTCTCATCATTATTTTTGCTAGCCAATAAGATATTCTTCTGAGGTGGGCTTGGTAATGGTGAGTCTCCCATACCGCGCTAAGAGTTCAACATAACTCTCGGATTCTATTGAGGGATGTGGAATTTGCCAAAAAATAGTGGATGGTACTATTTGATTCAAGACCCAATCAAGTAGTTTATCAACAATCTAATGCGATTTCTGTTATGTTATGTAGTTAACGACATGCCTAAAATTATACCCACCATTATACTTGACAAAAGGGGCCTTAGGGTCCAACGTTTCCTTGCTTGGTATCGCCACATTGAGAATGTCTCAAAGGTGAAAGACATATTGTATGTGCTTAAGCAATCCCATCTTCATGTACCTCCTAAGAAACTAGCTTCAAATGAGGAGTGTCATGATTATGCAAGACACTATGAGGATGACTTACAAGCCAAATGCTTAATCCTCACTTCACTTAGTGAGGAGCTTATGAAGCTACATAAGCACATGGACACTTCATGTGCCATGGTTGAAAGTTTGCATAAGATGCATGACATTGAGACTAGTAATGTACGATTCTCAAATGTTTGTAGTCTATTTAATGCCAAAATGGCAAAGGGGGCATCGGTCCATAAACATGGACAAAAGATGGAAAGGATCTTTCAAGATCTTGAAAGTTTAGGAACTTCCATCGATGGGAAAATGGCCCAAGATTTTTCCCTTGCGTCTCTCTCAGATGATTTCACTAAGTTTATTGTAAACTATAAAGTGAATAGATTCGATCATACTTTTAACGAGATGATTAACATGTGCTGTAAATTTGAAAAAGGTTTCAAAAAGGACAGTGGGAGTGAGAATGCAAACACAAGGAAAAGGTTGCATAAGAAGAAGGCAAGAAAATCCAAAGGAACATGCTTTCATTGTGGAAAGGATGAACGTTGGAAGAAGAAATACAGGGTGCGCATTGCTAGCCTTATGACACGAACTTTTGAAGAGACTATTTCCGTCATAGAGAGTGCTTTTACAGTGAGCTCCAATTCCTGGATATTTGATCCAGGCGCTAGTCAACATATCTGTAATACGATGCAGGGACTAACAGGGAGTAGGACACTGCACAATGGGGAGATGGTTGTGCGAGTTGGGAACGGCACTAAAATCTCTGCAAAAGCAATAGGCACCTACATGCTTAACCTATCCTCTGGGGAAGTCCTGGAACTTAAAAATTGTTTATATTTTCCTTCATGTATAAAGAATTTGATTTCTATCTCTAAGCTTTTACGAGATGGGCACTCAGTATTGTTTGACAAAATGAGTTGCACTTTATACTTGAACAGTCATATTATCTCTCATGGTAATATGATAGAGGGACTTTTTCACCTAGAGACGAATAGTGGGATGCACTGTATTGAAAGTGGGAATACCTCAAAACCCAAAAGGGCTAGAGAAGAAGTTAACCAAGAAAAGATGTGGCATCTTAAACTTGGACATGTGAACCTTGATAAGATTCGCAAGATGTCGAAAGACGGATATTTCCACCCATTAGGTAATGACCAGATGGGTACTTGTGAATGTTGCTTGAAAGGGAAGATGACCAAATCTCGATTCACTGGGAAAGGAGAGCGTGCCACTGAAATTCTAGGGTTAATCCACACTGACGTATGTGGACCTATGTCTACTACGTCAAGAGGAGGCTTCTCCTACTATATCACATTCACCGACGATCACTCTCGGTTTGGCTATGTGTATCTTATGAAGTACAAGTCAGAATCCTTTGAAAAGTTCAAAGAATTCAAGAATGAAGTTGAGAAGCAAACTGGGAAACAGATAAAGATCTTAAGATCAGATCGAGGGGGAGAGTATCTGAGTAACGAGTTCCTAGATTATCTCAAAGAGTGTGGAATAGTATCATAGTGGACTCCACCAGGAACTCCTCAACATAACGGAGTTTCTAAGAGGAGAAACCGAACCTTGATGAACATGGTTCGTTCTATGATGAGTTCCGCTGATCTACCAGTAACATTCTAGGGATATGCTCTATATACAGCAGCTTACTTGCTTAATAGAGTACCTTCCAAGTCAGTTTCACAAACGCCATATGAGATATGGCATGGCAAAAGAACAAATCTTAATCATATTAGGATTTGGGGTTGTCCGGCTTACGTTAAAAGGCTTGAAGCTGACAAGCTTGAAGCGAGGTCTGTTAAGTGCTATTTTGTGGGGTATTCCAAACAGACTTTGGGATACGAGTTCTACCATCCTGACGACCAGAAAGTCTTTGTCGCCAAAACTGCTAAGTTTCTAGAGGACGAATTTGTTCTCAAAGAAACTATAAGTAAAACGATGGAAATTAATGAGATTAATGATGAACCACAAACAAGCACTCAACAAGTTGACAACCCTGTTCCTGGACCCCTAGCTCCACGTAGATCTGACAGGGTTAGTAAGCCACCTAAGAGGTATGCCTTAGACAATGAATTTGCAGAATTGCACCTTCTAGGTGACAATGACACAAAGGAGGACCCTAGGGACTACACAGAAGCAATGTCCGACATTGATTCAAAGAGATGGCAAGAGGCCATGAAATCAGAGATGGATTCCATGTATCAAAATCAGGTCTAGACTCTTGTAGACCCTCCAGAAGGTATAGTACCTGTTGGAAACAAATGGGTATTCAAGAGGAAGATAGGCGTTGATGAGAACGTGGAGACTTATAAGGCTAGACTAGTAGCCAAGGGTTACAGACAAAGAGAAGGGACTGACTATGAAGAAACTTTCTCTCCTGTAGCCATGATTAAGTCCATTCGGATTTTGCTTGCTATAGCTGCGTACCATGATTATGAAATCTGGCAAATGGACGTGAAGACGGCCTTTCTGAACGGCTACCTAGAGGAAGAGCTTTATATGGCTCAACCCGAAGGTTTCGTGTCCAAGTCTGAAAAGACTAAGGTATGCAAGCTTCTGAGGTCCATTTATGGACTTAAGCAAGCCTCCAGGAGCTAGAACATCCGTTTTGATACTGAAATCAAATCGTTTGGTTTTACTCAAAACGAAGACGACAATTGTGTTTATCAAAAGGTCGTAGGGGATGCAGTTGTATTCCTAGTGTTATATGTAGATGACATATTATTATTCGGGAATGACACTGCAGTACTTTCTTCTGTAAAAGTGTGGTTGTCCAAAACCTTCCACATGAAAGATTTAGGAGATGCATCTTATGTACTTGGGATAAAGCTCTATCGTGATAGATCCAGAAGACTAATTGGATTATCCCAATCTATGTACATTGATAAGGTGCTAAGTAGGTTCCAGATAAAACAATCTAAGAAAGGTTTTCTTCTTGTGAGACATGAAATTCACCTTTCTAAGTCCATGGAACCTAAGACTCCTGAAGAGATACGGCAAATGAATACTATTCCTTATGCTTCTGCCATAAGAAGTCTCATGTATGCCATGATATGCACAAGGCCTGATATCGCATATGTTGTGAGCATTACTAGTCGATATCAATCTAACCCAGGATCAGAACACTGGGCAGCTGTCAAGACGGTCCTTAAGTACTTAAGAAGAACTAAGGACATGTTCCTCGTTTATGGAGGAGCGACAGAGTTACGAGTGGAAGGCTATACAGACGCAGATTTCCAATCTGACGTCGATGATAGAAGATCCAACTCCGGATATGTATTCATTCTGAATGGTAGGGCTGTCAGCTGGAAAAGCAAGAAACAAAGTGTAATTGCTGATTCCACGACAGAGGCTGAATATGTCGCTGCAGCTGAAGCTGGCAAAGAAGCGTTCTGGATGAAGAAGTTCATTACTGAACTTGGAGTGGTTCCAACCATTACGTCACCAGTAACTTTGTACTGTGATAATAGTGGGGCGATAGCTCAAGCCAAGGAACACAGGGCACATCAAAAGAACAAGCATTTTGACAGGCGCTTTAATATCATTAGAAGATATGCTACCGAGGGGAAAGTCAACATCCTCAAAGTTGCCTCAGCCGATAACGTAGCAGATCCACTGACGAAGCCAATGTCTCAAATCCAACTTGACCGCCATATGGAAAAGATGGTTATTAGATACATGGGAGGATGGCTTTGAGTGCAAGTGGGAGATTGTTGGAAGTATCCCCACAAAGCCACTCATTTGATGTAATAGCTTTTGGAATACTTATTGTATTAAACTTTTATATGTTTAATGAAGGGCAAAGCTTATTGTTAATCACTATTTATTGTATCTTGTGTTTAAGGAATAAGGGAATCCAAGGAATGTATTTCATCTAAGAGATAAGTGATTTAAGTAAGTTAGCTTAACAAGACCTTTCTCTTATGTTCATTCCTAAAACGTTTCTAGCCATAGGATTGCCAATTGGGCATTGACAATCCGCTAAGGTTAGTATGTGTTATGTCAACTCAAGCGCGAGTATGACAAGTCTCAAGTCATTTAGTATTGGACACTAAGACAAACACATACGTGCTCGAAAGAGTAATCGAGTACACTGAACAACGATCAAAAGAGAGTTCAAACATACATGTCATGTAAGAACTCGATAGTTACAATATGCAATGTAGTCCTTTGACCTGAGGCATCATAGATGTCTAATGGTTAGGTCCTTGATCTTTGATCATGTCAAATGGCATTCCATTGGAGTGTCCACGGCATTGTTGGGGTCAAGCTATCTAGTCATGTAGGCATATGAATGCACAACAAGGGATCTCTAACCTTCCATGGTGGAAGGAGAATACTCTAAGATATGATTCGAGAGTCTTTGGCCAAAGCATATGAATATGACTTAGGAAGTTTGTTCCAAATCTTATTCAATTGAATCATATAGGGAAGTATCACATTGGATAGTAGACATGAAACAAACTATCACTTAAACAATGTGATTAAGAGTATTGTATTAGAGAAGGACCGTATTGCATTGTAGTTGTAACTGGATAGGGGTTCCCAACCACTTCTACTTAGCTTGGGTAACCATGACATGCTGCTAGGTGTCACTCATGGTTTGTGGAAGCCCTAAAGATTAGCAAACACTAATTTTAAGGGAGAATTGAAATGTGGTTTCAATTCACAATCGATCGTTAAGAGTAACGATCGCCCACTACCTTGCTAATTGGAACCTAATGGATCGTACACCGAGTAAGGATGAAAGTGAAGTAATTAAATGAAATGGATATGCAATTAAATGGTTTAATTGAAGAATGGTCAAAGTTAATTAATTAGTTAATTAATTATACGAAATGTTCGTATTGGCCTTTTAAGTTGGTTTTGGGTTTCGGGGCTCAAAAGTGTTTTGGACCACAAGGCCCATTATGTTTAAGTTGTATGACAACTAAAACAAAATGGGCAATTAGCCCAATAACAATGACAAGGCCGGCCATAAGGGTGAGGGGTAGCAAACTTGTATTAATTACAAGTTTGCCACTCACATGAAATGAAGTATAAATTCAACTTTATAGCTTTATTTTCATTTAGGGTTTTCTTGTAGAAATTGGGTGAAACATTTTCTCTCCTTTTTCTCTAAAGAGGCCGGCCACCTAGGGGAGGGACATCTAGCAATCTCTTCTTCCCTAAGTCATCCATTTCATCTTCACAATTAATCTTTGGTGTGGAGACTTAGAGACACCAAATCTTTGGTGTTTTGGAGATCCTTTCCTCAAATTCTCAAAGAAGCAAAGGAGCACTAAAAGGGAGGAAAACACAAGGAATATTCAAGGAGCAAGGAGGTGACTTGAAGGCCCTCCACTTGGGTGAATCCCTTGTGTAAACAAGGATGAGCTTCAAGGGTAATGAATTCATTCTCTTTAATGTTGTTAAAGAGTTTTTGGTTCACCATATACTAGGCTTTGAAAGTCATGGGTTTTATGAATTGTTTTGAATGCATGCCTACTTTAATGAGTTATTAGTTTGCATATGTATTCAAATATTCTTACATGTTCTTAGCTAGGACTAAATTTTTCCTTCACAATCATGGCTGTCGGGGTTTGGGATAACCCCAGCAATAAAGTTGCTAGTTTTTGGGCCAAAAAAAGGCACAGGTGCACAAGCCCAGCACGGGGTTAGCCTATGATGTAGGTGCGCATGAAGCCCATAAAAAACTTGGCTTCGATTTTGGGTTGAGATAACATGCCTGCCTACAGAGTTAGCTGTGTTGGTTGCGGGCCGGGGCTAGGGCAAAGCCCAGCAAGCACAAAAAGTTGCTGGCAGAGTAGGCCAGGCTGTACAAGATGGACTAGCAAGGTTGTGGGCTTGCTAGAGTGGACTTGGGACTTTAGGCCCTTTCATGATCTAACTTGTAGTGCAGTGGCGGCAAGTCCAAATAGTTGCTGCAAGCGATCCATTGCTTCGGAACAACGCTGTCTCAAGGTGGTCCACACGACTGGGCTTTAGGCCAGGGACGGGGTGTGGCGGCGGTGGTGTCGATCATAAAAAATCCTAATTTTGTATTTTGAATTCTAGGGCTAAAAACTCTAATTGCTTCTAAATTAATTTCGATACTTTGACCCACAAATTCCACATAGGATAATTGCATATTGCATGAATGAGTATATATATTGACAAAATATATGAACACATATACAATATATATAATTGGAAGGTTCATGCATCATGGAGAATGTTTTCATGCTTCAAGTTTTTTCAAATATCTTAATTTATTTTAGAAGAACCTGATTGGCAGAAAATAATTGAAAGCCTTTGATGTTGTAAAGGAAAGCCTCATCCACGATCCTTAAGTTCCTTAGTTTCTCGCAAAAGTGTGCTGATAACATGTTGTAAGCCCATTTGACTGAGATGTATTTAGGAAAGAGAGGGAGAGGGGCCGACGACAACAAAGAGATGAAAGAGATGTAATTTTGAGGTGTGTGTTGTATCACCCTATTGTGCCTTCATTTATAGTAGTAGGGAAGGTTAAATCCTAGCCCTATTAGGATTACAACTCTAATAGGAATTAAACTACTAAAGGGAATATACAAAGTTACTCCTAGACACACTAGGATTTACACAATCACATTCCTAATCCAATAGGTCTGCAAAAGTAACAACACACTTCCTCTTTCCTTTCAGTCTTTCTTAACATCGTGTATAATTTATATTTTTGTCAACGTGTTAGTCCTTTTACAAATTACACAGTTTTTCATATTTAATCTTACTATGAAAGGTTAGTGGTATTCCTTTTCACTTCTAAGTGAGAGGTTTTAGGTTTTATTCTCGCCAAAGAAGCTAACTCATTATGAGGCTAAGACCACCTCATCCCCTATAGATAATATCGTTTGTTTAAAAAAAAAAATCCATTATGATAGGGTTTACCTTGTTTACAAAAGGGTATTTTAAGACTAATTAAAATAATGTATAGTTGTTAAAAAATCAGAGATTGGTCTTGGAAGACCCTAGGAAATGAGGAAAGACCAATATACTAGGCTAACAAGCCAACCCGAAGGATTGAGTGCTACTCTAATGACTATCACTAATAACCACTCAAAGCTTTGGATTTTCTATCGACAAAAGGGAACAAGCAAGACACTTAAAGGATTTTTCTACTGCTCAAGCCAGTTGATAAACATGATAACTTTCTAGCACAGAGCTTCAATGATAGGTCTTTCTAAACGTCAACTCCAAGACACAAAATTGACCAACAATAGAAAAGAATGTCTATGAAAGGATATGAATATTGTCAGACTAAGGGTTCGACTTAATTGCTTTTCAACGACCCTCACATGAGCATTGTGCTCAAGGAGTGTCAACCTCGAAAATTACCAAGTAGTCCTACTCAAATGTCACTTCTTCTCCATGTGTCAATTGAACAATGGAGAAGTAGGTTACAAACCATGCCTACATGTACAACCTTTTTGCTAGTGGGCGGTGAAAGACTTAGGCCCAAAACTTTTTGGGGCTCATTTAGGGGCATAGATAAAGGACATACTCCTTACACACACACGTGCACGCACGCACGCGCGCGCGCGCACACACACACACACACACACACACGACCACTCCAATGGATGCGACCCATTCTTAGAGTGAACCAGGTAAACCTTGTTGTTTCTATATTAGCTTTACACTTACACCTAGTAAGGGTTAACTACACTGGTCTTTTGTTGACCTACTCCATGTTTGGAAAGTTAACATAACTCTTATAGTATTTTAGATTAATATTAGGGAGCTATTGTGGAGACATAGATTATCCACATCCAATAGGAGGAGAGATTTTCCAAGTAAGTTGTATTCAAGGTGTACTCCACATGTCATAATACAAGTAGAAGAAATACAATATTTTTTTTCAAATCCCTCTACTTATTTTATTACATGTGAAGTACCTGCTTGAATACTGGCACTTTGAAAACTTTCTCCAATAAGAGAATCACACATGGACTTTTAGATTAATTGATGATTTTACCCTTGACGTCATGAGCATACCACATCAGACCTCAGAAGGCTAAGTATCTACACGTCCTATAGGTGATGGGCCTTCAAGCCCACACGAATAACAAAGAGTTCTTTGGGTCGATGATACCCTTTTTCTTTGCACCATGCATTCCTTGGCCCAATGATATAGAAGTTTGACTCTTCGAAGTCTCCTTTGGATGTCATATGCTCCAGCCGTCACTACTTGGCAGAGCTGTTCCAGGGTTCTTCCAGTAGCTAGACGTGGTATTCATGTTGCGTTTTCCATGTCGTGTCGTTTTCATGACATACCCGATATCTTAACGGGTCATGTCGTGTAACATTTGTTAAAGTAAATGGGTAATATGACCCGACCCGTTAATATTATCAGGTAATATGACCCGACCCTTGACCTGTTAAATAAAATATATTTTAAGCCAATAAATAATGAAATGAAAAACATAATTTGACCCAAAAAAAAGAAAACATAATACTAAATTAGTATAGGTATACCACAATGTCACATAAATATTACTTCAAACATAAAAAAAAATATTTGCCTTTCAAGTATTACGTACCCAAAAATAAGAGCCTAATGAAAAAACATTAGTACATTACTATAAAATACCAAATGTTCAAGGATAGGCAAAATGAAGGGAGTTGCATTTCAAGGTTTAGGAACCTTGCACGTTTATATATGCTTTCACATTTTTTTGACTTATACATTAATAATTATGAATTTAATTTATTTTGATCTCCCTTAAAAATACTAGTCATGAGGGTTTGCATGTTTTAAAAATTCAAACGACAATGTACCCATTCAATGCGTAGAGGATGCGATCACGAGCCTTTGCATATTTTTCATATTTTTTGCACTTGTACATTAATTATTATAATTTTTAATGTGTTTGGTATGTTTAAATGGAAAAGGATCCAGTCTCATTCGTTCATCGTAAATCGTGCGATCAGTTTTCGTTATGTACTATTCATATTTAATTTTAAATTTTGAAATGATTTCTGACCGTACGATATACGATGAACTAGTGAGATCACGAGATCCCTAGGATTCCTAGGAAAATGATCCAGCGATGATCCTTTTCCTATTTAAATTACTTGATACTCTTATTTTTAATGTGTTTTATAATTTTTTTAATCTCACTCTTTGCCTATAGTATACTATAAAAATAAATAAATAAAACTTAAATTTTTTAAATTTATATATAATGATAATACAGTAATACATATTTAATATACAAATACATATACACTATGACTATTGTATTTTATAGTAAGTTTTTTTAGTAGTTTAAAAAAAATTAATTCATCAAAATAACTTTTTTCTTGATGTATTGAAACTGGTTACCCGTGTGTCACTTTCGTATAAACCTGTTAAAGATCTGTTAGTAACGGGTTCTTATCATGTGACCTGATAACGACCCGATTAGTTATCATGTTGCCTTGAAACCTATTATTTTCTTGTCGTGTTAACGAGTCATGTAAGAAATTGTCAAGTCTACCAATAGTTGCCTATGGAGTGTGGTCTGCATCATACTAGCAGAACATAGTGGTCTACCTAGTATGGCATGAGGCCTTACCTCCAGCTACCAGCGAGGAGTCTCTTCTATAAATGGTTAGAAATTTAACGTTATATTAATATTAAATTTTATAATTGAATGAAGATTGTAATTTAATTAAGAGTTTATATAAATATAATAATTCTAATTACAAACAATTATTAAAATAATTAATTTTTTTATGACGGCATGAGGTGAAAAACTTTAACACTATGTTTGGATGAGGAAAATAAACTTGAAATTTGGATAAAAGTCAGAATTTATAAATTATCATGCACCAATTTCCTTGTTTGAATTCATAAACATAGAATTTAAAATTTCCGTGTGAAAAAAAAACTTAGAAATTGAGAGTTTAAAAATAACAAATTTCGTATTTAGTTCTATTGTTCTTTTAGATTAACCAAACAAGAAATTCACAAATTTTAGAAAATGAAATCCCATCATTTCAATTTTTGTCTTTTTGAATTTTCTTAGTAATCTAAAATTTCTTCATCTAAACATAATATAAATTGGAAAAGGGAAGTTTGCAAACTCGTCCATGTGTGATTGTTGAAGCCATTACTGCTCTTGTAATATCAGTTATGGTTTTGTACCCTAATATTTCAATTGCAAGAGATGCAAGCCGTATTTACAACCCCATACAACAACTTTAAAACATTTCACTTTCATACCTCAAGTACTATTTTATTTCAATTTCATACCTCTGTTACATTTTCCATCCATTGAACTGTTAAGTACTGACGTGGCTGCCAAATGTGTGCCACGTGGCATTTTTTTTAATTTAAAAAAAACTTGAATTTTTACACCAAAAAAAAAAGGTAAATTACACCATACTCCCTCAGGTTTGAGGTCTATTACAATTCCATACAACATCTTTAAAACATTTCACTTTCATACATCAAGTACCATTTTATTTCAAAATAACACATCCGTTAGATTTTCCATCCAGTAGTCTGTTAAATGCTGACGTGACTGCCACATTTGTGCTAACGTGACTGCCACATTTGTGCTAATGTAGCTGCCACGTGGCAAAAAAAATTTATTATTATTATTTTTTAAAAACCTGAATCTTCTAATTATTAAAATTAAAAAAAAATCTTCATCTTCTTCCCCTACTTGTAATCCCGAAAAAAAACCCCTTTCAGTTCATCTTCCCCTCATCCTCCACCTTCATCTTCTTCCCCCCGACCCCCTACCTGCAACCCAGAAAAAAAAAAAAAAAAAACCGAGATCCCTTCTAGTGTGTATTGTGGGTCACCTGGGGAGTAGGTCTGCTGCAGAGGATGGAGAAATAAGGTTGTTGGGTTTGGGCGCAGGGAGGGCAGAGAGAAGGGTGTGGTGCAGGCGCGGGGAAGTAGCGCGCGGAGAGGGGGTGGGAACCAAAACCCCAAACAATAACAATAAACTTTTTTTAATAATTAAAAGATTCAGGTTTTTAAAAAATAATAATAATAATTTTTTTTTGCCACGTGGCAGCCACATTAGCACAAATGTTGCAGTCACGTTAGCACAAATGTGGCAGTCATGTTGGCACAAATGGTACTGGATGTATGAAAGTGAAATTTTTTAAAGATGTTGTATGGAATTGTAATAGACCTCAAACCTGAGGGAGTATGGTGTAATTTACCTTTTTTTTTCTTTGGTGTAAAAATTCAGGTTTTAAAAAAAAATTAAATTTTTTTTGCCACGTGACACATTTGGCAACCACGTCAGCACTTAATGGTTCAATGGATGGAAAATGTAACGGAGGTATGAAATTGAAATAAAATAGTACTTGACGTATGAAAGTGAAATGTTTTAAAGCTGTTGTATGGGGTTGTAATAGACCTCAAACCTGAGGGGGTATGATGTAATTTACCCTAGAAAATTTAATGAAAAAGAACGAGTCATTTCTGTGTATGCAGTGTGTCTCCTCTATGGAGTCACACCCGTCGACCAAAGGGTATTTTATCTCTATAAATGCAGCAACCCCATTGTAGCCTAATATCCAGTTATTCCGTAAAATTAGTCTTTTCAAGAGTCATTGAGAGAAAGTTTCTGCATAATCTTGGTTTGCTTCTTGTTGTGCTTTAGGGTGTTATTATCACAAGAATGGAAAGTCGTATCCTAAGAAATGAGCATGGAAACCCATAAGCACTAGTGTGGGTCTTAATATCGTCTTAAGGGCATAGTGTCCCACACTAGCCTCGACCAAGTAACATGCCTTTACAACTTTCTTTCCTGTTTAAATTGTACAATTATTGTATTGTATGTTTTGATGTGTGGAAATTTTCAGGTCGACGGGCCGAGAGCCCACTCTAACAACACCGATACTGTCCCCACTTAACTACCTGCACAATCCTCAGGTGTGGGGTTTTATCACAAAAGGCCTCAGTGTTAGTTAGAGTGGGGTAATTCTATTTAAAGTGCTTTCTCTCTTCCCTCTTGGCCGATGTGGGACTGGGATTTCCAATACTCCCCCGCACGTGAGACCCCATTTTTATGGGTCACACGTGGAAATCCACATCGACAACCTACGTGGAGCCATGTTGGGACTCACCCATCACGCGGGGCCAATGGGGACCCACCTAATCACGTGGCATCTTTGGCCTACGTGGAGCAATGTTGGGACTCACCCATCGCACGGGGCCAAATGGGGACCCACCCAATCACGTGGCAGTACGGGCCCGCCTTCTGGCTCTGATACCATGTGGAAACTTTCAGGTCGACGGGCCGAGGGCCTACTCTAACAACACCGATACTGTCCCCACTTAACTACTTGCACAATCCTCAGGTGTGAGGTTTTATCACAAAAGGCCTTAGTGTTAGTTAGAGTGGGGTAATTCTATATAAATTGCTTGTTCTCTTCCCTGTTGGCCGATGTGGGACAATGGGTGTTCCAACACTCCCCCACACGTGAGACCCCATTTTATGGGTCACACGTGGTAATCCACATCGGCAACCACGTGGAGCTATGTCGGGACTCACCCATCGCGTGGGGCCAATGGGGACCCACCCAATCACGTGGCATCTTTGGCCTACGTGGAGCCATGTCGGGACTCACCCATCGCGTGGGGCCAAACGGGGACCCACCCAATCATGTGGCAGTACGGGCCCGCCCCCTGGCTCTGATACCATGTGGAAATTTTCAGGTCGACGGGCCGAGAGCCCATTCCAACAACACCGATATTGTCCCCACTTAACTACCTGCACAATCCTCAGGTGTGGGGTTTTATCACAAAAGGCCTCAGTGTTAGTTAGAGTGGGGTAATTCTATTTAAAGTGTTTTTTCTCTTCGCTTTTGGCTAATGTGGGACAGGGATTTCCAACATGATGCATTAATCAAATTGGTATTTATCATGTATCATTGCTATATGCCTTCTATTTGTTTGGTTCTTTAATTGAATTGAATTTTATTAATTTGTTGCAATACTACACTTAATTTCCAACATAAGTAACCAATTCCAACAAGAAATCGGTGATCGCGATTTACCACTCAGAATTTTCTATGTTCTAGTTTCTCTCAAACTATTTTTGCCTAGGCATTGGAGAACCTTTGGTCGATACCCTCTCTTTTTTGGGTGTTCATCAATTAGGTTAATGGTGTGTCTTGTTTTGTAATTGTTATTTCATCAATCTAATTATGAATGAAATTTGCATAAACAAAATACACTTATGAAGAGTGCAAAATAACATTTTAGAGTGCCATAAGCTCCATATTATTATCTTCTATTTTTTTTTTGTCAAACATAGATTTGTTATAGATTTTAGGTTAGAGAGTAGGCGGGGTCAGAACCAATGCTGTGATGCAAGGACAACACTCATCTTCATCACTGTGATAGAAGGCTACTTGCAAGCACCGTATTATTATCACTCGTAATAAAAAAGAAAAAAAAATCCACTATTAATGTCCATAATGAAGTAATGACTTAATTGGGGGCTATTTTAGAAATGTGAAAGATATAAAAATTAACATACATGCTCAATTTGGTAATTTGCTAACGAGATCCTAGCCACTAAGGGTTTTTTAAGCACTTCCACCCCTCTCAATTCCCCTAGGGATAGTGGATTAAATCCCCTTCCTTCTCCAAAACTCCTCCACCCCATTCCAATCTCCTGGGTTCTGAGAGAGCCTAGTTGCTCACCTAGGCTAAAATTGGCTAACCTAGCCCCTAGGCCATGTGACACAATGATTACATCAGCTACAATTAAAAAATTAGTTACAAATACAAAAAATTATAAAAAAAAATATCATAAAAATTAATTAAAAATACAAAAAATATAAAACATGAATATTTTTTTTTCCTATAAATACTTATTCATGCTCTTCCACCTTAGAGCAACTCCATCGTTGCTTATTGCCTTGGGATAGGTAATCCAATCCACTCTCTCCCTCCCCAACACACTCTAGCCCAGAGCAATTGGACCAAAGGTGAGCCCGATGGAGAATGCAATAAACGCCTAGCCTAGCGCCCTGCCTATGTAACGTTAGCCACAATTTAGATTATTAAAACATAATAAAAGTTATTAAAAATTATAAAAATTAATTAAAGATATAAATATACATAACCCTATTGTTCTACTCTACAATAAATTTCAATATTTTCAAATACTTTCAATTAATCTTTTATTATTATCCAAAATTAAAATAAAGTAATCTTTTATTATTTTATAAAATAAAAAATACTCATGTTTTAATATGAATTACTTGGGCTATTCAGTTTAGATTGGAAATGCATTTGAGCAGTTATTGTTCATTACAGAGGATTGAGTTGCCTATTGCCCAGAGGGCCTTCCTACACTAGAAGTGCTCTTACACCACATTTCAATATTTTCAAATACTTTTAACCAATCTTTTATTATCATATGAAATTAAAAATAAACTTATCTTTTATTATTTTATAAAAAAAAGTTTCATAATATTTTAATACCAATTGCCTGAGTTGACACACCCCGACCCGAAAGTGGGGTGTGCTGGCCGTCACATGAGCGTGACGTAACCATGTGCACATTGCGGAATCAAGATTCATGAGAAGAATACGAACGAATTTAAACCAAGCCACTAGCAACCTAAGAAGATAGTGCGCTAGAGTGCGAAGTTATAGTGCTTATACAAATTCGAATAACACCAATAGGTGTTTTACATAATGAGAAGTCTGTCAGAACTGCCGAACGATCCTCGTTAGCCACCAACAATACTCTAGTTACCTAGAACCTGGAGGGGCGAAAAACAAAGTTGAGTGGGTCAGCAAAACAAATCTTTTCAAAATCATTCTTTTCTCAAAAGTATAACCCCTTTCTGTAAAACCTGTATAAATTCCCAGAATAAAGTATGTACTCATATATAGATATTCTCGAAATCATGCTGGAAAATATGAATGTATGCCATGTGCACAGTGCGGAAGCAAGATTAATAAGATGGATACGAGCAAATTAAAACCAAGCCACTAGCAATCCTAATTAAGATAGTGAGCGAGAGCGAGAATTTAGAGTGTTTACACAACCAGAGCATAAATGGTCTACGTCCAGTCAAGCAGAAAGATAATAATTCAAATAACACCCAAGGGTGGTCCTACAAGAGTGAATTCTGTCAGAACATCCGATGAGATCCTCGTATGCCACCAATGAACACTACCTAAAACCTGGAGGGGTGAAAAACAAAGTTGAGTGGGTCAGCAAAACAAATCTTTTCAAAATCATTCATTTCTCAAAAGTTATAACCCCTCTATGTAAAACCTGTATAATTTCCCAGAAATAAAGTATATACTCATATATATAAATCTCGAAATCATGATGGGAAATATGTATGTATGTATGTCATGCCAAAGTATCTCAACTGATCTCTAATCATAAGTTTGTGAATGTGATTGAATGCCAGGTAATCGACTCAGCCCTCGGCTGTATATATAGCTCATAATCATTCTCAATAATCAACTCAACCCTCAACTGTATATATAGCACATAATCAATCTCATCATTTCATGTATATATCCTGCACACAAATCAATACCACATCTAGTGGTCTGCACAACATCACTATATATAGAATATACAATCACGTGAAGACTGTGCGAAGGATTCGCGGGTCACCTATAAGTCGAACCCACTTACAGTGGTCTATACGACAGGACTGTGCACCTAACTTGGATCCAAGGCGAGCCTGCGGTGCGGGAGGTGAACATCATGTGAAAGACTATGCCCCTAACTCTGGGCGAGAGCACTAATATCAATGTGAAAGTGTATGAGCTCTCACCACATCTCATCATTCACATCATATCATTTCATTCTCATTCTCATTATAACCATTACATAAACTTACCTGACACTTACCTGTGCGTCCACAGCACCATCATAACCATATACAATCACTAATGCATGATTATAATAAATAGATACTTTGCATGGCATTTCAAAAGGTATAATCAATTAAGTTCATTTTCTAGAAAAAAAATAGTAGTATATAGGTATATACGGAAAAACAACTGCCCACTCACTGATAAGTAATCGGGTCGTAGCCCCGACGCCTAGCCTGGCTACGATTGTCCTTGGGATACGTCTCACCTATATGAGAATTTACTGAAATAAAGTTATTTAAGGACATATATGGAACTACGGAAATAACTTCTCATACATACCTCAATTTTGGTACTCGAATATACCAACGTGATCTACTCGACGTCACGAACCCGTACAAAATTTTAAAATAATTTTTCGTGGCCACACGCACCCCCACATGCTGGGAGGGGCATGGTGCCATGCGCCCCATGCACATCGTCTTCAACCTCTAGATGCTGGGAAATCTCACCGGCGCCGGATTCTGGGCAAAATTTCAAATCGCCATAGCTTTCTTATTTTTCAACCATTTTCAACATAATTGGTACCATTTTAAAGATCTCAATAAGACAAACAAAACCGTACCTTCCTCGACCTCCAACCCGTCGAGAATTTGCCAAAAAAAGCTTCGATATTCCGGTCAAACTTGCAACTCGTCGTTTCTACCTTTCCTGACTTCCAAAATCTTCAAACGAACGTCCCCGAGCTTCGTGGAGACATCAAGAAGCTTCCTGTAAGCTTAGAATCCCCTAAAAATCAGATATATGAAAATGCATGAATAGTGATAATCTCGGAGCTTAATGGTTCGACGTGAAATCGATGGAAACCTTACTTGAAAATGGTATCAACGAGTTCGTATGGTCTCCAGGAGCACGATGGTGTCCTTAGTTTCCTCAATCTACAAAGTGTAGGGAGGTTTTGGGGTCATCAGTACGTAAGAGGAAGAGAGAGAGTGATGAGTTAGAGAGAGAGAGAGAGACAGAATATGAGAGTAGAGAGAGAGAGAGAGAGAGATGACACAGGAGTGGTGAGAGAGAAGTGATGGATTGTGTGGTCTAAAAGCCACCAATCAAAACAATAATTCAACAACTTTCCATTGGTCCCAAAATGTAGGATTTTATGCAATTGGACCAATACTTTAACTCAAGATGCAATTACGTATTCAACGCTCAAGGGTAAAATTGTCAATTCACATTATCGAGAATTAGAAATTCGGGACAGGCTGTCACAATCTACCCACCTTATAAAAATTTTGTCCCTAAAATTTCATATAACATGTATAATCGCTAGAATCCATAAAACAACTGCGGATACATCTATCTCATCCTGTCATCGGTCTCCCAGGTAGCTTATTCTACTGAATGGTTCCTCCACAAAACTTTCACCAAACGCACTGTCTTGTTCCTGAGCACCTTATCTTTCCAATCTAGTATCGTCATCGGCTCTTCATCGTAAGTCAAATATGGATTAATCTCTAAAGGTTGCGGAGGAATCACATGCGACAGATCTAAAACGTAGTGTCGAAGCATCAAAACGTGAAACACATTATGTACTATAGACAACTCTGACGGCAACTCAAGCCTGGAAGCCACTTCACCGACTCTCTCGGTGATCTGATAAGGTCCAATGTACCTAGAACTCAACTTGCCTCTCTTTCCAAATCGAACCACACCTTTCCACGGCGATAACTTAAGAAACACCCAATCATTAACACCATACACTCGGTCAGTGGTATGTCTGTCTGCTAAACTCTTTTGGCGATCCTGGGCCGCTTTCAGGTTAAACTTAATAACCTGAACACTCTAAGTAATCTCCTCTACTATCTTGGGGCCCACTAAAACTCTTTCGTCAACCTCTGGCCAACACAATGGTGTACGACAAGGTTTCCCATAAAGTGCCTCGAACGGTGCCATCCCAATACTAGAGTGAAAGCTGTTATTATAGGCGAACTCCATCAAATCCAAACGATGATGCCACAAGTCGCCAAACTGCAAAACCGAAGATCTCAGCATATCCTCCAATGTCTGAATAGTCCTCTCTGATTGACCGTCTGTATGAGGATGATATGCCGTATTGTACAGTAATCTCGTAGCCAAAACTTCCTGGAATGCAATCCATAACTTAAAAGTGAAACGAGGATCGCGATCTAAAACAATACTAACTGGAACGCCATGGTACTTTACAATCTTCGCTATAAACAACTCAGCCAATCGATTCAACGAAAACTTCTCCCTCACAAGAATGAAATGCGCCGACTTAGTGAGCCGATCAACAATCACCCAGATTCCATCATATCCATTATGAGTACGAGGAAGCTTGTACAAAAAATCCATAGTAATGTCTTCCCATTTCCACTGTGGAACGGGAAGTGGCTGCATCAACCCAAATGGCTTCTTCCTTTTGGCTTTAACTTGTTGACATATGACACATCTGCTTACATATTAAGTGATTTCTCTCTTTATACCCGGCCAATAGTAGAATGGTCGAATGGTATAATACATTTTCGTGCCTCCGGGATGCATCGCATAAGCGAAAATATGCGCTTCATCCAAGATATCCTTCTTTAACTCTACGTTGTTTGGCACGTACATCCTGTTTCCCTGCATAAGCATGCCGCCTGTTTCTCTGCATAAGCATGCCGTCTGTTTCTCTGATTCGGAGGTCTTTCTTTTTACCATCATTTCTTAGCCGAATAAGTTCCTGAGTTTCTTCATCATTCATCTGGATCTCAAGTATTTTGTCAATTAGGATTGGCCTAACTTGGAAACTAGCAAGTAAGGCTTCCTCTCGATCTTCTACCACTAGATTCTCTACTTCTAACTGCACTCCAGTCGATCTCAACTCTGCAAGAAGAAGAACACGGCTCACATGAAAAGCATTAACTCTGCCCTGGGATTTCCTGCTAAGAGCGTTAGCTGCCACGTTTGCACGACCAGGGTGATACTCTATCGTACAGTCATAGTCGCTTAACAACTGAATCCATCGACGCTGATGAAGATTCAAGTCCTTCTGAGTGAACAGGTACTAGAGACTCTTGTGATTTGAGAAAATCCTACATTTCTCACCGTAAAGGTAATGTCTCCAAATCTTTAAAGCAAAGATGATGGGTACCACCTCCAGGTCATGAGTAGGGTAATTCTTCTCATGAGGCTTTAATTGATGTGAAGCGTATACAATCACCCTACCATGTTGCATCAAGACACAACCCAGGCCATTCAATGAAGCATCACTGTAAATCTCGAAGTTACCATCATCATCAGGAAGCGTCAAGACAGGAGCACGAGTGAGACAATACTTCAATTGCTGAAAACTTCGCTCATAATCATCATCCCACTCAAACTTAATATCTTTCCTGGTCAACCTCGTCAATGGTAAAACCATGACTGAAAAGTCTTTAACGAACCATCGATAGTAACCTGCTAAACCAAGGAAACTTCGTACCTCGGTGACGGTTCGTGGTTGCTCCTAATTCTCCACAGCTGCAATTTTCTGAGGGTCAGCCTGAATACCCTGAGCTGAAACAACATGCCCAAAAAATGCTACTTCATTTTACCAAAACTGACATTTACTGAATTTGGCATACAATTGATGCTCCCTCAGTTTCTTCAATACTAAAGAAAGATGTCGAGCATGGTCAGCCTTTGACTTAGAATACACCAGAATACCACCAATCAAAACAATAATTCAACAACTTTCCATTGGTCCCCAAAATGTAGGATTTTATGCAATTGGACCAATACTTTAACTCAATATGCAATTACGTATTCAAAACTCGAGGGTAAAATTGTCAATTCACATTATCGAGAATTAGAAATTCGGGGGGACCAATGGAAAGTTGTTGAATTATTGTTTTGATTGGTGGCTTTTAGACCACACAATCCATCACCTTTCTCTCATCACTCCCATGTTATCTCTCTCTCTACTCTCAAATTTTGTCTCTCTTGACGGGATTTTAAACCGCACAAATTTAACCCTCTTTTTGACAGATGTAGTATAGATGTAAGTAGGGTATCGTTCTAGGCCGGGGATTAGAAGGGATTGCTAATCTACTCTAAATTAATTTAAAAATATTAAATAAGACTCAAAAACACAAAACTAGGCTAAAAACTCTAATAACTCGAAACACACTTAAAATGACTCAAAATAATGAAAACACACAAATTAGACACTAGGAAATCAATTGGACGGAAATTAAATTAAAAGACTAAAAATAATAAAAATTAACTAAATAATAATATTTTAATAATGGGGGGATTGGTTTGGTTTGGATGAAACGTAAATTAAACTTAACTAAATTATAAAATTGACAAAAACATAAAATTAAAGTAAACAGATAGATGACGGATTGGCTAGAGGATTTTTCTCCACACATGACACATAAGCAACCTAAATTGATTTTCAGTTGTTCTTTCAATAAATTGTAAATTTCAATACTCCAGATTAACCGTGAACAACACTTTTTTAATCTTCAAGTTTTCCTTATGTTATTAAATTGGATGAACAGCATACAACAATTTAACACATTCTCTAAAAGTCCCCTACGTGAAAAGCACAATAGAGATACAATCAAAGATCATTAAACTTTGTGAAAACTATAAATACTGACGAGGCATTCGTAACTATGAAAAGCATGATACTCCTGCCAAGAATTTACTTAACACGATTGTGGATAACAACCTTCACTACTCATGAATATAAGTTCATAACGATTAGGTGAAATTCACTTATATTCTAGCATCAAATTCATGCATGTAAATTAAGTATGCATTCTTAATCGACATACACAAATAAGTTATCAATCAAGCAGTTAAGCAAATTAAATCACAACTCAGAATTCACAACTGAATGTAATCAATTCAAATTACAAATATATCCATGGTTTCGAATTAACCTCTAGCCAATATAAATTAATTACACATTATTTATAATTTAAAATAGAAATTAAAACTGAGTTTGGAGAGATTAAACCAAAATAGGGTGTCCAGGGTATGTGCACGGATCTCTTTTCAATTGCACCGTGAGCTTGTGCAATTGTTTCTTGCTCGCTCGCTGACTCCGAGGTTTGCTTCAATCGCCAGCTGCCAACTGGCAGCTCGTCCTTCTGCTCTGCTTATAGCTCTGACTGGAAGGCAGAGCCTTCCTTCCTTTTTTTAATTTGCTTCTCTGAGCTCCCCAGGAGCTCGATGCTCCCTCCGTCTGGCCTATTTCCTGGCTGCCCCGTCGGCAGCTCCTTCCTCTGGCCTATTTCCTGGCTGCCCCGTCGGCAGCTCCTTCCTCCCCTATTCTGAATGCCCCCTGATTTCCCTAATTTATGACCTCCTCTTGCTTCCGTGACTTGAGCTCACTGACCCGAGGGCTCCCCCATTTTTCATCATGATGTCCACTAATGGCCCTTTCCATAATGCTGCACCGAAAGCTTCCATGCTTGCCAGCTAAAACACACAAACACATATATTAATATATAAATATAAATATAAATAAAATTATAAATATATATATATAAATAAATATAAATATATAAATAAATATATATATATATATAAATATATATATATATATATTATTTTCCAAATGATAAGTTTTATTCAACAAGCAAGATAGTTTAAACGAAATTATTACTTAATACTTCACTTATTCTATTTTTATTTTCTTTTCTAGATAAATTCTATTAAAACACAAAAACAAAGTAAATAGCTCAAAATATAACGAACTAACTAAGAAAAGATGAGTGAATTTGATGTAAAAATATGTATAAATATGATCCGATCAAATACCCCCACACTTAGCTTTTGCTAGTCCTCGAGCAAAACAAAGAAAACAGAAAAAGTAATAACATGAAAAACATTAGCTTCTCCCTATGTGACCCTCATAGAATTTCATTCGAGAACACAAATCATCAAGAACCATAGTTAGCACCAAATAAGCTAATCCAAGATCATCTTCCTTATTCAAATATTAGCAGTAATCTTTAAATCATCCTTGAAGTGTAGTGTGTGAGATAGCCATGCTAATGCAATTTCAAGTTTTTATTTTTAAAATCATCATATGCAAACCAGTAACCTTCTCACGGGATAAGCACTCAATCACACATGTGTTTAGTTTTAATGTGTTTCGCTCAAAGAAACAAATGTGAAAGTTCTACCATAAGCTTGCATAAAAATCACTTCTCCACAATCATAATTGCAAAACTTAAATCAAGAGGACTTTTATTGGATGTAATGAGGCTTAGGGATAGGGCTATCGAAACGAAAGAATAGGAAAACACAAGTTCCAAGCTATATTGCAAGCAATTCTTTTGTTGAGATTTATAAGAACTCAAACTTTCCAACGATTCTTCTAGCACTTCCAACCACACCCCTCAACTGAAACTTTTTTAAAAAAAAAACTTTTTTATTTTCTTCGTATACAATCTTTCTTTTCTTTTTCTTTTCTTCTCTTTTATCTTTTTTTTTTTAAATAATACAAACATGAAATACCCCCACACTTATTCTTTTGCCAAACCTTCCAAGTACTTCACAAACATTTCTCAAAAGACAGTCTCAAATTGCTCGCTTGGAAAGGGTAAGGAAACATGCTTGAGGTATAAGGGTAGACATATCTGGTGATAAGAAATAAAAAGGCTCAACAAAACGGCTCAAATTGGCAATCTAATGATATCATTTTTTTTCTTTGGGAAAACATGCTTATTTGGGCCATGGTGGTAAACCTAATGCCTCTATCATTTTCAAGTTCATGCAATCAATGACAAACATTTCAAAAGATCGTTACGCAAGTTCTAGAGATGCATCTCACATAAGTTCATCACACATAAAAGAATGGGAGTGTATGAAAAATGCACACACTTTCAATAGGCTCAAAACCTCACATAGGATGTATACAGTCACTAAATTCACATATGAAGCTTTAAATCATGCTTTAGTTTCACATCAACAAGGCTATGTGCATTTGGTTTTTCAAAGATGATCAAACATGTACAATACTAACAAGAGAACAAGGAATTTCATACAACACATGTTAACTAAGTTCTTGATAACCATGGTTCAAATTTAATCCAATTATATCATTGGGTCGGGAAACTAATAAAAATCTAATTTAAAACAATAAGGAAAACAAGACAATATTTTTGGATTTTTAAAATTTTTTCGAAAAAATTAAATAAAACAAAACTAATTAAGAAAACAAAAACAACAACATGGAAACAAATGAAACCAGTTCAAAGTCGAAGGTACAAAAATTTTCAATTTAGTCATTTTTATACTCGAGACCCTCACACTTAAACTAGACATTGTCCCCAATGTCAGAAAATATTAATATGCAAAATAAATATAAAAATAAAACTACTAAATGAAAAGAAACAAAATAAAGCAAAAGGGCTGAAAACTTCCCTAATTTGCAGAAAACTCAAGCGATGACCCCCACACTTAAATTCTGTAATCAACTTCAAGGGAGAAAATAACCAAACGTTCCTGCAAAGAACAGAAATAAACAGTTAAGCACGCAAGAAAAAATAGAAAATAAAGTAAATGAAAATTGAAAATGATAATAAAAGATAACGAAAAGAACTAATAGGCGGTCATTGGTCATGATTGTTGATTTTCCACAGCTTTCATCTTGAACTGGATGGGCCTTCTTCTTGCAAGTGCTCCTCAGCTTAGTTGAGGATGAATCAGCACGTTGTCTCCACATGCTTCAAGTAGTCCGGTCTCCACGCAGGTGTGGCATCTTCTTGAACTCTTGGATCATCTCACCCTCCGCCTTCATCAGGATGCACCTCAGACTCCTCCTGCTTCGTCTGTGAGGTACTTTTGCTTTTGAAGAAGCACCTCAACACAGGTTTATTTTTGAAGTGGGTTGGGAGGGGTCTGAGATGAGTACTCGATAGCAAGACTAGGTAAGCAATCAGGATCTCACTTTCTCCATGTTCTTCAGATGAAAGTGAGGAGAAAGCGTAATATGAGATA
Source organism: Crataegus laevigata (assembly GCA_963580275.1). Taxonomy (NCBI): domain Eukaryota; kingdom Viridiplantae; phylum Streptophyta; class Magnoliopsida; order Rosales; family Rosaceae; genus Crataegus; species Crataegus laevigata. Next base: position 10,964,321 of record OY756941.1, read on the forward strand.
CTTTTGCTTTTAACCTTTTTAATATGAAATACTTTTGCTCTGGAAGGTTTGTTTTCTGGGGTGATCCAAGGGATGAAGAACACTGAATAACTCGAAAGCTTTCTTTGGGAAGACATTATCGGAGATGAAGAGAGGAAGAGAGGTTGAGAGGAAGAGAGGTTGAGAGGGTGTGAAGGTGTGCCCTTGATGTGGAAGGCGAAGGTCGAACTTATAGAAATTTTTCTTCCTCAACTGGAACTATTCCCGCACTATTTGTCGGCAGCCGGTGGATGGATGAACAGTGCCCGTTACGCGCTTTCTGACAACGCGTCCGTAATTTTCGCGAAGCTGACTGCGCATGCGACGAGTGACGACAAACTGGAATGATGATCCTTTGAAAACCGGGGTTCAAATCCAGGTTCGGCTTGTGGTTTTCGCAACGCTCCAAGATGCATGTGACGCAGGTGACGACACACTCCAAAAGCTGAGCGCCTCGTGATGCTTGAGTCACGCCCAGCTTTTGATAAAGGATTCCGGCATTTGAGAAAGGTGTCTGGCTCTTTCGATTTGCGCGAGGACGCGTCTTCAACCTCAGAGGAGCGCCTCTCTTTGATTTGCTTCTTTTTATAGAGGCGCTAAATCTGCTCCACCTCACACTTGAACTCCCTCAAACACTTCCTTCTGAAAATACTCCCTTCTGTAAACACTCATAATCCTTCCGAACTCTTCTTGCACTTCTGCACTCTTAATCTTTCCGCTCTCTTCTTCCGCTTCAGCAATCTTAATCTTTCCGAACTCTTTTCTTCCTCAATCCCCCTCCAAAAATGTCTTGCCCTTCCGACCGTCGCCTAAACTTGAATGTCGGGGAAGACGATGACTCGTCTTCTCCGAACAATATTTGGAATCCATCCTTCATATCCCCCAATGGTCCTCTTACAGTCGGGGACACAATGATGAGGAATGAAATCACCGCTACGGTGATTGCCAGAAATCTGCTCACTCCAAGGGACAATAGGATGCTGTCTAGGCGGTCGGACGAGCTGGCCGTTCAAGAATCTCTTGCCCTCAGCGTCCAAAGTGCAGGCTCAGTTTCGAACATGGGCCAGCGCCTGCTTGCTCGATCTCGTCAGGTGGAGTCACTGATGGCTGAGGTGGCCAGTCTTCGGCAAGAAGTCAGAGGACTCAGGCACGAGAACAAGGAGTTGCACATGCTTGCAACTAGTTACTCGACCAGCATGAAGAGGAAGCTGGATCAGCTGCAGGAGTCGGACGGTCGGATCCAGAGCGATCATGAAAGGTTCATGGCGCTACTCCCGAGGTTTATGTTGCCTTCGTCCTCTGGAGCTGCACCAAGCGTTCCGGCTTCGGAGATTCCAACTCTGGCTCTTCGTCTTCCCGGAGCTCCGTCGACTTCTGTGGCGCCACCTGACCAATGACCAATGAACGCGATTAGTTTTCGTTTTATTGTAATTTTTTTTTAAGTTTATTTTAAGCAAAATAAAATAAATGTAAATCAAAATATGTAAATTAATGTAAATTTTAATTTTAATTTTTTTTTAAAAGTTTATTTTAAGCAATATAAAATATGTAAATCAAAATATGTAAATTAATGCAAAAAGACTTTGTTTATCCGCACTAAAAATAAACATTGCCCTTAATTTATTTAAACACAAACTAAACAAAAATCAACCAAATAAAACAACTAACTAAACAAATCAAAAATTGTAAAGTAAAGGAAGAGAAGGGAGTAAGAATGCAAATCTGGTTGCTTGGGTTGCCTCCCAAGAAGCGCTTGATTTAACGTCTTTAGCCGGACGATTCTTTCCATTAACCTCCCCTCGGCTCCAAAGCATGGAATTTATCTTTCAATGGGAGGTGATACTTGAAATGATTCGGCAGTGGTTTAAATTCTCGGGTGGGTGCCTGAATCATCAAAATTAGAGACATGTTAGTATAAAATAAAAATAAAATTGAAATTGGAGAAGATGGCTTACTGTCTTTCTCCGATACAAACTCAATTACAAAGACCACATTTTTGGATATTTCCGGGATTTTGAACTGGGCCAGATTGACTATGATGGTTGTGGCCTGCCCCGTGTCATCAAATTCAACTTCTTGGGCCTTGATTGTCTGCACAGTCTCTTGAATGTATTCTTGATAGTCTCCAGCCACTTCGATTTCTTCAACCATTTTTCTTAGTGCACAAGGTTCTGGAACAGCTTCATCCTCCATATCACCTTCCAAAGTGATGGCTTCATTAACTTCACAATCTTCCTTTGAATTTTCAATAGGTGAGTTGGAGAGTTCACGTTGCTCTTGAATTTGTGCCTTGATTTCCACAATCTGCCCCATTTGATTATTCAATTCTCCCATCTCCTTGGTTTGATTTTCTACTTCCTGGTTCAAAGAGATGAGTAATTGAATAATATTATCATTATTCACAGATGTACCTGAATCGAATTGGGCTGATTGTTGTGGTGGCTGTGACGGTTGACATGGCCATTGATAGAACTCTTCCGATGACGGCACTTGTTCTTCTTTCTGTGAGCCCTGCGTCAAAGAAATTAGTCATTCAAGAATTTCATTATAATTTACGGCCATACTTGAATTCGATTGGAATTGTTGTGGGTGATGCTGTGGTGGCTGCATAGGTCTGGAATAAAACTCGTCTTGCTGCCAATATCCACTTTGTTGAAAATGTTGAGGTTCATCCCACATTTGATTTGAATAATCCCTCCAATCCGAATTGCAAGCGTTGGAATACATATTGCCCCTTGATGGGCTGTGGCTTTGATATCCCCAATCATCGTCATATGCCGAAAATTGAGGATACTGATGAGCTTGATATCCTTGCCCATAAGGCACATCAACTGTAGGGACACTTGGCATTGAGGTCTGTTCGGCATTATGAGTCAATTGAGCAGTGAGCTGCGCCAATTGAGCTTGAATGGTTGCCATATCTTGCTCCATTAGTACCTAAAATTAAAGAAAGAAAAATAAATCAAATATCAAAAATAAAATACACAAACACAAATATAAACATAAACACAAACAAACAAAACAAAAATAAAATAAAAATAAAATAAAATAAAATAAAATAAAATAAAATAAAATAAAATAAACACAAACAAAAAATAAAGGGATTAGCAAATTTACTAATCCCCGGCAACGGCGCCAAAAATTTGACGGGATTTTAAACCGCACAAATTTAACCCTCTTTTTGACAGATGTAGTATAGATGTAAGTAGGGTATCGTTCTAGGCCGGGGATTAGGAGGGATTGCTAATCTACTCTAAATTAATTTAAAAATATTAAATAAGACTCAAAAACACAAAACTAGGCTAAAAACTCTAATAACTCGAAACACACTTAAAATGACTCAAAATAATGAAAACACACAAATTAGACACTAGGAAATCAATTGGACGGAAATTAAATTAAAAGACTAAAAATAATAAAAATTAACTAAATAATAATATTTTAATAATGGGGGGATTGGTTTGGTTTGGATGAAACGTAAATTAAACTTAACTAAATTATAAAATTGACAAAAACATAAAATTAAAGTAAACAGATAGATGACGGATTGGCTAGAGGATTTTTCTCCACACATGACACATAAGCAACCTAAATTGATTTTCAGTTGTTCTTTCAATAAATTGTAAATTTCAATACTCCAGATTAACCGTGAACAACACTTTTTTAATCTTCAAGTTTTCCTTATGTTATTAAATTGGATGAACAGCATACAACAATTTAACACATTCTCTAAAAGTCCCCTACGTGAAAAGCACAATAGAGATACAATCAAAGATCATTAAACTTTGTGAAAACTATAAATACTGACGAGGCATTCGTAACTATGAAAAGCATGATACTCCTGCCAAGAATTTACTTAACACGATTGTGGATAACAACCTTCACTACTCATGAATATAAGTTCATAACGATTAGGTGAAATTCACTTATATTCTAGCATCAAATTCATGCATGTAAATTAAGTATGCATTCTTAATCGACATACACAAATAAGTTATCAATCAAGCAGTTAAGCAAATTAAATCACAACTCAGAATTCACAACTGAATGTAATCAATTCAAATTACAAATATATCCATGGTTTCGAATTAACCTCTAGCCAATATAAATTAATTACACATTATTTATAATTTAAAATAGAAATTAAAACTGAGTTTGGAGAGATTAAACCAAAATAGGGTGTCCAGGGTATGTGCACGGATCTCTTTTCAATTGCACCGTGAGCTTGTGCAATTGTTTCTTGCTCGCTCGCTGACTCCGAGGTTTGCTTCAATCGCCAGCTGCCAACTGGCAGCTCGTCCTTCTGCTCTGCTTATAGCTCTGACTGGAAGGCAGAGCCTTCCTTCCTTTTTTTAATTTGCTTCTCTGAGCTCCCCAGGAGCTCGATGCTCCCTCCGTCTGGCCTATTTCCTGGCTGCCCCGTCGGCAGCTCCTTCCTCTGGCCTATTTCCTGGCTGCCCCGTCGGCAGCTCCTTCCTCCCCTATTCTGAATGCCCCCTGATTTCCCTAATTTATGACCTCCTCTTGCTTCCGTGACTTGAGCTCACTGACCCGAGGGCTCCCCCATTTTTCATCATGATGTCCACTAATGGCCCTTTCCATAATGCTGCACCGAAAGCTTCCATGCTTGCCAGCTAAAACACACAAACACATATATTAATATATAAATATAAATATAAATAAAATTATAAATATATATATATAAATAAATATAAATATATAAATAAATATATATATATATATATAAATATATATATATATATATAAATATATATATATATATATATATATTATTTTCCAAATGATAAGTTTTATTCAACAAGCAAGATAGTTTAAACGAAATTATTACTTAATACTTCACTTATTCTATTTTTATTTTCTTTTCTAGATAAATTCTATTAAAACACAAAAACAAAGTAAATAGCTCAAAATATAACGAACTAACTAAGAAAAGATGAGTGAATTTGATGTAAAAATATGTATAAATATGATCCGATCATCTCTCTCTCTCTCTTCCTCTTACGTACGGACGACCCCAAAATGTAGGATTTTATGCAATTGGACCAATACTTTAACTCAAGATGCAATTACATATTCAACGCTCTAGGGTAAAATTGTCAATTCACATTATCGAGAATTAGAAATTCGGGACAGGCTGTCACATGAGTTATTCAGTTTAAGGGTGAAGATGCACTTAAGCAGCTACCATTCACTTGGGGGGATTGAATTGCCTATTTCTTGGGGGCTTTTTGAGGGTGGAAATGCTCTTATAGGAAAAATCTAGGAGCTTGACGAGATGAATAGGTGGCACGGTTTAGGTCAATGTTGTTTTACATCAACATCGAAATTTAATACGGTGCGGTTTTGGCTTAAGGGCAAACATGGAACCAAACCATTTAACTTTGGTTTGGTTTGATTTCAAATGGGTTTGGTTTCAGTTTATGTCTCACTTGTAGGCCTGTTAAACAATTGGCATTAATACAAGTGTTCAACATTTAAATGAACTCAAAAGTTCAAAAACAAGTCGTTTGCAAACTAAATTTTTATATCATTGATATACAACTCAATTGAAAAAAAATTCATGATCATCACATACTAAAATTCAACTTGAAAACAAAGTTCAACATCAAAATAGCTTATGACATTACTTTAGTACAACCCAATTAAAAATGTTAAGTTTACTGTACTAACATAAAAGTTCAAACAGAGGTCAACGTTAAAATGCCCTATAACATTAGTACAACCCCAAAAAAATAAACTGTTCATGCAATCCAACAAAAAGTTTTTGTGTTTCAAATTACTACTTTGAATCATTCAACCTTTTCATTGTCCATTTACTTTTGGGCACTTACTCTTCGAAAGTTTATGAGGCCTTGGAGTTTGAGAAGGTGGCGTGATTTAGTTTTGGTTACCATTTTAAAATCGAAAATACTAAACTGTTAAGTGCGGTCTGGTTTGATTTGTGATTTGGCTTCGGTCTTTGGTTTTGTGCCCATCATTGGAGGTGAGAGATTAATCATCATCTCGTGTTGAGATCGAATTAATCACGCATTAAGTGTTCAAATAAAAAAACCCCAACCCTTAACGGGGATTTTTTTTTTATAACAAATTATATTATCTACATTAAAAGAGAAGAGTGAGTTAGCCTCACATTGGACTAGTAATAATATTGTTCAAACTCATCTTTAGTGAGAATCAAATTTAAGATAGATTATTTGAGCATCAATACTATAATAAATTTTTGGGGAAGTATTTTAGCGGTGATTGATTAGTCATGGCATGTGATTTGACCGACATACTCATTCTTTAAACCTCAATTACAGCTCACCATTCTCTCAAATTTGCCTTTTTTTAATTGGTAATTCTCAAATTGGCCTTTCAACTTCCAAGAATCAAGTTTCCTTTGTTATTTGGTTTGGTCAACTAAAATTTCTAATGTTTCACTTATATATTCCACATCCATAAAAAACCGCTGAACTACTTTGGAATTTTGAAAATTTCAATGCCTTTGTGAAAGTGAAGTTAATAAAAACAAATCAAAAGATCCAAAGACTACACTAAACCCTAATTAGAGGGGGAGACCTACAAAACAAAAGCTCATCAGTCCTCATATCCATATCTCTCCCTCGATAAATTTTGGGATGTGTGAATCTTTTACTTCTTACATTTTTCTTAATTTTTTACGGTTAGATTTAATAAATTATTATAAATTAAAGGACAAAAATTAATAAGAAATACTTGAGAAATAAAAATAAGTGTGTGGATAGTATCACTCTAAATGCATAACAAATTGATAATACAAGAATGAAAAGCTAAAGCCTAAAACTATTGCTAAATTCTAAAACCTTCTAAAATCCTACTACTACAAGTACTAGTTCCACTACTATTACAACCATGCACAATACAATTGGGTCCATTCCATTCAAGCCGGTTCAAGTGCACTATTCTCTAATTTTCACCCGTCAAAAACTCCGAATCATTCGGTTCAACCGCGGTTGGGGCTCGCCAACCTCTTTCCTCTTCCTCATCTCCAACACTTTACGGTGACTATTCGAGTGGACAGCACCAGAGAAAGTAGGACTGCAAGCCGGCCTATACTCCGGAAAAAGCCGACCAGACTTGAACCGGACGCCGCATGCGTTACACAAAGTTTTAGGACCAAGCGGACCGGTTCTCCATTGTGGAGTCTTCTGTGCTTGGCAATGACTACACCTCCGCTGAAACTGTCGCCCAATTGAACCCTCCCCTGTTTGGACCGCCGGTTTTTTCTTTTGTTTCTTAGCCGCCGGTTCACCAACAAACATTTCCATGCTTTGAACCGGGTTGAAGATAAGACAAGGAGTTGAAAATGAAAACCCAGAAGAACAAGGCGACGATGATGGTGAACATGAAGAGGAGGAGGAGGACCAAACCCGGGTAACCGGTCTGTAACGCTTGGTTCTGGGTTTCACTGGAACTCGAAAAGGAAACAAAGGAGCTCTTAATTGAACCGGTTTGGGTTCCGGTTCAAACCGATTCATTAGAAGAGCTCCTGGTTTTTGAGTACCAATTGTGTGTAACAGAGAGAGGTCCGGTAGAGAATCGTCCACAAAATGGGAAACCCATTCAAGCTCTGCTAAATCATCGTCCTGTCAAATTAACCCAAAACTCAAAATTTAATTTCAAATAATTACATAATTTAACAGAGAATTAACCCAAAAAATTGTAAACTCAAAGATTGTTACCGGAACCAAGAGTTGGGTTGCCAGACCAGAGTCAGAGTCGGGCAAAACCAAACTGCTTGAATTAGAAATTTCATCATCCACAGAAACTGACTCTCTTTCTTCTTCTTCAACGGACCCGTCTTCGAATTCTCCATTGGAGAGGTCAAGAAGGTCGTCCACTGAAAAATCCTCACAGGGCACACCGGAAGTTCCAGTAGCACACCAAAGCTCCTCCAACAAAACATGGTGGGTCGACTTCACGGCCAGTTCTCCGCGCAGACTCGATTTCAAGGCCTTTGCTTCCATGCAGTACTCCATTTCTAGACACCTAAAACTTCAGTCGTAAAAAATTCTCAAGTTTAAGCACAAGAAGTGAACAAGAACAAAATTGGGTTTTAGTTTTGCATGGGAATTAAAATAAACTAAATATTAAATTATGTCAAGTTCCATTATTATAATTGTACCTGTAATTGGGGAAGGAGAGAGAAGGAAGAAGAAGGAGAAAAAGATGAATACTGTGGGGTGGTGCGGTGTGGATGATTGATGGGGTCAGGGTTGGTTGGGTTAAAAGCACTGAAATAAAGGCAGGTTTGTGGGCGAAGCAAGTGCCTGAGTTATTGGTTTGGTGTTTTTATCTATCTCTTTCAGTGTCTGTCCCCTATTTTTCTTTTTAGTATTTATTTTGAATTTTGAGTAAATTTAAATTAATGAGTTTATTATAAATTTAGTCCCTGAAATTTAGTTGTGCTTCCACTCTGCTCCTCAAACTTTGGTTCATCTCAAGTCGGTCTCAATTTTTATTTTATTTTTTATTATATATATACTGAACTACACAATGACATATTTTACACTAAGAGAAATAGGAGTTTGACTAAGTCACCAAATGGACAACTTAATTTAGTATTGAATTTACCATTCACAAGATTCAAACTTAAAATCTCTCACTTAAAAGCGAAGTTTTAAGATTAACACGTGGACAACACAAACGGGATGACGTGAAATGTTTGTGGCCGTTTGACTTCACATGTGGGACAACCTGCTCTGATATCATGCAGTTGAGGTTTTATCATAAAATTAATTGGCAATATGAAAGGTATTCTAACTTACTTATATGTTTATACAAGATCCTTCTTCTTATCAATGTCGAATTTATTCTCAACGCCTACATGTGGTGGACTTAAGTGGTCACGTCCCAATGGACTGGGGACATTTCTTTTTACCAAATAGGTGGATTACAGAAATATCCTTCATAAAGTGTTCAAGTGCTACTATGACTAGTTCACGCATTTAAAAGTTTTGAGACTAATTTGCAAGAAAAAAGAAAGATGACAGACAAAAGTGAAAATAAAATCAAAAGCTTAAGGGCCATTTCTGAAATAATTTTTAAATTAAATATTAGGGAGGGGTTGTGACTTGGTGCGTGCTTGGTGCATGCGTGTGAGAAGGGGTGTTGGGGATGACTGTCTGGCTCTAGCTGGCTGACTATTCTATGTCTCAAAGGGTTGGCATGCTTGGCCTATTCGGACCAAGTCCATATCCACTTATCTCTATAAAAGCAAATCTAGCTGAGCTTGACCATGACCACCAATGACCATCATGGCATTGGTTCCTTTCAGTTCCAACTTTTCCAAGCCCTTTAAATAGAAAAATCTTATTTTTAATATGAAACAGTTATACCACGTCACCATACTGATATCACACGATTAATTATACGAAGAAGTGGTACATATTATAAAAACATGAACAAATGATTTTCGTGCTTCTATAATTTCTCACAAACGTTGGTATTATGATTATTAGTATTGTTTTAAAAATCTTAGCTTAGCGCCGTCTAAGATCCGTCTAGACGCTAGGCGGTTAGCTACTGCTCTGATTAATTTCTAGGTGTTTGAAAATCAAGAAAGAGCGCCTAAAAATGCTTAGACGTCCACCTAGCACGCCTAGACCTGCTTAGGTCGCGACTCTCACTTATACAAAAAATAGATAACTTTCATCTTACATTTTTTTTTCTTTCAATAGAATGGAAGAGACTAGTTTAATACTCAAACAAACAAACACTTATTATATAATAGTTCCACATATTTTTAATATGTTTTAATACTTTATCATTTATATGTCATTTTATTTTGCAATTTATGTAACTCAATATAATTATGTATTTTTTAAGTATAAAGAAACACTTAAATTCGCCTAGTCCCTCTTAGCTATCTAAGTGCTAGGCTCCAATACGACATCTGACTAGCACCTAGCATCTTTTAAAATATTAATAGCGGCAACAAGAGAGACTTGCACAATACACTTTCTCATTGGAAATAATAATAGGTTGATTTAAATATCGATAATGGCGATATGCATACGTGTTTTTAACTTATTATTCATAAATCTTAAGATTTATCATTCGTGTTCAAAATATGTTCACTGTTCTACAATCAAACTACCTTTTACAAAACAAGCAGAATATAAACACACCAAAGTATCAACGTTAAAAGTATTAACTCATTTTCTTATCGGATACAAATTTTAAAACTGACTAAATATGATAGGGTTTGCTACTCAATTGGTTAAAAACACATTTATTTCCAACCGGATGTTCAATCTCCCTCTCTTCATATCACTTGTATAATATTAAAAATATGATAAAATGTTAAGGAAACTCTCTCAAAAGTGGCACTCATTATGGACTCTCTGATACTTCATGTTTTTTGTAGAATATTTTATAATGTTAGCACGAAAATTAAGTTAAACTAGGAGGTGGTAAAGAGTCTATTATGAGTCTCATTTTGAGAAAGCCTCATTAGCATTTCTCTAAATATATAAATTAATTGTCTTGTGACATTATTATTATTATTATTATTATTATTATTGTTGTTGTTGTTGTCAAGCCATAGAGTTTGTTAGATTAGATATTAAATTAGTCATCGACGAGATTCAAACTCATGCTGTCATGCAAGAACTTAACTCCTTTCCAAGACCACTTGAACATGACATTATTTGTTTGAATACCATACGTATCAAGATTGAAGAAGTTAGAATGTTTGAACTGAGTGATGGATGTTGCCATAATTGGTGGTTAACAATGGTTAAGGTAAGACTTTGGCGCTTGGATGATTCAAAAACTAAACGAAACCGCCCAGTAAACCGCTATGATTTGGCGTTTTTGCGTGTGTGCCTTTTAGTCATGGACATTGTCTTATCTACGAGATTGAGGAAAAATTATTGCTTGTCCGCGTTAATCGCGCCTCTTTTTCTGGTTAATTTGCGACGTCTTTCCCGCTGCTAAAACATTCTACTTTGAGGCTAATGATAGGATTGATTGATAACTAATCCACCCCCGCGCCTTCCTAAAACGCAAAGTGGCATTGCGTTTGGAAAGGGATCCGTCTCATCAAACAATCTGGACCTTTGAAATTTAATCTAATGACTAAAGTTATTATAACTCTTATAGTGAGATCCTGTTTGTAAGGGCCCAAATTGTTTGATGAGGAGAATTACGTGAAAGAGATTCGGAGATGATCCATTTCAATTGCGTTTTTGTTGCTCTTTAGATTTGGGAGAGATTTTTTAGTGGGGTGTATTTTTCTTACCACCCTCAAGTGGTGGTGATGCTCACCGCCTTACTTATTACCATGAGTTTATATTTTGAGATTTGTGTCTCAAAATTTAAACTCATCCAATGGTGTTAAATAAGGTTGTGAACATCACCATCACTTGAAAGTAGTGAGCAAACATATTCCATTTTCAGTGTGTCTAAAACATGGGCGGTACGCCACATGTTACCATATGATTGGAGTGACACTTGGAAATTTTTTTTTTCTATAATTGTATAATGATATGTGGTATACCACTTCGTATTCTAAATACATTGAAAAATTTCTTGAGTTTTGCTTTTAATTTAGAAATGTGATATGAAAGCCAAGTGCTCCACCTCATCTTACATGCTAGAAAAGCGTGTTGCACAACGATAGATGTTTAGTTTTTAGCTATGCAAGATAACACATTATATGTCATAATATATACCTAAACATTGAAAAATATATTCTAAAGTGTGACATTCAACTATTTTGTTGACTTATATAATAATACGGGGTGTATCACCTTATGTTCTAAGTACACGTAAAAAATTTCTCATTGCACAACATGAACTCCTATGCTTGTAGTTGGTTTTTATTTTATATTTTTTTTACAAACAATATTCTATACTAATCTACACTAAGTAAGAAGGTTATACCAAGTATATATTTTCTACACCAGTATTGCCATGTCATGTTTGAAGCTACCATAATCACCATCAACAACTGAAAAGCTAGTGCTATTTGAATCAAGAAGAGATACATCCTCAGTGATATTGATAACCAATGGCAATAATCAGGCAATTCAAACTCAAAGGTCATGACTGTATGCAAAATCCTTAAGCACAAAATGTAGCAAGTGAAACTTCTAATCTGACTTACAAGAACAAATAACTTGTAAAAATCTAAGTCGTGGTTTCCATCCAAAAGGGAAGGAAGAAAGAAATTTGTACACGGCATGATAGAGGCTGGAAAAATTAAGGTTGATTCTACATGGCGTGGTGGGTTTGGTGGTTGGGGAGAGAGTAGTCCTTTTAATTTTGTATGGGTGTGGTCTCGAGTGATAAAATTACTGAATAGCTACTACAAAATGTTGACCCTAAAAACTATCAAGCCTACGTGACGCGCAGGCCAAGTAATTAATGAGCTAACTATGTCTTTCAGTTATGTGCGGGGCATGCCAACTCGTCGGCTGAGCTCGGCTGGGGAGTAGAATTTGTTGCGTGGCATTAGGTACCCTACTAACTGTGGCTGAGGAAGGAATGCGTCTTGGCCTTCGAGTTCAAGAGCTTGAAGACAAGGCTGTTAGTTCTGTAAAGTTCACAAATCGTCGGTGCCGGATTCAGTCACAGTGATTATATTCGTAAGAGTATAAGCACGCTGAATCGACACCAAACTGTATGGGTATAGGTACTCAAAATAAATATATTTCTTAATTGTAAATGTAGTTTGGCCGTCAGAATGCCGAACTCTAAAACCTACTTGTGAATATCTGATCATAAAATAACTCAGCGTTCAATGTGCTGAGCCTAATAAACTGTAACACCTTACTTCGTTGAGAAAGCTAATGACATGACCTCTGCCAATAAGGGCTCGAAAATCCTTCTCAACCGAGACATGGATAGTTAACCAATTGGCCTCGACGTATTGCTGTTTATCCAAACTGAAGGTACTCCAAGGGCGGCTGATTATATGGCAACAATGCTGTTTATCCAAACTGAAGATGTCACCGGTTGCCTTCATAGTGGTGTTTATCCAAACTGAAGATGTGTTGGCTAGAAAGGGGAAAATGAGAGATTTCTCAAGGTTATTGAGAGGTTTCACGCATAGTGAGTTTGCACAGGGCATTTTTGTGTTGAATTGGAGAGGCCTGGAATGATGCACCCCTTTTTTATTTATAGTAGCAAATCTCCTCATGGCCGAACTAGGGCTACACTTGGATTAGAAATATTTAACCTAATCCAACTAGGTCTCGGCCAATCCTACCTTTATTAGGACTTTGAACCAGCTTCTCTATCAGGTTACATTCATTTCTTGAATCTCAGCATCCTCATCCTATTGAGACTCCCAATTGTACTAGGACTTGACTTACCCCATAAATCTGTCTCACACTTGGACTCGGCCTTTCTCAACTGGGCGGCCCAAAAAAACCAGATGACCCACGATGATTCAAGAAACAAACTATTGGGCCGAGAACAACTCCAAGCTCGATCCAAACCAATATTGCAACATTGCCCCTTCACTTCTGAGGTCGTCGGCCTATAATCCTTGGCCAAGCCTCAGCCTTGAAGAAACAAAATTGACCTTCAGCATACCTCTGAAGGGTACTGAAAATGTCTAAAAAAAACCAACTATGCTCATTTATGAGACACTGTCACACGTTTCTGGTTCTTTTAATACCGTGCCACGTGGTAACTACCCACTCGTTTGTTCTTTAATGATGACATTTGAATCGTGCAGACGCCAAACATCTCTTCACCATTAAACATGCCGTTACATATAACTGTGTTACCTTGAATCACGAACTACAAGGTCACCGAATCGCCCCTTCATCATAAAATTTGCCGCCACACGTAAACATGCATCCTCAATTTGTAAGTTTCTCAGTCTTTTCAGCTAGATTCCCTGAATATCTATCATGATTACAAAATCATCTAACCAATTTTACCTATCTTTTCAAAAACCAAATGATTGGTCTTTTTCCCAAACCTCCTATAAATACTTAAATTTCTTCATTCAACCTTTATGCTTTCAGAAATCTTAAACCTTTTGCCATTTGCTCTCAATTCCAAAACATCTTAAATCCTAGAAAAACCTTCAACCTAGAACTTTTTCTCAGCCCAAAAAATCCTTTAAGACTAGAAAATTCCTCGAGTCCTCAACAATGGCTTCCAACACCTTTATTTCCAAACTTTCTGATGAATGAACTAAGTGTTGGGACTTCATTAACCGAAGCGCCATCAAAACTCTGCGGTTTGAAGGTGATTTAAGCGCTCTTACCAAATCTTGGGGCCACTTTTTAAAGATGACGTCCCAGCGTCCATCACCAACCTCCTCAAAGCTCACTGCTTGGCACCCTTGTTTCAAGGATATGACTGGTCGAAGTAGGATCTGACCAAACCTTAAAGAGTCTGGCCTTCAACCACTACGACATGGGTAGCTTGGGTCGAGTGGATGGAGAAGTTCTTTAGAAAAGAATGGAAAACTCTTGACATTTATGATGACATCAAGCTCTTGACCATCGAGATTTCCATGGACAAAGAACTTCTCATGGCAGCTTTAGGTTTTTAGTGCTCGGCCACCAATACTTTGGTCCTCCTTCTCGACCCTACTATTCTCAACGTCTTGACCATCCTTGGGACTTCCCCTTTTGGTCTTCTGATTGACGTCGCCCTTTCTGGGTACCAATCCAACCTCGACCTCAAGTCACTCTTTGACGAATGCACTGTTTCGAGTCGCTAAGGAAGAAAAACCAAGAGCCCTCAAAAGAAGAAGTTTCGAAGCTGCACAAGAACCTTTTCAACTTTAACACTCTTATCCAACACTTCGTAGGCCGATAGGAAGAAGACTTTAAGAAGGGAGAACACGAAGCCTTCTTATTCTAGCGGTACAACAAATTTATTTGTTGTACCAAGTCGAATAAGTGTTTGGTCGAGAGCATGTAGGTTGCTGAAGCCATGGCCAATGGTCACACCATGGCTCTTAGTTCGGCTATCCTTGCCAACCTCACGTGTTGCCTAGCCGAGACGACGGTCAACAAAATTAACCCCCACCAGAATGGCCCTTTTTGGGTTTTTTAGTTCTGGCTGCAAGTCTATTTCACCACCCTCAGGCCAGAAGTCCCTTGCTTCAAGTCCTCTAGGGCACAAGGCCGTCAATTGGGCTCCAAACCAGCTCTTCCTCACTTGGCCAAAGAAGTTTTTAAATACTTATTCGGCCTAGAATACATTTCTGATGACGAGTTTCAGATTTGCCGTCATCAATAGTACCCTTTATCCATCAAGCTTTCATCATCGGCACGGAGTGAAGCCGAAGATGCTGACTTTTGAAGGAACTGGGGGGTATTTGTGCTAACTCGCGACCTTTCTCTTGGTTATGATGCTAGACGCGCGAGCTGGGAAGTCTACCAGCCTCATTTCACTGTACGGCAATTCTGCTACCTCCAAGGCTGCCCAATGCCTCTACTCACCTCCCATTCTCTCCTAAGTTGATCTTGTCTTTTTGGTTCTTCAGAGAGAGAATGTAGGGATGTCGAGCAAAAATTTTAAAAGATGTGCAAGAAATTTTACCTTCGGCCGAACGTCCCTAAAACTCTTAACATTGCCACCTTTGTTGATTGGTGAGTAGTCATATGCACTCAAGACTTCTTTGACACACCTATTGAAGATGTTGTCAAAAGGATTTTTGGTGACTGTCCAAAGAAACGGCTCAAGGTATTTGTCTACATTTGTCATTTTACTTTGGCCATTCATTCAAACTCCCTTCTTATTTAACTTTAGTTTTTCCAGGTAGTCATATGCCAATGTAGATAGACGTGCTAGCTGTGGCTGTGGCCAAGAAAAAACTTTCCCTTTCACTGAAAAAAGCTGCGACCACTTCGCCGACCCTGTCGAGCAAACAGCCTTGCCCAGAAGTTGAGACGGCTGGTGACGATCCTCGGTCCAAAAAAATGCGTCAAGAAATTGACGAAAAAAAGGAGCGGGAAATTCATGTCATCTCTAGCCAAACCATAGAGCAACTACTCCTAGTGAATCTCATTGCACTCTTGTTGTTCAAGCCTCGGCGGACGTGTAACCAAACCTTCCCACCAGTTAAGCATTTGAAGTTCCTCCTATCCATCAAGTCATGGTCGAATCAACCATTGCTCTTCTGGTCAAGGGACCTACAGCTCCAGGGTTGGCTGTTGCTCTTGTCTCAGAAAAAGTGGCTACCTTGGTTGAGGAAAATCTCCCCCCAAATCTAGAAACAAAATCAATGATCGTTCTGGAAGAAAAGGTATTACTATGTTGCTGGTAAATCTTTTTTTTTTTTTTAAATTAGATTCCCAGACACCAACAAGTAACAACAACACTTATTTCAGGATGATGATAGCGAAGGAATTCCGCTAATGAGTCGCCCTCGACCGACTAAACTCCCAGCCATTAATCCTCAACCTCTAGTTGTAGCGGCTGACTAGGTCGATCCCTCTGCAGTCGAGAGAAACGCGGCACATGGAAATGTGCCCCTTGCCGAGTCCGAATTAACAGCAGAGACACTAGTTTATCCGTAGGATCAAGACCTTGGCATTCCTTTTCAAGAAACTACTTCGGCATTCGTAAGGATCCTTATTATTTTACTTTAATTAACCTCCTGCCTTAGAATTTCATCGAAAATTCTACACACCGAATGGCGTTATCTATATTTCTTGGCCACCTCAGTGGCCCTCAAACATAGATAACCTTCATCGACCGTGTGAATTAAAAAGCAGTCTTAAGCACTGGGCTCGGCCATTAAGCTCTCTGGGCTCAAGCAACAAACCAGCAAACATGGCCCGAAGTCTCTTCTCGGCATGTCTAACATATCCCCCTTTTCTTGCTATCTTATGACTCCACTTATTCTAACAATCTCCATTTTGTGCAGCCCTCATGAGAGGTTGAACTCGACGCTCTCCTCTCTAGTACTTCTGGGATAGCTGGGCCTTCAGTTACTTCGACTGAGCCTGCTGCAACTGTAATCGAATCTAACACATTTGTCAAATTGCAAGAACTCCTATCACTCTCGGCTTCACAAATCCTGGAGCGTAAAGGCCTCGACTCCGCAAGAACTATTGATTGGCAACTTATGAATGAAACCAGTCTGATCTTTGAGGTGGTACGCCTTTTGCTAAGAACTTTATGGACAACGAACGGTCCTTCCCAGTTCGGCGACTATTTGCGAAATCTAGGATCCTTAATTCGTACGGGTAGCACGGTTTGCCAGACTAACTCTCTATCGCTAAACGTTTTTTGTTTGACTCGTTGGTTATAAGCTTGCTCGACAATCTTTTTCTATGCCACCAATAAATTATAAGCATCAAGGCAAACTTCTTCCAAGTTTTCCAACTCTTGTACCATGGCCTGACTATACTTGGCGTTGAACAAACTACTTTGTTCAATTACTTGCAACGAGTTTATACTTAGCTTGACTGGTAGCATCGCATCGTGTCCATAGGTTAATGCATATGAAGTCACCCTAGTTGCTGATCAAAGTGAAGTTTGATAGGCTTAGAATGCTTCATTTAACTTCAGATGCCTATACCTGGCTTTTCTTTTACCATTTTTTCAAGAATACTGATCAAAACCTGATTACTTGCTTTGGCCTGTCCATTTGCCTGCAGGTAATGCGGCGTAGACTGCTTAAGTCAAATTTTTAATTTCACCATAGATTCTTTGAACTTGTCAGACGTAAAAATTATACTGTTATCTGTTGTGATTGTTTCTAGTACGCCGAATCTAGTCACGATATTTTTTTTCCACAAAATTACAAACTTTTTTAGATGTCAGTTCGACGTATGATTTTGCTTTGACCCGTTTGGTGAAGTAATCCGTCGTGACGAGTATTCACTCATGCTTTGTTGACCTGGAAGATGGTGCAATCTTGCCGATTACATTCATAGCCCATCCTCTGAACGGCTATGGCTTGGTGACCGAATGAAGTGATTCGGCCAAGACTCTCTGTAAAGGCCCATGAATTTGACACTGTATGCATCCTTGTGCAAACTTAATACAATCCTTGAATATATTCGGCTAGAAATAGCCGTGCCGGCAAAGCAACCAACTCATTTTGTGTCCGGATTGATTAGCTTCACAAATTCCTTTAGGTACCTTTGTAATTGCTTGAGCAGCCTCCTGTGGGCCAAGACATAATAATAAAAGTCCATTCTCGACAATTCATTTTGGTACAACACATAATTCGTGACAAGAACTCATATTCTTTGGTCGTGTTTGTCGTTAGGGTTGTTGAGATATCGCATGATCGACCTTCTCCAATCATCCGGTAATGCTTCTACTGTGCAAATATCTACAGGATCTCTTTATTCCAACAACGAAGGTAAAGACAAGACTTGTGTATGGATCAAGCAGGGCTTAGTGCGATCGTCGTACTACAGGTATCACCCGGCCTATCTCGCCCTCATGAGTTGTGCTCCAGAGGCTATTTGAGCCAGCTCATTTGCATCGGTGTTTCGAGCTTGAGAGATGTCTTTGAATTTGATGCCATCGAAAGACTCAACCAAATAACTTGCAACCATTTGATAGGGCGCCAGACTACAACTTATGCAACAAAAAATTTCATTGAGTTGGTTAATCACAAGTTCGGAATCACTGCGGACGAGGACAGGTCGCCCATAAGTCGTGAAAGACGTGAAGGTTGATGATAAAGGCTTTGTATTTGGCCTAATTATTTGTACAATCGAAATCAAGCTTGAGAGAAAAATACTAGCAGTTGTGATATGGGGATTGAATAACAAACCCAACATCAGCCGAGACCGAAGTACTAGAACCATCAAAGTATATCGTCCAGTAATTATCACGTGTCTCCACCATACCAATCTCGACAACATTGCCCTCAAAACTATATAGGGAGAGGTGTTGGGCCAACAAATAGGCCAACGCTTGGCCTTCAGCTTTCTGGGGCACATATTGCAAACTGAATTCGGACAGTGCCACTATCCACTTCCCAATTCATCCTTTTACTATTAGTCGAGTGAACATGTAGCGAATGATGTTGGTCTGGGCGATGACCTGAGTGATCGACGGAAACATGTAATGCCTAAGTTTGGACGCGACGAAAAATAATGCTAGGTAGAGCTTCTCAGCGATAGAATAATTGATCTCTATTTGGTTGAGATTCCAGGTAAGACAAAAAATGGTAGAGAAAATTAATCTTGCTAAGCAATGACTACAGTTCCTTCTTGGTCGCCAGGGGTGAATCATTGATGATTGCTCGGGCCTTATTTTCTTCCATCTCAATACCACAATGGTGTACAAAGAATCCTAAAAAATTGTTGGCTGATACGCCGAAAGCACATTTGGCAAGATTCATTTTAAGGTTGTGCTGGCTCATACGCAAGAAAGCCTATCGAAGATCATCGAAATGTGTCTGCCGACATTCTGACTTAATTACAACATCGTCAATGTAGACTTTGACTGTGGTACCAACCAAATCATGGAATATAGTATTCACAGCTCGTTGGTATGTGGTGTCGGCGTTCTTGAGGCCGAACGGCATGACGACCCATTCGTATGTGTTGAGTGCCCCCAGGAAATGAAAAGCAGTCTTATGGACATCGGCCTCGACGATGAAAATCTAGTTGTAACCAGCATGTCTATCCATAAAGGATAAGATCTCATGGTTTGCTGTTGCATCGATTAACAAATCTGAAACTGGCATTGGATATTCATCTTTGGGAGTTGTCAGATTCAAGTTGTGAAAATTGATATAGATACATAAGACACCACTTTTCTTCAAAACTAGGATGATGTTTGCCAACTATTTGACGTATCAAGCTATCTGAATAAACCCGGCTTTTAAAAGTCAAATGAGTTCGTCTTTTATGCCGAGTTGTACTTCGGTTAAGAATCATCGAGGTGGTTGGCGGAATGGTTTACAGCCAGGTTTAATGCATAATTCGTGCTCAACGAAGGTTCGATCTAAACTAGGCATCTCAAGGTAACTCTAAGAAAAACAGTCTTTGAATTCCTTGAGTAAATTACACAAAGGTCATGGGTCTTCAGCTGTTTCAACATTTATTTTCTCTAAAGGTCATGGGTCTTCAGCTGTTTCAACATTTATTTTCTCTAAAGGGTCTTTGACTTAAGGTTGACTATCTTCAAGCTCGGTCGGTGCAGCCTGAATCTTGTTTAGTGATAGTACTAGGCTGTTGTCTTATCCGGCCAGAAATTTGACTAAGTTTATGCCCGAATTTGGTTGCTTGCAAATAGCATACCAATGAGCCAATAGTCGTTCCATGGTAGATGAAACCGCGACCCAGCGTCTTTCCAGTTTGGCTTCAGACATCAGTGTCGACGATCAGATCGGCCAACCTGAGTCTAGTCGAATCCTAATGTACATTCTTGGTGCCTACTTCGATGGCTTTTGTACTAAAATTTGAGTTGGCCGTCCTTGCTCATTCAAACCCTGTAGGGTAATATAGCCAACATGATCATCATAATACTGGGCTGAATCATATTGGCTTCAAACGGCTGATTGTCGACCGGATAAACCACAACTGATTTGCCGTCCCAAAAGATAAGAACCTGATATAAGGAAGAGGGAATGCAGTTTGTTTGATGGATCCAATTCTGACCAAGCAATGCATCATACTTTGTCTTGGAGTCGACTATAAAGAGCATAGCCATGTGATTGCGACCCGCAACGCTTACCTCCAAAGGAAGCACTCGTTTGATCTTAGACTTGTCACCGATGACACTGCTCATGGTTATTCTTGATGGGATGAGTTCGTCATTAGATTCTCATAGTACCATTATAATGGATATGAGCATGATGTTGATCATCACCTCACAATCGACAAAAATTTTGGAAATTGGATAACTTTCAATGTGAGCCGTAACATATAGCGACTTTAGATGTTGAAGATTAACTAAAGAAAAGTAGGGAAATAGTTCGGCAAGAGCTACTTAAAGTTTGTCCACTTTGCTCGCTTACCCATCCTCTTCAGTGGCGACGAAATCAACTTATGTTACTTATTAGGTAATCACGTCCCCATCCAAGAAATTTGGTTGGTGTGTGGTTGGTTTAAACTCGACAAGTAGAACATGGACCATGCTAATTTCCATATTTTTTAGGACTGAAGGGCCAGTGGATCTTAGTTATCATATTCCGAGTCATCGAGCGCAGTATCATGCTTTGGAGCATCCTCAACCTGATCATCTTTACCATAGTAGGTACTTGCTCTTGTGGTACGTCAACTGGATCTGTTTCATTCTGGTTGCCATCCTCAAGCTTACTTATTGTTGGGGTTAAATTTTGTCCCTGCAACGCTTTACGAGTCCATTCCTTATAGGCGATTTGGGCGTCCTTTGTGTGTAAGTAAGCATCCAAACGTGCCACTCGATCTTTCTCATCGGCCGTAAGGTTGAAAAGAGACACGGCTGATAAGACTTCAAAATGATATCGTAAATACTAAAGGTTCTCAAGAGAGAATGGAAGCTTGGCAGTATCTATGTTAGTATATGGGTCGACCTCGAAGCCAAGGACTCGAGCTTCAAGAATATGCTGAAACTTGGCCTTCATCGTTGGATAATCTGTTCAGCATCAGGGCAAGTTAATGCTAGGTCAAGAGCTTATTGACACGCCTTGGGTAGGTCGGACAAGTCATTGGTGGAATACTTCTTATGAAACTCCTACATGTACTCCAAGGCTTCGCCGAGGAATGGAAGACATAAATTTCGTCGGACTCTTATTAATGGCTATTGTGGGGTTAATGGGGGAAGTTTACTTTTAGCTTCTTTTCTGAAATGCTCAAAACAAGCTTTTATCTCCCCGGGCTGAATGAGGAGTTTGATACATTTTTCAAACTCTTCATTGGTGGTTTCGAAGTCGCAATCAATTACTTTTTTTCCTTGAAGTAATTCAGCCATGATTGTCGGGGGTTATCAGTCATCTTCACTACCTGCTGCTTCTTTCAGTTGCCATTTGGTAGCTGAAGTAGCCCGTGCCGCCTATCGTCGAGCCATGCAGTCTATATGTTGGTGTCGCTGTTTTTGAGACTTAGATAAAGTGGTATACACACCGGTATGAGAATTGTAACTGTACCACCGTTGGTCGCGTGGCTCAGGTGGCTTAAAGGTTAGGTAGTCTGTTCGTGTTTGAGGGTCGAGGCTATCGAACACCTTTTGGCGTTGGCCTACACCGAGCACCTTTTGAGGTATCGTTGCGGCCATGGATGGCTATTGTGGTGTTAGAGCCTAAGGTGGTTTCTTCTTTGGCTCAGTTAGGAAGACGTGTACTTTCCAATGACTGCACAAAACCATCGGTCCATCCGCTTCTTCTGCAATGAAGTCTGACATAGGTTTAACGATTGCTGATCCCAGAAACTCTGTAGGCGGTTTGTTTGAAAATAAATCAATCTTGAGTCGTGGCCCAGAGTTATACTTTGGGACATGCTGTATTGAAACAAACTTAGCCTTCCATTTTCCTTTGTTTTTGGGTAGTGAGCATTTACCATACCAACTGTTGCCGAAGGGAAGAGGTTAACGTCTACAACCATCTGTTTCTCAGGAAATTTTAGCTTGCCTTTATCAATCCAGCTTTGAATGGCATCACGGAACACAACACAGTTGTTTGTTGTATGCTTATTCGAGTTATAGTACTTGCAATATGTTTTACCTTTCAGCTTTTCAGCTTTGGGAATGTTATGCTCTGGCTAAAGTTTGATAATCTTCTCTAGCAACAATTGGTCAAAAATTGCCTCAGCCTTGGTGATATCAAAAATGTAAACTTTTGATGTTTTAATTGTTTCTTTAAAAGCTGAGCGGGTTTTGATATCCTTGGAGTTGATTTGAGAACCTTCACCCTCGGCCACGTCCATGCTGGTGTATTGGGAATCTTCTCCTTCCACCAATGCATAGCTTACTATAGGGTTTGTGTAAATTGTTCCTCGGGATGGGGACTTCGAGATTTTTTCTTCTTGGAGCAAGTAATCATATTGCTCAACAAGCTGAGCTAATTTATAAGTATCTTGGAAGTTTGCCAACAAGAATTTCTTTTTATACTCTACATCCAAGCCGTTTAGAGCAAGTCTAACGAATTTGGCCTCAGGGAATGGTACTCGACACTAGTTTCTGGTCGACTTAAAACTCATAAGGTATTCCATTAGTGACTCGTCAGAGTCTTGGCCCATCCTGGCCAAAATGGCCACTGACACATCCATCCCTGGCCGGTAGAATTGTTCGTGGAACTTCTCGACCAGTTCCTCCCAATTCTGGATGGAGGTGGGTGAGAGATTGATATACTATCGAATGCTAAGCCTGTTAATAAAAAGTTAAACAATCGCATCTTATGGAAGTCATTGTTAACGTCCCTACATTGAGCAGTGAATCGAGCCACGTGTTCTAATGATGACAGGGACGATTCTCCGGAATCTTGAATCCCTTAGGGTACTTGATTTCCCCCACATAGCTAGGATATGGATGGATTCGGCCTCTTTTTCAAAGTCGAATCGATCATTCTTTGGACTTCGACCATATCAACAGGTGTTTCTATCTTTATGTTAAAGCTGTATGTCCTACTAGTTGACCCACCAACTTTTTCCAAATCGACCATTTTGAGCCAAGGGGATCCTGTCTCGGCTTGCATCGTTGGTAAAAGATTACTTTTGAAGATGAGTTGCCTAGTTCGATTGGCGGGTCTACTGTCGTGGCCCTTACTAATTAAGGCTTCTCATATTTCTGTAAGTATGTTTTTTTTCTCGG
The DNA here is from genome assembly GCA_963580275.1 of Crataegus laevigata. Lineage (NCBI taxonomy): Eukaryota > Viridiplantae > Streptophyta > Magnoliopsida > Rosales > Rosaceae > Crataegus > Crataegus laevigata. Next base: position 10,988,063 of record OY756941.1, read on the forward strand.
TTGAACCATTGCTCGAACTGCCGAGTTTGCTAGTCAAATCGTCGCCAAAAAAATAACTTGGTTGGTAGATCAGAGGCGTCACCACCATCTTGGTCACAATCTTCCATTATTCCTTCAACCGAAACCCCTTTGGTTGTTTTAGTGAGAATCCCTGTATCACGAAGTGGCTTACCAAAACTAACTTCCCTTTCTCGATGTGTTGCGCTTAGTGTTTTGGGCATCACAGCAGCAGTAATATGTGCTTGTGACAAGCCTTCTGGCCTTGGGTTTCAGGCTGCAAGGCTAGCGGTCAATTTTCCCATGGCTATTTGACCATGTTTCAACGGACATGTACTCCGTCATTTTAGCATTAAGTCCCACTGAGCGTGCCAAAATGTTGGCCTTAAAAACTATTAAGCCTACGTGGTGTGCATGCCGAGTAACTAATGAGCTAACTACGTCTTTCAGTTATGTACGGGGCATGCTAACTCGTTGGCTGAGCTCGGCCAAGAAGGAGAATGTGTTGCGTGGCGTTTGGCGCGATATTGACTTCTCAATCTTGCATCTCGGCTTTCGAGTTCTAAAGCCTAAAGACAAAGCTGCTAGCTCTGTGAAGTTCACAAATCGTCGGCGCCAAATTCGATCACAGTGATTATATTCGTAAGAGTATAAGCACGTTGAATTGACACCAGACTATTTGGGGATAGATACTCAAAAAAAATATATGTCTTAATTGTAAATGTGGTTCGGCCATTAGAATGCCGAACTCTAAAACCTACTTGTGAGAATCCGATCATAAAATAACTCGACGTTCAATGTGCTGAGCCTAATAAACTATAACATCTCACTTCGCCGAGAAAGATAATGAGATGACCTCTGCCAATGAGGACTCAAAAATCCTTCTCGACCGAGACTTGGATAGTTAACCAATCGGCCTGGACGCAGTTCTGTTTATCCAAACTGAAGGTGATGCAAGCTCAGCTGATTCTACGGCAACAGTGCTGTTTATCCAAATTGAAGATGTCACCAGTAGATGCCTTCATAGTGCTATTTATCCAAACTGAAGATGTGTTGGTGAGAAATGGAAAAAATAGAGATTTCTCAATGTTGTTGAGAGGTTTCACGCAGAGCGAGTTTGCATAAGGCAATTTTGTGTTGAATTGGAAGGGCCTGGAATGATGCATCCCGTTCTCTATTTATATTAGCAAATATCTTGCTGGCCGAACTAAAACTACACTCAGATTAGGACTTCTTAACCTAATCCAACTAGGTCTTGGCCAATCCTACCTCTATTAGGACTTTGAACTAGCTTCTCTATCAGGCCACATTCATTTCTTGAATCTCAGCATCCTCATCCTATTGAGACTCCCAATTGTACTAGGACTCGACTTACCCCATTAATCCGTCTCAAACTAGGACTCGGTCGTTCTCAACTGGGCGGCCCATAACAACCAGACGACTCATGATGATTCTAGAAACAAACTACTGGGCCGTGAACAACTCCACGCTCGGCCCAAACCAATATTTTGGGCCCAAACAGAAGTGTATGTCGTACGCAAAAAGGAATTCATGGAAGATAATTTTTTATGATTTTTTTCTAGGGTATGAAAAATGCATCTTTTCATTGTCATGTTTGGTGAAGTTGAGAAATTAAATAGGAAAGAGATAAAAATTAGTTTTTTAATTTTAATTTTTTTCTTTTATGTTGGAACCAAAATTTTACACCACCATTTGATCTGAGATTTTTTTGCACGATTTATTAATCTAACACGAAATGACACAAAAATAATAGAGGTTTATCCGCGAGTAACTCATTTCAATCTGTTAAGAAAAAGTTTAGTTTGTCAATTTTAAACTACTAATAAAATTACTATAATGGTCATGGGATTTAATCTTTAAAAATGAGACTAAATCCTTACGATTGGTTAACAGCGATCAACGATCAATGCAACCAACAATAGCCAACGGTGAACATTCATGGTGGTCAAAATACCAAGGTACATTAAAAATAAAAATAATTTATAAGTGTGAAAATGTGAAAAAATATGCAAATACACATGATTACATCCTCTATACTTTGACGATGAAAGTCCTCGTTTGGATTTTTGAACCCTCCAAACTCTCATGAACATTGTTTTTGGGAGTTCGAAATAAATAATAATTCATAATGATTCATATAAAAGTGTGAAAATGTGAAAAAATATAAAAAAAATGCTCGTTGTCGCATCCTCTACACTTTGACAATAGTTAAATCGTCGTTTGGATATTTAAAACTCTCCAAAACCTCATGAATAGTTTTTTTTTTGTTCGAGTGAAAAATTAATAAATAAATCATAATAATTAATGTACAAGTGTCAAAAATGTAAAAAGAATATACATACGCTCGTAATGACAAACTCTACAACTTTTGTGAAGGGGTCAACTATGAAATTCGACACCATAAATCATGAATCCTAGATTTATATTTCATGCCGATGTCGTTTACATTTAAACTCCATTCTTCTCACCGAATTTTGTTTTCTATCAAATTTTCATTTTTGAAATAGAAAGATGAACGGTTTTAATTGTTGATATCACGTTTCGACATTTACGATTAACTGAAATATGAGTATATGTTATTTAGTTTCTAGAGACTTTATAAACTCTGAGCAATATTTTCACTAACCATAAAAATATGAACATGATATCAACAATCCGAACCATTCATTTTTCTGCATATGCTAAAGATCATGTTTTCAAAAAAGAAAATATGAAAAAAAAAGAAAAAAAAAAGAAAAGAAATATGGTGAGAAGAATGGAGCATAAATGTGAATGACAATCATAGTCAAATATTTATAGACCTAGCAAATGGGTCGTGTCTGTCGTGTTCGTATCGTTTTCGTGTAACACCTGTTATCTTAACAGGTCGTGTCGTGTCACACCCGTTATCTTAACAAATCCTTAACAGGTCGGGTCACTTTACCCAACCTGTTAAGAAAAATATTTTTTTTTCTTAAATTTGCACATACCACACATTGCCACATAAATATTACTTCAAAACATTAAAACACATTTGTCATTTAAGTACTACATCGACACTCGAAAATAAGAGCCTAATAAACAAATATCCATACACTACTAGTCTATTACAAAATGTTAAATGTGCAAGGATATGCAAAATGAAATTTTTTTTTGTTTTCAAGGTTGTGAAGCCTTTCTCAAAAGTTTAAATCTTGCCAATGGAACTCAAAGCTTAGATGTTATTCCTTTCATAAAATCCTCAAGTATCATTAATCATCGTGACATAAGATTTTGTGGTATCCACTGATGTAAATATTTTAAATTGACGATCAAATTAGTTCATTGTATTCATATATGATCAAGGGTGTAGTTGTAAAAAATCATCAAAATTAGAGTTAAAATAATCGTTAAATCGTGTTTTTTGTTTTATAACTGTTGAAAAGATTTTTCTTGTTACTTGACCTCTGAATGTTTATATTTTGCAATTTTTGGCATATGCGATCTCAAAGTATATACAAACATGTTTGACAGTTAGATCGTTGAAACTAGTTTCGTAGAATGCGTATCCCATCAAAGCAATAGATTCACTAACACTTAAGAGTTTATTCATACTTTTATTAAGTATAACATAAGATTTTGTGGTATCCACTAGTGTTTTTATTTTAAATTGAAGATCGAGTTCGTTCATTGTATTCATATAGGGTCAAGGAGTGTAGTTGCAAAAAATCATCAAAATCGGAGTTAAAATAACCGTTAAATCATGATTTTTTGTTGATAACCGTCGAAAAGTTTTGTCACATTACTTGATCTCTGAATGTTTGTTTTTTGCAAATCTCGAAGTATATGCAAACAAGTTTGACGGTTGGATTGTTGAAATTAGTTTCGAAGAATGCATATCCCATCAAAACGATAGATTCACTAACACTTAGAGTTTATTTATACTTTCATTAAGTATAACATAAGATTTTGTGGTATCCACTAGTTTAAATATTTATATTGAAGATTGAATTCATTCATTCTATTCATATAGGGTCAAGGAGTGTAGTTATAAAAAATCATCAAAATCAGAGTTAAAATAACTGTTAAATCGTGATTTTTCGTTTATAACCATCAAAAAGTTTTGTCTCGTTACTTGATCTCTGAATGTTTGTTTTTTGCGATTTTTGGCATATGCGATCTCGAAGCATATACAAACAAGTTTAATGGTTGGATCGTTGAAATTAGTTTCATAGGATGCGTATCCCATCAAAACGACAGATTCACTAACACTTAGAGTTTACTTATACTTTCATTAAGTATAACATAAAATTTTGTGGTATCCACTACTGTAAAAATTTTAAATTGAAGATCTAATTAATTCATTGTATTCATATAGGATCAAGGAGTGTAGCTATAAAAAATAATCAAAATTAGAGTTAAAATAACTGTTAAATTGTGATTTTTTGTTTTATAACCGTCGAAAAGTTTTGTCCCATTACTTGATCTCTGAATGTTTATTTTTTGCGATTTTTTGCTGATGCGATCTCGAAACATATACAAACAAATTTAACAGTTGGATCATTGAAATTAGTTTCGTAGAATTCGTATCCCATCAAGTTCAACGGTACATATATATATATATATATATATATATATTTAATAAGTAGATTTAAATTTATTTATTTTTTACATATAACACTTAAGAAATTGAAGGGTATGTATATTTAAGCCGATCCAATGGTCACCATGTCACATCCCAGCCCGGGCGCAGCCACCTCCCGGGCTCGCTCCACCACCATAGCACGATATTGTCCGCTTTGGCCCCCGACCACGCCTTCACGGTTTTGTTTCTGGGAACTCACGAGCAACTTCCTAGTGGGTCACCCATCATGGGAGTGCTTTAGCCCTTTTCTCGCTTAACTTCGGAGTTCCCACGGAACCCGAAGCCAGTGAGCTCCCAAAAAGCCTCGTGCTAGGTAGAGATGGGAATATACATTTAAGGATCACTCCCCTGGGCGATGTGGGATGTCACAATCCACCCCCCTTAGGGGCCCGACGTCTTCGTCGGCACACCTCCAGCCATGGATAGGCTCTGATACCAATTGTCACATCCCGGCCCGGGCGCAGCCACCTCCCGGGCACGCTCCACCACCGTAGCACGATATTGTCCGCTTTAGGCCCCGACCACGCCCTCACGGTTTTGTTTCTGGGAACTCACGAGCAACTTCCAGTGGGTCACCCATCATGGGAGTGCTCTAGCCCTTTTCTCGCTTAACTTCGGAGTTCCCACAGAACCCGAAGCCAGTGAGCTCCCAAAAGGCCTCGTGCTAGGTAGGGATGGGAATATACATTTAAGGATCACTCCCCTGGGCGATGTGGGATGTCACACACCAATTTTTAAAATTTAATTTAATATATATGTATATAATTATTATAGTTTTTTAGGGGTATAAAATTGTTAAATTAATATATATATATATATATGTACATATAATTATTATAGTATTTTTTTAGGGTTATAAAATTATTCAATTAATATTGTGCTTATCGTGTATCGTGTTGCCCACGTATATACCCGAACCAACCCGTTATCTTTACAGGTGCTTATCAGGTTATCCGATAACAACCCGATTCGTTATCGTATCGACCTGAACACCTGTTAATTTTGTGTCGTGTCAAGTTATCGGGTCATGTCAGGAATTGGCATGCCTAAATGTAGAGCTTGTGAGACACTCGGACGGAAGTCAAGGCATGTTGGCCAACACCCAAAGGTGACATAGCCTGAAGAAAAGTGGTATATATAAATATGGATAAATTTAAAACAACTCTAGAATTTATTTAAGCTAATAAAAAGAGTGCACAGTAGTTGGAAGAACCCATAAAACATAAGTAGTCAGAGCATAGTTTCCAGAAAATCATACTAACCCCTCGCTGTAAAAACAAAGGTTTACGAAACACATTTATTTTCTGAACATAATAACCCCTCGCTGTAAAACATGTATAGTTTCCAGAAAATCATACTATGTATAAGTATGAAATCAAAGGTAATTCAACAATAATCCAAGAAACACATAAATCATAATATCTCAAATGTGGCATATGAAAATAAGGTGCTCATCAATCTATGCTAACACACGAGTTCATGTAGAGAAGTTCTGACATGAATATGATTGGGTGTAATCATAATATAGGCTCTAGTACTACAATCACGTGAAGATTGGTGCTAGGCGCATCACATACAAGTCCTACTTGCCTATTGCAGCCTAGGATAGGACTGGCACCTACAATGGATCCAAGGTTAGCATGCGGTGCGATGTGAACATACACGTGAAGCCTGGCTCTGGCTTGGGATGAGTACTACACCGAGACAAGCATGCATGACGAGTAGATAAAATGTATATGAAAATGCCATAACAATTTATAAATCTCAATAATATAATATCACTTTTAAAATGAAATAAAACATCGCATGATAAGCATAATATTAATTTAAAGCATTTGTGGAAACTATAAAATTTTATTATAATATATATAAAAACAAATGCCCACTCACTGATGTGTAGTCGGATCGTAGCCTCCTAGCCTTGTTTGACCTCATATCTCCTCGAGATAATTCTCTCCTCTATGTGAAACAATTATAGTAATTAATTAATTAGGACATACACGAAAAGGCTAGGAAAATCCCTCACAGTTTGCTCAAACAGAGGGTTTAAATATACAAAAACATTCTACGTGATGTCATGGACCCGTACACGTCGACCACATGCCGCCACAAAGCAGTACGCACCTCCACTCGCTACCAGCTTGAGGCCACACATGCTTTCATGGGTTGATAGATCCCAGTGGAATATTTCGTCAGATTTGACGGATAGAGAATATTCCATTAAGTCTAACAGAGTTACCTTAGTGGTGTCAATAATGGCGTGAGAATATTCTGTCAATTTTAACTGAATATTCTCCTTCTTTTCTAATTTTTCAGTCACTGTCGCCGCCGTCATCTGGTTCGTTGAAATCTGGAAAAGTTGGCCGGATTTTTGTAAAAACTTTATAACTTCACATCTTCCTCATTCCTCAACCATTTTTGACGTACTTTATATGGAAATTAAGCTTGGGAAAAGAAGAGCAAGTTTGTACCATTTTAAAGTCCAAAAAGTGGATGGAAATGGACTAAAAATACCTCAAAGATCTTGGCCCTATTTCTAACGTCCCAAAGTCGCGTGTCTACACATTGGTTTGATTTCAAACTTAGGCTAGGGGACTCCAGGGAGTTGTGTAGTTGCTTCTAAACCTTCCAAAACCTTGCACCTTAAACGAAAAGTCGCTGGAGAATCTACACTCGAGTCAAAGGTCCGAGTTGGAAGCTCAAAACTATGTCATTTTAGAATCGGCTCTTATGGATGGACTCGTGAGGATGAGAGAAGTACGATGGTGGTGATTTGAAGTTCGATCTATATTGTTTGATGATGGTTCTTAGTTGTTGCAGAGAGAAGAGAGACACAACATGAGAGAGGGAGAGAAGGAGAAGAAGAGAGAGGGGGAGAGTTTTTGATTGGGCAAAAGAGATAAGGTTTTTGATTGGGTGAGAAAGTAAGGGAAGAAAACTGATTGGTGGTGAGATAAGGTCACGAGACTGATCTTTAAGGTGGGAAGAATTCGGATTTTGTACAATTTAAAAGTACTCAAAATTTGGCTTACATTATCAAAAACAGTGTTCCCAACACTAAATGTTAGCACACACATGTACAATTTTACTCGTTGTTAACGTACTTTAACTAAGCGTAACTTCTTCATTACAAATTCGATTCGGGTCTAACTCGTCCTCACGCATTCGTAACAATGAGTACTATTTAATTACGATAATAGGAAGAATAAATTAAAAGATGAATAACAACGTCCACGTTAGTTTCCACTTTGCCAACAAGGGCATAAACATCATTTTACACAATCGAGAAGGAAATTACATGGAAAATTAGGGACAATTCATCATAGCTTGTCCTTACGAGCGTCTGTACATTCTTTTACATTTTTTCACACTTGTACATAAATTTTTTATTAAGTTTATTAATTTGTACTGAAATAAAAAAGATTATCCATGAAGGTATAAAGGGATGATGTAACAATCTCCAAGCGTAAAGGATGGAACCACAAATGTTTGTATTTTTTTTTTCCCACAATTTTCACACTTGTACATTAACTATTATGAATTTTTATTTATTTTGAATCCCCTATACACTGTTCACAAGGGTTTCTTGGGTTTTAAAAATTCAAAAGGACGATGTACTCGTCATCAAAGCATAGAGTATGCTATCACGAGCATTTGCATATCTTTTCACATTTTTCACTCTTGTAAGTTAATTATTATGAATTTTTAATGTGCTTTGATATTTTGTAGCAAAATGTATTTTTAGGTGGAGTTGAGAATGTGTAATATTTCATAATAATTACTTTACAAGTAAAAAAATGTGAAAAAATTATGTCAGCGCTCATGATAACATTCTCCTAAAGTTTAGGGTATGTTGATACTAATTTAGTGACAACGTGGTATGTAGAAACTAATTATTTGATTATTTATTGAAGTAAATATGTTTTTCATTAATGGGTAACGGATCGGGTCATATTACCAATTAATTTTAACTAGTTGAGTTTGGACCGAGTCATATTACTCGTTAATTTTAATGAGTTTGACACAATGTGATCCGTTAAGATATAGGGTATGTTAGAAAAATGACACAAAGACGACACGATTGCCAGGTCTAACCATCATAGATGGTTGAGTTGTGCGTGATCAACCACCTTCAAACAAGAGCAAATAACTGTAGTTAACATAAAGTACCAGTATGATATCAGCCAAATGCTCTCCAATAGTCAAGTCAATATAAATATTATAACTCAAGCGGTGGGCAAGGGAGCAAAGTATGTGTTATCATAGATGAGCCCTAGAATTGTGTATTTATACTAGTCGAGAGAGAATCTTTTTAAGATATGAAATCCGTATTTAAACTGATAGAATCCTAGAGGATATATAATATAAGATATTATTTTCTTTTAGAATTGTGATTACTTGCAATGCACGACAGTCCTTAAATTAATTGTAAAAATATCTAAGAATATAAGAAGTCAATATGACCCCAATCAGATCATGTTTTCATGTCTCGTGGAGCAAACATGGTCAATTTTTGCAAGGCTTGAGAGCGTTGCCTACTAGGGGGGTAGGTTCAAAAAACCGAAAACCAAACCAAACTAAAATCGAAAAATCGAACCGAACCGAACCGAATTCTTTTGGTTCGGTTCAGTTTTAGAGGTCTAGAAACCAAACCAAACTGAACCGAACCGAATTAATTAAATTAATATTTTTTTAATTATTTGTTTTGGGTATTATTTTTTAAACCCAATTTGTAATATTTTTAAACCCAATTTTATTTGTTTAATTATTTATTTTTGGGTATTATTTTTTAAACCCAATTTGTAAGCCCAATGTGTTGCCAAATACTTACTACCATTTTCTCACACTCCAATTTTACTTCTAATTTTTTATGGTTTGTTTGTTTCATCACTAAACCAGTTGCTTTCCATTTGTCTTTTGATCAATCATGTTCTTCTTTGTTTGTGTTTTTATTGTTTGAATTGAAATTATGAGTGATTTGGAATAATAATCACAGGGTAATCAAATCTACTTGTACAACTTCTCTCTTTGCACTCCAGTCCATTTACTTTCATATCTCTACTGGGTAAAAATTGAGGGGGAGAGAGAGGGGGAGAGAGAGAGTTAAACATTTTAAATTTTATTTTTTGTTGCTTGACTTTGTAAAAGACTGAAACTTGCACTGCATTCTCTTAGAAAACTAAACATACCATTGGATTTGATGGTTGTTTGTGATTTGGGTTTTACTGCTTTGTTTGCCCCTTATTAATAATCATGTAATATTTGAGAGATCTATTCTGCTCAAAAGTTTTAGGACTTTCCTTGATATTTTCTAAGGAACCAAATAAGGATTAACCCTATGTATACTTTGTTTGTTTGCTTGATGTGAAAAAAATAATATCCAAAACAAATAATTAAATAAATAATACTGAGAAAAAAAGAATTTAAAATATCATTACTTTTTAAATCCAATTTCTCAAGAACCAAACAAAGATTAACCCTATGTATAGTTTTTTTTTTTTAAAACCCAACCGTGATGTGAAAAAAAACCGAGACTGAACCGATTTAAACTGAACCCACCCTATTGCCTACAATTCTAGAGTCCAACATGGGGTGGTGGCACAATTAGTCCATTTAGGTGGCTTAATCCAATTCGAAGCCGTTAAGTCAACAACCGGACTCCCACAAATGCCTTTTACTATGCTTTGGAAATGGTATTCCCCTTGAGAATAGATAATTGCCCAAAAATCATGTCTTTCGAAATAGATTGGAATAGGTTGCCGCTCAAATTCTTTGACACATGTCAATCCGGTTCTGCTATGAATGTTAGATAATGAAGACATTCTGGATTTAGTCATGTGACCTTGAAAGTTGTGTCATTAAGGCACCAATGATATTGGGCCATCACATTGCGTGTGAATGAAGCCCGAGTGGCAGAGGTTTTTGAGAGGTTTCGACTGTCGAATTCGTAAAGCTCGAGGCGATCGAGTCATTCCGAGTTCAACGGCTGCACGATTTTGAAGAATTTTCTATAAATATCCCCTTTCTTCCTTCTCATTTTCTTCACTGCCTTCAAATCTTCCAAGTTTTCTTGTGCAAAATTCTGAAAGCCTTCAACCCCTCCTCAAAACTCTATGACTTACTTTTTTTCATCTTTGCGGACGAGAAAAAATGGCTTCTTACAGTGTGCAACCAGTCTAGCTGCAAACTACCATACACTTATCGAGCCGCCGATAATCAAAGTTCGTATTCAGGAGGACTGTGGCACCTTTATTGAGCAACTCCGGGAATTGCTATGATAGAACCCAAATCTCAAACCCTAACTCAACCTTAACTATTGCACATAGAAGAGAGGGAAGGAGGAAGATAGAAGGAGCAGAGCTCTAATATTTTTGTATTAATTTCTTTTTTTTTAAATTCTCATTGTCTTAATTGTGATTGTCTTAATCGGTGATTTAGAGAGTTAATTGAAAGTTTTATGCTTTAATTTTTATTATTAAGGACTGTTAAATATGCCAATTGGCATTTTAAGGAGCGGAGTCTGTATAAAAGGAGATCAAATCTTCTGAATTTAAAATGGGTGGGGCCTCTTTGTGGTCCCAATAAATATTTGACACATATTAAATTCATGACAACAAAATTAAGAAAAGTTAAAAAAATTGAATATGTGTCAAACACTTATTGAGGTTACTGAGAGGCCACACCCATTTTGGGTGTAGAAGATTTGATCTCCTTTTATACAGACTCCGCTCCTTCAAATGCCAACTAGCATATTTAACAGTCTTTAATAATAAAAATTAAAACATAAAACCTTCAATTAACTCTCTAAATCACCGATTAAGACAATCACAATTGAGACCTATTTTGGGTTTATAACATGCTAATTAAACCGCTGCATGTTAGGTGTAAAGCTTGCGAATATGTGCTCGCCCTGCTATCGGATTCATCTAACTCGGAGCGGCTATGCACCAAGACAAGATCCACCCCTGGTATGAAATTTCTATTTTCGGACCTTACCAAAGACGTCCTCGTCTGCTACAAGCTATCGCTTTGCTACAACCAAAATTCTTGACGTGCATGACCTTGGGCAAACTTGTCTTGTTCATCTTGGTTTCTCCAGTTGGGGCAGAGAAATTACCCAGGTTTCAGATTATTCCTCGCTTCCAATTCACCATTTTGCTAACAATATTTGCATAATCCTCAGGCTCGGGGAATTGATGACCTTCCTCACGAAGTTCTTGAGCGCTAGATTAGAAGAGTTATCTTATTGGAACATTTAAAATGTTTCATTTCATATCACTCATTCATCATGTGTGCGAAGATTCATGTTTTAATTAGAGCAAATTATCTTTCGTATATTGTATTATTTGTCCTGATCAAGGATTTAAATATCGGTAATATCGGAAATATCGGTAGTCCGAAAACACGGAAATATCGACGGAAATATCGATAAAATATCGATATCGATAAAAATTACATGGAAACCACGAAAATTGTAAGAAAAACTTGGAAATTTTTATTGAAACTTTGTAGGATGTTTATTTAGTCAATTATCTATTAGTTTATCACAAAAAATTGGAAGGAAATGCATTGCATGATGGATTTAACTGATTTAAGTTGATTATATAGCGAGCTGGCAAACATTGTGAGTGTAGAAAATATGTAGTAATTAATGAAAGAAGTTTAAACACACCATAATCATTTATATATAATGAATTAGTACAATATTTTACACTCATTTAAGCAAGGGATTAAGCAATGTGAGCTGTTGCTCCGAACCAATAACAATTGCGCCGAACCAATTACAATCATTTATATATAATGAATTAGTAAATAATTATTGAATAATATGTTATTTCTTATAAAAGAACATACATATGTGAATGTTTTATGTACATATCTAATATGCTTGCATAAAAAAAAATCTAATAATTTATAATTATATAACATTTATAATTATAACTTAAAACAAAGAGAGAAATGGATGTTTATCCAAAACCCTAATCAATGTTTAACGCGCTTGAGTGAAACTTAGTAAGTCATGTTCATCATAATTGAAAAGCAAATTAAGTGATCCAAACATGAAAGGGAGAAAGAACCCAGAAAAGCAAACATGAAAGGGGCGGTGCTCGTCGAAAAACTGAGTTTGGGGCCGAAGGTTTGGGCAATTTTCTAAGCTTTGGGCAATTTTCAAAGCTTTGTAACTTCTTCATTTCTTAACCAAATTAAGTGATTCAAAAGCTAAAATGTAGTTAGGAATGTGGAGAAGAGGTTCATACCAAGTGAGGACCAAGTGATGGCCGGTGTTGACTGGAAAATGACCTGAAAGATGGCCAAACGACCACGGTTTATGAGTTCGGCCGGAATTCTACCCTAACTTTGAACGTCCATAACTTCTTCGTTACTTAACCAAATTAAGTGATCCAAACATGAAAGTTGTAGTACTCAACGAGATGAAGAGATTGATACCCTGCACGCCGGATAACTCGCCGTGGTTTGGCCGGAAAACGCCTCGAAAGGGGCGGTGCTGCCCAAAAAACTGGAATTTTACCCTAACTTTGAACGTCCATAACTTCTTCGTTACTCAACCAAATTAAGTGATCCAAACATGAAAGTTGTAGTACTCAACGAGATGAAGAGATTGATACCCTGCACGCCGGATAACTCGCCGTGGTTTGGCCGGAAAACGCCTCGAAAGGGGCGGTGCTGCCCAAAAAACTGGAATTTTACCCTAACTTTGAACGTCCATAACTTCTTCGTTACTCAACCAAATTAAGTGATCCAAACATGAAAGTTGTAGTACTCAACGAGATGAAGAGATTGACACCCTGCACGCCGGATAACTCGTCGTGGTTTGGCCGGAAAGTGCCTCGAAAGTGGCTGTGCTCGTCGGAAAACTGGATTGGCTTCTGGCGTTGTCCCACATCGGCTGTGGGAAAGCAGTTTGCTTCTGGCGTTGTCCCACATCGGCTGTGGGAAAGCATTGAGGATGCTCAAAGCCTATAAATGGAACATCCCATCCTTGAGTTAAGCATTCCTTCTTCGGCCTTTTGGCTGATATGAAGGTTAGTGTCTTTTAGTAGTTTAATATCTTAAATGTGAACTAATTGTTCTCATGATATTAAACAAATTTTATTAAATATTTTTTGGGTTTCGATTGGCGACGATGTCTGAGTTGGGAGGAGACTGTAGGCCGGAGTTGTGCAAGCTTCGGCCTTCTTCTCTAATTCAAATTTTGTCGGTATCGCGATATTTTCGAAAATATCGCGATATTATCGATATTATCGATAATATCGCGATATATTAACGAAAATTATTTGGATAGTATAAAAAATATCGGGGTGTTAAAAAAATGAAATTATCGGCGATATTTCGCCGATAATATCGATATTTAAATCCTTGGTCCTGATGTCATTGACATAAATGTGCTTCAAGCAAACCCATAAACATATAGAAGATTCATCTCAACGCCTGATAGGAATATTAGGATTTCTTCACAACACATGACAGGATATTTTGGATAATGTCACTTTAACTAACTTTTGAATTTCGTGGTGGATAAAATTTCTGAAAACATGTGAGTATGGTTATGATGAGAATGAAAGATTGCTGCACGTATAAATGTTACCATTCAAACTTTATTTGCCCCCTCATCGAGGATGCAAAAGAGATATGTAATATGCCATGTAAATTTTGTTTGTCAAAGTTTTGCACACTCCTAAAGCAAATTCCGAACACACAAAAAATAACAAGAAACACTCTCAAGTTTATACCAAGAAGAGAATTTACATAAGGGAAATTTTATTTGAACCCAATAAACCTATTTCTACACCCATTAAATTTTTTGTTAAATTTTATATTCCAATTATGTCCTAAAGAAAAGATGGGTGTAGAAAGATAGTATCAACTGGGGAATGAATGGGTCGAAATGGCCCTGAGAGCCACAATTGGCGGCTGGGTGGGTTGCCGGAATTCAGAAAAAGGGATTGCCGGAGGGTGGAGAACTGAAAAGATGAAATTGAAGGGAAGGCATGACCAATCCACGACGCAGATTGCGACAACCCGACGACGCAGCCGCTCTTGAAGGTCTGGCGACTTGACCACGGTGCTCGTGATGACCCACCCCCACCCCCACTACGTCGCTCGCGACGATTCAACGACCCTGCTCCCAATATCCGACGAGAGAGGTACTAGTAAGCATGGCAACTGATGGGTTATGAATCTTGTGCTATTCTGGACTTGAATCCAAAATAGAAATCATGTGCATGATAAGTTGTAGGGAATGGGTGGGTCGAAATGGCCCTGAGAGCCACAATTAGCTCTTTCTACTCTCTGAGCAAAATTGCCTTCTCAAAACAAAATGATGCTCTCACTGAAGAACACACTATCTGCCTTTGAATTTTCCACAAAACAAAACAAAACAAAAGCTTTTGTGCTTTTCTCCCCAAAACAAGAAAAGACATAATGATGTTGTCCCCTATTATTTGCTCTTTTTCTATTTGGCTGAAAGGAGCTTTGGCCTTTTAGCCACTAATTCAACATCATCGTCTTTCTTGTGGACAAGGGAGGAAATCACAGGGCAAACGAGTAGCCATGGCCAGAAAACAAGAATGGTGGAGGTGGTCCTAGGAGGAAGATGGGGATGTTCATGGAATTGGGCATGACGAATTGAAAAACGACGAGATAAAGAGCAGATCGGTGGTGACAGTTTCTGGAATGATGACCAGAATCAAGTCTAGTTGATGCCAGGGTAGGTGGTTGGGTGGGTTTACATGTTTGTGTAATTTTTTTCAAGTACGTAAATTTTGTATTTGAGGATAAAATGGTAAGTTTGTTGGACAAAATTTTTAAGTTGGGTGTGGAAAAAGGTTTAATGGGTTTAAATAAAATTTCCCTTTACATAAAATTGGTCTTTACTGCTTTGGTTTCTCAATAAAAAGGTAGAGGCAATATTATTCAAGAGGCAGAGCCACAAACTTATAGTTACAAAAGCATCCTAATATGGTTCCTACTGTCAAGCTAAAACATTCACAAATAAAGAAAGAATTTATTTACAATATTGACAGAATCAACATTCCATTCTAAGCTCGATCTCCTTCAACACTCCCCTTCAAGTTGGAGTGTATGTTTATGACACCTAACTTGCTAAGTAGCACCTTAAACTGTGTCGAGCTTAATGGCTTAGTGAACAAATCGGCCGGCTGATTTGCAGTTCGAATATGAGCTGTCTGAATCATCATTTCTTGAATTTTCTCTCGAACCAGATGGCAATCTATCTCTATGTGTTTGGTTCTCTCATGAAACACCGGATTCGATGCTATGTGTATAGCCGCCTGATTGTCACAAAACAAGGTTACTGGCTGCGTGTGATCAACTCCCAAATCCTTCAAAATGTTCTTTAACCATGTGACTTCGCAACAAGTGGTAGCCATGGAATGATACTCGGCCTCCGCACTTGAACGCGATACCATTGTTTGTTTCTTAGTCTTCCAAGAAACCGGTGCTTGCCCAAGTAAAATGCAGTATCTCGTGATTGATCTCCTTGTGTCTTTATAATGTGCCCAATCGACATCACAGAATACCCACAATTGGAGTGACCCTGTAGATGGTAGCAGGATACCTTGACCCGGTGTTTGCTTAATGTACTTAAGCACTTTATAGGCTGCTTCCAAATGTAGTTGCCATGGCTTATCCATGAACTGGCTTAGTACATGTACGGCATAAGTTAGGTCCGGCCTAGTTATGGTCAAATATATCAACCTCCCAACCATTCTTCTGTATGCCGAAGCATCATCTAATAACCTTCCATTGAACTGTGTGAGTGATAAATTCTATTCCACAAGAACCGAGAACGTTTGACACCTAAAAATCCAACATCATCCAAAATTTCCAAGGCATACTTACGTTGCGACAAACTGATTCCATGCCGTGACCTGGCAACTTCGATGTCGAGGAAATACTTCAGCTGCCCCAAATCCTTAAGCTTGAATTAGTTGGCCAAGAATAATTTCGTGTTCTCTATATCCTCCAAATTGTTCCCTGCCAGTATGACGTCGTCAACATATACAAGCAATACTAAGAAGTTGCCTTGACGACTTCAGACGAACAGAGAATAATCGGATTGTGACTGTTGGAATCATGCGGCTTTGAGGGCAGTAGACAACTTGATAAACCACTGCCTAGATGCCTGTTTTAAACCGTACAACAACTTGTGCAATTGACAGACCTGATTCTCCCCATTCGTCCGAAACGGGAGGCAAGGACATGAACATCTCCTCATCACGGTCGCCATTCAAAAATGAATTATTCACATCCGATTGGTGGAGATGCCAGCCACGCAGAGATGCCACACTAAGTAAGACACAGACGGTCACCATTTTTGCAATCGGGGCAAAAGTTTCCCTGTAATCAACGCCTTCAACTTGAATGTAGCCCTTTGCCACTAAGCGGACTTTGTAGCGTTCCACCGTTCCATTAGCCTTCGATTTCACCTTATACACCCACTTACAACCGATCGGCCGTTTATGAGGTGGCAACGGCACAAAGCTCCAAGTCCCATTAGCCTGTAGTGTATCAATCTCAGATTTTATGGTGGCACGCCATTATGGAATTTGGACTGCCTGAGAGAAACTCGTAGGTTCTTTAAGAAGGGTAAGTTGAGCAAGATATGTTTTGTGAGGGTGAGGAAGTTGAGCATAAGACAAGAAATGAGAGAATGGGTGAGCCGTACCTGAACGGGTGACCAAGTTCGTGGATGACATTGCGGCGGTCCTGGAAGAGAGGCTAGTCTCGAGTTGAAAGTCCTGCAAATAGGTAAGGGGCCGGGTGGAGCGATCGTCACGGCGCGGAGCTGGGTTGGTAGGTGTTGGCGATGGAAATGGTGAAGGTACTAGTGTCGGTGGAGAAGGAGATGAGATCGGTGAATGAGCGACTGCATGTGAGGGAGAAGGCAGATCAGTGAGGTCTGCATTGGGTGTGGTGAGTAAAGTGGGGTCAAGTGGGCAGGTGGGTGTAGTTGGCCCATCAAAAGGAGAAGGCAGATAGGTTTCAGAGAAGGAGTCTACGTTGAAGTGTAAGAACGGGTCAGGGTGATGGGAAGAAATGCTGGGTAAATTCTGATTATGTGGTGATGCAGTGGATTGGTGAGGAAGTAGGAAAGGAAACACATTTTCAAAGAAACTCACATCACGAAAAACAAGCACCTTTTGTTGACTGAGATAAAAAACGCGATATCCTTTCTGACCGTAAGGATATCCTAGAAAAATACACCGAGATGCTCATCGATCAAATTTTGAACGATTCTGTGCATGGGTAGAAGTAAAACACAAGTAACCAAAAACATGCAAATGGGAATAACTGGGAGTTTTGTTAAACAACTTTTCATACGGGGTTTTGCCATCGACAAGAGGAGTAGGTGTTCGATTGATGAGGTATGCGGATGTGAGAATGGCATCCCCCCAAAAACAATTTGGAAGCCCGGCCTGAATAAGCAAGGCATGTGCCGTATTTAACAAGTGTCTATGTTTTCTTTCAGCAACCCCATTTTGTTGTGGTGTGTTGATACAACTAGTTTGATGCATTATACCTTTATCTGCATAAAAGCTTCCAAGTTTGAATTCAGGGCCATTGTCACTACGTATAATCTTAATTTTGGAGTCAAATTGAGTGGCAATCATATTGATGAAATTAACTAAAAGAGTCCTAGCAAAGGTAAATCCATGTGCATCTAGTGTAATCATCGACAATGGTAAGAAAATATTTTGTACCCGAAATGGAAGCAACTTTATAACCACCCCATATGTCAATATGAATTAAATCAAAATGAGAATGAGTAGTAATTGAACTTGAAGGAAAATGAAGTTTGGTTTGTTTAGCCAAAGGGAAAATTGCACACTTGTCGGTATCACAAGAGGCATGTTTAAAATTTGAAAAAGAGAATAATGGAAGAACTCTGGTAGATGGATGTCCAAGACATTGGTGCCAAAGGGTTAGATTGGATTTTTGTGCCTGATTGCATGTTCATTTCTTGGCTCTGTTGAGATAGTAGAGGCCCTCTCGTTCAATGCCAGTCCTAATCATCAACCCCGAACGTAGGTCCTGTATGATACAAAATTGGTTCAGAAAAATGGTTATACAAAATGAATTTGCTAACTTGCTAATTAAAATCAAGTTCAATTTGAAATACGGGACACACAAAACGTTCTCAAGAGTCAAACTGGGGGACAAGGCAACTTTGCCAATGTGGGTCACTTGTGCCACGGACCCATTTGGCAATTCTATTTTGTGATTAGTGATTGGCACAAGTTAGGATCATAAATCATATGGTCCGTGCAGCCACTGTCTAAAATCCAAGTACTCTGCTTACCATTAGAGTTGAGTGAAAAGGCTTTACCTGAAAGTTCTTCATAGGTTGTCGAATTACCAACATGATTAGCAGAGGAGGACTTGTTTTGCACCACACTCAATATTTGTTTGCACTCATCAGCGGTAAATGGGAATTTCATCTCCTTCATCTCTGTCATACATGTTGCTGCTTAGTTCCCTTTGGAAATCAGCGCACCAAACTCGGCCTCAGCCGCTGCATTATTCTTGTGGCAATACTCGGTTGTGTGACCGTTTCATCCGTACAATGTGCATTTTAGGTGTGCACAGCAATTCTTGGCAGTGGTTTGTTTTGTTGCACTTAGTGTATTTTAACTCACTATCATTTCCGATTGCTTCTCATGCTAGAATTCTTGGCAGTGGCTAGAATTCTTCACGGAAAACACGGCTGTATCCGGTTGTGCCTGAGCTTTACCCACTGTCATTTCCGATTGCTTCTCATGCTGCAAAACTAGAGAGTACGCCTTGTTCACTGTGGGTAAGGGATCTTGCAGTAAAGTGTTGCTGCGAACACTTGCATATGATTCATTGAGACCCATGAGGAACTTCATGGTCTTCTGCGTGTCCAAATATGCATCCACTTCTTGACCGATCCACAGGTGCAAATCAGGAAGGTGCACAAAGCATCACGTTCATCCCATAGTCCCTTTAATTTCATGAAGTAAGAACCCATGGACATACTTGCCTGCTCACAATCATGAATCTCGTTCTCGATATTGAACAGTTGAACCACATTCACATATGAGAATCTCTCCTGCAATTCCAGCCACATTTGCCTAGCATTCTTGCAATTAATCGCGCTACTGGCGATGTCTTTCGACATCGACCCTAGCAGCCAAGTTTGGACCAAATTATTGCAATGATTCCACTGCTGTCATTCATTTGGATCCGTTCCACTCGGCTCCTCGATCGAACCATCTATGAGTCCGATTTTGTTCTTGACTGTTAAGGCCATAGTCATGGATTGTTTCCATGTGTTGTAATTATTTTCGATCAAGGGCGGTGGCACAAGAATAGAACTGGGTTGGTCTGAATGATGAAGGTATAGTTGGTGATTGGGATTATCCCACTTCGTTCTCGAAGCCGTGCCCGATGGTTTGTTCTTTGCCATAGAGGTCGACTAGGGTTTTGTTGTGTTTGGTGTTTTGTTTATTGCCTAGATCAATGCTCTAGTACCAAGTAAGAAAATGATATGTAATTGATTTGTTATATTATTCAAGAGGCAGAGCCACAAACTTATAGTTACAAAAGCATCCTAATATGGTTCCTATGATCAAGCTAAAACATTCACAAATAAGGAAATAAGTTATTTACAATATTGACATAATCAACATTCCATTCTAAGTTCGATCTCCTTCAACATAATAAGTATGTTTTGTATACAACATTTGTATAGTATTTGTAGGAATATTAATCGTGTTTCCTTCCAAACTCGTCTCTATCTATAGAGGTTTAAGTGTTCAATAATGGTTGAACAACTATTCAAAACCTCACGTCTCTTGATTTGCACCATTTGATTAAGAGGCACGACTTCAAGAAAGATATATCTACCCATTGGAATTCAATCTCAAACTTCCAAAACATGTTTTCGGTGTGATTTTGACACCATATACGGACTATCAAGCTTTAGACCGAATAGACATGACTTCACCTACAATGAAATGCGAGAAAGCTTTTGTAGACTAGCCCGATCGGTATGATCTTGGCAGAAAGTACTATTACGTGCTTTAAAGCCCGTGTCAGCTTCCTAAGCATATATATGGGGGACTAGGCCTTAATAACAACAACAACAAAGCCTTTTCCCACTAAGTGGGGTCGGCTATATGAATCCTAGAACGCCATGGTGCTCGGTCCTGTGTCATGTCGTCCGTTAAATCCAAATACTCTAAGTCTTTTCTTAGAGTATCTTCCAAAGTCTTCCTAGGTCTCCCTCTACCCCTTCAGCCCTGAACTTCTGTCCCGTAGTCGCATCTTCTAACTGTGGCGTTAGTAGGCCTTCGTTGCACATGTCCAAACCACCATAACCGATTTTCTCTCATCTTTCCTTCAATTTCGGCTACTCCTACTTTACCTCGAATCTCATCATTCCTAATCTGATCCCTTCTTGTGTGCCCACACATCCAACGAAGCATTCTCATCTCTGCTACACCCATTTTATGTACGTGTTGGTGCTTCACCGCCCAACATTCCGTACCATACAACAACGCTGGCCATATTGCCGTCCTATAAAATTTTCCCTTGAGGTTTAGTGGCATACAGCGATTACACAACACGCCAGATGCACTCTTCCACTTCGTCCATCCAGCTTGTATTCTATGGTTAAGGTCTCCATCTAAATCTTCGTTCTTTTGCAGGATAGATCCTAGGTAACGAAACGGTCGCTCTTTGGTATTTCCTGGTCTCCGATCCTCACCCCTGACTCGATTGGACCTCCAGTTGCATTGAACTTGCACTCCATATATTTTGTCTTTGACCGACTTAGGCAAAGACCCTTAGATTCCAACACTTCTCTCCAAAGGTTAAGCTTCGCATTTACCCCTTCCTGATTTTCATCTAGCAACACTATATCATCTGCGAAAAGTATACACCAAGGAATATCATCTTGAATATGTCCCGTTAACTCATCCATTACCAATGCAAAAAGGTAAGGACTTAAAGATGAGCCTTGATGTAACCCTACAGTTATGGGGAAGCTTTCGGTTTGTCCTTCATGAGTTCTTACGACCATCTCTGCTCTATCATATATATCCTTTATAGCTTGGATATATGCTACACGCACTCCTTTCTTCTCTAAACCAAAGAATGTCTCTTGGAACCCTATCATATGTTTTTTCCAAATCTATAAAGACCATGTGTAAATCATTTTGCATATCTCTATATTTTTCCATCAATCTTCGTAAGAGATAGATTGCCTCCATGGTTGAGCGCCCTGGCATGAACCCGAATTGGTTGTCTGAGATCCGTGTTTCTTGCCTTAGTCTATGCTCAATGACTCTCTCCCAGAACTTCATTGTATGACTCATTAGCTTAATACCCCTATAGTTCATGCAATTTTGTATGTCGCCCTTATTCTTGTAGATAGGCACCAAAGTGCTCTTTCGCCACTCATTTGGCATATTCTTTGTTTTCAAAATCCTATTGAAAAGGTCTGTGAGCCATGCAATACCAGTCTCTCCCAAGACTTTCCATACTTCGATCGGTATATCATCTGAGCCCACTGCTTTTCTATGCTTCATCTTCTTTAAGGCTATAACCACTTCTTCCTTCCTAATTCGACGGTAAAAGGAGTAGTTTCTACACTCTTCCGAGTTACCCAACTCTCCTAAAGAAGTACTCATTTCATGTCCTTCATTGAAAAGATTATGAAAATAACCTCTCCATTTATCTTTGACCACCTTCTCCGTAGCAAGAACCTTTCCATCCTCATCCTTGATGCACCTCACTTGGTTTAGGTCTCTTGTCTTCTTTTCCCTTACTCTAGCTAGTTTATAGATATCCAACTCTCCTTCTTTGGTATCTAGTCGCTTATACATCTCACCAAAAGCCGCTAGCTTAGCTTCTCTCACAGCTTTTTTCGCCTCCTGCTTCGCTATTCTATACCTTTCACAGTTTGCATCGGTCCTATCCTTGTATAAGGCTTTACAACATTCCTTCTTAGCCTTAACCTTTGATTGTACCTCCTCATTCCACCACGAAGATTCTTTTTGATGTGGAGCAAAGCCCTTGGACTCTCCTATTACCTCTTTTGCTACCTTGCGGATACAACTAGCCATGGAATCCCACATTTGGCTAGCTTATCCCTCTCTATCCCACACACATTGGGTGACTACCTTCTCTTTGAAAATAGCTTGTTTTTCTCCTTTTAGGTTCCACCATCTAGTCCTTGGGCTCTTCAAGGTCTTGTTCTTTTTTCTCTCTCTTTTGATATGTACATCCATGATAGGAGCATATTTATGCACCTTAGTTAGCTTGTTTCCTTGCATTTGGATTGTTAGTTCTTAGTTATTTTAGTATTTTAAGCTATTTTCGTGTGTTTGTAGGTCCTAATAACAAAGTTGGCAAATAAGTGCATTTTGGTGCAATTTGGAGCAGTTTTGGGGTGGAATGGATTGAATGCATGTGGAGCATAAAGGATGGACGTTTTGGTGCATGAAATGGCTTCAAACATATGCTAAAATATGGACACACTTCACCTACAACATCCACTCACTTCACCTACAACATCCACTCACTTCACCTACAACATCCACCTACTTCACCTACAACATCCACCCACTTCACCAAGAAATTTTGTGGTGGTGATTCATTTTCAAAGTCTATAAATAGGCTTGTCCATCACAAGACAAAGGGGGAATTCACACAACACATTCACAACACAATTTCTGCCACAAGTCTTCTCTCTTCCTCCATCCATTCCATCCACCTCTCTTCCTATCCATCCCCTATCACCCTTCCATATTCTCTAAACCTATTCAACCCCTTTGCCGCACCAGCCATCAGCCATCATCACCATCCCTTGTGCCACAGCTTTACAAAGGAAGAATGAGAGGATTACCTTGGAGCCGTGCCTAGCCATTCAAGACATTGGATTGTTGGAGCGTTTCTAGGTGTAATCTATCTTTGTTTTAAATGTTTAAATTTGATTATCTTTGTTTAATTGCGACTATGAGGAAATAAATTCGCCTTGGCTAGAGGTTGATTCAATACCATGAATATGTTTGCAATATGAATTGATTACCTTCAGTTGTAATTTCATAAATTGTGAATGCAATTTGCTTAACTGTTTGATTGATAACTTATTCTTGTATGTTGATTAAGGATGCATACTTAGTTTGCATGCATGAATTTGATGCTAGAATATAAGGAAGTCTCACCTAATCGTTATGAACTTATATTCACAAGTAGTAGAGGTTGCTAGTCACAATCGCGTTAAGTGAATTATTGGCAGGAGTATCATGCATTAAGTGAATTCTTGGCAGGAGTATCATGCTTTTCACGTAGGGGACTTTTGAAAAATGTTTTGAATTGTTGTATGCGTTTTTCCGTCCAATTCAATAATTTAAGGAAAACTTGAAGGTTAAAAAAGTGCTGTTCACGGTTAATCTGGGGTGTTGAGAATCATGGTTTATTGAAAGAACAACTAAAAATTGGTTTGTATGCAAGTGTGTCATGTGTGGAGAAGAACCCTCTAGCCATCCATTCATCCATTGATTTACTCAAATCTGTCTTAAAATCTGTTTTACAAAGTTTACTTAGTTTTTGTTTAAATTCGTCCAAAACCACAGCCCCCCCATTGTTAAGTTGTATTCTTTAGTTATAATCTGTACAATTTGATGTCTTTTGAGTATTTTGAGTCTTTGGAATCCCAAATTCGTTTAAATCCATCCCAAGTATCTGTTTTTATTCAATTTGCTAGTTTTGTGTTGTTTTGACTATTCTAGTGTGTTTTTAGTTATTATAGTTTAGCTTTCTGTTTTAGAGTTTTGTTTTGTGTTTTTGAGTCTTGTTTAATATTTTTAAGTCAGTTAGGTGCATTAGCAATCCCTCCTAATCCCCGGTCTAGAACGATACCCTACTTATATCTTTACTACAATTGTCAAAAAAAGGGTGTGTTGTTTACAACGCATCAATCCATCACCAACAAGTGATGTTGAGTAGCCAAGCTCTCTCCCGGTATAACTTTGCAATCCTTACAAGTTATACGATCCCCCTTCCTCATTAGAAGAAAATCTATTTTTGATTTTGACGACCCGCTTTTGTAGGTGATCACATGTTCTTCTCTCTTCTTAAAGAAGGTGTTAGCTAAGAAGAGATCATATGCCATCGCAAAGTCCAAGATGGCCTCCCCCTCCTCGTTTCTCTCCCCAAAGCCATGGCCACCATGAAAACCCCATAGTTACCTGTCTCCTTGCCCACGTGTCCATTTAAATCTCCTCCTATAAATACCTTTTCCGTTTGAGCGATTCCTTGCACCAAATCTCCAAGATCTTTCCAAAATTTCTCCTTCAAACTCATGTCCAACCCTACTTGGGGTGCGTACGCACTAATCACATTGATGAGTTCTTGTCCTATTGCAATCTTGATTGCCATAATTCTATCTCCTACCCTCTTGACATCTACAACATCTTGTGTCAAGGTCTTGTCCACGATAATGCCAGCACCATTTCTCATCCTATTTGTGCCCGAATACCAAAGTTTAAAACCTGAGTTTTCTAGGTCCTTTGCTTTAAGACCAACCCATTTAGTTTCTTGTAGGCACATAATATTTATCCTTCTCCTCACCATAGCTTCCACTACTTCCATAGATTTTCCCGTTAAGGTCCCTATATTCCACGTTCCTAAACGCATTCTACTCTCTTGGACTCCCCCATCCTGTCCTAGCTTCTTCACCCTCCCCCGTCTCATACGATGGGAGCAGGTGCTTCCAAACAACTTTGAGTGGAGTCGTTCGAAAAGAAGTTTCTATGGCCCCCTTACTCATTTAGCACTGTATCCGGGCGTCGATAGAGATACAGCGACCCTTGCTCATTTATCACTGTGTTCGGGCCACATAGCACGCCACTTACGGGTGACGCCCTAGCTTTAGCGCAATTTCGTTTAGGATTCATTTTCATAGGGATTCGACGTAGCTTAAGAGTGCCGACTGTCGACTACCTGACGCCCTCCCCCTCCTCCTTTATCCGGGCATGGGACTGGCAATGTAAGATAAACTTACACAGGCGGAGTTGGACTAGGCCTTAATAAGAGAAAAAAAAAAAAAAAAAAAAAAAACTTGACGTTTATTACTGGTGCTCAAATGTATGTGTGCATATAATTAAAACACACTAGAGTACTAACTTGGATCTTCGGGTTTCAAGGACATCTTATATTTGTTGTTCATTTTTTCCATGCATGCTAGCAATAGTTCTTCCATTGGTTTCTACTCATTTTGTGCATTGTACATACCACCAGCATGGAACCTCACATAGAATATATAATCCTAATAGACACGCTCATCATAAACCTATTACAAAATCCTATGCATTTATGTTTCCATAAATTAAGTCCAAATAAAATAAAATAGAGACTTCTTTAGTCCATATTCATTTTCTCACTAAAACTGATCTAGTGTGGACACATGATATGTTAAGTTATGCATGGAGTTGTCATTGGTAAGGAGACAAGTTTTGACCAACCATGATGATGTGGTGAGTGTGAGACTGCTGCTTTAAAGTTTTTCTTTTGTTTCTTGATGATACTTTGTTCTCTAGTATTTGTTCTAGTGATGAGCAAAGTTCTTCGGATAACATTGTATACGTGCGGTGATCCGACCAATAAAACTGCCAGCCTAAGACACAGCTCTCTTTGTTCTGGCAATCAAGTAGAATCTCACTACATATTTCTGAAAATCCTCGAATTATATAAACTGATCGAGAAGAAATTTCCAACCACTTCAACTACATGTTTAAAGGGATCGGAAATACCCATAACGTCTGAGGTTAGAGAGCCCAAACAATCTTTGTTGAGCTAACTCTCAACCCTAAACGTTAACCCTCAACAACTCCTTGCAGAAGCTTCAATTTTTTGCAGCTTTAACTACACCTTTGGATGCTGAACTTGACATTAACTCCAATGGTTTGAAAAACTTACACCATCTACTTGGCATCAGGTTTCCAAAGGTAATTAATTTTTCCGACACTAGCTCATCCCATATGATTATACTTACTTTTGATTCTTTGCTCACTTCAATTTTATCAAAATAAATTTTTGATTTTTGATTTTTCTTTTTCCCCAAGGATCTAGTTTTAACCAAAATTTTCTATCATACTTTATATTTCAAATCAGGTCATATGATAAACAGCTAGCTTTTGATCTAGTAGTATTTTTTTTGCTCTCAAGTCTTGAACCTTCTCCTATCATATATAATTTGTGGTTAATTTATCTTCTTATTTACATATCTTAGGTTTGTTTTGTGCATTACCTTGAGCAAGGAGGGAAATATATTGTGAGAAAAAGAAAAAATGAGTACTACACTTGAAGAGACCTCCTCCTCAACCCAAGAAAAATTAGAAGAGAAATCAGCACCAGAATTGCATGAAACATATGTAAGCTTTGGGGACTATAGTACTGATGAAGCATCAGACATTAATCCCTCAACTCCTCCGTCATTGCTACCACGCGTTATAAAACCACAAATATCAATTAGATTGGGAGTGTACAATAAAGTCAAATCCCACGCACGGGATCGATACAGTACAATGACTACACTTACTAAGGATGAACCCAACTCGTCTGGAATCTCCAAATGTATTAGTTTCTCATTCTTGAAATCTTTATTTCACCCTGATAAGGCCGCGTCATCATCCTTGTCAACAACCACATCTGATCATGATCACGATCGTGATGAGATGTTTCACTTACGTGAGAGGATTGCTGCTGGAGAGACTCTTGTGGAAACGCAGCGACAGGAGAGACTCTTGTGGAAACGCAGCGACAGGAGATTGCAACTCTTCGTGAGGAGGTTGCAGAAATACGAAATCTGTTGCAAGAGTTGAAGGCTCAGATGGAGCAATTTGCAGAAACACGAATTATGCTGCAAGAGTTAAGGGCTCAGATGAAGCAAATTTGTTGAGTCACATGCACCGGTTCCACCACACGTCGTGGCTTCTTGCGACCTTGTTGATTTACTGTCGTTTTGATTTGTGAATTGTCTTACTAAATGATTTCATTTCTTAGTAAAACGATTAGTATAATTATATTGCTAATTTGCTCATATTTGATGAGAAAATTATTCAAACGTACTCATTATACTCAATCATAAAGTTCACATGCAAGAGATATTTGTTTTTTCGGATAGCTAAGAGTTTAATCCTTACATAAGATCCATTTTTCATCAAAATCTAGTATAAGATTAAATATTGAATTTGGTCCTTTCACTTTAAATACAACTTAGCAATTTTTCTTAAATTGCACAATTTTCCTTGTTTTATAGATAAAACAACCTCTTTTTCCGATCCTTCTCTCTTTCCCTAAGGCTTCCTCATCTTCTTCATCCTCTTCCAACCTCCGGCCTATATATTAAATTGGATCGCTCCAGTTACACCACATGCCTTGCTTAATTACATCCTTAAGGGGTAAGAGGTACAAATTAACCAGAGAGGACGTTGGAGAGAAGATAGATGAAACATATGGACTGATTTGGCTTGTGAAAATGATTTTGCACAACCAGAAAATTGGTAGCAGCTGGTGTTCAAAAATAAGGTAATGCTAGGGAAACTAAATTTTGTAAACTAAATGACATAGAAGTTGATGATTGAATTATTACGTAAGTGTTGATTAATGTGCTTATTTTTTATTAGTTACACATCATTTAGTTTGCAAATTTAGTCTCCCTAGCATAACCCTCAAAATTATGTAAGGTTTTAGTACAAAATCAGAATAATCTCACAATACTCGTGTACTTTATTGTTCTTCATAGATAGGTATTTGCAGGAGAACAAGATACGACGCTTACTCAAAACAGTATCAATAGTACGTAATTGTACAAGCAACCACAGAATTTTATGGACAAGAAAACCTAGATCTTATTACAATATCATTTGGACCTTCTTATTACAATATCATTTGGACCTCATTTATTAGCAAACATAACAAGACGTCGATCATTTTATATAGTATGCATACTGTACAGATAATACTCTTAAGTACTGACAATGGGATACAGTTCAAATCGAATATTACAGCTCCCACCTACAACACGCCCACCTTGTTTTGCATCGCAGCAGTTTAGGAGTTCGCCTATTGCACTATCAAGACACTTCTTACAATCAACGCCAGAGAGGTCCCTTGTGCATTGAGCAAGACCATATATGGTTGTGAACGTATTGAGTTGTACCTCACCAGTCGCATAGAACTTTTGACTATCTTTAGAAGCTTCATCAGATAACCCACTTAACAATTCCTTGACTTTCTCATTGAATACTGTTCCATTCTCTACTTCTTGGACGTTATACAAATAGAACCTGTTGTTCGTATCAACTTGCCCAAAAAAGCTCACATCTGAGTACTTTAAAAGGCAGTGATCATACCAAATGATGGCTTCTTTACGAGAAGGGCAGCGCTCGCGTAAATATTTGCTTGCGTCAACCACGCAAGTATTGCAATCTTTGCTTGAGACGTCACCGCGACAAAGGGCCAAGCCATTCACTTGGTTTTCGGCATGGCCAGTTGAACCAAGGCCAAAGCCCGTAGGAGGAACTTTGGTGTATAAAAGATTGAACAATAAGTTCAAGTTGGCACCATATGGACTATTAGCAGGGTAGTTTTCTGGGCTGAAACAAATATGGTAAATGGGGGAGGCACCAATTGCAGAATGGTGGAAAAGGCAAAGCACTAAGAGACCCAAAGGGATTGATTTGAAGAACATGTTGAATTTATGAGATATATCCAAGAACACACTCAGTCTATATACATATACAAGAAGTTTCTAAGATTTTGGTTGTCTGTGAAGTCGAAATTGCCGACATTTTTTATTTCAACCTAGTCAAAAGTCTTACAAGCCGAATATAATAAACCTTGATATTACTTGTGGGATATATGGTGACCTAGTTCTAATGAACTTCCACGAATGATGTTGAAAGACAAATTCAAGCTAGCTACAGAAAAAAAGTCAAATGTCTAAAACATCATATACATTTTCAAAGCATTCTACTGGTCGCTCTTTGAAAATTACAAATGGATTGTGAATTTTTATGTCCTGGTGCTAGTTTTCAGTGGAAGATTAGGTCACATTGTGCTCTATAATCTATATGATATTGTTTGGACCTGATTTTACATTATCGGCCCAAGCAATCGAGGCCGTAGAATGAGTAAAATTATGAGTCGTTGGATTGAAGGATGATTGATTCATTATTTGTCTAGATATTATTATGATTTTAATAATCATGATGTTATCTAAGGAATTATTGAATATTATTTCCAAAGTGCAGAGATAATTAAGGAGTCTAAAAGATTGAAATGTTATCGGATCAGAAGATCGAAGATAAGGCTCGACTGATTGTGGAGATTCTATCCTAATACATGTTTTTGCGTTGGCAGAAAGATTAATGCATGTATGGAGGAAGAGTTGAAATGAATGAGGACTTCTCTCTTTAATCACTTTATGCGGGTCTGCTTGGGATATACCATATTAGGAGAAGCCGCAAGTGAAGAGCCGTGCATGGTAATGACTGGCATCAGGATAACATCAAATTTGTTTGGATTAGGTCACGACATGATAATTCACCATTATTATGCATGGCACTTGGGTTGGACCGTTAGTTTGGATTGCCTCCAAATAATGGCAGGCGTTAATTGGTTTAATGCAATTGCCTACATTATATCCACTGAGGCTGCATGATCATATGTTTTTTAAAAAGTAAACCAAATCGATGGGGTTTTATGCATTATCACATCCCAAAAAAGTGGGAGTGCCTACACGAGGGATTATCTAATATTATTAGGAATATTACTTTTGCACGCGGGATACTCACGGCAAGCAATGAAGCGTACTGGCATTATAAATATCAGAGTATTATTAACATTCAAAGGACCTCAAACTCAACACACAAATCTGTCTTGCGCAAACTCTCGCTTTACGCAAAACCTCTCAACAACTTTGGGATTTTTATTTTCTTTTTCTGCCTTCACATCTTCAGT
Source organism: Crataegus laevigata (assembly GCA_963580275.1). Classification (NCBI taxonomy): domain Eukaryota; kingdom Viridiplantae; phylum Streptophyta; class Magnoliopsida; order Rosales; family Rosaceae; genus Crataegus; species Crataegus laevigata. Next base: position 11,018,721 of record OY756941.1, read on the forward strand.
TTGGATAAACAACACTGTGAACGCAACCGGCAACATCTTTAGTTTGGATAAACAGCACTGTTGCCGTATAATCAACCGACCTCGGAGCACCTTCAGTTTGGATAGACAGCACTGCGTCGAGGCCGACAGGTTATCTATCCAAGTCTCGGTCAAGAAGGATTTGCGAGTCTTTTTTGGCAGAGGTCATCTCATTAGCCTTCTCGGCGAAGTGAGGTGTTACCAGGTTACTACATTCGGCACATTGAAAGTCGAATTTGATATTGAACTTCACAGAACTAGCAGCCTTGTCTTCAGGTTCTAGAACCCAAAGGCCGAGACGTGTTCCTCACTCGGCCGCAATTGCAAGATTGAGAAGTCAGCTACGCACACAATGCAACATCAACATATTTTACTCCTCGGCCGAGCTTGGCTGACGAGTTGGCATGCCCCGCTCACAACTGAACGATGTAGTTAATTAGCTTATTAATTACTCGGCCTGCGCGCCACGTAGGCTAAGTAGTTTTTAGGACAAACAAATATAGTAATAAACCTTGGGATCAAGCTCACGATTATACTTAATGGGACTCAGGAGTTCTAGATAAACTACCTCCATATTGCTACCGCTGTTCTTTTTTGTTTTGGTCAGTCTAATAGTTATTTAAAGATTATATATATGAGTAGACTATCGATTTGGTTAAGTTCCTAATTTATTTATTTTTAAAATTAGTTTTTAAACTCATTAAAAATTGTCAATTTCATAGCTACTATGAGATTTGAAGGGGCCATTTGATAACTTTTTAGTTTTTAGTTTCCCCTTTTTTTTAAATCTAAAAACTGAAATCTTGAGTTTACGAAATTTGGCCTCAAATTTTCACTCTTTGTTTTTCAGTTTTCATATTTTTTTTGAAAGCTGAAAACTGAAAGTCTATAGTTACTGAACAAAGATTTTAGTTTTTAGTTTTAAAAAATGTGATAACTGAAACCAACAATGAAAAATTGAAAACGAAATTGTTATCTAACCACCCTAAAGTTATTCTATCCAATCTCTCATCAATTTAAGTCACCTGAATTGCTCGTGATAGACTCCATAAACCCTTAATATCACATACAAGTATCGAATCTAACTGTTAATTTATTCTCTAAAATAAACTCCACACACTTTTTTTTAACAGAAAAATAAGCTTTGAAACTCATTAAAAACTGACAAATTTACCTTCCAAAGTGTATGAGATACATGACACACCCTGACCCGGAATGTCCACATGGACTCCAAATCGAGCTGTGCTGGCCGACACTTGGAAGGTGACGAAGCCATAAAGTGTAGTGATGTGGAATATGTGAATAAATTTAAACCTAAAAGTGCCTAATTAAGAGAGTGTACAGGTGAGCGGGATTGAACCCTATTCACACGTGATGTCAGAGCATAAGACAGTATAATAAATGGGATGAAGGTTATACCATTGAAGGTAACCATCTCCTGAGATTTGTCAGAATCCTCGTATATATGTAAGCACAGCTACTAAACCTAGAGGGGCGAAAAACAAAGTTGAGTGGGTCAGCAAAACAATGCTTATAATAAAACCTTTAGTTTGAATATACTAACCCCTCGCCGTAAAACAAATTAGTTCGCCGCTGACGAGCCATGCAACCTAACGAATATGGAAACGCCACTAATAACTGGCCCTAAGCACATAAAGGGTACAATTAATAAAATTATATTATAAAAATTGAATTTCGGAAAACAGACGTCAAAAACGGATTCAAGACGTCGAATTACCCTAAGAAAGGTCTCGCTTAAATTTATGAAAAGTCAATAAAAGTCAACTTGAAAAGTCAACGCTTACCGTTGACCGGGTCAACAGTCAGACCGGGTTGGTCAACGGGTCAAAGGGTATTGGGTTAGACCGGGTTGGGCCTTAATGGTTTGGGTCCAATAGGGTTTAGGGTTTAAATGGTATTGGACTTGAAAGCCCGGCCCAAAGGCTTGTGGGTTTTAAAACAGAAAACAAAATAAATATAATTAATTGGGTTAGGTTTAACAGGCCTATGACCCAAGGTTTGGCATGGCCCAAATGGCCTGGTTCAAAATGATTTGGGCTTAAAAGCCCAGCTCGAGTCCAACATATGGGTCGTCGGACTCAAAGGAAGAGGAAGGCCGGAATTCGGTCGGAAAACTGCACTAACTTTAAATGGCCATAACTTTGTCAATTCTCAACGAAATCAAGTGAAACAAAAATGAAAGTTATATTTATCGAAGAGACGAAGAGAATGGTACCTTTCACGGCATCTAACTCGCCGTGGTTTGGTCGGAAAATGCCTCGAAAGTCACAGAGGTCGCCATAAACTGGGTAAGATTCAAATGGGTATAACTCTTCAATACTCAATGAAATTGGGTGAAACAAAAAGGAAAGTTGTAGTACTCAGCGAGACAAAGAGATTGATCCTTGCACACTGGCCAACTCGCAGTGGTTTGGCCGGAAATTGGCTCGAAAGGCACGGGTCAAACTTGAACTTTTCAAAACTGAGTTGTTTCACGTCAAAGCTTCCTCAAACCTTGACTAGGGACCTTAGGGAGTTGCGTGGGGGCTTCCTCGAGTCCTACAACACCATGAATCAAATGAAAACACGTCTAACTCAACTCATCCGAGTTTGGAGCTTCCGAGTTGGTGAGTCAAAAACTCATTCATTCTTGTTTTGGTTGGTATGGTTACATTCATGGTGGTGAGATGAACACAATGGTGAAGTTTGTTTGTCATGTTGGTGTGTTTTGAGGGTGGCTCTTCCTTGTTCCAGAGAGAAAGAGAGTATAGAGAGAGAGAAGACAAGTTCCAGGAATTAAAGGGAAAATGAATGGTGGTGAGGGATTTGTGGAAAAGCAAAAGTGATTTGCTGGAAAAAAAAAAAAGGGACACGGATTGGATTAAAAGAAAAGGTATGATAGTATTTTTTAGATTTCCTACAATAAAAGGAAATCAACATCTATCCGTATCAGGTATTTTTTACTATAAGAAATTTACGTACACTTGAAATAGCGCGCATATCTAATTATGGGGCGAGAAAATAGATAAGAAGCAAAATGAATACGTCCATGTCACTTGCCAATATGGGCATAAAAGTCATTTCACCTAGTCGGAAAGAAATTACATAAATAATCCAGGGACGGGTCGTCACAATGCAAGTCAAGTAACTGAAAGCAATGAAAAATTGAACAATATAACTTCGAATCATATAGCTGAGATGAAATTATTTGTTTTTTTTATAATGATTTTAACAACTTATTTTTCTGAAAAAAATGGTTTACAGAGACTTTAACTTTAGAATCCATATAAGTTAGCAAAGGAAATTCTAGAAGTTTTTTGCTTTCGTCAGAAGTTAAATGGCGAGTCAAATTTTCATATGTATCTTTTATTATTAATCGTTAGCAATGTCATATATGACTTATTTATTGTGAACTTTTCTAGTTTAAGTGTGACTGTTTATATCTTAAATTTGATTTGATTTTAGTTATTCTTTCCTATATGGACTTGTATTTCTTGGGGATAAAGGATTTCTTGTCTACTTTTACTCCTACAAATAAAGGCTTAACGGAGGGGTATAACATATCCTCAATACACAATTCTCCTACGATTCTACAAACACATCCTTCATCTCTCTTTCTCTACTCTTGCCGCCGGCCCCCTTATCCTTGTCATATAAAATAGGCCACAACACATTATCAGCACGCTCCTACAGTTGCTCTTAGAAATCTGACGTTAAAGCTTTTTTTCTGCATCAAATCAGTTCATCCATATCATTACGCAATCAGGTTCTTCCAAAACAACGGTTTTTATCTCGATATTTTTGCAACCCTAATAGCATGAACATTCACCATAATGTATGACCCAACTTTACGTTTTTTGAATTTTAGATTCTACATAAATTGTATATGCATTATTTTCATCATTGTTGAATTATGTGAATTTGATATTTGCCATGAATTGCATCAAATATATGTACATGTATTCAAATATTTGAATTGATTATGCATTGAATTGAATTGAAAAGAAGAAAAAAAACAGAAATATTGAAATCAAGAAACCTAGGGGTTTTTTCGAACTCGTGACCTCCATCCATCCATGTAGATGGGCCCCCGAGCCAAGAACCCAGACTGGAGCTTCTGCTCTTAGCCCAAAACCTAGAACTTGACACCTAAAAGGTGTCGCCACCTTTCAGCCACCGTGTTGCATGGCTTGCAACCATGCCCAACCACATCGGCTACCTCCCTGATGACCTATCGTCCATGATGTCCCTTGGTTAAAGATTCCTTCGAATCTCATCGAATTTCTTGAAATTTGGATTTTAATTTCTAGGGTTTGGGCTGAATCATTGAGATATCCTAATCTCGACCCTAATTTGGGCCTAGTATGATCTCGGGCCGAAAAAAAAGCTTTTTTTTCTTTAGGCTTGTTTTTCTAAGCCCAACCCAACCATACCAAAAAAAAATGTAGGGCCCACCTGCAATGGCCTACCAACTTGGCTCGACCCAAATTCCCGACACCAGCCCATGCAACTTTGGCATCCTATATCCCTACCACACCAGATCCGTGCCCTCTTTGTTTGGGCCTGCAACCCAGTCGAGCACAACCCAATCGAATTTTTGGGCTTGGGCTGCACGTCCCTAATTACTCAGCCTACCCATGGGCTTAAGCCTTTCTTTTGGGCCCGAGTTTAATTGCCTAATTATTTTTAGGCCCATGGGTTTTATATTTTTCACTCATACTTTAAATTTGGCCCGAAGTCCAAATAATTAATTCAATTACAATTTTAGACCTGAAGTTCTATTTACATATTTTCTTGTTGCATATTTTTATGTATATATTTGCGTTTGTCTGTAGGAACATATGAATTTGAAGTTCATAATTATTTTGAAACTTGAGGTTTCTATAAACATGCCTTGTTTGAAAACTTGAAGTTTTTCACTTAAAAACATCACCCATGAAAACCCGAACCTTTTTCATGTGAATATTAACCAATACATGTCTATTAGAATTGAATGTTCTACTCCTATGTGAATGGATTGATTATTTTTCTCCATTGTAGTAATCACATATTGTCCTTTATTTTGTGATAGGAGCATGTTGAATTTGAACAAACTTGACTTTACTACTTTGAAAGTCTCTGGAAGGAACTACCTCAAGTGGGTCCATGATGTGAACCTCCACCTAACTGCAAAGAATTCGCGTTCTGCCATTGAAGATGAGATGGACAACCCTAATGGCGAAGCTGAGAAAGTCACCACTAGGATCTTCATCCGAAAACATATCCATAACGCCTTTGCAAACTGAATATCTTGCTGAGAATGATCCATGAGCACTATGGGTCATTTTGGCTGATTGCTTTGATCACCAAAAGTACATTTTCTTGCCTGAAGCAAGACATGACTGGTAACATTTGTGCTTCCAAGACTTTAAGTCTGTGAATGAATATAATTCTAAAGTTTGTCGAATCCGATCACTTCTCAAGTTTTGTAATGAAACTTTGCCCGAAGAAGATCTCTTGGAGAAAACCTATTCGACCTTCTTTGCTACTAATATTGTCATGCAGCAACAATATAGAGCTCGGAAGTTCACTAAGTTCTCAGATTTGATCTTTGTTTTACTTCTTAATGAAAAATGAAACCAACTGTTGATGAAGAATCATCAAGCTCTACCTACTGGGGTGACTGATGTGCCTAAAGCACACTATAGCACAAACTAACACCTAAAATGCCAAAAAAGCGTGGTAAGGGCGGCCAGAAGCCATCCCACCAAGGTCAACAAAGTCAAGGCCCATCCAAGGGAGGAAACAAAGTCCAGAAGCGCCCAAACCTCGCTCCTAAGGCCCCAAACTTTAAAAATATGGGCAAAGCACCTGAAACCATGGATGCGGATATGTGCTATCGATGTGGTTCAAATGACCATTAGTCCCGTGTTTGCTTAGCTTCCCAGAAGGTTGTAGCTGGATATCATTCTTGTCATAAAAGGTTTGAATCAAACTTTGTGCAAGTGGACAATCCAGAGAGTACAAAGATCGAGGTTTCTGACTTTCAGGTGGCTATCACACCTATGGAAGATTAGAATCTTAGACATAGACTTATTTTTTTTAGTTAAAATAAGACCATGGGGCCGAATTCCACAGTAGTGGTCGAACCCCTTTGTTTTTTTTGTTAAATTTTGAACACTTTTCCTTTATGTTTGGATTATTTGGATTATTTGTTGGTGATTTGTTTTTGGATATTAAGTTTTTAATTAATTTCCATCCTTGAATACTTAAAAATTATTTTGAATGGATATTTGTTTTTAGAACTTTTATGTATGTGACCAATTCAAATTAATTTTTCATTCTAGGTATGACTAGTGGTGAAGTTAGTTGTCTGGCAGATAATGCAACCATGCACACTGTTTTGCGTGAACGCATCTATTTCACTAACTTCGTACCTAAAAATGCACCTCAGACAACCTTCACAGGCCCATCCAACCTGATTGAAGGATATGGTAAGGCACTATAATGTTGTCTAATGGTACAATCTTGACCATTGATGAGGCTCTTTACTCTTCACGTTTCGAAAGAACGTTGTTGAGCTTTAAGGACATTAGAGACAATTACCACGCTAAAACCTATGTAGAGAATGGAGTTGAATTTTTGTGCATAACTTCCTACGAATAAGGCCAGAAGCGTATTCTAGAAAAGATGGAGCGTATCCCGAATGGTCTGTATACTACGATCATATGCCCCATAGAAAGCCACTATCTGGCTGTCCTAACTCTAGGACCGCATATGAAATTACACTTTGGCATGATCGTTTGGGACATCCTGGATGAATAACGATGTACCGTATCCTCAAATCATCACACGGGTATCCACTAACCTGAAGTTTAGGTTCTATTCAAGGAATCGCATGCCACACATGTTCAATGGGAAAACTTATTACTTAGCCTTCTTATGACAAGATTCGTTCAAATCCTCCCATTTTTCTACAACAGATTCAAGGGGACATTTTGTGGACCAATTCAACCTCCATACGGACCATTTAAATATTTTATGGTTTTAGTGTACACTTCCACATGTTGGTCACATGTGTACTTGTTATCCACAAGGAATGCTGCATTCTCCAAACTGTTGGCTCAAATTATCAAGCTCAGGGCTCACCATCCTGATTATTCAATCAAATTTATTCGATTAGATAATGCTGGAGAATTCACCTCTAAATTTTTTTATGACTATTGCATGTCGGTTGGGGTTGAAGTTAAACATCCAGTGCTCCCTGTTCACACCCAGAATGGTCTGGCAGAATAATTCATTAAGCACTTACAAATGATTGCTCGATCATTGGTCATGCATACCAAGCTCTCGATTGCTGCTTAGGGCCATGCAATACTACACGCAGCCATGTTGGTTCACCTAAGGCATGTTGCGACCCAACCATATAGCACCATTCAGTTGGTTACCAGATACGAACCCGACATATCACATATGTGCATTTTTGGTTGTGCGATATATATGCTGATTTTGCCGCCCTTACATACAAAAATGAAGGCCTCAGCAAAGGATAGAAATCTATGTCAAATATGATTCTCCTTTGATTATTCGTTATTTAGAACCTCTGACAGGCAATTTGTTTACCACTCATTTCACGGATTGTCTCTTCTATGAGACAGTCTTCTAGTCGTTAGGGGGAGATAAGAACGTCAATGTTCGTGAAGAACGGCCCGAATTATCATGGATGACTCCCACTTTGTCTAATTTAGATCCCTGCACCGCTCAATCTAAAACTAAAATGCAGTGCATATTGGATCTTCAGAGCATAGCTAAGAGTATGCCAGATGCTTTCACCAGCTATCGTGCGTGACAAGATCACATATTCCAGCTACGAATACGTCTGCAAAGATGGATGTACCAAATGTACGACGGACTTCCCTCCTGGAAGCCCGGGACGCCAATCTTGGTAATCCACGTACATTAGTGGCTAGCCAATCATCTGCTCATACACAAAATGACCTCTTGGTTCAAAAGATTCACACCCTCAAAAAAGGAAACCCACGGCACAGGCACATGAAGAGCCTATCGTGAATCTGACGGTCACTTACTCATTTTATCCAACTCATGAGGAAATTCTAGATTACAGAAGTGTCCTTCACGAGACGAATCATCATCCCAAGAACCATGAGATTTCGATCTATCATGCTGGCTTAGATGATGTGTGATGCAGAAATAAAATGATCATCGATGATGCATTAGCATATGTAGTAGCTACTGAGATCATGTCCCAAGAATCGTGAGATTTCGATCTATCATGCTAGCTTAGATGATGTGTGATGTAGAAATGAAATGATCATCGATGATGCATTACCATATGTAGTAGCTACTGAGATCATGTTGAGCGATGACATTGAACCGTGTTTCATTGATGAATGTCGACATAGAACCGATTGGTCAAACTCGAAATAAGCAATCCAAGTCGAACTCGATTCGCTTGTGAAATGTAAGGTGTTTAGACCTGTAGCTCCTACTCCTTCACATGTGAAGCCCGTTAGCTACAAGTGGATTTTGTTCGAAAGCGTAATGAGAAGAAAGAAATTGTGCATTACAAAGCTCGTCTTGTTGCACAAGGCTTCTCACAACACCCCGGGATTGACTATGACAAAACTTATTCACTCTTTATGGATGTGATTACTTTTTGCTACCTTATCAGTTTGGTAGTTTTTGAGAAACTGAGTATGCAGCTGATGCACATAGCAACTGTGTATCTCTATGGGGATCTTGATAAGAAAATATTTATGAAAGTTCCCAAATGACTTACATTGACTAGTTCAAATATTTCCAAACCCTGGAACACACTCTCAATTCGGCTGAGGCATTCACATTACAGTTTGAAGCAATCCGAAAGAATGTGGTATAGCCGTCTTAGTGAGTATTTGACTAGTTAGGGATATGTGAACAATGAACTATACCCTTGTGAGTTCATTAATAAGTTACATTCCAGTTTTTTTATAGTTGCAGTATATGTTAATGACATGAACCTTATTGGAACTTCTAAATAGCTCGAGAGAACTGCCGCACACCTGAAGTCGTAATTTGAGATGAAAGATCTAGGTAAGACTCAATACTATCTCGGTCTCAGATTGAATCCTAGTACATCAAACGAACTACACCCAGAAGGTGTTATGCCTTTTTAACGAGGATAAAGTGAAGCCTTCGGGTACTTCTATGGTCGTTCGATCGTTAAATGCAAAACGAGATCCCTTCTTTCTGAAAGATGATGATAAAGAGATTTTGCAGCCTAAAGTTCTATATCTAAGTGCAATAGGTGCTTTATTGTACTTAGCTCAATGCACTAAACCCGACATCTCCTTCATTGTTAATCTTTTGGTAAGATACAGTAATGCACCAACATGTAAACATTGGACTGGCGTGAAAGACATCTTCTGTTACCTTAAGGGTACTATAGATTTGGGTTTATTCTATCCTTACGGATCCTCGAATGATGCCGCACCCTCTGTTTCTTGAGTCGATTCTCACCTTGTTGGTTACGCCGACGCAAGATACTTATCTTATCCACATAAGGTATGATCTCAAACGGGTTATGTCTTCACCGTTGGAGGCACCACAGTTTCTTGGAGGTCAACTAAACAGACCTTAGTTGCCACTTCGTCTAACCGTGCTGAAATTCTCGCCTTACATGAAGCAACTCGAGAATGCTTTTGGTTGAGAGTAGTAGTGGGCCATATTTGAAGCTCATGCGATCTCTACCCAGCTGTAGATGTCCCTACGATGATATTTGAAGACAACGCAGCATGCATTGAACAACTCAAGAAGGGTTACATCAAATGAGACAACACTAAGCACATTGCGCCAAAGTTCTTCTTTTCACATCAACAACAAAAGCATCAGAAGATTGAAGTTACGCAAATCCGTTCAGAAGATAATCTGTCTGACCTCTTCAGCAAATCATTACTAAAGGCGACGTTTCAGAATCTTGTTCAAGGAATTAGTATGCGTAAACTTTCTGAGTTGTAACATTGCTACTTCTCTTTGGAATTGTGTCAAACTCAGGGGGAGAATCCTGAAGATACTTGCTTGATCTTAATGTACTCTTTTTCCCTATGATTAGGAGCATTTTTACATAACTAGGTTTTAATGGGCACCCACCTTGGGTTAGTCATATCAAGGATGATGTCTCATAGACGTTTCTTTTAACTTTGCATTTCTCACGCATTTTTCCTTAGACTATGGATTTTATCCCCACTTGGATTTTTGCCATAGCCTTAAGGTTTTTCAGTGAGATTTACTACTTAATGCAAGTTCCTGCCTTATTGAGAATAAGTGTTGTCCTTTAGAATCAGTGCCGACAAGTCGACTTCCTCAACTTCTACATGATGTTGAATCTACCTTGAGTATTTACACACTCAATGGGGAGTGTTGTAAATTTTCCTAGTTTAAGTGTGATTGTGTAAATCCTAGATTAGATTTGATTCTAGTTATTCTTTCCTATATGAAGTTGTATTCCTTGGGGATGAAGTATTTCTTCTCTCCTTTTACTACTATAAATACGTAGGGGATAACATATCCTCAATACACAATTCCCCTATGATTCTACAAACACATCTCTCCTCAATCTCTACTCTTGCCGCCGCCCCCTTCTCCTTGTCAGATAAAATAGGCTATAGCTTTCTTATATTTTTCATTGTTTTCCTTTTTTATTTCTAGAATATGAGGATCTTCTATGACATGGGGCTTTATCGTTTACTTTTGCTATAATATAATATGATTTATACTAAAACCTACTCGAACTTAAATTTTAGGTTCTAAACTTATCTCAACTTGTTTTAACCCTTGGGGAAAATATGAGTTCTAAACTTATCCCAATTTAGCCTAGAATTCTCCATGGGTTAGTGGAGTTGGTCCACCATATATATACACTTTTTTTAGTTTTATATTTTATAAATTCATTGAATCCAACAACTAAAATCTAACAATAAAAAATCTAGCGGTCCAAATTTAAATCTAACGGCTAAAGTAAGTAAAAAAAAGTTATTTTATGTGTTTCATATTCTTTCATAATGTTCTACGAGTTTCATGATGTCAATTTAGAGATTTTTCAATATTTATCAGAATATAAATATTTTTAAGTTAAAATATTCATAAAATTAAATTAGGATAGTCTACATAATATTTTTTTTTATTAAAGTTACTTTAAGAAAAAAATTATCCTAAATGTATTTTTTAATATTCTCGGACTAAAAATTTAACCCATAAGGGTTGGGAGAGAAAAACTGTTTTTGACCCTACAAATTTAATTTTTTAGGATATAAACCACTATTCTATATGAAGTCTTTGTGCGATCAATTTGCACATCAAGTTCCTCAAATTATGTTGTGGTATAAATAAATAAATATTGTGAAATGAGCAAATTGATAACATGAAAAATGCTATGGAGACACTGTTAAAGTGAGATTTTTTGGACTCTATGTCATTCCACAGTTTAATATTAATTCTCGTGCCAATATTATAAAATATTTTGTCAAAAACATAAAGTGACAAAGAATTCTACTTCCAGAGAGTTTCATTTGCATTTCGCTTAATAACGAAACATGCAGCCTTGCAGTATTAGAGTCAAACAGGGCTGAAATAATTATTGTGGTGGGATGTGTATGCTGGAATTAATTATTGTCTCAAATGGAAATATTATCTTAATGCTCCTTGGACAATTGGTTTATATAAGTCCTTCATGGTTGAGACGAAAATTAAATTTCCACTTGCTCATTTGAAGAGAAGTATCCTTCAAAGACGTAATTGATTTTCCTTCACATCTAACATAATGCACAAAAGGATCTTTGAAGAACAAGGAAGGCCGTTGAAAAATCATTAACGAAGGCTTCTTCTACTTTTACCGGATATATTTTAGAAAATAATAAGCACACATCTTTTTTAGCCTCTTGTACATTCTTATTTAATTTTGATAGTTGGTTCTGTTTGATATATTTAATTTAATAATTAGAAATAAAGAGGAATGTGTGAGAAATTACAACAGAATGTGAGAATGACTTCCCTTTTTTCCATAGAAATGTATTGGCTCAAAAGAAATACCAAAAGAGTTTAATCAAAAATGAAAAGATTGATTACAAAGAAAAAGTAAAATGGAATTGTACAAGTACAAGACAACTCATCCTTGATTGCCAATTAAATCAAGTCATTAAGCTAGTGTTATCCAGAAATTGCTAACATGCATACGTGAGATTTAGTTAAAATAAATTCACTATTTATATCCAAATCTATATATACTAAAACTCAAGCAAAAAAATACTGTTCAAAAATAGTGCATAGACAGAAAAGCCCTCCTATTCCTTTGTGTTATGATTTTTTTGGACCATTTTATCCTTCCACCAACACTTTGTGGCCGGAAATGCCCTTATTCCTTTTGTATTTCGAATTTTTATTACCGTTTTGGCGTCTGCATTTCTCCCATTGCTTTGCCTTTGATTATTTTATATTTGGTTTGCCCTAACTTTCTGTGTTCCATCACAGTTCCACGTGTTGATCATCGGGGGACTTTCTGATGACAGAGGTTCTCCATTTTCCTTTCGTTTTCATCTATTTCTTTCTTCACTTCATCCTTTGCTTTTTCTCCTTCTTTCTTTCCGGTTCATCTCCTTTGTTTTTAGTTACCCTTAAAACCCGTGGGTCAGTACCCATTGAATTGTGTTTTTTTTTTTTTTTTTTTAGAGTTTCTCAAGGTGGATTTCTTACTTCCAAGAGTTGATGGTGAGTTTTTTACTTTTTTATTATTTCTATTTTACTTTTTTTTTCTGGTAGTTTTCGATGTTGATGTGAGATTTGTGCATAAATCTTTTGTTCTGATTTTCGGGTATTTTCTGTATATCATTACATCTGTAGTTTGCATTAATAATTTTGTGTGTTTTTCATTTTTGGAGGGTGTTGTTCTATCTTTTTTTTTAATTTTGTGTGTTTTATTTATGTCCTTAGACCTGTTATTTGATTGTGTGATTTGGTTCTTGTTGGAAAAAGATTTGGGTTTCGATTGAGAGTTTGTATGTCATGATATTCTTCATGAGAGCAAGTATTGGTATTAGGATTTGGGTTTTGGTTGAAGATTCGGATCTCATGGTATTCCTCAAAGATTTTTGTGAGAATTTTCTTTGTTGGAAGTATGAAAAAAAGAGGAATCAGAGTTGTTTTAGAGAGAGACAGAGAGACTCAAGTAGGAGAGTTAAATGTTTTTCTCAAGTTTTTGCTCTCTTTTCTAGTTGTTTTATAAAGGGTTACACAGAGAGACGAATGATATCTCTCTATCATCTGTTTTAAAGTGCTAGGACTAATTATTGGAATAAGTCAATGTTTAGAAGAAGAGGAATGTAAATATTCTGTAATTATTAGAATCTTGTTTAGGAAGGTTAATATGTCCTTTATTTGTTTCCTTTTGTAACAAGGGTTGTATGTACCTATTTATTCAGTTTTATGAAATATATGAAATTAAGCCGTAAATTTCAATTTGGCACCAGAGCCAAACCGTAACCCTAATCCCACCTTGCTGCGTGTGTCGTGAGGAAGGAGACTGGTTGGTTGTTTTTTGCTGCATTCTTGCCGCAGGAAAATCCAACTGGAGTGCAGTGGGCTGTGATTGCTGCTGTGTGTGTGCTGTGACCGTGACTAATGGCAGGCGACAAAGGTGAGTCGGTGCTGAAATTGGACGGTGGGGCTCCTGGCTCTACCCATGGTTCAGTCATGAATCTGGTTGTTATTCAGAGTGATGCTTCGGCCGTACCAAGTACTGTAAAACTCAATAGATCAAACTACCCTATTTGGTCCAAGGTGTTGGAGATGCATATTGTAGGGCGTGGTAAAAAAGGGTTCGTGACAGGGAGCTTCAAAGAGCCCAAGGAGAACAGTGTTGAGTATGAAGCTTGGGAGACTGGGAATGCAATTGTGAAAGGGTGGTTGATTAATTCCATGGATCCTACCATCATGGGATTTTTTATTCACCTTCGTACTGCTAAGGAAGTTTGGGAAGAAGTTGCTTGAACGTATTATGATGGGTCTGATATTTCTCAGATTTATGAGTTGAAGGTGAAGTCATTCCGGCTTCGCCAGGAAGGAAGACCTATCGGTGTATACTACGCTGATCTCAAAGCTGTATGGCAGGAATTGGATCAATGAAGACCAATCAAGATGGAGTGTACTTTTGACTTGAAAACACTTCTAGAGGAGATTCAACTGGACCGTATGTATGCCTTCCTAGCAGGGCTTGATGATATTTTTGACAAAGTGCGTAGTGATATTTTGAGAACTCAACCTTTACCATCTGTAGAGGAGGTGTTCTCTATTGTGAGGCGGGAGGCACAACGTCATGCAACTATGATGGGAGGTGGTGGCGTTGGGAACCTAGGAGGAGTTCCTTCCGCAGCTATGGTGTCTCGGCCACCTTCGGGTAGCCGACTTTTATAATCCTTCACCAATGGTTAATTCTGGACCATTCACTCGGGAAAACAAGGATGATTTGAAGTGCACTTTTTGTGGGCAAACCCATCATACAGAAGATACGTGTTTTCAAAAACATGGAGTGCCTGAATGGTTTCCTAAATTGAAGAAAAAATTACGTGCCAAGGAACGCGCTGCTAATGGAGCAAGTGGAAGCCGTGCATACGTAGCCACTATTACCAAGGATGTCGTGTCTTCTTCTAGTGATCAGAGTCAAAGCTTGTTGACCATGACCACTTCCAGTGAAACCCCGGCCACTCCAGGTAGTATGGGGCGTGGTCTTTTAGCCTCTGATATGGAACATCATACAGGTTGGATTCTAGACTCGGGTGCAGCCGATCATATGACTTTTGATAAGAATTTATTTACTAGTACGACAGCGAGTTCCCGGAAGTGTATTGCAACTGCTAACGGAACAACAGCACCGGTTTTGGGGGCTGGCACGGTGAACCTTACACCGGCCCTTCTCCTTCACCACTGCCTACTTGTCCCCTCGTTGTCTCATAATTTGTTATCTATTCGTCAAGTTACTGAGCAATTAGATTGTATTGTGCTTATGTATCCGATGTTTTGTTTGCTTTAGGATATTCGGACCAAGGAGATAATTGGGCATGACACTAAGAGAGAGGGGTTGTATTATGTGGATGACGTCGTTCCTGGTAGAGCTAATGCAGTTCGACCATCCCGTACTAATAATCTGCAAGAAGTTTGGTTATTGCATCGTCGGTTAGGACATGCTTCGTTTGGTTATTTAAGGCGTATGTTGCCTAGTTTATTTTCTGAAATAAAAGAATCAGACTTACACTGTGAAGTCTGTATTCTCGCAAAACATCATCGCGCTTCGTTTCCTCCTAGTATGAATAAAAGCTTATTACCTTTTGATCTTGTGCACTCTGATGTTTGGGGTCCATCTCATGTTAGTACCGTGTCTGGAATAAAATGGTTTGTTACTTTCGTTGATGATTGCACTCGTATGACTTGGATTTATGTGGTGAAGAATAAAAGTGATGTTGGTATGGTGTTTCGGCTATTCTCTCAAATGGTTGCAACATAATATTCCTCTGTTATTAAGGTTCTTCGTTCTGATAATGGAGGTGAGTATCTTGGTTCCGAGTTGTCAGGCTTTCTTCGGGATCAAGGAATTTTACATGAAACTACTTGTCCTTATACCCCACAACAAAATGGGGTTGCTGAGAGAAAGAACCGTCATATTCTAGAAACTGCCCGTGCTTTGCTTATTGGTGCATCTGTACCTCAACGGTTCTAGCCTGAAGCAGTCACCTATGCAGTGTATGTGATTAACCATATGCCATCTCGGGTTGTGAACTTTCGTACACCTATCCAAGTGTTGACAGAATCTGTTCCTGTAGTCTCCACCAACACTCTTACTCCTCGTGTCTTTGGGTGTGTAGTCTATGTTCACATTCATAAGATTCATCGTAGTAAGTTAGATCCATGTGCTCACAGGTGTGTTTTCCTTGGATTTGCTCCTCAACAGAAGGGCTATAAGTGCTACCACCCTGAAACTTGCCATATGTATGTAACCATGGATGTTACTTTTTCTGAATCTGAGTTC
Source organism: Crataegus laevigata (assembly GCA_963580275.1). Classification (NCBI taxonomy): domain Eukaryota; kingdom Viridiplantae; phylum Streptophyta; class Magnoliopsida; order Rosales; family Rosaceae; genus Crataegus; species Crataegus laevigata. Next base: position 11,034,790 of record OY756941.1, read on the forward strand.
TTTTATGCTTCACTTCCATGACCCTTCGATCATCTGGGGGAGAATAATACTAGTGGTGATCTTGGGTGGTTGGAAATTTGTAGCCCAAATGGAGCACGTGTAGAAGAAGGAGAAAGTGAAAGTTTTCCTTCCGGTAGCAGTGAAAGCTCTCGGCAAGAAGAGCAGGGAAATAGTGGTTTTCGGCAAGAATGATGCCGAGGATGAAGGCAGGGGTTCTCACCAAGAGACTGCCGCAGATGATAGAGGCAGTGGTTCAGAGTGTCGGCAGGGAGCTGTCGAACCCACAACACCATCTCTCTCGAGCTCGATAGTGCCACCCAATATGTCTTCTCCGAATATCCTTGAGGTAAGTACTACTGATGCTCATGTAACTAATCCAGATAATATTATGAATACATATAAGTTGCCACTAAGGCTAAATCGTGGTGTTCCTCCAGACAAGTTTTCTCCTGAAGGAAAAGTGAAGTATCCAATAGCTAATTATGTGTCATGCTCAAACCTTGCACCGGAACGTCAAGCCTGGGTAAATAATGTGGAAGCAATCCCAACACCAACCCGAGTTGAGGAGGCCATAAAAGATCCTAAATAGGCTGCTGCAATGGATGAGGAAATGATGGCACTACATAAGAATGATACATGGGAGGTAGTGAAGCTACCTGAAGGAAAGAAACCAGTTGGGTGTAGATGGGTCTTTACGATCAAATACAAGGCAGACGGTATGGTAGACAGGTATAAAGCAAGGTTAGTAGCAAAAGGTTATACTCAGACTTATGGTGTTGATTATCAGGATACCTTTTCTCCAATAGCAAAGATGAACACAGTACAAGTTCTGATTTCTTTAGCTGCAAATTTGAATTGGTCACTGAAGCAGTTTGATGTAAAAAATGCTTTTTCTTCATGGGCACTTGGAAGAAGAGGTATATATAGATTTTCCTCCGGGGTACAATGCCGGAGGGAAAACCGGAGTATGTAGATTGTTAAAGTCACTTTACGGACTTAAACAATCACCTCGTGCATGGTTTGGAAAATTTACTCAAGTAATGAGAAGAATTGGGTATTACCAGAGTCACTCTGATCATACTTTATTTGTGAAATGGAGAAGTGGAAAAGTGGTGGCCTTGATTATTTATGTGGATGACATGATAATAACAAGTGATGATACAGAAGAAATGATGAGACTGGAGCGAAACCTGGCTTCCGAATTCGAGATGAAGAATTTGGGAGATTTGAAATATTTTCTTGGCATGGAGGTTGCTCGGTCATCTAGAGGTATTTTCTTGTCTCAATGTAAATATGTTCTGGATTTATTAAAAGAGACAGGGATGCTGGGATGTAAACCGGTGGACACTCCCATTGTGGAAAAAAATTATTTGGGGATTTATCCAGATCAAGAACCAGTTGACAAGGGTAGGTATCAAAGACTGGTGGGGAGGCTGATTTATTTGTCTCACACTCGTCCGGATATTGCCTATGCTGTAAGTGTGGTGAGTCAATTCATGCACTCACCAAGTGTGGATCATATGGCGGCAGTAATGAGAATCTTGGCTTATTTGAAGTCTGCACCTGGTAAAGGGATCTTGTACGCATGTCATGGACATATGAGGATTGAGGGTTTTACTGATGCTGATTGGGCAGGTGATGTGACTGATAGAAGGTCTACATCTGGGTATTTCACATTTGTTGGAGGTAATTTAGTCACTTGGCGAAGCAAGAAACAGAATGTAGTATCACGATCCTCCGCTGAAGCCGAGTATAGGGGAATGGCACAGGGTGTGTGTGAGATTCTTTGGCTACGGAAGTTACTTTGGAGTCTCGGTTTTAAACAGACAGAAGCAATGGAGTTGTATTGTGATAATAAGTCCGCTAGAGAAATAGCTGAGAATTCGGTACAACATGACAGGACTAAACATGTGGAGGTTGACAGACATTTTATCAAAGAAAAGCTAGAAAAGAAGATTGTGTCAATACCTTTTGTGAACTCAGAAAAACAACTTGCAGACATTCTTACCTATGCTGTGTGTAGTAGGCGTTTTGATGATTCAATAATCAAGTTGGGCATGAGTAATATCTATGCTCCAACTTGAGGGGGAGTATTGGAATAAGTCAATGTTTAGAAGAAGAGGAATGTAAATATTCTGTAATTATTAGAATCTTGTTTAGGAAGGTTAATATGTCCTTTATTTGTTTCCTTTTGTAACAAGGGTTGTATGTACCTATTTATTCAGTTTTATGAAATATATGAAATTAAGCCGTAAATTTCAATTCTAATTACTATTTTTTTTTTCTAAAATAAAGGACCAAAAACATAATTGTCCTTATTTCTGTATCTTTTAAGAGCCCAAAGGTTCTTGGCTTTTCAAATTTTTTTCTTGGTTATTAGTGTTAGTTGAAAGTAAAATGAAATGTGTACAATAATTTGGTTACAAAGTGTGAGATTAGGTATTTGAAACAGCAAGGTTATTTGAACAAGTCACTCATCCATACAATTTTTGTAAGGCAAAATATGCTTATTGGGGTCAAAGGATTTTAATGGTCCTCTTTCAAGACTATTGGTTGTAGATATAGTGTATTGTTATAGTTTAAGAAGAACTAAAATATGTTAGATCATTTGCTTCTTGATTTATTAATTGTTTATTTGGTTCTCGATAGTTTAATTTAAGTTTTCATTTCTTTTCCCAATTATGTAGTGCTTTCAATGAAAAAAGGAAAGATCATTATATTACTATTCGTGTTCTGTGTTCTGTGTATTTAATTTGTGACTACATTTTCCATTGCATATCATTTTCAAAACAATTTATATAAGCTACAAAGTGCTTTTGCTTAAATTGAAAAAAAAAAAAAAAAGGTGTAAAACCCCACGCCTAAAAGTAATATAATTTCATTTTGTTTTGGGAACTGTATTCTTTTAAAATTATTTTTGGTGTTAAATTATGTGCCACGTGGCGCTCATCCCCTTTTTGGTCTCCCTCTTCCCTTTCTTTTGTGTCACTCTCCCTCTCTTCTCCTCTTCCTTCCTCGTAACCTCCCTCATCACTCTCAAACTCTCTCAAAAACTCTCAACTCTACCTCATCTCTCTGAGATCACACACAAACAACACAACAACTTAAACACCACCATCATTCCCCTTGTGTTTTCAAAAACAAAGAAAGAACCCTCCAAACCTTTCTCTCCCTCTTGGCCAACACTATTCATCGTCTTCCCTGACGTGTTTTGGTGATTTCCGTCGAAGGTGAGCCTCGAAATTGGTCCCTATCTTAGTAGATCATGTCTAGGTTCACGGTTGGTAAGTTTTTGGGTCATTTGGGTGGTGTAGGAACTCGGAAAAACTTAAGGAAAGTCACTGTGCTAATTTGGAAATGTTCAAAACCGTGGTCATTTGGCCATCTTTCAGGCCATTTTTTGGCCAACTCCGGCCACCACTAAGTCCCTACTTGGTATGAATCTCTTCTCCACATTCCTAAATACATTTTGGCTTTTGAATCACTCAATTTGGTTAAGAAACAAAGAAGTTACGAAGCTTTGAAATTTGCCCAAACCTTCTGCCAAAAATCCAATCTTTTGGCGAACACCACCCCTTTCGAAGTGTGTTCCGGTGAGAACTACAAATTTCTTTTTTGTTTCACTTGATTTCGTTGAGTATTGAATAAGTTATGAGCCTTGGAAAATCAACCACCAAACCGGCCAAAGGGTGGCCTGAAAACCGATCCTCAACCCTAGCCTTTGGGCTAAGTTACCCAAGCCCAGAGTTGAACCCAAACCTAGGCCTTTGGGCCGGATCACTTAAGCCCAAAACCTTTTTTTTTTTTTTTTTTAAATTTTGTTTTCTGTTTTAAAAACCAAAAGCCTTTGGGCCGGGTTTTCAAGCTCAATACCCTTTAAACCCTAAACGACATTGGACCCAAGACCTAAACCCTTGACCCAGTTGACTTTGACCAGATCCAGACTCGTTGACTTTGACTTTGGCCGGTCAACGATCAACGTTGACTTTTTGGGTTTCGTCCGGGACCCCTCCTAGGCTAATTTCAACGTCTTGGACCTGTTTTCGATGTCTGTTTTCCCAAATTAAATCGTTTGAGTTTAGTTTTGTTCATTGTACTCTTTATGTGGTTAGAGGCAATTGTTAGTGGCATTTCTATTATTCCTATTTGGTACGGCATTGCACCAACAGTGTACGGTGAGTGGACCCCTTCTAAAATGTATGTTTTATTAGTAGAAATGCATACATGAAAAGCATGATTTACTGAATACGTTTTGTGAACATTTTATGAGATATTGATTATCATGCTATATTGAGCTTATTTTGGAATATCTTATTTTCCTATAACCCATGTTCTTTATAGGATATCTGATGAATGACGATAGAATATTTAGAACATGTTTTTGAACACTTGTTTATAGTATAGATGATGGATGACTTTATCCTATGAAGATGTTTTTGAAATACATATACATATGTTTGGAAACATTATGTTCAATGGTTTTGTGCATATCTAGTGGTCACTTTATATATGCCTTCGGGTGGGTGTAGGTTGGATGCCTTTGTGGCGATTGATATTATATATGCCTTCGGATGGGTGTAGGCTGGAGCCTTCGGGCAATTTATACTTGTGAAGGAAGTTTGTGAAGGAAGAGTTATATGTTCTGCCTCCGGGCGCATGGAGTATGTTCTGCCTTCGGGCGAGTATGATACCACTAATTAGCACACTATATATGATATATGTTTTATGAAGGTTTTATGGCACGCTAGGGTTTTCGGAAAAACCTATTACATATGATACTAGTAGTTTTCATAAAACCTGGGGGTTAGTACGTTGATAATTGTTTTATTAGATATATATCAACTTGGTCCACTCATGTTTGTTTTGCGCCCGCTTCGGGATCTAGAATTAAGGCATACAATCCCGACGTCAAGGCACTTCCGTATCGACATCTTCGAGTCCTCTCAATGTAGGACCCACTCATTTGTTCATTCAATTTTATATTCTTTCTTTTAGTATTCTAAATTAGTTGTGTGCTCTGAACACGTTCCTTATTCATATATTTAATTACTTTTAAATTCATAAGTCTTATTTATTTCTCATTCTCATGCATTTCTAAACGGCTTTCGTCACCTTCGGGTGTCAGCCAGCATATGACAATCCCGATGTACCAAGGACATCGGGATTGGGTCGTGTCAAAAGGTTAGTCAGCTTACTAAGTCGTGTTAAGTTTAGAATTTATAAATTTTTATTAATCGTATTGATAATTATTGCTTCAAAAAAATAATTTAAGTTTTCATTTCTTTTCCCAGTTATGCAGTGCTTTCAACAAAAAAAGAAAGAAAGAAAGATCATTATAGTACTATTTATGTTCTGTGTATCTAATTTGTAACTTCATTTTCCATTGTAGATCATTATCAAAACAATTTATATAAGCTACAAAGTGCTTTTGCTGAAATTGGAAAAAAAAAAAGGTTAGTGGTGTTAAGTATAGAATTTATAAATTTTTATTAATCGTATTGATAATTATTGCTTTAAAAAAAATTAAGTTTTCATTTCTTTTCCCAATTATACAGTGCTTTCAATGGAAAAAAAGAAAGATCATTATAGTACTATTCGTGTTCTGTGTATCTAATTTGTGATTGCATTTTCCATTGCAGATCATTATCAAAGCAATTTATATAAGCTACAAAGTGTTTTTGTTGAAATTGAAAAAAAAAAAAAAAAGGTTAGTCAACTTATTGAGTAGTGTTAAGTTTAGAATTTATAAATTTTTATGAACCGTACTGAAAATTATTGCTTTAAATGAAAAAAAATGGATTATTACAATGTACTATTCGTGTTATGTCTATCTAATTTGTGACTGCATTTTCCATTGCAGATCATTATCAAAGCAATTTATATAAGCTACAAAGTGCTTTTACTGAAATTGGAAAAAGAAAAAAAAAGGTTAGTCAGCTTACTAAGTAGTTTTAAGTTTAAAATTTATAACTTTTTATTAATCGTATTGATAATTATTGTTTTAAATGAAAAAATGGTATATTAAATATCATCATGTGTTAAAGTTGTATTTGTATTTATGTCTTTGGTACTATGATTAAGTCGTTTCTTTCTTTTTTTGGTGTTAGAAATTGGAAATAGAGGTTAAAGCATGTTTGGTGGTGGTTAGCAATTTTGTTAGCTCGCAATTTATAAATTTGTTGTTGAATAATATTTATGTTGGGTTTTGACAACCATTTTAAATTGTTCATAAATACAATGAAATCATATATTGTGGTGCTCGCTCAAAAGTTTGTGGTGCTCACTCTTTATCATGTGTTTTCTAATCAAATATTGTCTATGGAATTCACCGTATCCAGATAAATTACCTGTGGTGCTCTTTGTGATGTTTTTTTTCTTCAAATTTTAGTTTTTCGGCTTTTGGGGTTTTTTTTGTACCCTCGGATTTTACATTTGGTTTAATTTGGTTTTGGTTTCAACTTCAGGAGTTAAAACACTTTTTAGGGTTATAAATAGATTTCCACATGTATGTAAATAATATTGTTTTAATGGTTTGAAGAATATGGAGAAGTTACTTCAAAATTGAAATTCAATGGTTGTTTATTTGTGACAGCCCGTCCCGAGAAATCTTATTGTAAATGTGAATTGACATATATACCCTTGAGTGACGGGTGTATGTTTATGCATGGGTTTAAAAATTTGGCCAATTACATAATTTCCTAAGGTTTTGGGGCCAATGAGAAACTAAGAAGATATTTGTTTTGATTGGTGGCTTTTAGACCAAACAATCCATCACAATCTACCAAATTGTCACATCCCGGCCCGGGGCCGACCACTTCCCGGGCCCACTCCACCACTGTAGCACGATATTATCCGCTTTGGGCCCCGACCACGCCCTCACGATTTTGTTTCTGGGAACTCACGAGCAACTTCCCAGTGGGTCACCTATCATGGGAGTGCTTTAGGCCCCTTCTCGCTTAACTTCAGAGTTCATACGGAACGCGAAGCCAGTGAGCTCCCAAAAGGCCTCGTGCCAGGTAGGGATGTGAATATATATTTAAGGATCACTCCCCTGGGCGATGTGGGATGTCACATTATTGGTCTTAATTATGTTACTCTCAATAAATTTTCTGTTATTTTCACAGTGCCTTTTTTTTTCAGCTTATATAAAGCTCAAGGCTTACAAGTAAGTTCACTATTTATTCTATTTGATGCATTTTCAGTCTTTCTAGCTGATAAAAATTACATCACCTCCAAAGTTGCATACAAGGATTACAAGTTTTTACTGTTATTTGGTATTCATTAATTAAGTTTGTTTACAGCTGAAAATGATATTTCAGTTAAGACTTAAGAACAACAACATATTTACAAACTAATCAACAATGTGTGGTTGGTTGTTTCTAATGTAATTATTTTCTTATAGATTAAAAAATGGTGGTCTATATTTTTTAATTTTTTTTTAATATTTGGCTTAATGGGTTTGCTTCCACCTAATTGCAAACCTTTCATTTTCTCTTGATTTAGCAATTCACTTGATTTAACTTTGGTAGTGTTTCAAACATAATTATTCATGCAATTTGTAATCCTGTAGCAACTCGCTTACATTAATATCTAGTATACAATATGCATGCATGATGCATCAATAATTTCTGCAAAGTGATTGTACAGAAACAAAACATTTGTTTGAGTTGCCACTACAGATCAACTAAAGAATCTTGCAGAATTTTTTTATTTCTTAGCATGAGATGGCAAAACAATAAGACAGCTGAGACAAGGGGTAAATACATATTGAAAAGTTATCAATTTGACGTACTCCATGTTAGAGTATTTTTATTATTTTATGTAGTAAGATGTGTTAGTAAGATACGAATATGTTTGTACCTAATTTTGCACCATTGTCCCATATAATGGAGACTGTTGAATTTTAATATTTTTCTTAGATTTTTTTTTAAGAAGAAGAAGAACCGATAGCTGATTTTATTCATAATATCAAGAAAGAGTACAATCTTGTAAGAGTGCATCTCGGAGCAGATCCAGAGACACCTTAAACCAACTAGAAAAATTAGAAATTAAGGCCAATTTGGCCATTCTATATATGTGCCGCACAATTAGCGAATCAACGAACATGTTGAACTCTAGCAGAGTCTCCGAAGACTATACTTAATTTCCTCAAACAATAAACCATGGGCAGAGGAATCACAAGTGAGGCTTCCAATAGCCTGCACAACATGCAATGTATCACATTCCACAATAATTTGGGTCCAACGACATTGAGATGCCAGCCGAAGGCCCTCACGAGCAGCCAGTACCTCAACAATATTACGAGAAATCACATGTGAAATTTTCCGAGCGAAACCTCCAGCATAGCTATTTGCTTCAACCACACCAATACCCTCAAACTGAGTAGCTGCGCAATAACTCCATCAACATTTATTTTGATCCAATGCAAAGAAGGAGGAGACCAGTGAGATGGAGCCAATACAGAACACTTCGAAGAGGCAAGTTAGGCAAGGAGAAAGTCCGATAAATAAAAAGCATCAAGTTTACTTACTATAGTAGGGTTCTTCACCTTGTTATCCCATAGCAAAGAGTTCTGAGCTCGCCAAATGGACTGGATAAGTATGAGGAGATGACACACCCCGGTCCCGATGTCCTGGGGACATCGGGATGGTCATGTGCTGGCCGACACCCGAGGGGTGACGAAAGCCATTTAGAAGGCATAAGAAAGAAAAATAAGAATTTAATAGAACATTAAATAGGCATTTAAGGAATGTTTCAAAGCATGCAACTAATTTGAATAATAGAAAAGAAGTGATATAAAATAATAAAGACCAAATGAAGTGGGTCCTACACCGAGAGGACTCGAAGATGCTGATGCAGAAGTGTCTTGACGCCGGGATTGTATGCCTCGATTCTAAACCCTGAAGGGGGCACAAAACAGACATGAGTGGACCAATTTAATATACATATAATAAAACAATTATCAACATACTAACCCCCAGGTTTTATAAAAACTCATATAGCATGATAAATAAAATACGTTTTCCAAAACTTAGCATGACGTGCCATATCTCAAATCATAACTCATATATACATAATCACTAGTGAAAAATGTCCACATATCCCTCTAGTAAAGAAGTGTTTGAAACGTATTCTAAATATAATATCATCCAGCAGATATTATATAAAGAATACGGGTTATAGGAAAAATAGTAATAATTCAAAGTAGCCTCAGTAAGCATGATAATCAATTTCTCATAAAACGTTCACAAATGTATTCAAATAATTCATCCTTCCATGTATGCATTTCTATTATCAAACGTGCATTTTTAGAAGGGGTCCAGTCACAGTACTTTGCCGTCAAAAGCTGCGCTCTTAGGGAGATAAAAAAATGCCACAATAGTTGCCCCTAAGCACATAAAGGGTACACTTGGTCAAACTTTACTCAAACGATTTAATTTGAGAAAACGGACTTCAAAAACGGGTCCATGACGTTGAAATTAGCCTAGGAGAGGTCTCGAACAAAACCCGAAAAAGTCAACTCAGAAACGGCCCAACGGTCAAACCGAGTCGGGTCAACCCGGGTCAATTAGGTTTGGGTTGGATCCGGGTTGGGCCCTAAGGGGTTTGGGCTTAAAGCCCCCAACAAAAACGGCCCAAGGGCCTAATAGAAAAAGGCTTGAAGCCCTGCCTTGAGAAAGCCCGAAGGCCTCAGCCTAAGGGTTTTGGGTTAGACAACGGGCCAAAGGCCCTAAATTAAAATGGACCAAGGCCTTTTAAACAATTTAAAATAATTAAAATAAAAATTAAAACAGAAATTAAAAAAGAAGTGGTTTGGGTTTGTAACGGGCCTAAGGCCTGAGGGATTTAGAACGGCCCAAAGGGCCTAGCTCTTCAACGCGGCCTGAAAGGCCTGGGTTCGAATTGGAGAAGAACGCTGGAGCTTCCCTAGCTCTGGCCGACTGTAAACATTCAACCTAGACTCTGATCTAGGTACCAAAACGAAGAGGAAAGAGAGAGGAGTAATATTATACCCTTGGTTCGTTGTGAATCGACCGGTGATGGTCGGAAATTCCCTCGACACCCACGGCCTCACCGGAGCTGGGTGTGCCTTCCTTCGAGCCAAACCCGTGCCAAAACCTTAGAAAAACTGAGTATCATCCTCAAAATCTCATCCTAGTTCCAAAATCGAATGGATAGAGGGAGATCCGAGACTCACCCAGTCGGAAAAACAATGAAACTCGCCAGAGAGTTTCTGGGTTCCTTTCCCTGTCCTTGCTACAATGGAAGAGGGAAAAATGACGAGGTTTTGGTGATGGTGATGGTGTCTTCCTCGCAGGTGGTGCAGCTATGTGTGTGTGTGTGTGTGTGTGTGTGTGTGTGTGCGTGTGTGTGTATGGAGCTCGGGTAAAAGGAGAGAGCACAGAGAGCTTTGGGGAGAGAGGAGAGGGTAAAGGAGAAGAGAGAACAGAGAAAGAGGGAGCACGGGAAAGGGAGACAAAATCAGGGGTGGGCACCTTGGGCTTACCATTTAAGACCCAAAACAATTTTTTTTTTAAATAAAAGCAGGGCGGGGTGTAACAAGAGAATATCAAATTGGCTGCGAGGAAGGGCAGTATCATAGTAGCAAAGCCAATCAATAAAGGAAGAGGTTGCTACAGTGCTAGGACCAGGTGCAATGTTAGAGGCAAACAAAACAGCTCTTGCAAATGAACATCTATTGAAAACATTTAGCGCCGACATGAACTACATAAGGCACAAATGTTGTCTACTGCAACACCTTTCTTAGCCAAGTTTGAACATGTAGGGCGAATATCCAATGACGCCCGCCAAATGCACATCTTGACTTTGTTCGGAACTTTAGATTTCTTGATAGAATTCCAAATAGAGGAGTATGGAGACCCCCCGGAGGTTTTATAAGCACTTTTCATAATACCCAACGAAACAGAAATTTTATAAGCACTTTTCACAGAAAAGATACCTTTCGAATCATAATACCACACTAGTCGATCGAAAACCAAGACCTTCCTCACATTTCAATGTGCACATAGTCTTCCACAACACTAGTAGATGCGTTTAGCGTTATCGGATTCCCCATACCAGAATCGGCTAAAAATCCTATGCAAGTCCACACAAAAAGTTTTCGGCAGAAGGAAGCAATTCATTGTGTAAAGTGGAAGAGATTGCCTGACCACCTTGATAAGAATTTCTTACATAAATGATATTTTATATAAGCAAACCGGCTTGTACGATTCTGCCCAATAACTATGGGAAGACCCAAATACTTGAACATCCACACGAGAAACCCCCAAAAACACAGCCAATTGATCTTGTACTTCTTGACGAACATTTGGGCTGAAAGATGCAACACTTTTCTGAAGGTTAACACATTGTTCAGAAGCAATCTCACTCCGACATTCTTGGAATGAGGCTCAAAGAAACAAGAAACTGTCATCGACGAATAACAAGTGCATTATTCAGGGAGCATTCCGGCATATTGAAACACCATGAATACGCCCACTTTGTTCAGGGCACAAATGAGGAACAAGTATGGAGAAAGTGAATCGCCCTGCTGGAGTCCCTGGGTGGGAGAAACATAACCTGTGATCTCACCATAACAAAAAAAGAATAAGAGGCAGAAGAAACACAGTTCATCACAACATCAATCCAACAAACAGCGAAGCCAAGTTTAACCATCATTGAGAGTAAAAAACTCCAAGGCAAAGCCATAAAAGCCAGTGAAGACAATCACCAATTTATGCATCCTCCACCCAAAATAAAGCTAGACCTCCTGATTGACCATTACTCGAAACTAAAAAAGAATTAATAAAACCTTGAACAAATGAAACTTTCTTCCTATTACCTTTGGTTTCACAAAGGAAGAGCATTTGGGGAACTTGTTGGAAATTAAGAATTTCCAAAGCGCGAAATACCTAGAGGTTCCCAAGCCCCCAAGAATTCCAAGCTACATAATTCATGGCATTCGAAAGGGCTGCTCAATTGCAACAGCCGCCAATATGTACAAATCAGAGGTGTGGGCAGGGTTCTTGAATAGGAGTAGCATCACTCATAACCTGGCGAATAATGGGCCCAAATTGACATATTGCAATGGAAAATTAGACCGAGAGGCCCACTAGAATAGTGATCCAACTCCACGTCACACTCACCAGGAATGACTGGGCCCAGCACGTGCTCTTAAGTCAAATTCGGAATAATAGGCGCCAAATCAACTCGAGATCCTCCCAAATTTGAGAGTTAGAATACTAGAAGTTAAAGAGCTTGGTTCTTGCTCAAGTGAGGAAACATCGGGATTGGAATCAGGGGGACATTCCATGTTCGAGTCGCCGTTCAGGCCACCGTGGGTATGCGAAGATGCTAGTGAAGAAGTAGCAGCAGCTAGTTTTCGGTCGTCATCAGAGTCAACAAACCTTTCATCTTCATCAAGGCCGTATCATCTCCCGCGGTGGTTATTCCTGTTAGACCGTCAGACTTTCGCTTGTAGCCACGACCCATATGGAGTATTTGCAGCTTCAATAACACCATCCTTGTAGAGATGGCACCCTGGCCCCAAAGGAAGCGGTATGTGATAAAAGTTGTTAGACCTTCTTAGCTGTTAGGGTTAGGGTTCCTAGTTTTTAGGGTTTGATTTCAGTCATGCAAATAATCTCTTATATACTTGAGTGACAAGATTTCATTTTCTGTTTCTGACTTAGTCATGCACCATGATCTTAGGCCATGTACATGTGGGTTGTTATTTCCTTTCCTATCTTCATGGTAAAGCTATTTAACAGCCACAAGAGTTATTCAATTCAATAAGAATTCTCCCAGTTTTCTGGTGCAATCAGGCTTTACATTCACAAAAGCTTTCTATTATTCTCTTGGTTCCAACATCTGGTAGCAGAGCCTCACCATGGGACCTGATCAAAGTCTGCAACACAGTCACCAACGTGACAGAACGAATATATGACGTTTAAAAGCAGCTTCGTGGAACCTGCCATTCCAAGGTTTAACAGACACTATGATCACTAGGGTATGTTAATGGAAAACTTTCTACGTTCCAAAGACTATTGCAACTTGGTGAAGACATAGATCACTGCAGCAGCAGAAAACGTCAATCTAACTGATGTATAGAAGAAAGTGATTAAAGATCAGAAGTTGAAGGACATGAAGTGCAAGAACTACTTGTTCCAAGCCATTGATCGTTCGATCTTAGAGACAATACTGAAGAAAGACACGGCGAATGACATATAGGACTCCTTGAAGCAGAAATATCAAGGAACAACACGTGTAAAACGTGCTTAATTGCAGGCTCTTTGAAAAAAGTTGGAAGTGCTGCACATGAAGGCTGGAGAATCGGTCAATGACTATTTTGGAAGAACTCTCATCATTGCTAATAAGATGAGGATTCATGGGGAGCACATGGAAGATGTAGTGATCATAGAGAAGATCTTGCGGTCTATGACTCCGAAATATAACTATGTTTTATGCTTTATTAATGAATCCAATGATTTGGATATGTTGTCCATCGATGAGCTTTAAAGTAGTCTGTTGGTTCATGAACAAAGAATTAATGTTGTAGTGGAAGAACAAGCGTTGCAAGTTACTTCTGGAACATAATAAGGAGGACGAGGTGGAGGTCGAAGTACATATTGTGGAAGAGGACAAGGAAGGGGTAGAGTTGGGTTCAACAAATCAACCCTAGAATGTTATAATTGTCATGAGCTAGAGCATTTTCAGTGGGAGTGCCCAAAGAAAGCAAGGGATCAGAAAGCAAACTACGTAGAAACAAAAGAAGAAATGTTGTTAATGGCGCATGTTGATTTCAAGGAAGCTGAAACGGAGCACATGTGGTTCCTTGATTTTGGGTGTAACAACCATATGTGTAGCAAGAGGGATATATTTATTCACTCTGATAGTAGTTTCAGAGAATCAGTAAATATGGGGGATGACTCGAGTCTTACTATACAAGGCAAAGGCAGGGTTCGAATAGAGGTAAATGAAATTATTCATGTGATCACAAATGTTTTCTTTGTACCATAACTGAATTACAACCTGCTAAGCATCGGACAACTGCAAGAAAAAGGGCTTGCAATGCTTATTCAATAAGGAAAATGTAAGACCTTTCATCCTGAGAAAGGTCTAATCATTGAAACCGAGATGACACATAATAGAATGTTTGTTGTGCTCGCTCACTGCCCACCACCAAGAGAGCAACAGTGTCTCTCCTCTCTGACCACTAACCAGGCCATTCTTTAGCATTGTCGATATGGACACCTCTGCTGGAATGGACTCAAGGTACTCTAGAAAAAGAAGTTGGTGGAAGGGTTACCATAGTTCAAAGCTATTCAAGGAGTATGTGATGGCTGTCTTGTAGGGAGACAACACCGTGATCTATTCCCAAAGGAAAGTATATACAAGGCTTCCAAAATTCTTTAGTTAGTACATGCTGACATATGTGGTCCGATCAATCCAATTTCAAACAAGCAAAAGGTATCTAATCACCTTTATTAATGATTTTAGTAGAAAAACCTGGGTTCATTTCTTGGTAGAAAAATCAGAAGCCTTTGCTAGTTTCAAAGCCTACAAAGCTAAGGTAGAGAATTAGACATGAGCATTCATTCGAAGTCTGAAGACATATCAAATGGGAGAGTTTGCATCACAAGAATTCATAGGCTTCTGTAATGAGAATGGGATACACAGACAACTAACAATTGCATACACTCCCCAACAAAACGGTGTCGTCGAGAGAAAAAATCGAACCATTATGAATATAGTGCTAAGTATTTTATCAGAGAAAAGAATTCCTAAAACTTTTTGGCTTGAAGTTATGAATTGGACAGTGCATGTACTAAATAGAAGTCCAACTCTTGCCATGAAGAGCAAGACACCTGAAGAAGCTTGGAATAGACTCAAACCATCAGTGGAGCATTTTAGAGTCTTTGGTTGTATATCACATGTCCACGTACCTGACAACAAGAAAGTGAAACTTGATGCCAAGAGTCTCAAATGTGTATTTCTGGGGGTACGTGAAGAATCTAAAGCCTACAGGTTGTTTGATCCCATTTCGAAGTAGATAATTGTTAGCAGAGATGTGGTTTTTGAAGAAGACCAAGAGTGAAGTTGGGATGATGATCATAAACAAGCCATAGTGACCGATTTAGAATAGGAAGTCGATGAAGAAGCAAGTACTATAGAAGAAAGCAAGGGAGATGAGTCTAAGGTAATTGAAAAACATGAGGAAAATAGGTCTGATAACAGCAACTTTTCTGAATAAGACACGTCAAATGTCGAAGATTCACTTCCAGAAAGTCGAACACGAAGGCCCCTATTATGGATGAGAGATTATGAGACCAGTCAAGGTCTCTCCGATGAATAAAGTGTGAATATAGCTCATCTAGCTTTATTCACCAATAGTGATCCAACGACATTTGAAGAGGCTGTGAAAAGTGAAAAATGGAGACATGACATGAATCAAGAAATTAAAGCAATTAAGAAGAATGAGACGTGGGAATTAACAAGTCTGCCATCAGGAGGAAAGTAGATAAGTACAAAGCGCGACTAGTTGCTAAGGGATATAGTCAACAATATAGAGTGGATTATGCAGAAGTATTTGCACCAGTGGTGCGTTTCGATACAATTTGAATGGTACTTTCCCTTACTGCGCAGAAAAGTTGGTTGATTTACCAACTTGACGTCAAGTTGGCCTTCCCGCATGGAGAAATTAATAAAGAGGTATTTGTTGATCAACCTCTAGGTTATGAACAAAAGGGGGAAGAGTCAAAAGTCTATCGACTCAAGAAAGCATTGTATGGACTCAAACAAGCTCCCCGAGCTTGGTATAGTGGCATATAGTCATACTTTGTTAAAGAAGGCCTAAACAAATGCCCTTATGAACACACTTTGTTCATTAAAATAGCGGTTGAAGGTAAAATATTGATTGTTTGCCTTTATGTTGATGATCTTATATTTACTGGGAATGATGATGTGATGTTCGAATAAATTAAGAAGTCCATGATGGTTGAATTTGACATGACTTATCTCAGAAAAATGAGATACTTTTTGGGCATTGAAGTGTTGCAAAAGGAACATGGCATCTTTATCAGCCAAAGAAAATACGCTCAAGAAGTTCTAGAAAGATTCAACATGGATCAGTGCAACTCAGTGCAAAATCCAATGGTTTCTAGGTTTAAACTCGCGAGGGATGAAGAATGAGTGGGAGTTAATGGTACTCTCTACAAGCAGATGGTAGGAAGCCTCATGTACCTAATTGCCACACGCCCTGATTTGATGTTTGTTGTAAGCTTAATCAACAGGTACATGGAACATCCCACTAAGTCTTATTTGATGGCAGCAAAAAGGATTATAAGGTACGTGAAGGGAAGAACTAGTTTTTGGGTGTTTTATAGGAAGGGGGAGATGAAGAGCTCTTTGGTTACACGGACAGTGATTATGCCGAAGATCAAGATGACAAAAATAGCACTTCAGGCTATGTCTTTATGATGAATTCAAGTGTAGTGTCTTGGTCTTCAAAAAAATAGCCAGTGGTTATTCTTTCTACCACTGAAGCTGAATTTATTGCTGCTGCATCAAGCGCTTGTCAAGTTGTTTGGTTAAGAAGAATTTTGAAAAGTCTAAGTCATGTGTAGTTCGGACCTATGGTGGTGTACTGTGACAACATTTCAGCCATCAAACTCTCGAAGAATCCAGTAATACATGGTCGTAGCAAGCACATAGACTTTCATTTTCATTTCCTTCAAGATCTGATCAAAAATGGAGATACAGCGAGCCCCAAGCGAGGTCTCCCAAAAGCAGGGCAAGGGCAGATGTCTGTGACTCTTTCAACATCTTGGTAATCAACCATGAGCCATGGGTTCTAGCAGCGTACACTCCCGACTTAGCATTTGAGTCAGTGTATGTTCACGGTTGTGTCCACACTCAGACGAGCATTATAGACATTCCAGGTGAAGCATCCACTCGTGGCTAGGCCTGCAAGGAGTTCCTCTTATTAAGCATTAGAGTAGGCAGTATGACAGATAGAGGAAAACACAAGAGCAGTCCGACTCAAGTTCATCAGGCAGACCAAGACACACACGATAGGTAGCAGCACTGCTCACCAGCAAGACACGAATCACATGCAACGCCACCGCGATATAGACGAGTAGGACAAGCAGAAAAGTAGCAAAAACCATCAGGTTGATGTCGGGGGCAGTCGGCGTTCTGTTAGCCCAGCAAAGGCAAATCCAGAAAGAAGTACAAAGGTTTATAGCCAAGTAGCCGCACAAATTTGGGTGCATTAAGACCACTGATAAAGCATTATGAAAAAAACACAGCTCGTATGAGCAACTCACCTTTTATTGACAAAATCGAGCAAATGGAACCAACCTGCATACACTGGCAAATGCAAATATTACTTATGCTCCGACGAACACAGTAACTCAACCTAATGGCGTGTAGGGGTAGACAAGTACCAAAAGAACTCACAAGCCCAACCTGTAAGACAATATCTCTAACCATCAAGGACCAGGGGTAAGTTTTGTTCTCATCACACCAGACAGTTCAACACTTGGGGAGAACGTCACTAGTGGCAGAGTACCGTGAACCTAGTACGTTAACTCATCACGCTGCTCACAGCTGAGTCTACTTGCTTTACAACTGCCAGTTGTCCTTGATCTTGCACCACTACTCCCAGTTGTGTTGATCTTGACCCGCAGCTCCCAGTCATGCCAACCTATGCTAGATGACTCTCAGCCGTACCGATCAGACCCGCAACACTAAGCTTCAAAAGTATCCAACGATGAAGCAAAATACGAGGCTTTTACCAGTAGTCCCATGTTAACGAAAGATTTATATGTGAATAAGCTTGTAATTAATTCAGATTCTCAATTAATCACAAACCAAGCCTCATGAAAGCACACAGTGAAACATCTAATAAGTACGGAATACTTGGAGGAGGTTTGAGAACAGCTTAATGTGCTCCCCACTTACAGCCTTATGCAGGTTCCACAAGCAGTTCGAAGTCTCAAGTAGATCGCCAAACAAGACCTTAGAGGTTGAGGATTATTTTAGTTGTCAAACAGTTTAGCTTTTCTCACTTGCACTCACAACGACTTTCATGCTCTCTAGTGTAAGAAGGTAAACCGAACCCACGACACATATCTGGGTTTATTATCTAGTGCGAGAGGGTAAACGAATCCCTCGACACCCATCTAGGTCTGCTCTTTAGTACAAGAGTGTAAACCCTAAACTACATCCCTTACACCTATTCGGTATGTTCCCCAACCCGAGAGGATAAACTAATTCCTTAATACCCACTTAGGTTTACTTTCCAACGCGAGAAGATAAACTAATTCCCGACATCTATATGGGTCTGCTCTCTAGCGTGAGAGGATAAACTAATTCTCCTCTACTCATCTGCGTCTACTCTTCAACGCGAGAGGATAAACTAATTCCCTGACACCTATCTGGGTTTATTCTCTAGCGCAAGAGGGTAAACTAATTTCTCGACACCCATCTGGTCTACTCTCTAGTGCGATAGGATAATCTAATCCTTAGACACCCATCTGGGTTTACTCTTCAGTGCGATAAGGTAAACTAACTTTCTGACACCTATCTAGGTCTGCTTTTCAACGCGAGATGGTATACTAATTTTCGACACTCATCTGGGTTTGCTCTTCAGTGTGAGAGTGTAAACTAATTCCTCGACATCCATGAATTTTTACATAGCTACACACTTTTAATGTGATTAGTTAACAATTTTAATGGCCCATAGATTTTTATCATGCTGTGATGCAAGCCACTCGGTTCAAAAGAATGAAAATTCAAAGACAGATTAAGCAATAAGGCAATGGGTAGTAGCTCACGACATGCTTAACAGCTCGACACCCTAAGAAGCCAAAGGTCACAGCTATAGTGACTATGTGGGATTGCCTATTTTTTCAAAGTAACGTGCCCAACCGATGGTCCTATGGCTAAAAGTTTTGCAAGACTCTTCAAGTAAGCAAAGTTTCAAGAAAAAAAAATGACGGAGTAAAACAAAGAATGCAATCTATTAAATTTCAAGCAAGTCGATAAACTTGCACGAAGGTCACCAAAATCCAACATAAGCTACACAAAGTAGACCACTTATTAGCAGCATGGATGATCTTTGGTTTTCTAGTAGCCATTATGCTTCAACAACCACTTTGCACTCAACAGTTTGCTCATCCAACACTTTATATTCAACAACTCCGATCTTGGCAGCTTCATCCTCAATTACTCCATCACTGGTAGCTAAGAAATCAAACTCAAGCAATTCCATTATTCTTGGCAACTAGCATAGATGTGGCAGCAGTAGAAGGAACAGGCTTTGATGCCTATTTAACAGTCGAATCCACGTTTCCAAGTGATAAACTTTCTCCCCACTTCTCGTAGTGGCTAGTCATTCAAAAGCCGATCCAGACTTAGCCAAAGCTGGATATTTCACTATATCTTTGGATTCGGACATTGGAAACAGCTTTGTCAAGCTTTCCAGAAGTAGCAAAATCTCAAGAACAACAGAAAAACATTTTCCTGACTAAAGGTCCAACAAAAAGGCTAACTTGCCAGTGAAGCTCTCATTTTTTTACAGCCCCGACCATGCTAGCTTATGCTCCACGCCCTAGCACACCATTTTCCTCGGCCAAAGCCGAGCCGAGTTCCTAGTCCACGCCAACTAGTCGCCCTACATAATCTGCAACAGCTCCTTATGTTGCCTACTTGCACAACAGTTATCAGAGCCCAGGTTTGTAGAATTTTTAGGGTTGAGTCTAGAAGTTTTAGCTTAATTAGTCTTTTCTTGGGGAGTCTAGCGAAGTTTGTTGTTGTGAAATAAATGTTTTCTACATCTTCTCAGGATTGAAGGATGTTCGTTGTAGCCAACACTATTGATCATGATTGTGATGATCAAACGAATATTGATCATCAAATGAATGATCAGGGAGTTAATGATGTGAATTGGAGACTGACATAAGTTGAATCCTCATAACTTTACCAGAACCACTGAACCCTTAGAGGTAGAGTCTTGGCTTAAACTAGTGGAAAAGAAACTAAATGTTTTGAGAATTCCATAAGAGTTTAGAGTGGAGTTTATTGCCTATTTATTTATTTATTGGTGAAACATATCATTGGTGGGACTACATCAAGAGGACTAACAATGTTGAAACCATGACTTGGGTTAATTTCGAGAAGACTTTCTATGGCAAATACTTCCCTCAAACCATAAAGAATGCAAAGTTGAAGGAATTTGTTGAGCTAACTCAAGGCGATCTAACAGTGACTCAATATGAAGCTAAATTTACACATCTTTCTTGTTATGAACCACTACTAGTTGCTAATAAGGATGATAAAACTAACAGGGTTGCTGACGGTCTTATACGCCCTATATGGAAGATGGCTGTCGCATTGGGGCTGACAACCTACAAAGAGGCAGTGGCTACAACTTTACCAATTAAGTAAGAGCATAATGATCAGATGGCTAAACAAGCTAAGAATAAAGCTTCTTCAAACAGTGAAAGGAAGATTACCCGGAGAACTGATTATAGTGGTAAAAAAGGTGGCAACAAAGAAAGTAGTAGTAATAGCTCTTTCAAAAATTCAAGACCCAACCCTTACCTTTGTTACAAGTGTGCCTAACCTGGTCATATTCAACGTCATTGTCCACAAAATCAATCACCTCAAATTTCTGGACCCCAAGCTTCTTCTCAGATTTTTCAACCACGAGGGTCTCAGTGTAGAGGAAAAGATAATAAACCTCAAGGAAAAACATTCATAATACTGAATCGGTGGGGCAAACTAACCATGTTGTTATGTAAGGTACAATTCTTGTTTCCAACTGCTGCACAAAAGTTTTATTTGATACGAGGGCTAGTCATTCTTTCATTTCCCTAGGGTTGGTAAGTTTCCTTGAATTGAAATCAGAAAAATTGGATCCTCCAATTACTTTTATTACAATTCATGGTGTATTGGTTGTTACTACCATATTTAGGGCATGCTCTATAGAAATCTCTGGCCATAGACTAAAAGCGAATTTCATTATGCTAGATCTATATCCTTTTGATTTAATTTTGGACATTGATTGGTTATCCAAGTATCACGCCTTGATCGATTGTTATAGTAAAACGGCCACTCTATGTTTAGAAAATGGGTCAATGCTTCAGTTGTATGGGAACCAAGGAGTGTTTCCTCAAACCCCCACGTAAAACATGTTTTAGGGGAGGAAGAAATCAGGAGGGAGTTGTTCTTTTTGCTATCATATAGAAAGCTCAAGGTGCCAATAACACGGTTTTATGCATTCTGGTTGTGAGTGAATTTCTCGATGTTTTTCCTGAAGAGTTACTAAGCTTGTCTCCAAAAAGGAAAATTGATTTCGCTATTGAAGTTTGCCCAGGGACTTCCCCAATATCTATTTCTCCATACAGGATGGCACCGGCAGAGCTAGCAGAACTGAAGAAGCAATTAGAAGAGTTGTTACAAAAAGGATTTATTCGTAAAAATACTTCTCCATGGGGTGCTTCGGTGTTATTTGTTGTGAAAAGTGACAGAATTCTACATTTGTGCATTGACTATCGACAATTGAATTGAGTCACTATTAAGAATAGGTATCCCTTGCCTCGAATTAACGATCTCGCTGATCAATTAGGTGGATCTCAATATTTTTCAAAAATCAACTTGAGGTTAGGTTATCTTCAATTGAGAGTAAAAGAAGAAGACATTCCAAAGACAACTTTTCGGACCCGTTACGGACACTATGAGTTCCTTGTAATGCTGTTCGGATTAAAAAACGCCTTTGCAGCCTTCATATATTTAATGAATCTGGTCTTCTATCCATACCTTGATAAGTTTGTGATTGTTTTTGTTGACGACATTCTGGTTTACTCCAAGACATACGACGAGCACCAATAACACTTGAGAATAATCTTGCAAACTTTAAGGGAACATCAACTTTATGCAAAAAGGGGAAAATGTGACTTTTGGATGACAAAGATTAAATTTCTCGATCACATCATCTCAAGTAACGGCATATCAATGCATCCATCTAAGGTTGAAGCGGTGCTGAATTGGGAGAGGCGTAAAACAGTGACAGAAATTCAAAGTTTCCTTGGGTTAGCCGACTATTACCGACGGTTTGTTCAGAACTTTTCTCGGATTGCTTCTCCAATGGCAAGACTTAGAAGGAAGGGTGTCAAATTTGAATGGATGGCTAAATGTGACATTGCGTTCCAGGAATTGAAGGAGAAATTAACTACTGCTCCAGTTCTTGCAGTCCCAAATCCCGAAGAACCTTATGTTGTTTTTACTGATGCCTCATTTAAAGGGTTGGGTTGTGTCCTAATGCAACATGATTGAGTAATAGCATATGCTTCGAGGCAACTCAAGACTCATGAACAAAACTATCCCACGCATGACTTGGAGTTAGCAGCTGTGATTTTTGCTTTTAAAATATGGAGATGTTATCTTTATGGAGCACAATTTTAGATATATTCGGATCATAAAAGCTTCAAATATCTGTTTACATAAAGAGATTTGAATTTAAAGCAACGAAGATAGGTAGAATATATGAAGGACTAGGATTTTTCTTTACACTACCACCCTGGAAAAGCCAATGTGGTAGCCAATGCTTTAAGTTGAAAGTCTGGCGATGTTACTGCATGTTAAATACTAGAAGAGTGGAAGAGAGATTGTCTGGTTATAGATTTCAATTTGTCTCTCTGCAATACTACTCAAACTGCTTATGTCTTTGGTGTGGTAGCGAGACCTACACTAATTCACAACTTGATCCAAAACCAAATACATGATGAAGCGCTAAAAGATTTGCTTGCCCAGCTTCAAAGCAGTGCAAAAGTTGTTGGGTGGAGCATGCACTCTGATGGAGGGTTGAGATTCCAAGGTCATTTGGTTGTCCTGAACAATCAATAGTTAAAAGAGGAGGTATTGAATGAAGCGCATCGACAGAGATTTGAGAAGACACTTCTGGTGGAAAATTATGAAGATAGATGTGGCTCAATTTGTGGCCAACTGCACGGTATGTCAACAAGTTAAGGTAAAACATCAAAAAACCGCTAGACCTCTACAATCACTACTCGTTTATGAGTAGAAGTGGTACAATGTCACCATGGATTTTGTGTGTGGTTTGCCATAGTCTAATAAAGGGTACGATTCTATTTGGGTGATTGTTGACAGGTTAACAAAATCTGCCCATTTCCTTCTAGTGAAAACTATATTCTTTATCAACCTTGAGTGATCTTTACATAAAAGAAATTATTAAATTGCATGGAATTCCCTTATCAATAATCTCTGATAGAGATCTTCAATTCATGTCACAGGTTTGGAAAAGCTTGCACAATGCATTGGGAACAAAACTACAATTTAACACCGCATACTATCCTCAAACGGATAGACAGTCAGATAGACTCATCTAGATACTTGAAGATATGCTCAGAGCTTGTGTCCTATATTTTAAAGGTAGCTGGTGTGATTACCTACGTTTGGTCGAATTTTTGTATAATAATAGTTATCAGTTATGTATAGGCATGGCCCCTTTTAAGGCTTTGTATGGGAGACCATGTCAATCTCCGTTCTGTTGGGCAAAAGAAGAAGATTTTAGTCTTCATGGGCCTGAATTAATTCAAAAAACTAGTGAGAAGATCAAGATTATTTAAGATAAGTTACATACTGCTCAAAGTAGACAAAAGAGCTACGCTAATCGAAGACGGAGACCGCTGGAATTCCAAGTTGGTGATTTTTTTCTCTTGAAAATCAGTCCTCGCAAGGGAGTTTACAGATTTGGAAAGAATGGAAATTGGCTCCAAGATATATTGGTCCTTTTGAAATAGTAAAACGAGTTGGCAAAGTTGCCTACCAACTTGCCTTGCCTTCTTCTCTAGCACATGTGCACAATGTATTCCATGTGTCGATGTTATGGAAGAGTCAACCCAACGCATCTCAAGTGATAGAATGGGATGAGGTACCACTTCAAGAGGATGTTACGTACGAAGAACAACCTATCGAAATCTTGGATCGAAAAGAAAAGACCTTGAGAAATCGAGTAATTCCTCTAATCAAAGTTCTTTGGAAGCATCATGGGACTAAAGAGGTGATAGCGAACAAGGGTTAAACCATTAGAAAATTCTTGCAAGAGAACAAGTGTTTGTAGTATAGAATGGCTTACGTAAGGTCGATCTCTTCAGGGACTGATATAAACAATTTACGAGTTTTTGGAGTATTTAATTAAGTTAACTCTAAGAACTGCACTAATTTAACAAAGCTAAATACTATTGTACGTCACTAAAACAAATATCTAAAATTGGAATTGGCTTATAGAAATAGTCATCCAACTAAACAAAACAAGTAAATGTAGAAACTCAAGATAATAGAAATAATTGAAGAAAATTAGATTGACAAGGCACTAGAGTTCGACCTTTACCAACAACACTCATACGTAGCTCTTCCAATTGCTTAAGTAATCGAAGACACACATGCTTTCAAGGTTGGGTTTTTCCTTATGTATGTTTTACTTGTGACATTCAAGCTAAAACGTATACCACTACATGCAATTTATCCATGATATTTGGATTAAATATAAACATGAGTGATTCATTAATTCGGCTGAAAATCCTTTTGTTAAACCATGTAATCCCTAAGAATATGATATTTACCTTCGGAGAAATTACAATCCTCAATCACAAGAAGCATAACCAATTTTAACGTGATATTCGTTCAAAATTGCATCCGATGACTTTTCTAAGCATCCTAATGGCGATCAAACATCAAGGCACATAGATAGTTTAATTCGGTGATTGAAAATATCAAAACAAGCATGTAACAACACTTAAATAATTGAAAGAGAAATATATGTAATCATGTTGCGGCTCATAGCCTCACTCTAGCGAAAGCAAATTAGTTACACATAATTATCTTAATACATAAGAAATTATCCATGCAGAATCAAAGAAAGAGACAACCCTTTTTTACAAGGAAGTTATCTGCTGAGCTCTCCGATCCTCTTGGATCTGCGGCATCCCTTCTGCTTTCTACTACGTTGCTCTCTACAAATCCCTGCTTTTCTGCTGCTCCATTCCCTCCCTGCTCCTGTGCAACTCTCCTTCTGTTTTGCTTGTCTACTCTTTTACTTTCATCTGTTGCCTTAAACAAAAGGCAATAATTGCCAAAGCCACCCAAAGCCATAAGTGGAAGATCCATCATTGTTGCCTCTTCTTATTTTATTAGCCAATGGAGTGGGCAATCGTGCTCTCCACTTTCTCCTCTCTACTCTTAATTACTTTTCTCTTGCTCCAAAGGCCAATGAGTGGAATTGAAGACCCCATTTTCTGCCAGGTGAGGATGACAAAGCAAAGCATAGAACAAGTGCCTTTACTTTCTTATTTTTATTAGCCAAATATAGTGGGCAGATTTGGCCATAACGTTTAGTAGACCAAAAGTCTTTAGATTTCAATGAATGAAATGTCCCTAGAAAGCTTGAAAGGTCTACTTCAAAAGTAAGAAGGAAGTTTCCTCAATTTAGGTCTTAATTATGTACTTATCTCTCATGCAACCTTCAAAGGTCCAAACTGCCTTGTCAGCATGCTGACTTGTCTTCATTCTTAAACTGGGAACAATTGGCTGGGAATTTTGAGCTAAAAATTTGATATGATCATCTTCAATCTCTTGTGAATCAGCTCCAACTAGAATCACTCAAAAATTCCACCGTTTGCATACTTTTCCACAAAACTCAATCCTACTGCTCCTAGAAACACAATATGGCAAAACTATCACGTATACTTAAAACTTCCACCTAAACTAGATAAGAAAAGAAATATAACAAAGGAAAATACATAGTATAAATATTGGTTCATCAAGAGGCCATTTGGGAAGTTGAGTCTGAGATGCTTGAGAAATATCCACATCTATTCTAAAATTAAGGTACTTACTCTATGCAAATTTCGAGGACGAAATTTATTTTAAGGAGGGTGGATTATAATATCCCAAAGTTTTAGGTGATGATTAAGAGTGGATTACTTGTGGCCATTATTAGCAAAATTAAATTGCCTTGTTTGAGATTTAGATCAATTGGCCTTTGGCCCATTAAAAGTTCTCTTACTATTGAGACCAAGCTTTGGCTTGAAAAGAAAAGAACTTTAAAAAAAATAAAAATAAAAAAAGGGATGTTGACCTTCTATTCTTGCTACTTTCCTTTCTAGCCGAAGGAGATGGAATGGTTTATCTCTTTTAGCTCTTAATTTGCAAGGTGACTACAAAACAAGTTGACGAACACCCTGGGAGTTAAATATCAAGAAATTGTGTTGAGGTAAGGGAGTTTTAACCATAAAATTATTTTGATTTTTCATTTTTACTTAATCAAGGATTGTTGGCATTTGAGCATTATTTCAAGCTTACTTGAAATGTTTTTTCATTTTCGATATGTGAAAGAAGTGAAGCAAATATTTCTCTATGGTTTGATTAGAATGATTCTAATTTCGTTGCTACAACTTTGGTGAGTTTAAAGTGATTGCAATGATTTTTCAAGATTTTGTTTTGACATGCATGCCTCTTATTTTACTCAATATCGAATTTTGAAGCATCTTGATACGAATGTTCAAATTGTGAAAGTAGATGGAAAGTAGAATAATACATGTGCAGTTGTGAATGTTGAGAAATGTATGAATGGGCACAATAACCTGTGACGTTGTTGATTATGGGCACAGTGACCCAATGTTCCCGGGGGAAAACTCCATCTGTGGGCTGTGAGAATGAGTTATCAAAGTGATAATTACGTGTGATATGTATATTGGCCACTTATTATTATAGTTCTTTCCAATTTGCTAGTCACTTGTTTGGGATAAAAGAAAATCGTTGTGATTAGTTGTGTTAGTGTTTGTTTAAATGCTAATGGCTTTGTTATCCTTATGACAAAGATCAAAGCTACTAATGCTCTGAAACTTTGGTTTTTCTGTCATGTTACTTTCAAGCATATTTAGAGCATAATTCAGATTGTTGGATTACGTAGTAGTGAATATAAATGGTTTCGAATTACTTTTATTATTTTTCGGCATGCACAAAAAAAATTTAAATGACTATGAACTTACACCCTTACTTGGCATTTTATGCTCACCTGTGAAGGAAAATTTGTGAAAAACAAGTTCATTTGAGCAACATCAACAACATGCAATTAACAATCAAAGGCGGAATCATGTTTGTATGCACTCAAAAACAAAACTTAACCCATGAAATTCAAAGCCTAGTAGATAGGTGAACCAAGACTCAACTCAAGAACAAAGTGAGTTGAGAAATCTTATACCTTTGTTGATTCCTCTTTGCATAAGCAAAGGCTAAGCACCCAAGGAGAGGGCCTTCATTCCTTGCTTCTTAGCTCCATGGATTTCTTGGAGGAGGATGGTAGAATGGATTCTCCAAGTTCCCAAGAAAGGGAACCTCTAAGTCTCCACACCAATGAGAGCATTTAGAAGAGATGAGTGACCTTGGAGGAGGAAGGATTGCTAGTTAATCCCCTCCAAGGGGGCCGGCCTCCTAAAGAGAAATGGAGAGACATGTTCTCACCAATTTTCTCCAAAGAAACCCTAATGAAGAAAAGGCTATAAAGTCATATTTATACCTACCTTCATTGGAGTGGCAAACTTGTAATAAGTCCAAAACCCACTCCATTCTCTATGTGGCCGGCCTCTTAGAGTCTTTGGGCTGTTTGGGCCCTCTTGAATCTTTATTCATTAAGTTGTCATACAACTTAAGTTAATGGGCTTGACGTTTGAAGCCCATTGGGCCTTAAGGCCCAAAACTAACCCAAGGTTTATAACGAACTTATTCGTTTGATTAATTAACATATTAATTAATCCTAGCCATAAATAATTAAACCATTTAATTATCCTTACCCATCTCTATTGTTTCTTCAATCTCTACCTTACTCGGTGTACGATCCATTAGGTTCCTTTTAGCGAGGCAATGGGCGATTAGAACTCTTTCAAATCGATTGTGAATTGAAACTCACTTTCAATTCTCCCTTTAGTGATTACTCACTATTAGAGCTTCCACAAACCATGAGTGACACCTAGCAGTATATCATGGCTACCCAAGCTAATCAGAAGAGGTGGAGAACCTATTCAGTTTAGGATTACAATGCAATACGGTCTTTCTCTAATACAACACTCTTGACCACATTGTTTGGTTTGATAGTTTATTCATGTCTACTATCCAATGTGATTCATTTACTTATATGATTACCTTGAATGTGATTCAGAACGACTTTCCAAATCTCATTCATACTCTGGTCAGAGATTCTTAATCATATCATAGAGTATTCTCCCTCAAACTGCTTGAAGGTTAGAGATCCCTTGTTGCACATTCAATTGCCTCCATGGCTAAGTGACTTAACCCCAACTACGCCGTGGACACCCTCTGATAGAGTGACATTGATATAGTCAAAGATCAAGGACCTAACCACGAGACAACTATGATGCCTCAGGTCAAAGGACTACTTTGCATTATCCCAACCATGAGTTCTCATGTGACATGAGTATGAGAACTCCTCGTTGATCGTGTTCAGTGGACTCATTCTCTATTGAGCACCTACATGCTTGTCTTGGTGTCAATCATACCAATGACTCGAGACCAATCACTCTCCCTAAGAGAAGACATAACATATACTGATCTTAACGGACTGTCAATGCCCAATTAGCAATCCTATGATCGGGAATGTTTAAGATATGTATACGAAAGAGAATGATCTCATGAAACTAACTTCTTTAGATCACATTCTCCCAATTGCATATTCCTTGGACCTATTGTTCAAGCATATAACATTTATATGAGACAGCTTAAAACAATAATCTTTGCCCTTTATATTAAACCAGATTAGTTTAACATGTGAAATGTCCGTAAAGTATCATCATATGATTGGTTTTAGGGCACATTTCCAACAACCTGTTTCTCTTAACATGTATTTTTAGGTGTGTAGAGTTGACTAACTGAGTTTCAAGGGGCAACTCTAGTGTGGACTAGTAGAAGGGAGTCCAAACGTACATATCTTTTGGGTGAGCTGCCAAAGTGTTTGTATGGTTTGTCTGTGTCTGTAGATAATCCTTTTGTTACGTAGTAGACTATGATGATGTAGACGTCAGCGGGTTAGAGTCTCTACTTACCTGGGCTATGAAAACCATGTATATATAATTACTCATCTTTTGGCTTGTATAGTTTATGCTCATGTACATTTCCATCCAATGGCATGAATGTGTTTTCTTGTAACAAGCCTTGAAGGTCTTTTGTGAACTCATTATAGTCTGTAAGGTTTTATGAATTGCTTTTGGAGAACCACAATGAAACTTGGTTATGTTTAAACCGTGGGTGTGTATCTATTACCTAGGTGGCATTTTGTAAATTTCAGATTTTTACCCCTTGGAATATAGTCAATTCTATTTACAAAGTAACTTGGTGCTGCTAAAATTGTTTTCTAGGAAAATAGCAGCATGCCTGTTTTAGATTCAAATTTTCCTATACTTTTTGAACTCGAAAATCAATGAAATTTTAAAAGAACTCAGTTTCATGTGTCTGCTTTGGATCTGAAAATTTTCACACTTGTTGGTTGAACAAGTTATTTTTGGTGAATTTTACAGTACATGTCGTTTTTGCAGTTTGTATTACCACGAGGTCTTTAACTCTATTTCTTTAAATTAACTTTTGTAGTTTGGTTTAATCAAAATGTGGACATAATCTTAAGATGATATTTGTTTAACACCCTTGAACAACCATTTTGTTCTAATTATTTCTCTTAATCTCACACCTCAAGTTTTGGGGTGTGACAGCAGCCCTGTGGCTTCCGCCAACACCATCCTTGGCCCCCTTGAGCCATTTCATGGAGCCCCAAGGCACCAAAAAAATCAATAAAAAAGAAAATTTAATTGTTCTTACCTTGGTGTGGTGCGAAGATTTAAAACGACGACGACGATCAACTCTTCGCAGAGGAAAGAAAATAAGAAAACAAGGGGAGATGTTTACTATATCCTCTAGCCTTTTCTCTCTTTTTTATATGGATGAAATTTTTCTCTCTTTCTTGTAGGGATAAATAAGCCTTGGTGGCTATTGGCTTCCCTTTTCCATGAAGTCTATTTCCAAAACAAAGTGCAAAATCTACATCAAATTGGGAAACAACTTTACGGCCTAAGCAACTTGGAAGCTCAACACCTACTGCCCTTTTTTGCTTGTAGTCTAGCAGGTGTGTGGCCATCTATGGAGCCATAAATAATTCCAAAAATCTAGAAGACAATACGTGGACTTTTCCTTAAGAAAGACAAGCAATTGACTGCTCGCGGCATGGAAAAGTCAAAGGTATTAAAGATAAAGTTAATTACTAAATCATATCCTTAATACATTCTCAATTGGAGGTCAACTTAATCAAGTAAGGAATCTCGATTACAATCAATTAGGAATACTCCCACCATTATCCCAAGATATTTTCTCCTAATTAATATATTGGGGAATATTCTTTACTCCTCATCCAACAGATGACACACCTTGACCAATAGGATGCCGTCATGTGTATGGTGAAACTCTAACCCCATGGCCAGCCACCTCCTCCTATAAATACCCCATCTTCACCAAATTTTGGTAAGGTTTTTGCCACGCATATAAGCTCTAAACATTCACTCTTCTGAAAGAAACTAACTTAGGCATCGGAGATTGATGCATTGATTATGCAAACACACAAATTAAACCCTCTTTTCGACAATTGTAGTATAGATGTAAGTAGGGATCGTTCTAGGCCGGGGATTAGGAGGGATTGCTAATCTACTCTAAACTGACTTAAAAACACTAAATAAGACTCAAAATACTCAAAAGACACCAAATTGGACAGATTCTAACTAAATAACACAACTTAACAATTGGGGGTTTCGTTTTGGACGAATTTAAACTAAAGTTAAACAAACTTGCAGAATTAAACCAGACATGAAATTTAAAGTGAATTGATGGTTGATGGACTAGTTAGAGGGTTCTTCTCCACACATGACACATATGCAACGTAAATCAATTTTCAGTTGTTCTTTCAATAAACCATAAATCTCAACACTCTAGATTAACCGTGAACAGCACTTTTTTAATCTTCAAGTTCTCCTTAAGTTATTGAATTGGATGGGAAAGTGCATACAACAATTCAACACATTCTCTAAAAGTCCCCTACGTGAACAGTACAATAGAGATACAATCAAAGATCATTAAGTTTCATGAGAACTATAACTATTGATGAGGCATTCGTAAATATGTAAAGCATGATACTCTTGCCAAGAATTTACTTAACTCGATTGTGGATAGCAACCTTCACTACTCATGAATATAAGTTCATAACGATTAGGTGAAATTCTCTTATATTCTAGCATCAAATTCATGCATGCAAACTAAGTATGCATCCTTAATCGACATACAAGAATAAGTTATCAATCAAGCAGTTAAGCAAATTGAATTCACAATTCATGAAATCACAACTGAAGGTAATCAATTCATATTACAAATATGTTCATGGCTTTGAATCAACCTCTAGCCAAAATGAATTTAGTTACACATTATTCTAAAATTAAAACAAAATTAAAACATGAGTTTGAGAACATAAAACCAAAAGAGGATAGTGCAAAGAGTGTTTTCTTCTTGGTTTCCTTCCCTTTGCCGAGCTCTCGAGCTCTCTATATCTCTGCCTCCGTAACCAAATGGGCACTGCCCTCTTTATATATTTTTGTACCGTGTATTTTCTTTGGCTAGTCTCGGTGCTTCTAGCTGCCCTCGTGCAGCTTCACTTTTTTTTCTGCATGTTTTTCTGCTTCGCAGCCTTCATTGGCTGCCTCTCTGTAACTCTCTGTCCGTGTCCCCCTTAAAACAAAAGGGGAGTCCATGTATTCTATTTATTGGCTGCCATCTTTTCACTTCCAGTTTCTGGTTGTTTTTCTCCCCATGTGCTTCGGCACTTTTCTTTTCTTCCATGTGCTCATGTTGTTGTGCAGCCTTTCACTTCTTTTATTATATGTGCTGCCTCATGGCAGCTTTGTTAAAACTGCCTTCGTGCTTTTCTCTGCGCTTGTGTATATGCTTATCTGCTGTGCATGTGTTTATCTGCTGCCCTCATTGCTTTGCCTTGCTGTTTTTGTTCTCTATGTCCGCAACCTTGCTTTGTTGTCCATGTTATGTGCTTGTGACTTCACCAAGTAATTCCATGAAGTTACCTGATTAAATTAAAACCAAGGAATTATAACATGATTTTTCTCCAAGTCATTAATTTAATTATATAAACACAAAACCATGTAATTCCTTTCATTTAAATTCAAAATTTAACAAGAAAATGTAACTTTTGGGATAAAATATATATGAAAATATGCACTCATCAAATACCCCCAAACTAACATTTTGCTAGTCCTCGAGCAAAAGAAAGAAAACACGAAAAAGTAGTAACATGAAAAACATTAGCTTCCCCCTATGTGACCCTCATAGAATTTCACTCGGGAACACAAATCATTAAGAACCATAGCTAGCACCAAACAAGCTAATCCGAATTCATCTTCCTTATTCAAATATTAGCAGTAACCTTTTAATCATCCTTGAAGTGTAGTGTGTGATATAGCCATGCTAATGCAATTTCAAAAATTTTATTTTTATTTTTAAAATCACCATATGTAAACTAGCGACCTTCTCACGGGACATACACTCAATCACACATGTGTTTAGTTTTAATGTGTTTCGCTCAAAGAATCAAATGTGAAAGTTCTACCATAAGCTTGCATAAAGATCACTTCTCCACAATCATAATTGCAAAACTTAAATCAAGAGGACTTTTATTGGATGTAATGATGCTTAGGGAGAGGGTTATTGAAATGAAAGAATAGGTAAACACAAGTTCCAAGCTACATTGCAAGAATTCTTTTGTTGAGATTTATAAGAACTCAAGCTCTCCAGCGATTCTTCTAATACTTCCAACCACACCCTTAAACTGAAACTTTAAAAACTTTTTATTTGCTTTGTATACAATCTTTCTTTTTCTTTTTTTTTTCTTTTTTTAAGCACATAACTAAATACAAACATGAAATACCCCCACACTTATTCTTTTGCCAAACACCTTCAAAGTACTTCACAAACATTTCTCATAAGACAATCTCACATTGCTCACTAGCTCGCTTGGAAAGGGTAAGGAAAAATGTTTGAGGTATAAGGGTAGACATATCTAGTGATAAGAAATAAAAGGCTCAACATATACGGCTCAAATTGGCAATCTAATGATATCATTTTTCTTTGGGAAACATGGTTATTTGGGCCATGGTGATAAACCTAATGCCTCTATCATTTTCAAGTTCATGCAATCAATGACAAATATTTCGAAAGATCGTTACGCAAGTTCTAGAGATGTATCTCACATAAGTTCATCACACATGAAAGAATAGGAGTGTATGAAAAATGCACACACTTTCAATAGGCTCAAAACCTCACATAGGATGTATATGGTCACTAAATTCACATATGAAGCTTTAAGTCATGCTTTAGTTTCTCATCAACAAGGCTATGTGCATTTGGTTTTTCAAAGATGATCAAACATGTACAAAACTAACAAGAGAATTAGGAATTTCACACAACACATGTTAACTAAGTTCTTGATCATCATGGTTCAAATTTGATCTAGTTATATCATTGGGTCGGGAAACTAACAAAAATCTAATACAAAACAATAAGGAAAACAAGACAATATTTTTGAATTTTTAAATCTTCCGATAATTTTAAATAAATGTTTTTTTTTAAAAAAAACAAAACTAATTAAGAAAACAAAAATCAACAACACGGAAACAAATGAAACCAGTTCATAGTCGAAGGTACAAAAAATTTCAATTTGGTCATTTTTTTATACTCTTTACCACCAAACTTAAACTGGACATTGTCCTCAATGTCATAAAACATTATAATGCAAAATAAATATAAAAATAAAATGACTAAATGAAAAGAAACAAAATAAAGCATTTGGACTGAAAACTTCCCTAATTTGCAGTAAAATTAAGCGATGACCCCCAAGCTTAAATTCTGCAATCAACTTTAAGGGTGGAAATAACCGAAAGTTCCTGCAAAGAAAAGAAATAATTCAATTAAGCACGCAAGAAAATGTAGAAAATGCAAACGAAAAATTGAAAATGACAATAAAAGACAATGAATAGAACTAATAGGTGATCATTGGTCGTGCTTGTTGATTTTCCACAGCTTTCATCTTGAACTGAATGGGGCTTTTGAGAAATGAACAAGGAAAGTTCCTTGGTGGGCAGGTAAGAGCAAGGGTAAAAGAAAAGCATGCCATAAGATATCTTTGCCTTCAACCCTGCTGATATGAGATACTTTGGCTTTTGAAGGAGCATCTAATGGCATCTCCTCGAGTTCTTGGATGCAACTGAGACTCCTCCTACATCTTCTATGAAACTCAGACTCCTCCTGGTTCGTCTGTGAGATACTTTTGCTTTTGAAGAAGTATCTCTCCACAGGTTTATTCTTGAAATGGGCTGGAGGGGCTCGAAGATGAGTACTCGAGAGCAAGACTAGGTAAGCAATCAGGATCTATCTTTCTCCCTGTTCTTCAGATGAAGGTGAAGAGAAAGCATGATATGAGATACTTTTGCTTTTAACCTTCATGATATGAAATACTTTTGCTCTTGATGATTTGTTTGTAGAGGTACTCCAGGGGATGAAGAACACTGAGTAACTCGAGAGGTTTCTTTGGGAATACATTCTCGGAGATGAAGAAGTGTTTGAGTAAGTCTGCCTTTGCTATGGAGGGCGAAGGTAGACACTTATAGGAATTTCTTCACAATCGGTACTATTCTCTTACTCTGGTCGGCAACCGGTGGATTATTGAACAGTAAGATTGACGCGCTTTCTGACAAAGTTGCCCGTAATTTCCGCAAAGCTGAGGTTGGGTGTGAACGATGCTGACACGTCCGGAAAAGTCGATCTCTTGAAATTCGGGGATCGGCTCGTGGTCTCTGAACAGGTCCGGCTTTTGAGAAAGGAGTCCGGCTTTTGAGAAATGAGCGTCTCTTCGATTTGCGAGCGGACGCCTCTTCGATCTCTGAGTAGCGCCTTTTCGATTTCTGAGTAGTGCCTCTTCAATTTCTTCTTTTTATAGAGGCACTAATTTTGTTCCACAGCACACTTGAGTTGCCTCCTGTAAACACTCTCTTCTTGCACTTCTTTAATCTTGATCAATCCGATCTCTTCTTTCTCAACACCTTCGAAAATGTCTTGCCCTTCTGACCGTCGCCTTAACTTGAATGTCGGGGAAGATGATGACTTGTCTTCTCCAAACAACATTTGGCATCCGTCCTTCATATCCCCCAATGATCATCTTACAGTTGGGGACTCTATGATGAGAAACGATACAACCGCTACGGTGGTTGCTAGAAATCTTCTTACTCCAAGAGACAGTAGGATGTTATCCAAGCGGTCAGACGAGCTGGCTGTTCAGGACTCTCTGGCGCTCAGCATCCAGTGTGCAGGCTCAGTCTCAAACATGGGCCAACGCCTTCTTGCACGATCTCGTCAGGTTGAGTCTCTGGTGGCTGAGGTGGCTAGTCTTCGGCAAAAGGTCAGAGGACTCAGGCACGAGAATAAGGAGTTGCACATGCTCACAACTAGTTACTCAACAAGTATGAAGAGGAAGCTTGACTAGCTACAGGAGTCCGAAGTTTAGATTCAGAGTGATCACCAAAGGTTTGTGGCATTACTCCAGAGGCATCTGTTGCCTTCGTCATCTGGAGTTGCACCAAGTATTGAGGTTCCGGAGGATCAAACTCTGGCGCTTCATCTTTCTGGAGCTCCATCGACTGCTGAGGCACCACCTGACCAATGAATGCTATTAGTTTACACATTATTGTAAAATATTTATGCTTTTATTTTTATTTTTTTTTATTTTTTTTTTTTGTTTTTGTTTTTTGTTTTTTTTTTTTCGTTTTGTTTTTTTTTTTTTTTCAAGCATGTTATCATTTCCAAAAAAATAAATGTAAAAACGTCTATGAAAATCAAAATCAATGTAAAAACGTCCACGAAAATCAAAATCTTATTTATCCTCCCCCACACTTAAACTAAACATTGCCCTCAATGTTTTAAATTTAAACTCACACAAATCAAACAAACAACACAATTAACTAAACATGGCAAAATAAATGCAGGAAAGAGAAGGGTTTAGGAATGCAAATCTGATTGTGGGCGATTCCTAGGCCTCTCTTCTTTACTCAAATGCATGGGTTTATCCTTGAATGGATGGTGGTACTTAAAATGATCCGACAACGATCTAAGTTCTAATGGAGGTGCCTGAATCATCAAAATCAGATTGTTAGGAGAAAACAAAATTGAAATTGGAGAAGATGGCTTACTTGCTCGTTCAAACTCAATGACAAACACCACATCTTCAAAAGTGTCAGGGACTTTGAACTTGGCCAGATTGCATGTGATGATTGTGACTTGTCCCTTGTCATCAAATTCAACTTCTTTGGTCTTGATTGTCTCATGCACAGCCTCTTTGATGTATTTTTGATATTCTCCAGCCACTTCATTCTCTTGAATCCCTCTTCTTGGTGTGCAAGGTTCTTTGAACGTTTCAACACCATCGGGAACTTGTTTTGGTGCACCAAGAATTGGGATATCACTTTGCACCTTTGGAAGAGCTTCCACAATGTCTTTTTCACTCTCTTCGATATTTGGAATCAAAAACCTGTGAGGAAAATGGACATTTGGTGGAATGGGGTTAGAATGAATTGAATTTAGAACCTCCTCACCTGAGTTGGACGGCATAGGGACTTGAGGAGCTTGCGGCAAGAGTTCTTCTAAACTGCCCATGTCGTCCTCCTCATCTTCTTCTTGCAGCAGCATTTCATCCATGTTTGGGCTATGTTTGGATGGTTCTGGGACAGCTTCATCCTCCATATCACTTTCCAAAGTGATGGCTTCATCAATTTCAACTTCTCCCTTTGAATTTTCAATGTTAGAGTTGGAGAGTTCACGTTGCTCTTGAATATGCGCCATGAATTCCACAATCTGCCCAACGTGCTTCTCCAATTCGTCTACTCTTTTGACTCGGTCTTGCATCTCCTTGTTTTGATTTTCTACTCCCTGTGTCAAAGAGGTGATTAATTGAATAATTTTATCATTATCCACCGACGAACCTGAAATTGGTTGGGAAGATTGTGGTGGAGGCTGTGGTGATGCACATGGCCATTGATAGAACTCCTCCAATGGCTACAATTGTTCTTCTTTTTGTTAGCCCTGCGTCAAAGAGATTAGTCCATCAAGAATTTCATTATAACTCATAGGCATACTTGAATTCGATTGGAATTGTTGTGGGGGGGGCTGTGTTGGCTGCATAGGTCTTGAATAGAACGCTTCATCTTGCTGCCAATATCCACTTTGTTAAACTTGTTGAGGTCTGATCGGATCATATTTATACATATTTTTTATATCAAATTCACTCATCTTTTCTTAGTTAGTTCGTTATATTTTGAGCTATTTACGTTATTTTTATGTTTTATATATTTATCAAGTTAAGAAAATAAAAATAGAATAAGTGAAGTTTTATGTAATAAATTCGTTTTAACTATTGAATAGAACTTATTATATGAAAAATAATATATATATATATATATATTTATATATTAATATATTTATATATTAATATATTTATATTAATATATTATGTTGTGTGTGGAAGGAATAAAATGATGGAATGCATAAAGGAGCTTTCGGTGGAAGGCAGTGCATTTGAAAAAGAAAGGCAGCCTTGGTGGAGGGAGCATGATTAGTACAGCTCATGAGGAAGGCCACGGTATTGTAAAATCAGAAAGCTAATGGAAGCATGAGCTGCCCTTAAGGCAGCTGTGAGGGCAAAATCGAAGAGAATAAAAGTGAGCAGCGGGAGACACAAAGGAGGGGAAGAGAGCTGCCTCTGAGCAGTCAATTGAGAGATCATACGAGAGCTGCCAGCTGCCCCCCTGCGCGCTGGTCTTTAGTCTAGGCAGCCTTGCTGCTGCGGCCGGGGTTTTTGAAAAATAAAAAGAAAGCCTCGGGGAGCCTAGGAAGAAACAGGAAATCAAGCAGGCAGCGCGCCAGAAGCTGCCAGATGAGGGATTGGCGAGAAGCCAGCCACACGGGAGCAGCCAGGAAAAAAATCTCCACGGGGGTGCTGTTCAAAAGCTTGCCCCTCTGGGGTCAGAACTGCACAGGAGCTGCCTTAAGGCAGCTGGCAGCAGGCGCATGGATTAAAACAAAAGGTCTCGGCGCAAGCACAGAAATCTCACGGATCCAAGGGATTGGCACGGTGGAAACAATCTTGCACACTCTTTCGGTTTATCCCCTCCAAACTCATATTTTAATTTTTGTTTTAATTGATAAATATGTGTAATTAATTTATTTTGGCTAGAGGTTAATTCAAAGCCATGATTATATTTGTAATTTGAATTGATACCTTCAGTTGTGATTTCTGAGTTGTGATTTAATTTACTTAACTGCTTGATTAATAACTTATTTGTGTTTGTCAATTAAGAATGCATACTTAATTTACATGCATGAATTTGATGCTAGAATATAAGTGAATTTCACCTAATCGTTATGAACTTATATTCATGAGTAGTGAAGGTTGCTAGTCACAATCGCGTTAAGTAAATTCCTGGCAAACGTATCATGCTGTTCATAGTTACGAATGCCTTGTCAACACTTATGATTTTCATAGAACTTAATGATCTTTAATCGTATCTCTATTGTGCTTTTCACGTAGGGAACTTTTGGGGAATAATTTGAGTTGTTGTATGCTGTTCATCCAATTCAATAACTTAAGGAAAATCTGAAGGTTAATTTAAGCGTACCTAATTAATCTGGAGTATTGAGATTTACAATTTATTGAAAGAACAACTGAAAATCAATTTAGATTGCACATGTGTCATGTGTGGCGAAAAACCCTCTAGCCAATCCGTCGCCTATCCGTTTACTTTTATTTTATGTTTTTGTCAATTTTATAATTTAGTTAAGTTTAATTTACGTTTCATCCAAAATCAATCCCCCCATTATTATATTATATTATTTAGTTAATTTTTATTAGTTTTTATCTTTTAATTTAATTTCCGTCTAATTAATTTCCTAGTTTTTATTTTAAATTGTTTTCATTATTTTGAGTAATTTTTAGTGTGTTTCGAGTTTTTAGCTTAGTTTGTATTTTCTAGAGTCTTGAGTTGTTTTGAGTCTTTTGATTTGTTTTAGTTTATTTGTTAGTTTTATTTTGAGTTATTTTAGTTAAGTGTTTTTATTTTAGTTTAGTGTTTTAAACTTTGTTTTTACGTTTTTAAATTATTTTAGAGGTTTTAGCAAGCCCTCCTAATCCCCGGCCTAGAACGATACCCTACTTATACCTATACTACAACTGTCAAAAAGAGGGTTAAATTTGTGCGGTTTAAAATACCCGTCAAATTTTTGGCGCCGTTGCCGGGGATTAGTAAATTTGCTAATCCCTTTATTTTTTTGTTTGTGTTTATTTTATTTTATTTTATTTTTGTTTTGTTTGTTTGTGTTTATTTATGTTTATATTTGTGTTTGTGTATTTTATTTTATTTTTGATTTAGTTTTCGTTCTTTAATTTTAGGTAAAAATGGATGAAGATATGGCAACCATTCAAGCTCAATTGGCGCAGCTCACTGCTCAATTGACACTTAATGCCGAACGGACCTCAATGCCAAGTGTCCCTACACTTGATGTGCCCTATGGGCAAGGATATCAAGGCTATGATCAACCAAGCGGCAACTTGTATTCCAACGTTCGCAATTTGGATTGGAGTGATCATTCAAACTCTATGTGGTGGGAAGCTCAACAAGTTCAACATGAAGCATATTGGCAGCCATATGAGGAGTTCCATTCAAGACCTATGCAGCCACCACAACCTCATATGCAATATGCTCAATCAAACTCAGGTTCGTCAATAGATTATGATCAAATCCTTAATGAATTAAACTCTTTGGTGCAGGGGTCACAAAATCAAGCTAAGGAGACTCACCAAGGAGAATATTGGCAGCCGTATGATGAGTTCTATACAACACCACCACAACCTCCATCACAATCTGCCCAATTCAATTCAGGTACATCTGCAGATAATGATAATATTATTCAATTACTCATCTCTTTGAACCAGGAAGTAGAAAATCAAACCAAGGAGATGGGAGAATTGAATAATCAAATGGGGCAGATTGTGGAAGTCAAGGCACAAATTCAAGAGCAACGTGAACTATGCAACGCCACATTTGCAAATTCAAAGGGAGAAGTGGAAATCGATGAAGCCACCACTGTGGAAGGAGAGATGGATGAATTGCAGCTGCAAGAAGAAGATGAGGAGGACGACTTGGGCAGTTTAGAAGAATTTTTGTCTCAAACCCCTGAAGTCCCTATGTTGTCCAACTTCGGTAATGATGTTCCAATTGAAATTCATTCTAACATTATTCCATTAAATGTCCCTTTTCCTTGCAGGTTTGTAATTCCAAATAACGAAGAAAGTGAAAAGGACATTGTGGAAGCTCTTCCAAAAG
The DNA here is from genome assembly GCA_963580275.1 of Crataegus laevigata. Classification (NCBI taxonomy): domain Eukaryota; kingdom Viridiplantae; phylum Streptophyta; class Magnoliopsida; order Rosales; family Rosaceae; genus Crataegus; species Crataegus laevigata. The sequence goes on from OY756941.1 coordinate 11,075,355, forward strand.
CCCAAGAAATTGAGTTTGATGACATGGGACAGGCCACAACCATCATAGTAAACTTGGCCCAGTTCAAAATCCCGGAAATATCCAAAGGCGTAGTTTTTGTCATTGATTTTGAGTCGGAGAAAGATAGCAAGCCATCTTCTCCAATTTTAATTTTTATTTTATTTCATACTAACATATTTCTAATTTTAATGATTCAGGCACCCACCCGAGAATTCAAACCATTGCCGAATCATTTCAAGTATCACCTCCCATTGAAAGATAAATTCCATGCTTTGGAGATGAGGGGAGGTTAATGGAAAGATTCGTCCGGCTAAAGACGTTAAATCAAGCGCTTCTTGGGAGGCAACCCAAGCAACCAGATTTGCATTTCTTAACCCTACTCTTTATTACCTTTATTTTGAAATCTTTGTTTTGTTTAGTTAGTTGTGTTATTTGGTTGATTTTTGTTTAGTTTGTGTTTAAATAAATTTAGGGCCTTGTTTATTTTAAGTGCGAGTAAATAAAGTCTTTTTACATTAATTTACTTATTTTACTTACATATTTTATATTGCTTAAAATAATCTTAAAAAAAAAAAAATAATTTACAATAATACGAAAAACTAATAGTGTTCATTGGTCATTTGTCATTGGTTAGGTGGTGCCTGAGAAGTCGACGGAGCTCCTGGAAGACGAAGAGCCAGAGTTGGAATCTCCGGAGCTGGAACGCTTGGTGCAACTCCCGAGGACGAAGGCAACATAAACCTCGGGAGTAGCGCCATGAACCTTTCATGATCGCTCTGGATCCGACCGTCCGACTCCTGCAGCTGGTCCAGCTTCCTCTTCATGCTGGTCGAGTAACTAGTTGCAAGCATGTGCAACTCCTTGTTCTCGTGCCTGAGTCCTCTGACTTCTTGCCGAAGACTGGCCACCTCCGCCATCAGCGACTCCACCTGACGAGACCGGGCAAGCAGGCGCTGGCCCATGTTTGAAACTGAGCCTGCACTTTGGACGCTGAGGGCAAGGGATTCCTGAACGGCCAGCTCGTCCGACCGCCTAGATAGCATCCTATTGTCCCTTGGAGTGAGCAGATTTCTGGCAATCACCGTAGCGGTGATTTCATTCCTCATCATTGTGTCCCCGACTGTAAGAGGACCATTGGGGGATATGAAGGATGGATTCCAAATGTTGTTCGGAGAAGACGAGTCATCGTCTTCCCCGACATTCAAGTTTAGGCGACGGTCGGAAGGGCAAGACATTTTTAGAGGGGGTTGAGGAAGAAAAGAGTTCGGAAAAATTAAGATTGCTGAAGCGGAAGAAGAGATCGGAAAGATTAAAAGTGCAGAAGTGCAAGAAGAGAGCGGAAGGATTTTGAGTGTTTACAGAAGGGAGTATTTTCAGAAGGAAGTGTTTGAGGGAGTTCAAGTGTGATGTGAAGCAGAATTAGCGCCTCTATAAAAAGAAGCAAATCAAAGAGAGCGCTCATCTGAGGTTGAAGACGCGTCCTCGCGCAAATCAAAAGAGCCGTTTCCTTTCTCAAAAGCTGGGCTTGACTCAGCAATCACGTGGCATCACGAGGGCTCAGTTTTTCCAATTTGTCGTGACTCATCACGTGCAGCGTGGAGCGTTGCGAAAACCATGAGCCGCACCCGGTTTTGAACCCCGGTTTTCAAAAGATCATCATTCCAATTTGTCGTCACTCGTCGCCTGCACCGTCAGCCTTGCGGAATTTACGGACGCTTTGTCAGAAAGCGCGTAACGGGCACTGTTCATCCATCACCGGCTGCCGACAAATAGTGAAGGAATAGTTCCGGTTGTGAAGCCAAATTTCTATAAGTTCGACCTTAACCTTTCACAGCAAAGGCACACCTTCACACCCTCTCAACCTCTCAACCTCTCAACCTCTCAACCTCTCAACCTCTCTTCATCTCCGATAATGTCTTCCCAAAGAAAGCTTTCGAGTTATTCAGTGTTCTTCATCCCTTGGATCACCCCAGAAAACAAACCTTCCAGAGCAAAAGTATTTCATATTAAAAAGGTTAAAAGCAAAAGTATCTCATATTATGCTTTCTCCTCTCCTTCATCTGAGGAACGTGGAGAAAGTGAGATCCTGATTGCTTACCTAGTCTTGCTCTCGAGTACTCATCTCAGACCCCTCCCAGCCCACTTCAAAAATAAACCTGTGTTGAGGTACTTCTTCAAAAACAAAAGTACCTCACAGACGAAGCAGGAGGAGTCTGAGGTGCAACCAAGAGCAGATGAGTCTGGGTTGATCCAAGAGTTCAAGAAGATGCCACACCTGCGTGGAGACCGGACTACTTGAAGCATGTGGAGACAAACGTGCTGATTCATCCTCAACTAAGCCGAGGATCACTTGCAGAAGGAGGCCCATCCAGTTCAAGATGAAAGCTGTGGAAAATAAACAAACAGGACCAATGATCATTTATTAGTTTTATTTATTGTCTTTTATTTTCATTTTCAATTTTTTGTTTGCTTTTTCTATTTTTCTTGCGTGCTTAACTGAATTATTTCTTTTCCTTGCAGGAACGTTTGGTTATTTCCTCCCTTGAAGTTGATTGCAAAATTGAAGCTTGGGGGTCATCGCTTGATTTTTCTGCAAATTAGGGGAGTTTTCAGTCTTATTGCTTTATTTTATTTCTTATTATTTATTCTGTTTATTTTTATTTTGCTTTTTTTTTTTAATGTTTTCTGACATTGGGGACAATGTCCAGTTTAAGTGTGGGGGTGTTAAAGTATAAAAAATTGACCAAATTGAAAAATTTTGTACCTTCGACTTTGAACTGGTTTCATTTGTTTCCGTGTTATTGCTTTTTGTTTTCTTAGTGTTTTATGCTGTTTTGGTGTGTTTTATTGTGTTTTGAGGAAATCTTACGAAAATGACATAAAAATTTGAAAAATATTTTGAAAAACCCAAAAAGAATTTTTTTAGTTGTTTTTGTGTGTTTGTGTCTTAGGTACCTTCCAACACAATGATGAGGATTTGGTTTTCAATTGCATGACTGTTAAAGAAAATTATAAACATGGATGGAAGTTCGATATGCTCTTGGTTTATGCTTAGTTGTAGTTGTTGTTTATGAATTTAAATTTGATCACAAAAGGATAAAATTAGTTTTTGTAACATGCTTGAAGGAAGGAACTCAAACTAATGCTACATCCCTGTGAGACTTGAGCTTATACCTTGTTTGGAGAGTTATTAATCTTGATGTTTTTGTTTTCTAAAGTCGTTGCATGATCTCATTATTCTTTGCTTGGTTGCTACTTAGAAGGCGTTTTATCATCTTAGTTCCAGATACTAGAACTCATATCCGTTTCATTCAAAGCATGACATTGAATTGCATAACACATATCAAGATGAAGTTGTTTAGTAACCACCTTAACCAAAAAGACTTACCCTCCATCTTTCTTATGTTTTGTAGGCTTAACCCATCTCGAGCCTTGTTTAGCTTATTTTTGTTGTTAACCTCATTAAACCGCGCCAAACCTACTGTAGGACTGTTTGCACCCTTGTTCTTAAAGAATAGTGAGCATGACTTAAGAAGAATTCATTTTATTCTACACTATGCAGAAAAACAAGTGTGGGGGAGGGATCGGTTGTTTTGAGCTCAATTGTACGTTTTGCGTTTCAAAAAAAAAAAAAAAAGAGAAAAACGCGTGAAAAGAAAAGAAAGAGGAAAAAGAGTTTGAAATCTGGCCATAAATGTTTGAATCCTCCCCTCGGGTTTAGAGTTGAATTTTCATTCAAAAGTGAATTCTGTGCGTTAATTACATTACTTTGCTTACTATTTCTTTAAGAACCTTTGTTTTTCCATATCCTTCCTTTGTTAAGCCTATATCCTTAGCCCCGTTACAACCCTTTGACTTCTATCTTGGTTGTTGTGTGTTCAATATGTGGAGTTTGGGATTGGTATGAGCATATGGTGTCCCTGATTCTCGCATCTAAGTAGTAGCATTCCGTTCATGAGATCATATTCATATGTACATTAATAACTCCAGAAAATGCTTTCTTTGATATAACTTATGTGAGTACTCGTTTCCTTGTTTACATCAATCTTCTCACATATACCTAGTGTAGGGAGTGTAGTCATAAAATCTGAGTGAAAATTGAGTGCATATCTAGTGAGGAGTTGAGTAAATTCTCTAAGGCATGTTACTACATTCAAAATGTTGTTTTAATTGATTAAATGCGAACTAATAAATGGTGACTGTGATTAAGTATGTGCTTAAGGGTATGGATTGCCAAAATCTGTGTAAGTGATGATTTTTAATTTGTCATGTCCATTGGAAATCCCTGAGATAAATGTTGGAAGGTTTAGATTGAGTTTTGTTTTTATTTCTTTGTTTTGCTCGAGGACTAGCAAAAGCTAAGTGTGGGGGTATTTGATCGGATCATATTTATACATATTTTTTATATCAAATTCACTCATCTTTTCTTAGTTAGTTCGTTATATTTTGAGCTATTTACGTTATTTTTATGTTTTATATATTTATCAAGTTAAGAAAATAAAAATAGAATAAGTGAAGTTTTATGTAATAAATTCGTTTTAACTATTGAATAGAACTTATTATATGAAAAATAATATATATATATATATATTTATATATTAATATATTTATATATTAATATATTTATATATTAATATATTTATATTAATATATTATGTTGTGTGTGGAAGGAATAAAATGATGGAATGCATAAAGGAGCTTTCGGTGGAAGGCAGTGCATTTGAAAAAGAAAGGCAGCCTTGGTGGAGGGAGCATGATTAGTACAGCTCATGAGGAAGGCCACGGTATTGTAAAATCAGAAAGCTAATGGAAGCATGAGCTGCCCTTAAGGCAGCTGTGAGGGCAAAATCGAAGAGAATAAAAGTGAGCAGCGGGAGACACAAAGGAGGGGAAGAGAGCTGCCTCTGAGCAGTCAATTGAGAGATCATACGAGAGCTGCCAGCTGCCCCCCTGCGCGCTGGTCTTTAGTCTAGGCAGCCTTGCTGCTGCGGCCGGGGTTTTTGGAAAATAAAAAGAAAGCATCGGGGAGCCTAGGAAGAAACAGGAAATCAAGCAGGCAGCGCGCCAGAAGCTGCCAGATGAGGGATTGGCGAGAAGCCAGCCACACGGGAGCAGCCAGGAAAAAAATCTCCACGGGGGTGCTGTTCAAAAGCTTGCCCCTCTGGGGTCAGAACTGCACAGGAGCTGCCTTAAGGCAGCTGGCAGCAGGCGCATGGATTAAAACAAAAGGTCTCGGCGCAAGCACATAAATCTCACGGATCCAAGGGATTGGCACGGTGGAAACAATCTTGCACACTCTTTCGGTTTATCCCCTCCAAACTCATATTTTAATTTTTGTTTTAATTGATAAATATGTGTAATTAATTTATTTTGGCTAGAGGTTAATTCAAAGCCATGATTATATTTGTAATTTGAATTGATACCTTCAGTTGTGATTTCTGAGTTGTGATTTAATTTACTTAACTGCTTGATTAATAACTTATTTGTGTTTGTCAATTAAGAATGCATACTTAATTTACATGCATGAATTTGATGCTAGAATATAAGTGAATTTCACCTAATCGTTATGAACTTATATTCATGAGTAGTGAAGGTTGCTAGTCACAATCGCGTTAAGTAAATTCCTGGCAAACGTATCATGCTGTTCATAGTTACGAATGCCTTGTCAACACTTATGATTTTCATAGAACTTAATGATCTTTAATCGTATCTCTATTGTGCTTTTCACGTAGGGAACTTTTGGGGAATAATTTGAGTTGTTGTATGCTGTTCATCCAATTCAATAACTTAAGGAAAATCTGAAGGTTAATTTAAGCGTACCTAATTAATCTGGAGTATTGAGATTTACAATTTATTGAAAGAACAACTGAAAATCAATTTAGATTGCACATGTGTCATGTGTGGCGAAAAACCCTCTAGCCAATCCGTCGCCTATCCGTTTACTTTTATTTTATGTTTTTGTCAATTTTATAATTTAGTTAAGTTTAATTTACGTTTCATCCAAAATCAATCCCCCCATTATTATATTATATTATTTAGTTAATTTTTATTAGTTTTTATCTTTTAATTTAATTTCCGTCTAATTAATTTCCTAGTTTTTATTTTAAATTGTTTTCATTATTTTGAGTAATTTTTAGTGTGTTTCGAGTTTTTAGCTTAGTTTGTATTTTCTAGAGTCTTGAGTTGTTTTGAGTCTTTTGATTTGTTTTAGTTTATTTGTTAGTTTTATTTTGAGTTATTTTAGTTAAGTGTTTTTATTTTAGTTTAGTGTTTTAAACTTTGTTTTTACGTTTTTAAATTATTTTAGAGGTTTTAGCAAGCCCTCCTAATCCCCGGCCTAGAACGATACCCTACTTATACCTATACTACAACTGTCAAAAAGAGGGTTAAATTTGTGCGGTTTAAAATACCCGTCAAGGTTCTCCCCACATATAATCTGAATAATCTCTCCAATCCGAATTGTAAGCATTGGAAAACATGTTGCCCCTTGATTGGCTATGGCCTTGATATCCCCAAACATCTTCATTTGCAGAAAATTGAGGACATTGATGAGTTTGATATCCTTGCCCATAGGGCACATTAAATGTAGGGACACTTGGCATTGTGGTCCTTTCGGCATTATGAGTCAATTGAGAAGTGAGATGCGCCAATTGAGCTTGAATGGTCGCAAGTGCCATGTCTTGCTCCATTTGTACCTAAAATCAAAGAATGAAAACTAATCAAATATCAAAAGTAAAAGACACAAACACAAACATAAACATAAATACAAATAGAAACAAAGGGATTAGCAAATTTGCTAATCCCCGGCAACGGCGCCAAAAATTTAATGCGTTAATTATGCAAACACACAAATTAAACCCTATTTTCGACAATTGTAGTATAGATGTAAGTAGGGATCGTTCTAGGCCGGGGATTAGGAGGGATTGCTAATCTACTCTAAACTGACTTAAAAACACTAAATAAGACTCAAAATACTCAAAAGACACCCAATTGGACAGATTCTAACTAAATAACACAACTTAACAATGGGGGGTTTGGTTTTGAACGAATTTAAACTAAAGTTAAACAAACTTGCAGAATTAAACCAGACATGAAATTTAAAGTGAATTGATGGTTGATGGACTAGCTAGAGGGTTCTTCTCCACACATGACACATATGCAACGTAAATCAATTTTCAGTTGTTCTTTCAATAAACCATAAATCTCAACACTCCAGATTAACCGTGAACATCACTTTTTTAATCTTCAAGTTCTCCTTAAGTTATTGAATTGGATGGGAAAGCGCATACAACAATTCAACACATTCTCTAAAAGTCCCCTACGTGAACATCACAATAGAGATACAATCAAAGATCATTAAGTTTCATGAGAACTATAAGTATTGACGAGGCATTCGTAACTATGAAAAGCATGATACTCTTGCCAAGAATTTACTTAACTCGATTGTGGATAGCAACCTTCACTACTCATGAATATAAGTTCATAACGATTAGGTGAAATTCTCTTATATTCTAGCATCAAATTCATGCATGCAAACTAAGTATGCATCCTTAATCGACATACAAGAATAAGTTATCAATCAAGCAGTTAAGCAAATTGAATTCACAATTCATGAAATCACAACTGAAGGTAATCAATTCATATTACAAATATGTTCATGACTTTGAATCAACCTCTAGCCAAAATGAATTTAGTTACACATTATTCTAAAATTAAAACAAAATTAAAACATGAGTTTGAGAAGATAAAACCAAAAGATGATAGTGCAAAGATTGTTTTCTTCTTGGTTTCCTTCCCTTTGCCGAGCTCTCTATATCTCTGCCTCCGTAACCAAATGGGCGCTGCCCTCTTTATATATTTTTGTACCGTGTATTTTCTTTGGCTAGTCTCGGTGCTTCTAGCTGCCCTCGTGCAGCTTCACTTTTTTTTCTGCATGTTTTTCTGCTTCGCAACCTTCATTGGCTGCCTCTCTGTAACTATCTGTCTGTGGCCCCCTTAAAACAAAAGGGGAGTCCATGTATTCTATTTATTGGCTGCCATCTTTTCACTTTCATTTTCTGGTTGTTTTTCTCCCCATGTGCTTCGGCACTTTTCTTTTCTTCCATGTGCTCATGTTGTTGTGCAGCATTTCACTTCTTTTATTATATGTGCTGCCTCATGGCAGCTTTGTTAAAACTGCCTTCGTGCTTTTCTCTGCGCTTGTGTATATGCTTATCTGCTGTGCATGTGTTTATCTGCTGCCCTCATTGCTTTGCCTTGTTGTTTTTGTTCTCTATGTCCGCAACCTTGCTTTGTTGTCCATGTTATGTGCTTGTGACTTCACCAAGTAATTCCATGAAGTTACCTGATTAAATTAAAACCAAGGAATTATAACATGATTTTTCTCCAACTCATTAATTTAATTATATAAACACAAAACCATGTAATTCCTTTCATTTAAATTCAAAATTTAACAAGAAAATGTAACTTTTGGGATAAAATATATATGAAAATATGCACTCATCAGAGATCCATTGGCCAAACCCTCTCCCCCACCCTAGTCCTTTTGAGCGTATGAGGCTTTAGGCTTTGATCAAAGGTGTTAATTGTTTTGTAGTTACATTTTCGTCAAGATCAAAGACAACGGAAATTAGCAACCACAACAATCACCATCTCAACGATCAAATGATGATCATGTTTTTTTTTATTTTTAACAAATGATGTTGATAGGGGCATTATTTATCATATTTTCATGTTAATTATCCCTAAATTTTGTGAAGGAATTGATTATAAATAAGCCTTATTACTTTCCTTTCCTTAGTTTTAGCCAATTTGCACACTTCAAACGTTTTTTGTGATAATTCAACTTTCCAAAGAAGTTTTGGTGCAATGCCAATTGGAGTAGGAAGCTAAGAGGCTAAAGCTCGTTGTGTCTGAATTTCATAATTTTTCATGAAGACATTCATTCCAGTTTTACAAATCAATCCAGCAAAAGTTGTTTTTCTGTCAGAACTGCACAGCTATAGGAGAATGATGATTTGAAGGCTTTCCCGATTTTTCCTATTGGTTTGCGATATAGGCTTGGAATGATAAGAGATAAAGTTATGTTTCTCATATTTTTACAGAATCTTTCAGAAGATAAATTGACTCCAAATTTGGCGCGTAAGACAGATAACGTATTCCCAAGCCAAGAAATATTCTTTCCTAATTAGTGTCATTAATTGTTTAGGAGTTTGTTTTATTTAGGAGAGTTTCTCCCAGACCTTTTAGGGGGTTTCTAGTATAAATAAGGTGTCCTAAGCTCTCTCTAGAGTATCCTCTCGACATCACCCCACATCCATACTACCGTTCACCATCTCCACAATTTGTGAAGAAGAGCTTAGGGACGTGCTTTGCCATAGACTCCTGGTTCTATCTTTCTTTTATTTTTATTTCTATGTGTAACTAAGTTATTTTCTAAGATTTATGATGAAACAATAACATGAATATTTGCAAAGTACTTTGTTAATTATTATCCGATTATATACCATGTTATATTCTTAATCTTTGTGTGTAATTTATTCTAGACTCAAATTTCTAATGATTGATCACTGTTAAGAATTTTGCATCTAGATATTTAAATAAATCTATGTGGATGACCAATCAATTAGGTTTATTGGAATTCAGATTAAGAAGAGTAGACAAACTAGTGAGGATGACCAGTATCAAGGTAGTCCTACTTGGTTGACATGGTTCTTCTATGCATAATGGGTTTTTTGTGTGTTTAATAGTATGTCTAGTCTAACCAATAGAATAGAATTATCATGTAGAGATACACGAGTTGTTGTCTAACCACGGATTGATTCATACCTTAGAAGGAACAACCTTTAACATTGACATGGTAATTGGATAGTAGTCGGCTCTAGGAAAAGCAAATAGGATTGTTAGTGGTGAATTCATAACCTTAGTTCTTCTTGTGTCATGTGTTTATTTTATTTTATTATTTTTTTCTTATTCTTGTTAAGTATAGTCTTACTCAATTATTCAATTCAATTTATCATTTTGTTTAATAAAGTCTAGCGTGATAAATCGGTTAAATTGGTATTAAAGCAATCCCTGTGGGATCGGCCTCGTATTTGCATATATTATTACAATTGATTCGTGCGCTTGCAAAATTAATCTATTATTTAGGTCTGTTTAAATACACATCAGATGTTATCTACATTGAGAGATTAACAATAATATGGTTCAAATTCGCTTTTGGCGAGAATCAAAATGAAGAAGATTACCGGATCTAGTCGTAAAGGGCAAAATGGCAAAATGGCAAATGATGATCATGTTAATTACATATATTTTATTTAAATTCTAAACAGTTAATTTCATTCCTATTTTTGCCATTTGGATTCCATCTACGTAAACAACACATTCAAAATATTAAAAAACTAAAATATAAAACAAATCGGAGTTCAAATAGGTGAAATGTCTGCACGCACACGACCAAAAGATCAAACAGCTCCATCAAAGCAAAGTCCCTACCATTTTATTTGAAACCCAAGCCTGCCTGCTTTCATCTCTCTCTCTCTTACAAATTCTGTTGGTGGAGACCCCAAACACTCGGCAGATTTGGCCCTTCAGTTTTGAATGGAAGCTATCAGAAAGCAAGCCACCCGGCTTCGCGAACAGGTCGCCAGGCAGCAACAGGTACCTCAACCCACATTCCTAATTCCCACCAGATCCAATTTTATTTCAATCTCTTTCAATATCTAACTCTCTGTCCTGAATCCATATTTGATGTTTCATTTGTTACCAAATTTTAATTCCGCGCTGAGTTAGCTCGATTTTTCATTTTTCCAAGTATTTTCTTTTTCCTTTTCTTTTTTCTTGGTGAAATTTGCGATCTTGTTCTGCTGGCAATGCTTTTATCTCAGTTGGGTTTGAGTTTCTTGATTCACTTCGCATGGTGTGATGCAACGCAATGCATTTGCTTTTCAAAGTCTTAATCTTTTATGAATTTTGTTGATTGAGATTCGATATGCAACCGAAATTTAGTGTAATGTGTAATGAGGATAGGCGATGCATTGCTCCGATAACCTTCTAGGAATCTGATGGTTTATTTTGGGATTTTCATTTGGTGAATTGAGAAATGATGTGTGGAGGATTGCAAATAGAAGATATGGGTAGAACAATTTACTGCAGTTCTTGGTCCATACCCCTTAAAAAAATTATAGCCTAGAGTTTGTGTTATGGGATGCAGGTCAGGCTTGCTCATCCAATGTAACGTAATGTTATTAGTATGTTTTACGCCTCAATGTATTGCTCCAATAACATCTGTGGAATCTGATGGTTGATCTTGGAAGCTTCATTGGTGAACTGAGAAATGTGTCTGTGGAGGATTGCAAGCAGAAGATTTCAGTAGAACATTTTAACGGACAACATGACACAGGACCGAGCGCAATGGCGTTCTAGGATTCATATAGCCGACCCCACTTAGTGGAAAAGGCTTTGTTGTTGTTGTTGTTGTTGTATTGTTCTATATCTCGGATAATTGTAGCCTAGAAATGTGTTTTATGGGATGCAGGTCATGATAAGTAAATGTGTTCTTCTTATGTTTTACATGGCAATGTGCCCTTAAAGAAATTGGGTGGCAATGTGTTTTGATCATGGGCACATTACAGATGGTCATGGCAGCACACTAATTACCTTGGTGTCTAAAGTGCAGCTGAAAAACTATTAACCATTTAAGAAGGTTGTGGTAACGATGTGTTAAGGGATTTCATTTTCTGTTGTAATTTTATTTTTCATGTCACGTTTTCTGTTCATGTGGTCATATTCCTACACATGCACCAAAAAAGTATATGGTGTATCTTCAACAACTATCTATCAATTAGAAGCTCCCGTATATTTCCATCCTACTCTGTTATTAACGACGTTTTTTAAGTGAACAAATAACATGGCTAAACTTGAGCGTATGTTTGTTGTAACAAAGGTTTACTTACATTTCATTTTCATTTAAGTGTAACAGACAATCTGATTACTTTTCGTTTTATTTTAGGCTGTCCTCAAGCAGTTTGGAGCTGGAGGATACGGAGGTTCAGATAATTTAGTAACTGATGAGGCAGAACTTGTGCAGCATCAGAAACTTGAAAAGCTTTACATATCAACACGTGCCGGCAAGGTGGCCTACTTCCTTTCTTGCCTCCTCTAATTTCAGTTAATGTTTTTACCTCTACTTATAGAAATTTTAATTCATGTTGTAGCATTATCAAAGGGATATTGTTCGTGGTGTGGAGGGATATATTGTCACCGGGTCCAAACAAGTTGAAATAGGTGAGTTCATAACTTATATGTCATTTGTCAAGCTCGAAGCTGATTGCACAAGGCCTAATATTCATATTAAAAACCATAACCTTAATTATTGGATAGGAACAAAGTTGTCAGAAGATAGTAGGAAATATGGTGCTGAAAATACTTGTACTAGTGGAAGTACATTATCAAGAGCCTCATTAAGCTATGGGCGAGCTCGTGCTCAAATGGAGAAGGAGAGGGGGAATCTGTTGAAAGCTCTTGGTACACAGGTGTGACAAAATTTTCTTCACTTAGATACATAATTCTATAGATATGACTTTTGCATATGTTTCTGAAATGGTGGAATGAGTAATACATTTTCATACTGATTTTATAATTTATGTGCGTGATAATTGTAATGCATTTTTTCTTTTTGGCCGTAGCGGGGTGGACTATACAGTTGCTCAGAAAACTTTAAATTTAATTATCCCAGGTTTAATGTTAGAATCTGTTTATTAGACAAGTGAAGAGGGTGTGGATTCAGATATAAAATTCTACCTCTTCTTCTGTATACAACTTTGTGACAATAGTGAACCCAAGTTGTTGCATCAAGAGCTTCCCAAACTTTATGCATAAACTTATGCAGAATGAAGCACTCAAATTGGCAGCTCTGTTATGTTTAGTTGTTTACTTTAGTTACACTAGATATGACAAAACAAGTTATTTTTCTCTTCTGAGATATTTCCTGACTAAATGTGCCAAAGAAATTCTTATAGATTTATAGAACCAACAGTCTACATCATTCTTGGTTGTTGTGTTCCAATTTCTTTAACCTCAAAGCCATACCTTACTGGTGGGTAGAACAGAGGATGTTATTGACGTCGATATCCTGTTTTGATTCTGTTCTCCTAGTTTAATCTTTACCGCATTCCCCCTCCAAAATTAAATTTCTGAAAGGCATCATCCAAGCTCATTTTGCACATCCAACATTGATTATATGCTTAAAGTACATTTTCTTCTTCTTGACATTTTATTTCAGTCATCCTTTACTTTGAAAATACCATTGTATGATTTAATTTGAAATCGTTCATTCCTTCTTACTGCTATCAGAGGTTAAGTTTGTGACAGTGTTTAAAAATACTATTAGGTGGCAGAGCCATTAAGAGCAATGGTAATGGGGGCTCCATTGGAGGATGCTCGGCATCTTGCTCAACGTTATGATAGAATGCGACAAGAAGCTGAAGCTCAGGTATCTTTAATCTGTGTTTACCAGAGACGTTCTGAGTGTTTTCTTCCCAAAACAATATTTTTTACTGGAATCAGTGTGGGTCAACTGATGTACCTTCTATTCATGCAAATTGGTGAAAGCTAATTCATCTGGTGGATTTCTTGTACAAGTATGTCATTGTGCGTTCTTTTGAACCTAGACAGGCTTTTGAAGTTTCCAAACGCCAAGCAAAAGTGCGGGAAACACCAGGAAATTCAGAAAATGTTATGAAACTGGAAGCTGCAGATTCGAAGCTGCAAGATCTGAAGTCAAATATGGCAATATTAGGGAAGGAAGCTGCTGCAGCAATGGCAGCTGTTGAGGCTCAACAACAGAGGTTGACACTCCAGCGACTCATTGCCATGGTAGTACAAGTTTTGTGAATATATACTTCGAGTTAAATACGTTAAGCCTAAGTAAATGTTTACATGTTATTTATTGGGAATTAATGTTTAAACTTTCTTCTTGTTCTTATCAAAATGTCTTTCTTCTTGTCAATTTTGTTCTGGAATGAAGGTCGAGGCAGAGCGTACTTATCATCAGAGGATCCTTCAGATACTTGATCAACTTGAAGGAGAGGTAATGCGCACCCCCACACCCCCCCCCACCCCCAAAAAAAAAAAAAAAAAAAAAAAAACCTAATTTTCTCAACCATGCAAAATCCCATTTTTTTTAATTTCTGTGTCAATTGATGATTTTGGGTAATGTTTTTTCTGATATTGATAGATGGTATCAGAACGACAACGGATTGAAGCTCCTCCTAGCCCTACTGTTGAAACCACCATGCCTCCACCTCCATCTTATGAAGAAGTTAACGGCATATATGCTTCTCAAACACATAATGGATCGTCGGACAGCATGGATTACTTCTTAGGGGAGGTTAGTAATCAATGAAATTTCTGAATTCTTATTGCTTGTATGATGCAACTGCTGCACTTGAAGGCTGTTCATTTGTGTTGTTTATTTGTCAATTTATTGCAGGTTATGTTTACATATCAAGCTGTGTCTGACATAGAGCTCAGTTTGTCAGTTGGCAATTATGTTGTCGTGCGAAAGGTATACAACTTACTTAGATGTATTACTTCAACTACCTTGATCCTTAAATTCTGAATTCGGGTTGGCCCAGGGCTTAGATTTGGACCAGCCTAAGATCTAATCTATATGAAATGAGCACGATCTATAATTTTAATTGTGATAACTAATACATACCAACTGGATCCACTTTAGGTTGGGTTGAGAATAATTTAACCTTGCAACAATAAGGCATGATCCGGTTGGTTTTTGCAGATTTCAGATGCCTGTCATCTGAGGCAAGTCAGTGAATCCAGGTTGCAGATTGCAGTTCTTGTTACTTTATTTGCACACGTGTCTGCTGCTTGTGTTGAACAAATAAAACAATCAAACGAGAAGGAAGGCGTATTCCTAAATTATTGTAGTGCATTATTGTTGATGCGAGTTTCTAGGTTGATTATGTTTTGTTCTTTCTACAGGTGACAAACAACGGTTGGGCAGAAGGCGAATGCAAAGGCAAAGCAGGTTGGTTCCCGTTTGGATACATAGAAAGAAGGGAACGAGTTCTCGCAAGCAAGGTGGCCGAAGTGTTCTAGCGTTTGTCCATGGGACAGCGTTTTTCGATTCTTTTTGTTTCCTCTAAATGTGTATTTTTGTTATTTAATGTACTTAATGATGGAGAATACGTTGGTTCAAATAGAATAACAGTGTATCGTATCGATTGATACAAGTATCGTTTCTTTACTGATTTCATATCTGCCTTGCAACACTATGAACAACTTGGTACATTTGTATTTTTCCTTACTTTTGTCAGTTTCATATCCAACAGCTAGATTTCTCAGTTATCTTACACATTTTTTCTCCTGCGCAACGGATCATATGCGCATGGGTTGCGCATGACCTGGTTGGGTCTAGTGATCTCATAGCGACACTCCAACAACAACCGAGTACGATGCCATGACGATGCTAATGATACTTCAACAATCTAACGACATTGTTACGACAACGCCATTGGTTGTGCATGACTGGATTTTGACCTGTTTTTGTTGTTGTTGGAGTGTCGTCATGGTGACATTAGACTCAATTGGGTCATGTGCAACCCATACGCACAAAATCCGTATGCAGGAGAGAAAATCTGTATAGTTATATTGACGTAGATTTGGTATTATTCTTGGTTTGAGGTTTTATTATGCAGCTTTTACTGAGCAAGATTTTAATGATGCCACATATACGCATCATCATTATCCTCTTTTTTGTCAATGAAAGAAGGTGCGTGATGCGATGTAAAACAACACTCAAACTAAACCCCTCTTGTTGACAGTTGTAGTATAGATGTAAGTAGGGATCGTTCTAGGCCGGGGATTAGGAGGGATTGCTAATCTACTCAAAACTGACTTTAAAACACTAAACAAGACTAAAAAAAAAACCACAAAACTAAGCAAAAGACACTCAACTGGACTCAAATAACTAACTAGACACAAACTAGGACATATTCTAACTTAACTAAAAACAACGAAAACAAACCAAATTGGACAGATTGGAACCGAAAGACACTAAATATAAGGGGGGATTGGGTTTTGACGAATTTAAAGTAAAAACAAAACAAACTTTATAAAAATAGTTTCAAAAGACAGATTTGGCGAATTGAATGGATGATGGACTAGCTAGAGGGCTCTTCTCCACACATGCCACACTTGCATACAAACCAATTTTCAGTTGTTCTTTCAATAAACCATGAATCTCAACACCCCAGATTAATAGTGAACAACACTTTTTTAACTTTCAAGTTTTCCTTAAGTTATTGAATTGGACGGAAAAGCGCATACAACAATTCAAAACATTCTTCAAAAGTCCCCTACGTGAACAGCACAATAGAGATACAATCAAAGATCATTAAGCTTTGTGAAAACTATAAGCATTGACGAGGCATTCGTAACTATGAACAGCATGATACTCTTGCCAAGAATTCACTTAACGCGATTGTGACTAGCAACCTCTATTACTTGTGAATATAAGTTCATAACGATTAGGTGAAACTCCCTTATATTCTAGCATCAAATTCATGCATGCAAACTAAGTATGCATCCTTAATCGACATACAAGAAGAAGTTATAAATCAAGCAGTTAAGCAAATTGAATTCACAACTCATGAAATCACAACTGAAGGTAATCAATTCATATTACAAATATGTTCATGGCTTTGAATCAACCTCTAGCCAAAATGAATTTAGTTCCACATATTTGCAATTAAACAACTATAATTGAATTTAAACATGATAAACAAAAGTAGAAGACACCTAGAACGCTCCAACAATCCAACGTCTTGAATGGTTAGCACAGCTCCAAGTCCTCCTCCTTTCTTGCAAACATGCGGCACCAAGGTGGGTGTGGTGTTTGGATGGTCTAGGGGATGTGGCAGAGATTGGATAGGTTGAGAGAGTATGGAAGGGTGGTAGGGGATGGATAGGAAAAGAGGTGGATGGAAATGGATGGAGGAAGAAGGAAACTTGCGGCAGAAATTATGTTGTTTATGGAATGTGTTGTAGATGTGAATTCCTCATTTGTCTTGTGATGGAGAAGCCTATTTATAGATTTTGAAAATAAATCACCACCACAAAATTTCTTGGTGAAGTAAGTGGATGTTGTAGGTGAAGTGGGTGTGGATGTTGTAGGTGAAGTGAGTGTGGATGTTGTAGGTGAAATAAGTGGATGTTGTAGGTGAAATAAGTAAGTGTGGATGCTGTAGGTGAAATAAGTGGATGTTGTAGGTGAAGTGAGTGTGAATGTTTTTGGGTCAGAAAATAGGAAAGGAGAGGATCGTTTAATCTTCAATTTCATCCATCCACTTGGCTCCAAGCATAAGCTAACCATCCAATGCCCAAAAATGCTCCAAAATGCTCCAAATTGCACTTTCTTGCATACTTTGTCATTTGGACCTACAAACACACGAAAATAACTTAAAATACTAAAATAAATAAGGACTAACAATCTAAATGCAAGGAAACAAGCTAACTAAGTTGTATAAATATACTCCTATCAGTGCGGCTCTAAGAAAGGGGTGGAGGGTTTGAAACGGAGATGTAGTGAGTTGAAGAAGAAGGCACTAACTACCATGGGTGCCAAAACAACAATTTGCAATGCAACTTATTCCTTGACAAAAAGAAACGAGTAGTTATTTGTTTAATTTTTAGGCTTTTTATTCAAAATGGTCATTAAGATTTGCATAAATCCTCACTTTGGTCATTGAGATTTGAAATCAATAGAATTGGTTTTTGAGTTTGTCCATCATTAATCATTTTGGTCATTCCTTGAAAAATCTCCATTAAATAAGAATAGAATGATCAAAATACCCTTAATTTTTGTCAAATCATTTTGGTTCATTGTTTATTAAATTGAGGGCATATTTGTTATTTTGATCCTTATTTAACATAATTTTGCATTGAAATACCAAAATGATTAATGGTGGACAACCACTTCTATTGATATCAAATCTCAGGGACCAAGTGATGTGTTATGCAAATATCATGGACTATTTTGGCTAAAAAGCCTAATTTTTATTTTAACTGTGTTAGTTTTTGCTAATCATAGAATTTGGTGAACAAATGCAAATGCAGATGGTGCTTTACCGCAGTGGCATAATGCAATCATGCTTATGCACTTTTGTATAAGTTCGATCACCACAAATGCTGCTGTTCGTTCCAAAAAAAAAACAAATGAATAGAAATGAGGCAAATTTTAGACCTGGCAATTTCTTACATGACCCATCAACACGACACGAAAATAACGACTTTCAGGTCAACACGATAACTAATCGGGTCGTTATCGGGTCACACGTTAAGAACCCTTTAATAATTGATCCTTAATAGGTTTACACGAGAGTAACATGCAGGTAACATGTTTCGACACGAAAAGGAAAAAGTTATTTTGATGATTTTAATTTTTTTAACTACTAAAAAAACTTACTATAAAATACAATAGATATGGTGGATATATATATTGTTTATTAAATATTATTGTATTATTATTCTAAATAAATTTTAAAAATGTAAGTTCTATTTATTTATTTTTATAAAATACTATGAGCAAAGAGTGAGATTAGAAAATTATAAAACACATTAAAAATAAAAAAAATCAAGTAATTTAAAAATACCAGATACATTTAAAAAATTATAATAATTAATTTACAAGTGCGAAAAATGTGAAAAAAAATATGCAAACGCTCGTAATCGCATCCTCTACGCTTTAAAGGTGGGTACATGAATTTTTAAAACCATACAGACCCTCATGTATTTTTAAGGGAGTTCAAAATAAATAAAATTTATAATCATTAATGTATAAGTCTGAAAAATGTGAAAGCATATATAAACGCTCATGATTGCGTCATCTACGCTTAGACAATAGTTACATGGTCGTTTAGATTTTTAAAACCTTCCAAATCTCATGAATAATATTTTTTGAGTGCAAAAATTAATAATATTGTAGAAGTGTAACAAATGTAAAAAAAAAAAATTCAATCACTCGTAATGACAAGTTTTACAACTTTCGTGAAAGGGTCAACTCCAAAATCTGACACCATAATCCATAAACCTTAGATTTAAATTTAACCGTCCATTGTCGTTTACACTTTATTCTACTCACCAAATTTCATTTTTTAGATTTTTTTTAAAGTAATCTTTTAACGGATGTAGAAAAATGAATGATTCGGATCGTTGATATAACATTCCGATATTTACAGTTAACTAAAATATGAGTTCATGTTATATAGTTTCTAGAGAATTTAAAAACTTCGAGCTATATTTTTACTAATGGTAAAACTCTCATCATAATATCAACGATCCAAACCGGTCATCTTCCTGCATCCTCTAAGAGATCATGTTTTCAAAAAGAAAATCCGAAAAAATAAAATTTGGTGAGAAGAATGGAGCGTAAATGTAAACGATAATTAACGGTTAAATTTAGATCTATAGTTTATGGATTATGGAAAGGGGTGTGCTATCCACACATACCTTTTTACTTTTCACACACCTCTATTGCTTTCTATCCGTTAGATCTTCTTCAATTCATCTGATCTGACGACCGAAATCCAAAAAGGTGTGAGAGAAGTAAAAATGAGTGTGTGGATATCACATCCCTTATGGAAAACCTTAGTGAAAACATCGTCAATATAACCCTTGATGACAATATATCAAGCCAAAGTTCCAATACAATTTCTCTTTGTGATTAATGAAACTTGAAGGGTTTTATTGTAAAAAAGGTGCAAGGTTCCTCAATCTTGAAATTCAACTCTCTCCATTTTGCATATCCTTGAACATTTGTATTTTGTAGTATGCACTAATATTTTTTCATTAGACTCTTATTTTGGGGTATGTAAACTTGAAAGAAAAATGTTTTATTTTTTTTATTTATGTTCGAAGTAGAATTTATGTGACAATGTGATATGTATGTACTAATTTAGTATTATGTTTTACATTTTTGGGGTCAAATTATGTTTTTCATTTTCATTATTTATTGATTTAAGATATATTTTTCTTAACGGATAACGGGTCTGGTCATATTACCTGATAATATTAACAAGTCGATTTTGGGTTGGGTCATATTACCCGTTTATTTTAACGGGTGTTACACGACACGACCCGTTAAGCTATCAGGTATGACACAAAAATGACATGAACACGAGAAACACGACACGAATGACAGGTCTAGTAAATTTTTACGAATATTTCTTGTTGATACTTATTTGCTTCAACGAAGACTGAAAGAGCACGAATAGCCTCACAAGTCCAAAAGCCCTAGGTAAGGTAAGAGAGAAACAAGTCCAATTACGCTAGCCCGCAAGGCAGCCCAAATATTTGTGGCACTTGACCACAAAGGCCTTTCTAGTGTACATTTAGATCACACATTTGAACAAATGTCGTTACTTTAAATTGTTTGACTTAACGACATGAAAGTTGAATAGGCCTTTTAGATGTGTAATTTAAATGTGCACTATGTGTGTTAGAAAAATTCACTTGGCCACGTATCCCAGTCAAAAGACCATACGAGCATTATTCAAACAAAGAGTTTGCTTATGATTTCCACGTTCCACAAGTATTGGATACTCTCAAATTTTTTAACTGTTAGATATTTGCTATAAAAAAACACAAAAATAAAGATCTAATAGTTAAAAAGTTAAAAATATCTTACACTCCAGCGCAACATATATTTTTTGTTCCGAAATAGGGTAAAAGCGTATAACATAAGTGTTCGAAAGTACCTTCTTCTCTTGAAGGTGGAGGGTTTCAAGTCTTTATTATGGTGTTTGTGTTCATTGATTGCATGCTTGTTATTTACTAAGCATTTTAAAATGAGTAAAAGCGTTTTTAGATAAAATAATTTTGAGTTCCAAAAACACTTAAATGCTTTCTACAAGAAGCACTAATTAAAATAAACACTTCAAGTGTTTTTTCAAGATTCCAATAATATTTCATCAAAACATTTTAAGTTATTTTAAAAGGACGAGCCCAACATCACGAGAAATTTTTAGTTGTGACAGGAACACGGATGGTACACCACATGTTTTTATGTAAGTGGTGGAAAATTTTAATTTTTAAGTTATTAACCTTTTAACACATATATCCCACAATTTATATAGAGACATGTGATGTATCGTGTAATATCCTGAAAATTTAAATATATGAATTATATATTCATAATTATGAATATGTAAGGAAAATTGAAAATGAATCGATTTATGGTTATGAAGAATTTAATCGAGAACTTTTAAAGTTTTGTTCTTGGAATGATGATAATTTATGGGTTGTATTATAGAGATTTTATGTTATTCTTTGAGAAATTATGTTATTTATGAGTTATTCTCCGAAATGATTTCATTAAATTACCACCACCATTAGACTCCTCTTGAGGCCTGGAACAAAGCCCAAGCAATGGTTGAGGCATCATAGTAGCTTTGGAGTCGAATTAAGAACACCCAAATTCAAGGGTTTCTGGTCAAAATGGAGTATTTCTAGGCCAAATTGGACTTGGCCACATGTATAAAGTTTGCTCTACTCTTTGAGATCTTTATTTTTGTATTGTTTTAGAATTTTTAAATATAGTAAAATTTTATGGCGATTCGGGGCGGCCGACCGCCACTGGCGGTGGCGGGTGTGGTGGCTCACGGCCAGGGAGCCGACGTTTCCATTTTTTCATTTAAATTTTGATGTTCCGAATCTTTATTGGTACCCATTTGAGATGAACTGGGTTGTACCGGTTGATATGAATGTGGTGGATTTTCGATTATGTTCGGAAATTGGAAAATATTGAATTATGAACTACGAATGGCTTAATCCCTGTTTAGGGTATGTAGGTAGTCTAACAAGACGTTAGATGTAGCCATAAAACCAGTAAGGTTAAGGAATTTGAGATTTAGTGTTGAAATTTAGAAATTTGTCCATGTAAAGGAAATAGTGATAAAATAGAAATTTAATTGTACATTTGATAAGTAATTATTAATTAAGAGCAAATGGTGGAATCAAGGCTTTATAGAAAGAATTGTGATGAATGATCGTGGATTAGACAAATATAAAAATTGTGGGCCTACCATAGAAATTGTTTTTTTTCCCAAAAATAAATATTTTTGGGTCGGGGGCGTTACAAAATGGTATCAAAGCAAACGATCTTGCTTTACAATATGCCATATTCTTGAGTCTGTTGGTATGAATTATGATATGCAATGTGGTTGCACTGATTCATATTTTTGTGAAAAAAAAATTGCATTCATATTTCATATGTGAAATATATATAAATATATATATATATATATATATATATATATATATATATGTTGAGAATCATCCTGAAGTGAAGTGAATTGAATTGACATTATATTATGTATGATGAGATATTATTGAGTTGTGGATGTGAATTATGAATTGTATTGATATTGCATTATTTTATAAGTTTTATAAGCATGGTGGAATTTATGTGAAATGCATATATTATGAATTATTATGTGTGGGAATTTTTAAAATATCATATTCATGTTACAGCTTGAAGATGAGCATTTGATTTAAGTTTTGGATAAATCTTGAATTGAGTTGAGATTTTTATGCATTATGAAAAAGTTGAATGTTAAGGTGATTGTGAGGTGATGACAAGTAGATGGAAGAATTGTATTATACCTGGGCGTGGATGTGAATGGGCACACATACCTAGTGGATGTGAAAGTGGGCAAAAAAGGCTCATGAATGTGAAAGTGGGCGAAAAAGGCCCGTGGATGTGAAATTGGGCAAAAAGGCCCGTGGATGTGGAATTGGGCGAAAAAGGCGCGTGGAGGTGGAATTGAGAAAAAGAAGAAGAAAGAAAGTGTGATGTGTATTGGCTAGGTATATTACAATATTTCCAGTCCACTAGTCATTGATGGAAAACATAAAGAAAAAAAGAAGATATATATATATATATATATACATGTATATATATATATACATGTATATACATGTATATGGTGGTGAAATTATTGTTTTGACAATGGTAAGTAATGGTTAGGAAATTTTAAAATCTTGTGGCCAATGATAATTATGTTTGGAAACCTTAACACTTATGAAGGTATTGATGATTTATTGAATGGGAATGAAATTATAAATTTTGGTTATGATTGGACATTATATTTGGAATGGTGAAAAGACTATGAAATTTTCTCTATTTATTGAGATGGACATGAATAAGATTATGAATTGATAATTGAGTTCATCTAATATAAACGAATTTTCCAGTTGTGTGAGATAAGGAATTTCTATGGTTGTTGAAAAAAAAATTGTTGGGGAAATTTTTTTAATTGCAAATTTGATTGATTTGGTTGCCTCAGTCTTGAGTTGGCATGGTTGGATTCGATATTGCGAACAAAACTAATGACGAGCATATATTCTCGTAACTATGTGATTACTAATGGTTTGATTATGTTGACTGTAAGAGTCGTGATATATATATATATATATATATATATATATATATATATATATATATATATATTTCTCTTCCTTGGAGGATGGAATGTGAGTAGTGCTTTGAAGGTGCGAGTCACTAATTTTTTCGATATGTGTGGCTACATTTGAAGTAAGTCAAAAGGGAACACGATTGAGAGGAAGATTTAAAAGGTTTTAATTTTATTGTGGGCAATTTAGTTAATTGCAAAAAAAAAATGAAGGGAACCATAAAATGAAAATTTATATTAGTGGTGTTGCGAATTTAGTTTTAATTTTCTTTCCATTAATCAGTGAGTGTGATTAGAAATCTTCCATGAATTTGACTGAAATTTTTGATGTTCGATTTGCTAATTCTAAAGTTTTGGCTGAAAATTTATAATATTTATGTTGCCAAGGAGTATAATTCGTTGACCTGCTTATTTTTGGAACTTGAAAGTATGGAATGAGATTTCGAGTTCGTTAATATTAACGTTTTCCCGGTTGGGTTTTTTGTTTAAGGAAGAGAAAGTTTATAAATTTCAAACTTAACTAGTTTGGTTGCCATTAACGAATGATGGCAAAAAATTATGATATTTTATTAGCCATGACAGTCATGGCTTGAAATTTGACATTTGATTTTGTTAATGTGAGAGAAAATAATTGGACCACTATTAGTTTAAAATAGATTCATTGATACTCTATTTTCTACACAAATTGTTGTCTCTTGACATGCCAAAGTGCGTTTTGTGGTGTCATTTCAAACTTGAGTGTATTATGTGGTTTCATGACAAATTTCGATGTATGGAATTCCCTTATGTTCATGAACTCTTTTTATTTTCTTACCATTATGAAGGAAAAGAAAGAAAAGAAAAGATGAGGTTTTAAAAATGACTAAGGGTAATTTAGCTAAATTGTGGATATGAATGGAATCAGAGAACGGGAATTGATTTCGTTCAACTGTATTGCGGATTTGGTTTTAAATTTCTTTCCCTCACTTATTAATGAGATTTGAAATTCCAATAATTTTGGTTGTAATTTTGGTATTTGATTTGCCAATTCCAATGGTTTGGATTGAAAATTTTGATAATTTGTGGTGGGAATCTATGATATTTGTTTTGTCAATATTGGAAATTTCTGATGTTGATATCATCAATGGTAAGTGGTAATACCCATAATTGTATTTTAAAAATTTTAATTAGTGTGACAGGAATTTCGGATATCTATCTTGCCAATATGTGTGGTTGTGAGAATAGCAATGAAAGTTTCGTTAATTTATTTATTTTCAAATTGGATAAAATTGTAAACGGAAATTTTAATTGTATCCACCGTAAAGTGAAAATAGTTTTGGTTCCTTCTCATAACGCGATGGTTGAAATCTCAGGGACGAGATTTATTTTAACATGGGGTGAATGTAATACCTTGAAAATTTAAACATATGAATTATATCTTCTTAATTATGAATATGTAAGGAAAATCGAAAATGAATCAATTTTTGGTTATGAAGAATTTAATCGATAACTTTTAAAGTTTTGTTCCCGGAAATGATGATAATTTACAGGTTGTATTATAGAGATTTTATGTTATTCTTTGAGAAATTATATTAATTCATTTGAGTTTTATATTAAACTAGTTACAAAGTTTGAAGTTTGAAAATTAATTATTTAAAAACCGTAGACCTTTTGAGGTCACAATTTATATTTTTGGATAGAGCTCGATCTCATGGACACGTAGGTACAAACAGTTTGTGAAACAGAGTTATAACCATGAAGATATTAACGATAGAAGTTGAGGGTAAAATAGTCATTTTGACATATAGTGGGAAGATTCCAGATTTTCTGGAATCTGTAGTGTGCCACTTGTGTGGCTGAGATGAAAAGAAAAAAAGAAAAAAAAATGAGATGGACGGCTGGGATGAAAAGGGAAGAAGAGAAATGAGGGAAATGAGGGAAAGGAGAGAGAGGGACCAATGGGAGGAAAAAGAATGGATGGAAATAAGAGAAAAAGAAGAAGAGGAAAAGTGGTTGGGTCGAACGGACCCGTGAACCCTGGTCACCCATTCGGTTTTTCTGGTGAATTCCACCAAAAAGTCAATTGAAAACATCCCCACAACCTTCCCTCTTCCTTTTACACCTCAAAAATCAAAGGTTTTGGCCTTGAAAATGGGCGAATCCTCACGGTAGGGTGTGGTGGTGTTGTGTTTGAATCACCCAAATCTGAAATGATTTCATTAAATTACCACCACCATTAGACTCCTCTTGAGGCCTGGAACAAAGCCCAAGCAATGATTGAGGGGTCGGAGTAGCTTTGGAGTCGAATTAAGAACGCTCAAATTCAAGGGTTTTCGGCGGTTTTGAGTCAAATTGGAGCCTTTCCAAGCCAAATTGGACTTGGCCATAGGTATAAAGTTTGCTCTATTCTTTGAGATCTTTATTTCTGTATTTGTTTTAGAATTTTTGAAAATAGTGAAATTTTTTGGCGATTCGGGGCGGCCGACAGCCATTGGCAGCGGCGGGTGCGGCGGCTTACAGCCAGAGAGCCTACGTTACTATTTTTTCATGTAAATTTTGATGTTCTAAATCTTTATTGGTACCTATTTGAGATGAACTGGGTTGTAACAGTTGATATGAATATGGTGGATTTTAGATTATGTTCGGAAATTAGAAAATATTGAATTATGAACTACGAATGGCTTGATCCCTGTTTAGGGTACGTAGGCAGTCTAACAAGACATTAGATGTAGCCATAAAACCAGTAACGTTAAGGAATTTGAGAATTAATGTTGAAATTTAGAAATTTGTCCATGTAAAGGAAATAGTAATAAAATAGAAATTTAATTGTAAATTTGATAAGGAATTATTACTTAAGAGCTAATGGTGGAATCAAAGCTTTATAGAAAGAATTGTGGTGAATGATCATGGATTAGACAAATATAACAATTGTGGGCCTACCATAGAAATTGTTTTTTTTCCCGAAAATAAATATTTTTGGGGCGGGGGCATTACATACCGCTTTGTGTGACAGTCACACTGAAAAATCTCTCCAACATCGCATGTAGTGCCCTTTCTCATCTAGTATATAATTTTTATTTTATTGTAGGCATAATTTACTGAACGATTATGGAGGCCATATAGAGAGAGAGAGGGTGCGGCATAGAGAGAAGAAGAGAGAGATGTGTAATTGTGAGGTGTGTTTGATTCGCCTTATTGTGCCTTTATTTATAGTAGTAGGATAGGTAAAAACCTTTCCTTTTAGGATTACAACATTTAATAGGTAATCAACTCCTAATAGGAATATAAGATACATTCCCATATCTACAAGGATTTACACAATCACATTCCAAATCTAATAGGACAGCAACACTCCCTCTTGAGTGTGTAAATACTCAAGTAAATGGCGCATTAGGTCTTTAGTGATGAAGCAAGTATAGTTGATGAAGTCGTCTGCACAATGAGCGAATGCGAGTCTCAAATCAACAAAAGAATGCATAAAAAGGTAAAACCCAAGGTGATTGAAAACCCATAAACTAATGAGAAAAGTGAGAAGTTACATTAAGTCAAAACTATACGTCTTTTGGATGCAAGTAGAATAGCTCACAAGGGTATAATCAGCTCAGGATGGGTACCTCGTTAAAACCTAGTTAGGTAGCAAAAATTCAATGAGAAAAATACTCCTAATCGTAGAGAAAAAGAGTATATTAAGATCAAGTGAGTATACTTCTGGAAACTCCCCCTGAGTTTGACATAACTTCCAAATGAGAACGACAAACATTGCATATTATAGTTAGGTATACCAATTCCTCGAACAAGCTTCTGGAAGGTTGACTTCAGCAATGACGTCGTGTAGAGGTCGACAAGGTTGTTTGGGATGGGCTTGCATGACTTTAATCTCCTGATGCTTTTCTGATGTAGATGTAGACGTAATATGTCTTGGCGTTGACTTCGTTGAAGTATCATGGCTTGGTCGGGTTGATACATGCATCATAATCTTCATAGATCGTCGTTGGGACTCAAGGATGGATCAAATATGCTCAACAAGAACTCCTAACCATGTCTCACTTGTGGCATAGTGAAGTGAGGTGAGTCTTGGAATGATTTGAAGATTTCATTACTAAAGTCATATCATGGACCTCCAAGATATTGCGATATCCCTAACAGTAAAGACATAACCATTTGGAGATTTTGCCTTGTGCAAGTTTGATAAGTAACCTACGTCAGCATAACAAACAAGGCAAGCATCAATTCGAGGATCAGGGGAGTTGGATCCGCTCGAGATGCGACGAGATTCAGTGGTTGCGTGTATGTGCGGTGCTGCATTTTTACCAAGATTAACAGCGAATGAGATGTCCTATCTAAATACAATGAGCTAAGTACAATGAAGCACAAAGTTAAACTCAAATATGGAATTTTGAATTCCATAACCTCTTCAAGGATCTCATTTACATATAACGTATGAACAATCAAAGGTATACTCAAAGGTGACACATTCAGGGTGTAGTTCAACTAGTAGACTAAGGTATCGTCAAAACAATGCTTCAACTTTCGGTCAAGGCATAAACGAGTTTTCCTAAAGTCCTTCATTTCAAATTCCATCTTCAGGTGCGAGGCAGTTTTCTCAAGCTCTTCTGGAGTCTTAGTGAGATTCGTTTCAATGACATAAACTATAACTCTAGCAATTTGGAATAAAACTTCATAGTTTAACATGCAAGGGCATTCATTCATATCCCTGACGGATCAAATAATCACTTAGACGGGTATACCAGATCCATCGGATTGTAAGTGAATGCCTCAAACAAGTGAAGAGGGTGTTTCGTGGTTTTGGAACTATTTGTACCAGTCCATGTAATTCTTTAGGAACTTACATGTAAATCTCCGTATTTATATCCCTATGGAGAAAACACTAACCACATTTCATAATACTGTTATCAATCACAGGACATTTTGAGAGAAACCTTGCGCCGTAAGGCGTGCATCATATCACTCTATTTCATTTATCTCATAACGCCTTCTTTCCCACTTGTAACATAACAGGGTTACCTTGGGCAATGTAGGAACGACAGGTCCAAACATACTTTGGTAAGGAATTTGACTAGATTGTAATTTTGGTTGTCCAATCAGTTTTACGTTATCACTTAATCAACGGAACACGGTTCGATATCATCGTTTTTCATTTATGTCGGTAACTATCGTATAAGTGAAAACATCATCAATGGTAATCTCATTTCAATTCCATGTTGACTCAACGTCCGTTAAGTATGTCTATCCTTGCAGGCATGTTTGCAGCTGGTTTATGATCTCGTCACTTTAGCTAGATCAGAAGAATGCGTCTAGAGCAACATTCTGAAATCTAGAATTCTTTGCACTTGTTTATCACACTTGTGCGGTACGGGAATCGAGATGAGACATAGTGGGCAACGTCCACACAACTTCGCACCATTATACAGGAACATTAATGTTCTTATCTCGCCTTAAGGGTAGGAAGACTGTCTTATTAAATTGACAACCCGTAAATGAGCGGTAAAGAGATCGCATGCAAGGGCTCGAATAGAGCTAGTATGAATGAGAATCACGATCGACAAAGATTCACATCTTTCTTTGAAGACCCATGTTGGTACGTTGCGATGGCACAACTTGGCACATGGAATGCACACCCAAATGCGTAAATATGAAAATCGTCAGATTCATACCAGTAACTAACTATAACGTCATATAGATTGGGTAGCAATGGGCATCAAGGCGGACCAACATAGCTGCATACAAGATTGCATAACCCTAGGCAGAAACCAAAAACTTGGTACGTTTACCAAAATTTGGGCGATCATTTAAATTGTGCTTTACGATCGCTAGGCGAGGCTATTTGGGGTAAACATGGGAATTCAATGTTCAATTATAAACCCAAAATACATGCAATACTTTATCAAAAACCGCCGATATAAACTCTCTGACATGATCTAGTTTCCCAAACCTTAAGAGATAAGTAAGGTGGTGAACCCTTAATCGGCAATGAGGTTTAGCAGCAATGTGTGTGGACAAACATGTGACCAGTTTGTCGATTTGTCAACCAAAACCATCATTTTTATATGGTCCGCATTTTGATTGGATTAGTCCACATATATTCCTTTGAATCCACTGTGAAAATGTGGTGATTTTGTATCTTTGCAAGGAATGATATAGAAAATCAATTTTCCTAATGAGCAGGCTTGGCAAAGTGTGCTGGTAGGCACAAGATCCTTACTTCGAGTAAGGAGATGTGTCATAGCATCATTGTTCGACCTAAGTGTCCCAAAAGGTCATGCCAAAGTAAGGAAGCTGCTCAATCACCTACTTACAGAGCGGCCACATATGGTGTATTCCCAGTTGAGAGACAACTTGTTAGCCCCAAATCAAAGCGTTAGGCTCATTTTTGGAAATGGTGCAAATATATTTCACTTTATTTTCTTCAGCGGTTTCATTTATGATTATTGTTCTCTCGAATATCCCTAAAAACTCAACAACGGGGAGAATTTAAGGTCCCTTAAATGGTGATGCAGTACCATTCATACAACAATGAGTGTGCCAATGCTTTTAATCAGGTTGGATATACCTGAAGTCATTGTTAGAGATGTGATTTAGATGAAAAGTTAGTGTGATTAATACGCATTCATCTAGACAACTAACTTTCTCACGTTCCTATCTAATCATGTGTTTAATTGAATCGATCACATGTATTAAGAAACATGATTCAATTAACTCATATTCAAGAATAATATCAATAAGATTATCCATAAGTAAAACATACACCAAACTTGGATCCAAGCAAATGGAAAAATGTTCACAAAGTAAATGATTTACTAAGGGGATTCGGCCAACAAGGCCATCCATGTCAAAATTCTGCTATTCCAATGGTGTTTGGTGGAGCAAAATTAGTCTCACATATTGACTACTAGAATGGGCAACATTGGTATGGGCATGAACAGGTGCATAACCAATGATCTATTCCATCAAGACGGAAGTAGATTATGCAGTGTTAAAGTTTGGGAATACAATCCCTTATTCTTAAAGGTTTAGGTCTTAGGTGCCAAAGATCATGCTTCGGGCATGATGCTACACCTTGGCAGGCCTTGATTCTACCATATGTTTGTGGTAGTAATCAGATTCGAGAATTTGGTAAACTTTTGCTTTCTACACTTATTGCTTCAGGAGCGAGTTAGAAATAAGGAAAGACGAGACAAGTATTCTCTATTCAAAATTCAATCAGATTTCTAAACTTCACAGTTGTACTCATTCATGGACGTAATCATGGTGTGTTTTGGGCAATATCTTTCATGATTAGACGGTCCATAGGAGTGAGCCAAAGAGCCCTGAAGTCCTTGTTCAAGAGGTACTTCCGTTTGTAATGCATTGGCATAAGTCTTCGAATGAAGATCATGGCGGAGGCTTATTTAGCTATTCCATGCCATTGTTGTCTTCAATGGTTTCTCAGCTACTTTAATAGTCAAGTGGAGATTCACATCTTATACCCCACATAAAGTGGTTTCTAATAGAAAATGTCCAAATCAGGAAAATTAAACTTGTGACGGTTCAATAATCCACTGAAATGGAGGCAACAAGATTGTGATTAGTGCTTGTTGGAAATGTGCCCTAAAACCAATCATATGATGATACTTTACAGACATTTCACATGTTAAACTAATCTAGTTTAATATAAAGGGCAAAGATTATTTTTTAAAGCCATCTCATATAAATGTTATATGCTTAAAACGATAAGTCCAAGGAATATGTAATTAGGAGAATGCAATCTAAAGAAGTTAGGTTCATGAGACCATTTTCTTTCCTATACATATCCTAAACGTTCCTGGTCACAGGATTGCCAATTGGGCATTAACAATCCGTTAAGATCAGTACGTGCTATGTCTTCTCTCAGGGAGAGTGACTGGTCTCGAGTCATTGGTGTGACTGACACCAAGACAAGCATGTAGGTGCTCAACAGAGAATGAGTCCACTAAACACGATCAACGAGGAGTTCTCATACTCATGTCACATGAGAACTCATGGTTGGGATAATGCAAAGTAGTTCTTTGACCTGAGGCATCATAGTTGTCTTGTGGTGAGGTCCTTGATCTTTGACTATGTCAAAGTCACTCCACCAGAGGGTGTCCCCAGCATAGTTGGGATTAAGCCACTTAGCCATGGAGGCAAGTGAATGCGCAACAAGGGATCTCTAACCTTCAAACTGTTTGAGGGAGAATACTCTATGATATGATTAAAAATCTCTAGCCAGAGTATGAATGAGATTTAGGAAGTCGTTCCAAATCACATTCAAGGTAATCATATAAGTAAATGTATCACATTGGATAGTAGACATGAATAAACTATCAAACCAAACAATGTGGTAAAGAGTATTGTATTAGAGAAAGACCGTATTACATTGTAATCCTAAACTGAATAGGTTCTCCACCTTTTCTGATTAGCTTGGGTAACCATGACATACTGCTAGGTGTCACTCATGGTTTGTGGAAGCCCTAAACGTGTATAATCACTAAAGGGAGAATTGGTGATTTGAAAGAGTTTTAATTGCCCATTGCCTTGCTAAAAGGAACCTAATGGATCGTACACCGTGTAAGGTAGAGATTGAAGAAACAACGGAGTTGAGTAAGAACAATTAAATGGTTTAATTGTATATGGCTATGATTAATTAATATGTTAATTAATCAAACGAATAAGTTCGTTTTAGACCTCGGGTTATTTTTGGGCGTCATGGCTCTATGGGCTTCGAAAGTCAAGCCCATTAACTTAAGTTGTATGACAACTTAAATGACTTGAGATTTAAAAGGGCCCAAACAGCCCAATGCCTATGGGAGGCCGGCCATGTGATGAAAAATAAGGTTTTTGTTCTTTTAGTCACTTAAGTGAAGTGACTATATAAAGAACTTTATAGCCAAAATTCATTTAGGGTTTCTTTTGGAGAAAATTGGATAGAACACATCTCTCCCTTTCTCTTTAGGAGGCCGGTCCCCTTGGAGGAGATTAGCTAGCAATCCTCCCTCCTCCAAGGCCACTCATCTCTTCTTCAAGTCCCTCCTTGATGTGGAAAAATTAGAGGTTCTCTATTTTGGGAACTTGGACAATCCTTTCAACCATCCTCATCCAAGAAATTCATGGAGCTAAGAAGCAAGGAATGAAGGCCCTCTCCTTGGGTGATTAGCCTTTGCTTATGCAAAGAGGAATCAACAAAGGTATAAGATTTCTCAACTCATTTTGTTCTTGAGTTGAGTCTTGGTTCACCTATCTACTAGGCTTTGAATTTCGTGGGTTAAGTTTTGATTTTGAGTGCATATAACATGATTCCACTTTTAATTGTTAATTGCATGTTGTTTGATGTTGCTCAAATAAACTTGTTTTCACAAATTTTCCTTCAAGTGGTATCAAGAGCCTAGGTCTAGTAGTTGGTGAATCCTTTTGGGTTTTGTAGTTCATGGCTTGTGATTTGAATGTTGTAATTGTTACAAGCTTTATTCGTGCTTCTTTGAATGTAAATTTTGTTAGAAAATTTGCCATCTCAAATGTTGTAGATGTAGTTCATATGAGCATGAATTTTGGAGCTAAAATTTGGTGCCATGTTTTTGGGGAAATTCGGCCAAATCCAAAGGGTGGATCTTTGGGTTCATGTTTGCCTTCTTAAAAGTGTTTTAAAGTGACATTAGGAACCCCTAAGTACCCTAGTATGGTAATATGTTATTTCCCTTAAGTTTGAGAGTTTTTTGGGGTGTTTTTGGATGAAAAATGTTCATGGAGCTCTTATGGGTTTTCATGGATGTTCTTCATAGTTCTTGATATGTTCTTGGCAAGAACAAAAAGGTTGGGAATTTTGATTCAAAAAGGTGTTTGGTTGTTATTTCTTTTTGTTAGTGATGGATGATATGATTGTTTTTCAAATAAGTGATTGGTACTTCTCTTACACACCCACACTTATTTTACTATTCACACCATACCTATCACTTACACATTTTCATCACCTTTTCAAACCTACACATCAATTTACACACACCATCCACACTCTCACCAACCGGCCACCCTACTAAAGTAGGGTACTTTTGGGGCTTTTATGCAATTACATAAAGTTTTGATACTTTTGTGTATTTGTACTTTAACCCGAAAGTTTACGTCTTTATGTAAAGGCCCAAAATCACTAAAGGACAAATTGTTTTGCTCCTTTAATGAAGTTTTTGCATTTGTTGAAATTTTTGGGTTCTAGTTGTAATTACATGAAGTAGTGGACTTTTTGTGTTCTTACAAAGTGACCCCAAAAGTTTATGTTTTGCAATATAGCCCAATGGTTGAGGTTATTGCTTTTTGGCCCAAATTAGATGAGAACAAAATAGTTTTGTCTCTTTAAATGAGAATTGGATTTTCATTTCATTTAGCTCTATTTAAATCAATTGTATGGATACAAAAACCAAATGAAAATGTTGCATTCTAGTTTAATTAGTTAAAGCGTTAATTAATTAAAGAAAGGGTGATTATGAACCTAAGCCTACGATAATTGAGCTATGTGAAAGGCCGTCTCTCAAATTTGTTTGAACCTTGGGAATGTGTAGATTAAATTTTGGTTGTAATTTGATATGATCAATTGTTGTAAAAGAGCATAAGCTCTTCTTTACTTTGAAGTACTCCTTTCTTGTTTTATTCGATATGCATGAAATTGGAGTAGTTAGGTCCAACGCCCAATAAGAAAACATGCCTTAATATGATTAAACGCGTAACTAAAATCAATCACCATCCTGAGACCGAGATCCAACACTAGGCTCGTGTTGGATCAAATCAAAGGTTCATAGTCATCCTAAGGCCCTAAGGCAACTATATAGTCCATCAATGAATGCAAATCTTATGTTAGTAGTACCATATAGTCTTGCTTTAAAACCCGTTTTAAAAGCATAGTGGGAGTATTATATACTACTAAATCAATCACATGGACCAATAGTTGTAATAGGACCAAAATGTTTTAATGTGATTGAAAACATGCTTATATGTGATGAGACCTAAAACCCTCAACCAAACCATTATTAAGTTGACAAACGTGGGAGTGCTTTGAACATTTTTTCATGGCCTTCCACCGTGGTAGGCTCCGATCGTTTGTGACTCATACACCGACTTCACCCTATCATGGGGGGAGTACAAAGTATGTGCTTACACTCAGGAGGAGTTCTATATGCATACATGATGTTGTGAAGGTAGGCAACGAGAATGATCAACATCATATCATTGTGAGGTTGTTCTTAAACCCCTACTCGAACTTGCATGGTGGGAATGACTTAACTAAGTGCAATGGTGCCAACATCATATCATTGTGAGGCATCATTCTCTAGAGGCCAAATAAGATGGGTTCTTACATTAGATGTAAATGAGTAAGCATACTCTCTCATTATTATTTTTGCTAGCCAACATCATATCATTGTGAGGTGGGCTTGGTAATAGTGAGTCTCCCATACCCTACTAAGAGTTTCCTCCAAAACTCTCGAATTCCAACGAGGGATATGGAATTTGTTAAAAATAGTGGTGGTGCTATTTGATTTAAAGACCCAAATCAAATAGCTTAAAATCAATCAATTTATATTCATTATGTATTTGTTTACCGATATATTTGCAAACGCTATCCAAAACTTGACAAAGAAAAGCCGAACGCTTTAGTTTCCGAACTTGGTACCACAATCCCATAGATTGTCTTGAATGGATTGTATAAGTACCTAAGTAGTCTCATCCGCACAATCTTCCTATTGATAATGTATCAATTGAAGAACATGGTAGATAAGTCTATCATAAAGAGGACAACGCAAACACTAGTGCTTGTCTCCTTGTTACACGAACAAGGAACTTGAGAAGAAAGCACAAGCGCATGGACACGTTATGTGCCATGATTCTTCACTTACAAATTGTTGTATGAAGAAATGAGAGTTGCCTTGAACAACTCTTGAAAGTTTGTAATTATGTTTAGAACATAATGGTTGGTTGACAAAAATAGTCCATTAACATGGACTTATGATGATTTTGAATCATTGAGTGTTGAAGTATTAAAACACTTCACGAGACGGAAACTAGGCTAGAACTTCACCTTTGAGTCCCTATCCAAATGGTTCACTAAGTTTCTTGTAAACTATATAGTGAACAATAACCGCACACTCTCCAAATCGTTTGATGTGTATAACACAATTGAAATAAGTTTCAAGATAGATAGAGGGAGTTTAGGGACCATGACTATTGTAGTCAATGGAGAAGTCAAATGAAGAAGGCGAAATAACTCCAAGGAAACAAACTTTCTTTATGAAAGGATGGACATTGGAAGGGGTATTTGCAAGAAATGTCTTGCAAGTGTCAGGAACACACCTTTCGAAGGTGTTGTAAATTGTTCTTGAATAATTCAAAACAGTTGGTTCTTCTACTTGAATACATGATTCTGTATTAGTAACTATGTTTTACAATCATTGTAAAAGTGTGGCTAATAAGAAGTAGAAGATAAATGAGAGAAGAGAAAGTACTTCACATTCGAAACGTGAATAAGATATAGATCTATGCGGAAGCAAAAGGTGCTTGCTTCCTCATATGAACTACCAAAGAAATTGGAAAAACAAAGATTGTCTTTACATCCCAATTTGAATAAGGAACTTAATTCCATCACTATAAGAGATGGATGAATGCTTTGTTTGACAAAACATTGTTCTTTATTAATGAATGGTAATTATTATAATCTAATTGATTGTCTCTATAGTAGAGATAATGTGGTAGCGTTAACTGTTTAGAATATGACGATGCTTAAAACCCAAAAGGTTACAAGGTAGTGACCAATCCCACTGAGTTGTGACACCTCTAAAA
The DNA here is from genome assembly GCA_963580275.1 of Crataegus laevigata. Classification (NCBI taxonomy): domain Eukaryota; kingdom Viridiplantae; phylum Streptophyta; class Magnoliopsida; order Rosales; family Rosaceae; genus Crataegus; species Crataegus laevigata. The sequence continues at coordinate 11,111,657 of OY756941.1, forward strand.
CATAAATTACGAGTTGGTCATAGATGGATGCTTTGGTTCGTTAGATCCGGATCCAATGCCTTCTTGTTGAAATTGTATAGAGGCGAAATGTTTGAATCTTTATTCTTTTGGAAAGAAGAAAGAATCACAAAGTTGTTGAGGTTAAATCACTTAGATGTTAGTGGCACTTGTCCACAACATAATATTACTCATGTTGTAAAACATTCACCTAAGATCGCTCTCGGTTGGACTATCGTTTATTTTGAATAAACACGAGTCCGAATACTTTGCGAAAGGTTTCAAAGAATTCAAGAATGTAAGTTGATGAGTAAGACGTCTAAAGAATTTACCTCCTTAAATTTGATCCAAGGAAAAGGACACGTTAGAAGAGTTTCCTTGAAAGATATCAAGGAAAGTAGCATCATAAGATAATGGACTTCTCCATTGGGAGAAGAATGAACAAGAATAAGATTTAGTTCGTTGGATGTTATCAAATAATCCATATATAGGATATATATACTTCTAAGACAATATGATTGTCAATTAGAAGATCTTCTAAAATTTTCATGACTCCATAGGATGCAGTTGGAAAGAAAGACAAATCTTAATTGTGTTAAGATTTGGGTTTTGTGCTAATAAGCAATATTTGTTTGAGAATAATCTTGTGGGATATCCTTAAATTAACACTTGGATATCATATCTATGGACCAACTAACAAAGGTTATTTGTTGGGTAGTTCATTATAATCCTACAATAGGATTTGCCTTAGAAAGAGCAAATGAACGAGAGATAGAACTCAAAGAATGGGTTCTTTGAGAGATAAGATGATAATCAACAAATATAACAACCTAGTTCCTACACCACTAGCTCCAAGGTAGTCGAGAAGGATCTATAAACCGTCTCAGTTGAATGGTTTGAACTTTATGACTATGTCATAGAGTTACATCTCTTAATTCGAAAGAAATAAGAATGGATATCCTTATGACTACATTGAGTGTATGTATGACATATACTCAAGAAAATTGTTTAAAACCATTTGATTCAAAATAATGAAACCTTCAAAGCTAATTGGTAGCTTAAGGTGACTACAATCAACGAGATTGGTTGACTTGGAAGAAACCTTCTTTGATATAGTCTTGGTTTCAGTTAATTTGAAGATTACTTACTACAACTAAACAATGATTCAATGTTTGGACATTATATGGGTTTCCGAAACCATTATCAAGATAGTCTTGATAATATATGTCTAAAACTAATCACAAGACATGTAAGTTGTAGAGATCCATCCATCATGAATCTTAGCAAGCTAGTGGGAGATGTAAGCATCTTATGAGAAAAAGGATCAAATCGTTTGATTTCTCATAAAGATGTAAATGAATCTTTTGTTTACTAGGTTTACAAAAGATTAGTGGGAGTTAATCATATTCCTAAATTTGAACATATATATATGATATATATTAATTTTGGAAATGAATGGAATTCTTCTTCCTTAAAGTTATGACTTTAAACATTCTATAATGACAGAATGTATATGGGAGACATAGTCTATACACATGGGATGGAAATCTATAATGTCAGGATATAATTGGATTATATCAATCCCTAATGATAGACAAAAGATGCTAGGAAGTTTCTCATATGATGATAAACTTTAATCAGAAAGACAATCCTAGTAAGATTAGGAAGTTGCTCTTCACAAAGGGAACGTACCCTTTTTGACTCCCAAAGAAATAATGCGTAAATATAATCCTTTATGCATATGCGGAAAGGTGATTTACGTATTTCATATTGTATGAAAAACGTTGATATGAGTTGTACCAAGATTGGTACAAGACAATATCAATGCAAGCCCAGGATCAGAACGATGGCAACTGTCAAGTGAATCCTTAAGTATTTAAGAAATACTAAAGGATGAATTCCTCAAGAATGAGGAAGAATTAGAGTAACGTAATGGAAGCGTAAATGTATTAGATTATGAATCTAATCCATCATTGAATGTCCCTTCATTATGAATGAAGAGATAATTGGATATCTCTTTATTATGACTAACGAGATATTTGGATGGAAACGTTAAAAGTAATGACTTTAGTGTGTTCCATCATGCATGCAAAATATATATCGCCATATAGAAGCTTACAACATTGTTGTTTGGATGAGAAAGTTCATTTATGAACTCTCCATTCGGTTTCAACCAGAAAGTGTCTCTAGTGTACCGACACTACGACACTAATGGGGCGATAGCTCAAGCCAGGGAACCAAGGTCTCATCAAGATCCGAACTCAAATGAGAGGCTGAACCACATGATTGAGAATCATGTATAATGGTGACATCGTTATTCTCAAGGTTGCTTCTTTGGATAACATATAGATATCCATTGCCTAGGCCTACTACTCAGCCATTTTTGAAATGACTACAGAAGAGGTATCATCACTGATGACCAAGCTGATTGGCTTTAGTGCAAGTGGGAGATTGTTGGAAATATTCCCTAAAACCAATCATATGATGATACTTTACGGACATTTCACATGTTAAACTAATCTAGTTTAATATTCCGTTAAGATTAGTACGTGCTATGTCTTCTCTCAGGGAGAGTGACTGGTCTCGAGTCATTGGTGTGACTGACAACAAGACAAGCATGTAGGTGCTCAATAGAGAATGAGTCCACTGAACACGATCAACGAGGAGTTCTCATACTCATGTCACATGAGAACTCATGGTCGGGATAATGCAAAGTAGTCATTTGACCTGAGGCATCATAGTTGTCTTGTGGTTAGGTCCTTGATCTTTGACTATGTCAAAGTCACTCCATCAGAGGGTGTCCACGGCATAGTTGGGGTTAAGCCACTTAGCCATGGAGGCAAGTGAATGCGCAACAAGGGATCTCTAACCTTCAACCCGTTTGAGGGAGAATACTCTATGATATGATTAAGAATCTCTAGCCAGAGTATGAATGAGATTTAGGAAGTCATTCCAAATCACATTCAAGGTAATCATATAAGTAAATGTATCACATTGGATAGTAGACATGAATAAACTATCAAACCAAACAATGTGGTCAAGAGTATTGTATTAGAGAAAGACTGTATTGCATTGTAATCCTAAACTGAATAGGTTCTCCACCTCTTCTAATTAGCTTGGGTAACCATGACATATTGTTAGGTGTCACTCATGGTTTGTGGAAGCCCTAAACGTGCATAATCACTAAAGGGAGAATTGAAAGTAAGTTTCAATTCACAATTGATTTGAAAGAGTTTTAATCGCCCACTGCCTCGCTAAAAGAAACCTAATGGATTGTACACCATGTAAGGTAGAGATTGAAGAAACAACGGAGTTGAGTAAGAACAATTAAATGGTTTAATTGTATATGGCTAGGATTAATTAATATGTTAATTAATCAAACGAATAAGTTTGTTTTAGACCTCGGGTTAGTTTTGGGCCTCATGGCCCAATGGGCTTCGAAAGTCAAGCCCATTAACTTAAGTTGTATGACAACTTAAATGACTTGAGATTTAAAAGAGCCTAAACAGCCCAATGCCTATGGTAGGCCGGCCATGTGATGAAAAATAGGGTTTTTGTTCTTTTAGTCACTTAAGTGAAGTGACTATATAAAGAACTTTATAGCCAAAATTCATTTAGGATTTCTTTTGGAGAAAATTGGATAGAACACATCTCTCCCTTTCTCTCTAGGAGGCCGGCCCCCTTGGAGGAGATTAGCTAGCAATCCTCCCCCCTCCAAGGTCACTCATCTCTTCTTCAAGTCCCTCCTTGGTGTGGAAAATTTAGAGGTTCCCTATTTTGGGAACTTGGAGAATCCTTTCAACCATCCTTATCCAAGAAATCCATGGAGCTAAGAAGCAAGGAATGAAGGCCCTCTCCTTGGGTGATTAGCCTTTGCTTATGCAAAGAGAAATCAACAAAGGTATAAGATTTCTTAACTCATTTTGTTCTTGAGTTGAGTCTTGGTTCACCAATCTACTGGGCTTTGAATTTCATGGGTTAAGTTTTGTTTTTGAGTGCATATAACATGATTCTGCCTTTAATTGTTAATTGCATGTTGTTTGATGTTGCTTAAATAAACTTGTTTTTCACAAATTTTCCTTCAGTGTTATGGGAAGGAATCATCCATAAGCATCAAAGTTAGAACATTCGAGTTCTAAGACATGGTTTCATGAAAAACGTCAGGTTTTCATGGGTGTATTATTTTATGAGAAGGGTCGAGGGCTTGAAGTCTATGCACAGGGACCTAAGCAGAAGGCTTGGTCTAATTTGGGTAGTGGGTCTAAAGGGTTGTCCCAAGCTGCAAGCTTGGTGCGATTTCATCCGCAAAAAAATAAAAAGATTTTTCTTCCCTTTTTTTTTATTATTTCTCTCTTTTTTTTTGAAAAATTTATAGGGTTGAAAAACCCAAATTGCTTATATTTTCTTTTGATTCTTGACTCACAAATTCCACATAGCAATTTAATTACGTATTGCACGAAACAAATATATAAACATATATAATATATATTGTAAACACAGAAACTTCTGAAACAAACGAGACAATAACGCATGTACCAAAAATATGTAGTAATGACTTTGTAGGTTACGATCTCTTTTAACTAGATCCTCTGATTTGATCTCTGTAAGGTGTAGATGTGTGGATGTGTTGTTAATCCAAAGGTCACGATAACTTGATTTTGGATGACCAGTGGTATGGATTTGTTGATGTTGTTGATCCAAAGGGTCGTCAGGGCTTGATCTTAGGATGAACAGTTGTGTGGATTTGTTTATGTTGTTGATCCAAAGAGTTGTCGGGGCTTGATTTTAGGATGAACAGTTGTGTAGATTTGTTGATGTTATTAACCTGTGGATTTGTTGATGTGAACAATTGTGTGGATTTGTTCAAAGGTTGTTGGGTTTAATCTTGATGAAGGGGATGAACAGATCTGCAAGGACCTTTGGGGCTTCATCTTGATAAACAGTTGGAAGTTTCTTCAATGGCCGTTGGGGCTTGATCTTGAATGAGGAGGTTGGGAGCTTCTTCAAGGGTTGTTGGGCTTAATTTGAATGGGCGGTTGTGAGCTTCTTCAAGGGCTGTCGAGGCTTAATCTTGAATGAGCAGTTGAGGGCTTCTTCAAGGGCCGTTGTGCTTGATCTGACTTGATCTTGAATGAGCGGTTGGGAGCTTCTTCAAGGGCCGTCGGGGCTTGATCTTGAATAAACGGTTGCCTTAAGAATTTGGCTTGTGGTGAAGGAAGAAACTAGAGAAGCAAAAAATGATTTGTTTCTTTCTTGTTGCTTCGCTTTGGATGTATGATTTTGGGATTTTGGCTTTGCTTTGAATGTATAAGTTTGGATGATTTTGAATTTTGGCTTTGCTTTGAATGTTTGAGTCTGGATGATTTTGGATATCTCATGGCGAGGCCTATTTATAGCTTTTGAGAATGAATCACCACTACAAAAAAAAAATTTCTTTTCCAAGCACCATTACCTAATTTTCCCACTTAATGCAATATTGAAATTGAAGTGGTCTAACTTAGGGCCTAATTTCCCACTTAATACTATTTTATACTTGAAGTGTGCATGATTTGTCATTGCCCAAATGAGAAAAACTTGCTTTGATCCGTAATGGATTAAAGTGTGCTTGCCTTGTCATTGCCCAAAATGAGAAGAAGAAGAAAAACTTGTTTTGATCCATAATGGATTGAAATGTGCTTGCCTTGCCATTGCCCAAAATGAGAAGAAAAACTTGTTTGTAAAAGAACATAAGGCTTGTGGAATTCCATACATCCAAAATTGATCATGACCTCACATAGTGCACTTTGACATGTCAAGAGGCAACAAATTGTGCAGAAAATGAAGCACCAATGAATCTTTTTAAACTAATAGTGGTCCAATTATTTTCTGTCACATCGACAAAAACAAATGTCAAATTTCAAACCATGACTATCATGGTTAACAAAATATCAGAGTTTCCTGTCATAATTTGTTAATGGCAAGCCCAACTACCCAAATTTGAAATTTATAAACTTTATCTTCCTCAAACGTAAATCTTGATTTGAATGTTGGGGAAGACGCTGACATGTCTTCTCCAGACAACATATGGCACCAATCCTTCTTATCCCCTAACGGTCCTCTTGCAGTTGGGGATACTGTGATGAAGAATGATATAACCGCTACGGTGATGGCTAGAAATCTTCTCACCCCTATAGATAGCAAAATGATTTCCAAGCAGTCCGATGAGTTGGCTGTTCAGGATTTTTGTGCAAGCTTGTATCAAACATAGGCCAGCGTCTTCTTGCTCAAACTCGCCAAGTCGAATCATTGATGGCTAAGGTGGTGAGCCTTAGGCAAGAGATCAGAAGGCTTCAGCATGAAAACAAAGAGTTGCACCTGCTTGCCAATAGTTACTCGACGAGCATGAAAAGAAAGCTTGAACAATTATAGGTGTCTGAAAGTCGAATTCAGAGTGACCATCAGAGGTTTATGGCTTTGTTCCACAAGCATCTTTTGCCTTCGCCATCTGGAGTTTCATCAAGTGTTGAGGCTCCGGACAATTAACCTCTAATGTTTTGTCTTTCTGCAGCTCCGCCAGGTACTGAGGCTTCACGTGAGAGATGAAGGTTTCCTCATGTTTGTTTGCACATTTTTGTAATTTTTTTTTCCTGAGAAATAAATAAAATGGGTTGTATTTCACTCAGTGTATTTTTTTTTCTTTCTTTCTTTCCTTTTTTTTCGTTGTAAAACCCTTATTTTTATTTGGATATGACTGAACTCGAAATTAAATGCTTGAGTTGCCTACGTACCCTTCCAAAGAAGATATTGAGTCATAACGTAGTTTAAATACATTTTCTTTTGTGGTTTTTTTTTGTGCCATACATAGTTTATGCTCTTGCGAGCAAGAGCATGGTCTGTCGCCTTTTAAGCTCGTGCGGACAAAGAACATGTTGTGTTGCCTTTTAAGCTCATGCAAACAAGGAGCATGGTGCCTTGTAGTTTAGGCTCATGCGGGCGAGGAGTATAGTATGTCGCCTTTTAAGCTCGTGCGAACAAGGAGCATGTTGGTGCCATGTTGCAGTTTCAACTCGTGCAGGCAAGGAGCATTTGGTTGTAACCTTTTAGGCTGGTGCGAACAAAGAGCACAGTGTGTCACCTTTTAAGCTCGTGCGGACGACGAGCATTTTACAGTGCAATTTAGGCTCGTGCAGGTGAAGAGCCTTGTGCCAAGTATTTGAATAAAACTTTGAGGATGAAGAGATCACGCACTGTGATGGGGATGGACGATCTTTGTGTCGAAATTTCCTCATCTTCAACATTTTCACATTGCTTTGGAGGTTGACGAAAACTTTTTTGCCCATTTTCCCGCTGGTGAATTTGTGGATGCAACGTAGGCTTCATGTGCAATTTATTCGGAGTGACGTGAGTCCATCCTTCAACTTCGCTTAACTTAGAGCATGCCTTTAACGTCCGAGGTGAAGACTTTGAGTCAAAAGAGCCATAAGTGACGTCTTCCTTAGGGATTCATCTTATTTATCTTCTTGAATCGTGATGGGGAAGACGTCTTGGACCTCTTCTTCAGTGCCATCTTGTTGGGCTTGTTAGTGTGAAGATTGGCCAGTGTGGACAATAAGGTGTCTCTTTACGTTCAGTGGTCTTTTTGTGTCATCCTCCATGGTTGCTTAGTGCTTCATCCTTAAAGGAATTGAGCTTCGAACATCATGTTTTCTTGCTAGACCATCGAGCTTTTATTCTTTTGGCATGGTCTTCCTCTTTCTAAAAAGCTTATTGGTTTCTTCAAGTCTTTCCAAAGCTGACCGTTGCAGAGGAAAGCTAGCCTTACTACTTTGTTTCTTAGGTTTGAAAACCTTTCGAAAAATAGAGCTTTGGGGTGTTGGCATGTTAAGCCGTTTGAAGACGAAAGTTTGGTCTTGCCTACCAATGCGATCAAATGTCGAAATTCCGAGTTTTGAACAATTCAGCCTATCGAAGAATGACACTTGAGGGGGAAGTTTAGGCTCCTCTTAATCTTGTTCAATGCTCACGCTGATGTGTTGAGTGCTAGCGTTTTCCACTTTGCTTGAAATCTTCACGGATGCATTTAGTGTGAAGCCAAGTCTAGCTTTGTTGTTGTCAACTCCAAAACCATGCTTCTTCTACTTCTTTTGAGTCTCGTTGAGGTCACGTTCTTTGTCGTTGATGGTGTTTGAAACCTTTTTTTTTCTAGATTTAAAGAGGGAACAAAGTCGTGCCCAGCCTTTAACATGAGTTTGCAGACGATTGGGTTGAAACCTTCTTCAGTAATCTTAGTTGAAAGAAAGCTTGGTTTCGCTTTCACTTCATGCTGCTCCTCCAAATGGTTGTTGAATGTAGCAACTTGCAAGCACTTCTCCTCTATGGCCTTTATCAGCCTTGCAATCATCCCATTCATCTGAACTAGCTGCTCTTCAATAGAGGTAGCACCAATGGTCATAACTTGTTCCTTGTTTGAAGCCAATGCGTTTGGAGTGTGCTTGGATTTTCTTGAACGGAGAAAGAGATGAGAGGTAGAGATGGTCCCATCGAGCGTGCCAAATTTGTAAACACGAAAATTCTCGAAACAAATGAGACAAGAACGCATGTACAAAAATATATGTAGCAATGACTTTGTAGATTACGATCTCTTTTAACTTGATCATCTGATTTGATCTCCGTAAGGTGTAAAAGTGTGGATGCGTTGTTGATCCAAGGGTCACAATGACTTTATCTTAGATGAACAGTGTATAGATATGTTGATGTTGTTAATCCAAAGGGTCGTCGGGGCTTGATCTTAGAATGAATAGTTGTGTGAATTTGTTGATGTTGTTGGTCCAAAGGGTCGTCGGGGCTTGATCTTAGGATGAACAGTTGTGTGGATTTGTTGATGTTTTTGATCCAAAGGGCCGTCAGGGCTTGATCTTAGGATGAACAATTGTGTGGATTTGTTCAAGGGTCGTTGGGCTTAATCTGTTGGAAATATGCCCTGAAAGTCAATCTTTGGAAGAAACCTTTCAGGACATTGAATTGATGTATACATATGACTCTTATACATCGGAAGGCAAAGATACTAACTAGGACTATCTCAATAAACGAAATATGTCCTAAATAGTGAATCCATGGACAATGGATCGATTGAAGAAGTAATCTAATGATGTTAGACTATAGAGACCTTCTTCACATAACCATCATGTCCAAAAGGTTCCTGGTCATAGGATTGTCGGAGGGATACTGACAATGCATAGATCAGTACATACTATGTCCCCTTCAAATGGAAGGATGGAAAGTCTCTTCCCATTCGTGTTGAGACACTAGGACAAGTATGTAGGTGCTCATTGAGGGAATGAGTTCACTGAACACAATCGAACGAGAGTACTTGCATGGAGGTCTACTCACATGTCAAGCAAGTAACTCTAATAGTTGGAATAATGTAACTAATCCTTTGACCTGAGACATCATTGATGTCTAATGGTTAGGTCCTTGATCTTTGACCATGTCAAATGACATTCCATTTGGAGAGTCCACGGCATTCTTGGGATCAAGCTATCTAAACATGTAGGCATGTGAATGGTCAACAAGGGATCTCTAATCCTCGTTAGAGGAGGATACTCTAAGATATGATTCGGAAATCTTCGGCCGAAGTATTGAGCGTGGTTAAGGAAAGTGTTCCTATACGACTCATGTGAATCATATAAGAACGTATAATCACATTAGGGGTTTGACATATTAAATCCATACCCTAGTGATGTGATTAAGAGTATTGTATTGGAGAAGGATCGAATTGCATTGTAATTCCAACTGAATAGGTTCTCTGAATAACTTCTACATTAGCTTGGGTAGCCATGACATATGTTTAGATGTCACTCATGGCTTGTGAGTTCTTCTAGATGACTAAATGTAATCGTCAAAGAAGAACGTGAATTAAAAGCAAGTTTTAATTCAACAAGTGATTGGATTAAATCAATTGGATCGATGCCAATCATCTCACTGCCTTGCTAATTAGAACCTAAAAGATTGTTCACCAATACACTCTTGTAGTGATTAATCAATGGATGATGGAAATAATTAATTGGATTAATTGGGTGTGGTGATTAATTTAGAAAGTCTAAAGAAATCATAAAAGCGATAAAAGATCGTTTTGGACTTAAAGAAACGTTCGGGTTTAATTGGGCCTATTGGGCCTAAACCCATTGGGCTTTTATTTAAGCATTGGATGACTTAAAACAATAAAAGCCCAAAGCCCAAAATATCACACCAAGGCCGGCCACTTTGAGGAGGTGGGAGAAGTCAAATGTTGACTTGCTTCTTTTTGCCTATAAATACAACTTTATAGAGAAATATCTCCTAGGGTTTTCATTTGTGTTCAAAAGACTTAGAGAAAAAGAAAAACATCTCTCTAGAACACAAAAGGGGGCCGGCCACCTTAGGGGATTTTAGCTAATCATCTAATCCCCCTTTGGTTATTCCTTCATCCTTTCTCACTACACTAGTGGGTGAGGATCTTTAGAGGTTTTCTCCTTGAAAACTCTAAGAGAACCTTGGAGCACTCAAACTAACAAAGTGGAGGAGGCAAGGAGGGAGGCAAGGCTCAAGGACTTTGAGGAGCAAAGATCTTGGAGGTGGTCCATCCTTGGTCTCACAAGTAGATCAAGAGGTATACATCTACTCCTAACCTTTGTTCTTCAATAAAATTTTTGTGATGCATCTTACATAAACCTATGCTCTTGAAGGGGATTTAAAATGACTAGAGTAATAAATTTAATTGTTAACATGCTTCCGCTAATTTTGTATATATATAATGATTTGTATATGCATGCTAGCCACATGAAATCCCTAATGAAACTCATAATTTCCCTTCATAATCTTGATGAAGAGGATATACGGATCTTCAAGGGCCTTCAGGGCTTGATCTTGATGAACAGTTGGAAGTTTCTTCAAGGGCCGTTGGGCCTTGATCTTGAATGAGGTTGGGAGCTTCTTCAAGGGCCGTTGGGATTAATATTGAATGGGCGGTTGTGGGCTTCTTCAAGAGCCATCGGGGCTTGATCTTGAATGAGCGATTGGGGACTTCTTCAAGGGCCGTTGGGCTTGATCTTGAATGAGCGGTTGGAAGCTTCTTCAAGGGCCGTCGGGGCTTGATCTTGAATGAGCGCTTGCCTCAAGAATTTGGCTTGTGGCAAAGGAAGAAACTAGAGAAGCAAAAAATACTTTGCTTCTTTCTTGTTGCTTTGCTTTGGATGTATGATTTTGGGATGATTTTGGATGTTGGGATGATTTTGGGATTTTGGCTATTCTTTGAATGTATGATTTTTGGATGATTTTTGGATTTTGGCTTTGCTTTGAATGTATGAGTTTGGATGATTTTGGATGTCTCATACCTTGATGGAGAAGCATATTTATTGGTTTTGAGCAAGGAACAAAATATCGATATTATCGGCGAAATATCGCCGATAATTTCGTTTTTATCCCTAAGTGATATTTTTTTTGTTATCCCTTAAGTTTTCGTTATAATATCGCGATATTTCTTATAATATCGGGACATTTCCTATAATATCGGAACATAAATTAATAAAAAAGTACACTTTACCTCATCTCAGCCAAAAGGCCGAGAGATGCTTGCCTCATTCAACATTGGAAGGTGTATTTATAGGCCTGTTAGCATCCAAACTTCTATCCCACAGCCGATGTGGGACAAACTCCTACAAGCAAACCCAGTTTTCCGACAAGCACCGCTCCTTTCGAAGCGTTTTCCAGCCAAACCATGGCGAGTTGGCCGGCGTGCAAGGTATCAATCTCTTCATCTCGTCGAGTACTACAACTTTCATGTTTGGATCACTTAATTTGGTTGAGTAACGAAGAAGTTATGGACGTTCAAAGTTAGGGTAGAATTCTGGCCCTTTGGGCAGCACCGCCCCTTTCGATGTGTTTTCCGACCAAACCACGGCGAGTTGGCCGGCGTTCAGGGTATCAATCTCTTCATCTCGTCGAGTACTACAACTTTCATGTTTGGATCACTTACTTTGGTTGAGTAACGAAGAAGTTATGGACGTTCAAAGTTAGGGTAGAATTCCGGCTGAACTCATAAACCATGGTCGTTTGGCCATCGTTCAGGTCATTTTCCGGTCAACACCGGCCACCACTCGGTCCTCACTTGATATGAACCTCTTCTCCACATTCCTAACTACATTTTAGCTTTTGAATCACTCAATTTGGTTAAGAAACGAAGAAGTTACAAAGCTTTGAAAATTGTCCAAAGCTTTGAAAATTACCCAAACCTTCGGCCCTAAACCCAGTTTTCCTACGAGCACCGCCCCTTTCATGTTTGCTTTTCTAGGTTCTTTCTCCCTTTCATGTTTGGATCACTTAATTTGCTTTTCAATTATGATGAACATGAGTAACTAAGTTTCAATCAAGTGCGTTAAACATTGATTAGGGTTTTGGATAAACATCCCTTTCTCTCTTTGTTTTAAGTTATAATTATAAATGTTATATAATTATAAATTATTAGATTTTTTTTTTATGTAAGCATATTAGATATGTACATAAAACATTCACATATGTATGTTCTTTTATAAGAAATAATATATTATTCAATAATTATTTACTAATTCATTATATATAAATGATTGTAATTGGTTCAGCGCAATTGTTATTGGTTCGGAGCAACAGCTCACATTGCTTAATCCCTTGCTTAAATGAGTGTAAAATATTGTACTAATTCATTATATATAAATGATTATGGTGTGTTTAAACTTCTTTCATTAATTACTACATATTTTCTACACTCACAATGTTTGCCAGCTCGCTATATAATTAACTTAAATAAGTTAAATCCATCATGCAATGCATTTCCTTCCAATTTTTTGTGATAAACTAATAGATAATTGACTAAATAAACATCCTGCAAAGTTTCAATAAAAATTTCCAACTTTTTCTTACAATTTCCGTGATTTCCATTGGATTTTTATCGATATCGATATTATCCCGATATTTCCGTCGATATTTCCGTGTTTCCGGACTATCGATATTTCCGATATCATCGATATTTTATACCTTGGTTTTGAGAATGAATCACCACCACAAAATATTTTTTTCTTTTCCAAGCACCGTTACCTAATTTTCCCACTTAATGCAATATTGAAATTGAAGTGGTCTAACTTATGGCCTAATTTCCCACTTAATACCTTTTTAAACTTGATGTGAAGTGGTCTAACTTATGATCTAATTTCCCACTTAATACTATTTTATACTTGAAGTGTGCATGATTTGTCATTGCCCAAATGAGAAGAAAAACTTGTTTTGATCCATAATAGATTGAAATGTGTTTGCCTTGTCATAGCCCAAAATGAGAAGAAAAACTTGTTTAATCCTCCAAGGGTATTTCTACCTATTTTGTTGAGTCACACACCATGTGTTTAATTTGTACGACATGTGGCACGTGACATGTATGCCTCTGCATGTTGAAATTTTAATGCGTTTGTCAACATTTATTTTACCAAAATTTTGATGTCTACATATATATCGGAAGGAAAATATAAATGTAGGGGGTTCATGCATCATGGGGAATGTTTTCATGCTTCAAGGTCGTTTCAAATATCATACTTTATTTTAAGCGTATTTGATTGGCAGAAAACAATAAACGCCTTTGAATTTTGTAGAAGATTCTTCTCGGAAAGCCGGAATTGCATCTCCAATGCGTTGTATCACGTTCAACAAAGAAAAATTAAATTGAATCAACAACTTAAATTAATCATAAAAAGAATGATTAAAACGTAATACTCCCTTGATTGAAGAATAAATTCTCTTGTTAGCATTAGCGCAGCGTCAAGAGCCTGTTGATAACGTGTTGAAAGCATAATTTACTGAACAATTATCGAGGCCATATAGAGAGAGAGGGTGCGGTATAGAGAGAAGAAGAGATAGATGTGTAATTGTGAGGTGTGTTTGATTCACCTCATTATGCCTTTATTTATAATAGGAATATAAGATACATTCTTATATCTACTAAGATTTACGCAATCACATTACTAATCTAATAGGACTGCAATATATTTATCTTTATAATGGCTATTTTTGTAATTTTCAGCAGTAGCAGGTCCTTTTTCATTGTTTATAATAGCTGCTGATAATTTAGGGTTTTAGTTTAGAAAGAGCTTTTCCTGAAATTCTCCGGTTGATATTCTGATACAGGATGCAGCGGACGATCACAGTATTGCGTGGTCCTCTGGGCAGAGGCCGAGGGTTTTCCTCCACCTCATCGTCTTCCTCCGACAAAATCGTTGCGTCCGTTCTCTTCGAGAGGCTGCCCGTTGTTATTCCCAAAATCGACCCCGTCGTTTATGCGTATCAGGAATTCGCGTAAGTCTGCTTCTTAATCTCTCTCCTTATGTTTTTCTTGTTTAATTTCTGTTTGGTTGCTCAGAAAATGCGAGAAAGTTAACTAGATAAAGAGGGTTGGTAGGGCTTAGTTGCACAGAAAGTTGTGGAAAGGACTGAAAATGTTGATTAATTTACTGTACAAAATAGGTGGCCTTGCTGAATTGAGCTGGATTGAGCTCAGCTTTACATTTTCATAATATTGGGGACAATACATTCTTGTTATGCATGTAAATCAGATTCAGTTTGCTTTTTGTCCTGAATTGCTCTGTTTGGGCGATTTTTACTTTTCTTAGCGGCGATGGTGGGTTCTGGGCAAGTGACTGAAGGCTTCAATATTGATTTTTTTGGGTGATGAATGTGATATGTGATAGATATTGACTAGGGTACCTAAATTTGTAAAAATGTGGTTTATTCTGTTGATCATATATGTAATTTGTGTAATGGGTGGCTCATGTTGGGTTTTTTAGGTTCCGGTGGCGACAGCAATATCGGCGCATATATCCCGATGAGCTTTTAGACAAGTCTAATGCTAGGTAAGGTTTGTTTCAAAGGTTATCATTGTTTGCATTTAATCGCAATATTGGTGCATATATCTAGGTTTATGTTGTTATATACTCATTTAATCGCAACTACATCACATGTTCTCATTTAAAGAAATAACTACATTTCGTATAAATGTCGGTGCTTCTTTTTCTTGTACTGTCTGTAGCAAACACATCATGGTCGTTCAGTATTGTTCTAATCACTAAGCTCTAAACATTAGAACTACTTAATTGAACTAATTATCCAAATATTAGGTCTGTTTGATTGGAATGTCTTTAGTTTTTCAAAAGGTTATTATTGGTTGAAAGTTCGTTGAAATGACGATACATTCTGTAGTGAATTCTGTTTCATGGGTCTCAGAGTTATGAAAAGGGATAATGTTGATATTAGTAGGAGGAAATGTGTTTTGCATCACCATCCAATTCATTTATTCTGTTCTAATTTTATGGGTAGAACTGGAAGTATAGTTTATAAGCAACTTTTTGGTTTGTTGTGTAAGCATTACTTACACTTGATGCCCACAAGACATGCAAATACAAGTTTTCACTCAAGCATGACACTTACTATTGGTGAACAGGGGAAAAGGTGACTACCAGATTGATTATGAACCTGCTCCGCGGATCACTGAAGCTGACAAAAAGAATGATAAAAAGTATGCAGTACAATTTTGATGCTGTTTTATAAGAATCTGTTTTTCTTGCTCTTTTTTAAATTTATATTTTTCAGTTTTTGTTTGAAGTTAAGGAGCTCATGAAAAGTTCTTATTGCTTGTAATGTTGCGAGATCTTCATATTCTTTGTAAAACCTTTTCTACAACCTTGTTGGGAGTTAGAAGACATACAATTGTCCTTTATTGCCAGCTGTGGGACATTTCAGGGATTTTTATTGGTAGTTAGGCCTTGAATGTTAAAAGTTGATTCTTGTTCTTTAGGTCATTGCAGAGAGCCCTTGACAGAAGACTATATCTTCTTCTCTATGGAACCACTGATGGATCTGCTGGAAAATCAGTCTGGCATTTTCCAGAAAAAGTTTACCAGTCTGAAGAGACACTGCGGAAGGTGATGGTTGCCATAAGATGCCATACCCTTATCGTCTTCTTATCCTCCTAAAATCCCATGAAGTTTCTTCATTTTTATTTCTCTGTTACATAAATCCGGTTTATTTTCAGTGCGCAGAATCTGCATTAAAATCAGTTTTGGGAGATCTGTCACACACATACTTTGTTGGAAATGCTCCCATGGGCCATATGGAACAGACAGCAGAGAAGATTAAGGTATGTTTTTGTAAAGGCTTTTTATCCAAAATGGTCCCTGAGATTTGAAATCGATAAAATTGGTCTCTGGGACTGTCCACCATCAATTATTTTGGTCGTACTGTGAAAAATCTCCATTAAACAAAAATAAAATGACAAAAATACCCTCAATTTTTGTCCAATCATTGTGGCCTACTATTTATTAAATTAAGGGTAATTTTGTCATTTTAATCCTTATTTAACATAATTATGTTTCATAGAAAGACTAAAATGATTGATAGTGGACAATCTCAGTACCGCTTCCATTTATTTCAAATCTTAGGAACCAAAGTGATGAGTTATGCAAATCTCAGCGACTATTTTGGTTAAAAAAAAACTTTTGTAAATTGTGTTTTCCTTCTTACATGGGATTGGCTTCAGCTGATAAATGTTAAAATACATGTTGGTGTTGCCTGTCAATCCTGTATATTAATCAGAATTTCATTTTCCCCGATTCAGCAATTCTTTTTCAAGTCTCAAGTGATTGCAACGAACAAGTTGAACATTGGGAAGTGCGAGGATTTTGTCTGGGTGACCAAGGATGAATTGATGGAGTACTTTCCTGAGAAAGCTGATTTCCTTAGCAAGATGATCATTAGCTGAATTCCAACACGTGTGTTTTGTTCTTGCGTAAGGTTTTTGCAATTCAGTTGAAAAATGAGCATGGACTCTTGGCGGAAGATTAAAGCTGACACGGACTAATAATTTGTTGCTGCAATTCATGCCGTTGAGTTGTTGATTCATTCACAACTAGTTTTCTTAGCAAAGCCTCATATGCAGATATATACTATCAGTACTGTACCTTGAGGCCTTTGGATTCTCACAAGTAGTTTTCTTCATTTTTACAGATATATTTTGTTAGTATCCTGGGCCTCAAGATCCAAGAATCATGGCCGTTCAATCCAATCATGCGGGTAGGAACGTGTAATCTTTCCCTCTTTCCTCCTCCCTCTTTTCCCTTTAACTGATAACACACCGCCCAGATCCAAACCCCCGGACTAAGGTCTCTCTCTCCTTTCATCTCTTCCCTTTAATTGATAACTGGAGACAATCGACTACGGTGAGTTTCTGGCGGCCACAGTGCACTTGAACAAGCTGGAGAGTGAGGAAAATCTGTTGTCGTTCGACAAGGACGGAAGCAGGTTCATCACCATTTATGAGCTGAGGCAAGCCTGCAGAGAGTTTGGATTGGCGAAGCTGCATATGAGAAAAATTATGCCCAAGGAATTTTGTGTTGGAATTTGAAAGATTAAGTCACGACCGTTCGATCTTTAGTGAACGGCTATGATCAGTTCATCTCTAGGGTCTAAAGACTCTGAAAAGGATCATTGATCGACATAATCAGAAAATGAAATTACTGGAAAGGAAAATGCAAGAAAAGTAGAAGAAATTAGAGTAAATTCATATCATTTCGTTTATAGTCTCTCTACATCATAAAAGAGGTTTAAATACGTCTGCGGATGCTTAGTGTTTAAAATATAGATGAGTCTTATGATATTACCTATGTAATAGACTTAATGGATAGCAATAACAGAAGGTAGTCCAATTGGTCCTAACAAAAGCCTAACAGCCTAGAGTCACATCAGTCCAGCTTAAATATTACGAGATAGAGCAAGAGCAGCGTTTTCCATCAATGTTGTGAAATTAATAAGAATATTTGTGAAGCTGTAACATCATATAGTTTTTATGTTCATGCGTGACTCTAGCCATATGAAATACATGATAAGTTGACCATCAAAACAATGTATTTAGACTCAAGATGAGCAAATTTTGGATTTTTCGGAGCAGCTATATATTAAGAAACTGGCTACAATTGTAACAAAGACAAATGTTTCAAAAATTTGCAATTATAAGAAGTTAGATATTGGAGGAAACTAATACTTTATTTGCCGTTTGCTTCTTTTCTTTGTCATCTTCAGGAGCTTTTTGGTTAATCATACTATAGTTTCTAACAATGACAAAGCCATCACTATTAATGAGGAATGGGTTCGAAAAACTGAAAACCGAACCAATGTTCAATAAAACAAATCTGAATCAGGCAAACCGAACCAATCTGGTTGATTCAATGGTTCGGTTTCAATTGCAATGGTTCATATACCGAACAGATTCTAAAACCAATTAAAACCACGTCGGTTTATGTGTCTTGTCAACCCTAATTCTATTAAGCACTATAGTGTGAACTTTGAAATCTCTGCTACAACGCTGCTCTTAGTCTCTATGACATGGTTTCCTTTTTCTTTGTTTCTTTGTCAGCTGGATTAGGTTAGATTATATTTCATAATTTAAATTACGGAGCTTTGGGTTGTGAGCTGTAAAAAAATGGTTGGTTTGATCGTGTTAGCATCTTATCTAATCTCGTGATCTTTTCTAGTTTAACTTTGTTTTTTTTAATGTTTTCTTGAAGGAAAATGCAATGGCACTGTTTAATTAGTTACTAGAATTTTTGGTCATAAAATCCAAATTTGTCAAACCCCGAACTCACATTAATTGAATTTTTCGACGCTGAAGTCACCAATCAACACTACTTGAACAGACAGTCGTAGTCAGCGTCGACCATGTATGCCATAACTGCCCTCCTCCCTCACAAATTACAAATTCGACTCGGTGGATGGGTTGGTTGGGTTTGTTCTGGTTTTTCCAGGTCGAATCCGAATTGGGTCGCCGATTTATTCAATTGGAATAGCGACTCGGAATTGGAGATATGGAACAAAGGGAGGAGGGACTGTGTTAAAAGGGGAAGGACAGTGACTTTATGAGTTTTCTGTTGGCAGTGATAAAATGGTAAACTAAACTGCCTTTTTCAGCTTGAATTATATTTTTCTATCGAATAATGTTAGAGAAATTAAAATTTTAAATTAAATTTGCGAGAGATTTTTAGTGTGATTGAAACAAGGGATACACCACGTGTCATTATACTAATGGTGGAATATGTGTGCTAAAAAGTTAATAACTTAAAAAATATAATTTCTCACCACTTATATAAAAACACGTGATGTGCCACTCATGTTCTCGTCACAATGAAATTTTTTGCTAAATTTGCAAACCAAATAATGTATGACTTATAAAAAACAAACACGTTAATCGACACTTAATTAATAATCCAATCATCTACAACCACATCATTTAATTAGCAAATTTGGTTTAAAAAATGAGAATTTTTATTCCCACCCAGTGTCTTATTTCTGCATCGACTGTTTATTAAAAAATTTAATGACCAATTTATCCTCTTGTAAAATGTCATGTAAGGACCGAGGAAAAAAAAAAGCAAATCGTTCTCTTCCACCCACACCCCCTGCAACTTGTAATCTAAATTCCTTATAACATCTCCTCTTCATTTTATTCCTTCTAATTTTTAATTTGTGTTCATTGGATCACAAGTAAATGAATCTATGATTGAAACACATGAGTTGATCTTGTTATATACGTCGAGCTCGTCGTAATACACATCCCTAAACGCGATGAATGCTTCGGTTGCCGTATCAATCGTTGGCCTCCACCTTCTCTGGTGGCAGCAGAAACGGAGTCGTTTGCTCAACCAATTTCGCTTCGTATTCTTTCGGTTTTGATTCTTTGATTGTTGAGCAACAACAACAACGAAGAGTCGAGTTGCTGGCCATGGTATACTCGGGATGGTGGTACAACGGTTTTGCTTCCGTCTATTTCACTCATATATATATAATAATTTTAAAAAGAAAAAGTGTTTAATAATAAAAAAATTATTTAAATAAGTGAAAAAAAAAAATAGAATGGAAGAACAGGCTATAGAAGAAGAAATCAAGCAACATGAAATCATGGATGTGATCGGATTTTGGGGTTCGCATGGGCAAGGGAAGGGGGAGTTGTATTGGTGAGCCATGTCGAAGGCGGGGATTGAAAGGGTACTATGGGGATAATGGTGGGTGTGAAGATAGTAGGGTGTTCTTTTTATTTTTTTATGGTGGGTGTGAATATATACGATGGGTGGGAAGATAAGACAAATGGATGGGTATAGTATCACTCTAAAAAATTTGGTCTCTTTAGCATTATCTTTTTCTTTCATATGGTCCATAAATTTCTCTCTAACAATTAATAATTTAACTCGCTATTAACATTCGTAAAAAAAAAAGAAAAAAATAAAACCTATTCTGTGATAAATTGAGGATCTAAACTTTTCGAAATTGGCCTATTGACCCTTGGCGTCTGATTCCATCTATACTTCTTTTAAAATTATAAGCAAATTAGTCTTTTCATCGTTCTTTCAACATATCAGCAACACCTACTAATAAAACACACCGAATGAAAAATTAAAAACTAAATAGAAATAAATAAAATTAAAAGAAAAAAAACCACCCCAAAATCACCAATTTTTTGGTGGATCTTTTGTTGAAATGCTTTCAATGTTCATCGAAGTTCTTACGGTGGTTGTTGAAATGCTTCCTTAATGTGGTTAATTAATGTCGAAAATGGTATGGCATGAGAGCTTGAAGTGTGGAAACTAATGACCCACAAGTTAATCAAATGAGACAATGCTTGGTGTTGACTAGGCTTAAGTTTAGCATGAAGGTTTCTAAGAGATTTTAACGATGGATGAGTTTGGCCATGGTGGTTGAGTTTTATGTGTAGGAAAATGGGGAACTTGAGGCTTGGTTTGTGGATTTGGTTTTTTTTTTTTTTACCGCAGATGGAAAGGAAGGAATTGGAGGAAGGAGAGTGGGCAACTTGAGTTGCAACATCAATAGGTACTCGGGAAGTATGTCTCGGTGCAAGAAAGGAGAATATATATCCATTGGGTCGATAGGCTGTTATAGAATTAGGTTATTGTCATGGACAATGCACTAATGGGTTTGGACTTTGGCGCTCCCAAGCACATCAAAGTCTCCATTATTGAAGAGTTTTCATGAGCTTTGTGGATCTATGTAAGCTTAGTAAGTGTGAATTCCACAATAAATGAATGTGCAAGCCCCTCTAGCAAGCCCCTGTAAAACCACGTGTCTTGGGTCATGTAAACTAGAGGGTTGATGAACATGGAAATTAAAGAAAAAGGTGAATTCCACAATAAAGTTTAGGGGTGTGCTATCCACACACCCCTTTTTACTTCTCACACACCCCTATTACTTTCTGTCCGTTAGATCTTCTTTAATTCATCTGATCCGACGGCCGAAATCTAAAAAGGTGTGAGAGAAGTAAAAAGGGTTGTGTGGATATCACACCCCTAAAGTTTATGCTGAAATACCTAAAACATTATGAAATAATCAATTGGCGAGAATTAATCCATCCAGTAATCGTCTTTTTCTCTCCAGGTTTATGACTTCTCCCATTCCAAGGAAACATGTCACTAGTGTAAAAATTGAGCTTCATGACCTTTTGAGGCACAACTAGGAGATTCAATGCACTTTTCGATTTCACTAATATATCGTGTTACTCACGTGTATACCCGAATCAACCCGTTATCTTAACAGGTGCTTATCGGGTTACCCAATAACGACCCAATTTGTTATCGTGTCGACCCGAACACCTATTAATTTCGTGTCGTGTCGTGTCGTGTTATCGGATCGTGTCAGAAATTGCCAGGCCTAATTTTTAGACGTCCTATAACTGGTTGGTTGCAGTTCCTGAGACACACACGTATTTTAGTGGCAAGTTTCAATTTCTAAATTGTTCCTTCATGTTTCTTTTAGAACTAATTTGAGCTATATTTATTGTCTTGCTTATGTGAATTAATTTGGTTAGTAACTTAGATTAATGCTTTATTATTTTTCCGTACAGTCCTCAAATTCAAATAAAAAGTGCATATTGCTTGATTGGATGGGTTCTGGAGAAGTGATTTGTGGAGCCAAAAATAATCACAAGGCGACACGCGGATTTTTGGATAAAAGAGGATAAAAATACCCTTGAGGCATACCGGGAATCCTACGCACGAGCAGCGGGCAATCATCCATCAACCAAGTCAAAAATGCCCAAAATAGGTAACAAATTCAAAGATATTCTCATCCATCCTCATCTTAGGTAATTATTTTATAACCTACATAACATTCCATTTAAATAGAGATTAATTGGATAATTAATGGATTAATTCCTAATTAATCCATTAATCACCAAATTAATCACCCATTATACCAATTTATCACCCATTTTCACACAAATTACCACCTCCCTATCCCTATAAATAGGCTCCCATTTTCACCAAAAGATTCATTCCAACACTCTTGCAAAAATCCCAAAAACTCTTCAAACACACTTTCTCTCTAAATTCAACTTTGGCATCGGAGGTTCTTTGGCCAAAGCCCCCCCCAATTCATCGTGGGCGCGTGAGGCTTTTAGCCTTGACCAAAGGTGTTAATTGTTTTGTAGGTGCAATTTTGTCCAAGAAGAAAGCGGTGGAAATTTTCATCCACAAATTGGTGCTTTCATTGAGAGTTGAAAATCCATACTCGTTGAAGACTCTCGCATAAAAATGTTTTTTCTGTAATTTGTAGTCCATTTGAATATAGTCCATTTGAATATTTTTCATACGTTTTTATTTGCAAAGATTCTTTGATAAAAGGTGAAAGGAAAATATAATGGCTAGAAATTTAGAAAATTCCACAAGTGAAAATTCTCATATTCAAGAAATGGGACCGCGACGATCCATGAGGCTAGATGTGGTCATGGGTGGAGTGGCACCACCACAAAGTTCCACAATGGCAACCACCCACGGCAAGATCCATGGCACCACCATCATGGCCCAAGTCATGCCATCCAAGCTTGCACGGGCCCGGGCCCAAGCCTCGCACTCGCATGCATCACGCACTAAGCAGCCTGCTCCTGCGACCCAGCCTGCTCCTGCGACCTATTCGGCTCAAAAGTAGCACAACTGTCCCGACTCCAAGTTTCGAGACCCATGATCGAATCAGGGGCATTTTCACCACATTTCTCCTCAGATTTGACATTTCCCAACTCAAATCTTGCGCCCGGGGTCTACCACACTTCCACTGCTTAAGGAGATACATTCCTTCTAAGTTCTTCCAACCCAAATGGAGAACAACACTTGTCTCGACAAGTCATAGAGTTGACGAGCGTCCTCACACAGTAGACGACCTTAGTGAACCATCTCTTGCAGCGCACCGAGATGCAACATGCCCTAGGTGAGGTGTCCCGGAGTAGGACAAGAATAGATGAATAACCTCTTCAGCAGCGTCCTGGCAAGCAGCCACTCGACCAGCCACGAACCAAGCATTCGGGCAATGTACACACACGACTGGGCCCTTGAGATAGCGTATACTCCTGTCTTAGCGCGCAGAGGAGCGTGCACTTTCGACTAGGCCCACGGACGAACATACATTCACGGTTGGGGTCACACTCCGATAGTCAACATAAGCAACCTTCCAGGTGAAGTGTTCATTCGCGGCTAAGCCCGCAAGAAGCATCATCCACCTCATATCGGAGTAGGCAGCACGACGGACAGAGAGAAACAGTCACTCAATCCAGCTCAAGTTCAACCAGCAACTTGCGAAGAACTCGCTCCCCTGCTAGGAACGCACCACAAGAACTGCATCCGCGACATAGACGAGCCAAACACATGGAAGAGCAGCCTAGACCAACAAGTCATGACTGGGGGCAGCCGAAAACTCCGCTACCCCAAAGGCAAATTCAGGAAGAAGTAGAGAGACTCTTGACCAAGCGATTGCGTAATTTTCGACACAAAGAGGTCACCGACTAGGCATTACGACTAGACATGACCAACAAAAGTAGGTCACCCTTCACAGACGAGGTCGAGCGGGCAGAGCCTCCATGCGAGTTCAGCATGCCATATTTCATATCTTTCAAAGGGGAAGAAGACCCGGAGGGACACTTAAAGCACTACCGAAGCGCAATGTCCTTTATCAAAACAACGACGATCTCATGTACAAGATATTCACCACCACTCTACAAGGCGAGGCGCAAGATTGGTTCTACACCTTTCCGCCACAATCCATCCAGAATTTCGATGAACTTTCTTTGGTTTTCAGCAAAGAATATTCTCCCTATCGCTCGATCAAGAAGAAATCTGACCATTTGTTCAACGTCAAGAAGAACCCAAACGAGTCACTTCACGACTATGTGAAGAGGTTCAAAGCAGAGAAGGCAAGGATAGTCGGATGCAACAACTTGATAGATATAGCAGCCTTCCAAAAAGGAATTCCAGCAGACCACCCATTGTTCGGAGAATTGACCATGAAAGAAGATCTAACCTTAGCAGACTCCTTCGTTCTAACAGAGAAACACGCACTTTGGGATGAAGCTCGTCGAGTAAACAAGGCACACGAGCTGCCTAAAAAAGAAGTAGCAGTAAAGAATAAGGACGGAAAACATCTGAACAACAAAAACAAGCAGGGGGCCAAGCGTAGGGACCGATCCCCAACTAGAGGAGGCCAAACGACCAGAACTATTCTAAGTTCTTGATCCCAACCCTATCAAATGCACATTCGGAGTATCTTCAGGCAGATTCTTAAGGTACCTAGTAACCCAACGAGGAATCAAAGCACATCCCAAGCAAATCTAAGCAATTCTAGAGATGAAATCTCCCACTATCGTGAAGGAGATCCAAAGCTTGGCTAGACAAGCAGCCGCCCTCGACCGCTTTCTTTCGCGGTCTACCGATCAGTGCAAGCCCGTTTTCAAGGCCATCAAAAGGGCATAACGAGACAAATGGAACGAAAAGTGAAAAAAAAATTCCCAAGACCTGAAGAAGAACCTAACATCACCTCTCCGTTACCTAAATTGAAAGCAGTAGAGGATCTATTCGCATGTTTGACGGTATCTGAAGCAGTAATAAGCTCTACCATCATACGAGAAGAGCTAGGGGCCCGACTACCTGTATTCCACAGTTCAAAAACTCTCTTCGATGCTACCATAAATTCAAAAGCTAACTTTGGTGATAGTTGTTGCAACCCGAAAACTCAAGTTTTACCTTCAAATGTAAGCAGTCATCTTCATGACGTACTATTCCGACTATTTCGCCTAATCTAGATGCGCAACGCTAAAGGCGTAGACACTAGCGGATGTAAAGTTTTTTTGACAAAGCCAACAACTTGGTCCGAAATGCGCGCCAACAGCAGACGAACACTAGAAGGATATACTCGGAAGCAAGTCTTGTCCTCGTTGCCCCAAAAGATTATACTGATGAGCAACATGTACCGGCAGTTGAACACCACATCCTGCTACATGTCACACAGCTCCGGCCGACCCTTGATCTATCATTGAACTCTAGGGTGGCCCAATACCGGCAATTGAGCATCTTTTGCTATGTGAAACATGGCCCGACTCCACGACTCCTTACCGCGCCTCCACGCCTAGCCTAGGCGACTCGACTACCCTCCAGAGGCAGCCGAGCACGCCCTAGCCACACCTGCTCAACCCGATAGAGACTTCTGGCATTTGCATATCGACGACGCATCAAGCTTCAAAGGTTGGTCTAATGCCCGAGCAATCGATCACTCTAGGCTTTGAAGCATCCAACAACGAAGCGGAGTATGAGGCCCTATTAGCAGGCCTTCTAATGACAAGAGACCTGGCGGTGAAGAAGCTCGCAATTCATTCCAATTCCTAGCTAATCACCAGCCATAATACCTGGGAATACACGGCAAAACATCTAAGGATGATGCAATACCTACAAAAGGTACACATGCAACTTGAGGCATTTTAGACTTACACCTCAATCAAGTTCCGCGGGTAGACAACGCCCACGCAGACGTACTAACCAGCCTAGGCTCCGCCTTCGACCACCAACTCAAACGCTAGCCAAGCAAAGAGTCAGAGCTGGCAACCAAAACTTCACAGATTGGAGTTTAGAAAGCTCCAAATCAAGGCAGCACGCTACTACATGTGGAATGGCATTCCTACCTGAACATCCTACACCGGACCACATTTTCGCTGCCTAGTGCTTCCCATTGACTTGAAGGTTCTAAGCTCAATCCATGAATGCATTTGTAGAAATTACTTTGGAGATCGATCCTTGGCATAGAAGGCTCTTAACACAGGCTACTATTGGCCTACCATGCACCAAGATGCTAAAGAATTAGTACAAAAGTGCGACCGCTGCCAGCACTACAAGCCGGTACCAGCACTGCCTGCCAGTAAGCTACACTCGCAGATGAGTCCTTGGCCATTCATGCAGTGGGCAACCGATATGGTAGGACCTATGCCGCCCGCTACTAGGAACAGAGGCATAATGATCGTGGCAACCGACTACTTCACCAAAGGGGTAGAATTAGATCCCATGACGATCACGATTCAGACGGACATAAAGCACTTCATATGGAGGAACATCATTTGCCGATTTGGCATCCCTCAATCCATCGTCACCGATAACGGCCGGCAGTTTATGGGCAAAGATTTGGCGAAGTCCTTCTAAAAATATGGCATCAAGCAACACATGTCCATGCCCAGATATCCTTAAGGCAATAGGCAGGCCGAAGCATCCAACAAGACGATCCTCGATTGCCTTAAGAAATCTCTCACTAACAAGAAAAGGAAAATGGCCAGACGAACTCCCCAGATGTCTATGGGTATATGCACCACCAAAAAATGAGCAACCGGTGATACTCTTTTCTCTTTGGCATTTGGCTCAGAAGCAATTATTCATCCCAATATCATCAAGTGAAGTATCACCGCTTTACTACTAAGCATTGAGTAGAACAGTAAGGGAATGGCCGCAAGTTTAGATCTGGTACAGGAGAAGCGCAAGTAGACTATCACTAGCATCACAGCCTGCCAGCAGCAATTCCTCTCTAGCTACACCAAAAAGGCCAAGATCCGGCAATTCCAGCCCGAAGATCTGGACTCAAGAAAAGCCTTCATCACTGCCCGCAGATAAGGCTCCAAAAAGATGGATCCCAACTGGGAAGGTCCGTACAAAATCAGCAGACTAGGCAGCAAGAGAAATTACACCCACGCCACAATGAAACGACAAAAAGATTGAAAAGTAGTGGAACGCTTACAGTCTGAGGAAGAACCATGTGAGACCTCCCGCTACATCAAAGCCCGATGATTGAAGTAGCTCAACGGGCACTACCTCGCAAGTCAAGAACTATCCAGTTGTTATGTAGTCTTTTACAGCTAAGTTATTCGTTCGTTTCACTCGTTTTTTCAATGGGGAATTCAGAAGTAATTTGCAACTTAGCTCAACTCCATGCCTACAACAACTGATCATACCTACAACAACTAATCGCAGGAATTGCACCCCATGCGGGACCAACCATGCTCTCTAAAGCGGTAAGATAAACTCCACACTCCGAATATCCAGACGTGGTTGAGCCGGACTGCCCTAGTATAACTAGAAACACAATGGCTTGCGCCGAGATTCCTAGAAGTAGCCACAATAGTCTTTTTCAAGGCCTAGCTAATTGAAGGATTTTGGGTCTCTTAGCCTAATCTGCGGGGAACCGGGCCCTAGAGACGGAAGGGGCACATTATGCAATACGCCCTAGAGACGGCTGCCCTGGAACCCTAAAGCTGCTACCGAGTGCACTAAGGTAGCCTATGGTTTCCAGAAGACTGCCTACGGCTTGCCCTTCAAGCAGTAAAACCATGTTAGACTTATACAACTGCACATTCTTGTGCAAGGTTAAACAAGCTAGCGTGCATATACGAAGCTTTATCCGGTGCCGACATGCTACGTAGTCGATAAGTTTCATCTCTGCCAAGCGCGGAACAACCTACACCAAGTCCTAAAGTGTTGTGATACTTGCTACTCAACCTACGGAATTTGAGAGAGCCAAGGTTAACAGCCTAGTGGTTACGCTGACTTGTCTGCTTCTGTAAGTAAGGCATTCGACTGCCAACCCTATGGCTAAAAAATTTGCAAAGTTCTACACTAACACCTCCGACTACTCAAGCTACGCAGGCCTGTCTGCTTATATAAAAGTAGCCCGCCTGCCACTAGTCTATAAAGTCTAAAGGTTAGGGCATGAACAAAAGAAGTGAAGATGAAGAAAAGCAAAGGAAGCAAGTTTATAAAAACAACTAGCAAAGGCCGAAGAAGTTCAAGCAAAACAAAAGCTACAAGGAAAAACAAAGAAAATCCTAAAGGCTACCTAGAAGACTACACTTCAGTAGCTTAGACATCCTACAACTACTCGGTCACCACACCTTCAATAGCTGCGACACTCTTAGCAGCGGCATCATCCAACACTTCACCCCCGGCTGCCCCAGCCTGGGCACCAACTTCTCCAACTACTTCACCAAGGGAAGCCTTAAAAGTAAAAACAAGCAAGTCTTCCACAGAAATAGAGAATGTCTCGAAACCTTGAGCCCATCATTCTCACCCTTCAGCTGCTCATTCTACTCGAGCAGACCAACAATGACGCGTTGCAGCTCATCCACTTCATTCTTCAGACTTTCGTTGATCTTCAGTACAACTTAAAGTTCCAACACTAGAGGTTCAAGCCTATCGACGATTCTCTTGAAGTGGATCACTTGATTATAAGCAGCAATCAACTTTTCAACCTTTGCATAAGCAACAAAACGAAGCTTAGAAACTACAAACTCAAGATCTAGAATCTGAGGTATGTAACACCTAATCTCTTTCTCTGCACTTTCATACTTAACTTGGATCGCGTCGAGCATAGTCTTCAAATCAATGATTTCTTGGCAAGCGATCTCAAGCTGTGGAGAAGTGAGGGCAGAAATATTAGACCCCTTCAAAGCAACGAACTCAGAATCCAACCTCTTGATCTCCTAAGCCGAGGAATAAGCTTCAACTGCTATAGTCTTTGCCACCTCTTTGGCAGCCTTGCTATATCTGCATCATAGCAAGCATAGCAGTCATTCTATATTAGGTTGTACACTTCGCAAAGGAACTTGGGCAAACAAACCTTTCTAACGCCATCAACAAACTTGGCACAATCGTCCATGTCTTCAAGCAAATCTAGTTTCAAGAGCACAAGAATCTCAGCAACCTTCCTAGGAGTAGGTTTAGTGGATTTCTCACAGCTGCCCATGCGAACAGTCTCATCCTTCCTAGTAGGCGAATCAGTCTCAGCAGCAGATGGAGTGGGCATTGACGCCACTTTAGCAACAGAGTCCACCTCATCGCTCTTCATAATAGTAAGCCTCTCCAAAAGTGAACCGAACTTGGCTTACAAATGACGTCCTAGTACGGACTTCGGCACTGGGGGCATGATAGGACCTTTACGTTGAGCAATCTTATCAACAATCGTACTAGCCATTCTCGACATGGAATGCGCCACAGGCTTAAATCTAGCAGCCTCATTTTTCTTCTCATTGGAAGAAGTCATGCCAATCACAGGCCTTTCGGCAGCAGACGGATCCTCACGAGCAGCGGAGGAAGTCTTCAATTTCTTCTCAACCAGCATCTCTTGAGCAGGCGGGGAAGATCTCTTTTCCCACATACACTTACAGCGGGATCCACAACAACGGTTGGGTGAGCTAATGCATCTACCTTGATCTTATTCATCTCATCTCTCAGGAACAGCCCACATTTTTCCCGGCGAAGAGAACTAAGCAACCAACGCCGTTCACAGTACTCAGCAGGGGAGCTTAACCCATACTAGCTTTTCTCTAATATTTTCTCTCGGATTAGTAGGCATGAAGCCTGCATGCCTACCGTTCCAACAGCCCATGAGGCCCGCAACCTCTTCATTTCTCCTAATCGCCAACCTGGCCCATGTCAGGTCCAAGAGCCCAAAAAACATGAGCCATGCGACTTGCCTAGCACTGCGCCTCAGTGCCATAATTCGCGACCTAGCCGCACAAGCTGCCTTTGGCTCTAGCCAAGCCGAGCAGCCTAAAGCAGTGGTCCCTGCCACAACACCTCCTCGGCCCATGCCGAACGGACTCTTGGCCCCTGCCAGCCGACGTGCCGCACCACCCTGACGGTTGCCCCGCGACAGCACTATCCAAGAAGAAGACAAGAAAAATTAAAATTTTCTTACATCAGTGCGGCACGAAGAAGACGAAGAAAGTAACGAAAGACGGTCCTTTGCATAGGCAAAATGTAGAAGATTGCTAGAAGAGGGGGAACAAATATCCTCTAAGCTTTCTCTCTCTTGTAAAGTAGAATAAATTGCTCTTCAAAGTTGATTTAATAACCCACTTAAGGTGGACTTAAATAGGCTTTAAGAGAAATTTATTTCCCTTTCCTAGAAGGATCTAATTTCCTATTAAAGAGGGAATCTACATCAAAATAGGAAGCAGTCTTAAGTTTCCCAAAGCAAGAAGATCTCTACACCTGCTGTCCTTTCCTACGAGCAGCCCAACAGGTGTGGGGGCATTTGTGGAGCCAAAAATAATCACAAGGCGACACGTGGATTTTTGGATAAAAGAGGATAAAAATACCCTTGAGGCATACCGGGATTCCTACGCGCGAGCAGCGGGCAATCATCCATCAACCAAGTCAAAAATGCCCAAAATAGGTAACCAATTCAAAGATATTCTCATCCATCCTCATCTTAGGTAATTATTTTATAACCTACATAACATTCCATTTAAATAGAGATTAATTGGATAATTAATGGATTAATTCTTAAATAGAGATTAATTGGATAATTAATGGATTAATTCCTAATTAATCCATTAATCACCAAATTAATCACCCATTTTCACCAAAAGATTCATTCCAACACTCTTGCAAAAATCCCAAAAACTCTTCAAACACTTTTTCTCTCTAAATTCTAAGTTTGGCATCGGAGGTTCTTTGGCCAAAGCCCCCCCCCCCCCCCCCCCATTCGACCAAAAGTGTTAATTGTTTTGTAGGTGCAATTTTGTCCAAGAAGAAAGCGGCGGAAATTTGCATTCACATGATTGATGAAGGTCGGTGGTCATAAGCGATCCAAACGCTCTAGTTCGTTTTGTGCCAATTGGACCACTGGCAATGAGGTGTGGGTGGATGTCGTTATAAAGCATCCGACTCACTTGCATCCGACTCACCTGTTCGTTTTGTGCCAATTGGACCACTTGCATCCGACTCACATGTTCGTTTTGTGCCAGTTACACCCACATAAAATTCATTTGGTCGGTTGTGTTTATAATCCTTTTTACCCACTATTGAATTTACTGCTCTATCTCTTTTTTTGTTTCAGTTTATATTGTGAAATTGAATGTTGCATACATATTAACAGGTAATGAGAGATATATATATATATATATATATATATAGATGGATAAAGGTTGGATACATATTAATAGGTAATGAGATATACATGCCTTTTAGGGAAGGGATTTCCATTTTATTCACGATGAAATCAATAGTGGAGCTAAGAATTTTTTACCTGATAGGCTAGCTTAAAAATTTAAATCTTTATAAATAAAAAAACTTGATATCGTTGATTTCTTTAAACTCAATTAGTTTTATCATATCTGCTTGCAAGGATTTGATCATGTTTCCTTCTTTGGACCAAAAAAAGATCATGTTTCCCTCTAGTTGATTCTTTTTTTTTCTTTTTCTTTTTAGTTTCCGTTAAGTGAAAAATAGTCTGCCTATGCCAATTATTTGTGTGGTCTATTTTGAGGGATTTTCATCATTGAGTGACTTTGATTTCTACTATTTTAAGCACTGTTCTAAAAATCCTCGCCTAGCGCCGGCGCTAGGCCCAAGCCCGCTGCCCCGATTAATGCTAAGGGTGCCTAGAGCGGCGCTAGGCCCAAGCCCGCCGCCCCGATTAATGCTAAGGGTGCCTAGACCTGCAGAGGCACCACCTAGAACGCCTAGGCACCCGCCTAGACCGCCTAGACCGCCTAGACCCGCCTAAACACTCGCCTAGGTTGCAACTCACTTAGACAGAAAATAGATAACTTTCATTTTGCATTTTGTTTTTTTCTAATAAATTGTAAGAGACTTGTTGCATACTTAAATGAACACACATTATATCCTTATTTCACACGTTTTCATTATATTTCAATACTTCATAATATATATGCATTCTATTTTGTAGTTTATGATGAAATTATATATATTTCAAGTATAAGTAGACACTTATTTACACAAAATATGATTGATTTATTTAAATCCACCTAGTCTGCCTAGGCGCCCGTCTAGCCGCCTAAGCGCTAGGCTCCAACCCGCCGCCTGACTAGCGCCTAGTGACTTGCGACTTTTAGAACCTTGATTTTAAGTGAGTGAGGGATGAAAGTGGAGCTGCATGCAGTGGTTAAAGGGTCAGAGAAGAGAGTGTGAGGCTTTTCATTGATATTTTCTCGTTCATGGTCTCTAATCCTTTGTATTTGCTTAGTTCAATTTTCTTTGTATAAAAAATTGAAAATTTATATAGTTGTAAATGATTGATTAGTGATATGACATTGAAGATTTGGAGTAAAATTTGTGTTTTTGGTTGAATTGGCGTTGCCGAAGTGATGTGATTGTATGACGATTCAAAAACTGCTATATATGCTTCTTCCTGTCAAGTGTTGAAGCGATTGAGACTTGTATCTTTTTGAGAGTGCATGAATCATTTCGCCATTACATTTCTCAAAATAGTTCAATATGAAGGACTTCATGCACTTCATGGAGGACATCTTAATTGAATAGACAACCCACCAGTTTGTAAGATTCGAACCAAAAATGAAGGCAAAGTGATGCTCCAAAACATGTTATTTGTGTCGTTTCATGTCAAGTTAACAAGTCATGCAAGAAATTGTCAGGTAAATATTTATGGATTTAATTTCGGACAAATCAGACTGAATACCATATAAGCATTGCCATTATTGTATGCAAGCATAGAATACTACATTACTTTCATATAAACAAGGTACGCTTTTTCTTAAGTGGAACAATCACATCTGAACTACAGAGAAAAAAACACAGGCTCAATTGTTTGGCAACAGTAACTATGCTAAACAAGCTACGGCAATAATTTAGGACAACTTCATACTGAGTACACAACGGCAGCAGCAGCAGTGCCGTTATTGCATACAAATACAAGAAACTATGTAGTCAACGAGGCATGTACTTTTGTAACCAGCCATTTTATGTTGAAGAATATATAAGAAATGCAAACCCTGCACAAGAAGAAGAAAATTGGTGTAAGGGATGAGAGGCAGTGGTTTTGCTTTCTGAAAGAAATTAGGACTATGAAATCAGTTATCGATTGATCAGCTCGACGACACTTACATTAGATTCTTGGGCTAGCAGAGAGATAAGCGTAAATGATTGCCAATATAATAAACAACGCCACAATCTGCATTCAGAATGTAGACTGATCAGTATGTGTATTCTGCAATGATTCTAGTTTTCTGGGTTTTTTTTTTTTTTTTTTTTTCATCTAAGATGAAACTCACCAGAGTTGAATTTTGTTCGTTGTTGATGATGTAAGATTTCCTGGTGTGGTCCATAGATACTTGTCAGATAATCAGTAAATAACTAAATATGAATGTTCAATATTCAGGAAGAAGAACTAGAAACTATGAAATGCATACCTTTTGCTCAGAGCTCCAGAGTCTCTGCATAATTTCTGCACTGCTTCCACTCTGCTCAATGTTTTTGTTGCATGAGGATCATTCTTGTCAACCTGCAGCCAATATTAAATTTTTAATGTTTTGAAAAATCTGATAGGTTTATAAAACCATAGATAAATCCATACTGGGAAAACTAGACAAATTGGAGCATCCAAAAGAGTTTATTCGAAAAGTGCAAATAGTCAGGGTTAGGTGGGCTAGAAGTCTACTCATATTTACCCAATTTATAGAGTTGATAGGAATACACACACACAAACACACAAACTTCGGGTAATGTTCCGCTGCCAGACTTCTGTTAGAGAGCTTATATTGTCAGACTCTGATATGGACCAGACATTCAGCCAACCAGATTAATGGTCCAGATTCATAGTCTACACATCCTTTAAAATACATTCATATCATAATTCCTAGGCCTGCTTGGGTTAAAAATTCTTTACCGTGTTTGCTTAACTTTTAATTCAGGTTAAAGATGAGTGCTGTCATTGGCACTCCAAAAAACTCATTGGGCATGTTTACCAAAAAAAAAAACTCATTGGGCAGTCCTCATACTTGTATTTTTCTTTCTACATAAAGAAAGCTTGGAGTGCCAATAACAGCACCCCTAAAGATATATGTATAAAGATGTTTACTCAACTTATCAAATTCCCAGGTTCCCCACAACTCGCCAAATCTGGGTTCGTCTAACCCAACTCTCACCTCAGTTTAGTATGCAGTAAAGCTATCTTGTTACGAGATAATACATATCTAGTTTCTTGAAGCATCTTACCTTGGACTTTATAATGGAAGCAAAATCAAAGAAAGCACCATAGACATCATCAATTGATTTTGTTCGGTCAATAACTTTTGCTGTAAGACCTACAAAATACAGCAAAGAATTAAATACTTTCAGTAAATAGTTATGACAAATCATGTGACCAAAACTACATAACATGACAAGTATTCTATCCAAACCATCGCAAACCCCAATAGAATTCAAATAATTAACCAGTAGTGCACGAAGTGTCAGAGGTGGAAGGCATAATCAATCAGTAGTCGCAGTACTTTCATTTTTCTAACAAATAATTTTTATCATGACGTGATTTCATAGAGCATTTCCCTAGTAAATATATAAAAGTACTTGTAGTTACTAAAATGTGCTAGTCTATAGAGTAGTCTCCAACAGCATAAGCTTCCAAAACCTCCAATAAAATCACTATATTAAGAAAACAATGTTGCTAGGATTTGTGGAATTCCTATAGATGTATCTGCCAAAGGACCATCTCACGGCACATGCATACCACCCTTTTTTTTGACAAAGCTATTCTTTATTAAATACAAGATGCAATTATTTTTGTTTTGATTATATCAAAATGTGTCAGTTATAACTGAAAGGAATACCGTGCTCATAGATTAAAATCTTACCTCGCCTCATTTTGACTACACCTCTGAAGACCTCAATGTTGTTGTAGCACAATGCTAGGGTGCCAATTGCCATGATCTAGTAAAGGCAGCACAAATCAAATGAGATTACTTGAAGATGATCTTGACTGAATAATTAAACAGCAGACTATGAAGTCACAAAACGTTATATTGAATTTTGCTGAAAGGGAAAGATAAACGCAATCTGAAGAGTTCCTGATCAAATGAAGAGTTCCAATGGGAATTCCAAAGGTTTGAAAATAAAAACAATCCAGATCTAGACCATCAAGGAGGAAACAAAAGCACATCCAGAAATACTGTTGAGCCAAGATATTTTGGAAGCACTTGGATCAATTTCATTCCACTGGTCCAACTTCCAATCAAGTTACAAGTCAATAGGATCTCTTATGACTTGTACATGGGACAAGAGGGTCATTTTGGAAGCGACTAATCAATCCTGATGGTCTAACAGTGTAAACTTCTCTTATGGGCAGCCAACAATGAATATCAAGATTACACCATAGTACATTTGAAAATAGTGTTAAAATCACTCAATTCATCCTACCAATGTTTGTATTTGTTCTATAAATCCGTAAAATACACATGTCAGATTATGACACACACCACAAAAGACTAACTTTTGTGATAAAGTTGAGGAATAATCTTACCTGAGGGATGGCACAAAATTTGAATATAGCAGGATCTCTTAATGCAGCCATGTACTTCAAGCAATCTTCCATATGTATCAAAGCATTAGTTACCATGTCGTTCAAGCATTGCACTGCCTTCTCTGAGTTTTCCTCATATTTCAAGTCCTGTTTGCAATATCAAAAAAAATTTATTCAGACAAAAATTCCAACTGTGTGGTGATGCATAAATCCTTACATACCACCCCACTACCATAGGTCTCCACTAGATGAGAAAGAAAATAAGTGACTAAGAAGGTGAACTGGTAGGAATAGCATAGGAAGCTGTTACAATTATACAAGTAAAGAAGAAGCACCTCAAGTTTATTGACATATTTACTCCAGATTTGACGTGGCCAAAACATGCGTGACTTTGGTATCTCATTAATATCCTCCAAATAATCCCGAATGATGTTTGTTTTCTGTTGTTTATCAGATCCAGACATCGTAGAATCAGAATCAAGCTATGAATCACATTTGGTACTGAGAACAGAGCATTTCTAGCTTTAATATTAGTGTTATACCTGAAGAAATAAGCCCATTGAATTTGAGAGAGAGTCTGAGGCCGAATCTTCCTTTCCAGCAGCATGGAAGAGCTTGGACAAACCTAAACCAACAAGTCCTGCCACATAGTGGCAGTATTCATCATAGTCATCGATGGCTTCTACCTGCAAGATGAGGCAAAATAAATCCAAGTCGTATAAGAAATACATCTCTCCTTTCTGCACATAGTGCAAAACGTACACTGATAATAAGACTTGGAATATTGTAAATGGCAATCATCCAATGAAAGAATAATTCAAATTTTATTTATGCTTAACAACTTTGTTGCAGAATCTGATTTCCAATAGTGTAAAAACCTTATATGTCCATAGACACTAATAAATTGTTTGACTGCAGAACATCTTTTTTTCTATAGTTTTAAGTTTTTAACTCTTAAATTACTTAAGAAAATCCTAGTTTAAAACAGATGCCAAAATTCTTTCTATGGTTGATCTACTTTTAGTCTTTATTTTCTTTCAACTAGCATTCAAAATAACCACACATCCACAAACATCCATAATAGCATTTACAAATCAAAACGATTATATACATATTTGTGAATATGTGAAAAAATTGGAATATATTTCACAACTATCATAAATATATGTCAATAAACAATGCAAACAATGTCAGAAAGGTTTTGAAAGGAGTTTATTTTAATTGAAGCATGAGAAACATGAAACAATAGAGCATATCCACTCTTTCTTCCCACAACATATATCATGCACCACAAACCTCCTTCAAGATAAATTTTGCCATTCCTGCACCCATTCTTTTGGTAATATCCTCAATTGCCTCCTGATAACTGCAAGATTACAACCGATCGCTTATCTAAATATTGTACAATGAAACTTCCAATCATATATGAATATTCCATAAAAGAAAACAAGTGTATGCAGAGAGTCGTTACAACATGAAGATGAAGAATGTTTTAAAGAAACAATTCCATCAAGCAATAAGTATTTCTAAGTCCAACAAGCCAACCGCAAAGCATGCACTCATTGAAAAGAACAAGAATTAAAATAATTTTCCAAAGGCAAAACTTACTCCGAGAACCCGGATTATCCAACACAGTCAGTTGGACATCACCACTCATTTTAGGTGTTTTAATTAAAAAAATATATATTAAGCACCAGAATTTCCCAGTTATCAATCATCATGTACCACATGATCGACATATTAGAAAAAGACACTGCCCTAAATGATCAGATGTCTTATGCTAAGTAATTTGGTCAAAGTTTTCATGCATATAGCCAGAATGTTGGGGAAATTTTTGTCCCATGCACTTTCTCTTATAATCACCAAGAACACTAGGATGTGGAGCTATCATTATTAACAGAAGCGCAGACCAGCATTACTTAGTTGCATTTCTTGGGAAACTCTCCAGACATCATAAAGGAAGGACAAGGATATTGTGCTGGAACATGCAAGAGAATTCAGTCAATATCAACGTCAAGAAATCCATAGAGAGTTGAACACATTTCAAGAATCCTATGTAAGAATCTTTAATAGAATGGGAAAATTGATGCTTATATCTGTTGAAGATGTTTAAAGCTCAACATCTGAAATCAGTTTTTACATTCACTAGTAATTATAATTGATGACTTGGATTTGTATGTGTATGTGGGGTAAGTCTCTGCATATGTTCCTGCGTGTGTGTTAGCACTTAGCAATAACTGGCATGAACCATCAAATTCATCAACCATGCTTATCACCTATGAATTGTTTATAAGCTACATGTAATAACTAAGTGGCGTTCCTTTTGGATGAACCCTCATAACAGTAACAAGCATGAAATGACAAAGAGAAAGAACCAAAAACTACATTTCCAATCAGTCCATTGATAGAGAAGCTGCACCATAAATTATTATGAATGAACAGAAAAGATCTTTCAAATAATTGAGCAATGAAATATACAAGGATAAGAAATTACCCTTTCCCGAGTTCCAAAAAAGCAGTTGAAACATGACGGAACTCATCCATGAGAACTTTGTAGTTCTTTGTACCACCTAAAGACAAGGACAAAGGTAATTGAGCAAGCAGACAAGTCTCATCAACATAGTAACATGAGAGTGTGCATGTACTATACCTACCAAGGACCGACAACAAACATACTCTTTCCCTATGTTCATCTATATTATATATATATATATATATATATATATATAGATATATATATATATATATATATATATATATATATATATATATATATATATGAATCATTTTTTATAACAAGAAGATGAGACATTTTTTATAATGGCAACGACAACGTAGAAAGAATAGCCTTTTGTAAGAGGCAAGGAAAGAAATTAGTCTGATCTTTTCTGGCTACTGTTCCAACTATTGCCATAAAGTCAAGCAGATCACAAATTTTATAAGGTTCACGATACTATGATGAGGGTGTAGACTAATATGAGTGTGAGCATCTCCAAGAGATGCTGAAACAATCAAGATGTTGTAAAACAACCAAAACTCTGTTTTAAACAGCCAAACTCAAAAAATTCATCTCCAAGAGATGCTGTAAAAGTGTCTATTATAGCAAAATGAACAGTCACACTTTAAATTTAGAGAGCAACTATTCACTTGCTAAATATTAAAAATAATAAAACTCAAGGGTGGACCCTTGAGCAAGGAGAAAAGGAAGAGAGAGAAGGTTGTTTTAGAAAATGGGTGGGTTGGGTTTGAAACTTTAAAGTTTGTTAATAGAGATTGTTGTTGGAGTTGAAAAGTTAAACTGAATAGCTAAAATAGTTTTTTGACACTGTTCACATGCTAGTTTAAAAAAAAAAATTAGAGTTTCTCTTGGAGATGCTACAAGTTACTAAGAATTTCTCGATGGCATATTTATATGCATATGTGCTCCTATATTCATTCCTACATATATAAGTATAAGCTAATAAACTCTTACTACAACCGCATTCTTGGCTGTTACTTATTATATCAAATATGGGTATTTTAGTGCAATAATTTGTATTTTATTAGGACCCCTGTGCTTGTTAACCCTCCAAATGATCAAAGGGCTGAATATCAAATCCTTGATAAGATAAAATTCCATAAATGCGCTATGTTATATATAGATAATTAAATATATACATGTATATGTGCTCTGTGTGTGTATAGAATTTATTAAAACAGGATATTGGCAGCACAATAAGTTATATATCTTAATCTCTTCCGTAGGATACAGGACAACAGCAAACATTCAGAATGTAGTTTTGGAATGCTAAACCACTCACATGCAAAATGCCACTCCGGATCATATATGTGCCGATGAAATGCTAACAAGATAGGGACCTTGACATCCGTTGCAATGCTTGTATCATCCTCTGTACATGTCCACCAGAACAAATTATATCAATGAAACGGTGAGTTAATAAATTAGCATCATAAGTGCCACACTGAAGAAAAAGTTAGATTACAATATAGTGTCACTTGTAACAATCACGCAGGTAATCCACAGGAACAAGAGGCATGTACAATTGATGGGAAAGCAAATAGGAAGACAAAGAACTAAAGATAATATAAACATACCGACAGTGTCTAGAGCTCTGAGAACCAGATAAAATATACAGACCTGCAAAACCGCAAAAAGTCAAACATTAGAAAATCTCAACAAAACGAACAAAAGATGGAAAGTCAACAAGAAAAATGAAATGCAGCAATCTGTAAGGATCTTAAGAATAAGTAGTCAAAGTAAACAACAGTCTCTCCCGCAAGAGAATTAAGACCGGAACTGAAAGTTACTAAATGTCTACCCTCCGATTCGACTCAAATCCCAGAAAATACAGAGAAAGACAAAGAGAAATGACAATCTACCCACAGAAGTAGATAATCCAATACCAATCAAAACACCCACAGAAAATACAACCAAACATTTTTTTGAAACAATGAAAAAACGGCCTCCCCTTTTATATTAGAAGCAATAAAACTCCTATGTGAACCATTACCATCATCCTTCAGTAAAAATCGAGAATACGAACGCTAATAAAATGTCCAATTCTACAGACCAGGCCATAAAAAACATTAAACACAAAAAAAATATATTTAATCAACAGTCAAGGCCATAATCAAGAAAATTCCTCAAAACCCAGAAATAACAAAAATAAAATCAGATACAGAAACTAACACTTCCGTATATATATATATATATGTGTGTGTGTGTGTGTACGCGCGCGCATATATGTGTGTATATATTATATTAACTTACAGCGTTGCGGAGCTCTGTACCGAGCTGTTGAATGACGAGAGCGAAACTACGAGAGACCTTCTGGAGCATGGTGTAGCAGAAAGCCCAATGGGGCTCTGCCGGGATCTGCTTCTCGACGTGCCTCGATGCAATTTTGAGCTTCAGAAGCGGGTAAATGTCGTCGGGGTGTTTGATCATGGTCGACAAGGCACCCATTTTTCGACCTGGACCCGATATCAAAACCCAAATCACAGAATTTGGAATCCGACGAAGAGAGGTTGGATTTGGAAGGTGGGAATTTTGATTCGATGATATTTTTGGAAGTGTGTTTTTGTAGTTGTAAATGTCTAGTGACAGGAGGCTTGGTCCAAGCTGGTGTCCTGGGAACTTCCAGAAATTAAAGAAATAGGATTTGGAGCCAAAAAAAAAGGTCGCTCACTCCGTGTATTACCGTGTTATTCTTTTTCTTGTTTGTTTCTACTTGCATTATTTATTGTTTTTTTTTCTTTAGAAACTTGTGCTGTAAAAACAAAGAGACAACTTTCTACTCTAAAAAAATTGCATCATCTCTCAAAATATTTTTTAAGAATATCACTTGAATTTTTTTTTGTAAAACTCAAATACTTGTTTGGTATAAAATTTAAAATTTATTTTTAAATTTTAAAACTTAAACTGAAAAAAATAATTCATAGAGATGTGGTCATAGGCATGGTTTAAAATATCCATAATATCCCGATATTTCCATCGAAATTTCCGTGTTTTTGGACTACCGATATTTCCGATGTCATCGATATTTCCATCGAAATTTCCGTGTTTTTTAAATTTCTATATTTAAAAAAAACACCAAGGGGATTCGAACCCCTCCTGACACACCCCGATCCAGAAACCGAGGCGTGCCGGCCGTCACGTGTGAGTGACGTAGCCGTGTGCGTCAGCGGAAGCGAATTTGGTATGAAGTGCAGTAGTGAAAATTAAGTTTATAATATACATATGATACAGAGCCGATCCTAGGTGCAGTCAAGTTAAAACAAACGTTACAACTGTGAAAGAAATCCTACATAAGTGGTGGTAGTCTGTCAGAACTGCCTTAGCGCCTCGCTAACCGTCCACAACGTAGCTACCTAGTACCTGGAGGGGCGCAAAACATAAAAGGTGAGTGGGCAAAAACAAAGTTTTCCAAAACCATTTCATAATTCCATAAATAACCCCTCGCTGTAAATCAGTATAATTTTCCCAGAAAATAGTACGTATATAAACGTATATACGAAAACATCGTCTACATATCACAACTCATCATCAAGCTCAAGATTAGGCCACATCAAACATACTCAATCCCTATCAATCATTATCATTATCATCATCCTTATTATCATCCTGCACACAAGTCGGAACCACCTATTGTGGTCTGTACGACAGGCTAGGTGTATAATATTACGCTCTGTGCTACGATCACGTGAAGGCTGTGCGACGAATTGCGGGTCACCAACGAGTCGGAACCACCTATTGTGGTCTGTACGACAGGCTAGGCACCTATCTTGGATCCAAGTTGAGCGTACGGTGCGTGAGGTGAACGATCACGTGAAGGCTAAGCCCTACTCTGGCGGAGCACAACACCCGAGGTGCAGGTGATTAACTAAATCACAATCTAACATCATTTCAAGCACTACCACATTACTTACCTGGCCGTCCTCGGCGTCAGTGCATAATGAATGCAATCGTAATCATATTCATATACTATAGTAGAC
The DNA here is from genome assembly GCA_963580275.1 of Crataegus laevigata. Lineage (NCBI taxonomy): Eukaryota > Viridiplantae > Streptophyta > Magnoliopsida > Rosales > Rosaceae > Crataegus > Crataegus laevigata. The sequence goes on from OY756941.1 coordinate 11,153,810, forward strand.
ATACGACATGGCAATCTAATTATCACATCCAAACAATTCGTAATTCAATCAATTTACGTTTCTGGGAAAAACGTCATATATATATATATACTGAAAACAAAAGCCCACTCACTGGTATGTCGACGGGTCGTATCCCCCGAGCCTAGTGTGACTGCGCTCGTCCGTCGGATACGTCTCACCTATACGTGAATTAATCGCAAAACCGTCATTAACAACACATAAACGGACCACGTAAATAATTCTTCATATGAAGGTCAATTTTGGCATTTGAATATACCAACGCGACCTACACGACGTCACGATCGTCGTGATATTTTTAAAATAATTTTTGGACTGCTCACGCGCCCCCACGCGCCAGGAATAGCACGGACAGACGCGCCCCCACGCGCTGTCACGTGCTGTGCACGCGCCGGTCAACCCTAACCGTAAAGGAATATTCCGTTGGGAATATTCCGTTAACTTCTAACGGATTCCGTTAGAGTTAACTAACGGCGTGAGGAATATTCCGTCAACTTTGACGGAATATTCCGTCACCCCCTACCTCAGGTCGCCGGCCGGACTGGTTTTTCCGGCGACCGTCGCCGGCGCCGGCGACCGATTCCGGCCAAACTTCAAACTCTCTTATCTCCTTCATTTTTCATCCTTTTTCACTCGTTTTTCTTCCTACATGCTCTAAATTCAATGTAGAACATGTTTATAAGCTCAAATACCTTGAAAAATGGCTGGAAATTTCTCGAGGAAACCTTCCAAGTTCGGCCAACCTTGAAACCAGTGATCCCGACGTCCAAGCTTTGCAAACTAAGTACTCCGAGGTCCGTGGGAAGATTTTAGGATGACTGGTGATCTTGTTTTCACCTAAAACATAACCAAATTAAAGTTGATGAATAGTACCCTAAATACAACTTCACAGATTCGATAGGTTTTCAAGGTTTTCAGTCCTAAAACTAGTACATACAAGTTCAACAGGGTTCCTAGACCAAAACAAACTTACCTGAGGTTCGAATGGTATCCAGATGGTTGTCTGTGTGTGTGTCCCGTAGAGAGGAGTCGAGAGAAGTGAGAGAGAGTTTGAGAACGAGAGAGAGATAAGGAAGAAAACAGAAAAGATGAAATGAAAACGTGGGTGTGTGCATGTGTTGCACACGTGTCAACACCAGCCCAATCTTTTTGGGCTTAATATTTAGGACACCCGAAAGTCCAATATCGTGTCCAAACGTACCCGTTCACACGTAAGTAAGGGCAATTTTGTCATTTCACTTCAACGTATTATAAAACTTGGGACGGGATGTCACAACCTACCCTCCTTAATAAAATTTCGTCCCCGAAATTTACATAACATAAACAAACACTCCGAAATTTACGTAACACAAGCAAACACTAATAAACATAGAATAAGCGTGGATACATAACTCTCATTCGCTCCTCTAACTCCCAAGTAGCTTCCTCAACTGAATGGTTTCGCCACAACACCTTGACTAACCGAACCGTCTTGTTCCGTAGAACTTTATCCTTCCAGTCTAGGATAGTCACCGGCTCCTCCTCGTACGTCAAATCAGGACTAACTTCTAACTGCTGCGGAGGTAGCACGTGAGACGGATCAGCAACGTAATGACGTAGCATCGAAACGTGAAACACGTTATGAACTCTAGATAGCTCTGAAGGCAACTCAAGTCTATACGCTACTTCACCTATCCGCTCGGTGATTAGATAGGGTCCGATATACCTGGGACTCAACTTCCCTTTCTTACCGAACCGTACAACTCCTTTCCACGGCGACAACTTCAGAAATACCCAATCGCCTACCACGTAAACCCGATCAGTGGCGTGTCTATCGGCTAAGCTCTTCTGGCGATCCTGGGCCACTTTCAGGTTAGACTTGATTACCTGGATGTTCTGAGTCGTCTCGTCAACTATCTCTGGACCCTCAAGTACCCTCTCGCCGACTTCCGACCAACATAGGGGCGTACGACAAGCTCGACCGTACAACGCTTCAAATGGTGACATTCCGATGCTCGAATGATAACTGTTGTTGTACGCGAACTCCATCAGATCCAAGCGTAGATGCCATGCATCACCAAACTGTAGCACAGAAGATCGTAACATATCCTCAAGCGTCTGGATGGTCCTCTCGGACTGTCCATCCGTCTGTGGATGATAAGCTGTACTATACAGTAGCCTCGTGCCGAGGGCTTCCTGGAATGCTGTCCAGAACTTGGATGTGAATCTCGGATCTCGATCTGAGATAATGCTGACTGGCACGCCATGATACTTGACGATCTTCGATACGAAAAGCTCAGCTAATCGTGGTAGGGAAAACTTCTCTCGAACCAGAATGAAATGCGCAGATTTCGTAAGCCGATCAACTATTACCCAAACACCGTCGTAACCATTCAGTGTACGGGGTAACTTGTAGACGAAATCCATGGTGATGTTTTCCCATTTCCACTGAGGAACGGGAAGTGGTTGCAGTCGTCCGAACGGTTTCTTCCTCTCGGCTTTAACCTGCTGGCAAATAAGACATCTGCTCACGTATTCGGCAATCTCCCTCTTTATACCAGGCCAATAGTAGAATGGTCGGATGGTATGATACATCTTGGTACTGACCGGATGCATCGCATAAGCTGATACGTGTGCCTCATCGAGAATCGCCTTCTTTAACTCTGCGTCGTTTGGTACGTACATTCTATTTCCTTGCATGAGCATACCGTCGGTTTCTCGAATCCGCAGATCGGTCTTTTTACCTTCACCCCTCAGTCGAATCAACTCTTGAGTCTCCGCGTCATTCAACTGAGTCTCGAGAATACGATCAATCAGAATCGGTCTGACCTGGAAGTGAGCAAGTAATGCTTTCCCTCGATTCTTTGCCCCCGAACAATCAATCTCCAATCCGACTCCGGTCGACCTCAGCTCGGTCAACAACGGAGCACGGCTCGCGTATATAGCATCCACTCGACCCTGAGACTTCCGGCTAAGTGCGTCAGCTACTACGTTTGCACGACCCGGATGATACTCAATCGTGCAATCGTAATCACTCAGCAACTCCATCCACCTTCGCTGGCGGAGGTTCAGATCTCTCTGGGTGAACAAGTACTGGAGGCTCTTGTGATCTGTAAAGATCTTACACTTCTCACCATAGAGGTAGTGTCTCCAGATCTTTAACGCAAATATAATCGCCGCCAACTCAAGATCATGAGTAGGGTAGTTCATCTCGTGCGACTTCAGCTGTCTCGATGCGTAGGCGATCACCCTACCATGTTGCATCAACACGCAACCCAGGCCATTCAATGATGCGTCACTATAGACCTCGAAGTTACCACTATCGTCTGGAAGTGCTAGCACCGGAGCATGAGTAAGACAATGTTTTAGCTGCTGGAAGCTCCGTTCGCAGCTATCATCCCACTCAAATCGAACATCCTTCCTGGTTAACTTCGTAAGAGGTAACGCAATCACTGAGAAGTCTTGCACGAACCGCCGATAGTAGCCTGCTAATCCGAGGAAACTCCGTACCTCAGAAACAGTTCGTGGCTGTTCCCAATTCTCCACCGCTGCTATCTTCTGGGAATCCACCTGAATACCCTGAGCTGAGATAACGTGTCCCAAAAATGCCACCTGGTCTAACCAGAATTGACATTTACTGAACTTAGCGTATAATCGATGCTCCCTCAGCTTCTTCAGCACTAATGAAAGATGTCGCATGTGATCTGACTTCGATTTAGAGTACACCAGAATGTCATCGATGAATACAATGACGAACCGATCCAAATACGGCTGAAATACTCGGTTCATCAAATCCATAAAGGCAGCTGGAGCGTTAGTCAAACCGAATGGCATGACTAAGAACTCGTAGTGCCCATATCTGGTTCGGAACGCCGTCTTCGGAACATCGTCGCCCTTAATCTTCAGCTGGTGATAGCCAGATCGTAGATCAATCTTCGAAAATACACAAGTTCCTCGCAGTTGATCGAACAAGTCGTCAATACGAGGTAATGGATAACGGTTTTTAATCGTTACCCGATTCAGCTGTCGATAGTCGATACACAGCCGTAGAGTACCATCCTTCTTACGCACGAACAATACTGGAGCTCCCCAAGGTGAAATACTCGGCTGTATAAAACCCTGGTCTAACAGCTCCTGTAACTGAATCTTTAACTCTCGCAACTCAGCGGGAGCCATTCGATAGGGAGTCAGAGATATAGGGTCTGTACCTGGCAATAGGTCGATAGAAAACTCCACATCTCGGTCCGGTGGCAAGCCTGGCAAATCGTCAGGAAATACGTCGGAAAAGTGCCTGACCACCTTCACATCCTCCAAACTGACAGGAGCACTATCGTTCAATACCACGTGAGCCAGATACCCCTGACAACCCTTCTGCAACAATTTCGTAGCTCGCACGGCTGAAATGATACCGTGCCTAACATTACTACGTTCGCCAGTGAATGTGACCACAGGTAACCCCGGCCGATGAAACGTAACTCTCTTCTCATAACAATCTATGTTGGCTCGATGAAAATGTAGCCAATCCGTGCCCAATATCACATCAAACTCAACAATATCCAACGGAATAAGATTAGCGGGCATCATCACATCTTCAATTAACACGGGGCACCCTGGGTACATCCGACTAACCAGACATGTCTCTCCCCTAGGCATCGACACTTCTAACTCAAATACGAGGGGGGCAGACTCAGGTTGAGTCAATTGGGCAAATGAGTAAGAAATGACCGAATGAGTAGCACCGCAATCTATCAACACTCTAGCGAAATGACCAAGTACATTTAACTTACCCGTTATCAGATCCGGGTTATTCTGGACGTCATGCGCTGTGAGGTTATGAATACGGCCCTGCGGCTGCTGTCGACCACCGCGACCTCTGTTCGGCTGACTAGGTCGTCCAGGCACACCACGACTGGATCCCGCAGGATTAGGCTGTCTCGATGATCCTGCGCTGCTAGAAGTAGCCTCTCCCTGCTGTGGCTGCATTCCCGAATACCACTGCTGTCCGCCGGCAGGATAAGAAGGATACGGAGTATACCCTCCAGGATACGGAGAATAACTACTCTGAGAACTGCCTGAATAGTACGGATCCTGATGATATGGGTACGGTGCGGGAGTATAAGGAGCAACGTCACCCTGATAATGATAAGTACCACCACGACTCGGCTGACCATATCCACCAGGAGGTGGGACCTGCTGGATAGGAACTGGAGGTGGTAACGCAAATAGTGGAGGTCTCGGCTGACTCTGCGGGCAATTCGCTGCGCGATGACCCTGCTGTCCACATGTAAAACATCCACGAGCGCCCTGCCTGCACTCGCCATAATGCCGACTGTTGCACCTCCGACAGAACGGTGCATAAGGACCACCAGCATCTCGCTGCCTCTGGAAACGCTGACCTCCGGCGAATCCGCCCCATCTCCTCTGACCCGGTGAACTCGTACCCCCACTCGAAGAAGAACTCGAGCTAAAACCACTTCTCTTGAAACTCTGGGTCCTCCGAGGCCCCTGTGATGCCACTCCTTTACCCTTGTCGTCTCTCCTCGGTTCCTCTTTCCCTTCCTCGTTGTCGCTATCACTCGGCAGATTCTCTGAATCCTCTATCTGCACCAAGACCGCATAGAAGTCGTGATAGGTCTCGCAGTGCCTCGTAGTCGCCATCGTGCGCCATCTCTTCCGAGTGCCCAGCTTGAATCTCCGAAGCATCTCGGCCTGATTCCTAGCAACCTCAGGGTGGTAGCGAGAAAGATCAGTGAACCTCCTGTAGTACTCGTTCGCTGACATCTTCTTCTGCTTCAGGCTCGTAAATTCTTGTTTCTTGCGGTCGAGATAGGCGTCTGGGATAAATCGCTCATAGAATTGCTGTCTGAACACCTCCCAGTCCTTGGCCTCTTCTGGTGGCATCCTGTCAGCCAGCTGTTCCCACCAAGTGGCAGGTTCTTTTCCCATAAACCAAGTCGCAGTCTCAACCCAAGTTCCCGCAGCTAGATTACCCTGACTATGTAATATTCGGAAAGTCCGCTCTATCTGCAGAAACCAGCGCTCGGCACCTTCGTGCCCCTCGTCACCCTCATATCTAGGTAACCTCAAATTATGCGCACTCTCAAGAGGGGTCCTATGGGAAGGACGAAGGGTAGACTGAATAGCATGAGCGATAACATCTCCCAACTGAGAAAGGTCGGGAAAGCTAGGATCAACAGGTGGACGTGGCTCTCGTCGAGGCGGCATCGTTCTGACAGAAACACCAAAAGATTTAGAATATTCACAACTGCACAGGACTACTACAATCTAGGCTCTGATACCAAGTTGACACACCCCGATCCAGAAACCGAGGCGTGCCGGCCGTCACGTGTGAGTGACGTAGCCGTGTGCGTCAGCGGAAGCGAATTTGGTATGAAGTGCAGTAGTGAAAATTAAGTTTATAATATACATATGATACAGAGCCGATCCTAGGTGCAGTCAAGTTAAAACAAACGTTACAACTGTGAAAGAAATCCTACATAAGTGGTGGTAGTCTGTCAGAACTGCCTTAGCGCCTCGCTAACCGTCCACAACGTAGCTACCTAGTACCTGGAGGGGCGCAAAACATAAAAGGTGAGTGGGCAAAAACAAAGTTTTCCAAAACCATTTCATAATTCCATAAATAACCCCTCGCTGTAAATCAGTATAATTTTCCCAGAAAATAGTACGTATATAAACGTATATACGAAAACATCGTCTACATATCACAACTCATCATCAAGCTCAAGATTAGGCCACATCAAACATACTCAATCCCTATCAATCATTATCATTATCATCATCCTTATTATCATCCTGCACACAAGTCGGAACCACCTATTGTGGTCTGTACGACAGGCTAGGTGTATAATATTACGCTCTGTGCTACGATCACGTGAAGGCTGTGCGACGAATCGCGGGTCACCAACGAGTCGGAACCACCTATTGTGGTCTGTACGACAGGCTAGGCACCTATCTTGGATCCAAGTTGAGCGTACGGTGCGTGAGGTGAACGATCACGTGAAGGCTAAGCCCTAGTCTGGCGGAGCACAACACCCGAGGTGCAGGTGATTAACTAAATCACAATCTAACATCATTTCAAGCACTACCACATTACTTACCTGGCCGTCCTCGGCGTCAGTGCATAATGAATGCAATCGTAATCATATTCATATACTATAGTAGACATACGACATGGCAATCTAATTATCACATCCAAACAATTCGTAATTCAATCAATTTACGTTTCTGGGAAAAACGTCATATATATATATATATATATACTGAAAACAAAAGCCCACTCACTGGTATGTCGACGGGTCGTATCCCCCGAGCCTAGTGTGACTGCGCTCGTCCGTCGGATACGTCTCACCTATACGTGAATTAATCGCAAAACCGTCATTAACAACACATAAACGGACCACGTAAATAATTCTTCATATGAAGGTCAATTTTGGCATTTGAATATACCAACGCGACCTACATGACGTCACGATCGTCGTGATATTTTTAAAATAATTTTTGGACTGCTCACGCGCCCCCACGCGCCAGGAATAGCACGGACAGACGCGCCCCCACGCGCTGTCACGTGCTGTGCACGCGCCGGTCAACCCTAACCGTAAAGGAATATTCCGTTGGGAATATTCCGTTAACTTCTAACGGATTCCGTTAGAGTTAACTAACGGCGTGAGGAATATTCCGTCAACTTTGACGGAATATTCCGTCACCCCTACCTCAGGTCGCCGGCCGGACTGGTTTTTCCGGCGACCGTCGCCGGCGCCGGCGACCGATTCCGGCCAAACTTCAAACTCTCCTATCTCCTTCATTTTTCATCCTTTTTCACTCGTTTTTCTTCCTACATGCTCTAAATTCAATGTAGAACATGTTTATAAGCTCAAATACCTTGAAAAATGGCTGGAAATTTCTCGAGGAAACCTTCCAAGTTCGGCCAACCTTGAAACCAGTGATCCCGACGTCCAAGCTTTGCAAACTAAGTACTCCGAGGTCCGTGGGAAGATTTTAGGATGACTGGTGATCTTGTTTTCACCTAAAACATAACCAAATTAAAGTTGATGAATAGTACCCTAAATACAACTTCACGGATTCGATAGGTTTTCAAGGTTTTCAGTCCTAAAACTAGTACATACGAGTTCAACAGGGTTCCTAGACCAAAACAAACTTACCTGAGGTTCGAATGGTATCCAGATGGTTGTCTGTGTGTGTGTCCCGTAGAGAGGAGTCGAGAGAAGTGAGAGAGAGTTTGAGAACGAGAGAGAGATAAGGAAGAAAACAGAAAAGATGAAATGAAAACGTGGGTGTGTGCATGTGTTGCACACGTGTCAACACCAGCCCAATCTTTTTGGGCTTAATATTTAGGACACCCGAAAGTCCAATATCGTGTCCAAACGTACCCGTTCACACGTAAGTAAGGGCAATTTTGTCATTTCACTTCAACGTATTATAAAACTTGGGACGGGATGTCACACCTCCCATTTTACTCCTTCAACACCTTGACCACCATATCACTTATGTTTTTGTGAAAATATGCTAAAATATTTACATATTTTCTACACTTACAATGTTTGCCAGATCACTATATAATCAACTTAAATCAGTTAAATCCATCATGCAATGCATTTCCTTCCAATTTTTTGTGATAAAATAATAGATAATTGACTAAATAAACATCTTGCAAAGTTTCAATAAAAATTTCCAAGTTTTTCTTACAATTCCCGTGGTTTTTATTCAATTTTTATTGATATCGATAATATCCCGATATTTCCATCGAAATTTCTGTGTTTTTGGACTATCGATGTTTCCGATATCATCGATATTTAATACCTTGGTCATAGGAGGGTGATAAAGAGGAGAGAGAATAAAGGAAACACTAAAAGAGAGAGTCAGAAGAGAGATGAGGAGAGAGAGAAAGAGAAAGAAAGAAAGAAAGAAAATAAAAGAGCGAGAGGGGGGAGGAGATAAAAAAAAAATAGGCTTTAAGTTTAAAAAAATTTTAAACTTACTTACGATATTTTAGAAAATAAATTATTTTTTTAAGTTAATATTGAGTTCAATTTTTTAAAGAGTTTTACTAAACAAGTTTTTAAGATTTAAAAATCAAAAATTATTTTTAAGTTTAAAAAGTTAGATTCAGGTAAAGTATCAAACATGCTCTTATTTTCTCAAAAAAAAATTACTACCTGTTTGGTATTCTACTCAAAATAATTTATCCTTCTAAAAAAAATTCTTAAAAATAATTTTTAATAAGATTCAAAAACTTATTTCATATAAAATTGTAAAATTATATTTTTAAGTATTCACAATTAAAAATTAAAAACATCTTCTGGTGGAGCTGGAGATAAAATCATAAAAAGAATGGTGGCTGGGACAGAGAAGACCGAGGAGAGCGGGAGAGAGATAAAAAGAGACGAGGGAAGGGATAAGAGAGAGAAAGTGGAGAGTGAATTGATTTGAAAATTTTAAAAATTGACATTTTGTGTTTTTAAATTTATAAGTTATTTGTTTAAGTTGGTTTGAGTTCAATTTCTGAAATCAGTTTTATCAAACAAAGATTTTTTGCTTGAAACTTAAAAACTTTTTTTGAGTTAAAAAATTCAATTCAAATCTAATACTAAGCAAGACCTTAGTTTTCTACATATTTTTACTTTCTACAGATTTTTCTTACTTTCTTCACACATCTCTCAATTATTTATTGTTAAATCGAATGAACTGGAGATTATTAAAGAACAAACGTTGATAGAAAGTGTGTAAAAAGTAAAAAGAAATATGTAAAAAGTATTATTCTTATTTTTTTTTATGGAATTTAGGTGAAGGTGAGGTCATTTCAAACAAGCCAAACACGAAACGGGTTATTAGGTCATCTCCAACCGATGGCTGGCCAGAGAGCTCGTTTTAGCCCTCTAGCCCTCTAAGATTTTTCAAGATATTAATATTTTAATGAACAGTGCAGGGCTCACCCGTTTCATTAGATATTTTATTTTCTAATTCCTTAAGTCACTTTCCACGCAACCATCAAATTTAATGGGTTTTTATTTTTAGGTTCGGTTGTGTCAATGTTCAGTCATACTTGTACAGCTCTTATCATATTTGTTTACAGCAAATAAAAGAATTGTTTATGAGTTGTGCTTTTCACACACTCCTTTTTACTTCTCACACACCCCTATTACTTTATGTCTGTTAAATCTTCTTCAATTCATCCGATCCGATGGCCGAAATCTAAAAAGATGTGAAAGAAGTAAAAAGGGGTGTGTGGATATCACACTCCTTGTTTATTTGTGAGTGGCTTAATCGTTTCGTCTTTGATTTTTTTTAATTTTTTTATAAACGATATTAATCTAATAAATAGTTGAATAATACTTGTATTTCTCCTCAAGGGAATGAGCTCATACCTCAAAAGATGAATGTAAGTATTATTTTTAGTGATTTTATTTGATGCACGTGTTGATTTCACGATTGTTCAATTGTCTACAGTTAAAAAAGTTTTTCTATTTTTAATGAAGTATCGCATACTGAGGACAACCTACTGTATTTTACCCTTTCTTCCTCATATTCTGCAAATTGTTATTATTGATGCCTTAAGAAATTATTGAGTTTGTGGGAATATGGTAAAAAAAATAAAATAAATTTTGTAAGTCGCACAAATAGCGTGTGATTAAAAAGAAAACTGATAGAGATACCAAACATTTAAATCATTTTTTATAGACCATATGATGTGACAATTGATAATAAAACTTTTTTTTAATGATTTGAAAAAGGAGTTTAATCATAAACGCTACATAATATTGTCCGCAAACGATGATTTAGAGATTTAGAATCTCTAGCATCACTCGACAAAAATTGTATCTTGCGTACTAGTATACAAAAAGTGAAAATAATAATTTGGAGAGCAATGAAAGTAATGAGGATCCATGCCAATTCCTCTTTGTGAGAATCCTAGAAATTCTCTAATTATATCTGTCATCATATATCGTACGGTCAGTTTTCGTTAGATACTGATGATATTCAATTTTAAATAATAAAAAAATTACAATAATTTCTGACTGCACGATGTATAATAAACGGATGTGATTGAAAAATTCTCGAGATTCTCACAAAGAGGATCTGGCGAGCATCCTCTCTCCATTGAAAGGGACTGAAGGGTTAGTTTTAATTGGTGGGAGTTAATTCTTTTATAATATTCATTGGGCAATAAACAATTATGTTTTTTCTATTCTTTTATTTTGGGTGAGCCTAGGGCCTCATTTGTTTGACTAGGAGAGTGGATATTCCAAATGCGATGCGAACTACCAAAGTGTGGACTTCCAAATAATTTGAACACTTATGTTGAAATTTTTTAATGTCAACTTTAAGGTGTTGCTAAGTGTGAAATGAACATAAGCCTCTCACTTACAAATGAAAAAGAATATTACTAAACTATAGTAGCACCTAAACCTCTCATTTGTAAATGAGAGGTTTAGGTTCATTTCTCGCCAAAAATGAATTCGAACCAAATTATTATGACACTCACTCCCCACCTGTTAATGTAGATAATATGAAATGTATTAAAAAAACGGTGAAATTTTTGGTTGATAATTATTTTATTTTTAACTTTTTGAAATTTAAAAGTATATAAAAATTAAAAAACAAGATAGTTGTTAGTTAAACAGACTCTAAATTTATTTCCTTTTTTTATAATCATTTCAACCTTGAACTTGGCCATTACAATTTAGCCATCCTCTTCTCCCTAGGGTAAAAAATTTTAATGCAAAAGAACTCAGAGTGCAATTCTATTTCTAATGACCTTGGCATCAGAAGGACTTGAAAATCAAAGTACACGCGAACGAACTATGGAACATCTGTTCACGAACAATACTTTATTAATTGAAACAGAATAAAACTGTAACGATCTGTCCCCAATTTTATGATTTTTATAATTTTAATAAGTGAATTTATAAAAATGCCCTTTGAGGCAAATGCATTGACTTTTGTTGACTGCCATGTCATGTCACGTAAGACTCATTGTCTTGACGTATCCTCATAGTACGTGTCACCATGGACGCGTAGGCGTAAGCAGAATCGAATTCGAAGTTATAACGAATGAGTTATTAACAAACGAAGTTAAGGACTAAATGGTCATTTAAATATTTTTGGAAGGCTCCAGATTTTTAGAGTAAAAATCTGGGAAGCCACATGTGTGGCTCAGATTAAAGGTAAGAAAAGGTGGGTGGCTGAGATGAAAAGAAAAGGAGAATGTGGGAGAGAAAATGGGATGGAATAGACCAATTAGGAAAGAGAGTAAAGAGAGGAAATGAGGGGGACGAGAATGAGGGAATCAAACCTTCCCCCTTGACCCGGTTCAATACCCGTTTCGGACCCATTTCTATCACGATTTTCATCACAATTTTACCCATTTTTCCGGTGAATCGCTACCACCCACCACACCACTCATCATCCCGACCTCCTCTCTTCCTTTCTTGTCCAAACCTAATTGGGTTTGACCCCGGGTTGGTGGAGAATCGCACCAATGGTACGACGGACACCCTGATGGTAATCCGCCATTTATGCAGTGATTTCCTTTAATTGCCACCACCACTAGTCCTCCTTTGAGCTTAGGAACAAAGCTCAATCCCTTGTTGGAGCGTCAAAGTCGAGTTGAGGTCGAATCGAAGCACACCCAATTCTAGGGTTTTTCGGCAGGTTTGATGAAATTAGGGTATTTCCAGGGCAAATTGGCCTTGGTCACAAGTATGAAAGTTACTCTACTCATTAAGATCTTCATTCTAGTAATTTTTGAAAATTTTTGGAAAAATTTTGATTTTTCCGGCGAGTCGGGGCGGCCGACCGCCACCCACGGCGGTGTGAGTGGTGGCGTGTGGCCAGGAGGCCATAGATGCTATCCGTAGGCTAAATTAGATGCCTTAAGTTTGGTTCTGATAATCGTATGACATAGGTTGATCGTTAAAACCTATATTCTCTATGATACGTTAATAGGTCATTATATGAATCGACGATCCGACTGTTGGATCGTCATCAAACTTTAATAGGTTATTATTCATAATATTTGAGGACCATAAGAACTTACGGATCGGGAATCTGTCGTATGGATCTTCCCGAATTGAATTTGTAAGTTCGTAAAATAAAATGTTAACCGCCACTTGGTTTTGGCAATTGGCATATATCCGACCGTTGGATCGTTCTGAAACTTTGGTATGTTATTCTAGAAGCATAATTTGGATCCTTGAAAGTTATGGATTGAAAATTCGAGGTGCAGATTGTCTGGATCGAGTTACACATGGTTGTGGACTCTGCCGTCGATCTTTGACAGACGGTTGACTTTTGGTCAATCGGTCTCAAATCATTCTAGAATGACCTTGAGGATGTGTTTTATGTAAATTACGTGTACTATTAATATGGATTCTGAGACGTGGTTTGATAATTGTTCTAGGCGCTGATCATTCGTGACGCCTCGATGTATGTGTTAGAGAGTTGTAGCACGGACTCCAGGTGAGTGGGCTTTTGATTTTCTATATATGTGTGTGTGTGTGTGTGTGTGTGTGTGTGTGTGTGTGTGTGTGTGTGTGTGTGTGTGTGTGTGTGTGTGTGTGTTATATGCCTTGGTTATAGATTCAGCCTGTCGTACAGACCACATTAGGTGGTTCCGACTCGTATGTAGGAATATATTTATGAGTTATAGATTCAGCCGTACAAGTCACGTGAGGTGACTCCAGCTAACATATCATTTTGTACTGATTTAATTCACTTGGCTTACTTATTTCATTATTGAGATACTCGACATGGCATATGCCTTGGTTTTCACTGCTCTCAAGCATGATTTCTATATACGTATGTATTATTATTTTATGGGAAAATTATATGGGTTTTACGGTGAGGGGTTATATGTTCAGAAAGAGAAATGTGTTTTAAAAGCTTTGTTTTTGCCCACTCAAGTTTTCTGTTTTGGTGCCCCTGCTGCTGAAAGTTCATATCGATGAAGATTCTTGGGGAATCTCAATATAGGTGACTACCTCTTAGGGTATGATCTTTACCCACACTACTGTACTTTACTTATGCTCTGATGACACGTGTGAAGTGGGTGCATACCCTTTCACCAGCGCACTTTGGTATTTAGACACTTTTAGGTTTAAATTTATTCATATTTTCCACATCACCACACTTTATGGCTTCATCACCTTCCAGGTGTCGGCCAGCACAACTCGATTCAGTGTCCTAGTGGATATTCTGGGTCGGGGTGTGTCAAAAACTCTACAAATTCGACAGGACGATTACATAACCTAGAAGAGTACATTGCTACTAACTTACTTCTAATAGAGTTACAAAGCGCTCTATTTACACAAACTAACCATAAACCTAAATAGACACAAAAATCTAAAACTTAATAGGTAAGGGATCCTAATTCTTGGCCCACAAGAAAACAAATAAAATAACAAAACTTATTTTTCCAACAAAAGGATCTCAATGGCATCTCATTTATTTTAAATTTTTTTGCCAATAGCATCTCTTTTATTAATCAATTCTTGTTAAATTTTGTTAACAAGTACTACATAGCCACATGCTTACTAAATTTGCGAAGTTTAGGTTTAGTTTAATTTTCTAAAACTACCTATCAATAAAAGGAGAGTTAATTCGAATTTGAAAATTCTTTCCATAACTAGATGCTTGACAATAATTTGAATTCGATGCTTCTTGCGATAACTAGATGCTTGACAATATTTTCGAAAGAGAATAAGGTGGGGTAGGGAGCTAAAGGCAAGTAATCAAAGTATTAAGAAGTTGTTCTCATGTTATGTCATTGAGAAATGACAATTGATATTTTTAGGTAAATATCTTAAACATCTGTTATTAAATACGTGACAATCTTTTATATTATAAGGCAACAAATTAAGGCTGGGCACGGGCTAGGCCGAGCCCAAATTTGGAAGGACCAGACCCGTATGAAAATGCAATGGGGCGGGTCGGGGCGAGTAATGGGATTTCAAAACCCGGCCTGTTTCAAATGGGCCGATTCGGGCCGGGTCCACGGGTCCCCGGCATAGAAGGGAACGAACTGAAGCTGAAGGTTGTGTTCCTCGGCAAATAAAAGAAAACCACACAAACGCGTAGACTAAGATCCAAAGTATTAGATAAATCAACAACACATAGATTCTAAACATCAATCAACCAAATTATGTATGGGTAATCTATGAATTATTATCAATTTCTATCATCAATCCCACAACATTTTATTCTTCTCTGGCGAAGTGACTTGGGAGAAAATATTGGCACCACTTCTTCTAGATTTCTTTAGCCCTAGTATTAGTAGGTGAAACAAGAACCTTAAGCGCTTCTCTGAGGATGGGTTCTTTGTTGGGATTAAAGAAAAATGTCTTAATACCATTGCCGTTCCCTAAATGCAATTGTTTACGGCTACTGCTTTTGGGAACCTGTTGCTTCAGTGATGTCAGTGGTTTAATATACCCAGGGCCAGGCCACTGTTACCCAATTATCAATTACTCATCAAAATTGATTAGCAGATGAGTAAGAATAGGAAAAAGAAAAGTTCGGGCCGTCAGATTATTCGCCCACCAGTGCACACGAAGGAGATTCACAATAAACACAGACATGTTGACCAACTTGAACTCATGGTGCTGTCTTCTCGTGTTGATGGTTCAAGATTCTCGATGCTGATGGACTAGTCGTCGGCCATGGCAGTATAGTCCTAGATCATGGCGATGAGGTCGTCGATCGAGTCAAGAGTGATGCGTAACCCGCCGAGTCGAACCAGATTGGATTGGGTGGTCAGTAGCCAAGTTAAACCCATCATCTTCTCCGATCTGGAGCTTCTGTGATGTTAACGCAGTCAAGGGGTGGCAGGGAGAAAAGAACAAGAACAGAGAAAGAAAGTAGGGGAAATCTATGAGTGGAGGAAGAGAACTTAAAAACTAAAGCAATTGTGAACGGGTCGGTTCGGGGCCTCGGCATTCTAAAATTATGGAACCGCCTCGCCTCTGTAGATACCCTCTCCTCGCGGGTCCTATACCCATTTGCCCAGCCCTACAACAAATTGCAATCCTTTCTAATTGCTTGTTATGACCGTTGAATTGAAAAAGTCTTTTAAAACCTAAAATATTTTGACTAATTAAGGTTTTAGGTTTGATTCTTGCCAAATGCGAGTTTAAACAACATTATTGCTAGCCCATTGTAAGGCTAAGTCGAACCCCTTCCCGTTAGTGTAGATAATATCGTTTGTTAAAAAAAACAAATTGGTGTTCGAATCTTCTCTTCTTGTTTGAACAAAATTTGCTCTTTTCTTTTAGTTTCATTTTACTAAAATAAGTAGTCTAAAGTTCAGAATATTTTAGAAACATTAAGGAGTGAATTAAGTCGTCGCTTAGAATTACGGTCTAGTGGTGTTTCTCTTCACTTGTAAGTGAGAGGTCTTAGGTTTGATTCTCGTTAAAGATAAATTTGAACCATATTTTTGCTAACTCATTGTGAGGCTTAGTCCACACTCTCATTCCTTAGTGTACATTAAGGAGTGAATTAAAATCATGTCGCTTATGTAACAGCCCGTCCCTAATTATTACGATTTTTTATAATTTTTCAATGTGAAATTACAAAAAAGCCCTTCAAGGTAAAGGCGTTGATTTTTGTTGACTGCCTTAACGTGTCACGTAATATCCATTTTCTTGACATATGGTCGTAGTACTCGTCACTACAAACGGGTTGGCACAAACAAAACACAATTTGAAGTTATAATGAAGGAGTTATTAATGAACGAAGTCGAGGACAAAATGGTCAATTGATCATTTTCTGGAAAGCTCCAGATTGTTGAAGAAAAATGTAGGAAGCCACATGTGTGGTTGGGATGGAAAGGAAAGAAGAGAAATGAGAGAGATGAACAGTTGTGATAGAAAGAAGATAAGAGAAATGAGGAAGGGGTGATGCCCAATGGGGAAGGAGATGAGATAAACTGACCAATTAGAAGGATGAGAATGGAGGGAAATGAGGGAAAAAATGTGTAGCCAACTCGAACCCCAACCCGTTTTCAGTCGTGACCTGGTCTCTGACTCGGTATTGCTTAACTTTTTCAGCGCCTTTAAATCCGTTTTCCTAGCATTTCACAGCCAGTTACAACTTGGGAATAACACCACGACCTTCCCTATCCCATTTACACCTAAATTCCATTTCGTTTAACCCTTAAATCAATAAGAGAAAACTGTACGGGTTCATGGGTGCACGGTGGCTAATCCACAGTTTTTGCAACAATTTTCTTTTATTTCCACCACCAATATACTCCTCTTAACCTCAGGAACAAAGCCAAAACAACCTTAGAGGTGGCGGAGCATCAGAGGTGACGGATCGAAGCACACTCTTTTTAGAGTTTCTGGTGGGTTCGAGGGAAATTAGGGCTGTTTCAGGCCAAATTGAGCTTAGTCACAGGTATGAAACTTGCTCCATTCATCAAGATCTTTATTCCTGTATAATTTGGGAATTTTTGGAGTTGTTTGATTTTTCGGCTAGTCGGGGCGGCCGGCCGCCATGTGCGGGAAAATTCAAGGTCCGTCCTTAGGTTTTTCGATGTGCCGAATCCAAATCGCATTGGCGGGAAGCGACATCATTCTCGATAGTTCGAGGGGCTTCCGGGCAATGGAAAACTTGTGAGTGGACCCCTTCTAAACTTATATATTTTTATAAAATATTAGCCTAGCATGCAGTGCATATTTTATGAATGGAGCATGATTTATATTATGTTTTACGGATTTTCATAACTATGATTTATTTAAATCGCTTTTACGGAATAATTATGATTTATCGGATTTATATGTTACTAAAGGTTATGAATCATTGGGTTTTCGGTTATGAAATTCTACGGATTCATGTATATGTTTGTCATGGATTTATGATTATGGTTTGCCATGGATTTATGAGACGAGGTTTGAGCTTTTGAGCTTCGATGTTTGATACGAGTTTTAAGATATGTTTTTAGTACTTATCTAGTAGGTTATCATACAGCACATCCGCACACCACGGGTATAGATGTCTATTTCCATAGGACATAAATGATGGAGGAGTGAGATATGATATATTATATACCCCCAGCTTCATCACCGAAAGCGGTGTCCGACAGCTTCACTAGCCACAACTAGTGTCTGTGTGAATGTTATGCTAGTTGATTCAGCTTCACCTACGGGTGATGGATAGGTTATTCAACTTCACCTTCGGGTGATGGATAAGTACTGCCTTCGGGCGACTATGATACCCCTAGTTGAGTACTTCACTGATGAAATTTATGGATTTGCCTTCGAGCGACATTTTTAGCATTGTTGAGCATGGTTTTACATGTACATGTTTTACAAAGGTTTTGCGTGGCATGCTAGGGTTTTTATAAAACTTGTATGTAGTATTATATATGTTTTCAAAGTAGGGGGTTAGTAAGTTCTAAAATAAACTGGTTTTCGTAGTATTAATATTATTATAAACTATGGTCCACTCACCTTTTATGTTTTTGCGCCCCTTCAGGAGTTAGAATCGAGGCACATGATCTCGCTGTCAGGATAATTCTGCATAGGTATTCTCAAGTCTTCTTAGTATAGGTATCTTTTTCTAGTTTGTATCTTCCAATAGTCATTTTTTCATATTATTCTTAGTTAGTTGTCAGCACGTGCATATCTTGGTATTAGAGGGATATCGGGATCAGGATGTATCAATTTTGTATCAGAGCATGGTTTGTTCAAAGCATACTTAGGATCTCCTCCTACTCTAGTAGTGCATCGGCCTTGATATCATTTGGATGTCACGGCTTCCGTGTATTGATGTCATTCGGCACAGTTGTGCAATCCTCATTTTGCATGAATAGTCACATCCTATTTGAAATATAAGAAATCATGCCAGGATTGTGCCTCTAGTGTGACATGATTGAGTGAATGAATGACTTTCAACATCAGACCGATACTCTGCATTATGTGTTGCCTAGGAATGGCCAACAGAGTCGGTTCCACATAGAGATGACGTGAGTTAGAGAAACCTTAGTGGGATGAAGTCTAGTCGGGATCAGTTGAAGATTGGGGACTATGTTAGTACTCTCGAGTGTCGTGAAACTCAAAATACCATTGGTCTTGTCGATTTCTATTGACAATTGCTAACGATTCTTTGACCATAGTCCTATTTCTATTTCATTCAATTAGAAAACAAGTCAGTTTTGTTCGAGATGTTGCCTTACCCTATCATTGTTCTTTAACTCTTTAGCGATATCAATGAATTTTGAATCCGACGGTGATGTTTTACTGAAAGTGTAGTTGTGCACGGATGCAGTTTGATCGAGTGACGTTCTTACCTTTTGACGGTTAGGACTACATAATGTGAACTATCCTATTTATAACCTTGAGTCATCTATTACCATACTGGTTGGGAAATTTAAGGACACCCTCACCGTGGAGAAACACGTAAGATCTTTATCAACCTCGCATACTTCTCGGTTAGCTTCACTCTAAAGTAGCTAATTCTCAGGGAGCGGTGATGGTTAAGATATATCAATGACTACGATCGCACCATCAAGTACCACCCTGATGGTGCAATTGTAGTTACTAACGAACGCAGTAGATAAACACTTAGGTATTGAATACTCTTCAGTCAATTCTAGTTTTCACTTTGTGCGAAACTCTCGAATACTTTTGCAATGTTTCCTTTTTTATTATCAAGAAACCTTGTTGACTAATTTTTAGGTTTGAACTTTCTACCTTTGGCGTGAGATGACAAGGAATTGTTCAGTCATTCAGCATAATTCCTCGCTTTTGAATTTGTCAGAATTTCTGACGTTTTGGTCTACATTGACTTAGTTTGTAATCCTTGTGTCACCTTCTGGTCCTAAAAGTTATCTTAGTCAATCTTTGGTTACCCTACTGTTCTTCGTATTATTGTGAAGTAGACTGATTGTCCAGGAGGACCATTCAAACATTGAAACTTTTAGTTAAGATCATCAGTTTTCAATCACCCCACCAGCACACTATTGAGTGAATTCTCACCATTGGTGATTTAGTAATCCTAGAACTACCGTTGTAATGAATTTGTGAATTTTGGTTTGAGGGAAATCTCTATCTCCATTCGTCAGTTTTCTTTAACTATTATTCAAGCAGTGGTGGTGTTCGATCATGTCAATTACTCTTGCATAATCAAGTTAAGTAGTTATACGTGTTCAAGCTTCGAAATTGTATATTCAACCCAGATGTCTTGTATTCCTGATTTTATTGTTTTGACTCTAAAATCCTAGAGTGTTCTTTTAGCCTTCTCGACATGGTTTCTTGCTCAATCAATAGGGAATTCACGATGCATCGATAGTTTTGTATCGAGGCTAGTAGGAACAATTAAAGCATATTCTTCTCACAAGTTTACCAAACTTACCAAGAAAAGTTTCAAGTGGTCTTAAGGATTGAGCAATAGTTTAGCATAGATTTGGTGAACGTAGAAATGTAGGTTGTGAGCTTGGCAATTGTGGCGTAAATCTCTATGTGGGGCTCAAGACTGCAACTATCATTCGATTAATGTGGTCAAAGATATGGTTCCTCTAATTCAGGTTTTCAGACCTTATATTCTCGATTTAGAGAGCGATCATTGTAACTAGTCATGAAAGAAAAGTCTTACGACAAGTGTTCGTCCAGATGCATTTTCCACTGCTTCACTCCAGGATTGGATGGTTCAGGCGTACGTGGATGACAATGCACTCCTAGTAGCGTTGATTGGTTCGCTTTGGGATAGTACGGCAGTGCGATTGAGGCGTGAATCAGACTATCTAGGCATATTCTCACATGAGGGACAAAATGGTAATTGGCATCCTCAGAACTTCTCACTTGCTTATCGAAACAACAATGAGTTATCAGCTTTACAAGCTGCAGACTGTAATATCGATGGCTTAATTGTTGGGTTCGCTAAGCAAGTAGGCAAGTCGGTTCGTCTACAACAGCAGTTAGTGATACACACACTCGTTCTCGAAGTTCGTGATACGACGAATGCTTGGCAAGGTCCATTTTCATTTTAGGTTTTTATTTTTTTGTGCAAATATTTTTCTACTACATTATTTTATTTATAAGGGTATTTTTGCCATTACAAATTTTGGGTGAGTTATTTCCACTCTTGGTTTTAAACTCAACACAAGTATTTGAATTGTACGTTTTCATATATACACACACACACACATCTATTTTTGATATTTTATTATATGTATATATTTGACCTTATGTTATTATGTAATAATTGGTGTTTTCAACCTTACAATTTATATGGGTATTATACTACTATATTATCGAGGAAGGAAGAAGGTATGAGCTTGGAGGCATGAAAGAGGAATAATTGCAATCTAATAGCGACAGAATGGCATTCACTTTTATGTAGCCGCTCTAACTCGATTTATTCCTTGTATATGTATTTATATACATATTTTCTCCCAATGTTTGAGTATTTTACATTTAACAACTTATTTAAAATTTCGTGGACCCGTCCCCAATTATTATGGGTTTTTAATACTTTTTCAATGTGAAATTACTAAAATGCCCTTTGAGGCAAAGGCATTGACTTTTGTTGATTGCCTTGTTGTGTCACGTAATTATTCCTATAAACCATGAATGACAATGCTCCAAGTTAACCGTGAACAACACTAATTAACCATTAGATTTTCCTAAATTCATTGAATTAGACTCAGCAACGCAACCAAATTATTCTTATCAAGTTCCCTATATGAACAGCATGATAGAGATACATATCAAAGATGATTAAGTTCTATGAAAATCATAAGCATTGACATGGCATTCGTAACTATGAACAACATGATACTTCTGCTAGGAATTTACTTAACGCGATCGTGACTAGCAACCTCCACTACTTGTGAATATAAGTTCATAACTATTAGGTGAAACTCCTTTATATTTGATCATCAAATTCATGCATGCAAACTAAATAGGCCTCCTTAATCAACATACAAGAATAAGTTCTCAATCAAACAGTTAAGTAAATTGCATTCACGATTTATGAAATAATAACTGGACGTAATCAATCCATATCACATATATGTTCATGGCTTTGAATTCACCTCTAGCTAAAACAAAATTAGTTCCTCATTCTTGCAATTAAACAAAGACAATTAAAATTAAACATTGAAAACAAAAGATAGAATACACCAAGAAACGCTCTAACAATCCAAAGGTATTGAATGGCAAGCACGGCTCCAGGCTTCTTTTTCTCATTCCTTGCAAAGTTGAGGCACAAAGGTGATTTTCTGAATTTAGGCTCTTGTGTGTGGTTCCCCCCTCTGAATTTCGCCAAAATTATGTTTATATAGGGTAGGGCACGCTGAAACCAATGGGGAGAAGAATTAGGTTGTTTGGAATGGTTTAGGACTCCTAAAATCAGATGGGAAGTATTTAGAATAAGATAAAGACTCCTTTTGCAGCTGGAAATATGATGAGATAATGTTGGATAAAATGGGATAATGTTTGGATAAGATAAGGTAAAGCTGGATACGATAAGATAAGTTTGGATAAGGTTTGGATAAGATAAGGTAGTTTAGATAATGTTTCCTTCTTTTTAGCTGATTCCTTGTCTTCCAAATCTTGAATTAAATTCTCCAGATGTTAAGCACATTCCTATCTTACATCATTTTATTTCAATTCTTCACATGGCACGTAGATAAGAATCATATCTAAAATTTGCATAATCAATTACATCTTGACACGTGACACTCAAAATTCTATCCGAAAAAATTATTAAAATTACATAAAGATAAAAAAAAAATATTATGGAGAGTTACTCACTTTAGCGACACGTATCACTCAAAATCCTATCCGAAAAATTATTGAGATTTTAAAAAGATAAGAAATCTGAAGGCTTATTCATTTAGTGACAAGTAGCACTCAAAATATCTTCGAAAATGTTATTTTAATATGGTAGTTAATTCAATTAACCATATTTATTTAATTAAAATTATAAATTATTGAGGGGACTAAAAAATAGCTCACTTCGGTTGGAGATGACTTTTTGTCAAACGAGCTATGTTTTGGCCTATGACCATTTGGCCCCTCGGTTGGAGATGGTATATAAATATGTGTAATACCCTGAAATTTTTTTAATATGTGATTATGTGGAAAGAAAAAATTTCGATAAGTGGAAATGAAGAAAATACCCTAGGGGCTAAAAGTAATTTTACGAGGACGTATTTTATCCTCATATAATTTGTTGTGGTTCTCAATATATTTGGATAAAGCTCGATCTCATGAGTGTGTAGACGAAAACCGTTCGTGAAATAGAGTTATAACAAAGGAGATATTAACGGTTAAAGTCGAGGACAAAATGGTCACTTGATCATTTTCGAGAAGGCTCCAAATTTTTGGAGCCAAATCTAGGAAAGTCGCGTGTGTGGCCAAGATTGAAGGAAGAAAAGAAGGGACGATTGTGATGGAAAGGGGAAGAGAGAAAGAAGAGAGAGTATGCCGAATCACGGAGAAGGAAGAAGGGGGAACCAATGGAAAAAGACAGAAATGAGGGAAGAAAGGGAGAATGAGGAGCATTGGATCTTCTTGACCCGGTTTCTCCCCGTGACCCGACCTGGTATCCTTCTCTTCATCCGCTAGTTTTTTGTCGATTTTTCTGGTGAATCATGGCAAACTACTACCTGGAAACAATCTAGCATTACCCATTCTACCGATTCCACCCCAAATTTGAGAGAATTTTGTCTTAAAAATGTAAAAACCCACACGGTGGGTGAGGCAGGTTAGTGGTGGCAATTCACCAAAACCTGAATGTAACTCTGACCACTACCACCACCAATAGACTCCTCATAAACCAGGGAACAAATCTCAAGCCTTGGTCAGGCGACAGAGCACCGAAGGTGGCAAATTGAGGACACCCAAATTCTAGGGTTTCTGCCAGGTTCGTGGGCCATTTGAGGTGTATCCTGGCCAAATTGGACTTGGCCACAGGTATAAAATTTTCTCTACTCTTTGAAAACTTCATTTTTGTAATTTTTGAGAATTTTTAGAAATAGTTGAAATTTTTCAGCAAGTGGGGACGGCCAACTGCCACGCACGGCGACTTGTGGCCAGTGAGCCGATGCTACCTTTTTAAGCTAATTTTGATATGCAATTGGTGTGATTCACTTGTTTGAATCTAGTTAGTGATTATTAGTCACTTGATTGATTTCGAAAATGGGTTAGAAATTGAATTGTGAACTACGAATGGCTGGATCCCTTCATAGGGTACATAGGTAGTTTAACGAGGTTAGATGCAGCCATAATAAAATATCTAAGATAATTTTTTATTCAAAAATTGTCTAAGAAAATGATTTTGGTGATTATTTTTCCGAAATAATTTTTTGGCCTACCTTAGTGATTAGCTTCCAAATTAGAGATTTTGGGACGTTACAATATGGCCTGGCACTATTCATTAAAAAATAATTTCTTGCAAGGCTATAATCTGGACATGGGCCAAATAGCCATGTTTAGCCCTATAGCCCTGCAAGAAATTATTTTTTAATGAACATTGTCATGCCATATTTTATACCATCTCCAATGGAGGTGGCCAAAAGGTCATAGGCCAAAACATAGCTCTTTGACAAAAAAAACCCATCTCTAACGGAATGAGGCTATTTTTTTTAGCCCCCTCGATAATTTATTATTTTAATTGAATTAATATGCTTAATTGAATTAAACTACCATAAATAAGGTTTTCAGACATCTTTTGAGTGACACTTGTCCCTAAATGAATAAGTCTCCAAATTTTTTGGATATGATTTCGAGTGACATGTGTCGTTAAAGTGAATAACTCTCCAAATTTCTTATCTTTATATAATCTGAATATTTTTCGAATAGGATTTCGAGTGCCACGTGTCATTAAAGATGTTGCCATCTGAAAATTATTGAAACAATTAAAGGAAATATTATTGGAAGAGGTAAGATAATAGAAGGTGAAGAATTGAGGGCGCGTTTACTAATCCGTAATCAAATTAAGAGGAATTGAATTGAGGAGGAAAAAAAATAAGGTGGAATCAGAATCAGATTCATTTTGAAGTTGTTTACTAAAACTGTCTGAATCGGAGTAGGATTGACATTGATCTATATAAACTGTTTACTAATTCCAGTGTTCTAAAAATCGGCCTAGGTAGCTCATAGGCACTAGGTGGTTGAGTGCCCCCCGAATTTAGTCTAAATCACCAAGGAAAGTCGGACAACTGATTAGGTGGCTTCTGGTTGAACACCTTACATATACTCTTCTTTTGAAAAGAAAAAAAAGCCTATTAATTAATTTTTATTTTTATTTCATATAGTAAATTAAATCAACTTATAATAAATCTTTTATTCTTTCATTTTTTTTAGAAAAGAGAACAATTTTTTTTTTAGTAAAACTTTTATTATTTTATTTTTGGATTTTGTTTTGTGGAATTCTCGTGCTTATCTACTAACCCAGAACCCACTGTCCTCATCCAAATTGACATTATCTAGAACCCATGGCTCATAGCCTCATCCTGGCAGAAAGATCACCGTTCCTACCGCTTCTTCTTCGGCGACGTGCGAGCGTCAGAGCATGCGCCTCAACGTGGGACTCCGCAAACCCGAGCTCTAATTCAGGTCTTTCTCGGGTTTCTCTCACTTGAACCCGTTCCGCTCATTCGGTCTCTCTGGTACCACTCTTTTCTCCATCACTTATGTTTCCTTTTGTTGCTAAATTTTATGTTCAATGGTGGCAACTGGGTTCGGATTTTCTAAAGATTTGATTTTTCTTTGGGTATGCTTGCCATTGCTGTGTCGAATCCTATGGAGGAGGACGTGGAAGATTTTGAGGTGGTGGAGCGAGAGGAGGCGGTGGAGGAGCAAAGAGCTGCTGGAGAGGATGTTGGAAGACGATGAGAAGATGGAAATGAGCACTGAAGGTGAAGGGCATTTTGGGAAGGAATATTTGACTCCGAATGAAACCTTCTTTCTGAAATCCAAATACTACCTTCATCTAGGTAATCCAACTCCGACAATATCAGGAATTGAAATCTTGATTTTACGTGGGGCTCGCAGAACTGTGCATTCTGCTTAAGTTGGTAAATGGAGTAGTAATCAAAAATGGGGAATGATTCCCATTCTGCCATATCCTTTCCCCATATGTAAACACGCCCTAAAATAAAATGAGGTAAGATAGTATGGAATGGTGAAAATGATGTAAGATATTGGGTAGAAATGGCTTACGTATTTATAGGAAAAAAAATTAGAATTTTTTTTTTTAATTTCGTCTAAAAAAAATCGAATTCCAACGGTAACTTGACATCAGCTAACCGTTCCTAGCTAACGTCATGCTAACGCCAGGTAGCCTTTGCAAGTAGGCTGGGCTGCTACATCGGCTGGCTCATTTTGGACAACCCGCTGCCCTGGTGTCTGATTTTTTGTTGGATGGGGCCCATAAGCCCTTTGGCCTAGTCTTCGGTTAAAGACAGTTTTTGTGTCAAAATGGGCTATATTTTGACCTATGGCCCTTTGGCCGGGTAAGTTAGAGATGACCTTAGCCTCACAATGGGCTAACAATAATATAGTTCGAGTTAATTCTTTGGTTAAATTGCACAAAATCACCTCAACTATTGGTCGAACCACAATCTATGTCAGACATCTGTTAGTTTTTCTGTTAATTTCTTTGTTAAATGATGACGTGGCTCAAGGCGGGCCCACTTCCTATTCTAGTTGGATTAAAAATTAATTAAATATTCAAAAACTAAAACTAAAATTATTTAAATGTTTTTATTTAAAATATAAGAACTACCCTACAAACCCATCCCCTCACCCTACTTCCCCACTTGTCTTATCTACCACCATTTCTTGGGCGAGCTTCCCAAGCGAGTTGACCACGAACTCCTACGACAAGCATCGTTGCCACCACCGCTGTTCCACTGCTCTCGGTGCCACGAACAGGACCCACCCAAAGTTCACGCCGTTTGGCCGTCATTCATGGCTGATCGAACCTGGGAATTCCCTGGATTTTGATGCTGGCAATCTTGTCTTTGGAAAGGACGTTGATGGAGCGTTAGGGATTGGGGATAAATTATTTTAGTTATTTCTAAGTGAGCGAGAGTGACACTTGGGATTGAAAATAATTTTGCAATTTGTAATCCAATCCAAGTGGTGGATGACATTTAAATGGGTGGTAAAGCTTTAAGCTTTTTGATGGCATAATAGAATACCAAAAGTAATTTATCCCTATTTCCTACGGAATCCCAAGTGTCCCCAATCCCCAATAGAATGGTGGTAAGATCTGTAAAGCTTTAACGCCCTCCTGCCTTTTATGCAGTTTGACCTATTCAAAAAAAAAAAGGAGGAAAACTAACGAAAATTCCAAAAAAAAAAATAGTTTTAATGAAAAATGACAAATAAAGGAGTAGTGAATAGGAGTAGTGAAAAGTGAACAGTATCGGAGTGTTTCGTTAAAACTCCAAAAAAAAAGAAAATGATGAGGAGAAAGAGGAAGAAGAAGAGGAACAAGAGTTGGAAGAGGAACTCTAGAGAAGATGGGTGTAGAGAGATGGACGAGGAAGACGGGTTGGACGGACTGGGAAGATTTGAGTAGCAACTAGTGAATCGACAAACTTGTGGCCAGATGATGGACGGGGGAAGAAGGGTGAGGGGATGGGTTTGTAGTGGTGGGTCAATGGGTTTGTAGGGGTGGGTCCTTCTTTAATAAAATATTTAAATAATTTTAGTTTTAGTTTTAGTTTTTTAATATTTAATTAATTTTTAATCTAACTAGACTAGGAAGTGGACTCGCATCAAGCCACATTAGCATTTAACAGAGAAATTAACGAAAAAATTGACGGAGATCTGACATTGCAACAAATTTGTAAGATGAGGTATGACATTGTAATTTTTAAAACATGAGGTATAAGATTGTGGTTTAACCAATAGTTAAGGTAATTTTGTGTAATTTACCCTAATTCTTTTTATAATATTAATTGGCCAATAAACAATTATATATATATATATTAATTTCTTTTGTGTGAGCCTATGGCCCCTATTTAATTTAAGTTAGTAGACAAAAAGAAAACCCTAACCACCTAACTATTTCTTGCTGGCGGCAACACCTTATGCAAACAGAGGCAAAAAAGCCCAACCAGTCGTAATTTCTCACCACGATAGCACAACGCTCTATCTCGCTCTCTTTCTCTCTCTCTCTCTCTCTCTCTCTCTCTCTCTCTCTCTATATTGCATTTGCATTTGCATCTGATACTCTAGAAGAAATGTCTGGCTTTTTTTATTATAATGTTTTTCTAGTGTGAGAGACAAAGAAGGGCCACGATAGGGTGGCCTGTGTGGGACGACAACTTCGATGACAAAGGTGATAAAGGTAAAGTTAGGGCTGGAAAAAAATCCCAAACCGAACCGAAAAATTTCCGAAACCAAACCGAAAAAATCCCAAAAATTTCGGTATCCAATACCAAACTGATCCCGAAATTTCAGTACGGAAATCAGTCTCAAGTTTTTGAGATTTTAGTATTCCCAAGTCGAACCGAATATATATATATATATATATATATATATATATTATTCAATTTTTAAATATATAGGAGCACATTTTTAAGGGGAGCATCATCTACCTACAATAGTGAAAATTGAAATACTGAAGGAGTACTGGAAATCGATGATGGAACATATACAGGAAGGAGCCCTAAGGTAGATAATGGAACATATGCAGAATTTTTAAATCATAGGAGATTGATAGATGGATACATGGATAGATTATAAGTTACAATTTGCTTGAGAAAACTTTACATCTATCTATAATATTTATATTATATATGTACAGAAGTTTACTCAAGCATATATTAATGTTTTCGACGTAATTTTGGAGATTGTCATGATTATAGATAGATGTACTAGTTTACTCAAGCAAATATTAACGTTTCAGATTGGCAGATTGCTTTTGAATAGGCAGATACTAACTGGGCCTTACCATTTGATTGGCAGATTTGTGTGCACATATTAGTAGAAACAAATTGGCAGATTGGGCCTGCCTATATGTCAATTTTTCAATATAAAAGGTTAAAGTTTAGCTCAAAAGCATAATATGTCAAATTTTAGTCCAAAAGTCCAAAACCATTTCGGGATTCCCGATTTGTCCTGAAATCCCAAAACTATTTCGGGATTCCCGAAAATTTGGTTTGGGATTGGTATTGAAATTGAGATTCTAGAAAATTTCGGTTTGGGAATCGGAACAAGGGTTTCGGTATGGGATCCCATACCGAACCACCCCTAGGTAAAGTAGTATCCTAGTTGGTGAGTCGAAGTGTTGGATTGTACAACGAAACGGGAGTTTTTGGCCAATGTTAATGGAGGTAATCAGATATACTTGGTTGTCAAATTGGGGCTGCCAAGCGTGCCTTTTTTGGAGTGGGGATGTGGGGTGGCTTCAAAAGAATGAGAGAGAAAGCTGGAGTTTTATATAATTTTTTTGTAATATGGGGTGTTTCATAAAATTGTGGGGTGTGTATAAATTAACCCTTATTTTTTTTGTTAAACAAGATAGTTATTAAAAAACTCTATTCAATTGAGATTTTTTTAGGGATTTTAATTCTTTTAATGAATCTAAAGGTATTCAATCAGGATTTTAAGTGATTCTCTAAAATTCAATGTGTATTCAGTTAGGATTTTAAAATAATTTAATAAAATCTTTAAAAATTCAGGCGTATTCAATTAGAATTTTAA
Organism: Crataegus laevigata; assembly: GCA_963580275.1. Classification (NCBI taxonomy): domain Eukaryota; kingdom Viridiplantae; phylum Streptophyta; class Magnoliopsida; order Rosales; family Rosaceae; genus Crataegus; species Crataegus laevigata. The sequence goes on from OY756941.1 coordinate 11,183,512, forward strand.
CGAAATTTATAACATTCCAGGTGTTTTCAATTATAATTTGGAAAAGTTGATGAATTTGAGGGAATTTGAGAGATTTTGTAGTGTATTTTAAGCATCAACAACTCTCACCCCTCCCCATAAGATTTCGAGGGAATTGAATCAAAATTTTACATAGAATCTCTACAAATCAGTTAAACTCCATAAAAATCTACGGATTTATAAATCCATTAAAATCTCTCAAATTCCCAATTGAATACACCCCCTTAAATCTATTTCTTTTTTATATAACCATTTCGACCTTGAACTTAGTCATTACAATTTAGGCATCCACTGCTCCCTGGGGTAAAAAATTTGAATGTAAAAGAACTCAAATAGCAACGAACTTTTATTACAAGGCTATTATTAATTTATTATAGAATCAATTGTAACGACCTCGGCATCGAAAGGACTTAAAGATCATAGTAGGGGTGGGCACGGGCCGGGTCGGGCCCAAATGTAGAGGAACCATACCTTCCCGTTGTAAATAGTAACGGGGCGGGCTGAGTCGGGTAATGGGTTTTGAGAATTTGGAACGGGACCTAACCCAGCTCGTTTGAAACGGGCCGAAACGAGTCGGGTCCACGGGTCCAATATTGTTGAGTCTCAACATTGACTGCTGCTGTCTCCAAGATGCTTTCATCAGCCTGGTCACAGACGCTCTCGATTTCAACAGAACTTGTCTGAAATTCAAGAAAGATCAAAGGCATTTAATGCTTCAAAAACAAGTCCGACCATATCAGTTTAAATGTAAACAGATGATCAGGCAACAAAGCTTACACTTGTTCATCAAATAAAGGGTGCAGGTGAATACTGTACCTTGATGCCCATGAGGTTCATGGTAAGGGTGGGCAAACAGGTCCAAGACCCGCGGGTCGGGGCGGGTCCAAAATTTCAGAACACAAAATGGGGCGAGGCGAGGCGGGTATATGAATTTAGCAGGGCAGGGCGGTTCTTAAAATAGGAGTGGACGGGCCCCCGGCCCAGCCCGTTTCTAGTATGTGCTAATCTGAGTAAGAATCAAATATCCATTCCTTTATTCAGCTTCCCTTTCCCTCACTCTTTCGATCTCTCCTCCTGGATCCTCTCCTCTCACTCACAGACGTCGATCTCTTCTCCGTCCGCCACCATCATCACCCTCTCGGTCTAATTTCTCTATCTCATTTTCTGAATTTCATTCTCTCTTTAACCTTCACTTTGCAAAACTCTCTTATTTCCACAGAGAAACCATCACCCACAACCATCATTTTCCTGGCTAGATGATGTGGAATTAGATTGCACTCAAACTTAAAACCCTATCAATGTAGTATGTGAAAGTAGGGATCGTTCTAGGCCGGGGATTAAAAGGGATGCTAATCTACACAAACTAGACTTTAAAACACTAAACTGAACTTAAAAGACTCAAAATAGGTACTATTGATCAATCTGGACGAACTCTGGACTTACTAGACTCCAAAAAAATTTAATTAGACTCAAAACACACAAAACAGATTCTTTAGACTCTTAACTAACACCTAAGAGTAGTTTGCACGAAAATTGAACTTAATTTGACTCAAAATACTAAGGGACACTAGTTTTGACAAATTTAGACTCAACTAACACAACTTAAATGCAATGGATTGGTTTTTGATGAAAATAAGACTTAAACAAACAAAATTGAAAGTAAACTTAATTAGACACGAAATTGGGTGAATTGATGGGTGAAAAGCTAGCTAGAGGGTCCTTCTCCACACATGACACATATGCAACACAAATCGATTTCCAGTTGTTCTTTCTATAAACCATGAACCTCAATGCCCCAAATTAACCGTGACAGCACGCATTAACCCTCAGATTTTTCTAGATTCATTGAATTGGACGTAGCGCCGCAAACCAAAATATTCTTATCAAGTTCCCTATATGACAGCATACTAGAGATACATATCAAAGATCATTAAGCTTTGTGAAAATCATAAGCATTGACAAGGCATTCGTGACTATGACAACATGACACTCCTACCAGGAATTCACTTAACGCGATTGTGACTAGCGACCTCCACTACTTGTAAATATAAGTTTGTAACGACTAGGTGAAACTCCCTTATATTTTAGCATCAAATTCATGCATGCAAACTAAGTATGCATCCTTAATAAACACAGAAGAATAAGTTTTAATCAAACAGTTAAGCAAATTGCATTCATGATTTATGAAATCACAACTAGATGTAATCAATTCATATCACATATATAATCATAGCTTTGAATTCTCCCCTAACTAAAAACGAGTTTAGTTCCTCATGATTGCAAATAAACAAAGAAAACTAAGTTTAAACATTAAAAATAAAGATAGAATACACCTAGAATAGCTCCAACAATCCAACGTCTTAAATGGCAAGCACGGCTCCAGATGGCTCATTTTCCTTGCTTCCTTGCAAAGTTTGCGGCACAATGAGGGATGTTTATGGTGCGGATGGAATGGTGGATGGTGTAGGTAGTCTGATGATAGGGGATGGTAGAGAAAATATGTGGCAGAATGGTGATATTTATAGGGCTAAAAGGCACGGCAAAGTTTGTAAGGGAAAAGGATTGTAGGGCAGATTTTGTAGAGGAAAAGGATAACACAATCCTAGGAGGAAAAGACTATCTAGAAGGACTAGGGAGAACAAGGATAGGGGGTACATGGCAGAAACTTAGGCTTCTAGAAAGGGCTAAGGCGCCAGATTTGTAGGACAAGGCTAGAGCTTCTAGAAAACTTAAGGAAAAAGTCTTTTAGAAGGGATAGGTGCAGCACCAATGTAGGAAAAGGATTAGGCCTTCTAGAAACCTATTTTAATGTGTCCTAATATGAAAATAAGTCCCTCTTGCAGCTGGAATTAAGTTAGGAAAGGATAAGAATAGGATAAGCTAAGATAAGGTTTGGATAAGATTCTTATAAGATAAGGCAGTTTGGATAATGTTTGGATAATATCTCCTTCTTTTGAGCTGATTCCTTATCTCCAATGACTTGAATTAATTTCTTCAACTTTGAAACACCTTCCTAGCCTCTCTTGAACTCCAAATTCGTCCATCCACTTGCCCATTGCTTGTGCTATCTATTCCATGCCCAGAAATGCTCTAAAAAGCTCCAAATTGCATCTTTTTGCCAACTTTGCTTCTTGGACCTACAAACACACGAAAATGACTTAAAACACTATAATAAGCAATAAAAACTGAATAAATGCAAGAAAACATGCTAAGTCGCATAAATATGCTCCTATCACTAGATTCAAATCGGAACCACCAAAATCAGTTTTGGGTGGATTGAAGATTATTTTGTGTGCTTGCATGGAAGATCAGAAGCTGCGATAGTAGTAAACTCTCAAGCCTAAGAACCCTATGCCAACTCATCGAATTTTGGTGAGTCATTCGTCCAAATCCGTACCAATTTGTGTATGGTTGAGTTATGTAGGGATGTATGTTGGGATTTGGGATGAAATTTGAGGGTTTTAACACTTATTTCATCACTGTTAATTTCTCCAGAATTCGGCTGAGAGACTCGTCCAAACTATGGCGAATCAGAGACAGATTTAAACCCCCATTATAGAAATTATGAGCTTGTTGGCAAGTTTCTAGACTCTTACATGAATTTTGAGTGAAACTTAAGTGGGAATAGGGATTCTTAACCTCTGAATTCCTACTAGCATTTTTCCAGAAATCGGTCACAAACTCCGGCTGAGTTTCGTCAAGTTCGAAGCCAATTTCAACCCAAATCTTCTTGGATTGAACGTAATATAATATTTCCATCATTTCTGGAGGGTTTTGATTTAATTTGGTGAAGGAATAAAGTTGATTCTAACCTTGGACAATTTCTAGATCTTCACTGTAGAATCTGGTGAACTCCGGCGATGTCAACGATTGGGTGATAGGCGGGAAAAAAAATAATAAGAACAAACATCAAGGAACAAAGTCAACTCATTCATATTATTAGACTATATTGTATGCCACTATCTTTGATCTCCTTGATCATACAGCCAGAGGAGCAAGCTTGTGTCGGCACTTCCCCGACACAAGCTTGCTCCTCTGGCTGTATGATCAAGGAGATCAAAGATAATGGCATACAATATAGTCTAATAATATGAATGAGTTGACTTTGTTCCTTGATGTTTGTTCTTATTATTTTTTTTCCCGCTTGTCACCCAATCGTTGACATTGCTGAAGCTCACCAGATTCTGCAGTGAAGATCTAGAAATTGTCCAAGGTTAGAATCAGCTCTATTCCTTCACCAAATTAAATCAAAACCCTCCAGAAATGATGGAAATATTCTATTACGTTCAATCCAAGAAGATTTGGGTTGAAATTGGCTTTGAACTCGACGAAACTCAGCTGGAGTCTGTGACCAATTTCTGGAAAAATGCTAGTAGGAATTCAGAGGTTAAGAATCCCTATTCCCACTTAAATTTCACTCAAAATTCATGTAAGAGTCTAGAAACTTGCCAACAAGCTCATAATTTCTATAATGGTGGTTTAAATCCGTCTTTGATTCGCCATAATTTGGACGAGTCTCTCAGCTGAATTCTGGAGAAATTAACAGTAATGAAATAAGTGTTAAAACCCTCAAATTTCATCCCAAATCCCAACATAACTCAACCATACACAAATATGTATGGATTTGGACGAATGACTCACCAAAATTCAATGAGTTGGCCTAGGTTCTTAGGTTCGAGAGTTTACTACTGTTGTAGCTTCTGATCTTCTATGCAAGCACACAACATGATCTTCAAGCCACCCAAAAACTGATTTTGGTGGTTCTGATTTGAATTTAGCCAGGAAAATGATGGTTGTGGGTGATGGTTTCTTTGTGGAAATAAGAGAGTTTTGCAAAGTGAAGGTTAAAGAGAGAAGGAAATTCAGAAAATGGGAGAGAGAAATTAGACCGAGAGGGTGATGATGGTGGCAGACGGAGAAGAGATTGACGTCTGTGAGTGAGAGGAAAGGATCCAGGAGGAGAGACCGAGAGAGTGAGGGAAAGGGAAGCTGAATAAATGAATGGATATCTGATTCTGACTCAGATTAGCACATACTAGAAACAGGCTGGGCCGGGGGCCCATCCACTCCTATTTTAAGAACCGCCCCGCCCCGCTAAATTCGTATACCCGCCCCCGCCTCGGCCCGTTTCGTGTTCTGAAATTTTGGACCTGACCCGCAGGTCTTGGACCCATTTGCCCACCCCTAGATCAAAGTACACGCGAACGAACAAACAGAACATCAAATCGCAAATAATATTTTTATTGATTGAAACGAAATAAAACATTACAAATTCGTAATGACGGTTACATAACCTAAAAGACTATTTTGCCACTAACTTACTTCTGATAGAGTTACAAATCACTCTATTAACAGAGACTAACCATAAACCCGACTAGACAAAAAAAATCTAAAACTTAACGGGTACGGGATCCTAATTCTTGGAACACAAAAAATAAAATAAAATATCAATAATAGCAAAACTTATTTTCCAGCAAAATGATTTCAATGGCATCACTTTTATTTTATTTCTTTTGCCAATGGCATCTATTTTATTAAGAAATGCTCGTTTAATTTTGATAACAAGTACTACGTAGCCACATGCTTTTTTTTTCCAAACAACGACATTATCTACATTGAGGGGAAGATGTGGACTTAGCCTCACAATAAGCTAGCAATAATGTAGTTCAAATTCGTTTTTGGTGAGAATCGAACCTAAGACTTCTCATTTACAAGTGAAGAAAAATATCACTAGACTATAGTATTAAGTGACAAATTTAGTTTAATTTTCTAAAACTACACGTCGAGAGAGTTCTTTCGAATTTGAAATCTCTTTTCATAACTAGATTCTTGACAATATAAAAGAGATAAGGTGGGGCAGGGGGCTAAAGGCAAGTAATCAAAGTATATGCATGCTTCACTCGTGGAGCCACGGTCTAAGAAGTCGTTCTCATGTTATGTCATTCAGAATTGAGAATTGAGAATTGATATATTCAGACAAATATCTTAAACATGTGTTATTAAATACTAACGTGTCAATCTCTTACATTATTTTTTTTTTTTCACAATCTTTTATATTTCTCAAGGCCACAAATTGCAACTCAACTTTGATGACACTTGCTAGTAAATTTCCTTTCTAATGCTGCTTTATGCGACCGTTGAATTGCAAATGTCTTTAAAAACCTAAAATATTAAAATTTGGTGTTCGAATCTGCTCTTTCCTTCTAGTTTGCTTTTACTAAATAAGTAGTCTAAAATTCGGAAATATTTTAGGAAGATTATAGAGTGAATTAAGACACGTCGTTTATCCTTAATTTTGAGCGGTGAAAGAGGTAGGTTTTATAAACTCAATCTAAATCTAGCATTTTATTACCCCAAAATATTTATCTAAGTTTAACTAGGTAGCATGCCTAACAATCTTAAATAATGTCATTGCGAGGCTAAACTCACTCCTTCTCCTGGATAGAATTTCATTTGTACAAAAAAAAAAAAAAAAACACTTAAACATGACGTTATTAAAGAATCTCAAATATTCAGTAAGAAATCTTACTTTCATTAACTGAATGATAATTACAACAATAATTGATATATATATACACATTTGTGACCTGATTGAAATTTACAAAATTGTCCCTAACTCTTCTAACTAATTACAATAAAGACAATGGCTTATACATTACACATTCTAATTAACTCTCTTTACACCTCATCAAGCTGAACTTGGAGGAATCAAAGGGTCCAAGGGAAAGCTTGGATTGAAGAAACTGAAATCTGATTTTGGAGAGAGATGTAGTGTGTATGTCAGCTAATTGGTCTTCACTGCATATGTACTGAACCTTGAGCAATTTTGCGAAAACTAATTCTCTGATGTAATGATAATTGATTTCTATATGCTTGGTCTGTACATGAAACACTGGATTGGAAGCTAAAGAAATCGTAGATACATTATCACAATAGAGCTCAAGAAATTTAAGCAATGAAAAACCAATATCACGAAAGATTTTACAAATTCATGTGATTTTTGCTACTATGTGAGCTAAGGATCGGTATTCAGCCTCTCTTGAGGATCGGGCAATAGTAGACTGTTTCTTTGCACTCAACTAATCAAGTTAGATCCTAGAAAAATACAAGAACCACTAGTGGATCGTCTATCAAAGATGCCGCCGACCCAATCTACATCAAAGTATGTAGATAGATGAAGTGAGCCTTTCTTAAATCATAAGCCATGAGAGATTGTGCCTTTGAGAAAACACAAAATCTGTTTAGTAGCTTGCAAATGTTGTTCCCTTGGAGTATGCATGAACTGACAAACTTGGTTCACTGCAAAGGATATGTCAGGCTGAGTCTAAGTGAAGTATTGTAAATCTCTAACAATAGATCGATACTCAATGGGATTAGACAATATAGGACCACTATGATCAAGTTTTTGTGTCCTTAAAGGAGTAGAGCATGGCTTAGCTCCTTCCATTTTTGACTTGGTAAGAAGAGTAGTCCTTTGAACTTCAAATCCCAAGAAGTAGTGTAAAGAACCAAGATCTTTCACTGGAAAAACAGAACTAAGTTTATCAATGAATTGTTGACAAATTGTAGAATTAGGATTTGCTACTAAATTATCATCAACATATAGAACAATGACCAACACAGAGGCTTTGTTCACAAATAATGAAGCATCAAAAGAGGATTGATGAAACCTAAAAGAGTGCAAGACTTTGAACAATTTGTCAAACCAGGCTCTAGGAGCCTGTTTTAGGTCATAGAGAGATTTCTTGAGTTTGCAAACATGAGAAGGAAAAGATGGATCATGAAATCCAGGTGGTTGCTCCATAAAAACATTTTCCTTTAATTCACCATAGAGAAAGGCCTTACTATTATCCAATTGATTAAGAAACCAACTGTGTTGCACTACCAAAGACAAAAGAATCCGAATTGTGATAGGCTTAGCAACTAGACTGAAGGTATCTATACCTGCTTATTAATGAAAGCCTTTTAGCCACAAGGCGGGCTTTATACCTGTTAATAGTGCCATCATGTTCTATTGATCCTGAATACCCATTTACGTCCAACTACATTTTGATTAGCAACTGAGGGAACTAAACACCATGATCTAGTAGTTAAGAGGGCATTGAATTCCACTTGCATAACCTACCTCCAGTGACTGAACTTAGATGCTTGTAGATATGTATTGGGAATATAGTCATCAGGTGTTGTAGATAAAGGATGTTTTGTAGCTGAATATGCTTTGGGTTTATGAATGCAAGCCTTGGATCTTGTGAGCATTGGATGAATATTTCTAGAGATAGGAGTAGGTGTAGGTGCAATGGCTATGCCAGTTACAGATTCAGATGTAGTTGTAACAGGGAGAGAATCAATGAGACTCTCAAAGTGAACATCACTCGAGGTAGAAGATGTATTAGGTGCTGAAGTGTTCTGCAAGTTATCTTTGAACTGAGGAATAGGGAACTGACGATCCATTGAAGTAGGTAGAGGAGAATTGGCAGCTGAGAACTTGGTAGATTGTAGTGCTACATCATGAAATAGATAAGTGGTTTCATCAAAGACTATATGTGTTGAGATGTACACACGGTGAGTTTGTAAATCTTGACACCTATAACCTTTATATTGAAGGCTATACCCAATAAATACACACAAAGTACTTTTGCCATCTAAATTGGAAGACACGTTGGTTTCGGCTAAGGAAAACAAGTACAACAAAAAACTTTCAATTTTGAATAATCTGGTGAAGTTTTAAAAAGCAATTCCTAGGGTGATTGAAGTAAACCAGACATTGGTAATCGATTGATCAAATAGATGGCAGTTGAGGATACCTCAACCTAGTATTGGTGAGAAACTTAAGAAGCAACTAACTGAGTTCGAGCAGTCTCAACCAAGTGCATATGTTTCCTCTTTGCACAACTGTTTTGCTTAGGGTATGGGGGCATCTAAACTGATGAAGTATGCCATGAGATTTAAGAAAAGCTTGAAAAGAATGAGCAGTAAATTCACCCCTGAATCAAATCTCAAAGCCTTTATTTTATTATCAGTCAGTGTTTCTACATAGATTTTAAAAGTAACAAAGGTAGAGTACACTTCAGATTTAAACTGCAATGGAAAGAACCAACTATACTTGCTAAAGTCATCAACAATTAACAAGTAATATCTATAACCATTCATAGATATAGTTGGTGAGGGACCCCAAACATCATAATGATGAAGTTGTAAACTTGCAGAAGGTTTAGACATTGTCATTTGAAATGGTAGTTTGTGATTCTTGGCAATAGCATAGTCATTGCAAAAGAAATCCACAAAAGCTTTTCCATGTAGTGCAAGTCGATTACCAGTTATTATTCTTCTAAAGATAGTAGATGACAGATATCTTAGACGTTTGTACCATACCCGAGCTAAAGTTTTGACACTTATTAATGCAGAAAGAGAGATTGCAGGAACCTTTGACACTTAGAAGGAACATTAGATAGGATAGAAGCCATCTCTAACTTGTCCTGCAAAAGCGTCTTTCTCGTAGAACGAACCTTAACAAGGGATCCATCAAAGTCAAGTGTTAAAGAGCAATGATTATCTTTGAGAAACTGATTATTGTTATAACCTCGATTATTCTTGTCTTGGTTGGAAATGTATTTGAATGAAGACTACAAGGGTTAATTGTTGTAAGCAGCAAACACCTGAAGAGGTGGTGTAGGAAGAATTGGTGCCTGAGATTGAATAGAGAAGGCATGAAAATGTTCATGTGAACTTGAAGGTGCAATTTTCTTGCGACGAGACATTGATAGTTCTTTGGTGAACAATAAACCGTGCAATTCATCAAGAGAGGTAGATGAGAGGCGAATCATGATGGAATCGATGAAGGACTCATATTCTTCAGGGACACCAGCAAGAGTGGCTGCAATTATGTCACGATCGAAAATTGTAGCACCAGCAGCAATGAGAGAATCTGAAATTTCTTTGACCTGCTGCAAGTAATCAGAGATAGATTAAGTACCTTTTTGAAGTGACTGGAGATGCGATCAAAGTTGATGAATCTGTGCATCAGAAACACCACCAAAGCGTTGTTCAAGCTTAATCGAGTGATCGCATGAGGAAGATACACCAACAGTGAAGGAGATGATTTCTTCAGAGAGTGTAGAATTCAGCCAAATCAAAAGATTTTGATCCTTTTCATACCACAACTCAAAAGCTAGATTGAGTGACTGATCAGGAAGCAGTGGTGAAGGACAAAGTTCTGAGCCATCAATGATACCAAGAAGCTTTTAGCGTCTGAAAATTGGAGCAAACAATGCTTGCCTGAAAATTGGAGCAAACAGTGCTTGCCATGGAAGGTAATTAGACTTTTTGAGCTTAATTGGAACCATACTTCTAATGTTTTGGATGGTGAGAGAAGTGTAGGAATTTGACAGATTTGGAGAATTAAGGTTTGGGAGTTGCACTGACTCAATCGGAATCGAAGACGCAAAGTGAAAAGCCATTGCGAAGATACAGAAGAAGATCGGAGAAGTACCAAAGCAAGACTAAGTTGCAGAGAAAGACAATTGGAGATGCACCGACAATCAGGAAGTCACCGATGATCAGAGAAGGGTGGAAGCGAGGATGATTGAAGAGGCGGTGAAGCAGTAGGCGAGAGATACCATAAAGAATCTCAAATATCTTATTCTGCAAGAAATCTTACTTCCATTAACTGAATGATAATTACAGCAGTAATTGATATATTTACATTTGTGACCTAGTGGACATTTATAGAATTGTCCCTAACTCTTTTAACTAATTACAATAAAGACAATGGCATATACATTACACATTCTAATTAACTCTCTTTAATTATATTATTAGATTGGATGATACAATCTCAATTAACCCGTTTCATATAAGTTGTTCTTCTAAACAATTTTTTTTTTCTAATTTAGTGAGGACAGCCAAAGAGTTTATTATGAAAAACAAATCTGGTCAATAAAGAAATGTTTTTGTTGTTGTGGAGAGAATTGATGTAAATACTTTTTGTGGAGCAAAGAAATAATCTAAGCTAGGGTTTGTACAATTAATTTCATAAGCTCAACTCAGTTAATGAAGAGTGAGGCATTGACTTCATTTATATAGAGATTAAGGGGGCGTTTGTTTGCCCTCACTAAAGGGTACTGGACTGGACTGGACTAAGGGTTAGTCCAGTCCCATGTTTGTTCCTAACAGGGACTAGGTTTAATGAGACTAAGTCTCACTAGCCTAGACTAAATCAAGGACTAGCTGGTCTTAGTGAGACCCCTCAAAAACCATGGGACTAGCTAAGACTGTCCCATTTCTCCTCCTCGCCTTGCTCCTCGACCACTCGCATTCGAAAGCCATTGAACTAGATGATTTTCACAACCAATTTTCATATAAAATACGAAATTGAAGAATAGATTGGAATAGACAAGGGAGAAAAAGATGGAGAAAAAGAGAGAGAATGGGGGGTAAGGAAGGATTAGAGGGATAAAAAAAAGGGAGGTTTAATAAAACATCCCCGGTACTGTTTACTTTTAACGAAAAACCGTTTTTTTACCTTTAACTGTCACTATTCACTATATTTTTAAAAGTGGTTTTTCGTTAAAAGAGAAGTTTTCAAGCCCTTTTCGTTAGTTTTCATTAAAAAAAATAGGATAAAAATAAAATATTAATAATTATGAATTAAATAATATAATATTAGAGTTTGTAAATTATTCTGCTTGTTAATCCGACACTGCACCAAACGCTTCACTAAGCTAGTCCAGCTTAGTCTAGTCTAAGTCAGTACAGCTTATTCCCTAAAGCTAGTCCAGTCTGAGACAGTCCGGTGCAACAAACGCACCCTAAATGGATATATTTGTTACCGATTACAAGTAATCAAATTTACAAAACAACTATCAGATTACAAAGAGATATAGATAAGCTAGGATTGATCAGATTGTGATATCCTTTGACTAATATTTGAACTGGTGGAATCTGTGTGAATCATGAGAGTTGGAATTTCAAACGTAGATGACACAGATTGCCGGCTTGGCACTATTTGGGACTTGGACTGCTGACATAGTTTATCACCGAAGACGGCCTCGATATTATTATATGATCATTATAATTATATATATATATATATATATATATATATATGTATATAAATGATCATATGTTTATTCCTAAAATATATAACATCTCCACCAACCCCCAGTTATTTATTAGCAGCTTCACGTGTCATATTCAACTGGTGGAGACGGCCTGATATATAATAAGATAAGTGGTGATATTCACATGCTTGATATATAATAAGGGTGGTGATATTCAAATATTTCTTTTTATTTTTCATATATTCATTTTAATTTTTACTCTTAGATTATTTTTAATTCATTCTATCCGATAATCGAAGATTAAAAGAAATGTGTAGAAAGAAAAAAAAAATTCATTTAATTCCTATATGCAAGATCTAACTGTAGGACTTGATTATTAGAAAAAGCAATGATTTTTTTTTCTCCAATGAAACTAAAATCATTGTTTGTTCATAATTTCCTTGGCTCCCAAACCAGGCCAGATCTGTCATTATTGTTCCAAAGCAAAGAGCCTAATACAATTAGTGAAACGAATTATGAAGCAGTGATCAAAACAATTAAGTCTTTAAACTATGTTCAAAACATACGAACTCTAATCGGCAGAAAACCTTAATACTCGTGAAGGTATGGACACTTAGTTGCAAGAGTGGACATCGTAATGATGTCTGGGATTAATCTTATTTTCCCTTAGATTATTTTGTGTTCTTGCTTTCAATAGGACAAGCACCAAGAATGAACGATAATAATCCAAGAAGAGTTGTGTCAATGCAAATTTTCATCGTCTTCAATCTTGACGAAAATGCACCTGCAAAACAATCAACACATTTGATCAAAGACCTAAGCCTTACACACCCACGAGGTGTTGAGGGGGGGGGGGGGGGTTAGGCCAATGGATATCCGATGCTTAAGTTAGTTTCTTTGAGAAGAGTAAAGTGTTTAGGGCTTTTAAGGGTAGCAAAAACTTCCGAAATTTGGTAGAATATAGGGTATATATAGGGGGAGAGGGTCGGCCATAGTGTTTGTGGATGTAAATTTCTGCCTTCTTCGTCTTGGACAAAATTGCACCTACTAAACAATTAACACCTTAGGTCACGGCCAAGAGCCTCATGCGCCCACGATGAATTTAGTGTTTGGGGGGGGGGGGATGTCAAAGTTAGAATTTGAGGGAAAAGTGTTTAGAGAAATTTGGAGAATTTAGAAAGAGAGTTGGAATTGAGTTTTGGAGAAAATGAGGAGGTATTTATAGGGGTATGGCTGGCCTCTTTGGGAGGATGGGGACCAGCCACTTGGATGGTTATTTTGGGTGTGATTCATAATTTGTTAGCTAATTAATAAATTAATTGAGTAATAAATCAATTAATTAGCTAATTACTATATTTTGAAAGAAATGATTTGGGGGTTACCTTGTGGAGAAGATTTGATAAAGATGGATGAAATAGATTTTGAATAATTACCTATTTTTGAGCACTTTTGGCCTTGATTAAGTCATAACTGTCCACTGCTCGCGCATAGGAGTTCCGGTATTCCTTGAGGGTAATTTTGTCCTTTTTACCCTAGAATCCACGTGTCATCTCCATATTTTTCTTGATTATTTTTTGTTTCACAAATGCCCCCACACCTGCTAGGCTGCTCGCAGGAAAGGGCAACATGTGTAGAAATGTCCATCTTTGATGCAGATTCTCACTTGGACTTGGAATTAGATTCTTCTAGGAAAGGAAAATAAATCGCCTCCAAAACCTATTTTAGCATACCTTAAGTAGGGATTAAATCAACTTCAGATGGCAATTATTTATTCCCTACAAGAAAGAGAGAAACCTAGAGAATATTTGTTTCCCCTCCCCTAGCACTCTTCTTTGCTTGCCCGTGTAAAGAACTGGCCTTAGGCTCTACTTAGGAGCGCGCTGGCCTTGGTCTCAAAAGCGTTAGGCTGCTTCTCCTATAGCAACTGCTTGGGCTTGCACTGTTAAAGTAGTGGCTCGGGCCGGCTAACACTGGGCCTGGCTTGGCTGCTTTACAGCATGGGCTGCATATTGGGCTGTGCACCAAGTGGACGAGGTTTAGGCCTGCGCTGCTAAGGTAGTGACTCGGGCCTGGTTGCGCTAGGCCTGGCTTGACTGCTTTGCAGCATGGGCTGCAAATTGGGTTGTACACTAAGTAGACGAGGCTTATGCCTACGCTACTGGGTAGTGGCTCAGGCTTGCTCGCGCTGGGCCTGGCTCGGCTACCTTGTAGCGTGAGCTGCAGATTGGGCTGCGCACCAAGTAGACAAGGCTTGGGCCTACGCTGCTAAAACGTGGCATGGGCCTGGGCTGGTGGTTGCCTCACTACCCTTGCTTACTGTGGGCTTGCTACCATAGAGCTGGCTGATTCCCCACTACCATGGTAGTCCCCGTGGCTAGCATGGTGGTGATGCTCCTTGATGGTAAAGTTGCTCATCTTGCCATCATATTGAGCCTTGTGGATCATCGTGGTGGGGCTACGTCTCGTCCACCATCATTCGATCCGGATCTTTGAACGTAGGAAGTTCTATTTGTCATGGTTTCCAAATTTCTAGTCATTGCAATTTTCTTTTATGTTTATTCAAAGAATTTTATAAAAAAAAATTCTAAGAATAAGAACGTACGAAAAATCTACAAGGGTGCGTTTGGTACGCAGACGGGACGGGACGGGACGAGACGGGACGGGACGGGACGGAACAGGACGGGACGGATGTTGTAAATTTTGAAAAAAACAAGGGGCATTGTTGTCCTAAAATGTTAAAAAATTATGTCCCACAGACGTGGAACAACCCCGTTCCATGGGGGGGGAGGTGGAACCAAAAATCATCCAAAACTTGTCCCGTGGAACGCCTCGTCCCACTCATTTTAGGCGTACCAAACGCGGGACGGAACGCCTCGTCCCGTCCCGTCCCGTCCCGTCCCGCGTACCAAACGCACCCCAAATGAACAAGAAATGAGAAACTTTGAATGCGAGAGTCTTCTTCGAGCTTGTGAATCAAACTCTCAATGAAAGCACCAATTTGTGGATGCAAATTTCCGACTTCTTCTTCTTGGACAAAATTGCACCTACAAAACAATTAACACCTTAGGTCAAGACTAAGAGCCTCACGCGCCTATAATGAATGAGAGGGGCTTTGGCCGAAGAACCTCTGATGTCAAAGTTAGTATTTGAGGGAAAAGTGTTTAGAGAAATTTGGAGAATTTAGCAAGAGTGTTGGAATTGAGTTTTGGAGAAAATGAGGTGGTATTTGTAGGGGTATGGCCAGCCCCTTTGGGAGGATGGTGACTGGCCACTTGGATGGTTTTTTAGGTGTGATTCATAATTTGTTAGCTAATTAATAAATTAATTGAGTAATAAATCAATTAATTAGCTAATTAATATATTTTGAAAGGAATAATTTGGGAGTTACCTTGTGGAGAAGATTTGATGAGGATGGATGAAATAAGTTTTGAATAATTACCTATCTTGAGCACTTTTGACCTTGATTGAGTCATGATTGTCCACTGCTCGCGCGTAAGAGTTCCAATATTCCTCGAGGGTAATTTTTTCCTTTTCCACCTTAGAATCCACGTGTTGCCTCCATATTTTTCTTGATTAGTTTTGGATCCACATTAGGATTTTACCGTACACATGGCGGCATCCTATTGACCAAGGCTTATGAAGAAATATTCTCAAGATATTAAATAGGGGAATGTATTAAAGATATGATTTGGGTAATTAATCCTTATCTTTAATGCTTTGACTTTTCCATGTCAAGTGCAGGTGAGCTATGGGCAGTCGTCTTCAGCTACTAAGACCTTCAAGGTTGTGAACTGCGCGTGGGAGTATCTGAGGAGCCTGCCCATTTATTGAGAGCAAACTTGTCTTTCTTGAGCAAAAGTTCACGTGTCGCCTCTATAATTTTTGGGATTATTTTAGGCTCCACAAGTTGTGCGAATCATTTTCCAAGTATCCTTTCCCAGAACCAGTATGTCATAATACTAATCTTCGATGTCTTGTCTTAGATAAAAAATCAGAGGACACGACGAACGAACAATCAAAACATAAAATCACAATTAGTATTTTATTAATTGAAATGAAATAGAACACTACTAATTCACCAAGAAGGCTACATAAACGGCAAGACTATATTGTGACTTACTTCTAATTGAGTTACAAAGCACTCTATTTATAGAAAACTAACCACAAACCCAAATAGACAAGAAATTTAAAACTTAACCGGTAAGGAATCTTAATTCTTAACCCACAAGAATATAAATAAAATTTATTCCAACAACAGGATCTCAATGGCATCACTTTTATTTTTTATTTTTTGCCAAAAGCATCTCTTTTATTATTAAGAAATGCTTGTTTAATTTTGTTAACAAGTAATACATGGCCACATGTTTACTTTACCCCTCGTGGGAAAACTTGTGAAGTTTAAAATTTGTTCAATTTTCTAAAACTATTACCAATAAAAGGGAGTTAATTCGAATTTGGAACTCCATTTCATGACTAGATGCTTGACAATACGTTGGAAAGAAACTAGGGTAAGTCCAGATGGGTAGGTAAAGGAAGCTCATCAAAATATAAATGGTGCTCATGTTATTGTCATTGAGAATTGACGATTGATATTTTCAGACAACATGTGTCATTAAATAGTAACGTGTCAATCTGTTGCTTTTTTTTTTTTTTTTTTTTTTTAATCACAAATCTTATATTTTATAAGGCAACAACTTGCAACTTTGGAGACACTTGCTAGTAAATTTCCCTTCTGATTGCTTTACGCGACTGTTGAATTGAAATGTCTTTGAAAACCTAAAACATTTTGCTTAACCTTCTACTCTAAATTTAAAAGTATGAGAGATTATATTCATACACTCAAATGACCTTTTTTTTCATTTTTTTTTTATTTTTTTAATACTTTTTTATATTCTAAACACCACTAACACTTGATAGAAAAATTTAGTGTTCCAATATGTTAGAATATGCTCTCTCCTTTTAATTTTGAGTGGGGAAACAAGTAGGTTTTATAACCAAACTCAATCGAAATCTAGCATTTTATTACCCATGTATTTATCTAAGTTTAGCCAGGTAGCATGCCTATTGAGATCAAGGTGGGTGATGCACATTGGGACTAAGGTTGTCCTAAGACTACCTAGAATCCGAAAAATGTGAAGGTCTTCTAATGGCTTTTTAAATGTTTGGTATGGAGTTCTTTTTTCTTTTATTTTTTATTTTTTTTATTTTTAGCTTTGGTGTGAACAAGATCAAATCTTGATGCGGATTAACTCAACGTTTTCTAAAGATCTCATTCCTTCGACGGTTGGTATAGATGATTCCATATATTTCTAGCAATCTCTTGAACGTCATTTTGCTGGTGTTTCTCACACTCATGTTCATAGTTTGCGTTTAGAGATTCAGACTATTCAGAAAGGAGAATCCTTTATGATTGATTACCTCTATTCTCTCAAAGAAATTTATGATAAGCTAGCTGGTGCTGAAGAACCAATCTCTGAGTCCGATCTAGTTACATACATTTTTTCTAGCCTCCTTGATGAGGATAAGTCTTTCGTTGACTCGATTGAAATAATAACACAATTTGTGAATATTGATGAACTCTATGGAATGCTTCTCAGTAACGAAATCTCTCTTCAAAAGCGCAAGACAAGAGCATCTTCATCCTTATCTACTACACCTTTTCATGCCTTTGCTACTCAACAAGGTTCTTCTAAATCTAATTACTACAAGGCAAATCTCGTGTGTCACATCCTAGTCTCAGCTCCGCCGTAGCACGATATTGTTCGTTTTGGGCCCCGGCCACACCCCCACAGTTTTGTTTCTGGGAACTCACACGAGAACTTCCCAATGGGTCACCCATCTTAGGATTGCTCTTGCTCGAACTCGTTTAACTTTAGAGTTCCAATAGAATCCGAAGCCAGTGAGTTCCCAAAAATAAAATCGTGAGGGCGTGGCTAGGGCCCAAAGCTGACAATATCGTGTTACGGCGGAGCCGAGACAGGGATGTGACAAAATGGTATCAGAGCCACTTTGCCATTCGGTGCGAGTGTGCTGATGAGGACGTCGGGCCCCTAAGAGGGTGGATTGTAACATCCCGCATCGACCAACGGAGAAGGGGTGATGTGCCTTATATGTACATGCATACCTCCATATAGCACGAGGCCTTTTGGGAGCTCACTAGCTTCAGAGTTCAATCCATATAGCACGAGGCCTTTTGGGAGCTCACTGGCTTCAGAGTTTGTTGAACTCCGAAGTTAAGCGAGTTTGGGCGAGAGCAATCCCAGGATGGGTGACTCACTAGGAAGTTCTTGTGTGAGTTCCCAACAACAAAACCGTGTGGGCTGAGCCCAAAACGGACAAGATCGTGCTACAGCAGAGTTGGTCTGGGATGCGACATCGTGGTACGTTTTAGAATCAAAATTGATTCAATTAGAATCACAATTTTGGTGCCAATCAGAATCGCAACAACAACAACTTAGGGAGCCTTCTTAAACCTAGACCTAGTTCATCTTCTGAACTTAATTTCTCTGGTGCAAACAACAACAGTTACAGTTCTAGTCAATCATCATTTATGTCTAGACATAATCCTCAATGCCAATTATGTCTTCAATTTGTCCATGAAGCTTTCAATTGAGGTAGGCTTTCTTAAATTACATCTCAGCGGTTTCATAATGGATCTTTTATGAGAATAACTGCTACTAGTTTTCCTCCTCCAAGCTATTGCCTTATTGAAAGTGGTGTTTTTCATCATGTCACTCCCAATCCAGCTTCTCGTAATCCTGTCATTCCCTACACTAGCAGTGAGCAACTATTTGTTGGAGATAGTAAAGGTTTATGTATCTCTAGCATTGCCATTTCTCCGCAAGCCTTAATGGTTGCTAAAACTGATGTTCACATAGGGCATAGAAGACTAGGACATCCTTCTAGTCCTATTTTACAAAATGTTGTCAATAAGAATCAATTACCAGTTATTAGTTCTGTTAATAAGTTGTCTATCCGTTCTCTAGACTTCCATTTTCATCTTTGCCTTGTACTTCCACTAGGCCATTTCATTTACCACATGTTGATGTATGGGGTCTTTCTCCCACTCTTTCATGTAGTGGATAAAGATATAATTAGCTTTATCATATGTTCTATAAATCTGATTTATAAAATGCTCATCTTATGATTACAAGAGCAAAAATAGGAATTCACAAACCTAAGGTTTTCACTGCAACAAAACACCAACTTCTAGCTATTATTGATTCTCTCACAAGTTTTCCTCATACACCAACTACGTTTCTGCAAGCCTTTAAGAATCCTAAATGGATGGCAGCCATGAAGGATGAATTTCAAGCTTTACAAACTACCAAAACTTAGGATCTTGTTGCTTTCAATCTCTATTACAATTTAGTAGGCTACAAATGGGTCTTTAAGATCAAACACAAACCAGATTGTTCAATTGAAAAGTATAAGGCTTGGCTAGCAGCTGAGGGGTTTCATCAACAAGAAGGAATTGATTGTTCTGAGACATTCAGTCCTGTTCCAAAACCTACAACTATAAGTATTCTATTATCCATATCTGTCAATTATGACTAGTTTATTCATCAACTAGATATGAGTAATGCTTTCTTGCATGGCACATTGAAAGAAGTTACGTATATGGTCTAGCCACTAGCTTTGTGGATTTTGCTTAGCCAAATCATGTCTGTAAACTTAAGAAGTCACTATATGGCCTTAAACAATCACCCAAGGCTTGGTATAATGCTTTCTACACTGCTGTTTTATCATTGGGTTTCTCTCCATCCTTATTTGTTATTAGCCTATTCATCAAGAGGGATTCATCCATTACTTTCATCTTGGTTTATGTGGATGACATAATAATAACTGGCAGCTCTAGTTCGGTTTGTCAATCTCTCATTTCTTAATTGCAGATTATGTTTCATGTCAAAGATTTTGGTGACATTCGTTATTTTCTGGGCATAGACGTTTATAGGTCTGCCAAACGATTGTTTCAAAATCAATCTAAGTATACATTGCATCTTCTTACCAAAACTGATATGATTGGTGTTAAACCATGTTCTACACCAGTTAGTTCTACAAAGTTAGACCACTCAGGCACATTGCTTTTTTATCCTACCTTTTACAGATAAATTGTAGGTGCACTCCAAATTTTAACATGGACAATGCCTAATTTAGCATATGTTGTCAATCAAGTTTGTTAATACATGTATGTAACAAGGACAACTCATTTGCAAGTAGTCAAAATGATCCTTAGATACTCAAAGGGTTCACTTGATTCAAGATTATGGTTTACTAAAGGTCCTCAGTACCTAACTGCTTGGTCTGATGTTGATTGAGCAGGGTGCCCTGTTGATAGAAGATCCACCATTGGATATTGTGTTTTTCTTAGTCCAAATCTCATATCTTGGAGTGCAAAGAAACAAAACACAATTGATAGGTCATCTACAAAGGCAGAATATAGATCCTTAGCAAACAGAGCTGCAGAAATTACTTAGGTGTGAAATTATGCAGAACATTTCTTTTCCTCTGCTGAAAATTCCTTCTATTTTTTGTGATAACAAGACTGCTATTGCCTTAGCATTCAATCCAGTTTTCATCCTAGAACTAAACACGTAAAGATAGATTATCACTACATTGGAGAAAAGGTTCTTTATGGTCATGTAAGTGTGCATCATGTTGCTTCTCTATATCAAATTGCAGATATCTTCACCAAATCCTTAGCTACTGATAGATTTGCGGATTTGACTTACAAGCTTGCTATTAGATCACTTACCTTTAGCTTGAGGGGGTGTGTTAAGGACAAAGATGGTCCACCATCTAATCATAGATATATAGCATCAAATTAAATCTTAGCTTAGTTCTTAAGATAAGTTTGCTAGACTATAAAGTTTTTGGTTGTTATGGTGACTCAGCAAATATTGTAATGTATTTATACATTTGTACTCACTCATTCGATGTAATGAAGGATACAACTTTAATTATTCTCTGTCAACAATTTCCCTCTCTCTCTACCTTCAATATTCTCCTAGAATCATGAGTTTCTACAAGTTTTTCACTGTGAAACACAAAAGATCTTCATTTCTTTTTGTACAATTTGTTATATTTTGCAGTATTGCACATTATAATTGCTGCTTAAGTGGGATAATGATATTGCATTTGACAATTGATTGTCACTGGTTACTATTTGTCGTTCAATACAACACATAACGCGGAGCTACTTATGCACGAGTAAAGTTGATCCCATAACTAAATTGGCAAGCATCCTAGCTCTTGTTTGGAGAATAATGAATATTGCATTAGTAATATTCTCACTGTGTTTATGTGAGAGGAATATATTTATCGTTTTAGTTTTGATTTCGAATATTTGCTTATGATTCATTCTTTCTTTCTATCCAGCAGATGCACAAAGTCTTGTTTCTGCTGTTACTCGGATTATCTCTAATGCCCTGTACTCACACCTCGAGGGGGGGACATTGTTGGTATGGTACGAGATTGCGAATAGCAGAGAATATGGTTTACCAAGTTGCTGGGTTGCACTTGTAGGGTTTCAATGGGTACGACAAAACACTGGCATCACTTTTTTATAAAACATTTAATCACATATACAATTTAACTTAATGCGCCAGTTTTTTGTTTTTTCAGGCTCAATTTTTCATCGCTCTCTGGCAGGTTCTTTCTCCTAACAGCATGCTTCATACAGAAGTGCTGAAAGCTATTTGATCTTCAGAATCTGGATTGGTTCATATATCACTCCATGCACAATGAAAGAACTTTAAGAAGCTGCTATGAAAGCTGATTCCTTGAATTTTCCTTCCTCGATGGTAGCTTCATTCTCAAGGCATGTTGTTTATTCAGCTTATGCTTTTTTCCTTGGTCCCAAAGATCCTAATGTAATCACTCTTTAACACATTTGCAAGCCATTTAGATCAATAGTTTTACTCGTAAAAAAAGAGATTTCCACTCTTATTTTTGTCTCTGCATAAATGGTTCGATAATGAGTGCCAGAATCGTTACCCTCTATTGCCAATTGAAAACTGATGCTAAAATTGTGCCTTGGTTAACCCACCAGAAAAGGGAAAAAATTTAACAGGAAATAAGTAATTGGCAAGGAATGAATAAGCAATGAACAGTAATTGTTTCAATTGTTGATGAGTGTCGGATCCACTGTGATTCCCATGACATTACTCAACTGGTAATGAGTGTATGACTCACTACGAGTCCAACTCACATCAATAGCTGAAGAAGCCTCACATACAATTGATGCTAGCCTTTTCCTCATGCATTAACAACCGCTTGTATTTCTCTTGACCAATTTGTGAGCAGTAGAGGGTATGGTTTGGCATGATGGTTGGTTGGGGTGGGCATTGGTGGTCTTAAGAATGGAATGGCAGAATGAATATTCTTCTGTATTGATTCATTAAAATATACAAGCTAGGCTAGAGTTCTTATACAAACTGTAAAGATACAATCACATCCCGTAATTCCTACAAATCAACTAAGTAAATATTTTTACAAAGGGAAAAAATAAATCATTGATAGTCAACGATCACCATGCTACCAAATATGTCTGCAACCTGCTTTGAAGATGGAACAAATTTGGTGACTACCTTTCTTTCTTGAATTTTATCTCCAACAAAATGACAGTTAATCTCTATATGGCGTGTCCACTCACGAAAAACAGGATTAGAAGCAATGTGAAGAGCCGTTTAGTTGTCATAGTGTAAAATAGCAGGGCTCATAGCTTTAATACGTAAATCACATGAAAGACTTTGTAACTAGGTGAGCTCACAAGAGGCAGCGGCCATTGAACGGTACTTTGCTTCTACAGAAGATAATGAGACAATCTTCTGTTTTTTACTTTTCCATGAAATTAAAGAATCTCCAAGGAAAACACAGTATTCGATAGCCTGCCCAATCAGCATCACCAAAAGCCTACAATCTTAACAAACTTTGTGAGGAAAACAAAATACCTTGGCCTGGAGTGTTCTTCAAATATCTCAAAACACGTAAAGCTGCATCATAGTGAGGCTTGCAAGGATGTTGCATGAAACCACTCAACGTGTTCACTGCAAAAGTAATATCAGGTCTGGTAATAGTTAAATATATCAAACATCATATCAATCTTTGATAGATAGATAGTTCATGAAGCAAATCTCCTTCATCAGGAAGTAGCTTTAGATTTTGTTCCATGGGAAAGCTAGCTAATCGTGCTCCCAAAAAACCTACATCTTTGAAAATGTCCAATAAATATTTTCTTTGAGAAATAAAGATCCCCTTTTTTGAATAAGCAATCTCCATTCCTAAAAAATATTTAAGGGCTCCTAAATCTTTTGATGCAGAAGCGTTTATTCAAAAAAATATTTAAGAGAACCAATAGCCGTCATGTCATTACCAGTGATCAAGATATCATCAACATAAATAAAGAGAGCTACGAACGATTTGCCAACTTTTCTTGTAAAAAAGGAATAATTGGCTTTGGACTGTGTATACCTAGCTGCAGAAATAGCCTTAGAAAATTTAAAAAACCACTGCCGAGAAATCTGCTTTAATTCATACAAAGACTTGTAAAGGCGACATACCAAATGCTCCTCCTGTCGCTGAAGACCAGGAGGTGGAACCATAGATATTTCCTCATAGAGATCACCATGTAGGAAAGCGTTATGGACATCCATTTAATGTAGGGACCAGCCACTAGCAGCAGTAAGAGCAAGGAGACAACGAAAGGTAACCAACTTTGCAGTCGGGGAAAACGCATCCTAGTAATCAAGACCCTCAATTTGAGTGTAACCCTTGGCCACTAAATGAGCTTTGTAATGCTCAATAGTGCCATCAGACTTGTGCTTGATTTTCTATACCCAATGACAACTAATAAGGATCTTGCCAGGTGGAAGTGCAGTCAAAGACCAAGTGGCATTAGCTTCGAGAGCTTAAATCTTCGAGGCCATAGCGTTGCGCCACCGAGGATCTTTAGCAGCCTCTGCATATGTGTTAGGTTCAATAGGGAGAGTAATATTGGCAATAAAACTTTGATAAGATGGAGAAAGATTTTTATAAGAAATATACTTACATAAAGGATGGTGAGTACCTTTTTTAGAGGAACCTGGAGTCGATGCATTGAGTGGGGAAGACGAGGAAACATGAGAGAAAACATAGTCATCAAGGTAAGCAGGTGTACATTTAGGCTTATCAGAATGGCGTATGGGGGTGCAATAGGTAGACCAGGTGACAGAAGATGACCATTGGTGACTATGTGGTCTGGGAGAGGTGTAGCAATAGAGTTGGATGGAGTCTCAATGTCAACCTGAGTGGATGGTGAAATGGACTCAACGTGAATGGGTGGGGTTTCAATGTCATCATGGGTAGGAAGAGGCAAGACAGGTTCTTGAGGTTGGGTTAAGGGAGTGGTGATAAAGGGAAAATTAGACTTATGAAAAATGACATCTCGGCTGGTGAACACTTTGTGAGTATAAAGGTCGTACAACTTATACGTTTTTTGACCAAGGGGGTATCCTATAATGACACATTTTTTGGCTCGTGCATCAAATTTATGAAGAGGTTGAACATTGGTGGCATAGGCTAAACATCCAAAAGTACGCAAGTGTGCATACGATGGAGGATGACCATAAAGAACCTCAAAAGGTGATTTATTAGACAAAAGTGGTGTGGGTAAGCGATTTATGAGGTAGATTGCAGTAAGGACACAATCTCCCCAAAAATACAAAGGTAAGTGACTCTGAAAACGTAGTGCCCTGGCCACTTGCAAAATACGACGATGTTTTCGCTCAACCACTCCATGTTGTTATGGAGTATATGTGCAAGAACGTTCAAAAATCACACCACTCTCGGAAAAGAAAGAATGCAGGGACAAAAATTCACTACCATTATCAGTTCGAATTTTCTTAATTTTGTGATGGAATTAAGTTTCTACATAAGAAAAGAAAGTTTTAAGTAACTGTTGTGTTTCAGATTTATGTCTCGTCAAAAAGAGCCAAGTGGTTCGAGAAAATCATCAACAATTGTTAAGAAATATCGAGCCCCATTATATGTAGAAATTTTGTGCGGTCCCCAAATGTCACAATGAACAAGCTCAAAAATGTGTTTACTGGCAATATGACTTAATGGAAAAGGCAATCTAGTTTGCTTTGCTAATGGGCAAACATCACAAGGTTTATTTGAATGAGAATAAACATATAACGATTACTTAGCTAAAAGGTGGAGTCATTGTTGAGAGGGATGACCAAGACGACAATGCCATGAAATGAAATTAACGCAACTGGGTGAAGGTGAAGTGGTGCAGCTACTATTTAGTTTGGTGAGATAGTAAAGACCTCCACGTTGTCTACCCCATCCAATCATCTTTCTCTCCTCCAGGTCTTGTAAGACACAAAAATCTGGAAAAAAAATGTTATGGAACACCGAATGGATTTTGTTAAACGACTAACAGATATCAAATTAACCAAAAAAGAGGCAATTCGTAATACGTTAGTCAATGAAAGTTTGGGATCAAAAGTAAAATTGCCAATACTACTAATTGAAACCCTTTCACCAGTCGGAAGTTTTACTGGCTGCAAAGACTTGTTCACAGTAGAGTTTGATAAGGGAAGCGTCGTCACATGATCTGTGACGCCACTATCAATTATCCACTCTTGTGAATGATTGGAAGACAAACCTGTGACTGCATTGGTATGTGCTTTAGATGGTAAATTTCTAGCCATCATAGCAAAGAGTTGTTGAAGCTACTCAAGAGTAAAAGTCATCAGTGTTGCTGATGTAGAGGAAGAAATTGAAGAAATTGTTGCTTGAACATGGTTGGTCACTGGGTTTCCCTCCTTACTACGGCCCTTTCCCTTGTTCTTTTTATGAAGACGATGGTCCTCGGGATATCCATGGAGCTGGTAGCAAGTCTCCCTGGTGTGGTGGTCCGTGTTACAATAATCGCAATGTAGTGGCTTGGATTCCTTTGGCTACCACGGTTGTGCTGATTACCTCGACCACCTTGAACTGCCATGGCTGCTCCTTCCACACTTGGTTGTGGGATGGCTACAATTCCACGTTGCTTCTCCTCTTGGTTAACCATTGAAAAAACTTTGAGCACCAAAGGCAATGGCTTTACGTGCAGAATCTGACCTCTCACTGCTGCATATGAATCATCAAGCCCCATTAAAAATTGCATAATCTTATTCTAGTCATCTTTCTCGTTACGGTCTTCCATGGCGCCACATGAGCGGTTTTTATGGCTGCCGTAAGAAGATAATTCATCCCATAAACCCTTCAATTGGGAATAATAGTCAAACACAAAAATTTGATTTTAAGTGAGGCGTGCAATGTCACGCTGAATCTCGAAAATTCGTGGGACGTTGTCTTGCGAAAAATGAGTCTTGAGGTCCTCCCAAACAGCATGTGCAGTGTTTGCATAAACCACACTGTTGGATAACCCAGAACTCACAGAATTTAAAATCCACATGAGAACCATGTCATTACAGCGCTGCCAAAGAGCAACTTCAGTTGCTCTTGTCTGACGGCTTCTTCACAGACCCATCAACAAAACCAAATTTGTTCTTTGCGCTAAGGGCAATATGCATTGAATGAGACCACGTGCTATAATTGTTTCCAGTAAGTAGAGTGGAAACAAGCTGCATCCCTGGATTATCAGAGTGATGAACATAGAAAAGGCTTGAGGGATCGTTCGACGCCTTAACCGACTTGGAGTCTCCCATGGCAAAAAAAGGACGACTTTTCTCACAAGAAAAACCGAAGAAAAAAAAACAAAGAGAAACCAAGGAAAAAAAAACGTCCTAGGATCTTGGACTCTCTGGTACCATCTTAAGAATGGAATGGCAGAATGAATATTCTTCTGTATTGATTTATTAAAATATACAAGCTAGGCTAGAGTCTTATACAAACTGTAAAGATACAATCACATCCCGTAATTCCTACAAATCAGCTAAGTAAATATTTTTACAAAGGGAAAGAATAAATCATTGATAGTCAATGATCACCATGCTACCAAAGAGGAAGGAAACAATTCATATCATAACAGGTGGCTTTTCAACTTGGAATATGAATCTAAATATATAAGTGTTTCATATGCATTAAGATGTGATTCCAGTTTCACACAACATATTCCAATTCCATTCCAAAAAAAAAGTTGGAATGCCTAATGAGACACATACAACAATGCCGAAAGAGAATCATAACTCAGCTGAGTAAAACTAGACTCTCCCTATAAGCGTCAATGTACCTGCTCAAGCCATAGAAACTCAGTTCGATTCCAGTATCCTTAATCTGTTGTGATTTAGGATCATATAAAACCAACTCTCAGGACTGCAAATTTTCAATTCTTGCAGCAAGATGAACTTCATTCTTCGTCGTAATGCCTAATGGCCAGGCTCTCTCTCCACTTTCCGGAAGAAGAATTGTGTGAATCATTTTCCAAGCATCCCTTCCCAGAACCAATGTCACAATACCGGTCCTTTACGTCTTGTCTTAGATGGAACAAATAAAGTGATTTCTCAAACGCTTGAGCACTAATTGCGTTACTAGTCGTAGTGATCGTGCTCACTAGTCTATCAAGAAACATCACTGGCTGAAAAATCTCGCTGCGCAGATCAAAAGACAGGATCCAATAGCAACGCGGAGAGAAATCCTCAACAATCCATTACACAACTCCATTCAAGCATGCACATTTGTCCAAATAGGCATGGTGTGAAGCCAGGGGAACTGATGACCTAATTCTTCTCCAACAATCTAATCTAAGGCTGTAAGCCTCAGCTTCGAAGACACTCTCCACGCATCTAGACCTCACGATTCTCACAACTTTATAATCGTTTCTTCCAATAACGAAGCCAAACCCAAGTGTTGTGAGAGCGAATTGCGTGCAACAAACGAGGCATTTGGGAAGTTTTTTATTTCTCTGATTGACGGGTTCCATAGATACATACAACTATCATCTAGTGTAGCATCAGATAGGCAAACCAAACCATTGCACAAACCGAAAACAGAGAAACCGGAATTGATCACGTCCCCTAGAACTCAAAATGAGTGACAAGCACTTTGCATTGCTAGTGCTGATAAGTAAATAATCACAAGCACTTTCCCTGGCATTCCGGTCAAGATGCGCGTTTAAGAAACTTGGGCTGCTGATTAAAGCGCTCCAAGATTTGCAAACGCATCTCGACTGCAACAGAGATTTCACAGAGAGTCGAGCAAAGATTTCGAAAAAGAGTTCAAGGGGTATGCGTTTGAACCCGTTGTATACAAAAATGTGTACAAAACTCAAAGTGCTTTTTGATGTAGTCATATTTTCATAGATTTTTACCATATATTTCCCTTCAATTTTGTATATTAACATGGGTTAAATGAACTAAACACTATTGTTGTATTTTCTAGGCATTTAACACGGGAGTTACGCAAAAAAAAAGTGAAAAATGGAGAATTCAATAAAGGCGTTTAATCATACAAAATGGCTGGCAAGAAGTTTCGTCCTTTTAATTTCTCTTTTTTATATTGCCAACAATAACACCGGCGCAGCCACATTAAGGGCTACCCTGAGTTGTAGCTCAGGTAGCTTTTAGTAGAAAATAAAATTTTACATGTAATTTTTATTAATTTTGAATGTAGCTCACCATATATTTAATCACTTATTCGAATTCTCTCGGTTTAGTTATATAATACAGTTTACAAACCATCTCTTTTTCTCACATCTTTTTTCTCATTGCTTCTTGTACATGTACAAGTTTGAATTTGTTTGAATAACGGAAGTTCTTGGCTCACCTTGTGAAAATTTTCTTAAGTTAGCTGATACTGTAAAAAATATAGTATAAAGTTTTTTTTGTTTATAAAGATTTAAATCTTTAAGCTAGTCCACCCAGTAAAAAAAAATTAACTCTGTCATTAAACAATAAATAGGCTTTAAACCATTTCGGTAACGGAAAAGAAAGAAAAAGGCGTATTCATTGGAGGGGGTTGATGTTAGGACCACAATGTGGAGGGCCTATTAATTCTTCACCCAGCCCATACTAGTAGTCCACAACTATGTTGCTCAGGCCCAGCCTGCTTTTGAGATAGGGTTTTCCTTCCAATTGTGATATAAATGAATGTAAGGTTCCCAGTAGAGGTTATGAATGAATGAAGCCTGTCTTTACATTTCTGAATTTCCTTACTCTTCTCCTCTCTTCTCTTGCACTGCTCTTTAATTTATAGCTTCCTGTGTCTGAGGCCGATTGGTTCTACCAATTTGGTATCAGAGCCCTTCAATGGGCAAAAGCACCCTTTCTCCTAGTTCCGATCCTGATGCCGTGGCTGCGGCATTGGACGTGCGCAATGACCATCTTCGTACCCAGGTTGATGACATTTCTGAGTCCGTCTCGGCCCTGGAAACCCAGCACACAGCCTTCCACCACTCTCTCGGCCAAATGAAAGACTCCAACGAAGCCTTTCAACACAACATGACCACACAGTTCGCAGCACTCCAAACCTTGCTGATAGACGAACTACGCCTCCTTAAATCCGCCCTTCCAGTGTTGGCAACCACCACCGTACCACCATCGGCATCCACCCCACCCATTTCCGCACCGTCTGCTGCTACCCCCCACACCCCCGCCCTCCGCTACGCCCAACCCCCACCCACCTTTCCGTTCTCTCTTTCCACCACTGACCACACCCTTCACGGGCTTGGGTTTTTCCCACCCACCAGATTCGGCCCACCTTCCATTTTCCATCCAGTTAACCCGGCCCACCCCATCCCCTCATACCATTCCACCACGGCCCACTTCCTCTCACCCATCCATGGCCTCTTCTTCCATTTACTCTCCACACCCATCCACCTCCATTCATTCCTTTCCACATTCCTTCCAGGTCGCACCCACGCCTATTTCTCTTACACCCAACCCGACCCAAACCCATTCCTTCACGCACCACCCTCATTCCCCTATTATATTTCCACCCCTGACCTCGAATGTCCTGCCCACATCCGCCCCATTTTCGTCCCCCATTCAACCAACCATCCCTCCCCACCACCATAACCAACACACCCATTTTAAACCCCTCAGATTGGAGTTACCGCGTTTTACTGGGGACGACCCCTATGGATGGCTAGCAATGGCAGAAAGATACCTAGACTATTATGAGGTTCCACCCAACCAATGGGTTTTGGTAGCTGCCTGTAACTTTGGGGCCGACGCATCAATTTGGATGCGCGGATTTGAACAACGGTACGGACGGGATAACTGGAGTCTCTTTGTAGACCTCTTGCTTCAACGCTTTGGGGGTGGTGATCGAGCAAACATTGAATCTCAGCTTACTCACATTCAACAGCACGGTACCGTCGATGAATACATTGCGGAATTCACCAAACTATCATGCAGGGTGATTGATTGGACAGAAAATCAGCTCAAACATGTGTTCCTTGGGGGTTTACGCGACGAGATTCGTCACGATGTCCTTGCCCTCGAACCCGACTCTCTCCACCAAGCCCAAAAACTTGCCAAAATATTTGAGACCAAAAACCACGCAAAACGTTACACTCGTCCTCCTGTCGCTCGTCCTTTCCACCCCTCATCATTTTCTCGCCCACCCATTCCTACCACCACACCACTGCCCACAATCTCTTCCCACCGTCCCCAACCCACCCCGCAACCATTCAAACGTCTAAACCCAACGGAAGTCCAGGATAAAATCCGAAAAAAAGAATGTTTTCATTGCTCGGAGCCCTATACCCCTGGACATAAGTGCAAACACCCTATGATGGTATTGTTGGACACTGATGGCCCCGAGGACGATTCCCCTGAATTCCATGATTGTCGTGCTGAGGACGATTCTTCCACTGAGCTACCTTGTCACATGCTAGAACTGTTTTCAATCCCACACCTGGGATTTGGTCAACCTATGCGTTTACACGGCTCTATCAAATCCACACCAATCAAAGTCCTCATTGACTCGGGTTCTGCCTGCAACCTTTTGAGCGTCGCTATTGCCCAGCAATTGGGATTGCCACTGGAACACATTAACCCCATCCCATTCACCACCGCTGCCCACAAAAAGGTCACCGCCACCATGCGCGTCCACAATGTGGCAGTAACCTTGCAAGATTATACTCTTGTGGATTCCTTTCTTTTACTCACCATTCCTGGTTATGATTTAGTTTTGGGCGCCGAGTGGCTTGAATCCCTGGGTCTTATCGGCTGGCATTTCAAGCACAAGACCATGATTTTCACAACCCACGGCCACACCTACACACTTCAAGGCCTTCGTTCCGCCCCCCCTACTTTTCACCCAGCCCATGCAGTCCAAATCCCGTATTCCGACACTCCCTCGGCCCCACCACCTACTTTACCCACCGACACACCGCTTTCCCCACCCTCTAATACCCACCCTGATATTCTGTCCTTATTATACCAATACAAACACCTTTTCTCCATTCCTCTCGGTCTTCCCCCGCCCCGTCCTGTCGATCACAAGATTACCTTGTTTCCTGATACCTCACCCATCACCGTCCGACCATATCGATACCCTCACTCCCAGAAGGCCGAAATTGAGAGCCAAGTGCAAGAACTCCTCTCCTCAGGTGTCATTCGCAATAGCAACAGCCCTTTCTCTTCGCCCGTACTTTTGGTCAAAAAGAAAGATGACTCTTGGCGCCTTTGTGTCGATTATCGAGCACTCAACGCTGCTACAATCAAGGATCGGTTCCCAATCCCAGTAGTGGATGAGCTTTTGGATGAACTACACGGGTCCTTTGTTTTCTCCAAGCTCGACCTCCGTTCGGGGTACCACTAAATCCGTATGTGCACAGACGACATAGCCAAGACAGCCTTCCGCACTCATGATGGTCACTTCGAATTCTTGGTAATGCCTTTTGGACTGTCCAATGCCCCCTCTACTTTTCAAGCTCTTATGAACTCTGTTTTTCGTCCGTACTTACGCAAGTTTGTGTTAGTATTTTTTGATGATATACTTGTGTACAGCCCTTCTGTGACTACTCACCTCTCCCATTTAGAAACTGTTTTCCAAGTGCTTTCCGCCAACAGCCTGAAGGTCAAGCTCAGTAAATGCTCTTTTGGACAACCCACCATCGATTATCTCGGCCATTCCATTTCGGGCAAGGGTGTTTCCGTTGATGCTTCCAAAATCCAGGCCATCAATGATTGGCCCCGGCCCACATCACTCAAAGGTCTTCGGGGATTCTTGGGCCTCACCGGTTATTATCGCAAATTTGTTCATCATTATGGATTGATAGCCAAACCGCTGACTACCATGCTTAAGCACGGCCAATTTGAATGGACTCCCGACTCCGTTGCGGCGTTCACCACACTCAAGAACGCTTTGGCGTCCACGCCCATTCTTGCCCTTCCTGATTTCAACAAACCGTTTGTGGTCGAAACTGATGCCTCCGGTGTCGGCATCGGTGCTGTGTTAACCCAAGATGGACATCCCATCGCTTACCTTAGCAAAGCCTTATCGGGTCGCAACCTTGCTCTATCCACATATGACAAGGAAATGTTAGCCATCGTTTTTGCTGTTCAGCACTGGCGGCCTTATCTCTTGGGCCACCATTTTCGCATCGTCACCGACCACAAAGCCATCAAGTATTTTCTTGAGCAGCGTATCACTACTCCTCAACAGCAAAAGTGGCTAGTCAAACTCCTTGGCTACAATTACTCAGTGGAATTTCGCCAAGGATCACAGAATATAGTTCCCGATGCCCTTTCCCGCAAAACAGAGTTGCTGCCCCTCCTTGGCATTTCTTCTCCAATTTTTGATTGTATCCCTGAGCTCAAGCAGTTCTATACCACCGACCCCCAGGTCATGCGTATATGGACTGCCCTTTTACAATCCCCGGACACACCTCTCAACGGGTTCTCCATTCATAATGACATCCTCCACTACAAACAGCGAATCTACGTTCCTTCTTCGTCTCCATGGCGTCCCAAACTCCTAGAAGAATTTCACTCCTCTTTACTGGGTGGTCATTCCGGTTTCCTGCGAACTTACAACAGAATTTCCCGAAATTTTCTTTGGCCCGGCATCCGTAAAGACGTGAAAACCTTTGTCGCCCACTGCCCAGAATGCCAACGCCACAAGAACGAGACCATTCATCCCCCGGGTCTCTTACAACCTCTTCCCATCCCCAATGGCATCTGGCAAGACATTGCCATGGATTTTGTGGAAGGCCTGCCCTCTTCCGAGGGGTACACAGCAATATTGGTCGTCGTTGATCGCTTCACTAAATATGGCCATTTCCTCCCACTCAAACACCCGTACACCTCCGCCTCCATTGCAGCCCTCTTTATCAAGGAAATCTTCCGTCTGCATGGGA
The DNA here is from genome assembly GCA_963580275.1 of Crataegus laevigata. Classification (NCBI taxonomy): domain Eukaryota; kingdom Viridiplantae; phylum Streptophyta; class Magnoliopsida; order Rosales; family Rosaceae; genus Crataegus; species Crataegus laevigata. The sequence continues at coordinate 11,216,887 of OY756941.1, forward strand.
TGCCCAAGTCCATTGTGTCCGACCGAGACCCAACATTCCTCAGTCACTTTTGGCGTGAATTCTTCAAGCTCCAAGGTAGCAAATTATGTCATAGCTCTGCCTATCACCCCCAATCGGATGGACAATCGGAGGCTCTCAACAAAACTCTCGAACATTACCTCCGTTGTTTTTCGGAAGATAAGCCTTCCAAGTGGTCCCTTCTTCTTCCTTGGGCTGAATGGTGGTATAACACCACCTTCCAGGCAGCTATCAAGATGCCTCCATTCCAAGCCCTGTACGGGGTTCCCCCTCCAACCATTCACACATACCTGCCCGGAACAACAGCCGTACATTCTGTTGATATGGCCCTGCAATCCCGGGACGAACTCCTCCGCCTTTTACGGGGTAACTTACTGCTTGCCCAGAACCGCATGAAACAAATCTATGACAAGGGCCGAACTGAGCGCGAATTCCTGGTCGGTGATTGGGTCTACCTCAAACTACAACCGTATCGCCAACAATCTGTTGCCCACCGCACCTCCAACAAGCTTGCTCCAAAGTTTTATGGGCCATTCCAAATCCAAGAGCGTATCGGCACAGTGGCGTACAAACTCAACCTTCCCAGTACTTCCAAGATCCACCCAGTTTTTCACGTTTCCTTGCTTAAGAAAAAACTTGGTGACACCATCTCCCCCAACCCGACTCTTCCGCCACTTGACACTGCAGGATCTCTCAACTGGCAACCTGAACAAGTGCTGGAACGCGGCATGTTTAAGCGGAAAAATGCAGCAGTTACCAAATGGCTCATCAAATGGACCGGCCTTCCTATCGACGAAGCTACCTGGGAAGTCGCCGACGACATCATCGCTCGTTACCCTGACTTTCAAGCCTGAGGACAGCCTTTGTTTTAAGCGGGGGGGAGTTGTTAGGACCACAATGTGGAGGGCCTATTAATTCTTCACCCAGCCCATACTAGTAGTCCACAACTATGTTGCTCAGGCCCAGCCTGCTTTTGAGATAGGGTTTTCCTTCCAATTGTGATATAAATGAATGTAAGGTTCCCAGTAGAAGTTATGAATGAATGAAGCCTGTCTTTACATTTCTGAATTTCCTTACTCTTCTCCTCTCTTCTCTTGCACTGCTCTTTAATTTATAGCTTCCTGTGTCTGAGGCCGATTGGTTCTACCAATTGATGATGGAATTGGCGGACTCATGGGTGCGCTGAAGCACGGCAAACTTTGGGTTGGATTAGGATAAGTAATCATTGTGGAAAGTTATTCAAGACTTTAGAAGGTTTTATTTTGTTTTATTATTAAGGAGTTTAAAAAGAAATTCGAGTTAGGAAATTAAGTTTTTTTTTCTAATTTGCTTTTAGTACCTTCTTTCTCCTTGGTAAGATTGAGCCACCGAAAACCAAAAATCATATACTGAAGGAGAAGGTTGCGGCAAGGAGAAAGAGTTCAGAGCTTTTCTTTTCTTTGCTAGGGCTACGATGTAGCCTGACCATGAATACTTAATTGTCTTGTGACATTGTTATTATCAAGTTTTTATTTTATTTTGAGTATCTTTTACTATTTGTAATGCACTTAAGTTTTATTTAGATGCTTGATCACCATCTAAGTTTTAGTTAAGCTGATTTGATACAAATTAGAGTAGATGCCATACTTAACTTGGGTTTAGCTTCTTACAGTTGATATTGTAAACACCTATTTGTAGATGTCATGCAATTTGGGTTTATATGATTTCCCAGCGATTTCCATAGAGCTTAATGGGTTCTTACTTGTTTAAATTCCTCTAGATACCATAGAGAGTTAACATGTAAGGATACTTTTGATGTACCCAGATGTCATGGCAGTTGAATAATTTAGAAAAAAATCAATCATCAATATTGAAGAACTATTTGAGCATAACATATTAAGGAAATTAAGTAGAATTGGTTACGGTGAATTCGGATGCCCTAAGTTTTCTTTTCTTATATTTTAATTTTATTATGTTATGCATCTTATTTTTAAGTTGTATTCTATTTTAGTTTAATTCAAATCATAACTATCATTTTCGTTAAACACTTCTCAATTATAATTTGTTTCAATTTAATTAGTAAAACTTTAGAATCAATTCGATATCTGTGGAACGATATCCGTGCTTATATGCTATGCTGCCATATATTCGTATACTTACAAGCACTAAAATTCGAGACTTAATGGGGTTAATTTTAGTCATCTAAGTTTCACACTCTTTACCAAAATAAAAAGAGCTTTCTAAAAATGCAATTCTTTCAGAGGGCAGAAGAAATACCTCATTGATTTGATTTTATGGAAAGAAGAGGCATTGGGGAAAGAAGAGGTGAGGAGGGCTATGATGAATAGTAGTTGGCCTAACATAGTATATATAATCAAGAAGACGCACGTTACTTAAGGGGACCATTTTAACACAATCACAATCCGTTAGTTAACGGTTCCGGGCCCATTTGTTATAAACATGATCAATTAAGGGTTAACCAAAATATTGATTTTTCATATCATTTCATGTCTCGTACGAATATGATTTTGTCATGTCTATTGTATATGCATTATGTAAAGAAGAATGCTGGCAACCTTTTCACTTGAACCTTCTCGCTGTTCCTTGTTGGCTTTCCTTGTTATCACGCAATATTGTTTGATGAAAAGAACCGTCTACTTTCTAGATCACCCTTTAAAGATTATCTACGCAAACAATTAACTAAATTTAAGTCGTTTAATAAATAAACAAACCACACTTTTCACTTAAGGAAGTGAATTTTCACACACCATTTGTAGTTACTCACGCATCCTTTTTTATCTATGAGTAAATACGGTCCCCCCATGTCGCCACATTTTTGTTTGTTAAGAAGAGAAAAACAAAGGTTACGCTTCAGGATTCTACTCACGGCTGCTTTCGATCCAATTGAGTCTCTGTCAGCAAACAAAGAATTCCAATCATAGCAAATCAAATGCAAATCAAATAAACAGATGGATGGGAAGACAACAATTCATATTTAGCTGCGACAAATAGACATTTGTGATCTTGTATATTTCGCTTCTCCGACATCTTTTTGCAAAAAGCCGCTCATGGATAGCTGGAGCCATTGATAAAAGAAGATCAAAAGTAAAAAGATAACACAGTAAGGTGCTGGACAACAATACAACATGGGTCTATCCAATTCACTTACCAAACGAGCCCTAGTTCTCTAGAATAAGGCCACAATCATCCTCCAGATTTCGAGCCGAGGGTGTCAGTGGAAAGAATTCTTCATCTGGATAAATCCTATGGAAAATCTGTCAAGTACAAGCATTAAAACCAAATTTTACATATCAGCTACGAAAACCATAAAAAGAATTTGAAACATTCTCCATAAAACCTACTTTTTTTCATTTTTTGCCCCCTTTCATACCAAATTTTTAGTGGGAAGCCATCATTGTTCAGACATTCACAACTGGCAGGACGTTTAAATACCCTATTCTGGTTCAACACCAGTATTTCCCAAAGGTGGAAGAGGGGGATCCCAGGGAGCGCCATAAAACAAAGGAACAAAGCGTGATTCTACCATAGAGGTCAACGATAGGGAGCGCCATACAACTTACAATTTTGCATTGTATTATGTTCTCCAAAGAGTGGGTGCAGGAATAAGAGTCAACATCAGGAGATTATGGCAACAAGAAATTACGCATAATGAAACAAAGGATGTTAGTAAAAAGATATACCTCTGCTGTTGCATCGATCAGATCATTGTAGTTCAGGTTTCCATCTGGCATGGGAGTTGAGATGAAATATTCATGTTGATCCTGAAATCAAAGTGAACAAAAAAATTCATGAAAGGTCACACCTCTGTCAAGATTGTACAAATTCCACAGCCACATTTTATCAAGAAGATCCCTATATCTGAATATTATTGCAGACTGCTTGGACAGATATGGTTATTCTAATGTCTTTAATCTACATTATACATTCCTAGTTTTTCATTTTGACCCTGAATCATGGTGTCTCTGTGTGCGGGTGGGGGTGTATCACTATTGGAGTGCATCATCGCCATGCAAGCAGAACTAATGAGAAAATAGCGCAAACGTATGAAAGTCAAGATGATGGACATACCATGATCAGCTCCTGAATATACAACGTGCTCCATACTAAGGTTGGTTTTACTTCTGCGTCTTCACTGTCAACAGTGGAACCACAACGATTTCCAGAGACAGGAAGTGTAAGAAGAGCATTCATGGCAGCATGTAGTGATCTTTTTCCTTGTTCGGCGTCATCACATAAAGAAGAAAAGTACAACACAAACCTGAACAAGAGAAGATAACAATGTAAAATTTAACAGATTCCTCAAAAGAGTGAAGGCAGCATATGTTGTCGTAATATGTATATCTAATCAAATGCGTAAGCAATAAGCATTGCAATAAATACACAATGGTAGTGACCTGGTAAACAGTATAAGTCGAATTCTATTTATGTGAACAATCCCAAAAGGAAGAAAGAGTAATATATTCCATTGATAATAGTTAGCCACCCAATTTCCCTCACTTTAAGGCATTAGTGCCAAGTTGTTGGCAATTCCATATCAAGACTACAGAAAAAATTTCAGCTGCATTATTGTCTATAAAACATTTGGCACAAACTTACATGCCCTTCGGACAAATCTCAGCTGAACTGCCAGCTATCTGGACAGCCCGGATTGAAGTATGTTGTTCAGGGTACAAAGCTTAGCGAAGAAAAAGAAGAAAGCGATGGATTATTTTGTTACTCATTTTGAAGAAAATCATAGTAACATGATCAATATACAGTCTTACATCCAGGAGGATATACAAGAAAACAATTTGATATATCTGGCTTCACGGAACTGGTTGTAATACATATTCCCCTAGCCACCTTTCCTTTATCATCTTTCAGACTTTCGCTCAGATCAGGTGGAGATGAAGCTGGTGGCAATGGGAACTTAAAGGTTGGATCCAAAACTAGATGATGACTAAACAAATCCTGACCTGTAGATAATCTAACACCTTTATATTGCTCATGGTGCTGCAAAAGTCTCAACCGGTTACAAATATGAATAACATTGCAACTTTCAGGTACCAAAGATTCAAACATAACTATCCTCAATCTCATACCTTGTCCATAAGCACCGAAACTGGAACTCTTTCAGCCTGCATGGTAGATATCTTAGGCATAAGTATGAACTAGTGCACATGAACATAACTCCAAGGGCTCGTTTGGTGCCTAAGATTGGAATGGACTGGTAACTCATAAAGTGGTAGATTGAAGGTGGACCTACAAATTTTTTTAAAAGGGGGGGGGATTAGCAGTTCATCTTCTAACTTCAAGCTGGCCACAATCTTTCATTTATTCCTTCAATACAGTGAGTTATCCATTCCAATCCGAATCCTAAACATCAAGGCAGCCCTATCACGTACTTCTATAAAATACACGATTCACAAATTTGGGAAATACAGGGATGTGCAATATTTCAAGGCAGCAAAGAGCAAGTGTTGAAAATGACCAAATGTATTGGAACAAAAATAAAAATATAAGCGTGCACGTAAATGAAGAAGTATGTACAGGCCAATAATGGTGTAGAATACGCTTTCCTTGAAAAATAAGTAACGGATACTTCCACTTAAACTTACATAAACGCAACCTTTAACAGCAGCACGGCGGCAAATGGCGTATGATAAGTCCCCATGACCATACTTTGGATAAATCATAGCCTCAGGTACATTAGTCAACCTAAAAAGAAGAAGAACCCCTAAAGAACTTATTTAGGGCATATGAATGTACCCAGCTTCTTATAAATATATACGCGCCGTAAGTATTGAGATAAGATCCATACTGAAACCATTAGTTGAAGTATGAAACACAACACATCATAGAAAAATAAAGTTCTCTTTTGAGATTTATTTCAATGAATTTGATGGGACTCGACCTATTTAAACTTCATACTTGTTTCCCCTTCTAGAGAGATGAGCTTATCTTTCATAATCATTAAGTTGATCACTAACCAGTGTACAATTTCTCAGTTTTCTATTATTCACAAGCACAGCTCTTCCGTATCTACAAATAGATCATAGTTTATCTAAAACAGAACACATTTGATAGTATCAATACTATATAGAACCAGATTAAGAATCACTAGAATAATACTACCTAAAATTTAAAAATCCTATGATAGCTGGTAAGTGCAAAATAGAAGGGACATAACTAACCTCGATTTCTGGTAGAGTGCTAAGCGCTCTATCCCTTCTCTTGTTTTAAGTATGCTTTTACAAAATTCCAAGTTGTCTTGATCATAGTCTACCATGGCAATGGCATATAGAATAATCCTACACACGAAAAGATGACACAAATTCTCAGCATATTGAAGATAAAAATGTATTCCGGAAGGACTACAAACTAACATGAATAATTAATCAGACAAACTGATGCGGTGATTGTTAATATTGTTTACCCATAAATGTCAAAAGTAGAAAGAACTTGTAGCTATTACATTCCTTCCTAGAGAAACGAGATCAATGAAAAAAAACGAGTATTTTTGTTCTGGTGTAGAGCATAACGGCGAACAATTATCTGTAGAAAAACACAAAACAGAGTTGATTTTTTTTTTTATTTATTTAAACAGAGTTCATAAATCAACTCTTTAAAAAACTGCAAAAAACAGCAAAGAGTGGTAAGGGTATCATATGAATGCTTCAACTGCAAATAACAAATGCTCAATGGTAAAAAGTTGAAAACTAAAATATTCAGAAAATTAAGAGCAATCCTACCAAGGCAATTAGGAACATAAACTTTCTGATAAAATAATAATAATATTAGAATCATAGATTCATAATAAAAATAAATAAATAGAGGCAGCCAGGCAGGGTTTGTGATCTATACGATTTTATTTTGTGCGGCAACTGCATTCTCTTTAAGAAATCAACAAGGGGGCTCTCCAAATCTTCCTCCAAAATTTTGGAACTCTCACTATTTTGACTCCCTTCGTCAACGCCATCATAGGCTGCCAAGTGCTGCCAAACAAGCTTGAAGAACTTCATTAACTTGTTCTTCTCTATAAGGCTTAGGCTCTTGTCTTTAAATATTGCTCCTCGAGAATCCGGAACATTCCATAACTGCCCTTTCCCATCAAAAATGAGGTTCGCATCAATGCTTTTGACTTTGTGATATACACCCGATTTCAGAATAAGGTCAATGGCTTTGTCAGCACAAAAGAAAACCCTAGGCCCACCAAGATCAATAATGAATCTTTCGGGGTGATGTTTTGCAAGGATTTCAGGGGCATAGGTGGCAATGTCGATGTTGGAGTATAACAACTGGGGGTTGAGGTCCAAAACGGTGGTCATGGTCAATACTTGTAGGGGTGATATTGCTGCTGGCAGTAGAGGATGGGTAGCACGGGAATTTATGAAGGAGGTGAAATCATTAAGATGAAGAGAGGCAAAGTGGCTGCCATAAGAGTTGCAAGGGTCAAGCTGGAGGACAGTTTTTCCAGCAGCAGAAGCTGCGGCAGCAATTACTGATCCAGGGAGACCCGTTCCAATAATAATAAGGTCAAATGTAGCAGGTTCAACGGAATCAACAGAAGAAAAAGCAGTCATGGCTGAGTGAAAACGTTTCAAACTTGAAAGAGTCAACTAAAAGTCCCGCCTTTGCAAGGACTAACAGGAGGGGTGTCTCAGCACACTAAAATGCACAATATAAGCATACCACCTATAAAAAATAAAAATAATTATTATAGAGCAAATAAAAAGAACGCTCAATGCTAATAATACTGTTGGAGAACAAGCACATATATTTTTTAAAAGTACAAGGGTGAACCTAGGAGCAACAGAAAGGTTGCTCTTTTGTGACCAAAACATTACGGATTTGAGACGTGAAGACAGCTTCTTTGCAAAGCAAGGATAAGATTGCAAACAATAGATGCCCCCCAGAGCCTTGCTGGCTTGATCGCCCTTTTACTTTTGGGGACTAATCAGGCACGTCCTGACTCTCGGGATTTGAAAATGGGGTGGGCTGAACTTTTATGCCAATTTGCCCAAGTAGAAAGTTTGCTTTTATGATATTTTACATATTGTCCCAGTTCATAAAATTTCAGTAACACAACCAAAAAGCTGCAATCTGTAACCAAGATCAATCTAGTAACACTACTAAAAACCCGAAATCTGCCCACAAAATAGATGATGACAGCGTCTACGACTATGGGAATCGTCATTAAGCATCATCAATTGCCTTTCCTCAAAGCCAACACAATGACATGACTTTTTTGATAATCCAATATCCTATCATATTTCATCACAACTGACCTGAATGAACAAAACTCTCAGTATACAGACCCCTTCAAACATTCGATTAAACACAGGAGCAGATGCATTGAGGGGCAGGGGGGTCAACTGATCCTCCGAACTTCAATGAACATCCATGGATACCTAAGTGCTGACTCCGAACTTCGGTGACGTCTATAGATAGGTGTTGACTTCCAAACTTCGGTGAATGTCCATAGATACCTTGAATGCTGCCCTTTTGAAGATTAGAGTTGGCTTCATACATACCCTCCAACTAACTAACTTCAGGCCTATCAAGACTCGGGGAATATTCATAGATACCGTGAGTGTTGCCCCTGCATACATTAACAGGCAGTATGCCTTTCTAAATGACTACAGGCCTCAAAGACTTAATGAAATGGCGATATGCATGTTATTTTTGATAAAAAAAATTGCGCTGCTCGCGCTATTCTTTTTGACCCCCTAATATTATTACCTAGATCCGCCACTGATTAAACACCATGATATAATACACTTTATGTAAATTTCACAAACCTTAATGCTAGAGTAAACATCAGCTAAAACCCTAATTCCTAAATCAGTATTTAAGAAATCTCAGAAATTATTGCAAGAATAAAAAATAAGAGTAGAAGAAGAAGAGGAAAAGAAAAGAGGAAGAAAGAAAATAGAGAGAGGGCGCAGAAGAAAACGATTTACATATGGAAGGGTCGGAGTGAATAGAAGAAATTCAGCAAATCAGTCTCAGAAAGCAGAGTCCTCGATTCTTACCAAAAATCATACAACGGCGGGAAAGAGAAGAAAGATGGAGAGAGTAAAAAGGGAAATTGGGTTCATGCCCGTAAGAGTGGCATAGATTGGTTCGGTGCGGTTACGAGTGAAATTAAAATTGAAATCGAAACTTTTTATAGTTTAATTCGGTATGGTTTTAATTAAAAATTAAAATAAAATCAAACCGTTTTATTTAGTTTGGTGCAGTTTTAAACGGCTTTAATTTAGTTTCAAATCATTTATATACAAAATGGAAAAAAAAATCTCTTTACCTTCCTCTCTTCCTTGAATAACATTAGTATTATTAAGAAAAAATATACAATTTCAAACTTATTTCAAACTATTTTCAATAATTCCTTGGATGCGAAGTCAAGGTGCATATTCAAGCCTTCAAGGACATCGCACCCCTATAAGGCAGCAAATGCCTTCTCATTCTAATAATATTACTCCAGAGCAGTAAATATCTGCAATTAATCTGCATCAAATTAAATTACGAAACATACCAGACAATAGAAGGCCAACAGATACTACGTAAACCAAAAACTTGACCCCAACACCTGAAGGCTGCCATCCCAATGGGTTTTTTCGATAGCTATTGCGGGCACAAGTTATAAGTATAACTATATATAAGACACACACACACACACACAAATATTAAATAAATACAAAATAAAGCATGCACCCTAATTTAATCGACACCAATGGCATTCATGCGCCCTTGATTACACACCCTAAGCAAATAAAACAAAGAAAGTCTACAAGTATTAGAAAAGGCTTAACTGAATCGAAGACACAAAAAAACAATTAAACAAATTGATATCCTTCAATCATGTTTTTTTTTTTTAATTTTTATGGTGCGGTTCGATTTCGGTTTGGTTTCATTACGATTTTCAAAAGCCAAAACTAAAACAAAACTATTTCCCTACGTTGTGGTTCGGTTTCAAACTGAAATCGTTTCAAAACCGCAAAAACAAACTGTTCGGTGCGGTTCAATTTAGTTCGTGTTTCAATTTCGGTTTTTGATTTCAAGTGCCCACCCCTACATGCCCGTTTGGTAAAAGCAAAAAGTTATGGGGTGTATGCAAATTTGGATGGCTTAGAGCATCCTTAATGAGGGCTTTATATGGAGATAGAAAAGTGGTGAATATAGCCAATTTAGAGCTCCGAGAAATTTTTGGGGCTCTAAAAAAGAATCTCTTCCAATAAGGAGCTATATATTTTTCAAGCTCTATATAGGGCTATATATTTTTTTATGCATCAATTTGATTAATTGATAAATTCATTTTTATCTTAACTTTTCTTAACTTGATTTTTTGACATATTATCTTAAATTTTAATTTATGAACTTTTTAACCAAAAAAAAATTCAAATTCTAACAAAATTAGATTTCATCACTTAGGCAATGTTGTAGGTTCTCTTATCGTAATCTCATCCGTTGGTTTATTTCTATGAAATCAAACAAGATAAGGATTCATTTCGTAACAACCATTGGATTTGATTATCTTATCTCATTCTCATCCGTTAGTTCATTTCTCTGATTGACACATTCTCCGAAATCAAATAAGATTTTTATTTCATAACAACCATTGGATTGGATTATCTTATCACGATTTATTTATGTTATTTGTTTGAGTAATGCTAGGAAGACTAAATTTGCAAACTAAATGATGTGTCACCAATAGAAAATGAGCGCGTTTATCAACGTTTAAGTAATAATCCAATCATTAACTTTTACGTCATTTAGTTTACAAAATTTAGCCTACAAATTTAGTCTCCCTAACATTACTCTATTTGTTTATATTTTTTGTTTAGGTCTCTAAACCACCAATGTTAAAGTTCCTAACTTTTTATGAATTTTTTTCAATCTAGAAAATTAAACACAAGGCACTACATTTTTTTTTTCTAATCAATCAAACAACAAATAGTCGTTATTTGTATATGTTTTCTTAATCAAACAAATGGTTAAAAATAAACCCTTAAAATCCTAAACGGTTGAAGAAAAAAAAACTTTAAAATCATGTTTTGGAATTAAAAATGGGGCTCACTCAAAACTAAATTAAAAAACAAAACAAAACAAAAAAACCAAGATTGGGCCCTCAATTTAGTGTGGGTCCCCCTATTTTTCGGGGCTATATGTAACCTAATTTTTTCCTACCCAAGCATTGAAGTTCCTAGCCCCTATGATGGATGTAGCCCCATTTTCCAGCCCATTGGGATAAAAAATTTCATTAGAACTACAAATGTGGTAGCCTCAAGGAGGATAAAGCCCTCATTGGAGATGCTCTTAAGGACTAGTTTGGTGGTGTTGTGGTTTCAAAAAAATTATTATTGTGGTATGAAAATAAACAGTTGTTAAGTATTTGGTAAACTTGTTTTTGTAAACGTTCTTTTGACAAAAAAAAAATATCTGAATGTTTGGTAAACTTTTATATAAAATTATTGTGAATATGTTAAATGCCTAAAAAGTTATGGTATTGGATTTGATGACACACCCCGACCCAAATATCGAGGCGTGTTGGCCGTCGCGTGAGAGTGACGTAGCCAAAAGCACTGTGCGGAAGCCGAACAGAATAATTTACAATAAAAAAGATAAGTGAATGAGAGTGATGAAAACGTAACCATAAAACACGACATCAAGTTTCAAGTAAACTAGGTGCAGTACAGAATAACCAAATACTAAGTAAATGATAACCAAATAAATCCTACATGAATGGTGCTCTGTCAAAACTACCTCGATGCCTCGTTCACCACCAACGTCGCCGCTACCTAAACTTGGAGGGGCGCAAAACAGAAAACGCGAGTGGGCAAAAACAAAGCTTTTCCAAAACCATTTCAATATCAAATAATAACCCTTCTCCGTAAAACATGTATACTTTTCCAGAAAATATCATACGTACTCATATATCAAATCATGCTGGAAAACGATAAAGCTCAAATATGTCATCTCAGAATACGCCATGTCGAAATATCCAATCAAACAGTGTATGCAAGCAGGTGTGATAAATCAAATCACAATATGCTGGCAATATCAATACGTCAGCCGGAGTCACCTAACGTGACCTGTACGGCTAAATCTATAGCTCATCAACCAAATCATGCACACGAGTCTGAACCACTTATAGTGGTCTGTATGACAGGCTGGGTGTATAAATACGCTCAATGCTACGATCACGTGAAGGCTGTGCGACGTATCGCAAGTCACCTACGAGTTGGAACCACCTATAGTGGTCTGTAAGACAGGCTGGCACCTACCTTGGATCCAAGGTAAGCATATGGTGCGGAAGGTGAACGATCATGTGAAGGCTAGGCCTTACTCTGGCGAAGCACAAACACCGGGGTGCAGGAATATGAGCTATATACCAATCTCAGCATCATCATCATCACTAACAAATATATACTAACCTGACTTACCAAGTCACCAGAATCCGGCGCCAGCGACCGTTGCGTCGCCGGATTCTGGAAAAATTTCTAAACTTGTTTCTCACTTATTTCAACTCCAAATTTCATGAAATTTGCACCAAAATGAAGCTTAGGATGAGGAGAATGTATTCATACCACTTTTGAGACTCAGCGGTCAATGGAGCTTCATCAGAAAAGCTTCGACATTCTGGCCACCTCTGCAACTTCTTAGAAACTGGGCTTTCCTACGTCCAAAACCTTCCAAAATTTACCAATCATGCTAGAAAAAACATAATTAGGACCTTTAGAAACCTCAAATCTACCTGGAACCCGCGCGATCATGTCGAAGACACTGTGTACCTCGTCGGAGGTTATGGAAACCTAGGGTTTTCGACGTCCAAAACGATCCAACAATACTCCCCGAGCTTGGTGGAGAAGTTCTAAGGCCCCCTATGATCTCAAAACTGGCTAAAACTCCCACGATCAAAAGTATGTGAACAGCACCATCGATCTAGCTCACATGTTCTTAGGGTTTTCGAGGGCTCCAAGCCAAACCAAGGGTACCACTGAACTCACAAAGTTGTAAGAAAGATGATGAAGCTATTTGTAGCTTCGATCTGTGACTAGAGGTGCAAGATGAGGGTTGTCCGTACAAGGTGAAAAAAATGGAAGAAGTGTTGAGAAGGAGGAGAGAGACAGAACCAGAAAAGAAAGAAAATGGTGCACGTGTGCATGTGTGGGTGTGTGTGTACTTTCCATTTTAACCAACCAATCCCCACAATCCAAACCAAAACAAACTTAGTTTCCATTTGGGTCCAAAAATGTGGGAAACAACCCAAACCCAGTTGGCCGAACATAGCTCACACACACACAACCACAAACGCGTAAAGGTAAAAACGTCATTTCATGCCAACGATAAAAATATTTCGGGATGGGCTGTCACAACCTACCCCCTTACGAAAATTTCATCCTCGAAATTTATACAATACTTATAAACCACTAAAACTCTCAAAACAGGCGTGGGTACATCTCTCTCATCCGTTCCTCTATTTCCCAAGTAGCCTTTTCTACTGAGTGATTCCTCCACAAAACATTCACTAAGCACAGGGTCTTGTTCGGTAAAACCTTATATTTCTAATCCAATATGGTCACAGGCTCCTCGTCATAAGTCAAATCAGGATTAATTTCCAACGACTGCAGAGGTAACACGTGTGATGGATCTGAGACATAATGACACAGCATTGACGCGTGGAATACATCATGCACTCTAGACAACTCTAGAGGCAACTCCAGTCTATAAGCTACTTCACCGATCCACTCAGTCATCTGGTACGGTCTGATTTACCTGGGACTCAATTTCCCTTTTTTCTCGAACCGCACAACACCCTTCCATGGCGACAACTTCAAAAATACCCAATCACCTACTTTATAAGTCCAGTCGGTGGCATGCCTGTCCGCTAAGCTCTTCTGGCGATCCTTGTTGGAAGTATGCCCACAAAGCCACTCATTTGATGTAATAGCTTTTTGGAATACTTATTGTATTAAACTTATATATGTTTAATAGAGGGCAAAGCTTATTGTTAATCACTGTTTATTGTATCTTGTGTTTAATCAATAAGGGAATCCAAGGAATGTATTTGATCTAAGAGATAAGTGATCTAAGTAAGTTAGATTTACGAGACCTTTCTCTTATGCTCATTCCTAAAACGTTCCTAGCCATAGGGTTGCCAATTGGGCATTGACAATCCGCTGAGGTTAGTATGTGTTATGTCGACTCAAGCGTGGATATGACAAGTCTCAAGTCATTTAGTGTTGGACACTAAGACAAACACATAGGTGCTTGAAAGAGTAATCGAGTACACCGAACTACGATCAAAAAGAGAGTTCAAACATACATGTCATGTAAGAACTCAAGGTTACAATATGCAAAGTAGTCCTTTGACCTGAGGCATCATTGATGTCTAATGGTTAGGTCCTTGATCTTTGATCGTGTCAAATGGCGTTCCTTTGGAGTGTCCACGGCATGGTTGGGGTCAAGCTATCTAGTCATGTAGACATATGAATGTACAACAAGGGATCTCTAACCTTATGGAAGGATAATACTCTAAGATATGATTCGAGAGTCTTTGGCCAAAGCATATGAATATGACTAAGGAAGTTTGTTCCAAATCTTATTCAAGCGAATCATATAGAGAAGTATCACATTGGATAGTAGACATGAAACAAACTATCACTTAAACGATGTGATTAAGAGTATTGTATTAGAGAAGGACCATATTGCATTGTAATTGTAACTGGATAGGTTCTCCAACCACTTCTACTTAGCTTGGGTAACCATGACATGCTGCTAGGTGTCACTCATGGTTTGTGGTAGCCCTAAAGATTGGCAAACACTAATCTTAAGGGAGAATTGAAATGTGATTTCAATTCACAATCGATAGTTAAGAGTAACATCGCCCACTGCCTCGCTAATTGGAACCTAATGGATCGTACACCGAGTAAAGATGAAAGTGAAGTGATTCAATGAAATGGATAAGCAATTAAATAGTTAATTGAAGAATGGTCAAAGTTAATTAATTAGTTAATTAATTATACGAAACGTTCGTATTGGGCTTCTAAGTTGTTTTTGGGTTTCGGAGCCCAAAAGTGTTTTGGTCCACAAGGCCCATTATGTTTAAGTTGTATGACAATTAAAACAAATTGGGCAATTAGCCCAAAGACAAGGAATGGCCGGCCATATATGTCAAGGGTAGCAAACTTGTGTTATTTACAAGTTTGCCACTCACAAGAAATGAAGTATAAATTAAACTTTATAGCTTTATTTCATTTAGGGTTCTTTTGGATGAAATTGGGTGAAACACTTTCTCTCTAATTTCTCTAAAGGGGCCGGCCACATAGGGAGGGGAAATCTAGCAATTTCTTCTTTCCTAAGTCATCCATTTTATCTTCACATTTTTATCTTTGGTGTAGAGACTTGGAGACATCACATCTTTGGTGTTTTGGAGAACAAATCCTCAAAGAAGCAAGGAGGTGACTTGAAGGCCCTCCACTTGGGTGAATCCCTTGTGTAATCAAGGATGAGCTTCAAGGGTAATATTCTCTAAATCCTCATTCTCTTTAATGTTGTTAAAGAGTCATGGTTCACCATCTACTAGGCTTTGAAAGTCATGGGTTTTATGAATTGATTTTGGATGCATGTTTAATTTAATTTGTTAATATTATGCATATGTATTCAAATGTTCTTTAATGTTCTTCACTAGGACATAATTTTTCCTTCAATCCTGGGCCGCTTTCAGGTTAGACTTAATTACCTGAATGTTTTGTGTAGTCTCATCCGCTATCTTTGGGCCCTCCAAAACTCTTTCACCGACCTTTGACCAACACAACGGTGTACGACAGGATTTACCATACAATGCCTCGAAATGTGACATACCAATGCTTGAATGGTAGCTATTATTGTAGGTAAATTCCATTAGATCCAAACGTTTATGCCATGTATCGCCAAATTGTAGTACAGAAGATCTCAACATATCTTCAAGCGTCTGAATGGTCCTTTCAGATTGCCCATCTGTTTGAGGATGATATGCCATACTAAACAGTAATCTCGAACCCAAAGCTTCCTGAAATGCCGTCCAGAACTTAGAAGGGAACCTCGAATCTCGGTCAGAGACAATGCTAACTGGTACACCATGGTATTTAACAATCTTTGACACAAATAACTCAGCTAACCAGTTTAGGGAAACCTTTTCTCTAATCGAAATAAAATGAGCAGAGCCGGTCAACCACCACCTAAATGCCATCGTAGCCGTTCTTTGTATGGGGAAGCTTATACACAAAATCCATGGTAATATCTTCCCATTTCCACTACAGAACGGGAAGTGGCTGCATCCGTCCAAACGGTTTCTTTCTCTCGGCTTTACCTACTGGCACACAATACACCTGCTCACGTACTCAACAATCTTTCTTTTCATACCCGACCAATAGTAAAATGGTCGAATGGTATGATACATTTTAGTATTCCCCAGATGCATAGCGTATGCCAAAACATGAGCCTCATCAAGAATAGCTTTCTTTAACTCTACATTGTCTGATACGTAACGTACATCCTACCTTCTTGCATAAGCATGCCGTCAGTTTCTTGAATTTGAATATCTTTCTTTTTCCTGTCATTTCTTAACCGAATCAGCTTCTAGGTCTCATCATCATCCATCTGTGCTTCGAGTATACGGTCAATCAAGATTGGTCTGACCTGAAAATTAGCGAGTAAGGTTTCTTCTCGATCTTTTACCCCTAACTTTACTCTGGTCAATCTTAGCTCTGCCAGCAGAGGAACACAACTCACGTGAAAAGCATCAATTTTACCCTGAGACTTCCTGCTAAATGCATTAGCCACCACATTTGCACGACCCGAGTGATACTCAATCGTGCAGTCGTAATCACTTAGCAGCTCTATCCACCTTTGTTGACGAAGGTACAAATATCTCTGAGTAAGTAGATATTTGAGACTCTTGTGATCTGTGAAGATCCTACATCTCTCACCATAAAGATAGTGTCTCCAAATTTTCAAGGCAAACACGATCGCTGCTAACTCAAGATCATGAGTAGGATAGTTCATCTCATGAGCCTTCAACTGTCTTGAAGCGTAGGCAATCACTCTGCCATGTTGCATTAGTACGTAGCCCAAACCATTCAACGAAGCATCACTGTAGATCTCAAAATTACCACTGTCGTCCAGAAGTGCCAACACCGGTGCATGAGTAAGACAGTATTTCAATTGATGAAAGCTCTGCTCGCAACTATCATCCCACTAGAATCTAACATTCTCCCTGGTCAGCCTCGTAAGTGGTAACGCAATAACTGAGAAGTCTTGAACAAACCGTCTATAGTAGCCTACTAAACCAACGAAACTCCGCACCTCTGAGACAGTTCGTGGTTGCTCCCAATTTTTTACCACCTCTATTTTCTGGGGATCCACCTGAATGCCCTAAGCTGAATAACGTGTCCCAAGAATGCCACTTGATCTAACCAGAATTGACATTTGCTGAACTTAGCATATAACCGATGCTCTCTCAATTTCTTCAGCACTAAAGTAAGATGCCGCACATGCTCTGCTTTAGATTTAGAATAGACCAAAATGTCGTCAATGAACACAATGACAAACCGGTCGAAGTACTGCTGAAATACCTCGTTCATCAAATCCATGAAGGCAGCAGGTGAATTAGTTAACCCGAACGGCATCACTAAGAACTCATAATGACCATATCGGGTTGTAAACATTGTCTTAGGGACATCCTCACTTTTAATCTTCAACTGGTAATAGCCAGATCTCAAATCGATTTTCGAGAACACACAAGCTCCTCGCAATTGATCAAATAAATCGTCAATATGTGGCAACATATAACAGTTCTTAATCGTTACCTGATTCAGCTGCCGATAGTTTATACACAGCCTCAGAGTACCATCCTTCTTTCGCACGAACAAGACTGGAGCTCCCCACGGCGAAGTACTAGGCTATATAAAACCTTTATCAACTAACTCTTGTAACTGAATTTTTAACTCTCTCAACTCAGCAAGAGCTGTCCGATAAGGAGTCAAGGATATGGGGTCTGTACCTAGCAATAAATCGATGGCAAACTCTACGTCACGATCTGGTGGCAATCCTGGTAATTCGTCAGGGAAAACGTCAGGAAAATGCCTGACTACTCTAATGTCTCCCACACTACTAGGAGCACTATCATTCAATACAACATGTATCAAATATCCCTGACAACCTTTCTGTAGCAATCTCTTGGCTCTCATAAAAGAAATGATGACGTGTCTCACGCCACTACGCTCACCAACAAACGTAACCATAAGTAACCCCGGGCGATGAAATGTAACTTTCTTTTCATAACAATCAATATTGGCTCGATTATAATGTAGCCAATCAGTGCCCAGAATAACATTAAACTCAATAATATCTAACGGAATGAGGTTAGCTGGCATAACCACATCCTTCACTAACACGGGGCACCCTGGGTACATCCAACCCACCTGACACGTCTCTCCTCTAGACATCGAAAACTCTAACTCAAACCCGAGAAGTGTGGGACTAAGTTGCGTCAATTGAGCAAATGTATGAGAGATAACCAAATGAGTAGCACCACAATCAATCAACACTCTAGCAAAGTACCAAGAATGTTTAACATACCCATGATCAAATTGGGGTTGTTCTGGGCATCCTACACTATGAGGTTATAGACACGGCCCTGAGTCTATTGTCGTCCACCTCGACCTCTACTAGGTTGACCACTACGTCCAGGTGTACTACGGCCCTGCCTTGTCTGACTAGGCTGTCTCGATGACCCGGCGTTAATAGAAGCAACCTCCTCCTGCTGAGGCTATACTCCAGAATACCACTGCAATCCACCGGCTAGATTAATAGGATATGGGTATACCCTCCAGGGTACTGAGGATGCCCACTCTGGTAGCTACTCAGATAATACGGATTCTAAGGATATGGGTATAGTGCTACAAAATAAGGGGCAACATCTCCCTGGTAATGGTAAGTACCTCCATGACCCGTTTGACCATATTCGCTCGGTGCTGGAGTCTGCTGACTCAGAACTGATGGTGGTAAGGAAGGCATCTGGGTCTCTATTGACCCTGTGGACAATTTTCTGCCTGATGTCCAATCTGTCCACAAGTGAAGCATCATCGACTGCTCTGTCTACACTCACCAACATGTCGACTGTTACACCTCCGACAATACGGTTTTGCTGAACCACCAGAACCGTCAACATCTCGCTGCCTCTGAAAACGTGGGCCTCTGGCGAACCTGCCCCCTCTCCTCTGACCCGTGGAACTCATGCCTCCACTGGACGAACTAGAGCTAGCCCCACTTCTTTTAAAACTTTGAGTCTTTCGGGGTCCCTGTGATGACTGACCTTTGCCTTTATCGTTCTTCTTCGGATGTTCTTTCTCCTCTTCTTCCTCGCTGTCACTAGGCATATTTTCATAATCCTCAATCTGTAATAAAATCTCATAGAACTCATGGTAAGTGCTACAGGGGGTCGTGGTCACCATCGAGCGTCACTTCTTACGAGTACCTAACTTGAATCAATGAAGCATCTCCGCTGGGTTCGCCGCAACCTCTGGATGATAGCGGGATAAATCTGTGAACTTTCAGTAATACTCGTTCGCTGTCATCTTTTTCTGCCTAAAACTCGTAAATTCTTGTTTCTTGTTGTCGATGTACGTATGAGGAATAAATCTCTTATAGAACAACTGTTTAAATACTTCCCAATCCTTAGCTTCCTCCTAGGGTAACTCATCTGCCTGCTGTTCCCACTATGACGTATGTTCCTTACCCAGAAACCATGTGGTCGTCTCTACCCACCTATCTACAGGTAAACACCCCTGACTCTGCATCAATCTGAAAATCTTCTCAAGGTGATTCAACCATTTATGCCCCTCATTGCTCATAAAAGTGTTTATCTTCAAATTATAAACGGACTCCAAATGGGTCCTCTAGGGAGAACAAAGCGTCGAATGTATAACATTAGCTATAACTTCCCCTAACTAAGCTATATCAGGGAAGCTAGGCTCAGTAGATGGACGTGGCTCTCGGCGAGGCAGCATGGTTCTGACAGAAGACACCAAAATAATTAGAATATTCGCAAGATATACAAGACTACCAAAACTAGGCTCTGATACCAAACTGACACACCCCAACCTAATTATTGAGGCGTGCTGGCCATCACGTGAGAGTGACGTAGCCAAGAGCGTTGTACGAAAGTACTAGAGTGCAAATGAGAGGAAATAAAACCGAACAGAATAATTTACAATAAAAAGATAAGTGAATGAGAGTGATGAAAACGTAAGCATAAAACACGACATCAAGTTTCAAGTAAACTAGGTGCAGTCCAGAATAACCAAATACTGAGTAAACGATAACCAAAGAAATCCTACATGGATGGTGCTCTGTCAAAACTGCCTCGATGCCTCGTTCGCAACCAACGTCGCCGCTACCTAAAACTTGGAGGGGTGCAAAACAGAAAACGTGAGAAGGCAAAAACAAAGCTTTTCCAAAACCATTTCAATATCAAATAATACCCCTCTCAGTAAAACATGTATACTTTCCTAGAAAATATCATACGTACTCGTATATCAAATCATGCTGGAAAACGATAAAGCTCAAATATGTCATCTCAGAATACGCCATGTCAAAATATCCAATCAAACAGGTGATATAAATCAAATCACAATATACCTGCAATATCAATACGCCAGCTGGAGTAACATAGTGACCTGTATGGCTAAATCTATAGTTCATCAACCAAATCCTGCACACGAGTCAGAACCACCTATAGTGGTTTGTACGACAGGCTAGGTGTATAAATACGCTTAATGTTACGATCACATGAAGGTTGTGCAACGTATCGCAAGTCACCTACGAGTCGGAACCACCTATAGTAGTCTGTACGACAGGCTAGTACCTATCTTGGATCCAAGGTGAACGTATGGTACGGGAGGTGAACGATCACGTGAAGGCTAGGCCCTACTTTAGTGGAGCACAAACACTGGGGTGCAGGAATATGAGCTATATACCAATCTCAGCATCATCATCATCACTAACAAATATATACTCACCTGACTTACCTGAGCGTCTGCAACGCCAAGCAACAATCATCACAATCATAAATAATATAAATGGCACTCGACATGGCATTTTAATTTATAAAACCATTAAAAAAACGTAAATTTCTGGGAAAATACCAAGCATAAATATATACACTAAAAACAAAAGCACACTCACTGATACGTAGAAGGATCATATCCCCAAGCCTCGCGTGGCTGCACTCGTCCTCTAGATAGGCCTCACCTATATGCGAAACAACTACAAAACCGTCAATTTAACGCACATAACCAACTTTAGGTAATAGCTTCTCATACATTGCTCAATTGGGGTGTTTGAATATACCAACATACTCTACTCAATCCCACGAACACCCCTATTTTTAGAAAAAATTTATGGCGTGTCACATGCCCCCACACGCCGCCCACACGCAGGCACGTGCCTGGCACACGGACGAAATCCCTAACGCCGTTAGGGAATATTCCGTCAAAAACTGGAATATTTCGTCAATTTAAACCTGACGCCGTTATATTCCGTTAGGAATATTCCTTTGTCTCCTACCTCAAGTCCCCCACCCGAGCCCAACCTACAACCTAGAAAAAAGAAAAAAAGAAAAGAAAAAAAAAACCCATCTCCATCTTCCATGCAACCCACCCCTTTCTCCTCCCTCTCGTCTTCCCCAAACCCACCGTGCACCCATCCTCCACCTCTTCCTCCGCACCCAGTACTTGCAACCCAAAAAATATAAAAAAACCCATCTCGTCGAGGAGGGGGGATTTAACAGGTATGGGCCATTTGGGGGAGGGGGAGGGGGAAAAGGTTGTTGTGCTGGGTTTCTGGGGGGATTAATGGGGAAGTGGGTTTGGGATTAATTGGTTTCTGGTTTTGGGGGTTGCGGGCAAGGCTTTCAGCTTTTGATTTTTGATTTTTTTTTTTTAAAGAAGATTCAGGTTTTTTTTTTTTAAAAAAAAAAAATTGCCATGTGGCACACATTTAGCAACCATGTCAGCACTTAACAGATCAATGAATAGAAAATGTAACGGAGGTATGAAAGTGAAATGTTTTAAATATGTTGTATGGGGTTGTGCAAAACCTCAAACCTGAATTCACAGATCAGAAACAAGTATGAGACGAGCATTCTCGATTTGACCTTTTACTTTGACTTGAATCACTTAATTTTTGCCTAAGGGAAGGTCATCTCTGGCAAGAAATTTGAATGCCAAGGTTAATGAGCTTGTGAGCAGCTGTTACTTCATTCAATATCTGATATTCTGAATCTGTTTCCCAGTCTTGGCATGAAAGATTCCTGGGGTCCTTTGAAGGCGTTGGCTGTAGCTAGTGCCGTAAATGGAGTTGGTGATGTACTCTTGTGTAGCTTTTTAGGCTATGGTATTGCTGGTGCAGCATGGGCAACAATGGTGTCACAGGTTTAAATATTATTATTTTATCATATGTTCTTAACAAATTAATTTCCTTTTGCATTGCTATTGACCGGTATGGTTTCAATATTCCTATCATAGCTTTGTCGAAGCATTAACTTGCTTTCCACAACTATTCACTGGTTTCTTTTAGGTTGTTGCAGGATATATGATGACTGAAGCTCTCAACAAGAAAGGATACAATGGCTATGCCATCTCTGTTCCCTCGTCCAAGGAACTTCTAACAGTACTTGCACTTGCTGCTCCTGCACATATTACAATGATGTCAAGGGTTATAGTTTACTCAATTAGCTTTCTTTATATAGTTTCATGTGAATTTGTCATCATTTATACTCTTGAACTCACCCTCAAATTGATATGGGGCAATTTTGAACTGGAACTCCAAAATTCTTGGATGTCGATGCTCTCCTGAATAACAACTAGAAATATTAGTCTGCTTTAACAACTTAGTTATCATGTGATAGGCATTATGTGTCTTCACAACTCAAAGACATCATAGAGACATTTGTTCAAAAATGTGACTACGTAGATATGACAAAGCGAAGTTTGTAGAAAAAATGAAACAAAATTCTCTTTTCTAGAAGAAGATTGGCTCTCAAAGAGTCAAAATCAATGCGCTGATACCATGATGAGAAAGGAAGGAGAAATATGGTGTAATCACAGGAGGATTTAAGGAGAGTACAACCTAAGCATAATAGTAATCTAAACAACCACCAAATTAGTTAATTCAGGGAGATACTGTGACATATAGGTGGCTTTCTACTCTCTCCTTGTGTATTTTGCGACATCTATGGGAACAAATACCATGGCTGCTCATCAGGTTGGTTTTGGTCAAATTTGTCTTGTTAGTTGGTCTTTCTTTTTGTATACAAGATGGTTATTTGCATTCATCCCTCACCATTTTCATTAGGTCATGATTCAAACATTCTGCATGTGTACGGTGTAGGGTGCACCTCTCTCTCAAACTGCACAATCATTTATGCCCGAGTTTATAGATGGAGTAAATCGAAGTTTGGCAAAGGTTTGTCCTACTCAATTCTATTAATATGGTAACATCTAATTTTCAATCTTGGTTGTACTGGTTGAGATGCGAAAATTCTTCATGTGTATTTTGGTGCGACAAATAAACTAGATAGAGTACTCCTCCTTCAATGAATATACTGTAGATTATTCCTATATTAATCTTTATTTGTTCATCATCTTCTGAAATTTTTTGATGTGAAACAGGCTCGAATGCTGCTCAAGTCACTTGTCATCATTGGAGCTATACTTGGTTCAGTATTAGGGATTGTCCGAACATGTATTCCATGGTTGTTTCCCAATATCTTTACACCTGATCAGAAGATCATTCAGGAGGTTGGTTCTTGCCTTCTTGAACTTGTTAACGTCATCATACTTCCTATTTGTTGTTGCCATTAATTGTAAGTGGTATTGTGGTATCTTAATCAAAGGGAGAGTCAAGTTGGGTTGTATTGCTCCATCATAACTTATATCGATTATTCTACAATATTGTAGGAAATGATTCCTGCACACCCCTTTTCTCTTTCTACGTACCCTTTTTTATTTCTATCCCTTGATTTTCCATTGATTTATTTAATCCAAAGGCCATAAATATTTAGGGGTGAGCAATAGCAAGGGAAGAAAAAGAGTGCAAATCACTGATCCATTTGTAGCTTCCACCAGACAACATGGTATACGTGGGTTGTGAGTCGTGACAACTGCTTTTAAACTGAATCATCACCACTTATTCTTCCAATAACATCCAACTTTTGAGCTCCATGTATATATGATTATTGACTGAGGGTATCTGTTGAGCAAAAAAAGTTGGACAAACTGCTGTTTGTTCCGTAAGTTGGCTGGTCATGAAAAATGGTAATGACAGACAAAATGCGCCACAAGTGTACCAATATTCTGTATGCGTTACTGTAGATGCATAAAATGCTGCCATATTTTCTTGCATTAATTGTGACGCCCCCACTTACAGCCTTGAGGGAACATTGCTGGTATGTTTAATTTTATCTTCAGTGATGATTTTTCTCACGTTCTTATTATAAGCATTTTTGTTTGCACAAATTGTGCATGTCGTTTTGACCCAAATTGGTAAAAACTACAATACTGTGTTCCCTTGGAAATAATGAGCAGTTCATCCTGTTTTTGAATATGGAATATATGCTCTCTTGGAAGGGTTTTAGGAAATCTAATGGTCATGTTATATACTTGAATGGGATTCTAATATCATCATGGCATGGTACAATGTCTGATGAATGCTTCTTGTAATTTGTGTTATCTTCATGAAGTATGCATAGTAATCTCAATTTTCTATCTCTATTATGATTTTTATTATTAGTTTAACCGAAAAGTTTTGACCAAGGGATTTCGTATGGGCGTCCTAGTTGATGTTAGGTGTCTACATCATCCCCTTTCTGCCATGCTTCCCACAATCAGAATTAACACTTGAGAGAAATAAGGAAACACATGAGCCTCTCAAGATGTTAGGTTTTGGGAAATCGGACTTCTGAAAGTAGACTTTTCTTTTGTTTGTGAAATTTGAGTATCACAGGACAAACACGCATTCAACAAGACTGTTCTGCTGATTGTGTCATATTTTCTTAGTATCCCCTATCCATGATTGAAATGTTTGGAGTTAAAATAAACTTCAACTTGTTCATTGATTTTAGATATTACTTTAGAGAGCTCTCTCCAATCATAGTTACACGCTTTCTCCAGCATCAATATTTTGTTTCTTTCAGGCCGGACGAGATCTCAGATATATTAGTTTATCCATGAGCAGATGCTTTTCCTTAGGTGCACTTCTTTTGCTGGTAAGATCTGTGTTTTAATTTTTTCTGGTGTCTGCTTGAACTATTATCGGTTCTTTCTTTATACATACACTATTGAATCATAATCTTGTTTCTTGGCCCAAGGAATTGATCCAGCCCATAGAAAACTCATGAAGTGTGCTAGAAATTTCTAGCAAAAGATTGTTGGTGTGCATGCTAGAAAGGTCTAGCTGATTGTAAACTTGTGTAGTGTGATCATACACTAGAAAATTCTAGTGATGGCTTAAGTTGACAAAGCATGCCTATAAATATAGGTATGTGTGTGTGTTGTGATGCAAGAACTAAGAAAGAGAGCAAGTAGTGAGAAGTGAGAAGAAGCAACAAAGCTTCTAAGAGTGTTTAAGTGTTTCCTCTTGTATTAAGTTTGTGTGAGTGAATAAAAATTTTGTGAATTAACTTGAGTGTTCTTTCTTTCTCTTGCCTATCAAATTCCGCTGCATCACAATCTTCTTTGTGAGATAAACATATCCAAAGTAGTGAAGTCCTTTTAAGCCCCAACATACACTACCCTACCCATTTTTCTTCCACCAACTTGTGAGCAGTAGAGGAGTTGGCTTAGCAGGCTGCTGGTGAGCACTGGCAGCATTCTAGTGGGTAAGCACAATTTCTCAATATCTGCCCCTTTTTAAGGGTTTACCGATTTGAACTTGTCTGAATACCAGTCTTCATTCTCAGAGTCGGTTTCTCCTCTCTCTACAACGGCTAATTTCTCCCGACGACATACTTTATTCTAAAAATATGACCCGCTTCAAGTTGGGAAAACTCAAAGTGTTTAGTCCAAGAATCAAAAGAATACGAGGTACTACCACGATCAAATTCATGCTCACCATTTTAAGAGTAGTCAATTATACCAAAATTAGATGCAATAATATCCTAGAAGCCAAAAATGAGTTTGGCACAAATCTTGTATCCACAAACGAAACGAGCAAGGTAGTCCACTTGAAGATCCATAATGTATAATATTATGGTATACTTTGCATGCTTATCGCCAAATGACTACCTTAAACAAAGAGAACTTTTTGTATGGCACGAGATCATTATCATGGTGGCATCCAGTGCCAATAACACAAAGACAAGTGGAAAAAAGGTAACACGTGTTCTTGTATAATTGGTACGGGAACACCATGACAGTGCTGTGTCAGTCCTTGTTGCATACTTGTGTGGCCAGTAGAGAGAGTGAAGAAGTTGAGCCTGGGCCTGGGCTGGGAGAGTGCTACTACGCGTAGTGCGCCCCTTTCCAGGCTCTAGCATTGCTATTTCTCTATCTAAATTTCGGTTAGGCTTGAATTTTTAAAGAGTTTTTATCACAAATCATCTCTGAAATTTACCCTAACCATCAAGATGGTCTCTTAAATTGAAAATCAATCAATGTAGTCCCTGAAAACATGTGTCGCAAACCAATGTAGTC
Organism: Crataegus laevigata; assembly: GCA_963580275.1. Classification (NCBI taxonomy): domain Eukaryota; kingdom Viridiplantae; phylum Streptophyta; class Magnoliopsida; order Rosales; family Rosaceae; genus Crataegus; species Crataegus laevigata. The sequence goes on from OY756941.1 coordinate 11,243,622, forward strand.
ATTCTGTCCCAATTCTGTTAAAAATTCCATTAGGACATGATGTGGCACATAAATGGGCTCCATAAGATTTACGATTTTTTTTATCACAAATTGTCCTTGAAATTGACTCACACCATCAAGATGGTCTTTGAAATTGATCCAAACCATCAAGATGGTTCCTAAAATTGAAAATCGATGAATGTAGTCTTTGAAAATAGGTGTCGTAAATCAATATAATCATTCTGTCACAATTCTGTAAAAAAAATTTGTTATGTGCTAATGTGAGTTTACTAATTAATTAAAAAAGTTGTCTAAATACCTTTTTGTACAATAGAACTTTTGTCTTATAGTAGGACTTACTCCGAAAAGAAATCTCTTCCATAAATTCTCAAAGGCACAAAGCTTAACCAAAGCTTGAGAGGGTTTGGAAATAGTTTTCAACCAACACTAGACTCACTTCGGTTATAATCTTATTATCTCAAGGCAGACCTCACTATTCTTTGAGTCACTAGACCACTAAGGAAGTGCCGAACAAGCACTCTAAGTTTGAGGTTGTGAGGATTTTGATTGCCTAAATATTAACGGTGATGCCCCAGAAGTCGTTGCCAATCAGCCAAGCCGTCAACAAAGGTGATCTTGATTCAGGTTCAATTCGGTGAAGGGTGTCGAAGTGTGTAAAGATGGGTGTTTGAGATTTTATTTAGAGAATAGACAGTGAATGAGGTAGAAGAATGTGGACTGGGATTAGAGGTGATTACATGATTGGATTTTTTGGTTCACAACTTTTTATTAACTATTAAATTATTAAACCTATTTGTAATTTTTTAAATTTAATTAGACTTGTGCGATCCATTTATGTGTCTGTTGACCTTAAAAACTACCAAGCCTACATGGTGCGCATGTCGAGTAACTAATAAGTTAACTATGTCATTTGGTTGTGTGCGGGGCGTGCCAACTCATCAGTCAGGGAGTAAAATATGTTGATGTGACGTTGGCCGCGCTGCTAACTTCTTGATTTTGCGACTGCAGCCGAGGAAGGAACACGTCTTGACCTTTGGGTTCTAGAGCCTGAAGATAAGGCTGCTAGTTTCTTCGAAGTACACAAACTGTCGGCGCCGGGTTTGATCTCGGTAATTATATTCGTGAGAGTATAAATATAACGAATTGACACCAAACTGTACAAACATAAATACTCGAAATAGATAAATGTCTTGATTGTAAATGTGGTTCAGTTGCCGTCAGAATGACGAACTCTAAAATGTACTTGTGAATATCCAATCATAAAATAAAACTCGACTTTCAATGTGTCGATCTTAGTAACCTGGTAACACCTCACTTCGCCAAGAAGGCTAATGAGATGACCTCTACCAACAAGGACTCGAAAATCCTTGTTGACTGAGACTTGGATAAATAACCAGTCAGCCTTGAAGCAGTGTTGTCTATCCAAACTGAAGGTGCTTCTCGATCAACTGATTCTACGGCTCCAGTGATGTCTATCCAAACTGAAGATGTCGTTGGTTGCTTTCACAGTGTTGTCTATCCAAACTGAAGATGTGTTGGCGGGAAGAAAGGGCAAGAGGAAAAAAAAACTCAAGGTTATTGAGAAGCTTTGCGCTGGGCAATGTGTGTTGATTTCAAGGGGCCTTGAATGATGCACTCCCTTCTCTATTTATAACAGTGCACCCCCTCATGGCCGAACTAGAACTGCACTCGTATTAGAACTCCTCAACCTAATCTGATTAGGTTTCGGCCAATCCTAACCCCAATAAGACTTTGAACCAAGCTCCTTAACGATCTAAGTTCATCTCCTAATTTTAAGCATCTTCAGCCTTAAGACTCCTTGTTGCACTAGGGTTTGACTACCTCATCCTTGTCTAATCTTCCTCGCAACAGGATTCAGCTGATCTTGACCAAATAGCCCATAATACTACTGGCCGAGAATAATTCTAGGCTCGGCCCAAAATATTATTTTGGGCCCAAACAGTGTCACATCAGCACATAACAGAATTTTTTATAGAATTGTGACGGAATGACTATATTGATTTATGACACTTACTTGCGGGACTACATTAATCGATTTTCAATTTCTAGGACCATTTTGATGTCTAATACCAATTTCAAGGACCATTTTTCAGAAAGAAAAAAAATGACTTATGTGCCACATCAGCACTTAACGATTTTTTTAACAAAATTGTGATGGAATGACCACATTGATTTGTGATACCTATTTTCAAGGACTACATTGATTGATTTTCAATTTTAGGGACCATCTTGATGGTGAGGGTCAATTTCAGGGACCATTTGTGATAAATAAAATATTAAAATTAAAAAAATTAAAAAAAAACCCTTTTAAAAAAGGATTGGGAGAAGTTTGTTGTCTTTAGGTTTTGGCCTAATTGGGTTAATAGATAATTGACGGAATTTTCAATTTTGAACCTAAATTCTAATAGACTTCACCACAGAGACTTAAATCTTAATTCACAAGAGCTATCTTCTGACTACCCTATCACCACAAAGGCTAATAATCCAATTAAGCCTTAAGACTAAATATATAATTTAGCACTATTAGACCATCTCACACGCTTGGGTTAAAACCTAAATTTTTTTAGCCCAGAAAATTTAGGTTTTAACAAACCTAGAAACAACTTTTTTGCTCCAACCATTTTGGGTTAAAAGTTTAGCCCCAAATCATTAAAAAATGAATTTAGGCTAATTTTTTCTTCTTAATGTAACTTTTTAAAAAGAAAAAAAAAATTATTTAGACTATACTAATTTAATTTTATGAACATTTTAACTTTAAAATATTTAGATTCCAATAAATATTAAAAAATCACTAACCGACACCATGAAACTTTTAATTACTTTAGGCGTTAGATTTAAATTTGGACCATTAGATTTTATTTTTTTTACCGTTCGATTTCATCAAGTTAGATCTTAACTGTTGGATTTAAAGAATTTATAAATATAAAACTAAAAAAATTATACATATATTGTAGACTAGCCCCACTAACCCCCCCGGGGGGGGGTGTGGGCGCAGGGAACCTGGTCTAAATTTGGCCCAAAAATGAATTTTGAGTTTTAACTCATATATGCTTCAAGGGTTGGAGTAAGTTTAGAACATAAATTTTGAGTTTTACTCTAAGGCTTGGAGTAGGTCTTAACAATAAATGTCATTTCTAAACTTAAATTTCAAGACCTAAAATATTTTTATTTTTGTGGAATAATTTTAACTCTGATTTCCTTTTCGGTAATTTTTTTTTTTGGTAACTTTAAGTTATGTTATCCTAATTAAATTTTACGAATGTTTTAACTTAAAACTTTTAAATTCTACCAAAAATTTTAAAACCGACAAATCGCATCAACCAACCAAACTTCAACATATACGTTGTAGGAAAAAAATTGAACAGAGAGAGGAGCGGCTAGGTTGGTGAAAATTTAGTTAAGTGTTGTTTTCATAGTAGGGACATATAGGGGAATAAAAGAGAGGGTTTTCTCCCAAATTACCAACAAAAAAAAAGAGATGAGTTTTTTTTTTTTTTTTTTGGAACAAAGTATATTATCTACATTAAAGGGGTGTGAGTGGATTTAGCCTCACAATGAGTTAGGAATAAACATTAAATACACATTGTAGACACGGGTACATGTCGATGAAATAAAAACTCACAAACACATTAAATTTCGACATTTTAGGACTTACTGGCATGCACCGTGTGTCTCACAAATCGTATACATGGCACGTGACTCACAAAAAACTGAATGAGTCATCAAGAGTGACACATATTTACATTTGGTGAAAAGTAATTAAGGAATTATTTTTATTAATTTTTAATTAAATTTCAATTTAAATCAAACAAATTACTTGTTTTATTATGCCAAATCAAGGATGGTTTAAAATGCCAGTGCAAACAAATCCCCCTCATAAATACATCTTCACACTCAGGCGCTCAAATGCCCAACAGTCAGAAGGTTCATAAAACTCTCTGCATTCTGCGTCACACCTGTAAAAAACCATTAAGTACCCGTAAACATGCCAGTTTCTCCATCCCCACAAGCCAAATTCTTGCGACATCCATTCATTCGAGATCAAGTCCCTGCGGCGCTCGGATCAACAACCATACAACTCCATATATCAAATTAGAGAATTCAAACATTGTAACAGAGATTGTAACCCTAATTCTACATTAATATGATCATTTACTTTGTACACATATTCTTGTTTCATTTGTTCTCGATATTCGTGTGTTTCACACATTGAACAAAAGAAAAACATTAAAAACACATGTAGCCACCTTGTGGTATTTTCATTTTGAAATATTTAAAAAACACAACATCAGTGGCCAACTTGTGGTATTTTTCTTTTGGAATATTAAAAAAACACAACATGGTGCTTGACATATTGAGATGTGAGATCCCTCCATGATTCCTCAGCTGCGCAGGTGGAGTTTCAGCCGGCTTTGGGAGGCTTAAGACTTGCAAAATCCAAAGGTTACTCAAGATCTTGGTGGAGAGATTGAATCCGAATTTTGCGTCTCGGTTGCTAGCAACGACAAACTATTAGTTCGCCGGTCAATTTTCCCTACTTTGCGTGAAATTAGAGCTGTTAAAGCTGCTTTCCCTTGTCTTCGTTGGCAACACTTGCAATTGATTGTATGGCAACACTTGCACGGTGGAGGTTGTGCTTGGGCTCTTTTGTATGTTGACCGCCAATCTCCTCGTTTTTGTTCTCTCTAATTTGGTGGTTTCTCTGTTGTTTATATTGCCTTTTCGTTGTTACAAGGAAATTCTCTTTACCAAAAATGAAAAATGGCCAACCCTAACCCAACATTCTTAATTCGAGTTGAGTTCGGATTTATACGGATTTATTTGGTTTCAAATTTAAATTGGGTTCGGGTTGAGTTCGAATTCATTTTCTTCGAGTTTAGGTTTAAATTGGGTTCAGATTTGGTCAACTTTATTTAGTTCAATCTAGTAATACATTATTTTATAAAATGTTTTTATCACAAACGGTTCTTGAAAGTGACCCACCTCATCAAAACGGTCTCTGAAATTGAAAATCAATTAATATAGTTCCTGAAAATGGGTGTCGCAAATCAATGTGGTCTTTCCGTCACAATTTCGTTAAAAAATTTATTATGTGATGATGTGGCAAATAATTAGATGTCTAATTAAATATTGTTATGTGGATTAAATATATTTAAATATAAAATTTGTATTCTTATAATTAAAAACTTGAAAATATAAAAGGAAAAAAAAGAAGAAGATGAACAATTCATCGTCTTCTCTCTTTGCTTGCGCACCAACCCTCTTCCCCTTTATGTTAGAACCCAAAACTCAAACCCTAACTCAACCTTAACTATTGCACATAGAAGAGAGGGAATGGGGAAGATAGAAGGAGCAGAGCTTCAATATTTTTTTGTATTGATTTCTTTGGTGTAAATTCTGATCTCCTACATTTGAGGGAGTTGTGCTCCTTTTATACAGCCTCTACACTTTTAAATGCCAGCTGCCATATTAACAATTCCTCACAGTAATAAAGCATAAAACCTCAGTAATAATTTGGGTCATAACACATTCCCGGTGGCTCACATCTTTCGTTACCCATGTTCTAGACTTCAGAAGATCCCTCAGGATCTTGTTCGACAACACTCCCATTCGTTTTCTCTCTCGATCAAAACTGTAAAGTTGCGGAATTATAAGTGGAATGGAAAAAACTCAAATTATCCCCAAATCAAAAAAGAAGTAAACTAATATGGGCGAATTTTCAAGCAATCAGCCCAAATCCAGCAAAAAGAAAACTCAATTCACGACCAAATTGCAGCAATTCAAACCCAGTGTGGTTGAAAGGCTGGTTAGGGTTAGGAAAATGCGGCGACGCCGAGAAGAGCTCAGGGGATATCGTTAGGCTTGTAGTTCACCTTCTTTTTCATTTTTTTTAGGGTGAAGTGCTGATTTAGTCGTTGAATTATCACCTTAACAAAAAGTAGGTTTCTGAATTATTATTTTCAGTAAAATAAGTCCATAAATATTTTTTTTAAATGCTAATTTCACATCTACTATTATATTCAAAACCATTTTATCCAACTTTTCATCAATTTAAGTCACTTGACATACTTTAGAGTGTAATACCGTTATTTTTTCACCTATAAGCCCTTAACATTTCATATAAGTGGCACATCCAATGTCTAATTTACTCTTCAAAGTTAATTTCATACACATTTTTTTATTATTAAAATTACCAATCTACTCTTCAATACAAATCACATATAAATAATGTGACTTAAATTTGTGAAAAATTGAATATAATAGCTTCGTACTAAAAATATGTGAAAGAGCAATTCAAACTAAAAATTATGTTCTAGTTGAATTGACATGGGCGAGCAAAGTATAAATAAAGGGTAAATTACATCATACCCCCTTAGGTTTGAGGTCTATTACAATCCCATACAACATCTTTAAAACATTTCACTTTCATACATCTAGTATCATTTTATTTCAAAATAACACATCCGTTAGATTTTTCATCCATTAGTCTGTTAAATGCTGACGTGGCTGCTACATTTGTGCTGATGTGGCTACCACGTGGCAAAAAATAATAATTTTTTATACATTAACAATAGTATAATATTAACCCTAATTTAAATTTAAAAAAAAATAAAAATGAAACCTTCCCTCTCTCTTCTCCCCGTAACCCCTAAACTCATATCCCCATCTTCATCTTCTTCCCTGCAACCTAGAAAGAACAGAAAGAAGAAGGAAAAAAAAAGTTTGGTGACAATCGGATTTCCCCATCTTCATCATCTTCATCTTCTTCCCTTTTCTTCTCTCCCATCTTCATCTGCTTCCCCCAACCCCCTACCTGTAACCCCAAAAAAGAAAAGAAAAAGAGAAACAGAAAAAAAAACCCAGATCTCATCTCACCATCACCGGGTTCGTGGAATGGGGGGTGTGTAGAGAAGGAAATAGGGTGGGTACGGAGGGAGAGAGGGTCACGGGTTGGGGGGTGCGCAGGGAGGGTCACGGGTGGAGCGGCGGGGGTGCGGGGGTGTTCTGGGGTGGGGGACGCGGGTGGAATGGGTGGGGTGGGGGGAAGGGGGAGGGAACTGGGTTTTGGGAGTTGCAGGATGAGATAAGGGGGGAAGGCGGGAGGCAATGGTGAAGCCACGTGAGGGCGAGGAGTGGCAGTCGCCACTCCCCTCTCCGGGAAACACCACTGTAGAGCTGGGTTCGCCACTCCCCTCCTCGTCGGAAAACCCACTAGTTCATCCTCTATTTGTGTTGTTGGGTGATCTGATCTACTGCGCACAGCAGCAGCAGATAGGCAATTTTTTTTTTGGAGCAGGTTGCAATGAGATCGATGAAGGGCTTCGACTTCGAGTTTGCAGATTTGCCATGTCATTGGCAGGGTGTAATAATAGGAGAATGGAGGAGTTTGGTTATCAACATAGCAGAAGTGTACTTTTTTGGACAAAACACCCACTATTCTAGTAACCAAACACCTTTAAATATTAAATAGACAAAGTGTTTGGTTAAAGGTGGAAGACAGAGTGTTTGGTTATGAGAATGAGGAGTGTTTGATTGAATTTCACTTAATATGTGGAATAATTTTATTGGGCCACATAAGTGGCCAGCTTATTTAGGTACTCTTTACTAAGTACCCAAGTATTATCTTTGGGAAAATATTAAACAAACACATGTTATAATGTTATTAGGTTACCTGTTATAGTGAGTAAATTGAGTATTGACTAGTTAATACTCAAGCATTGTCCTCTCTTTTTTTTCTCTTCTAACCCCTTTTTTTTGTGGTTTGTTAAACCATTTCTCTTTATTTATTTATTTATTTATTATTCTTGTAGGTATTTTTTCCCTCTTTTTAAGACTTCGTATTTATCTTAAAATCTCATATTATCTATAAATATAGTACTAACTTTTTAAAAATAATGTAAATATTGTTTAATACTTATTTTATGATAAAAGAAATGTATTTAAATTCATCTAGGCTCCTGCTTAAATCTTGTCTAGGCGCCTAGCTGCTAGGTCCCAGTTCATTGTCTGACTAGCGTCTAACGTTTTTTTAGAATCTAATCCTAACTAATTTAAGCTTCTTACATGGCTTTGATATTACCGTTTACAACTGCTTTGGTGAAGAGACTGTTTTCGGTTATGAATATTGACTCAAAACTTTGCACTGTCCAATGTAAAACCAACCGCTTCGATTGAAACCTTGCACTCTTTTGAATTTTGCCCCTCCCCTCGACAAATCCTGACTTCGCCACTGGGGGAGGGAACTGGGTTTCAGGTTTTAGTCAGTTTTTTTTCTAATATATTTAAATTAGGGTTAATATTATAATATTGTTAATGTATAAAAAAAATAAAAAATTTACCACGTGGCAGTCACATCAGCACAAATGTGGCAGTCACATCAGCACACATGTGGCAGTCACGTCAGCATTTAAGAGACTAATGGAAGGAAAATCTAACGGATGTGTTATTTTGAAATAAAATGATACTGAATGTATGAAAGTGAAATGTTTTAAAGATGTTGTATGAGGTTGTAATAGACCTCAAACTTGATGGGATATAGTGTAATTTACCTATAAATAAATGATTGGGATGAGGTCAGGTTGGATTTGATCGGGTTTAAAATCCAAGTGGGTATATAGGCGCGGATTCGAAGACCTACACGTCTCTTCTAAAGTTTCCTCTTCCGTTTTCTTTTCTCGCGCCAGAGATTTTCCTGCCCAATTTTCCCGGAAAATAAAAAGCAAAAATGCTAACCAAAACGCCGATAGCTCATCCTCCTCACTCTCCCCTCCTCCAAAACCCTTCTCGCAACGATCTTTCTCAACCTTCTCCATCCTTCACCAATCCATCTATCTATTTCCCCACACTCTTTCACCACACACCTGCACTTCGCCTCCCACGGCTACGCTCATCGGCGCCATTACGGCGTCGTAATCGGTTCTCAACCGCCTGCGTTACCGGAACACCTGGAATCCGCGGGTCAGACGATGGAGGGGACGATGTTGCTTCGGTGTCTGAGGAGGAAGTTGTGGAGGTTAAGAAAGAAGTGCTGGAGAGTCAGAATCTGTGGAGTCGGATGAAGGAGATTGCAGTGTTTACAGGACCCGCCACTGGGCTTTGGCTGTGTGGCCCACTTATGAGTCTCATCGACACCGTTGTCATCGGTCAGGGAAGCTCCATTGAGCTTGCTGCCTTAGGTACTTAGATCTAATTTACTTTGATATAGTTGTTAATTTATACTTTCGTAAATTGTAATTGTGCTAAATTTTGTTTGACTGAGCTCTGCTTTACTATTTTATGCAGGCCCTGGAACTGTGATGTGTGATTATATGAGTTATGTGTTCATGTTCCTTTCCATTGCAACTTCAAACATGGTTGCCACTGCGATTGCTAGGCGGGTTAGTTTCTTGTTCCATCTTGGATATATATGCGGGCTTTGGTTGATAACAAATGAGTTTGCCATGAATATTTTAAATTTGGTATCTTTGTATCACATTGATTCACAGATTTCTTAGGCAATGCAATGCAACTTGAAAGGAATTAAAATGTATAATGAATTGTATTATGTATCACTCAGCTAATGTAAAAGCTTGTTACCGTTGCTGAAGAAAATGAGATATTTTTTCCCGGATTAGGTGTTATGAGATCAATCATTAACTTGTTCTTTGAAAAACAGCTATGGAGTTTTTGCTAATGTTTTTTATAGTACTTTCATGCTGTAAAGAGAGGCCATTCTGGATTGATGATAGCTTTCTCTTTGTCAAAGTGATATGTCATAGTAAGGCTTTCAGTGGTTGACATTTCGGCACTTCCTTGGGAAGTTCCCTGGGGAGTTTTTCTAAACATGAGATAGTGTAGAACACTTAAGTTCTATAAGCGCGAGTCAAGATTGCTGATATAATAGTAGTCATTCCAAGACAAAGGAGTCCAGGGAGGTAGTCTTTTGTGAAAATGGATGCAACTAAATGGCCATAGTTAGGTGGGCATGAATCATGCACATTGGATGGGTAGTCTTTTGCTTAACCATGTATTTGGTTCGTTATTGAAATGTCATTGCAGGGCTTCTTTAGTTAAACACATACAATGACAGCTGATGACTTAGTGGGAAAAGGCTTTGTTGTTGTTATTGTTGTATGCACTTTCAGTAACTCAGTATGTACATTTGTTAATTGTTGTCACTCCGCATAAAACGATGTAATCTCTCTCTTCTTTCATTTTTATTTTTCGGAGAGAAAAAATTTCTATTATGTATACTTGGGAATGCTGATGCTGGATTCATTTGCTACTTTAATTAATATTTTGCTTGTACTTTTACTATAATTTTTTTGACTTCTCTGAATTGGTGCAGGACAAAAGTGAAGTGCAACATCAGATATCTATTTTGCTCTTTGTTGGATTGGCCAGTGGCTTCTTAATGCTTTTATTTACAAGATTCTTTGGTTCATGGGCACTAACTGGTAATAAGGACCGGTACATATTTCAAGTATGCTTGATTTTGTTTTCTTTTTAAGTAGTGCATCTTAGAAAATAGTTCATAGCAAGAGTTTTCTGAGTTTGTAAAACTAGCGTAGAATCATAGACGATTATTGACTGATCCAATTTCTGGCCTTTTCAGCTTTTACTGGATCAAAGAATGTGGATATTATTCATGCAGCAAATACATATGTTCAGGTTTATTCCTTCTTCTTTTTTTCTTTTAATCATTGATTTGTTTTTTTTCCCCTTAATCTAAACATGCTTGGTTACACCTCTTACTGAAGATTCTTGTCTCTATAAATGGTAAAATGTAAAATCCGCTTATCTCCTGAGAAATGGTAACAAGGATAACAGACTGTCATTTTACTTTTTCTTTTTGTTACATTTGACTTGCTCTTAGTTATTAGGTCACACCTATGCTGCACAATGATACATACATTGAGAAAGAGATTTGTGTTAGACTTTGCATTATCGTGTCAATATTATTTGACCAAGACAACCATCATTTTTGTTTGTTGCCATGATTTATATTTATCTTATGGAAGGTCTGCAAAAAATAGTCTGCCTTATTGTTTTTGTATTTTTCATTTGAATGGGTTGGTGTGGGGGAAGTTCAAACTAAATGCTTCTGCGACATTAGTTTTTCCCCAGATATTAAGTGTTTTCTTCTCATTAGTCATTAGTAGATGAAATTCAGGGTGAATTTTCTCTTTACCTTATTGCTATGATGTCAATGTCGTCCTCCACTTCAATGAATGATCATTTAATATATCTTTCTACTTCATGTTCTTCTACAAGTAGACGAATCCCTGCATTGAATTTCTTTAAATGTTTTGTAATTTAACAGAATATTTTCTGTTGGCAGATACGAGGATTGGCATGGCCTGCACTTCTTGTTGGTTGGGTTGCTCAGAGTGCAAGGTTATTATATCTCTACCCATGGATTATCTACAGCATACATTTCTAACCGTTTATACATATAGACGTAAATCTGTAATCATAGAATAAATAGCAACTTCTCTATGTAATGGATCTGTTAACGTCCTTAATACCTTTTTAACATGGGTGATATTGATTTTATTGGGTGAGTGCTGAGAAGAATTTACTGTTGGAGAAAGAAAGTTGGCATTGTATAGGAATTGAAAAACCAAATTCTGCTTAGTTGATATAATTTAATTCATGAATTTACATATCAGAAACAAGTATGAGACAAGCATTCTCAATTTGACTTTTAACTTTGACTTGAATTTGAATCACTTATTTTTTGCCTAAGGGAAGGTCATCTCTGGCAGGAAATTAAAAGCCAAGGTTAATGAGCTTGTGAGCAGCTGTTACTTCATTCAATATCTGATATTCTGAATCTGTTTCCCAGTCTTGGCATGAAAGATTCCTGGGGTCCTTTGAAGGCATTGGCTGTAGCCAGTGCCATAAATGGAGTTGGTGATGTACTCTTGTGCAGCTTTTTAGGCTATGGTATTGCTGGTGCAGCATGGGCAACAATGGTGTCACAGGTTTGAATATTTTATCATATGTTCTTTACAAATTAATTTTCTTTTTCATTGCTATTGACCGGTATGGTTTCAATATTCCTATCATAGCTTTGTCGAAGCATTAACTTGTTTTCCACAACTATTCACTGGTTTATTTTAGGTTGTTGCAGGATATATGATGACTGAAGCTCTCAACAAGAAAGGATACAATGGCTATGCCATCTCTGTTCCCTCGTCCAAGGAACTTCTAACAGTACTTGGACTTGCTGCTCCCGTATTTATTACAATGATGTCAAAGGTTATAGTTTACTCAATTAGAGTTCTTTATCTAGTTTCATGCGAATTTATCATCATTTATACTCTTGAACTCACCCTCTAATTGATAAGGAGCAATTTTGAACTGGAACTCCAAAATTCTTGGATGCCGATTCTCTCCTGAAGAACAACTAGAATATTAGTCTGCTTTAACAACTTAGGCATCATGTGATACAACTAGATGGCATTATGTGTCTTCACAACTCAAAGACATCGTAGAGATATTTGTTCAGAAATATGATCACGTAGTTATAACAAAGCGAAGTTTGTCGAAAAAAGGAAACAAAATTCTCCTTTCTAGAAGAAGATTGGGTCTCAAAGAGTCACAATCAATGTGCTGATACCATGATGAGAGAAAGGAGAAAGATGCTGTAATCACAGAAGGATCTAAAGAGCATACAACCAAAGCATAATAGTAATCTAAACAACCACCAAATCAGTTAATTTCGGAAAACACTAGTTCACACCCCTAACCAGATTAGGCAACCAATATATATTCTACCTACTTGGAACCTTCAACTAAATATGTTTTGTTCTCTAATAGAGATACTGTGATATATAGGTGGCTTTCTACTCTCTCCTTGTGTATTTTGCGACGTCTATGGGAACAAATACCATGGCTGCTCATCAGGTTGGTTTTAGTCAAATTTGTCATGTTAGTTGGTCTTTCTCTTTGTAGATAAGATGGTTATTTGCATTGATCCCTCACCATTTTCTCTAGGTCATGATTCAAACATTCTGCATGTGTACGGTGTGGGGTGAACCTCTCTCTCAAACTGCACAATCGTTTATGCCCGAGTTTATATATGGAGTAAATCGAAGTTTGGCAAAGGTTTGTCCTACTCAATTCTATTAATATGGTAACATCTAATTTTCAATCTTGGTTGTACTGGTTGAGATGCGAAAAATCTTCATGCGTCTTTTGGTGCGATAAATAAACTAGATAGAATACTCATCTTTGAATGAATATACTATAGATTATTCCTATATTGAATCTGTACCTATATTAATCTTTATTTATTCATCATCTTCTGAAAATTTTTGATATGAAACAGGCTCGGATGCTGCTCAAGTCACTTGTCATCATTGGAGCTATACTTGGTTCAATATTAGGGATTGTTGGAACATGTATTCCATGGTTATTTCCTAATATCTTTACACCTGATCGGAAGATCATCCAGGAGGTTGGTTCTTGCTTTCTTGAACTTGTTAACGTCGTTGTACTTCCTATTTGTTGTGGCCATTAATTATAAGTGGTATTGTGGTATCTTAATCAAGGGGAGAGTCAAGTTAGGTTGTATTGCTCCATCATAAGTTATATTGATTATTCTATAATATTGTGGGAAATGATTCCTGCACGCCCCTTTTCTCTTTCTACATACCCTTTTTTATTTCTATCCCTTGATTCTCCATTGATTTATTTAATCCAAAGGCCATAAATATATAGGGGTGTGCATGGGGAGACAAAGAGTGCAAATCACTGATCCATTTATAGCTTCCACCAGACAACATGGTATAAGTGGTTGTGAGTCGTGACAAATGCTTTTAAACCGAATCATCACGACTTATTCTTCCAATAATATCCAACTTTTGAGCTCCATATATTTATGATAATTGACAGGGTATCCATTGAACAAAAAAAAGTTGGACTAACTGATGGTTGTTCCATAAGTCGGCTGGTCATGAAAAATGGTAATGACAGACAAAATGTGCCACAAGTGTACTAATATTCTGTTATGTGTTACTACAGATGCATAAAGTGCTGGTACCATATTTTCTTGCATTAATTGTGACGCCCCCCACTCACAGCCTTGAGGGAACATTGCTGGTATGTTTAATTTTATCTTTAGTGATGATTTTTCTCACATTCTTATTATAAGCATTTGTTTTGTTTGCACAAATTGTGCCTGTCGTTTTGACCCAAAATTGGTAAAAACTATAATACTGTCTTTCCCGTGGGAATAATGAGCAGTTCATCCTGTTTTTGAATGTGGAATATATGCTCTCTTGGAAGGGTTTTAGGAAATCTGATGGTCATGTTAGATATTTGGATGGGATTCTAATATCTTCATGGCATGGTCTAGCGTCTGATGAATGCTTCTTGTAATTTGTGTTATCTTCATGAAATATTCATAGTAAGCTCAATTTTCTATCTCCATTATGAGTTTTAATATTAGTTTAACTGAAAAGGTTTGACATAGGAATTTCGTTTGGGCGTCCGGGTTGATGTTAGGTGTCTACATCCCCCTTCTGCCATGCTTCCCATGATCAGATTTAACACTCGAGAGAAAAAAGGAAAAACATAAGCCTCCTGAGATGTTAGGTTTTGGGAAATCGTACTTCTAGAAGTAGCCTTTTCTTTTGTTTGTGAAATTTGAGTATCACAGGACAAACACGCGTTCAACAAGATTGTTCTGCTGATTGTGTTTTATTTTCTTGGTATCCACTATCCAAATTATAATTAAATACCCTCTCATGGTTGAAATGTTTGGAGTTAAAATAAACTTCAACTTATTCGTTGATTTTAGATATTACTTTAGAGAGCTCTCTCCAATGATAGTTACAAACTTTTCTCCAGCATCAATATTTTGTTTATTTCAGGCTGGACGAGATCTCAGATATATTAGTCTGTCCATGAGCGGATGCTTTTCCTTAGGCGCACTGCTATTGCTGGTAAGATATTTTTCTGGTGTCTTCTTAAACTGTTATCGGTTCTTTCTTTATACATACACTAGCACTACCCTCCTCATTTTTCTTCCACCAGCTTGTGAGCAGTAGAGGAGTTGGCTTAGCAGGCTGCTGGTGGGCACTGGCAGCATTCCAGTGGGTAAGCGCAATATCCCTGTTGTTCCGCCTGTTTTAAAGTATTTACCGATTTGTACTTGTCTGAATACCAGTCTTCATTCTCAGAGTCGGTTTTTCCTCTCTCTACGACGGCTGATTTCTCCCAACGGCATACTTTATTCTGAAGATATGACCAGCTTCGAATTGGGAAAACTCAAAGCTGTTTAGTCCAGGAATCAAAAGAACACAAGATATTACCACGATCAAATTCATGCTCACCATTTTAAGAGTAGTCAATTATACCAAAATTAGATGCAATAATATCCTAGAAGCCAAAAATGAGTTTGGCACAATTCTTGTATCCATAAACGAAACGAGCGAGGTAGTCTTCTTGAAGATCCATAAAGCAGATGCAAGCAATGTTGGCTTTCTTTTCCAATCACTTTGTGTTAGTATTATAGTTTACTTTGCATGCTCATCACCAAATGACTACTCTAAACAATGAGAACTTATTGTATGGCAAGAGTTCACCATCACGGTGGCGTCTCGTGCCAATAACACAAAGACGTTGGAAGAAAGGTAATACATGTTCTTGTATAATTGGCACAGGTACACCATGCTGGTGCTATGTAAGTCCTTGCTGCATACTTTTGGGGCAGGTAGAGAGTGAAGAAGTGCCGCCTAGGGTTGGGCTAGGAGAGTGCTACTACGCGCAGTGGGCCCCTTTCCTCCAGGTTCTAGCATTGCTGTCTCTCTATCTAAATTTCGGTTAGGCTTGAATTTTGAAAAAAAAAAAGGGATTTGGGGGGGGGGGGGGGGGAGGAGAGAGAGAGAGAAGCTTGTTGTCTTTAGATTTTGGCCAAACTGGATTAACAGAGAGTTGACGGAAATTTTAATTTTGAACCTAAATACTAACAGACTTGACCACAGGAATTAAATTCTAATTTTTTAACCACATGAACTATCTTCCAACTACTCTATCACCATAGAGACATAACCCAATTAAGCCTTAGACTTTAGCATGAGTCATGACTGCTGGAGATGGTCTAAATTCTTTAGTTCTGGTCTCTTCGATTGGACATATGTTATGGTAAATGTAAAAATATAGAGAATAATCCGAATAATGACTTTGAGGTACGACTTGAATCGTTTTCTTAAAGTGTTATTTGCCCCCACTTGAATGAGTTTGCTAAAGGATTTTTGGCAAATCACTTCCAGGATACAACAAAGTATGGAATATTCAATTAGCAAAACTGAATTATATTTCCTTAGAAATAACTAGAAAGAAATTGTATGAATGTGATGGAGAGAGTAGAGAGCAAGGAATATAGAAATAAATTTCTAAAATTGTGTGTGAAATATTATGCCACAATAGGTATTTATAGGCATTAAAGCACCCGTTCATCGAGTCCTTTCATTTTAGTTAAAGATATACAACTCTTCTTAAAAGTGTTGATCCAAAAGACATGTCTTCTATTCAGAATTTTCAAAAAATAAATATTGACTAATTATATCTTTTAATTCTACTCATACAATTTAAATAAGCATCATGTCTTTTAACCAAAACTTGCAACCATTCAAAAAATATACAACCCTAAAAGGTTGAATAAAACACAACCTTTTGTAAGGTTACTGCCCTTTCTACACATACACACACACACGCTGCACAACGCAGCCAACATATATATATTATTGAAATCTCTAACAATCCTTCCAAATTTCAATAATATAAAACATTTCTCTCTTTATAATTAACCACAAACATACTGATATAATCATGCATACAATAAAAGTGTCTTTCGAATTAAACCTTTAATTAGTGTAAGTAATTCAAAGTTATAACGAATGTGATGGTGACCTAAGTTTAAACCACTTATTCTTATGTTAAAACCGGAATCACTACACACATGATTATGTCTTATTTCCTTAAAGAAATTTTTGAACTATTTAAGCACTATTATGGTCTTGTGCTTCATCCTAGTTTCATGAACATTTACAAGAGAAAATCCAACTCTTGGTAGAAGCGGCACCACTTCTTATGTTCATATAGGTGAGGTTCCTTCCCATGTCCCTGCTACTATAGACATAACTAAAAATAAACTCATTAAGAGATAAAACTCATCCTCCTAAACGTAACAGTCTTGCACTGATCATCCTGGAATGAGCTATATATTAATTTTCAATGCTTTTACAACCACTTAACAATAACTTCTTGTTACCCATTAAACTTTTCAACTAGTGATGTTCTAGACAAAGTCGGGTTATCATTATTGGTGGCTAATTTTCAGTAAAGGGTTTTAGCCCCATTCCACTAGATGTACTAACTACTAAAGCTCTTGAAAGTGCTTTCGTTAACGGATCCGCCGAGTTATTACTTGATTTAACATAAACAATATTAATAACTCCATCAGTTATTAATTGCTTGACATATTCATGTCTCAAGCTAATATGTCTAGACTTTCCATTATATACCTTATTGTATGCTCTAGACAAAATAGTCTCACTATCACAGTATAAAGAAATGGATGACATTGGTTGTGGCCACAACTCTATTTCCAATAACAAATTTCTAATCCATTCCGCTTCTTTACCTGCTGCCACTAATGTTATAAATTCAGATTCCATAGTTGAATGTGCTATACATGTTTTCTTCTTCGAAGCCCAAGAAATTGCTCCTCCAGCAATTGTAAAAATTCACCCTGATGTAGACTTATTATCATTAGCACTTGTTATCCAACTTGCATCTGAATATCCTTCAAGTACTGCTGCAAACTCATAGTAAATTAAACTTAGGTTAATAGTTCTTTTAAGATAACCAAAAATTCTATTTATTGCTTGCCAATGGGCAGTACATGAATTCCTAGTGTATCTAGAAAGTTTGCTTATTACAAATGCGATATCTGGGCTGGTACAATGCATGGCATACATTAAACTTTCGATTACACTAGCATACTCAAGCTGTGCAACGGACCTACCAGAATTATTAAGCAAAGTCTCACTGGGGTCATAAGGGGTATTTGCTTCTTTTATTTATAGATACTTAAACTTAAGAAGCAATTTTTCTATATAATGTGGCTGACACAAAGCGTAACTCCTACTATGCTTCTTTACTTTAATTCCCAATATAGTATCTACTTCATTCAAATCCTTCATCTTGAATTTTGAATTTAGATACTCTTTAGTTTCAGATACACCTTTCATGTTTGTGCCAAAAATTAGCAGGTCGTCAACATATAAACATATAACACCATAATCATTTGTGAATTTAGAATATATGCATTTATCAGCACTGTTATGTCTAAATCCATATGACAAAATGACAACATCAAATTTTTCATGTTATTGTTTTGGTGCTTGCTTCAATCCATATAACGACTTTACTAATTTACAAACCTTCTTTTCATTCCCAGAGAGAACAAACCCTTCCAGTTGTTCCATATAGACTTCTTCATCCAAATCACCATTTAAAAATATTTTCACATCCATTTGATGCACATGCAAATTATATAAAGATGCCAATGCAAACAATATTCTAATTGATGTGAACCTAACTACTGGTGCATATGTATCGAAATAGTCTATTCCCTTTTTCTGCTTAAAACCCTTGGCAACCAACATGGCTTTAAATGTCTGAATAGACCCGTCTGTATTGTATTTTCTTCTAAATACCCACTTACAACCTATTGCTTTTGATCCTTTGGGTAAGTCTACTAAAACCCATGTCTGATTAGATATTAATGATTCAAACTCATCATCTATAGCCTCTTTCCAAAAGACTGCATCTCTTGAAGTCATTGCTTCACTTAGACTTTTAGGACCATCCTCAACATTCAACAATATGGATATTTTCTTAAGAACCTTTGTTCTATTTCCTTCAACTAAAAATACAATAGATTGAGATGAAATAAAATCAGAGCCTAGAGTCTTTTCTTTTCTTACTCTTTGGCTTTTCCTTAGTTCAATAACAGTTTCAGACTGTTTTTTTTCTTTCTCACCTTGAGAAAAATTAGTAATTGGATTAGAGAAAGATGTTTGATCAGTCTCTTTTCTAGACATTGAGTAGTCATTATAGAATTTATTTTCTATAAACTCGACATCTCTAGACTTAACTATTTTGTTCGAGTCTAAATTAAGCAACCTATATGCCTTTGAATTTTCTGCATATCCTACAAATATGCTTTTAATTCCTCTTGGACCCAACTTGAATCTCTTAGGATTGAGTGTTTTATAAAAAGCTACACAACCCCATACTCTCAAATATGACAAATTTGGGTTTCTTCCCTTCCAAATTTCATATGGTGACACATGTGTCTTTGTAGATGTAATTCTATTATGTATATGGCATGCAGTAAACAATGCTTCACCCCATAAATATTTTAGAGTATTAGCATTAATCATCATAAAATTAATCATTTCAGTGAGTGTTCTATTTTTCCTTTCTGCCAAACAATTTTGTTGTGGTGTATAGGGTGCAGTTTTTTGATGTATAACACCATGCTTTTCACAAAAAATATCAAATTCATGTGAAAAATATTCACCACCTCTATCACTAAGAAGGCATTTAATTTTCCTTCCATTTTGGTTTTCAACTTCAGCTTTATAGCGCTTAAAACACTCAAAAGCTTCATCTTTATTAGACAATAGATAAACATAAGTGAAATTAGAACAATCATATATAAATGTAATAAAATATCTTTTTTCTCCTCTTGTTAAAACACTATTAAATTCACATATGTCAAAATGTATTAAGTCTAATAAATTTGTATTTCTTTCGGCAGTTGGAAAAGGTTTCTTAGTCATTTTCGCTTGAATACATGTTTCACATTTATCATTATAATCATCATTGCAAGCAATTAAACCAAGTGTGTGCATGTATTTTAAAGATCTAAAATTTACATGTGCTAAACGTAAATGCTATAAATGAGAGGAAGATTCAACAATATAAGTAGAAGAATTTACTTTATTATTAATACTTAGTTTGAACATCCCATCACAAGAATACCCCTTCCCAACAAACATTCCATTTTTCAACATTATTAACTTGTCGGATTCTAGAACAGTTTTTATATCGTTCTTGCATAATAAATTTGCAGACACAAGATTCTTTCTAATTTCTGGAACATGCAATACATTAAGCAACGTCAATTTCTTCCCATAAGTAAACTGAAGTTTAACGGTTCCTTTTCCTAGAACTTTGGCGGAATTATGTATCCCCATTAAAATCTCTTGATTGTCCGTTGATGCTTCATATGTCTTGAATTGTGCCTTGTCATTGCACATATGTATAGTAGCCCTTGAGTCGAGCCACCAATCGGAGGATTTTATTGCCGTTGTCATATTTAGTTCGGTAATCACGCCAATATGCATCATTGATACCATTGCAACAATGTTATCAATTCCAAAATTTTCCACCATATTTGCGTTTTTGGTCTTATTGGCATATTCCTCACTTGCTTTTCTGTGTCTACAATCACGAATGTAATGGCCTTTCATACCACAATGGTAGCAGACACCATTTGCATTCTTTTGATTATTGTTGGAATTTGTCTTCTTAAACTTCCCTTTGTCAATTTTGACTTTGAAGTTCTTTTTGTATTTGTTTCCTTCGACAATGTGAACTTCAGAGGAATCTTGATTTGCAAAATTCTTATCACGATTTCTAGTTTCTTCTTCAATTTGAATATTCTTTTGCAAATCCTCCAAACTAATATCTTCCACCATGTGTAGAAGTTTCTTTCTACAATTATTCCATGTTTGGGGTAATTTTGCCACCTTATATTTCTACATTTTACTCTATCAATCTTAAAGTGTTATTTGCCCCCACTCGAATGAGTTTGCTAAAGGATTCTTGGCAAATCACTTCCAGGATACAACAAAGTATGGAATATTCGATTAGCAAAACCGAATTATATTCCCTTAGAAATAACTATAAATAAATTGTATGAATGTGATGGCGAGAAAAGAGAGCAAAGGAATATAGAAACAAATTTTTAAAAATTATGTGTGAAACATTATGCGACAATAGGTATTTATAGGCATTAAAGCACCCGTTCATCGAGCCTTTTCATTTTAGTTGAAGGTATACAACCTTTCTTAATAGTGTTGACCCAAAAGACATGTCTTCTATTTAATAATTTTAGAAAATAAATTTTGATTATTTATATCTTTTAATTCTACTTATACAATTTGAGTAAGCATCGTGTCTTTTAAGTAAAAGTTGTAACCATTCAACTAATTACATTTGTTGCACATTGCATCACCATTTATCAAACACACACACGCTGCACAATGCAGCACCAAGTCATTATATATATATATATAAAATAATTTATATTATTGAAATCTCTAACAATTTTGAAACTAAGACCAATAATTCATGAACTTGGTCTAGGATGGGTTTGTTATCAAACATAGTGAACTCATAATATTTGAACATTAAAAATTTATCGGTACCTCTTTTCTCCATTGTGTACTTGTGTGCTTCCCAAATTTCCTTCGGAGATTGAATGTGTGCGTACAGGTCATACAAGTGATCAGATAATGTGCCCAAGATGTGTCCTCGACATATCAATTCATCTTCTTCACGCTTCTTTCGATCAGCAACTATTTTGTCCATGTCTTTGTCACTTGGTTCACCAACATGCTCCAATTTCGAGTCCAACACGTATATGACATTTAGAACAGTAAGCATGAAACACATTTTGTCCTTCCAACAAGTAAAGTTTGATCCATCAAATTTGTCTAGCTTGTAGACATCTTGATTGATAATCTTCAAAGCCATGTTATCGGACTTGTTCTCCATGACAAAAATAACACTTTAAGATTGTTATGGTAAATGTAGAAATATAGAGAATAATCCGAATAATGACTTTGAGGTACGACTTGAATCGTTTCCTTAAAGTGTTATTTGTCCCCACTCGAATGAGTTTGCTAAAGGGTTTTTGGCAAATCACTTCTAGGATACAACAAAATATGAAATATTCAATTAGTAAAACTGAATTATATTCCCTTAGAAATAACTAGAAAGAAATTGTATGAATGTGATGGAGAGAGTAGAGAGCAAGGAATATAGAAATAAATTTTTGAAATTGTGTGTGAAACATTATTCCACAATACGTATTTATAAGCATTAAAGCACTCGCTCATCAAGTCCTTTCATTTTAGTTGAAGATATACAACTCTTCTTAAAAGTGTTGATCCAAAAGACATGTCTTCTATTTAGAATTTTCAGAAAATAAATATTGACTAATTATATCTTTTAATTCTACTTATACAATTTGAATAAGTATCATGTCTTTTAACCAAAACTTGCAACCATTCAAAAAACATACAACCCTAAAAGGTTGAATAAAACACAACCTTTTGTAAGGTTGCTGCTCTTTCTACACACACACACATGCTGCACAACACAGCCAACATATATATATATATATATATATATATATATATATATATATAATAATTTATATATTTATTATTGAAATCTCTAACAACATATTCTGTGGAAGCTATTTTGGACTTGAACACGGCACGGTGGTGCTCTGTGGTCGCCGCGCAATGTAACTGATGGTGCCACACTACACATACCTCCAGCAACTAAAGAGGGAGAATTAAACAACTGTTATAAGTGGTGGATTGTCCTAGTGGTTAAGGTTTTGAATCCACGGTGTCAAGGTTTCAAATCCTACTTCTGCTCCATTAGTGTAGGTTATCACTTGTAATGAAAATAAATAAACAAATGTCAATTTGTCACCATGCACCAGAAAGTGTAGGTTCTTTGAAGTGTAGGATTCCAAAGAACCTATTCAGTCACGACAAGAAAATCCTTAGCTTTGGGTTCAATATAGAAAAACCTGTGGCCGCATTGCTAGACAAAGCTAGGCGAAACAAGGATGGCAAGGACTTATATGGAACGGGTTCACCGTCATTTTTTTTATATCCAATAATGCATTGTTAGGTGCAAAATTTTCTTCATACAATATATTATTAGGAAAATTAACGAAAAGGGTTTGAAAACTTTGAGTTTTACCGATAAGGACAAAATAAAGAGTAAAGTTAATAGTACCAAGTTTGACTTTTTAGTGTAAAAATGTGATTTTTCGTTAAAGTGAACAGTACCGCGGGCTTTTCGTTAAAACTCCCATTATTATTATTAGCTTGAGACGTGGCTGTGGACTTGTTCTCCATATATATAAAAGATGCAAGGAAGACTAGAGGAGGAGGGCAGGATTGGAAATTTATATTATTATTATTTTATTTTATTGTGGCTGACGCAGAGAGGTAAAGAAAATCTAGGACCTAATTTGAAAACCTAAACCAATAATACTGGGTAGAAATATAATTCCTCGATTAGTTTGATAGAAAGTTTAAAAATATATTTAGGGATTGACAAAACTTATGAGGAAGAAATCCTAAAATAATTATAATAAAAAAGTCATTCCTATAATTAGGGATAAAATTCAGAATTTGCTACATTCATTCTAACGTATGTTTTGCCTCTTTTTTACTTTAATATTATTTTATAGGATGAGAAGATGTGTGAAGACTTGGATGCATGTAAATTGTCGGAATTTGGTTGACCTTCTTGCGCAATATAGTGATGCTTCGGGACAGAAAGTGAATTTACAAAAGTCTAGTGTTTACTTTGGGACGAATACTCTTGTGAGGATTGCTGCCGAATTAGCTAAGGTGCTTGGTATCCATGTGGTTGACAATCCGGGCACATATTTGGGTGTCCCTGTTATATGAGGGCGATCAAAGAAACCGGGTCTTGCCTATGTTAAGGGGAGGATACTAGGCAAGTTGCAAGGCTGGAAACAAAGTCTTCTCTCACGAGTGGGGAAAGAAGTCTTGATTAAGGTAGTCGTCCAGGCTATTCCTGCCTACCCGATGATTATCTTTAAATTCCTTGCTATAGTCTGTCAAGAGTTGGACGTTTTGGTTGCTTGTTTTTGGTGGGGGAGTCTAGGTCAGGTCCGAAAGCCTCATTGGGTTTCGAAGGCTGTCCTTGGTCTGCCGAAGGATATGGGAGGTTTAGGATTCAAGAATTTTTCTGAGTTCAATGATGCGTTGCTGGCTAAACAGTGTTGGCGTTTGCTTTCGGAACCAGATTCTCTTTGGGCTCGAGTGATTAAGGCCCGATATTTCTTGACCTGTTCTTTTTGGGATGCTAAAAATGGGGGACGGGCCTCTTGGGCATGGACTAGTCTACTCATTGGTCGAGAGGTACTTTGGAGTACTCTCATTGGCAAATCATAGGCGGCACGGATGTGCGTGTGTGGGTGGATCGTTGGCTTCTATCTTTACCTGTGGGGCATTTGGTGCTGATTGGTGAGGTTGTGGTTACTCCTAACTTGTGGGTCAGTTCTCTTATTTGGCCCGAGTCCCATGAGTGAGACATTGAATTTTTGCAACTTTTTATATCTGAGGTAGATCAAGCAGCTATTCGGGCCACCCCACTGGCTGATGCGAGTAGTAAGGATCAGTTAGTCTGGGAAACTAGCAAGACTGGTAAGTACTCGATTAAGTCGGGGTATCATTGGCTTCAATCGAGATCACTTGATTTGAGGGATAAGCGGCAGCCAGATGTGAGGTTAGTTCTGAAGGCTTTGTGGAGAATAGTGTGGCGGTTGCACGGGCCTCTAAAGCTTCGCCATTTCCTTTTGTTATTGTTGCACAATGGTCTTGCAATTAGAGCTATTTTTTTCTTAAGTGCTCATCACCTTCCCCAATTTGCCAAATTTGTCTTCGTCATGTTGAAACTATTGAGCATCTTTTTCTCTTTGTCCATGGGTGGAAATTGTTTGGTTTGGTGGTGCTCTTAACTACCTAGTTGACTGAGCTGGTATTCATTTGTGGGCAAGTTGGTTGCAGGCAATGATGTCTATCACCCTTCAGTTCACGGCTGATAGGGTGTGGGTTCAGTCTTATGCTGCTTTCACCTGTTGGTTTATTTGGAAAGATTTTGTGTTCAATCAAGTACCAGTTAATCCCGCTAGGTTGCTGTTGGAGTTGACCACTGCGATGGGGATGCGATAGGGCTCGCGGGGACTGGTCGGGCGATGATTTCTGCTCGGCAGGGTACGGTTCCTCAGTGGTTGGCTCCCCCGTCTCCCTTTACAAAAATTAATGTTGATGATAGTTGGTCTAAGGTGTTTAAATTGGGTTTTGTTGGAGTGGTCTTGCGGACTGAGGAGGGCCAGTTTGTGGCTATAACTAGGTCTTCTATTTAGGCTCCTAATGTTGCTGCGGCAGAAGCAACGGCTCTATTCCGTAGATGTGAATTAGGTACTTCTTTGGGTTTTAGCTCGGTCATTTTCGAATCAGATTCTCTTGAATCTATATCTTGTCTTTCGGGTTCTCTTGATAATGGCAGTTTGGAGGCTTTCCCTACCTTGGCACGGGTCAAGCAGCTGAGTAGGGCTTTCCAGAACTGTCGCTGGTCTTGGGTGCCAAGATCAGCCAATCTGGCGACGCATTTTCTTGCGTCAGTTGGTTTTTCGGAGATGTGTGATTGTGTTTGGATCGACAGGCCCCCATCTTCGATTGAACAAGGATGGTCTGCCATGTCCACATTGAGTTATTGTGGCGATGTTAGGGGTGACACTAAACTTGGTTAATGTGTCTCTTGGTTTGTATCCTCTTTCATCGATGTTGTTTTAGTTGTGCCTTTCTTGGTGTTTGCCTCCTTGTAGGCTTTCTTGTACCTTTTGGCTTCTTTGGCCTTGGAATGCAATTCCTTGTTTCATAAAAAAAAAATTGAACAATCTTTTCTTGTTTTATTTTATTTTAGTTTGTTTGCAATTGATGCGCATACCACTTCTCCCCGAAGTCCAATTCCTCCAAAATGAAAAATTAAATTCCTATTTCATGCGGACACCACGACTATTTTGATTCCTTCATGCTTATTAGCTAAAATACTCCATAACCGCAATCCAATTCGATGTTTTGATTCCAATTACATATTAGTAAATTTCATAAAAGATAACTCTGGGCTATAACCACATGTAGATCACCATTTACGTCTCTAGAGGATGTAAAATCTGGGAAAGGCTCATCTCTATATCCCTTCCAACCTGATCCTTTCCAGATCCCTTCTAGAAGGATCCTCAGGATCCCGAAGATTGTCTGCAAGGCTTGCCTCCAACAGAGCCAGGAAGCCATCACAACTACTTCTCCTTCCTCAAATAGGGTTGCAAAGTCACGATCGCAATGTTGCCTCGAAATAGGACTATGAAGCCATTGATCCCAACGACACCGTAATCTCCTCCACATCCGCGCCCCTCTCAACCCTCTCGCTGTCAACACCATCGTCGATGCATCTCAATGCAAAGGATCCCATGTCGGTTGTTGCCATCGCATCTTCTCATTCTGATGGCGTCAAGGCCGCCTAAATGTTTTCTGGCCATTCGATTTTCTTTTTGAACGGATATGATTGAAGGGTCCTCTAGATCTGGATGGAAGGGATTGTCCGGATCCCTTCCTTATTATCCTCTGCTCTCGGGAAAACGTAAATTTTGGATTCAATGAAAAAATAAATGAGTTATAATCCTAATGCCAGTTTGATAACCATTTTAGTACGATGCAGATTGCATCCAAACAAGCAAAATACAAGCAGCAGCAACAGCATCATCATATTGCAAGTACCTCATCCTACATTTGTCAAACACGTCGACTTTTGTCCTCAACATCATACCGCACGTATCCAGTTTAAATTTCTTTTCTTTTTTTCTTAGTTCATTCTCAATTTAAATTTGATTTCGCTACAAAAATTCCATAGTATCCAAACATGCATAGCTTCAAAGTTAAATGCAAGAAAACCTTACCCCAGAACCTTCTCAACACAGTTCTAGAATTATATAACCATAACCATTTGTGGCAGGAACTTAGACCCTGGTTCTCCCCCGGCTGTCACGCCCACTCATTCTTGGCCCTTCTCCTTTTTTCTGAAATTCCATTGCTGTGGGTCTCGAATATGTCTTTCGTCTCATGAATATCTTTCGCGACTGCTGCCTTTTCTCCTCTGCTTTCAACTTGGTGATGCTGGGCCTGTAAAGAATCACTGTTCTACCAATTTGGCCAACAACAACTGAACCAGTTGATTCCTCTAATTGTGTAACAACATCCTCTAGCTCACCAGGACATGTCCCGTGTATTTTCACCTGTTCAGAACATTGAATGACAAATGGACAACATGTGTTAGCTAAGCACACCTGTACATCTTTACTTTTAATTGGTAAAAGTAGAATCAAGCAACAAGACAGAATGGCATACAACAAATGAACCGACGTTCAAAACCAAGTTGGATAGGTGGACAGACATTCAAATCAACTCAACTCAACAAGCCAGAGATATGTTAGAGTTTTCTGAATTTCAGTCCCCATGGAGGGCCGTTATTGAGTTCTGTATCAGAATATGCGGCAGTTACATGAACCGACATTCAAAACTAAGTTGGATAATGCTGGTTTAGATTTGTGACGCTTCAACCACCCCATAGCCCCTAATTGGGACATGGTGATTTATTACCTCTTATGCGAGTCTGAGGCTCCGAGTAGCTGAAGTAAGGCCCCCAGTGTATGCTACAAACGTCATACATTTGAAAACTCTGTTTTCTTTTTCTAATATGAAGTTTAACTCAACTGTGATTGTAAGGGAATCTGCTACTACCTAGGCATGATTGCTCAATTCTATCATCTCAACTCAACTAAGCCCTAATCCTCAAATGATTCGAATTCCCTACGTGTAAGATAAATATCAGTCCGATCCTCGCGAACAATTTATGGAGCATAGATTTATGATCTTTCTTACCAAAATCCCTTGATACTAGATATTCATAGAGCAGTGAGAAAGCTAACACAGATGCATTCTACAACTACCAGAACCAATAATCTCTCATTTCGAAAACTGAAGAACTCAAAAAGTGCACATTTCTGTGACAAAAAACAAAAGGATAAGACTCTAAACAATCTTGAATCCATTCCTATGACAAATCTGACAAAGGGAAACTTGCAAAGCAGAAACTCTCTTCAATAACAGCATACCAATTTCAGACTAGCACAACAAAATCCCTCAACTTTGGCATAAACCCTTAAACCCCAACTGGTTACTAATTGAACCACCAAAATCTTGTTTTCCAAAATATAATAAGTAACAAATGAATAAGCAATTACCTTGAGAAGCTCATTGGATTCAAGGTTCTCTATAAAAGAAGCGGCGACGCTGGCTGTGACGCCGGACTTCCCCACCAACTGGGACTTGAGCTTCTTCCCCAAGCTGTGAGCATAAGACGCAAGTTCCTTCTTTTCTTTCACCGTCAGCATCGGCGGCTTCACCCCATCTCTCTTTAAAGCAGACGAAGACTCCGAACTCACTTGGCCTTCTTTATTATCCGAGTTCTCAATTTCTTCACCATTATCATTATCTTCTGGAATTTCGAGTTGTTGGGTTTTTTCTTCTTCTTGTAAAGAGGCTTTGGGGGGAGGAGGGGAGTGGGTAGCGGTGGGAGAGTGGCAGAAGAAGAGAGGTCGAGAGGAGAAGGAAGGTAGGGAATGGGAGATAAGTGAGCGGCGTGGGAGGTGCGAGAATGGAATGGTTGTGGTGGTGGTGGTGGTGGAGGTGAGAAGGGGTTTGAGGAAAAGGGAGAAGGAAGAAGATGATGGTGGTGGTGGGGGGCGGTGGAGGAGGAGGTGGAGCCGGTGACAGGTTGGAGCTCCTGCTGCCGCCATTTTCTTTTCGGCTGGTTCTTGGCGTTACCCAACGACCCGAAAGATGTCTCTTATTTAACAATGCGGGCCTTGGATTTGCGCAGAGCCACTCTAATAATAATCCGCCCAAGCCCAAGAGCAGATCGTTTTTGGAGGACTAGTTAGTAAATTCGCGTATTATAAATGTAATATACGTTTTTTTTTTGTTTAATACAAGTTTATTTCTGCATATTTTTCAATAGTATATGTATAATTCACGTTTTTCATGCTAATACATTTATTTATAGCAATTATAATGGGTTTTACTTGTCACACAAGTTGTACAAGAAAATAATATTCTAGATATTATTGGATTCCTACTTTTATTTTACACAATCACACTTAAAGTAAAACATTATTTATATCACTCCTCGTTGAGTGTGTAGAACTAAAGAAGTATTTGCATCCAGTCTTCATCATTAGGAGATGGGGATTGTTGTTAGTTCTGGTTCGGTACACGCAATGCATACATGAGTCTTAAAGTAGGTATGCATAAAAAGGATAAAGTCTCACCAAAACTTGGCTATAAGAAATAGAGTCTACAAACCGTAGTCTAAGGAGAAAAAGGCAAGTTAATGCAATGTCATCTTCAAGTGCATCAAGTAGTAGAAAATGCACACAAAGGTTTGTCCATCCCAATGTGGGTATGTCACGCCCCGGACCCAGGGTTGGTGGAAAAATAACCTGTGCCTAGTACGCGAATAAAAGTAAAAATAAAAACAAAATACAAACTTTCTCTTATAAAAATAATTCCAAAATCCTTACAGGGTGTACAAAATAATAAATTAAACCTCTTAAATCCCTCGTCTAACATAACCTCACCTCGTCTATCACCTGTCTTGCCATCATTTGTAAAATAGTAGGTGAGGGGTGAGCAACAACCACCGTCGCTCAGTGAGTAGAATATGTAATATGCCAGTCAAGCTTGCCATTTTAATCACACTATAAAATAGGATAATAATATCAAAGTTTTAGCCACATAATTTCATATCACATCATCTCTTTATGTGTCCATTATATCCTTCATAAATTGTAACTCACTACGTGAGCCCTAATGGCCATCTGCCCTAATGCCCCTGTGTGCAGTTTACATTTATTCCTCGCATTAATGCAACACCAAAATTATCATGCTCCATGAACATCTCAAACAATTCACTGATCAAATATATAATAATAATTCTGAAAGTACTTCACAAAATCCAACCTGCTTGACTTGAAATAGAGAGATATTTAGAAATAGCTCAAAACCCACGATATCTCGTGGTTTTCATTTACAGAAAATAAGAATATTTTAAACACATTACATAAACCACTCACCTCAATAATTCAAACTTTGGCCCAACTAACATCTCCACAAACCTCAAACCCTAGCCCGTTATCTCTCTATATAAAAATATAAGAACTAAACCTACACACACACACGCGCACACACTCTACTGTCTGCGTAAAGCTCTCACTGCATGCTGCCTTCTTTTTATGCTCCAAAAACAATGGAGCAAAGCTCCTATTTATAGTGTCAAATAGTCGGCAACCCAAAGGCTCTGATTGGTTGAAACTGAACCTACTGACCTACGCCTTTTGTTGCTCCAATCAAAAGAAGATAAGCCACCAATATATATCCTAGTCGTCGCATCAAAGTGCTTACTCACTTTAATAAATCAAACACTGGTACTTTTGCATGCAAATAATAAGCCACCTCCTGCTAATATTCATACCTCCATGCCATGAGTTTGACAACTACTAACCCTATTTGTCAATTGCTCCAAAATATGCCACGTCCAAAAAAAATAGTATTGACACCTCTCACTACTAGGTTTAACACGTGAGCAGCAATGTAAAAACTTATCTAAGGTTCATTCTAATTAGAAATAATAATAATGTCCACATATACAATTGAAAATACGGGACATTACAATCTACCCTCCTTAAAGAAATTTCGTCCTCGAAATTTACTAAACCTTATTCCGAAGTCTACTCTTAAACTTCTATGTCACTAACTCATTTCAAATTAACTTCAACCTAATTAGCTCCACAGTTTCCCAAGGGTATCTAATCCCCAAAGCTCTAATACCAATTTGTCACGCCCCGGACCCAGGGTCGGTGGAAAAATAACCCCTGCCCGGTGTGCGAGTAAAAGTAAAAATAAAAACAAAAAACAAACTTCTCTTATAAAAATAACTCCAAAATCCTTATAGGGTGTACAAAAATAATAAATTAAACCTCTTAAATCCCTCGTCTAACATAATCTCAGCTCGTCTATCACCTGTCTTGCCATCATCCGTAAAATGATAGGTGAGGGATGAGCAACAACCACCGTCGCTTAGTGAGTAGAATATGTAATATGCCAGTCAAGCTTGCCATTTTAATCACACTATAAAATAGGATAATAATATCAAGGTTTTAGCCACATAATTCCATATCACATCATCTCTTTACGTGTCCATTATATCCTTCATAAATTGTAACTCACCACATGACTCCTAATGGCCATCTGCCCTTATGTCCCCGTGTGCAGTTTACATTTATCCCTCAGATTAATGCAACACCAAAGTTCTCATGCTCCATGAACATCTCAAACAATTCACTGATCAGATATATACTAATAATTCTGAAAGTACTTCATAAAATCCAACATGTTTGACTTGAAATAGAGAGATATTTAGAAATAGCTCAAAACCCACGATATCTCATGGTTTTCATTTATCAGAAAATAAGAATATTTTAAGCACATTACATAAACCACTCACCTCGATAATTCAAACTTTGGCAAGACAACCCAACTAACATCTCCACAAACCTCAAACCCTAGCTCGCTATCTCTCTATATAAAAATATAAGAACTAAACCTATATACACACACACTACTCTCTATGTAAAGCTTTCACTGCATGCACTGCATGCTGCCTTCTTTTTATGCTCCAAAAACAATGGAGCAAAGATCATATGTATAGTGTCAAATAGTCGGCAACCCAAAAGCTCTGATTGGTTGAAACTGAACATGTTGACCTACGCCTTTTGTTGCTCCAATCAAAAGAAGATAAGCCACCAATATATATCCTAATCGTTGCATCAAAGTGCTTACTCACTTTAATAAATCAAATACATGGTAATTTTGCATGCAAATAATAAGCCACCTCCTGCTAATATTCTTACCTTCATGCCATGAGTTTGACAACTACTAACCCTATTTGTCAATTGCTCCAAAATATGCCACGTCCAAAAAAAATAGTATTGACACCTCTCACTATTAGGTTTAACACATGAGCAGCAATGTAAAAGATTATCTAAGGTTCATTCTAATTAGAAATAATAATAATGTCCACAAATACAATTGAAAATATGGAACATTAAAAGGTGCCTCATTAAAACCTCATCAGGTTAGCAAAATTCAAATAGAAAAAAAACTCCTGATCTTAAGGGAAAATGGTACATTAAAGTAAAGCGAGTATAATTTAGGATACTCCCTCTGATTTCGACAAACTCCCTCTAACACTACAAGCATTGCAAATGAGATAAGTCAAATGACACAGTACCTTGGTAAGGTTCAATGAGGTTATATTGGGATCGGATCTCCTTAATTTCAATCTTCTGATGCTTAACTAATGAGTAAAGAAAAACTTCGATGGCACAACACTGTTGGTGTTGACTTCTCGGATTGTCTAGTTGATATAAGTGGCATTGTTTTATTGTAACATCCCACATTGACAAACGGAGAGGGGGTGATGTGCCTTATATGTACATGCCCACCTCCATATAGCAACAGGTATTTTGGGAGCTCACTGGCTTTGGAGTTCATCGGAACTCCGAAGTTAAGCGAGTTCGGGTTAAAGCGTTCCCAGGATGGGTGACATACTGGGAAGTTCTCGTGTTGAGTCCCCAAAAACAATATCGTGCTACAGCGGAGCTGGTCTGGGAAGTTAAGCGGACAATATCGTGCTACGGCGAAGCCGGTCTGGGATGTGATAGAATGGTATCAGAGCCACTTTGCCGTGTGGTGCAAGTGTGCCAACGAGGACGTCAAGCCCCTAAAGGGGGTGGATTGTAACATCCGACATCAACCAACGGAGAGTGGGTGACGTGTCTTATGTGTACATGCTCACCTCCAATAGCACAAGGCCTTTTGGGAGCTCACTGGCTTTGGATTCCATCGGAACTCTGAAGTTAATCGAGGTCGAGCGAGACAAAACTGTGACCCACTGGGAAGTTCTTGTGTGAGTTCCCGGAAACAAAACTGTGAGGGTGTGGCCCAAAGCGGACAATATCGTGCTACGGCGAAGCCGGTCTGGGATGTGACATTTATGGATAGTTTAGAACCCAATGATGGATGGAACTCCACATGTACTTCGAATATGATCGACAAGAGATCTCAACCATATCTCTCATATAACCATTTAGGAACGTGTCTGGTGCAAGTTTGATAAGGAATCGACGTAAGCATAACAAAAAAAAGAAATCATCATTCTCAGGATCAGCAAGGTTGAATATGCTGGGGATGCATAGAGGTAAGCCCACTGTAGTGCCTCTATGTAACAACCCGTATCATTATTTAAATAATTGTAAGGGTATTATGGTAATTTTCTAAGTGAAGATTTTTCCCACTTTTGGATTACTACATGGGTGACACATGGCACCCATTATTTGGTGTTTTTTCCCATTCCTTCATGTGCTCTATCTCATTCTAGAACTCTAATCTCTCTCACACTCTCGCGTATATATATCTCTCTCTCTCGATGCTTTTCCTCTGACACACACACACACACACACACACACACACACACACATACTTGCACACACTACAATTATTAGGACATTCCTTTCTCTCTCTCATATTCTACTATCACCCTTCCTCATCCCTCTATGTGGTGTTGTCACGATGTAGTGACTCCGACGAGATTTCGAATATTTCGATTAAGGTAAGCACGTAGACCGTTATAAAATTATGTTTAAACTAGATAAGGATGTTTTGAGACATTTTAGAGTGGTGTGGATGCAGAACTTTTGGGGAAAAACATTTCTAGAAAATTTCCGGTGAGTGGCCATGGGTTTTAGGGACTTTTCCAGCTAATCTTGACGGCAACGTCACTTCACCTTGGTAAGGCTCGAATCCTTACTCCTTGATCTTCATTTTGGCTTTTGAATGAAGGTTTTTGGTTGAGTTTTGACCCCGAATCGCAGTTGGAGAAATTGTCTGGCAAGAACACCAAAATTCGGTGTTCTTCTTCACTTTTTTCGGTGGGCTATTTATGTTTTGGGCCAATTTGGTCCTAGCCCAATTAGGAGACTATTATTTGGCTTTCTAAACTTGGGCCATGTTCAAATTTTGATATATTGGGCTGTGTTGATAGCCTAAACCCAAAAATCCAATTTGGTTTTTTAAAAAAAATTTAGAATCTGTTAGGCTGTTGGGCCAGCCCAACTTTTAAGGCATTTTAATTTGGGCCTAAGCCATTTAATTGGTTTAGGCCTTATGTTTAAAAGGGAATTAAGTCCATTTAGTTTAATTTGGGCTTCACACTTAAACTAGTTTAAGTCCAAAAATTATTCTAAAAATATAGGGATGTTCGTGGTGTTGAGTAGGCCACGATGGTATATTCAAATACCCCAATTGAGCGACATATGAGAAATTAATCGTAGATTTAGTATATGTGCATTATAATTAACATTTAATTAGTTGTTTCACATATAGTTGAAACATTTCCAGAGGACGAACGTAGCCAGGCAAGACTCGGGGGCTACGACCCTGCTACATACTAGTGAGTGGGCTTTTGGTAATATACGTATTTATGCTTTACATTTCCTAGAAATTGTTTTAAATGGTTATAGGTTTTTAAAATTCCATGTCGATTGCATCATATTTTAGTTTATGCATTAGTGTCGAAATGCATAATATTGTATAACGCTGCGAACGCCCAGGTAAGCTTTAGGTGAGTACATGTTGATGATAGAGATTGATGTGAGCATGGTTGTGTTTATATATGGTTATTGCTCATTATCCTGCACCTCGGTGTTAGTGCTCCACCCGGGGCCAGGGCCTAGCCTTCACGTGATCGTTCACCTCCCGCACCACACGCTCACCTTGGATCTAAGGCTGTCGTCCATACCACACTAGGTGATTCTAACTCGTAGGTGACTTGCGATACTTCGCACAGCCTTCACGTGATTGTAGCACTTGAGCGTATTTATTTACACCCAACCTGTCGTACAAACCACGTTAGGTGGTTTCGACTCGTGTGCGGGAATACATATTTATGAGGTATAGATTTAGCCGTACAGGTCACGTTAGGTGACTCCGGCTGACACATTACTTTTACATTACATCACATCACTTGGCTTACATATTTGTTTATGAGATATTTGACATGGTATATATTTGGTTTTCTTCATTATCGAGCATGATTCTAAATACGTATATATATATATATTCTGGGAAATTATACAGGTTTTACGGTGAGGGATTATTATATTTGAAAAGTGAAATGTGTTTTCAAAACCCTTGTTTTTGCCCACTCACGTTTTTTGTTTTGATCCCCTCCAAGTTCTAGGTAGACGTTCGGATTGGTGGCTCACGAGGGCTTCACGACGGTTCTGACAGCTTCGCAAAATGTAGGAACTTCCTTTCATGTTCTGTATAATTAATATTTGATATTGGACTGCTCCTAGGACATATATGCTCTGATATGTGTTTACCCCCTTAAACACCTTCACACACTTATATATTTGTTCCTAGTATAAATTAGTTAATTTGGTTTTTATTTACTCACATTTTCATATCACTATCATTTATGCATTGCGCACATGGCTACGTCACCCTCACATGACGGCCAACATGCCTCGATTTAGGTCGGGGTGTGTCATCTAAGACAGTGAAAAAAAAGTCTTTAATACTAATTTAGTGGTGGCGTGTAGGGATAGTGATGTATCTTATCATTAGCGAATGAGATGTCATGCCTAATGCAATGAGCTAACTACCATAAAGTGCAAATTGAACTTAGATATAGAATTTCGAGTTCTAAAACATCTTCAAGAGTTTCATTTATCTCTAGTGTGTGGATGATTATGGGTGTACTCAAAAGAAACACCTTTTGATTTAACTAGTGGACCAAAATACTATCAGAAAATGCTTAAACTTCATATTAAAACATGAAGTATTCCCAAGATCCTTCATCTTAATTATCGTCTTCAGGTTCGAGGCATTTTTCTAATGCTCTTCTAGAGTCTTAATGACATTTATGTCATCGAAATAGACTGCAACTCTGGCAAATTTGGAATACTTCTTAAGGAACAGCTAGAGGCATAGTTTATTTACATATTCATTAGGAATTGTTTGAATCCAAAGTGGATACCTCATCGCAGTAAACCATGTAATTCTTTAGGAACTTACATATAAATCTTCGTGTCCAAATCCTATTAAAGAGACATTATAACCACATTCATAATTTGCAATCAATCACCGGGCGTTTGAGAGAACTTTTGCGCTATAAAGCGTGCATTATATCACATGATTTCATTTATCTCATTACGATTCATTTCCTACTTGTAACACGACATGGTTACCTTGGGCAATGTAGGAACTATAGGTCCAAACGCACTTTGATAAGGAATATAATTCACCCGGATTGTAATTTGACCAATTAGTTCTACGTTGTCACTAATCAACGTTACATAGTTCGACATTGTCGTTTTTCATTTATGTCGGTAATTACCATACAAGTAAATATCATCGAGATAATTTCATTCCAATTTCATATCTAACCCAAGCTAGTATATTGGACCATGAACTTCAAATCTTGAGATAATCCAGATTAATCTCATGAGATGGAACGGTTGAGACAGTGATCGAGTAGGGATTCATTTTATGCTTTATCCACCCTCTTCTGGGGTAGTGAATCCTAGGAACCAAGTAATTTGCCACGCTTTTAGCCAATGACAAATGATTGGCTAGCAGCTTTTTATACCATATGCCTATATAGAGGCAACATACCTTATTAGGGATGACAAATCATCCTTCAGGAGTGGCACATTCAATCCGGGATGTAAACTCAAAGTTCGTTAGCTACGTTGTCCTTGCATGCATGTTTGCAGTTAATATATATGATCTTGTCACTTTAGCTAGATTAGAGAAATGCGTCTGAAGCAACATTCTGAAAGCTAGAAACTATTGGAAGTATGCCCACAAGGCCACTCATTTGATGTAATAGCTTTTGGAATATTTGTTGTGTTAAACTATAATATGTTTAATAGAGGGCAAAGCTTATTGTTAATCACTATTTATTGTATTATGTGTTTAAGCAATAAGGGAATCCAAGGAATGTATTTAATCTAAGAGAGAAGTGATCTAAGTGAGTTGGATTAACGAGACCTTTCTCTTATGTTCATTCCTGAAACGTTCCTAGCCATAGGATTGCCAATTGGGCATTGACAATCTGCTAAGGTTAGTATGTGTTATGTTAACTCAAGCGTGAGTATGACTGGTCTCAAGTCATTTAGTGTTGGACACTGAGACAAACACATAAGTGCTCAAAAGGTAATTGAGTACACTTAACTATGATCA
This sequence comes from Crataegus laevigata, assembly GCA_963580275.1. Lineage (NCBI taxonomy): Eukaryota > Viridiplantae > Streptophyta > Magnoliopsida > Rosales > Rosaceae > Crataegus > Crataegus laevigata. Next base: position 11,280,980 of record OY756941.1, read on the forward strand.
AAAGAGAGTTCGAACATACATGTCATGTGAGAACTCGTAAGTTGCAATATGCAAAGTAGTCCTTTGACCTGAGGCATCATAGATGTCTAATGGTTAGGTCCTTGATCTTTGATCATGTCAAAGGCATTCCATTGAGAATGTCCACGGCATCATTGGGTTCAAGCTATCTAGTCATGTAGGCATATGAATGCACAACAAGGGATCTCTAACCTTCCATGGTGGAAGGAGAATACTCTGAGATATGATTCGAGAGTCTTTGGCCAAAGCATATGAATATGACTTAGGAAGTTTGTTCCAAATAATATTCAATTGAATAATATAGAGAAGTATCACATTGGATAGTAGACATGAAACAAACTATCACTTAAACAATGTGATCAAGAGTATTGTATTAGAGAATGACCGTATTGCGTTGTAGTTGTAACTGGATAGATTCTCCAACCACTTTTACTTAGCTTGGGTAGCCATGACATACTGCTAGGTGTCACTCATGTTTTGTGGAAGCCCTGAGGATTAGCAAATACTAATCTTCATCAAAGGGAGAATTGAAATGTAGTTTCCATTCACAATCGATCGTTAAGAGTAACAATCGTCCACTGCCTCGCTAAATGGAACCTAATGGATCGTACACTGAGTAAGGATGAATGTGAAGATATAAAAGAGATGGATAAGCAATTAAATGGTTTAATTGAAAATGGTCAAGATTAATTAATTAGTTAATTAATTATACGAAAGGTTCGTATTGGGCTTTTAAGTTGGTTTTGGGTCCACAAGGCCCATTGAGTTTAGGTTGTGTGACAACTAAAAACTAAATGGAAATTAACCCAAAAACAAAGCCAAAACCGGTCTAGGGTGAAGGGTAGCAAACTTGGGTTAATTGCAAGTTTGCCACTCACATGTGAGGTGGTATAAAAGCAATTTTATAGCCATTATCTCACTAGGGTTTTCTTGAGGCAAAGAGGAGAAACATTTTCTCTCTTTTTCTCCATAGAGGCTGGCCACTTAGGGGGTTTTTACTAGCATCAAAAACTCTCTAAGTCATCCATCTTCTCTTCACACTACATCCTTGGTGTGGAGACTTAGAGACACCAAATCTTTGGTGTTCTTGGAGATCCTTTCCTCATATCCTCAAGGAGCAAAGGAGCATCAACAAAGAAGAAAATCACAAGGAAGATCCAAGGAGCTAGGAGGTGACTTGAAGGCCCTCCACTTGGGTGAATCCCTTGTGTAAACAAGGATGAGCTTCAAGGGTAATGAATCTCAAATCCTTCCTTCTCTTTAATGTTGTTAAAGAGTCTTATGGTTCACCATTCTCTAGGCTTTGAAAGTCATGGGTTTTAGAATTGTTTTGAATGCATGCCTACTTTAAAGTGTTATTAGTTTGCATATGTGTTCAAATGTTCTCACATGTTCTTAGTTAGGACAAATTTTTTCCTTCAAGTGGTATCAAGAGCCTAGGTCTAGAGTATGGTGAATCCTTTTGGGTTTTGTGTTTTTCATGATTTATGATTTAAATGTTGTAAATGTTACAAGCTTTGTTCTTGGTTCTGAATATAAATTTTGCTTGAAAATTTAGCATCTCAAATGTTGTAGATGTAGTTCATTTAAGCATGAATATTGGAACTAAAATTTGGTGCCATGTATGTGGGGAAATTCGGCCAAATCCAAAGGGTGGATTTTTGGGTTCATGTTTGTCTTGTTAAAAATGTTTTAAAGTGACTTTTGGAACCCCTAAGTGCCCTAGGATGTTAACCCTCTTTTGAATAGTGAAAATTTGATTTTTATTGAGTGAAAACATTCATGGAGCTTTTATGAGTTTTCATGTGTGTTCTTCAATGTTCTTGATGTTCTTACCAAGAACAAAAAGGTTTGGTGTTTTGATTCAAAGTGTTTGATGTTTTTCATGAAGTTTTGGTTTGTTATTGATTGGTGATAGATGATTGGTGATGGATGATTTGTGTTTTATTATTTTTTAATAGCTACATCTTACCTATCTCTTACAACCATACCAATCAACATTTTCAACCATACCAATCAACATTTTCAACCCATACCTTTTACTTTTTCAACACTTGATTTAAATTTTGAATTTTCACCAAAACCTACACCTCTTTTCTTCCCTCAAAACCGGCCACCCTAATAAGTAGGGTACTTTTGGGTCTTTTATGCAATTACATAAAGTTTTGATACTTTTGTGTATTTGCACTTTGACCCGAAAGTTTACGTTTTTACGTAAAGGCCCAAAATCACTAAAGGACAAATTGTTTTGCTCCTTTAAAGAAGTTTTTGTGATTGTTGAAATTTTTGGGTTCTAGTTGTAATTACATGAAGTTGTGGACTCTTGTGTTCTTACAAAGTGACCCCAAAAGTTTATGTTTTAGCATTGTAGCCCAATAGTTGTGGTCATTGCTTTTTCGGCCCAAATTGTGATGAGAACAAAATTGTTTTGTCTCTTTAATGAGAATTGGATTTTCATTTCATTTAGTTCCATTTAAATCAATTCTATGAATCCGAAAACCAATTGTTTAAGTTGTTTTCTTAGTTAATGTGATTGATTAAGAAAAAGGGTGATTATGAACCAAATGCCTCGATAATTGAGCTATGTGATTGGCCGCTTTACATTATGAATGTTTGGGTTAAGTAGCTTAGATTTGAATGTAATTTGATTAATTCAAATGTGTTGTAAAAAGACATAAGTCCTTCCAATGTGTTGTAAAAGGGCATAAGTCCTTCTCTTTATTTCATGTATTCCTTTTTGTTTATTTGTATGCAAATTGGAATAGTTTGGTTCAACGCCCAATAGGAAATGACGGTTTAATTAGATTAAACGCGTAACTAAAATCAACAACTACCTACCTTAGACCCAAGGTCCAACACAAGGCTCGTGTTGGATCAAATCAAACGGTTCATAATCATCCCAAGTGCTTTTAATAAGATTAAAATGAAATTGATGTAGCCCAACACTACTCCCTCAACAGAACGAATATTAAGTTGATAAGCGAGAGATGCTTTGAACATCTCTTTGTAGGCCTTCCACCATGGTGGGCTCCAATATTTTGTGACTCATACACCGGCTTCACCCCATCATGGGGAAGTTCAAAGTATGTGCTTACCTAAAGGAGGAGTCAATATGAACATACATGATGTGGTGAGGTAGGCAACAAGGATGGCCAACATCATATCATTGTGAGGCTATTCTTGAACCCCTACACGAACTAGCATGGTGGGAATAACTTAACTAAGTGCAATGGTGCCAACATCATATCATTGTGAGGCATCATTCTCTAGAGGCCAAACTAGATGGGTAATTACAAGATTGTAAATGACTAAAGCGTTATTCTCTCATCATTATTTTTGCTAACCAACATCATATCATTGTGAGGTGGGCTTGGTAATGGTGAGCCTCCTATACCCCGCTAAGAGTTCAACATAACTCTTGGATTCCATTGAGGGATGTGGAATTTGCCAAAAATAGTGGGTGGTACTATTTGATTTAAGACCCAATCAAGTAGTTATAAAATCAACAATCTAATACGATTTCTGTTATGTTATGTAGTTAACGACATGCCTAAAATTACACCTACCATTATACTTGACAAAAATGGCCTTAGGGGCCAACGTTTCCTTGCTTGGTATCATCACATTGAGAATGTCTCAAAGATGAATGACATATCGTATGTGCTCAAGCAATCCCCTCATCATGTACCTCTTACGAAACTAGCTTCAAAAGAGGAGTGTCAAAATTACACTAGACACTATGAGGATGACTTACAAGCCAAATGCTTAATCATTACCTCACTAAGTGAGGAGCTTAAGAAGCTACATAAGCACATGAACACTTCTAGTGCCATGGTTGATAGTTTGCATAAGATGCATGACATTGAGACAAGTAACGTACGATTCTCAAATGTTTGTAATCTATTGAATGCCAAAATGGCAAAGGGGACATCGGTCCAAAAACATGGACAAAAAATGGAAAGGATCTTTCAAGATCTTGAAAGTTTAGGAACTTCCATGGATGGGAAAATGGCCCAAGACTTTTTCCTTGCATCTCTCTCGGATGATTTCATTAAGTTTATAGTAAACTATAAAGTGAATAGATTCGATCATACTTTTACCAAGATGATTGACATGTGCTGTAAGTTTGAACAAAGTTTCAAAAAGGACAGTGGGAGTGAGAATGCAATCATAAGGAAAAGGTTGCATAAGAAGAAGGCAAGAAAATCCAAAGGAACATGCTTTCATTGTGGAAAGGATGAACGTTGAAAGAAGAAATACAAGGTGCGCATTGCCAGCCTTATGACACGAACTTTTGAAGGGACTATTTCTGTCATAGAAAGTGCTTTTACAGTAAGCTCCAATTCTTAAGTATTCGATTCAGGCGCTAGTCAACATATCTACAATTCGTTGCAGGGACTAACGGGGAGCAAAACACTGCGCAATGGGGAGATGATTGCGCGAGTTGGGAATGGCACTAAAATCTCTGCAAAAGCAATAGGCACCTACATGCTTAAACTACCCTCTGGGGAAGTCTTGGAACTTAAAATTTGTTTATATTTTCCTTCATGTATAAAGAATTTGATTTCCATCTCTATGCTTTTACGAGATGGGCACTCAGTATTGTTTGACAAAATGAGTTGCACTTTATCCTTGAACAGTCGTATTATCTCTTATGGTAATATGATAGAGGGACTTTTTCACCTAGAGACAAGTAGTGGGATGCACTGTATTGAAAGCGGGAATACCTCAAAACCCAAAAGGGCTAGAGAAGAAGTTAACCAAGAGAAGATGTGGCATCTTAAACTTGGACATGTGAACCTTGATCAGATTCGCAAGATGTCGACAGACGGATATTTCCGCTCGTTAGGTAATGACCAAATGGGTACTTGTGAATGTTGCTTGAAAGGCAAGATGACCAAATCTCCATTCACTGGGAAGGGAGGGCGTGCCACAGAGATTCTAGGGTTAATCCACACTGACGTATGTGGACCTATGTCTACTACGTCGAGAGGAGGCTTCTCCTACTATATCACATTCACCGACGATCACTCTCAGTTTGGCTACGTGTATCTTATGAAGTACAAGTCAGAATCCTTTGAAAAGTTCAAAGAGTTCAAGAATGAAGTTGAGAAGCAAACTGGGAAACAGATAAAGATCCTAAGATCAGATCGAGGGGGAGAGTATCTAAGTAACGAGTTCCTAGATTATCTCAAAGTGTGTGGAATAATATCACAGTGGACTCTACCAGGAACTCCACAACTTAATGGAGTTTCTAAAAGGAGAAATCGAACATTGATGAACATGGTTCGTTCTATGATGAGTTCCGCCGATCTACCAGTAACATTTTGGGGATACGCTCTATATACAGCAGCTTACTTGCTTAATAGAGTACCTTCCAAATCAGTTTCACAAACGCCCTATGAGATATGGCATGGAAGAAAGCCAAGTCTTAATTATATTAAGATTTGGGGTTGTGAAGCATATGTCAAGAAGCTTGAAGCTACTAAGCTTAAAGCGAGATCAGTTAGGTGCTATTTTGTGGGAGATCCTAGAGAAACTATGGGATATGAGTTCTACTATCCTGACGACCAGAAAGTCTTTGTTGCCAGAACTGCTAAGTTTCTAGAGGACGAATTTGTTCTCAAAGGAACTACAAGTAAAACGATGGAAATTAATGAGATTAATGATGAACCACAAACAAGCACTCGACAAGTTGACAACCCTTTTCCTGAACCCATAGCTCCACGTAGATCTGAACGGGTCAGCAAGCCACCTAAGAGGTATGGCTTGGATAATGACTTTGGGGAATTGCACCTTCTAGGTGACAATGACACAAAGGAGGACCCTAGAGACTACACTGAAGCAATGTCCGACATTGATTCAAAGAGATGGCAAGAAGCCATGAAATCCGAGATGGATTCCATGTATCAAAATCAGGTCTGGACTCTAGTAGACCCTCCAAAGGTATAGTACCTGTTAGAAACAAATGGGTCTTCAAGAGGAAGATAGGCGCTGATGGGAACGTGGAGACTTATAAGGCTAGATTAGTAGCCAAAGGTTACAGGCAACGAGAAGGGATTGACTATGAAGAAACCTTCTCACCTGTAGCTATGATTAAGTTCATTCGGATTTTGCTTGCTATAGCTGCATACCATGATTATGAGATATGGCAAATGGACGTGAAGACGGCCTTTCTGAATGGCCACCTAGAGGAAGAGCTCTATATGACTCAACCCGAAGGTTTCGTGTCCAAGTCTGAAAAGACTAAGGTATGCAAGCTTCAGAGGTCCATTTATGGACTTAAGCAAGCCTGCAGGAGCTGGAATATTCGTTTTGACACTGAAATCAAAAAGTTTGGTTTTACTCAAAATGAAGACGACAATTGTGTTTATCAAAAGGTCGTTGGGGATGCAGTTGTATTCCTAGTGTTATATGTAGATGACATATTACTATTCGGGAATGACACTGCAGTACTTTCTTCTGTAAAAGTATGGTTGTCAAAAACCTTCCACATGAAAGATTTGGGAGATGCATCTTATGTGCTTGGGATAAAGCTCTATCGTGATAGATCCAGAAAATTAATTGGATTATCCCAATCTTTGTACATAGACAAGGTGCTAAGTAGGTTCCAGATGGAACAATCAAAGAAAGGTCTTCTTCTTGTGAGACATGGAATTCACCTTTCAAAATCTATGGGATCAAAACTCCGAAAGAAATTCGGCGGATGAGTAGGATTCCTTATGCTTCCACCATAGGAAGTCTCATGTATGCCATGATATGCATAAGGCATGATATCGCATATGTTGTGAGCATTACTAGTCGATATCAATCTAACCCAGGATCAGAACACTTGGCAGCTGTCAAGACGGTCCTTAAGTACTTAAGAATAACTAAGGATATGTTCCTCGTTTATGGAGGAGCGACAGAGTTGCGAGTGGAAGCCTATACAGACGCGGATTTCCAATCTGACGTCGACAATAGAAGTTCCAACTCCGGATATGTGTTCACTCTGAATGGTGGGGCTGTCAGCTGGAAAAGCAAGAAACAAGATGTAATTGCTGATTCCACGACAGAGGCTGAATATGTCGCTGCAGCTGAAGCCGACAAAGAAGCGTTCTGGATGAAGAAGTTCATTACTGAACTTGGAGTGGTTCCAACCATTACATCACCAGTAACTTTGTACTGTGATAATAGTGGGGCGATAGCTCAAGCCAAGGAACCCAGGGCTCATCAAAAGAACAAGCATTTTGACAGACGCTTTAATATCATTAGAAGATATGCTGTCAAGGGGAAAGTCAACATCCTCAAGGTTGCCTCAGCCGATAACGTAGCAGATCCACTGACGAAGCCAATGTCTCAAATCCAACTTGACCGCCATATGGAAAAGATGGGTATTAGATACATGGGAAGGTGGCTTTGAGTGCAAGTGGGAGATTGTTGGAAGTATGCCCACAAAGCCACTTATTTGATGTAATAGATTTTGGAATACTTGTTGTGTTAAACTATAATATGTTTAATAGAGGGCAAAGCTTATTGTTAATCATTATTTATTGTATTATGTGTTTAAGCAATAAGGGAATCCAAGGAATGTATTTAATCTAAGAGAGAAGTGATCTAAGTGAGTTGGATTAACGAGACCTTTCTCTTATGTTCATTCCTGAAACGTTCCTAGCCATAGGATTGCCAATTGGGCATTTACAATCCGTTAAGGTTAGTATGTGTTATGTTAACTCAAGCGTGAGTATGAGGGGTGGTTTTGGTACATTACCGTACCAAAACCTCTGTACCGATTACCATACCAAATATTTGGTACGACAAAATCTATTACCATTACCGTACCAAATTTTTGGTATACCGAATATCGGTATACCAAATAGTTTGGTTGGTATGGTATGCCAATGGTAATTACCACTTTGTTTTACGCCACTTAGTTTGCCCAAAATCTAATATTTTTCTAACCTAATTCAAAGCCCAGAAAATATACATAGTTTGACATATATACACAATTTAACCTAATTCAAGATTTTTTACTATTGTATGTCAAAATGGTAAAAACTTAATAAATCATAAGACAAGATTTCTATAGCATGCTGAGACTCAAATGAACCATAAACGTAAGACAGCAAACCACAAAAAATGTCAATATCCATAGCTGTGCTCGACGACTGGCTTGCTGATTTGAACCCACAATCCAAGGTGGTAATACCCAATGCATATGTTGTGCCCTCACTTGGAAGACAAAGTCGCCGGAAACGAGAAACGAAGATGAATCGATGAGAGAGCTGCGACGGCGGAACAAGCCCTAGGTTTCTAATGTGTCGAGCAAGGACCAGAGTGAGAGACTAAAAGTGTTTGGTTTGTGGAGATTTTAGGAATAGGATAAATGAGTCAAAGTGTCAAACGACATAATATAATAATACATAATACATAATACATAATACATAATTATATATATATATATGAATAAATATATAATATAATATTAATAATATTGGTAACCGGTAGGTATGGTATACCACCGGTACTAGTTTTGAGTACCAATACCGTACCGAAACAGTATGGTATGGTACAAATACCGTACCATTACCAGTGGTACAATTTTTTTGGCACAACTTTGGTATGGTACGGTTGGTAATACGGTAGGTATGGTAATGTGGTAAAAAATTCCACCCCTCTGTTCTCAAGTCATTTAGTGTTGGACACTGAGACAAACACATAAGTGCTCAAAAGGTAATTGAGTACACTGAACTACGATCAAAAGAGAGCTCGAACATACATGTCATGTGAGAACTCGTAAGTAGCAATATGCAAAGTAGTCATTTGACCTGAGGCATCATAGATGTCTAATGGTTAGGTCCTTGATCTTTGATCATGTCAAAGGCATTCCATTGAGAATGTCCACAGCATCATTGGGGTCAAGCTATCTAGTCATGTAGGCATATGAATGCATAACAAGGGATCTCTAACCTTCCATGGTGGAAGGAGAATACTCTGAGATATGATTCGAGAGTCTTTGGCCAAAGCATATGAATATGACTTAGGAAGTTTGTTCCAAATCATATTCAATTGAATCATATAGAGAAGTATCACATTGGATAGTAGACATGAAACAAACTATCACTTAAACAATGTGATCAAGAGTATTGTATTAGAGAATGACCGTATTGCGTTGTAGTTGTAACTGGATAGGTTCTCCAACCACTTCTACTTAGCTTGGGTAGCCATGACATACTGCTAGGGGTCACTCATGGTTTGTGGAAGCCCTGAGGATTAGCAAATACTAATCTTCATCAAAGGGAGAATTGAAATGTAATTTCAATTCACAATCGATCGTTAAGAGTAACAATCGCCCACTGCCTCGCTAAATGGAACCTAATGGATCGTACACTGAGTAAGGATGAATGTGAAGATATAAAAGAGATGAATAAGAAATTAAATGGTTTAATTGAGAATGGTCAAGATTAATTAATTAGTTAATTAATTATACGAAAGGTTCGTATTGGGCTTTTAAGTTGGTTTTGGGTTTCGGGGCCCAAAAGGGTTTTTGGTCCACAAGGCCCATTGAGTTTAGGTTGTGTGACAACTAAAAACTAAATGGAAATTAACCCAAAAACAAAGCCAAAACTGGCCTAGGGTGAAGGGGTAGCAAACTTGGGTTAATTGCAAGTTTGCCACTCACATGTGAGGTGGTATAAAAGCAATTTTATAGCCATTATCTCACTAGGGTTTTCTTGAGGCAAAGAGGAGAAACATTTTCTCTCTTTTTCTCCATAGAGGCCGGCCACTTAGGGGGTTTTTACTAGCATCAAAAACTCTCTAAGTCATCCATCTTCTCTTCACACTACATCCTTGGTGTGGAGACTTAGAGACACCAAATCTTTGGTGTTCTTAGAGATCCTTTCCTCATATCCTCAAGGAGCAAAGGAGCATCAACAAAGAAGAAAATCACAAGGAAGATCCAAGGAGCTAGGAGGTGACTTGAAGGCCCTCCACTTGGGTGAATCCCTTGTGTAAACAAGGATGAGCTTCAAGGGTAATGAATCTCAAATCCTTCCTTCTCTTTAATGTTGTTAAAGAGTCTTATGGTTCACCATTCTCTAGGCTTTGAAAGTCATGGGTTTTAGAATTGTTTTGAATGCATGCCTACTTTAAAGTGTTATTCGTTTGCATATGTGTTCAAATGTTCTCACATGTTCTTAGCTAGGATTAAAAAATTCCTTCAAAAACATCACACTTGCTTATCATTTTGTGCAGTATAAAGATAGACATGAGACATAATGGCCACGTTCACGACAATTAGCTATGTTCTTCAGGAACGTTGATGTACTTATCTCCCCTAACAACAAGAAGACTGTCTCACTGAACTGGCAATCCGCAAAATAAACGGTCTCTTACAGGGGCTCTAATGGGCTAGTCAAGGAGAATCATAATCGACACAGGTTCATATCCTTCTTTTGAGGACCCATGTTGGATATGTTGCGGCAGTGCACTTGGCACATAAAATGCACATCCAAATGTGTAAGTATTTACTTCATGTCGTACCTAGTAACCAACTATTACGCCAAAAATAGGGTGGGTGGCAATAGGCCTCAGGCGAACCAACATAGTTGCATACAAGATTGCATAGCCCTAGGCAAAAACAAAAACTTGGTGCATTCACTAAGGTTCGGGCAACCAATTAATTAAGCGCTTTATGACCACTTCTGCAAGATTGTTTTGGGGTGAACTAGGAACATGATGATTAACTTCAATCTCAAAAAAACATGCGATGATTACCAAAATTCTTCAATATAAACTTTCTAGCATTATCTAGTATGTTAGACTTAATCGGGGTGGTGAACTCTCAAGGTAAAAATCGCCTAGAAAATTAGCAGCATGTACATGTAGACAATTATTAGTTGATCGATACATCAACCAAAAACTATAACATATTTAAATGGTCTGCATTTTGGTTGATTGGTCCACAACTTTTCGCTTGAATGCATGTAAAAGGAGGGTTACAGTATCTTTTCTAGAGATGATATAGAAATCCAATTTTCTCAACTAGCAATCTTTGTAAAGTGTGCTTGTAGACACAAGATTCTTACTTTGAGAAAGGAAATGCTAGTGAAAAGGCACGTCGCTGTTCAACCTAAGTATTGCCAATTTAAAGAAAGTGCTAGAGTCCCTCGACTTCTGGACAGCCATGTTTGATATGGTGTGCCCCAACCCTTGCATTTCTTCATTGGGAACCGCCTCGAGATGGGTGGTTCAAACTCGATGTTGACGGTGGAAGATAAGACCCTCTAATTTTATTGGAGAAGGTGGAATTCTTTGAAACTGTGGAACCATAATTTTTCAGGCCTGAATAAGGTGAATTGAAATATAAAACATAATGTAACAAATATAATAAGATAAATTTATTAATAGACGAAACCAATACACTTTATTTACAATATCATAAATACATAACTAGTATAAAAATATGATTTTTCCACGGTTAATTTCAAGTTATTGAAGGCTAAACTCAGTCTTTGATTATGATTTAGCCCTTCAAAAATTAATATTTTAAAAATTACTTCAGTACTAAATTTTCATCTTCGTCCATGCAAAGCTATATTTTATTCACTTTCGTTTTACTCAAAATTAGCATGCCCAGCTACATATATATTGCCCAAGGGAAACTTAATCTAATTCTTTTGCCCGATTCTCTTTAGCCTTCCAGTTGGAGATTGATTTTGTAAATTTTAAAGATGAGACTCGTAGCCGTGACCAAAATTTTTCCCGTGCGATGTAAAGGGTGTGCAAAAAACACCCCAATTGAAATTAAAAGTTTAAAATAGAGATGATAACCATCATTGACCATGGGGAAACAAGGCCATCAAGGCCGTCCATATATGGAAGGTGGAACCCACCACCTGCCCCTTTACATCATGGCCTCACATCCATGTTGATGGACACGAAGGACCATGGCGAAGTCCAGGTGCCAAGCTCCACCCCTCTAGGGTTTGGCCTTCAACTGTCTACATACCTTTTTACATGCACACTGTACTAGCAACAATCTAGTCCATCCACTACCATCTCATTACATATCCTAAAAGCTGACGGAAGGAAGACCAACTAGAACAGACGGAGAAATGGAAACTTAATCAAACTAAATCTAGGGCTTACGTTTGTTATTACAACACTAGAGCACTTGTCGTACGGAATGATCGGACGGTGGAGAGAGAGATATGAGACTGACGTGGGCCGACAACCATCATGATTGCCACCTTTCTTTGATATGACGAAACTTTAATTGTCATGTCGATTAATATCCACTGCATGGCCAACAGTTGAGATCTGGACAGACAGCCCGGAACCGTCTCGAGGTGGGTCGAAACACACCGGCAGCACGTCCTCTGATGCACAAGGAAACCTCATCGTCTCGAAATGACTTACCAGCTCCTTCTTGCCCTGATCAATTACGTCGTAATTAATCACCACTAACACCATTGCATCATTCATTATATTTTGCTCTATAAATTTATTTTCCTTTGCTCTATAAATTTATTTTCCAAAATCAAAATCATACATTAATGAATCAATTGAAAAATTGCAACGTAATTGTATAAACCACTAAAATTTTGAACAATTACACATGACAATTCTCCTTCCATGAGATGAAAATTTTCATTACTAATCTGCTCCTACCTTCGAATCGGTCATAACCATCGAATTTAGTAAATTATATAATCGATCAATCCCAAATGCCTAATAAGGTTATAAGATTGAAATGAAATGCTTGTTAATTGCAATGTATAAATGAGGAAATAGATACAACAAGTACACTTTGTATCCAAATTCAAGATAATGTTGGATTAATCGCGAAAGAGAGTTATCCCTTCAATTCAATACAAAAATGGTAGGATGCGGAGAATATGGAGATACATGTTTCGTTCATGAATGATCTGTTTGCTATCTTCAACTTGAATAAAGTTTCGACTTACAAGCTTTGCAATGATTTCTTACTTCAAGACGAATTGAATTAATGATTTTCTCTAATCCAATTTAATTCTATTAACACCGAAACCGGCTACGTTTTAAAATCAATCAAGGCTATAAATTGAATGGATACGTCAGTTATACATTGAAACTAGAGCGACTGCTCCAATCTAATTAGGGGTGTGATATCTATAAAACCCCTTTTACTTCTCACCCTTCTTTCTAATTTTTAACCGGCAGATCGGATCACATAAAAATGATAACAGACAAAAATTAACAAGTGTAAGAAGTAAAAATGAGCGTAGATAGCACATTCCTCTAATTATAAACATGAGACTAAAGTTTAAATGTTTAATATTAATTAAGCCCATACCTGGATTTTGGCGTAGGCAATTTCACGTTTCTTTGAAGAGTAGAAAAGATCCCAAGTCTTCCCACCAGTACCTTCAGAAAATTTCCAGACTGCCTTGCTGTTGGTGAAGTTGACGAACGCATACCCCTTGTTAAACCCAGTACTGTGTACATATATATGTGCCTCAATTAGATCAAAGTCATCTAAATTACGAGTACTGTATCTTCATTGATTATATTTTGATTCAGAAACAGAGCTCAAAAAATAAATTATCAGACATTAATTAATGTGAAGTAGGGTAGTAAGTACAACTCACTTGAAATCTATAGGCAGATATAAGAAATCATAGGATGAAATCTCATCTCCTACTTCCGGTTTATCATTCTCCTCAGCGCAATGAGCATCCAGAAACGCCATCAGCATATCCCGGCTTTGATTCACAGAATCCAAAATAGAACCACATCTCATTAGAAAACAGCACATGCATGATGCATAAATATATACATGCAACAATTAGATGGAACTCAAGAACGCAATTATCAACCAAAATCTCAAAACCAAGAAACAAAGCTTTAAAAAAAATTTGAATAACTGATTCAGTAACAATAGAAAATAAAGAAGATTGAACCGCTAGTCTGTTTCCCATCAATAACAAAATCATTAGAGAACAGAAACAAAACCTGGTTGATAATTATCAATTAAACATTATAAAACCGACAAGTTAAAACCCAGATAACCAAAATCATGCAACCTATTGGGACATCACACTCATATAAACATACGTGTATTTGTTTGGGATATTTCTGATCATGACGGCTGTATTTTCTCCATGTTCTTCCACATGCAAAACATCCGAGTAACTTTTGGTCTTCACCTTCTTCGGCATAGAGAAATTATTTAAGTATTCCACACGGAGATCATTACATCCCTTCCAATTAATAGTTCCAAATTTATCGTCAGAAATCCTATAGCTGCCGCGAACCCTTGGCTTCCACTCCTTTCTCTTCACGTACTTACCCTTTTGCTTTTTACCATCAACACTACTCCCTAGAGCCCCATAACTGAAGGTGGACTTTCTTCCCCTAACTAGCCGTGTGGGCCGAGGAACTGTAGTCTTCTGGTTTTCGACCCTATCATTGCCATAGCTTTTCTGCTGCAGTTTTTCAGGCACTTGTGATCCTTGTGCAAAGTGATGAGAGGGTAGGGTTTGAGCAGTGGGAACAGAGGTATTGAAGAAAACGGTAGTGGCAATTTGATGGGAGTATGAAGAATAATAGTAGCTAGGGTTTAGCGGTGGCGGTGGGGGGCAATAGTAGGAGGGGAAGTACTCGGGTGCAAAAGGGTTCAAACGTTTGAACCCTTCTGTAATTTCAGCGGCCATGGAAGGTGAAAGGGGCGGGTTTAAAAGCTTTTGGGAGAGGGAGAGAGCGATTTTGGCAAAAGGAGTAAGACAGAGCGTTTCTTTTTTTGTCAAATGATGTGTATAGATTCAAAGATTTCACTCAAGAGCCCTCCCTTGTTTATAACAGAGCTAATGTCGAACATGATTATTTGACAAAATATATATATATATATATATATATATATATATATATCGAACATGATTACGAAATATCTGTGTTTGATTCTTTCCTCTAATTGATTGTGTTTCATGCCTTTTTTTTTTTTCTGGGAATTATAAAGAAATTTTTTTTATTAGAACCCACATTATGTTAAATACATTTTATTTCAAAATTTAATATTTAATTAGTTATATACCTTAATGTGAATGACAATTTCGAACTTATAAAGTTTTTAAAAAAAAAAAATTAAAAAAATTTAAAGACATTCTAAATCACTGTTAATACATATATCTTAAGATTAATTATCTTCTTCAACTTTCAAAACCACTCTTAGGCCATCTCCAACCGAAGGGTCCAGAGGGCCAGAGGGCCGAAAATGGCCCTAAAACCGTCTCCAACCGAGGGCTAGGCCAGAGGGCTCCGGAATCTGGGAGGGTCCCACGGGATCGGAGAGGGCTGGAGGGCTGGCTGCTTTCGGCCAGCCAGCCCCGGGCTGGCTATTTTTTTTTTTAATGTTTTCCTATTGCTGTCGGTTATAACCGACAGCATTGAAGAAGGATTTTTAATACTGTCGGTTATAACCGACAGTAATAGGTATTCATAGGCAAATGTTTTTTATTAATTACTATTAGTGTCGGTTATAACCGACACTAATAATTTGAAATTCAATTTAAAACAACTAACCGTTGCATTATTTTTTTTTAATTTGTTTTTTACAGTTTTATTATTATTTTTTATTTACAAAAAATTTCCTATAACTTTTTATTTTTTCCTATAACTTTTATTTTTTCCTATAACTTCTATTTTTTCATATAACTTGTATTTTTTTCATATAACTTTTATTTTCTCCTATTACTTTTAATTTTTCATATAACTTCTATTTTTCCCTATAACTTTTATTTTTTCATATAACTTCTATTTTTTCATATAACTTCTATTTTTTCCTATAACTTTTATTTTCTCCTATTACTTTTAATTTTTCATATAACTTCTATTTTTTCATATAACTTCTATTTTTTCATATAGCTTCTATTTTTTCCTATAACTTTTATTTTCTCCTATTACTTTTAATTTTTCATATAACTTCTATTTTTTCATATAACTTCTATTTTTTTCTATAACTTTTATTTTCTCCTATTACTTTTAATTTTTCATATAACTTCTATTTTTTCATATAACTTCTATTTTTCCCTATAACTTTTATTTTACAAAATTTGTTTCGTATTTTTTTAAAATTCTATTTTCCCCTATAACTTCTATTTAAATTGTAGTTTTTAAATAATAAATTATGTTTAGCCCTATGGCCCTTTGGCCCTCGGTTGGAGACGGTTTTTTGTGACATGGCTAAAACGAGCCCTCTGGCCCTCTGGCCCTCGGTTGGAGACGGAGGCAAATATGGCCCTGCACTGTTCATTAAAATATTAATATCTTGAAGAATCTTGGAGGGCCAGAGGGCTAAAACGAGCCATCTGGCCAGCCATCGGTTGGAGATGGCCTTACCTTCCTCTGTTAGATGTAAAAATTTACTGTGTTAAATTGCTGTCTCAAGTTTGGCAACGAGACATGCTAGCTTATTCACCGGACTGTAGCTTTGTAACAAAAAGCAGAAGAAAAAAATCGTTCTTATTAGACTTGTACGAATAGCATACAATTGTCAATTTGCAGATTTTTAAGATTAGTTTGGGTAAACATGGTTTTACAGTAACTAAGTTCTAATGGTAAGGGAGGAAACTAATATTAATGTTTTATTTCTTCTGATGTGGTTAGAATTTTGTAAAGCAATGGAAGGAAGTAGCAAATTTTAAAAGGTTAAGGCAATCTCATGCGGAATATTATAGTAGTTTTATGTAGATTTTTGCCGAAAATTTTCATGATTTTTCATTATCAAAGAGTAGACTAGCAATCCAAAAATAAAATTCATGAAGTTAAAGCAGGACCATAATGCTATGCATTTCTAGATCCCTTTTTGTTACAAAGTGATGGATTGTAAAAAAAAAAAATCTGTTAATGGTGGATTCTCAAATATATATGCTTATTTTTTGAAAGCAAAGGGAAACAACATAGAAATCACCTATTCGAAGAAACAAGTAAGATCTTTGGTTGATCTTATGTATTTGCACCTAAAATGTGAAGAGTATGGGGGGGGGGGTATGTAGAAAATGTGGGGTTTATGTAGGGAATTTAAGGTGTATGTTAAGAGTTAGGGTGTGAGGGTATTGTGAGAAAGCATGTGGGATGTATTAAGATATATTTTAATTAAAAAAAGTAAATATGAGGTGCATTAAGTATGTGAGGTGCATTCAACAATATATGAGATGTTAGTATAACAAGCCTTATAAAGTTTAGATTATGTCTAGAAAACATAATAATTTAAATTTGATATATCAGGTGGAAAACAAAATTTAAAAAAAAATCGAGGTACTACATAAACGTTCAAATTTAAATTTTATGTTTAAAATTGGATATCTATTTTAAAGATAGTCTAAGCCGTTATATAAAAAAAAAAGCAGACTTTTTGTATATATCTTGAATTTTTGTAAAAAAGTGTCTATAATCAAATTGATATAAGAAAATAACATTGTGCTCACTTGTTGGGGTTAAAGAATGTTCCAAAGTTTAGAATTGTTTTGCACATTCAAATGATATGTGAATAGTTTAGAATGTCATGCGACGGTTTGATTCCTGTTTAATAAGAGAGCTGCGAGGAGCCAAGTTCCTACTATGAATATAAAATGAGATTTAAATTCTTGATGGCATATCATATTTTAAAGTTTGATAACAAAATTATTAGTTCTTTTAGTAGTATGATTCTCTTCATCTAAGGTCATTCTACTCGCCTATAAATAGGCAGACTTCATCACCGATTCACTGAAGCTATTACTACTTTAGGCCATAATATTAGGGTTTCTTATTTATGATATAGAATGGCTCTTGCCACAACCAGAGGTGCTCTTGTGTTTGATTTTGATTATACTTCTCATTTTCAATCTAAATAATTAATTTAATTTTGCAATTACTTATATAATTGTTTTACAAAAATACTCTGCTAATACTAGCAGTGAGGAAACTGAATTCAGTCACATTCTCTACAAAAACCGTCTTTCACATAGGAGGAATATAGATAATTAGAGTATCCTCACTGAGGGGCTCTATATGGGGTTGGAAAAGTGGTGAATATAGTCAATTTTAGAGTTCCAATGAATCTTTGGAGTTTTATAAAATTTTAAAAAAAAATTCTCACAATGAGGGGCTAATTCTTTTGGGCTCTATATGAGGTTGTGTATATTTATTTATGTAATATTTGATTATGCAATAATTGTTTTTTTGTGTGTTAACTTTTCTTAAGTTGATTTTTAGACGTGTTATCTTAATTTTTTTTAATGAACATTTCAACCTAAAAAAGTTCAAATTCTGACAAAGTTAGATTTCATCACTAATAAAACATTCGTTGGATTAGATTCTCTTATCTCAATCTCAGTCATTAAATGATGCAAACCTCCATTTTGCCCTCTAAAATAATTTAATTTTCACATATAACACAACAATTTACCTAGCATCAATTGGTAAATTAGTATCATACAATTTTGAAAAAAAAAATTATTTGAAATTTTATTTCTTATAGAATTTAAAACAATCATTAATTAGCCAAATTCCAATAAATTACAACAAACACAACCAAATGTTTCATCACATAATAAGGGGCATTTTAGGACTATAATTTTTTGTAATATGAGTCGCAAAGCAAATTTATTTTTTTTTTGTTAAAACCCAGTAAACGGTTTTAAGTCAGGAAAAAATATATAAGATGTGTTAAAGTTTTAAGTGGGAATCTAAATTTTTAGATTAATAAAAGTGAACCTTTTTAGTAGAATAGCTTATCTCATTTTATGTCTTGAGCATTAAACATACAAACAAAATGTAGAAAGATCTTTGGAACAAAAATATATAAGAAAAAAAATAACAAATGAATAAAATGAGAGTATAAGTGTATTCGCAAATGGAAGGAGAGTGATTGATCTGGCCCCATTTTCCGGCTCATTGGGGATGAAATTTCTCACTAAGGCTTCAAATGTAGTAGCTCATGTAGAATAAAGCCCGCATTATGGATGCCCTTACAAGTGAAGATAACACTAGTAGATAAGAAGTTTAAAGATAAAATGTAATGACTTGGCTCTTTAAGATTGAGGAGGAGTTCCTCCTCAAGATAATATAAGATCGATATACGGAATTTCGTGTTCATGATCCAAACTGTTCATGTTATAAACCACCGTAGAAAGATCATCTTTACAAAAAATTAATAAAATAAAGGTCGTCTAGTAAGGATGGCAACGGACGAATTGAGTTCGGATGTGTCATCTCCATACTCAAACCGATTATTTCTCTGAACCCGAAATCATAGAAACTCCGAACGAGTTTTTCTCGTAACTGAACCCGTCCCATAACGGATTTTCTATTAAGTTACGATTTTCCCTATTATAATATTTTTTATTTTTTTATATTATTAAGTAAATAGTGAATTTTAATTAAAAAAAGAAGTAATTAATATACTATGATACAATACATTTATTGCATATAATAAATAACATTAAATATTTAATAGAGCATTATTAATACAACTGAAACAATGCATATAATAAATAATATTAAACATTTATATTATCGAGAAATATTGATACTTATTAACGATATAAATTATAATGCATATAATTACTAGTATAAACTTTTATCTTTAATAATGTGCGATTATTGATAATTCGTTTCGTTATATAATAAATATTTAGAGGGTTTTTTTAATAACACTCCACAAGTTGTTGAATACACTATACTTAATATTTAATATTAAATGACTTGTATAAAATGACTGTTTAAGCCCTATTTTTTCTCAAAAAAACTATTTAAAAAAAGCAATTATTTTCTTCCTACACCTCAAATCATGAAAAATAAAATCCTAAAACTACCAATAAGTTTATTTATAATTTTGTACACATTTGCACTCACAATGTCTTGTCATTATGTTTTTTTTATTAACTGTTAAGTATTCTGCAACATAACAGGTAAATATATATTCTGAAATATTCAAATCTTCTTTGAGATTGTTTAGAAATGTTTTTTTTTTCTTTTGCTAATTTTTTTTAAGCATGTTTGTTGTTTATTTCTTAGGATGGGCATGATTGCAGAACCGAAATTTTTTCGGATTTGACATTTAGATAGATTAGTAAATTATGAGTTCTAATAAAAAAATGATCTTCATGGCTAAATCGGTATTTATAATCATAAAATACTCGAAATTTAATTTCAAAATAAAACCGTTTGGATCGATTACATGCAGAAATCGCGTTTGACAAACTAAATTATCATTCCTACCGTATAGTCATCTAACCGTATTAAACAAATAGACAAATTCGATAAAAGAATTATAAACAGTTTAACTATTTACTACAATGATTAACTAAAAAATCTTATTTTTATTAAATATTTTACAAAAATAATTTTTATGAAATAATTTAGATTATAAGCACAAAAATTTGTGCATTAGTCATAAAATATCTTGAGTAGCCAAGTTAAATACAACCCATGCGATATGTCGCGAGTTGTGGCTAGGAGGTCTAAAATATCGATATTTTTATTGAAATTTCTGTGTTTTTGAACTACCGATATTTTCGATATCATCAATATTTTAGACCTTATTTGTGATTACATATTCAGCCTGTAATATTTATATTGTCGTTAAGATGTCTGCAAGGCTTGCAAGTTAATATTTATTATCTATGATAAATTTCTATGTTTAAAAAACACCAAGTGAATTTGAACCCCTCCCATTTTATTTCTTCAACATCTTGACCATCATATCCCTTACGTTTTTGTGAAAATATGCCAAAATATTTATATATATGATTTTGTTTTGAATTATTTTTGCAAAAAACAAATTTGCACATGACAATGAATCTTTGACAATTTCTTTTCAAGTATCTACTTTTGAACTACTCATCACGTTCACTCACCTAACTAATTAGTTATAGTCATATTTACATATATATGGACAACGTCAACCAATCTCGGATCCATATGGGCAGAAAGAATCCGAGACTCAATCTTCAAATGATTTTATTTATAAACAACGTCAATCAATTTCGGATCCATACTGGTGGCACGTTAACAATTACATGCAAAACTATTTTGAGGATTTATCACTTGATGACTACTCTTCACAATACACTTACTCTACACATAGAGATGATGAAGATAGTGAAAATTTTGAACCTCATAGGAACTCTATGTGGTATTGAGTCACTTATGTATCTTACCATGCAATGTATAAAGTTTAAAATATTATACTAATTCATTATATATAAATGATTATGGTGTGTTTAAACTTCTTTCATTAATTACTACATATTTTCTACACTCACAATGTTTGCCAGCTCGTTATATAATCAACTTAAATAAGTTAAATCTATCATGTAATGCATTTCCTTCCAATTTTTTGTGATAAACTAATATATAATTGACTGAATAAATATCCTACAAAGTTTAAATAAAAATTTTCAAGTTTTTCTTATAATTTTTTTAGTTTTTATTTAATTTTTATTAATATCGATAATATCTCAATATTTTTATTGAAATTTCTGTATTTTTAAACTATCGATATTTTTCATATGATCGATATTTTAGATTTTGACTGGATGGTGCCCATGAGGTGAGAAAATGATGAATTATTTTTCTTGGTTAAGCAAGAAAGAAAAAGAGAGAAAAATCTGAATCATGATTACGCGTATTAAATGCATGGATTTGGTGATATCTTTGGGTGCATGGTGCGCCTCTCTCTGTCTCTGCGTTCTCACCACTGCAGCTGATATGATACTTAACGCAGTGGCAATGACGCTGCATGTCTCTCTCTCTCTCTCTATGTTGTCTCGACTGTCTGATGAGTGATGAGAGAGAGAAAAAGAGAGAGAGAGAGTAGACTGGAGACTGGAGATTTGATTTGGAAGGCCGAATGTTTCCCATGTCAGTGACTCAAGTACTCCCTCCCAACTAATATTAGACTTCTAGTTCCCGGATTTTCTCGGCCTTGTCAAAATTCACGGCTGATCGGTTTGTTTATTCATCATTATCATCCAACGGCTGTAAACTAACCGTCTCCTATAAGTAACAATCTGAGCATTTCTAGCCTCTAGATGTGAGTGAGACTAGGGTAGGGGTATAGGGGTAATTTCGGGTCTCAAAACAACAATATTCATCAAATTTAAACTTTCTTTTTATTTCAAGCTTATAACCTCAACAAAGAAGGGTTTGTTGGGGAGACAATTGGAATGACCAAAGATTTATTCTAGCGACGTTTGGTAGAAACAAAGAAAAATTGGTGTTTGAGATATATATATATATAAATTATTTAAGCATTTTTTAAGAAGCACATGCGGTGGTGATTCATGGCCCATTTAAAAAGAAACACTTTAATTTTTAATATAAATTTGAAAAGTTAAGTCCAAATGAGTTCCTAATTTATATTTAAACTCATCTCAATATACCATTTTATATTTAAACTCATCTCAATTTAACCAGTTTATATTTGAACAATAATTTTAGGGTAAATTATACCATACCCCCTTCAGGTTTGAAGTCTATTACAACCCCATACAACATCTTTAAAACATTTTACTTTTATACCTCACATACCATTTTATTTCAAAATAACACATCCGTTAGATTTTTCATCTATTAATCCGTTAAGTGCTGACGTGGCTACCAAATGTGTGCCACGTGGCAAAAAAAATTTTAATTTTTAAAAAAAAAAACCTAAATCTTCTAAATATTAAAAAAAAATTTAAAAAAAATTGAAACCTTCCCTCATCCTCCTTTCTTCTCCCCGCAACCCCCAAACCCATATCCTCTATCTTCATCCTTTTTCCTGCAACTCAAAAAAAAAAAACAAAAAACAAAAAACCCCCATTCAGTTCGTCTTTCCCCTCCTCTTCCCCTCTCTTCTCCCCCATCTTCATCTTCTTCCCCCAATCCCTCTACCTGTAACAAAAAACAAAACAAAAAAAACCAGAACATCCCCGCCCCCCAACTTGTGACCCTCCCTGCGCACCCCCCAACCCGCGACCCTCCCTCCCTCCGCACCCACCCTCTTTCCTTCTCTACACACCCTCACTCTCCTTTACACACTCCCCATTCCACGAACCCGGTGATGGCGAAACGGGATCTGGGTTTTTTTTTTCTTTTTGCAGGTAGGGTTTTTTTTTTTTTTTTTTTTTTTTTTTTTTTTTTTTTTTGCAGGTAGGGGGGTTGGGGGAAGAAGATGAAGATGAGGGAGAAGAGATGAGAAGAGAGGGGAAGATGGGGGGAAAAGACGAACCGAAGGGAGCTTTTTTTTCTTTTCTTCTTTCTTTTCTTTCTGGGTTGTAGGGAAGAAGATGAAGATGGGGGATATGGGTTTAGGGGTTGCGAGGAGAAGAGAGGAGGATGAAGGAAGGTTTTAGTTTTATTTTTTTTATTGTTTTAATATTTATAAGATTTAGGTTTAAAAACATTTATTTTTTTGCCATGTGGAATAAAAGTGGTAGCTACGTCAGTATTTAATAGACCATTGGATAGAAAATCTAACGAATGTGTTATTTTGAAATAAAATAGTACGTGAGGTGTGAAAGTGAAATATTTTTAAAATGTTGTATGAGGTTGTAATAGACCTCAAACCTGATGGGGTATGATATAATTTACCCATAATTTTACTATCTGTTGTAGATACATGACTGAAGTAGTGTGTTTGAATATAACTAGTTTATATTTATACCCATCTCAATAGTTTAGCATCATGCACGTAACACATTTTGTCTTGGTTTTCTTTTGATCAACACCATAACGCATATAGATGTTGATATACTACAACATGATGGTTTACTTAGCATAACATGCTAAAATCAATGTTTTAAAAGACGCTAGGCACTAGTCGAGCGGCGGGATGGAGCCTAGCCTCTAAGCTCCTATGTGGGGCTTAGGCAGGCGTTTAGGCGAACTAGGCAGATTTAAGTAAATCTATCATATTCCGTGTAATAAGTGTCTGCTTATATTTAAAATATATATAATTTCATCATAAACTGCAAAAAAGAATGACGTATATATTTTGAAGTATTTGAACATAATGAAAATATAGAGAACAAGAATATAATGTGTGTTCATTTAAGTATGTAACAAGTTTCTTACAATTTATTAAAAAAAAAATCAAATGCAAAATGAAAGTTATCTATTTTCTGTCTAAGTGAGTCGCGACTTAGGTGGGTGTCTAGGCAGGCTAGGAGGACGCCTCAATAGGTGTAGGCGCCATTTCTTAATTTTCAAACGCCTAGACATTAATCGTAGCTATAACCAACCGTCTAGCTCCTAGGCCACGGTAGGCAGTAATTTTTAGAACAGTGGCTAAAATAACTTAATACAAATACTACAAACAGAAAGACAACACATTCATCTATGACCTTCATGCAATAGAAAATAAGATAAGCTTTTGACACATAATTATTTGTTCTATTGGCATTTTGATTCTGCTATCCGCTTTGTTCAGAACTTGAAAATCAAGACAAGATTTATTCAATAATCTATACTATTAGTTAAAATAACTAGCCTTCATACTCACGCTCACATGCGTGCAAAAAGTATTTTTTGAATAACGGCGTGCTATGCGCAACTTACACGTTTTAAATGTATTTATATGCGTAAATTGACAAAAAGAAAGTCAAATATTTGAAATAAATAAATAATTTTAGATCATGTTAGAAGAATCCCCTCATAAACCAATTAAAACAGTTAAATTCACATAATAAAAGTGGTCTATAGAATTTACATTAAGAATAGAGAAAATAATATTTAATAAACAATTGATTAAATCACATTATTGCTAACCCATTGTGAGATTACGCCCACCCTCTTCCCCCTTAGTGTAGATAATATCGTAAAAAACAATCATTTGACAATTAATTTAATCACATTATTATCCGCGTGCGAAAAACTGTTTTAATAACCGGCAATACACGCATCTTAAGATGTTTTGAACATGTTTAAAAATAGAAAAATAATATTTAATAAACAACTAATTTAATCACATTATTGTTAACCCATTATGAGGCAAAGCCAACCCCCTCCCTCTTAGTGTAGTTAATATCTTTTGTTAAAAAAATAATCATTTGACAACTTATTTAATCACATTATTATCCTAAAAACCTTTTTTATAACCGACATTACACGCCTCTTAAGATGTTTTGAACGTGTTTAAAAATAGAGAAATTAAATCACATGATTGCTAACCTATTGTGGGGCGATAATTAAAAAAAATGTACCAAAAAATTAATTATTAAAAAAATATTGTTAAAATGATGAAAATGCCCTTGCCTTATTTGATGCATTATTTTGGAATGTCTTTGAAGTTTTTTGTCTTTAGGGCATTTTTGTCCAAATATTTTTGTTGAAGCTTGGTGACACCAAAAAAACTATTCACCTTTTGTGTTGGCTTTATATATAAGATTACTATGCAACTTTTATTGATAGTGCTATTATACCATTTCACTTGTTCCACTCATTTTTTACTATAAATGTTTATGACAAATTTTGGGGTCACCGGCTTCACTAAAAAATTTAGGACAAAAATACCTCTCAAACAAAAAAGTTCAAAAGCATTTCAAAATAATGCAAGGATATTTTCGTCATATAAACAGTATTTTTTAATAATTAATTCGTTTTGTACAATGTTTTTTTTAATTAGTATCTAATAATAGGCTAGCAATAATGTAACATCCCACATCGCCCAGGAGAGAGGATCTTGTAAGTCTTATATGTATATTCCTATCTCTACCTACCACGAGGCCTTTTGGGAGCTCACTGGCTTCAGAGTTTATTAACACTCTCATGATGGGTGACCCACTAGGAAGTTCTCGTATGAGTTCCCAGAAACAAAACCGTGAGGGCGTACTTGGGGCCCAAAGCGGACAATATCGTGCTATTGTAGAGTTGAACGAGTTGGGATGTGACAATTTGATATCAGCGCCACTCCCTGGCCGAAAGTGTGCTGACGAGGACGTCGGGCCCCTAAGGGGGGGTGGATTGTAACATCCCACATTGACCAAGAGAGAAGATCTTGTAAGTCTTATATGTATATTCCCATCTCTACCTAACACGAGGCTTTTTGGGAGCTCATTGGCTTCGGAGTTCATCGGAACTTCGAAGTTAAGCGAGTAGCGTGAGAGAACACTCTCATGATGAGTGACCCACTGGGAAATTCTTGTGTGAGTTTCCAGAAACAAAACCGTAAGGGTGTGCTCGGGGCCCAAAGCGGACAATATCGTGCTACGGTGGAGTCGAGCCTGGGTTGTGGTGGGGGCCCGGGTCAGGATGTGACAAATAATGTCATTCAATCAGTTGTTTATTAAATATTATTTTATCTATTTTTAAACACATCCAAAATATCTTTCGCATGCTCATAATAATACATTTAAAACGTGTAAGTCTCGTGTAACATGCCGTGATTCAAAAAATATCTTCTGCACACGCCCACCTGTTATAAAAAAAGGTCTTTCGCACGCTTATAATAATACATTTAAAACGTCAAATCGCGCGTAGCACGCCGTGATTCAAAAAATGTCATCTGCATGCGCTCACCGGTTATAAAAAAAAAGTTTTTCACACGTGCATAATAGTACATTTAAAACGTGTAAGTTGCACGTAGCACGTTGTAATTCAAAAAATGTCTTCTACACGTGCGTAAACACGTGCATGAAGGCTAGTACATATAAAGTGAGTATAATTATAAAACAAGTGAGTGAACCTAGCAACATCTTTTATCAGATGAGTTTATAATAACTTCACTAAAATTACTACGTGAATATTATGCACTTAAACATCCTCTCTCCCTATATTATCGCCATCATCATCTATCTCTCACTTTATTAAAAATGTTGACAAGATGTTAGGGCTCTTCAGTATTTTACTTAAAAAGTTTAATTGTTCATGATATCAATTTTCAAAGAACATCTCTTCAAAATATTTTTTTTTAAATCCAAAAAATTCAAAAACACGTTTGGTTAAAATTTTGAAAATAATTTTTCTTAGTTAAATTCAAACTACCTTGATCAGAATTTGGAGGAGAGAGAGAAAATCGGGGAATTGAGGGGAAGAAAATAATGGGCCCAGGGGAGAGAAATAGGGGAGAGGAGGTGATGAGAGAGCAGACTTAAGACTTAAGAGTTAAGACCAAAAAAAAAAAAATCTAAAAACTCACTTGTGGTGTTTTTAAGAAATAGCATATACTAGAAATTGTACCCGCGCGTTGCTGCGGGAGTGAAACCAAATACCCAAACTAAATTCAATCAAATTTCACCACAAAATATTAATTGGAAGCTAAAAAGATTGAAACTTGCGTTATGTGATGTATACAGTTTGGGCATCTGCTTGTGGGACTGTTGTGACATGTCGTAAGCTGATCTCAGCTTCTCGAAAGTGACATCAACCGTTGTCTGCCAGGTAAGTAAAATCCATAAGATATCTTGCAATCCATGAGATAAATTATTGCGTCAATGTTATATGCTAAAAGAAAATTCATAGTTCTATATGAACCCAAGGAATGATTTTTGCATATACCTTGGTGGGTTCATTCCCCAGATGAGTTTCTCATACTCATCATCCATGTCATGTGAAAATCTCATGCTAACTTCTGCAGAAAGCCACCAAAAAAATGAAAAATAAAATTAGACAAAAAGGTTGGAGAGAATATAAAAGAACTAATTAGAGAGAACAGAACCATTGTAACCAATCGGGAAAGATACTTTTAAATTCAAGAAAAAACATTTAAGAGAAATTGAAAAAAGAAAAAAACCATCATTGCAATTATTTTTTCAGTCTTACAATTGGGATTACACAGGAAATATAACTAACACTCCCAACTTTTTCAGAAACTACAAACTATTTTTACAAATTTCCATCACCCAACGTTGAAAAATGAAAATTAAGAAGCAAACGCGGAAGCAGGCAGACAACAGAATAAAAGAACGGAACACGTGAGAACCGAGACGTTAAAAATAGAACATACCCATTTCAAAGACCAAAAAATCCCAGAAAACAATATATTAGCACTACCTTCAGTACCCCAGAATTAGAAAATTAGAAAATTTGAGTTTGAAAACATTGTACCTTAAGCCTCTAAATTTCTAGTCAAAGGAAAATTAATACCACCTCTGCAAAAAATGATTAGAAGATAAAACTCAAATCCATAAAGGATTTGTCCAAAGTATTTATTAGAGAAACTTACATACGCTCTTGTATCATGTCGCAAATATAATAGGTTTTTAGCATTCAAATGATTTTCACGCACACTGCAGAAAATCAGACAATAAAATTGCACACAAAAAAAGTACAATGATTAATTCCAATCTATATCACAATAAAGAACAAAGAAAGAGTAACTTATTATATATCACCTGCTTTGCTTCATCATCGTCTATACAATCTTCTGCCGATTCATACATAAATATCCATAAGATCAAACAAATAAATCCCCTGAACATATGCAAATCCAAACTCCAGCAGTTCTGAAGAAACCTAAAATAAAAATTATTCTTATCTTCTATATTATTTTTAATTTCAAATTGAGCAAAAAACAAAAATTTTACCTAATTCAATGCACATAAATATTTCCAAAATACCCAACCCTCCATTTGGTTGCAGAGAAGACTGAAAAAAGTACAAATTTGAATAACATGATTTTAGTTGCTCCTATAACGAAAGAACTATAGAATAACCCAAATTAGTCAATCAATTAAATTATGCTAAGCAAAATTACAGGATAACTCTCTCCATTATAGCCAATTAAAAGCTAAGATTTAAGTTCTGTTATTTCATTTTCTTTTCAAACCTTTTTATCAGCAACCAAAGAACAATTTGAGTTGAAGTTCTGTTAGTACTACTGTTATTTTATGAGATTGTTTTGAGAACAAATCAGTTTGGGTAGGAGTTTTGATGGAGTAACCAAATACAACAGCAAAATTGAAAAAACTAAATTAGCAATTGTAATATGAAAAGGGTTGCACAAAAAGGTTCATACAGCCAATACAAAAATCCTTATAAAAACACAGTGTGTGACAAACAATTTCACAGTTCACAAAAATTTGAATCATGAGCCGGCAATAGTTTATTGTCAAATACTTGAAAGATAGAAAGATGGAAGCCTCCTATGCACAAAAAGGTTCATACAGCTAATACAAAAATCCTTATAAAAACAGTGTGTGACAAACAATTTCACAGTTCACAAAAAATTGAATCATGAGCCGACAATAGTTTATTGTCAAATACTTGAAAGATAGAAAGATGGAAGCCTCCTATGCATCTTAGCAATCTCTTATTTTCATGGTAAAAGTGAGAAAAAAACCCGAAAAATTACTCCAAAAAAAAGAAGGGAAAAAAAATCCAAACCTCGAGAGTTTGATTCTACCACTGCACGTTGAGGATGTCCTTAAAGTCCTGTTAAAAAAATTAAAAATGAAAGCCCAACATGAGCACCAAAACTGATGATGACAGAGCAGATAAAACACCAAAATGAAGAATATGAAATTTCACAACCCAGAAGCTAATTAGTATAGAAAATTATAATCAAATCCAAATAAAAGTATAAACCCAAAATCTGATTTCAATATAATCAAACAACAAAAAAGCAAATTGAAGTCCAATATGATAAAAAAACAAAACAAAGCTTTGAAATTTTGAAATTGGTCATAATATTCTCTCAATCTGTTGGTTTGCATCAGAGAAGCTTAGTTGCATGCAAACCCAAAATGATTTTGCACCTGCAAATATTATACCGTCTCTCGATGATCAGGAGGTACCAATTCCATACCTTTTTAATTTATGTATGTACTTGATAAGAACTACAAAATCGAATAACAATAAGAATCAAATCCAATGAATTCAAAGATACAAAGAAACTAAACAAAATCTATACCTTTGTCTTTTCTCGGATATGAAATTTTCAAGAGCCCCATCCTCATTTTCTTCAGTCCAGACAACATATTGAGAAACCCCTTTACAGAATACACACATGCATGAGTCAGAGTGGCTTAATTTGACATTCGGCCATGAAAACGAAGAAAGAGAGAGGTGGTCGTGCTTTACCTCTGTGATGGGTTATGTGGAGTCCTCCGTGAATGCAGAGTCTTGATTATGAGTGCAGAACCGGTCGGAGCAAGGCACCGTGAGATGGTGATGGATCTTGATCCAGTGCGGGGGTTGGATGAGCAATCACATGCATGTTAACCTGAGATCAAAAAAGGAGAAAAATTAGGGTTTGAGAGATAAAGAAAGCTAATCCCAAAATGGATTTTAGAACAGCGACAACAATAAAGAAAAAAGGAAAAAAAGAAATGGATCGGAAGAAAAACGATGAAAGAGGGTAGAATCGTCCTTGCACTGTAGAAAAGCGGAAGGAAACCGTTAAGGGGAAAAAATTGGAGGGCATTTTTGTCCGCACATTGCCCTAGAACAGTACCACCCGGGCTTTGGGTTTTAGTATATATAATTTTGAAGTTAATTATGAGTCTAGTATTAAAAAATGAAGTAACTTGACTCCTTAAAGTATCAAGGTTCTAAAAGTCGCTAGGCGCTAGTCGGGCGGCGGGCTGGGACCTAGCGCCTACGCGGCTAGGTGGGGCCTAGGCGGACTAGGCGGATTTAAGTAAATCAATCATATTTCGTGTAAATAAGTGTCTGCTTATACTTGAAATATATATAATTTTATTATAAACTACAAAATAGAATGCATATATATTATGAAGTATTGAAACATAATAAAAACATGTGAAATAAGGATATAATGTGTGTTCATTTAAGTATGCAACAAGTCTCTTACAATTTATTGGAAAAAAAACAAAATGCAAAATGAAAGTTATCTATTTTCTGTCTAAGTGAGTTGCGACCTAGGCGAGTGTTTAGGCGGGTCTAGGTGGTCTAGGCGGTGCCTCAGTAGGTCTAGGCACCCTTAGCATTAATCGGGGCGGCTGGCTGGGGCCTAGGCGGCGCTAGGCGGAGATTTTTAGAACAGTGAGTGTATGTAATTGTTTAGTCATCTAACTATATAAAAACATATAGACAAAATCATTAAAAAAAGTTTTTATCACAAATGGTCACTGAAATTGAACCACTCAATCAAGATGGTCCATGAAATTGTAAATCAATCAATGTAGTCCCTAAAAATGGGTGTCACGAATCAGTGTGGTCCTTCCGTCACAACTCTGTTAAATATTCTGCTACGTGATGATGTGTCGCTTAGTTGGGTCCCACAAATATATTAAATATTATCGTATAAATTAAAATATTTACATAATGAAATAACAATTTTTGTTTTGTATAATTAAAAACTTTTTCTTTTAAAAAAAAAGAAAAAAAATCATCATCTTCCCATCTTGACACTCCAAACAATCCAGTCGCCCATGCAACTCTTGAGGAAATCCGATAAATTGCCTCCCTTTGCAGGTGGCTTTGTACTCTAGGAAAATTTTGGAAAAAGTTTTAGATAGGTAGTGCGAGGGAGGGGTATAGTAGCGAAGACTGGAGCTTTGCCATATGTGTTTGTGGACATGTAAATTTCGTTGCACACAAATGATGCATCACAAAGCTTCACGTGGCATATGACTCATCACAAATGGACAAGTCATCAATGACATGTGGCACAAATCAAGCGTTGGAAGCTCAAAAGTATTCCTAAAATTCGGCAAAGGGGAAGAAATATCCTTAAAATCAGTAGGGAGCCCAAATTGTCTTAACAATAAGGATGAATTCAATGGAAATCAAGAAAATGCATAAATGAAGAAGAACGAAGAAGAAAATGGATAAGCTCTCAATGTATTTCTCTTAACAGTTTTCTGTATACGACTCATGCTCTCAATGTATGAGGAGAACATGTTATTTATACTATTCTATTAAGACTTCTAAGATACTTTATATCAGCACATGTTTTGCACGTGTAATGTAATGACCTGGCATACTATTTACTTATCCAATACCCCCCCTCAATCTTAACTTTGATATCAGAGTTTAAGATTAAAACAGTGACGAAGAAAATTTGAGCCATGAAGTCCTTTGGTTAGCACATATGCAACCTAATCTTTTAGTGCATAAGTACTCCACAGACAGATCCCCTTTTTGAACTCTTTCACGAACAAAGTGGAAGTTTGTTTCCAAGTGTTTGATGCGAGAGTGTTGAACTAAATTTAAACTCAAAGCTATTACATATTGATTGTCACAATACAACACTAGAGGAGAGGACAGAAACTCACGCAAATCCTTGAGTATAAGTCAAATCCACGCAATATCAGCAGTAGTATGTGCTAAGGCTATGTATTCCGCCTCAGTGGAACTGCGAGAGACAAAGGACTGCTTTTTAGACTACCAAGAAATAGGATTAGATCCAAGATACAAAACATATTCGGTGATAAATCACCGACTATTCAAATCAGCAGCCTAATCTGAATCACTATATGCAGTCACAAATATAGAACTCCCAGAAATATATGTCAAGCCACACTAAACAGTCCCTTGCAAATACCAAAGTATTCTTTTGATTATAGCAAAATGACTATCAGTAATTGCACTCATATATTGACACACATTATTCACAGCAAAGGCAATATCTGGGCAAGTAAAGGTGAGGTATTGTAAAGCCCCCACCAAACTTCGATATAAGGTAGGATCAGGTAGTAAGGTACCTTTAGTAGACAGAACCTGATTATGAGGTTTGCAAGGTATTGAACATGGTTTATAGTCATCCATACTAGCCTTGTGAATCAGATCTTTGACATACTTTGCTTGATTAATAAACAGATCCCTATTGGTTTTATAAGTGACTTGTAATCCAAGGAAATAAGCCAACTTACCCATATCCGTAAGATCGAAAACTTCACTGAGGGTTCTAATCACAGATTGCATCAACTGAGAATGAGATCCAGTAATAATAATATCATCTATGTAAATAAGTAGAATGACTATATGAGTTTCTTCAGTTTTGACAAAAAGACTAAAATCAGATACTGAAGCTTCAAATCCAATAGCCTACAAATAGCTAGTGAACTTTGCATTCCAAGCTCGAGGAGCTTGTTTGAGACCATAGATGGACTTAACCAATTTGCACACATGATTAGGAAACTGAGGATTGACAAATCCTTGGGGTTGCTTCATATACAATTCTTCTTGCAACTCCCTATAAAGAAATGCGTTATTCACATCAAGTTGTTGAAGATCCCAGCGATGTGTGGCAACTAATGCTAAAATTAAACGAACTGTGGTATGTCGAACCACATGACTGAATGTTTATGTATAATCCAGCCCTTTTTCTTAACGAAACCTCTGAGCAACTAACCAGGTTTTATATCGAGAAATGGAACCATCAATAATCCTTTTTATTTTGTACACCCAATTACTGCCTATAACATTCTTATCACAAGAATTAGGACCTAAAATCCAGGTACCTTGTGTTTGAAGAGCATCAAACTGTTCTTATATCGCCATTTTCCACTGAGAAATATGATAAGCTTGTTTGAAAGTAGATGGTTCTGAGGCATCTACAATGTCAGCAAGAAAGGTGAAACCCCCTGAAAAATGAACATCATCATTAAGAGTCAAAGACTGCACTTCTGGAAAAATAGCAATCAAAGCTGAGTTATCATTTCTAGTGATTTCACCAATTCTCAACCTTGTTTGAATTCCTTGGGGAACAGATGGATTGACTGTAATAGAAGGCAACATAACTTGGAGCTGTTGAGAAGGATGGACATGCAACATAGAGCTGGAAAAAGTAGCTTGTGTATGAGAGTCATGTGCATTTCCTAAAGAACTTGATGACCCTGAAGAAGTTGAGACATTCTGATGCTGTGATAATGAACCAAGTGTTTGAGAGACTGAATTCAGTTGTGAAGGGTTGTTGGAACCAACAATTGAAGAAGAATTCAATTAAAATGGAAACTGTACAATTATAAGGCTTATAGTACTGTTAGAACCAGAAGAGGGATAAGAACATACACCACAGGTCTTGGAACTAACATGACTATAAGGAAATGTAGATTCATCATAAATAACATGATGAGAAATTAAAAATTTCCCAGTGGACATACTGTAACATATAACTCCTTTATAGCTTGGTGGATATACCAAGAACACACACTGAGTAGACCGTGGCTGCAACTTATGTGTGTTCTATGGCCTAAGATATGGATAGATAGCTGAACCAAAAGCTTTAAGATAAGCTATATCAGGTTTCTTACCAAACAACATCTCAAAAAGTGATACCATATGAAGACTCTTGCATGGCATCCTATTAATAAAAAATGCAGCGTGAGTGATTGCATAGGACCAAAACTTGTAAGGTAACTTGCAACAGATAACATTGTAATAACTCTCTTAATGAGATGTCGATGCTTCCACTTGGCTAATCCGTTTTGTTGTGGTGTGTATGGACAAGAAATAAAGTGTAAGATACCATTTGTACCCAAAAATTCCTTGAAGACATTACTAAGAAATTTTCCACTACCATCAGATTGTAATACTTGAATTCTAGTATGAAAATGATTCTCAATATAGGCACATAATTTGACAAAGGAACCAAACACTTCTGTTTTATTCATTATTGGAAAAATCCATACAAACCTAGTAGCTTTATTTATAAAAGTCACATAACCCTTCAATAGAAACAACTGGAGAAGGGCCCCATACATCACTATGAACTTTGTAAAAGGGAAGCTCTACTTTATCAACTATATTAGAAAAAGGAAGTCTACTCATTTTACCATCAAGACAATGAGAACATATTTTAACAGTTTCATTAGGAGTAACAGCTATATTAGACTCTTTGAGCATTGTGGTCAAGACAACATTAGAGGGATGACCGCAACGCTGATGCCACAGAAAAGATTTCATAGACTGTCCCAAATAAGCAGAAGCACAAATACATGAATCCATAAGTGTCGGGAAAATATACAAAGGAACCCGAAACAACTCATGATTGCTGCTCTTTCCATGGTGGAGGATTGCCCATGTTGCTTTGTCCTGCACAAAAAACTGAGCATCATCACATATGAGCCAACTATTATTATCTTTACTCAACTTTTTAACAGATAATAAATTGACAGTCAACAATGGCACATGTAAAATATTCTTAAGATGCAAAGTATGAATTGGAGTTTGCAAAGTGCCATGACCAATATTTTGGACTTCTAAACCTTCACCATTTCCAACTATTATCTTCTCAGAACCTTCATATGGAATAGGGCAAGGAATGACTGTTAAATCTGGTGTTATGTGATGAGAAGCACTAGTATCAAGGAACCATGAATCAACATTTGAAATCTTAGCCGAAGACTGTGCATTCATTGCTGGAAATCCAGGTGGTGGCATAGACTGAGGTGGCTGAAATTGAGAACTGAATGAAGAAGACTGATTAAAATTCACACCCGTAGGAAATGAGCTCACATTACCAAATTGAGACTGAGATGAATACAATCCCATAGTATTGTAATGAGACACATTAAAACTCTAATTTGCACAGTTGGCAGATAAAGAATGAGGAAGTTGAGCTCCTTGATAGGCATAGTTGCCTCTATATCTGCAACTCAAGGCTATATGACCATGTTTGCCATAACTTTGACACTCTTGACAAATTGTCCATTGTTATTCCTATAAAGACAAGTAGCTGCTAAATGACCTTTTCAAGAACAGATTTGACACTCTAGAACAGGTTCAAATCTATTAGAGGTATTACCAGAGCAAGATTGTCAATTGTTACCATTTCTGGAACCATTGAACCTTGGTTTATAACTTTCATTGCCCCTCGATCTATAGTTATTTAGACTAGAAAATCTTCCATTTAAATTGGAGCCTGAGAAACCATTAGACTGAAACTGATTACCAGATGAAAGAAACTTGTTTAGGAGGAAGAACCACCAGTCAAACCAGGATTTGAAGAAAATTGAGCAGGAGGAGAACTACTTGAAGTGCCTGAAGAACCCCTAATAATCTCATTGAAAGAATTAACATTCACAAACATGGCAGACATACCCTGAACTAAGGAATGCATTCGAGCTTCAATACTCTTCTCTACACCAATCAACTAAGCTGGGAATTCCTTTAGTGTAATAGGTGACTATCTTGCACATATAACAATGCGAATCGTATCATAGTCAGAAGATAGGTCTGTTAGTGCAGCAATAATAAGATCATTATTTGACACTTTCTCCCTAGCAGCTTGTAATTGATCTTTAAGAGCCTTTAACCTCAAGAGATACTTATCTATGGAATCCTATCCCCTTTTGCATAGTATGAAGTTCAGCTTTCAAATGGTTAACAGTAACTTTAGATACAAACATATAACGATCAAGTAAAGCAACCTATGCCTCATGAGAGGTCTTACATCTTACCACATGTTCAATGGCATCATCACTAAGTGTGGCAATCAACAGACTTAACAGTGCCATATCAATCTTGACCTAATCCTTATATGCAGCACTTATTTCAGTAGTAACCCCTAATTCAGAAGTGAGAACAAGAAGATCATATCCATGCAAAACAGAACTAAACTGAAAACTCCACTTAAGAAAATTATCATCATTGAGCTTAATAGTCAACATACCCAACAAGCTTTCATTTTTCACTTAACTCACCATGATTGTGAAGAACAAATACACAACGATTGACAGTAAGCAATACAATCTTCAAGAACCCTAGAAAAAGACAGAGGAAATGTAAGGCGGTGGAAAGAATCAAGAATCAAGATTCACAAACAATCTTCAATAATGGCATCGACCTTCAAACACTACAATCTTTGTATAAATCCCAAACAACACACAAGAATTAAGAATCACAGACAAGCTTTAACAATGGCAACGGCCTTCAACAAATCAATTAATGGAAGAAACCTAAAAAATACACAGCAATTTCGGCATCGGCCTTTCATCAAATCAACATATACATCTTCAATTCAACAAAAACTATGGCATCGGCCTTCAATTCTACTAATAATAAAATTAAAAAAAAAGACCCAATTGCACTTCTTTAGGGTTTGTGAAAAATGATAGAAACAATATCACCTTATTATCAATCGAAGCAGCAGACTGTAGAAAATCTCCCATTTGCACAAGCAAAACCTACTCTGGATACCATCTTAACAGTAAGGATGAATTCAATAGAAATCAAGAAAATGTAGAAATGAAGAAGAAAATGGATAAGCTCTCAATGTATTTCTCTTAACAATTTTCTATATACAACTCATATTCTTAATATGTGAGGAGAACCTGCTATTTATACTATTCTATTGAGACTTCTAAGATACTCTATATTAGCACATATTTTGCACATTTAATGTAATGACCTGGCATACTATTTACTTATCCAATAAATTGCTCCCAAAACTGGAAAGAAAGCTAAAGCATCTTCACAAAACAAGCAAAATTGAAGATTGCTCACAAAATAGGCAATAAGCCCTATAGATTTTGGCCAAGCAAGGGAAAGTGGCTGAAAACAAAACACAAAACATGCCTAAATTCTCCCATGGACGAGTCAAGACACAAATCAAAGCCAAATCCACCCAAAGGCATGGCTTTGGAAGTCTATAAATACAAGGTCCCAAGACAAGCATAAGTGTTGACAACTTCTACATTGAAGGGCCGTAATTCTTACAAAAGGAGAACCTCTACCAAATCTTCAAAGACTAATACGTTGCCAAAGCTCTCTTTAAAGAACATACAACCAAAGCTGAAGCTTTCTTTTGACCAAAGCCGAAGCATTCCCTTGAAGAATCAACAAGCACTTGTGCCGATTCCTTCAAGAATTTGTTGCAAGCTTAAAACTTGTAACGACGTTCGATTCAAGATCAAGTTGCCAAGACCCTTGAATCAACAAAATCCTTTATCAACATCACCTTTGCACAGGTCATACGCAAACTTAGAGGTGAAGACTATCCACGCATTGTTTCAAGTTCAAAACATGAAGCAATCGTTCAATTGTTCATCCAAGATCAAGTCATCGTGACCCTTGGATCAATAACATACGCATCTACATCAAATTTAAGGACTGAATTAGAGAAAAATTGTAAATAGAGATTGTAACCCTACAAATTCATCAATACAAATCTACTTTGTACATGTGTTCTCGTTTCATTTGTTACAGAATTTCCATGTTTACAAATTTAGCACGCTCAGTGGAACCTCTTTGCCTCACATCCCTGTCTTCAAATTTACAAGAAACACATACGGCATCAAGAAATAATCAAGTTATTCTCGTAATCAACATGAAGAACAAGAACATCCTTGCCGCAAGTGGTGGCACTTTGGGCGTCACAACTCGAAGCAAGGCAAGAGCTCTCTCTACCGTGCCTTCCACGTCTACATCAACTCTGTAGGAGGAGCAAGAGCACCCAAGGTACTAGCCAGTGATCACCTTGTCCTCGCTAAGAGCCCCAAGGGAAGAATGCTCAATGAGGTACTTCAAGTCGTTGACTTCTGATGTCAACTCAAGCAGCAACTCGTATCCTGTAGCCATGCAAGTCATGACTATTGGTGCGACTTCAATCGAGGAGCAGCTGGCATAAATGAGAGAAGCAATCGCAAGGCTGACAAGGACTGTGGAAGAAAATGACTTACAGATTGCTATACTCGTCAACCGTCTAGAGGTGCAGCACGACAAGAAAGCTGACCTAAAGATTGATCCACCAAAAAAAGAAACTTACGAAAAAGATGAGCCTCTGGTGGAGAAAGCCAAGGAGAAGTTGGAGGTGGACCGAGTTACTACACTCATGAGATCTATCTCTATCGAACAACTGCACTAGATGATCACAAGCACCATTAAGGCATAGTATGAAAGGAGCTCATATGACTCAGTGTTGTACTCAAAGCCTTACTCCAAAAAGGTTAATGCCTTGAGGATGCCAATGGGTTATCAACTGCCCAAATTCATACAATTTAATGGAAAAGGGTAATCCTAAGCAACATATTGCCCATTTCATTGAAACCTGTAACAATGTTGGGACGAAAGGAGACTACCTCGTCAAATAGTTTGTGCGCTCGCTAAAAGGTAACGTCTTTGACTGGTACACCGACCTCGAGCCCAAGTCCATCAACAGTTAAGATCAGCTTGAAAGAGAATTCATCAACTGCTTCTACAGCACCTGCCGCATTGTAAGCATGCTGGAGCTAACAAGGACGAAGCAATGGAAAGATGAATCTGTCGTCGACTACATTAATAGATGGCGTTCATTAAGTCCGAATTTCAAAGATAGGCTTTTTGAAATCTCCGCCATTGAGATGTGCATTCAAAGCATGCAATAGGGGCTACATTACATCCTCCAAGGCATAAAACCAAGAACTTTTAAAGAATTGGCAACTCAATCCCATGATACAGAGTTGAGTATTACTAATCATGGGAAGAAAGAGCCGATCACCGACTTAAAAAATGATAAGGTGTTCGCTCCAAAGGTAGACAAGACGGGGAAAAAGCCTGCCAATGAAGCTTTTGTTGTCCATACTACCCCTATTAAGACCTCCTCATTGCCCATCAAGATCTCTTCCAAAAAAAAAAATGAATGAGATAAAAAGAGGTGTGCCTTCTTACCCCCAAGACAGGTACAAAAACACCTTGAGGGAACTAGAGCAGAAGACGTACCCTTTTCCTGACTCTAACGTGGCTGCAATGCTAGACAACTTTCTCGAAAAGAGGGTAATTAAGTTACATGAATGCAAGCACCCCGAAGAGATGAATAACGTTAATGATCCTAGGTACTGCAAGTATCATCGTATCATGAGTCATCTTGTTGGCAAGTGCTTTGTCCTCAAGGAGCTCATCATGAAGCTATCACAACAAGGCCAAATTGAACTCAATTTGGAAAACACGGCCGGAAAACACATTACCACAATTATGTTCAGATCCTTCGATCTCGTGCCTTTCTGAGTGATGCATGACCACTCTTGTCCATACCCAAGCCACACAACACCTTCCGTATAACCATTATTGGGGGCAAACGAATGAAATGTGCCTACTAATGATGAAGAATGACGGACAATGTTGACCTACAAAAAGACAAGGAAGCCAAGATCATAAGCCACACGACTGAAGGTGTAACAAGGAAGAAAGCATCGTCCCCGCAACAGTAAGAAGCCTAAAATGAGCGTAATAGCTACTAAGCCAACGTAAGTAGGGGAGCCTATGAAGCAAGAGTCGTTTATTCCCATCTCCTTGCACAAGTAGTTCCTAAATGTCTTCTTCAAACAGTGCACTACTGTTGCCTGTCACATGGTTAAAATTGAGATAGAATAGCTCTTGAAAGGCAAAGTTATCGCCATCGAGGAAGAGAAGACATGCTCAAAGAAAGCCTGTCAGCACACTTTAGCATCAAGGAAGCACTACGATTGCCCATGGATATGCGAAAAGCATTAGTAGCGGTCTTGGCGAGTCCCGACAACCACGAGGTGTAAATAAGCAAAGACGAAGGCTTAAAGCTTCGGCCACATGAATATGCCACATGCTGTGCCGCCCATGTCGCAATCAAATTCACTGATGAATACTTGCTGCTAAGGTCAAAGCCTCACAACTGTCATTTCTTCGTCTCTGGATACGTGAGGGAGAACAAAATCAAATGCATGCTTGTGGATAGTGGGTTGGCCATAAACATCATGCCAAAGTCAACAATGACCACAATTGACTTCAAGGTGGATGAACTATCGAACCCATCTCCTAATCCAAGGTTTTAAGCAAGAAGGACAAAGAGCGATTGGCATGATCCGAGTGAAGATGACCATTGGCGAACTCAAATCAAGCACGCTATTCCACATTATTGATGCAAGAACTTCTTACAACTTTCTTTTAGGAAGGCCTTGGATCCATGAAAATGGAATAATGTCATCCACCCTTCATCAATGCTTAAGGTTCTATCGAGAAGAAGTAAAGGTGATACAAGGTGACACCAAACTATTCACCAAAGCCGAATCACACTTTGTGGATGCCAAGTTCTACATGGATGAAGACATGGTGCCCAAAGCTCTTTCAAAATAGATCAAATCCACAGGTAAAGCCATACTTAAAAAAAAAAGTGGCAAGCCGTGCCCAAGGAGCAAAGTGGGAAGTCGTGCCATCTTCAAGCAAAGACAATAATGAGCTTCCTAAACCCACAACAACCAAATGAAGCGAGATGTCCTCAAAAGGACTAAACACACCAGTCTTCTGATACATCCCAATATCAAGAAGAAAGAATAGGCAATCCGTATTCAAGACTGGAATAAGCAAAGCCAACACACAGCTGCATAAGGACGATGTAAAGTTGCTTAAGAGAAATACAGTTTTACCTCTGACTCAACTAAGCAACTCTAAAGGTTCAAAACCACAGTAAGGTTTCTTAAAACCCCTGCCAAAAAGGGTAGAACCAAGCTCTTTTCCAACCAAGAGGACCGAAGAAAGCTTCGACCCAAATGCCTACAAACTCATGTCAAGGCTGGGTACGATTTCGCCTCTTCTTCAAACCTTGGAAAGAAGAATGCAAACACCGTTAACAACAAAAAACGTGACCTCATCGAGACTCAAAAGAAGTTGAAGGAGCATGGTTACGGAGTTGACAACAATAAAGCTGGACTTGGCTTTACACCAAATACACCAGTGAATATTTCAAGCAAAGCGAAAAACGTTAGCGCTCAACACATCAGCATGAGCGTTGAACAAAATCAAGAGGAGCCTAAACCTACCCCTCGAACGTTAGTCTTTGATAGGCTGAATAGTTCAAAACCCAGAATTTCGGTACTTGATCGCATTGGTGGTTAAGACCGAACTTCCGTCTTCAAGCGGCTTAACACGCCAACACTCCAAAGGTTTGTTTTTGAAAGGTTGTCAAACCTAAGACATAAAGTAACACGGCTAGCTCTCCTCCATGACGGTCGGCCTTGGAAAAACTTGAAGAAACCAAGTAGCCTTCTAGAAAGAGGAAGACAAATCCAAAATAAGAAAGGCTCGATAGTTTAGCAGCAAAGGACAACATTCGAAGCTCGATTCTTTTAAGGATGAAGTGCTAAGCAACTTGGAATTTGACACAAAAGAACAACTGAAGGTAAAAAGGCCAATCTTCACACCAACAAGCCCAAGAGGACGACATTGAAGATGAGGTCCAAGACGTTTTCCACATCACAATCCAAGAAGACAAAGAAGGCCAAATCCCCGAGAAAGATGTCATTGTTGCTCCGCCACAGCTTGAGGATAAGGGACACGCCACGGTTGATGGTCTCAATGAGCTCAACTTAGGCACAAGCGAGGAACCAAAACCTATCTTCGTAAGTGCACTACTAAGTGTGGATGAGATCGAAGTACTACCAACAACTAATGGAGTACAAAGACGTCTTTGCTTGGACCTACAAAGAAATGCCCGACCTTGACCCTACCATCGCTTGCATCGTCTTGCAGTCAAGCATGGAACGGGACCGATAAAGTAAACTCAAAGATGCTATCTATCCGAGCCCACAAATTGAGGTTAAGATTGACAAGCTAATCAAAGTAGGCTTCATTCGAGAGGTGCAATACCCCAAGTAGATCTCCAACATCGTCATTGTCCTTAAGAAATATGGACAAATACATGTTTGCGTAGATTTCTGCGACCTCAACGATGCTTGCCTGAAAATGACTTTCCTTTGCCAATAATCGAAATCATAGTAGACGCAACCACTGGCCACAAGACACTATCATTCATGGACGGCTCTTCTGGATACAATCAAATTTGCATGGTTCTCGAAGACAAGGAATTAACAGTCTTTCACATTCTAAAAGGTATCTACTGCTATAAGGTAATGCCATTTGGCTTGAAAAATGTTAGAGCTACATATCAAAGCATAATGCGAAAGATCTTCAACCACATGCTACACAAAAACGTAGAATGTTATGTAGATGATGTAGTTGTCAAGACTAAAAAGAGATCTGATCACTTGAAGGATTTACGAATGGTATTCAACAAACTACAACACTACAACCTCAAAATGAACCCATTGAAGTGTGCATTTGGCATCACTTCTAGGAAATTTCTTAGCTTCATTATCAAGCACCATGGCATTGAAGTAGGCTAATCAAAGATCAAGGCCATTCAAAGCATGCATAAGCCAAAGAACCTATACTAGCTGAAAAGTCAATAAGGACAGCTAGCTTTCATCAGACGCTTTATCTCCAACCTTGTTGGATGCTGTTAACCCTTCAGTCGACTCATGAAGAAGGATGCTCCATTCATATGGGATGATGCCTACCATAATGCCTTCGAGAGTATAAAACAATACCTGGCAAACCCACCTGTCTTAGGAGCACCCGTGCCTGGAAAGCCACTCATCCTATACATTACCGCACATGAGGGTTCCATTGGAAAACTGTTGTTGCAAGAAAATGAAGACCAAAAAGAAATAGCATTTTACTACCTAAGTAGAACTCTCACTGGTGTTGAGCTCAACTACTCACCGATCGAGAAAATGTGCCTTGCCTTAGTCTTTGCCATCCAAAAGCTAAGACACTACATATCTAAACCGATCAAATACGTCATATCTAAACCAATTTTGACAAGGCGACTAGCTAAATGGGTGTTGCTTTCAATTAGTATGAGATAATCTACGTCCCAGCTAAAGGCGTCAAGGGACAAGCATTAGCAGATTTCTTTGTCGATCATTCAATCCTAGCCGAATGAAAAATCTCAGATGATTTGCTTGACGATGAGGTGTTCTAAATTGACATCTTTCCAACATAGATAATGTTCTTCTACGAATCCGCACGAACGGACGAAGTGGGGGCATGAGTAATATTCATGTCACCATAAAGACAAGTACTACCTTATTCTTTCCGACTAAGCAAGCTATGCTCCAACAACGTCGCTGAGTACCAAGCATTAATCATTGGCTTTTAAATGGCAACTCCAAACTTATAATCAATCAACTCTTGACTGAATATGAAGTAAGAAAAAATGATCTCGTCCCATACTTTTGGCTAGCAACTCAGCTACTACAAAAGTTCGAGGCCGTGACGCTAGAACATGTGCCAAGAAAAGAAAATCAAATGGTGGACACTCTCGCTAAGCTAGCCTTAAGTATGGCACTAGAAGAAGATGAAGCTGCAGACGTGCCAGTTTGCCAAAGATAGGTGATCCCACTCATCACTAAAATGCTACTAGATGACACAAACATCGTCTCAGTACTTCCAATCAACATTGAAGAATGGAGATAGTCGTTGATCGACTACTTGGAGCATAGAAAGCTTCCAGATGATCCTAGACACTGCTCTGAAATACGTCGACGAGCACCTCGCTTCTTCTACTAC
Organism: Crataegus laevigata; assembly: GCA_963580275.1. NCBI lineage: Eukaryota > Viridiplantae > Streptophyta > Magnoliopsida > Rosales > Rosaceae > Crataegus > Crataegus laevigata. The sequence continues at coordinate 11,325,188 of OY756941.1, forward strand.
AAAGGAACACTCTACCGATGCTCTTTTGAATGAGTAATTCTAAAATGCCTAGGTGAGGAAGAAGCCAATCAAGCAATAAAAGAAGCACACTAAGGCGTATATGGAGCGCATGATTCTGGACCAAAGCTACACTTCCAGCTCAAGATAATAGGTTATTACTGGCCGATCATGGTGAAGGATTACCTGGAATACACCAAAAGGTGTCAAGCCTGTCAATTCCACATCAACTTCATACATTAACAGCATGAGCCTTTACACCCTACGGTTGCTTCACGACCGCTTGGTGCATGGGGATTGAACGTCGTAGGACCGATCATATTGAAATCATCTGCATGAGAAGCTTACATCTTAGCTGCAACAGATTACTTCTCCAAGTGGTCTAAAGTCATACCCCAAAGGGAAGTCAAGAAGGAAACCATCGTCCGTTTCATCAAGGAGAATATCATCCACTGATATGGTGTGCCTCGCTACATCATCACCGACAACGGAAAATAGTTCTCCAACCGACTCATGAACAAGCTCTGCGAGAAATACAAGTTCAAGCATCACAAGTCTTCCATGTATCATGTTTCGGCTAACGACCTTGTGGAAACATTTAACAAGATGTTGTGCAACCTTTTGAAGAAGGTAATCAGTCGAACAAAGAGAGACTGGCACGAAAGAATAAGCGAAGCATTTTGGGCATATAGGACAACACATAGGACTCCTACCCAAGCTACGCCTTGTTCTTTCATATATGGCTTGGAAGATGTTCTACGGCTCGAAAGTTAAATCCCCTCACTAAGGATGACTATACAATAAGGCTTGACTGAAAAGGAAAATGCAAAGCTACGACTTCAAGAGTTGGAAGCACTCGACCAAAGGAGGCTCAAAGCTCAACAACACTTGGAATGCTACTAAATTTGGCTATCCAAGGCATTCAACAACACTTGGAATGCTACTGGAGATCTTATCTTGGCATTACAAAAGCCTATCATCACAACTCATAAGATGAAAAGCAAGTTCATGTCAAAATGGGATGGACCTTACGTAATACAAGAGGTCTACACCAACGACGCCTACTTAATAATGTAAGAAGACGACTTAAAGATTGGCCCCATCAATGGCAGATTCTTGAAGCGCTATTACCCGTACACCAAACAAGCAAAGCTCCTCGCCTGCCTGAGCCTAAATTGCACAAGGCACAATGCTCTTTGTTTGCACGAGCCTAAAAGGCGACACTCGACATTCCTTGTTCGCACGAGTTTAAAAGGTAACACTCAACACTCCTTGTTCGCATGAGTTTAAAAGGCAACACTCAACGCTTATGGCCCACAAGAGAATAGACTATGTACGACAAAAAATCAAAATCAAACTCACCATCAAAACCGTCAAAACCATAAAAAACAATCCATCACTCCTTTGAACTACATCATGATTTGATCCATCCTCAACCAAGGGTACGTAGGCAACTTGAAACTTTAAAACTTCAAGTACAGTCACATCACCAACAAAAAAACACAAACACTTTGAAGAATAAAGAGGAAATTCAAAATGCGAATACTTTATTTCCTTAAAGGAAGAATTTGGCTACAAAGCCTTATTACAAAATGAGCACAAAAAAAAGGCTTAAGTACAAAGAATGGAATGCGCCACTTGAAATCTATGTCCCTAAAGCTACGGCGACGATCTTCAAGCAAGCCTTCCAAAGTCTTCAAAGCCTCCACGTCAGAATGAGACAAGATGGGCAACTCCATGGCTATGCCTTTCTCTTGCTCTAGTCATGAAATCTCCTCTTGATGCTAAGAAAGTGTAACTTCTTGCTCCGAGAGAACACCTTGAAGTCATGATGCTTTGACTTCTAACTACTCTCGTTCTCGCGTGAACGCTTCTAGACGTGCCTAGACAGAAGCCAAAGAAGTCCATGTGACTTCATAACCTTCCGAAGCAGCTTACTAAGAAGACCGAACTTAGGCAATTGATAAGTCTATTACCGCAAGTTGCTGAGCTCTAACCTCTGGATTCAACTTCTTTAAAGAAATAGCATACAACGAAGAATACTAAGTTGAGGTAGCCATAAGTTCGACAATCTTGACTATCTAGAGTGAGGAATCAACATTAAGGTTATCGATCGCAGAAACAAGCTTTGATAAGTCTTCCTTGAGCGATGCAATGTCCTCCAATACGCACTTTGAAATCCTCTTCTCAATATAGCTCTTGATATCCATGGCCGCGCGAACGTTAATGTCATGGATAAACTGCTCAGTGCCACTAAGGTTCGACCCTCTTAGACAGATCTCAGAGCTAGCTGACAAAGGTGTTAGACACATGACGGGCTCTTGCATACCTATGCCTACACATGATAAACTTGGTCAACTTGGCAGATTTGTAACAAGCTCTTCACCAGGCGGATCCCCAATCTCCTTATATGTGGGTAGATTGCCTCTAAATAACATCTTCGTAAAGGAATGAACTCCCATGCTCGGCAAATCAAATGAACAAGAGAGCCCAGCCTAAAGAAGACAAAGAAAGATGTTAGAAACAAAAGCTAAACTAATGAAAGCAAAAGAAATCATAAAAAAGAAGGAAATACGTACATCTTTCTCAAGTGACACACATCCAGCAAACTGAGAAGGCCTAAACACTTTCTTCTTCTTACGACGAAAATTGACATCATTATCATCCTAAACACCTTCAAATGGTCGCTTGTTCAAAACTTGTTGACCTTACTGCAAAAGAAGCTCATCTTCGTGTGAGTCGACTTCATCATCCACCCCTTCAGAAGCATCCGAACGCTGATAAGCCAAACACAGGTGTTGAAAAGCTAAAGTCGCAGGTCCATCTTCTAAATGAGCTACGCTCGCACAATCGAAATGTGCCAGCTGCGTAGGAACCACAAAATAACTCTCTCTCAGCGTATCATTACGTGAACGAGAAGAATTGGTGCCACTTGCCATCCCCAAGTCTTCACGCTGTACTTTTGACCACCAACCTATGTAGGCATGGGTCACTGGATTGCTTTTGAACTCATCATTAGCCAGCAGGGTGATAGAATCATTTGTGAATGAACGGGTACAAGACTTTCAATGCATATACACGACTTGCAAAGATTCCAACTGTGTGTTTTCCTTCAACTTTCCTGGCACATGTTGGACAAAACCAAATTGCCTGTTAAAACGATGAGGGTTATACGACTAAACAATACATCGGTCTCATTGCCGCAAAGAAACATACCCCGAGCGAAGACTTGTAAGACAAGACAAGTATAAGAAACGAAGGTGTGAAACATTTAGAAGGCCTCGCCGTGCCGAGCTAACCCTTGCTAGATGGTTCATTCTCAAACCTTCATAGCTTCTAAACAATGCTTGTGCCTGCAAATCACCAAGGCTCTTTGCAGAAAGCACGCCAGAGTACTTTGTCATCAAAGGCACCAGCTTGGCCAAAGTTGATTAAGAAAGCCCCAACTTGTCTAAAGTTGATGAAGAAAATGAGTGCCAAAGTACTCACCCAACTAACCATACACATAGTGGTAGGGAAGTACTGCAGAACAATCTTTGGTGCTCTCCGAGTTCGAAACAACACTCAAACCATCATACATATTGGCTAAGACTGGAATATCAAGGCTGAAAGATTCACCTGCAACCATCTTGCTAGCCACTTTGAAGACTCTGGAGTAGATAAAGTTGACGTCGTCTTTAGGGAAAGCAAACTTACAAAGCCAACAAGCTAAGAAAGCTGCTAGGTAAGATTCTTCCACGTGCTCTAACGCTACACCAAGATCCTCAAATGCTTCCAACTCAGTAGGGGCACGACACCTAGCTGAACCAATGGCACATGACAGGTTTGAGTCTCTCTTTGGCTTAGTGGTCTTATTGCAGCCACTTTTCTTTGAAAGTTTCTTGTACTTCATAGCACCCCAATACCAAAATCAAATCCATGAAGATATCTTCATGCCTGACTTACCCTGAGGCTCATGGGAAAGCTTGTGATACACCCAAAATAAATAGCGACAACTCGCAGGCAATTTTCAGCTATTGCGATGAGAAAATTCCTCCACGCCAGGAACAACCTGTTCATAAAACTTACCCTGGATCGGCAAACCTCCTATCTTGTGGATATCCCAAAATGAAATTGACATCTCCCCTTATGGCGTGTGAAGTGTGTTGGTCGTTGTACACCAATGCTCAAAGAACTCACGAAGGACGGAAAGATGATGATCATAACTAAACAAAGATGCATATATAGTGTGATAAAGGCCTACGTTAGTAAGCACATCTTTGGATCAGCTCAAGACATCTTCAAGCCACTCCCAATAAAACTCAGCAAAGACGGCTTCTCCAATAGTCGACAAGATGCCATTCTAAGCCACAGCTCCACTATAGATGCGATCGCCAAGAAGCTCAAACGAAGCTGGTGGATTGTCACGAACATGGTACAAAGGATTCAAGATAAGAATCCTCGATGTACACGCCTTCTTCTTCGTATTTGGTCGACCAAAATATGTCACCTCCCAAGATACTTCAGAAGACCACGACTTGATATGCATTAAGTTGTCTTTCATAGGAAGAACAAACGCGTTAGGGCCAGTCAACGGTGCACAATGCTTCAAAGTCATTCCCCTATTTTGTGAATTGCATTCCTTCGCAAGAATGGTGATGGTATTGCTCTTAAAGCACTTGAAAAATACCATGGCTGCAACAACAACATAAGCATAAAAGTGGGGCAGCAAGAAGAAAAAAAAATTGCTTCACTAAAGCAAAAGGCATGCTAGACAAACCTCGTGAGTGTTGAAGGATGACGATGACAAAGTCACAACGATGAAAAGAAATCAACCACAAAGCTTGAGCAGCACGACAAAGAGGACAATTACAAGTCAGTCCTTCAAAGCACGCTACAGTAACAAAGAAAATCAAAATGCTACGCAATCGCACTACGCAACCTCGCAGCAATTACGCAAGCAGTTTCTTGCACTGCACAACAACGTCACCACCGAGGGAAAACTGCGACCAAAAGGCACTACATAGCATAACCCCACTGTAGTCTTTTACACAACACCATGCTGTAAAAAAAATGATGCACTGCAACAAGCTTTAAGCAGCTACAACTCACGATAGCAAGCAAGGTCAATGTGTACGGCAATGATGTGTTGTGACAAGAACACACACCTAATTATCCTATAAATAAGGGTCAATTGCTTCCTAATGCTATAGGGAAGATACATACCAAATACCAAAAGGAAAATCAAAAGAAGGAAGTCCATTCTAGCCAAAAGAATGAAGCAAATTCCAAGCAAAAAATGGCAAGGTGATTTCGGCCACAAAGGAAAAAATGATGTTGTTTTTACAACAAAATCAGCAAAGAGAAGAAAAGAAAACTAAGAAATAAGGAAATGGCTTTAAATTTTCTAAAACATCAAAGGAAAGTACCTTTCCTTGCCAAAATACAAAAGGAAATCCCTCCAAGGCAAGGACAAGTCTTCAAGTTTCCTAAACCAAGAATGAAAACACCCCATTGGCCGAAAAAAAATAGAAAAGAAAAGGAAAAAAAAAACTCAAATCCTACTTACCCAAGGACAAGCATGAAATCTTTCCAAAATCTTGAAGGAAATCACTAAAGCTTTCCAACATCTTGAAGGAAATCACCCTTATTACCAAAATTGAAGGAGATTCCTACCTAAGGAAGAAGAAGCATTTTTTCCCATACCCACGAGGAAAAATTCAAGTCTCAAAATACACCAAATGTATTTTGTCAAAAAATTATGGAAAATCAATACGCACAATAAGTATGTGCCGATTTATCCATTTTCAAATTTTTCATTCAAGATTAAGCCTCTATGGCCCTTGAAGAAAATTTTCATTTCATTCAAGATCAAGCCTCAACAGCCCTTGACGAAATTCATCATTTCCATTCAAGAAATACGCCTCTACGGCCCTTGAAGAAGCAAACTAATTCAAGATCAAGTCTCAATGACCCTTGAGTTAGAACATTCACATTGCAAGACTTCAAAACATGTTTTCTACATGTGACAAGCACATGTCTACAACGTGCCTTTAAGTGGGGGCATTTGTAGACATATAAATTTCATTGCATACAAATGATGCATCACAAAGCTCCACATGGCATATGACTCATCACAAATGGACAAGTCATCAATGAAATGTGGCACAAATCAAGCAAAGGAAGCTCAAAAGCGTTCCTAAAATTTGGCAAAGGGGAAGAAATCTCCTTAAAATCGGTAAGGGGCCCAAATTGCTCCCAAAACCGGAAAGAAAGCTAAAACATCTTCACAAAACAAGCAAGAATTGAAGATTGCTTACAAAATAGGCAACAAGCCCTAAGTGGCTGAAAACAAGACACAAACCATGCCTAAATTCTCCCATGGATGAATCAAGACACAAATCAAAGTCAAATCCACCCAAAGGCATGGCTTTGGAAGTCTATAAATACAAGGTCCTAAGACAAGCATAAGTGTCGACAATTTCTACATTGAAGGGTCGAAATTCTCACAAAAAGAGAACCTCTACCAAATCTTTGAAGACTAATACGCTGCCAAAGCTCTCTTCGAAGAACGTACAACCAAAGCCAAAGCTTTCATTCGACCAAAGCCTAAGCATTCTCTTGAAGAATCAACAAGCACTTGTACCAATTCCTTCAAGACTTTGTTACGAACTTAAAACTTGTAACGATGTTCGATTCAAGATCAAGTCTCCAAGACCCTTGAATCAACAAAATCCCACATCAACATCACCTTTGCCGCAGGTCATACGTAAACCTAGAGGTGAAGACTATCCACACATTGTTTCAAGCTCAAAACTTGAAGCAATCGTTCAATTGTTCTTTCAAGATCAAGTCATCGCGACCCTTGGATCAACAACCTACGCATCTACATCAAATTTGAAAACTAAATCAGAGGACAATTGTAAACAGAGATTGTAACCCTACAAATTTATCAATACAAATCTCCTTTGTACATGTGTTCTCGTTTCATTCGTTACAGAATTTTTCGTGTTTACAGTGTACCCAAAGTCGTGCTGGAGAACGAGTTGGGTGCCGGGCTTAGTTTTGGAGAGTTTTATGGATTTGGTTACTTCGAAAAAGAGAGTTGGTGTGGCATTGTTTTGAGGGGTGGGCTGGGAGAGGAGCTTCGATTTGGGTATTTTGCAGAAAAGGTAGAGACCCAAGTTTCCTTAAGATTTGAATGAATTTGCAAAAAAAAAAATAATTAGTGGTTAATCTTTCCAAATGCGGCACTGAGCTCCTATCTGGGTATTTAACTTGGCGGCGTGGAGCTTCTCAGGAGTTGCACACTTGCACGGCCGATTGGGATTTTTCGGTTTGTGAAGACGGGAAGAAGATGGCCATATCTTTTTTATTCTTATCCTCTCCCTTTTTCAGTTCTTAATTATAAAAAATAAAATTTGTTATTTTATTATTTAAATATTTTTTAAATCATATGACAATATATTAATTATATTTGTGCAGCCCAGTTAGAATTCACATCATCAAATAACATAATATTTAACAAAGTTATAACGGAAGGACCACATTGATTTGTGACATCCACTTTCAGATACTATATTGATTGATTTTCAATTTTCAGAGACCATATTTATGGTGTGAGTCCATTTCAGAATCCATTTGTGATAAAAACCCTTAAAAAATTATAAACCTTCTATCTATTTACTATTGTTGATTGACAAAATGATCTTATCTTTTTTTAAGTGGTATGTAACATGAACGGTTTGGATTATAAACACAAAATTCTGTGTATTGATCACAAAATATCTTTAGGAGAAAATTCTCCTCAAATTTAAGGAGCCAAACCGTTCTCTTTTAAAAATAGTCGTACCAAATATGAATTCAAGGCCTAAAACTCAAAAAATGTCTTTTAAGTTTAAAACGTTGAACTCAAGTAGGATACCAAACAAACCTTTAGTAATTAAAATGGTGGATTCTATATATGCAAACTTTTACTTGTTCTCGAAAATTATAAGATTGTTCAGTTAATGATTTTGGCTGCATAAGGAATATAAGAATGTTCTTATATGAATTGTTGTGTTAGTTTGAACTTTCGAATGTCGAATTTACTTAACCGTCCTCTCTCTCACCTCATTTTTCAAGACACTAGCAATAGATTTAGAAATCATAAAGTTGGATGCAATGCTGCCTTATATGTCCTTGGAAATTTTAAGATGGTTTGGTTGACAGATTTTGGTTGCTAAGAATATAAAAATGTTCTTTCAACTTTCAAATGTAAAATTTTTAGTGTAATTGAGCTAAATCACTACAAAAAGTATTGAGCTCAGACCTAAACCACCCAACTGCCAGGAACAAATCGCCCGCTAGTGGCTTTGGTTTAGTTTGATTTCTCCTCTCATTTTAAGCTCAAATCAAACCAAACGGTTTTGTTCAACAAGTGTGTTCAATCATGATTTAGAGGTAAAACGGTTCTAAACCGCGGCAGTTACATAGAATCTAAACTACATATTAATAAAACTCTTTTTGTCAGCTAATGAGGGTGAAAAGACTATTTAGTATTCTATCACAACAAAAAAGTTAAGGGCGGTAACTTTATTTCACAAAACAAAGTTTTGATGTTTTTTATTGAAGCCTCACCTACAGGTGATTTTAACATCTCTAATTTTAAAAACTTAAAAATTTAAATAAATAAATAAATAAACCTATATCCCTTTCTTCCCATTCCCACGTTCTCTCTTATGGTTCGTTTACTTACCTGTAATCAAAATAGGAGGAATTGAATTGATGAGGAGTTGGAATGAGGAAAAGTCAGAATCAAATTTCTATGAAGGCTGTTTACTTAAATTGACTGGAATCGGAGTAAAATTGAAACTGAATTTATGTAGGTTGTTTATTAATTCACCTGAATCAGAATATAAATTAATATAATTATTAAAATACCCTTTTCATAATAAATTATTTGATGGTCTAATTTTTTTTCTATTATTTTGTGACAACCCGTCCCGGGAAATTCATATCGTTAATGTGAAATGACTAACTTACCCTTGAACGTTTAATGGAGTAGTGTGGTTTAAAACTTATATCTTTGGGTCAATCATTTTAAACCCTTCTTGTTTGGACGCAATAGGAAACTAGATATTTTCTAGTTTTGATTGGTGGATGAGATTGGACCACACACTCTCACACACTCTCTCTCCTTCCCCCGTGTTCTTTCTCAGTCTCTATCTCTCTTCTCCTCACGTACGGACACACCTAAAGAACCCTTATACTCAACAGAATGAGGGAAATAATAGCACCATCGTCTTCATCTCGCCGATACGAGTTCATCCATACAAATTGCAGGTAAGGATAGTGTCGTTATCACGTCGAAACCATAACCCCGTTTGATATCACTGTTCATGCACTCGTGGAATGTTGGTTTTCAGGGGATTCTAAGCTTATAGGAAGCTTAGTGAGGTCCCAATGAAGCTCGAAGTGCTTCGTTTGAAGGAATTGGATGTCTGGATCGAGAGGACGAAGCTTGGCCGGTTTTTCTCAAAATTCTCCGGTGAGATCTCGTGAATTTTAGAGCTCCAAATTAGTATGAATGTGTTCTACAAGTTACGAGCTTCAATTTGGTATAAATTACATGAAATTTGGATGAAAAACGAGTGAGATATCGAAGTTTAAAAATTTTCCCAGTTTCCGGCGCCGGCGACGGTCACCGGAGCTGGAGGTTGAAGGTGACGGAATATTCTGACGCCGTCAGTCAGAGTTAACAGTTTCAGTCAAGAACTTAACGGAATATTCCGGGAATATACCTTACGGCGTTAACTGACGCCGTTAGTGTGCAAATCACATGACCATACGTGGGGGCGCGTAGGTCCGTGCATTCGCCGACGCGTGGCGGCGCGTGGAGGCTGGAAAAACTATTTTGAAAATTTCTGGGTGTTCGTGATGTCGAGTAGTTCACGTTGGTATATTCAAATGTCAAAATTGATCAACGTATGAGAAGTTATTTCTAAAGTTCCGTTTATGTACGTTAAATAACGTTTATTCAGTTACTTCTCATATAGGCGAGGCCTATCCCGAGGACGAGCGTAGCCAGGCTAGACGTGGGGGCTACGACCCGGCTATTTATCAATGAGTGGGCAGTTTGTTTTCTGTACATACCTATATATATTGCTATTTTTCCCAGAAAATGAATTTAAACGATGAAATGATTTGAGATGCCATGCAAGTATCTATTTATTTTAATTATGCATTAGTACTTGCATATAATTGTGACGGTGTTGCGGACGCACAGGTAAGTATCAAGTAAGATTCTATACTAGTTATGATGAAAATGAAATGATGTGATGTGATACAAATGAATGAAATGATGTGATTTGAGCTCATACACCTGCACATTTATATTAGTGCTCCCGCCCAGAGTTAGGGGCACAGTCTTTCACGTGTCGTTCACCTCCCGCACCGCATGCTCGCCTTGGATCCAAGTAGGTGCATAGTCTGTCGTATAGACCACTATAGGTGGGTTCGACTCCTAGGTGACCCGCGAATCATTCGCACAGTCTTCACGTGATTGTAGCACTAAAGCATTCTTATATTGATACAGTGATGTGATAGTGACCTCATGAGGATATTGATGTATTTGCAGAGTATATATATGATGAGATTGAGATGTTATGAGCTATATATACAGCCGAGGGCTGAGATGATTATCAGATATTTATTCACATCACAGATTTACGATATGAGCATACAGTTGAGATATTAGTTGATACTTTTGCATGGCATACATACAGATATTTCCAGCATGATTTTGAGATATATGTATATGAGTATATTTTATTTCTGGGAAATTATACAGGTTTTACGGAGAGGGGTTACAGTTTTGAGAAAAGAATGGTTTTGAAAAAAGATTTGTTTTACTGACCCACTCAACTTGTTTTTCGCCCCTCCAGGTAATTAAGTAGTGTTCGTTGGTGGAATACGAGGATCTCCCAGACGTTTTGACAGAATTCTCTTATGTAGGATCACATGCGAGTGTTATTTCTATTTAGTACTTTCTGCTTGACTGCACGTAGACCATTTATGCTCTGGTTTGTAAAAGCATCTTAACTCTCGCACTAGCCCACTCTCTTTTATTGGATTGCTAGTGGCTTGGTTTTAGTTGGTTCATATCTTTCTAATCAATCTTCATTCCGCATTGTGCACATGGTTACATCACGCTCACGTGACAGCCAGCACACCTCACTTTCGGGTCGGGGTGTGTCATATTTTATATACTAATTAAATTATTCGTATATAATTAAACTTTAATTAGTTTTATTCATTTTTAACTATGTATTTCATCGTTTATAGTCTCATTTTTATTAGTAAATAAATTATTTTATAGTCTAATTAATAAAAACATTAATTAATTTCTTATGAAGAGAAAAATAAAAAACAAAAAGATTTGCCAAACTTATCTCTTACCGTAGCACTCTCCCTCTCTCTCTATTCCCCACCGTCACACTCTCTCTATTCCCCCCACCGTCCAGTGTGTCTCATTGCAACTCCTGATAAAGAATTGAAGAACCACCACACCGTAACTCTCTCTCACTTCCAGTTTCTGATTACAAAATTCTCTAGAGACAACTCCAATGCCAGCTGCTAATGGATTGTCCTTCCAGCGCCGTCTACATTAACTTGGATCATGGGATATGTAGGAAGGCACCATGCAACAATCTGCACTTCATTCCCACTATTCCCTCGTGTGTGACTAATTCTACATCGGTGACTCATAATTTCAACAACAGACAAATTGATTCACTTGGACATGATTGGGAATAGAATCATTAAAAGACACCCTACACCTTTCTTTCCAAATTTCCCAGCAAGTAATCCCAAGAACAATAATGAGCTGATTATGGTCAAGTGCTAGAGTAGATTCGATCATCCCTAAAAACCATTTATCAAACTTGGTTATACAATGTGGGCTCGGTATTAGCTCAAAAGAGAGCCAAACCACACTGGCCGAGTCTATGGACAAAGCAGTAACATGTGTTCAATCGACTCGTCATCTACCAGGCAAATATGGCAGCACACATTGTTTGCAAGATGTCTTCAAGATAGGATTAACTTGGTTGGGAGAAAAGAAGACATAGCTCACCACAAAAAAGTTGCAAATCTTGGGAAGTAACTTCACACTCCAAACAAACTTCCATATTTTCTTGTCGACTTAATGAGAAGAGTGTTGGTGGACAACAGTATTTTGATATTTAAATTTGAGAGTCCAAAAGTAACTACTTTTCACTGTGTACGCACCATCTTTCGTCCAAGGCCAGATAAGACGATTCGGGCTATCCAACAAGTAAAAGCCGGAATCAGACTCAAATCTTCACAGATGCTCAATATACTTAAATTTCATGTTGAGTCTTCTCTCCCAATCAAGTCACACACAAGAGATGGAGCATGTCCTGGTTGAATTACTTTAAGAGTGGCCTTTCGTCTTTCCATATCGGGGAGCCAGTTGTCATTCCATACCTTCAGTTTCACCATTACCAATCTACCACAAAGCATCATTTTTCAGCATTTTTCTACGCTCCAAAAGGCTAACCCAAGACCTTGAAGGAAGTCACAATTTGGAAAGTAACGTGCCTTAAGAATTATGACTCATAGAGCGTCGGGGTTGCAAATGATTCTCCAACACTGCTTTCCAAGAAGAGCATCATTGAAACTTTCAATATCTCTAAATCTCATTCCTCCTTCAAACTTGGGGTTGCATAAACTTCCCCAGCTACTCCAATGAATCTTCTGCTTGTCCTCACAATCTCCCCACCAAAAACTGCTCATATCTCCATTAATAGCTTTGATAAGAACTTCTCTCCCCCGCCATTGACAAGTGAGAGGCCTTCCAACCTTAATCTTCTTCGAAATCCTTTCTCTGATTTAACCCAACGCTTCTCTTTTAGACCTTCCCTAAATAAACAGCAATCCCAAGTACAGTCCCTGGTTATCCGTAACCGGAATTCTTAGAATTGCACACATTTATGTCTTGGCATCTACCGAAGTATTGTTACCAAAGTTGACAGAGGATTTATCATAATTGATTTGTTGCGCGGAAGCAAAGCAATAAACATTGAAAATCTTCATCATATTGTGACAATTCTCCGTAGTGGCACAAAGAAAGAAAAGTGTCGTCAGCGAAAAAGATATGTGACAACATGGGGCCACCTCTGCTAATAGTCATCCCCTGCACAAAATTCACATTAGTAGCATAACATATGTTTTGAGAAAGCACTTCGCTCACCAAGAGGAAGAGGTATGGAGATAAGGTATCCCTTTGCCTCAATCCCCTTGATGGGTTGAAAAACTTCCCCGGCTTCCCATTGATCAACATCGACAAAGAAGTAGTTCTAACACAACTCATCACCAATGCCACCCAAGAAATATCAAACCCCATTCTCAAGATAGTTTCCTCCAAAAAGTCCCACTCCACCCTATCATAAGCTTTATTCATGCCTAATTTCAAAACCAACTCACACCTCTTTCCTTTTTTCTTGAGTTTCAAGTAGTGGTAAGCATCATGGGCTACAAAAAGATTGTCATAGATTTGACGGTTAGGCACAAAAGTATTTTGGTGGTAGGATATAATATTTGGTAGGATGGTTTTGAGGCGGTTAGAAAAAAACTTTCGATAAAATCTTGTAAGAGTTGTTGGAAAGGCTAATAGGTCTGAATTGGTTTGTATTTTCTGGGTTAGGGACTTTCGGAATTAGGGCAATATGGGTTTTGTTGAGTTGGTGTAGATATAAAGAATATTCTCTTAGTTGTTTGTTTAAGGAAAATTTACCAAACCTGGCAATTTACTATATTAATTTCCTTTGGTTCGATTATGCAACTAATTTGATGTTCAATGTTTGTTTTTGTCGATTACTCGTTTTTGTATTAGCTCGCTTTTCGTGCTCTGTCAATGTGTTTGTTGCAATCTACGTACTACACATCATTTGAGTTGGTGATTTTCATTTGCCTTCAAGACTAGAGAAGGATTTGAGTAGAAAGGATTGTCATGTAATGGTTTCTCAAACTAATCATATATTGTCTGTGTGAACTACTTGAAACGTTGCTAGAATGGCAACCTTGATACTAATTTGTCACACCCCGATTTTCAATCTTCCTTCTTCGCTTAAGGGTGTGAAAAAATAAAAAAAATAATAAAAATTACAGCTCAAGGAAAACTAGACGGGAAAAAATCCAGAGAGAAACTTTTATTCAAAGAAAAGTAAATTGCATGGTACTGTTACAAGAAAAGTAAAGGAAAACAACACATTCTCAACTTAACGAGTGTAAACATTTACAAGAAGATCTTGAAGTTTCTGGATCACGGACTAAACTTCCTGTTGAAGCCCTGCAACAAATTCATAAAGGGTGAGCCCTAAAAGCTCAGCATGGGTCCTTTGTCTAATATGTTTTATTATTACATAAGAGATAAACTAACTCAAGATACAATATATATATATTATCTTAATGAATATTGTACATTTTCCTAAAAACAAATTTAAAGATGATCAGACACTTGTTACTTGATATAAAGATTAATTTAACCTTATCATTATGTAACCAAATGTCATTACTGGAGAAGATTTGTTTAAGTAGCAGCAACTTTTCCTAAAGGACGGCACTAATGGATGGTACAAATCAAATAAAAATAACAACCCTTAATTTTTACATTAAAAAGTTAACTAAAGAGGGACCCAAGAAACCATAAAGGGTGCTTCCAGAGACCAACTTGCCATCAAGGGCTGCGAGCTGCCAAAGGCGATAGTCCTTATATGCAATAACCGAGGGGTAAAAGCTAGTTGTATTAGTCAAGCATATGCAATAATTGAGGGGGTGGCTGGAATAATGCTGCAATTGCTTTGCTGTGTTTAACAATTACTCCGCTGAATTTTATTCGAATGAAAGTAATCAGTGTGTTTAATGAATGAAAGTAAAGAACTTGTAGTGTCATTTACATCAAATTACAATCATATCTTTCGAGACAAATAAGACGATTTTTTAGAAACTAATGATGAGGAAAGTTGTTTACAAGATTTAGAAACTTGGTTCCTACGTTTTCTGATTCGTCCGTTGAATTTGAAGGTTTTGGCAGCTCACCAAAATCTAGTTTTCCAGATAACATCTAGAACACCAGATTTTGTATTGCTTGATTCAATCTCTTTGGAAGAACCTGCTGCATTAGTTTCTACTTCTGTTATTCCATCATTTGCATTTGATGGTTTCGGAAGCTCGTGAATATTACATTCTGAAACATGCTTTAGTGCAGCATCAGTAGTGATAGTTTCTTGAACAAACCTTGAGTTGCTTGATTTAGTCTCGGGAGTAGAACTCATTTCATTAGTTCCTACTTCTGTTGATCTGTCCTTTGAATCCGATGGTTTTGATAGCTCAACAATATTCTTTTCTGAAACTTGTTTTGACGCCGTATAAGTAGTGATAGTTTGACTAACTACATCAATTCCTAGTTTTTCACATACATCCTTTGACAATTTTGTTAGCTCGCCAATATTACCTTTTGAGATTTGCTTCAAAGCCATTTCAGTAGCAATAAATTCTTGAACACCAGGGCCTGCATTGCTTGATGCAACCCCCTTTGTAGAACCCGCTGCATTAGTTCCTACTTTTGCATATTCGTCCTTTGAAATCGATGGTTTTGGAAGCTCACTCACATTTTTTGAGACTTGGTTCACATAAGTACGAATAGTTATAGTATCTTGAACACCAACTTCTGTATTGTTTGATGCAATGTCCTTGGCAGAACCCACAGTATTACTTTCTACTTTTGTCAATTCATCCTTCAAATCCGATTGTTTTCGCAGCTCACCAGCTTTACCTTCTGAGACTTGTTTTAAAGAAGTATCAGTAGTTATGGTTTCTTGAATACCAGAATCTGTATTATTTAACGTGGTCTCCTTGGTAGAACCCACTGCATTTGCTCCAAGTTTTGTCGATCCATCCTTCAAATCCAATTCTTTTGGTAGCTCACCAACACTA
Source organism: Crataegus laevigata (assembly GCA_963580275.1). NCBI lineage: Eukaryota > Viridiplantae > Streptophyta > Magnoliopsida > Rosales > Rosaceae > Crataegus > Crataegus laevigata. The sequence goes on from OY756941.1 coordinate 11,341,163, forward strand.
CCATCTGAGACTTGTTTCAAAGCAGTATCAGTAGTGATTGGCTCCGCATTGCTGGATCTTGTATTAGTTGATGAAATCTCCTTGGTAGAACCCAATGCATTAGTCTTTACTTTGTCTGGTCCATCCTTCGAAGTTGATGGTTTTAGTGACTCACCAACATTAGCTTCTGAAACTTGCTTCAAAGAATGAGCAGTGATAGGTTCTTGAACACCAGGTTCTGCGTTGCTTGATGCAAGCTCCTTGGAAGAACTCGCTGCAATGGTTTCTATTTTCGCCAATCCATTCTTTAAATCTAATTCTTTTGGAAGCTCACCAACATTACCTTCTAGGACTTGCTTCAAACCAGTATTAGTAGTGATAACTTTGTGATCGCCACATTCTGAATTGGTTGATACAACTTCCTTGATAGAATTCACTACATTAATTCCTATTTTTTCAGGTTCATCCTTTGAATTTGATGATTTTGACAGCCCACTAGCATTTCCTTCTGACACTAGCTTCAAACCTGTATGAGTAATCATAGTTTCTTGAACACCAGATCTTGTATTGTTTAATGCTACCTCCTTGGTAGACCTAACTGCATTAGTTCCTACTTTAGCCGATCCATCCTCTGAATCTGACGGTTTTCGAAGCTCACCAACATTACCTTCTGAGACTTGGTTCAAAGTCGTATGAGCAGTGATAGTTTCTTGAATACCAAATCCTACATTACTTGATGCAACCTCCCTGGTAAAACCCACTGTATTTGTTCTTACTTCTACATATCCATCATTTGCATTTGATGGTTCTGTAATATTACCAGTATTCCCTTCTAACACTAGCTTCATAGCAATATCAATTGTAGCTTCTTGGACACTAGATCTCGTATTGTTTGATGAAATCTGCTTGGTAGATTCTATTGCTTTAACTTCCACTTTTTCTGATATGTTCTTCGAATTCAGTGATTTTGGCAGTTCATCCACATTACCTTCTGAAATTTTCTTTGATGCACTACCCCTAGTGACAGCTCCTTGAGCACCAAACCCTGTGTAACTTGATGTAGTCTCGTTTTTAGAACCCACTGCATCATGCGCATTTGATAGTTTTGGTAGCTCACTCATATTACCTACGGAGACCATCTTCAAACTAGATTTAGTAGTAACAGTTTCTTGAACACCATACCCTATGTAACTTGATGCAGTCTCATTTTTAGAACCTATTGCATCATTCGCATTTGATTGTTTTGGTAGCTCACTAACATTACCTATAGAGACTGACTTCAAACTAGATTGAGTAGTGAAATTTTCTTGAGCACTAGATCCCGTATTTCTTGATGCAATCTCCTTGGTAGAACCCACATCATTAGTTTCTACTTTTGTTAATCCATCCTTCGAATCAAATTGTTTTGGAAGCTCACCAACATTAACTTCACAGATTTGCTTCGAAGCAGTATGAGTAGTCGTAGGTTCTTGAACGCCAGATTCTATATTGGTTGATGCAAATTTAGAAGTCACTGAAGATAAATTTGTCAAAGCAGGGTCCTGAACATCACAGACTTCCCACATTTTCACATCCTGAATTGTACTTGAATCCTCTTTGGACACCGACAAGATTTCCTAAAATATCAAAGAAGCCATGATTTAGAATCTTATATAGATTTATATAATTTTCAGTATAAATTTCCAAAATCGAGTATAATTGCGACTTCACATGAATGTCAAACTAAATGATATGACCAAACCAGAAGAATTAGTTGATATAAGAATTGTCAGATGCATAAATAGTCAAATATGCTTGCACTACAACTTGTGGATGCAATAGAAGCAAATGCAGCTGCAATACAAGATTTCAATAAAATATGAAATCATGGAAGGTGTATAAACATATCCTGTAGTTAGACATGCATATATCCAGAATCTCTTATTTTCAATAAATCAACAATACAAATTCCATGAGAGCATTATGTATGCCGCATGTGAAGTAAATTACTTAGACATACACATCAATTAAACTGAGAAAAATAGAAGAAAAAAAAACATCGATATGCACAGCTTGACATTGCCCTCATGCACAATTATGTGGTTTACAGAGACATTTTGCATAGAACTTTCACTTTGATAGCATTAAAAAAGAACCGGGTAACTTGATGTCAAAGGAAAAAATTGGCGTTTAACAACAACAATGGCGTGTTGCAGATAATTCAAAAGGTACATAAGTAAACCATGTGATCAAAAGACGTACAAACCTACAGAATTTGATTGAGGAAACAAGTTTAAACATTCTCTAACACATAATGCTTAGGTAACTTACAGTAATTGGCTTGTGATCATCAAAACGCTGTTTAACCATGGATTTATCTGACCAGGATAGGTGCTTCTCCTGTTCTAATGGTGGATTTTCTTTGGAAGAAACATATTGATAACTAGAATTTGAAGAAGCTTCATTCTCGTCCAAATTCTTAAAGCGATGGACGTCCGAGTCTGAATTCGATATCAGTTTAGATATGTCTACTCGCATGTCTGAAGAAATGGAGTCAAAGGAAATGGCCCTTTCAGATGCTGAAGGGCTTGAGTCATAGATTGGATCATAAATTGGCTCCTTATGTTGATTGTCATCCACCATATCGCTCGTAAAGTGGACTTCTGAATCCCCAAGTGGAGGTTGTGGTGAAACTGCAACCTTCAAAACGAGATCACTTCTTGATTTAGAACTTGATGATCCACCTTTCCTCACATCTAAAACCTTTTCATCCACTTCTGACAATGATGACAAGCTTGACTCATCATTTATTTCCATAGGAGTAGAAAACCCTCCTATACCCAACAAGCTTGGTTCCGAATTTTCCACTTTGCCCAATTTTATCTCTAGCTCATCATGTTGAACACCCTTTTTTCCACCCTGTTCCATTATTTCCAGAGAATCTACATCTTCGGAGGATTGACTTCCATCGCCAACAAGATCATAAGATTGGTAAATGTTGGAGATCACTTCTGCTTCTTTAGCAAAGTCTTGCTCACTGAACTTCATGTCATCCATATCTGCTGCAGAACTCATTGATTCAGTATCATGATCATCGCTTGATTGTCTTTGTAATGAGGAACAGGTTGCTCCTTCTGTAGATAACTGTTCTAGTACAAAAAAAGGTCTCCGCTTAAACTCTTGCCTCTCTTGCTTAGCATCCCCTATGCTCGACGGTCCCAAATTGAAGCTTTCATGCCTATGAAAGAACGCTTCCTTGGGTTGAGATGTCATAAAGTGTTGCTGAAAATGGTTTCCCATGGCATGATCAGGTTTATTTTCATTTGACTCATAAGGAAGATGAAATGGGTTTTTTCTTGGCAACAAAATCGATGGAGCAGAACCAGGAATGGGTGGTAACCCCATGCTATCTTCATGTTGAGGATCAAACGGGTTGTGCCTTGTTGTCGATATTGGTGTAACATTAAAGGGATTTTCAGAACTATCTAAATCAATTAGATTCTTCTCGGCTGGTAAACTGAAGCTTTTCGTTGCTCTTCTCCTCACAATGGTCTCTAAGCGTTGGTTCCTTTCAAGCTCCAAATTCCCCAAATCCATAAGATTTTTTTGGTCATCCTCTGTCCATTTGATTGCAAATTCATCTTCCTTTCCACCATGTGCTTCTTCTTCATCGCCGTCATTATCATCAACCCCGTCTTCTTCTACTTCTCCACCCTTGTTTCGAATATCCTCATTCGACTCATTACTGCCGCCGTTACTTCTATCAAACTCAGAATCAGACTCATCATTAGCAGGCTGTGGAGCTTCTAAGTCCAGAAGAGGGCGTAGCTCATCAAGGATTGGAAAAATGTCAGCGATTGATGCATCTGGTGATGAACTCTCTGCCTTCTCTGAGCCGTAATCTGAAGCCCCATCATCGTCAGCATCAACATCACCACCACTAAGCTCTAAGTAATGATCACCCTTGTGAGCATCAACCAAATCTCGGTTCTCATCTCCTACCTTTTGAACCAAAGAATGCTGCTTCTTATCAATTTTCACTTCCCTTGTCATGCCTTCATGCCTCGCTTTCTCCTTTTCAACATTTCGCCGGCTTTCCAACTCCTTATTGTCTAATTCTCTCCCCACCTCGGTCAGTCTCTTCCCACTCAGAATGTTCTGCAAGCTCTCATTAATAAGTGGCACATATCCAACTGAACCTTCATAATCATCAACCTCACGACTCTCTGCAGTGTCCCTCGAAACTTGAGTTCTAAGAGAAGCAATGGCACGGCTAATCTTCTGTTCCTTTTCGGTTTTGGGTATGTCGGACTGGCCAAAAATCAAAAGCGTCCCAAGAAGAACAACAGAGCAGACAAACACAGGGGATGCATACACCAAAAGAGAAAACATAGAAGGAAACTCTCTGTGCAGAAATAACAAGAAAAGTAGCATTCCCACGAGAAATGGATGATTCCAAACTGATCTGTAACATGTTCTGATTGAAATGCTCACAGATTTCCTGATCTTAACTCCAATTTTTAACACTAATCCCATGATTACTTCTGCTGAATTATAATTTTAAGCTCCAATCTGCATGAATATATATAATTAATCAAACAAAACAGTCATTTGGGTACCCAATAAATCAAAATTAAAAGCAGAAAATTATGAAAAAAAAATAACAGAACATAAAGCCCACCTCAAAAGTTGAACCAAATGAAAATTTCAAGAAAATCAAATGAAGATGGACCCAACACCTGGAAGCAAGAAATTGAAATAAAGGTTGAGACTTACGGAAAAAAAGAAGAAAAAATGGAAATGAAAAGTGGCCGGAGGGAAAACAAAAGGACTCACCAGAAGAAGAAAATGGCAATGCAAATATCAGAGAAACCTGCATTTGCTATTGGTAGCCATGCAATTGAAATTTTGCAAATGCATTCTCTGATTAATCAATTATATTTGCGGATAAAATTATGCTTGAATTAAGAATATTTGATGGGTAATGTGAGTGGAAGGGATGATCACTGCGAACCATGGACGACGGCAATTGAATATCCATTTTTTTTTTTTTTTTTTTTATAAATTTTGGTTTTTTTCGTTTTGTTTTGGGTTTGGTCGGAAGTTCAAAGTTTCACCTCCTCAAACAACGGATGCTGTTCACGTAAAAAATGCTTTTTCAGACTCAACATTGGTATTGAACCTATATGGCCTTTGACCAGATCTTTGGGTGATTACGATTAACTTCGTCAAATTTTCTATTTATAAAGTTGCATGTGATTCGCACATAATATTTCAGAACGAGCGCATATTAGGATTTCAGACATCACAATATCTTTCAAAAAGATCACGTGCGAGTTGTGCAACTTTTCCAGAGATTTATAAGGATATTGGATGAGTATACAATTAACACCATTAAAAGATTTTGCTTTGTTCACCACCTTCAACCAGCATAGTACCTAATACATTCATTTCTCATCAGCTCCCTTCAATGCCAATAATGCAGCTCCATAAGCAGCCTCCGTTTGAGTTGCACGGCTCACCGGCAGACTGAGTACCCTCTGTCTTATCTTGGTCCATTTCTCGTTCTTGGCACCACCTCCGGCTGTGAACACTTGATCAACTTGAGTTGCTCCTAGATCCTTCAGTAAGCTGTAAGCTTTCGCCTGTTTCAGTTCACAAGTGAAGGTTTCAGTGTCATGAGCCTCTGATTTTGTTTATTATGTCTCTCATATTTCCATGGTGTTTGTTTATCAAGCGTGATTAGAGGGAAGGAAATCTCCGTACCTCTATACGCGCAATGGATTCAAGAACCCCATGCAGAAACTCCACCTCACTTTCTGGGCGTGGATGTAACCTGCACAAAGAACAAAAACTAATCAACCATCCAAAATACACTAGTGAGTTTGTTCGCAAAGACGCATGCATGTGCATAAAAGCACGTGTGAATGTACCATGAACTTGGTGCATTCATTGTGCTCTGCTTCCAGTGAATAAACTAATGCGAACGTGTAATGTTTCTAGAGAAACCATGTTATCGTGCACTGCTTTTATTGCGCAAACAAATGACCAAGTTTCTGCACATTAAGGTCCAAGCTTATATGCAAAAAGACCAGGATAAATTGGATGATACTATCAAATATCTATCATAACAAGATCCATTTCTAGTTTATCTCAAAAAGTACAGACAATACAACATACCTAGGAGCCAAATTTGGATCTGCAACTGGAAACCTCTCGCCAACCGTTTGCAGAGGGTAGTAGTCTAGAGAAGAGGTTTCCATGGGATTAATTTGCTCGCTCAATTTCTCTAGTTGTTCATCAGTAAAAATTTGTCTAAGAACAGCTCCACCGGTATTTGACGCGCCTCCAACAAGCCACTTATCATCAAGGCGATGACTATACACTCCAAACCGCGCATCTTCAATCCTAGTGGTGCTCAGAAGTTTTATTGCGAGTGTAGAACCTAAAGAAGTGACCTATATACAAAAAATATATACAGTTCAAAACATAAGGACCAATAGTGCTCGAGTGCATTGAGAATCGACAAAATCTCAGGAAACTCATAAATGCATCATCTGTATATGTGAAAAACAGCACTATCAAATTCAAAGGATGCAGCAAGATAGGGTTTGCAAAATATTTGAAGTGCTGGGGTGTAAATTATGGTGGAAAAAAAGAACAAAGAGCGATGCGTATAGAAATTGAAGACTCAGCGAAGTGAGTCTGCCAGTATGGCTGTGGCTATCCCAAAGAAAATTTTCACATCAAGAGACACGTTTAATACAACTAATTTTGAGTGAGTAAGAAGGAACACAGAGAACTCTCACAGCTTTCCCAGGCTGTGTTGCACGAGCTGCTAGAAACGCTGCTATACTATCAGTGGTTCCTGTGCATACAACACAATCATTTGGGAAACCTGCAAGGACATTTTATCTATTGTCAGGATAACAGTGCAGAAAGACGCTAAGCCATGTACTGCATAACTTGCAGTATCTCTTCACCATTCACTCTAAACCTGAGTAAACAAGCGGTAAAAAGTTATAAGTACATAAATGTATAAAATGATGTGTCCACTACTGGCCAAGTTGCAAGAACACATACCGAGATCTGATCTTATGTCATCTTTCAAACGACCAATTGAAGTTCCAGGAGCTCTCACCGAAGGTAAAAGTTGCGAATATGGCTGAGAGAGAAGCCAAGGTGGATAGGACTCAAGCTCAGGATCATAACCCACCTAAGACGTGTACAAATAAAATCGTGTTATCTGAAAATAGATATTTAATCATTTGTAGGCAGAAGATGTAAAAAAGAAACCTAAAAACAGATAGCTGAAAAACTACCTTGAGAGCATTATTATAATCAGACACTCCAAGCTTTCCATGAAGAAGCCACAACAGCCAATCTGCTTGATGTAACAAAAGTGCAGATTTTTTGTTTGAATTGTCATTCTCCCACCACGAGACAAGCTTGCACAGAGTGGAGGAACCAGAGCAGACTGTATGATTCAGAGGAGCAATAGACTTTACTTTCGGTAAAGCATCAGCGCAACTCTCATTATAGAGGAAAGGTCTACATAACGGTTCCCCCGTACTGCTGCATATTCAAATTCAAAAGCCTACTTCAAATGTGATTATACAAAAACAAGCATAAGCATCAAATCTCTAAGCTAGCCACCTGTCTACAATGAGAGTAGTTGCAGAAGTCCCATCAATGGAAATGGAAACAATAAGCTCACGGAGATGAGATGGAACGTCTTCAAGCAGCGAGAAGAGTGTGGCTTTCCATGAACGTGCCCAATCCACTTTTTCTTGACTCTTTCTAGACAATGTAAAGAATATATCAAATACTTGGACAATAAAATATGATGCAGTAACTTAGGAAACGGAAACCAGTTCATTCTTCTTAATAATTATAAGATCCACCATAACGAAATCCTGTTTTGACCTCTGACCTATCAAATTATACTCGAAAACCACCAATTCCACGAAGCTTCGCCATTGTACGATATGGAGAACTTTTTCTTTCTTGGTCGAAATTTTTAACAAACTACTTCTGACTGAAAATTTAATAATTCACTCCCTTCTCAACAGTTCTATATGAGCAAATCAAGCATCAAGAAACTACCACAACCCCATTACAGTACCATTCAACAACTCTAGTTCAAGCACAAGCACTGTACCAATTTTTAATGCATACACTACACTCCCTGTATTAGTCATCAGAGGAAATGATTTCGAAAATGGTCTCAAGCATTTTAGTCAAACAAAATTGACCGCATGGACATGCTCTATTAAGCACCTCACTATATGCGGACTGACCGGGTATTAGAAAGCGTGTCAGCAATGTGGTCAGTTGTGTGTGTCGAAATAGCGTTACTCAAAAAACTAAAGTTATGAGAGAAATGATCAGCTGCGTTATACCATAAAAAGAGGGTACTCTCTCTTTCCCTCGGCATGAATAGTCCCTCGCTTGTCGATGAGGGCAAACCTCGCTCCGGAAGTACCGAAGTCCATTCCGAGATAAAGCCGCTCCTTCCCAACTGAAACACCAACCTGAGCTTCATCATTATTGCTTCCAACGGCCATTGGTACTGTTGGACCTCTTGGCCACCATCTCAGTCTTGCTTGCTTGTTCTTCACGCCATTACACAGACGATTTCTTGAAAACTCCGTCCGTGGACTGAACATCCCTGAAGCATCAAACACTTAACAGCTTGAACTTATGCACAACTACTATAACTACTTGGTGTTGGTGATGAGAGAGAGAGAGAGAGAGAGAGACCGTGTGTATGTGTCGGGGATGTTGACCATGGAGACAGGAAGGAGGTTGCAGTTGCAGGATTGTAGAGAGAGGCAAGCAGCATACTCTTGCAATTGTGGTGCTCTCTGCTTTTAGCTCTACTGAGATAAGTGACGAGGGGACGGAAGGAGCAGCCTTTCGATTGGGACTCACATGAATGAACTTGGGCCTATTTTTGGTCCCCTTTTTGGGCCTTTGGGTTCTCCTTATTAAGTCACTTTGTTTTTCACTCTTTCTTGCATGATTTTGTCTTAAGGAAAATAATAAATACACACCATTTTTTAGCATAACTAGAAGAGAAACGCAAAGGTATCGTTCCAATGTCAGGAAATGAATTGTAATATATAACTCACAAAATTCAATTTATTTTGAATGAGAAACGAATGTCAGCTTCTAGACTTTGTGCAAATTGAAATGAGATGATGAATTTTTCATAAAGAAAACTTATGATTTCAATCCTCCCATTTTTAGGGATTTTGAAGGGATTAAGTGAAGCATTCCAAACACAAAGTATGGAAAGGTGTCTAGAACTACCCCGCCCATACCTACCCCCCAACCTAGAGTAGCTATGTGAGGAAATCGTGGTTGTTAGCCGTGATGTTTGTATGATCAAAACACATCGTAGTTATCAAGCATAAGAAGAGTTACTTGTCGATGATGCAGTTGCCATTCAAACAGAATTGATCGAGGAAAAACATCAACTTTTCTGCAAACTCCTAGCCTTATGACAATGCTCTATGGGAAGCCTTAGTTGTCGCATCTAGGGTTAGCGGGGACCGGTGTTTATATACTAGTCAATGAATCGTAGATTCCATTCATAAAGGAAAGCTAAAACTCTCCTTTCTTGGCTCTCAAGTAATGTATCATAATCATATATTATTATTTAAGGATTTTATCAAACCTACTTATAATGTAAGACACTTAATGTAGGATTGATATATGAGGATCAAATCACAGCTTTACTGATTTCCAATTTATACATTCCTATTACATATAGTAGATCATTTATGGTTGATTTATATTGAATAAATTCAACAGTGGTAAGAATGGGTTTTGCTCTAGTGGTTGAAAATAATATTCTAAAGCTTTCGTACATTCTCCGTTACTTGTGTGGATAAGGCCTATGTTATAGATTATATAACTTCTTGCTATTATACACTCTTCGGATAAGAATCCATTTTTTGAAAGATTCCCGCTTTTGTGCTTTGGTGGGTCTCCAAGATCCTTTCAATAACGTATGTATTGAAGGGATATTTATATGATTCGATCAATTGCGTAAAGCCCACATTAGTAACGAAACTAGGGAAAGTATACAGAAAAGTCTGTTATTTTATATTGCATTAGCATTTTCATTAGTACTAAATTAGTATTAGTTAGTGATCTCGACTCAATGAGACATATGCATTGCATTCTTCATAATTAATTCATCCATCACATAAATAAATAGATAGACATCCACTTTCTCTTGATTTCATATAAAATCTAGTAAATTATCTATTTTAGTCCAATTATTATACCAAACGCAATAAAGAATTCTCATGTGACAGATCACAAAGATAAAAAAATAGGCAAAAAAAATTATGGATTATTGAAGCACTACTTAATATTATTTTTTAAATCTAAAATGAAAGTTCTTGGATTTAGTGAGTACAATTATCTTGTATAGGATTTGATGACATGACACAATGAGATTGGATGTGGGGATCTTCTTGTTTAAGCTATATATTGATCCGATTTAGATTGATATTTTTATGCTGAAAAGTGAAACAACATAAAGGAGAAGAAACTAAATAAATAAGAAACAATGGAGCCCACGTGAGCAAAAGGCCCCAACTGCACGTGAGTGAGAACGTCAGAGCAAAAAGTGGAGGGTGAGGGCGAGGGCGACAGGACAGCTTTGTTTAGCTAGCTTCTCTTCTCCTCAAGGTCCCTCCCACTCAAACACCTCTAAAGACGGGACCACACAAACACCAGAAACAAAATGATTTTGCAAATGCATTATATTTATATGCAGAGACTCATTGGTTTTGGCAATTTCAAGCCCTCCAAGAATAAATGAGTGCTAAATTATTTGGGACCTGGATCTCCTCCTGAGTCCAAGGAGATGATCATCATGACCAAAGATCCAAAGCCGTTGGATATTTTGCAAATGCATTATATTTATATGCAGAGACTCATTGGTTTTGGCAATTTCAAGCCCTCCAAGAATAAATGAGTGCTAAATTATTTGGGACCTGGATCTCCTCCTGAGTCCAAGGAGATGATCATCATGACCAAAGATCCAAAGCCGTTGGATTTCATCCAACGGCTACAAACAGGGGGTCCATTTAAAGTTATAATAATTATAGCCGTTGGATTTTCATCCAACGATCTTGGATCCTTGGTCAGGATGATCCTCTCCTTGAGCTCAGGAGAGGATCCAAGTCCAATTATTTGTGTTATTTCTTTGTACTCCTGCATGATACCAGAATATGTATGATTTAACCTGAACCAGAGAATGAAAGAAGCACAAGGTCTTTTTATTAAATTGTCTCTTATCGTTTTAAGTATGAGTGATATTTATATTAAGACTATCTTTAATTCTTGGGTTAAAATCTAAAAATTTTAATCCGAAAAAATTTAGGTTTTGACTCATAAATAGTTTTTCTTCTCCAAGCTTTCTGAGTTACATTTTTAGCCTGAGATCATTAAATAATGAATTTAGGATAATTTTTTTCTGTATGTAACTTTTAAAAATAAAAAATAGTAGTCGTTGAATTCAATGAATTCATAAATATAAAATTTAAAAAAATACACATATATGGTGGCCCAGCCCACTAACCCAAAGAGAAATTCTAGGTTAAAATTTGTCCCATAAATGAGTTTTTGGTTCAAACTCATATCTGGCCTAAGGGTTGGAGCAAGGTGAAGTAGGTTTAGAACCTAAAATTTGAGTTTTACTTCAATAGTTAGAGTAAGTCTAAGAGGGGGTTTAAACCCAGTGCGCCGTGAATTAAAGAGGAAAACTCTGACCACTAAGACAATCTATTGCTTGCCTCAAACGACTATGTTTGAATAACAAAATAAAAATGCGACTCCACCCAAATGAAGAATGGTAGTTCCACCATTGTCAATTATGTTTTGTAATACTATACTATAAATGCACATGAACCACTAACACTACAAAAGACACTTCAAAATAGTATTCTTGTATTCTTTCATGACAAAAGAATTAATGAAAAGTAAAGTGCAAGACTCTTCATCTTTTTTTTTTTTTTAATCAAGGAGAATAAAGAGTGTGCCGTGCTAAAAGAAAAAACTTTTTATTTAAATTCCATCATAGTCTTTTTGCTTTTATGCCAATAGTTAAACAATAGTCGAGGTTATCAATTGTATATCATCTCCATGATAGAAAGTTAAACTCAGGAATGCATAAAACTTGCCATTTTATTATTTAATTAATATGAAGTTGCTATATAATATTCAATACTACAAAAACGGCTTTAACACACAACTCCAACACCCACACGCACACGTTGATGGTAGACTAATCCCCTTCCCATGCAGCCTGACACCACATGAGGCGGTAGTGTGCTTTGCCTCCAAAATAATACGTCAAAACAAAATCGGTAACCTGGTATGAGTTCAATTTCAAGTTAAGATTTACAAGCATTTGTTTGCTTTCTACTAGACCAACCCCTTGGAGTTATGAGGATTGATACACGAGACATCTTATGTTTCAACATTTTGAAAGACATGTATGACTAAATTAAAAGCTATTTGAAAGCTCATTCGTTTGTTAATTATTCAATAAACACAGTCGTCCACTAATCATTCTACATACCAAACTTAACTTTAAATAACAACAACAAAATATTAACTATATAATTCCAAAACCAAAAGATTAGATAACCCCACAATCCAAGTAGCATCCAAATGTATTCTTTCTAACATTTGTTTTTGTTAACAGAACTTACATGATTAATGATTTGAAAAACCTAAATATACAATATAAAAAAACTAGCAAACTAATGAAAATGACATGTGCTCACCCCTCAGTCTGGACCGCTACAATGACTACAGCGGTGCTCTGCAGTGGTAAGGTTCGTCCGGCCGCTGCGTTGAGCCACGAGGACCAGCGGCATGGAGTCATGTCATGGTTGTCGATACAAATTTCCGCCGTCTTCAGTCTTGACGAAAATACACCTGCAAAATAATCAACACCTTTAATCAAAGACCAAAATTCTCAAGCGCCCATGATGAGTTGGGGGGGGGGGTTTGACAAATGGATCTCTGATGCCTAAGTTAGTCTCTTTGAAAAGAGTGAGTGTTTAGCGTAATCTATGCACAGAAAAGTTTCACCTGCTTTTTGTGGAGAAATAGGGTATTTATAGGGAGAGTGGCCGATTCTTAGGGTAGGTTTTGGTGAGAATATTCCCAAGATATTATGTAAATAATATCTTGGAATAATTGTGAAGATATTCCAGAATAAATGTGATTGAGATTACTTACTTGATAGAGTTTGTCTTCAATTGGAAGTGTATTAAAGGTAAGATTTAGTAATTAATCATATATTTAATGTCTTTGACTTTTCCTTGCCACAAGCAGGGGAGCTTTGAGCAATCATAGTTATTTATTTATTTTTATGAATAAACGATATTATCTACACTAAAGGGGACATGTGGGTTTTGCCTCACAATGGGCTAGCAATAATGTAGTTTAAATTCGCCTTTGACAAGAATCCAACATATAAGATCTATCACTTACAAGTGAAAAGGAATACCACTAGACCGTAGTACCAAGTGGCTTGAACTTCCAAGGATGATGAGCTATGTGTGGGAGTATATGAGAAGTCTACCCATGTAATGAAGGCAATTTTGTCTTTCTTAGGCAAAAGTATGTGTTGCCTTGTGAATTTTTGTGGTTATTTTTGGCTCCACATGGTCTCCGTCCTCTAGTCTGTATCCTTGAACATAGGACATTCTGTTCGTTATGGTTTCAAAATTGTCCACTATCGTATCATTTCTCTAGGGCTAATCAAATATAACGAAACTATCACAATTATAACGAAATTATCTCAACCGTATTTCAGCATTTATCACAATTATAACGAAATAATCAACTACTTGGCAATATATACGTAAAGCGAAATATTTATGCAATTTTGAAAACTATAAATACGTATAGATATAAAATAAACTGCCCACTCACAGATATGCAGTCCAAACGAAGCCTCCTAGCCTGGCTTAACCACGTACATCCTCGGAATACGTTTCCATATACGTGAAATTTCTAATTAACTTAGTTTAATAACACATAAACGGAAACGTAAATAAAATCTTCGTAGATTGTCCAAACATAGGGTTTAAATATATGAAATCGATCTACTCAACGTCACGGACACACAAATTTTTAGAATTGAAATCGGACCACTCACGAGCCCCCACAAGGTGGCTGCGCTGGTGGCCACGCGTGGCCCGCGCGGCTCCCCCACGCGCGCCCAGTCGCCTTCCTCACGATTTCTGGGATTTTTTCTAAGTTTTTGGTCTAACTTTCAGAGCTTCAAACAAGCTCATTTCTCGACCAAAATCCATGATTCAAAAACCAAAATGAAGCTAGGAATGTGATGAATGGATCTACCTTCACAGAAAGTTCGAATATGGTCCTTGTTGTATAGAAATTTGGCCTAAAAGTGGCCAAATGAACACGGCTACATATTTCCCAGAAAACTAAGAATTTCTTCTTAACTTCCAAAGTCGATATCTAACTCAATTCTTAGCCAAACTTGATGATTCAAAAGCCATTATGGAGTTAAGAATGTAGAGAACAAGTTTGTACCTAGTAGGAGTTCAGTTGAGGTCGAGGTTGACCGAAAAAATGAGTTGAAAGTGACCAAATGGTCACGGTTCTTTGGCTGGAAAATGAGCAGTCTCTCCCCTTTGAGTTTTCTGTGCCAAAACGTTCGTTCAAAACACAAACAATGGATAATATCAGCCCAAAGGAAATAGATGAAGGTCCTTAGGAATTTCTCGAGGCTTACCTAAGCCGTGAACGGCGAGAGTATGACAACAGAGAGAAGGGAGAAGAGAGAAGAAAGAGAGAGAGAGAGAGAGAGAGAGAGAGAGAGAGAGAGAGAGAGAGAGAGAGAGAGAGAGAGAGAAAACATGGGGTCTGATTGGTGCCAAAAAGTGAGGGAAGGGATGTGATTGGTGAAGAGGAAAAAAGGAAAAGCACAAGTTGATTGGTGGATTGGTATATGGAGACACGAATCCCCCTTTTAAGGGATGGGATTGGATTTTGTACAATTTTTAATGTATAAAATCTGATTTTCTTACAGTGTTTCCAACACTGTTAATTTGTACGCACTTGTACAACGATACCCGTAACTAACATACTTTAACGGAGCGTAACTTTTTCGTTACAGATCCAATTCGAGTCTAACACGCGCTTACGCGTTCGTAGTGATGAGTACCACGAGGATACACTAAAAGAATAAGTGATACGCTTCCCTAGGCGATGGTCAATGAAAGTCAAAGTTCTCGCCTCTAAGGGCATTTTCGTAAATTCACGCTTTTAAAATTAATAAAAACGTAAAATTAGGGACGGGTCATCACAATCTACCCCCTTATAAAAATTTCGTCCCCGAAATTTAAATCATTTGTTAAATAAAACTCAAAGATAGAAAGATCAAAATATATGTACGTGACGAAGAAATCAAGTTAGAATGGTTGTATAAAAGAGGAAATGCCGCTTCGTCGCGATTCATAGTGCATTAATTCCCTTTCATGCCTCCAACTCATACTTTTCTTCTTCTTCAGTTAAATACTATAGTATAATAGTTTTGCAAAACAAAACGTCGAACATATTTATATGTACTAATGTCCCGTCAAAAATACATACATATAACAACATAAAGTTAAAATAGTCGTACTGATAGTAAAACTGAACATAGGATTTTCCTAACACGCTTCTGAGCATTGCATACTCGAAAGTATGTAACATCCTTGGGTCGAGCCCAAGTAATAAATAGGTAAAACAACAAATACATAAGTAAGTACTATCGAAAAAGGATCTACCTATTCACTTGCTTAACAAATTCAACGAATAAGTCATTGATATTACGGTCTACAGCCCGTGATATCGACAACTCACTGTTGTCGTGATAAGCAAGTAACAAATTCCTGAGGGTGCAATATTACCATCATGCTCCCCATTGGGAAATACATAAACAACATCTAATCAAGTCTCTACCATGCTCACGCACTACCCTTATAGGGTAACAACAGTAATAAAACAATTCTATATTGTGAACTTTCACAATTGAATACTTGTTCGTAAAACTCCTCTAACAGACAAGTGTTAAGCAAACAATCTCCAAACTACGTTTCAAACGTGTCACAACCAAGACCAAAAATTGTAACCGCAGTTACAAATAGTTATATCAGGGATAAGCGTCTAGTACAATAATGCTATCACTAAAGAGCAGATAAGCGCAACATGCCATGAAAATCTAGATAGATTGTTCAAACTAGCTGTTAATCTAAAAGTGAAATGAAGTCGGTGACAAAACCTACTACGTAAGGCCTTCAAGAAGGCTTCCCAACAACTCGAAAGTAAAACACGCATCTCGATGAGATATCACAGTGACATACCTGTCACGTAATCCAACCCTGAAGTCCGCAAGTCCTTAGCAAACAAATTCATAATGAAACTGTTGGCTACAAATGTTACCGAGCCTACGTGGCGCGCAGGCCGAGTAAATAGTAGACTAACTGTTGTCCTTCAAATGTGTGCGGGGCGTGCCAACTCGTCGGCCGGGCTTCGGCCGAGAAGTAAAATGTCTTGATGTGGTATGGATGCGCGCGGCCAACTTCTGTATCTTGCGATTGCGGCCGAGAAAGGAACGTGTCTCGGCCTTTAGGTTCTAGAGCCTGAAGACAAGGCTGCCAATTACAAAATTCACAAATTGTGGTCGTCCAATTCGGCCACGGTCACCGTATTGATGAAGGTGAGACCACGCCGAATCGACACTAGAGTATAAGTGCAGAGGTACTCAAAACTGACGAAGGCCTCGACCACAGACGTGGTTCGGCCGTCTCGGTGTTGAGTTATGAAATCCTCTTGTGAGTACGTACTCGTAAAGCGACTCGGCGTCGAGGCACCGAGCTTTGGTATTAGTAACACCTCACTTCGCCAGGCCGGCTGGTGAGATGACCTCTGTCGACGGGGATTCAAGACTCCTTCGTCGGCCGAGACTAGGATAAATAACCAATCGACCTTGTCGCAGTGCTGTTTATCCAAACTGAAGGTGCTTCACGGACGGCTGGTTCTACGGCAACAGTGCTGTTTATCCAAACTGAAGGTGTTTACCGGTTGCCTTCACAGTGCTGTTTATCCAAACTGAAGATGTGAAGGCGAAAAAGAAAGTAAAAATTCTCAAAGGTGTTGAGAGGGTTTGCGCAGGGCAGATTTGTGTGTTGTGTTTGATGCCTCTTCTTTGTTGCCACTGCTTCTGTATTTATAGGATCTGAATCCTCTCTTGTTGGGTCACGTGAAGAAGCCATTTGCTTTCTTTTTCTTGTTTTTCTCTTTTCCTTGTTTTAGGGCATGTTTTTCACCTTAAATCAAGGAAAAGCTGTCGTTCTAGGCTTACCTAGTTCTTAGGGTTCCACGTAAACCCTCTTTTAGGCCGAGAAAATCTTCCCTCGGCCCAAAGTGTTATTTTGGGCCCAAACATTTGCCCCCTCGCTCCTGAGGTCGCTGGTCATGACCGAGCCCGGCCTTGAAGGAGCGGGAACGCCTCTATCTCTGAAGCCGTTGATCTTGAGAACGATCGGTGCCCCTTGCCTTTCCTGCCTCTTGACTTTCCTTGCCACGTGTGACACCCTAATGCTCTCAGCAACCCTATCGACAGCACGCGCAGCTACTGAACCGTTTTCCACCATTGCTCGCCGCCACACGCAATCGTGTATCATAATGTATGCGTGGGATGTTCGGTCTTTTCACCTGGATTCCTTCAAATATTCGGAAAATCTTGGCGCTTTTCCCAATTGATTCCGTCTGAATTTTGAAAATCAAACGTCCCATCTTCCTACCAAAACACCTATAAATACCCAGATTTCTTTCCACAGACATCTTTACGCTTCCAAAATTCTCTTGCTCTCCTTGATTTTTCTCTCCCACACCCAGCAGAATTCTAAAATTCCCAACTTCTTCTACAACTTTTCAATCTTCTTTAATGGCATCTTCAATGGCATCTCTATCCTCCAAGCTTTCCAACGAATGCGAGAAGTGCAAGAACATTCTTGATAAGGTTCCCGTCAAAGCCTTGCGCTTCGAAAGTGATCTAAGCGTCAGCCACCAGCTGCTTGGACCGGCCTTCAAAGCGACCGTCCCTTCTTCCATCATCGGTTTATGCAAGGATCATTGCCTTGCCCCCTTGCTTCATGGGATTGACTGGGCCAAATGGGATTTGGCCAAGCCCCAAAGTTCCTGGCCTTCAACTCCGGCCAACTGGTCAGCCTGGGTAGAGCGCATGTCAGCGCAACATGGCGCTCAATGGAAGAAATTGGGCATTTATGATGCCATCTGGCTTTCTACCGTGGAAATTGCCATGGATAAAGAGCTGCTATTGGCGGCTCTCAATTTCTGGTGTTCGGCCACCAACACGATGGTTCTTCCCTTTGGCCCGACCGGCCCCACCGTCCTTGATATTTCGGCCATTCTGGGGACTCCCCCTTCTGGCCTTCCAATCGATGCTGCCCTCTCCAGCTCCCCGAAGAGACTTGATCTGAAGGCCTGGCTTGAGGTCCGGGCTGCCGAATCCTTGAAGGAGGAGAACAAGGACGCCACCAAGGAAGAAATTCAGAAGCGATTCAAGAATTTCTTCAACTATAATACCCTTTACTGGCACTTCGCCGGCCACGATCAAGAAGTGGGTAGGAAGGGGGAACATGAGGCTTTCCTCTTTTATTGGTACAACAAATTTATTTGTTGTCCCAAGTCAAACAAATGTTTAGTGGAGAATCTGCCAGTGGCCGAAGCCCTGGCGAGTGGCAAGTCCTTGGCCCTGAGTCCGGCCATACTCGCCCACCTATTCCGCTGTTTGGCCGAGACGACTGCGGCCACTATCGATCCCCAGCAGAGTGGGCCTCTCTGGATTTTCCAACTTTGGCTGCAGGTCTACTTTACTTCACTTCGACCAGACCTCTCATCCTTCCATCCGGCCGAGGCGCTCGGTCTTCAACTGGCGGCTCGACCCATACCTCCCCACCGGGCTGAAGAGATTTTTAGGTTTTTCTTTGGCCTTGCCGAGCTATCCGATGACGAGTTTCTGATATGCCGTCATCGGAACTACCCCGAATCGATCCGTCTTCCCTCTGAGGCCTGGGATGCAGAGACGGATCTTACCTTGCGCCGACATTGGGGATCGTTCGTGCTATCGCGCGATCTTCCTCTTGGTTGCGATGCACGCCGTGCCAGCTGGGAGGTCTATCATCCCCATTTCACCGCCCGGCAACTTGGCTTTGTCCAAGGTGCCCCGATTCCTCTCCTCTCTTCCCGTTCCCTTCTTGGCCGAGGACGCCTCTCCGGCTCCCCTGGGAAGGATTGCGAAGTTGCTGAGACGGACTTCCAGGAGAGGTGTAAGAAATTTCGTCTCAAACCGGCCGTCCCTGAAGCTCTTTGCACCGCCACTTTTGGTGATTGGTGGGAAGCGTATACAAACGACTTTTTCGGCGTGTCGGTCGATGACATAGTCGTCAAACTTTTTGGTACTTATTTTTTTTACTCTGTCTCGAAACCCTTTAGTGACTTAACTTCGTCGAGAATCTGACTCCATTTCATTTGTCTTTTTCTAGGCGGCCGTGCTTCCAATCCTTCCGAGGTGGCCACGGCAACTGTGGCGAAGAAGAAGAAGGCCATCCTTGTCCCCAAAACATCCACGGCCGTCGCAGCTAAACCTGCGACGAAACGGCCGCTCAAAGGAGTCGAGGAGCCCAAAACAGCCTTGGCCGTTGCAGCTAAACTTGCGACGAAACGGCTGCACAGGGAAGCCGAGGAAGCTGACAAATCTCCCCGTTCTCCAAAACGTCAAAAGAAAATGGCCACTCAACGAGAACGGGAGGCTTCCATCGCTTCCGGCCAGGTAGTGAGGCGACCATCTCAAGCTTCACCGGGAATCAAGATTGGTCAAGCCAGGTCGTCAGCCGCGGCCAATCCTCCCCCCAAGGTTGTGCCGAAGCCTGCTCAGCGGATCACGTCTCCCATATCTCAAAGGACTCGGGACTCCCCTGTTTTGGAAGCGGTCCCCTTGGCCGTTAAATCTCCCCCGAAGTATCCAAAGGCATCAATGGTCGTTTTGGAAAGTGACGAGGTTTGTATATACTTCCTTCTTCCTTCGATTAATCTTTCACACTTGGTCCTAACCGATTATCTTCTTAGGATGAGGATGAAGTTCTTCTTCCAAGTCCCACTCCAACGGCCGAGAATCCTTTAGCTGATCCTCCTGTGATCGACAAAGGAAAGCAGGCCGCTGTTGATCCTAAAACGCCGACAGCACCGGTGGTTTCCCCTTCGGTTGCAGATCCTACCAACCCCTCTCAAGAGGCCCCTCCAACCATTGTGAGTTTTCTCTATTCTTTAGAATTCCTTGACATTTGCCTTGAATGATTCTCACGTTTTTGTTTTCAGCCTACCTGGCAGGCCGAACTTGACGTTCTGTTTTACACGGCCTCTGGTGGAGCCGGCTCTTCTGTCTCGCCAACCAGATCTGCCGCCGAGGCTGCTGTTCATCCGGCTTTCTCTCGGCTGCACGATGTTCTGTCGTTGTCAGCCTTGGAGGTCCTTCAGAACAACGGCCTTGAAACTATTGGGGAGTGCTTGAATGCTCTTGCCTCCGAAGGTCATCTGGACAACGCCACCGTTGCTCAGTTGTCTTCGATTTTGGAGAAGACTCGAGACTTCTTCCCAATTTTTGAAAACGCCCTCCGTTCTGGCGACGTTCTGAAGGCTGACGAGGCTGCCCAAGAGGCTGCCCGGCCGGAGCTTGAAGTTATCAAGGCCAAAAAACTTGAGCTGGTGGCCCTTGATAACCAGATTGCGGAGCTTCAACGTAAACGGTCGGATGTCGCTTCATCTCTTGAAGCGACATTTGAGGCTAACGAGGCTAGGCTGACGGAGCTTGCGGCCGGCGCCCGGCGGGTTGCGCGGATGAAGTCAGAGATGAGGATGCGGGAAGCCGAGATTACTTTGGGGGAGGGAAGGTGGTATGAGCTGAAGGCAGCCCTCACGGCTTATCTTCCTTAGTTTTTATGATTGTGAATTCACCTTTTTTGTAACCCCTTTTTCTATATAAAAAAAAAAACTTGTTTACTCCCGCATTTCCCAGTTGGTCGGATAATATTTTTTCAAAAATTTTCCGTTAATCGGCAACTTATGCATTAAGCCACCTCGATCTTTGAGATGATATGCCCCCTTGCCGAGAACCTTATGAACAACAAACGGTCCTTCCCAATTCGGCGACCATTTGCCGAACCTTGGGTCTTTTAGTCCAACTGGTAAAACCGTCTGCCAAACCAAATCTCCTTCGCCGAACGTTTTTTGTTTGACACGCTGATTGTACGCTCGTTCGGCGATTTTCTTTTGCGCTACTAATAAATTGTAAGCGTCAAGACGGACACCTTCCAGGTCTTCCATCTCCTGTCTCATGGCTTGACCATACTCATCACCGAACAGACTGCTGTTTTCTATCATTCGTAGTGAATTGACACTTAATTCGACTGGTAACATAGCATCATGCCCATAGGTCAATGCATACGGCGTCGTTCCTGTGGCTGTTCTTGGTGACGTTCGGTAGGCCCACAGCGCTTCATGTAACTTTAAATGCCACATACCCGGTCGTTCCCTCACCATTTTTTCAAGAATCCCTATCAAAACTTTGTTACTTGCTTCTGCCTGCCCATTGGCTTGTGGGTAATACGGTGAAGATTGCTCGAGACGAATTTTGAGATTCATTGTGTATTCCTTGAATCGGCCAGATGTGAAGATCGTGTCGTTATCTGTTATGATTGTTTCTGGCACACCGAATCGAGTTACGATATGTTCTTCGACAAAATCACACAATTCTTTGGATGTCAATACGGCGTATGATTTTGCTTCAACCCATTTGGTAAAGTAATCCGTTGCTACGAGTATCCAGGCATGCTTTGCCGAGCCAGATGATGGTGTAATTTTGCCGATGACATCCATGGCCCATCCCCTAAACGGCCATGGTTTGGTGACTGAATGCAATAATTCGGCCGGGGCCCTTTGTATAGGGCCGTGAATCTGACACTGTACACATCCCCGTGCGTACTCAATGCAGTCTTTTAAGATATTCGGCCAGAAATACCCGTGTCGGCGAAGCAACCAACGCATCTTCCGGCCGGATTGATGGGCTCCGCATATTCCTTCATGGACTTCGGTCATTGCTAGTGCGGCCTCTTTAGGGCCGAGACACAACAACAGTAAGCCGTCCTCGCTCTTCCTATATAGAGCGTTTTGGTATGACACATAGTTCGTGGCATGAACCTTCGTCTTACGTTCGTGTTTTCCATCAGGATTATCGAGGTATCGCATGATTGCGCCTCTCCAATCATCTGGACCTGGTAATGCTTCTACTGCGCAGATCTCGACGGGGTCTCCTCGTTCCAGTAGCGATGGTAATGACATTACTCGTGTTCGGATCACATGATCCTGGGTAATAACTTGTTGGTTAACCAAGGCCGGGTATGAGCGTCGTACGACTGGTATCGCTCGTCCTCGTTTGCCCCCCATGAGTTGCGCGCCGGAGGCGATTTGGGCCAATTCATCTGCGTCGACATTATGGACCCGAGAGACGTGCTCGAATGTGATACGGTCAAAAGACTCGGCCAAATAGCTAGCGACCATGTGATAAGGAGCTAGAGTGCAACTCATGCAACGAAAAATGCCATTGAGCTGGTTAATGACAAGTTCAGAGTCGCCGAAAACCAGGACGCGGGGTGCTCGCATGTCATGAAGGATGCCGAGGCCAATGACAAGAGCTTCGTATTCGGCTTGATTATTGGTGCAGTCAAAGTCCAGTTTGAAAGAAAAATACCATCGATGATGCTCGGGAGACTGAATGACAATGCCTACGCCGGCCGAAAAGGAAGTGCTGGAGCCATCGAAATACATTATCCAGAAATTGTCCCGTGCGTCCACCATGCCGATTTCGAGATCATTATCCCCAAAGTCGTATGGAGACGGGTGTTGGGCCAGGAAGTCAGCTAAAGCTTGGCCTTTGACGGCCTTCTGAGGAACATACTGTAAATTGAACTCGGATAGTGCCATGGTCCATTTCCCGATTCGCCCTTTGACGATTGGCCGAGTGAGCATGTAACGGATGACATCGGTCTGGGCAATGACTTGAGTGACGGATGGAAGCATGTAATGCCGAAGCTTGGAGGCGGCAAAGAACAATGCTAAACAGAGTTTCTCAACAGCCGTGTAATTGATCTCGGGGGTATTGAGGTGGCGGCTGAGATAAAAAATGGCTTGCTCGCGGCCGGCATCGTTGTCTTGTGCTAGAAGGCAGCCGATGGATTCTTCGGCCGCAGATATGTACAACTTAAGAGGTTTGCCACGGCGGGGCGGTCCAAGAACAGGCGGGGCAGTTAGGGCTACCTTGATTTGGGTGAAGGCGTCGTCGTGCTCGGAGCCCCATGCAAACTTGTCGTGGTTCTTGAGTTTTAGCAAAGTGGAGAAAGCTCGCATTTTCCCTGCCGAATTGGCAATAAACCTTCGGAGAAAATTGACCTGACCGAGCAGAGACTGTAATTGTTTCTTAGTCCTGGGGGCCGGCGCATTGATAATTGCGCGGGCCTTGTTTTCGTCAATCTCAATGCCGCGGTGATGGACTAAGAATCCCAAGAAATTTCCTGCCGAGACGCCGAAAGCACACTTGGCTGGGTTCATTTTGAGGTTGTGCTGGCGCATGCGTAAGAAAGTTTGGCGAAGGTCCTCTAAGTGTGACTCCCGACGCTTGGACTTGACCACAACATCATCAATGTATACTTCGACTGATGTACCGATGAGGTTATGAAAGATGGTATTCATGGCTCGTTGGTATGTGGCGCCGGCATTCTTGAGGCCAAATGGCATAACAACCCACTCATACGTGCCGAGTGCCCCTGGGCATCGAAAAGCAGTTTTGTGGACATCAGCCTCGGCGATGAAAATCTGATTATAGCCGGCATGTCCATCCATAAATGAAAAAATGGCATGGCTGGCGGCCGCATCAATTAAGAGGTCTGACATTGGCATAGTGTATTCATCCTTGGGGATTGCCAAATTTAAATTGCGGAAATCGATGCAAATGCGGAGAGCGCCGTTCTTCTTGAGGACAGGAACTATGTTTGCTAACCATTCGACATATCTGGCTGTCCGAATGAACCCGGCATTCAAAAGGCGAACAATTTCATCCTTTATGCCAAGCTGTACTTCGGTCGAGAACCGTCGAGGGGGCTGACGAAACGGTTTACAGCCGGGCTTAATGCGTAACTCGTGCTCAACGAGCGTTCGGTCTAAACCAGGCATCTCGTGATAACTCAAAGCAAAACAATCTTTGAATTCATTCAATAAATCACACAGCTCGGTTTTCATGGGTTGGGGGCAACAAAGCGCTGATAAATAAAGGCCGCGGTTCCTCGGCCGTCCCAACATTGATTTCTTCCAAAGGGTCCTTAACCTGAGGCCGATGGTCTTCGAGTTCGGCCGGTGCAGGCTGAACCTTATCTAAAGATACTACCGGGCCATTGTCTCCTTCGGCGAGAAACTCGACCAAATTAACGCCGGAGTATGGTTGGCTGGAAACTGTATACCAGTGGGCCAGCAGTCGTTCCATGGTTGAAGAGATTGCGGCCTGGCGTCGGTTATGGTCGTCGTCAGTCATCAATAGTAGGGAAGAAAGTGGCTAGGTCGAGTCTCGCCGAGTCCTGGTGAACAGTCTCGGCGGCTATCTCGATAGCCTTTTGTACAGAAATCTTCGTCGGCCGGCCCTCCTCATTAAAACCGTGAAGGGTGATGTAGCCGACGTGATCATCATAGTAACGAGCTTGAATCATATTGGTCTCAAACGGCTGTGTATCGGCCGGGTGGACGATGACCGACTTGCCATCCCAGAAGACGAGGACTTGGTAGAGGGAAGATGGAATACAACCAGTCTGATGGATCCAATCACGACCAAGGAGAGCGTTATACTCAGTCTTCGAATCCACAATGAAGAATGCAGTCATGTGATTGCAACTGGCTATGGTTACGTCCAGAGGCAAAACTCCCTTGGTTTGGGACCGGTCACCCACGAAACTGCTCATAGTGATTCCTGATGGAATAAGTTCATCGTGTGACCGTCCCAGAGCGCGCATGACAGAAACGGGCATGATATTGACCGTTGCCCCACAATCGATGAACACCTTAGAAACTGGGTAGCCCTCAATCTGAGCCGTGACATACAACGGCTTCAGATGCTGTAGATTGGTAGTGGGGGATCGGGGAAACAACTCAGCGAAAGCTGCCGCTAGTGTGTCGATTTGGCTGTCCGTTCCTTCCTCGGTGTGGACAAATTCGACCTGTGTTGCTTCTTCGGCCACGACATCGCCGTCCAGGAATGATAGTTGGGGAGCCGTTGTTTGAAACTCGGCGGGTAAGACGTGGACCATGCTGATTTCCATGTTGTCCAGGATAGAAGGGCCTAGTAAGTCGCGTTCCATCGCGCAATGAGCGTCAGCCGAAATTGCCCGTTCTGGAGTAGTCTCGGTGAAGGCATCCGTTGTCTCATCGGTGACTGGTACTTCGTTGTTCGGGGCCGCCTTGACTTGGGTGTCACCCGTGAGCATACTGGGGGCAAAGGCATTTGCGGATTGACGGCCTTGCTCATGATACGCAATTAAAGTATTCCTTGTGTCCAGATACGCGTCGAGGCGTCTTACCCGTTCATGTTCATCGGCCGTGAGGCCGAAGAGCGCCACTGCTGAGAAGACTTCGAAATGATACCTTAAAATCCCCAGATCGTCGAAGGAAAAGGGGAGCTCGGCGAGTGGTAGGTATGTGTATGGGTCCACCTCAAAACCAAGCACCTGAGCCTCCCGTATATGTTGGAATCTTGCCTTGATGGCCGGGTCCGTAGTCTTTTGAATGATCTGCTCGGCATCTGGGGAAGTCAAGGCTAAGTCGAGGACTTGCTGACATTCTTTCGGTAGGCCGTATAAATCATTGGCGAAGTGCGTCTTATGGAATTCCAACATATACTGCAGGGCTTCGCCAACAAAGGGAGGATGGAGATTCCGCCGTATCTGGATCAGTGGTTCGGATGTCGGTGTTGGATGAGGGTTTATACCCGACTCTTGTTGAAGTTTCTCGAACCGAGCCTTCATTTCTCCTGATCGGAGCAGGATCTTGATCCGCTTGCCGGACTCTTCGAAGGCCGTCTCGATGTCAGGGGCCGTAGCCTGCTTTCCTTCGAGTAACTCGGTCATGATGGCCGGGAGTGGACGCTCGTCTCCAAAGTTTGTACCCTTAGGTTGCCATTTGGGAATCGATGAACCTTGAATTACCTGTCGGCGAGCCATGCAATCTATCCTTTTGCGATGACGCTTCTGAGATTTGGACAGGGCGGTGTAAACGCCTGTCGGTGAGTGGTACGTGTACCAGCGCTGGTCATGTGTCTCCGGTGGTTTGAATGTTTTTGGCCTAGCTACCGAACCGGAACCGCTGGAACCTTGCGCGTAGTAATCCTTATTGTGGAACGGGGTATCGAAGCTAAGTCGTCGCCTGACCGAAGATGACCCCCCGGCCTGTATTTGGGGTCCAAGTCTATTGAACACTTTATGTTGCTGACCCAAACCGGGTGCTTTTGGCGGAGTTGAGACACTCGCGGGCGTTGATCGAGGTTCTGCCCTATTCGGCCATAGTTGTTGTGGCGTCGTTACCTGAAATTGCTGGGCCTGTGGCTTGGTTACGGCCACTTGCACTTTGCAGCGATTACACAATATCTTTGGGTTCTCAGGCTCCTCTGCTTTGGCTTGGACAATTGTGGGCCCTGTCTCTTCCGTTGAGGAGTTATTACAAGCTGGGTTGATCTTAAGCCGTGGCTGGGGGTTTTGCTTCGGAATATGCCGTACGAACTCTGCCTTTCCTTTGCCCTTGCTCCCTGGTAAATGGGCGTTTACCATGCCAACCGTTGCCGCAGGGAACGGATTAGCATCGACAGCCATCTGTTTTTCTGGAAATTTCAACTTGCCTTTGTCGATCCATCCCTGAATAGTATCTCGAAACACCACACAATTATTGGTCGTATGCTTACTTGAATTGTGGTACTTGCAATAGACCTTGTCTTTCAGCTCTTCGGCCTTTGGGATGTTATGCCCCGGCCGAAGCTTAATGATCTTAGCCGATAACAACTGATCGAAAATAGCATCGGCTTTGGTGATGTCAAAAGTGTAGACTTTGGATGCTTTGGCCGTTGTGTCTTCCGGGGCTAAGCGAGGTTTGGCATCTTTAGTATGAGCCAGAGCTTTACAGATGTACGGCTTATCGATGATGATTTCAGCCGCATCTATACTAGCATATTGAGTGCCGTCTCCTTCGGTCTCGGCGTAATTGACCGAAGGATTCTTGTATATGGTCCCTCTAGCTGAAGATGCTGATACCTTTTCTTCTCGGAGTAAGTACTCGTATTGCTCGACGTGTTGGGCCAATTCGTACATATCACGGAAGTTCGCCCCTAGGAACTTCTTCTTATATTCCAAGTCGAGGCCATTAAGAGCAATTCTGACGAACTCTACTTCTGGAAGAGGTACTCGGCACCAATTTCGAGCCGACTTAAACCTTGTTAGGTACTCCATTGGTGACTCGTCGGATGCTTGAGCCATCCTAGCCAGCGAAGACACCGACATCTCCATCCCTGGTCGATAGAACTGCTCATGAAATTTTTCGACCAACTCCTCCCAATTTTGGATCGAATTCGAGGGAAGGTTGATGTACCACGCAAACGCTGGACCGGTCAATGAGAAGTTGAACAACCGTAATTTATAATAATCACTGTTGGCATCTCCACATTGCGCGGTGAAGCGCGCCACGTGTTCCAGAGAGGACAAGGATGACTCCCCTGCGAATAGACTGAAGTCTGGAATCCTAAAACCCTTTGGGTACTCGAAACGCTCCACAAACTCCGGGTATGGATGGATGAATTTGGGGAACTTCGGCCCTTTTTTCAAAGCCGAATCGATCATTCGCTGGATTTCTGCAGCATTCACGGCGGGCATGCTGGGGCCGCAGTCAGTTGTTGAACTGGTCGATCCGCTCTTCTTTTCTAGATCCAGTGTTCTAGACCGAGTAGGGCCGACCTCGGCCACTGATGCAGTTGCTATATTATCTTTAGGCCAAGATGGTCTCGGTCGTTCGGTCGGCCCCAAGTTTGGTGTGATGTGTACCAAGTATTCGTACAACTTGGTCTGCATGGCACTTTGTTGTCGTACTTCGTCTAGTACCGACTGTACGTCTCGGCCGACGGTTTGTTCGAACTTCCGAGCCTGTTCGTCCAATCGTCTCTTGAAAAACGACCGGGACGGTGGGTCCGTAGCATCGCCCCCATCCTCATCACAATCTTCCACAATCCCCTCGACCAGATTGTCTTTTGTAACCTTTGTGAGAACTCCAGTGTGATGAGGTGGCTCACCGAGAGTGACTTCTCTTTCTCGGTGTGAGTGAGGTGTTGCGGCGTCGTGGACTTCCGCTTGTGACGAGCTTTCGGATCCTGTATTGCGGACTACTGGAGTGGTGTTAGATTTTCCCATCCCTACTCTTTTCTTGAGCGATCGAGTCTCGACGGGCATGAACTTTGTAGTTTTAGCACTGGGTCCCACTGGGCGTGCCAAAATGTTGGCTACAAATGTTACCGAGCCTACGTGGCGCGCAGGCCGAGTAAATAGTAGACTAACTGTTGTCCTTCAAATGTGTGCGGGGCGTGCCAACTCGTCGGCCGGGCTTCGGCCGAGAAGTAAAATGTCTTGATGTGGTATGGATGCGCGCGGCCAACTTCTGTATCTTGCGATTGCGGCCGAGAAAGGAACGTGTCTCGGCCTTTAGGTTCTAGAGCCTGAAGACAAGGCTGCCAATTACAAAATTCACAAATTGTGGTCGTCCAATTCGGCCACGGTCACCGTATTGATGAAGGTGAGACCACGCCGAATCGACACTAGAGTATAAGTGCAGAGGTACTCAAAACTGACGAAGGCCTTGACCACAGACGTGGTTCGGCCGTCTCGGTGTTGAGTTATGAAATCCTCTTGTGAGTACGTACTCGTAAAGCGACTCGGCGTCGAGGCACCGAGCTTTGGTATTAGTAACACCTCACTTCGCCGGGCCGGCTGGTGAGATGACCTCTGTCGACGGGGATTCAAGACTCCTTCGTCGGCCGAGACTAGGATAAATAACCAATCGACCTTGTCGCAGTGCTGTTTATCCAAACTGAAGGTGCTTCACGGACGGCTGGTTCTACGGCAACAGTGCTGTTTATCCAAACTGAAGGTGTTTACCGGTTGCCTTCACAGTGCTGTTTATCCAAACTGAAGATGTGAAGGCGAAAAAGAAAGTAAAAATTCTCAAAGGTGTTGAGAGGGTTTGCGCAGGGCAGATTTGTGTGTTGTGCTTGATGCCTCTTCTTTGTTGCCACTGCTTCTGTATTTATAGGATCTGAATCCTCTCTTGTTGGGTCACGTGAAGAAGCCATTTGCTTTCTTTTTCTTGTTTTTCTCTTTTCCTTGTTTTAGGGCATGTTTTTCACCTTAAATCAAGGAAAAGCTGTCGTTCTAGGCTTACCTAGTTCTTAGGGTTCCACGTAAACCCTCTTTTAGGCCGAGAAAATCTTCCCTCGGCCCAAAGTGTTATTTTGGGCCCAAACAGAAACCTTATCTCGAATTTAGTGAAAAGTAGCTGTGTCGAGGAGGTTAAAAGAATACTCGAGTTTTGAGGATCAAAGTGAGTCCATCAAGTATAGAGTACGAGGTAACTGGATTGAATGCATAATATCAAACTACAACAGTAGTTTCCGAGACTTTCAATCACCACTGTAAGATTCGCCCAACTGAGCATTTGTTGGGTGATTGAGTAATTATTAACCATGATTGGACTTCTACTATCAATGGTTCTTCCTAACAATGCATCCGCTTCAAGGCAAATCTAAGTGCAGTAGTGTAGACAAGTACCAAGGTTGATTGGAATGCCTTCCAACACCTGGAGGTGAATATGGAATATCAGTCAGAGTAGATACTGATTTGAACGCCAGAAAATCTGATAGATTTCAAGACTGGGCAATTTACCAAGAGGTGTAATATGTTGTCCATTTGGACCAACTAAATGCGAATTGACTTGACAAGTTAATCGATAATCACCATACATCACCAAAATCTCCACGTGTACAGGAAATTGTACTACTAGTGTATGGCGATATTTTCTTATCTTTACTCAGACATAGGAAGTGATTACAATTACTCGAATGATTCTTGATCACTTGTAAGTATCGTCAAATCGTAGCTTGTGAATCTCGACTAGAATGTGATAAGACAAGCTAGAGACGTTCAAAGGTATATACGTCTTTTGTTGTTGTAGCAGTAATACGCTTGCACGATCGGGGCCATACACGATAGTGCAATTGTAGACATTGGTTTAGTTCTTCCATCATCGCCGTCAGAATTTTAGCTCTTTCCTAGCGAAAGTGTACTCGAGAAATTGTGGGGGTTGGTGAAGATTTTGTACACGTTTCTCCACAGAGACATGTCATCCAGCTTTCAAATAAAGATAATAACTATTGACTCTAGGTCATGAATAAGATGGTTCGTTTCGAACGGTTTTAACCGTCGTAGAATAAAAGCGATATTTCATCATGCTGCCTCTGCACCGTGAAAACATCAGAAGAACACGTCACCCTGGATGGCGATACAATCAGAGTCAACAAAAGGTGTAAAATATGGTAAGAGGAGAACATTTCAGTTGTCAGAACTTTATTCGTTTTCAACAACCCAACTAAATTAACTTTCCTCGGCTGCAAGTGAGAAAGGACACTGTAGCCGAAAAGATCGCCACTAGTTTGTCGGTAAATCGATAAGATTGAAGATATTTCCGTTTTCGCAACACTTTGTGAGAATTCCAACCTTTTTCCCTGAAACCCTTTTTTTGGGAGAGGAAAGAATGTCGTTTGTTGAGGTTCACGTCTCCCAAGAATGTCGTTTGTTTAGAAATCCTGAAAGAAGTCCATACAAATCCATAGAAATCTATAATCCAAATCCATATAGCCTTGTAAAGTCTATTAAAATCATTTCAAATCTGTCAGGTAAAAAAGGTCTATTAAAATCCTCTGAAATCCAAATTGACTACACCCTCTAAAAAAGATGTGAGAAAATCACTCCTCTAATAAATAAACGATTCGACAATGTTTTTTTTTCTTTTTTTTGCCAATCGACAATGTTTTTTTATTTTTACTCCAACTCCAATTTTTTGTTAGATATCTCCACTATGATTGGTGTTGGTCGGAGAAACTTGAATCTTTGTAGAACGATTCTGATTTTTCATATTTAAGTAATTCAACGCATAAAAAATAAAATAAAAAAGAGGAAAATAATAGAGGACGGCATTAAAACATCTTTTATGTTGTTTTTAAGGCATTGTTGTCAAGCATAAGTATATACACTGAAACGCGTCGTTCTACCTAAATTCCCCACGCCTAATTTTTAAAACCTTTTCATTGGCCACAAGTTTGAGCTTTTATGGAGTATATAATACAAATCCCATTAAATCTAGCTAGATAGTCAACTTAACATTCAATTCATTTTAAATTTATATTTAAATTTCTCTGGATGCATATTTTATTAGAGTCAAATATGGCAAACATTAGTTACAACCACTTACATTAACCATCTAATTTAGTAAAAATAATTACACCAAAAGACCAATTAAATTAATTAAGTAGAAAAGATTGGGCATTGAGCCATGTTCGTTCAACTACCTAAATTAACTTATTATATCCTGCTGCTAATATTTTGTTAAAAATGTCACATCCCGGTCCGGGGCGGACCACTTCTTAGGCCCGCTCCACCACCGTAGCACGATATTGTCTGCTTTAGGCCCCGACCACGCCCTCACGGTTTTGTTTCTGGGAACTCACGAGCAATTTCCTAGTGGGTCACCCATCATGGGAGTGCTATAGCCCCCTTCTCGCTTAACTTCAGAGTTCTTACGGAACTCGAAGCCAGTGAGCTCCCAAAAAGCCTCGTGCTAGGTAGGGATGAGAATATACATTTAAGGATCACTCCCCTTGGCGATGTGGGATGTCACAATCCACCCCCCATTAGGGGTCTGACGTCCTCGTCGGCACACTTCCGGCCAGGGATAGGCTCTGATACCAATTGTCACATCCCGGCCCGGGGCGAACCACTTCCCAGGCCCGCTCCATCACCGTAGCACAATATTGTCCGCTTTGGGCCCCGACCACGCCCTCACGGTTTTGTTTCTGGGAACTCACGAGCAACTTCCCAGTGGGTCACCCATCATGGAAGTGCTCTAGCCCTCTTCTCGCTTAACTTCAGAGTTCCTACGGAACCTGAAGCCAGTGAGCTCCCAAAAGGCCTCGTGCTAGGTAAGGATGAAAATATACATTTAAGGATTACTCCCCTGGGCGATGTAGGATGTCACAAAAAAGTGACACTAAACATAAAAGGATTGTGTTGGCGCCAATTTTGCGTACTTATTATAACTCGCTAATGATTGCAGATGCCTCACTTATCATTTATTCGTACTAAAGCTCACGCGACGTCGTAATAATTGACTCTTGAAGTCATTGAACATTAACGACTACAATAACACCAAACACTTACATATTGCACAAGCTAGCACAAATCATTGAATTCAATATAAAGATAAAAAAGAATATTCACTTTTCTCACAAGTAACTCAAAAGCTAAAAACTCACACAATAACATGAAGTTAAGAACCTATATGGTAACTTCTTAAAAAAAGAAAAAAAAAGAACCCACATGGTAACAAAAATTTAAAGACCCACATGTGCATGTAAGTTTGATGAATTAGTCAAAGTAGTGTCCATCTCTTTGCATTAGAGTTCGACTTTCATCTCCTAAAGTTATAAGAGCATCTTCATTTGAGAAATATAAAATTTATATATGATTTTACATTTTCGGGAGGTATAAATGTTAATTCTATTCCAATAGGAGAGATATAAATTTAGGATTTGATTTATTGTTTTGTCTTTGATTGCGCAAGCCACCTCCAAAAACTGTAAAAAAAGATGCAAATTTGTATTATTATTATTCTTCTTATTCTTATTCTGGGTTGCAGGTTGGGTGGTGGCGGTGTGGGGGGAGGAAGGGGTTGCGTTTGTTTTGGGGTTTTTTTTTTTTATAGAAGATTCAGGTTATTTTTATTTTTATTTTTGCCACGTGACACACATTTGGCAGCCACGTGGCACAAATGTGGCAGCCACGTCAGCACTTTATGGATTAATAAATGAAAAATGTAACAGAGGTATTATTTTGAAATAAAATAGTACGTGAGGTATGAAAGTGAAATGTTAAAGATGTTGTATGAGGTTGTAATAAACCTAAAACTTGAGGGGTTACTATGTAATTTACCCATTTTCAAAATAACAATGGGCCAATCCTTCTTATTGCATTTGTAAGTGTTTTTTTAGTGGGACTTGGATTCAGGGCAAAAAAAATTAGTTGTTGTTGGATTTAGTCTAGTTTCCTATTTTTCAACTTTAATTAAAAATCTTGATTTATGCATCTTTACTCAAATGGTTAAATATGAAAATCTAATCACTTTCGTGGAAAACAGTTTTTTTTTAAATTACATGTCGTCGTATATGATATCTATACCATATGTTGATAAAATACATTTTACTTGTGTTAGAAGTATTTACGAAAATAAATAAAAATTAATCTACCTATATCCATGAAAATAGTTCAATGAAATTTCATTTTCCATTCAATTTTTTTTTTTTAAAAAGAGGGACAACTGGTGGCAAGCTACGGTTATCCACCCCTTCCAGAGTTTGGGAAGACTTACAGAGGCATTTCAGCATCTCCTTAGCCATAAGTCTTGCTTCCAAACCAGAAGCGGGTTTCGAACCTGAAACCTCCAGTTTTTAGTTTGAAAGAAGCCTTTCAATCCACTCTTTACCATTGGGTGATCAACTTGTGGTTAATATATAAATTCATAATAGTATATATTTTGACATACATAATACCTGCAACATAAATTAGTTAACACAATTAACTTGTGATAGAGTTAGAAGAAAAAATTGAGA
This sequence comes from Crataegus laevigata, assembly GCA_963580275.1. Classification (NCBI taxonomy): domain Eukaryota; kingdom Viridiplantae; phylum Streptophyta; class Magnoliopsida; order Rosales; family Rosaceae; genus Crataegus; species Crataegus laevigata. Next base: position 11,375,256 of record OY756941.1, read on the forward strand.
TACGAATTAGAAGCAAGAAAAAGGAGACACAATATTTAATTTTTATATTTAATCCTAAAATTGAGTAAAAGATAAACCTATAGATAAGGAATGACATTTATAATAATTTAATAAATAGAAAATAAAAAAAGCTAATTTCAACAATTAGTGAATGGACCTAACCCAACAAACTAGACTAAACCCAATAATGACTCACAAAATTGAACTTATACCAAGTCTACTTTTTTTTTTAACCCACCTAGCTCATTTCATTTCTCAATTTATTCACTGATAACATATAAAACTGATTTGTTCTCTTAAGTTCTTAACCTTTAATTATTTATAACCTAATAAAGGAAAGTTATTTTTACTCTTTTTAACCTCTTAAACTCTCTTATTATTTCAATTGTTGATTTTGTTTGACTTGTTTACACTGATGGTCTTAAATAAAGAAAATTATGTGATAAATTAAGGGGGGTGTAGTCAAATTAAGATTTGAAAGGATTTTGAATGATTTTAGAATCAGTGTGTAGTGGATTAGGACTTTAAAATGGGATTTTAAAAGACTTTGAAATCAGGGTGTAGTTAAAGTAGGATTTAAAAGCTTATCACAAATTGGTGGAGGTAGGTATTTATAGAGCTAGGGCCTAACACATTTGTAAGATTTTGCCTTGACATGTCGACATCCGATTGGCCTATGTGAGTCATTCATAGGATCGATGGGAAAGAATTATCCCAAGATATTATTCAATAAATAATCTCTTGGTATTATCTTGTGGAATCCTTAATTGTATTTGATTGTAATTCCTTGTTTGATAGAGTTGACCTTCTATTAGGAGAGTATAAAGATATGATTTAGTAATTAGTCCTATCTTTAATACCTTTAAATTTTCTCCTTGTCATTGGCAGGAGAGCTTGATAAGGTTGGCCTCCAATGACATTGATGTGGGTCTCGCCAATTTAATAAGGACATTTTTGTCTTTTACTGGCAAAAATCCACATGTCAGCTTCAAGATTTTTCAAAAATTATTTTTTATTCCACAAATATACTTGTAAAACAAAAAAAATAAAATTTTCAGTGATCCGATGAACTATACATAAATTTTCAAAGAGTAAATTACATAGAAACCCCTCAAGTTTGAGGTCTATTACAACCCTATACAACATCATTAAAACATTTCATTTTCATACCTCACGTACTATTTTATTTCAAAATAATACCTATGTAACATTTTCCATCCATTATTCCCAGATCCCACCACCCCGTCCCACACCACCCATCACACCCCACCATACCTGAACCCAGATTCCCCCAACACCTATCCCCCCCTCCCCCGCCCGGCGAAAACCCTAATAGTTGTTGAACCCAATTCCCCCCTTCCGCGGGGGAATCCCCATAGCTGTTGAACCCAGTCCATATGCTCCACAACCACCGCCCATCCTCTTCCGCCCCGCGTCGTCCACATGTTCCACAATCACCCATCCTCCTCTGCACCCATCCACCCAACTTGCAATGCATAAGAAAAAAAAACAAAAAAACCCAGATCCCCCTGCAACACAGATCCCGTCTTCCCCAATGGGTGTGGATTTAAGGAGTGGGTGTGTAGAGGAGGGAAGAGGGTGGGTGCGAAGGAGGACGTGGAGGATGGGTGCGGTTTGGGGAAGACGAGAGGGGGAAGAAAGGGGGGTCGGGGATTTTTTTTTTCTTCTTCTGGGTTGTAGGTTGGGTAGTGGTGGTGTGGGGGGGGGGAGGAAGGGGTTGCGTTTGTTTTTGGGTTTTTTTTTTAGAAGATTCAGGTTTTTTTTTAAAATTAATTTTTGTTTGCCACATGGCACAAATGTGGCAACCACGTCAGCACTTAACGGATTAATGAATGGAAAATGTAATGGAGGTGTTATTTTGAAATAAAATAATATGTGAGATATGAAAGTGAAATGTTTTAAAGATGTTATATGGGGTTGTAATAGACCTAAAACTTGAGGGGTTTCTATGTAATTTACCCATTTTCAAAATAACAATGGACCAATCCTTCTTATTGCATTTGTAAGGGTTTTTTAGCGGGGGTACTTGGATTCAGGGCAAAAAAATTGAGTTGTTGTTGGATTTAGTCTAGTTTCCTATTTTTCAACTTTAATTAAAAATCTTGATTTATGCATTTTACTCAAATGGTTAAATATGAAAATCTAATCACTTTCGTGGAAAATAGTTTTTTTTTTTTTAAATTACATGTCATCGTATATGATATCTATACCATATGTTGATAAAATACATTTAACTTGTGTTAGAAGTATTTATGAAAATAAATAAAAATTAATCTACCTATATCCATGAAAATAGTTCAATGAAATTTCATCTTCCATACATATAATTTTTTTTTTAAAAAAAAAAAAGAAAAAGAAAAAAGGGACAACTGGTGGCAAGCTACGGTTATCCACCCCTTCCAGAGGTTGGGAAGACTTACAGAGGCATTTCAGCCTCCCCTTAGCCATAAGTCTTGCTTCCACACCAGAAGCGGGTTTCGAACCCAAAACCTCCAATTTTTAGTTTGAAAGAAGTCTAACAATCCGTCATTTACCACTGGACGACCAACTTGTGGTTAATATATAAATTCATAATAGTATATATTTTGACATACATAATACCTACAACATAAATTAGTTAACACAATTAACATGTGATAGAGTTAGAAGAAAAAATTGAGATACGAATTAGAAGCAAGAAAAAGGAGACACAACATTTAATTTTTATATTTAATCCTAAAATTGAGTAAAAGATAAACCTATAGATAAGGAATGACATTGATCATAGTTTAATAAATAGAAAATAAAAAAAGCTAATTTCGACAATTAGTGAATGGACCTGACCTAACAAACTAGACTAAACCCAATAATGACTCACAAAATTGAACTTATAATAAAGTCTACTTTTTTTTAACCGACCTAGCTCATTTCATTTCTCAATTTATTCACCGATAACATATAAAACTGATTTGTTCTCCTAAGTTCTTAACCTTTAATTATTTATAACCTAATAAAGGAAAGTGATTTTTACCCTTTTTTTAACCTCTTAAACTCTCTTATTATTTCAATTGTTGATTTTGTTTGACTTGTTTACACTGACGGTCTTAAAGAAAGAAAGAAAAGTATGTGATAGTCAAATTAAGATTTGAAAGGATTTTGAATGATTTTAGAATCAGTGTGTAGTGGATTAGGACTTTAAAATAGGATTTTAAAAGACTTTGAAATCAGGGTGTAGTCAAAGTAGGATTTAACAGGATTTAAAAGAATACATCTAAATCCACGTGTAGTCAATTAAGAATTAAAATCCAAGTTCCAAATCTATAGGTATTCAAAATGTCATAGATTTGGAAGTATTTCATTAAGTAAGAGATTTCGTAGGATTTGAGAGTGAATTTTATGCATAACAAAGGCTATAAAGAATCCTACCTCCACCCCTAGGATTTCTTTTCAAGCTTCTCCTGCATTCAAACCAACCATCACTACCACTGTGTCATCTCATCATCGCCCTTCAACGCAAAACCCCACAACCAATTCCAGCAATTGGGTCTCGGAGTTCCAGTCCATGTCCTTAAACCCTCTTATTGCCAACAAATTATGTGGTCAGCTGGTAAAGCCAATTAAATTTTGAATTCGAGGTGATGTTTTTGTGGCAAACATACGTTGCTGATGAGGGAGGAGGGGCATTCTCTGATTTTGTTTATAAGATTGGTCGGCAATAGGGGTGCATAGTGTTTGTTAACCTAGTCGTCTTGATTGACCTTGATTATCATAGGATAATATGTATTATTTATATTTGTCTCTTTTCGACCTCTATAGGTGGAGCTATGCTTAATGTTTTGGAATGATGCAGTCACGAGAGAACCTACCTTCGGTATTATGGTCTCTTGCGGCAGAGGTGCATCATGATCAACAAAGTCCACCCAGATAATTTGGTAAGTGCTTTGTCCAACAGTATTCTTGATCCAACGACTTGAAACGAAAAGCTGCAGAATGTTGCAAAGTTTTTCACATATTTACTCAGCAAGGATGCCCTTCCTTGGCATGTGTTAGCTTATATACGGATGACCTTCTCCTTTGTGGATCTCTTGACAACTTCTATGAGTCGTGGAAGGGTTCTAGAAGTAGCCAAGTACTCAATTCGACATGTTTCACAAAGAAGCTAAATAGACGGTTGGGTTCACCCCATCGAATTGAACAAGGGAAGATCTAACTACAACTTCACCCCATCTAATTGAACAAAGGAAAATTATTGAGTATCATGTTTATATTGGTTTGGTGATGTTTAGAAATCCTAAGAAATCCTGAAAGAAATCCATACAAATCCATAAAAATTTATAATCCAAATCCATATAAATCTGTCCAAATCCATGTAGACTTGTAAAGTCTATTAAAATCATTTCAAATATATCAGCTAAAAAGGTTTATTAAAATTCTCTAAAATCCAAATTGACTACACCCTCTAAAAAAGATGTGAAAAAATCACTCCTCTTCGACCATGTTTTTTTTTTTCCTTTTTTTTTTGCCAATCGACAATTTTTTGTTAGATATCTCCACTATGATTGGTGTTGGTCGGAGAAACTTGAATCTTTGTAGAACGAGTCTGATTTTTCATATTTAAGTAATTCAATGCATAAAAAATAAAATAAAAAAGAGGAAAATAATAGAGGACAGCATTAAAACATCTTTTATGTTGTTTTTAAGGCATAGTTGTCAAGCTTAACTATACACTTGAAACACGTCGTTCTACCTAAATTCCCCACGCCTAATTTTTTAAACCTTTTAATTGGCCACAAGTTTTAGCTTTCATGGAGCATAGAATACAAACCCCATTAAATCTAGCTACATAGTCTGACACACTCCGACCTGGAATGTCTACTTGAACTCCCAAATCGAGTTGTGCTGGCCGCCACCTGGACGGTGACGAAGCCATAAGGTGTAGTGATGTGAAAAAATGAGGATGAATTTAAACCTAAAAGTGTCTAATCAAGAGAGTGTGCAGGTGAGCGGGATTGAATCCTATTCACACGTGATGTCAAAGCATAAGAAAGTATAGTAAACAGGATGAGAGTTATACCACTGAAGGTAACCATCTCCTGAGATTTGCCAGAATCCTCGTATATACGTAAGCACAGCTACTAAACCTGGAGGGGCGAAAAACAAAGTTGAGTGAGTCAATAAAATAATTCTTATTCAAAAACCTTTATTTATTTTTTTAAATACTAACCTCTCGCCGTAAAATAAGTATAGTTTCCTTAAAACATACTACGTAAGTACGTAGTAAATAATACGATAGCAATATAACTAGAAATATGCCAAGTAACGATGTATCAATGCCACAGTAGTATAATCAAGTGATAACCAATATAATAAAGTACTCATCAATCTAATGCTGGCACACAAGTTCGAACATATAAACTCTTACACGAACAGGACTAGGTGTAATCAATACGCTCAAGTACTACGATCACGTGAAGACTGGTGCAAAAGCACATCACATACAAGTCGGATTGCCTAATGCAATATACCCGACAGGACTGGCAGCTAACCTGGATCCAATATGAGCGAACGGTGTGATGTGAGCATACACGTGAAGGACTGGCCCTGGCCATGGGGCGAGTACTAACACCAGTGCAGTAAGGTGAACATGTATGTCATGACAAGTATATCTCAACCGTATTTCAGCATTTATCACAATTATAACGAAATTATCAACTACTTGGCAATTTATACGTAAAGCGAAATATTTATGCAATTTTGAAAACTATAAATACATATAGATATAAAATAAACTGCCCACTCACAGATACGCAGTCCAAACGAAGCCTCCTAGCCTGGCTTAACCACGTACGTCCTCGGAATACGTTTCCATATACGTGAAATTTCTAATTAACTTAGTTTAATAACACATAAACAGAAACGTAAATAAAATCTTCGTAGATTGTCCAAACATAGGGTTTAAATATATGAAATCGATATACTCAACGTCACAGACACACAAATTTTTAGAATTGAAATCAGACCACTCACGCACCCCCACGCGCCCCCATAAGGTGGCTGCGCTGGTGGCCACGCGCGGCCCACGTGGCTCCCCCACGCGCTCCCAAGCGCCTTCCTCACGATTTCTCAGATTTTTTGTCTAACTTTCAGAGCTTCAAACGAGCTCATTTCTCGACCAAAATCCATGATTCAAAAACCAAAATGAAGCTATGAATGTGATGAATGGATCTACCGTCACTGAAAGTTCAAATATGGTCCTTCTTGTACAGAAATTTGGCCTAAAAGTGGCCAAATGACCACAGCTACATATTTCCCAAAAAACTAAGAATTTCTTCCTAACTTCCAGAGTCGATATCTAACTCAATTCTTAGCCAAACTTGATGATTCAAAAGCCATTATGGAGTTAGGAATGTAGAGAAAAAGTTTGTACCTAGTAGGAGTTCAGTTAAGGTCGAGGTTGACCAGAAAAATGAGTTGAAAGTGACCAAATGATCACGGTTCTTTGGCTGGAAAATGAGCAGTCTCTCCCCTTCGAGTTTTCTGTGCCAAAACGTTCGTTCAAAACATAAACAATGGATAATATTAGCCCAAAGGAAATAGATGAAGGTCTTTAGGAATTTCTCGAGGCTTACCTAAGCCGTGAACGGCGAGAGTTTGACAAAAAAACTCAGGAACCATGGTGGCTCCAAGGTGCAGGAAAGGAAAATGGAGGAGGGTTCTCTGCCAAGTCTGGTTCTGTGATGGAGGGTTTCAAAGGTGGTAAGGCCACCAGGAAATGAACCATGGTGATGGAGCTCACGGTGGTGGTTCATTGTGCAAACATGCACTACAAAACGAAGTGTCATTAGCGAGGGTCAAATGTCATCGGAAAAGGCATTTTGCCGTCGCAAATACTTATTTATGACGGGAAAAAGCCCTCGCTGGGCGTCGCAAATTGATCCATTGGAAATACTTTTTTTCCAATTAGCCGTCGGAATTAATTCATTTTCGACGCACAGAACTTGTCGTTAGTAGTTAGATTTTTATCAGAAATGAAATTTCAAAATGGCAAACTTATTTTATTTTCAACATGGAAATGTGGTCGTAAATAATTATAGAGTTGTCGAAATTACTTTTCAAACGACAACAAATATTTTTTACGTTGACTTTTTTCCGACCAAACATTTATGTCAGAAAACCTTTTTCCAACAAAATAATTTTTATTTACGAGAGTGCACAATCATTGCAATTACAATTACCAACCATACGAGGTTGTCAAAAATATGTAATGGCTTGACATAAATAGGCACAAAAACATATTTGCGATGATCAAGCGTCGTCGAAAACATGTACTTCCAACGGTGAAGCTTGGTCGGTAATACATATTTGCAATGGCAAGCTTCGTCGGAAATACATATATATTTTCGACAAAGAAGCCTTGTTGAAGATATATATTTGCAATGGTGAAGTTTCATCAGTAATATATATTTCTAACAATGAAGCTTCGTTGGAAATATATATTATTGACCATATTTAGTCGTCGCAAATTTTTTCATAATCAATATTTGGTTTAAAATGGGTATTTCCTATAGGAACGTTTTTGTTAGAAATGTGCACATTAACGAGAGAAATTTACAATCGAAAAAGTTATTATTCTATTTATAATTCAATTATATATTGAAATTAAAATATGATAAAAATAGGTATGTAATCATTACTAATAAAGTAACCAAACCGTTGTATTAAATTTCTCAACTTCCAAACGAAATTATTCATAAAATTATTTTTGGTAATATCAAAATGAAAGTATGGTGCACTACTGATCGTCATGTTGAGCATCTGACCAACTTTCAACATTCTCCTGTCAAACAAACAATAAAGAGAGTACGTAAGTAAAGAAATAATATATTATTCAACAGTAAGAGGAATAATAAAAATGAAATAAAACAATTTACCATAGAAGCAAATGGTCCTGAGCGCGCATAATTATTTGAGTTGTTTGGCATTAGTCTTTCAACTAATTCTTGCAAAGAATTTAACTTATCTGTTAAAGTGTTGACTTGGTCCTTCAATTGCTCATGACTTTCTTCACGTTCTAAGCACATACGTTTATTACAACTTTGGCTATTTGAGGGATATGCATCTTTAGTACTAAAGCCAGCACCTACACCAAGAAGACGACCATGACTTAGGCCACCAATCACCTCCTTGTATATGACCCAATCATTTACTTCATTTTGTTCTTCCATAGCAGTATTCTTTTTGTTGTCCATTTTTTCCTTCAATAAAATTGTAATATGTAAGCATAGGTAATACACACAATATCATGTAAAAAAAGATTGAAATTGTGATAACATACATAAAGTTCTTTAGCCTTTTCACTTGCCCAAGTTTCTTCACCTTCACTCTTACGCTTACTCACATGGAATTTTTTGAAACAATCAATTGGGCTAGGTTCAATTCCACTACGGTCAAGCTATTAAGATTATTAAAAAAAGTTCGTTAAATAAATTTTAAATATGCACGAATGACGGTATGGAAACAAAGCATAAACATAGTACTTTTACCTCATCTTTTATGTACTTTGCCATTGGAACTGAACCTGTGGTGTGCACAATTGTGCATTGCTCCCTATTGCACGCGTTTTGCACACTTTGTTTCTGCATGAAAAAGAAAGCAAAGTTAAAACCCAATCATCTCACAGTAAGCATCTACATGTAAGGAAAATAATACATTAACAATCATAAGATGATATTACTTAAATAAAACTTTTACCTTCCATTCAGGCTTCTCCCATTTTCAACCATTTTACACCAAACATCTTTAGATACATTTGATGGGCAGTTAATGTATCTCTCCCTAGTAGTCTTGTACTTGTGAAAAAACCGAATTCCTCAATGCGTTCATCCAATCGGCATATCTTGTTTTAATATGTAGTTCAAAAGCAACCCTCATCTCTTCTTCAAAACACGTGTATGTGTATCCAGTTTCCTTAAAACGATCATACAATTCATCCATTTGCTCTTTTGGATAATCTTTAATGGCGCGTTTACTAAACCGTAATCAGATTAAAAGGAATTGAATTGAGGAGGAATCAGACTGAGGAGGAATTAGATTGAGGAGGAAACATAATTAGATTTCTGTTGGAGTTGTTTACTAAAACTGTCTGGAATCGGAGTAGGAATGACATCGATTTATATAACCTGTTTACTAATTCACTTGAATCGGAATGAAAATTAACATGATTACTAAAATACCCCTAGTGTAACTAATCTAATTTATATGCTAATTATTTTTTGGTTAAACTTTTTTATTTTTTATTTTTATAGTAGAGTATGGTTTTTCTTTTGCAAAACTTTTACTCTTTTTTTCATTTTTTATTGAGGCCCTCTCCTGCACCATCTTTATCTTCCCCATTCTTTCATTTTTATCGTGACCCTCTGTCCTACCCCATCTCTTTTCCTTACCCTATAGCCACAACCTTTCCAGTCACCACCAGCCGCCTCCCCTTGCTCTCTCTTCTTTCCCTACAAATTCCTCTATCTTCATCTATTCTTGATTTTGTAAATATTTAATTTGGGTCGCCACTGATGCACGAGATCGAGTCGGGAATGAATCGAAGTGATTTTAGTCGTTGCCGACGAATGATCGAAATTGAAATTTCAAAATCCTCATCTTCTTCCCTTCTGATTTTGGTAATGAAACCATAATCCCGCAGGCCATGAAACCTGCTAAATCTTCCTTTGACAGAAAGAACAGAGACAGAGGTTGAAGGAAGAAGGAGATAAGGATATATTGGGCAGAAAATGTTGATTCCGGATGGATGCTTTCTTCGGGAGTCCGAATACCACCTATTGTTCGGTAGTTCAATTCCGGGAAAATCAGTAACCTGATTCCCCATTTTAGATGGGCCCCACCGACACTTTCATTCCGCCAGTGTTGGTAAACACCGGAATCCCTTGAAAGTAGTGCAATTCTCATTCCCTTCATTCTATTCCTATTACGTAAACATGCCATAAATGTAATCCAAGGCCCATTAATAACTTGATTAAAGAGCACCCCTATAGTTCTCGTAACATTTGTAGTTACAATCCTATAAAATTAAAATTAGATTAAAACAATCACATATCTAAATAGTTAACTATTTGACAATCATGCTTTCAATGACTTGTGCTCATTACCTGCTATCATGTATTACAATTGGAGTGTCATTCCCATCTTTACCCTTAGCCTTCCCTCTACCTTTCTTTTTGGTAGGACCTAATCAATAAAAATCATAATGTGCTTGCATGTTTAATAAATAACCAATTACAAAAATGCACATTTTGAAACCAATATAAATACAGTACCTTCCACACTTGAAGGTTGATTCTCAATAGATGTTTGTTGTGTCTCATGTATTTCGCTATCATGTGATTTGGGTAACATCAAGTTGGTTTGAAGAAGGTGTAGGTGAATGAGTAGTAGTGTGCAGTGCTCTTTTTTGACTCATTCCTCTTGTTTCCGTGGCTACAATTTTACAAAGAAAACACAAAGCTAAATAAGACATAATTATCAGAGAATTAGTTTCTTTTAACATATGACAAAGTTCATAAAACAACCAACAAAGACAAGAAATTAGATGCCTAGTACCGAAAGATAGAAAAATGAAAAAATCCACATAAAAAATTACCTTGTATATTTGCATGTTGGGTCTCTTGCATTCCATTGTCATGTAGTTCAGTGGTGGAATCATGTTGGTTTAAAGAGAGTCTAGATGATAGAGGACGTGTGCTTGATGAATTTTTTTGGCTCCTTCCCTTTTTTGCCATATCTATCAATGATACAAAGACAAGAAAATTAGATGCCTAATACCAAAAGATAGAAAAATGAAAAAACGAAACCATGAAAGCTAAAATAAAATTGACTAGAATTGGTGTTTCAATGGCAGAAGGCAAAATATATACATACACTCTAATTGTTAAGAAATCCTAGCAGCCATGAAAAATGAATACAATTGAAATTTAATATTTACATAAACCCTAAACTTAAAATCGGTTGGTTTCTCCATCCCATCCTTGCAGCCGAAATTTCAATAGCAGTTTTGAATGCAGCCCAAATATATCTAATATTTGTATGGCTAGCTTTCAAAATCTAAAATCCATACTTCTAAACCCTCCCAAATTCCATCCAGAAACCTTTCAAGAAACATATATATTTGAAAATAATATATACAAATAATATTTGAGGCACCAGTGTTTTCTCAGGATAAACCATGGAAGAATCAGACACATATGTTATTGGCACGGCAGAAACACATCGCTGCCGATTCTTCACCACCATTGAAATTATGCAAACTATTAGCAATGCGTATGCATCTCGTACAATTTAGCTTCTGAGATGGAATTATATGGACAATTTAGCGATAAAAAAAAACAAGGAGAACTATTGGTGTTTCAACGGCAGAAGGAATATATACATAAACCCTAATTGTTAGGCTAGTAGACCAATTCTTACCAACTGAAATAGCGAAGAGGCACAGCAGAAGGTCAGTACTGCACTGGTAGAACGTTGAGGAATTGAAGAGGCACAGCGGAAGGTCAGTACTGCGCTGGTACAACATTGAGGAATTGATGTAGCCCTAATTTAATCAAGGTTAGAGGTTTTAATATAGAGAACGGCATCCCTAATCTATCCTTTTTAGTTTCCCTCCCTTTTTTTGGCTGTGGGGGGAACAATTGTACAAAAAAAAAATTTGGAAATTGTGGGAGAAAAGGAAGGGACATGCCAAAACCCTAATTAATTTGGAGAAAAAGCCAACCCACTTAAATTCCATAAAAACAAGAGTTTGAGAATTGTGGGATAAAAAGGAGGGAAGCCAAACCCTTGTTTATTTGGAGGAAACGGCCAAACACTAAATTCTACAAATATTTTTTAAATAAAAAATAATATTGTTTCATTTGTGGAAAATAGCCAAAACCCTAAACATTATCAGAAATTAATATTTACTGTCTGGAAAATTAATTTGAATGATCCAACCGTCAAATTTGTTTTTATACACCTCGAGATTGCATATGCCAAAAATCACAAAAAACTGACATTCAGATATTAGGTAATGGGACAAAACCTTTCAACGGTTATAAATGAAAACTCACGATTTAACGGTTATTTTAACTTTGATTTTCATGATTTTTTACAAATACACTCCTTAACCCTATAAGAGTACGATAAACAAATTCGATTTTCAATTTAAAATATTTGCACCAGTGGAGACCACAAAATATTATGTTCTACTTAATAGAAGTATAAAATAAACTCAAAGTGTTTGGTGAATCTATTGTTTTGAAGGAATACACATTATACAAAACTAGTTTCAACGATCCAACCGTCAAACTTGTTTGTATATGCTCCAAGATTGCATACATAAAAAATTGCAAAAAATAGACATTCAGATATTAGGTATCGGAACGAAACCTTTCGATGGTTATAAACAAAAACTCACGATTTAACGGTTATTTGAACTCCGATTTTGCTAATTTTTTACAACTACACTCCTCAACCCTATAAGAGTACAATGAATAAATTTGATCTTCAATTTAAAATATTTGCACAAGTGGAGACCACAAAATATTATGTTCTACTTAATGGAAGTATAAAATAAACTCAAAGTGTTTGGTGAATCTATCGTTTTGAACGAATACACATTATACAAAACTAGTTTCAACGATCCAACCGTCAAACTTGTTTGTATATGCTCCAAGATCGCATACCTAAAAAATCACAAAAAATAGACATTTAGATATTAAGTAACGGAACGAAATCTTTCAACGGTTATAAACGAAAACTCACGATTTAACAGTTACTTTAACTCTGATTTTGCTGATTTTTTACAACCACACTCCTCAACCTTATAAGAGTACGATAAACGAATTCGATCTTCAATTTAAAATATTTATTCTAGATACCACAAAATATTACGTTCTAATTAATGGAAGTGTTTGGTGAATCTATCATTTTGAAGGAATACACATTCTACAAAACTAATTTCAACGATCCAACCGTCAAACGTGTTTGTATATGCTCCAAGATCGCATACGTAAAAAATCGCAAAAAACAGACATTCAGATATTAGGTAACGGGATGAAACCTTTCGACGGTTATAAACAAAAAACTCACGATTTAACGGTTATTTTAACTCCGATTTTACTGATTTTTTAAACTACACTCTTCAATCCTATAAGAGTATGATGAAGGAATTCAATCTTCAATTACAATTTTTATTTTTATTTTTGTTGAAAATACAGTTTTGTAGTTCGGCGCATTATGTAAAATTTTAATACCTGAATATAATATATACGACCCACCACTTTAGTACTACTTAATTATATACCTAATATAAATCTACATATAATCTTAGTTGGGATAAACAACGCTCAGACTTGTGAACTCCTTCCTCCATTCTATGGTTTGGGCGTTCTTCAATTTCTCCATCCGTTCCATCGTCGGGCGTTTGAACTCTAGGTATTTCTTCCATAATCTGGGTGTTCTCGAATTTTTTCTTCCGTTTCATTGGTATGTTTTTTTATTGCTTGTTCTGTTTTCCGATTAGGGTTTACGGGTGGGCTCAGGTCGACACCTCCCCAGGATTAAGAGTTGCTTTTCTTTTTTGCTTATGTTCTTTGTTGTTTTCCAATTGAGATTGAATTTGGAATTTTTATTTGCTTCTCTTATTTACTGGCTTGCAATTAAAGAGTCGACATGAATTGGAATATTTGCTTCTCTTCTTTCCACATATGCTAAGGAAGGAATAGATGGGCGTCAAATTTGATTATAAAATCAGCATATAAGCTAATTATACAATGCCACATGACCAAATTTCACAGTATCCTTCATAAATAATATCATGATATTTTCCCTAGCTTAGCTGTTTGCCTTTGTTGGTATATGTATCTCTGTGCACATGAATATATAGGTATATGTATCCATGCCTAACGTTTATGGCATTCAATAAAGACTTTTCTATTCTTGCGCGTCCCCCCAATTAGACATTCTCTGTGAACTTTGTTCCATGCAGGGAAAAATGCCAACCGATAAATCTTGGATGCAATCTGGGAGGTCATCCGAAGATTATTTTAACGAAGTTGAAACTTTTCTTGATTATGCATACAACCGTCTTCAACCAGACGATGCTAAAATTTTATGTCCTTGCGTCAAGTGCAGTAATAGATACAAAAAAGTTAAGGTTGAAGTACAACAACATCTTCTTTATAATGGAATTATCAAAAGTTATACTAGATGGTATTTGCATGGGGAGGATGAGAATGACAGTGATAGTGATGGTGGTGAGAATGATGTGATCAATATGGAACAAGATGATGATATGCATGGTTTAGTTGAAGAAGGTTGTCCATAGGACCCAAATAGAGATGCATAATAGTTTTACAACTTGTTAAAAGAGGCAGAGCATCTATTGTACGATGGTTGTAAGTCGTATTCCAACTTGTCCTTTGTTGTCAATTTGTTGCACATCAGGAGTAGTAGTACCATGAGCAACAAAGCTTTTTGTGCATTGCTAAAATTTTTGAAAGATGCATTTCCTTTCTGTGAAAAGTTACCTACAAGCAACGATGGTGCAAAGAAAATTGTTGCAGAATTGGGTCTTCATTATGAAAAGATCGATGCATGCAAGAATGATTGCATTATTTATTATAAGGAGCATGTAAAAGCAACGCAATGTCCTACATGTAAGCTTTCGAGATGGAGAACACAAGGAAAGGGTAACAAAAAAAAGGTAAAAAAGTCCCCTGGAAGATTCTGAGATATTTTCCACTCACGCCAAGGCTTCAAAGACTGTATATGTCATCAAAGACAGCTGCATATATGAGATGGCATTCTAAAGATCGTGTGAAAGATGGTGTATTAAGACATCCGGCAAATTCTAAGCAGTGGAAATCTTTCGATCAAATTCATGAGTCATTTGGTATTGAACCTCGAAATGTACGACTTGGGTTAGCAACAGATGGATTTAACCCTTTTGGGAAGATGAATCTTCGCCATAGTACTTGGCCAGTTCTTCTATTCCCATACAATCTTCCTCCGTGGATGTGTATGAAGGAGCCTTATACTTTCATGTCTTTACTTATACCTGGACCAACAAGTCCAGGTAATGACATAGATGTATATTTGAGGCCATTGATTGATGAGTTACAAACACTGTGGGAAAATGATGTGGAAACGTATGCTATATCTACAAGGAATTTTTTTCAAATGAGAGCTGCACTTATGTGGACTATCAATGATTATCCGACATATGCTTACATGTCAGGTTGGAGCACTCAAGGAAGATTGGCATGCCCATATTGTGCCTCTAAGACTTCATATCGCAGGTTATCTCATGGGTCAAAAATGTGTTATATAGGTCATAGACGATTTTTACCGTCTAACCACTCATGGCGTAAGCAAAAAAGCGAGTTTGATAATACAAGAGAGAAAAAGGTTGCACCCAATAGACCATCTGGTGATGATGTTATACAGGAACTGGATGAATTAAGAAAAATAACGCATGGCAAGTAGAACAAGCAGACGATACATGGGTTTGGAAGAAGGCATAATTGGAAAAAACATTCTATATTTTTTCAATTACCTTATTGGAAAACACTTTTGGTGCTTCACAACTTAGATGTTATGCACATTGAGAAAAATGTGCTTGAAAGTGTGATTGGCACAATGATGAGCATTGATGGTCAGACAAATGATTCTTTAAATGCTCGTCTTGATCTTCGCGAAATGGGCATAAGGGAAAGATATCATCCAAAAGTAAGAGAGGATGGTAAGCTTGATTTTCTCCCAGGTGACTATACATTGTCAGATGATGATAATAGAGCTTTATGTAAATGGTTATCTGAATTACAAGTTCCAGATGGATATTCTGGAAATTTATCTCGATGTGTGGCTGCTAGAGAACGTAGTATTTCTGATATGAAGACCCATGATTGTCACGTTTTCTTGGAGAGATTACTTCCCTTTATAGCTCGAGAGTTATTGCCTAAAGACGTATGTGAGCCCCTCATTGAGCTTTCTTATTTTTTTCAAGGAATTGTGTGCTAAAGTGCTGAGAGAAGAAGATTTGAATGTTCTTGAAAATCAAATTGCTATTACATTGTGCAAGATGGAAAAAATATTCCCTCATGCCTTCTTTGACATCATCATTCATCTAACTTGCCATTTAGCATGGGAGGCAAAAACGACGGGTCCAGTGCAATATAGGTGGATGTATCATGTGGAAAGGTAATGTCGATTTTCAAATATTATTATTACATAACATTTTATTTGATATCATGTTATATTCTCTGATTTCAAATTTTACTATCTGCTTAGGTATTTGCATAAACTAAAAAGGTATGTTCGTAATAAGGCTCGTCCAAAAGGATCTATTGCGGAAGGTTACTTGGGAGATGAATGCATAACATTTTGCTCTCATTATTTGCATCGAGTTGAAACTAAGTTTAATCAAAGGGATAGAAATGATGATGGAGGTCAATCGTCATCTGATACATCTCGATTACCTATTTTTTCAACACCTGGTAAATCTTTTGGGAAAGGTGTACTTGAAGAGATGGGTATCGAACTCCTTGAGGCTACCAAGTTTTATGTCCTACAAAATTGTGATGAATGTCTACCTTTTATTCAGTAAGAAATCTCTCATACCATATGAACTTTCAGCATTCGATCTTTAACTACTTATTTTTAGGATTATAATATTTTAATATTTTAATTTCACTAACTCCTTGTTATATGCGCAGAGAACATAAGAATATTCTAATGCATTCGGGTGTTAGAAATGTGAAGGAGTCACATAGGCTTCAATTTTCAAATTGGTTTCAAGAGAGGGTATGTATAATATTTATGTGAAAACTATTGATTATTAGATATATTGTTTCTACAATATTTTCCTTTCCATATATGCAGATCAAACAACTATACTTTGATAACAAAGTTGATAAGCAAATGCTTTCGTTGGCTCGCGGTCCGGAACGGCGAGTAAAATATTATCCTGGTTACTATATGAGTGGGTTTAGGTTTCATACATTGGAACATGATGAGAATAAAAAAAAACACAAAATTGTGGAGTTATGGTTAAGGGGGAGAATCACATTGATAGTGTGCCTTGGTATGGAGTATTAAAAGACGTGGTTGAGCTTCGTTACACAGAAGGCAATAGGGTTGTATTGTTCAATTGTGAGTGGTATGACATTGTGCGAAAAGGAATAGGTTATAAGATAGATCGTTATGGAATAATTAGTATTAATACAACTCGCAAATTGAATACTAAAGAGCCATTTGTGCTGGCAAACCAAGCAACCCAAGCTTTTTATGTGAGAGAGATTAAAAATAAGGCTTGGAGTTATGTGGTGGAAACGAAGCCTAGAAATGTTTATGAGATGCCTAATGTTGATGATGATGATGAGGCATACCAAGAAGAAGAGGCGCATGGTGGTATTCAAGCCAACCAAAATGATGACGAAGATGATGAAATTGTGGGATAAGCTTTCATTGTGATTGTGTGTGTGTGTGCATGTTTTTTTTGTGTGTAAATTTTGTTGTGGAAGTGATGTGGTTATACTTTGTTCAATGTCCATGACAAATCTATGACAAAAAAAAATGTTCATGACAAATGTTACGAGTTAACAAAGGCATGCAAATTATTTCTTTATCATATAATACTATATTAAGTTATACACCTTTTTGCTCAACGGTTTTATTTTTAATTTTAAGATCCAATCTTCTCCATATGTATTCTAAGTTATATGATTTATTTACTATAGAATTTAAATTAAGCATCAAACTTATTTCAAGAATATTCCCCGTAAATAATTGATTCCAACAAAACCATATGCCTTTGATAAAGAAAAAATTTTGTCGAACAAAATATGATTACTTCTGACAACAACTAATCACCCTCGAAAATATAAAAGCATTACCGAGAGGATTTTTTTCCCTCAAAAACATAAAAACATTACCGAGAGGACCTTTTTCCCCTTGAAAATACTAAATCAATTTCGTCAACATGAGCAAACCTTCGGAAATAACCATTTTATTTCCGATAAGAACTTTACTCGTCATTAATACAACTGGCGCCAATTCTTCCCGCCAAACAAAAGTGCATTTCCGACGAAATTTGATACTTTTTCCGAGGGCATTATGTGCGTTGGTAATAAAAATTTGTTTCATGTCATACTACCGACGACCCATATTTTATGGTCGTAAAATGTGCTTTTTGCGACGGTTTTTTGGGGCCCTCGGAAAATCTTCGTTGGTAATGACTACTTTTTTTGTAGTGATGTATGGGTGTATGTTTGTAGAAAATGAGAGAATGATCTCTCGGTTTACAGAGAAAAAGGAGAAGAGAGAGAGAGAGAGAGAGAGAGAGAGAGAGAGAGAGAGAGAGAGAGAGAGAGAGAGAGAGAGAAAGAAGCATGAGGTCTGATTGGTGCCAAAAAATGAGGGAAGGGATGTGATTGGTGGAGAGGAAAAAAGGAAAAGCACAAGTTGATTGGTGGATTGATACAGGGAGACATGGATCCCCTTTTTAAGGGATGAGATTGGATTTTGTACAATTTTTAATGTATAAAATCTGATTTTCTTATAGTGTTTCCAACACTATTAATTTGTACGCGCTTGTACAACGATACCCGTAACTAACATACTTTAACGGAGCGTAACTTTTTCGTCACAAATCCGATTCGAGTCTAACACGCGCTTACGTGTTTGTAGCGATGAGTACTACGAGGATACACTAAAAGAATAAGTGATACGCTTCCCTAGGCGATGGCCAATGAAAGTCAAAATTCTCGCCTCTAAGGGCATTTTCGTAAATTCACGCTTTTAAAATTAATAAAAACGTAAAATTAGGGACAGGTCGTCACAATCTACCCCCTTATAAAAATTTCGTCCCCGGAATTTAAATCATTTGTTAAATAAAACTCAAAGATAGAAAGATCAAAATATATGTACGTGACGAAGAAATCAAGTTAGAATGATTGTATAAAAGAGGAAATGCCGCTCCGTCGCGATTCATAGTGCATTAATTCCCTTTCATGCCTCCAACTCATACTTTTCTTCTTCTTCAGTTAAATACTATAGTATAATAGTTTTGCAAAACAAAACGTCGAAAATATTTATATGTACTAATGTCCCGTCGAAAATACATACATATAACAACATAAAATTAAAATAGTCGTACTGATAGTAAAACTGAACATAGGATTTTCCTAACACGCTTCCGAGCGTTGCATACTTGGAAGTATGTAATATCCTTGGATCGAGCCCAAGTAATAAATAGGTAAAACAACAAATACATAAGTAAGTACTATCGAAAAAGGATCTACTTATTTACTTGCTTAACAAATTCAACGAATAAGTCATTGATATTACGGTCTACAACCCGCGATATCGACAACTCACTATTGTTGTGATAAGCAAGTAACAAATTCCTGAGGGTGCAATATTACCATCATGCTCCCCATTAGGAAATACATAAACAACATCTAATCAAGTCTCTACTGTGCTCATGCACTACCCTCCTTAGGTAACAATAGCAATAAAACAATTCTATATTGTGAACTTTCACAATTGAATACTCGTTCGTAAAACTCCTTTAACAAACAAGTGTTAAGCAAAGAATCTCCAAACTACGTTTCAAACGTGTCACAACCAAGACAAAAAATTGTAACCGCAGTTACAAATAGTAATATCAGGGATAAGTGTCTAGTACAATAATGCTATCACTAAAGAGCAGATAAGCGCAACATGCCATGAAAATCTAGATAGATCGTTCAAACTAGCTGTTACTATGAAAGTGAATTGAAGTCGGTGACAAAACCTACTACGTAAGGCCTTCAAGACGGCTTCCCACCAACTCGAAAGTAAAACACTCATCTCGATGAGATATCATAGTGACGTACCTGTCACGTAATCCAACCATGAAGTCCGCAACTCCTTAGCAAACAAATTTATAATGAAACCTTATCTCGAATTTAGTGAAAAGTAGCTATGTCGAGGAGGTTAAAAGAATACTCGAGTTTTGAGGATCAAAGTGAGTCCATCAAATATAGAGTACGAGGTAACTAGATTGAATGCATAATATCAAACTACAGCAGTAGTTTCCGAGACTTTCAATCACCACTGTAAGATTCGCCCAACTGAGCATTTGTTGGGTGATTGAGTAATTATTAGCCATGATTGCACTTCTACTATCAATGGTTCTTCCCGACAATGCATCCGCTTCAAGGCAAATCTAAGTGCAGTAGTGTAGACAAGTACCAAGGTTGATTGGAATGCCTTCCAACACCTGGAGGTGAATATGGAATATCAGTTAGAGTAGATACTGATTTGAATGCCAGAAAATCTGATAGATTTCAAGACTGGGCAATTTACCAAGAGGTGTAATGTCACATCCCGGCCCGGGTGGAACCACTTCCCGGGCCCGCTCCACCACCGTAGCACGATATTGTCCGCTTTGGGCCCCGACCACGCCTTCACGGTTTTGTTTCTGGGAACTCACGAGCAACTTCCCAGTGGGTCACCCATCATGGAAGTGCTCTAGCCCCCTTCTCGTTTAACTTTGGAGTTCCTACGGAACCCAAAGCCAGTGAGCTCCCAAAAGGCCTCGTGCTAGGTAGGGATGAGAATATACATTTAAGGATCACTCCCCTGTGTGATGTGGGATGTCACAATCCACCCCCCCTTAGGGGCCCGATGTCCTCGTCGGCACACACGCGCCCAAGGTTAGGCTTTGATACCAATTGTCACATCCCGGCCCGAGCGAGACCACTTCCCGGGCCCGCTCCACCACCGTAGCACGATATTGTCCGTTTTGGGCCCCGACCACGCCCTAACGGTTTTGTTTTTGGTGTTGGTCGGAGAAACTTGAATCTTTGTAGAACGAGTCTGATTTTTCATATTTAAGAGCAAGTCCAGCGGAGGACTTTGCTCGGGGGAAGGTGGACGAAAACAGGCCACGCCACCCGGCCTTGAAGCTCTAGCGTGCGAGAGCCCGAGTGAAGGTGGAGGCCCGAGGGACGGGCCCGTGAAAAATTAACAGACCCAGCCACCCAGTGGATGTGACGTCAGCCTGGCGTCATGCCATTATTAAAAAAAATTTCTGTCAGGCGCGTGCACCCCACTCGCGCGTGGGGGCACGTCGCCCGACAACTTTTCAGAAAAAAGCCACTTTTCAATCTGTGAATGTTACCGTTGGGAAGCCACGTGGCTTCCCACGGTCCGTTCGATCCCAACGGCTATTTAATTTGGACCGTCCGATTTTCAACGGTAAAAAAAATAAAAAAATCTTATTTAATATCAACCGTTGGATCTCAGATCAACGGTTGATATTATTCTGCTTTATAAATTTTTAAAAAAAATAGTTTTAAAATTCAAAAATGTTACCGTTGTGACACGTGGCACAATCTGGAGTGTTGGAATTCAATTTTTTTTTAAATCCAAGGGCAGAGATTAATTAGTTGAATAAAAATTTAAAAAAAATCGTAAAAAATTTGTAAATTTTTTTTTTACTTTTCTATAAATACCTTGTCATTAACATCTATCCTCAAAGATTGTAATCGGATTGTGACACGTGGCACGACGTGATTGGTTACAAATTTTATCGGAAATCCAAAATAACAAATAAAATTATTTTGAATTTTTTAAAAATAAATAAATAAATCCAAATATTTTATTGCTATGGGCTTTTCGGATAATGACACATGGCGCAATGAGAACGATTAAAAATATTATCTGAAATTACAAATAAAATTATTATGTATTATTTTATAAATAATAAAAAATACTAATATTTTATTGTCAATTGCTAGGGCTATTCAAGTGCACCGGTGGAGATGCAAAAGGCAATTGCCAGGGGAATACACTGTTCATTAAGGGCAGTTATTGTTCACTGGGTGGATTGAATAGTGTATTGCCTGGGGAGAGGGCTTCTACATTGGAGTTGCTCTAAGTAATTCAATGCATAAAAAATAAAATAAAAAAGAGGAAAATAATAGAGGACGGCATTAAAGCATCTTTTATGTTGTTTTTAAGGCATTGTTGTCGAGCATAAGTATATACACTGAAACGCGTCGTTCTACCTAAATTCCCCACGCCTAATTTTTTAAACCTTTTCATTGGCCACAAGTTTTAGCTTTTATGGAGTATATAATACAAATCCCATTAAATCTAGCTAGATAGTCAACTTAACATTCAATTCATTTTAAATTTATATTTAAATTTCTCTGGATGCATATTTTTATTAGAGTCAAATATGCAAACATTAGTTACAACCACTTACATTAACCATCTAATTTAGTAAAAATAATTACACCAAAAAACCAATTAAATTAATTAAGTAGAAAAGATTAGGCATTGAGCCATGTTCGTTCAACTACCTAAATTAACTTATTATATCCCGCTGCTAATATTTTGTTAAAAATGTCTCATCCCGGCCCGGGGCGGACCACTTCTCGGGCCCGCTCCACCACTGTAACACAATATTGTTCACTTTACGCCCCAACCACGCCCTCACGGTTTTGTTTATGGGAACTCACGAGCAACTTCCTAGTGGGTCACCCATCATAGGAGTGCTCTAGCCCCCTTCTCGCTTAACTTCGGAGTTCCTACGAAACCCGAAGCCAGTGAGCTCCCAAAAAGCCTCGTGCTAGGTAGGGATGTGAATATACATTTAAGGATCACTCCCCTGGGCGATGTGGGATGTCACAATCCACCCCCCATTAGGGGCCCGACGTCCTCGTCGGCACACTTCCGGCCAGGGATAGGCTCTTATACCAATTGTCACATCCTGGCCCGAGGCGAACCACTTCCCAGGCCCGCTCCACCACCGTAGCACGATATTGTCCGCTTTGGGCCCCGACCACGCCCTCACAGTTTTGTTTCTGAGAACTCATGAGCAACTTCCCAGTGGGTCACCCATCATGGAAGTGCTCTAGCCCCCTTATAGCTTAACTTTGGAGTTCCTACGGAACCCGAAGCCAGTGAGCTCCCAAAATGCCTCGTGCTAGGTAGGAATGAGAATATACATTTAAGGATCACTCCCTTGAGCGATGTAGGATGTCACAAAAAAGTGACACTAAACATAAAAGGATTGTGTTGGCGCCAATTTTGCGTACTTATTATAACTCGCTAATGATTGTAGATGCCTCACTTATCGTTTATTTGTATTAAAGCTCACGCGACGTCGTAATAATTGACTCTTGAAGTCATTGAACATTAACGACTACAATAACACCAAACACTTACATACTGCACAAGCTAGCACAAATCATTGAATTCAATATAAAGATAAAAAAGAATATTCACTTTTCTCACAAGTAACTCAAAGCTAAAAACTCACACAATAACATGAAGTTAAGAACATATATGGTAACTTCTTCTATAAAAAAAAGAAAAAAAAAGAACCCACATGGTAACAAAAATTTAAAGACCCACATGTGCATGTAAGTTTGATGAATTAGTCAGAGCAGTGTTCATCCCTTTGCGCTGGAGTTCGACCTTCATCTCCTAAAGTTATAAGAGTATCTTCAATTGAGAAATATAAAGTTTATATATGATTTTACGTTTTTGGGAGGTATAAATGTTAATTCTATTGCAATAGGAGAGATATAAATTTAGGATTCGATTTATTGTTTTGTCTTTGATTGCGCAAGCCACCTCCAAAAACTGTAAAAAAGATGCAAATTTGTATTATTATTATTATAATTTTTCCGGCGAAGAAGAATATTTTACATTCTGCCATGTAGTGTTTTATGGCCAGTCATAAATATGAAACGTTAATATTAAGGCATTTTACATCATTTATTAGAGATGCTCCATAATATATTTTTCTTGAACAAATGAGATTCAAATTTATTTTTGGTGAGAATTCAACTTAAGATCTCTTACTTACAAGTGAATAAAAATATTATTAGACCGTAGAACCAAGTGGCGCCCAAATAATTTATGTACATCGCAATTATAAACAGACAAAAACAAAATAATTAACAATAATATTAATTTTGGCCTCTATATAAACTTGTCCTAATCGGCGGGCGGCTGTTATTTTCCCGCTCATTCGCAGCGAATTTTATTTTTCAAAGTTCCCTTTTTAATTCATAATACGCGCGGCCATCCTCCTCCTAATTTAAACCACTCGCCACGTCACCACAGTAATTAATTATCCATGTTTTTTTCAAATTATATTTTTTATCCACTACCGTCGTTCTCGCCTCTCACCTCTCACCTCTCACCGGTTACTCGTCCCTCTCTCTCTCTCTGCAACTCTCACTTTGCCTTTAAGAAAACGAAACTCTCTCTCTCTAGCTCCCATTGTTTCTCTCTCTAGTCGCACACTGCAGAAAAATAGTAGCAGAAATATTTGATTCATTTTAAATAATTATTAAATAAATAAAAAAAAGGTGGAAAACGATGTTCTTCGCTTTCGGTTCGCGAGCCATGTGACCGCTCTGACATATTCTCTTCATCTTTGCTCTTCTTTTACTTCTCCTTCTTCCTTCTCCCGTTTTTTTGTTATTTTTATTCGCTGCATTTTTTCAAATCTCTCTCACCGAGTCACTGTCCGAGTTGACT
Organism: Crataegus laevigata; assembly: GCA_963580275.1. Taxonomy (NCBI): domain Eukaryota; kingdom Viridiplantae; phylum Streptophyta; class Magnoliopsida; order Rosales; family Rosaceae; genus Crataegus; species Crataegus laevigata. Next base: position 11,399,844 of record OY756941.1, read on the forward strand.
CGGCTGGATGGCCTCGTCCTCACGAGCCCGCAGCAGCTCGCCTTTCTCCTACCGGAAGCCATCCAGTCCCTACTCCTCGACCTCTTCATCTTCTTCGTTGATCAACAGTCGGATGATTCCGCGCTCCTGCTCGACCTCGGCCTCGTCGTTCTACAACTCCGGGGGTGGGCTCGGGTCCCGATCCGTGACGCCGAGTCACGGCCGCTCCGATTCAATGCAGTACGGTTCGGGGGGTTACAGTGCTCTCTCGCCGGTCGGGTTCGCGTCCGAGGAGCTTTTGGCGGAGATGCTCGAGGCACCTAAGGGTGGGGATAGCATATCGGTGACGATTCGGTTTCGGCCGCTGAGGTAAATGATGGTAGATCTGAGCGTATTGGATCAGATCTATGAGCTCTCGGATTGGAGGATTTTGAAATGTTGGATTCTAGGGTTGGTTTTTAGGTAATGTGATTGAATTGATTTCGGTTTTTGGGGGTTTTGGTTGCAGCGAGAGGGAGTTTCAGAGAGGGGATGAGGTCACTTGGTACGCAGACGGCGATAAGATTGTGAGGAATGAGTATAATCCAGCTACAGCCTATGCATTTGGTAATATATTAGTTAGTATATATTGTTATTTTGAATTTGGAAATTTTGATGTGGAGTTAATTTTGATTTCGGTTAGTTTATGGAAAATGCAAAAGAAAATGTGTTGGAATTAATCTGCATTTAACGTAGTTACAGGGTTTTGAATTGAATTTGGGGATGGTTTTGTTGTGGCAGATAGAGTTTTTGGACAGCATGCTAATTCGCAAGAGGTGTACGAAGTTGCCGCTAAACCTGTTGTCAAAGCTGCCATGGAAGGTGTCAATGGTATGGCTTACTTCTCTTGTAGACTACAAATGGAGAATTCGTTAATGCCTAATGAGAAACGTTGATATTGTTTCTGTAAGAATATGTATAACTTATATAATGAAACGTCGATGGTGGTGGAAATTCTATTAGCTTTAGTTGAAAACAGATAAATTAAGTAAGTTACGTTCAATTCTCCTGTTAATTTTCCATTTCTTACGGCTTGAGTATTGACAATGCAGGTACTGTTTTTGCTTATGGTGTGACTAGTAGTGGAAAGACACACACTATGCATGTAAGTTCCACTTTCTTTTCTTGGGATTTTGCTATTGAAAGTTTAAGCATATCAAAAAATCATGTTGGCTTGTTTTTTCAGTAAAGCTCCGTTTGTGAGTTGTGCAGAAAAGGTTATAATGACCAATGTTTACACTCTGTCTCTTTGATTCCACACTAGGGGACTGGATTTAAGCTTGCTTTCCATGGCCCTGAAAATATAAATGTCTAATGATCAATGAGAAACTGCTTTTATGGAACTTAATACACCATAATGCAAGTGGTTATTTTCAACGTGAATTTTTTATCTGTTTTCTTTCTCCATTACTAGGATTTTTTGATGTTGGAATTTGATGGCCATGTGCTCATTAATCCAACGTCTACACAGACCTTGTTAGCACCTATCTAACATTGATTCTAGTTGTTCACGATAAAGGAGTTACATACCTGGAAAACCTTGTATTTGCTTGTAGATTGTTAGTGGGAAGCGCAAGAGTGGTCATGAGAACCTGATAACAAATGGGTGCTGTTGTTTGTGCTGTCATATCTTTATCAACCCTTTACAAAACTATCTTTGTTTAATTCCAAAAAGAATTCTGCACCAGAACTTGTATCCCCTCTGCCCCTTTAGATTCGACACACATTAATACACAATATAAAAGAACTTTGTTAAAGGGCCGAAGGACAGAAATTTAACATAAATGCATATCTGGTAAACTAAAATGACAAGCCGATCACTCAAAAAGCCATCTAAACAATGGAGCCTAAGCTTCATCATGGAGCGCTCCACTCCCTCAGAAGCTCTTCATGCCTCAAGTCACAAAACCACATAAAACTTAAAGGAGCCCGTCTCCAAACAGCTTTATTGTTTTTTACATTTCTACCATATAGTACTTCAAAACAAGACCTGGGCCTGACATACCTAATTGACTCAAACCCCCAAAAGCTCCCGTGCTACATGATAGACGGACAAAGTATAGGTAGATGACTTAGATTCCTTTCTGCGTTCTTACAAATATATAAAGAGATGCACTCTCAGGCATGATTCGATTGATCATCAAGTTATCTAGAGTCATTTTGATCTATTTATTTGAGTAAGCCCAAACACCCCTGGTGGCACCCATCTAAATAACTACCAGTGTCTAGTTTAAGAAAGCTATTAACGATTTAATGAACCCATAAACGATTAAAGTTTTTAAGGTGCAGTTGGGTAAGTCCTAAGTTTGGTTTGTGCTTAGCCGAAATGTAGATGAACAACTTTTCATGCACTGACATACAGTTATGGTTAACTTGTTTACTCTGGAACATTGTTATGTGCCCTAAGTCCCTAATCGTAGGTTCTGTCTGGCAAGATCACTATAGATTCTGCCAGAACACAATCTTTTGAACTTCGTTTTGTTCATCCATAATTTACATCATATGTTTGTGTTGTACCCTACTTTCGTTCTTTATGAAGTTTTTTGCTATGCTTGGTATTGCTTGTTTGTGTTCCCTTAGTGTTGTGTTGACTCATTTCTAATCTACACAGGGTGATCAAAACGCTCCAGGTATCATACCATTGGCGATAAAGGATGTCTTCAGTATTATCCAAGATGTAAGTAGTGCCCCTAAGAATTTTGTAGTTCTGAAGTATGACACTCAAATCTTAGTTTTTCTTTATTCCTCTCCCTTCCTTCAGTTTAACATTATGCCAGGATATGTCTTGCCATTTTTTCTCTTGTACATTCACCTAGAGTAAAGATTTATTTTTGTACAGCCACTAATCCAATCCCTCCCTTTGTTCCCACACTGGTTTCTTAATATTACCTTGAGAATCACATCGATGTTGCATCTATTTTAATAATTGGATTTTAAACATACTAGTCCAGATGTGATATGTTTTCTTCAGCAATGTTATCATGATAATTTACTTCTAAGTACTTATTATTCCATATCCTGTCTGTCTTTCAGCATCAAGGTGTATATTTATTGCACTGATGTAGTACTTAACAGACCAGAGTTCTATATACTAGTTTCTGGAACTAATTTAGGTCATATTGTATCTTACCTTGCCAATAGTATACATGCTTTTCCTTGCATACTCATGGAAGCTATATTTTCTGTTTCTGTTGTACAAACACAAGAAAAGATTTGAGTTTCCTGTTTGATGACTAACTCTTAGCTGCATTCACATTTCAGACCCCAGGAAGGGAATTTTTACTCCGTGTCTCATATCTTGAGATCTACAACGAGGTCAGTAGAGCTATATGTATTGGCAGTCACATTTTAGGGTTTGAGATTATATGTTAGCTCAGTTTTTCCTTGGTATAATGTATCTCTCATTCCTCTGTGTTTTGGAGATATTTCCTAATATTTTAAACTCTGGGATTTCTTTCTCCACCATCATTTATCTATATATTTTCATCTTCATGATCTTAAGTTTTTACATGACAGATGTTTCTTGATATCCCGTTTAGTTTTTGTCTTTATCCTTATCTTGGAAGCTATCGTTGTCTGAGTGAAAGTTTTTTCTTTTATATTCAATATTCTTATTTGTATTGATATAAGGTGCTATTTCTGCATCTGGTATCAGGTGATAAATGACCTGCTTGATCCAACAGGTCAAAATTTGCGCGTTAGAGAAGATTCACAGGTTTGTAATTCATCTTTTAATGGCCTTTCTGATTTAACTGTATCTATTTTGTTTTGTTTTTAGGGCCTCTGAAAGATTCCTACTTATATTGTTTTTAGGGGAATAATATATGTAATATTTGTATCTTGTATAAAGCACATTTAGTTTTTGCTGGGTTTATCATTTCTCTGTGTTCGTATCCTTGAAATTTCAGGGCACTTATGTTGAGGGCATAAAAGAAGAAGTTGTTTTGTCTCCTGGGCATGCACTTTCTTTTATTGCTGCTGGAGAAGGTACTTGCAGGGATGACATATTTAGCTTTTCTGTTTCTGCCAGTTTTATTAGGTTAAAAATGATTTATTGACCGCATTTTTAACCGATGCATGGCAATGGCAGAGCATCGTCATGTTGGATCAAACAATTTTAATCTATTGAGTAGTCGAAGTCACACCATATTTACACTGGTAAACCTTCTTTATAACACACTTCCTTGATTTTGTTAAGTTTCTAATTACTCAATCTGTATGTAATGTTCTATCTTTTATCAATGTTGAGGGACCAAATTCTGAACACACTTAGATATGCATCAATTAAACACTGCAACATTTAAGTCAATTTTAAAATAAAATGAAATGCAGAGGTATGTTGTTACTTGTTTCAGCCTTGGTATTCCTTATGGAACACAGCACAATTTTTTTCAAGTTCATTCGTCAATATAATATTTGCCTGGGCAGTACAAGGCTTTGAGATAAATGTGTAAATATTTAGACTGTTGTTTTTGTTATTTCCTACTTTTCTTTGTCAAATTTCTTCGTGTCAGTATTTTTCTGTTTCTTTATGTAAGCACATGAAATTTTGACTTATGTGAAACATTCCTGCTAATAATATTTAACTCGGATGCATTTGCAGATGATTGAAAGCAGTGCCCATGGTGATGAGTATGACGGAGTGATCTTCTCTCAACTTGTATGGTTCAAATGAATTGTCCTCCCAACTATTAGATTCTTTAGTTTTATACATAATTTTTCACTTATTATTATTTTGTTTGTTTTCTTTAGAATTTAATTGATCTAGCTGGATCTGAGAGCTCGAAAACCGAAACAACTGGACTAAGAAGAAAGGAAGGATCATACATAAACAAGAGTCTTCTAACTCTTGGAACTGTAAGTGCCTTACAATTTGATTAAATGACATTAACTGCATAATTAGTGTTATCTATGTTCCTAAGCCTAAGCAAAGCCTTCATGCACACTGTTCTAGCCATATGAAAGAATGTATATGGTGACAACTTTTTCTGCAACATGATGCTGATGCACTTTTCACTTTTAGCTGAACGGAACTTCATATTTCTTTTTTTGTTTAGTGGTCACTCTATTTTGTTTTAGAAAACAAAGTGGCTACAGTTTTTACAAATCATGTTGAAGTTTCTAATGAACAGAAAATCAATATGATATTTAGTTCTTAACTTGATGTTATGGTTGCAATGAAGGTAATTGGAAAGCTGAGTGAGGGAAAGGCATCCCATGTTCCATATCGAGATTCTAAGCTCACCCGCCTTTTACAATCCTCGTTAGGTGGGCATGGACATGTATCGGTGAGTTCCAACACTAAAATTGTTAGCCCATTTGCTGTGAAATTTGCTTTTGAATCAATTATTTTGAAAAAAATTGTGCTGTTAAAAAAGTTAAAACTATCATAACTTTGCTTTTTATATTTATTTATTTGCTTTTTTTTTCTTTCCTTGCACATGTTTTCCTAGCTTATTTGCACGGTGACTCCTGCATCAAGTAGCATGGAGGAAACTCATAATACATTGAAGTTTGCAAGCAGGGCAAAGCGAGTAGAAATCTATGCATCGCGTAATAAGGTGTGCAACAACTCATGGCATGAATACAGTTTTAAGGCACTACTCAACATTAAACACTCAAGGCTCACTATTCTACCCTTTGGCTTTTCTTTGAAATTATTTCTAGCAGATTATTGATGAAAAGTCATTGATTAAGAAGTATCAAAGAGAGATTTCGGTCTTGAAAACAGAACTTGATCAGCTAAGGAAGGGGATGCTTGTTGGCATAAGTCATGAGGAGATTATCAGCTTAAAGCAAAAGGTTTTGTTCCTAAACTGAAATAAATTGTTTTGGCTTAGTAATGAGTTTATACTAATAAGACTTACCTATGATTGCTTTGGTTTGGAAATAGTTGGAAGAAGGTCAATTTAAAATGCAATCAAGATTGGAGGAAGAAGAGGAAGCGAAGGCTGCTCTTATGAGTAGAATCCAGAGGCTAACGAAGCTTATCCTTGTTTCTTCAAAAAATACAATTCCTGGATTGGGTGATATTCCCAGCCACCAACGCAGTTTTTCTGTTGGTGAGGATGACGTGAGTTCCTTACTCATTTAAGTTGTATATGGTCTGTGCTGTTTTCTTTTCCTTTCTTTGGCGTTAGTTGTTTGAACTTGAATGTTGACAAGTCACTATGAGGAGAAACTCTGTTGAAAACTTGAAAGTTTGAGAAATTATTTTTGTTTTGCAAGTTATGCAGACAAGGATGTATGTTTCATATTACTGTTTGGTTCCTTAGCTTTAGCACAGAAAAAATGGACTTCATTTCTGATCACTTAACTTTTAATGTTAACTTTATGTTTTTTCCCTTTCTACTTAATATTCTCTTAAAAGCTTTATAGTGTTGTCAAATTTGATCTTTCGTACTTGTTTTCTGGTGTGGAAAGCATTGTACAATGTTTACATTTTGTTGTGGCTTTTGTATGGCAGAAAATGGAAGTAGTGCGAGATGGACCCTTGCTTCTAGAAGGTGAGAACCAAAAGGAGTCACCATCGTCTGCATCTGCTGGTCCATCAGATATGGCTTATGATTTTAGACACAAGAGATCTTCCAGCAGGAGGAATGAAGAGCTCTCCCCAGCTGGCAGTACAATTACGGATTCAACTCAAGCGGGTGAACTTATCAGTGGTTCAAGAGTTCCGATGGTAACTAATTTTAGTATATTTTTGTTCTGTTCCACTTCCATTTCAGCATATAAAGCTTGGATGCATTTGTCAAACTATCACAAATACATTTGATTTCTATTTCAAGTCTTGGTAATAATATTTTGGAATCAGTATGAGGGAGAAGTTTAGTTTTTTGGCTAAATTAATTTTGCAAAACATTTCTCGGGCCAACTTTCTGAGGAAGAGAGGGAAGTGGAACTTGCTTGCTTCTTTCCCACATGTTTGAGCTTGCGTGCAGCAAATATATGTATATGGGCTTATGCATGCATATACAAGCATACACTTATAGGAAGTTGCAAATAGGATCCATGAGGATATATCTTGCCTATTTTCCAGAGTTCTTTCCATTCTTCCTTCAAATACTTTTCTTGTTTAGAACTTACTCATTCATTTATCAAATCAGGAACCATGAAGTTTCTTGTATCTACTATTTGATTTTGCCACATAATGACTATTATTTCTTAGTAACAGACTTGTGGTATGTAATAATTGCCTTTGGGCAAGTTCTATATATAATTTACATAGACACTTCAGTATTAATTCATTTGTTGGCTCAAATATTAATTTTTTTCATTAAAGTATTTATCCTTCAATATTATGATGTAATTATGATTGCTTATTTTAATATACTTTAGGGAGGGATGACAATGTCAGATCACATAGACCTGCTGGTTGAGCAAGTTAAGATGCTTGCTGGAGAGATTGCACTTGGCACCAGCTCCTTGAAACGATTGGTGGAGCAGTCTGTAGATGACCCTGAAAGCTCAAAAACTCAAGTATAAATTCTATTCTTATTAATCATATTCTGCATATTTAGAAGTCCTAATTTTGTCTCCAAAATGTTGTGAAAGCTTGGTTAACAAAAAAGAAGAGACAGTGGCTTGCACTTGTTAGTTGATTGTTGGATGGGGCGTATTTAACACAATATTAATTGACATTTGGAACTAATTGAACATATCAGTGGAGTTTGTCATTTGGATCCATCTTACTGTGGTATTCTGGCGATAAATGAGATCATGTTCATTTGAATCTAATCAGTTTTTACAAGTACAAACAACAACAACAAAGCCTTTTCCCACTAAGTGGAATCAGTTTTTACAAGTAATAATGTAAAATTTACAGGCCTGTCTAGTTCATGAACTCCATTTAGCACTCAAAATCCTAAATAGTTTAACAGTTTACAGATTCATTTGAGCAGCAGCTGAAGTATGTTTACTTAAAATGATCCTGATTAACAATCCATGCTTACAGATTGAGAACTTGGAACGTGATATCCATGAAAAGAGAAGGCAAATGAGGATTTTGGAACAGCGCATTAACGAAAGTGGTGAGGCTTCAATTGCTAATGCATCTATGGTTGAGATGCAGCAGGTAGTTTTGCATTCTCATCATCTTAATTATTGTTGTTCATAAGTAGTACAATTTTGTTTTAATTACTTCTAATTTCTGCAACAGACAGTCAAGAGACTGACGACCCAGTGCAATGAGAAGGGATTTGAGTTGGAAGTGAGTGCATGCTTTATATATCTGTTTTTCATGGACACAAAATGGGCAATGTTTGATTTTTAAAGTTCTCCTATTGCTTTAGCTATTATCTGTGTTTGGGGCTGTAACATTTGCTCAGTACATTCTAATTGTCATGGAACTCATCTTTGAAGTGTACCTTTCATGCAGATAAAATCAGCAGACAATCGTATTCTCCAGGAGCAATTGCAAAATAAGGTTAGAATGCCTTCCCTAGTTCCTTTGGAGAATTGTCTTTCGTTAACTTTTTCTTCCATTCGGCTGATTCCTTTTAAGCTTTGTTTTGTATCAGTGCAGGATCTTATATCCTTTGGTATATTGCTGAGCTTTCTGTGTATTTGCAGTGTGCAGAGAACATGGAGTTGCAAGAAAAACTGGATCAGTTAGAGCGGCGTTTGGCTTCAGTATCTGGTCAAAGATCATCACCTTCTTCCGAGCACTGTGCATCTGAAGAGTATGTTGAGGGGTTGCAAAAGAAAATTCAGTCTCAGGTGATTACTGAAACTTTCTGCCATATCAATCCATAACGCTTGATGGATTAGTAAATGCTAGCTTGTACCTTAGTTTCAAGTATATTGCCAGACTCTTGACTAGCACTCCCGCTTTTGTTTTAGTTTATTGTTCTTGGTTCATGTGAGCTTTTATAGAAGTTATAGTTTCTCTGTCGTCATTACTTGACAGTGGAATTTATATCTATTTATTATTTAGAATGGCGAAATCCATAGCTTTGTTTAGTTATATTTTCTTTTTTTACTTTCATATGAATTGGTTACTATTTGTACCGAAAAAAGAATTGATTAGTATTAGGATTTTTCTTACATATCATGCTATACATCTAACTAATTGATGCTTTTGTTCCTTCTCATAGGAGATTGAGAATGAAAAACTAAAGCTGGAGCACGTGAGTTTCTCGGAGGAGAATAGTGGGTTACATGTGCAGAATCAAAAACTGGCCGAAGAAGCTTCTTATGCAAAGGAACTGGCATCTGCTGCTGCTGTTGAGTTGAAGAATTTGGCGGGTGAAGTGACAAAGCTCTCATTGCAGAATGCAAAACTAGAAAAAGAATTGTTGGCTGCTCGGGAGTTAGCCAATTCTAGAAGTTCTGCCATGCAACCCGTTAATGGCATTAACCGGAAGTATAATGATGGACCAAGAGGTGGGAGGAAAGGTAGGCTATCTGGTCGTTCTGATGACTTTGAGGCATGGAATCATGATTCGGATGATTTAAAGATGGAACTCCAAGCAAGGAAACAGCGAGAGGCAGCTCTTGAGGCTGCCCTTGCTGAAAAGGAATTTATAGAAGAGGAGTACAGGAAAAAGGTTGAAGATGCAAAGAAAAGGGAGGAAGCTCTAGAGAATGATTTAGCAAACATGTGGGTGTTGGTGGCAAAATTAAAGAAAGAGGGTGGGTCTATCCCTGAGACACACACAGAAGAAAGGCACAATGATGTGATGGAAAATAGTAATGGTCTAAAAGCAACTGTGAATGAGAGTGCCCACATAGAGAGACAAGTTTTGGATGCTCCAAAATCTGCTGATGATGAAAGTCGTAAGGAAGAACCTCTTGTTCTTCGCCTTAAGGTAACCTGATTACCTGCATTCTCTTTTAACATAAATGTTCTAGGATTGTTTTGGTATTCCTCTATGATTTGGATTGGAGACGTTAAAAGGCAATCGGTTGTGTTTTAAGGTTCATTTAGTTTTGTAAAACCAACGAGACTAAAGCTCAGTTATGTTTGAATGGCTTTGAAGACATGAAAAAGAAGAGTCAAGTAGTATAATTTTTGCGGCGTTGACTTTCTTAGGTCATAGGTTTGGTTTATAAACATATTTGCATAGAGATTATGTCCACTTAAAAAGCTTGGCTCAATCCAAATGGTTCTATTCTCACCATATGCTTGGCTTTACTATCTACAGATCTTTCAATGAATTCAAGATGTTATCATATAATTATTTGTGTGAGGGGTCAAACCATTTTTTTTTTCGTGAAAAACATGTGGACACTTAAAGAAGATAAAGATTAATGAATTATCGTCAAGTAGTGTGGTTTGAAGTAGAGGAGTTTTTTTGTAATCCTACAAATGTTATCATTGAAAGCTATGTGTAACATACCCACTTTTATGTTTCCAGGCTCGAATGAAAGAGATGAAGGAGAAAGAGCTCAAACACCAGGGAAACGGAGATGCCAATTCCCATTTGTGTAAAGTATGTTTTGAATCACCAACTGCAGCAATTCTTCTCCCTTGCCGGCATTTTTGCTGTAAGTCATTCTGAAGTTGCGTAACAAAAGTGTCAATTCAACCCTATATACTCATCGTTTCTAGCAGTAACTCTGGCGTACCTTTTGCAGTGTGTAAATCTTGTTCACTTGCATGTTCTGAGTGCCCAATTTGTCGTACAAAGATTTCAGATAGGCTTTTTGCATTTACTTCGTGACACTCTTTTATGCCCCCAAACGAAGGTAATACAATCTTCTTATTCTTAGATCAATTAGTTGCATGGATCACTTGGATCAATTTGCAGTATTCGATGTGTAATCAGTCATTTTTCACGAGGGCGATCCTCATTTTCTTTTCTTCTTTTCTATTTTGCAGGGCTTTTATGAACATTCTGTTTTATGTGAAATGGCAGGTGCGATTCTTTAATTAGTTTGGTCGTATGTAAGTAACTGTGTAAAAGAGCATATCGATATGTTGTTTGTGTCGCTCTCCATTTGAGTCCGGTAAAATAACAGAGGACAGAGATGGGGAAAAAAGAAACGTGCACGTGTGAGAGTTTGAGATGCAGAAGGGATGATGTTGCCTTGGTTTTTTAAAGCATGCAGCAAAATGTTGTGATTGAGCTCTGGGGGTTCCTATCATATATAAAACATTTCTTTGCCGTGTATAGAAAACAATGTATGCTTAAGAAGCATTATTCTTCCACCTGCGCAAATGTTTCTTCCATTTTTTCACTGTTTATTTTCTTCCGAATTTTGGACATACTGCAGTTCCAAACTTTTCTTTTTCCTTTTGCCACTACAGCGGCGTTCCAGGCCATTAATACAAAGGAAGATTAATAAAAATGACTTGAAAACTTTGAGTTTTAATGATAAGGACAAAATAAAGGGTAAAGTGAATAGTAGCAGGATTGACTTTTTAGTGTAAAAATGTGGTTTTTCGTTAAAGTAAACAGTACCGAGAGCTTTTCGATAAAATTCTCTTAATACAAAGCTCAAGTGGAGATAGTTTGACACATGGTATTACACCAGTGTTTTGGGACGGTACAGAGATGTTGAATTTGAGTCAGTAGGGTGGCATGGTTGGTGACTGTCCCTAACAAAATCCGTATTACATTGATTCTCTAGCTCACACACGGTATTAGGTATATGGCCAAGTTCAGGCTGCGTTGGACTTGGAAGCCAATATCTTTCATCAAAATTCCCTCTCTTATTAACTTCCCTATCTTATGGGACTCATCATCCTTGTATTTATTTTTGGCCACACACCATCCATGTGAATTAAAAATTACTCTTCTTAAATAACTTGCATAAGCAAAGCATCAATATTGCCATAACAAAATAAGGAATACTCAAGAAATAAAATAAAATTCTTAAGTAATTCCGACCAAAAAATAAAATATAATTCTTAACTAATTTTTATTAGTATATTAATATCTTAATATAGTTTTAAGAAAATTAACGAAAGTGACTAAGATTGCAAACTTTGTAAAATACAGTGACTAAATTGGCTAAATTGAAAACATTGTGACAAAAATTGGTTTTGGGTATAAACACAGTGACCACAAAGGTTTTTAAACCAAAGAAATGGTTTGCAGATTATGAACAATTAAGGTGCCATTTGATAACCATGTCATCATTTTCAGCTTTCAATTTTTAGTTTTTAGTAAAAACTGAAAACTAAAAGTAGTTACCAAACAGGATTTCAGTTTTAAAAAAAAACGAAAACTCAAATTCAAACTGAAAATGAAATTGTTATCAAACGGCCTCTAAGTAAATCCATTTGAAATACGTATGGTTGCATGAGTTTGTAACTAAACATGACATTAAAATTGAAAATCAGAGGTCAAATGGTTGCATGAAGAGAATAAGGGCTTATCAGGACCCTTAAATCTTTGAGTTTGCATCCGCTGTTGATCGATCCATTGAAAAAAAAGTTCTCAATAACACAAGTGAAACTTTAAGTGTCCAGATGGCCAAATCATTTGATGAGAAAAAAAACCTTATGTTGTTCGGAAGATCTTGCTTCACTAAGGGCATCAAATCCCACAAGTAACAGAAGCAAAATTGGCCTTGATAATTGCCACGTATACACATCACCAACAAAATGGCCTTCTATTGCTTTTTTCAAACAAAAAACAAAAACAAAAAAAAAAAGAGAGGAAGAAAAAAAACCCCTCTAGAGGTAATGTGCACTTCCAACCTCAGAGAAAGCATTGGAATGATCATATGAAAAATCAAGAAGGTCTTCCACATGCCACCCGGGCAGCGTCTCCATCAAGTACTCCGATATGCTGCTTGTCGAACCCGAACCATTATCACTGAAACAATAATTCTCTTCTATCTTGTTGTATGACGAAGGTGACTTTGTTTGTTCCATTAACGAAGGAGGAGAACTCAAGATTTCGTTCGACGAAACTGTTCTCTGTCTCTTTGTGGAGGACTTTGAGGCTCTTGCATCATTTGTTTTTGCGGTCATAACTTCGGAGAAGTTGGAGCAGGCTGATGAAGTTGGATACAAAGAAGAAGCTACAGAAAGCTTAACACCGGGGAGCAGAAACCTGCTGTGTTTCTGTGTGTGTTCATTAGATTTGTGAATCGAAAGGTCACATTCCCTGCAGAGAATTGCTCTATCTTCTTGACAAAAGAAAAATCCTCGCCTTTCCTACAAAACCCAACACAAAAAATTTAGGACTCAAGGAGCTAAGAATTGGTATCTTCTTCGCCAAAAATTATTAACCAGCTACAACACTTTCTTGTCGCCGAAATATAATTTGGAATTTTATATAGTGATTTTCAGACTCCCGTTTTCTCCGACTGCGCTCTTCCTTGTACAGTTCCTTTATTATCTTTGGAATATTCCATACAAAGGCTAAAAAATAAGGAGTGCATGGAGAGAAATGGGAGGGCGAAATCACTTCCCTGTAATTTTATCATCAATAATATCATAGAGAAAGAATGCATCTAGTACTAACCTGACAGATATCACAAAGAGGGGAGTCTTTGAAAGTTGGGTGGAGAAGAGAGAAGCGCTTGTGTTTGCTGGCAAGCTTGTTTGCGTGGTGAATTTGGCGATCGCAGACGTCACAAAGAGCGGCTTCATCGGCAGAGCAGAAGACAGTTGCCTCTTCTTTGTCACACACGTCGCACCGGATCTTCATGATCTCTTAAAATAATTTTCTCTGGAAGAGCAGCTGCAGGATATAGCTGTGTGTTTGAGTAGTAGTTGTTTTAACTGAGTTGGTGATGGGGTTGGAAAGGAAATGTTATGGGAGATAATGAATGGAGACAAGGAACAAGTATGGGGTTTTGGGCATTTGGCCGATGAGGAAGGGACCAGAGAAAGTCAGACAACAGCTAAGAACAACTTGTTCCACAAAAACTGTGGGCGGATGGGTTCATATTGGATGGATGATGTCTCTTTCTCTCCACTGTATTGTCTTTGAAGATGGGAGGGGAGGGGAGGCGAGGCTTGACAAATATTGATCCTAGCCCTTCTCCGCCTAATATAGCAGAGAGAGAGAGAGAGAGAGCGGTTAATCCCTCCCTTTATCTCCAAAGAATATGATATACAAGAAAAGAGAGGGAGAGGTGATGTGGATGGAGCAATATTGTTAGCTCATGGGAGACTAGATCACAAATTAATTATCAATTAGCTAGAGGGTTGCTTTTCATACTTGTTAATCATGTAAACGATTGTCAGTTTTTGATGCATGTATAATTCAAAAGTAGGACTTACATGCACCAACAATTAATTATGTGTATACTTACTATTTTGAGCATCAATTACAATTTTGTATTCTTGATATGATTTAATATTTAATGGCTGGACCTACTTGTTCACTCACCTGTAATTTGTTTATGGAGATGATTTTTACACACATTTTCAGCTTTTCAAGCATTGTTTTTTATTCATGGTCATCAAATTAAATAAATTATACGAAAAAAAAAAGAGATGACTAAGTTGAATGTGTAGGAGAATAAAAATGATGCGTTTTTCATTTGGGTGATGCTACAATGACTATCTCTTCAAACCATATTTTATAAACCGCATAATGTGGCGGTTCATGGTTAGATTCATTTTTTAAATTAAAAGGATAATTTTCAGTTTACTACTTTCATATGTAAGAAGATGACATAGAATGAATTAAGAACAGGAGGACAGAAAATTCTACTCCATCATGTTTGTTATCATAGTCCAACAATCAACTGTGGAAAAAAAATATCAAGGTTGGGAAATCATATCATTTGGTCTTTTTATTAAAGTAGGAATATGAACAATTTGACTATGACGTCGATAATAAGTCTATGGACAAGTAGGACGGCAGGAGAGATTTTTAGTGTGTTTCGAAACACAAAATGAAGTGGTACACTATGCTTTTATATATAAATGATATGATACTCATATTAAAAAATTAATTGCTTGAAAAATAAAATTTTCTCCATTTATATAATGATATGTGATGTATTATCTTTGTTTCGAACATACTGAAATTTTGTCGACAAGTAGGTCCTTTACACAAGTATTTTTCATTTTATATTAGCAAAAAGTGCAAAAGGGAAAAGAGAACATAAAGACGCAATATTATATAGGATATAGATGCGCAATTTGGCAAGTAGCATTGAATCAATTGATGAAAGGCTGCAGAAGCTTTGGATTAGCAGCATTATGTCATCGTCAGCAGCCAAACCACACCAGCTGCAGCCTTCCAAATAACCATGTCCAGGAATGAAAATAGTTTGGAAAACGAAAAGGCATTCCAAACTAGAAGGGAAATGGTATTTTCTTCGACACATTAATTAACAAGGCCTAATTTTAAGCAAAATAGAAGCCTAGTTTTTGTTTTACTTTTCCTATCGGCATAGGGAATGAGATGAGCAGAGGAGGATATCGGGGTGGTCCCGAGATTATTCAAAAACTCGAATAATTGGCTGTGAGGATCTCAGAAGACTAATTAAGTTTGGGATGTGGTGGGGTAGACGAGTAGCCATGGTTGCAGATCGCAGTGAAGGTTTTGCAAATACAAAGAGAAAGAAGAAGGCCGTTTTTATTTATTTAAATGGTTTGGCCAAAACGATGTCGTTTTGAGCCAAATCATTTATAAGAAGAAGACCTCTTACTTACAAGTAAAGAAGAATACCACTACACAATAATACTAAGTGGCAAGATGAGTGAGACTCTTAAAACTCGAATATGTTGAGAGGTCGATGATCCCTTGTAATGAAATGACTAAAAAAACTTAATAAACTCACCAATAAAACTATAAACCTCTAAAAAAAGTAAACACATTTAAATATAAAATTCAAGTTTTCATACAATAGGATTTCCAAGTCATCAATCATTGGGAAGCATTATGCATACGAAGAAGCCTTGAAGAGTTGATGAAAGCTATTTTTGTTTAAAATGTCTCAAAATTCATACTATTTAAGAGTGATAAATGATCATGACAAATTAGACAAAAAATAAATTTTCTAGTTAAATAAAAAAAGAAAAAAAAATCAACCCTTTTTGCACACAGAAACTCTTTAGTAATTAAGTGTAAACTTTCTCATTCAAAACTCAAATAATTAAAAAGAGACCTTTGCCTTCTGTATTATGAGCATCTCTAAATAATACCCTAATTTTTTGGGAAAATGGTGACCTCCCCACCACTGGAAGTTGCCTTACATGTTGCCTCACTCATTTGATTGGTGAAATTAATTAATGTTTGAACCGTAAGATAAATTAGGTTTACATCTCTCTTGACTTGCGTTCTAAAAACAAGGTTCTAAAACACATTGTTGAACTTAACATGCTAGATGAACTCTCAAACGAGATGATCTAACATGATTGACTAATGTGACTTAGTTAGAAAGTTTCAACTAAA
Source organism: Crataegus laevigata (assembly GCA_963580275.1). NCBI lineage: Eukaryota > Viridiplantae > Streptophyta > Magnoliopsida > Rosales > Rosaceae > Crataegus > Crataegus laevigata. The sequence continues at coordinate 11,416,175 of OY756941.1, forward strand.
ACTTTAGGGATTGAAGACACAAAGAAGTGAAATTAAAAAAGGGAATAGGGTTTATGTTCAATTTTCGCCAAAAATAAATTTGAATCTTACTATTGTCAGTCCGTTGTGAAGCTTAGCACTCCTCCGCCATCTTAGTGTAATTAATATCGTTTGTTAAAAAAACAAAATTATTATTAGTACTACAAAAATCTCATTTGACACTCTAAACTTTTTAAAATGCACTTACAAAAAATACAAAATGAACTTTTTAAAATACGCAGTTTCCGTTAAAAATTAAATAAAACAACGGTGATGGTTGGCAGATCCCCCAGGCCCCACCACTCCAACTCCCACATCATATGGGAAAGCAAGAAAAAAAATTCCAAACAAATAAAGAAATGGGAAAACCAGTAAATGACAAAACAACACTTTCAGGGTTGGATATGGATGATCTTGACTAAATCATTCAAACATAAAGAACGTGAAAGGCGCGTACTCATATTCCTCGTATGATATCCACATGTCTCATTTTATTTATCACATATTTTTTTTAATTTTGGTTGTCGGATCGGATGAATTAAAGAAGATTAACAGACAGAAATTAACAATGGGTGTGTGAGAAGTAATTTGAGGTGTGTGGATATCACATTCCTTCCTTTATATCACCAAAAGATACGCAATTTGTATGTAAGCGTCAAAAAGGTTGAAGGAGATGGCCATTTCCAATCGAAAGTTGGTCAGATGGCTCGTTTTAGCCTTCTGGTCCTTCAAGAAATTAATATTTTAATGAACAGTGCATGGTCATATTTCTTATCATCTCAAACTGAGGGGCCAGAGGGCCATAGGCCAAACTTGTGACAAAAAATCATCTCCAATTGAGGGCCAAAGGGCCATAGGACCAAACATAATTTATTATTTAAATTTAAAAACTACAACAATTTAAATTTAAAAACTGCATTAAATTTAAAAATTGCATGTTAAATTCAAGAATGACTTAGGTATTTATAAAAAAAATTAAAAAAAATTGGCCCAAAAAAGAAAAAAAGAAAAAAAAAGGAACAATACTATCAGATATATTTGACAGAAAATGTATTAATAATGAAAAATCTAGCCCGGCTCGGGGCTGACAGGGTTAGGCCAGCTGGTTGGCCCTTTGACCCTTTTTTGTCCCGTGAGGCCCACGAGCCCTTTGGCCTAGCCCTCAGTTGGAGACGATTTTTGGGCTATTTTCGACCCTCTTGACCTCTGGACTATTTAGTTGGAGATGGCCTAAGAGAGAGATCAAACATCTCCATCGTATCTTTAGTTATTATAATTATCGAGTCGCGTTTTCTTGATCGTCTTATTGCAAAAAGTTTTAGGTTGCGTTGTTTAAATAATTTTTTTATATACTTTTTAAACACTTCACATTAATTTTTAGGGTAAATTACACCATACCCCTCAGGTTTGAGGTCTATTAGTTACAACCCCATACAACAGCTTTAAAACATTTCACTTTCATACCTCAAGTACTATTTTATTTTAATTTCTTACCTCCGTTACATTTTCCATCCATTGAACCCTTAAGTGCTAACGTGGCTGCCAAATGTGTGCCACGCGGCAAAAAAAATATTTTTTAAATTTATTTTTTAAAAAAACCTGAATTTTTACACCAAAAAAGGGTAAATTACACCATACTTCCTCAGGTTTGAGGTCTATTACAATTCCATACAACATTTTAAAAATATTTCACTTTCATACATCTAGTACCATTTGTGCTAACGTGACTGCTCCATTTGTGCTAACGTGACTGCCACATTTGTGCTAATGTGGCTGCCACATGGCAAAATTTATTATTATTATTTTTTAAAAACCTGAATCTTTTAATTATTAAAAAAAAGGTTATTGTTATTGTTTGGGGTTTTGGTTCCACCCCCCACCTCACGCTGCTTCCCCGCACCTGCACCACACCCTTTTCTCTGCCCTCCCCGCGCCCAAACCCAGCAACCTTATTTCTCCATCCTCTACAGCAGACCCACTCCCCAGGTAACCAACTATACACACCAGACGGGATCTCGGTTTTTTTTTCTTTTCTGGGTTGCAGGTAGGGGGTCGGGGAAAGAAGATGAAGATGGAGGAGGAAGGGAAGATGAACTGAAGGGTTTTTTTTTTTTTTTTTTTTTTTTTTTTTTTTTTTTTTGGGATTACAAGTAGGGGGAAGAAGATGAAGATTTATTTATTTATTTATTTATTTTTAATAATTAGAAGATTCAAGTTTTTAAATAATAATAATAATTTTTTTTGCCACGTGGCAGCCACATTAGCACATATGTGGCAGTCACGTTAGCACAAATGTGGCAGCCACGTTAGCATTTAACAGACCAATAGATGGAAAATCTAACGGAGATGTTATTTTGAAATAAAATGGTACTAGATGTATGAAAGTGAAATGTTTTAAAGATATTGTATGGAATTGTAATAGATCTCAAACCTGAGGGAGTATGGTGTAATTTACCTTTTTTTAGTGTAAAAATCCAGGATTAATTTTTTTTTGCCACGTGGCATACATTTGGCAGCCACGTCAGCACTTAACAGTTCAATGGATGGAAAATGTAACGGAGGTATGAAATTGAAATAAAATAGTACTTGAGGTATGAAAGTGAAATGTTTTAAAGCTGTTGTATGGGGTTGTAATAGACCTCAAACCTGAGGGGGTATTGTGTAATTTACCCTAATTTTCATTTTTATTTTATCATTTTTGATTCATTTGATTTGATAATCGAAAATTGAGACGTATGTGTGAAAGGTAAACAGAAGTGTGTAGATAGCACTACCCAATATTGTAACTATTTTTTATGTTACGTACCAATATGTGGCTTAACAATTAGATCATGCCAAAAGATCTAATGTATCTATACAACAATTAGATTGCATAAAATTTATATCACTTGAGTAAGACATTATTGTAGCCAACCCATTTGCACTTGGTCTTGGGTTCCAAGATCGGAGAATGAAGCGGCGGATTTTGTTGCGTCGTTCCAGTCTACGGAGATGAGTGACTCTGTTTGGGTTGAAAGACTCCCATCTTCGTTTGTTGGAATTTTAAATAAAGACAGGCTACCATGTCCTCTGTAGTTTGTCTTTGGCTCTTGGGGGTGGGTTGACATCGGTGCCTTGTTTGGCGGCGTCTTTGTATGCCCTCGTCCTCATTTTTTTGCGGTGTGTTTGTCATTTCTTTTCGGCTTTGTCTTCTTGGTTAATATATCCAGCTTTTTCAAAAAAAAAAAAAAAAAAAACTCCAAAGATTCATTCATTGTTAAATTTATTTTCAAAATCTGAGAAAAGTGCATCCATTTATTTATTCTACATTTTATATCAAATTCAACAACGAATGACAATTCATTTTTTGATCAACATGTGATGAAGACAAGATTTCTGTATAATTATTCTTATCATTTTGATAATTGAATATAATTATTATTATTTGGTTGTAAAGTTCCAATACGTCCTCACATCATGGATGGTATTTTGGAGCATAAATAAGGAGATGCCTTGCTTTACAAAATTGTTTTTAAGTTTTTCCTCACTGAAGAGAGTGGGTGAATGACAGAATGTGTATGTGTTTTTATATGACAGACCATTTGAAAAAGTGCTCACTCACCCACTACTCAATGTCTGCACTACACTTTTGTGATGCCATAAAGGCCTCGTTTGATAGCTCATATAAAGGACTGGATAGTAATAATAATACAGACTCAGTTGTTTGGTGCACAATAACCACTAGATAAAATAATCCAGTCCCACAATTTTAATACACCCTACACCTACTTAGTTATCCTTTCCTATATGCTGGTATAATTTAGTCGGGTGTTCGCTTTTCTCTAACTCTCTATGCTCCTGAGCATCGCGACCAAGGTGTTGCCGCTCTTTCTCCCTCCCTCCATCCTAACTGCTAGAAGAGGCTCCGGTGACGGAGGAGCCCAAGAAGGAAGGATAGCCAGCTGGGCAGACGGAACTCAGAACTCCATAAGAGAGGAAGCCCATACAGCCAAAACCCAATACTAAAATCGTCGCTCATCTTCCATACTTTCAGTTACTTTAATTCATGATTTTAGATCCCGGTTTCTTCATTTTCTCTATTTTTTGTTTCCGGGTTTTCTACTTTCAGGCACTTTAATTCGTGATTTCATATCGATTCTTCATTTTCTCCATTTTTTGCTTCTGGGTTTTCAATTATGGTGCTCAAATCGAGATTTCTGATTCAATTTTTACATCTGGAGCGCTGCAGTTGAAGAACTCGGCAGCGAGAGGGAAGCTGATCAAGATCAGGGCTTCGTACAAGCTCTTCAAGGCAAGCAAGATGGAGAAATGTGCACAAACAAAAATCAAAACGACCTCATTTGTGGATTATTCTATCAATTTAGGGCCTGTTTGGTATCTTATTTGAAATTTTTTATCATTTCTCAAAACATTTCTTAAGAACATTTCTTGAAAACAATTTTCTTTAACACTAAAAAACTTGATTGGTTTGCGATTTAAAAATTTTAAATCTTACGACTTAAACTTGATTGGATTGGAGTAGAGATGAAAAAAGTAAAAAAAAAAAAAAAGAAGAAAGAAAGAAGAAAAGAGAGAGATATATTTGGAGTGAAAGGGAAAGAGGGAGAGAAAAGAAATGAGTGAGTTTAAGTTTAAAAACTCTAAAAACTCACTTTTTATGTTTTTAAGGAATAGACTATATTTTTGAGTTAGTCTTGAATTCAGTTTTTAAAAATAGTCATACTAAACAAGTTTTTAAGATCTAAAACTTGAAAACTGTTTTTGAGTTTAAAAAATTGGATTCAAGTACAGTGCCTTTATTTTCCCCTTTATTTATTTTATTAACAATTTTTTTCTAAAAACTAATATGGAAAATGATTTTGATAAAAAATAATAACGGTACGATTTATATGTTACAGTACCAAACACAGTATTAAATAGTCGGTTTTTAGTTCGATATTGCATCAAACGCTTAATTAATTTAGTCATTCTTATTTGGTAACTATTTATCCTATCCGACTGAAATAGTCAGTACAGTCCGAACTGCCAAACGAGGCCAAAGTGTTTAAGTTGAGTACCAACTTTATGTATCTCCCAAAACAGTCTTCCAGGCAAATTGTCTATTTGGGTAGGCGTGCCGTCGGTTTAGGTTTATACTTAAAAGATGTGTGATATCCACACATCCCTACTTAAAAATACAAAGTATTTTGTTGATGAGTAGCACGGTGACGGTATACGACTGGTAATCGTGTTCAATCTTTTCAGCTCAAAGCGGGTGCTGTCGACATTTAATGATATGGACAGTTTTAAGTCGAAAATTCTCCTTTTATCTTTTCGGCTCTTTCGGATGTTGTATAATAATTAGATTAAAAATTGTTAAGAGGTTTCATAGGAAATAGACCATTTAAATTATTGTGTAACTATACATAATGATAATAAGAGTCGAGAAAATTTAAATAAAAAAATTCTAGATCAAATACCTGCTAATTATTAGGTATGAATGCCATGATATGCATGTGCAATAGATTTAGTTGGTTGGGCATCGTACGAAGTAAATCAAAAAACGATTATATTAATCTGGTCATATCATTCTATACAATGTTAAAAGAGACTTTAAATTCGAGTTTTTCTTTTTAGTATCGAGTCTATTGACACATAAAGTAGGAAGGTATATATTGTTCTACCTGTACTGGCAACTTATATGCCGATGGTGATTCCATGTATAGGAGTGACGAAGACCAAAATCCATCCAATTTGATAATTATAGTCAATGCGATCGTACGATTCATTGGTGACAAAGTTGAAAAAATGTGAGTTGTGTGATCATCCTAATGACCATGACTCCACGATACCATCACCAATTCGTCCTCAATTAAGTCCTGACATTTTCAAATAAGCTTCTTATATTGTGGTGTTCTAAGAAGCATTCTACTGTGTCCTGCTCTAGTGCTGAATCGGAGTACCTCTCTCTTGAGCATCTCTGTCGCAAGACAACTTGGTTTTGCTTTTTGCATAGTGACCTTGGTGTTCATCTATCTTTCCATGTATTCTTACACTGTGATAACCTGAGTGCCACCTATTGAGCGACTAATCTTGTTCATAATGCTCATTCTCGGCATATTGAACTTCATTACCACTTTGTCTATGTAAAGGTGGCCCCTGATAATCAAAGGAAATGTGACATCTCCTCCGTTGATTAACCTATTGACCTTCTCGCCAAAGCTCCATCAGCCTCGTCATCATCAGCTTTGTTTCAAACTCGTTCGATCAGACTCATCTAATTTTCCAAGGTGGTGGCAGCAGAGGTGGTGATGATGTTAGATTGGAAAAACTGAACCCCGAATCGTCTTTGTAATTATAGTCTATATTATAGAAATGTTCCAGTTGCAACTACTTTAGGGTTCTTACCTAAATAGAATTAATATAACACTATATATATTTTCATATCCTACACAATCATATTCCTATAAGTTAAAATTTCTCTATAAAACAGATAAAATGACTGGAGATACTCTAAGTGGTCATTTAAAATAGGTATTACCAAGATTCTAAAAAATGTTAGGCGCTAGTCGGGCGGTGGGCTAGCGTTTAACGCCTAGCGCCTAGGCGGCCTAGGCAGATTTGGGTACATTTCTTATATATTTTATGATTTAATTAAATTTACTATATCAAATGTAAATAATTATTGACAAATATGCTATTTCTTATAGAAGAACATACATATGTGAATGTTTTATGTACATATATGATATGCTTGCTTAGGAAAAAAAAACAAAATATTATCTAAATAATTTATAATTTATATAAGATTTACACACACACACACACACCTAATATATATATATATATATATATATATATATATATATATATATATATATATATATATATATATTCCACTTTATAAACCATCCACCTCACCTCTGCTCTTTCCCATCACCCATCTACCTTGGGTGGTTTTCATGATTAAAACCATCTCAGAGTCCATGGTTTTCAATTTTAATCCAAAACGTCAACCTCATCTCTGCTCTTTCACATTACTCAATCTTGAGTCCTCAACTTGCACAACCACCACTGACCACTGAAATGTTTAGTATCTCTCTCTCTCTCTCTTCTCTGCTCTCATCTTCACAGACGAACTGCAGAAATAATCTGGCAGTAATTTTTTTTACCTCATCTTCACCGGCAGTCTCTCTCTCTCTCTCTCTCTCTCTCTCTCTCTCTCTCTCTCTCTCTTCGCACCCTATCTTCCCTCATCTTCACAAAGATGAGCTACAGAAATTTTCAGGGGCTCTGTTGTTACATACAAGATCGGAAGTTGTAGATCGTTTGCGAAAATTGCAGCAAGTTTGGGATTTGCAGTGAGATTCAAACCGCCTATGTTCTCCCCGCCTAACTAAACGTTTTAGTCTAAATCGGGTCGGAGCTCCGCCGCCCAGCGCCTAGGCCGATTTTTAGAACACTAGGTATTACACATACCTTTTTTAATTTAATTTAATTTAATTTTTATAACAAATTATATTATCTACACTAAGAGGGTGGGGGAGTAGGCTAGGAATACTATGATTCAAATTTGCATTTGGCGAGAATCAAATCTAAAACCTCCCACTTACAAGTGAAAAGAAATGTCGATAGACTGTTGTATTAAGTGGCAGGAATTAAACATACTTAAATGCTCTTAAAAATGGGCATATGTTATTATGTCTACTTTGGGTGCCAAGCACCACTAATTGTCATCATTGAAAACACCTTCAAGACTTTAGTTACTAACTACACTTTATTTTACAGCTGATTATACTTAAAGCACAACATAAAAATGTTTTGTTTTTTAAAAAAGCACATAAATCCCACACTAGCCCTTACTATTAAGCACTTGTCCTATTTTTTCATCCGTCTTATGTTGACATCTGCTATGAATTTTTTTATTGATACAAGTATAAAGGGTTGGGGAGAATCAAACCTTTCCCATTACCTGTGAAGTTTCTAAGAGCAAGTCTACCCCTAAAAAATGCGCTGGCACCCAACTCATTTAATCCACTTAATGAACAGTGATAGACTCCATGAACAGTTAAATTAGCCAAATGCATCTCCACCCCTAAAACTAAATAGCCTAGTCAATTTTATTAAAATGTTATTAATTTTTATTATAAAATAATAATTTGACTTTTAATTTCTGACTTTTTAATAAAATAATAAAATAATAATAATAATAATAAAATATTTGTAATTTATGCATCTCCAACTTTATTCCTCGTCTCTATCGCCGTCCACCCCTCCACACATTGAGCATCCACAATCCGACAACAAAAGTCTCCTTCTCCGTCGCAGAGCTCGACCTCCGAGTGGTTCGCTTACAGAGAGAGATAGAGGGAGACGACGCCATTTTTTATTCTCCTCCCGAATTTGCTTTCCCTGAGTTTCTAGGGTTTATGCGATGCTGCAAAAGATAAAAAAAAGTAGGTAATTAAGGAGGAATTGGAGTAGATATGTGTTACTCTTTGGTTCTGGGTTTGAAGTGAGTTTATTGGGGTTTTTATGTAAGAGAAATTGATGGAAGGGGGAAGGAGAATTTCGGCGAGTCCTCGGCCCTCCAAACCTCCACCCTTCTTCCTTGTCACCTTCTTGTCAAGTGTGCTGCTGCGTCGTCCACTTCATCATGCCATCCGACGTCACGCTAGCGTTAGCATGACATTAGATGGGCCGTCCATTTACTCTGTCGATTCTGGGCCGGCTTGTGGCCTGGCTTGGGCTGGGTGTTAGCCTAAAGGCCTGGGGTGGAGCAAAAAAAGGGGATGCCGGTCCATTTTTTGGTCTAGGTGCCAGCCTCAAGGGTTGCGGTGGAACTACCCTTAAAGAATTATAATCTCCCCACCCACCATTATTCCTTTGGCATTCCTTATTATGTGACTACAACGACTTTAAGAATAAACACTTATTTTTTTAATTAGAAAGTAATTTATGAACACTATCTATTACCTTGCACACTTTTTTCAAGTCACATTGAATAAACTAAGAGAAAATCAATAAACAGGATTAAGAAGGTGCATTTGAAAACTTTACAGAGTCGATCCTACTTACAATATCAATAGCCAGAATTAAAAGAAGGTGCATTCGAAAACTCTATGGAAGTCGGACTTACGAAACTTTCCACTTACAAATACTGAATAATACTAAAACGCCACAGTAGCTTTTTTTTGGAAAATTGTTGGTTTGGATACTTCGGCACGGGCGCTTTTCAAAGCTAGGGCTTTATGAAACGGCCGGTAATTAAGCGTTGTTTGATGGTATAGGCCCAAAAGCTTCTCATCCATTCATCCCCACAAGCGATAACAGGAGAACTCTTGATATACCAACTTGAACGCCCATTACTACTGGTCCCTCCTCTCTCCCTCTCCCTCTCTCTCTCTCTCTCTCGCCACAGCCCGTACCTACGAGCTTCCCTCCAATGGCTTCCTCATCACTACTCACGCCCGCGCCTCTGTCCTTACAAGTTCACCGGTGCTCCTCTTCACATTCTCACTCCCACCAGGTTCCTTCCTCATACAAATTCTTCTTTAATCTCCGTATATAGAAGCTAATGACGTTGTGAGAAAATGTAGTACAAAGAATACATGAAAACTGACTTCGGAATGTTTTTGGTAATTTCTCTGACAATATTTGATGACAGTTTGTGGGTTTTCTTTTTCTGTAATATTCTGAGTAGGTGCTTTGCTGCATTGGTTTAAAAACGTCATTTCTCAAGAAATGGGATGTTGCCGGGATGTTGTGGAGGCCAAAGCCGTTCGGTCCGAACAATCATACGGATTGGAAGAAAAGGTAATTACCTTTCCTTCTGGCTTTCAGTATTGATATTCTTTTTCCTTTGGTTTTCCATCATTCCATTTCCATTTCCGTCATTCCATTTGCATTTCCATTAGAACTTGCCATTACAAAACCGTCTTGCAAAGGATGTCCAATAATTTATAGCACTTACGCGAAGATGTTCTATTTTCTCAATGTGGGACATTTGTGAGATGATAATTGATTTTACAATTTGGGACATTTGTAAGATGTTGATAATTGATAACCGCCACATTTTGATATCTGATGTCCTCATCGTCCCCGCTGTAGAGATACTGGTTTAATAACCTGATATTAGCCCCTTCCTATCTTTGTGGTAGCTCTGGCATATCTTCACAAGTAACAAAAATGGGAAAAAAAAAACTGCCCTATCCAAAACCAAATATAATCGTCCTATGATACAACACCTGCAAGGAAAGGGTACTAAAGAGCTCATACTCGCTTTTTCTATCTCACTTCAGAAATATGACATTGAAGTGATATCTTTTAGGGGATCACTAGGTGGGTATGACAGTGTTCACGAATGAAAGGAAGGAGCTTACAAACATCCCCATTTTCGTACTCTTGGTCTACTATTATTATTTTATTAAGATACAAAAAAAAAGCCATAGAGTTGTCATTTAGTCAGTTAAAATAATGATTCTTGCCTGTTGTTTCTATTTAATTTAATTTTCTTTATTGTTGTTTTTCAGTTGGGAAAAGTTGATTAGTATGGTCAGTTAAAGCCGTTAATAAATAATTGTTCGCCTTTTTATAAAGAAAGACAAAGAAAATCAAGAATGGTCATTTATTCTTCGTGTTAAGTATCAGAAAAGAAAAAGAGAATCAGGAATGGTCATCTAGCTAGAGGGACTCTGGAGGACTACTTTTACAAGCGTGTTCTATTTTCGGTTTTTTGGATTTTTTTCCCTTTTCTTTTCTCTTCAAATGTTATGTCGTGTGTTATTGGTTTATTGTTGGAAAGTTCATTTCCATAGTCTATGTGCCTCTATATTCTAACATGTTTTGTTCCATTTTATGGTTCCACTGTCCATGAATCTGGGTGATGGAGTTGACAATACTCAATAGTAAACTTGTGTGTTTCGATCTAATAAAACAGGAGAACTTTGATCTGTGCAGCAAATCAAGATGCCGAAGAAGCATTCAAAAAGACTGTAGAAGTGGATAGGCTGATAGACAAACTGAGGAATTCAAATCCAATTGAAGTACGTGGATGTCTGGTTGACATTACTTCCACACCAATTATTTCCTTTTTAGCAACGAATTAAACTGATTTGGATTTGTTTACTTGACGTTGTCCTGTCTCTGGTAATGAGACTATAAACTAGTTATAGAAGTTATTCTGTCATCATCTTAAGTAATACTAGTAGTAAAGAGTATTACTTTATCTGAAAATTTGAAGAGACATGGGATGAGACCAAGTTAATATTATAATTTTAAACGCACAAATGGCAGTAGTAAGAACAGGTCTTTGTTTCAAATTTTTAAGATTTGTCAGGTAAGACCGTAAAGGTAATTCTTTCAATAGGCTTTTTCTGGTAGTGCCTGTGAAGGCCTAGGGTGTGCAATTAATGAACTGTTTGTATATGATTATGATACGAAAAAAGTAACCCCTGGGAATCCTAAAATATTTAAATTTCTTTGCAATAGAGTTTCTAGTTTTCATTTCATGTATGATAATATAAAGTTTCAATCATATGGAACATGTGGGGATATGCGTTGTTTGATTAACTAAGGATTTCTTTGCTTGAGACTTCAATGCAGCTTTCATTGACTTCCACCTGTAAAGTTATCACTGAAATTCTTATTGCTGGTTATGATTTGTGAACAGCTTCAGAAGCTTGTTGTTCAAAATGTATTGGCTTTTAACGAGGGTTTTTGGATACGGCTTGCGGCAAGAACCGATACCTGTAAATCGGAGGATGATAAAGCACGGTTTTGAACTTGGTTAATTCTATTTTTTGTTATGATATTTTTGTTTTTTGTCTGCTTCCTTTTCTAGTTTGTGAAAGAAGGCTTAATCTTTTCTGTTCTTTCAGAAAGACTACGAGGAGTTGGCAATATCTATTATGAGCATAGTGGATCGCCTTGTCCATAAGACTAATGTATCTCTCTCTCTCTACACCCCATAATTCAAGGGGAGGATTATTCTTGTTTTGGGTTCATTTTAAATTGAATTCCTGAGTGTTTCAAGTACATTACAAGTTTATATCCTAGTTTTCCTTTCCTGGTAGGAAAAGATAGATTCAGCTACTGATGTCCTCAAAGGGGTTCTGAAACCTGTAGTGGATGATGTAGAAGAAATTCGTTGGCCTCCTAGAGATCCTGAGGCTCTTAAGTTAATGGAGAAAGTGAGTCTTTCTTTCTTCTGTTTTGTTTTGTTTTAATTTATAGCGGTGTTTTTCTTTTGGGTCGGTACTCATTGTTGAATATATGCAATTTGGTGGGCAGAATTTGATTTTATTTTTTCATCCTTTTGTGTACCTTTGGAGTAAGTTTTTTATCAACTTATTTTAGCTTTATTTGTACTTGCTTCTCTTGCATTACTGCTTTGGTTTGATAATGCTTATATAGATGTTTACACTTTTGCCATATGTAGAAGATGTTTTTGGGAACTAAACAAGCCTTCCTGCCTGTTAAAATTTGTCGTCTGCATTTTCTGAAATTGCTATTGTTAGGCCATTGATTTAGTTTCAAATTATGTTTCATCAATTCTATTGTGAATATAAAAAAGGCACACGGGGTTGCATCTTGATATAAAATATTTGGCATCTCCATTTCACCTGGAATCAATTAGTTTAATTTTGTACTGCAACTCTAACATGGTACTGGAGTGAGCAATTCATCCATGTCAAAATTTATTGGATTAATAAAATTGTTTTACGTCTTTGGCTCTCTCAAGTCACACGTGAGGTGGCGTGTTGAAAATCAATACCACCCCCGCCCCACTTTAGGTATTTAAACATCAATATGCAAAGTTGTGGATCTCTCCACCGTTACCAAATTGGTTGGGATTCAATGCCCCAACAAAAACAAATTGTAATTTGAAGTTGTTTTTTTTTTCCTTCTTCATTATATTGTTTGTTCAATTTGTTCAATCTTTTTCCTTTTTGATCATCAGGAAATATTCCAAAGGGAGCAAGAAGGGCAACTAGATGAAGGCTTTCTTGCAGAAGTTAATGCGCAACTACGACAAGTGAGTATGTTTTAATACTTAAATTGCTACCGCCTGAATATACTCTTCTTCAAACCATAGGATCTTTCATCCTTGTAGTAGTAATGTGCTAGTATGTTCTCACCTTGCCCTCGACTTGTAGTTTCTTGACAATTTGGATTGTGGGTTTTTGCTTGCATTTTTATATTGCATAAGAAGTAATCTTCAGTATTTTCATACACATATTCTTCTTCTTCATCCATTTCAACTTAAGTGATGCTACTAGAATATACTCAGCTCCACAGTGTTGTACTTGATATCTTGTTTTCATGAACAATCTCTTCCATTTGATGATGCTTTAGACATGCTAATTTATAAAGTTCCATACAAAACTTCAGAATTAAAATTCATACCTATTTTGGAGTTCTACGTGGATGCTATGATTTTTTTTTTCTTGGTCATCAAGATTTTCATATATGATTCAATTTGTGATGTATTTTGTTACTTATTTTCAGGCAAAAGGAGATGGGGATAAGCCAGGGTTTGAGGCTATGTTACAAAAGGTTTTGCAGCTCTATGCTTCTACTGTTCTATCCAAACGTAGCTATGCAAAGAAAGGTAATTACAATGGCCACATCGCCTTTGCACATGATATCCTTTGCTGGATGCATAAAACCAAATAATATGTGTCATCTCATAAACATGCATTTTCAGTAGTATAATTTATGTGTGTCTCTGTTTCCAATCCTATGCACGTTGTCCAAACAAAAAGAAAAGGAGAAGGGGGGAAGAGGGAGGGCTTAGAGTCGCCCCCTGCAGCCCGGCGGGGGGAATGTGCGGGTGGGGACACTTTTGCAAAGGTGGCAAACCAAGTTTTGCTATACATGATAGAACTAGAGCAAACAATATTTATATTTTTAATACATTGCATTCTGTGCTGTGCTTGTTTTATCTCAAAGTTTGGATTTCTGAATAACAGTACTATTTGCAGGGGTTGAAATTCTGATGCCCGAGAAGCTTCTTGAAACCATAATCAAAGGTGTCTGCCATCATTTATAAAAGAAAAATTGTCATTATACTGACTAGTATGTTTTCTGCAGTAGTAGTTACTTTATCTTTATGAATTTGTTGCATTACAAATTGATGGTGTTTCCTTGGTCCTTGGCCTTGGAGAATCTGGTGTCTCTAGCTGTTGTCGTCTAAATGAATATATTTAGGGCTTTGCAACATATTTGTGACTCTAGTATGTTGAAGGAATATCCTGAATTTGGGATCATAATGTTGAAAGAAGTGATTGAGAATCCCGCATAATAGAGACAAATAGGGCTTCAGTATAGGATTCAAGGCCTTTGAGGGCACCCAACGTTTGTTTTATCCTAATCATCTTACAAGGGTAATTGGAAGAACTAGCTGTTAGAGTTTTTAGTATTTGTGATGGAATTTTGTTGTCAATTATTTATACAATCGGTTGTCAGCTTAACTTATATATGCCTCAGATCTGTGAACATGACTTTCTCTGTGCATTTTGATCATTTAAAATAAGCATGGGGAGGTTGGTTGACCTTTCTGTTAAATTTATAAACAGTTAACTCAGAAACTCTACTTATTTTGATCTCATGTCTGGTAGATCTGTCTCGTTCATGGACATTTCATTTGTTTCAGCTCCTGAGGAAGAATGGAACAAGCTGCTGATCAATGGATTGACAATTGGCAAGGGGGAAGTTTCTCCGCAGGAACTCTATGCTGTCATTAAGAAAAGGGTTGAGCGGACTCTGATCCGAACAGTGAGAAACAATCTTGGTCTTTGGATAACCTGTCAACGTTTCAATTTCTATTTTCCAAATGTTGATTGTTTTGCTTTTTGGTTCTTTTCTCTTCATCAGGAGGGTGGTTCATACCAGCAGCGTATTCTTACAGAGTATTTGAACGGAATCCAATCCAGAGCTGAGCAAATTGTCCAAGTACTTCAGGGCAATCTGTAGTAGTACATGTTCGTGATTTGAAAATATGAACTTGAAGTTTGGGCATCACAAGGGATTACTGGTATGCTACATTCCCAAAGTTAAGACGAATGATTAAGTTAGATGGGAATACCATGTCAGGTAATGATCTAATGCATACATAATGGTCACAATACTTGTTCTACTAAGTATCTTTCTATGTTGAAGAAATTTTATCCAATTTATCACTTGTTCTGTCTGGCAACAATCCAATGGATACAATTATGAATGCTTTTATCATGAAATTTAACAGAATCAGACGGTAGATATGCTTTTATCATTAAACGATGGCTATATGAGAGGGGCAGAGGGAATGAATTGTGGCTCTATGGAAGCTAGGGGGTCCTGTTTGGGATACTTAGATAAGAGGTGAATGTGCAAGTACAAAATAGTCAAACATTAGATCAAAATGCAATTTTGCTAAATATTTGTTTTGTAATAGGGGACCAGCTATTCTGATCAAAACCCAAAAATTAAACCCATCGCTTCTTATAATTCTATTTGATTTTCTCCAATATCTCAATTTGTTGCCCTTTTTATGCTACAGTACATCGAATTCTTACCGTCTTGTTTTAACATGTCAAGAACCGCAATTCTAATAACGCTACGTTATATATCTATTTAAAATGATTTGTCACGGAAAAAGGAATTAGCAGTTTCATGTAAATAATCGTGGTGATAAAGAGGAGAATGACAAATAATAGGCTTCACTCATTTTGAATTGGATAATTTGGGGTTTCCATAAAAGCTTCATTTGAATTGCACATGACTAGTTCTCTCTTTTTTTAGCTGTTATTGACACTACCAAAAAGTCATTCTGCACTCTTTTAGTGTTATTTTTCTCCAAAATTTTTCTATGGGAAGGGTGCATGTTAACTATTTTGAAATGCCAATAACAACACTGCTAATCCACTGCATACCTCATAAGGGTGTATTGTATATAGAGTTTGATGGACTTTGTTTGACTCCAAGCCTAAGTATATTCAATACAGACTTGATGCCACATATTACTACAATATAGTAGTATTTATTTCTATTTGTAAGTGAGAGATCTTATGTTTGATTCTTATTGAAGAATAATTCGATCCAAATTATACAGCTAGCTTATTGTGAGGCTTAACCTACTTCCTAACCCCTTATTGTGAATAATAAATGTATAATAGTATTCCTCTTTACTTTTAGGAGGACCTTATATTGCTTGGGTTCCTTGTACGTTCATGGCATCGGTCCGTCCCTTGGAAAATAATTGGCTAGGAAGCAAATGTTAGGATTTGTAGAAGTTGGGGGCTCTAAAGAGGTGCCTCCAGAGAGGGAGAGATTTTTTAGTACAATCGAAACATGGGACTGTATACCACATGTCAATATACAACTAAAGAGACACTTGAAAAAAAAAATGTTTCTCTAATTATATAATGACATATGGCATACCGCCCTATCTTTCGGTCACCCTGAAAAATCTCTCTGAGAGAGGGAGGTTGTGGTTGACAAGGTCGAGAGTTTTTTATTTTTTAACTTTTTTAATAACAGAAAACAGTGGAAAGACCTTTTTACCTCTGCATGTGATGTTATTAAAACAAGAAGGCTTAATTGTAATCATGGTCCCTGAACTTTACGAGTAGTTTAATTTAGTCTATGAACTTCCATATTAGTTTCTTTAGTCTTCGAACTTAACAATGGATTGCACCACTGGTCCTTTTTCACCAACGACGCCATTTTTTCGTTAAATCTAGGGGTATAATAAGAGCTTCAACTTTGAACTTAAAAAAAAAACAACTAAAAATTCATAAATAAATATCTAAAACTTTAAACAAAATGTAATTTGAACAATAAAAGTAAAAAATGAAAATGGTTGGACTTTAGTAACTTTAAATGTTAATCAATGTGATTTTAAAGTTAGTAGGAGATCAAACTATGGTTGGACTTAAAACAACTAAGGAATCACATATTAAACTACGAAAAAAATCTTGTGTATTCAATTTTCTTACACAAAAAAAAATCTGATTTTTTACGGTTTTTTTTCTTCTCATTTTTTAATTCATTTTAAGTGATGTAAGATGAAGTTCCAAATATACCCCTAAATGTTACCAAAAAATGGACGGCGTTAGTGAAAAGGAAAAATTATAGCAATGGTCTCTCAAATTTAACCTAATTAGAGCTGTGGATGCAAATTTCTGCCGTCTTCTTATTTGACGAAAATACACCTGCAAAATAATAACACTTAATATTAAGGCCAAAAGCCTCATACGCCCACGATGAATGGGGGGCTTTGGCCAAAGAATCTATGATGCCAAAGTTAGAATTTCGAAAAGAATGTGTTTAGGAGTTTGTGAGTAGCAAATGACTTAGCTTTTTAGTGAGAGAATATGGCTTATTTATAGGGGAGTGGCTGACCCTATTTGGAGAATAGTGGCCGGCCATATATGGTGTAATTGGCTAATAATTGCAGGATATTATGTAAAATAATATCTTGCAATTAACATGGAAAATAATCCTAAATTAGAGGGATTTGAATAAATACCATTTTGATCACCTTTGACTTTTCCTTGATTGAGTCGTTATTGTCTGTTGCATGTGTGTGGGAACCCTGGTATGCCTCGAGGGTAATTTTGTCCTTTTAACCCAAAAGTCCATGTGTCACCGCCATAATTTTCTTGATTATTTTTGTCTCTACAAATGCCCCTACACCTGTTGGGCTGCTCGCAGGAAATGGCAGCAGGTGTAGATATCTTCCTTTGCTTTAGGAAACATAAGATTGTTTCCTATTTTGATGTAGATTCCCACATTAATTGGTAGTTAGATCCTTTTAGGAAAGGGAAATAAATCACTTCTAAAGTCTATTTAAGTATACCTTAAGTAGATGATTAAATAAATTTCAAAGAGCAATTTATTCTACCATACAAGAGAGAAAGCTAGAGGACACTTGTTCCCCCTCCTCTAGCATTCTTCTACACTTACCCATGCAAAGGACTGTCTTTCGTTTCTTTCTTCGTCTTCACACTGCATCAAGGTAAGAAAAAAAAAATTAATTTTTCCTTTTTTTCGTAATTTTTTGGAGCCTCAGGACTTGAAATTTGGCTCGACAAGGGTTGAGGATGTGTGCAAATGGCTGGAGATGCCACAACATGGCTACTGCTATGGGTGGTTACTGTCGGCTTGGTGTGGCGGCGGCTCGTCGTGGGTTGAGATATGGGTGCAGTGACGTGGGCCGTAGAGACAAGCTGGGGCTTAGCTTGAATTTAGATGGTATGGGTTAGGGACCACTTGGCTTGGGCTAAGGCTGGTGGGTGCTAGGGCGCAAAGTCTGGGCCGTTGAGCTCGGGCCCGTGCAATTGGGCCATATGCCATTAGGCTGGCCTTCATAAGAGATGAGAAAGAGAAGGAAGCGCATGGCCACCAGCCCTTCCTCTAATTGGGTTGGGCCATGAGGTCTGCTATGCCGAGAGAGAGAGAGAGAGAGAGAGAGAGAGAGAGAGAGAGAAAAAAACGAGAGCTAGCATGGGCTGGGCTCCCTTGGTTGCTGCTCTTGGGTCGTGGGGCCAACTGCACTTTTTTTGTGTGGCTGTCTAACGATTCTTCCTCACGTCATTGTAGAATTTCTTCAAGCATGTTTTCTTTAAGCCACAATAGTGATAATGATGTGCCGCCATTGTATCGTCAAGGCGGGTCTTTGAGTAAAGTGGGTTACTTCAAGGCTGCTCATTTCAAAATTAGCTCAAATGACTCGTTCAGAGATTTCCTTGAAGCATATAGGCACGCCATTCCGTCTGGGATATGTGTGAAGCTTGTTAAGGACGGTAGTAGTTGTGAGCCATGTAGTGGGGCTCGGAGAGCTATTAAGTTTCACCCATACTGCTTTGTGTTGAGATTTACTTTTCCCATGTCGCGTTTCTTCCATAAAGTGCTTTGCTTCATGAAGTGTGCCCCGACTCAATGTTTCCCAAATACGGCCTGTGTGATGGTGGGATTCCTCAATCTAAGCCAATTCTTTGACTTGGATCTGATTGTCAACAAAATATGGTACTTCTTTGACATAAGCCACATTGATGGAGTTAGGCGGCTGCAATTTTGCCATAGGCTTTTTGATCATTTAAGCAAAGGAAGTCATAACTAGGCCAATGAGACTTTAAAGATAAGTGAAGAGTGGGAGTTTGATTCTTCCCTTGAGCTGCACGTTCTAACAATTTTCATCATTGGTAAGTAGACTGCTTTGTGCGTTTGCTGAGTTGCTCTCTAATTTGTTGATTGTCCTCCTCTACTTATGTAGATTCATAATTCGGCTCAACTCCCAAGACTTCTCCAAATATGAAGAAGGTGTATGTTGCTTTAGGCATCCCCGCTGAGTACCATAAACGGCATTGGTTTCTTAGTCCTCTTTGCCGAGAGCCCTCGAAAGAGGAGATATAGATGATCAAGGTGAAGGCATTAGCTTATTTGATCGCTGTTGTGGAGCTTACTGTAAATGAAGGTGAAAAAAAAAAGATCTTCCCTATCTGCTCAAAAGATGCAAATTAAGAAAAAGTCGAAGGCTTCCTCTGCTGCTCATGAGGGTTTATTTGCTACCAATAGGCTTGTGATTGACTTGACTTCTTCCAAGGAGAAGAAATATGAGGTTGCTAGATCTGAGACGGTGATGCCTGCCACGCCAAAGATGGCTAGTACAATTGCTGATAAGATTGCTCAGCGTAGATGTTCCGTCGCGCCTCTAGTGCCGAAATTTGTGCCAAGACGCCTATTAGAAGCTAAGTCAGATTTACCTTTAGAGAGGCTTGCTACTATAAAAAGCAATAAGGTGGACCCGCTGCTAAAGTGACGCCAAGGCCTATTGCTCTTGCTGCTGAGGCTGGTTCGCCTGCTAAGAAAGAGGATACTGTTCACGTGGGCAATTGTGAGAAATCCACTAAGCCTATTTTTGGAAAGGCTCTTGAGATCTGTAAGCTTGTAAAGCCATATCTGCTTGAAGACATGGACGCGTGTGCCAAGCTTGTTGATGGCGTTAGAGGGGTTGTTTGCCCAAGTTCCTTTGCAAAGCATATGACCCAATATAGGAGGACTGCTCTGCTTACCATGATGCAGAAAACGGCGATTTTGGCAGCCAAGTCTCTGCTCATTGACCAAGAAGATACCGAGGCTGTCAATGAGATTGCAAAAACTATGGCTGCTGAAGCTTATTCTTCTGCCAAGAAGATCAAGAGGTTGGAGTCTGCGATCGTCACTTTAAAGGGGTTTAATATCTCTGCCCCCACTTCTATGCAGCTTGAGACCGTCTACCAATAGATCGTTGACTTGAAAACTAGGCTTGGCACAATCCAAGTTAAGTATAAAAGTGCAGATAAAGAGATTGAATGTTACATACCTCACATTCAAGATCTTGAACATACCATTTCTAAGCTTCATTCTGCTATTTACGCAAATGATGAAGAGTTGATTGCTGCTTATAATCAAGTGATTCACTTCAAGAAGGTTGTCAATAAGCTTGAACCCCAAATGTTGGAACTCCAAAGTGCATTGAAAATCAATGAAAATCTGAAGAAGGAAGTGGATAACTGCAGCGCGTCCATGTTGGTCTGCTTGAGGAAAATGAGCAGCTGAATGGTGAGAAGGCTGGGCTTAAGGCTTCGCTTGTTCAGAGTTAGGCCTATTTCTACAAGCTGGGTTATGTAGATCATCTCTTTGGTAGGTTGTATGACTTTGAGTTTACTGGGAAAAACTTCGAGACCTTCTCTATTTTTTTTAAAGACTTGTTTGCCTTTACTTTTTAGGCTTCCATTGATGAAGTAGTCGGAGAAGTTGGTGCCCAAGCTGGGGCAGCCGAGGGTGAAGCGCTGGATAATGCCGCTGCTGAGAGCGTCACTACTGTTGAAGGTGTAGCGACCGAGTAGTAGTTAAATGTCCAAGCTGCTGGAGAGTAGTTTTCTAGGTAGCCTTTAGGATTTTCTTTGTTTTCCTTATTGCTTTGTTCTTTACTTGAACTCCTTCAACCTTTGCTATTTGTTTATCAATTTTGCTAATTTTTTTTAATAAACTTGCTTCCTTCGTTTTTCTTCATCTTTGCTTCTTTTGTTTACACCCAACCTTTGACCTTTAGACCAGCAACAGGCGTGTTGCTTTTCTATAAGCGGACATGCCTGTGTAGCCTATGCATGCGTAGGTGTTAGTGTAAAACTTTTGTAAAGTTCATGTGACCACTTGGCTGTTAACCTTGTCTTTCTTCAATCCTTTGAGCTGTGTGGTCTGCATCACAACATACTAAAGATTTTTAGGTCATGAAATTCGCTAACCTTTCGTATCAAAAGTACGCGGTTGTATGAAATTTCGTAAGCAAAGGTCCAAGAGAACTCCCTGCTCTTTATGTAACCAATTTCGTGGGTTGCATAACAAGTATCACTAAACTTTTAGAATTAGTGTAGATCTAAACAATCATTCCTCGCTTGGCAGAGGTGAAGCTTATTGACTGTATAGCATGTCGGCAGTGGATAGAGCTTCGTATATGCACTCTAACTGTTTAACCTTTCACAAAAATGTGCGGTTGTATAAGTTTAGGGTGGCTTATTGCTTGAAGGGCAAGCTGTATACATTCTTTTGAAACCATAGGCTACCTTAGTGCACTTGGTAATAGCTTTAGGGTTCCGGGGTAGTCGTCCATAAAGCGTATTGTGTAATGTGCCTCATCTGTCTATAAGGCCTAGTTCCTCACGGATTAGGCCAAGAGACCAAAATTTCTTCAGTTAGCTAAGCCTTGAAAAAGACTATTGTGGCTACTTCTAAGAATCCCGGTGTAAGCCATCGTGCACCTAGTTACACCAGGGCGATTCTATGTCTGGATATTCGGAGTGTATAGTTTATCGTCTTGCATCAAAGAGTAAACACATATGGGTGTCGATGAATTAGTTTACATTCTTGCACTGGAGAGCATGGTTGGTCCCCATGGGGTACAATTCTTTCGATAAGTCCCTAAAAATGGCACAATCTTCTTTTGAAATGCATGAGTGATTAGTTGTTGTAAGCATGCAGCCGAGCAAAATTGTAAATTACTTCTAAATTCCTCATTGAAAAACGAGTGAAACGAACGAAAACTTAGCTATAAGGTAGGAACTGCATAACAACTAGATAGTCCTCAACTTGCGAGATGGTGCCCATTGAGATGCCTAAGTCTTCGAGCTTTGATGTAACAAGAAGTCATGCTTCGTACTTCCTCATATTGTAAGCATTCCATTACTTTTCGATCTCTTTGTCGTTCATAGTGGCAATGTGGTAACTACCCTTGTCGCCTATTCTGCTGATCTTGTACAGATCTTCCCAAATAAGATCCTTCTTTTTGGAGCCCTCTCTGCGGGCAGTGATTGAGGCTTTTCTTTGGACTAGATATCTGGGCTGGAACTGCTGAATCTTGGCCCTTTTGTTGTTGCTGGAAAGAAGTTGCTAGTAGGCTGCAAAGCGGGTGATGACCTTCTCGCATTTCTCCTATGCCAAATCTAAGTTTGTAGGCATCTTCTTTCTGTTTTGCTTGATGCTTGGCAATAAAGTGCTGATACTTAGCACAATGACATTAGGAGGAATGATTGTTTCTGAACCAAATGCCAAAGAGAAAGGAGTCTCACCGGTTGCTCGTCGTTTAGTTGTGTGATACACACATAGACATTCAAAAATTTCTTATGGCCATTGATTTTCCCTTCTTGTCGAAGATGGATTTCTTAAGGCAGTCGATAATCGAACATGTGCTGCTTGATGCCATATTTTTGGAAGAACTTTGCCAAATCTTTGCTTACGAGTTACGGGTTGTTGTTTGTGACGATGGATTGAGGGATGCCAAATCGGCAAATGATGTTCCTTTATATGAAGCGTTCTATGTCTGTCTAAATTGTGGTTATCATGGGCTCTACTTCTACCCATTTGGTGAAGTAGTCAGTTGCCACGATCATCATGCATTTACCTTCAGTAATGGACGACATTGGCCCTATCAAGTCAATAACCCATTGCATGAATGACCAACGACTCATCTATGAATGTAGTTCGCTAGCAGGCAGTGTTGGTACTAGCTTGTAGCGTTGGCAGCGGTCGCACTGTTGTACTAACTCTTTAGCGTCTTAATGCACAGTAAGGTAGTAGTAGCTTGCGTTAAGAGCCTTCTGTGTTAAGGATCGGCCTCCGGAGTGATTTCCACAAATGCCTTCATGGATTGAACTTAGAACTTTTAGGTCTTTGGGAGGCGTTAGGTAGCAGAGATATGGTTCAGTTTAAGATCTTTGGATGAGAATGTCATTCCACATGTAGTAGCGTGCTGCCTTTTTTTTTGTAGTTTTCTAGACTTCAATATTTCCATATTGAGTGTGCCATTGACCATGTAGTCTATAATAAAATCTTGCCAGTTTAGAGTTGTACTAACATGTAACACCTTGATTGCTGGCTCTGCCTCTATGCTTGGTTTGTCCAGATACTCCACCGAAATAGAGCGTTGAAGTTGGTGGTCGAGGGCGGAGCCTAGGCCGGATAGTGCATTCGCATGGTTGTTGTCTCCCCGCGGAACTTGAGGAAGGGTGTATGTCTGAAATGCCTCAAGCTGTTTTCATACCTTCTCTAGGTGTTGCACCATCTTTGAATATTTTGTCATGTATTCCCTAGTAGTCTGGCTGGTGATTAGCTGGGAATCAGAATGAATTGCAAGCTTTTTTTTTACAGCCAAGTCTTTTACCATTCAGAGGCCTACTAGTAGGGCTTCATACTCTACTTCATTGTTGGATGCTTTGAAGCCTAGAGTGATTGCCTACCCGAGCATCAAACCGTCTGGGGTGACAAGGACCACGCCTACTCCCGAGCCTTTGTAGTTCGATGTGTCATCAACGTGCAAATGCCAGATGTCTCCATTAGGTGAAGCATGCATAGCTAGGGCGTGCTCGGTTGCCTCCTAGGTGTCGTTGGGTCGCTCTGTTACGTTGCTTAGGCTAGGCGTAAATTTTGCTATAAAGTTTGCCAAGGTTTGGGCCTTTATTGCCATGCAAGATGGGAAAACTATGAGATATTGGCCAAAGTTCCAATGCCCATTTCATTACTCGTTGAGAAGCATCTGAATCATGCAGGATTGATCGTAGAGGATACTGATCATGACTATGACTGTATGAGCTTGAAAATATGGTCTAAGCTTCTGAGCTGCAACAACTAGCGCCAAAATTAATTATTTGATCTTCAAATATCTAGTTTCCGCATCGAGAAGAGCTTTAGGTGTGTAGAATACTAGTAATTGGGCCTTCAACTCTTCTCATATGAGGGCAGAGCTCACTGCTACTTTTGAGACTACCAAGTAGATGTATAAGCCCTCCGCTGCTTTCTGCTTGGATAGTAAAGGATGTGATGTAAGATACCTTTTAATTGCTTTGAAAAAAGTCTTGCATCGATCGGTGGACTGCGAGAAGAAGCGGTTGAGTGCGGTTGCTCATCCAATCAAGCTTTGGATCTCCTTTAAGGTAGTTGAAGATTTCATCTCTAGGATTGCTCGGATTTACTTGGGATGTGCTTCAATTCATTACTCGGATTTACTTGGGATGTGCTTCAATTCCTCGTTGGGTTATTAGGTACCCTAAGAATATGCTTGAAAGTACTTCAAATGTGCATTTAGCAAGATTGAGCTTCATCTTGTATTTTCTAATGATGTTGAAAGTTTCCGCCAAGTTGCCCATGTGGTCTGATTGCTGCTTGGCTTTCACTATGATGTCGTCAACATTGACCTCCACAGTTACTCCAATCTGCTTCTTGAAGATCATGTTTACTAGTCGTTGGTAAGTAGCTCATGCGTTCTTAAGGCCAAAAGGCATGACTTTGTAGTAGTAGGTGCCTCGTTCGATAATGAACTTGATTTTCTCCTTGTCAGGTTCGTGCATAGCTATTTGGTAGCTTCATCATCCATTTGGACCCTGGTAGCCTCTACGAAGGTAAAGGTTTTTTTCTTCGACTCATTCAATACTTGTACAAGGCATCATCGAGATATGGCCCGGTCAGACTTGATTTCTCCGACTCCTCTTCACAGGATGAGGAATCAGATTTTTTGATACTTGACGGAGGTGGCGGCATCTAGCTTTATCAACCAAGGTTGCCCTAAAATCTCATTATAGGGAGACGAGTCACTTACTATCGTGAACATCTGCTTTGAGACAACTGACGGTGTTCTCACATCAAGTGTAATGTTTTCGATGCAGTCGAGGTTGCCCGTTGAATATGATGAGGACATTCGCTTGGTATATGATTGTGCTTTCCAGACCATCTTTTGAATTACTGAGAACTGAAGTAAGTCGACCGCACTTCTGTTGTTAACCATCATTCTATCAACTATAGCGTGGGCTAGTTGGATAGATACCACTAATGCGTCATTATGTGGGAAGTCGATGCCTTTAACATCATGTTCGGTGAAGCCAACGATGGGTCTAGGTTGGGTGTTGACTGCCTGGACTTGTGAGACTAATAGAGCATGCTGGATCTTTTTTTTCTTAGAGTTGTTGGTGACCCCCAAGTGCTCGAACTCGACGAAAATGTCATAAATCTGAATTGTCTTGGTTGACGGCTCTTTATTAGTGTCTGTGTTCTTTCTAGGCTGTGCAGATGGCTTGTCCAAGTATTTGTCGACCTTGCCCTCTTTCACTAGCTTTTCTAGGCATTTCTTCCAAGTGTACCAGTTGTCAGTTATGTGATTGAGACCTCGATGGAATGCGTTGTACGTGGTGTGTTCCAACTTAAAGGTATCTCCATTTAATTACTTCGACAGCTTGAACCATGATTCACTCTTGATGTCATAGAAGATTTGGTGGATCATCGAGAACTTAGAGTAGTTTTTGGGCGTCAGGCCTTTTTTAGTCGGGGATCTGTCCTTGCGCTTGGCCTCTTGCCTGCTTTTGTTGTTGTACTGCTTCATGTCTTCCTTCTTTTAAGCTACTACCGATTCCTTTTGAGGCTGCTCGAGTGCCTTGTCTGCTTACCGAGCCTCGTCCCAGAGTGCGTACTTCTCTGCTAGACCGAAAGAGTCTACCAAAGTTAGGTATTCTTTCATGATTAATTCTCCAAACAGCGAGTGGTCTGCTGGGAGTCCTTTTTGGAAGACTGCACTAGCTATCGAGTCGTTGTATCCAACTATCTTTGCTTTTCTACTTTGAACCTTTTCATATAGTCGCAGAGTGACTCCTTTGGGTTTTCTTGACGTTAAAACAAGTAGCCAGACTTCTTCTTGATTGAGCGATATGATGAATATTCTTTGGTGAAAACCAAAGAAAGTTCGTCGAAACTTCAGATGGATTGTGGCGGCAGGGTGGGTAACCAATCTTGCACTTAGCCTTGTAGAGTGGGGGCAAATATCTTGCACATAAGAGCATTGTTGTTTTGATAGAGGATCATTGTGCTTCGATGGTGCTTTAGGTGTCTTTTTGAGTCTTCATTCCCATTGAATAATGTGAAATGTGGCATGCTGAACTTGCATTGAGGCTTTGCCTGCTCGATCTCATCCATTAAGGGTGACCTGCTTATGTTGGTTATGTCTCATCATAGTGCCTTGTCAATGACCTTGTTCTATTAGAAATTGCGCAATCGCTCAGTCAAGAACATCTCTACTTCTTCCTGAATTTGCCTTTGTTGGGGTAGTAGAGCTCTCGACTATCCCCAGTCTTGACCTTCTAGGTTGCTTTTCCATGTGTTTGGCTCGTCTATGTTGCGGTTGCGGTGCATGTGGTACGTTC
Organism: Crataegus laevigata; assembly: GCA_963580275.1. Classification (NCBI taxonomy): domain Eukaryota; kingdom Viridiplantae; phylum Streptophyta; class Magnoliopsida; order Rosales; family Rosaceae; genus Crataegus; species Crataegus laevigata. The sequence continues at coordinate 11,442,877 of OY756941.1, forward strand.
CTAGCAGGCAAATGAATTACTTGCAGACTGCCAATTGAACTTGAGCCAGATTGAGCGACTGTTTATCTTCGTCCGTTATGTTGCTTACTCTAATGTGAAGTAAAAGATGCTCCTTGCGGGCCTAGTCGCAATGAACACTTCGCTTGGAAGATTGCTCATGTTGATTATCAGAATGTGGCCTCAACTAACCGAGAGCACAAGCTCTTCCGCGCGCTAAGACTAGAGTATATGTTATTTGAGGGCCTAATTGGGAGTGTACACTGCTAGAACACTCGGCTCATGACTGGTGGAGTGGCTACTTGCCGGGATGTTGTTGGTGAGGTTTGTCATTTGCCATTGTCCTACTTCGGGACACCTCGTCTGGGGCATGTTGCAAGAGTTAATTCACCAAGTAGTCTGTTGCACGAGGGTGCTTGTCAACTCTATGACTTGTTGAGACAAATAATGTTCGCCATTAGGGGTGGAAGGGTTTAGACGGTATATGTCTCTTTGAGTAGTGGAAGTGTAATGAACTCTGGGTGTGATATTTGAGTTAGGATATGTCAAATATGCGAAGAAATTGGGTGAAACCGGGATAGTTGAACTGGTCTGGGATCGATTGGGATTGCTTGGTAGGCTAGAGGAATGGGTTGGGCCACGAGAGTGGGCTGGACCTCGAAAACAGGTTGGGTCGCGAAAGTAGTCCAGATCGCTGGCTTGGGCTAGGCTGCGAAAGCGGGCGTGCGTTAGTGAAGGAAAAATTATGTCCTAGTGAAGAACATTAAAGAACATTTGAATACATATGCAAAATATTAACAAATTAAATTAGACATGCATCCAAAATCAATTCATAAAACCCATGACTTTCAAAGCCTAGTATATGGTGAACCATGACTCTTTAACAACATTAAAGAGAATAAGGATTTAGAGAATATTACCCTTGAAGCTCATCCTTGATTACACAAGGGATTCACCCAAGTGGAGGGCCTTCAAGTCACCTCCTTGCTTCTTTGAGGATTTGTTCTCCAAAACACCAAAGATGTGATGTCTCCAAGTCTCTACACCAAAGATAAAATGTGAAGATAAAATGGATGACTTAGGGAAGAAGAAATTGCTAGATAACTCTCCCTAAGTGGCCGGCCTCCTTGTAGTAAATAGAGAGAAAAGTTTCACCCAAATTTCTTAAGGAAAAACCCTAAATGAAATAAAGCTATAACTTTGAATTTATACTTTATTTCTTGTGAGTGGCAAACTTGTAATTAACACAAGTTTGCTACCCCTCACATTGTTGGCCGGCCTTAGCTTTGTCTTTGGGCTAATTGCCCAATTTGTTTTAGTTGTCATACAACTTAAACATAATGGGCCTTGTGGACCAAAACACTTTTGGGCCCCGAAACCCAAAACTAACTTAGAAGCCCAATACGAACGTTTCGTATAATTAATTAACTAATTAATTAATTTTGACCATTCTTCAATTAACTATTTAATTGCTTATCCATTTCATTTAATTACTTCACTTTCATCTTTACTCGGTGTACGATCCATTAGGTTCCAATTAGCGAGGCAGTGGGCGATGTTACTCTTAACTATCGTTTGTGAATTGAAACCACATTTCAATTCTCCCTTAAGATTAGTGTTTGCCAATCTTTAGGGCTACCACAAACCATGAGTGACACCTAGCAGCATGTCATGGTTACCCAAGCTAAGTAGAAGTGGTTGGAGAACCTATCCAGTTACAATTACAATGCAATACGGTCCTTCTCTAATACAATACTCTTAATCACATCGTTTAAGTGATAGTTTGTTTCATGTCTACTATCCAATGTGATACTTCTCTATATGATTCGCTTGAATAAGATTTGGAACAAATTCCCTTAGTCATATTCATATGCTTTGGCCAAAGACTCTCGAATCATATCTTAGAGTATTCTCCTTCCATAAGGTTAGAGATCCCTTGTTGTGCATTCATATGTCTACATGACTAGATAGCTTGACCCCAACCATGCCGTGGACACTCCAAAGGAACGCCATTTGACACGATCAAAGATCAAGGACCTAACCATTAGACATCAATGATGCCTCAGGTCAAAGGACTACTTTGCATATTGTAACCTTGAGTTCTTACATGACATGTATGTTTGAACTCCCTTTTTTATCGTAGTTCAGTGTACTCGATTACTCTTTCAAGCACCTATGTGTTTGTCTTAGTGTCCAACACTAAATGACTTGAGACTTGTCATATCCACGCTTGAGTCGACATAACACATACTAACCTTAGCGGATTGTCAATGCCCAATTGGCAACCCTATGGCTAGGAACGTTTTAGGAATGAGCATAAGAGAAAGGTCTCGTAAATCTAACTTACTTAGATCACTTATCTCTTAGATCAAATTCATTCCTTGGATTCCCTTATTGATTAAACACAAGATACAATAAACAGTGATTAACAATAAGCTTTGCCCTCTATTAAACATATATAAGTTTAATACAATAAGTATTCCAAAAAGCTATTACATCAAATGAGTGGCTTTGTGGGCATACTTCCAACAGTTAGGGCTTCTCTTTTTTCGGCGTTGCTTGGGTCGACTACTGTGAGATGCGAGCCTGGGCTTGGCGCTGTTTTGTGGTGTGGGCCTGGGCTTGCTCCTGGGCCTGGGTTGCTGAAGTGGCAACAAGCTGGGCTGCTTCCAGGGCTTGTGCCTTTTAGGTCGTGGCTTGATGGTCCCGCTGCCATAGAGCTGGCCCACTCTTCACTGCCACGATGGTTCCCGTGGCTGCCATAGTGGTGGTGCTTTGTGGTGGCAAGCAGCTCCTCTTGCCATTGCGTTGAGCCTTGTGGATCGTCGTGGTGGGGCTACGTCTCATCCTCCATCATTTGATCTGAATCTTTCAACGTATGAAGTTCTGTTCGTCGTGGTTTCCGAATTTCCCGTCATTGTATTTTTTTCCTTGCCTTTATTCAAATAATTAAAAAATTCTAAGAATAAGAAAGTATGAAAAATTTACGAACAAACGAGAAATGAGAAACTTTGAATATGAGAGTCTTCTTCAAGTGTGTGAATCAAACTCTCAATGAAAGCACCAATTTATGGATGCAAATTTCCGTTGTCTTCTCCTTCAACGAAAATCCACCTGCAAAATAATAACACCTAAGATTAAGGCTAAAAGCCTCACACTCCCACGATGAATGAGGAAGCTTTGGTCCAAGAATCTCTGATGTCAAAGTTAGAATTATGAAAAGAATGTGTTTAAAAGTTTGTGGGTAGCAAATGACTTAGCTTTTTAATGGGAGAATAAGTCTATTTATAGGGGAGTGGCCGGCCATATATGGTGTAATTGGAGAATAATTGCAAGATATTATGTGAAATAATATATTGCAATTAACATAACAATTAAATAAGAAAATTGGGAGTTACCTTTTGAATAAGGATTTTATCAGGAGTGATGAGAGGGATTTGAATAAATATCATTTTGATCACCTTTGACTCTTCCTTGATTGAGCCGTTACTGTTCGTTTAATGCACGTGGGAATCCCAGTGTGCCTCGACTGTAATTTTGTCCTTTTTACCCAAAAGTCCACGTGTCAGCTCTATAATTTTTTTGATTATTTTTTACTCCACAAGACAATGGTCCCTCAACTTTATTTCTGTAAACATTGGTTTGTCAACTTGTCAGAATGTGCAGCTATGACCATTTTTATTAACACCGGCAAATAGTTCCATTAAATTCAATCACGTGACTGTTTGTAAGGGAAAAACCCAATTTCAATAAAAGGAGTGGCCACATTTGCTGTGTACATGTTCCATAAAAACAAGTTGAAGCTCTTGAAGCCATCTGAGAAGATAGTGATTTCACTTGAGCCTTTTGGTTTTGAGCTCCTCACTGTTTCTCCGGCGAGGGTCTTACCAAAGAAACTAATCCAATTTGTTCCGAGTGGATTGGTCAACATGAGGAACATGAGATTGGGCATGGAGGAAGTTTCAATTAGGGATGGGCTTTACGTTCAATCTACTTCAACCCTCGGGAAATAATATGTTTCTCTATTTGCCCTAACAATCATTCTCACGTGCCACGTACGTGACTAAGTTTAACAGAATTATTGACAGTGTTAACGAAAATGACCATACTTGCACATTTTGATGAGTTAAGGGATCAATAGTCATGAAAATAAAGTTGAAGAACTATTGCTCCAACATGATCAATAGGACACCACATTGTTCATGAATCTCTCTTCATTTCTTCATTTCTCTTCTATATTAAGCACACATAACGATTCCCACAAACCTCAACGACACTTCCAATTCATGAATGTCTCTTCATTTCTCTCCTTCTTCTTGCTCTTACATAACCATATCGCACCATAATTTATTCTTTAAGGACACAAACTTATATATGATATAAATTTTTTATCGTTTGTGTTGCTAAAGATTCAACCTTAAGGTTAAGCTCCAGGTCTGATGTCCCCTTTTGTGTCTCTTTATTTATAAGTTACGTTAGAGAACATGTGTCAAAGTTTTATCAAAAGAGACACAAATGAGACATAAAAAGAGACAGGAGACCTGCAGCCTTAATGTTAGGCTTGAAGCTCTTCCACTCCTCTTAAGCGTTCCGATTGAAATTAGTCTTTTTGGACGCTAAAAAACATCGAAAACGTACTCCATTGAGGTCTTAGGAGCTGCCGCATTAAATTTCTATACAACCCTTGACACTGCACTCCAAATGTTCGACGTAATGCCTCAATTGGTTGTTGAGCAATTCTGCACAGCTGACATGTGCGCTGTTTCGTGTTGATCAATATGGCAACCATGACCAGTGACCCCCATTTTTAGTAGTGTCGTGTCTGCCTAACCCATATTCTGCTCCTATGTTATTGTGGTTAATTTGATCGGTTTTACATAACTAATCTGGTGCTTGTACATTGCATGGTGTCACTTTTGAAGGTTGAGCCTACTCGACTTTGCATTAAAACTTTGGTCAGATTGGACCTTTCGTCGTTGAATAAAAAATTTGCGAGTATTGATTCATAAACTTATCATAACATGGAGCAATGAACTTCTTGGGGTAACTTTCTTAAAACTTCTGTCCAAAATAAAAAAATTTATGGGGCAAATAATGAACATAAGTTTAAAAGACCATTTTATACGCAGTGATAAGTACAAAGACTATTATCCATATTTTTGTCTTAATAGTAGATGATTTATTAAAAGATAATACAAAGGGATAATAAAAAAATGACAAACTAAAACCCAACGTGAATATCAAAAGTAAAAACTACATCTGACGTAAGATACGCTGTCCAACCGATATTACAGAGAAAACAACAAAAATAACTTCTATAAAATAATCTTCCCTAAAAAATCGTATGAGATAAAACTTCGAGATAGGAAAAAAAAAGCACCACAAATTACACAAACTAAAGATAAGAAGTAACTCATAGCCTCTTCCATCCACATTCCACATCCTCGCTCACTATCACATCCATATCACCTACAAAACAAACAAATAAATAAAATTAGAAATTAAAGGAAGTGGAGATAAGCAGATGTTTGAATACTTACTAAAAAAATAGGAGAAAATTAAAAATTCTTCAACTTCTAATTCGTGAACTAAAATTCTAATTGAGCTAAAATTTAGTGATTAGTGCTTCAATTTTAAGTATCCTTTGGTTACAATTTAGTTAGCGTAATGCTAGGCAAAAAACTAGTAGACTAAATTCAATTTGGTTAAGAAGTGATCCTTTACTATAATAGTAGAAATGTATTGAACTCTTACATAAGACATAAATTCAATCCCGGTCAAAATCTAATATAACATTTAATCTAATAAAATTCATCATTTGACCAAAAAAAAAAAAAATTCAATTTAGTTAAAAGTTTGTTTCAAAAATTAGTTTATGTAGCATTATTTATTTAGTTTAAAAAAAAAAAAGATTTCTGTGGTATGACACGTGGAAGATACCCATTAGGGGATTCACGTGCACCAATGGAACGAGATGACTTGTACGCGCGGACACGGCATCCTCTCCGTGCACCTCAGATTCCCCGAGAGCCCAGCCGTTTGTATAAAAACCCAACTGACTGTTCCAATCCCAAATAATTCATTTCAAAATTCAAAAGAAAAAGGAAAAGAAAAGCACCAGACGGAAATGGCTTTGGGAAAAATTTCAAGGGCAAACTCCATGGACGAAGAATTCGAATTCTTGGAAATCGAAGACAGAGAAGAACTCTTGGGTCTCACACACTGGGAATTCATCGACGCCTCCGACGCCGACTCAGAGGAAGGCCACCACCACCGTTCCGATTCCGAACAAACGGATAAAGACGAAGAAACAAATCAGTTCGATAGGCTTATCATCGGGCCCGTTTCATTTTCCGCTTCGATCCCTCCGGTGGCCGATCAGATCCCCGCCCAACGTCGTCGCCGCCCCCATCTCGTCCGATTTGTGGATGTGGGTCTCAATCTCAAACTCCGTAGCGATTGGGGCGACGGCAGTGATGAGGATGAGGGTCATGGTGAGGCGGAGGAGGAGGAGGAGGATGGATATGGATTAGACGACGAGCTGGTGCCGTGGTCGGTGAGCGACAAGTTCGGGCGGCAGAGGATGAGGAAATTGGGGAAGAGGATGATTCCGAAGGTGAACAATTCGAAGCGGTCTCCGTACATGGTTGCGAGGCCTGGCTGCGTTCGCGGGAAGCATGGCCTGGGATTGAAGCATATTTACTGACAAAGATTGGAGCTTTGGAGATTTGGGTATCATTTTGTAACTGATGTATTTAAATTTAATATGTTAATTTGGTAAATACGGGGGGTTTGGTTTTATGTTGATTCTGTGTCTCTGTCCGACTTATGATGTTTCATGATCATTTAAGAATATTATATATTTAGTCGATGACGTTACTGTCTGTCTATGTTTTGTTATTTGTTCTACATTGGTTCTTTGTCCATGTGCTTTGTCTTTTCTTTTTCTTTTTCTGGAACTGGTTTGCTTGAGGTTAAAGTTTTGCCTGCTTGTGATGGATGTTGAGGTAATTAGGGAAGGAAAATGGAAACTGCGCCTTGAAGAATACTTAAGATGAAATTGCAAGTTTTCTTTGACTTCGACAAGTGTTAGATCTTCTATTTTTAATTTCAGCATCACACATTGTTACGTACCAGTGAAGAAAACTTGCAATAGTTGGCATTCCCCTTTGTACATTTGTGAATTCAGGCTACCAGTCATCAACATTTCTGGAATTTATGCTTCCATGTCCACATAGCAGTACAAGGAAATCCAAGTGTTAAATGCAAAGTATCGTACATAAGCAATCCCTACTTCACCCGTAAGCTTTAAGATTGTTGGGCTGATGCCTTGATGAAACTGGGGAAATTTGATCAGCCGTTGAGGTACTAACATTATCAAATGTATTTGTGTTCCTCCGCTGCATCCAAGTCTAAATCCTGCCATTCGTATTACAATAGATTAAGATATCTCTTTTATCCAAGGTAAAAGTCGTCTTTCCTGAAAATCTCACATCGATAAAACGAAAACTAATGAAAATGATTTGAAAACTTAAAATCTTAACCAAAAATCATGTAACAACTTTATTTATTTAATGGTTAGAACGAAGCCCAACACTATAACTAAACCAATCCAATTAAGATGACTCAAAACAATTAATTTCTTGTCCGTCTAATATCTCTTCCGGATCTCTCTCCATGACAAAAAACAACGATCTCCGCCACCACTGCTACCTCAGACCCCGACCCCGACCGACGAAAAGCTTGGCTCCACTGACCTCAATTCAATCTTCCAGTCTTTGGTGTCTAGCTGTTTCATTTGAGCCCATGCCACTCATTTTCGTCTGAATCTGAGAGAGAAAGAGAAGCCAAGGGAGAGGAAGAAGAACCGCGTTTGAATCCTCCTCTTCCTTGCTCCGTCGCCCCAACCGTCACCACCTTCGCTGTCTCACCCGCTCTCAATCATCATCAGGTACTTCTCTCACTTCTTTCCTCATTGTCTCCGTCCATTGACGTCGAGCAGAACTGCATCAGCGTCTACAACGTCGCTGGAGTTCCTGTTGAGATTCACCAGGAGGAGAGGGTCTACATCCCGGAGTTGAACTTCGGACATCTCCTGACTAGTAGCAATTACTTTGATCCGGTGAAGAAGACCACCGGTGGACTCAACCGCTACTGCCCCAAGCTTACGAACATCTTCTCCACCGAGTTCATCATCGAGACAACAGACGTATAAGCAGGTATAAAATTGTGGATTCTCTAATTTCTGTGATGTTTGATTTGTGTTTAGGGTTTTAGTGTTTTGTGGAATTTAGGAATTAGCATTTGGTCTTCTATTTTAGGGTTTGATGTGTATAAAATTGTGTATATTAGGGTTTCGATGTTTGGTGGAATTGCAAAATTAGGATTTGGTCTTCTGTTTGTGATTGTTCGTTTGATGTAATTTCGTTTTGTAACCTGTGATTTATTGAGGATTACTACGACTAATTTTTCTATGGGTTTGAAATGGATTTCCGAATTCCGATTGACCAAATATTGCAGCAGGATGTATACATGTACTCTACCTATATGGGTTTGAAATGGATTTCCAATCGATGAGAGTTGATGTATACATGTACTCTACCTATAAAATTCACATTCTTTCCCAAATGCTCTTCAGTTCACAACATTCACAAGCATACTTGTGTAAGTTTTTATAAAGTGATTGCAGTGATGGTAGTTTAGAATGGTTACTAGGATAATTTTTTTGAAAATTTCTGTTGTGATATTTTTGTAGTCTGTTGTTTAATGAAATCTGCGTAGTTTGTCCAGCTGGGTTTTGTGTACAGTCAAACTGATGAATGCTCAAAACTGTAGGATAAATCTTACAAGAACAACTTGAAACGGGTCAACAAACTCGTGTAAAAAGTTTCCCTAGAGGAAATCCCCAGGACTCGCAAGTTTTTTCGCATGCTTGACTCTAGTTCATATAAGTTTCTCCTTGATAGTTAATGATTGTCATTTGTATGATATTTTCCTCACTTTTCATAGGTGAAAGTGGAAGATGCATCTCTTCTTGCATTAGAACACGAAGGCCGTCTGGCATTGCTAGCAGAACCTAAAGCTGACATGTTACGGTAGATGGTCTCTTGCGTTTTGGCGAGGGAAATGCACGAATATGCTTGAACATTGAAGATTTCTTGTAGATATGGCTTTGGGCTCGCCTGCTTTCCTCTTGGTATGTGAGATGTAGTATTTGGCATTCTTATAAGTTGAGCTAATACGATGGGGTGATTTTGAGCGTACTCGGTCAAATTTTTATTACACATCGCTTGCTTGTTCGCGTAACTGAACAACCATTTATACATTGAAGTGTTTGCTTGTAGTTCATTACGGATCTCAAGATCGAGTTGAGACAGGCAATGGTGACCCAAAGTATTTGTATTCTCCAATTGAAATGAGGCGACTTAGTCAAGACAGCAAAGGAGTTGATGCTGTAACCTTGAAAACGAGAGTCAACCTTTACCTTATGTGCTGGTTCTTAAACAAACCTGAAATTGGTGCATTACATGAATAATGATATTTGATCAATGTTTTGCTAGGAACAACTTACAAGAGAACAATACCTTGGACTCATGCGTGTTAGAGGCAAGTGAATTTTACAGGTTGTAAATTGAAAAACTCATCGATTGGTCATTCTGCGTTGAATAATGTAAGTGTTTGTTTCCTTGTTTAACAATGCATTGTCAGTTTAACTGTTGTTCCTTACAGTCTGCTTCCTCAAAACCTCAATTGGTAGCTACTGTTCTAAGTATCTCACTAAATGATAGAAAGGTATGAAGTTGGGCTGAAATCTGTTCTCTCAGTGTTACATGCGATGATTTAGTAATCTAGTTCTAATTCTTCTAATGCATTAGCAATCAGCTCAAACGGATTTATTTATTTTCTTGCTTGCGTGATCTAATGGTCAGGATAATTGCATAATATCAATGCATATAGATTCAGAGTGCTCAACAACCCAGATGTATCCTCACGCACTCCGAATTAGGTTTGTCTATACTGCCATCATATCATTTTAACCATTTAATTGATTACCTTAGACCTCTTGAGCATATAAGGAGGATGCATGAGACTCGAGCACAATCTTGAAATTTCACGGATTACCAAGATTTGGGCATTGCCGCATAGGTACCGAAGGAGGATGCAAAATAACCCACATAACCCACACTATTTCTGAAGTGAACCACTATTTCTTGAACTATAACAAAATAACCCACACTATTATGAAAGTGAACCAAAATAACCTACATTATTTCTGGAATTACTGTGACGACCCGTTCCTAATTTTCCATGTAATTTTTTCCCCGATTGTGTAAATTGATGTCTATGCCTTGTTTGGCAAAAGTGGAACCTAATGTGGACGTAGTTATTCGGCTTTAAAAAAAAAATTCTCTCGTTATCGTAATTAATTAGTACTTGTTTTTACGAATACGTGAGCATGAGTTAGATTCGAAACGGACTTGTAACGAAAAAATTACGTTTAATAGTGCGTTAACAACGGGTAGAGAAACGTGAGTTAGATTTTACAGCTTTTATGTACATTTTATATTGTACAAAACCTTATCCCTTCCCTCTTTAAAGATCTCTCGCGTGACTTGCTTTACCTCACCCACCAATCAACTTTATTCCCATATTTTCTCCCCCAATCCGACATACTCTTTCTCTCTCTCTCTTTTGTCCAATCAGAAAAGCCTTCTCTCTTTCTCTTCTTCTTATCTCCCTCACCCGTCACTCTCTCTTCTCTACAACAACCTTACGCCATCAAAAAACTTCACAGATCAAACTTCAAACCGCCACCATTAAACTCCTCTCATCCCCACGAGTCCATTCGTACAAACCGATCTTAAAATGGACGAGTTTTAAGCTTTCAACTCGGAGGTTTGACTAGGGTGGAGGTTCCCCGTCGATTTTCAGCTCGTGTTACAAGGTTTTGGGAGATTTGGAGGCCACTACACAACTCTGCGTGACCACTAACCTAAGTTGGGAGAGGAGCCAACGTTGAAACACGCAGTTTCAAAGAGTTGAAAATAGGTCTGAGACTTTCGAGCTTTTTCAATCTAATTTCGTCCACTTTTTGGACTTTTGAAAGGTACAAACTTGTTCTCCTCTTCATGAGCTTCATTTCCATATAAAGTACGTTCAAAATGGTTGAGAAATGAAGAAGATATAAAATTTTAAATTTTTTCCATAATCTGGTGAAAATTCTCCAGTTTCTGGCGAACCAGACGGCGGAAGACAACCGAAGAAGAAGGAGAATATTTCGTTAAAGTTAACGGAATATTCTAACGTCGTTAGGTAACGCCGTTAATATTTAAAGGAATAGTCTGCCAAATCTGACATAATATTCCTCTGTCATTTGTTTGCATGTCAGGCGCGTAGCTTGCATGTGGGCGCTCGTGTGGCTGCGATCTGGCGACTCGTGGTGATGCGTGAGGGCGCGTCCGACCTCTGGGCGGTACGTGCTTGACGTGTACAGGTCCGTGACATCAAATAGAATGTTTTTGTATACTTAAAACCCTCCATTTGAGCAAACTATGGGGGATTTTCCTAGCATTTTAGTGTATGTCCTAATTAATTAATTAGTAAAGTTATTTCACATATAGTTGAGACTTACCCCAATGAGGTACGAGGACAAACAAGGTTAGGAGGCTACAATCCATCAATGTATTAGTGAGTGGGCATTTGTTTTTATATATTATATATAAAGTTTATAGTTTCCACATGTGCTTTTGGATTGATTTTACACCTATCATGCCATGCTTTATTTAATTTTAAAAATGTAACAACCCGTCCCGATTATTTAGACTTATTAATTATGAAATGACGAAATTACCCCTACGGGAATTTTGTATGTGTGCATGTGTGTGTGTAATGGACCAATTAATTGAGGTCCTCAATTATTGGTGCCAATAGAAACTTTTGTTGATTGTTGTTGGAACTTAGAACACACACACACTCCAAATCTGTCCATCTCCCGTGGTCTCTCTCTCTGTCATTCACTCTCACTCTCTCTCTCCTCTCTCGACAGTTTCTCTCTCTCTCTACCCTCGAATGTACGGACACACCCACAAACCCCCAAACCCCCAAACCTTCACAGATCGAGGCATCCAACACCACCGCTCGACTCCTGAGGCTCATACGAGTACACTGACACTCATTTCAGGTGAAGTACCTTACGTTTTCACGTCGATTTCACGAGGTTCGATTTAGGTACTGTTCACAAACTTTTTGTACGTTGTGTTTTAGGCAAAACTAAGCTCACTACGAGTCTTAGAAGGTCCCAATGAGGCTCAGGGACTTTCGTTTGCTAAGCGTTGACGTCGGGATCGTCGAGAACGGAGGTGGCCGGTTTTTGGAGATTTCCCGATGAGATTCTCGTTGGTTTTCGAAGTTTTTGAAGGTATAGACTTGTTCTACCCTTAATTTAGAGTACGTAGGAAGAAAAATGGAACAAAATGGTGCAAAAATGGCGGAGAAAAATGGATTTGCAGGTTTCCAACGACCGGTGGCCGGCGCCGGTGAACTCAAGGTTGAAGACGACACGTGCCTTGCACGTGCCGCGCGTGGGGGGCGCGTAGGCCCGTGCCACGTCAGGCGCGTGCCACGTCAAAATTTATTTTTAAAAATTCTGCGACGCTTGTGACGTCGAGTAGGTCGCTTTGGTATATTCGTATGCCAAAATTGAGCTATTTATGAGAAGTTATTTCCGTTTTTGCGTGTATGTGCTTAAATAACGTATTTATAGTAATTTCTCATATAGGTGAGACATATACCAAGGACGGCTACGACCCAGCGACTTATCAGTGAGTGGGCAACTATTTACCGTATTTACCTACATGTTATTATTATTTTCCCAGAAAACGATAAATGAACGTTTATGTGATTTTAATGCCATGCAAAGTATTCATATATTATTATTGATGCATTAATGATTGCATATTCATATGTTGGTGTTACGGACGCACAGGTAAGTGTCAGGTAAGATTATATGCTGGTTATGATGAGAATGATGTGATATGATGTGATTAGAGCTCATATACTTGCACATTGATATTAGTGCTCTCGCCCAGAGTTAGGGGCATAGTATTTCACGTGTCGTTCACCTCCCGCACCGCATGCTCGCCTTGGATCCAAGTTAGGTGCACAGTCTTGTCGTATAGACCACCTTTGAGTGGGTTCGACTCGTAGGTGACCCGCGAATCATTCGCACAGTCTTCACGTGATTGTAGCACTATAGCATATTTACTTGATATACATGATGATGAGTAGACCACCAGATGTGGTAGTGATGATTGTGCAGTATTGATATACATGATGTTATGAGCTATATGAGATATTAGATGGCCGAGGGCCAAGATGATTACCTGGCATTTGATCACATCAACAGTTTATGATTGAGTTTCTGTTTTGGATACTTTGGCATGGCATACATATACTTTTCAGCATGATTTTGAGAACCTATATGTATATACGAGTATATATTTTGATTCTGGGAAATTATACAGGTTTTACGGTGAGAGGCTATATGTTTGAGTAAAGATTGGTTTTGAAAGGAATTGTTTTGCTGACCCACTCAGTTTTGTTTTTCGCCCCTCCAGGTACTAGGTAGCTAGAGGTTCTTTTGGTGGACGCGAGGGCTTATCGGCAGTTCTGACACATTCATTTATGTATGACACCGGTGGTGTTATCTAAACTTATTTCATGCTTGACTGCATTCGAACTTAGAACGCTCTGATTATGTATAAGTACCTTATTCTGCCTCTAGTACACTATCTTACCTAGGTTCCTAGTGGTTTTGATTTTAATTAGTTCGTACTTAGTTATCGATTCTCGCTTCCGCACCGTGCACATGGCTATGTCACACTTACGTGACGGCCAGCACGCCCCACTTTCGGGTCGGGGTGTGTCAAAAAATGCCAAATTATTGTTGAGATTTTTATATATTGTCATGGCATGTTTTTTATACATTATTCTTGCTCATCATGCATGCTTGCACTGGTGAAGTACTTATCTGGGCCAAGGCCAGGCTTAACATATATGTTCACATCGCACCGCACGCTCACCTTGGATCCATTGTAGGCGCCAGTCCTGTCATACAAGTTGCAATAGGCAACTCCGACTCATATGTGATGCGCCTAGCGCCAGTATTCACGTGATTATAGTACTAGAGCGTATATTATGATTACACCCAATCCTATTCATGTCAGATTCCCTCTGCATGAACTCGTGTTTTAGCATAGATTGATGAGCACCTGATTTTACTTATGCTATTATTGAGATATTGTGATTTGGCACATTTCTGGATTTATTGTTGATTTCATACTTATATGTAGTATGATTTTCTGGAAACTATACATGTTTTACGGCGAGGGCTTAGTATGTTAAGAAAATAAATGTGTTTTATAAACCTTTGTTTTTTCCCACTCACCCTTCTATTTTTCGCCCTTCCAGGACTTAGATAGCTGAATTCTCTGTGGCGTATGAGGAATCTCTGGCAGTTCTGACATATCCATAAATAAATGTAGGGGACTTTTCCCAGTTGTGTATTAAGTACTTTAATTAGTTTCGACTTCACTAGTTTTGTCGTACTGTCATCTATGCTTTGAACATTTGTGTTTTATGGGTTTTTCCCACTATTGCGCACTCTCTACTTTAGATTAAATAATGTTAGTTTTGGTTAAAATTTATCCTTATTTTTATGCATCACTATCCTTTTTTATTACGTCACCTTTGGATGTCGGCCAGCATGCCTCGACTCCGGTCAAGGTGTGTCAATTACAATGTAATAACTCATACTATTTTTGAAAGTAAACCAAAATAACATATCCTATTGATGGAAGTGCAACATAATAATTCACACAATTTTTAAAACAATAGTATAATCATCCACACTATTTCTGAAAGTGAACCAAAATAACCTACATTGTTTCTAAAACTACAACATAATAACCCACACTATTTATAAAAGTGCACCAAAATAATCCACATTATTTCTAAAACTACAATGTAATGATTCACACTTTCTGAAAATAAACCAAAATAACCTATACTATTGCTGGAACTACAACATGATAATTCACACAATTTCTAAAACTATAGTATAATCACCCACACTATTTTTGAAAGTGAACCAAAATAACTTACATTATTTATAAAACTACAGCATAATAACCCACACTATTTATGGATCTATAGTATAATAACCCACACTATTTTGAAAGTGAACCAAAATAATCCACATTATTTCTAGAACTACAATGTAAGAACCCACACTATTTCTGAAAGTAAACCAAAATAATGTACACTATTACTAACTACAACATAATAATCCACACTATTTTGAAACTACAGTATAATCACTACACTATTTCTAAAAGTGAACCAAAATAACCTACATTATTTATGAAACTACTGCATAATAACCTACACTTTTTTAGAACTACAACATAATAACCCAAAATCTTTCTGAAAGTGAACAAAAAATAACCTACATTATTTCTGAAACTACAACATAAAAACCCATAATTTTTCTAGAACTACAACATATAAACTCACACTATTTTTGGAACTACAGCATAATAACCACACTATTTTTGGAAAGTGAACCAAATACCCATATTATTTTTGGAACTACAACATAATAATCCAGACTATTTCTGAAATTGATCCAAAATAACTCACACTATTTATGAAATGTAACAAAATAAACACAATTTATGGAATTTAAACAAAATAACTCACACTGATTCTAGTTTTGAACAAAAAATAACACACACTATTGCTGGAACTATTGCAAAATTATACATTATTTATGAAACTAAAGAAAACACACTTTCTCATGGTTATAAAAGATGTTAGGTGCTAGTCATGTGGCGAAATGGGGCTTAGGAGGACTAGGCGAATATAAAGTAAACTTATTATCTATTTTTTGTGCTTTGATAATTTTTATAGAACGAGATGAAAGTTTAAATAATTACAACTTTGTAATACTTCAAAAAATATTTTTTTAAAATCATATAAATTTATTGTAATTTAAAACAAAATAAAAGTGTAAAACATGTGACAAAAAAAAACATTTGAACACAACAAAAAAAAGCATTTGAACAACAATTTAAAAAAAAAAATGGAGGGAGCACTGGGATGTGACGCCTAAAATGAGGGAGGTGGGGCCCCACACCATTTCTTAAACATGTTAGGATGTTGTCCAAATTACATTGGAAAGCAAATTACTAAAACATTAAATATGAAAGAGTGAGACAAATCATTTTCTTGGAGATCCAGTACATTTCGTGATCATGACTGTTCATTATATATCGTGCAGTTAGTTTTCGTTAGGTATTATTTATATTTAATTTTAAATAAAATTTAAAATGATTTTTGACCGTACGATATACGATGAACGGTCATGATCACAGAATCTCCCAGATCCCCTAAAAAAGGATCCGACTAGGATCCTTTTCCGAGTGAGACCACGCGGGGTGGAAATGAAGACATAAACTTTTATTCTTCCTCTCTTTCCATTAGGGGTAATTATGGAAAGTTATATTTGAGTGTGTTGGACTTTGTAATTCAGCCCGTGTATAGTTTTATGGCCTTTGTCCTTATGGTTAAATTTATTGAAACTTAGTTTGTAAGGAAACTCAGAGATGTAAAAATATCTTCTTCTTATTTCATTGACTTAATGAATAATACATTTACACCAGTATATATAGACACAATTCTATGGACATAATTGACCCCAGTATTTACAACTAATTACACACTGCCATTGTCAAACTAATTCCAACTATACAACTACTATTAGACTCTTTACACCCCCTCAAGCTAAGGCTTGGTGCATGAAAAGTGCCAAGAGGAAGCTTGGACTAAAGAAAACAGAATCTGTGCTTTGATAGAGATTTAGTGTGTAAATCGGCTAATTGATCTTGGCTACAAACATAGAGAACTTTAACCAAACACGCCAAGACTAACTCATGGATATAATGATAGTCGACCTCAACATACTTTGTCTGAGCATAGAAAACAAGATTGGAGGCAAGAGAGATTGCTAAAATGTTATGACACCAAATGATTGGAACTTTAGGCAGAGAAAAACGAATATTAGAAAACACCTTGCAGATCTAAGTAAGCTCAGCTGCAATATGAGCTAAAGAAGGATATTCAGCTTCAGTTGAGGATCGAGTAATAGTTGGTTGCTTTTTGGCATTCCAACTAATCAAGTTCTTACCCAGAAAACCACAAAAACTACTAGTAGATTTCCTATCATAAGTACAACCAGCCCAATCGGCATCAAAAAAGGCAGTGAGATCCAGAGAACTCTTTTTAAACCAGATAACTTGTGTAAGTGTACCTTTGAGAACCCTGAGAATCCGTTTTGCAGCTTGCATATGTTGTTCCCTGGGAGCATGCATGAATTGACAAACCTGATTCACGGCAAAGGAAAGATCAGGTCTTGTCCAAGTGAGATATTGCAAGCCACCCACTATATATCGATATTCAGTGGGATTAGAGAGAAAGTGACCACTATGATCAAGTGTAGAAGTACCAAGAGGAGTTACAGAAGGCTTTGAAGGAAATTATGAGTTTCATTAGGGATTTCATGTGACTAGCAAGCATATACAAATCATTATATATATACAAAATTAGCGGAAGCATGTTAACAATTAAATTTATTACTCTAGTCATTTTAAATCCCCTTCAAGAGCATAGGTTTATGTAAGATGCATCACAAAAATTTTATTGAAGAACAAAGGTTAGGAGTAGATGTATACCTCTTGATCTACTTGTGAGACCAAGGATGGACCACCTCCAAGATCTTTGCTCCTCAAAGTCCTTGAGCCTTGCCTCCCTCCTTGCCTCCTCCACTTTGTTAGTTTGAGTGCTCCAAGGTTCTCTTAGAGTTTTCAAGGAGAAAACCTCTAAAGATCCTCACCCACTAGTGTAGTGAGAAAGGATGAAGGAATAACCAAAGGGGGATTAGATGATTAGCTAAAATCCCCTAAGGTGGCCGGCCCCCTTTTGTGTTCTAGAGAGATGTTTTTCTTTTTCTCTAAGTCTTTTGAACACAAATGAAACCCTAGGAGATATTTCTCTATAAAGTTGTATTTATAGGCAAAAAGAAGCAAGTCAACATTTGACTTCTCCCACCTCCTCAAAGTGGCCGGCCTTGGTGTGATATTTTGGGCTTTGGGCTTTTATTGTTTTAAGTCATCCAATGCTTAAATAAAAGCCCAATGGGTTTAGGCCCAATAGGCCCAATTAAACCCGAACGTTTCTTTAAGTCCAAAACGATCTTTTATCGCTTTTATGATTTCTTTAGACTTTCTAAATTAATCACCACACCCAATTAATCCAATTAATTATTTCCATCATCCATTGATTAATCACTACAAGAGTGTATTGGTGAACAATCTTTTAGGTTCTAATTAGCAAGGCAGTGAGATGATTGGCATCGATCCAATTGATTTAATCCAATCACTTGTTGAATTAAAACTTGCTTTTAATTCACGTTCTTCTTTGACGATTACATTTAGTCATCTAGAAGAACTCAACTCACAAGCCATGAGTGACATCTAAACATATGTCATGGCTACCCAAGCTAATGTAGAAGTTATTCAGAGAACCTATTCAGTTGGAATTACAATGCAATTCGATCCTTCTCCAATACAATACTCTTAATCACATCACTAGGGTATGGATTTAATATGTCAAACCCCTAATGTGATTATACGTTCTTATATGATTCACATGAGTCGTATAGGAACACTTTCCTTAACCACGCTCAATACTTCGGCCGAAGATTTCCGAATCATATCTTAGAGTATCCTCCTCTAACGAGGATTAGAGATCCCTTGTTGACCATTCACATGCCTACATGTTTAGATAGCTTGATCCCAAGAATGCCGTGGACTCTCCAAATGGAATGTCATTTAACATGGTCAAAGATCAAGGACCTAACCATTAGACATCAATGATGTCTCAGGTCAAAGGATTAGTTACATTATTCCAACTATTAGAGTTACTTGCTTGACATGTGAGTAGACCTCCATGCAAGTACTCTCGTTCGATTGTGTTCAGTGAACTCATTCCCTCAATGAGCACCTACATACTTGTCCTAGTGTCTCAACACGAATGGGAAGAGACTTTCCATCCTTCCATTTGAAGGGGACATAGTATGTACTGATCTATGCATTGTCAGTATCCCTCCGACAATCCTATGACCAGGAACCTTTTGGACACGATGGTTATGTGAAGAAGGTCTCTGTAGTCTAACATCATTAGATTACTTCTTCAATCGATCCATTGTCCATGGATTCACTATTTAGGACATATTTCGTTTATTGAGATAGTCCTAGTTAGTATCTTTGCCTTCCGATGTATAAGAGTCATATGTATACATCAATTCAATGTCCTGAAAGGTTTCTTCCAAAGATTGACTTTCAGGGCATATTTCCAACAATCTCCCACTTGCACTAAAGTCAATCACTAGTGTATCTAATACATGCTAGTTGAGTGAGCTTATGCTCGTAGGTTTACTTGGTTATGTATAAAATCCCCTTTTAACTCTAAAAGGGATTTACTTATCAAATGTCTCCAAAACATTTGATGATGTCTCTTTCTTGTGTTCGAATACTTTGATGAGACCTTGATTCCATGGCTTGAGCTATCGCCCCATTACGTCGTAGTGTTCAACTAACGACCTTATGGTTTGGATTCAATCATTGGTTCTATAAGAACCCTTTCCATTCAAAACACCTTTTGAAGCAGTTTCTAAAACTATATATCGTCATATATTTCGTTTGTATACTTTATACAAACTTTGCTCCAATCTTTGAGACCATTGTAGTACAATACTATCAATTCATTTATATGATTAGTACTTCATCTATTATGAAGTTCCATTTACAAAAATGGATTATTTTTCACTTTGGTCCATAACCTAAGTGAATACACGCTTCCAGAGTCCCACTCTGATGTTCCTTTCTTAAAGGCAATAATACTCATTCAGTTGCTATGGTTCTGATCCTGGGATACAGTAATATCTTAGAGTGACAACCCTATGTGGTTCTACACCTTTGGATATCATTTCACAAGTCCATACATGTGTCCCTTTTGTGATTTTATGACACATTCAATTTTTCAAGTCAATACTTCAAAATTGAGCGTATCATAAATTTGTCATTTTTGAGTAACATTTATGTTTTATTAAGTCTATCAAATAGACTTCATTCATATCTTGTTATTCAAATTATGACATCACTCCCACTGGCCTTGTTGTAACTAAGTATTCAATCAAAAACTCAATACTTATATTTTCTTTGATTGAATGCTTATTGCTCTCACTAACTTGTTCTGGATCTTTTGACAATCATTTAGATCCATTAGCTTGTTTAATGATGTCTCAACAATTTTGAGACTATCAACAACCCTAGCTAACACAAGTTTATTTAAACGAATCATTCATAAAAGAATTCCTTCTTTAAGTAATTCCATTAAAATGTGTGACTTGTTCTTTCAAGTTCATTCATTTAAATTATATGGTGTCATACACCATTATTTAAGTTTTAGTCATACTAAGACTTCAAAGTAGTCATATGAGAATTATCTAAGTCCTTAGTGAAAGCATGGCTTCTACTAAGGATATAGAAACTCAAACATTCCTTCTAGGTGGTTGATATAATTCTTTATCAAAACTACATAGAGCGTTATAGTTACATAAGGTGACGAATTTGGATTGTCTTGTTGTTTAAACTATATGTTGTGACTCATTTTGTAACCATCCCTTTTGTTTCGTCAAAATTTGTCCATACGCTTCGTTATTAGTTTGTTCTCATAAAAGAGAATAATGGACAACTCCCAACATACAACCATTTCATGCTAGGTTGACGAAACCAACATTTAAAGACTATTCTTTGAATGTTACACAACATAGAATTTTAACGTTTGTAGAGCTTGAGTCTTTAACAATTAAAATTTCAAACTCTCAACAATAGTCATGCACTATCATTGTTTTGACAACTATAAAACAATCATATTCAAGTTTATATCCAATTTCTTACCTCCCACTATTTCTCATGATTTTAATGAGAATTTACTTCATACATTCAAAATTGTATAAACGTGGAGTATACGGGTAGAGGACATTGTGTAGTAGCTTTAAAACATTTCAAGCTTATCTCTTTCATTCTTCACTAAGATGATGTCTTGTTATTAAGTGACTAAAGTCATTAAACATTTTATTGATTTAGACACTTCATTCTTGGTTTAGTCACTAACATACTTGACATTCTAAAACAACTTTAAGAATGCCCAATCAATTGTTCAAAACTATTAATTGAATCAAGAGTGATCTTGATTTGTTTGTGGTTTAAGTGATAACCTTTACAAGATACATTTTTCTTGTTTCTTATATCACCATAATGTGATCTTCCTTTTCATTAAGAAAGGAATCTCTAGACTTTTGTCAATTCATATAGAACTCATAGGTAGACATTTGGAACCAAATCTATAGATTCATTGTATCCTACTATGTCCAACATATGAGGTCTATCCATAATTGATTAGTCTAAAGTTTTGTTTATCATATTACAATAAGTGATATAAGTCTTGTATCTCAACAAGGATACAACAAGACAATATTCAATTCATAACACTACTTTAAAGGAAATATCATATATATTTAGAAGGCACCCATCACATTACATTGATGTGATGATACAAACATTCAAAAATGTTTTAATACAAAAAGAATTAGCTCTATCTATTTAGAGACTAATTAAATGCCTTCATTTAGGCACTAATAGTGGTCTTACATCAAATGAAGCCACATTATAAGTTCTTTACAAAATAAGAAAGTTTCAAAGACTTTCTTTTAAATGCCTAAATTAAAACTTCCTAAGTAGTAAGCAAAAACAATGGTGGCCGAACCCTTCTCCACCTTTCCTTGCTTGTTCTTCTTCTACTTGCCTCCTTCACCTATATACAATTATACGAGTGATTAGCACGTTATATCAAAATATAAACATTTAGAAGATCTAACAATTTAGAATTGAAGATATGAACATTAAACCATACCTTTTGGCTTGTTCTTTAGAGTTGCAAGGTAGAACCTGCAATTCCTCCTCCAATGCCCCTCATTTCCACAGTGGTGGCAAGTCCCCTTGGGCTCCATCGCCTTCTTTTTCTTCACTCCACCTTTCGGTTTAGGAGTGGTAGACTTCTTCTCTTTCCCTTTTCCTTTCCCTTGCGGCTTAGGAGTGGAAGAGGATGGCTTGTTGTAGACTACTGCAGAAGTCCCTACAACGTTCTCTTTCTTCATAGTCTTCTCAGCAGTCACTAACATGTTTAGCAACTCAGAGAGAGTACTATCCATCTTATTCATGTTGTAGTTCATTACGAACTGCGAGAATGAATCAGAAAGAGAAGCCAAAATGAAGTCCTGGGCCAATTCCCCGTCAAGTGGAGTTCCAAGGCTCTCCAATTGTTCTATGAATCCTATCATCTTCAGTACATGTTGATGCACTGGAGCCCCTTTGACCATCTTGGTCTTGACAAGTTCACAGACAGTGCTGAAGCGACGATTGCGCGTCCCTTCACCATATAACTCCGTAAGATGGAGTATGATGGAGGATGCACTGTCCATGCCCTCATGCTGTCTCTGTAGCTCCTCATTCATGGAAGCCAAAAGATAGCACTTGGCTTGCGTGTCGTCCTCAACGTGCTTGTCATACTTAGCACGTTCATCCTCAGAGGCGTCAGGCTCAAGAGGTATGTGAGGTGGGGCCTTGTCTAGGACGTAAACAATCTTCTCCAACGTTAGGAGAATCTTGACATTACGAAACCAGGATGGGAAATTGTGCCCCTCGAGGCAATGTTTGTCGAGTATTTTCGCGAGTGTGCTTCCAACCATATCTATATACATAAACAATAAATAAATTAGTTTGATTGTTGATTAAGTCATACGATTCGGGTCTTTAAACCGAATGACATCACCCACCATTTTTGGCAAATTCCATATCCCCCATGATGGAATCCGGGAGATTTCAAAGAAAGCTCCTAGCGGGTTATGGGAGGCTCATTATTACTATGCGCACCTCACGATGATACGATGTTGGATAGCAAAATAATAATGAGAGGGTACATTTACCCATTCACAACAACGTTTTGTGATTACCCATCAATTTGGCCTCTAGAGAAGAATGCCTCACGATGATACGATGTTGGCATCATTTCTTCTTAGTTAAGTTCATTCCCACCATGCCGGTTTAGATAGGGGTCCAAGTATAACCTCACGATGATACGATGTTGGCTACACTCGTTGCCTATTTTTCACCACATCAAAATGCTTTTTAAATAGACTCCTCCCGACTTATAAGCATGTACTTTGCACTCCCCCATGATAGGGTGAAAGCGGTGCACAAGTCATAAACGATTGGAGGCTACCATGGTGGAAGGCCACGAAGAAGTGTTCAAAAGCACCTCTACGCTTTCAACTTAATATTGCATGTTGGTTGAGGGATTTTAAGGTCTCATCAATTTTATTTATTTAAACATATTCAAATAAATTGTGTCCTATTATAACTATTAGTCTAAAGTTTAATGAAATTAGTGGCATATGTAATCTCCACTATTCGTTTTTACAAAACAAATCAATATCAAAACATTTTTCAAAATATTGGAGATACATATAACTACTAATTGAATTCATTATTGTTTAGTAGCGTATGATACTCCCACTATTTGTTTTGAGAAAAACAAATCAATATCAAAAATGAATTTTTCAAATATTGGAAGTAACTACTACTACTATGATTTTGCAATCCTTTGAATTTGGACTTTATAGTTATCTTAGGCTCTTGGATGACCATGGACTTAATTGGTTATTTCAACAATGAGCCAACATTGTTGAATAAGATCTCGGGGATATTGTGTCAATTTAATTACGTGCTTATCAATCCAATTAAAACATTTTCATTGAGCCATTAGAAATGAAAGACAATCAATCATTGCTAATTAGGGCATTGGACCCATTTAATCTTTTGTCTCATGTCAAAACCCTCTTTTAAATATGTTTCCTTACCAATAGTTAAAGAAACTCTAGTCTAGTACTAGAGGGAATCCACTAACTAAAAGAGATTAAGAAGTAATAAGAATTACAAACCGATTTGTACAAATTCCTACAAATTACATATACTAAGAGGGAGAGCTAGATTAATGTCAAACATTATAAGGTCCAATTAAAACAGTAATTAAAACACATTCCCATGGTTCAAACAATTTGAATTTAGCGCCTTATCATATAGCTCAATTATCGTTTAAGGCTTAAGTCCATAGTCACCCTTTTTAACTACTTAATCACATTAAATAATCATATAGGAATGCAACATAAACAATTAGATTTAGTGCATATGGGCATAATTAAATGATGAGTTTAAACTATAAACAAAATTAAAATCAAATATTTTAACTTTTCCAAATAGTAGGGGCCTAAATGCAAATATGCAAAAGTTAAGGGCCAAAGTGTAAATACTCAAAAGTAAAACAACTTTTTATCAAAAACACAAAACCCACCCATGTGGGTTTTGTCATAGGGTGGCCGGCCTTAATGGTGGGAGAAGCAAAGTCTCACCCACCATGCTTTAATTCAATGCAAGGAAGAAAAATCAAAATTTTGCTTGTCACTTGGTTTTGCTTTAAGGATATTTTGCAAGGTTTTTGATGAAAATATCCTAGAGAAGTCTATGATTAAAATTGCATTAACAAAACATATAGATGATTAATATATCAACCAAATCCATAAAACAATTTTATAAGCTTAAACAAAGTCATTTTCACCAAAATCAAAACATGAACACCAAGAACAAAACCATGAACATAATTTCAAGATTTTCATATTCTTGGTGATTTCTTCACAAAACCAAAAACAAAAGTGACAAGAACACTTTTCCCTAGCACCAAAGAGTGTGTGTGTGATTCAAAATAAAAAACACAAACACATGCAAAATGGCATTTCTTGCCGTGCCCCCTTAGACCCAAAAACCCCAAAATTTTGTTTTAAACTCATTCTTCATTCATGCATATAAAACACCTTTTTACATGCATATCTTTCTCAACTTATTGACTAACATTTTTCAACACTTGAAAAACAAAAGATAAACATACTTTAAATGAAGAACATATATTTCAAAACATAAAATTAATACCCATATGCATAAAATCCAAAAGGACACATAATACATAAACCTTTGGCTCTGATACCACTTGAAGGAAATTATGAGTTTCATTAGGGATTTCATGTGACTAGCAAGCATATACAAATCATTATATATATACAAAATTAGCGGAAGCATGTTAACAATTAAATTTATTACTCTAGTCATTTTAAATCCCCTTCAAGAGCATAGGTTTATGTAAGATGCATCACAAAAATTTTATTGAAGAACAAAGGTTAGGAGTAGATGTATACCTCTTGATCTACTTGTGAGACCAAGGATGGACCACCTCCAAGATCTTTGCTCCTCAAAGTCCTTGAGCCTTGCCTCCCTCCTTGCCTCCTCCACTTTGTTAGTTTGAGTGCTCCAAGGTTCTCTTAGAGTTTTCAAGGAGAAAACCTCTAAAGATCCTCACCCACTAGTGTAGTGAGAAAGGATGAAGGAATAACCAAAGGGGGATTAGATGATTAGCTAAAATCCCCTAAGGTGGCCGGCCCCCTTTTGTGTTCTAGAGAGATGTTTTTCTTTTTCTCTAAGTCTTTTGAACACAAATGAAACCCTAGGAGATATTTCTCTATAAAGTTGTATTTATAGGCAAAAAGAAGCAAGTCAACATTTGACTTCTCCCACCTCCTCAAAGTGGCCGGCCTTGGTGTGATATTTTGGGCTTTGGGCTTTTATTGTTTTAAGTCATCCAATGCTTAAATAAAAGCCCAATGGGTTTAGGCCCAATAGGCCCAATTAAACCCGAACGTTTCTTTAAGTCCAAAACGATCTTTTATCACTTTTATGATTTCTTTAGACTTTCTAAATTAATCACCACACCCAATTAATCCAATTAATTATTTCCATCATCCATTGATTAATCACTACAAGAGTGTATTGGTGAACAATCTTTTAGGTTCTAATTAGCAAGGCAGTGAGATGATTGGCATCGATCCAATTGATTTAATCCAATCACTTGTTGAATTAAAACTTGCTTTTAATTCACGTTCTTCTTTGACGATTACATTTAGTCATCTAGAAGAACTCAACTCACAAGCCATGAGTGACATCTAAACATATGTCATGGCTACCCAAGCTAATGTAGAAGTTATTCAGAGAACCTATTCAGTTGGAATTACAATGCAATTCGATCCTTCTCCAATACAATACTCTTAATCACATCACTAGGGTATGGATTTAATATGTCAAACCCCTAATGTGATTATACGTTCTTATATGATTCACATGAGTCGTATAGGAACACTTTCCTTAACCACGCTCAATACTTCGGCCGAAGATTTCCGAATCATATCTTAGAGTATCCTCCTCTAACGAGGATTAGAGATCCCTTGTTGACCATTCACATGCCTACATGTTTAGATAGCTTGATCCCAAGAATGCCGTGGACTCACCAAATGGAATGTCATTTGACATGGTCAAAGATCAAGGACCTAACCATTAGACATCAATGATGTCTCAGGTCAAAGGATTAGTTACATTATTCCAACTATTAGAGTTACTTGCTTGACATGTGAGTAGACCTCCATGCAAGTACTCTCGTTCGATTGTGTTCAGTGAACTCATTCCCTCAATGAGCACCTACATACTTGTCCTAGTGTCTCAACACGAATGGGAAGAGACTTTCCATCCTTCCATTTGAAGGGGACATAGTATGTACTGATCTATGCATTGTCAGTATCCCTCCGACAATCCTATGACCAGGAACCTTTTGGACACGATGGTTATGTGAAGAAGGTCTCTGTAGTTTAACATCATTAGATTACTTCTTCAATCGATCCATTGTCCATGGATTCACTATTTAGGACATATTTCGTTTATTGAGATAGTCCTAGTTAGTATCTTTGCCTTCCGATGTATAAGAGTCATATGTATACATCAATTCAATGTCCTGAAAGGTTTCTTCCAAAGATTGACTTTCAGGGCATATTTCCAACAGGCTTGGCACCTGCCATATTAGTCTTGGTAAGAAGATCAAGAAGGTATTTACTTTGATGCATGAATATGCCTTCAGAAGTTCGTTGGACCTCTAAACCCAAGAAATAATGAAGAGGTCCTAGGTCTTTAACAGGAAACACTTGACTGAGTTTGTGAATGAATTTCTGACAAATAATTGTATTTGGTCATGTCACAAGTATGTCATCCACATAGACCAAAACAAAAACTGGAACTAAAGCTTTGAGAATAAATAGAGAAGCATCGGATGAGGATTGTTTGAAACCAAATGTGTGTAAGACTTGAAAAAGTTTGTCAAACCAAGCTCCGGGAGCTTGTTTTAAGCCATACTGAGATTTGTTGAGTTTACAAATATGACTAGGAAGATTGGAATCAATGAAGCCAGGTGGTTGACTCATAAAAACATCTTCCTTGAGATCCCCATGTAAAAAGGCATTGTTAATGTCCAATTGATTGAGAAACCAATCAAATTAAACTGCCAAAGTTAATAAAATCGAAATGGTAACCGGCTTGGCTACTGGACTAAAAGTGTCTTGATAGTCAACACCTTTTTGCTGATGAAACCCTTTAGCTACTAAACGAGCTTTATACATGTCTATTATACCACCAGGTTTCCTTTTAATCCTGAACACCCATTTACAACCCACAATATTCTGAGACTGAGAGGGAGGAACCAAGTGCCAAGTACCAGTGAGTTGAAGAGCGTTAAACTCTTCATGCATAGCCTGTCTCTAGTGTGCATATTTGGAAGCTTGTAAATATATAGAAGGAACAAAATCAACATCCAAAGGTAAGGGATGCTTAGTTGCAGAATAAGCCTTTGGTTTAAAAATGTCAGCCTTAGATCTTGTAAGCATATGATGGGTATTAATAGCATCTGAAGATGAATAAGAATTAGAGGCAAGATTGGACAGTGGTGCTAGAGAAGAAACATGTGCAGTGGAGGAAGGCACAAAGGTTTGAACTGGAGGGCTTAAAGATGAAGATGATTCTTGAGAAGTTGGAATAAGCTGTTGGGGTACTGAGAAGTGCAAATCAATAACAACAGATGGAGATTGAGATTTTGGTAAATCGGACACGGGGGAAGGATGATGAAAGGGAAACTTTGTCTCATTGAATTGCACATGTCTTGAGATATATATTCTCTGAGTATCAGGATCAAGACACTTATATCCCTTGTGCTGTAAGCTATATCCCATAAAAACACATTCTTTACTCTTGCCTTCTAACTTGGAGTGAACATAAGGTTTTAGCCAAGGATAACAAGAGCAACCAAAAACCTTTAACTTGGAATAATCTGGAGAAAACTTGAATAAAATTTCCCATAGAGAACTGTTCAAGCGAGAAATGAGCAGTCTATTTATAAGATAAATGGCAGTAGAGAAGGATTCAACCCAATACAAGTGAGGAACTTTGGATGCTACTAATAAAGTCTGTGCTGTCTCAACTAAATGGCGATGCTTTCTGTCAACACAGCCATTTTGTTCAGGAGTATGTGGATAGCTAAGCTGATGAGATATGCCATAAGCTTGAAGAAAAGATTTAAATTGATTGCTAGTAAATTCACCCCCTGAGTCGGACCTCAAACATTTGATTTATTACCAATAGAATTTTCAACATAGTTTTTTATCACAACAAAAGTGGAATATACATCAGATTCAGCCTTTAAAGGAAAGAAACAAGTATATTTGCTATGGTCATCCACAATTAAGAGGTAGTACTTGTAACCACAAACAGAAACAACTAGAGCTAGGCCCTAAACATCACAATGTAACAAACTTAAACTAGTAGTTGAAAAGGAAGGAGATTGTGAAAATGGAAGCTTGTGATTCTTAGCAACTGCACAGTCAAAGCAAAAGAAATCAACAGAATGCTTCCCTTGCAATGCAAGCTTATTTGTAGATATAACTCTCCTGAAGATGGAAGAAGATGGGTGCCCCAAGCGACTGTGCCAAATAGTTACAAGTGCTTTAGTACATACCAAAACTTGAGATGGCAAATAAGATCGAGAGAAAGAAACAGGAATCCTTGAAGATGATAGAAACCATTTCTAACCGGTCACTGCAAAAGCATATTCCCCATAGAACGACCCTTAACAACGGATCCATTAGAGTTCAAAGTCAAAGAACATGAATTATCTTTGAGAAATTGATATGCATTGTGCTTCATTTGCGGAACATGTAAAACACTGTTAAATTTAAAAGAAGCATGAGTAGTATTTAAGGATGTACTGCCAGTATGATGAATGGATAAACATTTGCCATCTCACTTACATGAAAGAGAACTACCCGTACTTAGTAGATTTGAGTTGTATTTCGACTTTTAAGTTATTACTTTTCGGCCATTCCAACGAGAAATTTTTAGTTATGACGGGAACACGGATGGTACACCATGTGTTTTTATGTAAGTGGTGGGAAATTTTATTTTAACTTTTTGTACCACCTTATGTAACGGTCACACGGAAAAATCTCTCCATTATATCCTCAAAATATGAAACCTAACGAATGTATCATATTTGCATTGATTAGACTAATGTGTACCAAACCACAATGTCCTTGTTCTTGATTGGTCGGTCCCTACAATATCAAAATGAATTGAATTGTATCAGCATTGCGTACATGTGATCAGTAAATCCGATGCAAATAAATAACCTAACAGTAGTATGTATGTACCTGTTAGACCACACGGCAAGAGTATCTTTGCCCGTGCTTTGGTCTACAAACAACCCACTAGCCCATTGTTCACTCCTATTGTATGGGGTAACCCAAATTTGATTGTTTGTAAAAGCACCTCTCTTTTGGGGAGGGTCGTCAAGATCAAGCAAGCTAGCAGCAGTGCCATCGGGAACTAACTTGTACCCTACAGGGTTTCCAACCCGTGTCTTTTTCAACGAGTTGATCACGTGGAATTCAGACGGGTCATAAAGTTTGAGCTTAATCTGTGCA
Source organism: Crataegus laevigata (assembly GCA_963580275.1). Classification (NCBI taxonomy): domain Eukaryota; kingdom Viridiplantae; phylum Streptophyta; class Magnoliopsida; order Rosales; family Rosaceae; genus Crataegus; species Crataegus laevigata. Next base: position 11,473,007 of record OY756941.1, read on the forward strand.
TCTTTCTCAGTTTTGGCAACAGTTTTAATAGCCTTCAAGTAGTTTTTTCTTAGTGATTCAGTTGGGGAGTTAGACTACCTTTGGAGATTCACCTTCATAAAGAAGTTATCAGAGCCGTCCACGTCCATATCAAGATGAAATGTGACGTAATGATCGTGAATAACGCCAATAACGTTCTCCGACAAGAAGGTGCCACAGAGATTCTCGTAGTTAGATGAGACTTGGTTCATGTTCTCATAGGAGGTGCCTTTCACCATCAAAATGCCACTAAGTCCAACCTATATGTTTGTTGCACACACGTATTATATGTAGTATTAACAATCTTAAAATACAAAATATTATGGTGAATTTCCATAAAAATACGATAAATGACAGGATTAGTCCCTCAGCCAATTCTAGTTATTCGCGCTGGTAAGACTTATAAATAAACGATCACAATCAGAGATATTCACCAGTATAAGGAGTAGGAGAAGTAATGTTGGAGAGGTCATGAGTGATGTGAGATGTAGCACCAAAATCAAGAATCCAAGAATGAGATGGTTTGGATGCATAATGAATGTACATGGCAACAAGTTTGGTAGAAGGAACTTCCCCAAAGATGTCCGGATTCATGCGATCATAGCAATCAATGGCTTCATGGCTTGTGGATCCACAAATTTGACAGGGATTATGAGAATTAGAGGAACCCTAAGAACAAAAGCTTTGTGTTATACTTGGTGAAGCCAGAATTAGAATGATTTCCCTGATTGCCATGATAGTTGCGATTGCCTCTGTTGTTGTGAAAACGATTGTTATTCCGGCCACGATTAGAGTTGCAATGAAAAGAATTTTGGCTGATTCTGAGCTGCATAAGCCTGAGAGGAATGTGGTGTGGGAAGCAGGTGTTGTTGATTCTAAGCAACATAAGCTTGAAAAGGTTCAGTAGCAACAGATTTCTTATGACAAGCCATTGACAATTCTTTGGTAAGAAGAAGATCATGAAGTTCATCCAAAGTAGTAGATGATAATCGAAGAGTGATAGAATCAACAAACGAGTCAAATTCCTCTGGTAGACCATGTAATGTAGTAGCAATTAGGTCACGACCGGACACAGAAGCACTAGTGGCGGTTAAGGAATCAGAAATTACCTTGATTTGCCGCAGATACTCAGAGATCGATTGAGATCATTTCTAAAGAGACTGAAGACGAGATCGAAGTTGGTGAACATGAGCATCAGAAATTCCACCAAAACGTTGTTCCAATTTAAGCCAGAGATCACAAGAAAAAGAAACCCCAACTGTAAAAGGAATGATCTCCTCCGAGAGTGTAGAATTCAACCAAATCAATAGATTCTAATCTTTTTCATACCACTATTTGAACGCCGAATTGAGTGAATGATCAGGAAGCAGAGGAGATGGACATGGCTCAGAACTGTCAATAACACCGAGAAGTTTGTAGCGACACAGAATCGGAGCAAACAGCTCACGCCATGGAAGGTAATTCGAGCTCTTAAGCTTTATTGGGACCATACTCCCAATATTCTGAATCGTGAGAGAGGTATAACTGGGCACCAAATTAGGGTTTGGAAGAGAGGAATTTGGGGGAGAAGACGACGAATCGAACACCATGCTTGAAGAAAATATTAAGATTCAACCAAATCACCAAACAGAATACAGAGAGACAAAAGAAAAATCACCAGAGATCAAAGCGGAGAAGCCGTGAGGCGGTGAGGATTGAAGATTCACCAAGGCCATGAGGCAGTGACGATTGATACCATATTGAAACTTAGTTTGTAAGGAAACTCAGAGATGTAAAAATATCTTATTCTTATTTCATTGACTTAATGAATAATACATTTACACCAGTATATATAGACACAATTCTATGGACATAATTGACTTAATGAATAAACTATTATTAGACTCTTTAAAATTTTAAGAGCTTTTGGTTTAACAATATTTTAAGCTGATTTTTAGTTAAAATAGTCTTATTCCAAGCCATTTTCATTAAAATTCTCTAAAATAAATTACAAATGCTTTATTCTTAAATATACCAAGACTTTTTAAAATAAAATCTCACACTTGCTCGGCTAGCAAGTGATTAAGTTATGGATGACAATATCAATGTTAGACCACTGGCCGTCTTTCTGAAATTTAATTGTCTTAAACAAATGTTCTCTCTCCTTTTTGTGTGTGCTTAGCTTGTTTCGTAATTGACAAGTCGTATTTTGTTGTGTCGTGTGTTAAATGAGCCAGAAACTTGTGTCGTGCTCCTGTCTGCCTAACCCATCTTCTGCTCCTGCCTTACTGTATTTGCTTTAATTTGCATGAAATGACACCATTTGGCGCTAAAAGTTGCCCAATTCTATCATCACATAATTAGGTCCTACTGCCACAAATTTTTATTCATTTGGTCACTTACTAGAAGCAGTGCTCTCAGCCAATAACAAGCTATTACTATGAGAGCAAATTTTCACCTTAGATTGAATTGACGAAAACCCACACACAAGAAAAGAGACAAACGTAGCTAGACTAACACTGGTGTGTAAGGCATAAAGATTGTATGAAGTAATAAAAGTGTGAGTGAGAATTCTTAATTGTCGGAATAAAATGGTTGGCATTCACTATTTACAGAGAACTGAGGAGTTAACCCTAACGTCCAATTTCGTTCTCTACAAACCTAGGAATATTCCTCTGAGATTCTTGGAATATGCTGTGTAAAGTCTAGCCATGCTAAGAGATTGATAAGCAAGCCCATTACATATCAGGGTGATCTGCATAGGTCAAGTGGCGATCGACATGAATTGGACTGAGGGGCATGTTGATTTTGGGCTTCTAGGACCTTCGTAGAGAATGTGACAAGTTAGTTCGTTAGAGTTCAACTAATGGTCTACACATTCCGTCAAGGACAAAGTAGATATATTTGATAAGTTGTACACATAATGTGTTCCTATTGGTCGGAATTTATTCCCACAATCTTGTTGTTACATGTGAGAGTAATTTGAAGTTGGACGAACCAAAATACAAAGATGTTGGTGTGCAAGAATAAGTTGAGATTATCAAGTAAGTGGAGTCACCCGGCCTCGCTGAAGTTTTCCTACCTTAGCACATACGGGTGACAACAATGAACCAAATAAAATCGGTTTGTCAGGACAATTTAAATAGCAGCAGCCAAAACCACATCAATTCCATCTCCTTTCGTAGATAACTTGATTGAATTTTACTTTTGGGGGGCGTTTAATTCACCGGACTAGGACTTGATTAGGCTACTTAACACCAATTCTAACTTGGATTAACCATGGGTCTAATTAACAATTGGGTAACTTGGGATTATACCTTTTGTATGTGGGTTTATTTTAGATCATTTAACATGAAAGGACTAAGTAGAACCAACCTAACCCAAATCAATCCGTTAATTAGTCCAAGCCTTTGGAGTATTTTGTAGTAAACTAATTTGGAGAGTTCTCGAGTGACTTAATTTGATTGTGTAATGGTTGTGAAAAAAGGAATTCATGCCGTTATATACTTTAAACTGCCTTTTTAGCTTTGGTTTGGTACTGAGGTGATTTTGAAAAAAACTGGTATAACAGCTTTTTTTGTGTTTGATAAACATTCAGCTTCAGCTTTTTTTTCACAGTTTTGAGTGAAAAAAAACCAAAAACAAGAAGCTACAACACCTAGCTTTGAAAAATCGGCTTTTTTTACATCTGTTTTACATAAAAGTTTACCAAACACTATAATACTACTTTTTTTCTTTCAAAAGCACTTTTAAAAAAAGTTTACCAAACACTTTGCTGCTTTATTTCACAACTGCTTATTCTCACAGCACAGCATAAACCGTTTTTTTTCAAAACACAATAATACCAAACCAGCCCTTACTCTTACAGTTGGACCTAGTTTTCATCCCTAATTTGAAGAGACCTCATACTTAAATATATATATATATATATATATATATATATATATTAAAACTTTTTTTCTTAAGATTATATTGTCAAATCATTATTTTATTGTGAATTTAAACCACACATTTAGAGAAAACTCAAATGAATTAATGGAAAAAAAAACTCACAATTGTGACAACGTGAGTTATCTCATTGCAATAGGTAAATACTGAGAGAGAATAAAATACAAAAGGATAATGTTTTGGAAGAGTAAGCTAAGACACAGTTGGTGGAAGATCTTTCTGCCGGTACTTACTGTTCATATAATGCGCGCACTCAAACTCCAGAAACACCTGACGCCCCATCTACCCGGCCCCTACAACAAATTGGACACACCACCACGAGATGAAGACACGTATGTAAAACCATAAATTATTGCAAAATTTTAGAAGAAGATAAAAGATAAATCAAGACAAAAGAGAAATGCAAAGTGTTAAAAATATTACTGCAGTTCTTTTTTCCTAATGAAGTTGAGGAGGAAGAAGATCAGAAATCATTGCGAGTCTTCGGGTGCAAGGACGAATATATGTAAAAGCTGAAATACTTGTAGGCTGTGTAGAGTTGCATATAGTACCTTGGCTTAGATGAATGAGAAAATTTGTGGCTCTAGGCAAGTTAGCTGTAGCAATATTTACTATTAGTACTGTTTATATTAAACTGATTGACATCAGATACTATTCCTTGATGCTTTGGCTTATGGGAAAGGAGAAACAGAAAGAAATATGTGCGTGTGTTGTATATGTAGTGCAACAAATGTCTTCTCTAGTCATACAACCTATCAACGTAAGCATCCTATGTTAACTGTCAGCAGTGTGGAACTTGATTGGCTTATTGGTTGTGAGATAAAGTTACATACGAATTATATTTAGAAGGAAAAAAATTGTGTTGGGATTCTATTCTATATATTACAATGTCAAAGCTAACATAATCAATGATTCATATTCACCGTTGACAACTTTACATTGTCACGTCGTCTTTCAACTTAAAATATGTAGTACAGTTTTAGAGTTCTAACACATATGGACCTAAATAAAGGAAGATTAACTCGATATATAAATCTAAAGTAACTAGTTATATATAGACAAAACATTCTAATAAGTAACTGACGTGGCTTTGATTCGTAGTGGTAGTCATGGTTTAGGGTTATAGTTTACATTAGGGTTTTGATTATTGCGGGTTGTACGAACTTGGCTTTGAGTCTTGCTTATATGGTGTGACATGGGCTTTTCTTTTTCAAGTTTATTACTTAGATCTTGTTTGACAACTCAGACTGTACTGGTTATTTTAGCCAGATAAGATAAATAGTCATCGGATAGTACTGACTAAATTAATCGAACGTTTGGTGCAGTATCGGACTAATAACCGTATTATTTATACTGTGTTTAGTTTGGTACTCTATTGGATAACAAACACAAAAATATTATTATTTTTAAGAGAAAAATTGATGATTGAAGAATTTTGGTGAATTTCCCAATTATAGCATATCCAGATCTTGAATACAACCTGCAACAATAGATGTCCATGAGACAGTATCTAGCCTAGGAGTTAAAGTGCAGCGTCTCAAGCCATAATCGGATAAAGGCAAAGAAGAGTGGACAGTATTCAACGCTCAGGTCGTACTTGCAGGGTGTGGGCACTTAGAACCGAAAACCGAAACCAAAACACGAACCAAATCGAATCGCACCGAACGGTTTGGTTTTGCGGTTTTGAAATAGTTTCGGTTTTGAAATCGAACCGCAACATAGAAAACAATTTGGTTTTGGCTTTTGGCCGCACCGCACCACAAATATTAATAAACATTTAATTAAATGTCCATATTAGATTTCATGCTTTAATTGGTCGTTTGTTAGAATCCATACACTTAGTATGGACTCAACCACACTAGAATATCATCATTCATCACCTTCTTTCGTTCATTAACTTGAAGGACCTTTGTTATTTTATACCATCACACACACATATATATACAAGAGTGGACTAATCTTGTTATCAAGAGTTGAACAATGATCTAATGAAGTCCACTCATTTGAATCATGATATCACATATTCTAGTATGAAAGTTTCGCTCACGTTTAATGAATTCAAATTTATTCAACTTGTTTTATGAAAAACATTGTAAGGGATACCCTTTTGTTGCACAAACATGTTTTAACATCACAATTGCATGCAACATGCTAATGGTTTACATAACAAATGTCTTTTTCCTATTACTATTGGGAAATGCTTATTAATATGTTAAATTGCAAATTGTACATTTTTTCTTAAAAACCAAACCGAAACCATTTGAAACCGCACCGAACCGAATCAAACGGTTTGGTTTCATTTTGGTTTTGGCTTCAAAACCGTACCAAACCAAATCGCAAAAACTTGCGGTTTTGGTTTTGGTTTCACTCAAAACCACACCAAACTGAACCGCGCCTATCCCTACTTGCAGACTTCCAGACTTGAGCATGAACTTGTTTCCCGTACTCATATTCAAGAGATTCAACCGAGATAATAACTCAATTCACCAAAATGCTCAAAGAGAAAAGAAAAAAAAAGAATTTTAACGAAAAGCTCCCAGTATTGTTCATGTTAACGAAAAACCACATTTTTATACTAAAAAGTCAATCCTGGTACTATTTACTTTACCTTTTATTTTGTCATAAGTTGGGAAAAATCGCCCAACTAATTTGTTTAACTGGGTTCAAATTTTCAACATACCCAACTCAAGATCTTTGCAATTCTTTCAAAAACCCAACCAAATTGATTTATTTTCAAATGATTCGACCTATACTAGGAAAACAAACTAGGTGGGTAGTATTCTTCTGGCAAGGGAGATGGGCACACAAGCAAAAAAAAAAAATATATATATATATATAGATCATTTTTTTTTTTTTTGAGATCTGAAAATTGCACAAAAATAAGAGGATGGCAGAACAAAGAGAGAAGAAGAAAAATAGAAGGAAGAGGGCGGAACATAAAGGAGGAGGAGAACCTGGGTTCAGATGAGAGAGCAAGCAATGCAAGAGAGGTGGAGAGAACAAGCAATGCAAGAGAGGTGGAGAGAGCGAGAGAGGTTGTGTCTTCAACCTGACTAAATAATACCGTCCTTTTGGAAAGCATAACTAAGAGGGTATTATCAGTACTAATTAGGTTGGGCTGGATTATATAATCCGGTGACTGTTTAACACATACAAGCACAAAACACCTGATTCTGTATTATTAGTTTTATCTGGTGTGTTATACGGTGCACCAAATGAAGCCTTAGTGTCTGTAGAAGTCTTGTGTGGTCAAAGTTTTTCTAATGAAATATTATTTCTTATGACAAAAATTAAAATATTAGCTCTCGTTACAGCAACTCTAGCATAGTCTTCAAGTTCATTTTCAACATAAACCTACCTTAACTTCGATAAAACATTGTATCTATACTGAGAATAATATATTTTTGTTGGACTTACATCGCTAGGTAAATACTATTGTTTATGATGAATCTAAACATCACATGTTAGGTTAGGATCAACATGATCAATGGTTCAGATGAAGGAAAATTTTTGTCCTAGCTAAGAACATGTGAGAACATTTGAACACATATGCAAACTAATAACACTTTAAAGTAGACATGCATTAAAAAAAATTCTAAAACCCATGACTTTCAAAGCCTAGAGAATGGTGAACCATAAGACTCTTTAACAACATTAAAGAGAAGGAAGGATTTGAGATTCATTACCCTTGAAGCTCATCCTTGTTTACACAAGGGATTCACCCAAGTGGAGGGCCTTCAAGTCACCTCCTAGCTCCTTGGATCTTCCTTGTGATTTTCTTCTTTGTTGATGCACCTTTGCTCCTTGAGGATATGAGGAAAGGATCTCCAAGAACACCAAAGATTTAGTGTCTCTAAGTCTCCACACCAAGGATGTAGTGTGAAGACAAGATGGATGACTTAGAGAGTTTTTGATGCTAGTAAAAACCCCCTAAGTGGCCAGCCTCTATGGAGAAAAAGGTAGAAAATGTTTCTCCTCTTTGCCTCAAGAAAACCCTTGTGAGAGAATGGCTATAAAGTTACTTTTATACCACCTCACATGTGAGTGGCAAACTTGCAATTAACCCAAGTTTGCTACCCCTTCACCCTAGGCTGGTTTTGGCTTTGTTTTTGGGTTAATTTCCATTTAATTTTTAGTTGTCACAAAACCTAAACTCAATGGGCCTTGTGGACCAAAAACCCTTTTGGGCCCCAAAACCCAAAACCAACTTAAAAGCCCAATACGAACCTTTCGTATAATTAATTAACTAATTAATTAATCTTTACCATTCTCAATTAAACCATTTAATTGCTTATCCATCTATTTAATATCTTCACATTCATCCTTACTCGGTGTACGATCCATTAGGTTCCATTTAGCGAGGCAGTGGGCGATTGTTACTCTTAACGATCGATTGTGAATTGAAACTACATTTCAATTCTCCCTTTGATGAAGATTAGTGTTTGCTAATCCTCAGGGCTTCCTGATGCGATGTAAACAACACTCAAATTAAACCCTCTTTTTGACAATTGTAGTAAAGATGTAAGTAGGGTATCGTTCTAGACCGGGGATTAGGAGGGATTGCTAATGCACCTAACTGACTTAAAAATATTAAACAAGACTTAAAAAAACAAAAGACATCAAATTGTACAGATTATAACTAAAGAATACAACTTAACAATGGGAGGTTTGGTTTGCACGAAAATTGAAACTAAAACTAAACAAACTTGCAGAATTAAACAAAGATATAAAATTAAGGTGAATGGATGGGTGATGGACTAGCTAGAGGGTTCTTCTCCACACATGACACACTTGCATACAAACCAATTTTTAGTTGTTCTTTCAATAAACCATGAATCTCAACACCTCAGATTAACTGTGAACAGCACTTTTTTAACCTTCAAGTTTTCCTTAAGTTATTGAATTGGACGGAAAAGCGCATACAACAATTCAAAACATTCTTCAAAAGTCCCCTACGTGAACAGCACAATAGAGATACAATCAAAGATCATTAAACTTTGTGAAAACTATAAGCATTGACGAGACATTCGTAACTATGAATAGCATGATACTCTTGCCAAGAATTCACTTAACGCGATTGTGACTAGCAACCTCCACTACTTGTGAATATAAGTTCATAACGATTAGGTGAAACTCCCTTATATTCTAGCATCAAATTCATGCATGCAAACTAAGTATGCATCCTTAATCGACATACAAGAATAAGTTATAAATCAAGCAGTTAAGCAAATTGAATTCACAACTCATGAAATCACAACTAAAGGTAATCAATTCATATTACAAATATGTTCATGACTTTGAATCAACCTCTAACCAAAACGAATTTAGTTCCACATATTTGCAATTAAACAACTATAATTGAATTTGAACATGATAAACAAAAGTAGAAGACACCTAGAACGCTCCAGCAATCCAACGTCTTGAATGGTTAGAACAACTCCAAGTCCTCCTCCTTTCTTGCAAACATGCGGCACCAAGGTGGGTGTGGTGTTTGGATGGTCTAGGGGATGTGGCAGAGATTGGATAGGTTGAGAGAGTATGGAAGGGTGGTAGGGGATGGATAAGGAAAAGAGGTGGATGGAAATGGATGGAGGAAGAAGGAAACTTGGGGCAGAAATTATGTTGTTTATGGAATGTGTTGTAGATGTGAACTGGTCTTGTGATGGAGAAGCCTATTTATAGATTTTGAAAATGAATCACCACCACAAAATTTCTTGGTGAAGTAAGTGGATGTTGTAGGTGAAGTGGGTGTGGATGTTGTATGTGAAGTGAGTGGATGTTGTAGGTGGAATAAGTGGATGTTGTAGGTGAAATAAGTGGATGTTGTAGGTGAAGTGGGTGTGGATGTTGTAGGTGAAGTGAGTGGATGTTGTAGGTGGAATAAGTGGATGTTGTAGGTGAAATAAGTGAGTGTGATGTGTTTTTGGGTCAGAAAATAGGAAAGGAGAGGATCCCTTAATCTTCAATTTCATCCATCCACTTGGGTCCAAGCATAAGCTAACCATCCAATGCCCAAAAATGCTCCAAAATGCTCCAGATTGCACTTTCTTGCATACTTTGTCATTTGGACCTACAAACACACGAAAATAGCTTAAAATACTAAAATAACTAAGGACTAACAATCTAAATGCAAGGAAACAAGCTAACTAAGTTGTATAAATATACTCCTATCAAATACCCCCACACTTAGCTTTTTGCTAGTCCTCAAGCAAAACAAAACAAACAAAAGAGACAAAACACAATCTAGACCTTCCAACATTTGCCTTAGGGATTTCCAATGGACATGACATATTAAAAATCATCACTTACACATATTTTGGTCATCCATACCCTTAAGCATATACTTAATCACAGTCATAATTTACTAGCTCGCATTTAATCAATTAAAACAACATTTTGAATGTAGTAACATGCCTTAGAGAATTTCCTCAATTCCTTACCAGATAAACACTCTATTTTCACTCAGATTTTCTGACTACACTCCCTACACTAGGTATATGTGAGAAGATTGATGTAAACATGAAAACTAATACTCACATATGTTATAACAAGGAAAACATTTTCTGAAGTTATTAATGCACATATGAATATGATCTCATGAACAAAATGCTACTACTTAGATGCGAGAACCAGGGACACCATATGCTCATACCAATCCCAAACTCCACATATTGAACACATAACAACCAGGATAGAAGTCAAAGGGTTGTAACGGGACTAAGGGTATTGGCTAACAAAGAAAGGATATGAAAAAACAAAGGTTCTTAAAGAAATAGTAAGCAAAGTAATGAGATTGACACTTAGAATTCACTTTCGAATGCAAACTCAACTTTGAACAACAAGGGGAGATTTACACATTTTAGGGCCAGATTTCAAACTTTTGGACCCTTTCTTCAACAATCAACACTTTTGAACTCAATCTTATTTCTTTTCAAACTCTTTTTTTTTCTTTCATTCTTTTCAAACGTTTTTCTCTTCTTTTTCTTTTCTTTTGAAAACCAAAATGTACAATTGAACTTAAAACAAATAATCCCTCACCCACACTTGATTTTCTGCATACTGTAGATCAAAAGGAATTCATTCTAAGTCATGCTTCACTATCCTTTAAAAACAAGGGTATGTACAGTCCTATACTAGGCTAGGTAAAGTTAATGGGGTTAACAAAGAACATAGGCTAAAGAAGGCTCAAAAGGAGTTAAACCTACAAAACATATGACAAAGGGGTACGGCTATTTGGCTTTGGTTCACTAAACAACTTCATCTTGTTATGTGTTATGCAATTCAATGTCACACTTCGAATGAAATGGATATGAGTTCTAGTATTTGGAACTATGATGATAAAACGCCTTCTAAGTAGCAACCGAGCAAAGAATAATGAGATCATGCAATTACTTTAGAAAACAAAAGCATCAAGATTAATAACTCTCCAAATAAGGTATAAGCTCAAGTCTCACAGGGATGTAGCATTAGTTTGAGTTCCTTCCTTCAAGCATGTTACAAAAACTGATTTTATCCTTTTATGATCAAATTTGAATTCGTAAACAACAACTACAACTAAGCATAAACCAAGAGCATATCAAACTTCCATCCATGTTCATAACTTTCTTTAACAGTCATGCAAATAAAAACCAAATCCTCATCATTGTGTTGGAAGGTACCTAAGACACAAACACACAAAAACAACTCTTTTTGGCATTTTTCAAAACTTTTTTCAAAACTTTTTTTAATTTTCGTATAATAACTTCAAACACAACAAAACACACCAAAACAGCTTAAAAACACTTAGAAATAGTGAGAAACAACCTAGCTTCATGTGGTAGATGATCTTTGGTCGCCTGTTGATTTTCCAAAGCTTTGATCTTGAACTGGATGAGACTTTCCATAGCTTTCGAAGAAGTATCTTTCCACAGGTTGATTCTTGAACTGGGTTGGGGAGCTTTTTACTTGCAAGGGATCCTCAGGTTAGTTGAGGATGAATCAGCACGTTGTCTCCACATGCTTCAAGTAATCAGGTCTCCATGCAGGTGTGGCATCTTCTCGAGTTCTTGGATCAACTCAGACTCCTCCTGCATCTTCTATGAGATATTTTTGCTTTTGAAGAAGTATCTCTCCACAGGTTTATTTTTGAATTGGGCTGGAGGGGCTCGAAGATGAGTACTCGAGAGCAAGACTAGGTAAGCAATCAGGATCTCTCTTTCTCCCTATTCTTTAGATGAAGGTGAGGAGAAAGCATGATATGAGATACTTTTGCTTTTAACCTTCATGATATGAAATACTTTTTCTCTTGATGACTTGTTTGCAGAGGTACACCAGGGGATAAGGAACACTGAGTAACTCGAGAGGTTTCTTTGGGAATACATTCTCGGAGATGAAGAAGTGTTGAGTAAGTCTGCCTTTGCTATGGAGGGCGAAGGTAGACACTTATAGGAATTTCTTCACAACCGGTACTATTCTCTTACTCTTGTTGGCAGCCGGTGGATGATTGAACAGTAAGGTTTACGCGCTTTCTGACAAAGTTATCCGTAATTCCCGCAAAGTTGAGGGTGTATGTGACAGGTGAGGACAAGTATGGAAAAGTTTATCTTTTGAAATCTGGGGGTCGGCTCGTGGTTTCTGAGCAGGCCCGGCTTTTGAGAGAGAAGTGTCTCTTCGATTTGCGAGCAGACGCTTCTTTGATTTGCCAGCAGGCGCCTCTTCGATTTCTGAGTAGTGCCTCTTCGATTTCTTCTTTTTATAGAGGCACTAATTTTGTTCCACAGCACACTTAAATTACCTCCTGTAAAAACTCCCTTCTTGCACTTCTGAAATCTTAATCTGTCCGATCTCTTCTTTCTCAACACCTTCGAAAAATGTCTTGCCCCTCTGACCATCGCCTTAACTTGAATGTCGGGGAAGATGATGACTTATCTTCTCCAAACAACATTTGGCATCCGTTATTCTTATCCCCCAATGGTCCTCTTACAGTTGGGGACTCTATGATGAAAAACGATACAACTGCTACAGTGGTTGCTAGAAACCTTCTCACTCCAAGAGACAATAGGTTGCTTTCCAAGCGGTCTGACGAGCTCGCTGTTCAGGACTCTCTGGCGCTTAGCGTCCAGTGTGCAGGCTCAGTCTCAAACATGGGCCAACGCCTTCTTGCACGATCTCGTCAGGTTGAGTCTTTGATGGCTGAGGTGGCTAGTCTTCGGCAAGAGGTCAGAGGACTCAGGCACGAGAATAAGGAGTTCCACATGCTCACAACTAGTTAGTCAATAAGTATGAAGAGGAAGCTTGACCAGCTGCAGGAGTCCAAAGTGCGGATTCAGAGTGATCATCAAAGGTTTGTGGCGTTACTGCAGAGGCATCTTCTGCCTTCGTCATCTGGAGTTGCACCAAGTGTTGAGGCTCCGGAGGATCAAACTCTGGCGTTTCGTCTTTCTGGAGCTCCGTCGACTGCTGAGGCTCCACCTAACCAATGAATGCTATTAGTTTACACATTATTGTAAAATACTTTTGCATTTATTTTTTTTTATTTTTTTATTTTTATTTTTTTAAAATTAAAGCAATGTAAAATATGTTAATCAATGTAAAAAGACGAAACCCTCCCCCACACTTAAACTAAACATTGCCCTCAATGTTTTAAACATAGGTTCACACTTAAGCAAACAAACAATTAGTGAACTAAGCAAGGCAAGATAAATGCAGTAAAGAGAAAGGTTTAGGAGTGCAAATCTGATTTGTTGAACAATTCCAAAGTTTCCCTTCGTTGAATGTTTGGGTTGCCTCCCAAGAAGCGCTTGTTTTAACGTCTTGCAGCCGGACGAGACTTTCCATTAAACTCCCCTAGGTTCCACGACATGGAATTTATCTTCGAATGGGAGGTGGTACTTGAAATGATCCGGCAATGGTTTAAATTCAAGAATGGGTGCCTGAATCATCAAAATTAGCATGTTAGTATAAAACAAAATTAAAATTGGAGAAGATGGCTTACTTGTTTTCTCCGACAAGAACTCAAGGACGAACACCACATCTTCAAAAGTTTCAGGGACTTTGAACTTGGCCAGATTTACTATGATGGTTGTGGCTTGTCCCGTGTCATCAAACTCAACTTCTTTGGCATTGGTTGTCTCAACTACATCCTCTTTGATGCATTCAACATATTCTCTAGCCACTTCCTTTTCTTGAATCATTCTTCTTGGTGTACAAGGTTTTGTGAACAATTTAGCAAAATCTGAAACTTGATTTGTTGCACCAAGAATTGGGGTATCCTTTTGCACCTTGGGAAGAGTTTCCACAATGTCTTTTTCACTCTCTTCGTCATTGGGAATCAAAAACCTGCGAGGAAAAGGGACATTTGGTGGAATGGGGTCAGAAATAATTGAATTGGGAACCACCTCACTTAAGTTGAATAGCATAGGGACTTGAGTGGCTTGCGGCAAGAGTTGTTCTAAGCTGCCCATATCGTCCTCATCCTCTTCTTTTTGTAGCAACAAGTCATCCACGTTCGGGCTATGTTTGGACGGTTCTAGGATAGCTTCATCCTCCATATCACTTCCCAAAGTGATGTTTTCATTGATTTCAACTTCTCCTTTTGAATTTGCAATGTTTAAGTTGGAGAGTTCACGTTGCTCTTGAATCTGCGCCATGAATTCCACAATCTGCCCAACTTACTTATCCAATTCGTCCACTCTTTTGACTCGGTCTTGCATCTCTTTGTTTTGATTTTCTACTCCATGTGTCAAAGATGTGATTAATTTAATAATATTATCATTATCCATCGACGAATCTGAAATTGGTTGGGAAGATTGTGGTAGAGGCTATGGTGGTGCACATGGCCATTGATAGAACTCCTCAGATGGCTGCAATGGTTCTTCTTTTTGTGAGCCTTCCGTCAAAGAGATTAGTCCTTCAAGAATTTCATTATAACTCATGGGCATACTTGAATTCGATTGGAATTGTTGTGGGGGAGGTTATGGTGGCTAGATAGGTCTTGAATAGAACTCATTCTCTTGCTGCCAATATCCACCTTGTTGAAATTGTTGAGGTTCATCCCACATATAATCTGAATAATCTCTCTAATCCGAATTGTAAGCGTTGGAAAACATGTTGTTGCTTGGTTGATCATAGCCTTGATAACCCCAAGCATCTCCGTTTGCAGCAAATTGAGGGCATTGATGAGTTTGATATCCTTGCTCATAGGGCACATCAAATGTAGGGACACTTGGCATTGTGGTCCTTTCGGCATTATGAGTCAATTGAGAAGTGAGATGCGCCAATTGAGCTTGAATGGTCGCAAGTGCCATGTCTTGCTCCATTTGTACCTAAAATCAAAGAAAGAAAACTAAATCAAATATCAAAAGTAAAAGACACAAATACAAACATAAACATAAACACAAACAAAAACAAAGGGATTAGCAAATTTGCTAATCCCCGGCAACGGCGCCAAAAATTTGATGCGATGTAAACAACACTCAAATTAAACCCTTTTTTTGACAATTGTAGTAAAGATGTAAGTAGGGTATCGTTCTAGACCGGGGATTAGGAGGGATTGCTAATGCACCTAACTGACTTAAAAATATCAAACAAGACTCAAAAACACAAAAGAAATCAAATTGTACAGATTATAACTAAAGAATACAACTTAACAATGGGGGGTTTGGTTTGCACGAAAATTGAAACTAAAACTAAACAAACTTGCAGAATTAAACAAAGACATAAAATTAAGGTGAATGGATGGGTGATGGACTAGCTAGAGGGTTCTTCTCCACACATGACACACTTGCATACAAACCAATTTTCAGTTGTTCTTTCAATAAACCATGAATCTCAACACCCCAGATTAACTGTGAACATCACTTTTTTAACCTTCAAGTTTTCCTTAAGTTATTGAATTGGACGGAAAAGCGCATACAACAATTCAAAACATTCTTCAAAAGTCCCCTACGTGAACAGCACAATAGAGATACAATCAAAGATCATTAAGCTTTGTGAAAACTATAAGCATTGACGAGGCATTCGTAACTATGAATAGCATGATACTCTTGCCAAGAATTCACTTAACGCGATTGTGACTAGCAACCTCCACTACTTGTGAATATAAGTTCATAACGATTAGGTGAAACTCCCTTATATTCTAGCATCAAATTCATGCATGCAAACTAAGTATGCATCCCTAATCGACATACATGAATAAGTTATAAATCAAGCAGTTAACCAAATTGAATTCACAACTCATGAAATCACAACTGAAGGTAATCAATTCATATTACAAATATGTTCATGGCTTTGAATCAACCTCTAACCAAAACGAATTTAGTTCCACATATTTGCAATTAAACAACTATAATTGAATTTAAACATGATAAACAAAAGTAGAAGACACCTAGAACGCTCCAGCAATCCAACGTCTTGAATGGTTAGCACAGCTCCAAGTCCTCATCCTTTCTTACAAACATGCGGCACCAAGGTGGGTGTGGTGTTTGGATGGTCTAGGGGATGTGGTAGAGATTGGATAGGTTGAGAGAGTATGGAAGGGTGGTAGGGGATGGATAGAAAAAGAGGTGGATAGAAATGGATGGAGGAAGAAGGAAACTTGCGACATAAATTGTGTTGTTTATGGAATGTGTTGTAGATGTGAATTGGTCTTGTGATGGAGAAGCCTATTTATAGATTTTGAAAATGAATCACCACCACAAAATTTCTTGGTGAAGTAAGTGGATGTTGTAGGTGAAGTAGGTGTGGATGTTGTAGGTGAAGTGAGTGGATGTTGTAGGTGGAATAAGTGGATGTTGTAGGTGAAATAAGTGGATGTTGTAGGTGAAGTGGGTGTGGATGTTGTAGGTGAAGTGAGTGGATGTTGTAGGTGGAAAAGTGGATGTTGTAGGTGAAATAAGTGAGTGTGATGTGTTTTTGGGTCAGAAAATAGGAAAGGAGAGGATCCCTTAATCTTCAATTTCATCCATCCACTTGGGTCCAAGCATAAGCTAATCATCCAATGCCCAAAAATGCTCCAAAATGCTCCAGATTGCACTTTCTTGCATACTTTGTCATTTGGACCTACAAACACACGAAAATAGCTTAAAATACTAAAATAACTAAGGACTAACAATCTAAATGCAAGGAAACAAGCTAACTAAGTTGTATAAATATACTCCTATCATTTCCACAAACCATGAGTGACACCTAGCAGTATGCCATGGCTATCCAAGCTAAGTAGAAGTGGTTGGAGAACCTATCTAGTTACAACTACAATGCAATACGGTCCTTCTCTAATACAATACTCTTGATCACATTGTTTAAGTGATAGTTTGTTTCATGTCTACTATCCAATATGATACTTCTCTATATGATTCATTTGAATATGATTTGGAACAAACTTCCCAAGTCATATTCGTATGCTTTGGCCAAAGACTCTCGAATCATATCTCAGAGTATTCTCCTTCCACCATGGAAGGTTAAAGATCCCTTGTTGTGCATTCATATGCCTACATGACTAGATAGCTTGACCCCAACAATGTCGTGGACACTCTCGATGGAATGCCTTTGACATGATCAAAGATCAAAGACCTAACCATTAGACATCTATGATGCCTCAGGTCAAAGGACTACTTTGCATATTGCAACTTACGAGTTCTCACATGACATGTATGTTCGAACTCTCTTTTGATCGTAGTTCAGTGTACTCAATTACCTTTTGAGCACTTATGTGTTTGTCTCAGTGTCCAACACTAAATGACTTAAGACCAGTTATACTCACGCTTGAGTTAACATAACACATACTAACCTTAGCGGATTGTCAATGCCCAATTGGCAATCCTATGGCTAGGAACGTTTCAGGAATGAACATAAGAGAAAGGTCTCGTTAATCCAACTCACTTAGATCACTTCTCTCTTAGATTAAATACATTCCTTGGATTCCCTTATTGCTTAAACACATAATACAATAAATAGTGATTAACAATAAACTTTGCCCTCTATTAAACATATTATAGTTTAACACAATAAGTATTCTAAAAGCTATTACATCAAATGAGTGGATTTGTAGGCATACTTCCAACATCGGATCCATAATACGAAAACATATGAACTCATGTTGTCGGATAAAAGAACATTTCCTAAAGCATGTATTATTTAAAATTATAAATTGGTAGTGAACCAAAGGTAGATGGAGCTAAATTTGGTAGAAAAATAGTTTTCCTACACTATTTTTCTCCTTATGCACACTTATATTATTTTTGACATTTAAATTGAATAACGCAAATAAAAACAAAAAACAAAAATAATAATTAACGGTGTGAGAATCAGCAAGAATGGTGGGCATAAACTTTTTCTCCTTGGTTAATTTCACAACAAGACAAAGACACACTTCCAAAACACAACACAACCATGCTTTTGAATTATCATCAATGTTATCTTTAAAGTTTAAAGAAACACCGACCTTTTCCACGTCTCTTTGATCTCTCTCTCTCTCTCTCTCTCTAGTAGCTTTTTATTCTTGCAACTGCCAGGTAAGACTTTGCTGAAAGACACAGTGAAGAGGGAGTGAGAACAAGAGTTTGCTTCAAAGCTAGAATTGATGGGGGCGTCAACTTGCATTACTTTTAATGGTGCAATTCTACTACTTTCCAACTATTGATCTCCTTTTGAACTACACAACTCCTACTAATTGTCTACCCCTTAACAAGCAAAAAAGCTGCTGGCCTCACCGAACCCACAAACACAAATTAAGCCCAAAAACCCCAAACACTCAGATTGAAAATCATCAAAACTATATATCGAAATTCCAATGATTGTATTATACAATTAAGGGTTACAATTCTTAATTATAGATAGAGATGAAGAAATTAAGATGGTGAGGCAAGGAAGAGGAGGAAGAGAAGAAGAACTAATGGGTTCCAGATGCCAAGATTGTGGGAATCAATCAAAGAAGGAGTGTGTGTACATGAGATGCAGGACTTGCTGTAAAAGTAAAGGGTTTCACTGCCAAACTCACTTCAAAAGTACTTGGGTTCCTGTCTACAGAAGGCGCCACACTCATCACCAACAGCTTCCTTCTATTGATCCACAGCACCCACCTCACCTTCATCAAGGGCACAACTACAACCCTAGGAGGACAGCAGCTGGATACGTCATCCCCAATCCCTCTTCATCTGGTACTTGATTACTATTTAATTCATATGTATAGATCACGATTTTTTCTTGAGGAGGTTGACGAATGTGATCTCCGTGTACTAACCCTAACAGTGTTCTTACCCTTTACTCTTACTAGCTAGTACTATACCACTGTTTAGGAATATTGTAATTCTTTCTTCAGACTAACACATCGATATAATTTTTCCTTGATTCATTGTATAAAATGAACATCAAATTTAATATAAATATTTTTTTTCATCTTGGTAATATGGGTTGTGTATTTTAGGGCAAAATCAACAGGTTAACAATTTTCCAGCAGAAGTGAATTCCATGGCCAATTTTCGCTGTGTTCGAGTGAGCTCCTTGGAGGATACGGTCAATCAGCAGGCTTATCAGACAAGTATCGTAATTGGGGGGCATGTATTCAAAGGTATACTTTATGATCAAGGCCCTGATTACACTACTGTAGCTGGCCAAAGTTCCAGCTCCCAGCACGTAATGAATAAGCAAACTAGTAATTTTATTAATGCTGCTGCTTCTGCTTCAAATATTACTGCTTCCACTTCATCAGCTGCTGCAGATCATCAAGTGCCACACCATCATCAACTTCCTTCTTCATATCCGTTGATTCCTTATAATGCTTTCATGCCTGGTACGCAATTTTTCCTTTAACCCAAAATAATGACGAGCCTTAACTTGGTTCTCTGTAATTGGTTCTTGTAATTAAAAAATAAGGATACATTATTAATTATGTAATAGTAATAGTTTTCATACGATTATCCTAACCATTTTTATTTATACAGTAAAACTTCTATGTATTGATAATGTTTGGTCAAATCAATTTTATAACTTTTTGGAGCTTATTACTTAATAGAGGTGTAGCTAAAAAGTTTAATTTTACTTGGTTTTTGTTAACGAAATTTGTATGGATACAAAGAACTACTAATGGAGCACGTCAATTTCCAAAATGTAACATTGAAAAAAGAATGACACCCAATCTTAGCATATATGTATGTGGTACTCTCTTTAATGTTTCTCTATAAACATGTTTGAGAAGCTGAAAACTTTATGTTTTCACCAAGAACTTGTCCATGTTGATGGGTATTTCGTACTAGCAAACTCAAATGCGTGATATCAACTCTAAAAAATAAATTTGTCTCAAACAACTATAGAATTTTTTTTTTTTAGTTCATCTTAAACTTTTATTCGTGACATGTCATATTTTTGTACTTACTGACAATAATTATTATATGAAGACGAGTTTTCTTAATACAGGACCTAGAAAAATTAGTACTTATTATAATGTGGAGTGTATTCCTATATATAACTAGTCCAAATTTTTAAAACTAAATTTGCAAATCAAATGATGTGGTTGTAGATGATTGGATTACTAATTAAGCGTCTATTAACATGCTTGTTTTTTATTAGTGACACATCATTTAGTTTGTAATTTGATTTAAAATATTTTTTCTTCCTAGCATTACCCGTATACTATATATATGTTCCACCAAATATTGGAGTGTAAATAAAGAAGACGACCAAAAATCAAAACCCCTCATTATTAAGTTATATAAATAACAAGATACATGGTATGTGTCATTGTAGATTTATATATAGCACATTCATATATACCAAAGTAAGAAAGACATAAATTAAAAAAGAAGAAGCTAGATGAGCTTTAATTAATTAATTAATTACATATACTTATGTTTGTTTCAAAATTCAATGTTTACATTATGTGATGATTTCACTGTGATATTCTCTCTCTGAAATGTTGTTGTATGTATATCTGCATACAGGAAAATTTTGAAATTTGTCTTCTTGCATAGTTTTTTATGGTTAATTCTCATTTTCAAGGTTAATATACTTATAAAGTATAATTGTTTATGAACTTCGAAACCACTTTTCTGCAGCATTTCCGTTTCTTTGTCGGTTTGATGCAATGTCTGGAGCAGTGAAGCATGTTTTTGTTTTATAAAAATCTCAAGTACTTAGCATGTGCATCAAACTACATATATTTACAATTAACCAAAACATCCAAGAAAATGTATACATACAGAGACACGATCTCAGAGGCCTTAACCAGTGAAGAAGTGAAGCATGGCCCATATAGAATTAAAGGAATTGCTGCTCATCAAAAGCTGGTTTTGTTTATTTTAATAATTTGGATCGATATGATACAAAATTCAGAAACGTTAATTGTTATTCATTTTGCACATAATGTTTGTTATTTTTCTTGAAAAATCTTTTTTTTTTTTTGCTAGAAAATAAAATTTATTTCTTGATAAAACATGTGTCTACATGTTTCAATATCTCTATAAAGTTTCTAACAATATATATATCCCTATAAAGTGCAGCACTAACATGCATACTTAATAATTATTCAAAGTGGGTATCATATAATTATATACTAATTTTTTGCACAGTTAGGGGAATCATAAGGTTTGGATATTTTATTATTAAAAGTACAAAAAAAAGACTCATATAATTGGAGCATCTTATTGTGAACTGAAACTTTAAGCACTAATTAAATAAACAAATCCCCATGCCTAATTTTTTTTAAAATCTTTTATGCTAAAAAGACATTCATACATTAATTATATACAGGAAAAGATACATATATACACTTCTAAATGCCACTAACTCTGGAATATATCCTTAGTACTGGAAAAAGATAGAGGCATTGGAATAGTATAAACAACAAAAGTTATTTTTGATCATTGCAATTTCGTAGTGTAGGAATCCATACTGGATTACTTGCCAATTGTAGTCATATGAAATTGAAAAAGTTGGACAAAAGGCTTCAATTCGAAGACATGTTGGCAAGTTTGGATTAAGGAAGGAGGAAAAAAAAACAAATACATGCATGAGGTACGGCAATCTTTATATAGCTTTTGATTAAAAGGGTTTGTAAAGAACAATGTTTGCCTACTCAAAACTCTTCGTGTTCAAATCACAGAGCTTTGTGCTTATAATCAGAACTGTTCATATTATAAATCACACCGTAAAGATCATTTATGTAAAAAATGAATTAAAATTAAGATAAATTAGTTAACCTATTCTAGTAAATAAATTAACAGTTCGTAATGCTTTTACCAATTCCGTCCATTTATTTTTATATAGTTCGATGACTAAACGACCTTAGTTTTAGTTGATTTTTTACAGAGGGAATCTTTATAGAGTGATTTATAATATGAATTATTTTGATTATAAAAACAGAGTTCTAAAAATCGACAATGAATAATTTTGAGTAGGAACTCCTCCTTCTTCTGAGTAGCAAAGTCTTGCCCGTTTGTAAATTATGATTGTTTGTTTTTATTCTTTTATTCTTTTTTAGATGTTAATAAACTTTGTCATCCTGAAAGCAAATGATACATTGAAATGCGTCATGAACCATATGCAAGCACCAAATGAATTAAATTACCACCCAAAAGACGCCTGAAAGCATATGATATATTGCTTTTATTCTTTAATTTTACATACACATGGAGGAGAAACTATCATTTTGTTTAGTATAGAGGATTGAGTTCGAATGAATAACATTCTAAATTCAAGGCATATTGAAGGTAGATCAGAATGATTCTTCATTTTGAGAGGAGACATGAAGAAAACTTCTCCCTTCTAATCCTACTGAAGGATTGGAATGGATAAGTTTTTTTCTTGACTAATCATTCTTCTACCTCTAAGTTGGTCACAATTTCATTTCTTCCTTAAACATTCCTTGAATTAGTATCTTATCCATCCCAATTCAATCATGTATACCAAACAAGTCCCATGAGAAGTGATAAAGGCCGGATACGGCTTCTCTCTTAACACAATTTCCTCCTAATCTATCTAATTAATCTGTTTTTAATGATTACCGACTAACCTAGCTAGATGAACAGATATTAAAAACGTCTTTTAATTTTCTTCATGTAAACAGTAGATTTTCACAATGAAAAATTGTATATAAATGTGTATATATATTAATGTACTGATTTTTCGATGAAAAACTATATATTACAGAAAGGCTGCTTTAATCTGTGCTTCAATTAGAAGTATAGAACAATGTTTGACCTTTTTAATTAAACTAACAAAAGTCTTTCATAAATTATGTTGGAAAACATCAGCATAAAGTTGTAAATCCACGAACTAGTTAGCATATCCTTTTATAAAGTTCTCATATTTATATAAACACTGTATACATGATCATAGATATTCTTATCTCTACTAGTTGCAACTCTGGAATAAAACCTAATTAATTACAAAACAGAATGTTAACCTTTGCAATTTCAACGAAAAATATGAATATTTCTGTAACCAAAACCTAGAAATGACATATATAAGTAAAATATAAATACAAAACATTCAAGTAGTGCTGGACATGTACGATGATCAATTTGCATACCCTGTCATGGTTTTTTGCACTGCCGGCGACAATCGAGCCAACAAAACAGATTGTGAGCTTACTTTAGGTTTCACAAGGTCTTGAGTCAAAAACTCCAACCCCCATCCCCGATTTACTTTTAGCTAATTTATGTCGGATGGGTTCATTTCTGACAGTTTAATGGGATGAGTTAAAAGATTTTGAAAGATTTTGAGTTAAAAGATTTTGAAAGATTTTGAGTTAAAAATTCAAGAGTAGTATGCAATGTTTGAACTTTATCCTAGCAATGCATATAGTACCATGAAGAAGTACCCATCGTTCGTAAATTGCGAAACAGATTTTCATATTTTATTTTCTTGATTAAGCAAATTTCACCTCCTTGTGCCAATTATATGTGGCTTTATCCTGACTCCTCTTTTATTTATTTGTTTATTTAAGAGCTTAGTATGGTTATGTAGTTCATATTGTAAGAGTAGTGAAGTAATGAAGGAAAGATCTATGGCAGGAGTGAGTGACACTTGTCCAAAGATTAAATAGTTTGTTATAAGGTAGTTAAAAGTAGTTAACTCTTAGCTTAGCAAGAAAGCTTTGTAATAGATATAACAGATTCATTTGTGAAACAGTTGAAATAACAACTACTGAAATACATCAAAGACTTTCTCTCTCTAGCTCTATTCTCTTTCTCTCTCGTTCTTTCTTCTTCATTTTGCTTTCTGTGCTTTCTCATCAAAGATATCTGCTATTCTTACATGGTATCATCGTCGACGGTGAATCCACAGCTTCCGCATCTTATCTGTTGCATATATTTCTCTCTCTTAACCCTCTGATTTGCTTACTTCTGTGCGTTTCTGATTTTTTTTCTGGGTTCTTTCACGTCCCGGTTATCTTGATACTCGAATTCTACGAAGTTGCTCACCAACTGTTTGTCAAAAGTTCAACGTGAAGAAATTTCTTGCTGATTCTCACCATGGTCACTGCGGCTCAATTGCAAATTGTGCAATCACCCATTACAAGTCTCATTTCTACTGTGTCATCTTTAGTTACAGTCAAATTGGATGACTCTAACTATCTGGTATGGAATTTTCAGATCAGTCTTCTGCTAGAAAGTCATGGAATTATTGGTTTTGTTGATGGCTCCGCGGAATGTCCTACACGATTTCTTGATGATCCGGATCTTGATGGTATTGAAACGGATGCTTATCAAGTGTGGAAAATGCACGATCGTGCTCTTATGCAGCTTCTCATTGCTACGTTGTCTCCCACTGCGATTTCTTGTGTTCTTGGCAGTACTAGCTCTCGTGTGATGTGGACAAATCTCAAAGAACGGTTCTCTACAGTGACAAATACTACAATTTTCCAAATGAAGACAGAGCTTCAGAACATACAAAAAGGGTCTGATTCAATTTTTGTCTATCTACAAAGAATCAAAGATGCCAGAGATCATCTTGCTGCGGCTGGTGTTCTATTTGATGATGATGATATCATCATTCTTGCGTTAAAAGGTTTATCTGCTGATTACAATACTTTTCGCTGTGTCATTCGAGGCCGAGACACTGGAATTTCTTTAAAGGACTTTCAATCGCAGCTTCTTGCTGAAGAAGCTATCATTGGACAGTCTTGTGATTCTACTATATCTTTTGGTACTGCAATGATTGCTCGTCCTCAGTCTGAAAAAGGAAAGGCTCTTAGTCTTGATCACAGTTCATCACAGTCTCAGGGCTTTGACGTAGGGTCTTCCAGTCACAGTTCTAATCTGAATGGTGGGTCTCATAATAATTTTTCTTCTGGTGGATACAAAGGGAAAAATTATCCAGGGAAAGGCAGAGGCAAATTTCAGTACAACACTGGTCCTCGATATCATTCTCCAGCTTACAATTCTGGTCCCGGAATTCTTGGAGCTCCAAAGGTTTTTCAGCATACCTGTCCTGATCATCCAAATGAAGTCCCTACTTGTCAAATTTGCAACAAGAGAGGTCATGTGGCTGCTGATTGTTTCCAAAGGCATAATGTACCAACTTCTGGCCATGGTGCAGCTCTTCAATGTCAGATATGTTGGAAGTTTGGGCACTCAGCTACTCAGTGTTATCACCGAAACAATTTTGCATACCAAGGCAAACCACCGTCAGTCAATCTCACTGCCATGCAAGCCACTCATCATTCTTCTGCATCACCTGACCAATTTTGGGTTGCTGATACTGGCGCCACATCTCATATGACTTCAGAACTTGCGAATATTGATTTGGCTACTCAATATCAAGGCACGGATACAATAACCACTGCCAGTGGTGCAGGTTTGACCATTTCTAGTGTTGGTACATCTACATTGCAAGCTCCTACGCATACATTTGCTTTGACAAATATGTTGCATGTTCCTAAACTGTCACAACACTTATTATCTATCTATCAACTTTGCAAAGATAACAAATGTAGATTCATATGTGATGATATTTCATTTTGGATTCAGGACCAACACACAGGGAAAATTCTTCTCAAGGGGCTGTGTAAGGCTGGCTATTATCCTATTCCGTTTAAATCTCCCCAGCAGTCACCATCTGCATCACCTCCATCGTATGCATGCTATCTAGCCAAACCAGTCACTACACGCTTATGGCACCAACGATTAGGGCATCCCTCCAATACAATCACCTCTGCAATGTTGCAACACAGCAAAGATTCTGCATTCATTGATAATTGTCAAACAATTTGTACCTCTTGTTTGCAAGGCAAATTTACAAAACTGCCTTTTTCTTTTCCTGCACCTAAGTCTGTAATCCCATTAGAAGTCATCCATAGTGATGTATGGGGCCCTGCTCCTGTGTTGTCTTTTGAAGGCTATAGGTATTATGTTAGTTTCATTGATGAATGTACTCGTTACACATGGATTTTTCCATTGAGAAATAAAGCAGAAGTTTGTCACACCTTTGTTCAGTTTTATGCATTCTTATGTACTCAATTTTCTGCCCCTCTTAAAATTTTTCAAAGTGATGGTGGTGGTGAATATACAAGCTCTCAATTTCAACAGTTTCTTGCCTCTAAAGGCATTGTCCATCAAAAATCTTGCCCATACACCCCTGAGCAAAATGGCCTGGCAGAGAGGAAACACAGGCCCGTCTTGGAAACTGCTATCACATTATTGCAAACAGCTACCCTACCTTCCAAATTCTGGTTTTTTGCTTGTTCCACAGCCATTTATTTGATTAATAGAATGCCTTGTGTGGCTTTACAAATGAAATCTCCTTATCAGTTGTTACATGGTCATCTTCCAGCTCTTAATCATCTTAAAGTATTTGGCTGTGCTTGTTATCCTTTATTAAAGCCTTATCATAGTTCCAAACTGCAACCTAAAACAACAACTTGTATCTTTTTGGGTTATGCTGTGAACTACAAAGGATTTCTCTGTCTAGATGGGATTACAAACAAGGTTTATATTTCTCGACATGTTCTTTTTGATGAATCACAGTTTCCATACTCCACTACCTTATATGTTGCATCTAAATTGATTCCATCTCCACCCACTCTATCACTGCCTGTGGTTGCACCATCTATACCATCAGTTACCTTGCATAATCAAGTCACACTTCCATCATCTCATTTGCATTCATGTTCATCTCGAGCCTCAGATTCTTTGAGTTCAGTTTCATCTAGTACCCCAGATTTCTTGAATGCATCTACAGCCTCATAATTTTTGGATACACAATCATGTCATGCTTCTCATGCTCTTACACAGTCTCCTATCCCTGTTGATCCTGATTTCCAACAAGATCAATTTTTTTGTTGATCTTCCCATCAATATGAATCTGCATCTAATGCAGACAAGATCAAAGAGTGGCATTGTCAAACGTAAAGCTTATTCAGCTTCTGTGGCTGTTCAGTCTCCTCTACAAGAACCTCGGACTTTCAATACTGCTGTCAAATTCCCAGAGTGGCAGTCTGCAATGCAAGAGGAGATTGATGCTCTTCGTTCTCAACAAACATGGTCTCTTGTTCCTCTTCCTTCTCATAAAAATCTTGTTGGTTGTAAGTGGGTGTATAGAATCAAACGGAATGTTGATGGTTCCATATCTCGATATAAAGCACGGCTTGTTGCCAAGAGTTACAGCCAAGAGGAGGGCATTGATTATGGTGAAACGTTCAGTCCTGTGGTTAAACCAACCACTATTCGTCTCATTTTAGCTTTGGCAGCTCAGTTTAAATGGACTCTTCGACAACTTGATGTAAAAAATGCATTTTTGCATGGATTGCTCCAAGAAGAGGTCTATATGGAACAACCTCCTGGTTTTCATAGTTCTACTCATCCGTCCAATTATGTATGCAAGCTTCAAAAATCCCTTTATGGTCTGAAGCAAGCTCCTCGTGCTTGGAATGAACGGTTTACAAGTTTTCTACCTGGGTTGGGCTTTCACATTTCTCAGGCAAATCCTTCCTTATTTGTTAAGCACTCCTCTCAGGGCACAGTTGTTCTTTTACTTTATGTTGATGATGTGATTCTCACAGGAAGTGATTCTCAATTGGTTTCTAGTGTTGTTACTGACCTCACCAAGGAATTTGACATGAAGGATTTGGGAGTTTTGCACTATTTTTTAGGCCTTCAGATTCAATATACATCTGATGGTTTATTTGTCTCTCAATCCAAGTATACCAAGGAGATCATTGACAAGGTTGATCTTCAGGATTCCAAACCGTGTCCAACTCCTTGTCTTCCTTATCACAGATTGCTCAAGGATGATGGGCAACCTTATCACAGTCCTGAACAGTATCGAAGTATTGTTGGAGCTTTGCAGTATCTCACATTTACTCGGCCTGATATTGCTTTTTCGGTTAATCAAGCTTGTCAGTTTATGCACAATCCTATGGAATCTCATGTTGTTGCAGTCAAACGTATCATTCGATATCTCAAAGGTACCTCGGAGTATGGTATTCGATTTCAATCAGGTCCCATCTACTTACAGTCCTATTGTGATGCTGATTGGGCTGGAGATCCCAATGACAGACGCTCTACATCTGGTTTTATTGTTTTTCTGGGTTCTAATCTCATTTCGTGGGCTTCTAAGAAGCAACATACTGTGTCTCGGTCCTCCACCGAGGCTGAATATCGAGCTCTTGCTATTACTGCTGCTGAGCTTGCTTGGATCCGTCAATTATTCTGTGATCTTCATGTTCCTTTACAATTGCCTCCTATGATCAATTGTGACAATGTTTCTGCAATTGCTCTATCCACTAATCCAGTGTTTCATGCTAAGTCCAAACATATTGAAATCGACTACCACTTTGTCCGAGAACGTGTCACCATAGGGGATCTTCAGATTCAACATGTTTCTTCTTCGGATCAATATGCTGATATCTTGACTAAAGGGCTTTCTACGTCACTGTTTCAGTTGCACTGTGGCAATCTCATGCTTTGTTCCTCTGCGCATGAGCTTGAGGGGGGCTGTAAGAGTAGTGAAGTAATGAAGGAAAGATCTATGGCAGGAGTGAGTGACACTTGTCCAAAGATTAAATAGTTTGTTATAAGGTAGTTAAAAGTAGTTAACTCTTAGCTTAGCAAGAAAGCTTTGTAATAGATATAACAGATTCATTTGTGAAACAGTTGAAATAACAACTACTGAAATACATCAAAGACTTTCTCTCTCTAGCTCTATTCTCTCTCTCTCGTTCTTTCTTCTTCATTTTGCTTTCTGTGCTTTCTCATCAAAGATATCTGCTATTCTTACACATATATGATCAGATATTATATATTTTTTTTTAGTTGCATATCTAATCGTTAATGATAAATGTATTAAGTAAATGCATGTATTGTTGTCATTCTCGCAAATTGGACAGTGAATTTGAATTTTTAGAATGGTAAAAAAAGGCACAAGCATGCATTTCACATACTAAGGACCAGTTTGGTTTTTTTTTTTTTTTAAGAAAAAAAAACTGGGTATATTATGTTTTAACTTTAAACACAAAATATATGTTGAGGTCTCTTGCTATTCAAGATTTGGGTATTAGATGGCTTCCGTGGGCTCTTGCAAAATCTTTGAGTTGTGAAACTGGAATAATCCATGAACACGAGCACTCGAGAAAGCGATCGCCATGGTAAACATTCGACGAGAAATGTGGTTGTTAGGAATTTTTGTTGGGAAAAGGTCATAATAAACATAATTTGAGGTTTACAAAAATAATCATTTTGAGTAACGACAATATATTATATATCGACGATACAACGATGACATAATGATAATACAACATTAATATAATAACGAAATAATAAACACTGATCATTTCTGAAACAGAATGTTAAAATATGTTTATTGTGGTAATTGCCCTTTTTTTAATTAATTTTAGAGTTTATTTTTGTAAGGCAAAAGTGAACTAAAAATGATAAAAAAATTTGGGTTTCAAAAATTTGTGTCTTAGTCCGGCAATGCACTGAACTCTTTACTATTTTCATATTACTTAGGGCGTGACAAGTCAATACAACTTAGTTTTGAAGCTAGCCCACCTCGAGACGATATGCCGTAACAAACAAAGTGTAAAAGCCCAAGTAACCGTACACTTTGATGAAGAACTTATTTTTATGAATACTAGTATATAGTATACACAGTGTGTGATTTAAATTTTTAAAAAATAAATTAAATTAATGTCAATTTACGTAAAAAAATTGTGGAATGGAGGTTTTTATTTATTTATTTATTTATTTTGACAAACGATATTATCTACACAAAAGGGAATGAGTGGGTTTCGTCTCACAATAGGCTAACAATAATGCGGTTCAAATTCGCATTTGGTGAGAATTGAACCTAAGACCTTCTCACTTACAAGTGAAGGGGATTACTACTAAATCGTAGTACTAAGTGACTAATGGATTGGAGGTTAGAAAAAATAGATAAAAGTTGAAGATGAGAGAGAGAGAGAGAGAGAGAGAGAGAGATATATGTGTTTAGGGTATTGACAGGATGACATAACTGTGAGATTCAGGAAAAAAAAGCAAAAACTTGTTTTGCGAAATTACTTTAATGCCCACATTTTTGTCTTTTTTAATTTTTTTTTCTTCCAGTTATGCATAAAAGGATATATAGTGGTAATTCTATTGGTTTTTGGTTGCCAAATACGTAGTTTAGATATTTCTAAGTTTACAGAAATGATAATTTTTTTGTAACGATGATATATTAATCATGTTATTGACAACATAACGACAACACAACAATGATATAATGATGACATAATAAACACTAATTATTTCTGCAACAAAATGATAAAATATGTTTATTGTGGCTAAATGCCCTTTTTTCTTTATTAATTTTATATTTTATTTATTTATTAAGGCAAAAGTGAACTAAAAATGATAAAAATTTGGGTGGTCTCAATAGTTTGTGGTTTAGTTCCGCAATGCACCATACCTTTTACTTTTACTAAATTACTTGGTCCATGACAAGCTAATACAACTTAGTTCTTAAGTTAGTCCATTCGAGACAATATGCTGTAACAAACAAAGCGTAAAAGACCAAGTAACCGTATACTTTGATGACAAATTTAGTTTTATGAATACTAGATGTAGCATACACACTGTGTTTGTGATTTAATCTATTTTTTTAAAATTGAATTAAATTTATGTCATTTATGTAAAATACTAGTGGATTGGAAGTTAGAAAAAGTGGAAAAAGTAGATGCGGGTGCATAGAGAGACAGAGAGAGAGAGAGAGTTTAGGATATTCGAATGACAAACATGATTATATTAATATGTAGTTTAAATACTGGTTCAGTGTGAGACTGCTTGTCTAAGTTACATGATTGTTGAGATAATTTCTCAACTAAAAGGTTAGTGTTTTCAGTAGAGTGTTTACGAATTTTGAAATAAATAAATAAAATAAAACAAGAGGAGAGAGATGGACATAAAATGATTAAAGTTAAAGTCCCTCTCTCATTCAACTGGAAAACATCCATTAGTTTCACAGCTCAAAACTCTAGTTCTCAGAATTTGGATTGCAACCACAGTCACACTGACCTCAATCGGCCTTTTGGTTCTTTATTCATTTTTATTTACCTCCTTTGGACATACAATTTTTGGTGAACTGTTAATTTACTTCTTGAATTATCACATAAATGAAAATTAGGTCTCTAAACTATTTTTTTTCTTTAAAAAAATCAGTCCTTAAATTATAAAAATCTGCCAAATACATCTTTAATATTATATTCGAAGCTACTATATTCAATTTTCCTTCAATTTAAGTCATGTTACTTCCATGTGATACACATGAGAGGTTAGATTGGTAATTAACTTTAAGAGGTAAATTAGACGTTAGATTTGCTTAACTTTGAAGGATAAATTAAACATTAGATTTGCAACCTATATGAGATGTTAAGGACTTATAAGCGAGAAAATAACGATATTACAATCTAAAGTGTGTCAAGTGACTTAAGTTGACAAAAAAAATTGAATAAAATAGCTTTGAATATAATAGTAGGGATGAAATTAGCAATTTTTAATGAATTTAAGAACTTATTTTATCCAAAAAATAATTCAATGACTTAATTTTCATTGATGTGATAGTTTATGGACTAAATCAGCACTTGATCCTACAATTTTTGTTAATAATATTGTTGTGCCTTGTAAGTTAAAATTTCAATCCACAGAGAAACCTTCAAATTACACACACATATATAATTCAAATTTGCATTGCATCTAATTAGAAAAAAAAATAGAAAGCCTAATACCTTATGGCAATATTGTATAAAGGAGTAAAAAACTTTGAGACGGAAAAACTAAGTCTAGAAACAATAGAAGATGGTTAAAAGTGGCATAAAAAAGTCTTAATTACGGCAATGCTTCTTAAACTCAAACTCACTCTCATTTTGTATTGCAAAACATATTTTTTTTTTCTCTCACTATGCTCCATAAAAAATTGGTTAAATCTTCTATTGTGACACAAATGAGAGAGGTAGTATATTCCTTTGTTGTCCCTTCCCTTACTTTCGCCGTGGAAGAGAAGCCATGGTTGCCATCTCCCCCATCGGCCACCCCTCATTCTTCTTCCTTTCCCCACCCTGCCTTCTCCATCCACCATGGTAGAGTTGATGGTTTCACTAACTGGTGGCAACCCATTTTTAAAAAATCATAACGCACTTACAACCTCTTAATATTACGGTTTAATGATATTCATATTCACTTGTAAATAAGAGGTTTTAGGTTCAATTCTCATTAAATGTGAATTTGAACCACATTATTGCTAGCTCATTTTGAGGCTTAGCCCACTCTTGAACCTCGTTAATATAGATAACATCGTTTGTTCAAAAAACAAAAAAAAACCTCCCACTTACAAGATATTCCTCCGTTAATGAACCTTTTCCAAGATCCCACCTTTTTTGTCATCTCCCATCCAATTATAAGCCAAATAAATGGCTTTGTCCTTCACCCACTTTACAAAATTACTCCACTTCTTCCATTTGGAACATTTTTACTTCATTACTCAATTTAAGGTTTAGACGACAAAAATAAGGTTTATGTAGTGAGACATGTACTTCTAGGGGGTTAAGGGAGAACGAGTATGATTCTCTCTCCCTCCTAATTTTCTCCTCTCTTTTCCTTTCACACTTTTTTTTGTCTTTATATCTTTATAAAAAAAAAATTAATATAAGATACTAATTGACACACCCGTACCCGAAAGTAGGGCATGCTGGCCATCACGTGAGTATGACGTAGCCAAGTGCACTGTGCGGAAGCTAAGATCGATAACGTAGTACGAATGAATTAAAACCGAAGTCTAGCAACCCAGAAATGAATGTGTGCTAGAAGTATTACAATACTTGTACATATTCAGAGCGTACTAGGTCGAGTGCAGTCAAGCATGAATAAAAGAGTTTAATTACACCATCGGTGTCCTACATATGTCAAATCTGTCAGAAATGCCGAAGGATCCTCGATGTGCCCAACTCGGAATTCAAGCTATCTAGAACCTGGAGGGGCGAAAAACAGAGGGAGTGGGTCAGCAAAAACAAATCCTTTTCAAAATCATTCTTTTCTCAAAATTCTAGCCCCTCTCCGTAAAACCTGTATAATTCCCAGAAAATAATACGTACATATATATCTCAATCTTTCTCAGCATAAAACGTTTTCAAAGTATCTCAAATGTATGCTGTGCAATGCATTTCAAGGCCATCTGAATCTCATGACCAATGCCATACTATGCATTATCATAATCATTTCGCTGTTATATATATCATCTCAGCCCTCGGCTGTAATATAGCTCATAACATCTCTCTATCTCATCATCATATATATATACACTGCACATACATCAATATCATCATCATATCATCATCATTATCAGCGCTGTATCAATAATAAATGCTCTAGTGCTATAATCACGTGGAGACTGTGCGAATGAACGCGGGTCACCTACATGTCGTACCCACTCAAAAGAGGTCTATACGACAAGACTGTGCACCTAACTTGGATCCAAGGCGAGCATGCAATGCGGGAGGTGAACGACACGTGAAAGACTGTGCCCCTATCTCTGGGCGTGAGCACTAACAGTGTGTGCAGGTCTATGAGCTAACAATTCATGATATCTCATCATTTCACATCATATCTCATCGCTATTCGTTCTCAACTATGCATGTACCTACCTGGTACTTACCTGGCGTCCTCGGCACCAACATATGCATGAAATGTATAATTAAATACTCATGCATCAAAATCAAGTAATATGCAAGTCGATAAAACGTATTTTCCATTTCAAAAATGATTCTGGGAAATCATTAAATATATATAGGTTATACGGAAAATAATACTGCCCACTCACTGATAAATAGCTGGATCGTAGCCCCCACGCCTAGCCTGGCTACGCTCGTCCTCAAAATACGTTTCACCTATATGAGAAATTACTAAAAATACGTCATTTAAGCACATACACGCAAATACGAGAATAACTTCTCATACGTAGCTCAATTTTGGCATACGAATATACCGACGCGACCTACACGACGTCACGGACGTCGTGATATTTTTAGAAAAATTTTAGGAGTCCGCACGCCCCCCCCCACGCGCCAGGACAGCCACGGGCTACGCGCGGCGCGTGACGTGCACGCGTCATCCCCGTCCTCCCTCGCCAGACTGGTTTTTCCGGTGACCGGAAAACTTCCGTGTGTGATTTCTCACTCGTTTCTCAACCATTCTTCATGAAATTTTCACCAAAATGCTCTAAATTGAGAGTAGAACAAGTCTATACCTTCAAAAACTTCGAAAACGAAGAGAATCTCGTCGGAAAATCTGCACATATTCGGCCATTCCTTGTTATCGAAGATCCCGACGTCAAAGCTTGTCAAACGAACGTCCCCGAGCCTCTAGAGGACCCAACAAACACTCCTGTGATCTCAGATTCTCCTAAAACGCAACGTATAAAAGGTTGATGAATAGTGCCAAATATAAACCTTGAGTTTTGGACGTGAAATCGTCGTAGTTCTTACCTGAAATTAGTATGGTTGAGTTCGTATAGACTTCACGAGCATGAATATGTAATTTGTTTCGTCGATCTACAAAGTTTTAATTATGGGTGTGGGTGTGCCGTGCCTAAGCAAGTCGAGAGAGAGAGAGAGTTTCGTGAGGTGAGGAGAGAGAGAGAAGTCTGTGAGTGATGGTAAGAGAGAGAGAGAAAGTGTCGGTGGAAATTGAGGACTAAGACCACCAATCACAATTATTTTTCTAATTTTTTTCATTGGCCCCCAATAACTAGGATAATTATATAATTGGCCCAAAATTATTAAACTCATGCATAAACGTTCGCCCGAACTCAAGGGCATAATAGTCATTTCATAACGTCGAAATAAAATCCCGGGACGGGTTGTTACACTAATGCGGTTTAATCATAACCGTTTAAATAGGAGGGAAACAAAAGGGAATGAGAGATTAGGAAAAATGAGTTTCAAGTAGACCTGGCAGTTTCTTACACGACACGTTAACACGACACATAAACGACACGAAAATAACGAGTTTCGGGTCAACACGATAACTAATTGGGTCGTTATCGTGTCACACGATAAGAACCCGTTAATAACGGGTCCTTAACAGGTTTACACGAGAGTGACACGCGGGTAACCTGTTTCGACACGAAAAGGAAAAAATTATTTTGATGATTTTAATTTTTTTTAATTACTAAAAAAAACTTACTATAAAATACAATAAATATAGTAGATATATTGTTCATTAATTATTATTGTATTATTATTCTAAATAAATTTTAAAAATTTAAGTTTTATTTATTTATTTTATAAAATATTATGAGCAAAGAGTGAGATTAAAAAATTATAAAACACATTAAAAATAAAAACATCAAGTAATTTAAAAATACCAAATACATTTAAATATTTAAAATAATTAATTTACAAGTGTAAAAAATGTGAAAAAATATGCAAGTACTCTTAATCGCATCCTCTACGCTTTAAAGGTGTGTACATGAATTTTTAAAACTATACAAACCCTCGTGTATTTTTAAGGCAGTTCAAAATAAATAAAATTCATAATTATTAATGTATAAGTCTGAAAAATGTGAAAACATATATAAAGGGGTGTGATATTCACACACCCCATTTTACATTTCACACACCCTTCTAATTTTCAACCGTCGGATCGGATGAATTGAAGAAAATTAACAAATAGAAATTAACAAGGGGTGTGTAAGAAGTAAAATGGGGTGTGTGGATAGCACACCCCCATATAAATGCTCATGATTGCATCCTCTACCCTTAAACAATCGTTACATGGTCGTTTAGATTTGTAAAACCCTCCAAATCTTATGAATAATGTTTTTTTTAGTGAAAAATTAATAATATTGTAGAAGTGTAAAAAATGTAAAAAATACAATCACTCGAAATCACAAGTTTTACAACTTTCGTGAAGGGGCCAACTCTGAAATCTAACACCATAATCTAGGCCTGGCAAACGGGTCGTGTCTGTCGTGTTCGTGTTGTTTTCGTGTAACACCTGTTATCTTAATGGGTCGTGTCGTGTCACATCCGTTATCTTAACAGATAAAGTGACCCAACCCGCTATGACCCGTTAAGAAAAATATTTTTTTTTTTAAATTGCACATACCACACATTGCCACATAAATATTACTTCAAAACATTAAAACATTGGTCGTTTAAGTACTATATCTACACCCGAAATAATACTTTTATTAAGTATATAACATAAGATTTTATGATATCCACATCCACTAGTGTAAATATTTTAAATTGAAGATCAAATTCATTCATTGTATTCATATAGGGTCAATGAGTGTATCTGTAAAAAGTCATCAAAATCGGAGTTACAATAACCGTTAAATCGTGATTTTTTGTTTATAACCGTCGAAAAGCTTTGTCCCGTTACTTGATCTCTGAATATTTGTTTTTGTGATTTTTTGCTGATGTGATCTCGAAACATATACAAACAAGTTTGACGGTTGTGATCGTTGAAATTAGTTTCGGAGAATTCGTATCCCATCAAAACGATAGATTGACTAACACTTAAGAGTTTATTTATACTTTCATTAAGTATAACATAAGATTTTGTGGTATTCACTTGTGTAAATATTTTAAATTGAAGATCGAATTCATTCATTGTATTCATATAGGGTCAAGGAGTGTATCTGTAAAAAAATCATCAAAATCGGAGTTAAAATAACCGTTAAATCGTGATTTTATGTTTATAACCGTCGAAAAACTTTTGTCCCGTTACTTGATCTCTAAATGTTTGTTTTTTGTGATTTTTTGCTGATGTGATCACGAAACATATACAAACAAGTTTGACGGTTGTGATCGTTGAAATTAGTTTCGGAGAATTCGTATCCCATCAAAATGATAGATTGACTAACACTTGAGAGTTTATTTATACTTTCATTAAGTATAACATAAGATTTTGTGGTATCCACTTGTGTAAATATTTTAAATTGAAGATCGAATTCATTCATTGTATTCATATAGGGTCAAGGAGTGTATCTGTAAAAGATCATCAAAATCGGAGTTAAAATAACCGTTAAATCGTGATTTTATGTTTATAACCGTCGAAAAGCTTTGTCTCGTTACTTGATCTCTGAATGTTTGTTTTTTGTGATTTTTTGCTGATGTGATCTCGAAACATATACAAACAAGTTTGACGGTTGTGATCGTTGAAATTAGTTTCGGAGAATTCGTATCCTATCAAAACAATAGATTGACTAACACTTGAGAGTTTATTTATACTTTCATTAAGTATAACATAAGATTTTGTGGTATCCACTTGTGTAAATATTTTAAATTAAAGATCGAATTTATTCATTGTATTCATATAGGGTCAAGGAGTGTAGCTGTAAAAAAATCATCAAAATCAGAGTTAAAATTACCGTTAAATCGTGATTTTTTGTTTATAACCGTCGAAAAGTTTTGTCCTGTTACTTGATCTCTAAATGTTTGTTTTTTGTGATTTTTTGCTGATGTGATCTCGAAACATATACAAACAAGTTTAACGGTTGTGATCCTTGAAATTAGTTTAAGAGAATTCGTATCCCATCAAAACGATAGATTGGCTAACACTTCATGATTTTATGTTTATAACCGTCGAAAATCTTTGTCCCGTTACTTGATCTCTGAATGTTTGTTTTTTGTGATTTTTTGCTGATGTGATCTCGAAACATATACAAACAAGTTTGACAGTTGTGATCGTTGAAATTAGTTTCGGAGAATTCGTATCCCATCAAAATGATAGATTGACTAACACTTGAGAGTTTATTTATACTTTCATTAAGTATAACATAAGATTTTGTGGTATCCACTTGTATAAATATTTTAAATTGAAGATCGAATTCATTCATTGTATTCATATAGGGTCAATGAGTGTAGCTGTAAAAAATCATCAAAATCAAAGTTAAAATAACCGTTAAATTGTGATTTTTTGTTTATAACCGTTGAAAAGTTTTGTCTCGTTACTTGATCTCTGAATGTTTTTTTTTTGTGATTTTTTGCTGATGTGATCTCGAAACATATACAAACAAGGTTGACGGTTGTGATCGTTGAAATTAGTTTTGGAGAATTCGTATCCCACCAAAACAATAGATTGACGAACACTTAGGGTGTGTTTGTTTCCCTTCACTAGCCCTCACTGGACTGGACTAGATTAATAGTTAGTCCAGTCCCATGTTTGTTACTTCATGGGACTAGCTTTAGTGGGAGTAGGCCGGACTCGCCTCGACTAAGGACCGTGTTAGTCGCCCTTAGCGAGAGACGTCTCGAACCATGGGACTAGGTAATCCCGTCGATCACTCTCTGCTCGCGTTCTCTCCCTCTCCTTGTCACCAACCCCGAATCATGAACAAAGACCTCGATTCGAACTTCAATCGGAGAACTCAAGAGCTCCGTCCGATTCACCTTCGCTCAGACCAAGCTCATCGGTCGCGCCCTCCGACCCAGAAAATAGAGATATGAAGAACTTGGCCACAAACTGCATCTTTGTCCTTTCTCACCTCATTCTCGCGGCTGAGGAATAAAAGCAGAGAAACGAACGATCACCACAGCCCACCCCATATATCCTTTCACATGGCATTGGCTCTAAACAGCATAATCCCCCGCACCACAACTTTTAGCCTAAGCACTTCTCTGCCCTCTCCCAGAACCTCACAATCGCCGCCAAGATCCGAGAACGAACTCTGAAATTTCAGCTCTCTCCGTTACCCGCAGCTCCAACACCCGCGCCATGCCGTTTTCTTTGAGGCAAAACAAAATAAATACAAAGTTTCAAACTTAGAAAAATAAGAAGGAGGCCAGAGTAATTTGAGGTGGATCGGAAGAAAAACGGGAGATGGGATAAGACAGAGGTACAGAGAAATGAGGTACATAGTGGGCGGAGAAAAAGAGATGTTTAGACAGAGAGAAGATGTCGAACAAAGAAAAAAGAGTTGAAAGAAGCTGATTCTAGAAAGAAGAAAAAAGGTAAAATATTATAAAATATTAGTATTTGATTAAATTAATAATAAAATATTAAAAGATATAAATTATATAATATAATAGTAGAGTTCTGCTTCTTAGTCCGACACTGCACCAAACGCTTCACTAAGTTAGTCCAGCTTAGTCTAGTCTAAGCCAGTCCAGCTTAGTCCCTGCAGCCAGTCCAGTCCGAGACAGTCCGGCGCAACAAACGCACCCTTAGAGTTTATTTATACTTTCATTAAGTATAAGTTATAACATAAGATTTTTTTGGTATCCACTTGTGTAAATATTTTAAATTGAAGATCGAATTCATTCATTGTATTCATATAGACTTTGAGTTATATTATCACTAATGGTAAAACTCTCATCGTAATATAAACGATCCAAACCATTTATCTTCATGCATCCTTTAAGAGATCATGTTTTCAAAAATAAAAAATCCAAAAATAAAAAAATAAAATTGGTGAGAAGAATGAAACGTAAATGTAAACGACAATTAACGGTTAAATTTAAATCTATAGTTTATGGATAATGGAAAACCTCAGTGAAAACATCGTCAATAAGTTCCAATACCATTTCCCTCCGTGATCGATGAAAATTGAAGGGTTTTATTGTAAAAAATGTACAAGGTTCCTCAATCTTGAAACATAACTTTCTTCATTTTACATATCTTTGAACATTTATATTTTGTAGTATGCACTAATGTTTTTTCATTAGACTCTTATTTTGGGGTATGTAAACTTGAAAGAAAAATGTTTTATTTATTTATTTATTAATGTTTTGAATTAGTATTTATGTGACAATATGGTATGTATATACTAATTTAGTATTATGTTTTACATTTTTTAGGGTCAAATTATGTTTTTCATTTTCATTATCCATTGATTTAAAAAATATTTTTCTTAACAGGTAACGGGTCGGGTCATATTACCTGATAATATTAACGAGTCGATTTCGGGTTGGGTCATATTACCCGTTTATTTTAACGGGTGTTACACGACACGACCCGTTAAACTATCGGATATGACACGAAAACGACACGAACACGAGAAACACGACACGAATGCCAGGTCTAGTTTCAAGGGTAAATACTAAATTCATAAATTTATGCATTTAGGTATATTGGACTCTACGATCCTTGATCCACCAATTGGTGTCCCTCAGAGGCTCAGACCCATCGAAGTTGAGCCCATAAATCAAATAAAAAGACCTATCCAAGCCAACTATATTTCTGGCGGGAAAATCATCACATGTTCGCGCCAAAATCCGACCCACCAAGCATAGCAACACTGTGAGCTGCCCAAACCAAACCCTCCAAACCCCAACACTCTCTTCTTCTCTCTCTCTCTCTCTCTCTCTCTCTCTCTCTCTCTAGCCATGGCTTCTGATTCTTCTCCGGCGGACTTCAACAACGGTAACCCCCTTCCTCTCTTTCTATTTCTCTCGAACTTCGGCTGTTTTCACGGGTCTGTAAATCTCATTTTCCTTTCTTTTCTTTTTTTTTTGTTTTTGATTTTGATGTCCAATCTCAACAGGGCCTTCTTCTCCTGATGACTCCTTATCGAGCCCAATCGGCAACACCTTCTCCTCTCCGGCGGATGCCACCCACCGCAGGCGGCGTCGATCCATTACCCCCTCGGAATTTGACAGCCCGCGGGCCCAGCGGTCCCGGTTCGCCGCATCCGAAACAACCCCAACGGGCACGCGCCGCGCCAACGGCCATAGTGCTGGCCCTGCCCCGACCCCCTCCTCCACCGACGGTGATGTCCCGCCATCTTCTGAGGGCGGCGACGGGTATGGCATGGATGAGGACCGACCCACATTTGTCTGGGGCACGAATATCAGCGTGAACGACGTTAAGGTGGCGATCGTTAGGTTTCTGAAGAATTTTCGGGATGAGTCGCAGTGGAATACGGAGAGTGAGTACCTTACAGAAGGGAAGTACATTGAGGCCATCAAGAGAGTTATTGAGATGGAAGATGATTCGCTTGATGTTGATGCACGCAATGTGTTTGATTATGATTCCGACTTGTATGCGAAGATGGTCAGGTACCCACTCGAGGTTCTTGCGATTTTTGATATTGTTTTGATGGAAATGTTGCCCATCATAAACCCGTTGTTTGAAAAGCACATCCAAACTCGGATTTATAATCTCAAAACATCCACATCGATGAGAAATCTCAACCCATCTGGTCAGTTTTTCAGCATCTACTTGTATTTGCAATCCAATTTTCTCTCTTTTGCTTTTGGGTTTTTGTTTGTTGTTGATCAATGTAATGTGTATATGGAAATATGGACTGACTTGAGTATATCTACTACTAGACATTGAGAGGATGGTTTCGTTGAAGGGAATGATTATTCGGTCTAGTTCAATAATACCAGAGATAAGGGAAGCAATATTTCGATGCCTCGTGTGTGGCTACTACTCCGACCCTCTTCCCGTAGAGAAAGGTAACCTTGTTGAGATCACATGCTTATTTGCTTAAATTTGATTTAGATTCTTTTCTCTATTGTATGCTGAACTTTTTAGTGTTATCAGGGAGAATATCTGAGCCTACAATATGCTTGAAGGAAGAGTGTCAAGCCAGGAATTCCATGACACTTGTTCATAATCGATGCAGGTAATCAAAGGCGAATATCTTTTGTTAAGTTTTTTCATATGTTTGTTCTGTGTAATTTCACCTTTTGCATCTCCAGGGGTCTCCTTTCTTTTTGCAGTTTTTCTTAAACAACTGATGCATTTGAGATGTATATGATTTTAAAGTTTTAGTGGAACATGGACTCATGTGTAAAAATGGGCTTTTGAATGCTAGCAATAAAAGATTGACACTAGAATAAATATTTCAAGAGGCACAATTGTTTTTAAACTGAAGCAAAGTTCTAAAGATTGTGCTAGTCATGATTGTGGCTGAAATGGGCAAACAATCACATCTAAAGCCTTTGTCCTATAGGTTTAGACTTCAGATCAAGTCAGTTAGAAAACATTACGACTATATTCTGAATAGTACAACTGAAAGGCGAAATAGTGTGGAATAAAACTTGTGAAATAAACTGATGTGAGAAAGTGACCTTTACAGTTTGGAGTTAGAGTTTTACAGAGAAATCACTTTAATGGTTCCTGCTTTTTCAATCAGGTTTACTGATAAACAGATTGTGAGGCTCCAGGAGACTCCTGATGAGATCCCTGAAGGAGGGACACCACATACAGTGAGCTTGTTGATGCATGACAAACTGGTTGATGCTGGAAAACCAGGAGACAGAATTGAGGTAAGTCCACATTGTACCCCTTTGTATGACCGTAAGATACCTATCTTGTTTGTTTATCTTGAATGTGTTCCTTTTCCATAGGTTACTGGGATATACAGGGCTATGACTGTTAGAGTTGGACCAACACAGAGAACTGTAAAATCACTGTTCAAGGCACATTTCTATTTTTTCTCTGTTAAATTTCAAGATCTTTTCAGTAAGGTGTTCTGGATATAAATATCCTTTTCTTTTGATTGCAGACTTACATTGATTGTCTGCATATAAAAAAATCTGATAAGTCAAGAATGCTGGCGGAGGATCAAGTGGAAGTTGACAATACCTTGGTTGGAAACTCAGAAGAGATTCTTTTTGATGAAAAAAAGGTAACCAATGTATACAATCTTCTTCACTTGCAGTCACATCAGACTTTGCTTGTATTGTCTGTATCAATGATATCCTTCCTGAAATTTCAGGTGGAACAATTGAAAGAGCTGGCAAAACAGCCAGATATATATGATCGATTAACAAGGTCTTTAGCACCAAACATCTGGGAGTTAGATGATGTAAAAAAAGGCCTTCTTTGCCAGGTGTTTTAAATGCTTCAATCGCTTAGCCATTAATTAATTAAGTAGTAGTGAGGCGTCGGTACGGAGTTGCGTCAACTGTAGTTAAAAATAATAGTTTCTCTTTCATTATTTTCAAAATTGGTTCTTATTTTTAAATGGCCTAAATGCAGCTTTTTGGTGGGAATGCTTTGAAGCTTCCATCTGGTGCTCGCTTTCGTGGTGATATTAATATTCTTCTTGTTGGTGATCCCGGAACCAGCAAGTCCCAGCTGCTCCAGTACATACACAAGTTAGCGCCTCGCGGAATATACACTAGTGGAAGAGGGAGTTCTGCCGTTGGATTGACTGCTTATGTTGCGAAAGATCCTGAAACAGGGGAAACAGTATGTTTTTGTTTATAAAAAACTTTGTCTTATGGTATTTCATGAAAACACATGAAGTTGAGTGGAGGCATTTTATGACTCTTCAG
Source organism: Crataegus laevigata (assembly GCA_963580275.1). Classification (NCBI taxonomy): domain Eukaryota; kingdom Viridiplantae; phylum Streptophyta; class Magnoliopsida; order Rosales; family Rosaceae; genus Crataegus; species Crataegus laevigata. Next base: position 11,516,634 of record OY756941.1, read on the forward strand.
GTTTTAGAGAGTGGAGCCTTAGTTTTGAGTGATAGAGGCATTTGCTGCATTGACGAATTTGACAAAATGTCTGATAGTGCGAGGAGCATGCTACATGAGGTTGGTTAGTCTTTCACTTTTTTTCTCAAATATGCGGGGAGGAATGTGCATTTTTTCAAATGCTTATAAACTTATCTTTTCTTTTTAAGTTTGGACACTGTCTTCGAAATCATATTGAGTGATATGTGAAGATCCAGATTATATGCTTTCAAGTTTAATATGGCAGTTTGTAGATCCAATCATATGCTTCAAAGTTTGACATTTTAATTTCTTCTTTTTAGCTAATCAGAGATGCAAGAACAGTATGTCAGTATGCTACGTGGCATTAAGTATACTACTTAGTATATTATCAGGGTTGTGTTCTAGTATTCCTTTATGCACAATGCAACTAATTTCCCATTGATGGCTTTATTTCTAAATATACTGATGCTCCCCTAGGTGATGGAACAGCAAACTGTTTCAATAGCTAAGGCAGGAATTATTGCTTCCCTTAATGCTAGGACTTCGGTCTTGGCTTGTGCAAATCCAAGTGGTTCACGCTATAACCCTCGCTTATCAGTAATTGACAACATACACCTTCCTCCTACCTTATTATCCAGGTGAGAAGATACACATGACATGCTTCTAGCACAGTAAAAGGCCTAAACTACGGCTTAACAATGGTTTTCCATACATTCATCTAATTTAGAGACTTATTGTTGTAAAGAATGTCAAACTGGTTTTTTTGCATACTTGTGAAAGTTATCTATTGTGGAAATTGTTGTTAACTTTTGGTGTAAAGAAGACTTTAAAAAAAAAAAAATATGTCAAACTTGTTTTCTTGCATGGTTTATTCAAGGTCTTTATTGTAATGGTTTTGAGTTGCTCTCTGATCATTAGTTTTTCTCAGATTCGATCTGATCTACTTACTCCTTGACAAGGCTGATGAGCATACAGACAGACGCCTCGCAAAGCATATTGTTGCATTACACTTTGAGAATCCTGAGGTCTGGTGAATTATGATTTCTCTCATCTAAGTACTGTTTTTTTTTTTGGTAAATATCTATGGGACTAGTTTTAGCACATATCTTGTCTATCAAATTTCCATATCTCCAATTGCAGAGCGTGCAGCAGGATGTCTTAGACATTGCTACGTTGACTGCATATGTGGGCTATGCCCGAAAGCATATTCACCCACAATTATCTGATGAGGCTGCTGAAGAGTTGACTAGAGGTTATGTTGAGTTGAGGAGGAGAGGAAATTTTCCAGGCAGCAGCAAAAAGGTAAATTTACATCAATCTTAATACAAGGTACTCTTCATATATATTCTAGGTCCAGAAATTATAGAAGAATGTTCACATAATATTTAGTTATACACTTGTGACAGTATTTTCTTACGATGTATCATTTTTCCCTATCAAGTGAAGATTCATTTTGCAATTTCTTTATTTCATCTCTTTCTTTGATGCAAAATGATTTTGTCTTTATTTGCAGAATACATTGATTGGTGCTTTTGACCTAGATCTCCAAATGAATTTGTCAATTCTTGCATCAATCAATCTGTGTTTTTTTTTTTCGTTAAATAAAAAGTGAAAAGTTGGGGTGACTATATCATATTCAATTAATTGATTATTTTGACAGGTGATAACAGCAACACCTAGGCAGATTGAAAGTTTGATACGACTTAGTGAAGCTCTAGCTCGCATCCGTTTCTCAGAATCGGTTAGCAAAGATTGCATGGTATCTTAACAGTTCACAATATATTTATCTGGAATAAAATCAATAAAATTATGGCCTGATGCGTGCAGGTCGAGAAGCATGATGTTATTGAGGCATTTCGGCTTCTGGAAGTTGCAATGCAGCAATCGGCAACTGATCACTCCACAGGTATTTTACAGCATTTGTGTCCACTTTTTCTTAATTATACTTTCCCTGAAGACAAACACAGCTTAACATCATGTTTTACTTGTGCTTTGTTCTTAAGGAACGATCGACATGGATCTTATCACCACTGGAATTTCGGCAAGTGAAAGAATGAGACGAGAAAGTCTCGTATCATCAGCTCGCAACATAATTATGGAGAAGATGCAACTTGGGGGACCCTCAATGCGCTTGTTAGAGGTGTGCTTATTTACAAGATGTACAAACTAGAGTCATATAACTATCTTATAAACATCATCTTGATGTGTTTAATATGTCCTGCAGCTGCTGGAGGAGCTGAAGCAGCAGAGCTCTGGTGGCGAACTCCACCTCAATGATGTTAGTAAATTGCTCTCTCTCTCTCTCTCTCTCAATACAAACACAGAATTGGCATGCTGATGGCTGCTTTTGTTGGCATTTCAGCTGAGGACTGCAATTACGACACTAGCAAGTGAGGGATTTGTGGCTTTTGTTCACGGCGACAGTGTCAAAAGAATATGACGAGAGAGGACAGAAGAAATGAGTGACACTTGACATTGGTTCTTTTTAGCCGCCACAATTAATTGAGACCTCAAAAACAACTGAAGATATATCACACCATATTTCAGAGTTGTTTTTGCAGGTGATTGTTGTGCGTGTAAATTATTTGGTAGTCTTTTTGGTTTGTTGGTCAAGTAGTTTAGTTGAACTACCAACCTATCAATATAACTAGTTCATAACAAGCAGTTGACGATACAGAATTTGTCTTATCGCCAACTAGCTTTTGGTCACGTGGTAGTTGTCTTCACGTAGTAGGTTAAAGCCTCGTGTTCATGAGGTGCGACAGTTGCAACAATTTATGTTTCGTGTGGCAAATTGAAATTCATCTAAAATTTGTGGTAAAGCTGCTTATCATTGATCGCGTTCTTGCTAAATTGCATTTTTGCTTCATTGATCCTTGGACTGAAATTTCAGTTTTGTTGCATGCTGATGACTGTCATGGGTTAATTACTTTTCACTTTAATTCCTTTCCGTAGTTAGTCTTATCCGTCGTAGAAATTTGTTAAGTGTAGGGCAGAGTGTGTAGCCACAATTTGTTCTTGTATTTTTATGCTGCAAATGGGGTTATTTCTTTGACTGAAAAGAGGGAAATCATTTTCGATAAAAAAAAGAAGGGAATATGTTTGTACTTTTGTTTTGTAATTACTAGAAGACTTTTTTTATTCAAAGATTTCTTGAATAGAAGTGGTCTCTGAGTTTGTCATTCTTAAATTATTTTGGTTGTTTGGTAAAAATATGTCAATATTCTCGATAAAGTGTCATGTGAACGATCACGTGATTGTCTTTTTTCCGTTCACTGAACAAAGATGTTGACAGATTTTTATTTTTTTTTCTTTTCAGAATGACCAAAATGATTTACTACAGCAAATTTAAAGACTTTTTTTTATTATCAATTTTCGTCGTTAGAGACCAAAGTTAGGAATTATATTAATCTCACTGACCCCTTTGTTAAAGCCTTACTAGAATGTTGCAAAAACTTCTTGTAACCAGGTCATGGAGTCAAAACAAGATTGCAATCCTGGGAGTTATTAAGGATTGTAACATTAGATTGCAATCCAGTGTATAACGATTATCGCAAGATAAAAAGTACTTGACTGAAACTCATCTTACTAGACGTGCATATCAAAGGCAGCTTCTTCATCTACGCTCTTCCTACTCAAGTATCATATCACTTACTTTGTCCGTAAGGAAGTGACACGACCTTGATGGCGGTCATCAATCACTCCAACGATGTTTGTATATTGTATGTCCGTAAGGAGCAATGTTGATTGGATATTGTGAAAGTGACTGGAGTTGTTTAGCAGATGACATGAGGAGTGCCTTGGGTTATGCTTTCTCATTTGGAAATGGAATGTTCTCATGGGCTTATGTGATGCAACATTTGTAGCTCTGTCAACAGCTAAAGTAGAGGGAGGTAGGTTCCCCTACACTTTCATCCTCTCCCTATTTGTGCGGTCATGATTAAGCTACATCAACATTTTATATTGAATTTTTATAGAGATAATAAGCCAAAAAGCAATAGTAATATAAAATGTTGACGTGACTTAACATTGACCGCACAAACAGGAGAGGATGGAAGTGTGTGGGAAGTGGGAGAGCAGAGAATCTGCCTCCAAAGTAGAGTACATTAGTGCATCTTAGGCAACTGCTCAAGCCACTTGGCTTAGGTTTGTTTTGGAAAGATTTTAGTGAGCTTCAAACTGAGGCAACTCCACTGAAATATGACAACACTTCCGCAATTGCCATTGCCAATAAAATCCTATATTTCACTAGAAAACTAAGCATATCAACAGAAGGTACCATCTCATCAAAGAAGCAATTCAAAAAGGTGTGATTAGATAACAGACATATTTACAAAAGTACTGGCAAAGGATTAATTAAATGAGAACTTTAACGAAAAGCTCCCGGTACTGTTCACTTTAACGAAAAACCACATTTTTACACTAAAAAGTCAATCCTGGCACTATTCACTTTACCCTTTATTTTGTCCTTATCATTAAAACTCAAAGCTTTCAAGCCATTTTCATTAGTTTTCCTTTAATTCAACTATCTCAGAGAGCTTGGTGAAATCAGTTAATAATTTAAAGGGGAATGTTGATCCATAAATTGGTGATCTAATTTTTGTTTGAATTATAAATTGGTGATCTAATTTTTTGTATTATTAAGTCAATTATAATGTTAAAATTGGCTTGTGCTCATATTACCAGGTGGATATTTTTAATTGTATTTGTTTGTTATGACTTATAGCCATAGGTCTAAGAAGAGCTATGTGTATTAAGCTTATAAGTTGTAGGATGGATGGCTAGGATTTCATGATGCAAAAAAAGAATCCTCCCTCAACTATGTAACCTAACGATAGCTGAGGTCATAAGGTTTCTAGTCTCTCTCTCTTACACACTGAATGAATAAGATTTGCAGGGTAACATTCTTTGAATTGCAGTCTCTATTATTCCTCTATATCATTCTACTCTGATACAATTTTGTTCTTGTTCAAATATACAAATTACAAACATACATATACACCATCAAATTCTAACAATACTAACTTGGCTGTCGAAAACTTTTGGCCGGTATCACACCGATACTTTAAGAATTTCACGATTGTTTGTTCTCTTGTGTAGGTGACAGTTCTTGCACTTTCCTTCATTTGCGATGGTGCGGAAATTTAATTCGAACACCAATGCAAATAGATTTAGAGAGATTATATTCACAGACCCCAAATTACTTCTCCCACACTTTTTTAATTTTTTAATATTTTCTGCCCACCAAAAACACTTGATAGAAAAATATTAAAAAATTAAAAGGGTGTGAGGGAAGTAATTTGGGATGTTTGAATATAATCTCCCATGCCATCACTCTTGAAAAATAATTCATTTAACACTACAGTTGAATTACTTCATCACCATCCATAAATTATTCTCAAACGAATGACATAAAACGTTGATACATATAGTTTCCTCAACACTAGTGTAGAATGATTTCATCACTACCAATGTAGCTAAGATGCAAACTTGACACATTCCTAAAGGTACACTTTTATTGCAATGGCAATGCATCGATTCTTGGGGTTATCATTTGACGATAACATGCTTTTCGAGGCCAGGAATGTGAGCATTCATAATGTAGTCTTCCCAATCAATGCACTTGCACTTGGGATCAAAATTAAATTCTTTTGCGTCTATGTAACTCTCATTTGTCACCCTTCGCAGCTCCTCCGAATTGGTGCCATCAAATCTACCAGGGAAAACATGTTAATAACTATCATAAGATTTATGCATAATTACAATTAACCATAAAACTTCGTCTAATTAATCACCAAATAAAGCCTACGTACATGCCCTTGAATAACACATAGGGTTTGTACAGCTCTACCAAGCGCATTACCAATTTGTGTTTTCGACTGTAATTAGCATATATATCCTTGAAATATCGGCATGATGCCTTATTTACGAACTTTAATCCCTTCAAAGATGCAAAGAAGAATATATGAGAGGAAAACAATAAAAAGAGAAGAAACAAGCACGTGCGATATCAAGAATAACGAAGCATACTATTAAAGGAACATTCAGTAATTTATAGTCCCATGTTTTTAGTTTTATTACTAGCAAGGAATAGGTTGAACAAACCTGCAGAGGTATCATGAAGCGAATTTGCATGTACATGCGGAAAGAAGCCATAGTCCTAAGCATTCTAAACTTCGCAACCTTAATAGGCTTTCCGTCCTTCGTCAGCCAGGGAAATTTGGTGAAGTATCGACACGTAATATCTTGAATATCACAAAATTTTATAGGGTTGCGAAATGAAGATCCCACATGGTAAATGTGAATAGAAGATTGATTTGCATTCACCACTATCGCTGAAATTATTGAATTTACCACCATGTCAACAGGAATCTGCGTAATTTACAATTATTCAGTCTTCAGTTATACATATCTAAAAGAAAGAATAAAAAAATCACAAATACCCTTAACTATTACAATCTGTTTGGATGAGAAAATTTAAGATTACTAAGGAATTTTAAAATAACGGAGTTTTATTTTCTAGAATTTGTGAATTTTCTTGTTTGATCAACTTAAAAGAACAGTGGAATTTGAAACAGAATTTGTTATTTTTAAACTCTCCTAAATTCCAAACTTTTTTCATGCGGAAATTCTAAATTTCTATGTTTGTGAATCCAAATAAGAGAATTGGTGCTTGTCAATTTATGAAATTTAAACTTGGGAATTGGATGTCTCAAATTCCAAACTTTTTCCATGCAGAAATTCTAAATTTCTATGTTAGTGAATCCAAACAAGGGAATTGGTGCATGTCAATTTATAAATTCTGACTTTTATCAAAATTTCAAGTTTATTTCTCTCATCTAAACATAGTGTTAGGGTGTAAACAATTACCAAGTGAAAAAAAGAAATTTAGCAATATTATATCCAAATTTTGTACTTCAACAAATATTCCTTCAAGTTCAATAAATAATGTTAAGAACAAACTTTAATTGGTTTTGGATCCTTCTATTATAAAATCGAAAAGAAGAAGAAAAATCTAAATACATATTAATGAAATCCCCTTTGTTAACTAAAAGAGGGTGAAAAGACATTTTTGTCTTTTATCACAAAATAAAATTATGGACAATAAAGTAATTTTGCACACTAAGTTTTACAGTTTTTTTAAGCATTACCTACATTTAATCCTAACAAATCTTTAATTTAAAAAATAAAAACAAAAACTCGTCCCCATTTCCATTTTTTTTCTCTCCCGCTCTCTCCTCATTTTAAAATAAAAAATAAAAAATTGTCCATACACTCAAAGTGTGTAAGCATATGCTAGTTAGAAATAAAAGAAACCAATTAGCTATTAAAATACAAATAAAGAAGAAATGAACCAACTCACCCAAACTTTACCCTCCCTCCATCCTCAGGAAAATTTGGAAAACTAACCAAAGTTTTGGACACAGTATAGAATTTTATCCAAATTTTTAACTGTTGATCACTGTAAGCAAAAATTGATCTAAAAGCACAAAAATACGACCCATAATAACTACAAGTTTCAAATGCTAGATTATGTTCTTATAGTAAACTGTCATTTGACCCCGTAAATTATCACTTTGAAATTAACCCCTACCCTATTTGTTTTCCGGTAAATAAACGCCTCAAAATTTTTAAAATTAGCCGATTGATCCACTGTCGTCTGATTCTATCCATATATACTTATGTTGAATTTAAGGGAAACTGTAAGATCCCATATCGTCTAGGGGTGAGGATCCTGTAAGCCTTATATGTACATACCCACCTCCAATTAGCACGAGGCATTTTGGGAGCTCACTGGCTTCAGAGTTCGTCGGAACTCCGAAGTTAAGTGAGTTCGCGCGAGAGCAATTCCAGGATGGGTGACCCACTAGGAAGTTCTCGTGTGAGTTCCTAGAAACAAAACTACGAGGGTGTGGTCGGGACCCAAAACGGATAATATCGTGTTACGGTGGAGTTGAGCCCAGGATGTGGTCGAGCTCGAATTGGGATGTGACAGAAACTAGTCTTCTTATCATTCATTTAACATGTCATCGCCACTAATGAAAGTATGCCACATGGAATTTTCTATTGCTTTAACAACCTAAACGACCTCAGAAAAAAAAAAAAAAATTAAAAAGAAAAAAGAAAAAACCCCAACTGGGATTTTCACAAGCCGAAACCCTAGGAGAGCGAACAAAGATGAAGTACAATCCTCGCTTCACCAGCTCTCGACAAAATGCCGCTGCGCAAGGACTACGAGTGTCAGCAGGCTTTTACAAAATGCTACAGCTCGAAGTCGATCTTCGGGAATGTTGTCAGTCAGAGTTGGAATAAATACTCATTTCTTTTAAGAAAAAATAATTAAAAAAATTTGAAAATTTTGAGTTTTAACCATAAGGACAAAATAAAGAGCAAAGTAAATAGTACAATGATTGACTTTTTAGTGTAAAATATAGTTTTTCGTTCACGTGAATAGTACTGAGAGTTTTTCGTTAAAGTTTCTCCTTCTTTTATGGTATATTTGTTTTTCCTAAAAGTCTTTCATGATTTCTTTGTTCTCGAATTTCTTCATTTTTTAAATTTTCAGTGCTATTATGTCTAACCATTCACCTGTCATATTTTCTCATTTATTTTATAACTAAAAATGTAGATGACAAACCAATATATATATGACAGTTTGATGTATATATCGACACTCGTAATTTTCTTTTAATATAGTGCCCCAACATAATTTATGTGCATGGCACCCTGCTAATAAGCTTACCCCTTAGACACATTTTACGTACATGCATGCATGCATGCAGATCTACGTAATATGTATAATGTATGTTTGCGTTGGGGAGGGGTTTGGGGATTGATTGACTTTGAACTCACCATATCAAATACTGACATAGGATCAACAAGTAAGCACTTCAACTTTCCTTTACCATAACCAGCAATTATGCTATCAACCGTTCTGTAGTCACACAAAAATAACAGATATATGAGTTTTGCTGTCACGTTGTCAAAGAGGACCATATATACTAAATGAAAATCATCATACACCTTTTTAGACTCACATTTAGTTCTAAAGAGGACCATACTAATTGTAAGAGATAAACACAACACACACACACACACCCACATAGAAGAAATAAAGATTTAAGGTACATGCCAGCTTATTACCTCAAACCTTGAATCCAACCTGGAAATGGCTCCTTATAAGTACTAGTAACAGCGGGTGGGCGGACGACAACCAGGGGTAGATTATCTTTTGAGTGGTGTAAAAATATTTCTCCTATCGCCTTTGTAAATACGTAGGTGTTTGGCCATCCATAAAGTTTAGCCCTAATTATTAATTGTATCAAAGAAAAACAAATAATAGGGTAAGAGTTTCAAACAATTCTACTAACAGTTATACATTTTTTCCTTTTGATTTAGTAAGCCACAATATAAAATTCATATGTGAAGAGTAATACAGGGCACAATTAGATTAGATAATTAATGATGCTCTAAAAACCTTTCAATGCCCAAATCCTTCATGGTGCGTGTAATAATTTCTTCAGAAGCACCTTGTGCTTTTACTTCATTCAATTTCTCCTCCAACACCTTCTTTTCACGTAATTCGAAATTATTGTTTATTATATCATCCATTAATGAAGACGACAAGTCCTCTGCTATGAGTCCTGCCCTTTCACCACACACATAAGCTGGAAAAAGTTCCCCAATTAATCACTATCACTTAAGCAAAAACTATATATATCCATTAAGGAGTAAGACTTCAAAAAAAATTATTATGTCCAAAATAAAAAACAATATGGGATAAACAAATAAAGGAAAGGCTACACAAAAGGACAAACAAACAACAGAAAACTGAGTCACTGACCGGTTGATACATGGAGAAGCATCTCCAGTTTTGAACATTTCTTCGCAAAACTCAACACATGAAGAACTCCAAATGTATTCACGTCCAGCGCAATATCATACCTGCACACAAATATCACACAATGTACTGTACAGAAATATGTATTTTGTGTGTGTGTGTGTCTTTATAATATATATAGCCAAATTTCCATTTGGCATGTCGTTAACTTACTACGAGTTTAGTTCATTAAAAGTTGCAATTCAAAGACAAAAGTCCAACGTTCTATTTATTTTCTTGACTTAGCAATCACATGACCATGTAGAAATTGCATGTTGGGATGGGAAGAAATGTTCAATGAAATACAAATCATTCTCAGATCTGCAGCAACGACCAAATTTGATGAAAGGTAGAGCATTCACCATCCAATTGAGGGCATGTCTTCCCATCCCAATATGCACCCATTTTATCCCTGAGAATCAATTGAGGGCATGTCTTCCCATCCGATATAAAGGAATCAAAATATGCACCCATTTTATCCCTGAGAACCTTGAACAACTCCTTTCCTATGATCTTAATATATCAACACATTAAAATAAAGTGTACGTCAGAATTGAAAAGAAAGCTATTATATGAGTTATATAATCTATATGGTAGTTGTAAATTGTATATTTAGGTAAACCTCATTATGCATGCGATCCGTGGCTGAGTTGATATCCGGAGCTCTTAGAAGAAGATAGACCTTTTTCACATCTGGTTGAACCCTTAGTATTTTCTCCAAAAATACTGCATGCCGATTTCAAATAAAGTTACAGAGAGAGAGAGAGAGAGAGAGAGAGAGAGAGAGAGAGAGAGAGAGAGGAGGGACAGTATACCCATTGCAAGGAAGCCTGTGGCTCCAGTAACCAAAATGGTCTTTTTATTAAGATATCCTTGAATGGCCTTCGACAACATTTGTGAAACTCAGAATTATAGTGTGTGTGTGTGTGTGTGTGAGAGAGAGAGAGAGAGAGAGAGAGATATACATACATATATATATATATATATATATATATATAAATATAAATATATATAAATTGGTCTGAGTAAAGTTCAGATGCTTTCTTGGATTGAGAGTGATGGAGGGAACCAAGTCGTGGTTGGATAGTATTTACTGAAAATATGACTTTAGTCCTTGAAATTTAATTTTTTTCCACATAAAACTCGACATAAGTTTTTTACTCAATTAAAACCCAATGACTAGATTCCACATCAGCAAATTCATTAATTATATTTAACTTTACACATTTAAAAAAATTTGATGCCCAAAACACCCCTATTTGAATGCTTGATTTACACAATTAATTCCATACAAATTGTAAGGGACAATTAATGATTTTACAAAAATAAAAATAATAATAAATTCATTGCCTAATATATAATAACAATAAAACATGCCTAATAAATATAGTAAGAGAAATTTTATTTGAACCCATATTTTGTATCTCAACACCGACCTTACTTTTTATACCCACATTTTATTTAATTTATCTATCATTATCTCTTTACACCTAACGTTATTTCCGAAACCGCGCGCCCTTACTTATCAAAACTCAACTCAATCAAACTTCTTTTTACACCCAACTCAATCTACTTAAAAATAAAAAATAAAACCCTAACCATTCCATCATCTCCATGGAGCAAAGCCCCTTCACTCTCTTTAAAAAATCCTTCTGTCTCCCATGGTTGTCCTTCTGCACCCCCATCTACTCCTCTGTAGTCATCCAAACCTCTTCCTCTTCCTTTTCTTCATCATTTGACATCTCTAAATTTCTAGAGCACTATATTCCTATATGTGGTAGAAAGATGGGTTTGGTATGAGTTTGGTATGGGTTTGGTATGAGTTTGGTATGTTTCAATTAAATGAGAATCTTCTAGCCTCTATATTCCTATATGTGGTAGAAAAATGGGTACGTCTATGATAACTTTTGGCAAATCAATGAATATTTTTAACCGCGGATTTTTTTTTTTGTCGAAACCGTAGATATTTATTATACAAAAGTTGCAGACAACAATTCACATTACATTGAACTGTGGCTAAAAAGTATATCGCCTTTGCACGTTTTAAAGGCGAACTCATAGCTAAGCAGTTTTTATTGTGGAGCAAAACTTCGTGAATTGATTTAACCTAGATGTGTAATTGAGTTTATGCATTTTAATGATTAAATTTATAAATATTTCAACCACATATGGATTTAATATCGTAGTATCTTTTAGCCTCCATATGCCACAAAAGTTGCGGACAAAAATTCACAATACATAGAATTGTGGTAAAAAAGTATATTGCCTTTGCACATTTTATAGATAAACTCATAGGTAAGCAGTTTTTATTGTTGACCAAAATTTCGGGAATTGATCTAACTTGAATGTATAATTGAGCTTATGCATTTTAATGATTAAATTCATAAATATCTCGACCGCATATGAATTTAACATCGTAGTGTCTTTTAGCCTCCATATTGGTATCTGTGGCAAAACAATGGGTACCTCCATGAGAAAATTTTGCAGATCGATGAATATTTTCAATCAGAATATTTATTAGACACCATAAATTATAAGTCTATTCGCGAAAGTCTAAGTCAATGCCATGTGCAATATTTGTTAAGATATATTTAGGGAATTGTTATTAGCACTCCAAAAATCTCATTCCACATTTTGCACAAGTGTATTTTTCTTTCTAATTATAGAAAGTTTGGCGTGCCAAATGAGATTTTTGGAGTGCTAATAACAAATTTCTATATTTATATACATTTTATTTTGTTATTTGTACATATATCTTATAACAATAAAATGTGCCAAATATATGTAATCGGATACTACATATATATGTTATTTGTTCATCATATATATCTTACCTACAAAATATATGTTATTTGCTCATCATAAATTTAAATATAGGTAGATTAATTAGTTTAATATGTTTGATCATATATGTAGTATTGTGCATGTGTATATGTGTGTGTGTGTGTGTGTGTGTGTGTATATATATGTGTGAACGTATAGTAGTATTATATATATAGGTAAACTATATATGTGTATATATATAGGTAAATTATATATATATTGAGCTTATGGTAGTAATATATACATTTGAACGTATATATGTGTGTGTTAGGGGCAATAATATGTCAATAATTATATTTTCATTGTAATTAAGGTGAGTAATAACATTTAGGGTTCTTTAGATATAAACCCTTGCAACTCTTATTTCCTAGATAAAAACCCACCTAGTTATAAACATTCAAATAAAACCCAAATTTAAAAATGGTTGCCAAGTATAAAAGTAATTGACCTATTATTACAAAAAATTTACAATTTGTACCACAATATTCAAGTTGGGATTATATACATTTAATTGTAGTTTGAAAGTCGACTTCCTTTTTTTTTCTTTCTTTATCAAGTTGAGATTATCACTGACACACCCCGACTCGAAAGTAGGGCGTGCTGGCCGTCACGTAAGTGTGATGTAGCCAAGTGCACAGTGCGGAAGCAAAATCAATAACGTAGTACGAACTAATTTAAGCCAATCCACTAGCAACCTAGATAAGAGAGTGTGCTAGAGTGATAATGTAGTACTTATACATAACCAGAGCATACTAAGTCAAAGTGCAGTCAAGCATGAATAAATAAGTTCGAATAACACCAACGGGTGTCCTACATAATAATGAGTCTGTCAGAACTGCCGAATGGTCCTTACTAGCCACCACGAGTACTCTAGCTATCTAGAACCTGGAGGGGCGAAAAAAAAATTTGAGTGGGTCAGCAAAACAAATCTTGTCAAAATTATTCTTTTCTCAAAAGTATAGCCCCTTGCCGTAAAACCTGTATAGTTTCCCAGAAAATAATACATACGTATATATCACAACCTTTCTCAGCATAAAATATTATCAATGTATCTCATAATATGCCATGCAATGGATTTCAATGCCACTCTGAATCTTATAAGTCATGTCATGCGATGCATTTCAATAACCATATCGCTACTAGATATCAACTCAGCCCTCGGCTGTACATATAGCTCATAACATCTCAATCTCATCATATATATACACTGAACATACATCAATATCCTCATGAGGTCATCATCACATCACTGTATCAATATAAAATGCTCTAGTGCTACAATCACGTGAAGACTGTGCGAATGAACGCGGGTCACCTACATGTCGAACCCACTCAAAGGTGGTCTATACGACAAGACTGTGCACCTAACTTGGATCCAAGGCAAGCATGCGGTGCGGGAGGTGAACGACACGTGAAAGATTGTGCCCCTAACTCTGGGCGTGAGCACTAACAATATGTGCAGGTTTATGAGTTACCATATCACATCATATCACATCATATCTCATCATATATTGTCTGTTCTTTCTCAACAATGCATGTACCTACCTGGCGCCCTCGGCACCAACATATGCATGAAATGTATATATGAATACTCATGCATCAATATTAAGTTATATGCATGTCGATAAAAACGTACTTTTTATTTAAAAGTTGATTCTGGGAAAATCATTATATATATATATATATATATATGTTATACGGAAAAATAGCTGCCTACTCACTAATAGGTCGCCGGGTCGTAGCCCCCACGTCTAGCCTGACTACGCTCGTCCTTGGAATAAGTCTCACCTATATGAGAAATTACTAAAAATACGTTATTTAAGCACATATATGCAACTACGGAAATAACTTCTCATACATAGCTCAATTTTGGCATACGAATATACCAACGTGACCTACTCAACGTCACGGACGTCAGCATAATTTTAGAAAAATTTATGGACGTTCCACGTGCCCCCATGCGCCGTGGGTGGCACGGGTCCACGCACCCCCACGCGCGTCCCCTATCTCGGGTCGCCGGAGCTCTTGCCGGAGCTTCGCCGGAAACCTGCAACTCGCCATAACTTGGCCATTTCTTCACCATTTTGTCCCATTTTTCTTCCTACATGCTCTAAATTAAGAGTAGAACAAGTCTATACCTTCAAAAATCTCGAAAAACAACTAGAATCTCGTCGGGAATTTCTCCAAAAACTGGCCACCTTCGTTCTACTCGATCCCGACGTCAAAACACTTCCAACGAATGTCTCCGAGCCTCTAGAGATCCTAACAAAGCTCCCTGTGAGCTTAGATTGTCCTAAAAATCAACCAACAAAAAGTTAATGAATAGTGCCAAAATCGGTGCTCAAGGTTTCAACATGAAAACGACATAGTTCTTACCTGAAAATGATGTCAATGTACTCGTAGAGACCTCAGGATCACGATGGTGGTCTTTGTTCATTCGATCTGTGAGATTTGCTATGGTTTGTGGGTGTGCCGTACGAGAACGGCGAGAGAGAGAGAGAATGTCGAGAGTGAAGAGAGAGAGAGAGGCTACGGGACTTAGAGAGAAGATGTGGTCAGTCACCAATCAGAAAAGAGATCCTAAAGGATCTAATTGGTCCCCATAATTGAGGGTAGTCCATTATTGGTCGTCCTCACATACACACATCCATATGTACATAACCCCGAAGGGGTAATTTTGTCAATTCATCACTTAATTAATATATACATCGGGACGGGTTGTCACAATCACTGATTGTGACCCTGTCAACTAGTTGGTTATTCGTTTTGAATAATCAACATTATTTCTTACAATGTCTTGGGTATATGAATAACAGAAAGAAAATGGTCATGATACAAGCTGAATAAGAGTAGTGCTAATTAGTAAACAACTTGTGCATGATGTTTGCGTATAACCAAGCAGCATGATGAAGGGACAAATGTGTAGGTTTCATGCATGACTTGGAATAGTATTGATGTTTGCTTATAACCGAGTGGCATGAGGGGACAAATGTGTATGTTTCATGCATGACTTGGAATAGTATTAGTCGTCGGGAGATTTTGCATCAATTTGTTTTTGTTTTTAATATGTATATATTAAGTTCTATTTTAATGGGATTGCTCACTACCCCTAAGTTGTGATAGTACCTTTATTTATCGTTGTTATGTGAGTTTAATTAAAATTTGAGATTGTGTTTATCCACTACATACATTTTGATTTTTTTTTAGTCGAGTGATAGCATTAGTAAGTTAGATGTTAGATTAGTCACTGACTGAATTCAAACCCACGCCGTCATGCAAGAGCGCAACACTTTTTCACCACTGTGGTAAAGGCCACTTGCCAACAAAAGGAAGAGGAAGAGGTTTGGATGACTACGGAGAAGTAGATGGAGGTGCAGAATGACAACCATGGGAGATGGAAGGATTTTTTAAAGAGAGAGAGAGAGAGAGAGAGAGAGAGAGAGAGAGAGAGAGAAAGGGCTTTTGACACACCTCGACTCGAATGTCGAGGCGTGCTGCCGTCATGTGAGAGTGACGTAGAGAACATTCTCATACCACTTTTAGGTCTTAAAAATGTCGAGATCACGTCGGGGAAAATTTACAAATTTCGGCCAAAACCCAAACTCCCTCATCCGACGTCCAAAACGTGCAACCCCGAGCCTCGTAAGGATGCCTAGAGTATCCTTATGACCTTAGAATTGCAAGAAAACTTCACAATTAGAAGTTGATGAACAGTACCATAGGGATTGAACTCGGGTTTCCTAAGTTCTACTATGTCCCGAGCTAAACTAAATGCACCACAAGACTTACCAAGTTTCTAGGAGTCCAAAAATGCCAATCAACGCTTTGATCTGTGCCATGATGGTGCTGAGTATGTGTGTCCATACAAAAATGGTGAGGAAGGAGAGAGAAGAGTTTGAGAGAGAAGACAGAAACAGGTGCACGTGTGTGTTTTAAAATAAAATCCAACCATCATTAGCCTAATTCTTTTGGGTCCAAGGGTTTAAGACACTCAAAGGGTCCAAATAAAAATCCAATCACACCCACGTTCGCGGATAAACGGGGGTAAAATGTCATTTCACGTCGATAATATTCATAATCCGGAACGGGATGTTACAGCTTTGCTCGGTTTCAGAAATAACGTTAGGTGTAAAGAGATAATGATAGATCAATTAAATAAAATGTGGGTATAAAAAGTAAGCTGGGTGTTGAGATACAAAATATGGGTTCAAATAAAATTTCCCTTACTATATTTATTAGGCTTGTTTTATTGTTATAATATATTAGGCAATGATTTTATTATTTTATTATTTTTGTAAAATCATTAATTGTCCCTTACAATTTGTGGAATTAATTGTGTAAATCAAGCATTCAAATAGGGGTGTTTTGGGCATCGAAAATTTTTAAATGTGTAAAGTCAAATATAATTAATGAATTTTCTGATGTGGAATCTAGTCATTGGGTTTTAATTGAGTAAAAAACTTATATCGGGTTTTAAGTGGAGAAAATTAAGTTTTAGGGGCTAAAGCCATATTTTCAGGAGTTCTTTAGATATAAACCCTTTCAACTCTTATTTCCTAGATAAAAACCCACCTTGTTATAAACATCCAAATAAAACCCAAATTTAAAAATGGTTGCCAAGTATAGAAGTAATTGACCTATTATTACAAAAAAATTACAATTTGTACCACAATATTCAAAATAAAATCAATAAATGTTACTGAAAATATGGCTTTAGCCCCTAAAACTTAATTTTCTCCACTTAAAACCCGATATAAGTTTTTTACTCAATTAAAACCTAAAGTATATCGTCTTTGCACGTTTTAAAGGCAACCTCATAGCTAAGCAGTTTTTATTGTGGAGCAAAACTTCGTGAATTGGTCTAACCTAGATGTTATTGAGTTTATGCATTTTAATGATTAAACTGATAAATATTTCAACCACATATGGATTTAATATCGTAGTATCTTTTAGCCTCCATATGCCACAAAAGTTGCGGACAAAAATTCACAATATATAGAATTGTGGTAAGAAAGTATATTGCCTTTGCACATTTTATAGGTGAACTCATAGGTAAGTAGTTTTTATTGTTGACCAAAACTTCGAGAATTGATCTAACTTGAATGTATAATTGAGCTTATACCTTTTAACGATTAAATTCATAAATATCTCGACCGCATATGAATTTAATATCGTAGTGTCTTTTAGCCTCTATATTGGTATCTGTGGCAAAAAAATGGGTACCTCTATGAGAAAATTTTGTAGATCGATGAATATTTTCAATCTGAATATTTATTAGATACCAGAAATTATAAGTCTATTCGCGAAAGTCTAAGTCAATGCCATGTGCAACATTTGTTAAGATATATTTAGGGAACTGTTATTAGCACTCCAAAAATCTCATTCCACATTTTGCACAACTGTATTTTTCTTTCTAATTATAGAAAGTTTGGAGTGCTAATAACAATTTTCTATATTTATATACATTTTATTTTAGTTTGGAAGTCGACTTCCTTTTTTTTTTCTTTATCAAGTTGGGAGTATCATTGACTGTGACCCTGTGCAACTAGTTGTTGACTCGTTTTGAATAATCAACATTATTTCTTACAATGTCTCGGGCGTATGAATAACAAAAAGAAAACGGTCATGATATAAGCTGAATAAGAGTAGTACTAATTAGTAAACAACTTGTGCATGATGTTTGCTTATAACCAAGTGGCATGAAGGGACAAATGTGTATGTTTCATGCATGACTTGGAATAGTATTAGTAAAGTCACACAGGCCAATCAACTTGTTGGCAAGCGGTCTTTACCACAATGGTGAAAAAGTGTTGCGCTTTTGCATGACGGCGTGGGTTCGAATTCAGTGAGTGAATATCTAACATCTAACTTACTAATGCTATCTCTCGACTCAAAAAAAAAAAAAAATCAAAATGTATGTAGTGGATAAACACAATCTCAAAATTTAATTAAACTCACATAACAACGATCAATAAAAGCATTATCACAACTTAGGGGTGGTGAGCGGCACTTAGAAGTTTTTTGATTACTCAGTGGCTAGGATCTTGCAAGTCCCCAACCGAGAAGCTTCCCTCACTCGGGAACTTTGGGGAGCACTGTTTGTACCATACTTGACTAACCCCGAAACTACTAAGCACCGGTCAAAATTATATCGTCAAGGACCCACAAGAGTTTTCTTCCAACCAGGAGGCCAATCAGAACGCGACACATGTCAACGTCAGAGGCCAATCACAGCACGACACGTGTCAACATCAGAGGCCAATCACAACATGACATGTGTCAATGTCATAAGAAAGCTAGAAACTCTCTTATATAAATAGGGATCATTCTCCCACAATGAATCCCTAATGTCATTTTGTACCAAACCATTCACTAGAACTCACAAAAGGAGAGCTTGAACCTATGTACTTGTGTAAACCCTTCACAATTAATGAGAACTCCGCTACTCCATGGACGTAGCCAATCTGGGTTAACCACGTACATCTTGTGCTTGCTTACCTGCCTTTATCTCTTTACTTACTTATCTACACTGGTGACTGGAGTAATCTAACGAAGGTCACAAACCTGACACTTTCTGTTGAACCAAAGTCCCTCATTGATTTTGTGCATCAATATAACCTTTTTGTTTATTCTCTGTCACATAGTATTAAAATTTAGTAATATTCTTGTTCATTGTAATTGAGAGGATTTAGGTTAGATTCTTTAGAAAGCTGTTTATTCTCTTTATTTTTTTATCTAAATTTTTTTTTTGTAAAAAAATTATTCAATTTGAAGATCGTTAGTCATCTATATGTAGTAAATAAATACACAATTCTTCATGAGACTATTACTTAATAGTAAATACCAAACTGTCGATTTGTTCAACTATGGATTGCTAAACGGTCTAGAAATTGATTTAAATTGAATGATTTTTTTTTGTGTGAAGATGATCTTTAGATGATGACGATAACGAGAATGAACTATTCAAATTATTAATGTTTGTAAAGTAAAAATTTTGAGCCACAAGTGAGTAGACAAGTAGATTCCCTTATAAATGGACACAAGTATTATCTTTAAAAAAATTACGATTTTTATCACAAATGGTCAGTGAGATTGATCAAACTCATCATTTTAATCCCTCACTTTCAAAATCAATCAATGTCGTCCCTGACATTCATTATCGCACATCAATTTGGTCTTTTCGTTTAGATCCCATCAACTATTCTTTTAGTTTGTATGTGGGACCCACAAATCTAATAAAATGGTGACACGTGGATTACACATAATAAGGGCTTTTATCGCAAATGGTCCATGACATTGATCCAATTCCTTATTTTGGTCCCTAAGTTTCAAAATTGATAAATTTGGTCTTTGACCTTCATTAACACACATCAATTTAATCATTTCGTTAAAATTTCGTCAATATTTTTTGTTAGTGTGCTGATGTGGTGTGACAATTCGTTCCTAATTTTACAGTTTTATTAATTTTTTAAAAGAGTGAATTGATGAAAATGCCCCTACTGGCGAGATTGTTTATTTTCGTTGACCATCATTTAGTGATGCGTGCAAGTTACTATTTTACCATACTCTCGAAACTCTCGATGGGATGATCGCGTAAGCTTAATCTGAATTGAAATCGGAGTTACAATAGAGGTTTTATGAAACTACAAATTCAAAAAGTACTTTGGTAAAGATTACTATTTATTATTTTATATATCTCTTATAGTTATTATATTATTATTTTAATATTAGTTGAGAGAAATAAAGTAAAGGAGAATGATGGACGAAGGAAAGAAGGGAGAAAGGAAAGAAATGAGAGAAAGGAGGGTGGATGCCCAATCAGAAAGAAGAGAAAGAGAGAGTGACCAACCAGAGAGGAGAGAAATGAAGGGAAATGAGGGAGTGGAGGAGCACCGGATCACCCTTGACCTCGTTCATCCCCGCCAACTTGACCCAATTTTGAAACACCTCAATGCCGATTGCGGCATTTTCCCAGCGAAATGACTGTCGCCACTACCTAAAACCAACTCCAGGACCTTCCTTCTTCAAGTTCCACCCCAAACCTGACTGTTTCTTGTCTTAGTTTTGTGGGGATAGCACCGACGGCACCGTGAGGGAGATCAGCAAAAATTCGCCATTTTTGAAGGTGATTTCTTCGACCACCACCACCATTAGCCTTCTCTTGAACCCAGGAACAAATCCCAAGCCTTGGTTGGTGCCGCGGAGCAATGGAGGTGACGAATCGAAACACACCCTTTACAGGGTTTTCGGTGGTTCGTGGTAATTTCAGGCCACTTCCCAGCCGAATTGGACTTCGGCCGAGGTATGAAAGTTATTCCTCTCATTGAGATCTTAATTCTTGTAAAATTTGAGAATTTTTGGAGTTGTTCGATTTTATGGTGAATCGGGGCAGCCAATTGCCACGTATGGCTGCACGTGGCCAGTGGGTCGACGCTGCCTTTTAAAGTTAAATTTAATGTTCTGATTTCAATTTGATAACTGTTTGTTATAGTTCGATAGTTTGAACTTAGTATGGAATACTACGCCACTTGACCATTTTATGATTCGACGATCTGACCATTTGATCATCACCAAACCTTAATACGTTATAATATGTAATATTTGAAGACTATAGGAACTGACAAATTGGGAATCCGACATACGGATCTTCCCAAATTGAATTTCTAAGTTTGTAAAAGAAACGTTGATAGCAACCTAATTCTAGCAATTGGTGGAGATCCGACCGTTGGATCGTAAAGAAGTTTTAGTATGTTGTTTTAAAAGCATAGCGGGGACTTTGGGAAGTTACGGATCAGAAATCTATGGGCGGATGTTCCAGATTGACTGGTATAGGGTTGTGGACCCTCTTTAGCGTATTTCGACGCCCAAATTCCAAATTCGCACTCTGTTTTCCCAAATTTAATTGTTTTAGTGGAGTTTTACTAATGGGTCCTAATATTATGCTTAGGTGCGATTATTATCAGTGACTTCAGCTATCCTAGTTCGAACAGGTTCGACTCGACGACATGATCTATGAGTGGGTCTTTTCTTTGATATATATATATATATACAATTATTAATAAATTCTCTAGGTGATTGCCATGATTAAACTTACGTTTATAAGAAATGCCTTATTGTAGGAAATGATGAAATAATCCTACGGGATGCATATGTAAGCTTATTATAAGGAGATGCCTTAATTATATTTATGGTCATGAATAGTATGATATTGACTAGAATTGTTGAATGGCTGTGGCATGATTATAATTATGTTATTTGCTCATCGTTTGCTGCACTGGTGTTAGTGCTCGCACAGGGCTAGAGCCAGTCTTTCACTTGTATGTTCACATTCGCACTGCACGCTCGCCTTGGATCCAAGTATGTTCACATCGTGTTGTACAGGTTGCAATAGGCAACTTCGACTCATATGTGACCGCGAATAACGCCAATCTTCACGTGATTGTAGCACTAGAGCGTATATTATTGTTACACCCAATCATGTTCATGTCAGAATACCTTTGCATGAACTCGTGTGTCAGCATGTGTCGATGAGCACCCGATATGATATGTTTGCTTAGGCGAGATTATGTGATATTGGTTGTTTATATGTTCATTTACGCAATATTGTGATGTATGGCAATCTTGTGACTTTGCAGGCTACGTTAAGTATTTTATTACTATATGTAGTATGTATATTTTGGGAACTATACTTGTTTTACGGCAAGGGGTTATTATGTTTTCAAAAAGGTTTTTACAAAAAATTGTTTCTAGGCCCACTCACTCTTGTTTTTCACACCTCCAGGTTCTAGTAGCAGAGCTTTCATACCGACGAGGATTATTGGCAAATCTTGGTGTAGAGGATTACCTTCGATGGTATAATTCTCACCTTATTTTATTGCATTGTACTTATGCTCTGTCATCACGTGTGAAGTGGATTCATTCCCGCTAACATTGCACTCTTATATTTAGGCACTTTTAGGTTTAAATTTATTCACATTTTCCACTACACTACACTTTATGGCTTTGTCACCTTCCAGGTGTCGGCCAGCACAGCTTAATTCGGATTTCCAAGTGGACATTCCGGGTTGGGTTGTGTCATGTGGTCCCACTAATCCAATCATATGGCATGACGTGGATTAATTATAAGAAATTATTTTTTTAAGACCGAAACAACTGACGAGTATTCTGCGCTGACATTTCTCTCAAATCCCACAACCCTAATTGGAAGAAAAAAAAAATACAATCTAAATTCGATAAAATTGAATCCAAATTTCATAGGATTATAACCAACTAGAGAGAATGAGAAGTGAGTTCAGGGAGGCCAAATGCTTTAGTGGTGTTATGGTGCCTTCCTTTTCTTTTTGAGCATACATAGATGAAGACGATGATATCTTTTTTTTTTTTTTTTAGTTTTGGTTTTTAGTTTCCTATTTTACTTTTAGTTTTAAATCTCAAAAAATAGTTTCATATTGTTTGTACCATACTTGACCAACCCCAAAACTACTAAGCACCGGTCAACATTATACCATCAAGGACCCACAAGAGTTTTCCTCCAACCAGGAGGCCAATCACAACGCGACACATGTCAACGTCAGAGCCCAATCACAGCATGACACGTGTCAAGGTCAGAACAAAGCTAGAAACTCCTCTATAAATAGGGATCATTCTCCCACAATGAATTCCTAATGTCATTTGTACGAAATCACTCATTAGAACTCACAAAACGAGAGCTTGAACCTATGTACTTGTGTGAACCCTTCACAATTAATGAGAACTCCTCTACTCCGTGGATGTAGCCAATCTGGGTGAACCATGTACATCTTGTGTTTGCTTCCCTGCCTCTATATCTTTACATACTTATCTGCATTAGTGACCGAAGCAATCTAGCGAAGGTCACACATTTGACACTTTCTGTTGTACCAAAGTCTCTCACTGATTTTGTGCATCAACATTTGGCGCCGTCTGTGGGAAACGACACTTATTCCTACTCTCTCTAGCTTTGTCAAGCTGGTTTCCATAGTTTGTGCACTCTCATTTGACCAGGCATCCCTCTCTAACATAGGGAGCGAAGGAAGCCACAACACACAGAATGACATTCCACTTGTGCATGGTGTGAGGCAGCAAAGGAAAAAACGAAATAAGTTTGCTCTTCAAGCTAATGTCAATGAGCTAGAGGCTTAGAAGAACAAGATAGCAATGAAGAACGAGATCTTCCAAAAGCAGTATACGAAGCTCTTCGAGATACTCCACGGGGCTAAGCATGCTCAAACACACGAGTTTGCCGCCCCTGTGGATGTCAACAATCATCTGAATTCCCCTCCACACGAAGGGTCACCGATGTCCAACATGGATATCCCTAGTAGGGATCGAGCTACCCATCAATGTGATAATCAACATGAGACTCCTCTCAACCCAGTTGCTTCAACTCGAAGCATGAGAAGTGGAGGAAGACACCTCCTTACAGAATGAGCGGAAGGATCGAAAGCTGTTTATCGCGACTGTCGGGACTTCCTGAAGCAACGTCAAGATAGCCTCATCCACGTAAGCTCACAGATCAATGACCCAAGGGTTTGTAAGAGACTCGGTCCCCTACCACGGCCCAGGCTAGCTACCAATTTGGGGAAGAGGCAGTAAGTCCTAGAGAAACATGAAGGTATAGGGGACTCAGAGATGTTTCGACAGACATAACCTATAAGTCAGTACGACGAATCCAAAGAAAAATCACATGTTCTTGATCAAACTTTCCTACCTTCAAAAGGAGATGGAGATTTACGAAAGAAAGCCCCAGTGGTACACAACTCCATAACCCCAGTGGTACACAACTCCATCCAGGGTAGTTTTGTCCTAAAATATAAACTCTAAACCCTTGATTTCACCTTATTTACACAAAAGCCATCAGGTTTTGGCTGGGTTAGGAGGGTAATTATTAGAACTTAGAAGGGTAATTTTGTCTGTAGGGTTCGCTACCTTTCGACTTCTTCTCCACCTTTTCTTCCGCACTACATCACCTCTCTCTCTCCCTTTTTCTCTCTCTCTCCCTCCCTCCCTCTCCGAGTCTCTCCCTCAGATCCCCTTCAAGCCTTCAAGGTAACAATTTAATTTAAGTTTTCATTTAGTTTGCTCTGTTTTCAATTTTCGCATGCAAAGCTGCTGAATTTTCCTTTTAAAAGTTTTAATTTTGTTATTCTGCTGCCTTTGCAATTCATATTTCCTTTTGCTTCTGCTGGATTAATTTCTATTATATAAGAGAGAGTGGTGGTGTGCCTGGGTTCGATGGGATTGAAGGATTCGGTGAGGGTTTCGAGGATAGAAGCACATGCTGCCTCAGAGATACAGAGAGAGAGAAGTGAGAGGTCTTGAACGACAAGCCCGATTTTGTTCCAGAGATCTCTTCGACGACAAACCCATTTTGCTCCAGAGTTCTTCAACAACAAAGTCGATTCGGCGCCTCACCGTCGCACACCTCGCCTTCCCATCGCCATTGCACTCCTTACCAGAACTCGAATCATTGGTAACGTGTTAATTGTATATATTTTTTGTTGATTCTATTCATTATTCTGGAAATTAGGGTTTGATCTAAATTTAGTGTGGCTGTGCTTCAGCCAAAACTCACGGACAAACCAAGTAGTGACGGTCGCAAGCCTCAAACATGACGGACGAAATGGAGGAACAATGACGGTCGACTACCGTTTCTGTTGACGATGAATTAGGTCGTTGGAAAGCGTCCTCGCTCCGATTACGATATGTTGAAATCTCAAATTTCCCTTTATTTGGGTTTCGTCTCTCCTTTTTGCGTTTGTTTGCGGTTTATAAATTATGCTTCTTAGGGATTTAGGGTTTTCTCACTTTTTTCTTCAGAAATTGCATTGTATTTCTCAAATTGGAGCACAGTTTTAAAAATTCCCGCCTAGGCGCTAAGCTCCAGCCCGTCGCCCCGATTAATGCTAAGGACGCCTAGACTTGCTGAGGCACCGCCTAGACCCGCCTAGGTCGCAACTCACTTAGATAGAGAATGGATAACTTTCATTTTGCATTTTGTTTTTTTCTAATAAAATGTAAGAGACTTATTGCATACTTAAATGAACACACATTCTATCCTTGTTTCACATGTTTTTATTATGTTTCAATACTTCAAAATATATATGCATTCTATTTTGTAGTTTATAATGAAATTATATATATTTCAAGTATAAGTAGACACTTATTTACACGAAATATGATTGATTTACTTAAATCCGCCTAGTCCGCCTAGGCCTTGCCTAGCCGCCTAGGCGCTAGGCCCTAGCATGCCCCCCGACTAGCGCCTAGCGACTTTTAGAACCTTGGATCGAAGCTGTTCTGGTTTTGAAAAAACTCGGCTAATTTTGATATTTTCTTTCGCCTTTGGTAATTACTCTAAACCCTCAAAAGATTTGAAATTTCTGTTAATTTTTCTCATTATTTTTGACAATTTGTTGTTAGAATTTGTATAAATTCCTGCCATTGTATCGTGAATTAGTACAAAATTGGGATTTCAGGCAAATGGCAAGATGGGTATGTGGCTAAGACAATAAAAAGTTCATGCTTTCATATGTTTGTTTGATTAAATATAGTTTTTGTCCTTTTCAAACCCCCTTGGTCAATTGTGTAGGAATGGTTTGATTTTGCTTGGGTTCCTTGAGGGTTCAACAGCACCAGGTACTTTTTGACCCAATCAACCACCAAGAACAGGTATGCTTCTTTCAAAATTTTCAAATTGATACACTCAGAATTGTATTCATATAATTTAATTCTCAATTTTTTTTTAAATCCTAAATATTTCGTGTATATTAGATTCTCCCATATTTCTTCTTATTAGCGTTTGTTTTTTTTAAGGTATGTTGCCACTTGGCATTAGGCCTGGCAAACGGGTCGTGTCTGTTGTGTTCGAGTCGTTTTCGTGTAACACCTGTTATCTTAACGGGTCGTGTCGTGTCACACCCGTTAAGAAAATATATATATATATATATATATATATATATATATATATATATTTTAAAAAATTTGCACATACCACACATTGCCACATAAATATTATTTCAAAACATTAAAACATTTGTTGTTTAAGTACTATATCTACACCTGAAAATAATACTTTTATTAAGTACATAACATAAGATTTTGTGATATCCACATCCATTAGTGTAAATATTTTAAATTGAATATCGAATTTATTCGTTGTATTCATATAGGGTCAAGGAGTGTAGCTATAAAAAAATCATCAAAATCGGAGTTAAAATAACCGTTAAATCCTGATTTTTCGTTTATAACAGTAAAAAAGCTTTGTCCCGTTACTTGTTCTCTGAATGTTTGTTTTTTGTGATTTTTTGCTGATGTGATCTCGAAACATAGAAAAACAAGTTTGACGGTTGTGATCGTTGAAATTAGTTTCGGAGAATTCGTACTCCATCAAAACGATAAATTAACTAACAGTTAAGAGTTTATTTATACTTTCATTAAGTATAACATAAGATTTTGTGGTACCCACTTGCGTAAATATTTTAAATTGAACATCAAATTTATTCCTTGTATTCATATAGGGTCAAGGAGTGTAGCTATAAAAAATCATCAAAATCGGAGTTAAAATAACCGTTAAATCGTGATTTTTCATTTATAACCGTCGAAAAGTTTTGTCCTGTTATTTGACCTCTGAATGTTTGTTTTTTGTGATTTTTTGCTGATGTGATCTCGAAACATATACAAACAAGTTTGATGGTTGTGATTGTTGAAATTAGTTTCGGAGAATTTGTATCCAATCAAAACGATAGATTGACCAATACTTAAGAGTTTATTTATACTTTCATTAAGTATAACATAAGATTTTGTGGTATCCACTTGTGTAAATATTTTGATTTGAAGATCAAATTCATTCATTGTATTCATATAGGGTCAAGGAGTGTAGCTGTAAAAAATCATCAAAATCGGAGTTAAAATAACCGTTAAATCGTGATTTTTCGTTTATAACCGTCGAAAAGTTTTGTCCCGTTACTTGATCTCTGAATGTTTGTTTTTTGTGATTTTTTGCTGATGTGATCTCGAAACATATACAAACAAGTTTGACGGTTGTGATCGTTGAAATTAGTTTCGGAGAATTTGTATCCAATCAAAACAATAGATTGACTAACACTTGAGAGTTTATTTATACTTTCATTAAATATAACAAAAGATTTTGTGGTATCCACTTGTGTAAATATTTTGAATTGAAGATCAAATTCATTCATTGTATTCATATAGGGCCAAAGAGTGTAGCTGTAAAAAATCATCAAAATTGGAGTTCAAATAACCGTTAAATCGTGATTTTTCGTTTATAACCGTCGAAAAGTTTTGTCCCATTACTTGATCTATGAATGTTTGTTTTTTGTGATATTTTGCTGATGTGATCTCGAAACATATACAAACATTTTTGACGGTTATGATAATTGAAATTAGTTTCGGAGAATTCATATCCCATCAAAACGATAGATTGACTAACACTTAAGAGTTTATTTATACTTTCATTAAGTATAACATAAGATTTTGTGGTAACCACTTGTGTAAATATTTGAAATTGAAGATCGAATTCATTCATTGTATTCATATAGGGTCAATGAGTGTAGCTGTAAAAAAATCATCAAAATCGGAGTTCAAATAACTGTTAAATCGTGATTTTTCATTTATAACCGTCGAAAAGCTTTGTCCCGTTACTTGATCTCTGAATGTTTGTTTTTTGTGATTTTTTGCTGATGTGATCTCGAAACATATACAAACAAGTTTGACGGTTGTGATCATTGAAATTAGTTTCGGAGAATTTGTATCCCATCAAGTTCAATGGTGTGTGTGTGTGTGTGTGTATATATATATTAAGTAGATTTAAATATATTTATTTTGTACGTATAATTGACCAATACACGGAGTAGTACATCACGTGTCATTATAAAAATAGTGGGATAAAAAGTTAATAACTTAAAAAAAAAAAAAAAAAAAAAAATTTCTCACCACTTGTATTAATTTTCATTTTCCCCTCTTTTTTTTGTTTACTTTTCAACTTTTCTTATAATTTTCACTTTTTCCTCCAGCAGCTTACCCATATTTCCCTAATTCCCTCTCTTTTTTGTTTTCTTTTCAACTTTTCTTATCATTTTTATTTTCCTCCCTTTTCTTCAAACAGGGCAGCATGGAATTGAATTATCAATTATGGAATCAAATCAATGGATGCATATTAATTAATAATTATTATAGTTTTTATAAAATTTAATTCGAAATTTAATATATATATATATATATATATATATATATATATAATTGTAACATCCCGTTCCGTTATATAATTATGTTTTTGACATGAAATGACGATTCTACCCTTGACTTACGTTCGAGCGAGGGTGTGACGGGATTAAATTGGTTTTTGGGTGTCTTGAATAATTGAGCCCAATGGATTTGGGCTATGTTCTGTTGGTGGATCATTATAAACTTACACACGCAGCATGCACACACGCGCATTGCTTCTGTTTTGTCTTCCTCTTTCTCTCTCGAACTCTCTCGTCCTCCCTCACCCTTCCTTGTACGGACACACATATGTACATCACTCCCCTGACTCAGATCGAAGCCCAGGTAAGGCTATTTTGGATCCTTGAGATTAGTTGAATGTTTATATGACGATTTTGAGAACGGAAACCGTCGAAACCACACCAAACCCGTAAGCTAATCTTAGGGTACTGTTCATGTACTTTTGTTTCAGGACGTTTTAGGTGAAAACAAGATCACCATTCGTCTTAGAATCGTCCCACGAACCTCGGAGTGTATCGTTTGCAAGTTTTGGACGTCGGAGTAGGTGGTTTCGAGGGTGGCCGATTTTGGAAAAAATCCTCGAGGAATTTCCAGGTGTTTTTCGAGACTTTTGAAGGTATATACTTGTTCTACACTTAATTTAGAGCATGTAGGAAGAAAAATG
This sequence comes from Crataegus laevigata, assembly GCA_963580275.1. Classification (NCBI taxonomy): domain Eukaryota; kingdom Viridiplantae; phylum Streptophyta; class Magnoliopsida; order Rosales; family Rosaceae; genus Crataegus; species Crataegus laevigata. The sequence continues at coordinate 11,546,264 of OY756941.1, forward strand.
GACGAAAAATGATGAAAAATGAGTGAGTTATGAAAGTTGGAAAGTTCGCCAGAATCCGGTCGCTGGAAAAACCAGTCCGACGACGCGAGGTAGGGGATGACGCGCGTGGGGGCGTGTCTGCCCGTGGGCTCCCCGGCGCGTGGAGGTGCGTGAGGCATCCTGAAATTATTTTAAAAATATCACGACGTTCTTGACGTCGTGTAGGTCGCGTTGGTATATTCCTATACCAAAATTGACCTTCGTATGAAAAGTTATTTACGTAGTTCATTTATGTGCTGTAAATGACGGTTTTACAGTTGTTTCACATATAAGTGAGACGTATCCAGAGGACGAGCGAATCCATTCTAGGCTCGGGGGATACGACCCGTCGACATACCAGTGAGTGGGCTTTGTTTTCAGTATATATATATAATTGACGTTTTTCCCAGAAACGCGATTTGCATGATTTATGAACTGAGTTGATTTTATAATTAAATTGCCATGTCATATGCCAATTATAGTTTACAAATATGAGTATGATTGCATTTATTATGCTACGACGCTGAGGACGGCCAGGTAAGTATGATAGTTAGTGGTTGAGACGATGATGGATTGTGATTTAGCTCATCACCTGCACCTCGGGTGTTTGTGCTCCGCCAGAGTAGGGCCTAGCCTTCACGTGATCGTTCACCTCACGCACCGTACGCTCACCTTGGATCCAAGGCAGGTGCCTAGCCTGTTGTACAGACCACTATAGGTGGTTCTGACTCGTAGGTGACCCGCGATTCGTCGCACAGCCTTCACGTGATCGTAGCACTGAGCGTAATATTATACACCTAGCCTGTCGTACAGACCACTATAGGTGGTTCCGACTCATGTGTAGCATAATGATTGATAGTGATTGATTGGGATTGATGAGTTATAGATTCAACCGTACAGGTCACTAGAGGTGACTCCGGCTGACATGACACTAGGGACACCCCTTGATTTATATTACTTGCCTGATGATGATGATTTTCTGAGTTGGTATATCGACATGGCCTATTCTTGAGATTGATAATGAGTTTTGATTGCTAGACGGGGTTTTCGTATATAAGTTTATATACGTATTATTTTATGGGAAAATTATACTGGATTTACAGTGAGGGGTTATATATGGATTTTATAAAATAGTTTTGGAAAGTATTTGTTTTTGCCCACTCACGTTTTTCTATTTTGCGCCCTTCCAGGTTCTAGGTAGCGACGACGTGGACGGCTATCGAGGCACCAAGGCAGTTCTGACAGACCACCACCTATGTAGGGTTTCTTCTGTGATTATATCGTTTTGTTTTAAAATGACTGCACCTAGGATTAGCTCTGTGACTCTTAATTACTTCACTGTCGTTTTACATTACCCTTTATCGCATGTACATTATTGACTTTGATTCTCACTGTTGCACTTCATGCATAATTACCTTCCACTGACGTTTTTGGCTACGTCACTCACACGTGACGACCAGCACGCTTCGACCCCTGGGTCGGGGTGTGTCATAATTATTATAGATAATTAATATTTTGGGGTTATAATTATTATAGTATATATAATTATTATAGTTAATTTAATATATATACATATTTATTATAGTTTTTATGTGACAGCCCGTCCCGGGATTTTTATTTCGAAGACGTGAATTGACGAAATTACCCCTTCGGGGTCGTGTACGTGTGTGTATGTGTTTGTGTGATGGCCAATAATGAATTGCCCTCAATTATTGGGGCCAATTAGATCTTTTTGGGTCCTTGATATCTGATTGGGGACTTTTGACCACACGTGCACATACCTTTCTTCCTCTCTCCCATCCTGTAGCATCTATCTCTCTCTCTCTCCTCTCTTGATAACTTTCTCTCTCTTTCTCTCTCATTTCTTGTACAGACAAGCCACAAAACCACCCAATCTTCACAGATTGAGGAAAGCAAGACCACCATCGTGCTCTTGGAGGCCATACGAACACAGTGGTACCAGTTTTAGGTAAGAACTCTTACGATTTCACGTTGAAAACTCACTCCCCGAGTTTGTCACTGTTCATCAACTTTTCATGGGTTGTGTGTTAGGCAAAACCAAACTCACCACGAGCCTTAGAAGGTTCCCAGGAGTCTCGGAGACTATCGTTTGTTAAGTTTGGACGTCGGGATAGCACTGAACCAAAGAGGCCGGTTTTGGAGATTTTCCCCGACAAGTTTTCAGAGGTTTTTCGTGATTTTTGAAGGTATAGACTTGTTCCTCATTTGATTTTGAGCATGTAGGAAGAAAAATGGGACAAAATGGTGCAAAAATGAGTGAGAAAACTAGAGTTGCAGGTTCCCAGCGCGGCCAAAATTTTTTGGCGAGCTGGAGGTAGGGGACGACACATGCCAGGCACGTGCCGCACGTGGGGGGCGCATTGCACCGTGCCCTGGCAGGCCCGTGGGGGCACGTGGGCCACCTAAAAATTATTTTTAAAATATGTTGACATCCGTGACGTCGAGTAGGTCGCGTTGGTATATTCGTATGCCAAAATTAAGCTACATATGAGAAGTTATTATCGAGTTTCAATTATGTGCATTTAAATAACGTTTCTTCAATTATTTCTCATATAGGTGAGGCCTATCCCGAGGGCGAACGTAGCCAGGCTAGGTGTGGGGGCTACGATCCGGCTATTTATCAGTGAGTGGGCAGTTTGTTTTCCGTTCATACCTATATATATTGTTATTTTCCCAGAAAATGAATTTAAATGATGAAATGATTTGAGATACCATGCAAGTATCTATTTATTTTAATTATGCATTAGTACTTGCATATAATTGTGATTGTGCTACGGACGCACATGTAAGCATCAGGTAAGATTCTATGCTAGTTATGATGAGAATGAAATGATGTGATGTGATACGAATGAATGAATTGATGTGATTTGAGCTCATACACCTGCACATATTGTTAGTGCTCACGCCCAGATTTAGGGGCACAGTCTTTCACGTGTTGTTCACCTCCTCCACCGCATGCTCGCCTTGGATCCAAGTAGGTGTATAGTCCTGTCGTATAGACCACTATAGGTGGGTTCGACTCGTAGGTAACCCGCGAATCATTCGCAGTCTTCACGTGATTGTAGCACTAGAGCATTCTTATATTGATACAATGATATGATAGTGGCCTCATGAGGATATTGATGTATGTGCAGAGTATATATATGATGAGATTGAGATGTTATGAGCTATATATATATATGCAGCCGAGGACTGAGATGATTATCAAATACTATTCACATCACAGATTTACGATATGAGCATACAGTTGAAATATTAGTTATGATACTTTTGCATGGCATACCTACATATATTTCCAGCATCATTTTGAGATATATATGTATATGAGTATATTTCATTTATGGGAAATTTACAGGTTTTACGGAGAGGGGTTATAGTGATTTGAGAAAAGAATGGTTTTGAAAAAGATTTGTTTTACTGACCCACTCAACTTTGTTTTTCGCCCCTCCAGGTATTAAGTAGTGTTCGTTGGTGGCATACGAAGATCTCCTAGATGTTCTAACAGAATTCACTTATGTAGGATCACATGCGGGTGTTATTTCCATTTAGTACTTTCTCCTTGACTGTGCGTAGGCCATTTATGCTCTGGTTTTGTAAATGCACTATGAATTCTTGCACTAGCACGTTATCTTAGCTTGAACTGCTAGTCATTTGGTTTTAATTCCTTCGTATTCCTATTGTTAATCCTGCTTCTGCACTGTGCATATGGTTACGTCACACTCACGTGACGGCCATCACGCCTCACTTTCAGGTCGGGGTGTGTTATTTTAGGGGTATAAAATTGTTAAATTAATATATATAATTATTATAGTATTTTTTTAGGGTTATAAAATTATAAAATTAATATTCTACTTATCAGGTATCGTGTTACCCACGTGTATACCCGAATTAACCCATTATCTTAACAGGTGCTTATCAGGTTACCCGATAACGACCCGATTCGTTATCGTGTCGACCCAAACACCTGTTAATTTCGTGTCATGTCGTGTCGGGTTATCAGGTCGTGTCAGGAATTGCCAGGCCTAGTTGGCATGCTTCCTTTGTTTCAGAAGGGAGTTGACTCAATTAGTAAGCCATTTGTTTCGATCTTTTTTCTCTATGATTTGTCCTCGAGAAATTACATTATTCTCTCAAATGGTAAGACTAGAACTGATACTCCTTGCATCCCAAAGTACCAACCTGGCATTTTTAAGCTTTCTGTATTATTTGCTTAGGGAATATAATGTTGGGAAATCGTATTTGTAGGGAATGAGGGTTTGTAGTTCTTAGAGAGCATATGTGTGGGATGAAGGAAGAAATTAGGAACAGATTGACCAATTCTGTAAGGATGATTTAAGGGACCTGGCAGTTTCTTACACGACACGTAAACGACATGAAAATAACGGGTTTCAGGTCAACACGATAACTAATCAGGTCGTTCTCGGGTCACACGATAAGAACCCGTTAATAACGAGTCCTTAACAGGTTTACACGAGAGTGACACGCAGGTAACTTGTTTTGACACGAAAAGGAAAAAGTTATTTTGATGATTTTAATTTTTTTTAATTAATAAAAAAAACTTACTATAAAATACAATAAATATAGTGGATATATATATATATATATATAGTTCATTAATTATTATTGTACTATTATTCTAAATAAATTTTAAAAATTTAAGTTTTATTTATTTATTTTATAAAATATTATGAGCAAAGAATGAGATTAAAAAATTATAAAACACATTAAAAATAAAAACATCAAGTAATTTAAAAATACCAAATACATTTAAATATTTAAAATAATTAATTTACAAGTGCAAAAAATGTGAACAAATATGCAAGCACTCTTAATCGCATCCTCTACGCTTTAAAGGTGCGTACATGAATTTTTAAAACTATACAAACCCTCATGTATTTTTAAGGCAGTTCAAAATAAATAAAATTCATAATCATTAATTTATAAGTCTGAAAAATGTGAAAGCATATATAAAGGGGTGTGATATTCACACACCCCATTTTACTTTTCACACACCCTTCTAATTTTCGACCGTCGAATCGAATGAATATAAGAAAATCAACAAATAGAAATTAACAAGGGATGTGTAAGAAGTAAAATGGGGTGTGTGGATAGCACACCCCTATATAAATGCTCATGATTGCATCCTCTACCCTTAGACAATCGTTACATGGTCGTTTAGATTTTTAAAACCCTCCAAATCTCATAAATAATGGTTTTTTTAGTGCAAAATTAATAATATTGTAGAAGTGTAAAAAAATTTTAAAAAAAAGGAAAAAATACAATCACTCGTAATCACAAGTTTTACAATTTTCGTGAAGGGGCCAACTCTGAAATCTAACACCATAATCTAGGCTTGGCAAATTGGTCGTGTTGTGTCACACCCGTTATCTTAACGGGTCCTTAATATGTAAAGTGACCCGACCTGCTATGACCCGTTAAGAAAAATATATTTTTTTAAAAAAAAAATTGCACATAACACACATTGCCACATAAATATTACTTCAAAACATTAAAACATTTGTCGTTTAAGTACTATATCTACACCCGAAAATAATACTTTTATTAAGTATATAACATAAGATTTTGTGATATCCACATCCACTACTGTAAATATTTGAAATTGAAGATCGAATTCATTCATTGTATTCATATAGAATCAAGGAGTGTAGCTGTAAAAAATCATCAAAATTGGAGTTAAAACAACCGTTAAATCGTGATTTTTCGTTTATAACCGTCGAAAAGCTTTGTCCCGTTACTTGATCTCTAAATGTTTGTTTTTTGCGATTTTGTACAGATGTGATATCAAAACATATACAAACAAGTTTGACGGTTGTGATCATTGAAATTAGTTTCGGAGAATTCGTATCCCATCAAAACGATAGATTGACTAACAATTAAAAGTTTATTTATACTTTCATTAAGTATAACATAAGATTTTGTGGTATCCATTTGTGTAAATATTTTAAATTGAAGATCGAATTCATTCATTGTATTCATATATGGTCAAGGAGTGTAGCTGTAAAAAATCATCAAAATCGGAGGTAAAATAACCGTTAAATTGTGATTTTTCGTTTATAACTGTTGAAAAGTTTTGTCCCGTTATTTGATTTTTGAATGCTTTTTTTTGTGATTTTTTGCTGATGTGATCTCGAAACATATACAAACAAGTTTGATGGTTGTGATCGTTGAAATTAGTTTTGGAGAATTCGTATCCCATCAAAACAATAGATTGACTAACACTTCTTATTTTTACTTTCATAAGATATAATATAAGATTTTGTGGTATCCACTTGTGTAAATATTTTAAATTGAAGATCAAATTCATTCATTGTATTCATATAGGGTCAAGAAGTGTAGCTGTAAAAAATCATCAAAATCAAAGTTAAAATAACAGTTAAATCGTGATTTTTTTGTTTATAACCGTCGAAAAGCTTTGTCCCGTTACTTGATCTCTGAATGTTTGTTTTTTGTGATTTTTTGCTGATATGATCTCGAAACATATACAAACAAGTTTGACGGTTGTGATTGTTGAAATTAGTTTTGGAGAATTCGTATCCCATCAAAACAATAGATTGACTAACACTTGGGAGCTTATTTTTACTTTCATCAAATATAACATAAGATTTTGTGGTATCCACTTGTGTAAATATTTTAAATTGAAAATCAAATTCATTCATTGTATTCATATAGGGTGAAGGAGTTTAGCTGTAAAAAAAAATCATCAAAATCGGAGTTAAAATAACCGTTAAATCGTGATTTTTCGTTTATAACCGTCGAAAAGTTTTATCTCGTTACTTGATCTCTGAATGTTTATTTTTTTGTAATTTTTTGCTGATGTGATCTCGAAGCATATACAAATAAGTTTGATGGTTGGGATCGTTGAAATTAGTTTCGAAGAATTTGTATCCCATCAAAACGATAGATTGACTAACACTTAGAGTTTATTTATACTTTCATTAAGTATAAGTTATAACATAAGATTTTTTGGTATCCACTTGTGTAAATATTTTAAATTGAAGATCGAATTCATTCATTGTATTCATATAAACTTTGAGCTATATTTTCACTAATGGTAAAACCCTCATCATAATATAAACAATCCAAACCATTCATCTTCATGCATCCTCTAAGAGATCATGTTTACAAAAAAGAAAATACAAAAAAAAAAAAAAAAATTGGTGAGAAGAATGAAACGTAAATGTAAACGACAATCAATTGTTAAATTTAAATCTATAGTTTATGGATAATGGAAAACCTCAGTGAAAACATTGTCAATAAGTTCCAATACCATTTCCCTCCATGATTGATGAAACTTGAAGGGTTTTATTGTAAAAAATGTACAAGGGTCCTCAATCTTGAAACATAACTCTCTTCATTTTGCAAATCTTTGAACATTTGTATTTTGTAGTATGCACTAATGTTTTTTCATTAGACTCTTATTTTGGGGTATGTAAACTTGAAAGAAAATGTTTTATTTATTTATTTATTAATGTTTTGAATTAGTATTTATGTGACAATATGGTATGTATATACTAATTTAGTATTATGTTTTACATTTTTTAGGGTCAAATTATGTTTTTCATTTTCATTATTTATTGATTTAAAAAATATTTTTCTTAACGGGTCGGGTCATATTACCTGATAATATTAACGGGTCGATTTCGGGTTGGGTCATATTACCCGTTTATTTTAACGGGTGTTACACGACACGACCCGTTAAGCTATCGGGTATAACACGAAAACGACACGAACACAAAAAACACGACACAAATGCCAGGCCTAGCTTAAACTGAGATATGGGGAGCGGATATTAGAAATGAGTTAGTAGTAGGTAGGTAGGGGAGTAATTTGATTGCATCAGAATTTGTGATTTGGGATTGTTGATGTGTGTTTTTTCTGTTATTGTGTTAAAAAGTCGGAGAAAATGTCATGGCCGGGATTGGCGGTGAGCAAGGCGGTGGAGGTTGGAAACAAGAATAATATCACTTGCACCATCAGGAACTGTGCCGACTCTGTTGTCTAGCTTGCCGGCCAAGCCGCTAAACAGTTCCAGAACCGAATAGTAATTTCACAATTTCCATCATCTTTCACATTTTCCACCTTTTTTCTCATTCACATTTGTTTACAAGGAGGTTAGAGCTTTAGGAGTGTGAAGAAGAGTATACAGAGATTGGAGGAAGCAGCTGTGTCCACTTGAGATACTGAGAAGGTGGGTCCTGCTACTTAAAGAGGTGGAGAGGCTGAAGGTTTCTCAGGGTTCCCGCAACGATTCCGGCGATTACGACATCATTTAGTTAGTCAAGGTATTAATCTTCTGCAGATTACAACATCATTTTGTTGTTCATCTGGTTTTTTTTCCTATTTATAACAACCCAGCAAAGTTCCGCATAACCCATCCATATCCACCTTTGCATGTCTTAGCACACCATGCGCCATCACAATTGACCTTCATCGCCCCAAAAACTGGCCGCTTCCATCGTATAGGCTGCCCAGCAAACACAGCCCCACCCACGGCCCCATTCCCCCCAAATTCTTTATTTGCCACAGAGGTGCAGACTTTAAATTCCAATAGTTGCTTTCTTACCAAGTGAACTATCTCCATTGGATCACGTTAAACCTCACGAAAAATCATTTCATTCCTACTCTACCATATTCTCCACATAATAAACACACACTCCTGTAGTAACTCATCCTTCCTATCATTTTCATGAAATCGTAGACATAACCCCATCCAAGTCTCACGGAAATCTCGCCCAATAATAGCTGTGATGTCGAACAACAATAATAGCTGTGATATTATCAGTAAATTACTTGTCATGCCCTCGAAAATGTGATTTTGGCTGGTGGTGAGTTGGTCCCTGTTACCCATCACTTAAATCTTAGGAACATGACCTATGCCTTGGCTGAAATGGCTTCAATTTGCTTCAGGCCTTTCGATTGGGCTTCGGGCAATTCTCCATTTACTTTGGCATTCTTGGGCCTCCTTTTCATAAAGCCCAATGTTAAATATTAACTCAAACAACTCCAATAACCAAAATGGTCTTCTTTTTAAGATATCCTTGAATGGTCTTCCACTTCATTTGTGAAACTCATAATTCTGAGAGAGAGAAAAGTATTTTGTTTTGAAGTTCAGATGCTTTCTTGGATTGAGAGTGGTGGAGGGAACTAAATCGTGGTTGTATAGTATTTATACTAAAATTTAGAATAATGAGGTTTTAAATTCGACTCTTATGAATGATGAGTTCGCCACTAAATTATTGTTAGCTAATATGCCTAATATCTAAATCCGTTGCTTAGTTAATATGCCTAATTAATTTACCAATATAAGTTAATTGTCTAATATGCCTAATCTATACATGTTTTATTTCAAAACTTTAAAATAAAGCATGTGTAATTATTTAATAATACATACAAAATAAGTTACCGAAAAAATAAATGTGTTAAGAAAACATGCCTATAAACTACTGTTGAGGATATTGCGGTCTTGCTTGTTGTTTCAACCGAGTTGAATGGAGGCACAATTTTAGGGAAGCAAACTTTGTGACGGATGCTTTAGCTCACTATGATCTCTCTCATGAGCATCCTCATGTTTGGGACCATTGCTTGCCTCCTATTGCTCATAATGCTTTTACTTTTGATTGTTCAGGAAATGGTTGTGCAAGAGGTTATAGCCTTTAATACATTTTTCTTTCTTGATCAAAAAATAAAATAAAAATATAGGTCAATTATTTACACAAACTAATAATTGTGACTGTTGGAAATTTGAGTTGAAATTTCCTTGTGTCCCACATTGGCCATTCCAAAAAGACTTCTATACTTTATAAGGCTTTGGCCTTTATAGAAAGTAATTGGAGGATAGGCCCTGGAGAAGGAAATTAGGCTCACCCTTGGGGTTGGGTTTTGGGGTGTGCTATTTAATTGGTAATTAATATATATAATTAATATAATTAATTATCAAAAAGATGGGCTCAAATTTAATTATTGGGCTCAAATATTTAATTAATTATTATTTTTTAATTAATTAAATTCGAATTAAATTATTTATTTATTTTAAACCCAACAGACTCATCCTTTCAGATGAAGTCTGAAGAGTTTAAGAAAAACGCCAGATCAAAGCACCACTTCAGAAAAGATGTTTTCCAACAGATGCATCCCTTCTCTATACCTGTTGCGAACTGGCATAATCCCAGTATATATACATTCATCTGCTAGGCATTTAGGACACAGAAAAATCATAAATCATCTTCTACATTCCATAACCTTCATACTGAGAGAACCACAAAGATTTTCGCCAGAAGTTAAAGTTTTCCGGTGCTGGAATCTTAAACTTGATCGTTGAATCCTGGTGGAACAGTCGTCCATCGAACTACAAGCACAGAGTAGGGACGAAATTCTGTTTCAAGGACATTGCGATACGCAAGCCTCGATCTTCAAATTGTTTGTTTTATATTTATGTTTTGTTGTTCATACTCTGTTAAAGTATTATTCGCATTTATTTATTAGCATATATAATTGTTATTGATTGTTGATAATTCTCCAACAGTGACAACCCGTTCTGACGCATTTGTATTTTGAGACGTGAATTGACAAAATTACCCATTCGGGGTTGTGTACGTATGTATGTGTTTGTGTGAGGACCAATTATGCAAGGCCCTCAATAATTGGAACCAATGGGATATTTTATATCCTTACATGTTGGATGATTTTGGTCCACACAAACTTATTCACCTCACCTCCCGTCACTCTCTCTCTGTCTATCACTCTCTCTCAGTCACTCTCAGACTCTCTCTCTGTATCTCCCGAGCTCTCTCTGTCTCTCTCTACTCCTCATGTATGGACAAGCCACAAGACCACCAAACCTTCACAGGGGTCCTCGAAAAATTTCTAGCAGCGATTTAGGATCGCCGACGGGTCTTGGGACCTCCCAAGTCCCTATGTGGATCTGTCCTTTTTGAGGAGGATGCACATAGAGGCATAACTATTTTGTTTTCGCTATTTTCCTTTTATTTTTTCATTTTGACTAAAAATTTAATTTTCGTTGCTCATTTAAGTAAATTATGATGTTTATTTGTGGTTTATTTGTGTTGTTAACTTCTTCGACAGAAAGAAAGAAGTGCAGAAGATGATTTAACAATCAGATCTTAAGTGATTTATTCAGTTATGAACTATGAAGTTCTTATGGAGGTAGATTTTAATTAGTTTTAGTTGTTTTTATACTATTTTAAATTTAGTATGATTATGTGATAGTATCTTACAAATTCTTATTATTTTTAATTTATAATTTTGGCCAGGTTGTTCAAGAACACTACCGATGGAAGATGGATGGAAGTATACTATGAAATTGTAGGACTTGATTGCAAGTTTGTCTAGGAGGACTTGATTGCAAAAATATTAAATTTTATCAAAAGCCACTCACATTAATAATGGGATTAGACAATGCGGACTTGGATTATATGCCTTTCCACTTCTCATACACTCTCATCTTTTTATTTTTATTTATGCACTCACGATTAAGTCATGTCAACATTTTATATTACTATTATTTTTTGTCTTATTATTTTTATAAAAAAAATTAATATAAAATATTGACGTGACTTAATCATGATCGCACAAAATAAGAGGAGATTGGAATGTAAAGGAAGTGGGAAGGCAGAGAAGCCGAGTCCGCATTGTCTAATCCAATGCAATGGGTGCTCAGAGGGGCGCCCTTTTGAAAAGGAAAAAAAAAGCAATCTGGACACTGACGCGAAAAGGACATTTTCTCTTACAAGATTTACTTACTATTTTTAATTATAAATTAATAAACGAAAAGATTGAATATAATGGAGACTTGTACTATTCCTTTTTACACGGATGTAGAAATAGTGGCGTTTGTTACAATGGAGATGTTTACATCGGACATAATTCTTACTCGGTGGCTGCATGGTGGCTACTGATAATTGCCACCGAAGTCAGTGCTCTTTCATCTTAATCCACACCAATGCAAAAGGTGTACTATAGCTAAAATTCTTGTAGTTTTCGCAGTTCTCTCTCGCTCAATAAAGATAAACAAAGTCACAAACCAAAATGTATAAAATTTGATATAATTTATTTAATAGAAAACTTCATTTTAATCCTTGGCAAAGATTACTTTTTGATTAAAACCATGAGTAAGTTTAAAATCTAATTTTAGTCCCTTGATACATTAATAACCTCATTTATTAATTATATTTTAATTTTTTAATTATTTATCTTTTTCTTTCTAATTTTTAATATATTAATTTTATTTCATTTATAATTTTTATTTTCATTTCATTCATTTTAATATATTTTTGTTGTGAACATTTAGATAAACTAATTTTTGTTATACAATATATTTCGATGTACTGTAACTTTTTCATTTAGGTATATTAAATTCATTATAATACATTTCGGTGCAAACATTTAGGTACACAGATTTTGATACTAACATTTCGGTGCATACATTTCGGTGCACACATTTCGGTACACACATTTCGGTGCATACATTTAAGTACATACATTTCAGTGCATACATTTAAGTACATACATTTCGGTGCATACATTTCGGTACACACATTTCGGTGTATATATTTCAATACACACATTTAGGTACATTAATTTAATATTAATACATTTAGGTGCATATATTTAGGTACATACATTTCGGTACTAACTTTTAAATATATTAGTTCAATATAATATATTTCGGTACTAACATTTAAGTACATTAATTGAGTATTTCAAGTTTGAAGAATGTTAAATAAAATTAATAAATTTAAAAACTCTTTTTTGGTCAAAAAATAAATTAAAATTTGTGTATTAATAAATTTAAATATTTAATGGGAGATATTAAATAAAATGCACATTAATTATTTTGAATTAAGGATAAATTAGGGACTAAAAATCAATATTCAATCTAACACCAGGTTTTTTTTAAATTTTAATCTTTTTGAAGGATTAAAGTTCAAAAACCCCTTTATTCAATACTACAGTTGAATTATTTCATCACCATTCGTAAATTATCCGCAAACAAAAGACGTAAACTTTGATATAGTTTCTTCAACACTATTGTTGAATTATTTCATCTCTATCAATGTCGCTAATGAGAAAAAGGATGCAAACTTGACACTTCCCTAAAGGTAGACTTTAATTGCAATGACAATGTATCGATTCATAGGGTTATCGATCATTTGACGATAACATGCTTTTCGAGGCCAGGAATGTGAGTTTTCATAATGTAGTCTTCCCAATCAATGCAGTTGGGATCAAGGTTAAATTCTTTTGCGTCTATGTAACTCTCATTTGTCACCCTTTGCAGCAACTCCGAATTGGTGTCATCAAATCTACAAGGAAAAACATGCTAAATCATTTTCAAAACATATACGCATAATTAATGTAAGATTCCACATCACTTAGGGGAGTGATCCTTAAATGTATATTCTCATCCCTACCTAGTACGAGGCCTTTTGGGAGCTCACTGGCTTCAGGTTCCGGAAGAACTCCAAGTTAAGCGAGAGGGGGGCTAGAGCACTCCCATGATGGGTGACCCACTGGGAAGTTGCTCGTGAGTTCTCAGAAACAAAACCGTGAGGGCGTGGTTGGGGCCCAAAGCTGACAATATCGTGCTACGGTGGTGGAGCGAGCCCAGGAAGTGATCCGCCCCGGGCCGGGATGTGACAATTGGTATCAGAGCCAAACCTTGGGCGTGGTGTGTCGACGAGGACGTCGGGCTCCTAAGGGGGGTGGATTGTAAGATCCCACATCGCCCAGGAGAGTAATCCTTAAATGTATATTCTCACCCTTACCTAGCACGAGGCCTTTTGGGAGCTCATTGGCTTCGGGTTTCGTAGGAACTCCGAAGTTCAGCGAGAAGGGGGCTAGAGCACTCTCATGATGGGTGACCCACTAGGAAGTTGCTCATGAGTTCCCAAAACAAAATCGTGAGGGGGTGGTCGGGGTCCAAAGCGGACAATATCGTGCTACGGTGGTAGAGCGGGCCCGGGAAGTGATCCACCCCAGACCGGGATGTGACAATTACAATTAATGATAAAACTTTGTCTAATCACCAATTAAAGCATACGTACATGCCCTTGAATAACACATAGGGTTTGTATAGGTCTACCATGCGCGCATTACCAATTTGAGTTTTCGACTGCAATTAGCATATAGGTCCTTGAAATATCGGCATGGTTCTTTACTAACGAACTTTAATACCTTCAAAAGATGCAAAGAAGAATATATGAAAGAAACTAATAAAAAGAGAAGAAACAGACGTGCGATTTCAAGAATAATGAAATATAATATTAAAGGAACATTAAGTAATTTAAACTCAACAGTCATGAGATGATATTGTCAAACGTTTTAATCCCAGTTATATTGTTATTTTTTTATACTAGCAAGGGAATAGGTTGAACATACCTGCAAAGGTATCAAGAAGCGAATTTGCATGTACATGCGGAAAGAAGCCATAGTCCTAAACATTCTAAACTTCCTAGCCTTAATAGGCTTCCCGTCCTTCTTAACCCAGGGAAATTTGGTGAAGTATCGAATCCCAAAATCGTGAATATCACAAAATTTAATAGGGTTGCGAAGGGAAGATCCCGCATGGTAAATGAGAATAGAAGATTGATTTGCATTCACCACTATCGCTGAAATTATTAAATTTACCACCATGTCAACAGGAATCTGCGTAATTTACAATTCAATCTTCAGTTATACATATTTTAAAAAAAAATTACAAATACAATTCAACTTTAGGGTGTAAGCAATTACCAAGTAGAAAAAAGAAATTCAGCAATATTATATCCCAAATTTGTAGTTCAACAAATATTCCTTCAAGTTTATTTAATAATGTTACGAACAAACTGTAATTGTTTTTGGATATCCTTCTATTATAAACCCGAAAAAAAAAGAATAAGAAGAAGAAAAAGTAGAAATTAAAGAAACAAACTAGTTGGTAAAAAAAAAAAAAAACAAATAAAGAAGAAATGAATCCACTCACCAAACCTTTCCCCTCCTTCATCCTTGGAAAATTAACCAAAATTTTGGGCATGTATAGAATTTTATCTAAAATTTTAACTTTTGATAATTGTAATCAAAAGTTGATCGAAAATCACTAAAATTACGACCTTTATAATAACAAGAAGTTTGGAATGCTATATTATGTTCTTAGAGTAAACTATCATTTGACCATCTGAATTATCACTTTGTTGAAAATTAACCCTCTAAACTATTGGGTAATTGACACTTAAAATTTTAAAATTTGCCAATTGATCCCCTATCGTCTGATTCTATCTATACTTTTGTTAAATTTATGGGCAAACTAGTTTTCTCATCATTCATTTCAACATGTCGTCATCTACCACTAGTAAAAATGTCACATGGAAATTTGTATTGTTTTCTTTTTTGGGTTAATCTCAGTTTACTACCCTGAGGTTTCTTGGTTTTCAATATTTGATACATTAAGTTTTTTTCATCCCAGTCTAGTACCTAAACTCATAATTCTGTGACAGTTTCATACATCCGTTAAGTTTTCCGTCAAAAGCTCCGTTAACTGATGACGTGGCACCACGTGAACAATGACTAGATGTCACGTGTCAATATGGACCCATGTAGATATTAAAAAATTAAAAAAAATTAAAAAAAAATCTTGGGCGTTCTCTCTCCTCTTCCCCAATCTCTTCCCAGCACATCCTCCCCTCAAATCCCAAATTTTGGTCTCGATTTTCCGGGAATCCAAACAGGAAAAGAGGGAGAGAAGGATACCCAAATCCAAGATTTCACATTCTCACATCCTGAATATGCCACCCAAGTCCCCAACGTCTTCGTCTTCCTCTCCGCCGTGGAAGCTTGAGAGCTTGGCTGCCAGCTTTCCCTGGGTTTGCAAAGCCACCGTCAATTAGGGGAAGTCGAAATCGACGACAGCGGGGATGATAGTGGTGGGGCCCGATCGGACGTTGGCATTGATTAGGTTCGATCTCATTGATGTCGGATTGGGATGAGGCGTGGAGGGTGACAGTGTCGCGTTCGGAGTGTGGGGAGTCGAAGAGAAGAGGAGGTTTGGGTAGGTGGGTGGAGTTGAAGAGGGAGAGGGAAGGGTGGATGTGCGGGAAGTGAAGTGGAGAAAAAGGTTAGGTGGGTGCAGATGAGAGAAGGGAGGGAAATGAGGTAGGAGATGGCAAAGAATAATTTTTTTTTTTTTTAAATTTTCTTATTTTCCAATTTTTTAATTTTTAATTTTTAATTTTTTTAATTTTTTTAAATATCCACGTGGCCTATATTAACACGTGGCACCCAATCATTATCCACGTCAGCGCCATGTCATCAGTTAACAGAGCTTCTGACGAAAAACTTAACAGAGGTATGAAAGTGTCTCAGAATTATGACTTTAGGTACTAGACTGGGACGAAAAAAAACTTGATGTACCAAATGTTGAAAACTAAGAAACTTCAGGGTAGTAAACTGAGATTAACCATTTTTTTTTCTTCTGAACAAATGATATTATCTACACTAAAAAAAAATTTAAAAATTAAAAAGAAAAAAAAAGAAAAAAACTCAACCGGTATTTTCGCAATCCCAAACCCTAAGGGAGCGAGCGAAGATTGTGACATCCCACATCGCCCAGTGAAGTGATCCTTAAATGTATTTTCTCATCCCTACCTAGCACGAGGCTTTTTGGAAGCTCACTGGCTTCGGGTTCCGTAGGAACTCCGAAGTTAAGCGAGAAGGGCATCAGAGCATTTCCAGGATGGGTGACCCACTGGGAAGTTGCTCGTGAGTTCCCAGAAACAAAACCGTGAGGGTGTGGTCGAGGCCCAAAGCGGACAATATCGTGCTACGGTGGAGTCGAGCCCGGGATGTGGTGGCGGCTCGGGCTGGGATGTGACAAAGATGAAGTAAAATCCCTGAGTCACCAAATCTCGACGGATGAACCCTAGGAGTGCAATCCATGTTGCTGCGCAAGGACTACAAGCTTGATCAGGGTTGTGTAAAATGCTATAGCTCGAAGTTGATCTTCGAAAACGTTGTTAGTCAGAGTTGGATAAATACTCATTTCTTGTTGTAAATTATTAGTATTTTTATGTTTATTTAATTATTTAGGTTTTTCTTGTTAGCTTAGGATTGGAGCCCAGCCCATCCATGAGGCCAGCTCCAACAGAGAGGGCTAAAAAGTTCAAAAGCCAAGAAAATAGCTTGATTTGCTAAATTTTTTATCTTCAACCGATGCTTGGGCTATAATTCTATACAACCCACTAAGCCATTATTTGGTCAAAGGGGCATGAGACTGGCCAAATGTAGCCTCACTCTTAGCCCATTTTGGGGCCCAACTCCTCAGTTGCAATAATTGATTCAAATTCAATGTCTAGATTTGAAAACATCCAAAGGTAGTTTAATTGAATTAACCAATAAATTTAAAGTATAAACTTAAAAATAATAAATTATTGAGGAGGCTATGTTTAGCCCTACTTAGTTGGAGATGTTATATGAATATGACACTATTTATTTAAAAATAATTTTTGCAGGGCTATAATTCTGGATGGAGCTATAATCCCTTTTGGTTGAAGATGGCCTTAGGGTTTCTTAAGTTTTGTTCTCCACAAATGTAGTTCGTAGTTTAGTATGATAAACAAGACAGTCAAGATGCAGTCATTCGATTGTAGCTATCTCGGCAATCTCGTTTAATAAAATAATGTTCATAGTTATATTTCGTTCGTTCGTCGGTTTATTTTCAACTTGGTATCAAACTAGGTTTGATCCTTCTGAATTTAATCTACTTTTGTTTGTTCATATTAATTTGTATGTCTCTGATAATTTGTTTTGTTCAGTTTTGTACCTTGAATTTTTTTTCTGGTTTGGATTACTCCTTGTTTGTCGTTCAATTTTAGAAAGAAAAAAAAAGAAAAAGTTGAAGCTTGGAATCCCCGTTGCGCCGTCTAGAAGCCCGCATCACCAGCGTGCTCGATCATCGGAACATCACCACCTGCATCTCACTGACCCAAGTCTTCTGTACCTACAACAATGACCCGCTACTGGTTTCGACTGGTAAGAATGAGTCTCACATTGATGGGATAGGGGACTTTGCATGGGCTTATAAGATGTTAGGCTACTCCTTATATTGCCAATTGGTTTTAGAGTGGAACCCCAACTTTTTTCATAGTATCAGAGCAGGTTGTCCCACGTGTGAAGCCAAACGACCGCACACACTCCACGTCACCCCCATTGTGTTTTCCACGTGATTGGAGTGTTTGACAATTGTTGAGGCCGATAGCCATTTCTTCTTTGTGATTGAAGTGTTTGACAATTGTTGAGGCCGATAGTCATTTCTTTGTGATTGTATGTTGTACTCCCTTAATGCCGATTGCCGGAGTATAAAGCTGTGTGAAAGTTGTTTTCTTGCTGCGAGGTGTTTGTTGGGATAGAGAGGCCGATAGACATTTCCCTTTTATGTCCTACTTTAGAAAGGCCAATAGCCAGAAGTGTGTAGAATTATTGTTGTGTTTTACTTACAAAAGTTGAGATTTTATCGCTTCAGAAAGATCGATTGCCAAAAGTGTTTGAAGGGTTCTTGCAAAGATTCAATTTGTTTGTAGCGACTAGTTTTTCATTTCTTGCTAGAGTTGATACAATGGTTGATTCAAGTGTCAAGATTGAAGGGTTGTTGGGAAGATTGAAGTGTCAAGATTCAGTGTTTTCAAATGAAAATGGACATGGTTTTTCTGCTGAAGATAATTAGATCAAATTGCAGACATTCTAACCAAGGGGCTGCATAGTCCTTCGTTTCTCAAGCATTGTTACAATCTAAAGCTTGGAAATCCTAGCTTAGATTGAGGGGGAATGTTGACTATACATCTTTGACTCACCTATGCCAGCTCATCAGTCCACCTCATCATTCCAGCTCAGTAATAGTTAGTTAGACAGTTGAGAATGTGGCTGAATTGTTATAGCTGTGATCGAATTAGTTAGTTAAATAGCTTAGGCTGCAAGCTAGTCATGATGGCTATATAAACTGTATTCTCACAGTTGTAAACGTTCATTTAGTATTGTTGATGCACAAAATCAGTGAGGACTTCGGCACAACAGAAAGTGTCAAGTTTGTAACCTTCGCTAGATTGCTCCGGTTACTAGTATAGATAAGTATGTAAAGAGATAGAGGCAGGAAAGCCAACACAAGATGTATGTGGTTCATCCAGATTGACTACGTCCATGGAGTAGAGGAGTTCTCATCAATTGTGAAGGGTTACACAAGTACATAGGTTCAAGCTCTCCTTTTGTGAGTTCTAGCGAATGGTTTAGTACAAATAACATTAGGGATTCATTGTGGGAGAATGATCCCTATTTATAAAAGAGAATTTCTAGCTTTGTTCTGACATTGACACGTGTCATGTTGTGATTGGCTTCTGATGTTCACACGTGTCGTGCTGTGATTGGCCTCTGGCGTTGACATGTGTCGAGTTGTGATTGGCCTCCTGGTTGGAGGGAAACTCTTGTGGGTCCTTAACGGTGTAATGTTGACCGGTGCTTAGTAGTTTCAGGGTTGGTCAAGTATGGTACAAACAAGTATCAATGTAATCAATTGCTTCTCTCTCTCTAAATAATCATATTGTTCTTAGTTAAATTTATGCATTCTTGATACTGTGTTAACAACACACACATGGCCTTTGCCATTCATAAACAATATCTGTATATGATTCTTTTTAAATCCATGCATAGATTCTTACGTTTCATTTATATGTCATGCCTCGGGCTTGGGACGAATGTGTTTCTTAAGCTCACGCACACGCACAGTGGCCATTTTATGCCTTTCTCTGTGTTCTCTTAGCTTTAAAATCAACGTCAGAAAAGTTCCATAAATGCACGACGGAGAGACTACTGCGGTGCATGCGATTCTGAGTAAATAGGCAGAAGGCACTTCTTTCTCTCGTATTGTCACCATAAATTGAAAGCTCCAAGGTATTGAATAGTCACAAAACTTTTTATTACCGAGGCGTAGCAGCATATGGTAGGAGTCCCCTAAGTCTTCGGGCGATGAGTTGACGAAGGAGGTGTCTTGCTAGTAGCCAAGTTTCCAAGCCACCAAAACTTCACCCTTTTCTTTTCTAAGTGGTAGCCCAAAACTCTTGAAGGTTGCTAGGCCCAAAGAAAAATGAGGGCCCTAGCCATTTACATTTTTTGTTTGATTGCCAAGCCCAAAGAGGAGATGAGGTCCGTGCGCACTTCTTGTTGAGAGGTAGGGAAATAATGAAAATGAGTCGCTGCAGTATAACACCATCCTCTATAGCTCAAATCGCATAGCCATCTTAATGAAAGTTGTTCCTTAACTTGTTAGCTACAACATATCCAAATTTGAGATCCATCGGAGTAGTACAACTCCAGAAATTCATGTATGATCAGCCTGAATCGCTGCAGTATAACACCATCCTCTGTAGCTCAAATCGTATAGCCATCTTCATGAAAGTTGTTCCTTAACGTGTTAGCTACAACATATCCAAATTTGAGATCCATCGAAGTAGTAAAACTCCATAAATTTATGTATGATTAGTGACTGTTCATAATTTGTTTGTCAACCCATCAGATTTGTTGTGAGCTTCGAAACTCCATCTTCCCTTGCTCAGATCAATATACTTTCTTTATCAAAGTTGTTCCTTATCCTTGCTTCCACAACATATCAAAAATTCAGAACAAAATAACTGTTAAATATTTCCAGATCTTCGAAACACTGTAGTAGCTTCAAAATCTGTAGAAATCCGACCGTCTTGTTTGGAGCTTCAACACCCTAATTTCCGTTGCTCAAACAGAAATAGTTCCTTACTGAAAGTTGTTCATCGGCTCAAGCACTATAAGATATCCAAAATTCAGCTGCATTGAAGAAGAGCAAGAGTTGCAGAAATTTGTTCAAGATCAGAGTGTGTGTAGTTCAATAGGTAAGGTTCATTGAATGTAGGTTTTGTTGTGGTTATATAGCTTGAATGGTTGAAGCTATTTTAAGACATAAAACTTGGTTTAGCTTCACACTATTTTGATCAAGAGTGTGTGAGGCTTTTAAGCTTTTTGGGTGGAGCTTTGTAGGGTGAGGCTTTTTTTTGGGTGAAGTTTTTTGTTGGCACCATAAATTGATTTTGCTTCACACTATCTTGATCAAGAGTGTGAAGCTTTTAAGCTTTGTGGGTGGAGCTTTGTGGGTGGAGCTTTGTAGGGTAAAGCTTTGAAGGTGAAGTTTTTTGGGTGAAGCTTTTTTTTTTTGGTGAAGTTTTTTGTTGGCACCATAAATTGATTTTGCTTCACACTATCTTGATCAAGAGTGTGTGAAGTTTTTAAGCTTTTTGGGTGGAGCTTTGTAGGGTGAAGCTTTTTTTTCGGTGAAGTTTTTTGGGTGAATCTTTTTGTTATCACCATAAATTGATTTTGCTTCACACTAACTTAATCAAGAGTGCGTGAAGCTTTTAAGCTTTTTGGGTGGAGCTTTGTAGGCTAAAGCTTTGAAAGTGAAGCTTTTTAGGGTGAAGCTTTTTGGGTGAAGCTTTTTTTTTGTGAAGTTTTTTGTTGGCACCATAAATTGATTTTGCTTCACACCATCTTGATCAAGAGTGTGAAGCTTTTAAGCTTTGTGGGTGGAGCTTTGTAGGGTAAAGCTTTGAATTGAAGCTTTTTGGGTAAAGCTTTGAAGGTGAAGCTTTGTAGGGTGAAGCTTTTTTTTCGGTGAAGCTTTTTGTTGGCACCATAAATTGATTTTTCTTTACACTATCTTGATCAAGAGTGTGTGAAGCTTTTAAGCTTTTTGGGTGGAGCTTTGTAGGCTAAAGCTTTGAAAGTGAAGCTTTGTAGGGTGAAGATTTTTTTTTTTTGGTGAAGCTTTTTGTTGGCATCATAAATTGATTTTGCTTCACACTATCTTGATTAGGAGTGTGTGAAGCTTTTAAGCTTTTTGGGTGGAGCTTTGTAAGTGAAAGCTTTGAAGCTTTAAAGCTTTCAAGGTGAAGCTTTGAAGCTTTCAAGGTGAAGCTTTGTAGGTGAAGCTTTGTAAATGAAGCTTTTTGAAGCTGAAGCTTTGTAAATGAAGCGTTTTGAAGCTGAAGCTTTGTAAATGAAGTTTTTGAAGCTAAAGCTTTTGTAAATGAAGCTTTCAAACCTGGAGCTCTGTGAATGAAGCTTTCGAAGCTAAAGCTCTGTAAATGAAGCTTTTGAAGCTGGAGCTTTGTAAATGAAGCTTTGATGTTGATTAACATGAGTGATGCTCATGAATGTTAACATGAATGATGCTCATGAATGTTGACATGAGTGATGTTCATGAATGTTTATGTATGATTGACATGAGTGATGCTCATGTATGATGGTGATTGGCATGAGTGATGCTCACGAATAATTTTCTAGAGTACGGGTTGTACCTTTCATCACCTGGTTGGTGATAATAGCGGCAGGCTGCCGAATAATTTTGGAGTACTGGATGTACTTTTAATCACCTGGTGGGTGGTAATAGCGGCAGGCTGCCGAATAATTTTGGAGTACTGAATGTATATTTGATCACCTAGTTGGTGGTAATAGCGGTAGGCTACCGAATAATTTTGGAGTACTGGATGTACTTTTAATCACCTGGTTAGTTTATGCATATGAGGTCTGTTAAGTTGGTAGACTTTTTTTAATTCGTAGCAATGTTGATCAACGGAACTAGTTGTTCAATAAATTTCTGGATTGATACGTTTGTCAATTTGGCGAAGGATTACGTAAGGCATGAGGAGACACCCCTGTTGTTTGGAAGGTTGAGGTCTTCTCATTTGGGTGGGTTTGGCTTCTACTCCCCACTTGCTGATAAGGGATGGTTGTAGGGGGTTTCTCTTGGTATGTCTTTGCCTCGGCAGAGGCATGGTTGTAAGCCTGTGCCATCACTTCAGAGTAAGTCTTCCAAGTGTTGGCATTGATCATGTACTTGAAGAAACAATCTCGTAGGCCTGCCGTGAAGGCTTTGAGGGCAGCCTTGTCATCTGCCTCAGCACAGCAAGAATACTCATGGCTGAAGCGACCTGCATACTTACGTAATGACTCGTCATGGTTCTGGCGAATAGTGTACAAGTCATCTGCAGAGTGCAAGCGATCGGTCTGGAAAATATGTTGAGAAACAGACAGTTTCCTCAACTCCTCAAATGAGTCTACTGTCTTAAGTAAAGGACGACAATACCAATTTAGAGCTTCGCCAGAGAGGGTCAAGGGGAAGAGAAGACATCGTTCTTCGTCAGTATGCATCTGGTATGCCATGGTGGACTCAAAGAGGTTGAGGTGTTCAATCGGGTCTTCCCTCCCGGTATAGAGTTGTAAACCGAGCTTCTGCTTTATCTTCCCTTGGAGAGAGGCGTCGAGGATCCTCTTTGTAAGAGGGCCAGGCCTAGGTTGATTCCAATTAGGTATCTCAGCTTGTCGTTCAGCCTTCAATTTGTTTACTTCTTCAAGGAGCTGTAGGACATGGGGTCCTGGATGGAGTCGTGTACCACTGGGGCTTTTTTTCCGTAAATCTCTATCGCCTCTTGGAGGTAGGAAAGTTTGATCAAGAGCATGTGATTTTTCTTTGGACTCGCCGTACTGACTTCTAGGGTATGTTTGTCGAAACACTTCTGAGTCCCCTATAACCTCATGTTTCTATAGGACTTGTTGCCCATTCCGCAAATTGGTAGCCGGCCTAGACCGTGGTAGGGGACCGAGTATCTCAGAAACCCTTGGGTCATTAATCTTTGAGTTTTGTGGATGGGGTTATCTCGACATTGCTTCAAGAAGTCCCGACAGTTGCGATAAACAACTTTCGATCATTCCGCCCCTTTTACAAGGATGTGCCTTCCTCTACTTCTCATGCTTCAGCTTGAAGCAGCTGGGTTAAGGGAAATCTCATGTTGATTGACATCTTGATGGGTAGCTTGCTCCTTATCAGGGATATCCATGTTGAATATCGATGACCCTCCGTGTTGGGGGGCATTTAAATGATTGTTGACTTCAATAGGGGCGATGGAACTCGTATGTTTGAGCATGCCTAGCCCCGTGAAACATCTCGAAGAGCTTTCCATATTGCTCCTGGAGGACCTCATTCTTCATTGCTATCTTGTTGTTCTGAGCCTCCAGCTCATTGACTTTAGCTTGAAGAGCAAACTTATTTCGTTCTTTCCTTTGCTGCCTCACAATATGCACACGTTGAGTGTCATTCTGTGTGTTGTGGATTCCTTCGCTTCCCATGTTGGGGGAGGGATGCCTGATCAAATGAGAGTGTATGAACTATGGAAACCAGCTTGACAAAGCTGGAGAGAGTATGAATAAGTGTCGATTCCCACAGACGGTACCAAATGTTGATGCACAAAATCAGTGAGGACTTCGGTACAACAGAAAGTGTCAAGTTTGTGACCTTCGCTAGATTGCTCTGGTTACCAGTATAGATAAGTATGTAAAGAGATAAAGGCAGGAAAGCCAACACAAGATGTACGTGGTTCACCCAGATTGGCTACGTCCACGGAGTAGAGGAGTTCTCATTAATTGTGAAGGGTTACACAAGTACATAAGTTCAAGCTCTCCTTTTGTGAGTTCTAGTGAACGGTTTAGTACAAATAACATTAGGGATTCATTGTCAGAGAATGATCCCTATTTATAGAAGAGAATGTCTAGCTTTGTTCTAACATTGACACATGTCATGTTGTGATTGGCCTCTGATGTTGACACTTGTCGTGCTGTGATTGGCCTCTGACGTTGACATGTGTCGCGTTGTGATTGGCCTGCTGGTTGGAGGGAAACTCTTGTGGGTCCTTGATGGTGTAATGTTTTCGGGGTTGGTCAAGTATGGTACAAACAAGTATCAATGTAATCAATTGTTTCTCTCTCTAGTTCTTTCTTTCTCTCTCTAAATAATCATAGTGTTCTTAGTTAAATTTATGCATTCTTGATACTGTGTTAACAACACGCACATGGCCTTTGCCATTGATAAACAATATATGTATATGATTCTTTTTAAATCCATGCATAGATTCTTACGTTTCATTTATATGTCATGCCTCGGGCTTAGGACGAATGTGTTTCTTAAGCTCACACACGCGCACGGTGGACATTTTATGCCTTTCTCTGCATTCTCTTAGCTTTAAAATCAACGTCAGAAAAGTTCCGTAAATGCACGACGGAGAGACTACTACGGTGCATGCGATTCTGAGTAAATAGGCATAAGGCACTTCTTTCTCTCATATTGTCACATTGCCACCAACTGAGATGACTTTAAATTGTGAGTACACACTGAAATATAAATGAGAAAATGACAACCCTCTTGCATGACTTATCCCATCTATCAGTTTGTCCATAGCCTTTGTCCTCTCAACTGAAGCACTATTCATTCACAGTCAAGGGCGGAGGCAGAAAATATTTTATGAGTGGGCTAGCTAAAAAAATTATCTTAAAATCAAATGTGTTTTTTTGTTACATAGGTATTGTACGCAAAAATTTAAGTTTAACTTCTGTATTTGTATGCTTAAAATTTGCTTGGCATGAACTCAATAAGCTTTGCAATTGAAAACTACAAAAATTACAATGAATCATCAAATTTCACATATATTTAGATTTAAACACAAGAAGAAGATAGAAAACTTGATATCTCAATTATAACCACACAACTAGCACAAAGCAAAACACTGAAAGTAGAAGTAAAGGCAATCTTAAAAAAAATTGGTTGAAACCAATATAAACCCCACTAAATCAAAGCAGAATAATCTTGAACAAAATGACATCACAATTTTCATGGTAATTTTTATATTTTTAGTTGTGCTAAATACTTACTGGGCTAGTTTCATTAAAAATAATTCTTCTTGCACATTTTTTTGTCTATTATATAGACTATACACCAAAGTATATATACACATTGCCACAAACTCTCCCTGGGCTACAGCCCACCGTAACCTTTGGTGTGGCTACGCCATTGTCTACAGTAGAGATGAATGCTAAAGTCCAAACTTTGCATGCTTTTCTTATGGCGTTCCTCCCATGCATAAACTATCTCCTTATAAATTGCACCTCTCATTTCCACACGGTTACCTACACTTCTTCACTTCCTCTGCTCAGTTCTCTAGCAAGCCTGTAATTTCTCATTCCACTAGTGTGACCTCTCGGCTTACAGGTAAATCTACATTTCAAACTCTTTCTTGCAGGATTGTCAACTTTTCAAGACTTCCACTTTTTAGACGATCCAAGTTTCTCTTCCGACTATCTTTTCGACTTGATTCCGATTAGCACACCTTGCCTCTTCTTCTTTAAAAGAACGTTCGAGAACGCTTCTGACGAGGGATTCAGTGAACGTATGGATTACAGTCAACGAATATGTAGAGGCATTTCTTCGTGTAAGAAATTTTCCACTAACAGGTACATTATAGATAGGAGAAATTAGGTTCTCATCCTTCTTTTTGCTACTACTTCGATTAAAACCTTATTCATTTTTATTTTTTTTATCAAGGTCCTTGGTATAATAACATCATTAATTATTTCAATAATAAAATATTTTTTATTTCTAAATATATTCACTTAATGTTAAAAATGTTACAATTAGTATATTTATATTTATGGTTAAGGGGTTTTTGAAATTTAATCCTTCAAGAAGATTAAAATTTAAAAAAAAAAAACCTGGTGTTAGATTGAATATTGATTTTTAGTCCCTAATGTGTCCTTAATTCAAAATAATTAATGTGTATTCTATTTAATATCTCCCATTAAATATTTAAATTTATTAATACACAAATTTTAATTTATTTTTTGACCAAAAAAAGAGTTTTTTAATTTATTAATTTTATTTAACATTCTTCAAACTTGAAAGACTCAATTAATGTACCTAAATGTTAGTACCGAAATGTGTGTACCGAAATATATTATATTGAACTAATATATTTAAATGTTAGTACCGAAATATATTAATATTAAATTAATGTACTTAAATGTGTATACCGAAATGTATGCACCGAAATGTGTGTACCTAAATATATTCACCGAAATGTATATACCTAAATATATGCACTTAATATATGCACCGAAATGTATGTATCTAAATATATGCACCGAAATGTATGTACCTAATTATATGCACTGAAATGTATTAATATTAAATTAATGTGCCTAAATGTGTGTACCAAAATGTATGCACCGAAATGTTAATACCGAAATGTATGTACTTGAATGTATGCACCGAAATGTGTGTACCGAAATGTATGCACCGAAATGTTAGTACCAAAATGTGTATACCTAAATGTATGCACCGAAATGTATTATAATGAATTTAATATACCTAAATGAAGAAGTTACAGTACATTGAAATATATTGTATAACAAAAATTAGTTTATCTAAATGTTCACAACAAAAATATATTACAATGAATGAAATGAAAATAAAAATTATAATGAAATAAAATTAATACATTAAAAATTAGAAAAGAAAAAGATAAATAATTTAAAAATAAAAATATAATTAATAAATGAGAATATTAATGTATCAAAGGACTAAAATTAGATTTTGATCTTACTCATGGTTTTAATAAAAAAGTAATCTTTGCCAATGACTAAAATGAAGTTTTCTAAATTTTTTATCATATATTTTTATTTTTAGTTTGTACCCTTTTTTTAATTTGTACCAATTTTCTTTTTAGTTTTAATTTGTACCCATATTTTTTTTTTGTGCCCATATTTTATAATGTTTTATTTGTATTTGTACCCATATTTTTTTATTTATTTGTACCCTTTTTTAATTTTGCTAAATGTACCATGCTAATTATATGTACCATTCATGTAATTGTTTTTAAATTTTTAATCTTAAAATGTACTCATTCTTAAATATACCAATTTGTTATATGTAAAATGTACCATTTTTTTATATAAAATCTATTCATGTTGTAAACAAATCCTAGTTTAAGTATGATTGTGTAAATCCTAGATTAGATTTGATTAGGGTTGTTATTCTTATCCTATTGTATCTCTTATTCATTGGAGAGCAAAGAATACCTTTACCCTAGTACTATAAATAGAGGTGCAAAGTAAGAGGAATACACAACACAATTCCTCTACAATTCTCTCTTCCTTGTGCCGCCGGCCTCTCTCTCCCTCTCTCTCTCTTTGTCAGATAAAATAGTCCACAACACGTTATCAGCACGCTCCTACCGTTGCGCTTAGGAATCTGACATTGGAGAAATTTTCTGCATCAAACCAGTTCATCCATATCATCACGCAATCAGGTTCTTTCAAAACAACGGCTTTTAACTCGATATTTTGCAAGCCCTGATAGCATGAACATTCACCATGATGCATGACCCAACTTTATGTTTAACGTATTTTAGATTCTACATAAATTGTGTATGCCTCATAACCATAATTGTTTAAATTATGTGAATTTGATATTTGCCATGAATTGAATCTTACATATGTACATGCATTGAAAATATTATTTTGCACATGCATCAATTTACATATGTGATTCATTAAATATATTGCATTGAATTATTATTGAATTGAAAAAAATTGGTTTTAGAAAACTAGGGTTCTTTTCGAACCCGAGCCTTGGCATACTGCCAGGCTGCACCCAAGGAAATTTTGTTTGGCATTTTGTTTCCAACGCAAGCCCTAGTGGGCTCCAGCTTTTTCGGCCCGTGCGGTTTTTAAAAATAAAAAAATAAAAAAATAAATTTCGATTCGTTTTGCACTTACGGCATGCAAGCCGCAAGCCAAGAAAAAAAATGTTTTTGTTTTTTTTTTTGGGGGCTTGCAGCCCCATCCAAAATCCCAGTTTTTCTTCCGAGGGCCTGCAGCCCAGTTTGTCTATTGGACCTTCCTTTTTTTAAACCCCCCCGGGTGGTTTATTCTTTATTTAATTTAATTTTTTTTGGGCCTACGAAATATGGACCATTTTTTTTTCAAGCCACCCCGTGGCCTAGTTTTCTTTATTTTGGGTCTTGAAATTTTATTTGCCTAATTTTTTTAGGCCTCATGGGTTTTTTATATTTTTTACCCACACTCTAATTTGGCCCGAAGTCCAAATAATTAAATAAATTAATTCAATTATAATTGTACACCTAAAATTATATTTTTGCATATACTTGTTGCATATTTGTTTGCATATATATATTTGTGTTTGCCTGCAGGAATATATGAACTTGAAGTTCATAATTAATTTGAAACCTGAAGTTTCTTATAAAGATGCCTTTATTTGAAAACCTAAAGTTTTCACTTAAACATATCACTCATGAAAACCCGAAGTTTTTCATGCAAAAATTAAACCAATACATGTCTATTAGAACCTGTATGTTCTACTCTTATGTGAATGGATTGATTTTTTTTCCATTACACTAACCACATCTTATCTATCTCTTGTGTGATAGGAACATGTCGAATTTGAACAAACTCGACTTCACCGCTTTAGAAGTTTCTGGAAGAAACTACCTCAAGTGGGTTCAAGATGTGAAGCTCCACCTCACTGCAAAGAACTTGCGTCCTGCTATTGAAGAAGCAACAGATGAACCTGTTGGCAAAGCTGAAAAAGCCAATGCTATGATCTTCATTCGAAGACATATCCAAGACGCTCTGCAAACTGAGTATCTTGCTGAGGAGGATCCACATGCATTATGGGTCGCTTTGGCTGATCGTTTTGATCACCAAAATGACATATTCTTGCCTGAAACAAGACACGACTGGCAGCACTTGCGCTTCTAAGACTTTAAGTTTGTGAATGAATATAATTCTGAAGTTTGTTGAATCCGATCACTTCTTAAGTTTTGTAATGAAACTTTGACTGAAGAGGATCTCCTGGAGAAGACCTATTCGACCTTCTCTACTTCTAATATTGTCCTGTATCAACAATATAGAGCTCAGAAGTTCACCAAGTTCTCGGATTTGATCTCTGTTCTACTTTTCGCTGAAAAGCAGAACCAGCTGTTGATGAAGAATCATCAAGCTAGACCTACTGGGGCTACTGCTGTGCCTGAAGCACATTATATCACTAACTAGCACCCAAGACGCCACAAGAGGGGTGGTAAGGGTGGCCAGAAGCCATCCAACCAAGGTCAACAGAGCCAAGGCCCACCCAAGGAAGGAAACAAGGCCCAGCAGCGCCCAAACCTCGCTCCCAAGGCCCAGAACTTCAAGAATAAGGGCAAAACACCTAAAACCATGGATAACGATATGTGCTATCGTTGTGGTGCTAAGGACCATTGGTCCAGTATTTTCCGCGCTCCCAAGCAGGTTGTAGATGCATATCATTCACGTCGTCAGAAGTTTGAATCAAACTTCATGCAAGTGGACGAACCGGAGACTACAAAGATGGAGGTTTCTGACTTTCAAGAGGATACCACCCCTATGGAAGATTAGAATCTTAGACATAGACTTATTTTTTAGTTGAAATAAGACAAATGGGGCCGAATTCCACCTAGTGGCCGAACCCCACCTTGTTTTTTGGTTGATTTTTTGAACAATTTTCCTTTATGTTTTGGATTATTGGTTAGTGATTTGTTTGTGGATATTAAGTTTTAATCCTTGAATAAATTAAATTAT
Organism: Crataegus laevigata; assembly: GCA_963580275.1. Classification (NCBI taxonomy): domain Eukaryota; kingdom Viridiplantae; phylum Streptophyta; class Magnoliopsida; order Rosales; family Rosaceae; genus Crataegus; species Crataegus laevigata. The sequence continues at coordinate 11,576,828 of OY756941.1, forward strand.
TTTGAATTGATAATTGTTTTATAAACCTTTATGCATGTGACCAATTCAAATTAATTTTTCATTCTAGGTATGACTAGTGGGAAAGTTAGTTGTCTGGCAGATAGTGCAACCACGCACACTGTTTTGCGGGAACGCATCTATTTCACTAACTTCATACCTAAGAATGCACCTCTGACAACCCTCTCAGGCCCATCCAACCTGATAAAAGGTTACGGTAAGGCACGTATAATGTTGTCCAATGGTACAATCTTGACCATTGCTGAGGCACTCTATTCCCCACGTTCTGGAAGAACGTTACTAAGTTTCAAGGATATTAGAGATAATAATTTCCACGCTGAAACCCACGTAGAAAACGGAGTTGAATTTCTGTGCATAAGTTCCTACGAATATGGCCAGAAGCGTATTCTAAAGAAGATGGAGCGTATCCCGAGTGGTCTGTATACTACAACCATACGCCCCATAGAAAGCCACTATGTGGCCGGCCCTACTACTGGGACCGCGCACGAAATTACATTTTGGCATGACCGTTTGGGACATCCTGGACGAATAGCGATGCGCCGTATCCTCAAATCATCACACGGGCATCCACTAACCCGAAGTTTAGGTTCGATCCAAGGAATCGCGTGTCAAACATGTTTTATGGGAAAGCTTATTACTAAGCCTTCTTATGACAAGATTCGTTCGAATCCTCCCATTTTTCTACAACGGATTCATGGGGACATTTGTGGACCGATTCAACCTCCCTGCGAACCATTTAGATATTTTATGGTTTTGGTTAACGCTTCCACACGTTGGTCACACGTGTGTTTGTTGTCCACAAGAAACGCTGCATTCTCCAAACTGTTGGCTCAGGTTATCAAGCTCAGGGCTCACCACCTTGATTATCCAATCAAATCTATTCGATTGGATAATGCTGGAGAATTCACATCTAAAACTTTTGATATTATTGCATGTCGGTTGGGGTTGAAGTTGAACATTCAGTACCTCATGTTCACACCTAGAACGGCCTGGCAGAGGCTTTCATTAAGCGCTTACAAATGATTGCTCGATCGTTGGTCATACGTACCAAGCTCCCAATCGCTGCTTGGGGCCATACAATATTGCACGCAGCAAAATTGGTCCGTCTGAGGCCTGTTGCGACACAACCATTCAGTGCTCTTCAGTTGGTTACCGGATACGAACCCGACATATCGCATCTGCGCGTTTTTGGTTGTGCGGTATATGTGCCGATCTCGCCGCCCTTACGTACAAAAATGGGGCCTCAACGAAGGATGGGAATCTATGTCGGATATGATTCTCCTTCGATTATTCGTTACTTAGAACCTTTGACAGGCGATCTGTTTACCGCTCGTTTTGCGGATTGTCACTTCTATGAGACAGTCTTCCCGTCGTTAGGGGGAGATAAGAATGTCAACGTTCCTGAAGAACGACGCGAATTATCGTGGACGACTTCCACTTTGTCTCACTTAGATCTCTGCACCGCTCAGTCTGAAACTGAAGTGCAGCGCATATTAGATCTCCAGAGCATAGCTCAGAGCATGCCAGATGCTTTCACCGATCTAGCGCGAGTGACAAGATCACACATTCCAGCTGCGAATACGCCTGCAAAGATAGATGTACCAAATGTACGACGGACTGCCCTCCTTGAAGCCCGGGAGGCCAATTCTGGTGATCCACGTACATTAGCGGCTAGCCAATCATCTGCCCCTACACAAAAGCGTGGCAGACCTCCTGGTTCAAAGGATTCACACCCCTGGAAGAGGAAAACTACGGCACAAGGTCCTGAAGAACCTACCGTGAATCCGACTATCGCTTACTCATTCTACCCAACTCATGAGGAAATTCTAGATTATGGAAGCGTCCTTGAAGAGACGAATCCTCCTCCCGAGAATCGTGAGATTTCGGTCTATTATGCTAGCTTAGATGATGTGTGGCGTAGAAATGAGATGATTGTCAACGATGCATTAGCATTTGCAGTAGCTATTGAAATCATGTTGAGCGATGACATTGAACCGTGTTCCGTTGATGAATGTAGACGTAGAGCTAATTGGTCAAACTGGAAACAAGCAATCCAAGTCGAACTCGATTCACTTGCGAAACGTAAGGTGTTTGGACCTGTAGTCCCTACTCCTCCACATGTGAAGCCCGTTGGCTACAAGTGGGTTTTCATTCGGAAGCGAAATGAAAAGAACAAAATTGTGCGTTACAAAGCTCGTCTTGTTGCGCAAGGCTTTTCACAACGCCCTAGGATTGACTATGACGAAACTTATTCACCCGTTATGGATGTGATTACTTTTCGCTACCTTATCAGTTTAGTAGTTTCCGAAAAACTGGATATGCAGCTGATGGACGTAGTAACCGCGTATCTCTATGGGGATCTTGATATGAAAATTTATATGAAAGTTCCCAAAGGACTTACATTGACTGGTTCAAATATTTCCAAACCCCGGAACACGCTCTCAATTCGGCTGAGGCGTTCACTCTACGGTTTGAAACAATCCGGAAGAATGTGGTATAACCGTTTGAGTGAGTATTTGACTAGTCAGGGATATGTGAACAACAAATTATGCCCTTGTGTGTTCATTAAGGAGTCACATTTCGGTTTTGCGATTGTTGCAGTATATGTCGATGACATGAATCTCATTTGAACTCCTGAAGAGCTCACGAGAACTGTTTCGCACCTAAAGTCGGAATTTGAGATGAAAGATCTAGGTAAGACTCGATACTGTCTCGGTCTCAAGATAAAGCATTGTTCGGATGGAATCCTAGTACATCAATCGAACTACACCCAGAAGGTGTTGCGCCGCTTTAATGAGGATAAAGCGAAGTCTTCGAGTACTCCTATGGTCGTTCGTACGCTAGATGCAAAACGAGATCCCTTCCGTCCGAAGGAGGATGATGAAGAGATTTTAGAACCTGAAGTTCCTTATCTAAGTGCAATAGGTGCTTTATTGTACTTAGCTCAATGCACTAGACCCGACATCTCCTTCGCTGTTAATCTTTTGGCAAGATACAGCAATGCACCTACACGCAGACACTGGACTGGCGTGAAAGACATCTTCTGCTACCTTAAGGGTACTATGGATATGGGCTTGTTCTATCCCTACGAATCCTCGAATGATGCTACACCGTATGTTCCTCGAGTTGATCCTCGCCTTGTTGGTTATGCCAACGTTGGATACTTATCTAATCCGCACAAAGCGCGTTCTCAAACGGGTTATGTCTTTACCGTTGGAGGCACCGCAATATCTTGGAGGTCGACGAAACAGACCTTAGTTGCCACTTCGTCTAACCATGCTGAAATTCTCGCCTTACATGAAGCAACTCGGGAATGCTTTTGGTTGAGGTCAGTAGTGGGCCATATTCGAAGCTCCTGCGATCTTCATCCCGCCGTTGATGTCCCGACGACGATTTTTGAAGACAATGCAGCTTGCATCGAACAGCTCAAGAAGGGTTACATCAAATGAGACAACACCAAGCACATTGCGCCGAAGTTCTTCTTTTCACATCAACAACAAGAGCATCAGAAGATTGAAGTCGAGCAAATCTGTTCACAAGACAATCTGGTCGACCTCTTCACCAAATCACTGCCGAAGGCGACGTTCCAGAAGCTTGTTCATGGAATTGGTATGCGTAAACCTTCTTAGTTGTAACTTTGCTATTTCTCTTTGGAATTATGTCAAACTCAGGGGGAGTATCCTGTAGATACTTGCTTGATCTTAATGTACTCTATTTCCCTACGATTATGAGCATTTTTCCCACTGGGTTTTTGCTACCTAACTAGGTTTTAACGAGGCACCTACCTTGGGCTGGTCATATCCCTGAGGACGTCCTGTAGACGTTTCTTTTGACTTTGCATTTCTCACGCATTTTTCCTTAGACTATGGATTTTGTCCCAACTCGGGTTTTTGCCATAGCCTTAGGGTTTTTAGTGAGACTTACTTACTTATGCAAATTCCTACCTTATTGAGAATAAGCGTTGTTCCTTGGAATCAGCACTGACAAGTCGACTTCATCAACTTCTGCATGATGCTAGATTTGCCTTGAGTATTTACACACTCAAGGGGGAGTGTTGTAAACAAATCCTAGTTTAAGTATGATTGTGTAAATCCTAGATTAGATTTGATTAGGGTTGTTATTCTTATCCTATTGTATCTCTTATTCCTTAGATAGCAAGGAATATCTTTACCCTAGTACTATAAATAGAGGTGCAAAGTAAGAGGAATACACAACACAATTCCCCTACAATTCTCTCTTTCTCTCTTCCTTGTGCCGCTGGCCTCTCTCTCTCTCTTTGTCAGATAAAATAGTCCACAACAATTCAATTTTTTTTCTAATCCATTTTTAAAATTATATGGGTACATTCTTTTTTTCTTTGATTTGATAATGTATCCATGTTAAGTTTAATCGAAGAAATTTACTAATTTTATTAAGCCTAATATCTTCTTTTTTTTTTTTTTTTTTTTGTGATTTTGAAGAATGTACCCATGTTTTGATACAATAATTTGTTGGTTAATTTTTTTATGAATGTACCCATGTTTATATATACACACACGCACACACACAATAGTATGTTTATATTTTAAAATTTTTAATCCCACAAATTATGGTTTTTTTATTTAAAATCTCATTAATATAAACAACTATAAATTTTAATTTTTAATTTAAAAAAATATAGTAACGTACATAGAAATAAATTATCACATTAATTTCAGAGACTTGGATTAAAAATTGAAAACCAACAAGGTTTTAGTCAAAGAATATTCATAGCTAGGGTCCGCATCCAAAGTCTCCCTTATAGATATATAAAAAAAAATTCAAAAAACTGAATAGATTTTACATAAAAAAATGGGTATGTTTTACATTAAAAAAAAGTGGTAAATTTTTTATGAAATATGGGAACATTAAAAATATATGAATCGGTTCATTATAAGTAAATTATTGGTACAAATAAAAGGAAAAAAATTATGGGTACAAATAAAAGTTTAAAATATGGGTACAGGAAGAAATTAATATATAGGTACAAATTAAAACTAAAAAAAAAATTTCGTACAGTTAAAAAAGTTGTTGCAAATTAAAGTGGGTACAAACTAAAAATAGAAATATATGCTACACAATATAGCCATAAATATTAAACATACCAAATGTAGCATTTCTAACATTAAGCGGATACATTTGAAAGTGGTTAAATAATTTTTAATTATAAAAATTTAAATATAATGACATGTAAATATTTTATTATTGAAAGAATAGCGTGAATAAAAAACCAAATGACCTTGATCAAAAATTGAAAAGGAATAAAGTTTCAATCAATGAAATAGGAAAATGAGGAATGAGAATCTAATTTCTCTAAGAAAAAGGGTAGACCCCAATGTAAGGGCATCTTCAGTTAACAGAAATGGAAAAGTAAAAAAATGAGAATGATTTCGAAATAGGAAAAGTAAGATAGTTTATTTGATTCCTGAGTGTTAGGTATTTGTGACAACCCGTCCCGATATTTTTATTTATTAATAGTGAAATGACGGAATTACCCCTTCGGGGTTATGTACGTGTGCATGTGTGTTGTGTGAGGACCAATAGATGGTGGCCCTTAATTATTGGAGCCTTGGATATTATTGTGTAGGTTGTTTTTGGACCACACACACATCTCCCTTACACCCTCTCTATCCCATCACTCTCTCTCTCTGTCCACTGTCCATTATTGACTCTCACTCACAGACACTCTCTCCCTCACTCGAAACTCACTTATTCTCTCCCTCTCCATTATTGTACGGTCGAGACCCAAGGAGACTCAAAACTCAATAGATCGAGCAAACAATCACCACCATTCGACTCCTAGTGACTTCACGATCACAGTGGTACCATTTTCAGGTGAGTTTCACTTCATTTTCACGTCGAAATCACATCTCCGAGTTTGAGCACTATTCATCAACTTCTTGTGGGTTGATTTTTAGGACAATCCAAGCTCACAGTGAGCTTTGTGAGGTCCCAAGGAGGCTCGGAGTGGTTCGTTAGAAGTGTTTGGACGTCAGGATCACGTGGTCGGAGTTTGGCCAGTTTTGGAGATTGTCCCCGACGAGAATTAAGACCTTTTTCAAGGTTTTTGAAGGTATATTTATGTTCTACTCTTAATTTGGAGAACATAGGAAGAAAAATGGGTTAAAAATGATGAAAAATGAGTAAGATATGAAGCTTTGAAAATTACCCAGAAATTCCGTTATCAAAACCAGTCGCCGGAGAAGGTGACGGAATATTCCGTCAAAACTAACGGAATATTCTAACGGCGTTAACTGACGCCATTAATTGACACCGTTACTGACGCCGTTAAAGATAACGAAATATTCCAGGAATATGCCTGACGGTGTTAACTGACGCCGTCAGTGTGCCAGGCGCGTGGGGCCGTGCCTTCGCCGGCGCGTGGGGTCGAGAATAATTATTTTAAAAATATGGGGATGTTCGTGACGACGAGTAGGTCACGTTGGTATATCCAAATACCAAAATTGAGCTATGTATGAGAAGTTATTTCCGTAGTTACGTATATGTACTTAAATGACGTATTTTTAGTAATTTCTCATATAGGTGAGACGTATTCAGAGGACGACCGTAGCTAGGCTCGACGTGGGGGCTACGACCGAGCGACTTACCAGTGAGTGGGCAACTATTATTTTTCCGTATAACCTATATATATAATGATTTTCCCAGAATCATATCTTAAATGAAAAGTACGTTTTTAACGATATGCATATAACTTGATTTTGATGCATGAGTATTCATATATACATTTCATGCATATGTTGGTGTCGAGGACGCCAGGTAAGTACCAGGTAGGTACATGCATAGTTGAGAATGAACAGTTGATACGATGAGATATGATGTGATATGTTAACTCATAAACCTGCACATAATGTTAGTGCTCACGCCCAGAGATAGGGGCACAGTCTTTCACGTGTCGTTCACCCCCCGCACCGCATGCTCGCCTTGGATCCAAGTTAGGTGCATAGTCTTGTCGTATAGACCACCTCTGAGTGGGTACGACATGTAGGTGACTCGCGTTCATTCGCACAGTCTTCACATGATTGTAGCACTAGAGCATTTATTATGGATACGGTGATGATAATGATGATGATATTGATGTATGTGCAGTGTATATATGATGATGAGATAGAGATGTTATGAGCTATATTTACAGCCGAGGGCTGAGATGATATCTAGTAGCGATATGATTATTGAAATGCATAGCATGGCATTATTTATGAAATTCAGACTGGCATTGAAATGCATTGCACGACATATATTGAGATACTTTGAAAACGCTTTATGCTGAGAAAGTTTGTGATATATATGTACATATTATTTTCTGGGAACTATACAGGTTTTACGGAGAGGGGCTAGACTTTTGAGAAAAGAATGATTTTGAAAAGATTTGTTTTGCTAACCCACTCCATTTTGTTTTTCGCCCCTCTAGGTTCTAGATAGCTTGAGTTCCTAAGTTTGGCTAGTGAGGATCTTCCGGCATTTCTGACAGACCTGTTATATGTAGGGCACCGTTGGTGTAATTGAACTCATTTAATTCATGCTTGACTGCACTGACCTAGTACGCTCTGGATATGTATAAGTATTGTAATATATCTAGCACACTATCATATCTAGGTTGCTAGAATTCGATTTTAATTGATTCGTACTTCGTTATCGATCCTTGCTTCCGCACTGTGCACTTAGCTACGTCACACTCACGTGACGGCCAGCACGCCCTACTTTCGGGTACGGGTGTGTCAGTATTGGATTATGAATTTTAAGGAAAAATTAACTTTTGTTTGGATTCCTTATGTATTAGTAAACACATAAAAAAATTTACAACTAAAATTATTCACATACCTTTATTTTAGTAAACACAAGAAACTCAAACTTTAAAATAATTTCAATACGTATAATCACCGAATTATTTATGATCATTAAAGAATAATTATGTTAAATATATGTAACTATTGTAGTCAGTCTTCCATTAGAGCACTTCCACCCATTGATGGATGGCAAGGGCAAGGCTTCAAAGATGCCCTTCAACCCAAAAAACCACATCTAACATGCCAAATTGAAAAGGGCAAATAGGGAGCCATGTGAAGCCCGCCCAAAAACCTAAGCATGTTAATGCCCGCCCTTGTGCCAACATGCAAGGTTGACGTCAGCTACATCTCTGTGGAGTCTAGAGTTATTTGTTTGGATTTGCTTGTTAAAACTTGTAAATGACACCACACATGCTCCTAGATTGTTTTGAATTTACAACCCTGTTATGGGTTTATCTTGTTGGATTGTGTGTCCAAGGGCATTAGTTGAAGACAATCATCATCACAAAAGGTTTGTTCATTCATGTGCATTTCATGTATAAACCTTGGCTGCCTTCCTTGTTTGTTTGGCTAGAAGATCTTGCATTTTTCAAAAGAGTGTTTTTGAACTTAGTGCTTTTTTCTTTTATTCTTGTTAGTTGCCCTAGCCGCAAAATTATTTTCATGTATTAATACGCAAAACTTACATACAAGAGATGCATTGGTTTTCATAGTTTTTCATTTTCATCTTGATCTAATCTTAAGCTTTAAAACTTATCTTAGATCAAGTTTCAGATTTTCATAGGTTTCTTCTTTCAATTTTTTGACTGGAGAAACTGGCTAGTTGTTTGAATCCAGATTTCGTATCATCATTCTCATCATATCATGGATCTTGTTGGTTCTCAGTGCCACAAGGTGATGAGCTCAGGAGGAGCTGCCACTTCATGAAGACCAAATGAGTCTATCTCGTGTAAGGCAAGGTTGCACAAAGGTATAAGCTGCTTTGTAGATTAGGATCTAGGAATTGAGCTTGTGTGGTTGCTTTGTATGAAACTTGTTTACACTAGTGGATTGGACTCAGTGGAGAGTCCCCAGTTTTTTAACCCAGAGGTGGATTTTTTTTTCCGGCCAAAAACATCCTTCTGTACAATACTTTACAAAGTTATCTTCTTGACTCAATCACCTTAGCTTAAGCTACTATGTAGGACTTTCTAGTAATGAACCCTTGTTAATCAAGAAACTCAGTTATAATAATCAGACTAAAACATAACTGTAGATCACACAGTTAAGAACTTTTCATTTGTGACTTCTTGGTGTTTGTGTGTTAATGTGTATCTAACATCGTATACTTAGTTAACTAGTGCTTGTGTCTAGTTAGTACATCAACATCCAATTTTAATTGTAGAGTTTTCCACCTGGTACCAATTTCAATCTCCTTTTTTTTATCAAGCGCATGTAATACACGCACATCTTGGGCGAGTGGGCCAACAATTTCTGTTGTCGTGGGTCCTGTTGATGTAGTTGTAGAAAAAAGCCCAATGACTGCCCAACGTGGCGTGAGAAGAGCTGTTGGATTTTCAATGACAATTTTAAAAAGAAGTTATTTTGTGCCACGTGGCACGTTTTAGAGCGTCGAATTCAATAATAAGAAAAATCAAATGGTCATGATTAATCTAATTGTTAAAAATGGAAAAAGGGGAAAAAGAAAAAAAAAGAAAAAAATATTTAATTTTTTTCTATAAATATCCAATCATCTTCTCCACTCGCCCTTTATTTTTAATTAATTATGCTTGTTTTAATGCTATACTTTGTTTGGTATTTGAAATTAAATTATTAGAGTTAAATAGAAAGTTTTATTTTCAAAAAACAAACTTATAAAGTTCACACCTTTGCAAGGCCAAGGATCGGGGTAGTCTCGGTATTAGAAGGGCCGACCACTTAAATAATGCTTGCCTTGCTAAACTAGGATGGAAAGTTTTAAAAGAGAAGGATAGCTTATGTGTGAAAATTGTCTAAGTACCTTAGAAATGAAAGTTTCTTAAATTGTAAAGTCAAGCAAAATCATTCTCTTGCCTGTAAAGGTATTCTTAAAAGTAGAGATGTTATTCACAACGGTATGAGATGGATTGTGGGCAATGGTAAGGATATCTTTATTTGGACCCATCACTGGGTTTTTCCTTACCCTTTATTCCATCTATCCCGTAAGACTACTGTGGAAACTTGAACTGGAATTTAAGCGTGAACGATTTTATTGAGAATAATTGCTGGAACAGAGAACATCTTTTGCAAGTGCTGGATGGTGATATCGTTAAACAGATATGTATGATTGCTATTCCTTGGCATAACAAGGGGGACTTCTTTGTGTGGGAGCATTCTTTGAATGGGGAATTCTCAGTTCAGTCAGCCACGTGGATCCAAGGTAATGCCAACCATTAAGTAAATAGAAATAAATAAACTTCTAAAATGGATGTGGAGTCTAAAAATTCCTCCAAAAGTATTTTTGCTTGGCTTTTTATCTTGGAGAGATTGCACACTAGGTTGAGACTAAGTAGACATATTCAAAGTATTAGTATGAGTTGTCCTGTTTGTAATGGGGATGAGGAAAGTCAAGATCATCTTTTCCTCATTTGCCATCACGCATTTCAAATGTAGCATTTATCCTAGGTGAGTCCGTGGAAAAGTAATAATCATCAAGTTAGTAATGTAATTGACTGGTTAGAGATCCTTAACTCTGATGATGAGAATGAGTTAAGTGATTTGAGTAAAGCAATTTTGATTTGGTGGCAATTATTGCAAGATCGAAATAAAAGTAGGTACTTCTGGCAACAATTCACTCAAGACGGTGGCATTGAACCATAACCATAGTATCAAGTGGAACCCTCCCCTTCCAGATGTTATTAAATTTTGATGGATCTGCTTCTTTGGGAAATGGTGCTGCAGCTTTTGTTTTGAGGAACCAGGAGGGTTTTCCTATCGGTGCAGGAGCTTTGTGCCTTGGTGTAGCCACTTTCACTGTGGCTGAAGCTACTGCTTTACAAGAGAGGTTGTTGCTTGCCAAGAGAAAGGGTACCTGTATATTAATGGTGAAGGAGGACTTTTTGCTTGTCATCCAGCTTGCGCGTGGTGAATGGAAGCCCCATTAGCATATATGTCAAGTTGTCAATGATATCAAAGGGTTAGCGTCTAAATTTGTAGACATTTTGTGGCACCACATCTATAGAGAGGCAAACTTTGCTGCAAATGCTCTTGCTCATGTTGGCATTTCTCTTGTTAACCCCCACTTTTGGGATTACTGTTTGCCTCATGAGGCAATGACTGCTCTTAGATTCGACTTTGGGGCTAGTGGTTGTGTTAGAGGTTTATGCCTTTAATAAATTATTTGGTTATCAAAAAAAAAAAAAAAAAGAAACACACACACACACACACACACACATAAATAGTAAAAATATATATTTGTGAATAGTAATCTCTCTTATTCTTGCCTTTGGCCAACTGATAAAGTTGCACAAAGGCACTTATTTTTCAGAAGGCAACCCCAAAACTCTTGCCCTCGTCCAACAACCGAAATTGCTCTTAATAAATAAACACACCCTAAAAATAAAAGGGAATTTTAACGAAAATCTCCTGGTACTATTCATTTTAACGAAAAACCATATTTTTACATTAAAAAGTCAATTCTGGTACTATTCACCTTACCCTTTATTTTGTCTTTATCATTAAAACTCAAAGTTTTCGAGCCATTTTCATTAGTTTTCCTAAAATAAAAAGGTTTTTTTTAGCTACACTATCTAAAACTTCATTTTGATCTCACTATGTCTCTTATAACTCAGAAGTCATCACTTTATTTTCTAGAACTCAAAATTCGTTCCACTTTGACTTATGGACTCTCTCTTCTTCTTGAAACCTCGCCACCTGAAACATATGTGGAACCCAACACCTAATAAGATTATGTCACGTGTGTGCAATAAATTTGATTATAAATCTCCATTATGCGTTCATTTAACAATTAGAGAATATCAAGATTAAAAGAAACTGAAGAGATAAAAAAAGAAAAAAGAAATTAATTAGTTCGGCGCACCCAAATCAAATCAATACTAGAAATTAACATATCTAAGGCAATGTAGAGCTACTTTTGAGTTTTTTTATAAAGAGCTTTCAAATTTCAGAGGTAAAATGAGATCAAAATCAAATTTCAACGGACAAAATGTAGTAAACTTTGTGTTTCAGGAAATATAATGACAACCTTTGAATTACAAAAATAAAATAAAATTAAAATCGAATTTTAAGGAGCATGGCATAAAAGTAGGGGTGGGTTCAAAAAATCGAAAACCGAAAAAACCGAAAACCAAACCGAACCGAAACCGAAAAAACTGAACCGAACGAAAAAACCAAACCGAATTGAAAAAACCGAACCGAATTCTTTTGGTTCGGTTCGGTTTTAGAGGTCTAGAAACCGAACCAAACCGAACCGAACCGAATTAATTAAATTAATATTTTTTAAATTTTATTTATTTAATTATTTGTTTTGGATATTATTTTTTAAACCCAATTTGTAAGCCCAATGTGTTGCCAAATACTTACTACCCTTTTCTCATTTTTCTCACACTCCAATTTTACTTCTAATTTTTTATGGTTTGTTTGTTTCATCGCTAAAACAGTTGCTTTCAATTTGTCTCTTGATCAATCATGTTCTTCTTTGTTTGTGTTTTTACTGTTTGGATTGAAATTATAAGTGATTTGGAGTGATAATTACAGGGCAATCAAATCTACTTGTACAACTTCTCTCTCTCTGCACTCCAGTCCATTTACTTTCATATCTCTGCTGGGTAAAAATTGAAGGGGAGAGAGAGAGTTAAACATTTTAAATTTCATTTTTTGTTGCTTGACTTTGTAAAAGATTGAAACTTTCACTGCATTCTCTTAGAAAACTAAACATACTATTGGATTGTGATTTGGGTTTTACTGTTTTGTTTGCCCTTTATTAATAATCATGTAATGTTTGAGTGATCTATTCTGCTAAATTTTTTTAGGACTTTTCTTGATATTTTTTAAGGAACCAAACAAGGATTAACCCTATGTATACTTTGTTTGTTTGCTTGATGTGAAAAAAAAAATATCCAAAACAAATAATTAAATAAATAATGCTGAGAAAAAGAGAATTTAAAATATCATTACTTTTAAAACCCAATTTCTCAAGAACCAAACAAGGATTAACCCTGTGTATACTTTTTTTTTTTAAACCCAACCATGATGTGAAAAAAACCGAAACCGAACCGAAAAAAATCAAACCGAAAAAAACAAAAAAAAAATGAACCAAACCGAACTGAAATTTCAATTCGGTTTCAGTTTTAGCAAAAAATCGAACCGAATTAAACCGAACCCACCCCTACTTAACAGGAAGCAAAATAAAAAGTGAAAAGATAGAGAATCCCCAAAAATAAAAATTAAATAGAGGAAGCGGGGACCTGGTGACGTGGTAGATCATTTTGTGGCGCAGCGCGAGGGAGAGAGGAGAGAGAGAGAAGAGCAACCAAAGCAATCAGCAAAAGTGTTTGATCTCCAATCTCTCTCTCGCTCTGTTTTTTTGACCGTCTTTAGTCACACATTTACACCAACACAAACACAGAAACACCATCTGGAGAGGAGAGAGAGAATGAGAGAGTGCTGTCCTCCGATGGATCTGTTCAGGTCGGAGGCGATGCAGCTCGTCCAGATCATCATCCCCATCGAGTCCGCTCACCCTACCGTCTCTTATCTCGGCGACCTCGGCCTCATCCAGTTCAAAGACGTACGCCTTTTACTCCCTCTCTCCCCCTCATTCCCAATTTTCTGTTTCAATTATGGTTTGTTCTTCCTTTTTCGTTTCTTTTTTGCTGCGGGGAAACAGTAAAAACCCTAACTTGGCTCTGTTTCTGATTGGATTCGATTTTGCGCAAGTGTTTTTCTTTTGTCAGATTTGGGGTTTCCTTTTTATGTATGAAATTGAATTGCCTGGTTAGTGAATGGTGTTTGATTCTTTAGATTAAGGAACTCAATTTATCTGCAAATTGAAGTGGTTGATCGATTGGTTAATTACCAATTACATAATTTAGTATCCCCAAAAAAGACAATTGATTATCGGAGCATTAGCATCGCGAGCTCCTAGTAAGCGATCATGGCACTGTCAGATTTTTGGTGTCTTGAAAGTTTGTATCCCCATTAAAATGGACATGTTGTTAGCTAAAGATAGCTAAAGAGCTTCAAATAGCAGACTAACACAAGTCACGAGTCATATATCAAATAAGAAAGATATAAGTAGCGGGAGCAATCCAAAAGCAGTGGGTCGAAACTTTTGGTATTGTTTTGCTCACCCCAGAGTGGTAATGCAGTGTATGGGTGGGTGGTGAACACGGTAGCTCTCTGTTGAGGGATTTGATCAGTAAAAGTATATGGGTGGGTGGTGAACACGGAGATCTCTATTGTCTAAGCTTTTGGCAAAGTATATGTATGAAAACAAAAAGTAAGTTATTTCATAATTCCTGTTCCAGAATGTACAATGTTCTATTTAAGTTTAAAGAACTGAAGTTGAAGGTGAACTATAAAAAGGTACATATCATCCTGAAATGAAGAAAAGATTTACGGGTAAGCGGATTTGAAAAAAAAAATGAGGATCACACAAGGGCTTCACCTATTTTATAATTGATAGAGGTTTTAATACTTTCTACTTGGTTAATAACTCTTACAAAATTATGGAGAACTAATGTTTGAAATTTGGTGACATGATGTTCTTGATGCTGCACAAATTGCACTTATCTTGAAGCACTATGCTAGCTCTGTTGTTGGTCATCCTTAATATAATCACTGTTGTGCTGCCTGCCTTCATAATTTTTTATTGAATTTTTATTTTGTTACTAAAACTTTATATATCTTTCTTCCAGCTCAATTCAGAGAAGAGCCCGTTTCAGAGGACATATGCTGCTCAGGTGTGCTTATGTTTCTTAGCTTGCTGACCAACATCACGTTTATTCATTTTGTTTGGTCATGGATATGCCTTAAAAAATAAGTCTCATAAAATTGAGTTGTAAAGATTAACAGGAAAAGGAGGGAATGCCTATGGTTTAAATTTCTTTCCAATAGTTCATGTTGTCTTAGAGGTTTTCCAATTTCAACCCATACCTTTAGTGCTGTAAAATACCTTTGGAGCTGTACTTTATGATTAGTTTTAATGAAAAA
Source organism: Crataegus laevigata (assembly GCA_963580275.1). Taxonomy (NCBI): domain Eukaryota; kingdom Viridiplantae; phylum Streptophyta; class Magnoliopsida; order Rosales; family Rosaceae; genus Crataegus; species Crataegus laevigata. Next base: position 11,591,860 of record OY756941.1, read on the forward strand.
GATGATTAGTTTTAATGAAAAAGACCTTCTAAGAACGTCAACATAAATAAACATTTAGTTTTTCATAATTAAATGTAAAAACTGTACTGTCAGCTATCATTACCTCCTTTGGGATGATGGACGTTTAAGAGATAGAATGATTTATTGTGTATACTATGTTGGGGCAGGATATTATTTTCTGATTCACTGTATATCTATAGGGGGGCGTTTGTTGCACCGGACTATTCGGACTGGATTAGCATTAAGGACTAAGCTGAATTGGCTTAGACTAGACTAAGTTGGACTGACTTAGTGAAGTATTTAGTACAGTGTCGGACTAAATTACGGACTATATTTTTTTTTGCCATTTTTAGTTCACTTTTTGCCTTAAAAATTAATAATAAAGGGGGCAATACCATCCAAGTCTAGAGTTGACTAGATTTGAACCACATATTCTTTCCCTTTTCCTTTTTAACTGTACCTTGTTTCTCTTGTCCACGATTTTCTCTCTGTTGAATTGAAATTTCTAGCCTCAAATCTTGCATCAATTTCTTAATTTTCTTCTTCGATTAAGCACTGAGAGATGGGGTCAGTTCATGGTTTAGAGGTCTAAGCCCTCCAATTTACAAAATCTCCAAATCAAATAAAAAAAATCTCAGCCCTCTCAATTCCAAGACCTAAGCCTCCTGAGAACTTATCCGATTTTCAAAAAGCCAACCCCTCGATTCGCTTCTCGGAGGTGACTCCAACGATGGTAGCTTTGCCAGGACCTCCACTAACATGCCGATATTTCTACATGCGGGCTTAAGAATTCAAGTTGAATCAACAATTCTCAAATTGAAAAGCTGTGCAAATTGAACTGACCTAGAAATTAAAAAGCTTCGCATATGATATGCGAGGAAGAGCGGAAAGAAGATGCCACTAAACTCTGTAGACGACACAAGCAAGGCCGTTGGAGTTATTGAGAAGGTTGATTTATGTCGGCATTGCCGACGATGCAGATAAATTAGTAATTTGAGCAAAGAGCAGCAACTATGATGCTTAAACCTCGTAGAAAGTGGGAGAAAGCGGAGAAGACGAAGTGAAGACCGTTTCTTGTTAGTACCGCTTAATACCAAGGTTCTGCTCGGGATTAGATAACACCCTTTAGTGAGGTGCGGAGGGACTGCCAGTCGAGGCGAGTCTCATTTAAGTTTATACTTTGTCGCTCCAAACACGGGACTATAGTCCCAGCTAGTCTTGTTCCTCCTAAGGAGGTCTAACAAAGGTGCCCTAGAAGTCTATGGTGACTTTGAAGCAGTCACAAATATATTTTAGAATATAGAGTTAATAACAGGTCTCTTTAAGTGACAAAATTGACAGTTTTAAGAAAGGGAAGTACTTGGCTCAGTCAGCTGTTCGTGGTTGCAGTCCTCATATAACCTATTTTAGAGAGAGAATTTTATGTTTACATACATATGAACTTTGATTGTTTTTTTACTATGCTCATTCTAATCGAATCCCATCCTTGCTGATGATCTTTTCTTTTTCTTTCTGATATATACCTAATATTGAGGCTTGATCCAATCGGCTGCTCAAATGGTTAACTTCTCATATCACTTATTTCTTCTTTGCTTTAGCATGTCTTGGTAAATTAGCGAGTTGTTCTTGTGTCTTGATTGTAAGATGGATACAGAACATTTCCAATCTGTTCTCATCATAGTTGTATAAGTATCTAAATGTTATGTCTTCTGATGAGTATTTGGTTGGTAAATTCACTATTTCATTTTTGTATGAAGATTAAAAGAAGTGCAGAGATGGCACGCAAATTACGTTTCTTTAAGGAGCAAATGTCAAAGGCAGATTTGCCTCCTTCAAAGTCTGCAAGACAAGTTGATGTCAATGTGGATGACCTAGAGGTATAATAAGGGGATTGGTGCATAGCCAAAGATGTTTAATGTTGCATGTTCTGACAAATTCACTTTTGTGTGTATGCTAGGTAAAACTTGGTGAACTCGAGGCAGAGTTGATTGAAATAAATTCAAATGATGAAAAGTTGCAACGTTCATATAATGAACTCTTAGAATATAAGCTTGTTCTGGAAAAGGTAATGACCCTTTTTTGTTTTCGGCCCAAAAAAAATCTTTGCATCTCTATTACCATGCAGTTTTTAATATTAGGATATCAGATCTATCCTCACTGATGATTGATGAATGATGATACAAAAAGTTCATAAGTAGTGTTAATATTTCTCATGGGAATTCATCGTGATGGAAAGGACAGCAAATAGTATAATGAATTTTTTTTTTTTTTTTTTTTTTTTTTTTTTTTGCACAAGGAGAAAATGGATATAGATATCCATATTGTTTTTTTTGAACCAATGATAGAAATGGATTATGCAGTTCAAGCTATGAAAAGTTACTTTAGTAATATTGTAACTCGTTGTTTGAAGATTCTAACTTGTTGGAAATTTTTTTTTGTAAGTAACAAAAGTTTCCGAGAGTCTTCTATCCATGTACAAAAGCTGTACGAGCCTAATACTGAAAATGAAAAGAAAACAGAAACTGTGCATGAAGATTAAAAGAGGTTTGAGGAGTTTTATTCATTCAGATAGCTACCGCTCAAGCTGAGATCTCTGTTATGCAATGTTTTTCACTTCGGAACACTTAATTTTTCTCTACAACCACGAAGACCAAAAAAAACAAAAAGGCAAATGCCTAAGAGCTGTAGTTGGACTGTTCCAAAAACCTGCCATGCCGCCCTAAAAGGCTGCAGACTGTCTCAGGAAGCAGCCAATATACCCCAAATAAAGATGGGAAAAGCTCCAAATTTCTCAACCCACATAGCACTTTAAAAAATATGGGATTCATTTTTGCTCCGTTGCACATATAGATATAGTCTATTAAAACTCCCTTACCTCTGAAGATTAAATGATGCATTTTTCATATCTTCTAAGTAACTGTTCAATCTAGTGAACAGGAATCAGATAGAGATTTATCCGAATTTTTTATTTCAAGTAAATACACAAGATATTAAAACAGAAAGAACTTGAAAACTGAAATTCAGCTAACAGCAGGAATGACCTTCCAAATAACCTTAAATTAGCATAAGCAACGGCTCTGGGTAGATTATAAAAATTAAAGTTTCATGTAAGCATCATCAGCTGACACATCATAAGATTACACATAATAATGCAGGTGATATCGTTAAATGAGCTGAATTGGTAAGAGATGTTTGATGTATAAACTTAATAGTAGTTCTGAATCTCATTGGACGTTTTCTATTAACAATAACAGAGAAGCGAGTATCTATTTGATCTGCCAATGAACTAGAATTTGAATAGAGTTACTCTCATTTGGTTTTGTCTCTCTCTTTTGATGTTTGCTTTATTTCAATAGGCCCTCATGTGACTGAAAAATCTCTTCCTTTTAGGCTGGTGAGTTTTTTCACTCAGCTCGAAGCAGTGCTGTGTTGCATCAGAGAGAAAATGAATCCCGTGATATCGGTGATGAATCCCTGGACACGCCTTTATTATTGGAGCAAGTACAGATTTCAATCTTGGATTTTCTGTATTTTGATTAACCACAGTTTTCTTCCTGTTGCTGAGCCCAATCCTTTTTGTTTGGCTGTTGTGAAGGAAACATCAACCGATCCATCAAAGCAAGTGAAGTTGGGATTTCTCACTGGTCTTGTTCCTAGGGAAAAGTCTTTGGCATTTGAGAGGATTCTATTTCGAGCTACTCGGGGTAACGTTTTTCTGAGGCAGACTGTTGTTGAGAATCCCGTGACTGATCCTGTTTCAGGAGAGAAGGTATTGACACGTCATTTCCTGCATTTTTATGTTGTTGGAAAGAGGAGAGGAAGTTTCTATTTATTCTTGTGGTATCTTTTACTCTTTATAATTTAAGTTCACAATAAAGATGGACTTTAAGTCCATCAAAATTAACCGACAAGATCAATAACAGTAAATGGGATATCATTAATATGTTTCGACAAAGAAGTCCAATAAATAGGTTAGGTATTTAAAAATCTCCACCGTGTTAAAAGTTATGCCTTTTGTTTAAACCAAACTGTCCATAAGGATCTTGGGGGTGCAGGAATTGTGGGGGAGAGTTTGTAAGTTCTTTAAGAATGGCTATAAGAGCTTTCAAATAACCAAAAGCGCTGTCAATGTTTAGCAAAAATGTTAGCACACTTCTTTGACTGTGAATGACAATCTGTATGCAGGTGGAGAAAAATGTTTTTGTGGTATTCTACTCTGGGGAAAGAGCAAAGAGCAAAATTCTCAAAATATGTGATGCCTTTGGGGCTAATCGATACTCTTTTACTGAGGACCTAGGTAGACAATATCAGATGATTACTGAGGTATGTATATTTTCTTGGTTTATGGCTTCTCTGTTTCTTCTGTATCATATATCGTGTTTCATTTCTGTAGAAGTAAAAAAGAAAACTAATCAAAGAAACCTTAGCCATTTGCAGTTTTGTCCGTTCATAATATCTATCTTTTTCTTGGTACTTTTTTTTTTCCATCATGAAGTAATTTCATTGTTAATATTAAGCATGCTTAAAAACTATTTATTAAATTCTTAATATGGTTTTTATAACCCCAATGCTTAAGTAGAAATCCAAGTTAGCCTTTTGTAGTTGTTAGCAGTCCGTCCATATTCCAGGGTGTTGATCATCTACATGTTATGAAGTTGCCTCCCGGGCCTTGATTTCCATTGCTCCAATTCTGACGATGTTGGTTATGTTTATCTCATCGTGACAACGTTGGTTATTTAACCCTCAACGTCAGGTTTCAGGAAGACTTTCAGAGCTAAAGACTACCATAGATGTTGGAGTGTTACTTTGGGGTAGTTTGTTACAGACTATTGGCGAGCATTTTGAGCAGTGGAACCTTTTGGTAGGTTTGGAATTATTTTATTTAATGAGGTTTATTCATTATATGTGTGGAGATATGACTAAGACTAACCCAAAACATATGGTGTTTGAGTGTATTGCGAATGTTAAGCTATTTACAACGTTTCTTTGTAATTGTGAAGGTGAGGAAGGAGAAATCCATATACCACCATCTTAACATGCTTAGCCTTGATGTTACAAAAAAATGTCTTGTGGCTGAAGGGTGGAGTCCTGTTTTTGCATCAAAACAGGTATCCTTTACTTGCAAATATTTCTCCATAGTATGATCATTCATTTAATACCCAGTTTGAATTGAAAAGTGTGAACAATGATGTACAAGTGGAATATGTTGTTGACTTTCTTTGTTTCATTGTATCTTTATTTATTGCAGATCCAAGATGCATTGCAGCGGGCAGCATTTGATTCCAACTCACAAGTTGGAGCTATTTTCCAGGTTTTGCATACTAAGGAGGCACCGCCCACCTATTTCCGTACAAACAAATTCACTTCTTCATTTCAAGAAATTGTTGATGCATACGGGTGAGTTCCACTGTGATATCTTTATCTTCTGTGCTCCTAGTAAGGTGCCAGGGCTAGATACTGAAAGTTTTCATCCACGTTGTGTAGTTGATTTCTGTTGTGGTGGTTTTAATCTACCATTTATAGTGCTTGCTTACCATTAACAGGTGAGCTAGATAGTAACTTGTTATGCCAGGTAGTATATGGTAAAAATCAATGATTTAATTCGTAATGTGATATCTAATGTAGCCATTAATGAAGGTCCATGTTTGAAATCAATGAAACAGTTGTAAGTGGCTGTAGTAAAAAATAAAACCCCACATTTACTGATGGTGAATCTTTCTCCTAAAAAATTGAATCTTAGAATTTGGAATCACAAATTGTGCTGATAATTTATTGTTTCCAGCAGAAATATACACAAGATTCTGAAATGGTTTGTTTTAATGCAACCACAGGGTGGCTAAGTATCAAGAAGCAAATCCTGCTGTATATACTATCATGACATTCCCATTTCTTTTTGCTGTCATGTTTGGTGATTGGGGACATGGAATATGTTTGTTACTTGCAACCTTATATTTAATAGGCAGGGAAAAGAAGCTTTCTAGTCAGGTATTGTTACCAAGCTTTGCAATCACTTCATATGCTGATATATTCAATCTCAACCATAATATTGTTGCATTGTAGGTCATTTACATAGTATTTTGTGCCAAAGTATAGGATCAAACATTGATGTATTCCCTTACTATATTTATGGTAGTTGGCTGTTCCATTTTATTAGGTTAATAAAATATGGATCAATTTGATTCTCTTTTTTTGTTAGATGTTATTGCGATTATATCTCATCTAAAGAAAAATGTGAAGCACGGCCATCTTGACACAGCTGTATGTTGCTTATTGCCATAAGTATGTTACTAGCAGTCAAATATCTTTTATGTGCATCATTTTACATTTTTATCCTGTTTGGTGAATGTTTGCCGATGTTCTACAATATTTTGTTTCCTTTACTCCATGAATGTTGATACTATTGCTGATAAAGAAATGATATTTCACTATGCCATTCTTTCTTTCCCCTCTTTTTCTTCCTCTCCTCCTTTTCCATCCTGTCAGGGAATTGTGATTGTTTATTAAGTTTCATGACTGACAGATGTCTTTTACCTCTAGTGTTTTAAGGAGTAGGGAACTATTCTAGGTTAAAAGGATTTGATTTGTCGACCTTTGAATATCTGATATTGTCTATTGCACGAGCTTCATAGAAGGTATGGGAATTCCCTTAATTCTGCAAATTCTGAGGTGCTGCTTCTTCATGAGTATACTTCCCCTGCATAATTTTGATGGCATGTTTACTTAGTTGGCCTGGTATGTGAAGGAATGGGTTGCAAGTAAACATGCCCTGAATTCATTTTTTGTGATTACATTCCTCTTTTCACTTCGTTACTCAACATTCAAAGGAGGTGGAGCTCTTAGTTTCTGTTAGTATGTAGGTTCTTGGAATTTCCCCTTCACATGTTGGTTATTTGACTTATTTCTGGGAAGCAGGTTTTTTTTTTTTTTTTTTTTTTCTCATCTGTTTTTGTTTTCAAGTAAGTATCTAATTATATACTATTATGGTTTTACAGAAGCTTGGAGACATCATGGAGATGGCCTTTGGTGGTCGTTACGTGATTTTGTTGATGGCAATTTTCTCAATCTACACAGGTTTTATCTATAATGAGTTCTTCTCTGTCCCGTTTGAACTGTTTGGTCCCTCAGCATATGCATGCCGTGATCTTTCTTGCAGGTATATGCCTAAACTTTGGAGATGTATATCCTTCTCTTCTGCGTCCTCATTTTGAAGTGTTTGTAATAGTTAATTGATCTTGACTTGCAGAGACGCTACTACAGCTGGCTTGATTAAGGTGCGGCCCACATACCCATTTGGCCTGGATCCTGTATGGCATGGATCGCGCAGTGAGCTTCCATTTCTAAACTCATTGAAGATGAAAATGTCAATTATTATTGGCGTGGTCCAGATGAACCTGGGAATTATGATCAGTTATTTCAATGCCAGGTTCTTTCGAAGTAATTTGAATGTTTGGTAAGTTGTGAATCTTTATTTTGTTATATTAGTTTTCAGTGGAGGTGTCAACTTTACCACCAAAGGCAGCAAATGCATCACTGTAAATGTGAATAGTTCACATTTGTACTGTGAATCTGCCGTCTACAGTCATGTCATTAGTTGTTTCTATAATCTGCTTCTCACCCTGCTTATGGCTTAGTATTCATTCAGTCGCTTCATTTACCCAGGTTCCAGTTTATACCCCAGATGATATTTTTAAACAGTCTATTTGGCTACTTGTCTGTTCTCATTGTTATGAAGTGGTGGACTGGTTCAAAAGCTGATCTCTACCATGTAATGATATACATGTTCCTAAGTCCTACAGACGAGATAGGTGAAAATCAGCTTTTCAATGGTCAGAAAACAGTTCAGGTATCCCCTCCATCAGCGTTTTTTCCTTATTTTAAATATTTCTGTTAAAAGAAAATGTGAGTATTCCTCATGTTTTGTTTGTTCTTTTACCAGCTTGTACTATTATTGTTGGCTTTTGTTGCTGTACCATGGATGCTGTTTCCAAAGCCTTTTCTTTTGAAGAAGCAACACCAAGATGTATGTTTGACATCCTTTCACCCTCAGTCGTTTTGATCATCACTTCTCTCCCTATTATTCATATTAGTTTGCATCTTCTGATGATATTATGTTATTTCAGCGGCATCAAGGTCAATCCTACGCTCTACTTGAGAACACCGAAGAGAGCTTGCAAGTGAATTCAAACCATGATGCCCATGGTCATGAGGAGTTTGAGTTTAGTGAAGTTTTCGTACATCAAATGATACACACAATTGAATTTGTACTTGGAGCTGTCTCAAATACAGCTTCTTACCTTCGTCTATGGGCTTTAAGGTAGTTTCTTAGAACTTGAACTGTCATTCTTGGCTCTCTTGGTGTATTTGATTTTCTGTATGCACATGCCAGTTCATGTCTGCATTCGTTATTGCTGTTGTGTGTGCTTGCACTGGTTGATTTTGATAAGAGTTGGCATTCTATGCTGGGAAGTCTTGAAATAAAAATGAACTTTCTGGCTTCATAAATTTTAAAATTGAAGCAATAATAAAATTTGCATTCAGTAGTAAATTGTGTTAGCCTTGCATGTTTGTCTACACAATTCGATTTTGACATGCCACCAAGCTGTTGAACCATACATGTCATTGTTTTGTAAGAAAAGTCAATAGTGGACAGCTTATTCACTGTCTCTGGGGAAGACATTCCTTTTCCACTTGGTGACATGACATTGACCGGCAAGATCCCTCATTATATTAAGTGGTTTATCTGTTACTTGGATTCTACAATAAAAATAGCACTTTTTCTTTCAGCCATGACAGAATTGAATGTGGTCAATAAGTTGTATTCGCATAATATTCTTTTTTATCGATTTGCGCAATAAGTGCTAATGCCGGGCATTTATCTTTTGGAACTTTGTACAGTCTTGCTCATTCAGAGTTGTCCAGTGTGTTCTACGACAAGGTTCTCCTAACAGCCTGGGGGTATGTTTAACTCATTTGTGACGCTGCTTTTATTTAGTACTCCGTCAAAGTTGGCCACAATTTCAAATTCTTTATCGATTCTTGGGATGTAGAGAATAGGCCAATGAGCACCAAATGAATGTTTTAGCAGGAGTTCATTTCCATTTGTTTCTGTTGCTCATCTGGATTATTACCTACACCCAAGAAGTTGTGACTGAGATTTGAATTGTCGAATTTAATTAGGCAGTCTTACCGAACATCTGCAAAGGAAATGAATGAAACCTATTCTTTTGTACGTCTCACAGGTTCAACAATTGGATTATACTCATAGTGGGTCTCATCGTCTTTGTGTGCGCCACTGTTGGTGTTTTACTACTGATGGAAACTCTTAGTGCTTTCCTTCACGCTCTTCGACTTCACTGGGTGGAATTCCAGAACAAATTTTATGAAGGGGATGGTTACAAATTCTATCCGTACTCGTTCGCACTGCTTGACGACGATGATGAGTGATGCCGTAAAAAGAAGTCGCTGGCAGTGTTTAAGCCATGGAGTCGACTGTGAATAGGTACGAACCCAAGTTGATTCTTTCATTCGAACAGTACAAAAGAAAGCAATTGTGATGCACCTTGTATGAGGAGTTTTCAGTTGGTTTTCAAATTGGGCATCACCCACTTTAAGCATGTTTATTTATTTGTTCTTGGGAGGAATAAGCAAGTTTATTAGGCCAGCTTCTTAATATATATGGCAATTGTGGCCGTATGTAATAAAGACGATAATTAGTATTGTGCTGTTCAGGTAATCCAGAGTACAGCTTCTTAAATATATGCTATTACTGATTAATAATGTAGTTCTTCACCAATCTGAGATGAGTTTTGGCTTCACCCTTGTATTCTCTCCTACGTCGAAGTAACCAAATTATGCTTCTTAGTATTGCGGCCTGGTAGCATTTCTCTTCACTTGTAAGTGACATGTCTTAAGTTTGAATCTCATAGATAGCGAATTTTCAATCAACTCATAAGTGAGAGGTCTAGAGGTATACTCACAAGAAAAAAATTATTTTTTGTTTTGTAAATAAAATATATTCATTTCAGAAAGAAAAACTGATTCACTTGTTTCAGGGAAAAAAAATTAATAAAAAGTGAACAAACTGAAAAAACTACATTAGAGGCCTGGTTGAGACAAGCAGTCTAAACACCATAAAAGCAATGTTCTTCGAGTTGCAAAAATGAGATGATGAATGAAACCAAACAAATTGTCGCTATTAAGATGCCAACTTATTTGGTATTCTTCATGGCTCACGTATGACTTTTAAATGGAAACTTCAGTTTAGATGCCGGAAATAAGATCTTGGAGGACATTAAACAAATTAAGGATTTCTTTATGGAGAACTTAAATTCGTTTAGTCTCCTCCAATTCTTACGTACGGCTTTTAAATGAGCAATCGCATACGACCTTTGGATGAAGATCAATAACTTTTAATTTAGACGCTGGAGATAAGATATTGGAGAAAATTAAACAAATTAAGGTTTCCAATTGAGAAGTGAAATTTGTTTAGTCCCCTCCAATTCTCACATACAGCTTTTAAAAAACCACTCGCGTACTAACAAAGATTTAGTAACTTCTATGTTTAGATGTCGGACATAAGATATTGGAGGAAACTAAACAAATTAAGGATTTTCAATCGAGAAATCCAATTCGTTTAGTCCCCTCCAATTCTTACGTACAACTTTTAAAAGAGCAATCACGTACAACTTTTAAACGGAGAAATAAAAAGAACTTTCAGTTTAGATGTCGGAACTAAGATATTGGATAAAACAAAACAAATTAGAGATCTTCAATAGAAAAGTTAAATTCGTTTAGTTCCCTCCAATTCTTACATACGGCTTTTAAAAAAGCAATGAAAGGTTGGAGAGATTTGAGATTAACAAGGTGGTAGAAGAGAAGATGAAGGCAAACGAAGTTCACTATCCTTCTTTCTTTTTCGAGTAGTTTATGGACTTGTGGAAGGTGTAGAAGAACAACCATCTCTTTGTAATGATCTGATTTTAAAAAATGCTAGTGTTTTTTTAGTTGGTCAAAGTCATGAAATGATGCCCGACAGCAAAATTGGCATGCCACTTACATTTTTATGGGTGGACTGTCAAAATATATCTCCAATTCTTAATGCCTAAATGATCAATAGAATTTATATTTCTCAAAAAAGAGAAAAAAAAGAATTTGACGAATGATAAACTCTTTTTTTTTTTTTAACAAATTAACAATATGATATATTCTACACTAAATATATGTGTGACGTACTGGTTGTCACGTGAGTGGGGCGTGCTGGCTGTCACGTGAGTGTGACGTAACCATGTGCATAGTGCGGAAGCAAGATTTAATAAGGAGTAGTACGAACCAATTAAAACCAAGTCACTAGCAATCATAAATAAGATAGTGTGCTAGTGCGAGAATTAAGAGTGTTTACACAACCAGAACATAAATGGTCTATGTGCAGTCAAGCAGAAAAACAATAAGTTCAATTAACACCCAAGGGTGTCCTACATGAGGATGGTCTGTCAGAACTTCCGGATATCCTCGTGAGCCACCAACGAACACTAGCTACCTAGAACCTGGAGGGGCGAAAAACAAAAGCGTGAGTGGGTAAAAACAAATCTTTTCAAAACCATTATTTCTCAAAAGTTATAACCCCTCTCCGTAAAACCTGTATAATTTCCTAGAAATAAAGTATATACTCGTATACATATATATCTCAAAATCATGCTGGAAAATATGAATGCCATGCCAAGGTATCTCAACTGAATGCCAAATCATAACTCTGTGAATGTGATTGAATGCCAGGTAATCAACTCAGCCCTCAGCTGTATATATAGCTCATAATCAATCTCCTCATATCATGTATATAGTCTGCACAACATCACTGTATATAGAATAAATATGCTCTAGTGCTACAATCACGTGAAGACTGTGCGAATAATTCGCGAGTCACCTACGAGTCGAACCCACTTATAGTGGTCTATACGACAGGACTGTGCACCTAACTTGGATCCAAGGCGAGCATGCGGTGCGGGAGGTGAACATCACATCACATCACATAACCAGTATATAAACTTACCTGACACTTACATGTGCGTCCGCAACACCAATCATAATTATATGCAATCACTAATGCATAATTAAAATAAATAGATACTTTGCATGGCATTTCAAAACCTATAATTATTTAAGTTCATTTTCTGGGAAAATAGCAAGTATATAGGTATATACGGAAAACAAAAGCCTACTCACTGATAAGTAGCCAGGTCGTAACCCCCCATGCCTAGCCTGGTGTTTGGACCCGATTTTACACCATCGGCCCAAGCTATCAAGGCCGTTGAGTGAGCATGGTTCTCGACCGTCGGATGGAGAAGTGAGGATAATTTTGTTATTAAAGGATAATATTATGGTTTTTATCATAATATTTATCTTTTAGTAATGATATATCTTGACATTTTCTTATGAAAATAATATATCTCCAAGCAAGCAGTATAGTTCAAATTGACTTGGAATTTATGGATGGGGTTGTTGCACGTAATTTATGGATGAGGATGTTGCACGTTACTTTTCTTGGAATATGTGGATTATTTCATCAATTAGAATTACTTTTTAGAAGTTTAAGATGGTAGAGTTGTCATCATAACCTAGGTAGGCTAGGTTGTTGACGGATGTTGTCAGATGGATTGGTAGTGGACTTGGCTTGCATAAAAGGCTACCTGCATGTTGTAGGCGCCAACTATATATATATATATATATAATTGGTGGTTGTTTAGATGGAGTTTTGGGAATAGTAAGGCTTATCTGACGCAATCAGTTCAATGGAAGAGTTCTAATACAATTGTAGAAGCCTATATCATCTTATCAACCAAGGCGCATATGTCCCTATAAATACAGAGGCAGTGGCACCATTCAAAAGGACCTCCAACTCAACACACAAATCTGTCCTGCGCAATTTCTCGCTCTATGCGAAACCTCTCAACAACCTTGAGATTTTTATTTTCCTTTTCGCCAACACATTTGGATAAATAGCACTGTGAAGGCAACCGGTGGTATCTTCAGTTTGGATAAACAACACTACCGCCGTAGAATCAGCCGACCTCGGAGCACCTTCAGTTTGGATAAACAGCACTGCGTTGAGGCCGACTGGTTATCTATCAAAGTCTCGGTCAAGAAGGATTTTCGAATCTTCTTTTGTAGAGGTCATCTCATTAGCCTTCTCAGCGAAGTGAGGTGTTACCAGGTTACTACATTCGGCACATTGAAAGCCGAAATTGATATTGAACTTCGTAAAAATAGTAGCCTTGTCTTCAGGCTCTAGAACCCAAAGGCCGAGACGTGTTCCTTCCTCGGCCGCAATCGCAAGACGTAGAAGTCAGTAGTGCGCTCAATGCAACATCAACACATTTTACTCATCAGCCGAGCTCGGCCGACGAGTTGGCACGCCCCGCACACAATTGAAGGATGCAGTTAGCTTATTAATTACTCGGTCTGCGCGCCACGTAGGCTAGGTGATTTTTGTAGTCAACATTTTGGCACGCCCAGTGGGACATAGTGCTAAAACTACGAAGTTCACATGACATATCAAGATCACAATCAAGATGAGATTTGGCGCCTATTCAAGGAAATGGTCGAGCAACAAAAACACCTCGACCGGATCCTTGAAGCACATGAAGAAAGGCAAAAATATTTCTCTCAAATGATAAAGGTGAAGGTTCATCACAGCTTACAAGATCAATGGTTAAATGAAGATAGAGCTCGATATTATGAGTGGCTCGATAAGAAAACACCCTTTGGGTTCAAATCAATTTCATTTGAAGAATGGCTGGATCAAAAGGCAGGGCAATTTTTCGCTCCGACCGTGACCACAATTCGGCCTAAGAAAATTGTTAACACGGCCGAAGAAAATCCTAGGCCACCTGTTGTTTCGGTCGAGACTAAAAGTGTGGTAGGCCTAGAAGAAAAGGTTCAAGTTTCTGAGTCAAAAATCGACTTCGAAAATGATTTGTCAAAAGAGTGCTCCAATGATGAACAAGGCCGAAACATAGGTCTAGCCGGAAAAATCACGCTAATCGACATGATTATTGGTGATAAAGCCGATATGGAGAAATCCCGTTTGGCTAAGTTGTTCGAGTTAAAAGCCGAAATTAGTGAAATTATTATGCCTGGGGGCATAGTAATTGTTCAAACCATTCGGCAGTCGAAAATGAATTTTTTTTCACCAAGTTACAAATATTTGGAGAAAATCCTTTATTCAGCCGAGAGCAAAATCAATTTGAAAATCTTGATATAAAATTATCTCGGCTTGGAATAAAACATCGTTGGCCTCCTCCTCTTTATTAGTTTGGCCACTTTCGTTTTATTTTGTTAAAATATATATATATATTTTCTTAATCATCTAGCTAATTAAGCCGATGCATAAGAAATTAGGGGGCAACGAGGCCACATATACCTGACTTCATAAAACAAAAGAAGGGAAAAAAAGAGCTTTTGGCCGATTGGCCAAAGGTTTGCTTTCAGCCGAATGGATGAGTGGTCGAAGGAAGGCTTTTGAAAACTAGGCCTTGGCCTCGGCTCCATTACAAATGTAAGCCTCGGCCAAATATATATATATATATATAAGTTTTAAAAAAAAACGGCCGAGACAAACCATTAAGGCGAGGTCGCCGAAGTCGAGAAAAGGCTAAGGAAATAAGGGGCAACATTGTTAGTGTGTTGCTGACATTCGGCCTAATATATATATATATATATATATATATATATATATATATATATATATATATATATATATATATATGCCTTATGGAGCTTAACAACGGAGGCGGCGCATGATGATGATCTCACGCTTGAGGTTGTGGGCGAGGTCGATAATGAGGTTGGGAGTCAAGGAAAGTTGGGCGAGGTCGAAAATGCAGTGGGCTGAGGTTGAGAAGAATCAGGGTCGAGCGGGGCCGAGGCAGGTTTGTTTGTTGGCTAATTAGCTCGGCCTCATTTTCCTCGGCTCTATTTGCAAGTCAGCATCTACTTCAGGTGTGTCAGATACCCCATTGGCAGTTGTTGGGTTCTTCGACCGTATTAGATGGTCGAGCAGGAATGTTATTACCAAAGAGCAAAGTTCCTCGGCTACGAACAATTAATTTCCTTAACCAGGCGGCTTACGAGCCGAAGCTCAAGGAAACTGGGGCGCAATGTTTGGACCCAATTTTACACTATCGGCCCAAGCTATCGAGGTCGTTGAGTGAGCATGGTTCTCGACTGTCGGATGGAGAAGTGAGGATAATTTTGTTATTAAAGGATAATATTATGGTATTTGAATATACCAACGTGATCTACACAACGTCATGATCATCCCCATATTTTTAGAAAAAAATTTCGACCACCTATGCGTCTGCGACGACACGGCCAGACGTGCCCCCACGTGCGACCACGTGCCAGGCACACTGACGGCATCAGTTAACGCCGTCAGGAATATTTTGTTAACTTCAAGCATAAACCGTTAGAAAACTAACGGCGTCACCTAATGCCGTTAGCATATTCCGTCAAAACTGACAAAATATGCTTTCGTCTTCTTCGGCAAGTCGCCGGTTGCCGGTGATTTCGCCGGTTTCTGCAAACATTTTCAAATCGCTATAACTTTGCCGTTTCTTCACCAAATTTAATGAAATTTATACCATTTTGAAGATCTCTCCAAGATGAACAAAACCCTACTTGACTTAACCCCCAAATCGCCGGGGATTCGTCGGAAAAAGCCTCGAAAATTCTGGCCAAATTTGAAACTCTTCGATCTAGGTGTTCCGACATCCAAAATGTTCCAACGAAGCACTCCGAGCTTCGTAAGGACCTTCTTAAGCTCCCTATGAGCTTAAAATTCCCAAAAAGCCACACATTAAATTTTGCATGAACAGTAACAAACTCGGGAAAGGATATTTCACGTGAAAACGAACCTACTCTTACCTGAAAATGGTATCAATGAGTTCCTGGGCTTGCAAGGAGTACAATGGTACCTTCTCGACCTCGATCTACCAAGTTTCAAAGGGTTTTGGGTGTGTTCGTACGAAATGGGAGAGAGAGAGAGAGAGAGAGAGAGAGAGAGAGAGAGAGAGAGAGGGTACGGGAGTGAGGGTACGAGAGTGAGAGAAAAAAGAGAAGGGAAGTGAGTGGTCCAAATGCTAACACACTAACCAATCAAAAACAAAAATTTCCTAACTTCTCATTAGTCCCCAAAAACTAAGAAAATTGTATAATTGGACCAATGCCTTAGTTCAATTTACAAACGTACCTCAACGCTTAAGGGCAAATCCGTCAATTCACATCCTCATGAATAAAATTTCGGGACAAGCTATCACATATATTATGAGAAGAGGAATTCAAACTCGTTGTAGATGGAAAACACTGCTTTAATCAACTTGAGTAAATCATCCATGCCTACATAGAGACTTAAAATGTTTGTTTTTAACACTTTAAAGGTGGTTTTTTTTTTAAATAAACCATATTATCTACACTAAATGGGAGGGGTGGGCTTAGCCTCACAATTGGCTAGCAATAATGTGGTTCAAATTCACCTTGGGCGAGAATCGAACCTAAGACCTCTCACTTACAAGTGAAGAGAAATATCATTAGACCGTAATACTAATTGGTTATAAAAATAAAAAATAAAAAGTGGCAAAACACTTTAAAGGTTGTTAATTTCCTTGTATACACTTTGATAATTTAGTTTAAAAACAATACACCAAAGAAAAATTTTATTTGAACCCATGTAACCTCTTTCTACACCAAACTTACTCTCTTCACTCATATTGTTTTTTATTAAAGAATTAATCTCTCTTTAAACTCATATTTATTATCAAACCTACCCTCTCAAACCCAATTCAAAATGTTAAGTTATCTTTACACCCATTATCTTTATAAAATAACATCTGTAATTGAATTTTTTTTAAGAGGCGTCCTTGCCCCACCCCCCCCCCCCCCTTCTTCCCACTAGCATTTCCATGGCTAATTTTTTATTCTTTCTACTACCAAACCCAAACATTTGCCTTTTTTTTTTTAATTTCTATTGGTGTGCATAAGCAACAAATCAAACAATTCATCTCCTTATATTTATCAACAAGCAAGGAAGTTTATAATCTAAGAATATTGGTAAAAAGTTTTTCCTTAGAATATTCCAATTGCAGAAAGTTTAACAACCCATTCGGGATTGATGAAAAAAAATTGAAACCCAAGTACTTATCTTCTAAACTTTAAAAAAATATTCATAAATTGAGTTATATCTTAGTTGGAGGATTCAAAACTTCAAAATCACCATCCATCAATAAAAAAGTTTGTTTTTCTCTACAAGACCTGTTAGGACTTTAGCTAAAATGAACGTAGGATAAACAAGAAGTGATTGCAAGGTTTAATGGGTTTATTGATAAATTTGAGTTTTATTATTAATTTCATTTTGTACTTAATAGTAATTATGTGATAGGGTAAAATAGACAATTAGCAATTTAAATTTAAGTTGGTGAAGAAAGAGACTACATAAGTTGAAATAAAATTTCCCTACACCAAATGTTGTTCATTTGGGTTTTCCTCCCCTGATTAGGCAACTTATTTTTATATCACAACAATGTGCGTGGCCTGACTTTGGGCTGGATCAAATTGAAAGTAGGCGTTTCCAATTTCAATCTAAAAAGTTTGGAATATGAATATCACATCCAATTTCGCAATTGTAATATTAGAATTTAAACTCGAACTAATTATTGGAGTTCTATAGTTACATCGATACTAATACCCTATTCCAATTTCCAACCGATTCCGGGCTGAAAAATTTATAAACATTCCGTCTGGTTCATAAGTTGCTATCCAAGTTGCACCACTAAATCGGAGTTTTGCCCAATGAATGTCACCACATCTTGTACACACATTAAACACAACTGCAATTGTAAGCTAGGGTTGGGCCCTACTACTCAGAGTTGGTCTTAACCGAAGCCGCAGCAACAGTCGAGACCATGGAGTCCACGCCACAGATGTTTCGGCCCCTGCAGATTTTGTAGAATCCATTCTCTCCCCAGTTCTCTCCCCATGAGTTCTTGATGATCCAGTATGGCTTTTCCTTCAATCTGATGGGAGAATATCCAGCTGCACCGTAACCTACGAGTAACACCCCGTGATCCAGCCGCTTTGAGCATATGTAGGGGCATGAAACTCCACCAACATAAGTTTGCATGAACACCGCGTTAATAGCCACTGCACGCGAACAATGGAAAATCGTTAACACCAGCCAATCCTAACCACTATTAGAGCACATATTTAATGCAACGCTCTTAAATTTCACGACGAACATACGAATAACAAACAACTTTTTAACAGAAAGGGTAAGAAACAAAATTACAAATTTCTAAAGTTTTAATACCTGCAAGAGGGCCATTTTTCACAAGGTTGGCAGCAATTTGATCCTCGTCGAGGGAGACAACGCTGAAATTGGAAACTGATGCTGCGATTTTGCTCTCGTCAAATTTGCAGGTTCCGCGATCAGTACCAGTGTATGGATAATCCTCTTCCTTCATTAGTCCACCAGCTTTGAGTGTGTACTCAAAGGCACTGTTCATGAGTCCACCGTTGCATCCGGAGTCACACGAGCCTGCCTCCTCTGGATCACACTGCACAATATTCAGAAAGAACGTGTAAGAAACAGCAATTTAAAGAAAAATCCTTTCTGTTGGAGTCGTCATAGAATGATTGCAAAAGTCAAGCAGTTGTAGTGCTACAAAACACAAAAACACAAGCATCGTTCAGGGTATGTTATAAATGCATGCAAAAAGTTCAAGTTTGTGTCTTTCGGTACTGCCAGATTCCATGTGGGCCTCCACATACACACCACAACACAAATTATTTGAACAAATCCATTGTAACAAATATTCCGACACAAACCCAAGATAATTTACCAATCAAAATCGAACAAAATCAACCAATTGAAATCCCCAAAATGTAGATATACCGATAACAAGGCCCAGTTTTCTTCATCCACCAGAAACGCACCAAATAAACACACAAGGAAAAAGAACAAGTCAAACCTCATGATCGCAATCCACAAGCTGCTGCTCGCTGAGGCTCACAAGCTCCCCAGTTGCGAGAAAGTGTGCACCTTCCAACGCTCCTGTAGTACTGAAACTCCAGCACGATCCGCACGAACCCTAATCCCCAAAACAAAAAGAAAACCCAAATATCCCAATCAATAACCAGATACCTTAAAGTTTTAAATTACAAAAAATAATTCTATTTCTGGAAAATAAAAATAATAAAAGACCTGGTTTTTAACGGCGGTGACGGCTCCATGCTCTCTCCAATCAAAATCCTCAGGCAGATTCTCCGTCGGGAGAATCGGAGCCTTGGTGGCGTCCTCGGGCAGCTTCAGCCCTCTGAGTCCGAGTTGACTTTTCCGGAACTCGGCGGGGGTCATATCGGAGAACCGAGTCACGCCGTGCTGAGCCGAGGGGTCGAGCCGCTGGTGGCGCGCGGCGCGGCGTAGGTTCGCCTTGAACACGTCGAACCTGTAGTCGTGCTCCTCCTTGCTCGCGTACGACTTACCGAATTTGTTCTTGAAGAGCGAGAAGTGGTGCTCGGCCCCGAGAGGATGGTCATGGCCGTGGTGGTGATGGTGGGACTCATCGCCGCCGTCCACCACTTGCCTGATCAGCGGATCTGTGCTGTCCAATTGCGCACGCGAGACGATCAGGAGAGAGAAAGTGACGAGGAGAGAGAGAATACTTTCCATTGTTGAACAGCGGAGGCCGATTGGTACCTCTGGTCGATTTGGTTATGCATTATAAAGTCGACGAGGACCTAGGACGTGTTTAATCCTATGCGGTCGGGTTTATGCACTAAAGAGATCAAAAGCGTTGAAAAGTGAAACCCATCAATGATTGGATGACATCGACGGTGATGATGTGCGGGAGTTAAGGAGTTTGGTGTAGATAATGGATTTTGGAGGTTTGCTTACGAGAGTGGTTAATGTGCGGGCGAATTGAAAGGCGGCACGTGGCGGGGGTGGAGTGAAAGGTAGTTGGATAATTCCATTGCTTTTTTCGTTTTGAAATTGATTGGCAGATGGATATTTTATTTAATTTGGTTTTTTTGTTTTATTGTTGGAAAAAATAACAAGAAACAGAATAAGGGAAAGATGCTGAATACGAAGTTTTGTTTTTTTTTTTTATGTTTTGCAATTATTTAAACGATCGGCAAATTGAAAGATTTTTTTTTTTATAAATATGATGTTTAGATAATAATAATAAAAATATATTAATAATAAGTGGAAGGACAAACAGAGCTGCATGAGAACACATTCGCTTTTTTATTTTTTTATTTTTTTGCAAAGAGGTTTGTTTTCAATGCCACCTGTAGATGGAGATGACAATCATTTTTATGTGCGATTTAATTACATTTGTGGGACGCATAATAATAAATTTGCAGACATCAATGATGGATGGTGAATTGTTGATTTACATAATATTATCTTTACAAAATAAAATATAAAAATTGATAAGAAATTATATAATTTAAGTAAATAACTATAAGAAATTAAAATATTTTGGAAGTTTTTTTTTTCAAAATAATTTTAGAAACTTTTGAAAAAATTTGGATTGGAAATTCGGAATCATTAGAATTGCTAAATGCATTCCGATTTTTTGAAAAATATTTGGATCAAAATTTTTACTGTCAGAATCGAAGACCCATTCCAACTTACACCCCTAAAAATAGAAGTTGGATGGGGATTTCTAGGTATGGTAATTCTACATAACATGTTTTAACTGTAGTTTTGCGATTATGAGGTCATCAACAGTTAGGGATGGTTTGTTTTGTTTGAGTTATGGTGGGCTACCAAGAATGGCAAAACATAGCCTGTATATTGCTTGCAATCCAACAGGTTTTTGGTGTCCAAGTTACAATTATATTTACTTTTGTTATGGAACAAACATTTTCTAGCAGTTACTCTACATTTTTGGACTTAGTTTTAAGAATGTTTGGAAGCCTTCAAAGAACGTTTGGGTGGAATGGAATAGTAACACAGTACTAACACTGATTATTCCTTACACCTATTTATGCTTAAGAGGGAGAGGAATTTTATCCATATAAACCCTACATCCATCCTAATTCATACACCAAACTCAATCCTTTAGCTCAAAACTTCTTTATTGTTTTTAAATCTTGAGTTCTTACAATGTCTTCTTCAATGAGATTGTATGAAATCGATGAGCAACAGAAAAAATTGTTGGCACAGCAGGAAGAATTGTTCAATCTCGAGAAAGGTGGAGATGAGGCTTTCGCAATGGAAGAGGATGGGGATGATGAACATAGAAAACAAAGACCCTTACATTCCTGTCGTGTCATGAAAGCTGTGGGTCAGATATCCAAACCCAGATGTGCCGCAAACTTGGATAGAAAGAGGGAAAGACGAGGTAAAGATCTCTTGAAAGATTATTTTATCCCTAACAATTTATTCCCTGATCATGTTTTTAGACATCATTTTAGAATGCACCAAAGTTTGTTCAACAAAATCATGATTGCTATTTGCAACTAGGGGTGGTTCGGTATGGGATCCCATACCAAAACCCTTGTCCCGATTCCCAAACCGAAATTTTCGGGAATCCCAATTTCAATACCGATCCCAAACCAAATTTTCGGGATTCCCAATTTTCGGGAATCCCGAAATATCCCATACCGAACCACTTGTCCCGATTCCCAAACCGAAATTTTCGGGAATCCCAATTTCAATACTGATCCCAAACCAAATTTTCGGGAATCCCAAAATAGTTTCGGAATTTCGGGACAAATCGGGAATCCCGAAATTATTTTGGGCTTTTGGACTAAAATTTGACATATTATGCTTTTGGGCTATAATTCAACCATTTATATTTAAAAATTGACATATAGGCAAGCCCAATCTGCTATTTTGTTTCTACTAATCTGTGCACACAAATCTGCCAATCAAATGGCAAGCCCCAGTTAGTATTTGCCTATTTGTTTCTGCCTATTCAAAAGCAATATGTCAATCTGAAACGTTAATATGTGCTTGAGTAAACTAATATATCTATCTATAATCATGTCAGTCCCCAAAATTACGTCTAAAACGTCAATATATACTTGAGTAAACTTTTGTACATATATAATATAAATATTATAGATAGATGTAAAGTTTTCTCAAGCAAATTGTAACTTATAATCTATCCATGTATCCATCTATCAATCTCCCTTGTTTATTCTACATCTATGTATCCATTTATCAACTCCTGTGATTTAAAAATTCTGCATATGTTCCACTATCTATCTTAGGGCTCCTTCCTGTATATATCCCATCATCGATTTCCAGTGCTCCTTCAGTATTTCAATTTTCACTATTGTAGGTAGATGATGTTCCCCTTAAAAATGTGCTCCTATATATTTAAAAATTAAATAATATATATATATATATATTTTTTTTCGGTTTGGTTTGGGAATACAGAAATCCCAAAAACTTGAGACCGATTCCCGTACCAAATTTTCGGGATCGGTTCGGTATTGGATACCGAAATTTTCGGGAATTTCGGTTTGGGATTTTTTTGGTTTGGTTTCGGGAATTTTTCGGTTTGGTTTGGGATTTTTGGGATTTTTTTCCAGCCCTATTTGCAACCATGATCCATACTTTATGCAAAAAAGAATGTTTTTCATGTTCTAGGTTTTTTCCTAAGCAAAAAATTGATGTTGCCTTGCAGATGCTTGTATATGGAGCATCTGCAGATCAAGTGGATGAGATAACAAGGATGGAAAAATCAACTGTTCTGGAGTCTCTGATGAGGTTTTGCTCCGCAATCGAATCTCTCTACAGCAATGAGTACCTTCAGAAACTCACGACAATGGACTTGCAAAGGCTTTTGAAGAAGGGTAAGATGCGAGGCTTTCTTGTCATGATTGGAAGCATCGACTCTATGCACTGGACCTGAAAAAAACTGTCCAAATGCGTGGTAAGGAACTTATGGTGACAGAAAATGAGCCAAAAGTATCATTTTGGAAGCAGTGGCTTCATTTGATACATGGATTTGGCATGCTTTTTTTGGTGTTCCAGGAGCTCAAAATGACCTTAATGTCCTTGCCCAATCTCCAGTGTTCAACGAGGTGCTGCAAGGAAAAGCAAACAAAGTCACATATTGGGTCAATGGCCATAAATACGAAGGAGCATACTACCTAGCAGACAACATTTACCTAATGTGGACAACGTTTGTCAAAACAGTGCCACATACACAAAGTTAAAAAGAAAAACACTTTGCAAAATGTCAAGAGGGATGTAGCAAGGATGTGGAGCGTTGTTTTGGTAACCTACAAGCTCGATGGGCGATTATGAGGGCAACTGCTAAAATGTTTAATGTTGAGGCTTTTCGATCCATCATGAAGACATGTATCATTCTCCACAACATGATTGTGAAAGATGATTATGATTATGATGCCATTGATGAATACGAGCTGCACATGAAGGTTCTAAAAGACGCTAGGCACTAGTCGGGCCGTGGGCTGGGGCCTAGCGCCTAGGCGGACTAGGTAGATTTAACTAAATATGTTATATTTCAAGTAAATAAGTATTTGTTTATACTTAAAATATATATAATTTCATCATAAACTACAAAACAAAATGACATATATATTATGAAGTATTTGAACATGATGAAAACATGGGGAACAAGCATATAATGTGTGCTCATTTAAGTATTCAACAAGTTTCTTACAATTTATTGAAAAAAATAAAATCCAAAATAAAAGTTATCTATTTTTTGTCTCAGTGAGTCACAACCTAAGCAAGTGCCTAGGCGGGTCTAGTCGGGCTAGGTGAGTGTTTAGGCGGTCTAGGCGGGCGCCTTAGCAGGTCTAGACGCCTTTTTTTAATTTTCAAACGCCTAGGCATTAATCGGGGCGGTGGTCAGGCGTCTAGCACTTAGGCAAGGCCTAGGCAGAGCTAGGCGGCGATTTTTAGAACAGTGTGATGAACAACTGCATAACACGTATTTATTGTGCTCATGACCGCATTGAAGATCCCGTGCAACAAGAGCCATTGAAAATGGATGGACATTACAATCAATTGATCATTGATCAATACACTGCAATGCAATGCAACAACCATACATGCACTTAAGTCGTCAAAGTGATTTGATTGAGCACCAGCGGGGAATGAAACAAGGTGAAGAAACTTAAAAGGAGTTTGTGGGCGAAGAATAAAGTTCTTAGTTTATTTGGTGTGTTTATGTGAGTTTTATTTGGTGAGTTTATGTAATTTTATTTGTTTTTTTTTTTAAGTTTTTTTGGTTTTTTTTTTAAAGTTTATTTGGTGAGTTTGTAATTTTATTTGGTGTGTTTAAATAAAGTACTAAAAGTAAATAAGAAATTAAATAAAGAACTAAAAATAAATAAGAAATTACATAAAGTACTACAAATAAGTACGAAATTACATAAAGTACAAAATAAATTAGAAATTATATAAAAAGTCTGAGGAGCTAGGATTTGTGTAGCTAGAACCCCCGCCACTTGTTCCCTCGTTTCTTGCACGCCTCCTTTGCACCACGTCATCTTTTTCCGATGTCCAAAAAAATTTAGAATTTGGAAACATTCCTTTTAGAGGCTTGTTCATAGTGTCACAATATACTTGAACCATCCTTTCTTTTCTAAGCATCTGGCTTTCTCAATTAAGTATTTCTCTTTGTCTGTCATTGGCCGCATCACGTCTCTCAGTAGCTCCTAAGATTGCTTGCATAGTCGTAGCTTTTGCCTCATCTCTAGCCGCTTCCCGTGCCATGTTTAGTTCACCTTGGTTAGCAAGTTCTTCCATATATTTTGTGTAGTCATTCTTGGAATAACTCCCTTTTTTCTTTGCTGCCTTTTTACCTTAAGGCTTTAGGGACCGACGAGTCGGCTCCGGCACTTCTTCAAGCGTCCCTTCGTGCTCTTTAAATATGTCGCCTTCCTGTTTGGCCAGGTTTTTTTTGGCGAAATGTGTAGAAGGATGCCATGCATAATAACTTCTGGACCGGTTGGCACAAGGTTGTATCTGGGACAATCTTTGACAATATCCTAACATTCCCATCTGGTGAATGATTTGTTGTTGTTCGCATTGTAGAATGCTTGTACTTGTAGTGTCTATAAAATATGGGATAAGACAATATTATAAAATACGGGTGTAAAACAAATAAATAAATTAAAATATTGATGCAGGTAGAATACATATAAATAAATAAAAATATTGTCACATGATCTGCTAAACTTCTCCCACTACTTAGATTAGTGGAAGCAAGAGAGGGAGCGCTTTTTTTTCTTCAACAGGTAAGCGAGTTGTTGAGTTTTTTCCAATGACCTTGACTACTTCTTATGTCTTTTCCAAGCCTATTGCAAAACGATATAGTAATTCTACTCCACATTTCTCGCAATTCCATCTCATTACCCTTAATCGGGTTATGAGTAATTTGAACCCAGTATTGACATAGCATAACATCTTCAATAAGCTTCCACATAGCATTTTTCACAAAAAAGTATATGAAAGCTTTGGTTGAAAGTGTTGAAAATATTGAAATGTGGTGTAAGGTGGAAGATGATGGTTAGGTATTTATAGAAAAAAATAAATTTTTTTATTTTTTATGTATTTTAAACCAATTTTTATTAAGTTAATTAATCTGGATCGTTGGATTTGAAAAAGATTCAAATCCAACGCCCCAGATGTGGACAAGTGACCAACGGTCATAATTCTGACCATTTTGTATTATTTTTTTACGTTTTTTGAGACGAAAATCGTGGACCGTTGATCTTAGGATCTAACAGCCCAGAACGCACCACATCACTAGCCGTTGGTTTTGAATTTCAAATTTTGTTGATCGTTGGAAATTCAATGGTCTAAAAAACTATTCCAACGACTCAGAGCGAACCACGGGGCTTCTCCCGCTCCCCGCCACCTTTTTCCTATTAGGAAAATGCACCCACGAGCGCTTGTTTTCCACACGCTTTACGCAAAAAAATATATATATAATGGCATGTGACGTCATGTTGATGCCAGTGTGATGTCACATAGCCTATCACGTTTTGGCCCCGCCAAGAAGCTGGCTTGGGCTAGGTGCCAGCCTATTTGGATCGGTTTGAGGGGTTTTAAGGGGTGCCAACCTACTTTTCCCACTTTGGACCAGCCTATGTGCTTGGGCTGGAGTTGCTCTAATGACCAGGAGTATGATTCTCATTCATGCATGCGTTTACTAATAACCAAGAAATGAAAAAGAATAAATGCATATGGGTATTTCATGCTTTCAAAAAATTTAGAAAAATAACCAAAATTTAGATCCCATATTGAATTATAGCCGCTCTTTTTAGTTTATAAAAATTATAACAAAAAAACTGATATGAAAGTAGTAAAATGAGGTTTCTAAAAGAACCAAAAAGTAAAAAAAAAAAATAAATAAATAAAATAAAATAAAATGGGAATCGCCTCCCTCAATTCCTCCAAGCCCATCTCCTTCTCAAAAAGTATAGATTAATGGGAACTTTAATGAAAAGCTCCCGGTACTGTTCACTTTAACGAAAAACCACATTTTTACACTAAAAAGTCAATCCTGATACTATTCACTTTACCCTTTATTTTGTCCTTATCGTTAAAACTCAAAGTTTTCAAGCCTTTTTCATTAGTTTTCCTTAGATTAATTCCATTGCTCTTTTCTGGCATTGTCAACTTCCTCCTCTTCTTGGTCGTCCATGTGCTACATCATGGGCCCACGAGGAGGGGAAAGCTTAAGGCTTATAGAGTGAATGTTTAGGGGTTATATGCCTAACCAAAGCTTGCCAAGATTTGCTAGACTTCGGCTTTAATTAATTCGTACTACGTTGTCGATCTTAGCTTCCGCACAGCGCACTTGGCTACGTCACCCTCATATGACGGCCAGCACGCCCCACTTTCGAGTCGGGGTGTGTCACTAGATCCAACAGAAACTCAAGCCTGATTTTTAGCTCGAATTCTAAACATGCCTAGAAATTGATCTTGGGATATTAGTACACAAAATAGTTAACTGCAATTGAGTGATAATATACTATAGATCGTATATAAGAAAATAATTTATTGAAATGTTAAGTAAATTGTCATTCAATATCTCAGCGAGTTGTTGACATAAATATTTCTCTACCATCTTGAGTGTTTCCTCTGTTTGAATTGATGATCAATTTAACTCTAGTGATTTCGTAAACATTGTGTTGACCCTAAAAACCAATCAGGTACAAACACACTCAGAAAGACATACTCTTATATAAAGCATTGTCAAATTTGCAACAACTGTAACTCAAATGCTTAAAGACGCTTATTTGTGTGCTTGGTTAAAAAATGTAAATCAAACTTTTAATGTTATATTTTATTTTGTAATTACAAATAAAAAGTATTCAGCTTTTATACAAACAAACGTTTTTAAGTCTTACCATTTGAATTATAATTTGCAGTTTAGTATTGTGTTTTAAGTCTCAAATTGGACAAAATTTGTAGTGCAACCGAAATTTTATCTTCTTGTGCTTATCTCACTCTTCATGTGACTAAATGTCATATATACAACTGATTGCATCTGAATTTCTTTCCTCAAGCTAAAACACCTCCTCACACAATAGCAGCAGGTGATGTTTAAGCTAATTTGTGTATGAACTTGTACATACCGCTTTTCCTATTTCCAACGTAGGCTTTTATTTCCTTCAATTATCTCGTAACTTTTATCATGGTCAATTTTCTTTCGCAAGTGACCATTTACCACAGTGGTGGAAATGCGTTATGTTTTTGCATGAAGGCGTAAGTACGAACCTCATCAATGACTAATTTGACATTTAATCTAACAAAATCTGTTGTTTGACAACAAAATAAAAAAATACCTCCCAATTTCCCCTCAGTTCTCTCTCATGCAAATTTAATGTATCGACTTTCCGTATAAAGAGGATCAACTCAACAAAATGACATTTTTAGTATTTAAGTGTCTCGAATGTTTTCCATCTTAGAAATATGGACACAATATTTTATAAGAATATAGAAAATTTGGTGGAGATATAATTTGCTATTAATAAAAGTTAAGTATTAACTAAAATAAATGTTTATAATAAAAATTGACAATGACTTACACGTTCATGCGTAAATCCGCGAAGATTTTTAACACACAATAAAATAGAATTCAATTTTCAAACTTTACGAATTAAATGTTAATCATGATTAACAGTTAATAAGACACAGCAAAGTAAGCTAAGTTTAGCCAAAAGTTGATCTTTGACCTCTGTTTCTCCCGTTTCTTTTATTTTGTGATCCAGCAGCATAAACGAGACAAGGAGTAATATTTCTAAAAAGTCAAACGATTTCACCTTCCTCAGATGACGGAGAAAAGCGTCAACGGCGACGGCAGCGGTGGGGGTGACGGTGGTCCAGCGGAGGAGGAGAAGAAGAAGAATAATAATAATGCTGATGGTGGTGTTCCACCAGAGGAAGAGAAAGGAGAAAGAGAAGAATGGAGATCCAGAACTGCTGATCTGCTTGCTTCAACCTGCTCCCGCCGACTCCGATCCCGACTACATTGGCATCCGTCGCCTTCTCCTCTCTGGCAAGCCCCAGTCCCCATTTCATCGCCGCCGAGTATTCCCCGATCCCGACTACAATTTGCATAATTCAATCGTTCATTTCGTTCATTCCAGTCACATTATTATTGCTTCTGATTGTTGAAGGATTGGAGATGCAATGGAAAAGGGTGCGTCGCGTTTCGAAATTACATCCGGCGGCCGAGGAATTGGGAGAGCATGCAGACTCCGAGCCTCCAGACCACTCCCGGAAACAGGTCGGAGATCAATTCACATCAAAGCTTTGCTAATCTCTCGAAACGTGATGAAATAGAAAGTTAATTTTCTGATTAGTGAGTGTTTAGTTTGTTTTCTTAAATTCCTAATGTATGCTGACATCAGGGTAATTTGCTGCTTCATGCATCCTAATCCTCCTCAACGTTTCTCTCTCCCAAGTCAACTTTATCCCATTTTTATTTTCCCGAGAAAATTGCTTTCCATCAATTCCCGGAAGAACACGCAATTGCTAGAGGTGAAATCCAGGCAATACCCAATGGGCCTTAAGCTTCAACAGTTGACCTGCAATCTCTATTATCCGCATAGAGCTATGGATATTCTCCTCATTTTATGATATTATTTAATATCTTAAATTTGTATTTTCTGTTATTATCTTTTGGTTTGTTTTGAAGAGTTTGTTCTTCACTCAAACTCGTCTTGTAAAACTCTATATAAACACGAAATCAATACAAGCTCAATTATCGAGCAAAATTCTTTTACGGGGTTTGAGGATCCTCTGCATAATCGGAGCAAGATGAGTGTGCTGGATTTAGCTTCTTCAAGGACAGCAGCCGCAATTGTTGTAGTGCTGGGTTTGGTCTTGAGCTTGGGAGTGGTGTGCAATGGAGGCAAAACAAGTAGTTTTGTGAGAAAGGTTGAGAAAACTGTGGACATGCCTCTTGATAGTGATGTCTTCAGGGTCCATCCTGGCTTTAATGCACCTCAACAAGTATGATCTCTCTCTCTCTCTCTCTCTCTCTCAAATTATATACTTTTAGTGATTTTTTAATCTTTTCCCTTTTGTTTGATTAATTTAATTTGATGACGAGGAAATAGAAATAAAGAGAATTGTGTGGGGAGAGAAAAAAAATGCGTGATTACCGTTTCGCTTATGTTTCTATTATCTCTTGATGTTGCACTGACTGCTATTTCACTACAAGTGAGGGCTCATTTCTATGGACCGAGTTTTCTAAGTGTTTCGTACTGATATTTGAACTAGTTGTCGGTACACTCAACTGATTAATTAGTTGTATGAAATGTGTGTGTCCTTTTCATTTAAGGTTCATATAACACAAGGAGACCGGCTGGGAGCAGCAGTGATTGTATCATGGGTTACTGTGGATGAACCCGGTTCCAGTACTGTGCTTTACTGGAGTGCAAATAGCAAGAAAATGAAGGCCAAGGGCAAAATTACAACCTATAGATTCTATAACTACACTTCTGGTTATATTCACCACACCACTGTCAGAAATTTAAAGGTGAATTCATGTGCCCTTATGTTTTTTACTTCAAATTTATGGTAGTGGACTGAATGAGATGTAATCGGGTTTTGGAATTTGCCGGTTGATTTGAGGAAGGAAGGATAAGTATACTTTGCAAATTGTATTGTGATACGATGATATATATGTTATGTGCAGTTCAATACCAAATACTACTATGTGGTTGGAATTGGCCACACTGAGCGCAAGTTTTGGTTTATTACTCCTCCTGAAGTTGGTCCGGACGCCACTTACACATTTGGACTCATAGGTGAGTGTTTTGTATTAGAATAGGATGCATCCTAAAGTGATGTAGCTACTTAGATTTGGTTCAACTTATGGAATTGGGATCCAAAAGATCATTTCATGCTATTTACTAGTTGAGGTTGTTGCAATGTGCCTCTTCCATTCATCTCAAAAGATGGGAAACCGAATTATATTTCTGTATCTTATGAAACTTGTACTCTGGTATATGTGCAACTCCATAAATTGGAAGAGTTTGCCTTAACTTGGGAAATGAATAATGACGAGACTCAACTGTTAGTGTTTTGCGATGTAAATTGCTGGGCTCTGGTGTATTTGATTACATCTAATATCATTTGCAGGGGATCTGGGACAGACCTATGACTCAAATAAGACACTTACTCATTACGAGTTAAACCCGCAGAAAGGACAAGCTGTACTGTTTGTTGGGGACCTCTCTTATGCAGATCACTACCCAAATCATGACAATGTCAGGTGGGATACTTGGGGAAGATTCGTTGAGAGAAGTGTTGCTTATCAACCCTGGATATGGACTGCAGGGAATCATGAAATCGATTTTGCCCCAGAAATCGTAAGCCTCTCATAACGCACTAGAGTTTATCTTACAATCTTATTTGTCATTTCTCGCTTGGATAAGATCATCTGCTTTTTCAAGTTTATCATTTAGTATAATGATCCTTTGCTGCTCATGTTTTATAAATTTACAACTCCCAAAAATTTCATTGCGTGAAGTAATATTCTAAATAAGATTTGCACTTTTGTTGCAGGGTGAAACCAAACCTTTTAAGCCTTACAGTCACCGGTATCATGTCCCATATGAATCATCTGGGAGTACTTCCCCCTTCTGGTATTCGATCAAGAGAGCTTCGGCATACATCATAGTCTTGTCTTCTTATTCCGCGTATGGTAAGGATAGGTATCCAAACACATACACATAGGTTTTTTGCTTAATTTATTCAAAAGACGCACAACGCTTATGCATATATATATATAGAGGGAAAAAAAATGGCTTAGCAGTCAAAAAATTTCTCTGAATGTCACATGAATCACTATGCATGGCATCTGTATAATTCAAATGAATAACTATGCATGGCATCTGTATAATTTTTATAATTGTCGTAATGAGATAGACAGATGAAGTCATATCACTCCTCTTTTGCACCATGTTGTATGTACCTTAAAGTTAATTCGTCTCTACAAAGGACACCGCGTAAATTGTTTCGAATGCCGGTACTCATGGTTTTTATAATGTAGTGATATATTGTAGTGACTGTATTTTCAAACGATAGATTATGCTGCCAAAACTGTCCTTTACACTACGTAGATGATCTCCATAGAGCTAGAGAGGCCATCTGTACGAAGTCTATGTTAAATTGATTACTAGAACAATTTCGTTTTAACACCATTCTTTTTCTTAAGGTAAATACACCCCTCAGTACACATGGCTCCAGGAGGAACTACCGAAGGTTAATAGAAGCGAGACGCCATGGTTGATTGTTTTAATGCATTCCCCGTGGTATAACAGCTACAACTATCACTATATGGAAGGAGAAACCATGAGAGTGATGTATGAGGCATGGTTTGTGAAGTACAAAGTTGACGTGGTATTTGCTGGTCATGTCCATGCATATGAACGATCTGTAAGTAAAGTGCAGAAATATCCCTCTCTGATACACTCTCCTTTTACCATCCTCCATTCACAGTGATGGTTTAATATGTCAGTACTTGATAAGTGATTTCCGTACAACACAGGAACGTGTATCCAATGTTGCATACAACATCGTCAATGGCATTTGCAAACCTGTGAAAGATCAATCTGCACCAGTGTACATTACCATTGGTGACGGAGGAAATATTGAAGGCTTAGCGACCAAGTACGTATATCAGTATGCTTGATATATCGGTGTTTCATGACTCATCGTCTTTCTGTTTGTTAACACTGCATGCATAATCTACGAACTTTTTCTTTTGTTGTGCAGTATGACCGAACCACAGCCAGATTACTCAGCTTACAGAGAGGCCAGTTTTGGTCATGCTACTTTCGACATCAAGAATCGAACGCATGCTTACTATAGTTGGCACCGTAATCAAGATGGATATGCAGTAAAAGCCGATTCTATTTGGTTTTTCAACAGATTCTATCATCCTGTAGATGATTCCACAACTGCCGAATCATGACAGGGCACTGTTATTGTTGTTTTGAATAAACTCCTCAGCAAATAGAAGATTCAATACTTTCTTCAACCTTATTTTTTGGATACGTGCTTAAAACTTGAATCTCATTATTTGAATCTAAACCCATCTGAACAGCAAGATAAACGCTGGTGCGAGTTACAATCTGAAATGAAAGAGTCATCTGACAAAAGTGAAAAAAAGTGAAAGCTAAAAATTGAAAACGAAATAATTATTTAACGGCCACAAATATTTCATATTCAAGTGATAAGATTTTTTTTTCCTGCAAAATTTAGTGGCAAATTGAGCCATACACAAGTTTTTCTCATTTTACAATATTTAAATGTTTGTTTAATTAGTAATGTTTAAGGTTCTAAAAAGAAGGCCACCGAAAGAAACAAAAAAAAAACCCAGAAAAATAATTCTCCTATACGGAATATGAGAATATTTTCTTAAATTTACTAAACTAATCCTGAAACAGAAAGGAATTGCTCTCCTGTTCCTACACGGACAAGATAAAAGATCTCTGATCTAGACAGGGACTTAGTAGTATAAAATCCCCAATATCTCACACCCCTTGAAACACAAAGCATTCAGTCAACCCTCACAGCGAATTGAATTAATCTCCCAAGTTTTCTCAAGCTTAATAATTTTTGAAAGAGCAAAACAATGGCCTCATCATCATCAGCGGACTTGAAGAAGAAGATTACCCTAAAGAGCTCCGACGACGAGATGTTCGAGGTGGAAGAGGCGGTGGCCATGGAATCGCAGACCATCAAACACATGGTGGAGGACGGATGCACCAGCAATGCCATTCCTTTGCCAAACGTGACGAGCGCCATTCTTGCAAAGGTCATCGAGTACTGCAGGAAGCATCGTGAAGGTGAGGGGGCTACTGCTGCTGACAGCGAGAAAAATGTCAGGGAGTGGGACGCCGAGTTCATGAAGATCGACCAGAACACTCTCTATGACCTAATAATGGCGGCAAACTATCTCGACATCAAGGGCCTGCTTGACCTGACGTGTCAGACTGTGGCGGACATGATCAAGGGGAAGACACCTGAACAGATTCGCACGACCTTCAACATCAAGAACGATTTCACTCCAGAGGAAGAAGAAGTGATTCGTAGGGAGAACCAGTGGGCTTTCGAGTGAATTATGATTATTTAACGACATTAATTTCATCATGTTTAATTAGTTCCTTCTATTTAATTGGATAGGCTTAAGCTTACTGTGAGACTGTCAGTGGTATAAATTGTTTTTACTATTTTCTTAAGATCCCTCTCGCAAGCTTTTCTCAATTCTATTATACTTTTTGTACGGGTTTGCCATAACATGTAATCTGAACGAATCAAAGAAGCTTGTTTGTGGGAGGAAAAGGATAACTTTTCGGTTCAGATTGTAAATCACAATAGCTTTTGTCTTGGTGTTCTGATGGGTTTGGAACCTTCTCTCGTCTAATAATGTAGCAACATTCATATGCTGTTACCTTGCTTAAAGCCCATCAAAGCGACACAGAATTATCAGAATCATATTTCAACTTTTAAGCATGTATCGAAATCACAAGGTGGAAGAAACTATTGAATTTTCTATTTGCTATTACATTTGGGAATTTATTCAAAAGAACAATAACAGTGTTTTTATTCATTTCTACGTCATGATTCGGCACTTGTGGAATCATCTACTGTTAGAGTAAATTGTAGAAATATAGAGAATAATCCGAATGATGACTTTGAGGTACGACTTGAATCGTTTCCTTAAAGTGTTATTTGCCCCCACTCGAATGAGTTTGCTAAAGGGTTCTTGGCAAGTAACTTCCAGGATACAACAAAGCATGGAATATTCGATTAGCAAAACCGAATTGTATTCCCTTAGAAATAACTAGAAAGAAATTGTATGAATGTGATGGAGAGAAAAGAGAGCAAGGAATGTAGAAATAAATCTCTGAAAAAATTGTGTGAAACATTATGCCACAATAGGTATTTATAGGCATTAAAGCACCCGTTCATCGAGTCCTTTCATTTTAGTTGAAGATATACAACTCTTCTTAAAAGTGTTGATCCAAAAGATATGTCTTCTATTTAGAATTTTCAGAAAATAAATATTGACTAATTATATCTTTTAATTCTACTCATACAATTTGAATAAGCATCATGTCTTTTAACCAAAACTTACAACCATTCAAAAAACATACAACCCTAAAAAAGTTGAATAAACACAACTTTTTGTAAGGTTGCTACCCTTTCTACACATACACACACACGCTGCACAATGCAGCCAACATATATATATATATATATATATATATATATATATATATATATATATATATATAATAATAATTTATATATTTATTATTGAAATCTCTAACATCTACAAGGTGATAGAATCTGTTGAAAAACCACATAGAATCTGCTCGCCTTTTACTGCATTTTCATCTTGATTACAGTGCCAACTTTAGTAGGCACGGGTTCGATACTTACTTGATGTCAAGTAGCGTGACCGAAACTGACATCTCTATAAGCTGAGTAATCTGGCTATGGTTCGGTCATACTGCACCACAACAGATCCATAATACAGTGCTCTCAAACAAAAAAACAATGAGTCAAAAAACGCCAATCTATCAAGTATACAGATATGGAGTTTTCAATTCTTCCTACAACGAGATTCTTCACACTGTTTCCTGGGTAGCAGATATTCTCCAAAACATATACTCATGCATAGGAATTTCTGGTGCAACAAAATATCCGGCATACTTCCACTAGTTGATCATGTTTCTATGGATGTAAAGATTGATATTTCAACTATATTGGGCTAGTGCAAACAGTAGTGTTTTAAAAAAAAAGCGCCTCAGAGCCCGCCTAGGTGGACTTGGAGGCAAGGGGCCAACAATTTCGCCCCTGTTTTGTGGGAGTCGGCGAAAAACTCGCCTAGCTCCGTTGAGGCGTGCCTCAAGGCGTTCGATTGGGCAATCAGTTTTGTTTAAAAGTAGACAGAAAAAAAATGGTTGAAATCTATGTTTCTTTTTTTGGTGAATGAAATATTTAGAGAGATTTCTATCTCATATTTGTGCCTTTCTCTTGTTTAAGAGTCTGCTGCTTTGTTTTTTCGAGTGTCTACGTTGCAGACTGGTATTAAAACCAAAGTTTATAGGGTTTTCAGGCCTCTCCTCACATTAGAAGATAGTGGACCCTACCTATCAATCCTATTTTTCATTTTGTTTCGTTTCTATCCACTGCGCCATGCATCAGTTGGTTATCAAAGCCCTAATCGATTCTTTGGTTGTCATGTTGCTGTTGTCAAGTTTTTACGAAATTGATAATTTAGTCGATTGGAGTTCTCTACCAATTTATGATGAGTATGATGAAGATTACATGCTTGTGATTAAAGTAGCTAATGAAATTCGATTTACTCTACAAATCGAAACTCATTGTATTGCTGATTAGGATTATGCCCTGATTCTAGATGAATGCAATGGTGATGAAGATTTGGGTTCAATGGTTGAGGTACTTGAGGTAAAATCTATTCTACATTTCTATAATTTTTATGATTATCCTTGGGAATCGTTCATTGCTTGTCATGCTACAAAATTTTACTTGGAGAAAAGAAATTTTTCACATTGTTCGAATTATGTCTACACTTTTCAAAGTCTAAAATATCAAGATGTTTGCTAGAAATTGTATGTGCACTCAAATGCAATTTATGTCATCAAGAAAAGATTAAATTCCATACGAAACATGACAAAGTGGAGAACAATGAAATTATTTGGGAATTTTGTACTATTTGGATATGTTGATGCATGCTGAATTTGTGGTTCTTAATTGGTTATTGTGGCAAGTACTTGTTGGGTATCCGAAAGATAGAGGAAGACCAAATAAAACCCAGGGCCAAGTTTATTCGAGAAGAACAAATTATATGTTCCATGATGGGTTTCTTTTTAAAGGAAATCAACTTTGCATCTCAGAGTCTTTGCTTGAGATTGAGGATCATACAAGAGTTACATAATGAAGGCCACGTTGGAAGGGACAAGACCTTTGACCTTGTTTCTTTCTCTTATTTCCAGCCTACCATGCGCAAAGAAGTATATTGTTTTGTGGAACGATGTCAAATATGTCAAGTTTCCAAGGGCAAGGCAACCAACGCTGGATTGTACATGCCACTACCCAATCCATTACAGCTATGGGGGGACATGAGCGTGGATTTTGTTTTGGGTTTGCCTCTTACTCAGCATGGTGTAGACTCAATTTTTGTTGTGGTGGATCAATTTTCTAAAATGGTTCACCTTATTGCCTACAAGAAGACAATGGATGCTTTAGAAGTTCCTAGGGTATTCTTTTGTGGAGTGTACCGACTTCTTGGATTACCAAGTTCGATTGTTTCATTCGTGACACCGAGTTACCAAACCATATTCGATGTGTTCAATGTGAAACACCTCATTCCATACAGAGGGGACATCGACAATACTGGAAATGCAAATTCGAGGCGAATTTTCTCCAACCTTGATAGGATGCAGATCAATTTGCTAGCGCATGTATTGAATCATTGGGATAAAATGAATGATTTTAACCAATCAAAAGAACTTAATAACAGCCATTAGTAGCTCCTAATAATAGTCAGGGTGTTTTGGACATCTTTTGGTTGATTGGATTACTTTGTTTATGTCATTTTCAGTTTTAGGTGTTTTTATGTTTATTTCC
Source organism: Crataegus laevigata (assembly GCA_963580275.1). Classification (NCBI taxonomy): domain Eukaryota; kingdom Viridiplantae; phylum Streptophyta; class Magnoliopsida; order Rosales; family Rosaceae; genus Crataegus; species Crataegus laevigata. The sequence goes on from OY756941.1 coordinate 11,629,034, forward strand.
TTTTTAATTTCTGATTGTGAGTTACAAAATGGTTATAAAAACCATTTCTTTCCGTAAGATGAAGAGTTGAACGTTTTTGTTGGTGAATTAAATATTTAGAGAGATTTGTATCTCATATTTGTGTCTTTCTCTTGTTTAAGAGTTTGTTGCTTTATTTTTTATAGTGTCTACATTATAGGCTAGTACTAGAACCAAAGTTTTTAAGTTTTTAAGGTATCCCTTCGCACTAGGAGATAGGGGACCCTACCTATCAATCCTATCTATCATTTTATTTCCTTTCTATCCGCTGCGCCCTGCATCAAAGAGGAATTGCAAAGGGTTGAACATCACCTAAAGAGTGAACATTAGTTCTGATTGTTTAAATTTTCAAAGATATTCTTGCAATATATTATCAAACGATAGAATTTTGTATGTAATAATCCCTCTAGGATGTTTGTTCAAACAGTGTTATTGTACAATGAGATATATCACATATGAAAAAAGATGATTCATTGTTGAGAATTTCACGGCTGATTATCATTCAAATTGTTAAATGTTTTTTAACTTTGAAGGGAAAGATAAAGTGCCTTTAATTCCCTATCAGGTGTTGCTTATCAATTTTGGATATGGACTGCAGGGAATCATGAAATCGATTTTTCCCCAGAAAGCATAAGCCTCTCATGAAACATTAGGTTGTTCTGGAATTTCATCTTACAAAAAAATCATTTGTCATTTTCCCCTTAGATAAGATCATTTGTTTTTGCAAGTTCGTTATTTAGTGTAGTGATTCTTTGCTGCTCATATTGATCAAGCCTTTTGTTGAAGGGAAAGATAAAAGTCATTGCATGGAAGTATTTTTCTAAAATAAGACTGACACTTTTATATTTAAATAAATAAAAATAAAAATAAAAGATTGGCACTTTTGTTGCATGGTGAAACCAAACCTTTTAAGCTTAAGCCCAACGCTCACCAGTATCATGTCCTATATAAAGAATCACATATTTTTGATCTTTTTGTAATTATTAAACTATCTCTAACCGAAATGGCTATGTTTAGCCCACGTAGTCCTGCAAGAAATTCTTTTTTTTTTTAATGAACAATGTCAGGCCATATTTATATACCATCTCCAATTAAAGGGCGTTATTTTTAGCCCCCTCAATAATTTATTATTTTAATTTTGGTCTTTAATTTTATTGGTTAATTACATTAAACTACCATATTAGAACAAGATTAATTTTATCTTATTTGTTGTTTGAAGTTTCATGTTATCAAATATTTTAATTTTACTAGCGTGTTAACAACTTAGACATTAAAATTAGGTAAGATAGTATGGAATGATGAAAATGATGTGAGAAATGGTGTAGAAATGGCTTACGTATTTATAGAAGAAAAAAAAGAATAGAATTTTTAATTTTTTTTTAAAATTGTCTTAAAAAAAAAAGATACATGACGTCAGCTAACAACATAGTTGGGCCCAACTGAACAGGTTGGCTGGCTGGCTATGCTTGCCCAACCCGATGCCCATTTGGTTGGATTTATGGCCCGGTGGGTCCCAAGGTTTTTGGGCCCAAATCTCCATTGGAGATGGATTTTGTGTCAAAACGGACTATCCTTTGGCCTATGGCCCTTTGGCTAGCCCAGTTGGAGATGCCATATTGACGCTTCAAATAGTACTCATCCTACACTCCAACTTTCGGGCAATTCTTATGCAATCATCATCCCTCGTTTCTAAGGCCATCTCAAACTGAGCCGGCTAGAGGGTCATAAGGCAAAAAAATAGCTCAAAATGACATGAAAACCATTCCAACTGAGGGCTAGGCCAAAGGGTTTGTGGGTCCCACCGAGCCAAAACCACCAAATCAGGCCATCAGGCTAGCCATCACCAACCAGCCCGATGAACCCTACCCGCATTTTTTTTTTTTGCCCAGCCCACTTTTTTTTTAGACGAATTTTAAAAAAAAAAATCTACTTTTTTCCTACATCATTTCTCACATACTTTACACCATTCCATACTATCTTACCTCATTTTATTTCAATTCTTCACATTCTATTTCCAATAATCTTTCCTTTAATTTTTTTCAATAATTTTCAAATGGCCACTTCTTTCAATAATCTTCCAATATGTCCAAAAATCTTATTTTAATTTGGTAGTTTAATTTAATTAACTATATTAATTCAATTAAAATAATAAATTATGTTTGGCCTATAGCCTTTTGGTCTCCTCAGTTGGAGATGGTTTTTTTGTCATAGGGCTATGTTTGATCTACGAGCCTTTGGCTCCTTCAGTTGGAGATAGCCAAATACTTTTTTTCATTGTTTTTCTTTTGGTTTATCTTTGTTTTAGATACATTTCAATTTCTCTCAGGCATGTTCCGTTTGGGGTATCATATTTGTTCTATCTTCTATCTTCTTATTTGTTTTGTCCTCGTGGACTGTGTGTGTTAATTATTCACTAGCCCAATGGAAGTAGTTTAATACCAACAAAAATTAGACTTCAACCAGATCTTTAAATTTTAGTAACTGCATGTGTGACTCAAATATTGTTCCATTCTTTGCACTCAAATATTGCTTGTGTGACTTCTTTGGTGCTAGAATGCTATTATGTTTTTATTCTTTTCCTTCTTCAAAATATTTTCATTTGGAATAATCTTATTGTTGATATGTATTCCTTTTTTTTTTTCCAACCCCATAATCTTATTAAGATAAAAATAGAAATACATGAGGGGGACATAATCTTTTTTTTTTTTCCAACCCCATAATCTTATTGTTGATATGTATTACCACATTTTTGCATGGCCGTGTAGTTGATATTCTTTTGCAATTCGAAGTGTGTTAAATTGATAGGAGTGGGTTTCACTACATACCAGAGAGTGGAAACTAGATTATGATGGGGTGAAGACATAATAAGGAGGGCAGATAAGATTACTCAGAGGACTAGGACTGCTCTCTCAGGGCTTATGATGCAGCGTTAAAACGTAGGCAGCTCACAGAAGACATAGTGGCAATGACAATTTACTTAGCAAGGTATTGACAAATAGGCACTGGAAGACCCATACTAGTAAGATAGGTATCGCTTTAAGGTTGTTTTCCGTTTTCAATTTAACTTGATAGATTTAGAGTAGATTAAACAATGACTTCAACCAGGAATATAGAATATCTGCAAATGTCTCCAATAATTGAGAGCTCTTCGTCTTGATTTACAGGAGTCCATGTTTCAGCGCGAGAGGAAGAATAATCCTATTTAAAATGACTCGAAGCATTTTTGATGAAATTGTATTTGGGTTCTAAGAGCACTCAAAAAGCATTTCAGTACTCACTTACATTTTTACTAAGAATTAGTTCCAAAAGAACAGTCATCAAAGGTGGTTTCTGTCATTTGAAAAACACTTCTAAACGAGTCCTAATTTACAATCAATTCATTCAGGGTGCATTTGTTGCACTGGACTATTTCGAACTAGACTAGCTTAACTTGAACTAAGTAGGATAAGAATAATAGTGTTTGGTGTATTGCGGCGCTAAATATGTTTGATATTTTGAAGTTATTTAATTTTTAAAATCCTATGAAGTTACAAATTGAAGTTACAAATTGAAGAGCCTAATCTTAAATAAAGTAAGCTAAGAGCATCTTTATGAAGTTACAAATTGAAGAGCCTAATCTTAAATAAAGTAACCTAAGACCATCTTTACAGGATGTTGTCAAACATAAAATATTAAGTTAGTATTTAATAGTTTATGTGACGATTTGAAAATTTTATAATATTTTACTTTCGATATTATAAAAATAGCATTATAAACATTTTTCATCTCTTTGAGGAGAAATTTTGAGATTTGGTTTTCAGGCCTGCTTACTTCACTTTGAACATTTTTCATCTCTTTAAGGAGAAATTCTGAGGTCTGGTTTTCAGGCCAGCCAACCTCTCCGTGCTACCCCATCTCTCTTGATTTGTCATGATTACATGGTCCATTTTTAGTCGCATCCCTCCCACATAAATAGACTCATCGGCAAAACAAAGGCAACGGGGAAACCAAAGTTCATAGCATAGACTCATCGAGCTTACCACTAAAGCCTAAGCCGACAAAGCTAAAGAAAAATGGAAGACAAACATAAGAATCTGCTCAAGAACTCAAACATCACAACATCACCAACAAAGAACCCACCAAAGACAAAATCCAGGCCAACCCAACTCTCATTTCATTCAAATACCTCACAGTAAGACAAATTACAGAATTTTTTTGTTTAATTTTATTTAACTGTTTCATATATATTTAAGGAGGATGAGGGTTCAGAGCAAATGGAGTGCTGTGGATAATATGACCGAGATGGGTATGGGGAGCTTAGATTCTTCTACGTGTTCAAAGGTAGCCATTTTTGTAGTCTTGGGTTTGGTTTTGAACTTGGCAGTGGTTTGTAATGGAGGTCAAACAAGCGCTTTCGTGCGGAAAATTGATTTCAGCGCGGATATGCCGCTTGACAGTGACGTCTTTCGAGTCCCTCCTGGGTACAATGCACCTCAACAAGTATAATCTCTCCCTCACTCTCTCTAGAATTACGATACATTGTTAATGCACTTCTGTCTTTTGTTTTGATTTCAGAAACTTATTGCTTACTACACAGTCTTGCTTCTTTTCTTGATGGGATTGACCAATTTGTGTAGTTTCGAGCGTTTATTTTTTTTATTTAGTTTACTTGTCTGAAATGTTTGTGCTGAGTAAAGGTTCATATAACACAAGGAGACCATACGGGAAGCGCGGTGATTGTGTCATGGATCACTGCCGACGAACCAGGTTACAGTAAGGTGGTTTACTGGAGTGCAAATAGCGAGAACCAGACGGCTGAGGGCATAATTACAACTTATACTTTTTACAATTACACTTCTGGTTACATTCACCATTGTATCATCGGAAACTTGACGGTACGTTTCCTCTGCTTTATGTTTTGCCTCAGTTTTTATTCATCTTCAATTGCATGGTTTCTGGAATTGGTCTGAGAGTTTTGGAATTTGCTGACTGAAATTACGCATGTAGCCTATAGATAATAGTATGTTCTAATCATCTAAATTGTTATGTAGTTCAACACCAGATATTACTATGTGGTTGGAATTGGCGAAACTGAGACGCAGTTCTGGTTTACAACTCCTCCTCAAGTCGGGCCGGACGTACCTTACACATTTGGTCTCATAGGTGAGGATGTCATACCAGAAATGGATGCATCGTAACGTGATGCAACTAATTAGACTTGCTTTCACTTTTGGCTTTCTGATTCAAAGATAAGTTCATGCTGTTCGGTGGGTTGGAAAGTTTTGCTAGTTTAAATCTTTTGAAACTCGTTCCTTGGTGCGCAAGTTTCTAATTTGAAACCGTATGCATTTGTTTCTGGCCTTAATCGTTGGGGTTTTATTTGCAGGGGATCTGGGTCAGACCTTTGATTCAAACAAGACTCTTACTCATTACGAATCAAACCCGCTGAAAGGACAAACAATATTGTATCTTGGGGACCTCTCGTATGCAGATGACTACCCGAATCATAATAATGTTAGGTGGGATACGTGGGGAAGATTCGTCGAGAGAAGTGCTGCTTATCAACCTTGGATATGGACTGCAGGGAATCATGAAATTGATTTTGCCCCAGAAATTGTAAGCTAAAAACTGAACCATCCTGTATGATATAGCTAATGGACTAGGAATATAGAATCTTACTCGACTATGGGATCACAAATGTATATTTTGCAAATGGGATCAAGTATTTTGCTAAAAGAAGCTTGGTACTTTTGTTGCAGGGTGAACCAATACCTTTTAAGCCTTACACTCACCGGTATTATGTCCCGTATAATGCATCGGGGAGTACTGCCCCATTTTGGTACTCAATCAAAAGAGCTTCTGCATACGTTTTAGTCTTGGGTTCTTATTCTGCATACGGTAAGGGAATAAAAAATAGGTGTCCCTGTGTGTGTGAGTGTGTGTGTGTGCGCGCGCGCGCGTGTGCGTATTTCGTTTTCTATAGAGAATACATACTATTTCTGAATTGGTGGTCAGGTCATCCTGCACAATGTTTTTGTTTAATCGAATGGTTCTGCCGCTTAATGTGACATATAATCATTTCCTTTTTTTTCTTAAGGTACATACACTCCGCAGTACAAATGGCTCCAGGAGGAGCTACCGAAAGTTAACAGGAGTGAGACCCCTTGGTTGATTGTTATAATGCATTGTCCATGGTATAATAGCTACCAGTCGCACTATATGGAAGGAGAAGCCATGAGGGTGATGTTTGAGGCCTGGTTTGTGGAGTACAAAGTCGATGTGGTATTTAGCGGTCATGTCCATGCCTACGAGCGATCTGTAAGTGCCCAGTGTATATATAACATATATATGTGTGCGTGTATTAATGAGATTCTCTCTGCAGGACATCCATTCATCGATTTTTTACGTCTTTATTTGATTAGTGATCGGTGTTATCGCAGGAACGCATCTCCAATGTTGCATATGACATTGTGAATGCTAATTGCACTCCTGTAAAAGATCAATCTGCACCCGTCTACATTACTGTTGGTGATGGAGGAAATCTTGAAGGCTTATCGACCGTGTAAGAACATCAACATACGCGAATAGATTCAGTATTTTCTTATTAGAATTGCATACTAACGTATGAATATTTTTTACTAATCAATTACTATCAAGGGCTTGACAACTTTTCAAAATACTCAGAAAGACTCAGCATATGTGCTTTCGTGCTTTCTTTTGCGGTGCAGTATGACGGAGCCACAACCAGATTACTCAGCCTTCCGGGAGGCCAGTTTTGGTCACGGCATCTTTGACATCAACAACAGAACACATGCTCACTTTAGCTGGCACCGCAACGAAGATGGATATGCCGTAGAAGCTGATTCCCATTGGCTTTTGAACAGATATTATTATCCCGCTGATGATTCAAAATCCACAAGTGCCTAATTAGTAACGTATAATACAAATGTATGAGTAATTACAAGATTCAATATTCCAAGAAAGAATATTGAAGAACACCAAGTAACCTTCACTTTAGGGAATTTCAGGTGTTGTTCGGATTCATCTTCTCACAAGGGAATTTCAGGTGCTATGAAAAGATAATTAAGGCGCGAAAAAAATTTGGATACAACAATTGTCTATCTTCTCATCGCATGACTAGTTATCTGATAAGAAACATTACGGTGAGAAAGATACATAGATTATAAAACCAGTTACACCTAATATTTTCTCAAAATCTTTTGGAGACATGAATGCAACCATTCCTCAACAAGTGACTTGGCTCATTTCTTACGGTAATATTCTCAATTGGATAGTAACAGCCTTTAATGAACAATCACTACTACAATACAGGCTATCACTGTCAGATCTAAAACCGACATTAAATAGTGATTGCGTCGGAAAATTGGCAAAAATCCGACGTTAAATCATGTAATGTCGGGTAGCCATAGCGACACATTTGCTAGCGTCACTAAAGGCCTTCAGCGTCGGATTGTATAATTAATCCGCCACTACCTTGAGATATCAACGTGTCATTAGCATGACATTTTGAATTCATCTGTAATAAGTATAAAGATAAAAATTGACATAATAACTATAAACACGTTATAATTAAAATGCAAAACAATAAATAAATAATGTGATTGTTATACTCACATGTTGCTTGAACCATTCTGGAAATTCTTTCTTGCTTAGCTCCTTAATTTGTCTCATAGTTAACCTTTCTCGACGATATTTAGTTTTCAAGAATTCCTCGTGTTGCCTAGACAATTATGTCCAAATTTAGATAATTAATTTTTCAAAGTTAAGAAAATCAATAAAACATTAAGATGTATGATTAAACGTTTTTACCTTCTAAATGGGCTAACTTCATCACAATTATTTAGAATGTATTTATGGCACTGATCAAGAACATCTAGATCGAGCTCCACATTTTCTCCTGAACCCATATAACATCCTTTTGAGTCAAAAATTGATAACCCACCAGATACTCCACGTCCAATACCATCTTCATTTCGGCCTCTATGGGTACGACGAGACTCAATGTCTCTAAGATACATGGAACAGAAGGATAAACACTCATCCACCAAATATGCTTTAGCAATGGAACCTTCAGGACGACCTTTATTACGAACATAGCGCTTTAGTGTTTGCAAATACCTACAATTATAAAACAAAATATAAATGATTATAATTATTAATTAAAGTTATGACTACAATTGTAAAAAAATTATAAAAATTATTAATTACCGTTCAATTGGATACATCCATCTATATTGTACAGGCCCTGCAAGAGCTGCTTCATCTGCCAAGTGAACTGGGAGGTGCACCATTATATCAAAAAATGCAGGAGGGAATATTTTTTCAAGTTGACATAATGTCAAGGCAATTCTAGAATTCAGTTGCTTGAATCCTTCCTCAGACTCCTTCTTACTACACAACTGTCTGAAAATTGCACTCAACTCTAATAATACCATAGTAACAGCTTTGGGCAAAACCGGGCGTATTGCAAGTGGGAGTAACTGCTGCATTAAAACATGACAATCATGACTTTTCAACCCATGTATTTTTCGTTCATTCACGTGCACACACCGTGACAAATTTGATGAATATCCATCGGGGACCCGAATAGTAGACAAGACTTTGCAAAACGCAGTTTTTTCTTCTCTGTTCAGCGTGAACAATGTTGGAGGTCGAAATGTTCTATTTCCTTCTCTACGTGGGTGTTGGCTACGTCTTATGTTCAAGAATTCAAGATCTGCACGTGCAGCCAATCCATCTTTAGACTTTTCTATATCTAGCAATGTTCCCACCACACTATCACATATATTCTTCTCGATATGCATAACATCAAGATTGTGTCTAATCAACAGATGCCTCCAATAAGGTAGTTCATAAAAAATAGATTTCTTCTTCCACTGACTGTTACTACTTGTACTGCTCGAAGTTCTTCTTCTGCGTTGCCCAACTGAAGCATCTTTGTTTGGTTTTCCAAAAGTAAATCTCAATGTAGAAAGTTATTCGAGACATTGTAACCCAGTCCACTGCCTTGGTGCACTACGATGCTCTCGGCGACCATTAAAAGTTGTAGTTTGCCTTCGAAATCTATGATTATCTTCAAGAAAGCGTCGATGCCCCATATAACAAATCTTACGACTCGCCGGCAAGTAAATAGATTCTTTATCATGCATGCAATGTGGACAAGCTTTATAGCCATGCGTACTTCATCCTGACAACATTCCATAAGCTGGAAAATCACTTATAGTCCATAAGACAGCAGCCTTCATCGTAAAACTTTGGTTGGAATAAGCATCAAAAGTGGGAGTGCCCACATCCCATAACTCATTCAACTCGTCAATCAATGGACGCATGTATACATCAATCTCTTTACCAGGACTGCGCGGTCCTGGTATTAACAGAGACAACAACAAATTTGGTTGCTTCATGCACATCCAAGGCGGCAAATTGTAAACAGAAAGCACCACAGGCCATGTGCTATGGTCATTCCTCATTTTCCCAAAAGGATTAAATCCATCACTGGCCAACCCTAATCGGACATTTCGAATTTCTGACGCAAAATCCGGATATAAATTATCCAAATGCTTCCATGCTGGAGAATCTGAAGGATGTCTCATAAACTCATCCTTAGGACATTCAGTTGTGTGCCACCTCATATGTTCAGCTGTATGCTTCGACATAAAAAATCGTTTTAATCGGGGTTTTAAAGGAAAATACCACATAACCTTAGCTGCAATCTTTTTTCTCGAGCTATCCTCTGTGTTGGTAATTTTATATCTTGATTTACCACAAACTGAGCACGCGGTCAAATCTGAAGTATCTTTCCAATAGATCATGCAATCATTGGGACATGCATCAATTTTCACATACGTCAGACCCAAGTCATTTATAAGTTTTTTTGCCTTATAACATGATTCAGGCAAACAATCCCCTTCAGGCAACATTCTTTTAATTAACTCCAACAAAGTTGTGAAGATTTCGTCTGGCATTCCCGCTAAACACTTGATCTGATACAGTCTGATAACTGCTTCCAATTTCTTAAACTCCTTACAACCTGGCCACAAATCTTTATCTGCCTCTTCAAGCAACCTAAAAAAAGTCTCCACCTCTTCTGGACGCTCTTCCCCAATAGGGGGTTCAGTAGACGGCCCAACACCTTCTTCTGTTAATGGTTGGACAAATACATCATTAAGAAAATCATGCATGCCAGTCACCTCATCTCCTGTTTCTTCTTCTCCAATTGACACATTTTGCTCTCCAATGTTTTGCTCGCCATGATGTCGCCAACAATCGTTTTTATACTCTTTATCCATATCATACAATATAAGATGTTCAACAATAGTGCTCCTAACAAAAGTATATCGATTACAACATCTTTTGCAAGGACATCTAAACTTATCAGGACCAACACCATTTGAAATTGCTTGATCCAAAAACAAATTAATTCCAGCTGTATACGCTTCAAAATTTCGGGGTATCGTCAACCAACTCTTGTCCATGTTTTACCACTTTGCGAGGGCAAAATATTATGTTCACACTAAAATGCCTACAATCTTTCAATCCCTATCATTAGGGGTGGGTTCAAAAAACCGAAAACCGAAAAAAACCGAAAACCAAACCGGACCGAGGCCGAAAAAAACCGAACCGAAACTCTCAAACCGAACCGAACCGAATTTGGCCAGTTCGGTTTCGGTTTTTGAGGTTCGGAAACCGAACCGAACCGATTTATATATTTAATTATTTTTTTAAAATGTTTATAAATAGTTTAGTCATACAATTATATCAAAATTGAACTTGTTGCGAAGTTGTTTTCAATGAAACTTTTCATGCTAGAGTGCATGAGTTCGAACCCTCCTCTTGGATTTTGGAGATTTTTTTTTAATTTTTATGACCAAACTACCAAATCAACTCAACAAAACCCTAGCAGCCACATTATTTCTATTTTTCGTTCCCTTTCCCTTTTCCCTCTCTGAGCTCTCTCTCTGTAATCTGGACCCTCTCCTTCTCCTAGCTCCGCCGCTGTCTGTCTTCTTCCTTCCCAACGACCTGCGACCTGTCTCGGTGTCTCCCATCTCGCCATCACCGATTCGCCATCGCTGATTCGCCATCTCACTCTCAGTCTCTCACCCCCGTGACCCACGATTTCATCTCGCTCTTGACCCACGATTCAAATACTCTTGGTAAATTACTTTGGCTATAATAATAATAGATTGGTTCTAATTGTACGAATGATGATATATTGTCCACCAATAAATTGCAGAGATCAAGTTTAATGCTTCGACAATTCAATATGAAGCCTTGGAAATTCTGGAGTTCACTTCTGATAGGAAAAGAATGTCAGTAGTGGTGAAGGATTGCCAAAATGGCAGGATTATGCTTTTGTCAAAAGGAGCAGATGAAGCAATTCTCCCTTTGGCATGTGCTGGTAATAGTTTTTTATTTTTATTGTGTTTATACTTTATAGTATGCATATATAAGAGAGCCCTGCTTACTGCTGCTACTTATTGCTTTTCCAGAAAGGGTGGCAATAGAAAAATAATGTATAGGATGCCATCCATGGCTCAGATTTCAGATTTGGTGAAAACTGACAGTCATTCACATTAGGTGTTGATTCTTATAATTGGACTTGCCCTCTGCCAGAATGTGTGTGGATTATATGTTTTCCTAGTGTCAGGGTTTCATTTATGGCTTTTGATTGTCTATTGTTAACTATAGTGCTTAGAATAGTCTGCTATAGGGTGGTTAGTAAAGGGGAATGATATGTCTCAAGTCTATGCATCAATTTAAGTTGCTACAAGTTTGTGGTGGGTAATGGGGAAATCAAGTGTAATTGGTAGGTACTTGCACTGATATACTTTTGTCCATTACATTTGTAATTGGTAGGTACTTGCACTGATACACAGACATGGAAATTATTTGCATCTATATATTTGATTGTTGAGGTGTGTTCCCTCATGATTTAGAGCCCATCCCTGGAGAGATGGAAACATGCATAATTGATTGTTGTTGTTTTTCATTTAAAAAAAAAAAAAAAAAACCGAAAAAAACCGAAACCGAACCGAAAAAAAAACCGAACCGAAAAAAAACCGAAAAAAATTGAACCGAACCGAACCGAACCGAAATTTCGGTTCGGTTTCAGTTTTGGGAAAAAACCGAACCGATGGGAACCGAACCCACCCCTACCTATCATGTAGGCATAACTATCAGAATTTTCAAATTCTATCTTTCAACCCTCGAACTCTATCACGATTGTAATATTTCAATTTTCAACACCTATTATAGTAAAAACAAATTAATATAACAACAAAAAGTTATCAAAATTATACTCATCTAATCCATTCTAGATAATAACAACCAAAAGTTAACAAAGTTATCAAAATAACAATAAAAACAAATTAAAATAACAATTATAATGCAAAACAAATTAATTTAGCATAATATATTCTTATATTACTAAATATTAAAAGTTTATATTATATTTAATATTGTTAATTTCACATAAATGCTAATAAATATTATTCATTTCCATTTTCTCATAACAATTCAAGTGACAAAATTAACATCTATATTAACTACTTAAACAAAAATAATAGAGATTTATCTAACTACTTAAACTAGAACTTTTAAACAAATAAATTTATATATTAAACAATTTTAAATTAAAGAATGTAGTAAAAAAACCTGGATTATAGAAGAATTCCGTCCTCGATCAATTTATTATGTACTCAATCAATTCAAATGAATTTCCTACAAAAATAAATTGTAATTAAAAATTAAACATAAATAGAGAAAATAAAAATATTAAAAGTAAGAAATACTTACTGTTGGAAATCAAGAAAACGAAGTAGGAAGTACAAGAAGTGCAAGAGGAAAACACGGGAAGGTTTGTGAATTGGAAGAAACAATAAGAAAAATGCAGAACAGAAAGAAGTGAACACGGGTAGAGAGTATATAAAGACAATCTATCTGTCGCTTAGAACCGACACTAGGTTTCAAAATAATTTAAAAATTAAAATTTATGTCGCTCAAAACCGACGCAGGCTTAAAAAAAATTAAAAAATAAACTCTGCGTCGGTTTAAAACCGACGTAAATATTTAGCGTCGGTTTTAAAGCGACGCTAAATATTTGCGTCGGTTTTAAACCGACGCTAATAATTAAAAATATTTAAATCTGTGTCGGTTAAAAGCAACACTAAGTCTTTGCGTCGGTTTAAATCCGACGTTATATCTAATAAGTGTCGGAACTGTCTAATCCGCCACTATATTATATTAAACCGACACAAGCCACTGACATTATAAGGCTCTTTTGTAGTAGTGAATATTTGTATTTTGCATCTCCATTTCTAAACTGAATAGTCATGACAATAGGCAATAAAATATTAGTATTTTTTTATTTTATAAAATAATAAAAAAATAATTTTATTTCAAATTTCGGATATGATTTTTAATCGGTCTCGTTGTACCACGTTTCATTAAATAAGAAATTACAACCCAAAGTATTTGAAAAAATATAAAATTGTAGTGTAAGGTGGAAGATACTGATAAAATATTTATGGAAAAATTAAATCTTTTTTTTTATTTTATTTTTTGAAATTCGAAATTTTTATTAATTGTTTACAGTTTTTTTAATTTTTTTTTTAAAATTTTTAATGTGACTGACGTCAACCTTGCATTATATTGCCTTAGACGCTCGGGCCACCAATTTGCGCTAGGCCTCTCACTCGCGCCCCCCCCCCCCACCTCAGCCCACACGCCCGCACGAGCTGGAGCTTGCAATTGGGGCTATTGGAATGGGGAAGTCGTCGGTCCATCCGGCTAATGGTCCCGGTGGAGTTGTTCTAAAAGAGTGGCATTCAAATATAAGGCTACTTTTGATAAAAAAAAAATAATACATATATAAGGCCACTTACTAAACCCGAGGGTTAAGAGTTAAAAGCTTAACATATAGTTGGTGACACGTTATCGCAGTAATGAAAAGTAATTTATCAATTCACTATGGTGCAAGTTTGATTCACATCAATCCTCTTTCCTTTAATAAATAACAATTTAATTCATTACTGCTATTTGTCAAAAAAAAACCTTCATTTATTCAAGCTGCTACATAAAACCCAATAGTTGGGTACTCATTGGTCATTATCCTTATCTCACTGACCACCTATGTGGCCCACTAAAATTGCTACACGTGTCAAGTAAAATTTTATATATGCTAAAACCTAGTTTTGGGTTGCACTGTTTATCTATAGTGTGTTGCCACTTTTATCCCTCATTGGTTCTCATTTTTCCCTTCTTTTGCCAGCTTGGTACAGTTAAATGGCGCTTTTGCCCATCTTGGACACGCGTCGGTCATCGTCATTTATTTGTTTTGGGTGCGTTTTCTCTTTTTCGATTTCATTTCTTTCTTTTACATATTTGTGGTTTTGTTGTTCTCCAGCTTATTATCTAGAGGTTGCTTTCTCTTCTACTCCCGCAGGGCCTTATGTTCTCCACTAAATTACAGAGTAAAAGCCCAGAAAGCTAATATGGCGAAGTTAGAGCTTTCCAGCACTCTCAGGAACTTAAAGGTAAAGAGAAACGAATAATTCAATTTTTTTTGTTTTTTTATTTATTTTCAGTGTTAATTTCTTATTATATTATTATTTTTTATAAACCCTCTTAGAATCTGATCTAGGTGTTGCTTAAATTCATCTTGGTGTTTTTTAATTTTGAGTTAAATAATTTTTTGGTGGACTTGTAATTGTATTTACAGATTAATATAACGTAATTGGGTTATGTTTTTAATTACTGTAGTTTATGCAAAGAGCAACTTAGAAAGAGGTGAAGAAAGAAGATGATGTCAAACCATACCTCATCACTTCAGGTACCTTTTAGATCTATTTCATATCAAAATTAGCTTCAAATTTGTAATTTAATATAATTGAATTTTAGCAATTTTTTCGTGATTTGGTAGAATTTTACGTTTCATAGCCAAGTGAATTACTTTACTTGGTTGGATATGTTTTTAGAGCTATATTTCAACCTTTCCTCCGATGGCTTTTGACAATTGGATTTCTCGAGTCTACTTTCCATGCTTTGGCCATTCATTTGGTAGAGGGTTCTGGGTTTTGGAGAATTCTTCATTAAATTGGTGGGTTTGTAGAATTGTGCCCTTATATTTCTAGGTTTGGTTTTATGTCAGTTTAGTAATTGTTTTTTAGGTTTTGCAGAATTTGTTGTGATTATTCTGGGTTTAGTAGCGGTTTTTGAGGTTGTGGTCTCCAGTAAAAGGTAATTTTTACATTAATTTTGTGATACTGGTATCGTCAGGGACGATGTATGGAAATTTTTCAAGGATTATTGGAATCTCATGATAAGGAATGGTGTAGAGAAACTTATAGCTGCAGCAGTTGATGCAAGTTTCCTTTCTATGAACCCAATTTTGGATGGGGAAAGCCACCATGGGTGACTCCAGGTACGGAGTTCAAGAATCTAATTGTGTTGATGAATACACGAGACTGAAATGGCCTAGAAGTATCCTTGAATCTCTAGGAAGAAGACCTGGCCATATTTGAAAGCAATAAGGAGCTGCTTGAGTATGCATCTTTAAATCCAACTGTAATTTAGTTTAGTATTGTTGAACCTTTTATGATCTTTCATTGTTTTATTTATTGCTTATGTTTTTCTTAGGTGTCTACTAAATTGCATGTTGGTTTGGTTATTTCCAAGCTTTCCCCAAGACTTTGGATACCCAATAGAAAATATGAAAAACCCAACTTTGATTTTGTAATTTTTTTGTCCTAAATGAAGTTAACATGGGAATTTGTTTTGAATGGTGTTCAAAGAACTTCAAACTCAACTTTGTCCTGAATGATGTTCTGTTCTCTGGATGTCTGATATCAATTTTTTATCTGCTCACAGAGTCATCTGATTTACATCTTTTGCTAGGGTGATAACGTGCCTCCACCATTCAATTCATTTGAATCTACTGGCCTCCCATCTGAGATTAAGAGGTATTGAATTATTCTTCTGTTTTTGTTTATTTTGTGTAATACTGGTAGCCTTTAGTATAAGTTACCCGAGTGTTTTGTGCGAAGTTATGTGATTGCTAGTGGTCCAATGTTTAGTTTCATACTCATGTTAATTCTTTAGCCATCTGCATTTTTATCGTAGGTGCAACGATGTGCTGCCCTCTTTGTGATTGTCTGTTTTTTTTTTTTTTTTGTTACCCACTACTGTGAATCAGTGGTGTCTAAAAGCCCATCCTAGAGTAAAAAGGAGAGCACATCCGCCCTCAATTAGTGGCACTTTTCTATTGTTTATGTACTATTCATCTCCTATCATAACAATTAGGTTACCTCTGTGTATTATGTATGACATTACATGTGTTGCAACTTGCCACTATTATGCAGCTTTCATATTGCCAGTAATACAATAGCATAGGCATACCAAGATCTATTATTTGGTGTCTTTGCCATATTGTATTTACTTTACATCCTATCAAAGCAAGGTCATGTTTGAGTGCATACATACATGTCTTGAGGTTTTACATAATCTGAATGCATACATTTGATCTCTGTTATTTTTGTTTTTGAGGGTGTCTAATAGTTTGAAAACCCGTAGCAGAGCGCGGACAATTTTTCTAGTATTCTCTAACCATGGCCATCTTCACAACCAGACACTCCTCTTCTTCCCTTTCTTGCTTATGAACAGATCTCGTCAACCATCAATTTGTAATTATTATCCTTATACTATAAGGAATATTGCTCGTACTGGAGTCTGTGACTTGTATGTATCGTACTCTCTATACACCAATGAAATCATTCAGTTTAAACTTATTGACTCGTCGAATCGCGTATTTTCTCTACTAATTTTCCCGGTGGCCTTATCTTACATCACTGCATGTTTCACACATCTTTCGCCTCTCTATCTTGACTTGCAGACTTGCAGCTTAAACTTCATATGCACTTTTTAGTTTGATGAACACACATAAACTGCAAATTTAATAATTAATTAGTAGCATCTACTGGTTACAAACATAGTGTGAGATGAATCTCATGCTGGTGAGAAAGAACTTGCATGAGCTTATAAGTACGTTGGTTACTCCTTATGTTGTAATTGGTTTATAGTGAACCTCAACTTCTTTCATGGTATCAAAGCAAGTTGTCTCGTGTGTAAAGCCACAAGTGCTTCACGTAACCCCAGTTGTGTTGTTCATGTGTTTGGCTTGAAAATTTGCCAAACATGACAGAGGCGTTGATAGGTATTTTACCACTTGTGTAAAAGGGATAAAAATACTTAAAATACTTGCAAGAGAAACAAGGTTATTGTAGTATAAACGGCTCAAGCAAGGTCGTTTCCTCAGGGATTAATTTGAATAAATTTATGTAAACCAAAACCCAACTAATTATTAAGAACAAAATTTTGGAAAAAGGTGATTTAATGCCCTAATTAAAGAAAAACGAATTTAATTAAAAACTAAAACTAAAATTTGCAATTTGTAAAGGAAGAGAAAAGAAAACAATTTTGTTTTAGAAATCAAGTGAGAAAGCACTAGGGTTCCGCCGTCACCTTAACAATCTTATGTAGTTCTTCTATTTACTTATGAATTACACATGCCTTTTTCGAAGGTTAGGTTTTCCTAAACTATGCCCTACTTGGAACCTCCAACATAGAACGTATATCTAACATGCAACCCGTCCGTGGTGTCCAGATCGAATGTGAACATGCAAGACTCATTAAGCTTTGTGAAATCCTTTTGAAAAACCATATAACCCTTAAAACGTGTCGTCCATCCTAAGAGGTTACACATATTAACCACAAGAAGCCTTAGTCAATTTGAGGGACAACCCTCTACCAAAATTGCATCAAATTACTTTCCTAGATATCCTAATGGTCGCGAATCACTAAGACAACTAGACAGTTTAACCCAGTGATTAATAACTCGAAATTTGCATGCATAAATTCATAAGCAAATTAAAAGAAACTACATATTCTTGCTAAGGATCATGGCCTCACCCTAGCAAAGAGAAAATTAGTTATGCATATTCATAATAAAAATTAAAAAGAATATCATTAACTAGAAAAAGATTGAAAACACCTTGTAGGTAAAAAGTCTTGAACTCTCCAAAGCCTTGCTAAATTCTCTAATGTTGTGCTGATCGGATAATATTTATACATATTTTTATATCAAATTCACTCGTCTTTTCTTAGTTAGTTCGTTATATTTTGTGCTATTTACGTTATTATTATGTTTTATAAGTTTTTCAAGAAAAGAAAATAAAAATAGAATAAATGAAGTGTTAAGTAATTAATTCGTTTAAATTATCTTATTTGTTGATTAGAATTATCTTTTGAAAAATAATATATATATATATATATATTTATATATTTTTATATATTTATTTATTTATATATTTATATTTTTATTTATATATATTTATATATATATATTTATATTATTTTAATTATGTGTGTGTGTGTGATTGTTAGGTGGTAAAATGATGAAAGCAGCATGCTTTCGGTGGAAGGGAAGGCATCCAAGAAAAGCAGCATCAAAGCTGCCAATTAAGAAAGAGGGGGCTGAGGTGGCAAACCTCGGGTCAACAGAAAGAAAGGATCCGAGGGGGCTTGGCGAAAGAAAAAAAAAAAACAAAAAGAATAGAAAAGCTGCCTTTGTTATATTCGGCGAGCAAGGGAAACCAGAAAAAAAAACTAGAAGTGCAGAGAGCTAGGCAGAGAGCATATTAAAAAGGTTTTGATAAGAAAAGTGCGAAAAAGAAACCGAGTGAAGGCAAAGCTGCCTTAGCGAGCAGCTGATAGAAAAAAAAAATAATAATAAGAAGCAAGGAGCTGCCTTAGCAGCAGGGCAGCGTCGGTGAGCCTCGGATCACAAAGCCAAGCTGGCAGCAAAGGCAGAGAGGAGGCCGAGAGAAAAGGAGCAGCGCAGCGTTGAGGGGAGATCTCGGAGGAATAAGTTCAAGAAGCAGAGAGCTGCCTTTGAAGGCAGCTGTTCAGAAGCAGTCCACGGGGAGGGATAAGCCTAGGGAAGCAGAAGACACACAGTGCACAGCAAGTGCACAGAAAGTTTTTACTATTCACCAATTCGGTTTAATCCTCCAAACTCAGATTTAACTTATGTTTAATTTTTGGTTTGATTTATAAATAATGTGTAACTAATTTTTAAGTAGTTAGGGGCTGTTTTGAAGCCCCGAATATGATTGTGAATGTGTTGTGATATTTCGTTTGAATGACTTTTATGGAAGGATGAAAATTGATTCACTACTTATGTCATTGATAAATTCTTGATGTGTTTCTTTGGATGCATACTTAGTAAGCATATTAAGGATTTTAATGCTATGAATATATGTGTGCCTGCCCTTATTGAATGAGGACCTACATATGTTCTAGAGTAGCACTTGTTAATTATGGTTAACATGTGAATCGATTTCTAGGATAAGTAAGACAACGCCAGTACTTATGATGCCTTGTGATGTCTCAAACTCTTTTCATTCTTAATGATTTCTACTTGTTAAATCTATGAACACGCCATTCTAGATTGCATGTTAGGGACTAAGTTAAGTTGAAAACGCCATTCTCTTGACATACCACGTAAGAAAGAGTAATAGGTTGAGTTCTAACATTGAGCCAACTTGAGCATCTTCATCCGGAAATAAAAGGAATTTGAATGAAACATAACACATTTGCATGATTATTTGGTGGTGGATAGCATTTCCCCTAACTCGTTTTTCTTAACGTGTGAATTAAAATCTGTTTGCATTATTTAAAATTTGTTTTTGTTCTGTTTTGTCCGAATTAATTAAATTAGCAAATCAACTCCAAAAATCCCAAAAATTTGTGTGAGCATAGCTCGGTGTATGTAGTTTATGTGTATAAAATTTCGTTGCATTTGGATAAGTGTAAGTCGGTCTAATAATTAGTTTTTGGTGGCTGGTCAGTGGAGACAGCCACCCAATTTTTGTGACATCTTTTTAAGTATTTGGATAAAACAATCTTCTGCGGGAAAGACCCTTATTTTCATATGCTACAATCGACAAATTTTAGTGTTAATAAGGAAAATCAATAGGATTATAGTGTGCTACTTTTGTGGTGCGCTATTTTTCCTATCATGTGCCCCCTAACCTAATGGCTAAGAAGCCTTATTTATACTACTTCTAATTAAAACCCTAATAGGAAAAGGCTTTCTCAAAACTAGGAAACAAAATAATAAAAGGATAACTAAAAATTACATTCCTATCATGACTAGGAAATCTGCCCATCAAAGGAGAACCCACGTTTCTGGACCTTCAGGCCTCCAAAATAGGCCCAAAACGAGTCAAATTAAATATCAGGACCTCCTCTTCAAGTTCTAAGAACAACCCAAGTCCAAAATCCATCATCTTCCAACCCAAAAGTCGCTCACAAGCTCTGTAGCCCAATCTGCCAACACTGCGCGCTGACCATAAATTAATTCGCCACGCTCAGATGCTTCGGGATAAAATTATGAAATTTTGACACCGCCTTCTTGACTGATGCACGAACCAGCTCCAATTGGAATCGCTCAAAAATTCCACTGTTTGATTACTTTATGCTCCGAACAAGTCCGCACGTCCTATATTAAAAACATATAACAAAGCATCAAAATCTCACCAAAATTATAACCAAAATATACCAAGAATAGAGAATAATATATAATATGAAATTGACTCATCAGGCTTGTTGAGATGAATTACACATTGATGAGAAGATAAATCTTGCATGAGCTTATAAGTAAGTTGGGTTACTTCTCATATTACTAATTAATTTTACAATAAACTTCAACTTCCTTCCCATAGCAACAAGCTGCTGCTATTTAATCCTCGCATTCTATTCCAAATTCCAGGTGCACATGCAAAAATAATTAAACAGCAAAAGAAACATCCAGTAAAGCTACACACCCACACACACATATATATATATAGATACAGAATGTATGAAACCGATTCCATAAATCTTTATTCATTCTATAAGCTCCTCTCAGCAAACGATTACAGAAAGGATAAAAGTAGCATCCATCCATGGAAGGATAACTAGTAATTATTTAAAATGCAAAACAAAACAAGTTAAGACTCCTAATCTCTGCATTAATCTTTAGGGTAAATGACAAAAAACTATCTCAACTATTGGTGTCACGACACTTTCATACCTCATCTTTAAAACGTGACAATGTCATACCGCATCTTACGAATTTGTGACAATGTCATACCTCCGTCAATTTTTCTGTTAGTTTTTCTGTTAAGTGCTGACGTGGCAAGATATGGGGACCACTCACTAATACAGCGGGATTAAAAAATAATTAAATATATTTTTAATAATTAAAAATTAAAAAATATTAATATAAAAATAAAAAAAAATTAATTTTTTTTAAAAAAAATTTTTAAAAAATTAATATAAAAATTTAAAAATTTAATTTTTTTAATTTTTAATTATTAAAAATATATTTAATTATTTTTTAATCCAGCTGTATTAGTGAGTGGTCCCCATCTCTTGCCACGTCAGCACTTAACAGAAAAATTGACAGAGGTATGACATTGTCACAAATTCGTAAGATGCGGTATGACATTGTCACATTTTAAAGATGAGGTATGAAAGTGTCGTGACACCAATAGTTGAGGTAATTTTTTATAATTTACCCTAATCTTTACTACTTTATTCTCTTAGCAGTTGTTGAAATTTCTCCAAACCAACTACTGGGGGAAAACCGATTCCATTAATATATGCTGCTTTAGAAGGTCGGGACTTTTTTGGGGCTGGCGGGCATCGCATAATTTGTGTATGAACTTGTACATTCCGCTTTTCCAATTTCCAACGTAGGCTTTTAAATTCTTGCATCACATTAATCCTAATTTCCCTCAATTCTCTCTCATGCAAATTTAATGTATCGACTTTCCGTATAAAGAGGCTCACTCAACAAAATGACATTTTTAGTATTTAAGTGTCTCGAACGTTTTCCATCTTAGAAATATGGACACAATATTTGATAAGAATATAGAAAATTTGGTGGAGATATAATTTGCTATTAATAAAAGTTAACTATTAACTAAAATAAATGTTTATCATAAAAATTAAGAATGGCTTACACGTTCATGCGTAAATTCGCGAAGATTTTTAACACACAATAAAATAGAATTCAATTTTCAAACTTTACGAATTAAATGTTAATCATGATTAACACTTTAATAAGACACAGCAAAGTAAGCTAATTTTAACCAAAAGTTGATCTTTGACCTCTGTTTCTCCCGTTTCTTTTATTTTGTGATCCAGCAGCATAAACGAGACAAGGAGTAATATTTCTAAAAAATCAAACGATTTCACCTTCCTCAGATGACGGAGAAAAGCGTCAACGGCGACGGCAGCGGTGGGGGTGACGGTGGTCCGGCGGAGGAGGAGAAGAAGAAGAATAATAATAATGCTGATGGTGGTGTTCCACCAGAGGAAGAGAAGGAGAAAGAGAAGAATGGAGATCCAGAACTGCTGATCTGCTTGCTTCAACCTGCTCCCGCCGACTCCGATCCCGACTACATTGGCATCCGTCGCCTTCTCCTCTCTGGCAAGCCCCAGTCCCCATTTCATCGCCGCCGAGTATTCCCCGATCCCGACTACAATTTGCATAATTCAATCGTTCATTTCGTTCATTCCAGTCACATTGTTATTGCTTCTGATTGTTGAAGGATTGGAGATGCAATGGAAAAGGGTACGTCGCGTTTCGAAATTACATCCGGCGGCCGAGGAATTGGGAGAGGATGCAGACTCCGAGCCTCCAGACCACTCCCGGAAACAGGTCGGAGATCAATTCACATCAAAGCTTTGCTAATCTCTCGAAACGTGATGAAATAGAAAGTTAATTTTCTGATTAGTGAGTGTGTAGTTTGTTTTCTTAAATTCCTAATGTATGCTGACATCAGGGTAATTTGCTGCTTCATGCATCAGCGGCCGATGGATTCCACCTACAAGTCCACTGTCCCTTTTGTACGACGTCGAAAGCTGGAGTCCTGGCAGGGTATGCAGCGCATTTCGAGTTCAATTTCCATTACGTTATGGATATTTGTTAATCCTATATAGTATGCATTTGTTGCACATTCTAATCGTTTTCGGTTGAATGAATGAGGACATGTAATTCTTTAACTTTTCGAACTGTAAAACCAATGACCCTTGAACACAATGCGAAAGTTTGTCATTTGTACGTTCTTTCCTGGATTTTTCCTTTTTCGGTTTTGTTATAGTTTCGTTTTATTTTAGGACGTCCACAGTGGCAGTCAACCTTCACCTCGCAGAAGTTTTGGCTCCAGTATAAGTGATAGCGACCGCCCACATCCTCGGCGAGCAGAACCTGCATACTCGTTTGTGGGAATGCATTGCATCTTTGATCAGTGCAAAGCCTCTGGTAACCATTTTCCTTTGAGTACTAAACTAGAGGGACCCCATTGTTGTGTTATTAAGCTGAGATTGAATGTGACTTTTATAAAGGTTGAAAGTTGAAACCTCATTGGTTTTTATGTACAGTTACGGTTTTGAAGTTTGGGCACATGAGTTCTGATCTGCTTGCATATGGAGCATCAGATGGAACCTTGACAGTATGCACTGTTTCTGATCCACCTTCAATCCTCAAGCATCTGCATGGTCACTGCAAAGATGTTACAGGTTCGATCTACTGGTATTGCTACTGTTGTCTTTTCTTTTGTTTTTGCAATGATATATTTGTAGCCATGTTTTAGTAAACTCTCACGGTCAAAGTACACAATTTGGTACCACCAAAATTCCTTGAGATGTAGAAAACAGAAGTGCTAGTTGCAATTTGCTCCAAGTACACAATTTGGTACCACCAAAATTCCTTTTTGGTTTAGGCAATCAATTTCCGGTAGTAGATTAATAGGTTGTATTCTTAGTGGTACTAATGTTTAAAAACGTAAAAGAAACATGATATGCAACAGAGTTGAACATCAAGTCCGTATTCTATACAAGATGCAAATCTCTTTAGCTTCTCTTTCTATCCGTTTTTGAAATTCTGGTTCATTTTTCAGACTTTGATTTTTCGTCGAACAATCAATACATTGCATCCTCATCAATGGATAAAACTGTACGAGTGTGGGAGATTTCAAAAGGCCTTTGCATTCGAGTAATATATGGAGTGTCTCCGCAACTGTGTATCCGTTTTCACCCTGTAAGTGTGCACAAAAATTAAGAAAGTTTGGCCCTCAAAATTGCCACAATATTTTTCATATATTGGTTATCTTATTATAAATGCATGTTTAAAGTGTTTTTTTTTTTTTGTTTCATCAATGTAAGTCATTTTATTCAAACCAAGTACTGGTTTCAGCATAGAATACCTGTCAGGCTTTTTGGTTTCCTTTCTTCCAGATTCTCAAAGAAGATTATGTTCACCAGCCTCAAATGACCCTCGTTCGCAATAACGTTCCCTTTTAAACCTTCACAGATCAAGTTAATATTGGCTTTCCCTTTGACAATCCGTGGATGACAAACTGTTACTGCATTTTGAGCTCTTAATAAAGTATTATTCCTCATAAAAAAATCTATGGATGACTTCAGAGCAAAGTGAAAATCATTTACCCCATTTTATATTTATTTTGTACATGAAAATACTGCCATTTAAGGTTTTTTTTTTTTTTTTTTTCTGTTATCTTCTCGATGCAGGTAAATAACAACTTTCTTTCAGCTGGCAATGCAGACAAAGAAGTTACGGTACTGACTGCATACCTTATGTTCATTCATAGTTGAAACCTGAACACATTCTATAACTCGTACTTTAATGTAAAGTGCATGAGGTACAGGTATTTGAGTCATTTTGTCATTATTATCTATTCATTTAGACTGAATTTGGGTACCAAAGAAGAGTACAGTGGGAGATATCCCTGGGAAACTACAACTGATACATGTTACATGTTTCTGTTAATCATCAGTTCATCTGAACGTAAGTAATCAGAAAAGAAGGCCCAACTGTGTGCCTATTTTCTCACTGGGGTATCTTGTGTAAGTAATGGCTGCTGGGGAAGGTGCTGACCATGTGTTCCTTATTTGTCCCATTGCTCGAAATTTGTGACACAGTTTATTATCAGAGGTTGGGGTGAGATGGATTATTCCAAGAGATTATTCTGCTCTACTTTGTGAAGGATAAAGTATTGGGGACAGGAAGAAGGCTAAAGTCTCACGGGTTGTATGGTATCCCTATGTGTTGTGGTGATAGGAGTTATTTGGTTTGTTTGGTTGAAGAAAAATGAGAGGATATTCGAAATATAAGGGGGTTGGTGTGGAAGTGCTTTTGGAGCAAGTCAGATTTGGCCATTAGGATGGAACTTGTGGAATTTTCTTTTCTGCTATTTATTTAGATTGGAAGGCAGTTGTGTGTTCATCTGAGCTAGGATGAGTATGATATACATTAAAAATTTTGTTTTGTTAGATTATGTGTTCTTCTGGTCCAATGGTCCTGCAGTATAAATTGTATTTCTTTTAGTTTAAAAAATACCTTGGATCTCAAATTAATATGAATATGGATTCATACTTTATAACTAAAGATCTTACTGCTCTTGATGAAATGAACACTATGCCCATTTATCGTAGGCATTGCATTACAATCATAATGGAACATCTCATTAGACATCCCCACACAAAAAGTTGTATTGCTACTTTGATTTTTGTTTATCTTTTTCCGAAACATGAGGGAACCAGTTTTTTTAACACCAATAATGTCATAGGGTTGCAAGGATATTATCAATTTAATTGATTGTATTTGATTGGTGGAACTTATACATCTATATTTCAGGTTTTCAATTTCAGCACTGGGAGGGTCATTCATAAAATATTGTTTGACAGTGAGGTTACCTCCATGGATTATTCTCACACTGGACAGCTCATTTTCTGTGGTGATGCGACGGTGTGTTATTGCATATATTCATTTACAGTTCTCTTCCAATGAGCTGCCTATCCTTTTACTCATATACTCTCTTGGATAATATGTTACAGGGCTGTATATATTCTATAAGCATGAATTCTCACACAGGAATGTTGTCTCGCTCTCATCGTCACCGAAGTAGCACAAGGCGGAAATCTGCAGTCATAACTGTGCAGTACCGAAGTTTTTCTCTGTTGGCTGGGGGCCCTGTCTTGCTTACGTGTACTCAAGATGGAAGTTTATCTTTCTTCAGGTTTGGCCACTGAACCTGCCCTGTTACTTTGGTTGTATATTCAAAATTTCAAACCACTGATAGTGAGGTTGGTATGCTGTAGTGTTGCTCTGGAAATACAGGGTTATTTGACTCTCCGTTGCTCACTGAAACTAAATCCACGGATATACAGCATCCGGGCTTCCTTCTGTCCGCTGCTTTCCCTTGAAAAAGGAGAATATATAGGTTTGTATGCCAAAATCAATGTTACCATATACTTCATTACTACTTTTCTTTAAGTGTTTGCTGACAGTCATATTGTTACAATGCCTAGTTTCCGGAAGTGAGGATTCAAATGTCTACTTCTACGATTTAACTCGGCCAAAGCATACTTGTGTAAACAAGCTACAGGTTCGTCTTATTTTTACACAAGGTTTTACTCTTTCCTATGGTATGAAATTGGACCCTAAAGACCAAAATATATCCAACTGCAGGGTCATCGATTTCCGGTTATTGGTGTGGCTTGGAACCATGGGGAGAACTTGTTAGCATCATCTGATTTCTACGGAACGGTTATTGTATGGAAGAGATCAAAGACAGGTTAAAACAAAGATATACAAAGAGATACAAGTTTCAACTCACACTCTCGCGATAGCGGGCTATAATTCTTCCATTTTCCCCAAAAATGAGGTATTAAACGTTATAACGTCTCGTATAATGTACTATAAACTGTATCAATAACGTAAGAAATAGAGTGGCATTACTTGTACAAGGGTTTGCATCTTTTTTGCCAGTGTAATATGAAGCCACCAACTTGTTTTGAATAAAGAGAGCTATGCAAATGAGATGTATGTTTTTTGTAGTTGATATAATAAAGCTTAGTTTTCTTCGTATGAGCACACAACAGTTAATATGGCTGGTGATTAGGTAGATTCTTTTTACTTTTTGTTTTACAGTGAGTGTTTTCTGTCTAGTCATTAGGACTCATTTATATATCATATAGTTACACTGAATTGCAGCATCCGTCGTAGTGTAGTTGGTCAGGATACTCGGCTCTCATCCGAGAGACCCGGGTTAAAGTCCCGGCAACGGAATTTCATCTTTGATTTAATATAATAATAGCCAACAGGATCCTCTCTGAATCTTTATAATTGTTTTCTGTTACCGTTACCATGGAGCACTTGTGCGGTGTAGAAATTGGTTGTGATCAAATAATGTGACGACTCGTCCCGATATATTTATAAATTGTATAGTGAATTGACAGAATTAACCCTTCGAGGTTATGTACGTATGCATGTGTGTTGTGTGAGGACCAATGGATGGTGACCCTCAATAATTGGAGCCAATAGATATTTTCTATCCTCACATTTTGTATGGCTTTGGACCACACACCTCCACCCTCACCTCTTCCGTCACTCTCTCTCTGTGTCCATCACTCTCAGACACACTCTCTCTCTCGACACTTTCTCTCTCTCTCTCTCGCCATTTTGGTACGGTCACACCCACACTCATACATCCAGGCACAGATCGACGCAACTGAGACCACCATTCTATTCCTAAGGTCCATACAAACTCATTGGCACCCATTTCAGGTAAGGTTTCGTTCTATTTCACGTCGGAAAATCAAGCACAGTTTTGGGTACTATTCATCAACTTTTTGTTGGTTGATTTTTAGGACAATCTAAGCTTATAGGAAGCTTTGTGAGGTCTCAAGGAGGCTCGGAGTGGTTCGTTGGAATTGTTTCGACGTCGGGATCGTGTAGTTCGACGGTGGCCGGTTTTGGAGGTGTTCCCCGACGAGATTTAAGGCCTTTTTCAAGGTTTTTGAAGGTAGAGACTTGTTCTACTCTTAATTTAGAGCACGTAGGAAGAAAAATGGGTCAAAATGGTGCAAAAACGAGTAAGATATGAAGATTTAAAAAATTCCCAGATTTTCGGCGAACAGTCGCCGACGACCGGCGACTCGCCAGAGAATTCCGTCAGTTTTGACGGAATATTCTAACGGCGTTAACTGACGATGTCAGTGTGCAAGGCGCGTGGCCGCGATTGGCCGGCGCGTGGCAGCGTGTGGGGCCGAGAAATATTAATTAAAAATTATGGGGATGTTCGTGACGACGAGTAGTTCACGTTGGTATATCCAAATGTCAAAATTGATCATCGTATGAGAAGTTATTTCTAAAGTCTTGTTTATGTACGTTAAATAACGTTTATTCAGTTACTTCTCGTATAGACGAGGCCTATCCCGTGGACGAGCGTAGCCAGGCTAGGCGTAGGGGCTACGATCCGGCTATTTATCAGTAAGTGGGCAGTTATTTTTCCGTATAACCTATATAATATATATAATGATTTTTCCCAGAATCAGATTTTAAATGAAAAGTATGTTTTTATCGACATGCATATAACTTGATATTAATGCATGAGTATTCATATATACATTTCATGCATATGTTGGTGCCGAGGACGCCAGGTAAGTACCAGGTAGGTACATGCATTGTTGAGAAAGAACAGTCCATATACGATGAGATACGATGAGATACGATGAGATATGATGAGATATGATGAGATATGATGTGATATGTTAGCTCATAAACCTGCACATATTGTTAGTGCTAACGCCCAGAGATAGGGGCACAGTCTTTCACGTGTCGTTCACCTCCCACACCGCATGCTCTCCTTGGATTCAAGTTAGGTGCATAGTCTTGTCGTATAGACCACCTTTGAGTGAGTACGACATGTAGGTGACCCGCGTTCATTCGCACAGTCTTCACGTGATTGTAGCACTAGAACATTTATTATTAATACAGTGATGATGATGATGATATGATGAGAATATTGATGTATGTGCAGCGTATATATATGATGAGATAGAGATGTTATGAGCTATATGTACAGCCGAGGGCTGAGTTGATATCTAATAGCGATATGATCATTGAAATGCATCGCATGGCATGACTTACAAGATTCAGATTGGCATTGAAATGCATTACATGGCATCTTATGAGATACATTGAAAATGTTTTATACTGAGAAAGGTTGTGATATATATGTACGTATTATTTTCTGGGAAACTATACAGGTTTTACGGTGAGGGGCTATACTTTTGCGAAAAAAATAATTTCGAAAAGATTTGTTTTGCGTCAATTTTGTTTTTCGCCCCTCCAGGTTCTAGATAGCTTAAGTACCCGTGGTGGCTAGCGAGGACTATTCGGCAGTTCTGACACTCTTTATTATGTAGGACACCCGTTGGTGTATTCGAACTTATTTATTCATGCTTGACTGCACTATGACTTAGTACGCTCTGGTTATGCATAAGTACCATATTATCCCTAGCACACTATCGTATCTAGGCTGCTAGTGGTTCGATTTTAAATTAGTTCGTACTTAGTTAATGATCCTAGCTTCCGCACTGTGCACTTGGCTACGTCACACTCACGTGACGGCCAGCACGCCCTACTTTCGGGTACGGGTGTGTCAAATAACATTTGTCATCAAGAACGAATGTCTTTCGTATTCTCTAGATAAGTAAATTATAATTGGTTTATTGTAATTTCGGTTTATTAAATCTGTGATCCTAGTGTCCTTTTGTCATTCTTATGATTTCAGAATGTCTTACAAGTATAAGATATGTATAGCTTTTTTTTAAGGCTTTTTACCTAAAATGGTCACTAAGATTTGCATAACTCCTCACTTTGGTCTCCGAGATTTAAAATCAATAGAATTGGTCATGTGTTTGTCCACCATCAATCATTTTGGTCATTTCATAAAAATTTTCCATTCAATGAGAATAAAATGACCAAAATGCCCTTAATTTTGTCAATTTTTTTGGCTCATTGTTTATTAAATTGAGGGTATATTTGTCATTTTAATCCTTATTTAACATGATTTTGCAGAGAATGACTAAAATGATTGATGGTGGACAATCTGAGGAATCACTTAAATTTCAAATCTCAATGACCAAAATGATGTGTTATACAAATCTCAAGAACCATTTTGACTAAAAAGTCCTTTTCAAAAATTTATAAAAAAAAACATGAAAATATGGGTGCCATTCAAAGTTCAAACTGGAGAATCCATTGTTACATCAGAATATATTCATTGTCATTAACCCACTAAAATTACATGATAAATATTCGCACTCACACTCAAAAGCAGTGGAAAGGCCATGGACCATGCATCGTACAAGAGTTGCATTATGCGTATCGTATATTTTAAATCTTAATTCGAGTGGCATCTGACTCTTAGTATAATAAAATATAAAAAAGTAAAAAAATACTAACCACTAGAGAGAAAAAATAGAAAGCAAAAAAAATAGAGAGAAAAAGAGAACTTTAACGAAAAGCTCTGTCTCAAGTACCAGCCTACAACGTAGACAACTAAAAAACACAAAGCCTGAATAATCCCATAAGAGAAAGGCAAGCAACTGAAACAGAGAAGCACTCTAAATATTTTATTCAACAAAAAACGTCTAATGGTGGTATTTTGAACTTCTCGTGGTCTGTGTACTTGATACAAGACTACGAGAAGAAAGCTCGACATGTGTTATATTACAGTAGTGATCCAGTTGACAAATTTTCGTTTTCTTTACGAGCACAATCTTTCATGTTGGTTGGATACGGATCATCCATGGCTGGGGATTGTATTTTAGTATCTTGAGATGATTTCTGCAACGCAGGAACAGTGAAATATATAGTGTCCAAACTTGTCGATGCCAGACCCGAGCAGGAAGATCCAATAGGGGAATAAATGCGTTCGGAATATTCACAATTCTACATTCCATAACTACAGACATACATATACATACATACACGTCCTCGACCTTAAATAGATAGAGGATCTACTTGGTTACATAAAAAGGTTTTCAAGCTAGTTTTCGTCTTCCAATTAACTCATAGATACACAACTTGTTATGCAAGACATGTCTCCCGGCTCCGTGCTCGCTTAAGCCCTACCAATGATCAGAACGCCGCATCCTCTAGTTTATCAGATTGACTTGTATATACAATGTCACCTCCGACGCCGTTTTGTATCCACCTGAAAGACAACATGAATGCAATTCAAGAATACTTTGTGGCCATTGGCTTCAAAGAGATGCTAGAGACCAACACCTATCAACGATAACCACTGCCTTGGCTGTTTTTTCTTGAGTCTTGACAAAATCAAGCTTCAAACAAACCCATTAAATTACCTACATTTCCAAATACTAGTCGTTCTCATAACAAATTATATGCTTTAAAATTCATATACAGTCGGACAACTTAATGAACACAAGTATATCTGCTTTTTTATGCCATTGCCTCGTCCCCCCTACTGTATGATATTCATGAAGCCTGACCTACAACCAATAGTCCTGGAAATTTGTAATAAGTTTCTTTCTATTCAATGTATGGTTTCTTTTAACACCCTTTTCTGTTCTTTCTATTCAACTTAATCTGGTCTCAAAACTGAAGAGTATATACGCATCACAAGCCCCTATGAGTCTTTGGGTCATTTAATAATAGATAAAGAAATCCAAAACATGTCCAATAACGTGTCAATTTACAGAGGACATGCAATTCAAATTGAGTCCACAACTCCACATGCAACCAAGAATGATAATGGTAAACCTAACTTCAAATTTTATCCAACATTTAATGTACCTTTGTATCAGGGTGTCTGGAAGCAGTATGGGAATTCTGCAATTTCTTTTGACCCTCGGAAGAGCAGCCTTCACAGAAGAAGTGATCTAGTCTTTTGGCTTCCTGTATATTCATGTCTATACAAGCAGGATGAAACCTGAATCAAGTGCAGTAAATTGAACATTGCATCTGTATTATAAAAGGATTGGCAGGGGGAAGACAGTACAAGTGAAAATAAACAAAAAGCATTTCACTTAAGAAAAGACACAGGCATCCATGCTTCGATGACTTTGTTTTCACTATTCTAAAGCAGTAGCCCCTCAAGTGTCAACCTCAGAAGCTGCGGAAAACAGTGGCTCGGCAACACACCGTATGCTCAAGGCAAACCAGCCCAAGGTTATACACTTGTCAATATGCTTCATGCTTATTCCGTGTTAGAATTTGGGAATTTGGGACAAACATCAGAGATATATGCGTACAGAAAAAGGGTAAAGCGATATATTCAATTGGTAAACTTCTTTAGAAGCAGCAATACTTTGAGACTTCATCTGGTGCACAAATAGACAAAATGCTTAGCTGATTCACATTCAAGCAGTTCCTCGTAATTATTAACATGATGATATGGCACCTTAACCATGTAATTTGAATACTAATCTGTAGTAGCGTACGAACACAGTTCCATGAACTAACCAATTACTTCTCCTAATTTCCCCTCAAGGTATAAATAACAGTTACTTTAAGATTAAATTTATAATCCATCCATCCACTTCAAATCCACAAACTTCCCTTCCACCATTTAAAGGCTATTTATACCCCAGAAAAACAAAGATGCAAAATAATGAAAGCAACCAGGTGAAGCTTTTCAAATTCTATTCACTCCAGAAAGGTCTGTTTGAATTGTATAAGAAGTACAAAATCATAATCTTCGCGATCTAGTAGGGAACAGTCAAGTTTCAATTTGCACCTGGTTAACAACTGAATGCAAGTGTAAATTAAAACATGATAAATAATAATCTATCTAGAGATAAAAGAAATATTCACAAGAAGGACCAACTTTTCAACTTTATGATAAGAATCCAATCCACCCTCCGTGAGGCAAAAGCGTGGGGAGGGCACAAACAATTGAATAACTTAAACATTTAACTTACCAATCACTACAACCTTCACACTGAACCATGAGGTCATCAGGGTTGTAAGGCATCTCACATTTGCAATACCTGCCACGTAACATCAGAAACCCAAAAAGAGGTATTTCGATATCAGTCATTCCCCAATGTGGCAACAACTTGAGCTTGTTCACAAAAGATCAAATAGAAAGGCTGACAACTTAACAGCCATGAGCAAAAACAAAAATTGTGGGAAACTTATGTAACTAATAAAAAATTGGACACTTAAGCTCAAGGCTCAAATATGTTTCGGTTATGATTTCATCAAACTCAAATATTAGTATAACCTATATAAGATAAAGAGTGTAAACGAAATCTTGAACGTCAAGCTACGTTGATAACCAGAAGGATAGGAAACTGAGAATTAAAGGTAAAGGACCAAATGAAGATGCATAAAACTAAAATCAATGAAGAAAAGTTTTGAGCTTTGAGTTTTAGAGGCCGTTTGGCAACCATTTCGTTTTCAGTTTTCAATTTTGTTTTTCCTACTGAAAACCTGCATGGCAACTGTTTTTAGTTATAAAAAAAACTGAAAGCTGCTTTTTTGAGTAATCAAAATTTGGACTACCATCATCTTGGTTATCTTGAACTTATGAACAAGCTTGGGGCTACTTTAAAGTTTATGCTTACTACTAGGGCTTCCAGCACTAATTACGCTTAATCGGGTCTCATAGCCCCTAGTTTTCAGTTTTAAGTTTTCAGAATCAAACAAGTTTTCAGTTAAAACTGTTATCAAACGGGGCCCTTAGTTCTACGTATTTCTTAAAGTTTCCAGAGACTAGTACAATGTATGATGGAAGTAACAATGAAGAGTGAGCAAAAGTTGATTGCTTTTATATTCAATGCACTCTAAAAACAATAGAAACCAACCAAATCGTATCAACTGAAGCACGAAATCAACACTAAACACCAAATAACAAGAAAAGTTGAAGAACTGACAACTCAATCTCCGTCCCAATTCAACCAATTTGAAGCAAAAGAAGAACAAACATACACGGCAACACGGTCGGGATTGAAAGCCCCAGTGGAGGAATTATATTCAAAACGACAGAAGAAGTCGTCGTTTCCAACAGCGTCAAGCTTGGTGTAGCTCTTGAAGGTGTGGACCGTACACTTGGCCTCGATGGTGTCGGCGCTCTGAACATCGCGGTGATCGGAGAGAAAGACCTCTTTGGAGCCGTGAAACTGCCTCCGGCCGCCGAGCGACTCCTCCGGCCGATAGTACCACTGGACGTGAACCTTGACGTTGGAGCCGCGGCTGTCGGCCTCGATCCGCTCGATCTTCGCCACGTACGACGGCTTCCCCGGCTCCGACGGCCGCATCAGGACACAGTCCCCGGCTGCCCCACAAACACAGAAATCAAATTTACAGAGAATCCGAATCGAATTTTGAATATTTGGAATAGGGGAATTGAATTCCGAGTAGTGAGTAGTGGAAGTGGTGTACCTCTGATGGTTTTGTTGATGGGTTTGACGGTGTAGGAGTCGAGCGTTCGTCTCGGAGCTTTGGGTTTGGCCATGGCGGAGATTCTAGAAGCTCATCGCCCGAACCAGACTCGCAGAAATTGGAATTTAGAAGAAGAAACGTGGGGGGATAGTTCGTACGAGGGGTTGGATTGTAGGGGCATAGCATGGACGCCTGCAGAGAGGATAATAGCTCCTTTAATTAGAGAGGACTTTTTCTTCTGCGTATTGACTCTGGTTTCTTTGTTGACTTCTTTTAACATGAAATTGTTGACTTCCCCGGTTGGAATTGTGAGCTTGCACTTGAAATTTTAGCCATCCCACTCGTCTTAATAATAAAGAGTAGAGTTTAATCCCCAAGACTTTATTGTCTCTCTCGTTATTAAATATCTTCCGAATTGTGTCTTGAAAGTACGGAATATATAAAGTTTGTTAAAGTCTAAAAATTGAAGTGTTTTTTACTTCGGATTATAGATTGTTAAATTAACAATTATAAGAGACGAACGCCTACCGAACTACAAGCACAAGAGTAGGGGCAAAATTCTGTCTTTAAGACATTGCATTTACACACGCCTCAATCTGAATCGAAACTTCAACTGGGAAGCTTTGTGATTGAGAAGCTTCCTTTCAATTGTATGAAAACATCAGCATTCCATGCCTACTTCTGTAGACAATACCTTTACATTTCCATACACCAATGTCACATTCTATATTTTGCTGCTAAAACACTGCTCTGCTGCTGCCTAATCCAATTTTCGTATGGCATTAAATTTCTCCCAAGTTCGGTCTTCTACCCTTGAATTTGATTCTGGCAGTTTTTCATTCGTTCAGCGGCCATGGCAGTTCAAGTGCTTATAGGGGAACAAACAGCTTCCACAGATAACTTTTTTAGTTTGCTTGGACAAGGGTCCGCGCCGAAGTTGGTGTTTGATATGGTCACTGAACACTTCTGCTTACCTAGGCACTCCTGTCAAGATAAATCATAGGCAAAATCTCAGTTACGTTGAAACTTTGACATGAGTTGATTGGAAAACTTATAACTCTTTACTGCAGTAAATTAGGAGCAATATCTGAGAAGTACCTTCTGCAGGACAGCATTTGAGTTTGGAGCGTGACAGGTGCCGTGCTGAAATTTCCCACAGCTTCCGGATGGAGTTCCAAAGCTTGAAAATTTAATAGCAGAAATGGAGTGTCCATCTGTACAGTGTAGGCTAATTTCGGGCTTCGTTTGCACTTCCGTTTGGCCATGGCTCTCAGTGTGCCAATTTGTAATGTGTGGGTGATTTTCAGAAACCTCGGCACAAACACTCGTCACTGATTTTTTCACAAGGGCGACCTTTGATACATCACCACCAATCTCCTCAAATACTACCAAGAGGTTCTTAGACGGCTTCAGCCAAGAGCGAGGAACGTGGTACCTGAGACATAACAGAATTAAAGTTCAGTTCTTGAAGTGATTCTTACTATGTTTTCTGCTTGGATTTACTGAACCCTAAACCGTGAAAGAAGTTTGTACCATTGTTGAGTTGGATGCTGACAACCAAATTGGCATTTCTTAGGCCTGAATGTACCAGAATACGTGCATGCGCTGCAATCGCCATCAGCGTAAATAGTCCAGTATCTTCCGATGCTCTGCCCGTTGATCCATACTTGACCCTTCCCCATACTACCCATGTCCAAAGCCAAGGGCTCATCTCCATTTGGTTCATCAAAATATGCCTACGCATTCAACTACAACTGTTAAACCACATTGCGGTAGGAGGCCGAACGAACTCCAATTCAACCTCCAACCAACATTCAGTTCTTAGATAGAACCATATGAAATAACGGTAAAACATTTGGTCAAGCTTCAACGTTGGAAGATACATTTCCATACCTTATACCATGTCAGTGGCTGTTGTTTTTGTGCCACTAAGGACCCTGTCATCCAATCCACAGCCGAAAAGGAATTTGGAGAATCCAGATTCGCAGCTTCACCTTTTAGCCCAACCTGTATAAAGAAACAAAAGAATAAGTTGGGATTCCTCAAGCACACGAGTCACTGGAATTAAGTGGAAGAGGAGATTAAGACCGACCTGATATGACCATTTCTGCCAAGATAAATCTCTTGTTCCATGGTCTAGTCCATGTAGAGCAACTGGTCCCAGCACTCCTGTGTTCCGCATCTCAAAGTGAGGACCATTATTCTTCAACGACATCAAGTGGAAAATGGTTCAGTTAAAAGATAAACTTTGGATTTGGTTTAAAAACAGAGAGAGAGAGAGAGAGAGAGAGAGAGAGAGAGATCAATGTAAGTAAAACCCAAACGACAAATCAAGCTTTACACAGACCAATCACAAAATGGATTGCACATGATAGATAATGCAGTATGTAAACCATACACGTACTACAGAGATGCAAGACTAGAAATACTCTAAACACATGCCTTGTCCCTTCTTTCCCCGATGTGGGATTCATACTCTGAACAACTACATAGCAACGATGAAACCCTCATAGTCATATGTCTCTCACATTCCATGGCTAATTCCTTATTGTAACAAAGGATACAATAATCATCACAATTTTTTAAAGAAAATATAGAAATTCGAAACATAATAGCCAAAGATAAATTTTCTTTTGTACATTAAGGAACTAACCGCCAATCCAACAGCTACACTGAGAAGTGAAATTTTATTCCGTCCAGCATGCAGGTTGACATTTCCCGTAAAAGCGAATCTTCTGTGTTCCCTAGTCCCAGAAGCCGATCCTATCGTTATAGAACATATACTTCTTTTAATCAGGCTCCAATAGGTATTCCATTAGATCATATCTAGCTGGTGTACTTCTCTAAGCACAAGCTTATCAACAATTTACCTGAGAGCTGGTCATTGATGAAGACATGCATAGCATCTCCAGCTGACTGCACGGTTAGACTGGGATGTTGACCTCCACGTAGAAATGATTCTGATGGATCTATGTCAACACTATAAGCATCAAGTTATTGATAGTTTAGTTTTGACAAAGGGATATACATGTTGGAAGATATGTTGGGTATAAATTTTAGTGTAAACTCACCTGGTTGTGTACCACAAATAATCACTGGAGTCTCTTGTAATGTTCAATTGATCTAGGAGGCCAATGACCTTGATTGTAGTATCATCAGCCACTGAAGAAACATCTTCATTGAAGATTCCCCACGAGTGCAACTCAGCGTTAGTGGGCAAAAGTTGTGTTTGGGATGTCTGAACTCCCACCTGCAACAGAATAACTGCTTATCATTTCTGCGTATACTACTATACCAAAGTGGAACAAAACCCAGTAAAGATGCAATTCAAAGTTAGTGTCGTTTGTCACTCACTCGGGCAGTGTTGAATGCAACATTTTTGCAATCTGGAAGGATGCTGATGGACCAAGGGGGGAGGTGAAAGTTCATGTTATTGAAAGTCACTTTTGTAGCTGACTTTGTATTGAAATTTGAGAGAAAAGCTGCACAGCCTCCTGACTTGGAAGAGAATACATGTGCCTGGAATTTGAGTCTATCTGGTTAGAAACAAGCATCAACTTCCGTATGTTCAAAGTTGCCAAAACATCAATCTGATTGAAATTGATTTTGTACGAATCTTCAAGGAAGACTTCCTTTTGAAAACCTCCAGAAAGACATTCTTAAGCTTAGTTCATAGTTTCTCAAAGGAGGTGGTAGCCAATATGGCATGGCCTCATTTAACGCAGAATCCCTTTGACCATTAGATAGCTTACTTATTTTTTTCATGTGTGATTACTTGTTTAATTAACGTATAAGATGTTTTGAAACTCTACTGATTTCTACTGCAGAAATTCAGAGTAATGACATTCTTACTTACACGGTCTCAGAGAAGCAGACAAACCTGTTCATAGCTCCCTAAGGTTGTGACAGTAGGATCAGCATTCAGCAGAGCTAGCTCACATAGCTTAACAGCCTTATGGAGTTCCTTTAAGTGGCCATACTTAGGTTGCCTGATCAAGCCTATAAATCAGTTATGAGTTAGAAGACTGCAAACTAGTAGTCTAGTACTATTTACACATCACGACGTACATCTGAAGAAAGATCACATTATGGAAGAAATATAACATTATGAATTTGGAAAATCACTGCAGAATGGGTTCAATTTTCTCACCGTATTCGTCGATGGGAGCATCATAGTCATAGCTGGTAGTTATAAAGGGGCCTCCAGCAGTTCTTCCAAAGTTGGTCCCTCCATGGTACTGCATGCAATGATTAGTTACCTCTGGGAGTGATGTACTATATGATAATGCGCGATATATATCGGATTTACATTTGACACAAATAAGGTATCATTGGATTGCAGAATGTTTTGTATAAAAGTTTTCATACTTTAATGTTTGTCTTCTATCTCAAAGCATACAGACGGCAAAGGGATTGACTGACCATGTAATAATTTATGAAGGAGCCTCCTTTTTGAATGAATCTGGCAACTGCAAATGCCAAATCTTCAACAGGCCGCTGGTAAATTGGGCCACCAAATTCTGTGAACCTTTAAGAAGACAGGACAACGTAAATCTACTACTTCTCAAGCTGCAGTTCTGAGAGCAAAGGCCGATGTAGAACTTACCAGCCACTCCAAGCTTCAGTCCACATTGTGGGTTTGTATGGTTTGTTGGGAGAAAAATAATCGCAATAAAAACCATTGCAAGTGTTTATCTGTCAGCAGCATTCAAACAATCCAAAATAAATTAGACTTGTTAGCAACTCTAACTTAAGCATAGATTCACTTCATTGCCAGTGGTTAATTAGCCATAATTGGCTAATATAAACGCAACTCGCGGGATGCTTAAATTTCCTAGTAGAAAATAGAGTTTGATGGGTAAATAAAGGAGACGGGAATGATAACTGAATGTGACTTATTGACTTGTTCAGAGAAGTATGCATAGAGTGGGTGCAAACACATTAAACTTACCACTGGGTCAGGGGCATCATCTTCCTTGCACATGACCCATGGGACCCCGGTACCCATTCCAACAGCCATATTTGCAGCCCAGGTCATGTATGCATAACCAGAAGCCCCAAAGGCCTTGCTTTCTGGCTCGTATTCGTTCTCAATCTGAACAAAAAGTAAATTAATCCAAATACAATTAGTGTCACGCATCATCAGTGCGCTCATCTATCCAAACCGAAAACAGTGTCAAGTGGTACCCTAGTACATAGATGTGCTCAAAATTAAGCTGATTGAAATGTTATGCAGCAGTAAAAAATAGTAGCAGAAGTTACCTGAGAAAGGATAATGGGGCCACCTTGTGACTCAAACAACTTTTCGTTCTTCATCAATTGGACAACTTTCTGTGTAAATTTTTGCATTGCTGACTGCAACACCAAAAATAAGCAAAACATTAATCATTGATTAATTCACACAATTGACCGAAAACTTCAAGTTTTCAAATTACATATCCTTCCTTCATTAAAAAAAAAGAAAAACAGACCTTAAAAGGCTCATTATCTGTTCTGAAGCTAATGCCCGGAACAAACTTCAGCCAAACTGGAAACCCCCTAAAGAAAATAGAAACATTCAAAAAGAAATTCATCGGCGAAACGAAAAAACTGCAGAGAAAAAATAATCATTACCCAAAATTCCATTCTGAACAAATATAAGGACCAATCCGAAGATGAACATAGAGCCCTGCCTTGTGAACCATCTTTATGAACCGAACCAAGTCGTTCCTCCCCTCAAAATTATACTGCAACCCAAAAATTGTATGAACATTATATCAAAACAGAGAAAGGGATAATGTGCACAAAAGTCAGTGAATGTGAAATTAAGTGAAACAAAAACAATGAATACATTGCCAGGAGAAGGTTCATGAAGATTCCAGAAGACATAGGTGTCAATGGCATCCAAGCCACCATCTTTGGCCTTCTGTATAAGACCTTCCCACATCTGCATTTCACTTATCATGTCCAGTTAGCAATACGGTCATCAAAATTTTGCAAAAGAAATCACATTTGGTCAGAAAAATAGTTTTTTTTTTTTTTTTATTTTTTTTAAGTGGGCTTTAATTTAGATGGGAAAATGGTACCTCAGGAGTACTTCTGGGATAGTGAATGGAGCCAGAGAAGAGAAGTCTCCTCCGCCCATCAATGACAAGAGCCTTCCTATCATACACAACATTGCACTCTGTCAGCTCAACATACACAGAAGACCACACTATGCAGCAGCAGAGCAGAACCCAGCTCAAAGCTGAGCTATTAGCCCCCATTCTTCTTCTTCCCACTTCCTAGAGAGAGAGAGAGAGAGAGAGAGAGAGAGAGAGAGAGAGAGAGAGAGAAATCTAAGATATGGGAAATAATGGGAGAGTGGAAGATTGAGATTTGGTCACTTCAGTTTGTCTGGAATGACATTTACTACTGTAGAGATTCACAGTGACATTTGGCTAAAAAGTTGAAATTTAACATGAAAAGACAAGGAAAAAATGAAAGGGAGGAAATCTGTTGGGAGGAAGCAGCAAAAGGTGAAGGTCTTAACTTGAAGGAAAAATACAACAAAAAATGCGTTTGGGCAAAAAATGTATGGAGCGCAATGGGTTGATATATGGGACTGGACTGGAGGACACAACCCATCTGCGTTCTGCTAATGGCTGCATGCTGGAAATTGGAACGAAACAATTATTTTGGGATATTTTAAAAGTACCACATAATGCAACTCAGCACTATAGTCTGGTAGTATTCCTCTTAACTTGTAAACGAGAAACTTGAGATTCGAATCTCGTGAATGACAAATTCAACATCAATTTAGATTACCCATTGTGTAACTTCCTCTTAATGTAAAATATATCATTATACTAAAATAAAATAAAAAAATATCCATGATATGTCCTTCATTACGAGGGAAATAATGAAGATGTTTCTTTTGCAGAAAAAAAAAGGGTACTTTGGTGATCTAGTAATATTCATCTTTAATTTTAAGTGAAGAATTTGAAGTTCAAATCTCGTGGATAACGAATTTAATATTAAATTGAATTGCTCATTATATAATTTAGCTGAACTCTCCCGCTCTTAATGTAAAATATATCATTTTACTATAAAAAAAAAAAATAAAATTAAAAAAAAAAAAAAACATCCCATGACATGTCCTTAATTGCCGGGGAAACAATGTAAATGTTTCCTTCGCACAAATAGAGACATTTTATCATGTACCTGAAATACGAGCCGGGTACATTATTGGTGTCATAGTATAAGTAGACGGAATATAATTTTTAGTGTTTTTCTACTTATATTATAATACGTGATGTCTCGACTTGTATTTTGAGGACACTACAAGTAGATGGGATATACTTTCACTTTTCAGTGTTCTCTAGTTCCACAAAGAGGAAAGAAAACCCTAATCTCAAAAAATAAATTCTCCCTCCAAAAACCAAATTTAATTTAAGACTAGTATCCAATGGTTCTGTTTCCCTCCAAAAGCCAATCTTAATTTTAGTGCTTGTGGTTCTCATTGGAACACATGGGACTGGGTAGAGGTGGCATCTCAATTCTAGTACCAAAACTACAAAAAGCCATGGCTGCGTCTGCCATAAGAAAGAACAAAAAGATATTAATAAAACTTCTTAATGTTTCTCTGATCAATAATTCTGAATTTTCACGAGAAAAACCTGCTTACAACGAGACGTTTCATTAATAATGAGTTTTTAACTCAATTTTTTTCTAGATTAAAGTTTAATAATGACGATATTATAATTTTAAAACAAACTTGTAACTTGTGCATTATTGGTACGATTGATGTGATTTTTACCACCCAAACCCTGAAGAAAAAACTATATATTATTATGTTTATAACAACTCATCTTATAACGTCGAGAAATAGAAAACAAATTGAAATAGTTAGCAAGTCATGTCATTTATATTTGAAGTCAATTAGGAGTAGTTAATCCTAACTTGGTTAGTTAACTTTGTTGGAGTCAAAAAGTTGGGACATAGGATCCTTGGCTTGGGCCCTTTTGCCTATGAAAGTGTGCCTCTTTGGTTTAGACAAAACAAAAAGGGAAATTTGGCTCTTTGCATGCATTTTCTGCTTTCCTCTCAATAACAATTGGACCCAATTGCCCCTATTTTCCTTACAAGCAATGCTCACGCTTGATTGAGCGTAAAACTTTAATTGCATGGTCAAACGCTCTTAACTATTTGAAATTGTCCGTGTTTCATGCCTTTTCTCTCCGTAATTGTACACATGAGGACTGCATTTCTTAAACTACGATTTTATTTTAAATTTTAAAATGTAATATTATCTAGAATATACATGTACAAACGATTAACCGAAATCATTAAATTTTAACTGAGAGAATAACCGCGGTATCCGTCCCTACATGCAGCCTTATGTCCTGTTTTCTTGGTTTCCCACTAGGAGTTGTTTGTTTGTCATCACTCATCATTGCATTAGGTAGTGGTTGACAGCAAGTTGTCAAACCCTAGTAGCTGAACAGTTGGCGTGATAAACTGATAAAGGGTCTGTTTGGTGGACTTGGATCCTCTCCTGAGCCCAAGGAGAGGATCCCCTGACCAAGGATCTAAGACCGTTGGATGAAAATT
This sequence comes from Crataegus laevigata, assembly GCA_963580275.1. NCBI lineage: Eukaryota > Viridiplantae > Streptophyta > Magnoliopsida > Rosales > Rosaceae > Crataegus > Crataegus laevigata. Next base: position 11,671,956 of record OY756941.1, read on the forward strand.
CAACGGCTCTAATTATTGTAACTTTAAATAGACTCCCCTGTTTGTAGCCGTTGGATCCAACGGCCTTGGATCTCTGGTCAGGAGGATCCTCTCATTGGGCTCAGGAGAGGATCCAGGTCCTTGTTTGGCATCACTGCAGTATTTTGTTTACTAAAATGTTGGCAAAGGAATCATTCACTCTTTCACTTTTTCTTGCGTTTACTTACACATAAAGAATTGGAAAGCGCACAATTTCCGTCAAAATCTGTAATCAAATACCTAAAAGTACAAAAATGTAAATTTCTTGCTAACCAGTATTGTCAAAATTTTAGACACTGAGAAAAAATTGATAGCAACTGTATATCCAGCAATTGGTTTTACGGTTTACTCTCTTGAGAGATTTATCATGATGGAATTCTACAACATCAACGAAAAATTATGACCGGAACCATTTTGTAAGCTTCTTGGAGCCTTGCTTTTCGCCATCAGTTTGGGCGGAGCTCCGTTGTGAGTACTTGGATCTATATTGTTCGATCAGCATGTCGAGTTTATCCGCAACGTCCCGCCCTAATGGGTCTTTATTTTTCTTTGGCCTTTTTCTCCTCGTTTCATTCTCTCCGCCCTCTAGTTCTTTCTGCGCTAGCAGCTTCCTCTTTTGAGGTTGTGCATTTGCGTTTCCCACGGATTTTGATTTTTGTGCATCAATGGCCATGGATTCGCGTCCGAATGATCTCCCACGACCACCAGGCTTCGCACCATCTTGATGATTGTTTGGTTCATGTTTTGAGCTTTCTGAATTCTCTGTTGAGCCTCCTGATACTTTTGTTAATGAGATCTTCTTTTCCTTTCCGAACGGACCCTGTTTCTGCCTCTTAGAAGCTCTCAGTTGGTCAGTGGCAGTTCCATCACCAACCCTGTTTTCCACTTCATCTTCTTTATTTGGTACTGATTCATCCAGACTTTGCTCGTCAACACTTTGTTTCCGTTTGTTGAACTTCTTGCTTGGATCGGCATCTGGTCTATTTGAGCCATCCTTTTGCTGTACACTTGGATTACAACGAGCTGCATTCTGCTGCCCTTGAATCTTAGCATTTCGTAATTTCAATTTCTGGACATTATCCAGTGCGAACTCCACAATTGGGCGATGATCAGGACCAAAAGTTTCTACAAGTTGCGTCACATTAAATTACAACACAATGGATTCAATGCATTCAGTATCTATTCCCCAACATAAAAGGACTGGAACTGAGACTCCGGTATAAAGATTACTATCACCGGTGCCTTATGTCAACATGAATTATGCAATTCCGCTGAAGAAATAACTTACCAGGATTGTTGTTCAGAACTCTGAGGGCCACAAGTGCATGCTGATGCTCTGTAAACTCAACAAAAGCAGCTCCACGAGAGTGATTCTTTGTGTTAAGCTTTCCTTTCTTCACATCCTCCAAGAACTTTATCTGCATGCTCAATGCCAAATATAAATAAGGGAGAGTTTCTTAAAACATAATAAACGATTAAAACCATAACATATAGAGACAAAAGTTAACTGCTAATTAACCTGTCGAATAACAGGTTTTTGTTTTGTAGCTCGTGAGGTAACTGCATCAGTACAAAGTCTTTTTAGTTCCTTTTCATTCATGGACTTTGGCAAATTTTTTATAACTATTCTAATCTTGGAAACGTGAAAATTTGGAGATTGAAGCTTCGACATCTTGCTTCTCTCCGCCCTGCATGGTTTCAGAAAATCATTAAAACCTGACCCAAAGGAATGTGAAACATTATGAGGTAGCAGCAGAATAATCAGCATTCGCTGTTAAAAACTGTGGAGTCTGATGTTACTTCTTGACAAATTACCAGATTTTTTAAAGCCTGTGGAAGTTTTACCAGATTTACAATTCATGTAAAAAAGTTAAATACAGGCTGAGAACTATAAAACAGGAGAAAACCCATACAAATGGTTTTTAAGAAAAAAAAAATCTATAAAGTTAGTAACTAAAACGTAAATACATTACTACAAGGACCAAGAATGGAAAATGATATCACAAAAGATTGTATTAATTTAATCAGAGATTTTGTCCGGAGACGATCAGGTGAGAACCAATTGAACTGCGCTCCAAGCATCCAATGGACAAAGTATGCAAAAGCAATATGCAAGCAAACAAAAATATAAGCAAAACTTACATTTGGCGTTTCAACATATCACTAGCTGAAACCCCTTTTGCAGCTGGAGTTCCCTCAAGAATAAGACCTTCCTGTTAATTTTGAGGAAAGAAAATGCCAGCCATTCAGGACAATCCGTTCAAATAATCACCACACACAAAACACTGTAGAATCATAATAAAGAAGGAAGGGGGGAGGAGGCTTGTAGAAGAAATAACCTTTGCTAGATAGAGATTGCGGTGGTCTAGGTCCTCTTTCTTGGCCACATTTAATTCCTTATCATGAGCTGACTTTTTATCCAAAGCCTGCAACACTGTTAATTGTCTACCTTTCAGAGTAATTCCCGAGCCAGATTCCGCATTCCCAGCTGAAACGGCAGAACTGGCTCCATCTTTTGTTTTGAACCTGAGAAAGCCAGATCCTTTGGGTCTCCTGCCACAACATGATATCAGATGTAGTTTCAAACATAAAAGGATGCAGGAGGAATCATATCAAACTACAAATAAAACATACTTGGTGACTGGATGAAGGACTGGGACAAAAGAGTCGACTTTCCCAAAGGTAGAAAACCTTTGTTTGACATCTACATTAGTGATCTCAAAAGGAAGATTGCTTATAAAAATTGTTCTATGCAAATCTTCCACTTCGTCTGCCTGTTCAAGATGTGGTACCGTGCTTGTACTTAACTTTCCAGGCTCAGTAACATCTGATGCTTTTGCAGTCTCAAGAAATGAGTTATTAGGCTCACCAACAGATTCATCAATAAGATTTGATGCCGTGGTTTTGCTTTTATTTCCAGGCTTATCAAACTCTGATGCTTTTGTAATCTCAGAAGACAATTTCTTAGGCTTATTAGGCTCAACAACAGATTCATCGATAAGATTTGATGCCGTGGTTTTGCTTTTCTTTCCAGGCTTATCAATCTCTGATGCTTTTGTAGTCTCAGAAGACAATTTCTTAGGCTTGTCAACAGACATATCAATAGATGACTCCTTATTCCTTTTGGGCAGTGTGAAATCATCACCAGGAGTTGCTATACCAGAGGGTGTGATGAAGTTTTTAAGGACTTTCCTTGCAATGTCTGCTTCCTCTTCAAAATTAATTTCAGTAGGGACGTCCTTTTTCTCTATGGTGTTGTCATCTAGAGCATTGTCTGCACCATCATGGTGGTGGGATTTTTTACTGACATCCCCATCATCATCCTCAAAATCATCACTGCTACTGTCACTTTCCCCATTTCTTTCATCCTCTTGTCCTGTAAAATCAGAGCTTTAACATCATAAAAATGCAGAAGCAAGTACTAAAAATAAAGTACATATTTATCAATAAAATCGTTCAAGATAAAAAAGATTTCGAATATCACAAAGTAACTCAAAATCAGGAGTGTAAAGGCATCTTTTAGAAAATTGTGAACAATTAAATGCAGTTGATTACTCAGATACTATTGATTATTACTCCAAGATTCTACACGAAACAGTAGGACAAAAGTTGCTAAATGAGAAAGAAGTTACAGCAATATAACAAGTACCATCTGCTGAAGCAAGGGCATTATTGCCACTACCATATATCTTCTTTGAAACAGCCCAGTCAACAGCTATGGATCTTTTATGAAGCATTTGTCCATTTAGCTTTTTTATTGCCTAAGAAAGCAAAGGAAAAATGTTAGCTCACGTAACTCGGCACAAGAACCCACGGTTTCATTATGTACTCCAAAAGTAAAGCATGAATCTCAATGTACATTTTCCGCATCCTGTTTGCCTGTGAATTTGACAAATGCAAAACCTTTAGATAACCTGCAAACAAGGAATATAAACAGGGATGAAGAAATAGAGAACATGACATTTCAATTTCATTGAGAAAAATAATACTGGATGATGGTAATATACCCTGTGTTAAGATTATGTGGAATAAAAACATCCCAGACAAACCCTGCTGGTGAAAACATGTCTTTTATTTCATTCTCTTTGGCCTGCGTTTGTGTAAGAAAACTATCAGTTTAAGTTCTCCTACGAACAAAATGTCATATGAAGATACAGTGAGCAAAAAACCTTGAAAGGAAGATTTCTAACAATGAGCTTCCACTTCTGAGTCTTGGAACCCTGACCAAACAAAAAGAATCCAGCTGTTTAGAAGCAATAAAATAGCAACACCACCAATAACATGAATAACAAAAATAACATCACTAATGTAACAACCCATAATGCTACGTAAATGACTAATTTGAATAACAAAAAAAAATCCGGATTTTATCTCTTATAAATCTAAATGCTGGTTTGGTCCTTGCATGGCCTGCAAAGTAAGAGCCTATCAACGTTAGTATAATGTATACTTGTTTTTATTTCTTATCCCTGCAGTTCCCTAACAGATAATGCTAAAACATATTACATTCTTGCGTCATTTTTTTATTTTTCACTGAACCATAGCCAAGCTCAAATAGAACTAAATTTGAACTGGGAAGAATCCAAAGCCAAAATTGCATTAAAACAATGAAGCAATGAAATTCCATGAATTGGTTCAAATTCAATTAAGGAATGTATAAGCTAGATCAATTCAGCTTGAAATTGTAATAAGCAGTACACGTATAATTTACCTCCCCACCCAATTGACGTGCCCAAACAATGCCGCCTTTTATTTCTTTTTGGTGTAACATAGAAACAGAAGCATGAGCCGATCTGACACTGTTATAAAGTACAGATGAAGCATCCATTTTGCATCCATCTTGCACAAGAACTGAAAAATCACCACATATGGTGAAGACAAATTTACTTTTAAATGAGTGCACACAACAACTTTTGTCTGTCTAGTGACATTGAAGTTTCAAATTCCAATTAGGAAAGCATGTAATTAACTACAACAGTCAAACTAAAAGTATCAAGTGTTTCCCTAGAGTAGTTTGTTGCAACTATCATGTGAGTATTGATTATGTAAATTTAAATCAAGTCATCCGAATTGCAAATTATACTTAATGATAGATACCTAAAACGTTAGTTTATCAAGAGAGCCGATCCATTTTGTAATTTAAATGTCATATGCAAAGGAGAGTGTGAGACAGAAAAGTAAGACATAGACTGAAAACAAAGGAGGACAATTGTGGTACTCTTTAAAATTTACATTATGTTGAGGCTTTTATAAAAGATGAAGAAATAAAAAGGAATCAAAGGCAAAGACAAATGAAAAAGGAATCTGGGACATTGATGAATAGCATGTTTAAGAGAAGCATGACAGAGGGAGTGAGAGAAGCATGACAAAGGAAAAGAGGACAAGATCAACGCCTCAAATGCATCATTTTCCATATGAATATAAGCATGTTTTCATATTCCCAATAATTCCTTTATTTTAAGATTTTTATCGCATATGGTCCTTTATGTTTTGGCAACTCATCACTTTGGTCCTTTATGTTTCAAACACATCAGTCTAATCCTTCATCTATTGCTTTGATCATCAAAATTGTCCCTGACAAGTACTTCCGTTAAAAGGTCTATTAGCATGCTGATGTGGCATTGGCATGGAACCCACAAAATCAATCATGTGATGCCACATGTATTCAATATATTAAAAAAAATCAATTTTCAAAAATAGTATAGAATTTAAAAAATACCTTAAAATTTTGAAAACCGAAAAAGATTTAAATGAAGAGGAAGGAGTGGGTTGGGGACGGGGAAATCTGACTGGGTAGGAGGGGGCGACGGCAAGAGAGCCGGAGAGGGATAGGGAGAGGGAGGGAGAGTAAGAGAGAGGGCGGGTCAATCTGGGCGATTCTAATGTCCTAATAATGAAGGCTTTCTCAATACATGCGGTATATTGGTCGGAGAAGGGGGTGGGGCAAAATCTGGGTTGGGAATGGTGTGGTTGGTGGTTTGCAGAGAGGGAGAGTGAGGTGGCTTCCTTTTTTTATTTTTGCTTAATTCAGAAAAAGCCAAACAAAACTTTATAATTTCTGTGTATACATATACATATGGACAAACGTTTCTCCCGCAAAAGCGAAATCATGGACACCAAACCAATTAGCAGAAAACTATAGATGGTCTCTTGCTCGCATGCTAGATTGCTAGTATGACCCAGTGTTAATATACAAAAGGTCCAAAAAATATGCAGTCTTTTATCAACAGAAGAATGAATCAATAGACCATGGAATTGTGATGAATGAGGGATGGATGTCTCCATCAGGTTCTTGCCCTCAGAAGCACAATGTTTTAATTTTTTTTTAATTTTTACCATAGTTTTTATTAAAAAATATTATTTTGGTTTTACCTGTCTTAATTTGTTTTGTGGGCCCCAGACAAATGCCACATCAGTACCCAGAGGACTTTATAACGGTAGTAGACGGAAGGGACAATTTTGATGACTAAAGCAATAGATGAAGGACCAAACTAATGAGTCTGAAACATAAAGGACCAAACTGATGAGTTGCCAAAACATAAAGGACTGTGATAAAAAACCCTTTATTTTATCATCCTAGAATTCCGTTATGCTTGTTGAATGTCTTTCCTTTTGGTTCAAAACAATTCCTATGTTTCTTGTGTTCTACATTACCTGGGAAATCCTAGTGTTTAGCCTCCATATGGATATGAAGAAATACATTGAGTATGTCACACAAATTACACATGCATCAGTATATATATTGCAACTTTCCATGTGCTTGTCCATGCTTCATGCATTCCAATGAATTAAAAGAGAGACAGTAAAAAGAATCTTGTCTCAGAGGTTTGTGTGTGACGTACATACGGTTGTACACTACCAACAATTGTTTACATGAATGCAATGCCAATAAATTGGGAACAGCATAATATACGAAGTCAAAAATTTACAGGAATGGCTAGTATTATTCTCCATAACAACAACTTCCAGCAACAATAGCCAAGGAAAACACTGACAAAATCAAACAGTTTGCACCTCATAATATTAAACCAACTAACCCACCAGAGACAATGGCTAAACAAAAAAACTAACAAAGGAAAAGAATTTTCATGTTTCAACTCAAAATATTTAACCAACCAACCCCATTTAATTTGAAAATTAAAAGAAACTTGCAGGTGGTAGTGGCAGGGGAAGAAACAAAACAAAAGAAAATGCCCTTACCATGGTGTTCAAGCTCTTCTTTGGGAAGAGGATAAGTGATGGAACATACGTCCCCAATCTCCCTAGCTCTGCGATGAACATCTTCTGCCATACCAGCATTAAGAAGACCACCAAATATGACAGTTCTAGCAACCCTACACAACATCAAGAGATTGGGTATATCAGAATACATTTCTGGAAACTGATGCTATCAATTGACTTTCTTATCTCAAAATTACCTACCTCTGCTTTTCTGAACCACCCACTTTTGCCACTTGATCATTAGTCAGTGCTGCTGTTTTTCTAGCCTTCACGGGTTTCTTTGTATTTTTTTCCAAAGTAACAACTACAAATAGCTAAGCAAAATGAGTGAAATTTACAATAGCTAATTTTTTATTTTATTTTTTTTGTGATTACAATAGCAGGATTCAAATGTTAAGATTATTGACCTCTTTCCTGAGATTTTGAAGCATCCTTTTCCCCTTGGGAATTTTCACTATCCTTGTCATTATCTGTTTTCACGGTCTCATCCACGTCAATTCCTAAAACCAAAAGGTAGTAAGAAAACAAACCGAATTTGCAGAAGTAGCAGCTAAGACTATTAAGAACCTGTTGGAAACAGAGGAAAGAGGCAAAAGAAATGAGAAATGAAGGGGAGATGTGAGCAGTGAAGAAGAGAGGAAGGAGAATGCACAAAAAAATTAATTTAAAAGTGTTTTCAGTTTTTGTTTACTAAAGAAGTCTCTGTATTTTAGTCCCCTCTTCGTCAACTCTATCATCTTTATTTCTTATCACTTCCTTCTACCTTTTCCTTCTGTATTTTTAATTACAAACAAAAACATTACCAGGCAGACCATAAGATATTTTCATTTCGTGTGCTCTTCAGTTTAATTGTACATACGAACCTTGATTAGTCTTTGGCCTTCGTTGTTCAAGCGGAGCACGATGCATGGCATGTTTAGCTGCAATTTTTCGACCTCCAATGGACAAACCATTCTTTAGCTCAACAGCACGATTAGCGTCTTCTATGACAGCACTACAAATCGATGCAAAATACAAAAAAAAAGTGTTCAAAAGTTGCAACCACGAACCCAATTTCATAGGTTCAAATTGCTGCAATATCTCCTAAGTAAAACTCCTGAATAAACCCTTTAGTCCTCAAAAACATGTCAAGAAATTTCAAGACAAAATTTTTTATCTTATTCGTCATGATTTTTTTCATACAACAATATTTTATATGAAGGGGTAGGGGGATTGTGCTAGGCCACACAATGCGCACGTCATAATGACATGGTATTCTTGACAACAGAAAAAAAAAAACATGGTATTGAACTCACCATCTACGGTAGTCGGACCTAAGACCCACCACTTACAGGTGAATAGGAACACTACTAGTGGCCATCATGATTTTCTAATTCAAAGTAAAAAAAAACAAGCCTAACTTGGGAAACATAACAATAAAAAAAAAATGATCCATAAAATGGGAAAAACAATGAACTGGACTTACAATTGAACAAAACCAAAACCACGGTGCTCAGTGGACCCTGTAAACAATGTAATGAGACGAATTAGAAACATTTTGACTTAACTGTTAAAAATCAGGTTAAATCCACGAAATAAATAATAAAAAATCTGCTGATAACCAACATTTTGACTTAACTGTTAAAAATCAAGTTATTGATCAAGCTTCTTCTTGTTGTGTTCAATCATTTCCACAATCCCTCATAGCAAATAATTTATAAGACAAACACTTTACTAATAATTTTTCAATCACTTATTTCATGTTATTTTTGTTTAAAGCATGCTTGTACCTCATACCCAAAGTGATTTTACTTCACCTGATAATGGCGGTTGAAGAGAGATTTCCATTTTTTTTTTTGGTCGAGGTAATTTACTGTTATGTTATTTAGTTCAATATGAGGGAGGAATTGCTCTTTGTGCTCATGGAGGTTCCTATATTATTGTTGGCCACTCACTGTGATCCTTACGTAAAGGCAAGGGTCAAAGCTGATTAGGAGGAAACTCCCCATACAACTGATCGGCTAAGACTCTTCTTTCCTAAAAAGCATTTGAATATAATGCCCTTCTTAAAGTAAGTATAGTTCCAATGCTAGGGCACACCTATAAAGTTAACACTCAAATATCACCTCAAGCTAGGGAAAATTTCTAGCTGCAATTAATTCTAGGACAAAAACGTCCCGGCATAACATCTACACGAAGGGTGTATGTGAAGAGATGTTAATAGGTAGCAGACCCTCTAATCTCCCTCTCCAACTTGAATAAGGCCCAATTTACACTGTTCTGAGCACGGAGAATATAGTGAGAGTGACGCCTCCAATGAGTACAAGAATCTCCTTTCTATTTTTGGGTTTCTTTTCCTTTGAAGTGCTAACAAATACTACACGGGGTTATATAGGGTGGACATGTTGTCAGTTCTAAAACCTTGTTTTAGCAAGGGAGGATTGCTTTCTGAAAATGGTGTTGTGGTGATTCAACACAGCAAAATCTAATCATACTTTGGGGTGTGCTACTACATTTGGGGTTTGTCAAGTAATCAAACTAGAGCTTTCATTGCCTTTGAGTATATTCTGCAGATGGTGTGGCTTTGATACAACACAGGCAGATAATTACCATTCTAACAAAGCCACACAGATCTAATCATGGGATGCAGAAAACTTATCCAAAAGCATTAGAAATACAACACCCCCCCCCCCCGGGGGGGTACATATGCTGTTAGTTAATTTGGTTTCTTTTAGGGCTCTGGCTCCCCCTTTACAAAAAATTAGATATTAACAAGACAACAGGAAACAAGCAAAAGTTCTCTGAAAAACACCAGCGACAGAACTAAAAATCAAATAGTAAAGTTCCATTTTTTCAACATTTTCGGCTTACCCTTCTTCATAACCAAAAAGCACCGCCTAATCGGTCCAATGTCGCTGAACGTCTCTTCCAGCTGAAATTCAAAAGAAAAACAAACAAATTAAAGAAATTTGCATTACGAAACAAAGCAGAAAATTAAAATTCGTATGAAAAGATTGTAGTTCAACAATTTAGCTAATTGAAGTGATTCGATTTCTGTAAAGGAAGAAAGAAAAACGCAAAACTGGGGGTGTGGGGGTACAAGAAAGAGCACCTGAGATTTGGTGAAAGAAAAGGGGAGATTGGAGACGAAGATGGTGGAGGGGGAGTGCTCGCTTTCGGTTCTCGGTCGGGCGCCATCGCCATCTTTGCTTTTCTTCTTCCCCATCTCTGTTTTGTTTTGCCCGGAGAGAGTGCACCAACGGAGGAAGCAGCGATGAACTTTTGGACCTAAAACCTCAGGAGGGAAACAAAGGAGGGTTTCTTCATTGTTTTTTTTTTTTTGTTTTTTTTTGTCAATGAGAGTGAGGGTTGAGGAGGGTTGGGGTTGAATTTTGGGCCTGGCCCATGAACAATATGGTGTTGGACTGGTTGGATATTAAAGTGGGCCTAAAACAAGGGCAAGACTTGTACTTTTGGTTATGGTATGTGAAGGGGTACTACGCTTCTTCACTTAGAAACTTGGAAGTAAGAAGTTTTACATCCTAAAAATTTGTGTCAAGTAATTTGTCTTTTGTGTGTTTTTGATGAGTTATTTCTGCATACATGTCAAATTGTGGTTGGCAAGAAGTAGAACATAAGAGTTCTTGCTTTCAAGAAAGGAGCCGCAGTGTCCTTTCTATTAACCAAAACATTGTGACGGTCAAGTCCTTTGTCTACCTATTTTCACGTACACGGTGAGCCGTGATTAAATAACCTTGGGACCATGGTCCATGGCTCCAAATATTTTCATGTAATTCTATTATCTGAGGATCATATGCAATTATTGTTATTATCGATATGATAAAAAGGTTATTTTTCACCTTAAATATATAAAATTATGAGATTGAAAATACACTTAAAATGAGTATAAACTTACTTTTTTTTAAGGTGTCAATAACAATGCCCTCGGCGTTATTATTAAAAGAGCTTGCGTATTGCATAATGCTAAGTTTACATCCGACTAACTTAATGTTTTCCAAAAAAAATTCTTCTCTTACATGTAAACCATAGAAGAATACAAAATGAGTGTTAAAATCACTAGTTAAAATCAATAAGTAATTAGACCAATATGCTCGATAAAACAAACTTTTGATCGAAAACAACATCTTATTGTAACTTATTTACTTTTTTTTTATATAGTTCAAGTTCGTAGTTCAAATTTGTCTTGAGTGATAATCAAACCTAAGACCTTTCACCTAAAACCTTTTACGAATAAGTGAAGAGAAATATCACTATACCGTGATACTAAGTGGATTTTAATAAGGGAACTTTAACGAAAAGCTCTCGGTACTGTTCACTTTAACGAAAAACCACATTTTTACACTAAAAAGTCAATCATGGTACTATTCACTTTATCCTTTATTTTGTCGTTATCGTTAAAACTCAAAGTTTTCAAGCTCTTTTCATTAGTTTTCCTTTTTAATAAACCGTATTCACTTGATCAGATTTATTACCGACCCTTATTCACTTGATCTCCAAGCCATTTACGCTCTTTACTATTTTATTAATGTGTGACAGTTTAATCATCCTTAAAAGAAAACATAGAATTGCTACTTGTAGAGTGAAAAGGTGAATCCTAGGGAATTAGAAAATTAAAAAATAAAAGGATGGCCCAAGCTGAAGACTGGTGGGAACTTTGCAAATGTCCAAATGGGCCGAATGCATCGAACGAAAAAAGTGGAGACACGAAATCTGAGAAAAAGAAATGCCTAACAATAGACTTTTGCGTCCACTATGGGACCCACAAAACATTGTATGGTGGGGACTCTTATTCACGTCATAGATGACGTCATACACATACAGTGTGAACTATGAAGCCGTTCGCCCTTTTACATACGCAACATTTTTTCCCTTTTTTTTCTTTTTTTTCGTGAGCCACACAACACAAGCACCATTTTTGTTCGTTCCAGAAACACTCATAGAATTCACTAATAACAGAAGCTAGAGGACAGTTTTCGTAGGACGGTATTCGTGGACGGATGAGTGATTGGACAGCGTAGTTGAAACTCAATCTTTAATAAGGTGTCGTTGTTTTAAACTGTATTATTGCTAACTTATTATGAAGTTTACTTTATTTCTTTCTTTAGTTTAGATAATAATGTTTGTTTAAAAAAAAGTGACGTTGTTGGCTTTCTAAAAATAATTTATTTCTCTAAAATTGGTATTTTTCACATTTTATATATTTAAAAATAAATTTTTTAGAGTGTCATTAACATCTTATTTTTTAATAATAATTTTTTTAGTTTTTCTTATCAATAGAGATGCTAGAATTTGAACATAAGAACTCTTTTATTAGTTAGTTTTTCTTGTAGAGTAAGCTGATATTAAAAGCTAAGATGCATCCCCCATTTAATACCATTCAAGCGAAGTGAGAGCGATAGGTTGAACTCGAGAGCTCTATCTAATAGTTCAATCCACTATTTGCATGTTTTTATTAGGTATGGTAATTTATTGCACGACTTTTTAACCTAACAGGAAAATAATATATTACAGGTCAACTTTTTAACGAGTCAAGTCGTTATCTAGTCATCCATTAAAATCCCAAATAAGATATCGTTTGCCAGATCTATACATTAGACATAACAATTTCTTACATGACTCGTTAACTTGACACAAAACGGCAAGACTCATTAACAAATCGGGTTGTTATCGTGTCACCTATTGAAAACCCATTAACTTAACGAATTAAGACAATACAACCTGTTAAACGACACTAGTACGACAAACACGACTCATTTTCTAATTTAATTATAAAAACAAATCTATCTTGATAACAACTTGTAATAAAATTAAAATTCTCCTCAAATAAATCATTTTAAAACTCTGTTTCATACGTTGAACACATAAATACACGACAATAATATATATATTTTTAATTTATTTTACGAATGAAACTCTGAACCTATCATATTCATCCAACATTTCTATTGACCCTAAAGCCTAAAGGAGTAACAAACCAAAATATTTAAATGCCCTACTTTATTACTTCTAGTCCATACTAATCCATACCACTACTACTTTATTACCACGAACCTTATGTGTGGTCTTCCATCATAATTCCACGTGTCACCTAGTTTAGAAATATCCAAACAGTTGTTGTCAACTGGCTAAACCAAATTCCATTGCCTTTTGATTATTATATTCTTTTTCTAGACCAAGTTATTCTACAATTAGCAACTAAGGCACACAAACTAGAGATTTGGATTCTATCCAGATTTTCACATTTTATTCGTTTATCGTATATTGTGTGGCAAGAAATTATTTTAAAAAAATTATTTAAAATTAAATACAAATAGTACCTAATAACACCGGTCTCACGATGACCGATGAACAAATAAAATGTGAAGATCCTTAGGATTCTCACAATGATGATCCGGAAGAGGTCATCATCCACAAACTTGATAACAGTTGGCATCTTGTTATTACGAAATCTCCTAGTTTTTAATTAGGCTAAATTTTTTTATTGATCCATGTGGTGAGATATTACTTTTAAATCGATCCATGTGGTAAAAAAAGCGTTAATTTTAATCTTGTAGTGAAGTTTGTTATCAATCGTAGTCCAAATTGATACACTTTTTAGTTATTGGGAGAACCCAAGCACTCTCTTTCGGATCCAAGAAACAGCTCTCAGAGATCTTTTTTCTTTTTGAAAGATACAAGAGCGAAACAATCAACCTATTGATATTGGAAGACCCAAAAGATTCTTCCAATGTATCATTTTGTTATCAATCGTAGTCCAAATTGAAATTTTTGTCAAAATCTCATCCATATGCAGGGGTAAAAAGGTCATTTAATTCTTTTTTATTTTCATTTTGGTAATTCCCCTTTTTCATAATCAACAAAAAAAAAAAAAAAAATGAAATTCCTCCCCAATCCTTACCTTTGTCAACCACAGTCATAACAACCACCCACCACCTTCCCCTCCCTCTTACATAACCATAGCCATCTCGTCCACCAATGTCCTTCTTAAAATGAAACTAAATTCAATGTTTGCATAATAACTTATATTCTAACCTAAACGCGGTAAGGTACTTTGTGATTTTTTAAATCTTGAATTTGGACTCTTGACTCTCTTGAAATGAGAAAGTCTAATAACATGAACCTTGTAATTTTATTGTTTATTTATTCTTTTATTGTAGTTCTTAAAGTTTTAAAAATAATTTTTTTTATGTCTATATGGTGCTTTATGATTAGTTGATGGAATCAATAAAAACGAAAAATAACAATTTTGCCCCTACAAGTGACAAAAGAATGAGGAAAAATCTAATTTGGACTATGATTGATAATGAATTTCACCACATGATTATAATTAATAACTTTTTCACCACAGTGGTCTGTTTAAAAGTAGAGTATCACCACAAGGATCACAAAAAAAAGGCCTTTTAATTAATATGTTGTATAATAAAGGATAAGGTGGCTAATCACAAGTTAAACAATCAATAATTACATATAAAACCAGTTTAGTTTTGTGGATTTCATTTGGTTTATTTATGCTGGAGACCTGCGTGCCGGCTGGAGTGTTGTCAATTGGGGTGGGGTCCCATGGGGTTTAATAATTAGAGTTTGGTGTAATGACTCAATACATACAAAATTGCATGAATAACATCCACACGAAATGTTATTAAAACTTTATAAAGAGAAATATAATAAATTAAGAGCATTATTGATTGATACATGCACACCATCACCACCATGCCTTAAAAACAAAATTTCATGTCCAGATACCGGTTGAAAATAAGTAGGCACTCAAAACAAGTACACATGTTCGAGTATCATTGACCAACTTCTTATCAATTTCGATTCATTTCAAACTTTTCTCTCACCTGAAGGTGAGCGAGTGCATTACGTTGATTAGGAATTTGGGGAATAGAATAAGTTGTTGGGGAAGAGAATACCACCACTTTTGATGCCTCCAGACAACTCTCGCTACTTCGCCATAGAGTTAGGTTGCTTAGCCTACTCTCTTATCCTTTAGTATAAATGTTATCGTTTGTTTAAAAAAAAAATCATGCTTACTTTGGGCATCATGATATTTTTCTGTTAGTAGAGAGGGTATTTCAACTTAGAAGCTCTTCTAAATATTAGGGAGGAAAATGATGTAGGAGGACACTTGTACCATTTTTTTTTTAGTTTTTTTTTTTAATTCTTAAAAAAGAGGACAATTTGTGACAAACCATTGTTAATCACTCATTTCTGTCCAGAAGAGGCTAGTTAAGAATTACACCTTATCTAGTCACGATTAAGCAGATTCACTATTTACAAAATCACAATCAAGCTTGAAAAATATTACCCGCGATTACTTCCTAATATACTTTCGTAAGGATTTAGAATTAAGCATCTTGTTTTACTTTTAATTTCATAATGAGTATTTATTAGGATATTATTTATAAGGAAAACTAATAAAAATGGCTTGAAAACTTTGAGTTTTAACAATAAGAACAAAATAAAAGGTAAAGTGAATAGTACCATGATTGATTTTTTAGTGTAAAAATGTAGTTTTTCATTAAAGTGAACAGTACCGTGAGTTTTTTTGTTAAAGTTTCCTTATTTCTAATATGATTATTATTTTTAAAATTTTTAGTACAACCGATATTTTTCACTAATCTACACTAAACGGTAATGATAGAATTTGAACCTGAGATGTAATTGGTTGACTAACGGTCCTTTCCACTTGTGCAATCCACCTTCCTATTAGGTTTATAATATTTTTCTTTAGGTTTAGTTAAATTCAACGGTGGCTTCTCTTTTCGTATAAAATAAAATTCAGTGGTGCCCTACAAATTAGGGTTTATTATTTCTGTTCAAATAACTTTAAGATTTGTAGTCATAATCTCATCTTATTCATATTATCAAATAAAATTTTAGGTTCTTTCATATTCTTGTTGATTTCGGCATTAGTTGGTATCCAAGTTGGGATCACCTTGTTTGATAGCGTACAGCAAAGGGAGAGTTAACCATCGCTACCCTCAGCTAACATAGATGGCAAGAACAAGATCATGAAGCAAATATGCGTGCTTCCATGTATGAACTGCTTGTGAGCGATAAGATCTCTTATTTTGTTCGAATCATATAATTCTACGAATGTCATGATTGTCGATGGCAAAGTAAATTTTGATACGTCGCAATCAACCAAAGTGGGAATAAAGTATATGAATTATACCGAAGCAAAGTGAGGGTATCATGATGCTAGGCTAAACTCATCTATGACATTGGATTTCATGATCATCCAGTCTAAGTACGGTGAAGCGGCAGCCAATAACCCACAAGATAAGGTTTATGACTTTTCAGCCTTTGTTCAAGATCAACTTCAATTCAAGATGAACTCGAGGTCGAATTCTTTACAAGCATGAGAGATCGACCTAGGACGAGGTTTGAGTTATTTTGGTTGTGGTGAATTTAAAAAAGAAATGATGTTTAATTATGAAAAGTTATTAGAGATAACCAAATTTTGTCCTGCGTCGGGAAGTAGTCATTATTCTTACAATAGTCTTTTTAAACTACGGGCAAGGAAAATATGATCATACTATTAAGGTGTTGTTACTAACAGTAAAAATATGCTATCTTGCATATTCATCTCGATCTATACATGTTTTTCTTTGTGTTCTTGTAAATTTAGCGTGCATAAAGACATTTTTTAGCGTGAACAACAACTCTCTCTTTTTCCCTCAGGCGAGAGCATCAGAAGTGAACACTGTAAGTTTATGAATTAGAATGTGTAATGAATCCCTATAACTCATGCGCATGTATTGAATTATTTCGCATGCAATATATCAATATTAAATAGAAATATGTAAGAAAATAAAAAAAAAAACCTTTTGTTTTAAAAAAAATTCTTTAAAACATGAAGTCTCATAACATAACTTGAGAAAACACAAAAGCATGTACCTAATTGAACTTTTTGAGCATATGTAACTAATTGAATTTAACTAAAAGCTTTTTCTAGGTGAAAAATATCTGATCTAATAATTCTTCACAAAGGAGAGAAGCCAAAGCACTACAAACAATGAAACACGGGGAGCTGTTTTCACACACAACTTTTAGTCTTTTAACACAATTATCTTTATTCATCGCAATTACACTAAATAAATTTACCGAAAACGTCAAAAATGATTAAACAATGGTATGTGACAGCCCGTTCCGGAATTATCGTGTTGAATATGTGAATTGTCAGAATTACCCTTGAGTGACGTGTGTACGTTTTGCATGGGTTTAAGAATTGGGCCAATTAATGGTTATCCTAAGTAATTGGACCCAATAAGAAACTAGGATTTTTGGTGTTGTGGTTGGGTGGTGAGTTTAGGACCACTCATCTCATTTCTTTCTCCTCTCACTCCCGTATCTCTCTTCTCTCGCAGACTCACTCTCTCTCCCTCCTATGTGTACGGACGAACATTGAATCAAGCCTTTCAATCGCAGATCGAAGCTTTGAAAGTTGGTTTTGAGTTCCTTGCAAACTCCTGAGCTATGCAGCCGAGGGCTTAGATGATTATCAGATACTATTCACATCACATATTTAAGATATGAGCATACAGTTGAGATATTAGTTATGATACTTTTGCATGGCATATCTACATATATTTCCAGCACGATTTTGAGATATATATGTATATGAGTATATTTTATTTCTAGGAAATTATACAGGTTTTACGGAGAGGGGTTACAGTGATTTGTGAAAAGAATGGTTTTGAAAAAGATTTGTTTTACTGACCCACTTAACTTTGTTTTTCGCCCCTCCAGGTATTAAGTAGTGTTCGTTGGTTGCATACGAGGATCTCCCGGACGTTCTGACAGAATTCACTCATGTAGGATCACCTACGGGTGTTAATTCTATTTAGTACTTTCTGCTTGACTGCACGTAGGCCATTTATGCTTTGGTTTTGTAAAAGCACCTTAACTCTCGCACTAGTACACTCTCTTTTATTGGATTGCTAGTAGCTTGGTTTTAGTTGGTTCGTAACTTTCTAATCAATCTCGCTTCCGCACTGCGCACATGGTTATGTCACGCTCACGTGACGACCAGCACGCCCCACTTTCGGGTCGGGGTGTGTCAGGTATGTAAGAGAACAAAATGATACACTTTTATTGTTTAACAATAAGACATGTCAAAGTTGATTTCCGTACACATAATCTTTAGAATGAAAATTGATCTAAATAAAGAAAATGGTGATAAATTGAGAATATAATCGTATGTTTGGTAAGAAAATTATGGTTATGGATCATGGGTGGAATTGAGGCATTTAATTAAAGAATCCCGATTAATGATAATTAAATAAATAAGAATTGAATTGGGCTAATCACCGATATTAATTTCTAAAATAAATATTTCGGGACGGGACGTTACACAACACATTTACACCATTGTGGTAAAAGATCACTTGCTTTTTTTTTTTGTCACATTTCAAATTATGGAGATTGTTATTAGTATTACACATATGCGTGCATAGGTTGATAATTATATCATTTTCATTTTTTAACTTCTAAAAATAAAGATAAAATGCACACGATAAAGGAGAAATGTAGAAAAGTAGAGAAAAGATGCTAGAAGCAAATTTTAGTTGTTCTACTTTCAAGTGTTTGTTTCATACTTTTCTTCCAGTTTTTCCCTCGTAAACTCGCCTTAATGTCTAGCAGAAAAAAAGGCACACTAAAACCTAAAATTATAATAGTTAAGTCGGGACTTAAAATCTAGAATTTAGTTAATATTATCTTAATTTCTAGAAATTAATATTAAACTTGTTAGATTGGAGGGTTAATTTTTTATGAGTTTTCTTTGTCATAGTATGGGTAAGAAGTAGAACGATACAATATCATGAAACTAAAAAGAATAAAAAAATTGGCATTGTCCAACAAATTTTCTTCATCATTAACCTTTTCTAGTTTTCTTAAAGAAAAGAAAATAGTAAATATAATACCGCAAATAGTATGAAAAAAAATAATTAAAGACATACATGCATAATTTCCGCTGCAACTTGCATGTAAAAGTAAATTTAATTTTACTTTTGATAAGCGACATAAAAATTCAAAAACAAAATGGGTCAAAACAGAGAATGGATTGTGAATGAAAATTGGCTGAAAGGCTAGCTAGAGGATCCTTCTCTACACATGAAACATATGTATACAAATCGATTTTCAGTTATTCTTTCTGTAAACCATGAATGACAATGTCCCAAATTAATCGTGAACAACACTAATTAACTCTCAGATTTTCCTAATTTCATTGAATTGGACTCAGTGACGCAATCAAATTATTCTTATCAAGTTCCTTATATGAACAGCATGATAGAGATATATATCAAAGATCATTAAGTTCTATGAAAATCATAAGCATTGACAAGGCATTCGTAACTATGAAAAACGTGATACTACTGCCAGGAATTTACTTAACGACTAGTGACTTTTACTACTTGCAAATGTAAGTTCAAAACGATTAGGTGAGTAAACTAAGTGTGCACCCTTAATAAACATACAAAAATAAGTTCTCTATAAAATAGATAAGTAAATCGCATTCATGTTTTACAAAACAATAACTGGAGGAAATCAATTCATATAAAACATATGTCCATGGCTTCGAATTCACCTATAGCTAAAAAGAAATTTAGTTACTCATGTTCATAGGAATTGAAAAGCAATATAAAATAAACATTGAAACTAAGAAATGATAGAAAGAACTCCGGAAATCTCCAAGGCTTGATTGCAACTTGCGGCACAAGACTTAGGTTTATCTCTGCACGGCACAAGCTCTCCTTCTCCTAATTGCAGGTCACGGCACACTTGATTTCTCCTTTGAATGCTCCTAAAACCTGCAGCACACCCCCTGAATGTTGTGGCACAATTCAATTTATAGGGTAAGAGTGCGGCTGAAACCAAGGAGGAAAATAATTGATGTGTTTAGATGGATTAGGACTCCTAAATTCAGATGGGAAGGATTTAGAATATGATCAAAACTCTTTTTGCAGCTGGAGATAAGTTTAGATAATGTTGGATTAAATAGGATAATGTTTGGATAATATGAGATAAGATAAGCTAAGACTGGATAAGATAAGATAAGATTGGATAAGGTTAGATAGGGTTGGATAAGATAATGTTTTTCCTTGTCTTCCAAGCTTCAATTATGATTGCTCCAAATCTTAGCACATGTTTAACACATGTTAAACACCTTTTAAACCTCAAAAACGTCATTCCCACTTGTTCTACACACATGTTATCCAATCAAAGTCCAAAACTGCTCCAAATTTCTCCATTTGGCCATCTATTGTCATCTTCACCCATTGGACCTACAATAGTACGAAAATAACTTAAATTACTATAATAAATGGAAATTAACTAAGTAAATGCAAATAAATAAGATAACAAAGTTGCATAAATATGCTCATATCACTACACTGTTTATGAAACTTACTATATTGTTTATGAAACTTAAGGGTACTACACTGTTTATGAAACTTAACGGTATTACACTGTTTATGAAACTTAATGCGAGCTCGGCACACATGTTTATATTTTATGTTTTTTTCTTTTTGTCCTTATCATTAAATAAAGTTATTAGATGATTTTTTTTGTTAAAATGTAAAGTTTTGAAGTCATTTTCATTAATTTTTCTTATAAATCAATTGTTTATAGGGTCTAATTCGTAATTTTGCCTTATTAGGGTGTTTTTGGGAAACTATGACATTTCATTAAGTGCATGTTGAAGTGATTTATATAGTAAACATGCCTTGCAAGCCAAATTAAATTGGAACTTGTAATAGAATGGAACAGTTGATTTTGCTTTGCATAGGTCACACTTACAATTTGCCATAATGTCTATTCGTGCTGCTAAGAACAATTGCTCGTACATGTGCATGAGTGATTGTCAATTATTAATGTACTGTGAGATTCACATGCATAACAATTGACAGTCACTCATACACACGTGAACGACTTTTCCTTGATAACCAAAGCCTTTGGTGATTAAACTCTTGTGCTGCGTAGGGCATCATGTATTTTGGAATGCTTGTTTTCTCAACAAAAACAACAAAGTCACTTAGTACTATGGTCTAGTCGTATTTATTTTTACTTGTAAGTGAGAGGTTTTAGCTTCGATTATCGCTAAAGGCGAATTTGAACCACATTATTGTTAGCCCATTATGAGGTTAAGCCCGCTCCTCCATCTAGTGTAAATAATATCGTTTGTTCAAAAAAAAAAACTCTTGAGCCTAAGGGTGAGCATTGGCTGTTGGTTGGGTTAGACTCCAATTGTTGGCCAACCCAATAGGCTCAGGTTTACATTGTTGTAACCCATTGCCAGTCTGGAAAATGGGCAAACCAACCCACCAAAATCATTATTAGGCGGGTTTCATGGGTTAGAATTAATTGATTTCTTTATTATTCTTAATGTGCATATGAGTGACAAATAATTAAAAGAGAACTTTAACAAAAAACTCTCAGTACTGTTCACTTTAATAAAAAAATTATATTTTTATGCTAAAAAGTCAATCTTGGTACTATTTACTTTACCTTTTACTTTGTCCTTATCATTAAAACTCAAAGTTTTCAAGTCATTTTCATTAGTTTTCCTTAATTAAAAAGGATTAATCATATTTAAGACCAATTTTTGTAGTTAAATTTAGGTTAGTTGACTTTCAATCCAACTAAGCAACTTTTCTTTTTTTGTTAAAAAAAAAATTAATTTCAAAATCTTGTAATAAATGGTTGCATCTATTTTATGTACCGTGTTTTTTTTTATAATTTTTTTTAACAAACGATATTATCTACACTAAAAATAAGGGATAAGCTTAGCTTCACAATGAGCTAGCAATAATGTGGTTCAAATTCGCATGTGGCGATAATTAAACCTAAGACCTCTCACTTACAAATAAAAAAGAATACCATTAGACCGTAATATTAAGTGGGTAATGCACCATGGTTTTAGGAACTTGTTTGTTGCATTTTGATTGTTACCTTTGCATCTGGTAATCCTTATGTATATGAAAAGTTGAAAACTGAGTACAAGTTTACTACCATTCAAAGCAAGTTTATTGACATTATCATTCATAAATCATTGGCTCAATGGTTGTGATGAATTACAGGCTCGTATTCCACATGAATCATATTGGATTTAATTTTTAGGACTGACAAATCACACGATGGTAATCAGAAGAAGGCTGAAATGCTTCAGTGAGTCTTTAGACAAGTTCGATTAAGACATGTATAATTCTTTAGAACGAACAGGACCTCTGTATCTACTAGTTCATAACATTATCTTTCATATATATATATATATATATATATATATATATATATATATATATCGACAACAGTCTCTTTCTATTTTCATATTGTGTTCCAGTTTAAGGATTCTGGGGCTGCAGGGGTTGCTAGTTCGGCCAAAAGTTTTGCATACAGCTAATCAAATACAAAGAACCAACCTTAGAGGTCCTTCAACATAGGTATACTTAACATTGAAAGCATATGAATTCCCATCTAATACCATTTTTTTGGTTGATATTTTTTTCTTCTAAAAGGTGGAAAATTGGTGGCAAGTTACAGTTATACATCAATTCTGGGCCCGAAGAGGCTATGGATAGTTTCACTCTGCCCATGACCACAGTTAAGCAGATTCAACAGTTCGGAACATCGAATCCGAGACTTCTCACATTTGTTTTATACATCGCTGATGTTGAAAGTCTACAAAAAATTTCTTTATTACTGATAATAATAATATTATTTTAATTAGCAAATAAGGCAAAATATGCTAATGGGCCATCAAAATTGGTTTAAAGATATGGTTGAAATAGAACTAGAGGTGGCATTTTTGACCCGACCCGTTAATATTAGTATTTGGGTGGATGCTTAACGGGTCGGGTCGCTAACGGGTGAACCCGTTAACAACCCGTTAAATAACGGGTCACTTTGGGTCAACCCGTTAGACCCGTTAACACCCGTTAGCACCCGTTAGTTGAGGATGTTTTAGTAATTTCAATAAAGTCTTAATAACAAAAAATAAACTCTATGCAAAAAAAAAAAATTGTTAACGGGTCTTAACGGGTGACCCATTAGCTTAACGGGTCGAATTCGAGTGACCCGTTAGCTTCAACCCGACCCGTTTACAGGTCTAAATAGAACCATAACACTGAAAACTTAACTATGAAGCCACATGAAGGCATCATTCACAAATAAAGAAAAACAAACTAATTTACGTATCACTTCTAAAGAAATGGTAAATAATAGCACTAAAAAATTCAGAGAATAGAACTCGTAATCTACCTATGACTCTAAAGTACGAAGTATCATTAAAGGAAGCACTTCAATTATACTGAGCCCTAGAATAATTATTTTTTCTCAAACAGTAAAAAAAAATTTAAAAAAGTTTATTTTTTTATTTTTTTTATTTAACAAACAATATTATTTATACTAAGAACACTTTCATCCCTCTCAAATTCCCCAAGGGATAGTGAATTAAATCATCTCAAGTCCCCTAAGGGATAGTGAATTAAATCCCCTGCCTACCCCCAAAACTCCTCCACCCTATTTCAATCCATTGGGCTCTGGGGTAGCCTTGTTGCTCACCCAGGCTAAAACTGACTAGCCTAGCCCCTAGACAAGGCTAGAGAGAGTCCAAACATTAAAGATTAATGTCATAAGAACGAAAGTGTGATCATAACCAAGAGAGGATGATAGTTAGAAGATAGGATTTGAAGGGGAGAAAGGAAAGAGATTAAGAAGAATTGCCACCGACTCTAAGGCCCGACCCTATTTTTCTCTCTAGCAGCTACAATAAAAATGTGGTCAATTTTGCCTAAATAATTAGATTTATTTTCATTTTTAATTAGAAGGAAGGACGACTATCTTACTCGTATTGTAAATATGAGAGTATTTCAGTGTTCTAAAAAACGCCCTAGGCGGCCGCCTAGGCGCTGGGCGCCTAGCAGCTGAGGCGTTTTTGGGCAAATCGAGCGAAAAAATCGGATTGGGCCTAGGCGGCTAGGCGGTCCTAGGTGGCCCTAGGCGGTCATAGGAGGTTTTTTTTTAATATTTTTTATTTATTAATTGCGTGTTTTTTTCTTTTTTGGTTTCATGGTGGTATACTTATGGAAATGGTGTATCTAATTTGCAAATGATGGATTTACTACAAGTTCATCCAATACTTATGGAAATAGTGTACCCAATTTGTATTTTATCATTATTTTATTATCCATACAAGTATAGTTTTTTTTTAGGTGTCAATATGCACTTATTTACAAGATATATAAGAAATTTACCTAAATCCGTCTAGGCCGCCTAGGCGCTAGGCGCTAGCCTGCCGCCCGACTAGCGCCTAGCGTTTTTTAGAACCTTGGAGTATTTAAGTTAAAATCCTTCCCACCAAATAATTGATTAGATTTATATTTACACATTTAAAAAATTAATAATCATCAATATTAAAAAAAGTAATAGATTTTTATCATTTAGTACTATAATTTAGTGATATTTTTATTATGTTTAAGTGAAAAATTTAATTTCGTAAATGACGAATTTCATACCAATTTAATTTTTGTTTGAAAATATTTAATGCAAATTTGATCAATAAATCTGACATTTGTCCTTGGATATTTATATACATACATATATACAGGTCCAGAGATCTTTGAAAAAAAATTAAATTTTATCCCCACCAATTGAACAAAATAATAGCTAAAATTATGCAAAAGAGGATATGTAGGGTGGTGACAAATGTGCAATACCACAACAAAATGGGAAACAACTATAAATACGTAAAGATGGCAGGACCACCAGTGCAAAAATCACACATTAGTTGGCACAAAACGTCAAATACGGAGATACCGGCACGGGAAAGGATCCTCGCCGGATCCCTTTCCTAGGGATCCTAGGGATCCCGTGATCTCAACCGTTCATCGTATATCGTGCGGTCAGAAATTATTAGATAATATTCATATTTAAATTTAAATTTAAAATTTTAAAATGATTTCAGACCGCACGATATACGATAAACGGGTGAGATCACGGAATCCCTAGGATCCCTAGGAAAGGGATCCGGCGAGGATCCTTTCCCTATTGGCACCTAATGCTTACTGGTGCACTTCAAAATATAATATTTTGTTAAAAGTTAGAATAAAGGGGTTTTAACGAAAAATTTTTGGTATTGTTTATTTTAATGAAAAATTATATTTTTATATTAAAAAGTCAATCATAATACTATTTACTTTATCTTTTATTTTGTTTTTATTATTAAAACTCAAAATTTTCAAACTCTTTTTATTATTTTTTTTTAGAATTACAAAGTAAGGACAAAATATAGAAATAAAAAAATAAAGAGGAAAAGAAAAGAATATGATTATATGGTGGATATTGCAGCAAACCCAGACCTTCCATGCTCAAAGGGATGAGAGAGACGGCCAGAGGTCGAAGTTAGATAGAATTATCATAAACTTTTTTTAGAGAGAGAGAGAGAGAGAGAGAGAGAGAGAGAGATTAGATGGTGGGAGAGGAGGAGATGGGAAGAGGGTTTAAGAGAGGGTTTTAGGTCCACCAACTGGTGGTTAGAGATTGAGCTCCTTAACCAAACACTTGATCTTCACCATCCAAACCTGTTAAGCAGAAGCAATTGGCCATTGAGTTCAATTATTGAATTGAAGCTGAAGCTGAAGCAGCATAGTAAAGGCAACAACTTTTCCCTACTGGGTTTCAAGCAAAAGCACTTATTAGAAAAGCAGTGTTGCCCACCAAAGCCTAACACCACCCCCCAAGAAAAAAAAAGATAACCCCATTTATGGAAAAAGAGAGAAAAGTCATCATTTTTCTTGAGTGGCTCAGTAGATAATGAAAAACTCATCTCTCTCTGTGGGTGTGTGTATGTGTGCGTGCGAGTCTCACGTGGGGTTTGAATTTGACTCAGCGATGGATGGAGAATAACTATGATTGCAACAAAGCAGAAATTTAAAGCTCTCAATTATTGTTCAGCACACTAAATATCTTTTTTTTTCTGGGTTATTTTTTGTTGTTAAATAAATAATATACTTCTTGTTGTTGGGATCGGAAAGTTTGGTTCTGAGACGATCGGGTGATGTTCTCTAAGACTTTTCTGTTCCCCACACAACCCACAACTCTTGAGGGTTTCCAGGTATTTTTTAATTCTTCCATTATATATATTATATATTTTTTTTCTGGCTTTAATCATTTTTAGCTGCTCTATGTCTGTCTCACGCATCAATTTCTCCTTTTCTTCGGTTCTGTTCTCTTTCTCTTTCTGTTTGCTCAGATGATGATCCAGTAATTTTTTTTTTTTTGACAATACACAGAGTTAGCAGATTTATTAGTATTGTTATTATAATCAATTTATCTAAATATATTGTTCTTAATTTATATTTATATGTTTAATTTATATTTAGAGAGAGAGAGAGAGAGAGAGAGAGAGAGAGAGAGAGAGAGAGAGAGATGTTCCTTCTTTTTAAGAGGTTCTATATATTTAATAATCATGATGTAATTGGAAGCTTTCAAACTGAAAAAGTTGTATAAATCCCTTGATTGCCAGAAACCTAAAAAGTTAATATGTCAGCATCATATGTGTAAATGTTCAGTTATTGCACACGAAGATTGCTTTTTGGATGATTAATTCAGCTGTTTGTTGGGCATTAATTATAAGCTTCTGTGTGTTTGTACTTGGTAGTAAATTTTGCTTTGGTGAATTGATTTTCTTCTGTGAGGATTGCCTGGAATCTCAACTAGTAAATTTTTCTGTATGTCATTTGAGACTTGAGCACTTTGCTTTAATGCATTGGCTTATATTGGTGTGAGTGAGTAATGATACAGTGACAATTAAATTCCTGCAAACTTGCTAGTGTTTCGAGTATGGTGCGGTTTTGCCAATGATGGAAATTCTACTCCTTTTTTCAGTCTTCGGAATGAGTATGTAATTGGGCTCATATAACTGTTAAGGGGTTGAGAGAGCTATGTCAAGTTACTACACTGGTTCGAATAATAAAAAAGATGCAACGCCAATGCTCTATTTAAGGGAACCTTTGCCTAGTTCTTATCCAGAAGCACCTCTTGTCTCTGGCAACATGATGATGTATATGAACTCTGGGTCATACTCGGATGCATTGGCTGGGAGTTCTCAGCAGCAAAACAACTGCATCGAAGTAGGCTCCTCGGTGGGGGGTTCAGATTCCAACCAGCAGCAGCATGATGTCCTATCGCATCTTGGTGGCGCGCATATTGGAGAGCAGGGATTCAGTCCATGGAGGGAGGGTAGAAATGAGATGCTAGTTACGCACCCCATGGGTAGTTCTTCAGGTATTTTTCATGGTGGACAGAATTTGCAAGGTCAGGGGTTGTCCCTCAGCCTCAGTACACAAATCCCATCAGGAATGCAAATGCCTTCTATCTCATACCGGAATACCAATATGGGTTTTGGTTCATTCTTAAGTCCCAATGCATCCGTTTCAAGTGAGGCTGATGGCAGGAATGGTTCTTTTAGAGATGAGCAGCCAAGAAATGTTGAATATTTGCAATCTGGTTTTCCGGGAGGCAATCCAGATTCAAGTAAAGCGGATTTGTCTCCATATGGGATGTCGAGTATGGCAAGAACCATTCCCCATAACAAATACCTCAAAGCAGCACAACAACTGCTTGATGAAGTTGTCAACGTCCAGAAAGCACTGAAGCAGCATGATAGACAGAAGAACCAAAGCACACACGATCATCAGAAGAGTTTCAAGGAAGGAGATGATGGATCAAAGAATGATCTTGAGAATGGAGTATCTTCAAACCCTCAAGAGTCGGCCAGTAACTCACTGTGTGAGCTTTCACATGCTGAGAAACAAGAGTTGCAAAGCAAGTTGACGAAGCTTCTGTCTATGCTAGATGAGGTATGAGCAATGCATTTAGTTTAATGTCTCTTTATGAGTTAATTATATGATCAATCTTGCTTGTCTGGTCAGTTTATCATAATGTTAAGAGCTTGAATCAATTTTAGTTGCAAATTTGATTGGCAGTAACCTTTTGTCTTCGCTCTTTCTACTCTGTGATGATTGCTGTTTAGATGACTACATCACCTGTCTTTATCATTTCTTATGTGTGTGATGTGTTGCATGTTTAGGCAGGTGATATTATGTAGCATGTTTATTGATAGTGATCGCCTGATTGGTATGCTTTTATGTTGATGATATTGTTCTGTTCTCTTAGGCTCTTAGTTACTGGTTTCACGATAATGACGGCTAGGATCAGTGATATGTTTCTTTAATTTTGAAAAATAGGAAATACAAAAGGACCAAGACATGCACTAACAGTGTACTTAAGCAAAACCAAACAAAATGCATAATGGTTTCGTTTTTGAGCTTATGTCAATTGTTGATTGTTCCAACTGAAACTGATCAATTAATGATGTAGTCATACAGTGACGCATTGATAGATAAACCAACATCTGGTAACGATTCCATTACAGTTTTGTTCTTCGATTCAGACATATTTTAATGAAGAAAAAGTTTCAAGAATTTCCAAAAGTTTTGAGTATATCCTTTCACGTTTAAGTGATGTTTACACTGGCAATTGATTGATCCTCCATCTTTCCAGTTGAAGCACCTGGAGCCTTGCATTGTGTTTGGCATGTGAAAAAGTTGGGGCTCTCAATTTTTCTTCCAACGGAATATCTCCAAGCGGAATATATTCCAACTATTCTTAGGTTTCCTAGGTGTCTAATAAATTGAACGAGATGCTATGGAATGAAGCATAGCATCCTTATGTGCGATTTCTAAATAAGTTTAGGCTATTGATTTATCTAAAGCTTATCATTAAAAGGTGTTTTAGATATAGGTTTTGGCTGTTTAGTTGACATGTCGATAAGAATTTTATGAAACCATTACTCTACCATTGATCGAAGGTATTTGCATATACTAGTCATACTGCTAAGAACATGGGGAGATGTGAAGTAAAATTGACCTCAATGAAATATTGGGGTAATTTTTCTCCTTATTTTCTTACCCCGTATGTTTACGGACTCTGATGGAATGTCAAGGTGATCCTTCTATGTTGACAGTTGACGCAAGCACCCTGTTCTGCTAAGAACCAGAAACAATAAAAGATGTAGAATTGACCGAAGGTACCATTGTTAATTGTTGATGCGGGTGGAGAGGGACAACACCATTATTTGAGGCCAGAATTTCCATGGACTCTGAGTTGCTAATGATTATATTTCTGGTTTTCGTGTCTGTTAATCTAGGCAATATACTTCAGGAGCAGCTAATGATTACGGAAAATATTTCTACGATTCTTTAAGGATGTTGTAGAAATTTGTGGTTGTGGTTGGTTGTTCGTCGTAGGCCTTTGTCTGATATAATGGAGCTCCTATTTTTCCCATGAGGTGTAATGGTGTTTGTATCACAATCACAGGTTGACGGAAGGTACAAGCAGTATTATCATCAGATGCAGGTTGTTGTATCGTCATTTGATGCGATAGCAGGAAGTGGGTCAGCTAAACCGTACACAGCTGTTGCCCTGCAGACTATTTCACGTCACTTTCGGTGCTTACGTGATGCAATCACAGGGCAGATACGAGCAACCCGTAAAAGCCTTGGGGAGCAAGGTGCCTCGGGAAGCATGAAAGGAGTTGGAATATCTCGCCTCCGTTATGTGGACCAGCATCTCAGGCAGCAGAGAGCCCTTCAGCAGCTTGGCATGATGCAACAACATGCATGGAGACCACAAAGAGGTTTGCCGGAAAGTTCTGTCTCAATTCTGCGAGCATGGCTGTTTGAGCATTTCCTTCATCCGTAAATCCTGATTTCAACCCTTTTCTCAATTTCTTTTCTGAAAACTTTATTGATTATCAGTTCTTGACGTAATTTAATGTTATTATTGATATCTTCCAGCTATCCGAAGGATTCTGATAAGATCCTGCTAGCAAGGCAGACGGGCTTGACTAGAAGTCAGGTAATGACGAAGTAATCATGTTTTACCTCGCATTTTTCCTTAGGCACCACATACATACATAACAGAGAATAAGATCTTTTATCTTTATCGACTTCAATACGTATAACATTTTGATCCTCGCTAAATCTGCTGAATTAGGATATGGAATGTACAGCTTGAAAGAAATTCCAAACTACAAAGCAATCTGGGAAAAGGAATAACTGTTTCATTCTGCAGGTTCTTGCAGCTACAAGAATGCTGCATAAACAAACAAATCACATTCATAACAAAAATCGATTATTGAGTACAAATGTTTACATTTTTAATTTGAATTAACTCGATATCTGAAAGTTCGTGTACTCTTTTATTGCGGCACAGGTCTCAAACTGGTTTATCAATGCACGAGTGCGCCTTTGGAAGCCCATGGTTGAGGAGATGTACAAAGAAGAGGCTGGTGATGCTGAGATGGACTCCAACTCTTCATCTGAGAATACACCTCAAACAAAAAAAGGTGACAACACGAGGACCGTGGAAGACGGAGTGGAAGATATGCAACCTAGCGCAAGTTCGACAGCCACTGAGAAATGCAGCACGGGACAATTTATGGACTCCAAATCTGACCATTTCCATGACGTGGAAATGGCTGGATCCACTGGATATGGCAATTTCCAGAATGTGACTCGTCATGAAGCTGAAGCTGAGTACGGGCTCGTCAAGCTTAGAGAGGGGCAAAGGCCTGGTATGGATGAGTCGAGTCTCTTTTCTGACGCAAATGTTCAGACTGATAGGAACAGTGAGAGGTTTACGGCAGCTGCTGCTGCATACCACATGCCGGAGCTGGGGAGATTTGGAAGTGGAAGCGGGGTTTCTCTGACATTAGGATTGCAGCATTGTGACGGTGGCGGTAGCCTACCCATCTCTAGTGGGACTCATCACGGGTTTGTTTCCGTGAGAGGGGACGATTTATACAACCCTGCAGCTGCTTCTGTAGGATCTGAGACAGCAGATTTTGAATGCCTTGATTCCGGGAACCAGCAGCAACACAGATTTAGTTCCTCCCATCTGTTACATGATTTCGTAGTGTGAAAGATGCGTCGTTGCATATCCACATTACTTGCATCCAAACTATTTTTGGGGCGGGGGAGAAAAAAACAGACAGCGATAGGCTTTCGAGTGCTTGTTGAGGAACATTCGACTTTGCGTTGCAAATGGTGAAAAGAAATATTGCATTCCTCCAGACATTGGAAACATACTACTAGTACAGTTGTAATATATGAAGAAATTGATTGAAGGTGAGCATATTTGTAAAGATGAGATACGTATTCTTTGTTTAGTAAGTTGGAAGGGAAAAATGTACAATCGGTGCCAAACTCTGTTGATGGTATTGAAGAAAATAGAATAGCTTGTAATAAAGCTTGCTGGAAAGTTGGCCGGCTCTTGTTTCGATGTTCTCCAGTGACATGCAAGAATTCGCCCTTCTTTTCTCTCGGCATCTCGTGGCTGAAATTGTTGTTTATTTTCCCTTTTCTAATCACGGGTTGGCTAAACCAAACCCCTGAATTCTTGAAAGGCAACATAACATAGTAAAATTCACTAGACCATCTTCTAAGACCCCCCCCCAACCTCAGATTACATCACATGGATGGAGGAGCAACTGTTGTGAGAGAGATAGAGATGGGAAAGAAGATGAACACAGAGATGTGATTGACATGTCGTCGATATTTCATTGTAGCAAACCAATATCAAAAGTGGATCGTTTTAGCCAATTAGGAACACAGAGATAAAGTAGCCCATGTGCTACAAGAGTATCCAACCAAGCGGAAATTCTCTCCCGCACATTTATTTGCTTTACTTACACCCCACATAAGAATTCATTATTTAATGCACGTATCCAATATCACTGTTCTTCAGCCTCTATGGTCATCTGGCAACGGTCGCATTAGATATGTGGGCTTGCGGGCTGGTGGTGCGAGAGCAAGCAATTCTAAGTGACAACGTTGTTGAGCGAAAGTAACACTTTTCCGGTTGATTGGTGCAACGCCGAACGATGATAAGTACGACTAAAAATAAATAAAGCTCGTCTGGTTTTCTTGAACTCAAAGCAAGATGCCCAGAACTAGCATGACCGTATACACCAACTGTGATTGCGCTATTTCCTTGAAGATCAGTTAAATTAAAAGCAGAATGCTTAGCCCCCAAAATGAAGCAGCGGTACAAACCAGACTCGAACAAGAGAAATCACACCGAACATCATAGTTCATGTATCCTAGAAGGCCAAAAGCACCCTCCTTCAAACAGCGTTGTCAAAATTTCTGTTCTTCACAACTTTTACATGTCAGAATCCATTGCCCGGTGGACATAGAGGGACTAGTTTGATTCTAAGAGCATAAAACAGAAACTGCCTGTAGTGACGAATAAACGCTAAGCAACCTGCCTGAAATTCTTCCAGAAATCAAAATCTAATTCGAACAGACAAAGGACGGAATGTCAACCAAAGTATAGTGAGAAAATTTTCCCTACTCTGTACGTCAGTTGTCAGCCCAATGACAATGGCAGCAGCTACCTGAAATTATAGAAATAAGTAGTTAGGATGTACCAACAGAAACATCTAGGTGTCGGAACTCAATAATGGCAATTAGATGTACAAGAGTACAAACCTTCTGTACAGAAGCTTCACATCCTCCCTCAACACTGGACTTTCGAGGAAAGGATCATCACTCTCATTCACATCAATGGTCTCCACTTCAAAATCCCGGTAACCACAATATTCATTCCATTCAAACCACATTTTTGCAATTGTTTCTTTTTGGAAGCAAGTGCTATGATCTTCCTCTTCAGGAGAATTAGCAGCTACCAATCTATACACGAATACTTTCTTCTTCTGACCTGGTCTAAATGCACGACCGATGGCCTGCCTGCTCACTGAGGGGTTAAGATGTACATCCAGAAGTACTAGTCGAGAAGCCCCTACCAACGATATACCCTCCCCACAAGCCTTAATCGAGCCGAAGAAAACCTTCGCGGTGGGGGAATTGTTAAATCTGTCCATAGACCATTCCCGTTGCTCAGAGCTTGACTCACCTGAGATCACAAACATTTCTCTCCCAGCACTCCAACCCTTCATTTTGACTACTAATCTCTCCAAAAATTTCAGTGGTAGGAGGTACTGACTGAAAACTAAAAGTTTCTCACCCGCTGACTCACATAAGTTCAGTATATTAAGAAAGAATCTTGCCTTGACTCCATCTTTCACATCTATTTTGTCCAAGAGCTCATCCACTCTGTCATCTGGATCAGTAGGCTTCCAAGCCAAGTTGGACAGTTTTGGGTGAAGATAAACAGCACTTCCAACAGCATTTTGCTTGAACTTTCTTGCAAACTTCTTTAATTTCTCAGTCTCGTGCTTCTGCTTGGGGGTGAGATTTAGTACCACAGTGAAATCAACTAGCCCAGGAAGTTCATCGAGGGTATCTCCTTTGTAATAATGAAGCACCTTGCTAGTCATCTCACGCAATTCGTGTATGACAGTGACTTTCCTTCGAAAATCATTATCCTTCTGTAGAGTATGCTCCACTAGTTCATAGAAGGCTGATTCACTACCAGCTTTGAACTGCTTCCTTACACCTGGTATATGCACTCTACTCATGATCCGCTTGATGATGGGTCGGGATGTTTCTGCTCTTAAAAACTTAGGACGAACAAGATTCAAAAGGTTAAATACTTCGTTGACATGATTTTGGAAAATGGTTCCAGAAAGTACAACTTTCCTAGGTGTCTGCAACTTTGCGAGGGATTGGAACACATCAGTGTTATCATTTCTTGGAGTATGCCCTTCATCCAGAATAAGAATTGAAGGTGCCTTCAGCAATATTTCTTGGCACGCAGTTGATACCTTGCTAGTTTCTCGATCACAAACAATAGAGGAGAATTGCTTGTACCCTAAGAAAAGGATACTCTTGTGCTCCACCCATTGTTTCAACACCTCCAGCTGCTGTGATCGATTGTCTGCTTTATTTTCATAGAAATCAATTAATGGAATATCCTCCACTTGCCAAATTTTAAACTCCTTTTTCCACGTATCCAGGATTCCTTTAGGAAGAACAATCAGGGGTCTTGCATTTGGATACTTAGCTAGAAAACTTTGCATGAAACTTATTATCATAAATGTTTTACCAGAACCTGGAGCATGGGCCAAGATGCAACCACCAGGATTATCGCCAACCAAGTTGCTAACAAGAAAATTGAAACCCTCCACTTGATGAGGTTTCATTTGTTTTATATGTCTTGGGTGAGCAGATATCTCAGTTAGTATCAAACCATCCTCTGACAATTTAAATCCATCTATCTCGGCTGAATCTCTGTCTTTGCCATTCCGAGAATCAGGCATGTAAGTTCTTGTACTCCTTTTGACCTGAGGTAAATAGAAAAAAAATGATACTATGAAACTTGCTTCCAGAAAAGGGCATTTAGCTGTTGAGATATCAAATAACTTCCAGTGAGTTTATGCAGATCCGTGATCCATTTATTGATGACTTTGATTCCACAGCAATGAGGCAAATAGAAAAACTAGAATTCAAGGCAAAAATAAAAAGTTCAACCAGGCAGTAACACAAATATATCACTTCCAATATGTTATAAATTCATCAAACTTCTAACAATTTATTTATCTACTATTTTTGGGTTGCTATTCTCAGAATATTATCTCCTTGTCTGAAAACCCTGCTTATCTCATTTAAATTCAGATGCTCCTGAGCCTGGTTAAGAGAGAGTAATGTGGTGGGTTCACAATCAACTATGAACATTGTCAAACACTATGAGCACGTCCTTCAGAGATACAAGCTGGGTTTTTCTACCAGATAGACTTTATTGGACTTCATAATAAGTAGAGAGAAGTCAACCTTTGGTTTTTCTTGTTGCAAAATGTCTAGAAAGTTGTCTAGTGCCAAAAATCATGGGGAGAATTAACAAAGAAAAAAGACAAGAAACCTATAGGGATACCCAGTTAACTAATTTTTTGACGTCTCCTTTGGAGATGCTCTAATGTGGTTCAAATTCAACTTTGGTGAGAATCAAACCTAAGACCGTAGTACTAAGTGGCTACCCAGTTAACTAATTGACATGGTGAGTTTACTATATTGGCTGGCTCATTGAGAATCTGGGATATCCAGTGCACCAATTGATAGATAGGGTATCTACATGTTACATCGGATTAGGTTGGGGTATTTCTCATCTAATTTCAACCCTGTCACGTTGAATTTTTCTTCATGCACAACTACCTAATATTGGTCCTAACCTCCTAGAACCAAAAGAATTGAATTGACTGAATGATCGGATTAGATTGATTAGGGCTAAAAACAAACACCATTTTTGTTCAGAAACTAGAAAAAAAATTGGACAAACAATTATGAAACCCCAATCGAAGCACGATGGTCAGTCATTCCTGCTCAGTCCATCATATTTAGAAAACTTTATATATATATGGTCTGGTTTGGGTTTTTTCAGGTTAAAATATACGAAAACAAACAGATGCATATCAGGTTTAAAACAATGAAGTGGACCTGACCTATATAAACTAATGAAACCAACAAGAACTGATCAGATGAAACCACCTATTGATAAGTTCACTGCTAACTACAGGGGCATTTTATGCATTCCCTTGCCCTGTTCACATTTTTTTATAAAGGCAGATAGTCAACTAGAGAGATCGTTCGTAAAGCTCGTGTTTCCCAAGATGGATTAAAACTATCACAAACTCTTCAAACTCATGGTTGTAGACCACAGATTCACATGATCATGCTCCTACCATTCATAATGAATAACTAGAAAAGAACCAATGTGTTATATGACTTAGATCAACATATTAATTCTTCAGATTACCATGAACACCTCTTGTGGAATGTGGAAACAATAGATCCTCAACTCACAAAAAAAAAAAAGCAATCATTTCAGAATTTTATTACTAAAGTCTCCTATTCCACTCTAGATAACAGGAGCTGAATGCTTCCTTTTCCTATATGAATTGGTGCATCAATCTAGCAACATTTTGGTCGAGAAACTGAATTTCAAATTGAGCTAATACAAGGATGGTCAAATCAGCTGCTGAATCAGGTAGCCATAGGGACCTGCTCTATTAGGGGCGAGTTTGGGTAAGAACAATCAGGTTTGGGGCTGGCATGGAGACTTTTATTAAACCAGGATGAGACAGGGAATGAATGGGTAATAACCATGGGAAACATGAATCAAAATTATTACTATTTTTTTTAAAGAAAGCATTCTGCAGATGTGCCCTACATTATTGAAAAACTTGTACAAGTAAAAAGAAAAGAGGGAAATGCCTTAAAATCAAGGTTCTAAAAGACGCTAGGCGCTAGTCGGGCAGCGGGCTGTGGCCTAGCGCCTAGGCAGACTAGGTGGATAAGTAAATCTATTATATTTCGTGTAAATAAGTGTCTACATATACTTTAAATATATATAATTTCATCGTAAACTACAAAATAGAATGACATATATATTATAAAGTGTTGGAACATAATGGAAACATGGGGAACAAGGATATAATGTGTGTTCATTTAAGTAAGCAAAAAGTCTCTCACAATTTATTGAAAAAAATAAAATGCAAAATGAAGGTTATCTATTTTTTGTTTAAGTGAGTCGCGACCTAGACGGGTCTGGGCAAGCTAGGCGGGTGCTTAGGCGGTCTAGGCGGGCGCCTTAGTAGGTCTAGGAGCCCTTTCTTAATTTTCAAACGCCTAGGCATTAATTGGGGCAGTGGCCAACCGCCTAGTATAGGCGGCGCTAGGCGGGGATTTTTAGAACAGTGCTTAGAATGCCATCAACTTCATGTGTTTTCTTCTCTATTTCCAGCAACCAAGAGTGGATGCCAAAAGTTGAAAAAGACAAAAGAAAAGGGAGAAGCTGGTCATGCCTTAACAAAATAAGGGGATTGAGAACAAGAGAGTAATAGTCGACTTGATTTTGTCATTGCTCCATACATTTTGAGGAATCAAAGGAGAGTTCACAGAAAAAGAAAGCCTGAATCGATAAGGCAAAGAAGATGGAAAACAAAAAACTTTATATATGCTTATACAGTAGATTATTAAGGGGTGTGCTATCTACACACCCCAAATTACTTCTCACACCCCTTGTTAATTTATGTCCGTTGATCTTCTTCAATTCATCCGATCCGACGGCCAAAAATTAGAAAGGTGTGTGAGAAGTAAGATGGGGTGTGTGGATATCACACCCCATAATTAATATGATTGCATCTTTGGATTCAACTGACAAATTGGAGGACATGAGGGGCTTAGATGCTCCGGTTCTTGCATGTACGTCTTCCCTTTTTATTTCATTTTGTGCAGAAAGGAATTTTGATAAGACTTCAGGCTTATGTATCAATGTGGAGGAATTATGGGTCAGGTCTTCATCTATAGAAACCAGTGAACAAAAATGATTTATTAATGTGGAGGGATTATGGGTCAGGTTTGGGTAATCCATAAGGGTAAAACCCATTGCAAGATAAACGGGTATGGATTTGTGGGTGGCCACCCACAGGTAATTTCGCCACTCCTACTTAAACTC
Organism: Crataegus laevigata; assembly: GCA_963580275.1. NCBI lineage: Eukaryota > Viridiplantae > Streptophyta > Magnoliopsida > Rosales > Rosaceae > Crataegus > Crataegus laevigata. The sequence goes on from OY756941.1 coordinate 11,709,675, forward strand.
GTATAAAGGGCCAACCTATCCTACTAGTACGCTGCATAAGCAAATAACAGTTTTAGAAATCGTCATAAGAGAAGGCTGATTCAACGGCTGTTAAACTTTTGTTGTCCTGTTGGTTCTAGTGTTATCACTGATACCTAGAGAGAATTGGTACATGAGCCTATAAGCCCTGTTGAAGTCGGTCTTCCAAAACAATATAAAGAAATTCAAATTCTAACCGTGTGCTTACTTACATTAAGACAAAAATTCAAATGTGCTTTCATATTTAATCAAATCAAGTTTAAAAAAGGAACTCCAACCATGCACATACCTTGTTATACTGAAACTCAAATATCGTCTCAATTGCTCTGTCAATAACCCCACAAATGCGGCAAACATATCCAATATCATCCTTCAAGACAAAAGAATGATCACAGTCACCTTCCTCTTCCCCGCCACTCATTCCTTCTACAGCAGCATCCTATCAGAAACAGCATATTGTCAACATAAGATAATAATGACAACTGCGAATCTGGAAAGTTATCAAAGATTTTTGGACAAAATATTCTTAACTCTGATGCTTAAACTAGTAATTTGACATATACACTTTCCCTGTGAAATTGAATAGGGATGACAAACTTGCAAAAACGTACTATTTACTGGGAGATAAATTTTTTTCTATCCTGTTTACTCAATATTTAAGGGTTTTTTCCTCCATAAACATTAATCTCTGTTCAGGCGAGCAATCTCTTTAAATGGGAAAATTTTTGAGTTTTATTAAGCATCAGTGGCTCTATTTGTTCAGAAACAATTATTATATCAAAGATGGAAGTTGTTACTTTGAGCTCGAGCAAAGCAGAGAAAGCTGACACAATCTGCATCAAACGTGTGACAAGCAAACATGTTTTTCTAATTTGGAACAACATAAAATAAATGCACACATAGCAAAGAAACATGTTATTATAGTAAAGAATGTACATAAATGATACCTTGTTAGTTTCTAAACCCATTGACATTTCATTCCAAATATCTCCCAGACCATCATCTTCTTCAACATCTGTCTGGTAATCGCCATCATCTTCTACACCAACGTAAATTCCTGGGTGATTCTTGATTCCTGTTTCACCGGACAGACTTGGTTTTTCACCTGGAAGTCTGTTCTCCAAAAAGTCCCTTTCCTGAACATACATTGACCAATCATTTGACAGATAGGATTAAATTGGGCAGGAAAGTAGAGATATTATATATAGGGCACACATACCACTGCGTTATTCATGGAATTCTGTTCTGAAGATTGTCCCAAGAAAACCTCCTGGAAAGAATAAGATGGCTGTGGCAAGACAACCTCTTTGAAAAGATAAGATCTCGGATCTTCACTTTGTTCCTCATCTGAATCAATGATTACCACAGGCCTCAGTGATGCTGGAGCATTATTTTCAACGCAGTCATCCTCCAAATCAATGATTTTATCACTAGCTAGTGGATTTTCAGATTTGGGACCCTTTTTACTCTGCCTTTTGTCTTCCTCCAAGAATGCATTTGCCAGTGCAGGATACTTTGCAAAATAAGGGACCATAGTTTGGGTCTTTTTAGCAAGAACTGCCTCTATCTCCTTTGTAACACTTCCATATTCACCACAGTCTAACCTCTCCAGCAAGTTCCGTATGGCAAATGGATCAGTGTAGTCAACGACTTCTGAAGTAGACTTAGGTTTCTTCTCTACAACTTCATCATGCTTACTTACAGAGAAGTCCAAGCCATCATAGTTCTTTCCGTCCGAACAGAGTTTCATCCTCTTATGCCCCTTGGAATATAAACCTGCGCTCAAATGGAAGGTAATATACAAATAGATATAAAAATGAGGATCTTGCGAAAAATAAGAAGAAAAAGAAAGTAGGCAAATTATAGAAACTCATAAGTTCAGAAAAACATCTAGCCAAGTATATCAAATCAACATCAGCACAGGAAAGAGGAGGAAGTTATATGTGAAAAAGTTGGATTTTTTCCCCTTTTGTATGAATATAAGTGGAAGATATTGTGTGCTTTCTTAATAGAAATTGCATCCTAAAGCAATGCAAGATGCATGAACATAAAAAATGAATTATATATTAATTTCAAAAGTTTACAATACAAACCTTGTATATGTACTGTTTAACACTTCACAATGCAATGCATGCATGAAAATTCTAGGCGATCATAGAAGTAGCACAACCACAAGGGTAAAAGAGGTCCAAGTTAAAAGTATTACTCGTTATATTTTGAAGGTAGGACATAATAGCAGCACTGACAATGCTTAAGTAACAAAAGAAAATCAATCTGCTGAGATTCAGTTTCAGCTGGACCGATGGAGACAGCAAAAAGGCAGAGGACACATTGTTGGACCTTAGGTTCAATATTTTGGTCATGACAAGAACAATTTGATGAAGAAAAGAGTTGTGTAATATTAGTTAACTACAAGTTGAAAAATATGTTGTAGTTCAGCATCAATCTATTTATGTTTTTTCATTTGCCGAGTCAGATAACTGATTTATAAGACAGTAAAAAACGTACATTGAGCCTCAAAGCTAGAAAACTTCTGATGAAAACAAAGCAATATATCAGAGCTGAAGTTTTTTAATATGAACGTCAGCTTCCAGATTATATCCATACAGCCTAACTCTCATGGAACATGAAATATTCACAAATCACAAGATATTGTTTTAGTTGGTGACATTAACTATGGAGAATGGAATTCACAATGTTTGCCCAAAACCTTAACTATTAAATTACAAGACTGCATTAGTGGGGCAGACCCAACACTGTTTGGTAATTTGCAACAAACAACTTTGGCAAGAAGAACAAGTTCTCTTTTTTGGATAGCACAGAATCTGCACAAGGTGTTGTGCTTCCGAAGGCTGTGAGTCTTTCATACCCCACTTCTTGTGCCCTCAACCCAAATAAAATAAAAACTTATTTCTCAGTTTCTCAACAATAGCTACACAATAGCCACAGACTACTGAATTAGCCGTAATACAAACCACAAACTACAGAACCCTAATAGCCCACAATACCCAAACAATCCCTACTATTTTTCTTTGTAATCAAATTTCTAATCTTCAAGTTCCCATTTTAATGCATAAAAATTTCAATTTTTTTTTCAACCAAAACGTTAATTTCACAAGATGTAATTCCACTCAATGGGTTTGTCACTAGCTCAACCTGCATTTCTCTCACATGCCACAACAATCCAAATTTCCAGATATATATACTCACACACACATGTATAGAGAGAGAGAGAGAGAGAGAGAGAAGCTTACTGTCATATGTAGTTTTAATGGGGGATACATCAATTGGTGACTCCATGGCTCAAACACTGAGAACACAAGAAACCCAAAACAAAAAGTCAGTCACTTCCATTAACCAAAAGGCAAACCGAGACGACAAAATCGCCATTTTTGTACAATGGAAACATTCCCGAGCTAAAAGAAAAATCAAATTAAAAGAAGCAAAAAGCAGAAAAAAAAAAGCAGAAAAAAAACCTTAAATTTGGGAATTTAGAGAGGAAAGAGCAATCGCATTTGGCTTCCGAGTACGAAACGGCCACTCCCTCTTGCCCTCGCACAAGACTCTCGGAGCGAGAGCGTCCGCACGAGCGTGACGAGTGTCCGTACACAAACCCTTTTGCAGCAGCAGCTGCTTCTCCTTCAGGCGTCAGCGAGGAATGCAGAAATGAAAGCTTCAGAGAGATGAGAGAGAGAGAGAGGAGCCTTGTGTGTTGGATGCGGACCGTGTGAAAGTGTGCGGGAGTGACGTGGCGGTATTTGATTTGTTGGTGGGGCGGGGTTCGCTTGCAGTCGTCATTGTCACGCCAGGAATCGGAAAGCGACTTGCGGTCCCGCAAAGGGATATGGGGGATGTTTGGATACGTGAAAATACAGCTCCCGGGACGGTACAGATTGAAGCCAGTGTTTGGCATGCGTTGAAAATGAAGCGACATCCGTGTCCATATTTTGCCAATTTTGGTAAAAGTAAAAGCCAGGGTGACCTCATTTGTTTATACTCCTTTTTTGCTTGTCTGCGAAAATATGTAATGAATATTTTAATGATAGAGTGCCACGATGTACAATTATTAATATTTGAACTTATAGATTTTCAGTTCAATACATGTAGAAATTATCGTGTATAACGGTCACATTATTGGGCATGCTGAGACGTTGCTAGATAATAGATGCATGATGCCAATCTGTGGTAAATAAAAATTAATATTTAATGGACTACGTTTTAAAATAATGTAATTAAGAATAATGTTGTCACTTAATACTACAGTTTAGTAGTATTCCTCTTCACTGGTAAGTAAAATGTCTTAAGTTCGATTCTCGTCAAAAGTGAATTTAAATCACACTATTGCTCGCTCGTTGTAAAGCCAACCTTGCTTCCACCTCTTAATGTAAATAATATCGATCGTTAAAAAAAGAATAATATTTGCATTCCCATATGAGCTGATGTCACGCCTTAATCCTAAGATGCCTTTACCATTTTCCCCTAGACATAGCAAAGTATGCCAAAAAAAGAGTCAAACAAAACCCTCAAAAACCCAAATGGGGAGGAGAGGAACAAGAGATGGGAGACTCAAAAGTCTCAAACACTATTAACTCCGCCCACAGGCACCACCCTCCCTCTCTCTCTCGTCGCTCCTCCATTACTCTCACACAAAAGACAGAACCTAGAGAGAGAAAGAGAGGGAGGAGTTTTTTGGCTGTGTAGTTTTAACCTTTTTGCTGTGTTTTTGGCGCTCTCAACCTCGACAGCCCTCCTTCCTCGAACCTCCCCACCTGGGTCTCCACGACCACAACCCACCATTCAAAGATTCCCCCCACGTCCCCTGTTCGATTTCCACAAACCCATCTAAACGCTAAGCCCACCCACCAATCTCCCCTCTGTGCTATTAAGTCCAATCCACTGTTGCAGTCTTCCCCTCTCTCTCTCTAGCTGCTTCTTCTGCAACTCTCATGGCTTCCCGGAAACACTTGGCCGCTGTAAAGGTACTGCTGCAGCACCCAACTGTCAAAATTTCTGTTGAAACCCTAACCCCAACTGTGAAAGTCTCCCCCTGCTCGAATTCTGAGTGGGTTTTGGGTTTAATTTTTGAAAAATGTTTCTGGGTTTTTTTTTTTGCAGGGCGCGAAAGTGCTCATGGTTGGGGCAGGTGGTATCGGCTGCGAGCTTCTCAAGACTCTCGCTCTCTCTGGCTTCCAAGATATTCATATTGTGCGTTTCTCTCTCTCTCTCTCTCTCTCTCTCTCCCCTCTTCTGCTGTTGAATATGAAGGGATGGGTTTCTGTTATTTTCTTATTTATTTGGTAGTTTGCTGGTGTTTTCATTATGTGTTATACCCATATCATGTTTTACTAGGGTTTTAATTAGGGAAAATAGTTCTGTCAGCACCAAATTTAGTTCAATTTCTTCTGAATTTTTCTTTTTTAAAAATGATTTCTTCTACAGGTAATCATGTGCCAATTTAGAGTTAAAAGTGATGAAATGTTGAATTAGTATTGGTTCTTCTTTCATTATCATAGTCGTTGTTGATTATTCTAATGTTTTGTTAAGAATTATGACAATCTTAGAATCTAGGATCTGGCTAATCAAAGAGTTGGAAGAGAATTATCCAAATGTTTTACAGGAATCAAAGTGGTGGCAACTTCTTATCTAAGGCTTAGACCTTAGGGTGTGTCCGGGGATTTGCTCGTTTTAGTAACAAGGGAAATATTTTTAACCGAACCTCTAACTTGAACTTATAATAACACATAGTAGCTGACTAGTGCCAGTCAGGGCGATTCCTGAAGTGGTTCTACTCATAAGTATTCATTTTTCTTCAGTGTTTGTTAATTTTTCAGTTTGTACCTTCATTGCTGTCCTGTCCATTGATTGCTTCATATGCTCTGTGGTGGAAATCCTATACTTTGTGTAAAAGGTTAATAAGCGAAAAGAAAGAAAAACTATATATTTAAACAAATTGATGGGGTATGTGATATCCAATCTTGAAAAAAAAGATGAACTATAACCCACATTTTTATGGTATAGTGGGTTTGGATGTGGAAGTTTGACTTATTTTTACCACCACTTGGATAGATCCCTATATTAATTTCAATTCATGACCTGCGGATTGATATAAATTATAATCCAAATTCTTTTTCCAGGTTCTGTGTATATGCAAGAATGAGCAAGTTTACTTTGTTTCTTTCGGCTATTATTCACTTGTGCAGTTGGTTATCTTAAATTGCAGATTGACATGGACACTATAGAAGTGAGTAACCTCAACAGACAATTCCTCTTCCGACAGTCACATGTTGGGCAATCCAAAGCCAAAGTAAGTATGTTTAATCTATCTTATGATTTCTATTTGAAAAGTTGTGCAGTGTATGATATTTTCTTGGATATTTTTAACAGGTTGCACGGGAAGCTGTCTTAAAATTTAGACCTGAGATAAGCATAACTTCATACCATGCCAATGTAAAGGATTCTGACTTCAATTTGGACTTCTTTAAGAAATTTAATGTGGTCTTGAATGGACTTGACAACTTAGATGCTAGACGACATGTGAATCGCCTGTGTTTGGCAGCTGATGTTCCCTTGATTGAAAGTGGGACAACTGGGTTCCTTGGACAGGTGATTTATTGCTTTAGAGTTGGTTAGCAATAAGCTAATTTTTTCATTGGAACTAGGTCTGTCAATTGATTGCATCTAATAAATTGTCTGTCCATTATGTTTCTGGTTCCTTGTATGGTGTGTATATGTGTATATATTTTATCTGAGATCATCTTGGCTTTGTAGAATTGTAACTAGTTTGATTATTAGCGATGCCAACCTTCATATGTCAAAGATGTCTAGGTCTGGAAAGATAATTTCTTTGCTTCATGCGTAGTTGGCATGTTGGTTTTTGATCTGGATAGTGCTCTATAGCAGTCGCAGAAAGGGTTTCATAATGGAATGTCTTTAGCTGAGTTCATGCAGTGAACTATCTTGTCCCTGTCTAATAATTCATGCAGTGAACTATCTTGCCCCTGTAATAATTCATGTGCTTCATTGAATAACTACATGAGCTAAGGATCCTATAGTATTCGTTATTATCTGTTTGTCTGTGATAGTTTATCATAGAAATGTTATATTAATCATCATCTATGTCATCATCGCCGTCATTATCATCATTACCCTTGTTCCAATCGTACGTGGTTAGCTATATGAATTTTCTGTCTTACATTATGTGATTCCTGCATAATGTTAAATAGTTTCAAGTCCTTTTTTGAGTGTGGCTAGATGTAGTTTTGGAGAGATATATTATTTACCATGTAAAAATTTATAGGTTTTTTAGAAACACATGGTGGAAAAAACCATCAGTGCATTTGACCGGCATGTTCTAACTTCTGCATCAATTTTATTATTTTATTTGTCCTTTTATTTTATTTTTTGCAAAATGCTTCAGTGCAGTTAAGCTTGTGTGAAGATTCTCTCTTCCCCTTTTCACTTATTTGTTGAATCTTTAAAATCAGGTGACTGTACATGTGAAGGGAAAAACAGAGTGCTATGAATGTCAGCCAAAACCTGCTCCTAAAACTTATCCTGTCTGTACCATTACCAGTACTCCATCAAAGGTATTGTTGATGGATAGTTTTTTTTTGTTGTTGTTGTTGTTGTCTTTGAATAACTGTGTGTGGCTTGTATTGGGAAATCAGTTTTCTTGATAGTTGGTTACTTATATCCTGTGAATTAAACATCTCTAATTCTACCATGGAGACTTGAGTAATCTGGAAGAGAAAACAACACTAGTAATAAAAGACAAAGGAATCCATTGGGGGGGGGGGGGACCAAGAAACTGTGGAAACCATTTATAGTTAATAGATTTAAGCTGGGTTTAGTTTTTTTCTTCGGAAATTACTACTACCGCTGCTGCTGTATTTGATTGTTGTGAAATTCGTATCAGCACTCTGGATTGTGAATGATGTTTCGGCCATAAAAATGCTATTGAAAGATATACATTAGAAAACTAAGATTATATGGTTTGCCAGTTTGCATGGAACAAACTTTTAGTTGGATAGGATGATGATCATTTTCCTCCAACTCATTAAAATGGCATATTCATCATTGTTCAAGAATCAAGATAACCCCCTGCTCCATGGGTCTAGACTTTGACTGTATAATCTGTATTTTGCAGTTTGTTCACTGTATCGTATGGGCAAAGGAACTTCTCTTTGCAAAGTTGTTTGGGGATAAGAATCAGGCAAATGATTTGAATGTACGTTCTAGTGATGGTGCTAGCTCATCAGAACAGGCTGAAGATGTATTTGAACATAGAAATGCTGAAGACATTGAGCAGTATGGAAGGAGAATATTTGATCATGTATTTGGTTATAACATTGAGCAAGCTTTGTCTAATGAGGAGACATGGAAGAACCGCAATAGACCAAGGCCAATATATAGTAGGGATATCATGCCTAATGAGCTCGGTCAACAGAATGGAAGTATGGAAAAGAATGGTGCATCCAATGATGTATATTCAGCATCTGCCATGGCATCTCTAGGAATGAAGAATCCACAGGATATATGGAGCCTTATGGAAAATTCCAGAGTCTTTCTTGAGGCTTTGAAACTATTTTTCTTGAAAAGGCAGAAGGTTAGTTTAAACTCTTGTAGTAAGGAAAGTCATTGCACAATCATTTATTTTCCATGTGTCAAGACTGAATCATAACTTTTATTTTGTTCTCAGAACTCTTAACTTTTTTGTGTTTTTGTTTCTCGTTATCTTTGCGGGGTGTGGGGGCACTGGTGGCAGGAGATTGGAAATCTGACATTTGATAAAGATGATCAGCTAGCTGTGGAATTTGTTACTTCTGCTGCAAATATACGGGCTGCTTCTTTTGGAATCCCATTGCATAGCCTTTTTGAAGCTAAAGGCATTGCTGGTAATATTGTTCATGCTGTTGCAACAACGAATGCTATTATTGCTGGGTTGATTGTTATCGAGGCAATCAAGGTGCTGCAAAATGATACAAAGAATTATAGGTGCGTGCAATTGCCCTTGTAATAAAAAAAAGTGCTTTTTTTTTTCCTCCTCTCTCTTTTGATACCATTTAAAAAAATGTGTTCTATTTCAATATAATTTGCTATTCTGATTTTAGTATTTCAAAATGGTGAAGAGAAAATATCTGTTCTTGGTTTTCACTATTATCTTTTACTGAATTCTGGTATCTGCACACAAATACACTTGTGCGTTGATACACATACACAAATACACTTGTGCATCGATAGTTCAATACACATACCCACACAGAAATGCACTTATAATTGGTTGATGTGCATCGATGAGTCTAGAGCCATGATCATATATTGGTTTAGGTAAGAAAAGAATTCTTTGACTGCTTCTGATGGGAATAATTCAGGAACATGAGATGGTAGTACATTGCTGGCATTGCTTTATTTGCGCTGTTTGGCTTGCATACAAGTGTAATCGGAAGGGTCCTACTTTTAAGTTACTTTCAATTTCCATTTGTTTGATTGAAGTCATACCAGTTTAACGATTAGGGAAATTGAAATCTGAACAGTATGTCAGGATGATGGTAATTCAGCCAGCCTGTAGTGCAATGGAGCGGTTTTACACCATTTTTTTCCCAGTGGTTTGTTCTACACTGATGTTTTTTATTTTTTTCTTGTGGTCTGATTCTACCCTGATCTGAATGTAGGATGACATATTGTCTGGAACATCCAGCAAGAAAAATGTTGCTCATGCCAGTGGTTCCATTTGAGCCTAACAAGTCTTGCTATGTCTGTTCAGAGGTATACTGATTGTTCTTTTCTAAATTCCATCTTTGTGGGATCTTTTTGCTGACATTGAAAGGAGAATTGCGATGTGCACTAATGCAATATGATTGTAAGCAGACACCACTGTCACTTGAGGTCAATACTCACCGTACAAAGTTGCGGGATGTAGTTGAAAAGATTGTTAGAGCCAAGCTTGGGATGAGCTTTCCACTCATTATGCATGGGTCAGCCCTTCTTTATGAAGTTGGTGATGACCTGGATGAAGACATGGTTGCAAATTATGCAGCAAACCTTGAAAAGGTATGAATTCTTTTCCTGTGTTTCTGGAAGACTTGCTCATGTAAGTTCACCTGATACATGTGTCTTGTTTGTGTGATTTTTTTAAAAATGTTTTTACCTCAAATTGCAGGTGCTGTCTGAGCTTCCCACGCCAGTTGCCAGTGGGACCATGCTGACAATTGAGGATCTTCAGCAAGAACTATCATGCAAGATCAATATTAAGCACAGGTGGTTCTTTGTCCAGTTGATCTGCAAGCTCTTATGCATCATTAAAATTGCTTCTTAACATCACATACAAAATGATGGATGACCTTAAGACACGAGCATTTGATCTGCAATAACTAATTTTCCTGTTATGGTTTATAGAAATTTATATAAGCTGAAATATTTTTGTGAGATAGTAAGCAATCAGAAGCTGTGTTAGTTGAAGTTAATGTCCTTGATCCTGCAATTTATCTTCTCTTCCTTTATTGGCTCCCCCACCCCCGAAACCTAACCAAGTATGCCATTGAGGTTGCATGAAGCATTTTCTGATTCTAGTTGCCCTTTTATTTTATTTTTATTTTTATAGGGGTCGTCGAGTGATGATGTTATTTTATTCTTTACTGTCATGTAATCTACATGATTATTTAAGCAAGTTTGATTTCGTGCAGAGAGGAGTTTGATGAAGAGAAGGAACCCGATGGAATGGTTCTATCTGGTTGGACTCAATCTCCTGCACTGGCACAGGATGACAAGAAGTCTACTGCAAATGCTGGAAGCACGTCAAATGCATCATCATCTATGGAGGCTGAAAAGACTGATGATGTTGAAACTAGTCCTGGAAGGAAGAGAAAACTGTCCGAGGCTTCTGAGGCTGTCAATCCAGACATACCAAGTGTTGCTGGCAGTAGTACAAGAAACCCCGAGAAATTGGAACTTGTTGATGACGACGATGAGCTTGTCATATTTGATAATTGGGATTCAGTCACCAGCAAGAAGATAAAGTTGCAATAGTTCTTCCTTGGATCTCTAATGTGGAGGCCTCAGTTCAGTTCTAATTTTGTACCATTAGTGAGAAGCACTGATTCTTTTTCGGAGTTTGGCTCAATTGCTGTTTATTAGGTCGAGCCGGTACAAATTAAGCGGTCTTTTCGCTTCCCTTTTTCTGTTGTAATGTGTCTTCTTCTTCTACCTAACTTAGTTGACAGATTTTGAGCCGTGTAACTTGAAGAAAACCTTAACTTAGAAAATGCACCTGAAATGACTAAACTAGTGAATCGTGAATTTCAGAGTTCCTTTTTATGTCATCCTGAATTAAGTTTCCACCGTGGATTTGCAAAATATTTAGGCTTGAGTTGCGAAAAGCGAAAACATGTGAGGTGTTTTTCTTCGTAAAATCGCTTGAAAGTAATTTTCCGCTTTTCATGTGCTTCTTCGCATAAGTGATTGTGCCCCTTTACAATCGCGTTTAAAGTGGCACGGGTTTGTTACTCAAAGTGGTATAGAGTGTTCACCCTTGTCGCACCTGAGGTTTCATGTTCGAGTTCACTATTTAGATGTTAAAGCCACGGCATCTTCTACATGAGGATTTCAAGGAACTAACTTGGTCATGTGATGCTACTGATGTTTTCGTTATAACACGGCTAGACACGACAAGTTTACATTTTTATTAAAACATGGTTAGACACCACAAGCTACTATTTTATTAAAACATTCACACAGGTAATACCATATTAGAACCTACATGTTGTACGATAAAGAGGAAAACAAAAGGGGAAGGTAGTTAGCGTTCTCCTTTGTTCATTCGTTTAAGTGGGGAAAAGAGAAATTCGTTTGTGGATTTCTGGCATGCCACTCAAAGCTCATGTGATGTGAAGCTGGTTTGTTTACAACGTTTTGGACCTCTCAAATTGTTTACAGCAATTACATAGAGAGCTCGTACGAATTTAGTATTTTGAATGTTGAATGAGCTTTCTTTTGAGTTATCAGTTTAGCAGAGATTAAGCCTAATACTGCTGCTGCTCATCTCATTGAATTTGCACCAACTGTACATGCTCCAATTTACATGTAGCTTTGTAAGTTTGTGTTACGTTTGCTTTGAATCTTAGGTGTAACCGGTTATACAACACCGTAAAAGGGAAGATTTCTCCCCAGTGGTGACACCAAAGCAAAAAACAACAGATTTTGAGACACAAAAGCAAATTTATTAATAATAAAGTCTCACAGCATTCATCATCTGAAATCCCCATCGACTAGCAAAAAGCATCAAACAAAAACAAACATCATAATATAACTCCTACATGGAGAGAGAAGTCTATCGAAGAAACAATAGCAGCACACTACTACTAACTCCAAGCGCCCTCAAAAACCATGAATCTTGATCCGCTCCTTGTCGGCAATAGTAGCATCAACAAGAAACTGAAGCACCTTGTTGCGCTGATCGCCTTGGAGCTGAATTATCTTGCCAAGCTTTTTGTCCTCAATCACATTGCCATTGCAGCAGAACTCCCTTTTCAGATCCTTAAGCTTCTTCTTGAAGTCCAGGTCCTCCTTCAGCCCTTCAACTATTGTCAGGCACTTCTTCCCATTCCTCTGCTGCACTCGAATATGCACATACTCCTTGGCTCCGAGCCCATCTGGCTCTTCGGTGTCTCTATAAGGGTCTTTAAAAGGGTCGAAAGGAGCTAGGGGCGTGCCGTATATATCTCCGGTGTCAGCTAGAGGGTCAGTAGTAGTTGCGATCTGAACGTCAGGGTCAATCATGTAATTTGCTTTGATTGAGAACCTAAACAAATTAATCTGCAAACTGCAACACAAAACAGTAACTGTTTGTTAGCCTTCCTCACATCGCAATCTTCAACTGACAGTCCACGTAAACCACGTAAGAAATCAACGCCTCCGATCCAACAGATTGAGAGCATGAATACGCCGAAGTCAAAAAGTTCTTGCATAGAAGAATGCATACATCATGCCTCACGAAATAAATTCAAACAATTCATCTCATGACAGACTCGTAACTGGTTGTTGTGACATAATCGTTGTACAAACGGTTCATGGGTTTTTTTTTTTTGGTTTTTTCAAATCTTCCAACGAAAAACCCTAACTCTAATGACGAGGAACATCAAAACACTACAAACATAATTCAAATTATTCATGCATGCTTTAGATTTGTCACGAAAATAAAAATTCACAAGCGTAATCCTAACTAAATATTTCAATCAAACATATTATATATACTTTCACTACCAAAATCCAGAAAAAGTATGCAAAACCCTAGAAAGTAGAGACTCTAATTCCTAGCATCAATCTCAGAGAACGCACAACACAATTCGCATCCCAAAAAACAAATAAAAAATAAAAGACGAAAACAAACATACCTGAAGAATAAAACTCGAAAAGGTGAAATGGTTTTAGGGTTTCTGACTTTCTTGGGAACTAAGGAATGTTCGATGATTAAGCTTCGGTGATTTGCGTATGAGATAATTATAGAGGCAGCGGTGTCTATATATAGGCATGGAAGGCGGCAGTATATTGCACGTGGATGGACGAGATGGAATGTTTGGGGAAGAGACTTGGACGGTGGGATTATATTGGTGCTTTGTTTCCTTTTCGTTTGAGGGACTCAAACTCAATAGTGTTGTAGGCCTATTTGATTGAGCGATCTAGGGTTAGAGAGGGAGAGGGAGGCCGGCCACTTTAGAGAAGAAGAGAGATGTGTAATTGTGAGGTGTGTTTTATTCACCCCATTGTGCCTCTATTTATAGTAGTAGAAATGGCAAACCCTTTCCCATAAGGATTACAATACTTAATGATTAATCTACTCCTAATAGGAATAGAAGATACATTCCTAATCTATTAGGATTTACACAATCACATTCCTATACTAAATAGGACTGCAACACTCCCCCTTGAGTGTGTAAATACTCAAAGCACCATCGCATCAGATCTTCAGTAGATAAGGTTGAATAGTTGATGAAGTCATCGGCACAACGGGTATTCGCGAGTCTCAAATTTATGTTGAAGTATGCATTTGTAAAAACTCACAAAAACCTTGCTATGGTAAAACCCATGATAGGCAAAACCCATAGACTAAGGAGAAAAGTAAGAAAGTATGCATAATGTCTAAAACATTCGTCGAACTGGACGAAGGTAGTGAACTCAACGGAGTATGATCATCCCAGGATGGGTGCCTCGTTAAAACCTAGTTAGGTAGCAAAAACCCAGTGAGAAAAATGCTCCTAATCGTAGGGAAAAAGAGTACATTAAGATCATGTGAGTATACTTCTAGATACTCCCCCTGAGTTAGACATAACTTCTAAATAAGAGAACTACAAGCGATTTAACTCAGATAATTTACGCATACCGATTCCTCGGACAAGCTTCTGGAAGGTTGACCTCGGCAGTGACGTTGTGTAGAGGTCGGCAAGGTTGTCTGGGATCGGCTTGCATGACTTCAATCTCCTGATGCTTTGCTGATGTAGATGTAGTCGCAATATGTCTTGGCGTTGACTTTGTTGATGTATCATGGCTTGGTCGGGTGGATACATGCGGCATAGTCTTCATGGATCGTTGTCGGGACTCAACGATGGATGAAAACACAGCAAGTACTACGAACATGCTCAACAAGAACTCCTAACCATGTCTCACTTGTGGCGTAGTGAAGTGAGGTGAGTCTTGGAACGATTCGAAGATTTCGCAACTAAGGTCATATCATGGACCTCCAAGATATTGCGATGTCCCTAACGGTAAAGACATAACCATTTGGGGATTTTGCCTTGTGCGGGTTTGATAAGTAACCTGCGTCAGCATAACAACAAGGCAAGCATCATTTCGAGGATCAGGGGGGTCGGATCCGCTAAGATGCGTTGGGATTTGCCCTCATAATACCTTCAGGGTATGTCTTTAATACCAATTCAGTGGTTGCGTGTAGGCGCGGTGCTGTATCTTTACCAAGATCAACAACGAAGGAGATGTCCTGTCTAAATACAATGAGCTAAGTACAACGAAGCGCAAAGTTGAACTTAGATATGGAATTTCGGATTCCATAACCTTTTCAAGGGTCTCATTTGCATATAACGTATGGACGATCAAAGGTATACTCAAAGGTAACACATTTGAAGTGTAGTTTGACTGGTAGACCAAGGTACCGTCAGAACAACGCTTTGAACTTCAGGTTAATGCATAAACGAGTTTTCCTAAGATCCTTCATCTCAAATTCCATCTTCAGGTGCGAGGCAGTTTTCTCAAGCTCTTCCAGAGTCTTAGTGAGATTCGTGTTAACGACATAAACTGTAACTCTAGCAATTTGGAATAAAACTTCATAGTTTAACACGCAAGGGCATAATTCATATCCCTGACTGATCAAACAATCACTTAAATGGGTATACCACATCCGTCGAATTTAAGTGAACGCCTCAAAACAAGTTAAGAGGGTATTCCGTGGTTTTGGAACTTTTTGAACCAGTCCATGTAATTCTTCGGGAACTTACATGTAAATCTCCGTATTTATATCCCTATGGAGAAAACACTAACCACATTTTATAATGCTGCTATCAATCACAAGACGTTTGAGAGAAACCTTGCGCCGTAAGGCGTGCATCATATCGCACTATTTCATTCATCTCATAACGCTTCTTTTCCCACTTGTAACACAATAGGGTTACCTTGGGCAGTGTAGGAACGACAGGTCCAATACACACTTTGGTAAGGAATTTGACCTATATTGTAATCTCAGTTGTCCAATCAGTTCTACGTTGTCACTTAATCAACGGAACACGGTTCGATATCGTCGCTTTTCATTTATGTCGGTAGCTACCATATAAGTGAAAACATCATCAATGATAATCTCATTTCAATTCCATTTTTCTCATCCAAACTAGTATACTGGACCAAGAACTTCATGTCTCAGGAGTAATCCGGATTAATCTCATGAGATGGAAATGATTTGAGACAGCGATCGAGTTTAGATTCATAGTTGTGCCGTGTCTTCCTCTTCTAGGGAAGTGAATCCTACGAACCGAATGATCTGTCGTGCTCCAGGCCAAGACAGATTGATTGGCTATCCGCCGTTGTACCGGACCGTCCAACAGGGGCGTCCAAACCGTCCAACGGGGGCGGCACACCCTCCAGGGATGTTGACTCGACGTCCGTTAAGTACGTCTATCCTTGCAGGCATATTTGCAGCTGGTATATGATCTCGTCACTTTAGCTAGATCAGAGGAATGCGTCTGGAACAACATTCTGAAATCTAGAATTCATCGCACTTGCTTATCACACTTGTGCGGTATGGGGATCGAGATGAGACATAGTGGGCAACGTCCACGCAACTTCGCGCCGTTCTACAGGAACGTTGACGTTCTTATCTCCCCCTAACGGTGGGAAGATTGTCTCATTAAAGTGACAACCCGCAAATAAGCGGTAAAAAGATCGCATGCAAGGGCTCGAAAAGAGCTAGTGCGAAGGAGAATCATGATCGACAAAAGATACACATCATTCTTTGAGGACCCATGGTGGTACGTTGCGGCGGCGCAACTGGGCACATGGAATGCTCACCCAAATGCGTAAATACGAAAATCGTCAGGTTCGTACCCAGTAACCAACTGTAACGTCATATAAGTTGAGTGGCAATGGGCCTCAAGGCGGACCAACATAACTGCGTACAAGGATTGCATAGCCCTAGGCAGAAACCGAAAACTTGGTATGTTCACCAAAATTCGGATCATTTAAATTTGCGCTTTATGATCACTAGGCGAGGCTATTTGGGGTGAACATGGGAATTCAATGTTCAATTAGAAACCCAAAACAACATGCAATACTTTATCGAAAACTGTCAATATAAACTCTCCGGCATTATCCAATCTCCAGGACCTTAAGGGATAAGTAGGGTGGTGAACCCATAATCGGCCAAGAGGTTTAGCAGTAATGTGTGTGGACAAACATGTGACCAGTTTGTCGATTCATCAATCAAAACCATAAGTCTTTATATGGTCCGCATTTTGATTGGATTAGTCCACATATATTCCCTTGAATCCACTTATGGAAAAGAGGTGATTTCATATCTTTGCGAGGAATGATATAGAAAATCAATTTCCTTAATGAGCAGGCTTGGCAAAGTGTGCTTGTAGGCACAAGATCCTTACTTCGGGTAAGGAGATGCGTCGTAGCATCATTGTTCGACCTAAGTGTCCCAAAAGGTCATGCCAAAGTAAGGAAACTGCTCAATCACCCAGCTCTAGGCCGGCCACATGTGGTGTATTCCCAGTTGGGAGACAACCCATTGGCCCCAAATCAAAGCTTCATGCTCATTTTTGGAGGTGGTGCAAAGATATTTCACTCTATTTTCTTCAGTGGTTTCATTTATGATCATTGTCATCTCGAATATCCTTAAAAACTCAACGGCAGGGAGAATTTAATGTCCCTTAAATGGTGATGCAGTACCATTCATACAACGAGGAGTGTGCCAATGCTCTTAATCAGGTTGGATAGACCTGAAGTCGTTGTTAGAGATGTGATTTAGGTGTAAAGTTAGTGTGCGTAGTACGCATTCGTCCAGACAACTAACTTTCCCACATTCCTACCTAATCACGTGTTTAATTGAATTGGTCACATGTACTAAGAAACATGATTCAATTAACTCATATTCGAGGACAATATCAATAAGATTATCCATAAGTAAAACATACACCAAACTTGAATCCAAGAACATGAAAAAATGTTCACAAAGTAAATAGTTTACTAAGGGGATTCGGCCAATAAGGCCATCCATGTCAAAATTATGCTCTTCCAACGGAGTTTGGTGGAGCAAAATTAATCTCACATATTGACTACGAGAATGGTACGCCTTAACAACATTGGTAGGGGCACGAACAGGTGCATAACCAATGATCTATTCCATCGAGACGAAAGTAGATTCTGCAGGGTTAAGGTTCAGGAATACTATCCCTTATTCTTGAAGTTTTAGGTCTTAGGTGCCAACGATCACGCTTCGGGCATGATGCCACACCTTGGCAGGCCCTGATTCTACCATATGTTGTAAAAACAAACTCAAAATTGGATTGTGAGAAGGTATGCCATTCGGTGTATCTCTGCCGAAGCAGTGCATCACCATTTGGTAGTCTTTGACCTAACTGGGTCGAGCCATTTGGTAGACTCCAGCCGAACTAAGTCTATACCATTCGGTAGACTCCAGCCGAACTGGGTCTATACCTTTCTCTCACGTTTGTGGTAGTAATCAGATCCGAGAATTTGGTAGACTTCCACTTTCTACACTGCTGCTTCAAGAGCAAGTTAGAAACAAGGAATGACGAGAAAAGTATTCTCTAGTCAAAATTCAATCGGATTTATAAACTTCAGAATTGTACTCATTCATGGATGTAATCATAGTATGCTTCGGGCAATATCTTTCATGATTAAACAGTCCGTAGAAGCGAGCCAAAGAGCCATGAAATCCTCGTTCGGAGGTATTTCTATTTGTAATGCTTCGGGCATAAGTCTTCGAATGAAGATCATGGCGGAGGCGTATTCAGCTCTTTCATGCCATTGTTGGCTTCAATGGTTGCTCAACTTCTTGATAGTCAAGTGGAGATTCACGTCTTGTACCCCACATAAAGTGGTTTCTATTAGAAATGTCCAAATCAGGAAAATCAAACTTGTGACGGTTCGACAATCCACTGAATTTGGAGGGAACAAGATTGTGATTGGTGCTATGGGAAGGAATCATCCATAAGCATCAAAGTTAGAACATTCGAGTTCTAAGACATGGTGTCATGAAAAATGTCGGGTTTTCATGGGTGTATTGTTTTATGAAAACTTCGGGTTTCAAAGGCACTAAATTCGAAACTACAGGTTCGATTTAGTTTATGAACGTTTAGTTCATAAAAGAGAGGTTCCTTCAAGAACACAGAATGCAATATACAACTAAGTGTAGTGGATTTTGAGGTTCTTCAGGAACTCAAGTGTGAGTGCTTCGGGACTACGAAAGTGAGTCAACGGTTCAAAGAAGAGAAATAAATTATTGAATCGTTAATGTCCAAAAGTGATATTCAGGTCAATAATTTTGGATTCATTATCAGATTAATGGACTGCAGGTCACTTTTAATTAATTCAATAAATCGGGACCAAACGGGGTCGATTGTAGAAGCAAAAATAATTATAACATTCAGGTTAAAATTATTTAGAATGCTAAAATAATAGCATTAGGTCGAAAAATAGAGCCCCAAAAATATTTGGGCTTGGTGTCATGAGTAAGGGCACGGGTTGGCTGCAAATCAGCCCACGGAATGGTCTTTAGGCCACGGGCCTTTCAGCAACAATTGCAGGCCTTTGGGTTCCATTATATGGCTTCACAGCAGTCCAACATGACTGCACGTTAGCGGGCCAGGGAAGGAGGGCAACGCCCAGCAGCGATGGGCCTAATGGTTATGGGTAGTCGAGTGAGAAGAGGCCCAGCTGTCGCTGGCTTCTTGGATGTCGCAAGGCAAGCCTAGCAAGCAAAGGCTTGCTGGCTAATTCGGGCCGATTGCGCGGACAAGCCCAGCAAAAGTTGGCTTGGTCTGGAATGCCTAGCAAACAAAGGTTGGTTGCTGTTTTATAAGGCTGCGGGCCTAGCAACTTTTAAAACCCCAGGCCGAGACTTAGCCAATTATTTCCCAAAATAATTATTATTTTTTTTCCGACAATTTTAGGGTTTGAAAAACCCTAATTGCTTCTAATTTCTTTTGATTCTTTGACTTACATATTTCACATAGCAAAAATTGCGTAATGCATGAAACAAATATATATATATTGACAAATATATGAATATATACAATATATATATATCGGAAGGTAAATATAAATGTAGGGGTTCATGCATCATGGGGAATGTTTTCATGCTTCAAGGTCGTTTCAAATATCTTACTTTATTTTAAGCGTACCTGATTGGCAGAAAACTTACAAAAGCCTTTGAATTTGTAGAAGATCCTTCTCAGAAAGCCGAAATCGCGTCTCCAATGCGTTGTATCACGTTCAACAAAGACAAATTAAATTGAATTAATATCACGTAGATTAATTCAAAATAATAATAAATTAATCTCAAAAAGAATAATTAAAACGTAATACTCCCTTAATTGAAGAATAAACTCTCTTTAGCGGAGCGTCAAGAGCGTGCTGATAACGTGTTGTAGGCCTATTTGATTGAGCGATCTAGGGTTAGAGAGGGAGAGGGAGGCCGGCCACTTTAGAGAAGAAGAGAGATGTGTAATTGTGAGGTGTGTTTTATTCACCCCATTGTGCCTCTATTTATAGTAGTAGAAAGGGCAAACCCTTTCCCATAAGGATTATAATACTTAATGATTAATCTACTCCTAATAGGAATATAAGATACATTCCTAATCTATTAGGATTTACACAATCACATTCCTATACTAAATAGGACTGCAACAAATAGCATTTTTTTCAAAAATAAAAATAATTTATCACAGTTGCAGAAAGTAATCATGTTTATGCATTATTGTGTGCGTTGGATTTCCACTGATCCTCTTGCCTAACAAAAAAAACTTTATTATTTATAGTGCAATAACAAATCTGATACAATAACAGAATAAATCAAAATGAGGCTTTGAGTTGAGTACAAAATTTAATTTTAAGTACTACTAGTCACTATTCTAAAAATCCCCGCCTAGCACCGCCTAGGCGCTAGGCAGTTGGTCACCGCCCCGATTAATGCCTAGGCGTTTAGAAATTAAGAAAGGGCGCCTAGACTGACTAAGGCGCCTGCCTAGACCGCCTAGGCACCCGCTTAGCCTGCCCAGACCCGTCTAGACACCCGCCTAGGTTTCGACTCACTTAGACAGAAAATAGATAACTTTCATTTTGCATTTTATTTTTTCAATAAATTGTAAGAGACTTATTGAATACTTAAAGGGAACACACATTATATACTTGTTCACCATGTTTTCATTATGTTCCAATAACTCATAATATATATGTCATTCTATTTTGTAGTTTATGATGAAATCATATATATTTTAAGTATAAACAGACATTTATTTACACAAACTATATAGATTGAATTAAATCCGCCTAGGCTCCCGCCTAAACCCCGCCTAGCCGCCTAGGCGCTAGGCCCCTACCCACCGCCCGACTAGCGCCTAGCGTCTTTTAGAACCTTGCTACTAGTGAAAGAACCGTAAATCTTTAATGTAAAATATGAAGAGCAGTGCTCCCACGCATCCATTTTTACATCTTACACATTCTTCTCAATTTTCAACCACCAGATCAAATAAATTGAAGAAAATCACTAAAAATTAATAAAAATGTGTGAGTGGTACAAATATATATGTGAATAGCACTATCCAATTTAATTGGTAAATTCCATCTATGATTAAAGTATTATGTGTGAGACAATATAAAGCACTTTGAATGCAGTCTGGTCACCCAGTATATAGTGGACCATCTCATCAAATGAACTAAACTTGGAGTTGGAGGAAACTCATTGGCTTTTTATGCATCGAAAGGAACTTTCTTTGAAACTGCCGGTAAGTCTCGGTCTTTGGATCTTTTTAACATTAGTCTACAAATCCGATTAATTAGATTTATGTTTAATTAAGGTTCTAAAAGATGTTAGGCGCTTGTCGGGCGCTTGGTTGGATCCTAGTGTCTAGACGATTAGGCGGGGGCCTAGGGGATTTAAGTAATTTTATTATATATCATATAAATAAGCATCTATTTATACTTAAAAAAAATACATGATTGTGTTGGAATACCTAATTTGTAAAAGGCTTTTCATCCGAAATAGTCCCTGAGATATGCATAATTCTGCATTTTGGTCCCTAAGATTCAAAATCAATAAAAGTGGTCCCTGAGATTGTCCACCATCCATCATTTTGGTCCTTCCGATGGAGCTTTTGGCCGGAAGTTTGAGCAATTTTCAAAGCTTCGTAACTCAATCGTTTCTTAACCAAATTTGACCCATAATATATCAAAATGAAGATAGGAAAGTGTACAATAAGATTATGCCTATTTGGGAGCCCAATGATTGCCGGAGATGACGGAAAATAGCCTTAAAGTTGACTGGTCCGAGCGAAAACTTGAAAACTCGCCGGAAACTGAGTAAACTTTAAACGTTCGTAACTTCTTCAATACTCAACGAAATCAAGTGATTCAAAAACGAAAATCATACTTCTCGACGAGATGAAGAGAATGGTACCTTTTTCAACGGCTAACTCGCCATGGTTTGGCCGAATCGAAAGTTGCTGTTGAAAAACGAGTCAGCAACTTTCGAGCCATTTTCCGGCCAAACCACGGCGAGTTAGCCGTTGCAAAAGGTACCATTCTCTTCGTCTCGTCGAGAAGTATGATTTTTGTTCTTGAATTACTTGATTTCGTTGAGTATTGAAGAAGTTACGAACGTTTAAAGTTTACCCAGTTTTCACCGAGTTTCCGGCGAGTTTTCAAGTTTTCGCTCGGACCAGTCAACTTTGAGGCTATTTTTCGGCCATTTCCGGCAACCGTTGGGCTCCCAAATAGGTATAATTTTATTGTACACTTTCCTATCTTCATTTTGATATATTATGGGTCGAATTTGGTTAAGAAACGATTGAGTTACGAAGCTTTGAAAATTGCTCAAACTTCCGGCCAAAAGCTCCACCGGAAGGACCAAAATGATGGATGGTGGACAATCTCAGGGACCACTTTTATTGATTTTGAATCTTAGGGACCAAAATGGAGAATTATGCATATCTCAGGGACTATTTCGGATAAAAAGCCTTTGTAAAATAAAATGACATATAGATTACAAAGTATTAGAACATATTGATAATATAGAGAACAAGCATATAATGAGTATTCATCCAAGTATTCAACAAGTTTTTTACATTTTATTAAAAAGAAATAAAATGCAAAATGAAAAGTATCAATTTTATGTCTAAGTAAGAGTCGCGACCTAAGCGAGTGCCTAGGCGGTCTAGACAGACACATAAGCAAGTATTGACGCCCTTTCTTAATTTTCAAACGTTTAGGGATTAATCGGGACGGAACGGCTTTGGGTGAGAATTTTCAGAATAGTGTGTTTAATGTATAGTGCACATGACAAAAAAGGCCAAATTTTCCACAAGATTGTGGCAGGTGCTGTCTTTGGCTTGGTCTCCACGTTATTCTAATTAATTAGTTCTATGAATTTTTTTAGGTTTCTCTTTAATTTATTTAACCTATTAATATTATCGTTCTCCTCAAGGTAAATAACATTTTGCACCCTTTTATTTTAAATATTGACCCTTTATTATTCCAAAGTTGCGAATTGTTACACTATTTACCATTCCATAAAGTTAATTGATTAATTTACGCAAGACTCAAAGCTTTTTGCTTACATATACACCATATTGGTGTCATGTAGGTCATATTATGTTTTTTTAAACAAAGTGGCAAAAAGCCCGAGAAAGAAAGAAAACTACAATAAGTCACGAGACCAAGCGACCTCTGCTATTTAGCAATTAGAAGACGTGGACAGGAGGAAGGAGCTTGCTAAAAAATACAAAATGTAGGGCATATTATTTCACTCTATTTAATATAGAAGGTTAAACTTTTTAATTAAAAAACTTTCTTAGTTGTTGTGCGGATGCAAATGACACTTTACTGTAATAGCAGAAAACAATCATGTTTATCACTAATGTGGGTTCGATCTCCATTCTCCACTGATCTCTCTTCCCCCCAACCCCAAAAAAACAACCACATACAACAATAATTTTACTCACTAACGCTATCATTTATAAAAAATAAAAAATAAAAAATTTGTTGTGGCCACCATTTCCAATCCTACTCCTTGCAAAAACATACTGGCTGGCTTGCTAATACTGATGCCACGAATCATGTTACTCCTAATCTTAGTGTACAGAATCAGATCATCAAACTAGAAAGCTCTTGCTATTACTTCATTGAGAATATTTGGAATTGTAGTGTGTATAGGATTTACAATTCTTCCTCTCTGTTTCACTTATATGTTTTGTGATAATATTTGAGCTCTGGCTCTTTCTGCAAATCTTGTTTATCACTCTAGTACAAATCATATCGAAGTCGGCTTTCCCTTTGTACGCAAGTTACTTTGTGGTAAGGCTATTCAGGCTATCATGTTTCATGATTCAACTGGCTGATGTCTTCACCAAACCTTCCTCCCATTGATCGATTTCAATTTCTCAAATCCAACATGAAGGTGTGTGCCACACCTTTCAGCTTGCGGTAGGTGTTGATAGTTTTGGATGGTTACTTCCAAGAGGGACTCCCTTCATTTGTAAAAGGAGTCTCCTTTCCCACATTTAAGGTCCTTAATCCCTTAATCCCCATTTAGATTCCACTAATGACTATTATGAGTTAAACCGGCATTATATTATATGTAAACACTACATTATCTTAATGATAACTACTATAACTCTATGAATGTGGCCCAACCACGTACGTGTTGTGCTCGGCATCTATGATTATCTATATCATCTCCACATGACCACTTTATCTGTAAGTTTTTTTGGCATCAACAATTGTAAACAAAATGTGACATTAGATTTTTCAAATTGTTTAATTTCGTCACAAAGATATTACACCAAACCAAGTTCTAGCACAGATACAATTACACAAGTCTGCTTTCTGTATAGAAAACAAAAACCAAAATTAAATAAGAAATAAGATCTAATACATGCATATGTTTACATTATTACTTTGATATTTACACAAAGTGGGAGAAAGGGAAAACTAGCTCTTCCTTCCTGGTTCTCCCGCAGTTAGATCCTCCAAAAACCACATGAATCTTTAGAACGATATTCGAAATCAGCACCTCTTGAGATTTTGGAAAGCAGCAAAGTATTGCAGAAAAGAATGTTATTGTGCTTTTCCTGTTCGTCAGTTGATTTATATTAGTCACACACCAACGCAGGGTGCAGTACATTGCGTGGTGCTAGAAACTCTTCGACATGGATAAGGAGGGTAGGCTGGAACGGGGAAGTTCTTCCTCTCAGAATGTTTCTTCCTCTTTTTCGCATCGGGATTTTCTGGTTTCTTCAGATCATCGAGGCTCCGTACATCGGCCATGCACGTAAATGATCTTGATTTCCCTGAGTAGTACCTTGACAACCCTCTCCTGCTGTGAAACAAACATGTGCAATAAACCAAATTTGAAATAAAAAAAACATTTTCTGTTAACCCATGCACGTATTAGAACAAATTTGTGTACATCTGGTACATTGCATTCGACACATATATAATCTGTGCACGCAATGTACCATATAAAATGTAACCGTTAAAAATGTTCCCTCGAGAAACCGAAACATTAAAAATGCGAAAATCAAAATGGAAAATCTAGAGAAAACAATGCGTTCTTTGAGAAACCAAAACATTAAAAAGAGTAATACTATTCATACAATGTTTTTATACCACATTTTCATACCTTAGGTGTCATTTGATGAGGGCAGCCACATCATTTGAATTATAAGTAATGCTATTCATATCATATTTTTGTACCACATTTTCGTACCACTTTAAGTGGCATTTGATGTGGACAGCCACATTATTTGAATCAATCAGATTTTTAAATTTAGTTAATTATTTAATAAACTAATAATTAAGAAAAATTAATCAATTAAATGATGATTATGGTATACGATGAGTCATGGTCCTTCATTTTCTTAGATTTTACAAATTTTTCAAATAAGGTGGCTATTCACATTAGATGCCATCTAAGGTAGTATGAAAATATGATATAAAAACATGGTATGAATAACATTACTCTTGAATTAATCATATTTTTAAATTTAGTTTATTATTTAATAAACTAATAATTAAGAAAAACTAGTTAATTAAATGATGATTGTGGTATACGAGGAGTCTTTCTCCTTCTTTTTCTTGGGTTTTGCAATTTTTTCAAATGATATGACTATCCACATCAGATGCCGCTTAAGGTGGTATAAAACATGGTATGAATAACATTATTCCATTAAAAATGCGAAATCAAAATGGAAAATTTAGAGAAAACAATGTGTTCTTACTTTTGTGGGAGACTTGTTCTTAGCGCCCCCATGTCGAATGCTCTCATATTGTCATCTTCCATGATTTCAAGTACTAGAAAGCGAAATGAGGTTGCAGAAGAAGTTCAGATTATAATGAGTTTTTACGTACGTACTGCAATTTGTGTTTGAAGTATATATATGTGTGTGTGTAGGGAAACAGTTAATTTTGGGATGTGTATATAAAGGTCACACATGGATAAAATGGCAGTGGGTATATATAGGAGCTCACACGTCATGGGGATTAGGGTTGCAAACTTGTGTTGTGGGTTCAATAAAAGTGGGTTGTTTTGGAGCCTCTCAAAACTGCTCACACCGTGTTTGGTGTAGGTTATTCATGCCAACCTCACCACATCCTTATCTACTTTCACTCTTGTTCGTTGGCCTTGCCCACCATAAGCAACCTTATTTTCTCTCTTCCTACTATTTTGTTGGAAGAAGGAATCCTGTTCATATACACTCTTTGACTCTCTTACATATGTAATTCATGTAGGAGGATGAACCTTGGGGATCCCTCAGAAACTGGGGCCATGCTGGTGCACCTTTTACACTCCCCCAATGCTGTCTTTGTTTATTGTCATCTCCGTTTTTGAATATTCACCTCATACAGATGCTTCTATAAATTTAGCCACCGATAAATCGAATTTACTATAAAGGATCGTATTTACATATATATACTTTCTCTCTATCTCTAGGGCAATAAAAATTAAAAACTAGAATCACAGACGGGCCTTTAAACTGACGGTATGGAATGTGGAAAACCTATTTAACCAGATTTTTTTAGCGTAAGCTAGTATACTCGTTCTTTCAATGAAAACGCATGGAAATACAAGATTGTTAATGCTCAAAATTCGACCGGCCAACATTTAAGTTCAAAGTTGGTTCAACTCTAAATGGGTGACTTGAAAGTGGAAAGAGGCTTCTAAGTGGACGTAAGTATATTGGAAAGCATGAAATACATCAGAACCTTTACATGTTCATAGGTTCTTTCCTTTTACTACTCTTCGATGTGGCATAAAATGTTGATCATTAGTGCACAATCTGTACTCATGGCGTCGATTCTTAGGGACTCACGAGAGTTGTAAGTCACATTGCCATTAGGGGTGGGCAAACGGGTCCAGGACCCACGGGTTGGGGCGGGTCCATGCTGTTTGGAGTGGGTACCAGGAAGGTCCAAAAATTAAAAATACAAAATGGGGCGGGGCAGGCCGGTTCTAAAACCTTGAAGAAAATGGGCCCCTTGCCTAGACCGTTGATTGCCTAAATCTCTACTGTCTATCTATCCATCACCCTCCCTCTTTTATTCTCACCCTAAATCTCAGATGCAATTCACTCAAACTCAAACTCTCCCTTCACCTTCTCTCTCTATCCTGACTTCGAGTCTCCGACGACACCACTCCGAGTCTCATCCCTCAATCTTTCCTCCTTGAATCTCCTTTCCTTTCTCGTCTCAGACCTTAGTCTCGAGCCCAGGCTTCTATCTCCGTACATCGACTCTCCACACTTGCTCGTCCCTCCCACCTGTAGTGACTAAGTCAACCTCAACTGTGTCGACATCATAGCAGCCAACCACTATCACCATCTTGGCATCCTCTCCTAACTCTCTATCGTGGCATCCCTAGGTAATTTATGAATTAGGAATTTAGGGCTTTTACATAAGCTTTTCGATTGATTAGGGTTTCTGATTTTGTGGGTTTCTGACTTTGTGGTTTTTTGATTTTGTAATGGCGAGGGTGGGATCCATGGAAGAGGACGTCTCTTGTTCGATTTGTGTGTCAGGGTTAGCGACTCCAACCGAAAATGCTTGTGTGGCTTGGCTCAAGCACGAATGCAGACTCAACAAGGTTGTCCCAAGCTCTTACTCCTCTTCTTCTCAGCATCTAATTTAGTTTTATCCGGAATTCGAATTTGGGGATTTAGGAATTAGGGATTCAGTTAATTTTCTTGAAAAATTCATAAAAAATGTTGGGGATTTAGCTTAATTAGGGATTCAATTTTATTTTATTTTTTGATGAATTCAAAATTGTATTTGAAGATTTTATTTATTTATTTATTTGTTCTATTTGGGGATTTAGGTTGGGGTTGGGGCATGATAAATGCTTGAAAAATGTTTGATCCCCTGCATAACCCAAATCACAATTTTTTTTTTCTAGAAGATTAGAAGGGTTGCATTGATAGAGAGAGAAAAATGTTTAATCTGTGGTTTGTTGATTGGTGAGATGTGGCAAACAGACTTAGCCCTAGTTTGGGAGCGAGGTGCTTAAAAAAAAAGCACCCATGAAAAAAAGCTGTAAGAGTTTTAGGTGTTTGGTAAACTAAAAAAAAAGGGCTTATTTTGGAAGCTGATGTGAGAATAAGCTGAAATTAAAGGAAAAAGCTGAAGCACCTATTTGTAGCTTTGGAAAACTGGCTTTTTTTTCAAAGCACACGGAGCTACAGTGCTCCTTTAATGAAAAGACCCACTATCAGACTGCTTTTTTTTTTCTTTCCAAAAGCACTTTTACAAAAATGTTTACCAAACACTCAGCTGATTTATTTCACAGCCGCTTATTCTCACAGCACAGCCGCTTATTCTCACAGCAGCTTTTTTTCAAAGCACAGCAATACCAAACTAGCCCTTAGTGATGGAAAACTAAGGGTCGTGGGCTGGTGGCAGTATGTCCAAAATTGGGAAAAAAATAGTAGTTGGACCCATGGACCTGTCCCGAACTGGCCCGTTTGAAACGGGTCGGGTTAGGTCTGGTTCCCAAATTCAAAATACCTTTACCCAGCCTAGCCCGCCCCGTTATATTTTAAAATGGGTAGGGCCATGTTCCTTCAAATTTGGGCTCGGCACAGCTCGGCTTGTGCCTACCCTTAATTGCCATGGTTTTGAATGAATTGTGTATAAGGGACCTTGACAGATTTATGTAACTTGAAGTGGGAGTACCTTCGAAAATTTCGTGGGATGGCATTATTTTGATGTGTTGCTATTTTCTATAGGGGTTTGCTATCCACACACCCCAAATTACTTCTCACACGCCTTTTGTTATTTTCTGTCCGTTGATCTTCTTCAATTCATCCGATGGCCGAAAATTAGAAAGGTGTGTGAGAAGTAAAATGGGATGTGTGGATATCACACCCCTTTTCTATATTGTGAAGGACTTCCTACTCGCTCCTTCCTTGGAGCCATATTTATTTAGGGTTTTTGAACTTAAATCCTTAAAAAAAGATTGAAATTTAATTGAAACTTGGTTTTAGATTACATATTGATTCTAGTCCGTTGGTGTGTACTTTAATTTAAAGTCAAATTTTGTTTTTGTTGTCACTTAGTATTATGGTTTAGTGATATTTCTCTTCACTTGTAAGTGAGAGGTCACATTGTTGCTAGCCAATTATGAGGCTAAACCTACTAGTATCCCCGTTCTCCCTTAGTGTAGATAATATCGTTTGTTAAAAAAAAAATCTGTTTTTTGTTTTAATATTTAATCTGTATTTTATTCAACGTCTCCCTTTAAATATTTCATTTTTTAATATTTGAATGTATTGATATACGCACTATAATTTATTAATTTTGTTTAACTCCCTCCAATTATATGCATGTATATGTACCTAAACGAGAAAACATTCAATAAATAAAATAGTGTCACATAAGAAAATTCAATAAATAAAATAGTGTCACATAAGAAAAAATATATGTAAATATGTAAGTGAAACTGAAAATATAGTTAAATGGATTGTTTGCACCGAAATTGATGTAGAACAAATGACATAATGGATTGAGGAGAAAATGGATCGTCGGAAGACAAAAAGACGTTGTTGGAATTTGTCTATTTGGTGGAAGTTGTATTATATGTCCATTTAAGCCATTTGTTTGTTCATTTGTAAGCACCAAATTATCAATTAAACACAACAACTTTGGGTTTTCAACCAAAATCTAGTGGACTCCATAAAACGTGTTTTTTGTGGGCTCACGCTTGAATCCCTCTTACTTCGTGCTACGCCAAAAATATAATATGATGAATTATTGTACTCAAATGTATGTTCAAAAGTATATTATATTGAATTAATGTACCTACATGTCAAGACTCAGTGACACACCCTGACGCGGAATGTCTACTTGGACTCCAAATCGAGCTGTGTTGGTCGACACTTGGAAGGTGATGAAGCCATAAAGTATAGTGATGTGGAAAAGGTGAATAAATT
Source organism: Crataegus laevigata (assembly GCA_963580275.1). Taxonomy (NCBI): domain Eukaryota; kingdom Viridiplantae; phylum Streptophyta; class Magnoliopsida; order Rosales; family Rosaceae; genus Crataegus; species Crataegus laevigata. The sequence goes on from OY756941.1 coordinate 11,739,914, forward strand.
TAAACCTAAGAGTGCCTAGTCAAGAGGGTGTGTAGGTGAGCGGGATTGAACCCTATTCACTCGTGATGTCAGAGCATAAGACAGTAGAGTAAACAGGATGAGAGTTATACCACTGAAGGTAACCATCTCCTGATATTTACCATAATCCTCGTATAAACGTATGCACAGCTACTAAACCTGGAGGGGCAAAAAAAAAAAGTTGATTTGGTCAGCAAAACAATGCTTATACGAAAATCTTTATTTTTGAATATACTAACCAAAACAAGTATAGTTTCCTTTAAACATACTACGTAAGTATGTAAACGATAATACGATAGCCATATAACTAGAAATATGCCAAGTAACGATATATCAATGCCACAATAGTATAATCATGTGATAAACAATATAATGAAGTACTCATCCATCTAAGCTGACACACGAGTTCGAGCAGATAATATCTGACACGAACAAGACTGGGTGTAATCAATACGCTCAAGTACTACGATCACGTGGAGACTGGTGCAGAAGCACATCACATACAAGTCAGATTGCCTAATGCAATCTACCCGACATGATTGGCACTTAACCTGGATCCAAGATGAGTGAACAGTGTGATGTGAATATACACGTGAAGGACTGACCCTGGCCTTGGGGCAAGTACTAACACTGGTGCAGCAAGATAAGTATGTATACAAATATGTACGAATGCCATGACAATAATATCCCAACCATTTAGCAACATTTATCATAATTTATCTCACAATATCAAGCACTTGGCAATATAGGCGTAAAATGAAGTAAGTACGCATTTATGGAAACTAAAATATGTATAGGTATAAAATAAACTGCCCACTCATAGATACACAGTCGAAACGAAGCCTCCCAACCTGGCTTAACCCCATACGTCCTCGGGATACGTTCCCCTATACGTGAAATTACTAATTAACTTAGTTTGATAACACATAAACGGAAACTTAAATAAAACCTTCATATATTGCCCAAACATAGGGCTTGAATATATGAAATCGATCTACTCGACGTCACGGACCTACAAATATTTTTAGAATCAAATTTGGTCCATCCACGAGCCACCACGCGCCGCCACAAGGTGGTTGCACCGGCAACCACGCACGGCATGCGCCACTCACGTGGCTGCCCACGCGCGCCCATGCGCCTTCTCCACAAAATATGAGATTTTTTTGCAAGTTTTTGGTCCAACTTTCAGAGCTCCAAACGAGCTCGTTTCTTGACCAAAATCTGTGATTCAAAAACTAAAATGAAGTTAGGAATGTGATGAATCGATCCCTATTCACAAAAAGTTCAAATATGGTCTGTGTTTTTTCAGAAATTTGGCTTGAAAGTGGCCAAATGGCCACGGTTTCATATTTCCAGAAAATTGGAAGTTTCTTCCTAACTTCCAGAGTTAATATCTAACTCGATTCTTAGCCAAACTTGATGATTCAAAAGCTATTTTAAAGTTAGGAATATAGAGAACAAGTCTGTACCTAGTAGGAGTCCAGTTGTGGTCGAGGTTGACCGGAAAAATGTGTTGAAAGTGACCAAATGGTCACGGTTCTTGGCTGGAAAACGAGCTGTCTCATTCTCTCGAGTTTTTTTAGTAAAACCGTACGTTCAAGACTTAAACAAGAGTTCAAAATCAAACCATAGGAATGAAATGAAGGTTGTGAAGGTTTCTCGAGGCTTACCTAAGCCGTGAATAACCTGAAAATCGATGAACCAAGACTCATCGAGTCGGACCTTCCGAGTTGGTGAGTCAAAACTCGTCTAAACCAGATTTCAAAGACATGGTCGTGATTGTGGGACTGAGATGAGCATAATGGTGTAGTTTGTGAGTTCGATCTACGAGCTTTGAAGCTTGTTCATAGCATTGCAGAGAAGAGGGAGTATATGGGAGGAAGAGATAGAAGAGAGTTTCACTTTTTTTTTCTTTCTTGGATTCTGACTGGTGGACAAAAATGAGGGAGAAGATGGGATGTGATTGGTTGCTAGAGTGTAGGGATAGATGGGATTGGTTGAATGAATAATAGAGGGGACACGGATCTACCAATCAAGAGGAGGATTAGATTTTGAATTTCAGATTTTGTACAATTTTTAATGTACAAATTCTGATTTCTTACAGTGTTTCCAACATTGTTAATTTGTACGCACTTGTACAAAAATACCTGTAGTTAACGTACTTTAATGGAGCGTAACTTTTTCGTTACAGATCCGATTTGGGTCTAACACGCGCTCACACGTTCGTAGTGACGAGTACTACGAGGATACGCTAAAAGAATAAGTCATACATTTCTCTAGACGATGGTCAACAAAAATCAAAGTCCTCGTCTCTAAGGGCATTTTCCTAAATTCATGCTCTTAAAAATAATTAAATCGTAAAATTAGGGATGGGTCGTCACACTCAGTACCAAATTGTATGTACCCAAATATATTATATTGAATTAACATACCTAAATGTCTAAACCAAAATATATTAAATGAATTAATGTATCTATATAAAAAACACAAAGTGTAACATAATATATTATATAAAAAGTTAGCTTAACTGTGTCTACAATATAAAATATATGATGAATGAAATAAAAATTAGAATTATATATAATTAATACATTAAGACTAGGAATAAAAAGTATTAATATATGAGTTGAAATGGAATATATTACAACAAATGAAATAAAATATTAAAATACAATTAATAAAATAAGGTGATTAAATGTATTATTGGACTAAAATTGGATTTTAATTTCACACAAGATTTTAATCTAAACAAGTAATCTTTTTCAAAGATTAGAGCATTAAATTTTCTAATTTATTTAGGATGATGCTATTGTAAATACGAAGATTCCTGCGACAAATGAAACAAGAACACGAGTACAAAGTAATATGTTGTATTAATGAATTTGAGGGTTACAATCTCTTTATAATTTGATCATCTGATTCGATCTCCGTTAGGTGGTAGATGTGTGATGTTGTTGATCTAAGGTTCGCGATGACTTGATTTTGGATGAACGGTTGTCTCAAGGATTTGGCTTGCGGCGAAGAAAGAACCAGCACGTGTAGTTAGGGGTGGGTTCAAAAAACCGAAAACCGAAAAAAATCGACAACCGAACCGGATCGAGACCGAAAAAAACCGAACCGAAAAAAAAACCGAACCGAACCTCTCAAACCGAACCGAACCGAATCTGCCCAGTTCGGTTTCGGTTTTTGAGGTTCGGAAACCGAACTGAACCGAACCGAACCGATATATATTTAATTATTTTTTTCAATATTATAAATAGTTTAGTCATACAAACATAACAAAACACAACTTGTTGCTAAGATGGTTTGAGTGAAATTTTTCACGCTGGAGCCCATGGGTTCGAACCCTCATGCCTCCATGATTTATGAGAATTTTTTTTAATTTTGTTGAGAAATCAACAAAACCCTTTAAACTGTTTAACCCTAGCCGCATATCCACATTTTTTTTTTCATCTCCTCTCTCTTTCATTCCCTGCCTCCCCCTCTCTCTCCATGAAACCCTCTCGCGCCGCCTCCCTCTCTCTCTGTCAAAGTCTCTGTCTCTCACTCTCTCAAACTCTCTGGGCGCCATCCCCGTCGGTGGTTCATTTACGCCGGCCTTTCCTGTTCTTCATCATCTTCGCCTGGTGGTCACTTTGAGCTCGAGATTCTGCAGAACAGCGGCTTTCCTTTTATTTTTTGGCTTTTGATTTCGATGATTTATTGATTTTTGTTTGGATTTGACAATTATAATCCCTTTTTTGCATTTGCTTTTGGATTTGTGTATTTGGATATTTGTTTCGATTGTTATTTGGATTACTGATTCGATCTCTGAGTGCCTATTTAGATCTGAGTGCCTATTTGCTCTGTCTTTGCTCAGGGCCGAAGAGCAGAGCCAGCAGCTGCAGCTTGTTGAGCGCGAAGACATTGAGGATGAAGAGGACCTGTTCGAAGCGATCGACAAGTGTAAGCTTCCTGATGACCTTCTCTTCCGTTCACTTTTCGATTACGCACTTCAATTCTCGATTTCTACCGTTTCAACAGTGTTCTCGTTTAATTTTAGGAAAATCGAAATCGTAACTAATTTTCTCGATTTATTTGAATATTTATTGTTTCTAGCTCGTTCGGTTTCTGTTATCGAATTCCATTTCACCTTTTTGCCTCTCATTTTTTAATTTCTGTTGGATTTGCTTTATTTCTCTCAAAAACTTCTCAAATCCTAGGAGTATCACTTCGTTTAAGTAATTAAGTTTAATTTCTTGGTGAAATAGAATTTGTTTCATACGATTCTCACAGTAGACGTAAATTTTGAGCCATTTTTCCCTCAAAAGCGAGTTTTGTGCAGTGATTGCTCAGGGAATCAATGCCGGAGATATTAAGAAGCTTCAGGATGCAGGGATCTACACCTGCAATGGCTTGATGATGCATTTCAGTTCCGATTTCTTAATCTGTGCGTGTTAAAGTTCCTTTTCCTTACTCCGATTTCTGTTTGGCAGAACTTGATTGGAATCAAAGGATTATCAGAGGCAAAAGTTGATAAGATATGCGAAGATTTATCAAGAGCAGAGGTCATACTCTAATGTAAAACTGAGAAGTTGAATTTTGTTTTTGTGTACAGAGAAAGTCGGTGAATTGAGGCTCTCAATTCTCTGATATATGATTACTGGGAGGTTGATAGGCATTAGGCAGGTTCCTTCCATAATCCATTTACATCATTTTTTGAAAAAAAAAAAAAAAACCGAAAAAACCCGAAACCGAACCGAAAAAAAACCGAAAAAAATTGAACCGAACCGAACTGAACCGAAATTTCGGTTCGGTTTCGGTTTTGACGAAAAACCGAACCGTTTCAAACTGAACCCAGCCCTACGTGTAGTAGTGCTTGTTGATTCTTGTGATGGTTGTTGATCCAAGGGTCGTGGTGACTTGATCTTGGATGAACAGGGCCTCAAGGATTTGGCTTGCGGTGAAGGAAGAACTGGCACGTGTAGGGGTGCTTGTTGATTCTTCAAAGGTTTTGGCAAAGAACGAATCGTGCTTTCTCGATTCTTCAGAATTCTTGGGATTTTGGGAGGTTGGATGCTTGAGAGCTTTAGAGTTTCAAAGCTTCAAGGATTTTAGATGTGTGGTGTGTGAATGTGTTGGTTTGTAAATTGGTGAGTGAAATGAAATGAAATGGCCTCCTATTTATAAAGTTTTTCAAGACTTGGTCTTGAATATAAAATTAGAACCAAATAATTCCTTTCTGCCAAGTGTTGACACGTGTCATTCTTGATGACTTGTTCGATTTTGTTGAGTCACACGCCATGTGTACAATTTGTACGACACGAGGCACATGCCATGTATGCCTCAGCACGTTGAAACTTTATTGCATTGGTCAACATTTATTTCATTGAAATTTCGATGTCTACAACTATAAATACTCTCACACACTCTTCTCAATTTCCGACCGTCAGACCGAATGAATTAAAGAAGAGTGACAGACGAAAATTAACAAGGTTGGGTGAGAAGTAAAAATAGGTGTGGAAATAATACTACCCTTTATTTGTTGCCATTTAGTTTAAGAACCAATTTCTCAGGTTATGCGGTAGCCCTTAAGCTCGACAAATGTTCTTAGGCCATCTCCAACCGAAATAGGGCTCGTTTTAGCCCTATAGCCCTCCAACAAATTAATATTTTAAGAACAGTGTAAGGCCATATTTCTTTCTATCTCCAACCGAAGGGCCAGAGGGCTATATGCCAAACATAGCTCTATGACAAAAAACTATCTCTAACCGAGGGGGCCAAAAGGTCATAGGACCAAACATAATTTATTATTTAAATTTAAAAACTACAACTTAAATTTAAAAACTATAACAAATTAAATTTAAAAACTACAACAACTTAAATTTAAAGTCTATAATCATCATCACCTTCATCATCCGACATTGTAGAAGTATAGTCGGAGGTAAACAACTATTGTCGGGCCATAATTTCCTTCTTTTTCCTATCAAAATAGGCCTTACTCATTCGAGTGTAATCTGAAGTGTTCCTTAACATATTCTTATCGTCCATCTCTTCTTGTATTTGTTTGGCCCGTTCTTCATGCCTACGGTTCCTTTCTTCTTCGGCAATGACATTTTGCTCCGCCATGAATTGCAAAGAGGTGCCATTTTCTGTTGAAAGGCGGTATCATCCTTTGCCTTGCCCTTTTCCTTCAATTTTTGGGCTTGGTTTTGTATCCTTAGGTATGGAACCTTCACCCGAAGACGGATTTTCTACCATTATTTCTTGAATAGTATGAGATCCATCTTCATCCCCATATACAGCTGAGGATGCATTTTTGAACACCGGCGTAGGACTTACTCTATGTTGAGGTGGATCTTCAAATAACACCCACCATTTACAAATTTCCTAACAACTGTGATGCTGAAAAGATTTTGAGTTGCCCTCCATATAAAATTCATTCGCTTGACGTACCTAGAAAATATAATTACAAAAATTAAAGGAAATTAATTTATGAAATTAAAAGTAATATAATTAAATATTTAAAATAAATTGTGAAAACACTTACTTCGTCGTAGTAATTGGCACCGCTTTCATGTCTACTTGTGGCTGTTAATAGTGCTTGATGTCATTTATTCAAACTTGGATGAAGATGTTTCTTCCATCTTGAAGAACAACTCTTGTGGATTTGGGTATTCGATTGAGGGTGCCTTAGTAGAACTCATAGGATTTTTTGGGCACATGAGTCCAAACACCTTCACTTGTTTGAGAACTCCCCCTCACACTATCTTCGGATACCCATTTATAAGCCCTGCAAAGAGTTTTATCTTCTTTTCAGGTCCAAGCTCTACCTTTCATTGTAGATGTGGCCATTTGAAAATTATTGAAAAAAATTAAAGGAAAGATTATTGGAAGAGGTAAGAAATTAGAAAGAATTGAAATAGAATGAAGTGAGATAACATGGAATGATGAAAATTATGTGAGAAATTATATAGGAATGGTTTAGGTATTTATAGGAAAAAAAAGAATTTTTTTAATTTTTTTTCAAAAAAATTTGGTTGAAAAAATAAAAATCAAATCCAACGGTAATTGACGTCAGCTGCCGTTGGATTCAAAATTTTGGCTAGCCCTAGGCTGGCTGGCTAGCTGGGTTAGGCCAGTCAGTTGGCCTTTTTCTCATTTTTTCGTTCGGCGTGCCCACGAGCCCTTTGACTTGACCCTCAATTGGAGACGATTTTCGTGTTATTTCGGACTATTTTCAACCTTTTGACCCTTTGAACGAATTGATTAGAGATGGCCTTACAACCAAAATGTAGTCTCGATGGCAATATTTGGCTAATAAAATAATTTTTACGTGTATGTTTCAAATTTTTTTTTGAAAACGGTAAATACCATTCACCGGGCAGATATGCCAAAGAGGAACCAAGAAAGCCTACACAGAGGCAAACAAGCAATACAAGGAAATGGTAGTGCGAGGAGGTAACAATAACAATGACGTTGCACCTAGTGCTAGAAGCGTCCCTCATCGCACTACCAACATAATTACGGTGGACAGGGAAGACCGTCGTTACACAAAACATGAACAAGGGAAGATGGTGGTCTATCGACCCACGTAAGGTCGCATACCTCCCTACAACGCTGCGAGGCCAAACGGTCCGCTACCACATTGGCTGATCTTGGAACCCAAGACTAGCGGCAATCTTGGAATTCCCTACCCAGAAAACTACATCTCGTAATAATCGGAAGAGTATCCCAATTACCCAATCTCGAAGTGTCTCTCAGACAAGAGATAAATTCCAGAGAATCAGACTCGACAATGATCAAGCTCCACCCTATAGTTTCCCCCAACTTACAGCCTTCCAAGATAGCCATTACCTCCATCATTGCCACACTTGTAGCTTTCCTATTAAAACGGCAAGCAGCCAAGAAAGTGCCATCATCATTTCGGGCCATAACCCTCGCAAACCCCACGCCATCCGAAGCACACCAGCTTGCATCCACATTAATCTTCACGTAACTCGTGTAGGGGGGACCAACCGACAACCGAGCTAGATACAAGCAGATTGGGTACCACAGAGGTGGTTTGGGTAGACCACGCATCCCTGAACGAGGTGGCAAAGTGAGAAATGGCGGCTAGCACCTGTGGAGGGGAAATGAGATATTGGTTGAAAAGAAAGTTGCATCTAGCCTTCAAAATGTGCCAGCAGGCAATGGCAATATGAGACATCAATGAGATCCTCCCCATCCTATGTCCATTGGCTGATTCAAACATTTGCAGCAGCCACCTAGCCCAGGAAGTGATTTCAAGCCGATTCACACTAATATTCAGACTTTCCCCCCGCCCATACCAAAGCCACCCAATCGCATTCCAGGAAGAGATGCTCAATAGTTTCATCCCTAACCATGCAAATAGGACAGCTTGCAGTAGAGGATGACTGTTAATGGTACAAGTTTGCCATAATAGCAAGAGTCGCATGTAGGGATTTCCACAGAAAGCACCGAATCTTAGGGGGGTCAATAAATGCCATACACATTTCCACAGAGTACCCAGAGTGCTGGCTGCCGACTGGACGGAGGGAGACTTCCTTAAAAGAGCATCTTCATATGCCAAGTGGTATCCAGATTTCACCATATACGTCCCATTCTTTACAAAGGGCCAAACCAACCGATCATTTAGCAAAGGACCACCGATATGAGTCTCCATGATGGCCTCACACACTTTGTTGACCAAGAAGGGTTTTAGGAAATCAATATCCCACTCCCCATTCTCCGGGTTAATTAACGAATTCACCTTTAGGCCTAGAGAAACCTGTACCGAGCCAACATGCGATGGTTTACCTCCCGGGATTGACGAAAACCACTTCTCCACCCACACCCGTACATACTGACCATCCATAATTTGCCAGTGGGCACCACCCATCAGAATCTCGCGACCAACAAGCAGGCTAGACCAAGCTCAAGAGGCTCTTCCACCATTCTTAGCATCAAGGAAAGAAGAGTTAGGGAAGTACCTGGCCTTAAGGAGCGAAGCCTATAGAGAGTTCAATTCTGTAATCAATCTCCAACACTTTTTGGCTAGGAGGGCGTCATTAAAAGCCTCAAAGTTCCTTAAGCCTAAGCCGCCCTCCTCCTTGGGCCGGCCTAGCTTTTCACGGAACACTCAGTGAATTTTTCGCTCTCCATTAACTTGTCCCCACCAGAAATTGGAAATCATAGCATCTAATTCATTGCAAAGAGTCGAAGGAAACTTGAAAAGATTCATCGGGTATGCAGGAATTGCTTGAGCCACAGCCTTTATGAGAACTTCACGCCCATCTTGTGAGAGTGAAGATTTCTTCCAACCTTGAAGTTTTTTCATAAGTCTTCCTTTCACATAGGCAAGCCCAGCTTTCTTAGAACGACCCTAAATGGCCGACACACCCAGGTAAAGGCCTGGATCCTCAACTCGCTCCATTCCAAGAATCTTCCTCAACCTTTGTGAGAGTGCCTCTGGTACGTTAGCCCCGAAGAAAGTACTGGATTTAGCTTTATTCACATGTTGCCCAGAAGCCAAACAGTACTCCTGGATCACATCACCAAGGCGCTGACAATTCTCTTCTTCCACCTTAAGGAAAACCAGGGTGTCATCGGCAAAGATGATGTGGGAGATACTTGGCCCCGAAGGGCTCATATGCACACCAATAATGTTTCCCAAATCGCATTCCTTCTGTATAAGGAAAGAAAGAACCTCGCTGACCAACAAGAATAAATACAGGGATAAAGGATCTCCCTACCCGAGTCTCCTTAATGGAGCGCACTTTGGTCCAGGTTACCCATTTAGGATTATGGCAAAGTTAATTGAGGAGATGCAGCCTAAGATCAGACATCTCCAGCAATCCTCAAACCCCATCTTTTCCATAACAGCCATCAGGAAGTCCCATTCAACCCTATCATAGGCTTTGTGCATATCAAGTTTGACACCCAGCTCGAATTTGGATTTAGTTTTCCTATTTTTCAGGAAATGAAACAGCTCATGGGCAATGCCAATATTGTCTTGAATTAATCTACCAGCAACAAAGGCATTCTGTGTAGGAGAAATAATATTTGGAGGAAACTGCTTCAGACGGTTGGCCAAACCTTTGAGAAAATCTTGTAGGAGTAGTTGCACAGACTATGGGGCGAAATTGCGCAACAGAATCTGGGTTTTGGACTTTTGGGATCAGTACCAGGTGGGTAGCGTTAATAAGACTAGGATCAACTGACCCCGTCATCAGCTCACATATAATCCTGTTCACATCCGTGACTAAGGTATCCCAGTGAGACTGGTAGAAGATACCAGAAAATCCATCGGGACCCAAAGCCTTCAAACCTCTCATCTGCACAGTAGCGAACTTTACCTCCTTAATCGAAACAAGACCTGATAGAGCCAGGTTCATCTCCGCCGAGACCCTATGAGTCACGCAACCTAGTATTTCCCCTACTCTCTTCTGCCGGATGAAGTGAACAAAGTCATGAAGTGCTTGTCAACCAACTTCCTCACCAATTTCGGGTCGCCAACCCACTCTCCATCACTATTCTTTAAAGCCATCACCTGATTCATTCTTCTTCTTTGTAAGGTAGTTTGGTGAAAGAACTTCGTATTGGCATCCCTCTCTCTTAGCCATTGGACAAGCGATCTTTGCAACCAATACTTTTCCTCTTGACTCCAAAGGATATCGATCTCTTTAGTTAGAACTTCAATTTCCAACCGGTTCCCACTCTAGTTGTTTTGGAGTCTCCCCAACTGATCAATCATCCCTTTTAGCTGCCATCCACGGTTTTTAAATTTAGCATTACTCCACCTTAGAAGCTTGGCACGGCAAGAATTGAGTTTGCAGTTCCATTGGACCAAAGGGCTTCCTTCCTTTACCCCACTCCAAGCATCGTTGACAACACCCTTACACTCGGCATCCTTTGTCCAATAGGCTTCAAACCAGAATAGTTTTTTTTTTCCTTCTAGTTCTTTGCGGCTCACACCTAACGGTAACCGGGTAGTGATCAGACCCCAGGGTTGTTCCGTTAGTTGCAAAGGTATTTGGCCATAGAGCTTGCTAGCTGGCATTCACCAACCCTCTTTCCAAACGAGCCTCAAGTAATTGACCATTTCTAATCCCTCTCCAGGTAAAACTCTGCCATTTGAAACCTTCATCCACAATCTCCACCCTATTCATAAAATCTTCGAGGTACCGATGTCGGTTGTACCTTACCTCTGCTCAACCCGACTTTTCATGATCCCAAAGAAATTCGTTAAAATCCCCCCTCACAAATCCACGAAGTGCTGCAAGGCCAAAAGGTTTGAATCATTCTTCTCCAGAACTCTTCTTTCTCCACTCTGTACGCCGTCCCGTACACTTCAGTAAAATGAAAATTCAGCTGCGATTCCAATAAGCAGCAACTAGCATCAATATAATGCTTAGAGTATTCCTTTACCACCACTGAGATAGAGTCATCCCATCATAGACTGAGCCCACCAACACGACCGATCGACGCAACATCAAAGCCGTTGGAGTACCCCATGCGTTTCCGAACACCAGCAATCCTATGATCTTTCATCTTAGTTTAAGAAAGAAAGATCATAGAGGGTCTATGTTCTCGAATTAGCCTATGAAGGGCACAAACCACTGTGTCTGACCACGGCAGTTCCAAAAAAGGTGTATCATGGCGACCTTGCAGCTGTTGCAGGCCAGCCGCCACTGCCCCGGGAAGAGGATCCCGTTTTTCTCGTCCTCATAACAGACATTTTATCCACCAACGCCTCCTCCACAACGCTCCCCCTATTCTGATATTCGACCGGGTCCTCTAGTGGCTTCTTTGCCATATGAGTCACTTCTTCATTCATTAGCTGTCTCTCTCTGCTAGCCATGTTCCTCCTCCCCTCGATTGCATTATCCTTGTATCCTGCTGCCCTTTTCGTTTCCTTCCCATATCTCAACTTCTTATTGGGTGATAAAGTTCCTTCATTGCCTTTCTTTTCCCAGCTCTTTTTGCTGTTTCTCCCTACCTCAGTTAGCCGAGAGGGTGTGACCCTCTCACCCGCAGACCCCTCAACGTCACTAGCAGGTCCTTGGGTTTGTGGCACACAATTTCCTCCTATCAATTGTATTGCTTTCTCTTGTCTTTGGTCCTCAGTATTGACCGATGGTGTCCTTCCTGCTGACCTGTTATCCATTATATTGGTGAAAATTTCCTGACTAAAATCCCCTGTTCCCTTCAATGCTTGGCTTATTGCTGAAAGTTCTGATCTCCTTCGAGTGGCCCCTGCGTGCCTGCGTTCTCCCACCAGGACAGGCAGAGATCTTGGGGATTCAAAGAAGTCCCTAACCGATGGTGCTTTGGTCCACTCTCCGTATCCTGCCATGCCACCCTTGACTGCCCCGAAAGTACATTCCGTATTAGCATGTCTGATCCTACCACATCTGTAGCAGAAGTCCTGGAGTCTTTCATACCGAAACTCGATCCAAGTTTCGCTTTTATCTTCTCTCGGCAGCCAGCAGCCAGCAGCCCGAGGTTAAGGGCTTGGACGTGTCCACTGCAACTTTCACCCTCATAAATCCTCTGGCCCTAGCAGGATCTTCAATATCTTCAACCACTCTAATCTTGGAGGCTAGGAACCGTACGTTTCTCTCCCGTGTATGTTTCAGTTTGTCAAGTAATGTAGTTGTAAAATATCTATGCTAAACTGAGTAACCTACCCAACCCATCAATCAACATCGTATTAATGTGGCTGGGGACTCACTGTCTTTACTATTTTGCTTTGCGTGATCGAATCATTTCCATTTCTATAGCCCTCTTCTTTAAAATAGTCTATCGCCATTTAATAGTTCAACCATACTACCAATCTTCTATGGTTCCAATTCTATTTTTTTTTGGTAAAATCTATGATTCCAGTTCAATACTCAATCTTCCAATGTCAACTTTACAGGAAGAGTATTACAGTTTAGTGATATTTTATTTTACTTGTAAGTAAGAGATTTTAAATTTAATGCTCATCGAAAATAAGTTCGAATTAAATTACTGTTAATTTATTGTGAGACTAAGGGGGGTGTATTCAATTGAGAATTTGAGAGATTTTGATGAATTTATAAATCCATGAATTTTTATGGAGTCTAATTGATTTGTAGAGATTCCATGTAAAATTTTGATTCAATTCCTTCAAAATCTCTTGGGGAGAGAAGAGATTTGTGGATGCTTAAAATACACTACAAAATCTCTCAAATTCCCTCAAATTCCTCAACTTTTTCAAATTCTTTAAAATCAAACTCTAATTGAATACACCTGGAATGTTATAAACTTCTTTAAAATCCTAATTGAATACACCTGGATTTCTGAGGATTTTAATAAACTCTCTCAAAATCTTGATTGAATACACATTGAATTTCAGAGAATCACTTAAATTCCTGATTGAATACCCCTAGATTCATTAAAAGAATTAAAATCCCTCAAAATCCCAATTGAATACACCCCCTAAATCTATTCGGTTCCTATTACAGTGTGGACGTACACCTAACTATAGTGAAAACGGCACAATAATTGTGGGCCTTGCTTTATTTATTTATTTTAAAAACAAAGACAACCGGTAACAAAGCCACAGATATCTATCATTTTCAAAACTTGTCCCATAAGTCTAACTCCGCTTTATTAGGTGGCAGTTAGTTGGCCTGCTCGCTGCTCTCTCGAGTCTTTTTCTATATTTTCAGTTGAAAAACCGTCGCACCGACAGAGTTTCGTTCCACTTTCTATCGGCGATTCGATTCCCCATCATGACGACGTCGCTGGACTCCAATAAAAAGACCGCACCGTCATGGACTTCTCTGCCGTGGAGGACGCGGGTGTCGTTGTCCGTTCTGTCCAAAATAACGGACGCTGCCCGCCGCGCTGACGGCACCGTCAATCGTCGTCTCATGAACATCTTCGACTTCAAGTCCTCCGCCACCCCTGCCGCTCCCGTCAGAGGCGTCACCTCATCCGACGTCACTGTGGATCCCGCTCGCAAACTCTGGTTCCGCCTCTTCGTCCCCCAGTCCACGTTGTCGACTCCATCCGATCTACCCGTCATCGTATTCTTCCACGGCGGAGGATTCACCTTCCTCAGCCCTGCCTCATTCGTATACGACGCCGTTTGCCGCAAGTTTGCTCGGAAATTCCCGGCTGTTGTCGTCTCTGTCAATTACCGCCTCTGCCCTGAACATCGGTACCCTTCCCCATACGACGACGGGTTCGACGTCCTTACCTTCCTCGACCAAAACGACGACGTCCTCCCCAAAAACGCAGACAGATCCAGAATCTTCTTGGCCGGGGACAGCGCCGGAGCCAACCTGGCCCACCACGTGGCGGTTCGGGCCGCCCGCGAGAAGGATCGAATGCGGGTAGTGAAACCTGTGGGGTTGGTATCGATACAGCCGTTTTTCGGGGGAGAGGAGCGGGTTGAGTCTGAAATCCGGCTGCAGGGAGCTCCTCTGGTGTCGGTGGCCCGAACGGACTGGCTGTGGAAGGTGTTTTTGCCTGACGGGTCGAACCGGGACCACGAGGCGGCGAACGTGAGTGGGCGGAACGCGGTGGACATATCGGGTCTGGAGTATCCGAATACGATTGTATTCACTGGGGGATTGGATCCGCTACAAGACAGGCAGAGGAGGTACTACGAGTGGTTGAAGAAATCGGGAAAGGAGGCGAAGCTAATCGAGTATCCAAACATGGTGCATGCATTTTATGTGTTTCCGGAATTAGCAGAGTCTAACCAGCTGATAAACCAAGTCAAAGAATTCATAGCATCCGTGGGAATTTGACTTGTACTTTGGGAAATGGTTTCCTTGTTATCTAGTGCCACACTGCCACTGTGGCTTTGCTGTTTGATAATCATGCTAAAGTTTGTTTTCTTCCCTTTTTTTTGAAAGAAACGATATTAATTCATACGATAATAACTTAGATTAGTACAAAAGAGCGGTCTCTCTACTCTCTAGTGATCCAAGACAACAAGACCTTGGAATCCTCCTCACTGATCTCCACGAGGGAGTCGTTAGGAAGATCGCAGCTAAGAGTTGAAACAATCTGGAGTTTTTAATGTGCTGAGAAAATGAGCCGTTACACAACGTTAATAGAGAAACACTTAAAAAAAAGTAATATTAGGTAAACTAATTTGTAATCTCATCTGAATATGAGCAATCATAATCCTCTACCCACCTCCCCTAAACCAGACTCGCAAACTAAAAGCTAATAAAGGAATAAAAAAAGAAAAGGACAAGTGCAGTTTGACATCTCCAACTAGAATTATCTAACCAATCCTAGAAAGATGATAGTTCCATGTTGTCTTGTTTCTCTAGTAATAAGCCTGCAAATTCTTAGAATCCTGTTATATTAATTGTACGATATAATTTAAAAGATGACGACAATGTAACTGAAAATTTAATTTCTGATGGAGATTAAGAAGAATGAAATAGCTGATGACAATATTTCTGCAGGAGTAAGAAAATATGATTAGGTTATTATATTGTACTAGTATTCGTTATCAGGTTGTCAAACTTTTATCATTTGGTTGATATTTCCGATCTATATAGAAATCTGGTATTATGCAGAAATTTATGAGTGTGGCAATTTTTGGGACTAAATGACCCAGTCTTTAGTTCTTTTTATAAATTGATTTTTTGATAGATGAAGCAAGACATACCAATAAGCATTTCTATAGAAAATGGGAACCAGATTTTTGAGTTTAAACTCACTTTTTTGTATTTCATTGATAGATTAATTACAAGAACAAGAAGACTTATAAAGAAAAAGGCAGCACAGCCAAAAAACCCTAACCCTAATAACAACCTAATGGATAAAACCCTATCGCCCTTCCTTGGGATTGTGCACCGTAATTTATGGAACACTCCAGGGATTAAGGTGGTTGTAAGATAGGATGCTTAACAGGAAAGCAACCAGCTAATCAAGATCAGTAGGGCAGCAGCTAATCAAGGTCAGAGGCAACAACCTTAATCCAGTGCTTAATGGCCTGCATTAGGGTTAAAGACTTAAACTAGAGGATAAAGGCTTGATACTTCAATACTCCCCCTCAAGCTAGATCGAGAGATTTTCTGGATCCAAGCTTGAAGAGAAGACGATCAAGTTGAGCCGAAGGAAGAGGCTTGGTGAACACATCGGTGAGTTGCTCACTAGAGCGAACAAATGAAGTTTGTAACAGTTTGGACTGGACATGGTTGCGGACGAAATGACAGTCAACCTCGATATGTTTTGTGCGTTCATGGAAGACGGGGTTGGCAGCAATATGTATTGCCGCTTGATTATCACAGTGAAGGAGAATTGGCTTGGAGGAGATGATTTCAAAGTCACGTAGCAAACTCTTTAGCCAAATGAGTTCGCATGCAGCAAATACCATTGCTCGGCACTCAGCTTCTGCGCTTGACCGAGCTACAACAGATTGCTTTTTGCTCTTCCATGTAACGAGGTTACCACCAACAAGAGTGCAATAACCAGTTGTGGATTTGCGGTCGAGGACGTTGCCTGCCCAATCAAAGTCTGTGTATCCTTCAATGGTGAAGTGTCCGTAGATTTTCTATATTTGTTATAATTCATTTTCTAATTAATTGTTTGAATAATTGATCCAGATCCTAAGAACAACAATGCCTTCGAATAAGCATGAGTAATCAAATGAAATAAAGAATTCTGTTGTCTACTGAATTCTAAAAATGAATGGTACTTTTTTATCTTTCTTTGATTCCAATTCCAGAACACAAGATCAATTTTATTGTTTTGCATGAAAATCCCAGTAGTCACTGAGCCTTTCAGGTACCGAAGGATCCTTTTAACTAGTTGCAGATGATGAGAAGAGGGAGAATACATGAACTGGCTGACAAAGCTGATAGCATAAGCAATGTCAGGTCTGGTTATAGTCAAATAGATAAGTTTGCCGACCAACCTTTGATACTCCGCTGCATTTGCAAGCTGGATCTCTGAGGTGTCATCCTTGAAATTTGTGGGTAGTGGTGTTTTGGCAGGCTTGCAATGCAACATATTTGCTTCTTCCAAAAGGTCAAGAACGTACTTTTGTTGATTTAGAAATAGACCAGTTGGAGATTGATCCATTTCGATTCCAAGAAAGTATCGTAGTGGGCCAAGATCTTTGATTTGGAAGGTTGAATGTAAGCTGGCTTTGAGAGCAGTTATTTCTTCGGAATTATCCCCTATGACAATAAGATCATCAACATAAACAAGTACCACCAATCTTCCATGTGTACCAAACCTAGTGAACATTGAAGAGTCTGCATTGCTTTGTTTAAAACCAGATGACATAAGGACATAGCTCAGTTTTGAGTACCAAGCTCTTGGAGATTGCTTGAGGCCATAAATGGCCTTGTGAAGCTTGCAGACTATTCCTTGTTCCTTCTCTCGTTCATGACCAGGTGGTAGGCGTATGTACACCTCTTCTTCTAACTCCCCATGCAAGAAAGTGTTCTTTACATCCATTTGATGTAGAGACCAGCGTGAATTGATAGCCACCGAAAGAAGCACCCTAACTGTGTTCATCTTTGCCACCGGAGCAAAGGTTTCTTTGTAATCTACTCCGAAGGTTTGTGTGAAACCCTTTGCAACTAACCTTGCCTTGTGCCGCTCTATGGTTCCATCTGAATTAAATTTTGTCTTGTAAATCCATCTTGCTCCAACCACACGTTGACCTTTGGGCAGTGAAACAATGCTCCAAGTTTGATTTTCATCGAGAGTCTTCAGTTCTTCAAGCATGGCACTCTTCCATACAGGAGATTTGTTAGCCTCTTCGAATGATCGGGGCTCCGAATGTCGAGCTAATTCAGTCACAAAAACAGCATGAGATGGAGAAATTGTGTTATGGCAAACCATTTGTCCAACAGGATGTTTAGGTGTGTAGATTTCAAAATCATCAAGTCTGGCTGGAGGTTGTCTATTTCGAGAAGGATTCCTTCGTGGAGAATGAAGTTGTTCAAGTTGGGGCTCTCTCATTTCCTGAAGAATTTCTTCATTATCTGCTTCCATAATTTCAGGAGCTGGCTCTATCCCACCAACTTCATTGTGCGGTGTTGATAGCCTTGAATTATCAAGGAAGAAATGAGTGGGAAACACTTCATATGAGAGCTCCCCCTGAGGTTCATCATAATGCTTCTGGAAGAAGGAAGTCGCCTCATCAAAACGTACATCCCTGGATACAAACACCTTTCTAGACTTAGAATTATAGCATTTGTATCCCTTTTGTGAAGTTGAGTAGCCTAGGAATGCATACTTGATAGCCCTTGGATCAAGTTTATCTCGGTGAATGGTTTGAATATGCACAAAGCATACACATCCAAACACTCAGAGATGACTTATGTCAATGGCTCTCCCCTTGAGTATCTGATAAGGGGATTTGAACTTTAAGATTCTACTAGGAAGGCGATTGATGATGTATGCAGCGGTTTGTATAGCTTGAGACCAGAATTTCTTTGGAACGTTTGCTTGCAGCATTAGTGCTCTAGTTTTCTCAAGCAAATCTCGGTTCTTTCTTTCTGAAATGCCATTTTGTTGTGGTGGTCCCACACAACTTGTTTGTTGCAAAATTTCGTGCTCACTTAAGTAGGTTGTCATGATTTTGGAAGTGTACTCAGAACCATTATTAGACCTTAAGATGCCAACATTAGAGTCAAAATGATTTTTAACTAAGTTATGAAAATTTTTAAAGCACTGAAAAACTTTGTGCTTGAATTTAAGTAAATACACAAAGGTGGTTCTAGAGAAATCATCAATGAAAGATATATAGAATCTGTAACCATCAAAAGATTCTACAGTTACAGGTCCCCAAATATCCGAATGGACAATTTCAAAAGCTTTGGTAGCTCTAGAGAGAGAGCGGGGAAATGGTAGCCTAGTGAACTTAGATTTGTGACAGACTTCACAATCTGGGGTCACTTTACAGAAACTAGGAAAAAGAAAAGACAAAACATATGGAGAAGGATGAGCTAATCTCATGTGCCACAACTGTTCCTTGTTTACGGTGATTGAGTTAACGTAGCAACTCTTTGGAAAACTTGAAGAGAAGTTGACATAGTACAGTCCATTGAGGAAGAACCCTTTACCAATCATTTCCTTCGAAACTTGATCCTGGAAAATCACACAATGAGTGGAAAATATTGCAAGACAATTGAGCAATTGTGTTATTCTTCCTACTGATAGAAGTTTGAAAGGAAAGGAAGGGACATGCATGTCAAGGGATTCTTTTTGACTCGAGAAGATTTTGAGTTTCCCTCTACCTACAATACAGACTTTGGTGCCATTAGCTACAGAGACAAAGGAAGAAGCAAAGAGGTTTTGAAAATCATTTAGTAACGATGCATCGTTAGTCATGTGATTAGAAGCTCTCGAGTCAACAATCCAAAAATCACGACTACTACTAAGATCCAGTGCAGTGGAAATAGTTGCAACAATACCTGGCACGTCATTTGGTGACACTGAGTTTGATTGTGTAAGGAAGCCAGCAAACTTGCCGAGCATGGCTGCGGGATTTTCATGATTTGTTTCTCCTTGTTTCTGTTGCAAGAAGTTAGCAAAATCATTTATGAGAGTAATGGGATTAGAGGAGGAGTTCATCACATTAATGGAGACTTCGCAAGCAAGATTTGTTCTAGGAATGTAGGCAGGCTTCATTTGATTTCTTGGCGCTCTTTCATCGTCATTGAACTTGGGTTTAAGTTCTAGATGAAGAATCCAGCACTTTTCTTTTATGTGTCCAATGCCTGAACGACCAATTTTCTCATAGTGAGAACACTTTAAGTTTGGTCGTTTTCCCTTGTATAGTCTGGAGACGCTGAAGGCTCATGTTTCTGATGGCCTTGGATCTGATTCTCCCACGACCACATCTATGTTCATGACCTTCTTTCTTACTTCTTCACGTTGAATAACATTGCAGACCATCTGTAAGGTGGGAAGCTCCGGTGAAATCAAGAGGTGACTTTTAAGATCTTCATACTCCGGTCCAAGGCAGGTGAGCAATTGCAATACCTTTTCTTCTTCAGCACACTTTAGAAGAATGGTTGTGTCCATGGTGTGAGGTTTGTAGAGATCCAATTCATTCCATTTTGCCTTCAAGCTGCCAAGAAGTTGAATAAAGGAGAGATTTCCCTGTTGCAGTTCCGTAAGATCTTTCTTCAGCTGGAAGACTCATGCAACATTGTTTAGATCCCCATACATTTCTTGTACAGAATTCCAAAGCTGGTGAGATGACACAGAATAGCTGAAAATCTTAGCCAACTTGGGTTCCATAGAGTTTAACAGCCACAACATGGTCAGTTGATATTGGGACACCCATGCTACATAATCTGGTGAAGTTGTTTCGGGCATGATGTCATCTTGTTGAATGAAGGGGAGCTTCCCACGTCCTCCAAAAGCGAGCGTAATCGCTCGTGACCATGAAAGATAGTTGAATTCGTTTAGAAGCACAGAGCTTAAACGTTGAGTTGAATTGGTATCCATGGCTTCGTTTTTTGAGATTTTTTTTCTTTTTCTGCTGGTGTTGCCATAATGGCTTAACTGGTTTGGATTTGGAAGAGTTTCGGAATTGACATAAAGGCAAGTCCGAGAGGGATCACTGCTCTGATACCATGTAGAAAATGGGAACCAGATTTTTGAGTTTAAACTCACTTTTTTGTATTTCATTGATAGATTAATTACAAGAACAAGAAGACTTATAAAGAAAAAGGCAGCACAGCCAAAAAACCCTAACCCTAATAACAACCTAATGGATAAAACCCTATCGCCCTTCCTTGGGAGTGTGCACTGTAACTTATGGAACACTCCAGGGATTAAGGTGGCTGTAAGATAAGATGCTTAACAGGAAAGCAACCAGCTAATCAAGATTAGTAGGGCAGCAGCTAATCAAGATTAGTAGGGCAGCAACTAATCAAGGTCAGAGGCAACAAACTTAATCCAGTGCTTAATGGCCTGCATTAGGGTTAAAGACTTAAAATGGAGGATAAAGGCTTGATACTTCAATAATTTCAGATTGTTTCATATTAATCGAAATTAAATTGATATTTTGGTGAATTTTCGAAGCTAAAGGTATGATGAAGAAACACAGAAATTCAGCAGCCTAACCTGTTTTGAATGCAATCTTTGACATTATTTCTCAACTCCAAATCGAATGAATCATGACATGATTCCTTAATTTGATTAATTGTTATTATCTATCATTGTAGGATAACACAGGTGCTCCTGACGTATATAGTCTTTATTGCTTAAGTACAGTCGGTAATAGATGGAGAGATGAAAAGTGTCGAGTAAAGCAAAGATGGTGGTATGACAAGTATGAGACTAATGAACAACGTTTAGCCATCACTCCTCCGTGGGTCACTGCAGAGCAATGGAATACTAATAAAGTATCGGGGTCTTCTGAAAATAAAGGTAAAAAAATATGAGTACAAAGTTTTAATAGGAATTTATCTTAACTGAATTGTTCTGAGGCAAATGAGGCTTAATCGTTCCCAATGAGGTGCCCCTCATAGAACATGTCGTATTTCATATGCTCAATTGAGACACATGGTAAATGCATCAGGTATATTTAGTTTTTGGTTCTTGTCTTAGGCACATACTTAAGAACATGCAATAGTTCAAGAGACCTAATTCACCATTCATATGATTTTTTTTTTTAATTTTTTTTTTCAGATGAATTGTTGATATGAATTTATGACATATCCATGCTTTCTTTTTTAGATGAATTGTTGACATTAGTTTAGCACAAATTCATGCTTTTTCTTTAATGAATATTGCTGGTATTAACATTGGTTTCCAAGTTTGCCTACTTGAAAGCGAAAGCAGACAGGTATAAGTATAGCATGTGTTTGTGTAATTTTCTTTTTTTCTATTTATCGAATAATAATTTAGTCTAAAAAGTTAGTTCATTTTGATTTCCATCTAACTGTGTAATATTCATATTCGGGTGTTCAATAGATTCCAGATTATTCACAACTAAAGACTTAGCGTGAGTAATGAGTCACAACCTCAACTACATCCACATGCATAGAAGCAAGTGTTATTGTCAAAAGTTTGTAACAAATACTTACTAGAGGCAGAAAGTTAAACTAATTTTAGCATTCTATTAACGGTTTTGTAATTTGTATTTTTCAGGTTTGATTGAAGGGCTAGAGATCAAATCAAGATAATAACTTTTTTTTTTAAAAGTGTAATCTTTTAAATTTTCTTTTGAACAAAATTGTTCGTACTTGGCTAGACTATTGAGACACTTAAATAATTTCTTATTTATGTACAAATCTATGAAATCGTCCATTGTAAACATATTATGGGTTTTGTATCACTTAGAAACTAATCACGTTACCAAAAGGCAAACGTAAGATTGTCTGTAGGTGGGGTACTTTCAACATCTCTATATGAAAGCCATGAAAGTTCTTTACTGAGAAACTCATCCCCAATGTCTTCTATGTCTGAGAGGTCCGTTATGATTACAATAACAGTTTTTCAAATGGTAAATTATGCATGATGTTATGTTATCAAGTTTGTTGGGTGTATAAGTGTCATTTGGAATAATTAAGATTTTATAACTAAGCCTAGATTGAAGTCATTACACCAATGATGTACATGTCCCAAACAAATATTTCACATAGCACACTGGTAGTCCTTTTTGATGCGTATAGCAAACACACAAATTAAACCCTCTTTTTGACAATTGTAGTAAAGATGTAAGTAGGGTATCGTTCTAGACCGGGGATTAGAAGGGATTGCTAATGCACCTAACTGACTTAAAAATATTAAACAAGACTCAAAAACACAAAACAAAACTCTAAAACAGAAAGCTAAACTATAATAACTTAAAACACACTAGAATAGTCAAAACAACACAAAACTAGCAAATTGAATAAAAACAGATACTAGGGATGGATTTAAACGAATTTGGGACTACAAGGACTCAAAATACTCAAAAGACATCAAATTGTACAGATTCTAACTAAATAATACAACTTAACAATGGGGGGGTTTGGTTTTGGACGAATTTAAACAAGAACTAAGTAAACTTTGTAAAATAGATTTTAAGACAGATTTGAGTAAATCAATGGATGAATGGATGGCTAGAGGGTTTTTCTCCACACATGACATATATGCAACATAGAATCGATTTCTAGTTATGTTTACAATGAGCTATGAACGACAATACCCCAAGTTAACCGTGAACTACACAAATTAACTCTCAAATTTCCCTAAGTTTATTGAATTGGATGAACTGCATACGACAACTCAAAACATTCTCCAATTGTTCCTTGTATGAACTGCATGATAGAGATACATTTAAAGATCATTAAGTTCTATGGAAATTATAAGCATTGACATGACAATTGTAACTATGAACTGCATGATACTCTTGCCATGGCTTATGTTAGGTGATGGATTAGGTTAGGTGATGTGGCTGATTAGTTGTGTTTGTGAATGGGTGGTTTCGGCCATAGGGGGAAAGGATGAGGAAAATGTGTAGAATTTAGGCAACAACAAGGATAGGTGCGGCTAAAGGTGTAAAGGAAAGGAAATGAGGGTTATTTGTGCAGAAAATAGAGAAGGGAAAACAACAAGGAAGTGCGGCTTGGACTTTAGGTCATGTTTAGGAAATTTAAAACAAGTAATTAAGTGACCTAACATGTTTTGGAAACTCTTTTGTAGTTGGAACTTAGGTGAATTAGGATTAGGAAAGTCTAGGACCAAAATTAGAAACTTTGGTTTCCAATTATGAACTCTTTGTTCTTCAATTGTCTTGAATTCAATTCTTCACTCAATCCTAGCCTCCTTTGACATTCAATTTCGTCCATTCACTTAGCTCCAATCATGTGCTATCCGTCCAATGCCCAAAATTGCTCCAAAACTGATGTGATGTAAACAACACACAAATTAAACCCTCTTTTTGACAATTGTAGTAAAGATGTAAGTAGGGTATCGTTCTAGACCGGGGATTAGGAGGGATTGCTAATGCACCTAACTGACTTAAAAATATTAAACAAGACTCAAAAACACAAAACAAAACTCTAAAACAGAAAGCTAAACTATAATAACTTAAAACACACTAGAATAGTCAAAACAACACAAAACTAGCAAATTGAATAAAAACTGATACTAGGGATGGATTTAAATGAATTTGGAATTACAAAGACTCAAAATACTCAAAAGACATCAAATTGTACAGATTATAACTAAAGAATACAACTTAACAATGGGGGGGGGGGGTTTGGTTTTGGACGAATTTAAACAAAAACTAAGTAAACTTTGTAAAACAGATTTTAAGACAGATTTGAGTAAATCAATGGATGGCTATAGGGTTTTTCTCCACACATGACACACTTGCATACAAACCAATTTTCAGTTATTCTTTCAATAAACTATGAATCTCAACACCCCAGATTAACCGTGAACAACACTTTTTTAACCCTCAAGTTCTTCTTAAGTTATTGAATTGGACGGAAAAGTGCATACAACAATTCAAAAAATTCTTCAAAAGTCCCCTACATGAACAGCACAATAGAGATACAATCAAAGATCATTAAGCTTTGTGAAAACTATAAGTATTGATGAGGCATTCGTAACTATGAACAGCATGATACTCTTGCCAAGAATTCACTTAACGCGATTGTGACTAGCAACCTCCACTACTTGTGAATATAAGTTCATAACGATTAGGTGAAACTCCCTTATATTCTAGCATCAAATTCATGCATGCAAACTAAGTATGCATCCTTAATCGACATACAAGAATAAGTTATAAATCAAGCAGTGAAGAAAATTGAATTCACAATTCATGAAATAACAACTGAAGGTAATCAATTCATATTGCAAATATATTCATGGCTTTGAATCAACCTCTAGCCAAAACGAATTTAGTTCCACATATTTGCAATTAAACAACTATAATTGAATTTAAACATGATAAACAAAAGTAGAAGACACCTAGAACGCTCCAACAATCCAACGTCTTGAATGGTTAGCACAGCTCCAAATCCTCCTCCTTTCTTGCAAAATGCGGCACCAAGGTGGGTGTGGTGGTTGGATGGTCTAGGGGATGTGGCAGAGATTGGATAGGTTGAGAGAGTATGGAAGGGTGGTAGGGGATGGATAGGAAAAGAGGTGGATGGAAATGGATGGAGGAAGAAGGAAACTTGCGGCAGACATTGTGTTGTTTATGGAATGTGTTGTAGATGTGAATTGGTGTCTTTGGCCTTGATGGAGAAGCCTATTTATAGGCTTTGAGACTGAATCACTATCATCCATTTTCTTGGTGAGAATGAATCACCACCATCCATTTTTATTGGTGAGAATGAATCACTACCATCCATTTTGTTGGTGAGAATGAATCACAACCATCCATTTTTTATGCTCCCCATGCATGCAATCCATTTCACCCCAAAATAGCTCCAAATTGCACCAAAATGCACTTCTTTGCTAACTTTGTTATTTAGAACCTACAAACACACGAAAATAGCTTAAAACATTCTAATAAGATGAAACTAATTAAGTAAATGCAAGGAAACAAACTAATAAAGTCACATAAATATGTCCCTATAAAGGGTATATATATATATATATATATATATATATATATATATATATATATATTTTTTTTTTTTTACCAAGTCAAGGGTATCCCAAAGGCTTCCTAGGCCCAAGGACTAATCCCTTCGGCGTGATATTTTATTTAATATCACTATTTTTATGTGAGGATTTTGTGTGGCCGTGAAATCCCTAATCCAAAACCCTAAAAAATCAAGAACCTTCCTCACTGCCACCGCCTCCTCTATCTCTGCCCCTCTTCACTACTCTCCTCTCTCCCACATTCTCTCCCACTCCCTTGTCCGATTACTGTCTCATATTTCTAGGACCTTCCTCTCTCCGCTTTCCAATTAGATCGTTCATTTTCACGAACAACTATTCCTCTATTTCCCTCCATGGAAGCTCTCGCAGTCCTCCACTCCACTTTACATCGGCGGAAACGGCATCGTTCTCAGAAAGATCGAAGCTTCATTAAATTTGAACCTGCTAAGGAAGAGACTGAGCTTCCCGCTCCCATTGGAAGTTGGGTCACTATTGCCGGCTCCAACTGTCGTGGATCGTCGTGTCATGTTGAAAGGGGGCGCTGACGATTTCGTCAATTTGCCCAATTTGATCTCCATGAGTCAGTTTATTTCAAGTCCTTTTTCCTTGGATGGTAACAATTACTAATTTGGTTTTTCGGAACAAAAATTGCTGCTTTTATGTTTTTGACTAATTTATTTATCTTTTGAAGTTTAAGAATTTGGAACTGGTATGCAGGATGATTCGATCTTGAAACCTAGCAAGAACGAGAAACAGAGGAGGGTATTTTTGAGATTGTGAAAATTTCATTAAATTATACTGTTCACCAGCCTCTTGAAAAAAAAAGAGCTAGGTTTGAGAAGCAGCATTTTGTTGCTTCAGCTTTTTACCACTTTTTCAGCTTAAAATGACAGTGACTTCAAAAATAAGTAGAGTTACCAAACACAAATTTTACTCCAACTTTTTTTCATCCCTTTTTTTTTTAATTTTTTTAAAGCACCTCAATGCCAAACTAGGGCTAAATCCAACACTCAAGTTGTTGCGACGCAAATCCTATTGACACAATATATGTTATTGCGATGGTTAAATCTGTCGTAATAAATGAGAAATGTTTATGACATATACTAATTGCGAAGTGTCTGCAACTAGAGGTGGCATTTTGGACCCGACCTGTTAACCTGATCTGATCCAACCCGTTAAAATTAACATTTGGGTGGAAGCTTAACGGGTTGGGCTGTTAACGGATGGACCCATTAATCACCCGTTATTTTATGGGTTATTTCGGGTTCACCCATGAACCCATTAACACCCGTTAGTGAGGATGTTTATATAATTTCATTAAAAGAAAAACTAATCCCTATTTTCTTCTCAAAACCATACTCCTCCTGCCGTCACCCCTCCCCTCCTCCTCCAAGCAAACTGATACCTTCGTGCAGTTTTGCAAAAACCTAGCTTAGGACCCGAAACACCATTCTCATCCTTCGCAGCTCTGTACCACACGGTTCCAACGTCGTGTTCTACCAGCAGCTGAAGTGCTACCGCTCAACCGGTAACAGGAAACACATGCGAAACACCATGAGAAAGCATCTAGGCCATTGTCAAGTCTGTAGGACTCCTATTTTCATTATATTTCTTGTTCAATTAGATAAAAATTGAAATTTATGAGTTATTTGATGTTTGACTTTGCAGCAGGTCGAGGCTCAAACATGAAGGGTGGAAACTATAATCAACAGTATGGTTGGCAACGGTAAACGTCTGATCTAATCATTATAATTCATCATGATATGCACCTCCTTGGTCCAAGGGATATGATCATATGAGCTCGATGGTTTAGCAAGTGTGAGCCCAAGGGTTCAAAGAGAAGCATCATTGAACCCTCCTGCTAAATAATTTCTACATGATGTGATTGATTCATATGCAAAAATATTATCAAACTAGTGTTACATTCTAGTTTCTAACTTCAACCCGTTAATCTGTTATTTAGAAAAAAAATATGCAATTGTGTTTGAGTTACTTCTGCAAAATAAAAAATAAAAAAATGTTAACGGCTTAAATAGGTGACCTATTAGCATATTGGGTTGGGTTTGAGTGACCTGTTAGCGCAATGGGTTGAGTTTGAGTAATCTGTTAGCTTAATGGGACGGGTTCAAACCGACCCAAACTCAATAAAACCGACCCGTTTATAGGTTCTTCAACTGTCGCAAAAGCTTGCGACCTTTTTCTGCTTTACAGAACGGTTTGTAACTGTCGCCAATGATATCATTTTTAGTAGTGACCACCGCTAAATCGAAAAACGGTGGAGCAGCAGGTAGGAGAACAGCCCATCTAACTCGAAGAATACAACGGTTGCTCGATGACCGAATCAGAAACTTTAGGCCAGAAAGAAACTTGGAGGACACGCACAGGCAGGCAGCCACTGTGAATGCTTCACCATTCACAGACGAGTTCAAGCAGGCGTGACTTCCCTGGAGGTTTTCCACACCATCATTCATGTCGTTCAAGAGAGATTTAGACCTAGACTGGTACCTGAAGCACTACCGAAGTGTCATGACACTTCACAAACAGAACGAAACTTCATGTGCAAAGTCTTTAATTGCCATGACTTTGCAGAAAGGTACTACCAGTGGTTGAAGAATCCGGGAAGGAGACTAAGCTGATCGAGTATCCAAACATAACCCATGCGTCTGATATGTTTCTGGAATTTCCAAATCCAACCAGCTCACTTCTCAGGTCAAGGATTCCGTTGCTTCTGTTTGAACTCATTTGTACTTGTATCTGTTGAAAATTGGAGGATGAAAACTTAAAGATATTAGAAAGTAAGGGGTACGTTAGCCAAAACAAGGACTTCTTGTAGGTAGGGTTTCTGGTCAATAACCCGTAAAGTGGGGTTGGGATGGGAATCCAATAAATAAATATAATTATTTTCTGTTCTTTGCAGTCTTTGCTTCTGTAATGCTGAGGTTTCTACTGTTATATTTTATTTCCTTATTCCTTTATGGTGAGTTATGTTATTGGATTGGACGCAAGTCATGTGGTCGATAGACTATGTAATAGAGTAACCTAATCAGCGTGATGAAGTCGTGTGGATTGGAAGCTTAATTTGTATGAGGCCGAATGGTTCTTAAATGCAATGTAACCCATTATTTGAGAGAGTGTCGGTGAATAGAGTATTCAATAGGGTAACAAAATTTGCAGGTGAACTCAATTGAATTGGAAGTTATATCTGTGTAAGGTCAAATGGTACTTAAATTCAACGTGACTCGTTATTTGTGGGAGTGTCTGACTATCTAACTGGTCAAACTCTCTACCTAAGTTTTATGAGTGTTTGGAATTTCTTGATCAATTTATGATATCATTTGTTTGTTTGCCAATAAGGGGCAATCTCAAAAACTTTGAGTCATACTTGCATCGTTGCAATGAGGTTTTATTTCTTGGTACATAAAACCAATGCTGAGCATCATACATTTTCACTTTGCTGTCTATTGCAATATGATTATATCCCTAATCACACATATATTCAGTCTAGTCTATGTTACAAATAAATTACAAAATATTACACTGAAATAATTATATAATTTCCTCATCCAGTACATCATCACATTGTATAAACTTAAAAAAGTTTTGTTACGATCTTGATAACCCAATACCCCAAACAAAATTAGAGAGAAAAAAGAGGAAGGACCAAATTATTAGCAAGAGTAGATTAGGCCACCATGGCTACAAATACTACTAGATCATCATCTTTTATTTGGTGAACCAAATTTTCTGAATTTACCTACCATTTAGATTGGAAAATTGAGCCAATATATCAGTTCCCGATTGGTCATTAATGGGGTGAGCATTAGTTGAACCCTCGTCGCCTTCAGGGATAGTAGCTGGGCGGCTAGCGGGAGTTGGGATACTATAGGGAGGAACCGCAGCAGCAGCAGGGGATGTCGCAGCAGCATCGACCTCAGTGGAAGGCAGCACAACTTTGCTACTTTCATCCTCAGGCTGTCCTTGAGTGAATGCCTCTTGAAGTTGCAGAGCATACTCCAAGTTCCACAACACATCTCCCATTGTGGGCCTGTCCACACCATGTTCTTCCAAACACTTCTCTGCAGCCTCGCCAAACTTCTTCATTGATTCAGGGTTAATGGATCCAATGAGGAGAGGATCAATGATCTTTTCGAGAAGTTCCTTCCTCTTCCACTGCATTCCCCAGTCAGCCAAATTCACTTGCTCCCTTGGAAGTGCCGGGTCTATAGCAGGCCTTGCACACAGTGCTTCAAGTAGAACAACCCCAAACGAGTACACATCGGACTTGTCTGTCAACTGCTGCCTCCTGAAATATTCAGGGTCTAAGTATCCGAAGCTTCCCTTTACTGCAGTGCTGACGTAGTTTTGTCCCATTGTCGCATCTTTAGAAAGACCAAAATCAGCAACCTTGGCAGTGAGTTGATCATCAAGCAAAATATTAGTTGTCTTAACGTCGCGATGAATGATGCCTTGTGTTGTTCCAGTGTGAAGGTAATGAAGCCCGCGAGCTGCCCCGATACAGATTTCTAGTCTTTGCTTCCATGACAACGGAGGCAAGTCCTTGCCATAAAGATGATCGCGAAAAGGTCCATTAGACATGTACTCATAAACTAAGATCATCTCTGAGTTTTCGTCACAGTAGCCAATCAGTGACACCAAAT
The DNA here is from genome assembly GCA_963580275.1 of Crataegus laevigata. NCBI lineage: Eukaryota > Viridiplantae > Streptophyta > Magnoliopsida > Rosales > Rosaceae > Crataegus > Crataegus laevigata. The sequence goes on from OY756941.1 coordinate 11,770,147, forward strand.
GCCTGTGCCTTAACTTGGACAACATCTGGATCTCTGTTTGAAACTCTGTAATGCCTTGTTCGGATTGGGGGTTGCCTCGCTTGACAGCCACGCTAGTTCCGTCATCAATCATGCAAAGATACACATTGCCGAATCCACCAACACCAATGATCTTACTCGAGTCAAAGTTGTTGGTGGCTTCTTGTAACTCTTGGAAAGTGAAGTAGCGGCCAAGGCCTAATGTGGAGTTGTACATGTTGCTTGAGGTCTTGCTCGACATAAAGCTAGTGTCGCCGGCATGGACAGGAAGTAGCCAAGAAGAAAAGCTGTTCCTCTTTTGCCAATCTTGAGGTCTCTTTCGCCATTTGTAAACCATTGCTCCGAGCCCTACAAAGGCCCCAAACATTAAACCAAAGCCGACTGCAGCCACCGCACCTCTGTGAGGCCCGCCGCCGCCTGTTTCCACTTTCTTTCCATCAACCCCAAATTCGCCATCCAAACTGTCCACGGAATTGCTTAGTTTCATCACCTCCAAACCATTCAAAATGGCATTTGGTGCACCATTGTCCATTCTTGAAGGACCAATCTGGACTGATAACCCATCGGATACCAAGGAAGCATTTACAACAATGTCTTTGTAGTACGGAATTGCCAAACCGTTGACAGTGTGTGACAAATCCAAATCGCTTATTGCCATGTTCCCGTTAATGTACACATTGAAGTAGAGGTTACCAAGCGACTTACTTACAATGTCACAAAAATGTAATCGAATTAAGTGGGCAAATGCATTTTCCGCTTGGAAATTCCATGTTATGTTGAAATTTTGATTGCTCACAACAGCATCAGCCATTTGCACGGCGGTTGCATAAATAGTTGGTGGTGCAATTTGGGGGGTTAGTCCATCAGGATACTTGACCGTACTAGTCCCAACCGACGTAGCCTTGGCCATATTTTTGGACTTGATGTATGCGTCATCGGGCAACCAAGAGCGTCCTAATGTGTCATTTGCAGACGTGACAAGGGGTCCTCCCACGTTGAGCCTGTACATTGTTTCGTACCCGAATTTGGATAATCCTTGAAATTGGCTTGTGGGTTGAAGGTTGTTGGCCGTGTCAGTGATCAAATTATCAGGAGCTGAAACCACCTCAATGGCATTGATGAACGCCGCAGAGTTCTTCATAGGAGAGAACTTGATGGAGAATTGCTGCTCGGTTATGTTCAAAAGGTACTCTTTCATAAAAATTTGGTTCTTGGTGTTGTTCTTGTTCTCGTTCACATTAAAGTTGTGTAGCAGAGTGTACTTTTGCGTCATGACATTGAACGTAGCCTTTTGAAGATCGAACACCGAGTTGTTTAGCGGGTAGAAATGAAGGCGAATCCAATGCCATCCCGGCCTTGCCATATGGAATGTGTAAGTGGCATCGCTCTTGAAAATCCTAGCAGTTAAGTAAAGAGGGGAAGACACTTCTGCCTTATCGACAGAGACCTTGTTGTCATCATCTGCCTTTAACTGTTGCATGGATTCTGATTCAGTTTTGAAGGCTCTCCCATCGGGGAGGGTGGCCTTGTTGGTGGCGCCACAATCGATAAGGAAGTTGTCTTGGGGAGTAAACGGTGGGGAGGATGCTGAGAGGACGAAGATGGGGGAGGCAATGAGGGAGAAAAGAAGGGCCAGGAGGAGAGCCATCAATGTCGAAAATGGTGATGGCAAGGAGGATAGAAAAAGATTGGGTTTTGTTTGGTTGGTTATTTTTCTATCTCCATCCCTCCTGGGTGGGAGGAGGTTTGAGCACAAAAGGGTTGCCAAATGTACTTGAAAAATCGGTCTAAAACTAACTGTAGTTGGTAATTTTTTTTTTTTACTTTTTTACTTTATTTTTGGGTTTTTATTTTTCTTCAAAGTCGTGGTTGGTGTTTTGTTTAGATTATAAGTGGAGGGAAGGAGGTGACAACCCAGATAGGCTGTGAGTTCCCAAGAAAGAGGCAATGTTTGTGGACAAAGATTTTGGCTTTTGGAAGCTTTGTTTGTTTTGGTGCCTGTATTTAGAAGTAGAAAAATAATTAACGGTTGGACTAACACTAACATTGAATTAACGGTTGGACTTACTTTGAATTGGTCTAACATTATTTCAACCTCTCTCTTTCTCTCTCTCTCTCTCTCTCTCTTTCTTTCTCTCTGTTAGTTTGCATCTAAAAAAAGGCCTTGGGTTTTGAGAAACTAGTTTGGCCTAGACACCAACATTTCTTTCCATCTATGAGTGATCAAATATAGTAAAAGGTCTCTAACATGGCAAAGTAGGCAACCAAAAAATTTTATGGAGTGATGTTTGCACAACCTTTTTCATTTTTTTGCATGCATGCACACCACTCTACTTTATGCGGTGATGAATTTTTCCAACCTAAAATATCAATCTGCCACTTCAAACTAAACTTTGATGCTCAGCCGAAGGTCAACAGGGCGCAACATGATTTATCCTCACACAAAAGGAAAAGTTTTAGACAAGTTTGCATTGAAGGGGATCTCAAACTAATTATCGATGATCCTTTGAAATTACGTTATTTCATGAAGATTTTAGGTGTATTATTTAAGATACAAATAAACTGCTCGATGTTTTCACATATTTCTTGGAAACATTTGCTTCGAGAATGGCTAACTTCTTAGCGGATGCTATAACCTGTCGCGGTTATAATGCACATGAAGTTGATTGTTAGTTATAAAAATAATAATAGATTAATTAGTTAAAAAATACATTTTGAATTACAAATCACTATGTAGACATGTAAATTTCATTTCATGCAAATGATGCATCACAAAACTCCACGTGGCATATGACTCATCACAAATAGACAAGTCATCAATGACATGTGGCACAAATCAAGCACAGGAAATACAAAACCTTTCCAAAATTCGGCAAAAAGGGAGAAAATCTCTCTTAAAATTGGCAAGGGGCCCAAATTGCTCCTAAAACCGAAAAGAAAGCTAAAGTGTTTTCACAAAACAAGCAATAATTGAAGATTGCTTGCAAAATAGGCAAGAAAGCCCAATAGATTTCGGCCAAGCAAGGGAAAGTGATTGAAATTAAGACACAAAACATGCCTAAATTCTCCTATGGACGAATCAAGACACAAATCAAAGCCAAATCCATACAAAGGCAAGCTTTGAGAAGTCTATAAATATAAGGTCCTAAGACAAGCATAAATGTCGGCAATTCTACATCCAGAGGAACCTTTGCACCAAATATTTGAAGAGTAATACGCTGCCAAAGCTTTCTTCAAAGAATGCATAACCAAAGCCAAAGCTTTCTTTTGACCAAAGCTGAAGCATTCCCTTGAAGAATTAACAAGCACCTGTGCTGATTCTTTCAAGACTTTGTTGCAAGTTCAAAACTTGTAATGACGTTCGATTCAAGATCAAGTTGCCAAGACCCTTGAATCAACGAAATTCTACATCAACACTCCATTTGCCGTAGCCCTAAACGTGAGGTGAAGACTATCCATGCATTGTTTCAAGCTCAAAACCTTGAAGCAATCATTCAATCGTTTGTCTCAGATTAAGTCATCGCGACCTTTGGATCAACAACCTACGCATCTACATCAAATTTGAAGACTGAATCAGAGAAAAATTGTAAATAGAGATTGTAACCCTATAAATTCATCAATACAAGTCTATTTTGTACACGTGTTTTCATTTCATTTGTTACAGAATTTTCATGTTTACAAATTTGGCACACCCAGTAAGACTTCTCTGCCTCTTATCTCTGTCTTCAAATCCACAAGAAACACACATAGCATCAAGAAAAGATCAAGCTATTCCCGCAACCAACGCGAAGAACAAGAATATCCTTGCTGCAAGTGGTGGCACTTTAAGCGTCACAACCTGAAGCAAGGCAAGAGCTCTCTCTGCCATGCCTTTTATCTCTACATTAACTCTGCCGAAGGAGCAAGAGCACCTGAGGCACGAGCTCGTGATCACCCAAGCCTCGCTAAGAACGCTAAGGGAAGAAAGCCCGATGAGGTACTCTAAGTCGTTGATTTCTGATGCTGACTCAAGCAGCAGCTTGTATCCTGTAGCCATTCAAGTTATGACTACTGGTGCGATGTCTATCAAGGAACAGTTAGCCTAAATGAACTAAGTAAAGCTGAAATGACCATAGAGATTGCTACATTCATCAATTGTCTGGAGGTGCAACATGACGAGAAAGGTAACCTAAAGGTTGATTCACCAAAGGAAGAAACCGACAAGAAAAATGAGCCTCTAGTGGAGAAAGCTGATGAGGAGAAACTAGAAGTGGGCCGAGTTACGACGCTCATGGGATCGCTCTCTATCCAATAGTTGCAAGAGATGATCACAAGGACAATTAAGGCACATCACGAAGGAAGTTCACATGACTCCGTGCTGTACTCAAAGCCGTACTCCAAGAAAATTGACGCCTTGAGGATGCCAATGAGTTATCAGCTGCCAAAATTCATGCAATTCGATGCAAAGGGCAATCCTAAACAACATATTGCCCATTTCATTGAAACTTGCAACAATGCTGAGACGGATGGAGACTACCTCATTAAGCTCGCTAAAAAGTAATGCCTTTGACTGGTACACCGATCTCGAGCCTGAGTCTATCAATAACTGAGACTAGCTTGAAAGAGAATTCCTCAACCACTTCTACAACACTCGCCGCATCGTAAGTATGCTAGAGCAGACGAGTACAAAACAGTGGAAGGATGAATCTGCCGTCGACTACATCAATAGGTAGCGTTCATTATGTCTGGATTGCAAAGATCGATTTTCTAAAACCTCCGCCATTGAGATGTGCGTTCAAGGCATGCACTGGGGGTTACATTACATCCTCAAAGGCATAAAACCGAGAACATTTGAGGGGTTGGCAAATCGTTCCCATGATATGGAGCTAAGTATCCCTAAGCATGGGAAGAAAGAGTCAATCACCGACATGTGTTCGTTTTAAAGGTAGACAATATTGGGAAAAAGCCCGCCAATGAAGCTTTTACCGTCCATACTACCCACATCAAGACCTCTGCCATGCCCATCAAGATAGGTACAAAAACACCTTGAGGGAACTAGAGCAGAAGACGTACCCTTTTCTTGATTCTGACGTGGCTGCAATGCTAGACGACTTGCTAGAAAAGAAGGTAATTAAGTTACCTGAATGCAAGCGCCCCGAGGAGATGAATCGCATTAGCGATCCTAGGTACTGCAAGTATCATCGTATCGTGAGTCATCTTGTTAGCAAATGCTTCGTCCTCAAGGAGCTCATCATGAAGCTCGCATAACAAGGGCAAATCAAGCTTAATCTTGGAGACACGGCTGTAACAGATACTACCACGATTATGTTCGGATTCTTTGATCCCATGCCTCTCCAAGTGATGTATGATTGATCTCGTCCATGCTTAAGCCACACGGCACCTTCCATATAACCGGCATTGGGAGCAAGTGACCAAAATGTGCCTACCGGTGATGAAGAAGGATGGACATTGGTGACCTACAAAAAGATAAGGAAGCCAAGATCACAAGTCACATAGTCAAAGGTGGAACAAGGGAGAAAGCATCGCCGCTACAATAATAGGAAGCCAAAATGAGCGTAAAAACTGCCAAGCCAACATATGTTGGAGAACATATAGAACAAGAACCACGTATGCCTGTCTTTTTGCAAGAGTACTTCTTGAATGATTTCTTCCAATAGTGCACTACTGTTGCCTATCACATGGTTGAAATAGAGATAGAAGAGCCCTCAAAAAACATGGTTATGGCCATTGAGGAAAAGAAGACCAGCACACCCAAAGAAGGCCTGCCAACATACTTTAGCATCGAGGAAGCACTACGATTGCCCAAAAAGATGCGAAAAGCATTAGTAGTGGTTTTGGCAAAGCCCCAACGACCATGAAATGCAAGAAAGCAAGGACAAAGACTTGAAGCTTCGATCACATGAATATGTCGCGTGTTGTGTTGCCCATAACGCAATCAGCTTCACTGATGAAGATTTGTTGCTAGGATCAAAGCCTCACAACTATCCTCTCTTCGTCTCTGGGTATGTGAAAGATAACAAAATCAACCACATGCTTGTGGATGGTAAGTCGACCATAAACATTATGCCAAAGTCAACAATGACCACAATCAGCAACAAGGTGGATGAACTATCCCAAAGCCACCTCCAAATCCAAGGTTTTAACTAAGGAAGACAAAAAGCGATGGACATGATCCAAGTGGAGATGACCCTTTGCGAACTTAAATCAAGCACGTTATTCCACGTGATTGATGTAAGAACTTCCTACAGCTTGCTCTTAGGGAGGCCTTGGATCCACAAGAATGGAGTAATGTCATCCACCTTTCATCAATGCTTAAAGTTCTACCAAGAAGGAGTAAAAGTGATACAAGGTAACACTAAGCCATTCACTGAAAGCTGAATCACACTTCGCAGACAACAAGTTCTACATGGATAAAGAAATGGTGCCCTAAGCTCTGCCAAAAGAAATCAAATCCACAGGTCAAGCTGCACCTAAGAAACAAAAGTGGCAAGCCATGCCCAAGAAATAAGAAGGGGAATCCATGCCATCTTTAAGAAAAAATGCCGATGAGCCCACTAAACCCGTAACAACCAAGGGAGTGTGACACCTTCAAAAGGATCGAACACACCCGTCTTCCGATACATCTTAATGTCGAGAAGAAAGAATGGGCAATCCTTATTTGAAACTGGAACAAGCAAAGTCAACACACAGCTGCACAAGGACGGTGTAAAGGTTCTCAAGACAAATGCAGTTTTACCTCTGACACAGCTAGGCGATGCTAAAGTTTCAAAACCATCAGGTTTCGTAAAACCCTAGCCAAAGGGGGCAGAACTAAGCAATTTTCCGACCAAGAGGAATGAAGAAGGTTTCAACCCAAACGCCTATAAACGCATGTCAAAAGTTGGGTACGATTTCGCCTCTCCTTCAATTCTTGGAAAGAAGAATGCAAACATCATCAACGACAAAGAAAGTTACCTCACCAAGACTGAAAAAAAAAAGTTGAAGGAGCATGGTTACGGAGTTGACAACAACAAAGCTAGGCTTACTTCACACCAAATACACCCGTACAGATTTCAAGCAAAGCAAAAAACGTTAGCGCTCAACACATCAGCATGAAAAAATCAAGAGAAGCCTAAACTTACCCTTCAAATGTCAGTCTTTGATAGGCTAAATCGTTCAAAACCCAGAATTTCTGCACTTAATCGCATTGGTGGTCAAGATTGAACTTCCGTCTTCAAGCGGCTTAACACGTTAACACCCCAAAGCTTTGTAAGGTTTTCAAAACCTAAGAAACAAAGCAACACGGGTAGCTTTTCTCCATGATGGTTAACCTTGAAAAGACTTGAAGAAATTAAGCAGCCTTCTAAAACGAGGAAGACAACGCCAAAATAGAAAAGCTCGACGGTCTAACTGCAAAAGACGATGTTTGAAGCTCGATTATTTCAAGGATGAAATCCCAAACAACCTTGGAAGTTGACACAAAAATATAATTAAATGTAAATAAACGCACCGACATCCACAATGGCCAATCTGCATGCCAATAAGCCCAAGAGGATGGCATTAAGAGGAGGTCCAAGACGTCTTCCACATCATAATCCAAGAAGATAAAGAGAATGAAACCCTTGAGGAAGACGTCACTGCTGCACCACCATAACTCAAGGATTGTGGGCAAGCCATGGTTGAAGATCTCAAGGAGCTCAACTTAGGCACAAACGAGGAGCCGAAGCCTATCTTCATAAGTGCACTGCTAAGTTCGGATGAGATCGATGAGTACTACAAACTACTATTGGAGTACAAAGACGTCTTTGCTTGGACCTACAAGGAAATGCCCGGCCTTGACCCTACCATCGATGTGCATTGTCTTGCAGTTAAGCCTGGAATGCGATTGATAAAGAAAACCCAAATACGTTATCGATTCGAGTTCATCCCATAAATTAAGGCCGTGATTGACAAGCTAATTGAAGCATGCTTCATTTGAGAAGTGCAATACCCTAAATGGATCTCCAACATCGTCATTACCCTTAAGAAATCTAGACAAATACGTGTTTGTGTGAATTGCTGCGACCTCAACGTTGCTTACCCGAAGGATGTCTTTTCCTTGCTAATCATCGAAATCATGGTGGACGCAACCACTGGCCACGAGGCACTATAATTCATGAATAGCTCTTCTGGGTATAATCAAATTTGCATGGCTCCCGAAGACGAGGAACTAACAGCTTTCTGCACTCCAAAAGGGATCTACTGTTACAAGGTAATACCTTTTGGCTTGAAGAATATTGGAGCTATATATCAACGTGCAATGCAGAAGATTTTCAACAACATGCTACATAAAAACATAGAATGTTATGTGGACGACGTAGTTGTCAAGACCAAAAAGAGATCCAATCACTTGAAGGATTTATGAATGGTGTTCAATAAACTACGAAACTACAACCTCAAAATGAACCTTTTGAAGTGTGCATTTGGCATCACTTCTGGGAAGTTCCTCGACTTCATTGAAGTGAACCAATCGAAGATTAAGGCCATTCAAAGCATGATTGAGCCAAGGAATCTACATGAGCTGAAAAGTCTACAAGGATGACTAGCCTTCATTAGGCTTTTCATCTCTAACCTTGATGGACGTTGCCAACCCTTTAGTCGACTCATAAAGAAGGACGATCCATTCATATAGGATGATGCCTATCGTAATGCCTTCGAAAACATATAAAGGTACTTGGCAAGCTCAACTGTCTTAGGAGCACTGATGCTTTGAAAGCTGCTCATCCTATACATTGCCGCACAAGAAGGTTCCATTGGAGCACTCTTGGCACAAGAAAATGAAAACCAAAAGGAAAGAGCACTGTACTACCTATGTAGGACTTTCACTGATGCTGAGCTCAACTACTCACTAGTCGAGAAGATGTGCCTTGCCTAGTCTTTGTTGTCCAAAAGCTAAGACACTACATACATGCTTACACCATCCACTTGGTTGCTAAAGCTGACCCAATCAAGTACATTATGTCCAAACCCATTCTGATATGGTGACTAGCTAAATGGGCGTTGCTTTTTAACCAATATAAAATCATTTATGTCTCAGCTAAAGCCGTCAAGGGATAAGCCCCAGCGGACTTCCTTGCTGATCATCTAATCCCAGTCTATTGAAAAATCTCGGATGCCTTACCGGACAAGAAGATGTTCTACATTGACATCTTCTCGACGTGGATAATGTTGTTCGACGGATCCGCAAGAATGGACGGAGCGGCGGCAGGAGTAGTATTCATGTCGCCACAAAGACAAGTACTACCTTATTCCTTCCGACTAAGTGAGCTAGACTCCAACAACATCGCTGAGTACGAAGTATTGATCATTGGACTCCAAATGATGATTGACATGGAAATCACAAAGCTAGAAGTGTATGGTGACTCCAAGCTCATAATCAATCAACTCTTGATTAAATATGAAGTGAGGAAAGATGATATTGTCCCATACTTTCCAGCTAGTAACTCAACTACTATAAAAGTTTGAGGTCGTGACGCTAGAACATGTGCCAAGAAATGAAAATCAAATGGCGGACGCTCTCGTTAACCTAGCCTCAAGTATGGAGCTAGGACAAGACGAAGCTACGGATGTGCTAGTTTACCAAAGATAGGTGATCCCGTTCATCACTGAAATACTACTGGATGATAGAAATGTCATCTTAATACTTCCAGTTGAAACTGAAGAATGGAGACAACTGTTGATCAATTATTTGGAGCACGAAAAGCTTCCAGACGATCCTAGACACCGCTCTGAATACGTCGGCGAGCACTTTGCTTCCTCTACTACAAAGGAACACTCTACCGATGCTCTTTTGAATGAGTACTTCTAAGATGCCTAGGTGAAGAAAAAGCCAATCAAGCTATGGAAGAAACATACTTAGGTGTATTCAGAGCGCATCAATATGGACTAAAGCAACACTTCCAGCTCAAAAGAATGGGCTACTATTGACCAAGCATGGTGAAGGATTGCCTGGAATATGCCAAAAGGTGCCAAGCCTGCCAATTCCACGCCAACTTCATACATCAACCGTCTGAGCCATTACACCTTGCGGTTCCAAGTGGGTTAAAGCTGTATCCCTAAAGGAAGTCAAGAAGGAAACTGTCGTCCGTTTCATCAGCGAGATATCATCCATCAATATGGTGTGCCTCGTTACATCATCATCAACAATGGAAAATAGTTCCCTAATCGACTCATGGGCGAGCTCTGCGAGAAATACAAATTCAAGTAGCATAAGTCTTCTATGTATTATGCTCCGGCTAATAGTTTCTCAAAAGCATTCAACAAAAAGTTATGCAACCTTTTGAAGAAGGTAATCGGCCGAACAAAAAGAGACTGGCATGAAAGAATAAGTGAAGAACTTTGGGCATATAGGACGACACATAGAACTCCTACTCAACACCTTATTCTCTCGTATATGGCGTGGAAGCTATTCTACCACTCGAAATTCAAATCCCCTCACTAAGGATGGCTATACAAGAAGGCTTAACTGAAGAGGAAAATGCAAAGCTACGACTTCAAGAGTTGAAAGCACTCGATGAAATAAGGCTCGAAGCTCAACAACACTTGAAATGCTATCAAGCACGGCTATCCAAGGCATTCAACAAGAAGGTTCGCCCAAGGTTTTTCCAAACTGGAAATCTTGTCTTGGCATTGCGAAGCCCCATCATTACAACTCACAAAACAAAAGGCAAGTTCATATCAAAGTGAGATGGGCCTTATGTAATACAAGAGGTCTACACCAACGGCACCTGCCTAATTATGGCAAAAGATAGCTTAAAGATCGGCCCCATCAACGGTAGATTCTTGAAGCGCTATTACCCCTAAAATAAACACCCAATGATTCTTGCCTGCATGTGCCTAAACTGCACACGACACACAGCTCCTCGCCTACATGAGCCTAAACTGCATACGACACAATGCTCCTTGTTTGCACGAGCTTATAAGGCGACATACAATGCTCCTTGTTCACATGAGCCTAAAAGGTGACACCTAATGCTCCTTATTTGCATGAGCTTAAAAGGTGATACCCAACGCTTTTAGCCCAAAAGAGCATAACTATGTACGGAAAAACAAAATCAAAATCATCATCAAAATCATATAAAACAATCCATTGTTTCCGTTAAACTACATCATGACTTGATCCTTCCTTAATTGAAGGTACGTAGGCAACTTGAAACTTCAAAACTTCAAGTACAGTCACATCACCAACAAAAAAAAATGCAAAACTTTAAAGAATAAAGAGCAAATTCAAAATGTGAATACTTTATTTCTTTAAAGGAAGAAGTCGGCTCCAAAACCTTATTTCCAAAAAAAAAAAGGCTTAAAGTACAAAGAACGGAAGACACTACTTGAAAGCTACGTCCCTAAAACTACGGCGACGATCTTCAAGCAAGCCTTCCAAAGTCTTCAAAGTCTCCACATCGGTGGGAGACAAGATGGGCAACTTCATAGACTTGCCTTTCTCTTACTCTAGGTGTGAAATCTTCTCTTGATGTTGAGAAAGTATAGCTTCTTGCTCCGAGATAACACCTGGAAGTCGTGATGTTTTGACTTCTAACTGTTCTCGTTCTCACGCCAAAACTTCTAGACGCGCCTGGACACATGTGGCTTGATAACCTTCCGAAGTGACTTGTTGCGAAGACCAAACCTGGGTAATTGATTAGTTCATTCCCAAGTTGTTGAGCTCTAACCTCTGGTTCAACTTCTTTGAGGAAACAACATGAATACTCAGTTGAGATAGCCATAAGCTTAGCAATCATGACTCTTAAGAGTGAGGAATCAACGTTAAGGTTATCAATCGCAGAAGTATGCTTCGATAAGTCTTCCTTGAGCAACCAATGTCCTCCAATGGGCATTTTGCAATTCTCTTCTTAATATGGCTCTTGATATCTATAGCCACGAGAAGGTTAATGCGATGGATGAGCTACTCCGTGCCACTAAGGTTTGGCCCTCTTAGAGAGATCTCAGAGCTAGCTGGCAAAAATGTTGGACACATGACGGGCTCTTGCATACCTTCACCTACACACGGCAAACTTGGGCAACTTGGTAGATTTAGAACAAGCTCTGCATGCCATCAAAAGAACAAGAGGACCCAGCCTAAAGAAGACAAAGAAAGGTGTTAGAAACAAAAGCTAAACTAATGAAAGTAAAAGAAATCACAAGAAATAAGGAAATACATACATTTTTCTCAAGTGATGCACGACCATGAAATTGAGGAGGCCTAAACACTCTCTTTTTTAAGACGAAAATTGACATAACTGTCATCCTGAGCACCTTTAAGCGATCACTTGTTCAAAACTTGTTGACGTTGCCTTAAAACAAGCTCATCTTCGTGCGAGTCAACCTTGTTACCCGCCTCTTCAGAAGCATTTGAATGCTAAGAATACAAACACAGGCATTGAAGAGCTAAGGTTGTAGGTCCATCTTGCAAAAGAGCTGCGCTTACACAATCAAAAGGTGCCAGTTGAGTAGGAAATGTAAAACAACCATCTCTTGGCCATCACTACGTTAACGAGAAAAATTGGTGCCACTTGCCGTCCCCAAGCCTTCGTTGTGTACTTTTAACCACCAACCTACATAGGCACGGGTCACTAGATTACTCTTGAACTCGCCTTGGCTGGCATGATGATAGAAACATTTATGCATGAACGGGTACAAGACTCTCAATGCATATACATGACTTGCAAGGATTCTGACTGTGCGTTTTCCTTCAGCTTGCTTGACACATGTTGGATAAAACCAAATTGCATGCTAAAATGGTGAGGGCTATATGGCTGAACAATACATCGGTTTCCTTGTCGCAAAGAAACATACCCTGAGTGAAGACTTGTAAGATAAGACAAGTATGAGAAATGAAGGTGTGAATCATCGATGAGGCCTCGCCACGCAGAGCCAACCCTTGTTAGATGGTTTATTCTCAAACCTTCACAGCTTCTAAACAATGCATGCATATGCAAATCTTCAAGGCTCTTTGCAGAAAGCACGCCAGAGCACTTTGTTATCAAAGGCCCTAGTTTGGTTGAAGTTGATGAAGAAACCCCAACTTGTCTAAAGTTGACAAAGAAAAATGAGTGCCAAAGTACTCACCCAACTAACCATACACGTAGTGGTAGGAAAATACTATAGCACGATCTTCGAAACAACACTCAAGTCATCATAAATATTAGCTAATACCATAATAGCAAGGCTGAAAGATTCACCTGCAACCATCTTGCTAGCCACTTTGAAGACTCCAGGGTAGATAATGTTGACATCGTCTTTAAGGAAAACAAATTTACAAAGCCAACAAGCTAAGAAAGCGGCCATGTAAGATTCTTCCATGCGTTTTGACACTATGCCCAGATCCTTAAATGCTTTTCAACTCGGCATGGGCACAATGCCTAGTTGAACTAATGGCACCTGATGGATCTGAGTCTCTTTTGGCTTAGTGGTCTTGTTGCGGCCATTTTTCTCCGAAGGCTTCACTTCATGGCATCCCAATAACAAAATCGGATCTATGAAGAAATCTTCATGCCTGGCTTACCCCGACCCTCTTGGGAAAACTTATAACATGCCCAAAATAAATAGTAGCAACTCATAGGCAATCCTCGGCTATTGCGATAAGAAAATTCCTTCACGCTAGGAACAACTTCATCGTAAAAGTTACCCTGGATCAGCAAGCCTCCTATCTTATAGAGATCCCAAAGTGAAATCGACATCTCCCTTTGTGACATGTGAAGTGTGTTGGTCGCTGAACACCAATGCTCAAAGAACGCACGAAGAGTGGAAATGTGGTGATCATAACTAAACAAAGATGTGTATACGGCGTGCTAAAAGCCCACGTTAGTAAGCACATCTTTGGATCGGCTCAAGACATCTTCAAGCCACTTTAAGTAAATAGACAAGATACCATTCCAAGTCTTAGCTTCGTTACGGATGCGATCACCAAGAAGCTCAAACGAAGCCAGTGAATTGTCACGAACATGGTGCGAATGATTCAAGATAAGAACCCTCGATGTGCACGCCTTTTTCTTCATATTTGGTCGACCAAAATCTGTCACCTCCCAAGATACTTCAGAAGACCACTACTTGATATGCATCAAGTTGTCTTTCGTAGGAAGAACAAAAGCCTTAGGGCCAGTCAGCAGCACATAAAGCTTCGGCCTCATTCCCTTATCTTGTGAATTGCCTTTCTTCGTAAAAATGGTAATGGTGTTGCTCTTAAAGCACTTGAAAAATACCATGGATGTTGTGAAAATAAAAAAAATGACAACATATGCATAAGAGTGGGGCGACAAGAAGAAGAAGAAAAAAAGATTGTTTCACTAAAGCAAAAGACATTGAGACAAACCTTGTGAGCATTGAAGAATGACGAAGACAAAGTCACAATGACGGAAAGAAATCAACCACAAAAACTTGAGCAGCACAGCAAAGAGAACAGCTACAAGACGATCCTTCAAGGCACGTTATAGTGGCAAGAAAACCAAAATGCTACACAATTGCACTACGTAACCCTGTTGTAGTCTTTTGTACAGCACTATGCGGTAAAAAGTGACACACTGCAACAAGCTCTAAACAGCAATTACACACGGCAGCAAGCAGCAATATGGCACGACACATCAGCAAGCACAGTGGCAGTGCACGATAAAGATGTGTTGTGACAAAAACACACACCCAATTGTCCCATAAATAGGGGTTAATTGCTTCCTAATGCTATAGGGAGAATACATACCAAATAGCAAAAGGAAAAAAAAGAAAAAAAAAGAAGCAAATTCCAAGCAAAAAAGGCAAGGTGATACACGGCAATAAAGGGAAAAATGTTGTTTTTCCTGCAACAAAAAAAAATCAACAAAAGAAAAGAAAAGAAAACAAAGAAATAAGGAAATGGCTTCAAAATTTCCAAAACATCAAAGGAAAATACCTTTCCTTGCCAAAATACCTTTCCTTGCCAAAATACAAAGGGAATCCCTCCAAGACAAGGACAAGCAATCAAGTTTCCCAAACCAAGAGGGAAAATACCCTATTAGCCGAAAAAAGAAAAGGAAAAAAGGAAACAAAAATGCAAATCCTACTTACTCAAGGAAAAGCATTAAATCTAGGGTGGCCACGGGCCAGGCCGGGCCCAAATTTGGAGGGACTGGACCTAACCTACTTGAAAAGGAAACGAGGCAGGTCGGGTCGGGTATTCCAAATCTGATTACTATAACCGGACCTAACTCGGTTCGTTTCAAACGGGCCAGTTCGGGACGGGTCTATCAGTCATTTTTTTCCAGTTTTGATCTCTTCTCGGGCTCGTCATCTTCCAGATATTCGACTCAGTCTTCGACATCAAGACCCACATCCGCTTGACTCAGTCTTCGACATCAAGACCCACATCCGCTTGCCGCGCCGTTTCCAAATCTGGTACAAAACCATAAACCCAATTCACCACGAAAATTCTATTTTATCAGTAGCCAAACAGAAAACAAGAAGGGACGACCATCAATGGTGACCATTCGAGCTCCGAACTCGACATTGATGGTAAAATAATGCACTGGTTGGAACTTCTTATTCAAACCAAAAACCCAAAACCAAAACTCAATTATTTTAAAACCTCAACTCTTAAACCAAACAGACAAAAATAATGAGAAAAATCAAAAGGCTTGGGTAGAGAAAGATCGAGAAGGAGGAGGTTGAGAATCGACAGATCCAAGGTGTGAGAAATTGGAGACAAAGATGTCGAAAGAAAGAGACTGAGGGGGAGGGAGAGGGAAGAGACTGAAGAGATGAGAGTTTTCGAGAAGGTGTGAGACACTGTGGTGGAGGTGGAGGTGGAGGTCGCGGTGGGGTGTGGGTGTGGGTGTGGTGTGTCTGCTCCGGGAAGGAGAGTTGTAGAGATGGGGGAAGAAGAAACAAAGAGATGAATGTGTGTGTGTTCTCGAAGATGAAAGAGCATCGAGATAAGAGAAAGGGAGACAAGGAGACAATGTTCTCAGTTCTCGAGGGTGAGAACTGTCACGGGGAGCCTGGGAGACAGTAATGTTTTTAAATTAGGATGTTACACAAACGGGTCCCCGGGTACCCCTTTTTTTATACTTCGGGACCCAGCTCGCCCCTAAAATTCTAAAGCCCCTCCCCGCTTTGCCACGTTTCTCTTTTGAAAAATTAGGAACTAGCCCATACCCGCTCCGAAGCTTGATTACCCGCACTGACCTGCGGTTCGTGTACCCGTTTGCCCACCCCTAATTAAATCTTTCCAAAACCTTGAAGGAAATCAGCAAAGCTTTCCAACACTTTGAAGGAAATCACCTTCATTACCAAAATTGAAGGAGGTTCCTACCTAAGGAAGACAAAACATTTTTTTTCCTACAACCACAAGAAAAAAAATTCAAAATACACCAAATGTATTTTGTCAAAATTATGGAAAACCAATATGCACAATAAGTATGTGTCGATTTATCCATTTCTAAAATTTCTTTCAAAATCAAGCCTTTACGGCCCTTGAAGAAAAAACAATTTCGTTTTCTTTCAAGATCAAGCCTCCACAGCCTTTGAAGAAAGAAAAATTCATTTGCCTCTATGGCCCTTGAAGAAAAATTTCATTAAGATCAAGCCTTCATGGCCTTAAAGAAAAATTTCATTTTCATTCAAGATAAAGCCTTTACAGCCCTTGAATGTTTCGTCCAAGAAATACATATCAATGGCCCTTGACGAAATTCATCATTTCAATTTAAGAAATATGCCTCAACAGTCCTTGAAGAAATGTTTTCGTTCAAGAGATACGCCTCTATGGCCTTCGAAGAAGTAAACTAATTCAAGATCAAGTCTCGACGACCCTTGGGTTAGAACATTCATATTGTAGGACTTCAAAACACGTTTCCTACATATAAATTTCATTGCATGTAAATGATGCATCAAAAAACTCCACGTGGCATATGACTCATCACAAATAGACAAGTCATCAATGACATATGGCATAAATCAAGAAAAGGAAGTGCAAAACCTTCCCAAAATTCAGCAAAAAGGGAGAAAATCTCTCTTAAAATCGGCAAAGGGCCCAAATTGCTCCCAATACTGGAAAGAAGCTAAAGCATTTTCACAAAACAAGAAAGAATTGAAGATTACTCGCAAAATAAGCAAGAAAGCCCTATAGATTTCAGCCAAGCAAAGGAAAGTGGCTGAAATGAAGACACAAAACAAGCCTAAATTCTCCCATGGACGAATCAAGGCACAAATCAAAGCCAAATCCATACAAAGGCAAGCTTTGAGAAGTCTATAAATACAAGGTCCTTAAACGAGCATGAAGGTCGGCAATTCTACATCTAGAGGAACCTCTGCACCAAATCTTTGAAGACTAATACGCTGCCAAAGCTTTCTTCAAAGAACACATAACCAGAGCCGAAGCTTTCTTTCGACCAAAGCCGAAGCATTCCCTTGAAAAATCAGCAAGCACTTGTGCCGATTCCTTCAAGACTTTGTTGCAAGCTCAAAACTTGTAATGACGTTCGATTCAAGATGAAGTTGCCAAGACCCTTGAATCAACAAAATTCTACATCAACACTCCCTTTGTCGCAGCCTTAAACCTAAAGTGAAGACTATCTACTCATTGTTTCAAGCTCAAAATTTGAAGCAATTGTTCAATCGTTCGTCCAAGATCAAGTCATTGTGACCCTTGAGTCAACAACCTACGCATTTACATCAATTTTGAAGACTGAATCAGAGGAAAATTGTAAGCAAAGGTTGTAACCCTACAAATTCATCAATACAAATCTACTTTGTACATATGCTCTCGTTTCATTCGTTATAGAATTTTCGTGTTTACACACTTTCATGCGGCTTTGATCACTGAGTACAATCACAGTTCTAAAGCCTAAAGTAAAATGTTAGCACTTAGCATATGTTTGGTGTTGAATAAGCCTTATAAAAAGAACTAGGAAAAAAAAATTAGGAATTAAACGTAAAAAGTGCGTTTATGCGTATATGTTGTATATGATTTAAATAAAAATTGTATATTTTAGCGAATTCTTTTGAAGTATACAAAATAATCATATTTTTAAAAAAGTAAATTACATTTTACCTTTTCATGTTTGAGGTCGATTGCAACCTCATACAATATCTTTAAAACATTTCAATTTCATACATTTACTTATCATTTTATTTCAATTTCATACATCTGTAAGAAAACCCGTTAAGTAACTGTTAAGTATTGATGTGGCAAATATGGGATACACATTTGTGCTGACATGGTTGCTAAATTTGTGCCACATGGCAAAAAATAATAATTTTTATGCATTTAAAAATAATTAATTAAAAAAAAAACCTAAAGCCTATGTCCTCCCCTTCCCTATCCCTAGCCGCATTCCCTACCCTTCTCCCACCGCCACCACCCCCTTGCCCACCCGAGCCACCCTTTCTCCTGTCACCAACCCCACTCCCCACCACCACCCCCTTCCCCCATCAATACCGCACGAAGCTTCTCCCTCAAGAGCCAACGCGATCGTCGACTTCAACGGGCAATGGCAGAGGACGAAGGCCTTTTCGCACCACCACCTACACCAAATGAAGGCTACCATTACTAGAACCAGCCATTTCTTATTCTTGAATGCCCGACCAGAAACTTCATCGCAGATACCCAAAAACCCAACCCCAATTTCTCAATCGATTTGAATCTAAATTGAAGGAAGAAATCTTGTTTTCCAGAGAGATTCAAGAGATTGAAAGAAGATGGAAGAGAGAAGGTCCAAAGCCATAAATGCAATTTTCATTTTTTTTTCTTTTCATTCTTTCGGTGGCGGGCATTGGCTGATTTGAAAATGGGATTAGGGGATTAAGGGATTTGCTTTTTTTTGGGGGGGGGGGGGGGAAGGGGATGTGGAAGGGGAAGACATGGGTTTTAGGTTTTTTTTAATTTTATCTTTTCTTTAATTAATTATTTTTAAATGCATAAAAAGTTTTTTTTTGTCATGTGACACAAATTTGGCATCCACATCAGCACAAATATGGATTCCATATTTGCCACATCATCACTTAACGGATTTTCTAACAGATATATGAAATTGAAATAAAATGATAAGTAAATGTATGAAATTGAAATTTTTTAAAGATGTTGTATGAGGTTGCAATCGATCCCAAACCCTAGGGGATAAAGTATAATTTACCCTTTTTAAAAACAATATGTATATCTGGATGTAATATGCACATTATACGATAATCTATATAACAATATATTTAGGGTAGTGCTATACACACCTTTTTTTTTATTTTTACATTTAAGACATTCTTCTCAATTTACTGATGTCAGATCGAATAAATTGAAGAAGATTAAAATACATAATTTAATATAGCGTGTGTGAGAAGTAAAAAGAGGTGTGTAAATAACATCCTATATTTTAACTAAGAAATGAGGAAATAAATTAACAATTTAACATTTTACTCACTATTAACGAGATCCAAGGGTAATACATCATAGAAGTTTTATTTTATACAAATTCTACTACCTAGTAATGTATTCAAGTTGGATAAAAAAAAATTTAATCTAATTTTATTAATCCTATACAAAAAGAAGGAAAAAGATTCTCTCCGAATCTTTTCCTCCAAAGCTTAGCAATCAAGTGATTCGAGTTTTTAAAATTTGATTAAACGACAAAAAATTATTATAGCTTTTAAAAGTTTTTACTAACTTTGCTGTTTTTAAGTTTTGAATCAAATTTCAAATGCCCGGATCACTTCATCTTTGTGCTTTCGAGGGAAATATTCGTAGAGGATCTCTTTCCCAAAAAGAAGAGTTTGCTGCCACTTAGTAGTATAATTTAGTAGTATTCATCTTCATTTGTAAATAAGAAATCTTATGTTTGATTTTCGTCAAAAACGAATTTGAACCATATTATTGCTATTACATTGTAAGATTGAGTCAATCTCCTCATCTTTAGTGTAAATAATATCGTTTGTTCAAAAATATCGTTTGTTAAAAACTAAAAAATAAAATAAAATAAAAAAATGAAAAGAAAAGAAGAGTTTGCTTGAGTGACAAAACAGCTACAATATAAAAGAAGCCAAAAGCTTTGGTAGCTTAATTTCTTCTCAATCCTCAACGAAACGCCAAATCTCGTTTCTACTTACCCTTGCCTACCTCAAAGCGCCTGTGATGACGACTGAGACAGAGGACGCCGTACGACGTCGCACAGCGGTTGCCGATTACCGCAAAAGGTTACTCCAGCACAAGGAGCTCGATTCCCGAGTTCGCGCAGGTCAGATTCACTCCCAAACCCTAATCCCCCCTTGCAGTTAACATACCAAATTGTCTCAATTAGTAAGCTTTATTGTTCAGTTCCGATTTTGTTCTCTAGATTTTCAAATGCATTCGATTTCGCTTTTTTGGGGCTTTCTGTTATGTTATGGTTATAGCAATTGAGATGCTTTGAAGAATTTGTTTGGGTCACGCAATTGATTTTTTTGCAATGGGTTGGTGTGCAGTGAGAGAGAACTTGCGGGCTGCAAAGAAAGAATTTGGGAAAACTGAAGATGATTTGAAGTCCCTTCAAAGTGTTGGACAGATTATCGGTGAAGTTCTCAGGCCTCTCGATAACGAACGCCGTAAGTAGTTTGTTTGCTTAATGCTTGTTTCATTGTCTAAAATTTGATTGTTGGAAACCTGTGAGAGTAGTGCTTTTAGGTCTTTCTCTGTGTTTGAGAACTGCAAAAGTAATGATCTTCTATTTTATTGACTCAGTTATTGTGAAGGCAAGTAGTGGCCCAAGGTATGTGGTTGGGTGCCGCAGTAAAGTTGACAAAGAAAAATTAACAGCCGGCACGCGGGTTGTTTTGGATATGACTACCTTGACTATCATGCGGGCTCTTCCCAGAGAAGTAATTATCTTCCGATTATTTGTTATCAAGTTTGACACTTTATTCAGCTACGCATGAACATTCTTTTTGTAGGTTGATCCGGTTGTGTATAATATGCTTCATGAAGATCCTGGTAATGTTAGCTACTCAGCCGTCGGAGGACTATCAGATCAGATTCGAGAGCTTAGGGAATCCATTGAACTACCTCTAATGAACCCTGAGCTCTTCCTTAGAGTGGGTATCAAACCTCCTAAGGTAATTTTATATGTTGTTGGTGTTCTTCATATTTTTAACCACATTTTCCGAAGCCTGATGCCTATTTTAGAAACCTAGAAACTTAGAATTTCCAAATACAGCTTTTCTTTTCTTATTTTATTTAAATTGTTCCAGGGTGTTCTTCTGTATGGCCCTCCGGGAACTGGAAAGACATTACTTGCCAGAGCAATTGCTAGCAACATAGATGCTAACTTTCTTAAGGTTAGTTATTCGTTTCTGTAGAAGTTTGGAAATCACATCATAACTTTTCTTGCTGCAAATTTTGGTACTCGTTCTTTGAATAAGAATAGAATCCTTTTTAGTTGTTTGAAGTTATCTTTGATATTCGATACTACATACCCTGTGTAGGTTGTATCAAGTGCCATTATTGACAAATATATCGGTGAAAGTGCAAGATTGATAAGGGAAATGTTTGGTTATGCCCGTGATCACCAGGTAGGTGCTGGAATATTACTTTCAGTTTAACAGTAGATGTTCTTATTTAAAAGCATACTTATTGTGTTGACTTTGTGTTTAGCCTTGTATCATTTTTATGGATGAGATCGATGCTATTGGTGGACGGCGTTTTAGTGAAGGGACTAGTGCAGACCGAGAAATTCAGCGAACGCTCATGGAGTTGCTTAACCAGTTAGATGGATTTGATCAGCTCGGAAAGGTATGTATGTTTTGGTTGAAATCAAGCTTTATTTTTTTGGTTTGGTCATAACAAATAGATGTAAACACATTTATCTGGCCATGCATGTATAAACTGATATTGCCATAAAAGTAGATCATATTTTGGCATGGATGATGGATGTTGATTTGTTTCATTTCACAGGTGAAAATGATCATGGCAACCAATAGGCCTGATGTCCTGGATCCAGCACTTCTACGCCCTGGGCGACTAGACCGCAAGATAGAGATCCCATTGCCTAATGAGCAATCGAGAATGGAAATTCTCAAAATCCATGCTGCTGGGATAGCCAAACATGGGGACATTGATTATGAGGCAGTTGTGAAACTTGCTGAGGTAAGCATGATGATATTTATATCTAGGGATGTGATATCCACACACCCCATTTTACTTCTCACACACCCCTTGATAATTTATGTCCGTTGATCTTCTTCAATTCATTCCATCCGACGGCCAAAAATTAAAAAGGTGTGTGAGAAGTAAAATGGAGTGTGTAGATATCATACCCCGATATCTATATCAAAAGATTTTACTTCATGCTTTACCTCAATGATTTGATTCATTGTCTTCATTTCAGGGTTTTAATGGAGCTGATCTTCGTAATGTCTGCACTGAAGCTGGGATGTCTGCAATCCGTGCTGAGAGGGATTATGTCATCCATGAAGATTTCATGAAGGTACGTGTTAAATGAAGTACTGATGTTATACTCGACTAAAAATGATGATTAATAGATGGAAATGAGGCTTGAAACTACTTGGGTTATGGTCATGGTAATGTGGAGTGAAACCAATGATGGTCATCCTGAAAATTATGGAATCCAAGAATGTCTTTGGTGGTGTTTAGAGTTGTCTGATTCATTTAGTTCTAGGTCAAAATGTGTACTGTGTACGAGGCGCTTAACCATGCACCTGAAGAAAAGCATCTAGATACAAGTTATATGCTTTAACTTGTTTTCTGGTGAAAAGTAGTTGGTTTAGATTTTACAAAAGATTTACAAGTTGAGAAATTTCATTATTGCAATGGCTTGGCTGGGTTTGTCGCCTATGGAGAACATTGTCAAACCCAAAGACCTCTCAAGTGAGAGAACGATAACGCACTACTGAAGTCAAAGTGGTGTCATACATTTGGTTCTGTAGCATACAGTTTGTTGCTTGGCGATGTTTGTCTTGCTCGTTTAGCACAGTGCATACAAATAATCGTTTTCGGTGTCTCGATTCTAAGTGTTTTTGTATGTTTTATATTTCAGGCTGTACGAAAACTGAATGAAGCCAAGAAACTCGAATCTAGTGCCCACTACAATGCAGATTTTGGGAAAGAATGAAAACTGAATATGAATTTTGAACCTACCCGAAGAGTTACTTAAGAGGAACTGCAATCATGTGCTGGCTGTTGTGCTGTATTTTCTTTATGAGATGTGGGAATAGTGGTACTGCAATATAGCTTCCAGGAATATGTTTACCACCAGACTCGCATTACGAATTGTATTCTGAACACGCGACGCGACGCCATTTACTCATTCGAGTCTTTGATTAGTATTATGATTCTCCAACATTCAATTGTTTGTTGCTTACTGTGGTTCTATAATGTGTTTCTTACAGATGGTATTATTGTCAAATCTGTGATTTATACCTTTATGCTCTACAAACTCTCCGATTCTCTCTAATTTACAAATAATAACTGCATCATTTGTAACTTGTGGCTTCTTCCTGTGGGATCAACTAATAACTTAAATGCTGTGAGTCGTCGTATTAACAACCCCTTCAAAGTTTTATCCCCTCTAAAGGAGAAATATTTATATAGAACGCGTTCACTGTCATGCTTATTATTGGATTAGGATGCCACAATGGTGTTGAATCCGTTCTGTCTAAATTGTTTTACTTGTAAAAAACACAAACACACTCCGCCAATCTCCGCGGGCGACTTTCCTTCCCCTTCCTCAGATAGACGGAAGAATACAATAGCACTTCGAGGGATGGGTTTATCTAGGGAGAACGAATCGACAACTTCTTTACATTATTATGCTCAACAATCTAATATGTCCCACAAACTAACAACTCTCTAGCTAGTCTGAAAGAGAATTAGAGCATTGGTTCTAGAACTAAAACTCCTTGGGCGTTCATCCTTGAATTTGTTACAATGTGGAGCAATGGTCCGAATAACACCATTAAAACATTCATAAAAATAAAGGCTTTAAAGGAGCAAATAAGGGATAGAAGTTCTAATAGAATTACCCAAAAAGACCATTGCTTCACATTGTGACAAGTTCATGGACCAATACTCGTGAATTTTTAGTTCAAAGGCCAAAGCTCTAACTCGGCTAAAATTTGGGGACTAGTGCTCCAATTTTCTCAATTAGAAATCAAACTAGAATTAATATTACTAAGAAGTCTTTCTATTTGACATTCTAAGACTCCTGTAGTCACTTTTCTTCTCTATGGACAGAGTTGGAGCACATATGAGCTCAGTAGCTCATCCACCATCAATTACCTCACCCTCCATGGCGGAGACAACAATCGGAACAAGTCGCAAACTAGAAGAAAAATGTAAAAATTCAAATAAAGTGAAAGTCGAGCTGAGCGTTACAAGATCTGGCTGAATTAACTGGTCACCTGGATGTTCCAAAATTCCAACACCTCGTTACAAGATAGCATTCTGTTCTTATTGTGCATCTGGAATTCCATTGTGTCCACTTTTCAGGCAATATGCTCTGCCAAACTAAGAATCTTGACATGCTTTTTCTTCCTCAACTCATGCGGGACAGGTCCAAATACTCTTGTCCCAAGCGGCTGCCCTTGCTTGTCGACGAGTACCACAGCATTGTCATCAAACTTGACCTCACTCCCATCACAACGGCCTCGCTGCATGGCAGCACGAACCACTACACCATAAACAACCTTTCCTTTCTTCACTTTTCCATTCGGATGGGCCTCCTTTACTGATGCTACAATCGTGTCTCCCAATCTTGCCCCCTTCTTATTTGCCTTCAAAGCTTGTATACACATCACCTTTTTCGCCCCTGAGTTGTCCACGACTTTGAGAACGGTCCTCATCTGTATGAAGGTCCTTTGCTGCTGTAAACGTGCAACAAACAAAAAATGACAACGACAACTACGAATCAGTCTCATCTCAACACCAAGTAATAAATGAGTAGGCAATTTGAGGTATTTAGCAAAAAAGAAGATAAACACAATAAACAGTAAGCAAACTTGGAATTAACTAACTAGAATTTTTTTTGTTGACTCTTCTAAATGGCTCTGTAAATGTTACCAATTCAAGACTATAAGAAATTCTTAATTCTATGCAACCTAAAATATTCAAGATTTAAAACCAGTAGAAAAAAATTTACATGAAACCATCCTAGTAAATATTCTACCTGAAAACATCGTAAATATTCAATGGATATACTTTTTAACATAGGTATAACCTTCAAAAAATTATCAGACCAACAAACTGACCTGAGATAAAAAAGTGCTGCTTGTCATCTCATGTGATGTGCTCAATAAGCCAGACAAGTTGTTGCTGAGGCCCCCCAACAACGAACGACCAACTAGGTTTGTTTCCAGCAGATTGAACAGATTCAAGTGAGTGATAAGCAAACAGTTGCAGAACATTGACCAAAAAAGCGCTTAAACTTAATCCACAAAAATCAGAAAATTGTGCCACTTCAATATAGCAATATCTACAATATCCCACATGAATAATGAAAGAACCACATCTAGAATCAGATCCACACTCAACTACTTTACTTTAGTTATCATGCAAGGTGTAAGAAGTTAATGGCAGAAAAAATCTTGATTCTTGAAAAATAAAAGTTCTTACAGATTTTCCTAATACAATTCAATGGATTTAGAATCTAACATTTGAATAAGAAATCACACAAATAATACAAAACAGATTACTTGACAAATGACGTACCCCGTGAACATTTCGAAGCCAAACCTGCAGCCATTCCTTAATAGTACTTTGACTTTCAGCCAAACTGAAAATCTTCTTCTATCCTCCGTTCAGCTGTGTATAAAATGTTGTCAGAAAATTCATAAAAGAAAAAGAAATCTCATCACAGATTTAGAAATTTAATTTAATTCGTTTTTATGGACCAGATTCTTAAAATAAATGTAACAAGAAATGATGTCGATGGAGAAAATACACACACACACATAGACAATTTTCTCCTGCACTAAATCATCTTAAAGTATAACATTACATTCAACAACAGGGATAATGATAAGTAAACTAGGAAAAAACAATGTGAAGTACCAACACTTAATACAGCCTGGTAATAACGACAGAATTCACATCTCACAAACTATTGTAGGGTAATCGCTGATGGACTCTCAAATGTTTAATAAAAATGTGAGGAAAAAAAACACAATAATGTGTTGTAAGTTGTATATGTGTATAGTGTACATTAATCGCGCATACACTTGTCCATAAAATCCAAACATGTATACACATGAATATCCATCACAAAAAGGCACACAAATATAAGTTAGAAGAACACAAACAGAAAGATATCTCCTTTAGGGGGAAAACAGTGCAACGTAATACCAAGTACCTGCTGTGTAAGAGTTCAGATTACAGTCGCAGTAAGAAATCAGGTTTCAGTATTTTCACTTGTTTTTAGTCTGTTTAAAATCAACCTGTTTTGAAGGATCTTCCACCCATCCATTCAATTACAATCGGTATTGGTCTTGCCTTATGACACTCAATCCAACCAGAATTGAACCGGAAATCCATTTCAACTAAATCCCAGATGAGTTGTTTTACAGTCAGTTTTCTTTTCATTTGATTATAAGGACCTAGCATCAAAAGTGGTCCCAAAACAGAAGAAACCTAATCCAAGGATCAAAACAACAACATTCATATGCAGCAACATTTCGTTCTATCATTCATTCGCTCAGCAAACACTTAACCCAAGACTTCCAATGATCAAAACAGCAACGAATACCCGGAAAGAAATAACCCAACAGTTAGAATCACCCATATTCCCGGAAGAGCGCCGCTACTACAAAAACCCACGAAATCCGATATGGTTCTAAATTCTAATACACACACATTTCGAAAATCCTTTATTTCATTATTTTCCTCTCTTAGACATCCAACCTGTTGCCATTGATAGAAAACCATACAGATGAGATAAATTATAACAATTACCATTAAAAATTAGCAAAATTATGATGAATTATTATCCAAAAGCTGATGCAACAAAACAATATAATTTCTCGAAAACCCTCAAATCATTCAAAGGCAACGATGAGCAAATGGACATTTCTAACCACGACGGTGAAGGAACGAGAAAATTATAATAACAAGTAGAGCAGAATTAAATTATCAAGAATGAATTATGAATAACAGATTTACTCTGACAAACAATTGGCGTAAAATTAGAAACGAAACGGAAGGATGAAACGCGAGAAGAAACTGAGAGAGAGAGAGAGAGAGAGAGAGAGAGAGAGAGAGAGAGAGAGAGGAGGGGTTGACCTGTGGTTAACTGGGAGCAGAGGAGTTGCAGAGAGTGGTGGTGTGGTCGGAGCTTCAAATGATGCTAAAACCCTGAGCGGCTAACCCCCGAGATATTAATCGAGTACGTCTCCAGCTCAGTGCCTAGTTCCGGGTTATTTTGGTGGAGCTGAAAATATCCGTATGAAAATTTATGGAAATAAAGATGGATATATAAATTGATATCAAGGTTCTAAAAAGCGTTAAGCTAGTCAGATGATGGGCTGGAGCCGAGCGCCTAAGCGGCTAAGCAGGGTCTAGGCGGGCACTTAGACGGACTAATCGGATTTAAGTAAATTCATTATATTTTGTGTAAATAAGTGTCTGTTTATATTTAAATATATATAATTTTATCATAAACTACAAAATTTATAATAGTATCCAACAAAAATGGTTTAAGCTTTTGTTTTTTTGTTTGGGGAAATGATAACACATCTTTTTTTAGTCTCCTACACACCCTTGTTTACTATTATTCATTATTTTCGTTTGATTTATTCAATTCAGTGACCAGAAATAGCGAGGGGCTTAAAAAATGGAAATTCCTTACAAATATTGAAAAATCCAAAAAATGAAGTCTGTCTTTGGCTCCTTTAATTTACACCAATTTAATTGTGTGACCAAAATACCAGCAAATCTTAAATCTATGGGGGAAAATCCCCTTGCTAAATGTTTTATATCGCAAGGTGAAAGCAAAAGCATAATGCAGCTTCTCCAGATTACGCTTTGTATTTCACTTCTTACCCGTCGATCAATCCACCCAGCTCCTTGATGTCGTATCAGCAGAATGCAAATATTCAGAGCTAGTTGGTGAATCTGCTTATCTCCAGCTGCCACTACATCAAAACCTGGGGAACGTACCAAATTATTATCCTTTAACTCCAAGAATAAACAAATAAAATAAAACGAAGAAGCAGAAATAGCCCCAATTAGGCTCGATGACATATAAATAGTCAGCGAAAGCATAGTTAGATGTTAGCATACTTGTTGCCTTTGAATTTGGAGAAGCATCCCAATAAAGCCGATGTCCCTTCCAATCTGTTATGACACCGCCAGCACCTTCTATCACAGGTATCAGTGAAAGAAAATCGTACGGCTGATAAAACAGTTGAGATTCTTGTTAGGTAAAAGCAATGAAGTCCATCCAACACAATAACATCTTTCATGGATGACTAGAAATGTAACGAGAGATTTATGCATGATTGTAGATTTAAGACAGCTCAATGCAATTAAAAAGGCGTTAAAAGTGCAGAAAAGATAGACGCAGATATCACAAAGGTTATCTATCTAACACATCATCAGAAACTACCAAGTCCCTTCTGCTTTAAATTCTCTCCCTAGTTCAACCAGAGATTTAGAATAGCTACCACTCATATCATACACCAGGCACCGCCTTTTTAGCGGCCCAGACATTCCAAAGAGAAAAGCATATCACTTGATAAATTAGTCATATAAACAATTTAACAATGAAGAGTTCAGCTTACCTTGAGACCAGACTCAACAACAAGATCCACAAAACCAGAAGCCAGCAGAGCATAAGCATAGCAGTCACAGCCGTACAATGGCACTTTTACCTGTAGACCATATGAAATACACGAGTCATTTTATTATTTGTTTTTATAAGAATTTAGATTTAGAATATTTAAGATGACAACATCAACTGGCAAAAATGTAAAGACGTATGAGACACTTGGGAGTTATATTTTCACATTAGGTTTCCTGATGTTTTACATGCTAGGATATTCAGCTTAATATCAACTTCAGTGTAATTATGTGTTCCCAAAGTTGCTCAGGATCGAGTGAGAATGAGAAATTCACACAGATTATCCCAAACGCATAGGAACTTCACAAAAAGTAAAAGATAAGGACAAAGCAAGCCTAGCACTGCCCAAATTTGCTCTCCTCTTTTTTCCCCTTGAGGTAATTCTTATTAACTGAGTCTGATTTTTAATATAGCTCATATAAGTAAAAGTGAATGCACTAATATGGCAAGTACCTTTCTGTCACCTAATTTCAAAATTATATATTTTATGAACGGACCTTATTTCTAACACGAATAAATGCCTCTTCTGCCTTTGCACTGAATAGGTGTGGGCTTGTAGTGTACCTAATCACAGGAACATGTAAAGTTATATAAGAGAAATCCTAAAACAAAAATGATAGAGAAAAGGAAAATTATAAATCCCTGGCTCACACGAATTGGATGCCATAAAGGTCTAGATACATTTTGGACATGGTTACTTTTTAAGCAACAATCATTTCGGCTATACAATAGATACTCAAGGGGAAAAAAAAAAGAACCTACAAATAAGCCTGTGCCAGATTTGCACAAGCGCGTGTGGATACTACTTGGCCATTCAATGTAGTTTTCCTTCCACTAATCCCAACCCATCCTTCTCTTAAAACAGGCTGATCAATTATCCCAAGAATCTGGAGGAAAAGAAGTATCAGTTCAAGAAGAGTACGTACATGTAATCTTAAAGTCTGAAATAATTTATTGTGCAATTATTCAAACTCAGTGTCAAAATATTCAGTCGGGGAAACTGGGAATGAGCACTAATTTTAGATGTGCACAATATTTTATTTCCAAGATAACATCTATCGCATGCAGAAAATAAAACGAATTACTTTCACTTGGGAAGTGGCAAGTGCTAAAGTGATGAAACTAACTAGATTTTTCCTGCCTGTAACACATTTTTTTAAACAAATTTTTCTTTCAGAAAAGCTATCTTCCATTCACAAGAGATGAATACCAAAGGAAAAAAAATATCTTTCTAGAAACGGAATCCTGCAATTACATATTAAATTTTTAAGAAAAAGAACAACAAAGAAGCCAGTTCCTATTTTATGCACGTTGTAGCAGATGATTCTTACTGGTTTACCCCCGATGTAGCAGAGCAATGAGAGTACCAAACACAGGTTTTCCTGGAAAAAAAAAAAAAACAGATGTTACTAGAGAATACATTTAAGGTCATAAGACTCAAAAAAATATGATGTTCCTTTAAGAGAAACATACCAGTGATAAAGCTCTTTGTCCCGTCTATTGGATCTAAAACCCAAACATAATCTGCAAACTTCTCATTGCATCTCCACCCATTCTCTTCTCCATAACTGCAATGAAAACTCTTATCATATCTTCACCGACAGCACAAAATATAAATATTCATGCTTGTACATACAAATTTAACATTGAGATAAACCAAATCTTCTTTTATGTTCCATTGGGTTTGAAGAAAATAGTCAAGAATCATACAAAACAACAACAACAACAACCACCAAGCCTTATCCCACTAAGTGGGGTTGGCTTTATGAATCCTAGAATGCCACTGTGCTTAGTTCTGCTCCAAGTCTTCTATTAGCTCCAAGTACTCCATAGGTTTTCTAAGAGTCATGCAAGAGTGGTAGAGAATAAAAAAGCTAAATGATGCCTAAACTCATCAATCGAATTAAACTACTTATCATAGCTTAAGCGAAACTTGTCATGTTCAACTCTAAAAATGGAAACACCAAGCCAAAAATTTCAGAAACCAAAACAGTTAGAGATATAACACTCTAACTTCAGCTTTTTCTAGGTAAAATAACATACATTGAGAATGTAAACCTAAAGACACAGAATTTACGGTCCAGTTCAACTTAAGCAGCCCAGTTTCCTTGTGACCAATTGAAATTCTAGGAAAATGATCAATTCACATAGAAAACTTACATGGCATGAGAAGGAAGATTCTCTGATATAATTGAGACCATTGCTCCCTCTGCTGTTTGATCTGCAATTGTCACAGGGCCTGCAGCAAAACAATCAAGCCGGACATCAATGACTAATAAAGTTTCCCATACTCCACAGTGCACACCAATCTCTTACTCTGGAAAGGACTTTCGCGGATGAACTCACTCAGCTTCATCAATTCAATGTTTTCCCAATTATTTTTTACAAACCAAACAGCACAGAGCTCAAACCTCAGCGCTCCAATCGAAATTTTCTTTTCCTACATTTTCTCGGCAACCAAACAGAACAACAACAATTGAATCCAGCATTCCTAATATTCTCTAAATTCCTCACAAATCCTCGTAATCTCAAGTTTAATCGTCTTGCCACTTAGTACTATAGTTTTCGCTTGAACCCTTAGTGTAAATATATATCGTTTTCTCTTCACTAGAAAAATATTTACCAAAAAGATTCTGGCCATTTTCCGAGTCTCACAGTTAGCTTTCCGGGAAACCAAACAGAGCAGGTATGACAATACACACTTATAGAAACTTACTGGAATCCTCTTTATCGAGAATGTCAAACTTGTGCCGGAAATAGTTCCGAATAACATCTCCGGAGGCGTCGGCAACCTTGCTGGCGACCTCAGCGAAGCGGTCGAGGTCGAAATCGTTGGGCGGGAGCGAAACGACGGGGTCTGGGAGGTCGGGGCGGGAGGCCATTGCGAGTGGGAGTCGAGGACGGGAGACACGGAGGCTGAGGAACGTGAGCGAGTACTTGGGAGTGGAGAAAAGGATGGTGGGAATGGGAGTCGGAGGGGTTTGGGAGAAGGAGAGGGGTTTGGGAATCTGGGGAGCATTTCCGAAGACTGATGAGGCGGGAAAGGGAGACAAGAGACCCCGATGGAGTGGTGGCCAGTTCGGCTGGGGAGGAGGAGGGCGGTGGCCCGGGGGTGGTTTTGGAGGTTTAGGGAGCGGAGGTTGACGTGTTTTGTGCACCGTTGGATTGTGAAGGGGCGGCAAGATTGCACCGGTCTCAAATGTGGAAAACCACAGAATTTATGTGACATTTGCACAATAATAATTCTAGGGAGACTAATTTATTGAAAAAATTTGCAAAACTAAAAATATGAGTAATGTTATTCATATCATGTTTTTGTATCACATTTTTATACAATTTTAAGTGACATTTAATGTGAACAGCCATATCATTTGAATTAATCATATTTTTTTAATTTAGTTCATTATTTAATAAACTAATAATATCAGATGCCACCTAAGGTGGTATGAAAATGTAGTACAAAAATATAGTATGAATAGCATTACTCATTCAACTTTCATATTTTTCAGTAATATTATTCTTATCATGTTTTTATATCATATTTATATACCACTTTATGTGACATCTTATGTGAAAAGTCACATCATTTAAATTAATCATAATTCTATTTAAATTAAAAACTATTTAATAAATCAATAATTTAAATGATATGACTATATATATTAGATGCCACATAAGGTGGTATATAAATGTGGTATAAAAAATAATAATAATAGCATTACTGTTAAATTAGCCCTTAAGACTATCTCCAATGGTTGGGCTAAAAGCCAAATTTTTTAGCCTGAAAAATTTAGTTTTTAGTCCAGAAACAGCTTTTCTGCTACAATGGTTGTGGCCTAAAATTTTAGCTCAAAATTATTAAAGAATGAACTTAGGCTATTTTCTTTCTTAAATTAAATTTTAAAAAAAAATATGTAGACTATCGTAAATTAATTTTATGAACATTTTAATCTAAAAAAATTTAAATTCCAATAAATATTGAAAAATCACTAAATTTGACACAAAACAAGCCTTCAACTTTCACCAATCTTTCAACTCTGGGCTAACTTTCAATTCACCAACCGTTTAACACCAAATTTTCAATTCACTAACCGTTTAACACCAAACTTTCAACTTTCATCAAACGTTCAATACCGAACTTTCAACTTTCATCAACTCAACACCAAACTTTCAACTTTCATCAACTCAACACCAAACTTTCAACTTTCATCAACTCAACACCAAACTTTCAACTTGAAACCAACCGTTCAACACCAAACTTTCAACTTGAAACCAACCAACTCTCATCAATCATCCTCTATATAAACACATGTCCAAGCTTCCCTTCCATAAAGTGCATGCTTTGTTGATAGTCTTCCACCGATTATAAACACCACTACCATCCCGCCCACCGCCATTGCAATTTTCTTGAAACTTTGCAATAATTTTATCCCACAAAACCTTCTTATTTTGATTTGTGCCAACTGCACCATCTTCGCTAACAGAAACTCATGCCAAGCATAAAGCAATATCTTCCTCACATGTCCAATTACGACCTCTAATATGCTCTTTTGCCATGTTGAACAATTTGGAAATGGAAAGAAATGGTAGAAAGATAACTTGGAAGAATTGTAGTAGAAAATTGAGTTTTGTGTGAATGTTTGAACAAATACATATGTATTTATAGAGTTTTTGGGTGAATTTTGATTTAAATAAAAATTTTAATTATCTTAGCCGTTCGATTTAAATTTGGGCCGTTAGATCTTTTTTTTTTACCGTTAGATTTGATTATATTCGATCTTAGCCATTGGATTCAATAATATATAAATATAAAATAAAATAAAAAATTTGAATCTAGGCCGTTGGATTAACCAACGGCTTGATGATCACAACCGTCCACTCAAATGTAGTCATTGGACTCCTAGGAACGTGGCCAACAGGCCCACGTGCGTGGGTCCCGGGCGGTCTGCTGCTAGGCGCGTGTGGCGCGTCTCGCGAGTCCTCGGGTTGCGTTTGGAGCCCAACTGCTGAAACCCAGTCTCTCTGGTGGAGCCCATTCCGGTTTTGGGCTAAATTTTGAGGGGTTTCTGGCCTTGCTTCTTCTTTTAGCTTCTAGCCCACATTTTCCTCTTGAGTTGGAGTGACCTTGGGGGGAATTTTTGGGGGGAGGGGGGGTAAATGGCTTTTAGCCCACCATTAGAGGTGGCTTAATATGGAAACAATTTCTAGCTGTTAATTTTAATAACTAGAGGGGAAACAACCACCTCTATTGTCAATAAGATTTAATTATTTAATACCCTAATCCTAATCCCACTATTACCTTATCAATCTCCACTTTTTCTAACTGTTTTATTTTTTGTTTTATTTTAATTTCTATTGTTTAAATGTATCAACACCTAACCTAGGTCAAACATGCATTATCTCTTCCTATATTTACTGTTTATTCACTCTGTTAAGTAGCCTTCTCTCTTATCCTTCTCATTCTCTTTGTTCTTTCCCTTCAATTTTTGTTCTCCCTTTTTCTTTATTTCTTAATGCTTGTCATTGGTGGATTGAAATCAAGATAAAGAGATCATTAGGGTTGAGAAAGTTTAAAACTTTGATTGATTTTTGAAGTTTAATATTCTTTCTTTTCTCTTGTTCTGCAACGTTTTATTTTATTTTATTTTATTTTACGAATAGTTACATTTGCATCTTCTGCAACGTTCATACAAGTAATAATTTTCATTGTTTTTCTTTACCCAGTTATTTTGATTTTGAGTTTTATATATATTTTGTGCGATTACGTTATGAGCCCAACTTGTCCCGATTTGAATTTGAGCTTTCTCTTTGTTTTTATATGTTTTGTAGGTTTCGTTTAGTATTCGATTTGGAAAGGTAGGCAGTATTCGAGTGCATATTTTTTATTTTTGGAAAAATTTGTAACGATTATTATGATCTTGTGTTTTGTGTCTACAGGGAAGATGGAACACATACTTTTCATATGCATCAAGGGGAGATTGAAGACAGACTTTTAATCATTTTATGTATTTGAATCAAGGGATTAAGTCTTTGATTAGATATAGATTTGGAGAGAATTTTTAGAGAACCTTTTGTACTGGGGTGCATTTGTATGTATTCATCCTACTCCTATCATGTAACATTTGTATCTAATCAATTGAAGAATGTAACTTTAATATTAATTTGTTGGCAATAGTTGGGTTGGTGATGATATTAGTTTTGAATAATAATTAATTTTCGAAGAACTGAAAAGAATTAGAAATATACTTGACTTTGAAAATGTGAGAAAACGTATCAAATAATTAATGGTGAAATGAAAATCGTTTCTCAATTAAAATAATTCCCAAAATGCAATACGACAAATAAAAACTCAATTAAATACAAATATTAAAGTAGGGGCCTTAATAATCACCCCTAAGGCTTTCAACATCCGCACCTAATGTTTTTTTCACGTCACACTTGCCTACATAGCATAATAACTATTAGGGGCGGAAATATGTACTTTCGTCTCTATTTATCAATAGCAAAGCGGAGGAGGGGGATTGGGGATTTATCACATGGTAAAGTGCAAAAAGTAGCGGTGGTGACGATGGTAACGATGGTTAAGACGGTGAAAGTGGTGGTAGTCCATGGCGATGGAAGATGTGGTGACAATATAGTGTGTCAAAAGGTGGTGATGATAGTGAGATGATAGAAGTGGTGTTGGCCATGGTGGCGTAAGTGGCGAATGTTGTGATAATTTTATTTTTTTCTTAGAATTCTTGTTTTATAGTGTCATTTCTATTTCTTATTATTTTAAGAAACCGTTCTAGAAAATAGAAGAAAAATCGATTTAATGGTTGAATCCCCTCGCATATCTAAATTGAATGTAAATTATCTTATAATTTGTATAAAAATAATAGAAAATTTCATTCTAATCCTTATAAAAGATGACTTTAAGACTAAAATCATGAGTAAGATCAAAATATAATTTTAATCCTTTGACGCATTAATAACCTCATTTATTAATTACATTTGAATTTTTTTTTCTTCTTAATTTTAATGTATTAATTTTATTTCATTATAAGTTATAATTTTCATTTAATTTATCGTAATGTATTTTGTTGTAAACATTTAGATAAAATAATTTTTGTTATATAATATATTTCAATGTACTCTATCTTCTTCATTTAAATACATTAAATTTATTATAATACATTTCGATGCATACATTTTCATACAAACATTTAAGTACATTAATTCAATATAAAACATTTCGGTAAACACATTTAAATACATTAATTTAAAATAATACATTTCAGTACATACATTTCGATATTAACATTTAAATACATTACTTTAATATAATATATTATACATTTAAGTACATTAATTGAGTCTTTCAAATTTAAATAGTGTCAAATAAATTAATAAATTTAAAAAACACTTTTTTTATAAAAAAAATAAATTAATATTTGTATATTAATAAATTTAAATATTTAATGTGAGAGATTAAATAAAATACACTTTTAATTATTTTAAATTAAGAACACAAGGGATTTGAAGGATTAAAGTTAAAAACCCTAAAAATAATTGGACTAAGAAAATCAAATTTTCTCTCGTCAACCTTTTGTTAGGGTATGTCGCGTGCAGAACAAAATAATAAATCATTGTTCTGAACCACAGTTTATCAGATAAATTATTATTTTCTGATAAACTAATGAAAACAAGCACATCAACAGCTAGAACAGTTACAGCTTCTTTATTATTAATTTATTACAATGATCAAGCTCACAAACTGCAAGCCCACAAACTGCACACAATTAATTCAAACGTAACCAGCAACCCTCACACAGCACAGCAATTCCAGAATACACTAATTAAAGCTTAATTAATTCACTGGTGGCTATGGTGACCAGGCAACTTGTCCTTGATCTTCTCCATCATGCTTTTCTTCTCAGGCTCGGTTGTGACTCTGGTGGTTTGAACAACTTTGATTTCATGTCCATGGCCCTGTATATTTGCTTGCTGCTGATCGTCCTTATGCTTCCCACCACCAAGTTTGTCCTTTATTTTCTCCTTCAGTCCCTTCTTCCTTCTCCCGCCTTGCCCATCATCCTCAGACTACAACCAACAAATTATAAGACATCAACCAAAAAGTCAACAAAAACCCTTAACTATACCGTTCAATTTTTCTTTCAGTTACACTCGAACGAAACGAGGGTGTGCAAAACAACAAACTCAAAGCGTATAGCAGAATAACATAAGACAATTTTTAATATGTATACATAGAAGAGACGTGTCTTACACTGGAGCTTGAGCTAGAGCTGCCGGAACGGCGGAGTTCACTACCAAGACTGCCATGGGGTTGCTGTTGTCGATGCTCACCGACACCAACACCAACACCGTACTCAGGAGATTGATCACTTGTTTGTTTGCCACCAAACATGCCATGCCCTCCCGTAACTCCAGCAGCGCCACCATGCTCTCCATATCCTCCGGTGGTTCCAGAGCCGGGAACATGCGGACCTGCACCGGTGTGTGCTTCAGTCCCGGTTCCGCCCGTGGTGGCCACGCCTGTGAGGTGAATAGGGTTTCCAAGCTCGTCTGTCAGTTTGACAGGGTTTCCATGCTCGTCTGTGAGCTGTACCGGGTTTCCGTACTCGTCTCTAATTTGAGCCATTTGGGTAATTTCCTAAAAAGATCCTTTCTATCTATTGATGTTCGAACATGAACAAGTTCGAGCAGGGTTGGTCTTATTTTAAAGGGCAAATGAATGACGGTGGATAAAGTACATGTCGGCTTGCATGTCACTGCATGTTGACACGTGTTATGACAATGTGCAGACAATGCCACTAGCAGCACGGTCACGTTTGATGAAGCTTCCACGTGTTAACTTGTGGGGGTGACACATGCTTACGATGGCTCTGGGTTTTGGGTTGGGATGGGATATGAATCAATCTCTTTTAAGAAACAAACTAGGAAATTTTAATAAAAAAACTCTCGGTATTATTTAATTTAACGAAAAATTATATTTTTACACTAAAAAGTCAATCTTTGTACTATTTACTTTACATTTTATTTTGTCTTTATCGTTAAAACTCAAAGTTTTCAAGCATTTTCATTAGTTTTCCTAACAAAATATGATCGCCAGGATGTTTTCTTCCTTGGCCGATAGTGTGTAGTGTGTAATCATGATTCAAGTCTTGTTAACAAAGTGCAGTCGAATTATCAGATAGACAGGCAAATGTTTATTTCCAACCACACTGATATTGTCTCCAACTTAATAACTACCACTTGTACAGTCTGTCAGGTGTGGGTTTTATCACAAAACAAAAGGCCGTCGGGCGTGAGATTTTATCACAAAACAAAAGGCTTTGGTATTCATGCAAGTGAGTTAGGATATTTAAACTCTTCTTTTTTAGAAA
The DNA here is from genome assembly GCA_963580275.1 of Crataegus laevigata. NCBI lineage: Eukaryota > Viridiplantae > Streptophyta > Magnoliopsida > Rosales > Rosaceae > Crataegus > Crataegus laevigata. Next base: position 11,808,338 of record OY756941.1, read on the forward strand.
TATAGCCAATGTGTGATATTTCAACACGCCTCCTCATGTAAGACCCAATTAGTAAGTCATACGTGGGAGATCCACACATAGGCAAACAATTGGGTTACACGTGGAGATCCTCACATTAGCAACCATGTGGAGCCAATGGGACTCACCCTACATGCGAGGCCACATGACCTACCACATTGCGTGGGGCCAAGGGGACCCACATATCATGTGGTAGTACGATCTCGTTCTATGGCTTTGATACCAAATCGAATTATCAAATAGATGGAGCAAAGACCCACTTCTAACAATATCGATATTGTCCCCAACTTAGTAATTACCAAATGTACAATCTGTCAGGTGTGAGATTTTATCACAAAAGGTCACATTATTAGTTAGAGTGGGGTTAAGTATATTTAAACTTTTCTTTTCTTAGAGATACGGCCGACGTGGGATATTTCAACATAATTATAGTTTGTATTCATGATTTAAGTCTTGTTTATTCAATATTCATATGAGTTATTCTATCAAAATCAATCCTAAACAGCAAATCAGGCATTACTAATGTCTTCAAAGACGAAATCACTCTTAGGGTTTGGTATTGTTGTACTTTTCAATTACATCTTAAATCCAATCTTTTTATCCTAAATCTAAGTCAAAATTAGTGATGCGGATGCAAATTTTCACCGTCTTCTCATTTGACGAAAATGCACCTACAAAATAATAACACCTAAGATTAAGGTCAAAAGCCTCACACGCCCACGTTGAATGAGAGGGGGGGCGATGAATCTCCTATACTAAAGTTAGAATTTGAGAAATAAAGTGTTTAGAAATTTGTGGGGAGAGTATAACTTAGCATTTTAATAGGTAAACATGGCTATTTATAAGGGAGTGACCAACCCTATTTGGAGAATAGGGGCCGGCTACAGATGGTCAAATTGTGAGTGTAATTGCAAGATATTATGTGAAATAATATCTTGCAATTAATCTCAAATTGAATAGGAAAATTGGGAGTTACCTTTTGAGTGAGGATTTGATGAGGAGTGATGATAGAGTTTGAATAAATACCATTTTTATCACCCTTGACTCATCCTTGATTGAGTCGTTATTGTCCTTTGTATAGGCGTGGGAATCCTGGTGTGCCCTGAGGGTAATTTTGTCAAATTTACCCAAAAGTCCACGTGTCACTTCAATAATTTTCTTGATTATTTTTGGCTTCACAAATGCTCCCACGCCTATTGGGCTGTCGCAGCAAAGGGTAGCAAGTGCAGAGATTTTCCCTTGCTTTAGGAAACATAGGATTGTTTTCTATTTTGATGTAGATTCCCACATTAATGGGAAATTAGATCCTTCTAGGAAAGGGAAATAAATTACTTCCAAAGTCTATTTAAGTCTACCTTAAGTAGATGATTAAATTAACTTTAGAGAGCAATTTATTCTACCCTACAAGAGAGAGAAAGCTAGAGGATATTTGTTCCCTCTTCTCTAGCAATATTCCACACTTGTCTGTGCAAATGACCGTCTTTCGTTGCTTTCTTCATCTTCTCACCACACCAAGGTAAGAAAAAAATTAATTTTCCTTGTCTTCTTAATTTTTTGGGTGCCTCGGGGCTTGAAATTTGGCTCGACAAGGGTCAATGATGTGTCAAAAATGGTTGGGGAACCACGGCATGGCTGCTGCCGTGGGTGACTAGGTGCAGCTCGGCTTGGGCAAAGCTGATGGGGCGCTAGGGTGCTAGACCAATCCAAGGAGGCGTGTACCTCCTTCCTTGTTGGGCTTGGGCCCGTGTGCGGAGAGAGGTGAAAGAGAGGGCGGGGGCGCCAACGCTCTTCCTTTTGGATTGGGCCGATAGAGTGTCTGGTGTGCTAAGCTTCCTTGTGCGCTGGGCCACCTGATGTTTTGGGCCAAGAAGGAAAGATAGGAGCAAGCACAGGCTATGCTCCATTGGCTATTGTCTTTGGGTCGTGAGGCTTGATGCCTTTATTTTTTATAGAAGCATATTTATGGGACTTACTTAATTTGTTTTCTTGCATTTAGTTAGTTATTTGTTGCTTATTAGAGTGTTTTAAGCCATTTTTCATGTGTTTGTAGGTCCAAGAAGCAAAGTTGGCAAAAAGATGCAATTTGGAGCATTTTAGAGCAATTCTGGGCTTGGACTGGATATCACAAGCATGGTGTAAGATAGATGGACGAATTTGAAGTTCAAGAGAGGCTAGGAATGTACTTAAGAGTTGAAGACATTAATTCAAGTCATTGAAGATAAGGAATCAACTCAAAAGAATGAGAATTATCCAAACATTATCCAAATTCCCCTTGCCTTATCTTGACTTATCTCATCCTAATCCTATCCTAAATTAATTCCAGCTGCAAGGGGAATTTCTTTTCGGATTAGGAGACATAAAAACATGTTCTAGACTAGAAGACCCTTATCCCTCTTCTACATTGGTACCATGTTCTCCCTTTTAGAAGCCTAAATAGGTGCCTCATGTCCTTAATATTTCTAGAAGACTTCTACCCTTCTAGATGTCCTATAAACCTGGCACCTAGGTCCTTAAATGTCCCTTCTAGAACCCTAAAATCCTGCCGCACCCTCTATACTTTTCCCCTTTTGTTTCTGACCTTCTAGATGAACCCTTTCCTTGAGGGATTGAATTGTTGAAGTCCTTTTCCTTTGCTACCTTTGTGTTGCGGGGTTTAGCTATAAATACCTTGTTTCTGCTGCATAAAGACTACCACCATTCACCATCCCTCTCTAAGAGATCATCCATAGCACACACAAACGCCAGAAAGTCCCTTGTGCCGCAGCTAAGCATAGAAGGAGAAAGAAGGTGCCGTTTAAAGCTGTGCTTGCCATTCAAGATCGCTGGAGCGTTTCTAGGTGTAATCTATCTTTGTTTTCAATGTTTAAACTTAGTTTTCTTTGTTTATTTGCAATCATGAGGAACTAAACTCGTTTTTAGCTAGGGGGAATTCAAAGCCATGAACATATATGTGACATGAGTTGATTACATCCAGTTATTGTTTCATAAATTGTGAATGAAATTTGCTTAACTATTTGATTGATAACTTATTCTTGTATGTTGATTAAGGGGGCCCACTTAGTTTGCATGCTAGGATTTGATGCTAAAATATAAGGGAGTTTCACCTAATAGTTACAAACTTATATTTACAAGTAGTAGAGGTTGCCAGTCACGATCGCGTTAAGTAAATTCCTGGCAGGAGTGTCATGCTGTCGTAGTCACGAATGTCATGTCAATGCTTATGATTTTCAAAAAGCTTAATGATCTTTGATATGTATCTCTAGTATGCTGTCATGTAGGGAACTTGATAAGAATAATTTGGTTGCGCTACATCCAATTAAATGAATTTAGGAAAATCTGAGGGTTAATGCGTGCTGTCACGGTTAATTTGGTGATGCGAGAATTAACTCGACACAAATTAAACCCTCTTTTTATCAATTGTAGTATAGGTGTAAGTAGGGTATCGTTCTAGGCCGGGGATTAGGAGGGCTTGCTAAAACCTCTAAAATAATTTAAAAGCGTAAAAACAAAGTTTAAAACACTAAACTAAAATAAAAACACTTAACTAAAATAACTCAAAATAAAACTAACAAATAAACTAAAACAAATCAAAAGACTCAAAACGACTCAAGACTCTAGAAAATACAAACTAATGCTAAAAACTCGAAACACACTAAAAATGACTCAAAATAATAAAAACAATTTAAAATAAAAACTAGGAAATTAATTAGACGGAAATTAAATTAAAAGATTAAAAATAATAAAAACTAACTAAATAATATAATATAATAATGGGGGGGGTTTGGTTTTTGAAGAAACGTAAATTAAACTTAAATAAATTACAAAATTGACAAAAACATAAAATAAAAAGTGAACGGATAGGCGACGGATTGGCTAGAGGGTTTTTCTCCACACATGACACATATGCAATCTAAATTGATTTTCAGTTGTTCTTTCAATAAGTTGTAAATTTCAACACCCCAAATTAATTAGGTACGCTTAAATTAACCTTCAGATTTTCCTTATGTTAATGGATTGGATGATTGCATACGACAACCCAAAACATTCCCCACAAGTTCCCTACATGAATTGCATAATAGAGATACAAGCGAGAATCATTAAGTTCTAAGAAAATCATAAGTGTTGACAAGGCATTCGTAACTATGAACAGCATGATACGTTTGCCAGGAATTTACTTAACGCGATTGTGACTAGCAACCTTCACTACTCATGAATATAAGTTCATAACGATTAGGTGAAATTCACTTATATTCTAGCATCAAATTCATGCATGTAAATTAAGTATGCATTCTTAATCGACAAACATAAATAAGTTATTAATCAAGCAGTTAAGCAAATTAAATCACAACTCAGAAATCACAACTGAAGTTACCAATTCAAATTACAAATATAATCATGGTTTTGAATTATCCTCTAGCCAAAATAAATTAATTACACATCATTTATAATTTAAAACAGAAATTAAACATTAAGTTTGGGTTTGGAGAAATATAACCAAAATAGGGTGTGGGAATTTGTTTTGCACCGTCACTGTGCAACTCTGTCCTGCTTCCTTTTCTATTTTCCAAGGCAGCGAAGCTGCCTAGCTTTTCCCCAGCCCCGGTGCTCCTTCTCCTTCCAACACGTCTGCACCTTTTTCTTGTTTTTTTCTGTGCACCGTAACCCCCCGCGTCTTCTGCTCCCAATTGCTTCGCGCCCTGCTTCCTCTGTTTTCTTCCTCTAAACCGAGGCTCCTCAAGCTGCCCAACTGGCAGCTTCTTATCCCGCGCGCTGCTTTTGTTCTCTTTCTCTCAGCTGCTAAGGCAGCTCCCCCAAGGCGCCTGCCCTCTGCTTGCTCAATCCCCCTCCTTCTTTTCTGATTTTCTCTCCCGGCCTTTTTGCTATCCTCCGTTTATTCCCTCTTTAAGCTGGCCTCACACGTTACTTTTTCTTTATTTTTTTCTTTCTTTTCAGCTCCACCCCGTGGCTTTCATCATGTGCCTTTCTTTTATTCATCCCCCCACCGACTCCCTAATGCTTGCCAACCTAAATTCACACACAAACACATAAATTAATATATAAATATATATATAAATAAAATTATAAATATATATATAAATAAATATAAATATATAAATATATATATATTTTTTATTTTCCAAATGATAAGTTTTATTCAACAAGCAAGATAGTTTAAACGAAATTATATTACTTAACACTTCATTTATTCTATTTTTATTTTCTTAGCGAGATAAATTTATAAAACATAAAATCAACGTAAATAGCTCAAAATATAACGAACTAACTAAGAAAAGACGAGTGAATTTGATATAAAAATATGTATAAATATGATCCGATCAAATACCCCCACACTTAGCTTTTGCTAGTCCTCGAGCAAAACAAAAAAAACAGAAAAAGTAATAACATGAAAAACATTAGCTTCCCCTTATTTGACCCTCATAGAATTTCATTTGAAAACGCAAATCAGCAAGAACCATAGCTAGCACCAAACAAACTAATCCAGGTTCATCTTCCTTATTCAAATATTAGCAGTAATCTTTAAATCATCCTTGAAGTGTAGTGTGTGAGATAGCCATGCTAATGCAATTTCAAGTTTTTATTTTTAAAATCACCATATGCAAACTAGCAACCTTCTCACAGGATATGCACTCAATCACACATGTGTTTAGTTTTAATGTGTTTCGCTCAAAGAAACAAATGTGAAAGATCTACCATAAGCTTGCATAAAAATCACTTCTACACAATCATAATTGCAAAACTTAAATCAAGAGGACTTTTATTGGATGTAATGAGGCTTAGGGAAAGGGCTATTGAAACGAAAGAATAGGAAAACACAAGTTCCAAGCTACATTGCAAGCGATTCTTTTGTTGAGATTTATAAGAACTCAAGTTCTCCAACGATTCTTTTAACACCTCCAACCACATCCTTAAACTGAAACTTTAAACTTTTTATTTTATTTTCTTTGAATACAATCTTTCTTTTGTTTTTTTCTTTTTCTTCTTCCTTTTCTCTTTTTTTTTTTTATATAATAAATACAAATATGAGATACCCCCACACTTATTCTTTTGCCAAACCTTCCAAGTACTTCACAAACATTTCTCATAAGACAGTCTCAAATTGCTCGCTTGGAAAGGGTAAGGAAACATGTTTGAGGTATAAGGGTAGACATATCTGGTGATAAGAAATAAAAGGCTCAACAACGGCTCAAATTGGCAATCTATTGATATCATTTTTTTCTTTGGGAAATATGATTATTTGGGCCATGGTGGTGAACCTAATGCCTCTATCATTTTCAAGTTCATGCAATCAATGACAAATATTTCAAAAGATCGTTACGCAAGTTCTAGAGATGCATCTCACATAAGTTCATCACACATGAAAGAATAGGAGTGTATGAAAAATGCACACACTTTCAATAGGCTCAAAACCTCACATAGGATGTATATGGTCACTAAATTCACATATGAAGCTTTAAGTCATGCTTTAGTTTCACATCAACAAGGCTATGTGCATTTGGTTTTTCAAAGATGATCAAACATGTACAATACTAACAAGAGAACAAGGAATTTCATAAAACACGTGTTAACTAAGCTCTTGATAATCATGGTTCAAATTTTATCCAATTATATCATTGGGTCGGGAAACTAACAAAAATCTAATTCAAAACAGGAAGGAAAACAGGACAATATTTTTGGATTTTTAAAATTTTCAAAAAAAATTAAATAAAACAAAACTAATTAAGAAAACAAAAAGCAATAACATGGAAACAAATGAAACCAGTTCAAAGTCGAAGGTACAAAAATTTTCAATTTGGTCATTTTTTATACTTGATACCCCCACACTTAAACTAGACATTGTCCCCAATGTCATAAAACAAAAATATGCAAATAAAAATAAAATGAATAAATAATACGAAACAAAATAAAGAAAAGGGACTGAAAACTTCTCTAATTTGCAGAAAACCAAGCGATGACCCCCAAGCGTAAATTTTGCAATCAACTTCAAGGGAGAAAATAACCAAACGTTCCTGCAAAGAAAAGAAAGAAATCAGTTAAGCACGCAAGCAAAATATAGAAAAATGCAAACGAAAAATAAAAATTGAAAATAAAAGATAATGAAAAGAACTAATAGGCGGTCATTGGTCATGACTGTTGATTTTCCACAGCTTTCATCTTGAACTGGATGGGCCTCCTTTCTTGCAAGTGCTCCTCAGCTTAGTTGAGGATGAATCAGCACGTGTCTCCACATGCTTCAAGTAGTCCGGTCTCCACGCAGGTGTGGCATCTTCTTGAACTCTTGGATCAACCCAGACTCATCTGCTCTTGGGTGCACCTCAGACTCCTCCTGCTTCGTCTGTGAGGTACTTTTGTTTTTGAAGAAGTACCTCAACACAGGTTTATTTTTGAAGTGGGCTGGGAGGGGTCTGAGATGAGTACTCGAGAGCAAGACTAGGTAAGCAATCAGGATCTCACTTTCTCCACGTTCCTCAGATGAAGGAGAGGAGAAAGCATAATATGAGATACTTTTGCTTTTAACCTTTTTAATATGAAATACTTTTGCTCTGGAAGGTTTGTTTTCTGGGGTGATCCAAGGGATGAAAAACACTGAATAATTCGAAAGCTTTCTTTGGGAAGACATTATCGGAGATGAAGAGAGGTTGAGAGGTTGAGAGGTTGAGAGGTTGAGAGGGTGTGAAGGTGTGCCTTTGCTGTGGAAGGCGAAGGTCAAACTTATAGAAATTTGGCTTCACAACCGGAACTGTTCCCTCACTATTTGTCGGCAGCCGGTGAATGGATGAACAGTGCCCGTTACGCGCTTTCTGACAAAGCGTCCGTAAATTCCGCAAGGCTGACGGTGCAGGCGACGAGTGACGACAAATTGGAATGATGATCTTTTGAAAACCGGGGTTCAAAACCGGGTGCGGCTCGTGGTTTTCGCAACGCTCCACGCTGCACGTCATGAGTGACGACAGATCCGGACAAACCGAGCCCTCGTGATGCCACGTGATTGCTGAGTCAAGCCCAGCTTTTGAGAAAGGAAACGGCTCTTTTGAGAAAGGAGCGTCGGCCTTCGATTTGCGCGATGACGTGTCTTCAACCTCAGAGGAACGCCTCTCTTTGATTTGCTTCTTTTTATAGAGGCGCTAATTCTGCTCCATCTCACACTTGAACTCCCTCAAACACTTCCTTCTGAAAATACTCCCTTCTGTAAACACTCAAAATCCTTCCGCTCTCTTCTTGCACTTCTGCACTTTTAATCTTTCCGATCTCTTCTTCCGCTTCAGCAATCTTAATTTTTCCGAACTCTTTTCTTCCTCAACCCCCTCTAAAAATGTCTTGCCCTTCCGACCGTCGCCTAAACTTGAATGTCGGGGAAGACGATGACTCGTCTTCTCCGAACAACATTTGGAATCCATCCTTCATATCCCCCAATGGTCCTCTTACAGTCGGGGACACAATGATGAGGAACGATATAACCGCAACGGTGGTTGCAAGAAACCTTCTTACTCCCAGAGACACTAGGTTGCTGTCTATGCGGTCAGACGAGCTGGCTGTTCAGGACTCACTGGCTCTCAGTGTCCAGTGTGCAGGCTCAGTTTCGAACATGGGTCAGCGCCTGCTTGCAAGATCTCGTCAGGTGGAGTCGCTAATGGCGGAGGTGGTCAGTCTTCGGCAAGAAGTCAGAGGACTCAGGCACGAGAACAAGGAGTTGCACATGCTCGCAACTAGCTACTCGACCAGCATGAAGAGGAAGCTGGACCAGCTGCAGGAGTCGGACGGTCGAATCCAGAGTGATCATGAGCGGTTCATGGCGTTACTCCCGCGGTTTATGCTGCCTTCGTCCTCTGGAGCAGCACCAAGCGTTCCGGCTCCGGAGATCCCAACTCTAGCACTTCGTCTTCCCGGAGCTCCATCGACCTCTGAGGCGCCACCTAACCAAAATCAATGATTGCTATTAGTTTTTCGTATTATTGTAATTTTTTTTAATGTTTATTTAACTATATATATATATATATGTTACTAATATTATTAGTATTATTATTATTATTTTTTTTTTTTTTGTTTTTTTTTTTTTTATTTATTTATTTTTTTTTATTTTTTTAAATTTATACGAATGTTTATATTTTTTTTTTTAAGCAGTATAAAATATGTAAATTAATGCAAAAAAAACTTTATTTACCCGCACTTAAAATAAACAAAGCCATTAATTTATTAAAACACAAACTAAACAAAAATCAACCAAATAACACAACTAACTAAACAAAACAAAATGAAAGCAGTAAATAGAAGGGTTTAGGAATGCAAATCTGATTGTGGGTGATTCCTAGGCTTCCCTTCTTTATTCAAGTGCATGGCTTTATCCTTGAACGGACAGTGGTACTTGAAATGATCCGGCAATGGTTTGAATTCACGAGTGGGTGCCTGAATCATAAAAATCAGAAAAATGTTAGTATAAAATAAAATAAAAATTAAAAATGGAGAAGATGGCTTACTATCTTTCTCCGACTCAAAATCAATAACAAAAACCACATTTTTGGATATTTCGGGGACTTTGAACTTGGCCAAATTTATTATGATTGTTGTGGCTTGTCCCGTGTCATCAAACTCAATTTCATGGGCCTTTGTTGCTTGCTCGGCCTCTTTGATGAATTCTTGATATTGCCCAACCACTTCGATATCTTGAACCATTGGAAGAGCGTCCACAATGTCTTTTTCACTATCTTCGAAATTTGGAATTAAAATTCTGCAAGGAAAAAGAACATTCGGTGGAAAAATATCAGAATGAATTGAACTTGGAACAACCTCACCATAGTTGGACGACATAGGGACTTGAGGGGTTTGAGACAAGAATTCGTCTAAACTGCCCAAGTCGTCCTCCTCATCTTCTGCTTGCAGCGGCGATTCGTCCAAGTTTGGGCTGTGTATGGATGGTTCTAGGATATCTTCATCCTCCATATCACTTTCCAAAGTGATGGGTTCATCAAGTTCAACTTCTCCCCTTGAATTTGCAATGTTTGAATTGGAGAGTTCACGTTGTTCTTGAATCTGTGCCATGGATTCCACCATCTCTCCCATTTGATTCTTCAAGTTATCCATTATTTTGTCTTGATTTTGTTGGTCCTGCACCAAAGAGGTTAGTAATTGAAAAATTTGATCATTATCCCTGGACATACTTGAATTTGATTGGAATGGTTGTGGGGGAGGTTGTGGTGGTGCACATGGCCATTGATAGAATTCCTCATACGGCTGCAAATATTCTCCTTGGTGAGTCTCCTTAGCTTGATTTTGTGACCCCTGCACCAAAGAGTTTAATTCATTAAGAATTTCATTATAATCTATAGGCATACTTTGATTCGATTGGAATTGTTGTGGGGGATGCTGTGGTGGCTGCATAGGTCTGGAATAGAACTCGTCTTGCTGCCAATATCCACTTTGTTGAAAATGTTGAGGTTCATCCCACATTTGATTTGAATAGTCCCTCCAATTCGAATTGCAAGCGTTGGAATACATGTTGCCCCTTGATTGGCTGTGGCCTTGATATCCCCAATTATCGTCATATGCAGAAAATTGGGGACATTGATGATTTTGATATCCTTGCTCATACGATGCACCAAATGTAGGGACACTTGGCATTGTGGCCCTTTCGGCATTCTGAGTCAACTGAGACGTGAGATTCGCCAATTGAGCTTGAATGGATGCAAGTGCCATGTCTCGCTCCATTTGAACCTAAAATTTAAAGAACGAAAAATAAATCAAATACCAAAAGTAAAATACACAAACACAAATGAATACACAAACATAAATATAAATAAAAACACAAACAAACACAAAATAAAAATAAAAATAAAATAAAATAAAATAAAATAAACACAAACAAAAAATAAAGGCAAACAAAAATAAAGGGATTAGCAAAGTTGCTAATCCCCGGCAACGGCGCCAAAATTTGATGCGAGAATTAACTCGACACAAATTAAACCCTCTTTTTATCAATTGTAGTATAGGTGTAAGTAGGGTATCGTTCTAGGCCGGGGATTAGGAGGGCTTGCTAAAACCTCTAAAATAATTTAAAAGCGTAAAAACAAAGTTTAAAACACTAAACTAAAATAAAAACACTTAACTAAAATAACTCAAAATAAAACTAACAAATAAACTAAAACAAATCAAAAGACTCAAAACGACTCAAGACTCTAGAAAATACAAACTAATGCTAAAAACTCGAAACACACTAAAAATGACTCAAAATAATAAAAACAATTTAAAATAAAAACTAGGAAATTAATTAGACGGAAATTAAATTAAAAGATTAAAAATAATAAAAACTAACTAAATAATATAATATAATAATGGGGGGGGTTTGGTTTTTGAAGAAACGTAAATTAAACTTAAATAAATTACAAAATTGACAAAAACATAAAATAAAAAGTGAACGGATAGGCGACGGATTGGCTAGAGGGTTTTTCTCCACACATGACACATATGCAATCTAAATTGATTTTCAGTTGTTCTTTCAATAAGTTGTAAATTTCAACACCCCAAATTAATTAGGTACGCTTAAATTAACCTTCAGATTTTCCTTATGTTAATGGATTGGATGATTGCATACGACAACCCAAAACATTCCCCACAAGTTCCCTACATGAATTGCATAATAGAGATACAAGCGAGAATCATTAAGTTCTAAGAAAATCATAAGTGTTGACAAGGCATTCGTAACTATGAACAGCATGATACGTTTGCCAGGAATTTACTTAACGCGATTGTGACTAGCAACCTTCACTACTCATGAATATAAGTTCATAACGATTAGGTGAAATTCACTTATATTCTAGCATCAAATTCATGCATGTAAATTAAGTATGCATTCTTAATCGACAAACATAAATAAGTTATTAATCAAGCAGTTAAGCAAATTAAATCACAACTCAGAAATCACAACTGAAGTTACCAATTCAAATTACAAATATAATCATGGTTTTGAATTATCCTCTAGCCAAAATAAATTAATTACACATCATTTATAATTTAAAACAGAAATTAAACATTAAGTTTGGGTTTGGAGAAATATAACCAAAATAGGGTGTGGGAATTTGTTTTGCACCGTCACTGTGCAACTCTGTCCTGCTTCCTTTTCTATTTTCCAAGGCAGCGAAGCTGCCTAGCTTTTCCCCAGCCCCGGTGCTCCTTCTCCTTCCAACACGTCTGCACCTTTTTCTTGTTTTTTTCTGTGCACCGTAACCCCCCGCGTCTTCTGCTCCCAATTGCTTCGCGCCCTGCTTCCTCTGTTTTCTTCCTCTAAACCGAGGCTCCTCAAGCTGCCCAACTGGCAGCTTCTTATCCCGCGCGCTGCTTTTGTTCTCTTTCTCTCAGCTGCTAAGGCAGCTCCCCCAAGGCGCCTGCCCTCTGCTTGCTCAATCCCCCTCCTTCTTTTCTGATTTTCTCTCCCGGCCTTTTTGCTATCCTCCGTTTATTCCCTCTTTAAGCTGGCCTCACACGTTACTTTTTCTTTATTTTTTTCTTTCTTTTCAGCTCCACCCCGTGGCTTTCATCATGTGCCTTTCTTTTATTCATCCCCCCACCGACTCCCTAATGCTTGCCAACCTAAATTCACACACAAACACATAAATTAATATATAAATATATATATAAATAAAATTATAAATATATATATAAATAAATATAAATATATAAATATATATATATTTTTTATTTTCCAAATGATAAGTTTTATTCAACAAGCAAGATAGTTTAAACGAAATTATATTACTTAACACTTCATTTATTCTATTTTTATTTTCTTAGCGAGATAAATTTATAAAACATAAAATCAACGTAAATAGCTCAAAATATAACGAACTAACTAAGAAAAGACGAGTGAATTTGATATAAAAATATGTATAAATATGATCCGATCATTTGGGGCATTGTCATTCATGGTTTATAGAAAGAATAACTAGAAATCGATTTGTGTTGCATATGTGTCATGTGTGGAGAAGGACCCTCTAGCTAGCCATTCACCCATTCAAATCACCAATTTCGTGTCTAATCAAGTTTACTTTGCAATTCTGTTTGTTTAAGTTTAATTTCTTCTAAAACTAATCCCTTGCATTTAAATTGTGTTAGTTTAGTCTAAATTCGTCAAAACAAGTCCAGTTAGTCTTTTGAATCAAGTTAAGTCTTAATTTCGTCCAAATCACACTTAGGTGTTAGTTTTGAGTCTAAAAGAACCTGTTTTGTGTGTTTTGGGTCTAATTAGCTTGTTTTGAGTCTAGTAAGTCCAGAAAACATCTAATTTGATTTCTAGTTGCTGTTTTGAGTTATTTGAGTCTAGTTTAGTGTTTTAGAGTCTAATTGGTGTAGATTAGCATCCCTTTTAATCCCCGGCCTAGAACGATTCCTACTTTCACATACTACATTGATAAGGTTTAAGTTTGAGTGCAATCGAATTTCACATCAATTTTTTCTTTATTTTTTTTGTAGCTATTTAACGATTCTTCCTTGCGTCTTTGTAGAATTTCTTCAAGCATTTCTTCTTCAAGCCACAAGGGTGATGATGGTGTGTTGTCGTTGTATCGTCACGGCAGGTCTTTGAGTAAAGTGGGCTACTTCAAGGTTTCTCATTCCAAAATTAGCTTCGATGACTTGTTCAGAGATTTTCTTGAAGCATATAGGCACGCCATTCAGTCGGGGGTGCGTGTGAAGCGTATCAATGAGGGTAGCAGCCGTGAGCCATGTAATGGGGCCCTAAGAACCATCAAGTTTCACCTCTACTACTTCCTGTTGGGATTTACTTTTCCCACGCCGCGTTTCTTCCAAGAAGTGCTTTGCTCCATGAAGAATGCGGTCCTTGTGATGGTGGGATTCCTCAATCTTAGCCAACTCTTTGACTTGGATCTGACTGTCAATGAATTTTGGCACTTCTTTGACATAGGCCATATTAAGGGAGTTGGGCAGCTCCGATCCCTCCATAGGCATTTTGATCATTCGAGTAAGGGAGATCATGATTGAACCAAGGAGACTTTGGAGATAAGTGGAGAGTAGGAGTCTGATTTTTCTCATAAGCTGTGTGTTTTGATGATTTTCATCACCAGTAAGTAGACTACTTAGTCTTTAGGCTGCTTTGTGCTTTTGTTAAGCTGTTATCTGATTTGTTAATTGTCCTTCTCTGTTTATGTAGATTTGAAATTTGGCTCAATTCCCAAGACTTCTCTAGATATAAAGAAAGTGCATGTTGCTTTAGGTATCTCCACTGAGAATGGCATTGGCTACTTAGTCCTCTTCACCAGGAGAAAGATGGGCTACCCCTGAGATAAAAGAAAAAGCAGATCAAGGCGAAGACATTAGCTTATCCAATTGCTATCGTGGAACCTGCTGTGAATGAAGATGGAAAGAAGAGATCTTGCCTGCTTGCTCAAGAGATGCCAGTTGAGAAAAAGTCGAAGACTTCTTCTGCTACTCGAATATAGAATGACTGCTCTGCTTGCGATGATGTAAAAACAGTGATTCTGGCAGCTCAGTCTATGTTCCTTAACCAAGAGGATACCAAGAATGCCAATGAGGTGGTAAAGACTATAGCAGCTGAAGCTTCTCTGTTGAGAATATCAAGAGGTTGAAGTCTGAGTTCATAATTTTGAAAGGGTCTAATATCTCTGCCCTCACTTCTCTGCAGCTTGAAACTGTTCACCAAGAGATTGTTTACTTGAATACTAGGCTTAACGCAATCCAAATGAAGCATGAAAGTGCATAGAAGAAGACTGGATGTTACCTACCTCATATTCAAGATCTTAAGCGTGCCGTTTTCGAGCTACATTCTGTTGCATACGCAAAAGAGGACGAGTTGATTACTGCTTATAGAAGACTGGATGTTACCTACCTCATATTCAAGATCTTGAGCGTGTCGTTTTCGAGCTACGTTCTGTTGCATACGCAAATGAGGACAAGTTGATTACTGCTTATAATCAAGTGATCCACTTCAAGGAGATCGTCGATAGGCTTGAACCCCAAGTGTTGGAACTCCAAGGTGTAATGAAGAACAACGAAAATCTAAAGAATGAAGTGGATGAGCTGCAGCGAGTCCGTGTTGGTCTGCTCAAGGAGAACAAACAGCTGAAGGGTGAAAAGGCTGGGTTATAGGTTTTGCTTATTTAGAGTCAAGCCGATTTCTACAAGTTGGATTATGTAGTTAATCTCTTTGGTTGGCTGTCTGACTTTGAGTTTGCTGGGAAAGACTTCGAGACCTTCTTTATTTCTCCAAAAAACTTGATTGCCTTTACTTTTAAGGCTTCCATTGGTGAAGTAGTCGGAGAAGTTGGTGCCCAGGCTGGGGCAGCTGGGGGTGAAGCACTAGATGATGTTGCTGCTGAGAACGTTGCGGCTAATGAAGGTGTCTGACTGAGTAGTCATGGGATGTCCAAGCTGCTGAAAAGTAGTCTTCTAGGTAGCCTTTAGGATTTTCTTTGTTTTCCTTGTTGCTTTTTGCTTTGCTTGAACTCATTCGGTATTTGATATTTGTTTATCAATTTTGTTAGAAAATTTAATAAACTTGCTTTCATCGTTTTTATTCATCTTTACTTCTTTTGTTTACGCCCAACTTTTGACCTTTAGACCAGCTGCATGCGTGCTACTTTTCTATAAGCAGATAGGCCCACGTAGCCTATGCACCCATATGTGTTTGCGTAGAATTTTTGCAAGTTGTTAACCATAGGGTCTGCAACTAGACTCCTTACTTACAGAAGCAGAAGAGTCCGCGTGACCATTTGACTGTTAACCTTGGCTTTCTTCAATCCTATGAGTTGTGTGGCCCGCATTACAACAGTACGTGGTTGTATGGAATTTTGTAAGCAAAGTTTTGAGAGAACTCCTTGCTTTTTATGTAACCAATTTCGTGGGTTGTGTAGCAAGTATCACAACACTTTAGGAATTAGTGTAGATCTAAATGATCATTCTGCGCTTAGCAAAGGTGAAGCTTCTCAACTGCGTAACATGTCGGCAGTGGATAAAGCTTTTGTATATGCATGCTAACTTGTTTAACCTTTCACAAAAATGTGCAGTTGTATAAGTTTAGCGGGTTTAATGTTTGAAGGGGTGCTCTAAGCATTCTTTTGGAAACTGTAGGCTTCCTTAGTGCACTCTATAGCAACTTTAGGGTTCCAGGGTAGCCGTCTATAGGGTGTACTACGTAATGTGCCTTATTTGTCTCTAAGGCTCGGTTCCCCACGGATTAGGCCAAAAGACCCAAAATCCTTCAGTTAGCTAAGCCTTGAAAAAGTCCATTATGGCTAATTCTAGGAATCCCATCGCAAGTCATCGTGCACCTAGTTATACTAGGGCAGCTCAACTTATCCACATTTGGATATTCAGAGTGTATAGTTTATCCTTCTATATTGGAGAGAAACCCATGCGTGTGTTAGAGAATTGGTTTAAGCTCTCGCACTAGAGAGCATGGTTGGTCTCCAGGGGATGCAATTCCTGCGATAAGTCCTTTAAGAAATGTGCAGTCTTCTTTTGAAGTGTAGGAGTGATCAGTTATTGTAAGCATGTAATTGAGCCAAGTTGTAAATTACTTCTGAATTCCTCATTGAAAAATGAGTGAAATGAATGAAAACTTAGTTGAAAGGTAGAAACTGCATAATAACTCGATAGTCCTCAGCTTACGAGGAGGTGCTCATCGAGCTGCTTAAGTTGTCGGGCTTTGATGTAGCAGAAAGTCGCGAATGGTACTTCCTCATATTGTAGGCATTCCATTGTTTTTTATTTCTTTGTTGTTCATGGTGGCGAGGGTGTAACTATCTTTACCGCCTACTCTGCTGATTTTGTACGGACCTTCCTAAATGGGATCCACTATTTTGAAGCCTTCTCTGTAGACAATGATGAAGGCTTTTCTTAGGACTAATCTCTGGGCTAGAACTGCCGAATCTTGGCCTTTTTGTTGTAGTTAGAGATGAACTGCTGCTGGTAGGCTGCAATGCTGGTGATGACCTTCTCGCGTTTCTCTTCTGCCAGATCTAAATTTGTGGCCATCTCCTTTCTGTTCTGCTCTATGGTTGGCAATAGAGTGCTGATACTTGGCACAATGACATTAGGAAAAATGATTGCTTCTAAACCAAATGCCAAAGAGAAATAAGTCCTACTGGTTGCTCGTTGTTTGTTAATGTGATACGCTCATAGACATCCAGGAAGTTCATCTATCCATTTTCCCTTCTTATCAGAGAGGGATTTCTTGAGACAGTCAAGAATCGTCTTGTTGAATGCTCGACGTGCCCATTACCTTGGGGATACCTTGGCGTGGACATGTGTTGCTTGATGCCATATTTCTGGAAGAACTTTGCCAAATCTTTGCCTACAAATTGAGAGACGTTGTCTGTGATGATGGATTAAGGGATGCTAAATCAGCAAATGATGTTCCTCCATATAAAGCGCTCTATGTCCGTCTGAGTTGTGGTTGTCATAGACTATGCCTCCACCTATTTAGTGAAGTAGTCAATTGCAACGATCATCATGCACGTACCCCTAGTAGCGGGCTACATTGGCCATATCAAATTGATTACCCACTACATGAACAGCTAATGACTCGCCTGCAGGTGTAATTCATTGGCAGGCAGTGCTGGTACCGGCTTATAGCGTTGGTAGCGGTCGCACTTTTGTACAACTCCTTGGAGTTTTAATGCATAATAGACCACTAGTAACATGCGTTAAGAGCCTATTGTGCCAATGATCAGCCTCTGAAGTGATTTCCACAAATGCCTTCATGGATTGAGCTTAGAACCTTTAGGTCGTCGGAAGGCACTAGGCAATGGAGATATGGTCCAATGTAGGATCTTCAGACGAGAATGTTGTTCCACATGTAGTAGCATGTTGCCTTTGTTTGGAGCTTTCTAGACTCCAATCTTTACACATGTAGTGTGTCATTAACCAGGCACTCTATAATATAATCTTGCCAATTTGGAGTTATATTAACCTGTGGCACCTCGGCTACTGGCTCCTTCTCTATGCTCAGCTTGTCTGAATATTCCACCAAAATAAAGCATTTGAGTTAATGGTCGAGGGTGGAGCTTAGGTTGGTTAACGCGTCTACGTGGACATTGTTTGCCCGCGAAACTTGAGTGAGGTGTAAGTCTGAAACGCCTCAAGTAACTTTCATATTTTATCTGGGTATTGCACCATCTTCGAATATTTTGCCATCTATTCCCCAGTAGTCTGGCTTTTGCCATTCGGAGGCCTGCCAGTAAGGCTTCGTACTCTGCTTCGTTGTTGGATGCTTTGAAGCTTAGAGTGATTGCATGCTTGAGCATCGAACAATCTAGGCTGAAAAGGACCATGCCTATTCCCGAGCTTTTCTAGTTGGATATACCATTGATGTGCAAATGCCAGAAGTTTCCATCAGATGAAGCAGGTGTGGCTAAGGTGTGCTCATTTACCTCCGGGGCATCGTTGGGTTGCTCTGTTGCATCACTTAGGCTAGGTGTGAATTTTGCTATGAAGTTTGCCGAAGCTTGAGCCTTTATTGTCGTGCAGGGTTGAAAAACTAAGCCATATTGGCCAAGTTCCAATGCCCATTTCATTACTCATTAAGAAGCATCTTAGAGAATACTGAGTCATGATGATGACTATATGAGCTTGAAAATATGGTCTGAGCTTCTGTGGCTTAACAACTAGTGCCAAGATTAGTTTCTCAATCTTTGGATATCTGGTTTTCTCATTGAGAAGAGCTTTAGAAGTGTATAATACTGGCAGTTTGGCCCTTAGCTTTTCTTGTATGAGGGCAAAGCTCATTGCCAAATGGATGTATAAGTCATCCGCTGCTTCCGGCTTAGATAATAAGGGAGGTGAGATGAGATACTTCTTTAGGTCTTGGAAAGCTCTTTCGCACTTATCATCCCATTTGTCTCGATGTATCGATTGGTGGACCGCTAGAGGAAGCGATTAAGTGCGACTGCTCGTCTAGTCAAGCTTTGATATCCTTCAAGGAAGTTGGAGACTTCATCTCTAGGATTGCTTGTGTCACCTTGAGATGTGCTTCGATTCTTCTTTGGGTAACTAGGTACCCTAAGAATCTACCTGAAGATACTCCAAATGTGCATTTGGTGGAATTGAGCTTCATCTTATACTTTCTAAGGATGTTGAAAGTTTCCGCCAAGTTGTTGATGTGGTCTGATTGCTGTTTGCCCTTCACCATGATGTCATCAACGTAGACCTTCATGGTTACTTCAATTTGCTTCTTGAACATCATGTTTACCAGTAATTAGTAAGTGGCTCCCGCATTCTTGAGGCCAAAAGGCATGACCTTGTAGCAGTAGGTGCCTCGCTCAATCACGAATGTAGCTTTCTTATTGTCAGGCTCGTGCATGGCTATTTGGTTAAAGCCAGAGTATGCGTCCAATAAACTGAGCAGTTGGTTCTCGGAAGTTAAATTTACTAGTCGGTCGATTTGGAGAACTGGATAATAATTTTTTGGGCATGCTTTGTTGAGGTTGGTGTAGTCTACGCAGACCCTTCATTTGCCTTTTTCTTTCTTCATTGGCTGTTCATGTGCTACATATTCTATGAATTCGGCCTCTAATAGCTTATCAATTTCCACTTGTATGATCGTCACTTATTCGGGTGCAAAATGTCTTCTCTTTTGGATTACCAATTTGGTAGCGGGCAGCTTGTGGCAAGCTATCTAGGGGTCGATGCTGGGCATGTCGGAAGGTGGCCACACGAAGACGTCACAATTTTCCCTGAGGAAAGTCGTGAGTTCCTCATTTTCTTTTGGGCTCAGACGTGAGCTGATTCTAGCAGTCTTTTCTGGCTGCTAGAGATCAAGAATAATGTGTCCGGCGTCCTATTCGGGTTTCCATCTCATCTCATCTGTTGGTGCATTGATTTGGACACCATCTTCTTAATCATTTTACTATAATTGTTATTTGGTAGCTTCGTCATCCTTTTGGACTTCGGTAACTTCTACAGAGGTAAATGTCTTCTTTTTTTACTCCTTCAGTACTTGCACAGTGCATCGTCGAGATGTGACCTGGTCAGAC
The DNA here is from genome assembly GCA_963580275.1 of Crataegus laevigata. Lineage (NCBI taxonomy): Eukaryota > Viridiplantae > Streptophyta > Magnoliopsida > Rosales > Rosaceae > Crataegus > Crataegus laevigata. Next base: position 11,828,374 of record OY756941.1, read on the forward strand.
TTGATTTCTTCGACTCCTTCTCCCAGGATGTAGAATCAGATTTTTTGATATTTGGCAAAGGTTACGGTGTCCAACTTTATCAGCCAGGGTCGTTCTAAAATCCCAATGTAGAGAGACAGGTCGTTTACTATCGTGAACATCTACTTTGAAACAGCTGACGGTGTTTTCACATCAAGTGTGATGTTGTTGATGGTAGTCAAGGTGTGTCCGTTGAATCTGATGAGTACATCCGCTCGACGTATGATGTGTTTTCTGGGCCCATCTTTTGAATTACTAAGAGCTAAAGTAGGTTGATCACATTTCCATTGTCAACCATCATTCTATCAACTATAACGCGGGCTAGTTGGACATATACTACTAGTACGTCGTTGTGTGGGAAATCGACGTCTTCGGCATCCTACTCGGTGAAACCAACGATTGGTCCAAGTTAGGTGTTGATTGCCTGGACTTGTGACACTAGTAGAGCCTCATGGATCTTTCTTTTCTTGGAGTTGTTAGTGGCCCCCAAATGCTCAGATTCGGCGAAGATGTCATTGATCCAAATTGTCTTGGTTGGTGGCTATTTGTCGTTGTCTGCGTTTCTCTTATGATGCACAGTTGGCTTGTCTAAGTATCTATTGACCTTGCCTTCTTTCACCATATTCTGTAGGTAATTCCTTCAAGTGTAATAGTCATTAGTTGTGTGATCATGACCTCGATAGAATACGCAGTACTCGGTGCTGTCCAACTCAGAAATATTTCCCTTTGATTGTTTTGGCAGCTTGAACCATGGTTCGCTTTTGATGTCGCGGAGGATTTGGTGCATCGGGATCGAGAACTTAGAGTTGTTCTTAGGTATCGAGCCTTCTTTAATTGGTGATCGGTCTCTACGCTTGGCCTTCTGCTTACTTTTATTGTTGTAATGCTTCCCATCCTCCTTCTTTTGAGCTACTGCCGATTCTTTTTTAGGCTGATCGAGTGCCTTGTCTGCTCATCGAGCTTTGTCCCAAAGTGCATGCTTTTCTGTCGGAGTGAAAGAGCTTGCTAGAGTTAGATCTTATTTCATGATCAATTCTTCGAACAATGGGTGATCTACTGGGAGTCTTTTTTGGAAGGCTGCACCAGCTATCGAGTCGTTGCATCTAATTATCTTTGCCTTCTCTACTTTGAACCTTTTTACATAATCGCGGTGTGTTTATTTAGGATCTTTTTCATGTTGAACAAGTGGTCGGACTTCTTCTTAATCGAGCGCTAGGATGAATACTCGGTGAAAACCAAAGAAAACTCATCAAAACTCCAAATCAATTGTGGCGACAAGGTGTAGAACCAATCTTGCGCCTTGTCTTATAGAGTTGTGGTGAATATCTTGCACATGAGAGCGTCGTTGTTCCCATAAAGGATCATTGCACTTCGGTAATGCTTTAGGTGTTTCTCCGAGTCTCCATCCTCTTTGAAGAATGTGAAATGCAGAATACTGAACTTGCATGGAGGCTCTGCTTGCTAGATCTCATCCGTGAAGGGTCCTGTTTATGTTGGTCATGTCCCGTTGTATCGCCTCATCAGTGGCCTCGTTGTGTTGGAAATCACACAATCACTATATCATGTGGCTCTTTACTTCTTCATGAATTTGCCTTTGTTTGGGGTATTGAAGCTCTTGGCTGCCCCCAGTAGCTACCTGCTAGTGTATGCTACTCTTCTATGTGCTCGGCTCATATATGTCGTGGTGCTCGGCTCATATATGCCGTGGCTGCGGTGTGTGTGGTACATTTCTAGCAAGCAAGCGATTACTCATAGGCTGCCGGTTGAACTTGAGTTGGATTGAGTGACTGCTTATCTCTATTTGTCATGCTGCCTACTCTGATGTGAGGTGGATGATACTCTTTTCGGGCGAATAAACACTTCGCTTGGAAGGTTGTTCATGTTGATTGTCGGAATGTGGCCCCAACCATGAATGTATGCTCGTCTGTGGGCTTAACCAGAAATGTACACTGCCCTAACGCTTGGTTCGTGACTGGTCGAGTGGCTGCTTACTGGGATGCTGCTAAAGAGGTTCATCTCTGCCCTTGTCATACTTTGGGACACCTCATCTAGGGCACGCTGCAAGAGCTGATTCACCAAGACTGTCTGTTGTGTGATGGCACTTCTCAACTCTATGACTTGTCGAGACAAGTGTTGTTCGCCATTTGAGTTGGAAGAGATTGGACAATATGCATTTCCTTAAGTAGTAGAAGTGTATAGGACTTAAGGAGCAAGATTTGAGTTGGAAAATGTCAAATCTGTGGAGAAATAGGGTGAAAATACCCTCGGTTCAATCGTCGGTCCAGAACTATGAAACCGAGACGGTTAAACAGGTCTTGGACTAGTTTAGGCTGTTAGGATAGCTATAGGAGTGGGCTAGGACACGTGTGTAGGCTGCCCCGCGTGTGGAGAGTATGGGTGCTAGGCTTAGGCTTGGCTTGGGACCGAGATGAGCTTGCACTTACCTTAGGCCTGCGAGCGTTAGGCTTGCACAGCTTAGGCTATGCATTGAGTGGAGGCATGCAGGGCTTGGGCCTGTGTTGCTGGGGCAGCAGCTTGGGCTACCATTGCTGCTTGGGATTGTTGCTACATAGTGGTGTGGGCTTGGGCTTGTGGCTACCTCACTGCTCCCTGCTCCCTACTCATCGTGGGACGTGGCTCGCTAAGGGGTACCACAGTGGTTGTTGCCACAGTGCTGCCCCGTGGGGGTGGTGCCGCTCTACTAGCCGTCTCATTGAGCCTTCGTAGATCATTGTGGCAGGGCTACGTCACAATCTCCATCACTTGGTTCAAATCCTTGAACGTAGAAAGTTCCATTCGTTGTGGTTTCTGAATTTCTAGTCATTGTACTTTTCTTTTACGTTTATTCAAAGAATTTTATATAAAAAAATTTAGGAATAAGAACGTACGAAAAATCTACAAATGAACGAGAAATGAGAAACTTTGAATGCGAGTCTTCTTCAAGCGTGTGAATCAAGACTCTCAATGAAAACACCAATTAGTGGATGCAAATATCCTTTGACAAAAATGCACCTACAAAATAATAACACCTAAGATTAAGGCCAAAAACCTCACACACCCATGATGAATTGGGGGGGGGGGGCTTTGGCTGAAAAATCTCAAACGCCAAAATTAAAATTTGAAAGATAAAGTGTTTAGTGTGGATGCCAATTTCTGCCTTCTTCTTCTTGGACGAAAATGCACTTGCAAAACAATTAACACCTTAGGTCAAGGCCAAGAGCTTCATGCGCCCACGATAAATTGGGGGATGAGGGCTTTGGCTGAAGAACCTCCGATGCCAAAGTTAGAATTTGAGAGAAAATGTGTTTAGAGAAATTTGGTGAATTTTAGAAGGGAATTGGACTTAGGTTTTTAGGAGAAATGGAAGCTATTTATAGGGGTGTGGCCGGCCCCTATTTGGAGGGGTCCGGCCACTTATGGTGGTTTGTCGGTGTAATTGCAAGATATTAAGTCAAAATAATATCTTACAATCAATTAGGAAATTAATCAATTAATTTAGGTAATTAACCAGAATTTTAATGAATAATTGAGGGTTACCTTGTGGGGAGATTTGATGAGGATGGATGAAATAGGTTTTGAATAAATACCTATTTTGATCATTTTTTACCTTGATTGAGTCGTGATTGTCTGTTGCTTGCGCGTGGGAGTTTCGGTGTGTCTCGAGGGTAATTTTATCTTTTTCACCTAAGAATCCACGTGTCGTCTCCAAATTCTTCTTGATTACACTAGTGCAAAAAAAACAATTTGCATGACACAGATCCTTCACCGCACAAAGTAAAAAAATGTAGGGCAAAAATTAGCCCAACGAAACCTTCGTCACGCACCAACTGTCGCGCCAAGGTAGTGAAAGCAGGGTTTGCGCGACTTTGCGCGACAAAGAAGTAACCTGCATTGCGCAAACCCTTTTTTTGGTAAAAATATTTTTTATTTAATTTTTAATAAATATTGTAATTAAATTCTAAACAATAATTAATAAACCAATAAAAAGTATTTAATTATAAAATATATGAAAATGTACATACAAGATGTTCGAATATAAAAGAAAAAACTACAAGAAGTAGTTTTCTAGGCTTGATGCATCAGGCTACCGGGTATTGGCTGGGCGAAGTGGCTAAGAGGTTGAAGGTGGAGCAAGATCAAGTGCTGGCATCGGGATTTGGGGGTCGGACATCTGTAAGGGTCGTAAGATCATACTCATCTTCTCGTCCTGGGCCGAAAACTAGGCTGCAATCTCGGCTTCCCGGGTTTCCCGAACTACTGCTTCGGCCTCTCGTGCTGCTTGTTGGGCCGCAAGCTGACTTTTTAGGGTTGCCACTTCCTCCGTCAGGGCGATAACCTGTCCTATGGTCGATCTGGAAAAGGAGGCACTTGTCTCACGAACCTGCGCTTTCCCCATATACCGAACAACTTTGCCATGACAACAACCGAGCTTCTGAGCAACAACAACGAGTCACCAAACTAGGGATGCTAAATAGTCATCAAACTAGGAATGCTATATACCACCAGAAATCCACTTGCAAATATGATTCACTAATCACAACAAAAATATCCAATTTCTGAAAACTACATTGAACCCAAGTCTTAATATTTCACCGAACACAAAAAATAAAATCCAAGAAATGCTCTCATAAGCAACAAACCATATATATCCAAACCAATTATCAATGCATATATTTAAAGACAACTGATTAAAACAAATTAACCAACAAAAAAAACCGTGTAAAAAGATAATGCACAAACACAGAAGCAGCAACAGAGGAATATTTGTACCAGTAATTCTCTGAGATAAGCCAACACTTCGCAAAATCCAACGAATGCCAAGATACAAACAGGTTATCTTGAATCTAATCAAAGGACTAGGTATGCTCAAATTGAGGAACCTAAGGTTAATGCACAAGAAAAATGAAGAGAAATATACTTGGAATGGAATATTTACCACAACCTAATCACCGAAAATAATGTAGCCTATTTTAAAATTTCAACACATGCTTAGAATAAATTGTTGTCATGAACACTAACAAGACTGTTTGCTAAGAGAAACATCAAAATAAGAAATCAACAAAAGATCAACTACTTATATATCAACCAGAATTACAACCTAATTAAAAAGAATTGGGGTTTAAGTCCATGACCATGTCCATTTTCGCTTTTGGGAAATGACCCACTAACTGAGCAATCTAATTGAAATCTAAATTCCGACGTCAAAAGTCAAACTACAAATGAGCAACATGACCATAGAATCGAAGGGAGAAAACTGCAGAGAAAGAAATAAAAAGACTTACATCTATCTCCGGTATTGTAACCCCTAGCTTAGCAGACAATTTTCTTGAACACATTAAACTTGGGAGCCAAGTTGCAGCAAGGTCACCATCAACACCAAATTCATTAAACCTACATATACAGATGTGCCATCAACACAAAGGAATATGATATTGTTTTAATTTTTAAACACATCAAAGTGCAACGAAAATTTTGACAATCTCAACAATAAGCCTAGCAAAGTCGTGCATAATTCTTGCACTATAGCATACAAACAAATACACCGCAAAGCTGTAAATAATATGTAAAAGTTAAAACAATAGCAAAACCAACGGGTAAAGTGCTTGAAGATACTGAAACTAAACAATATCAGGGCAGAAAACCCATGCGAGGAGTTACAAACTATAAACTGGAACTGTAACAAATTTTATCTTGCTTTCGTTTCTTTGTGAGTTAAACGTTGGCACGTATTAAAAACCTCCTCACTCTACATTGGTTAGAGCACCTCAATGACCAATTCCTTGACTTCACATCTGTTGATTGGGACCCTATCAAGTATTTCCAAGAGAATAAAAAGAATCATCACCATGCAAGAAATTTGGTAAATGAAAAATAAGGCACAAACATATGCTTGAAATGATGATCTTGGCAACAACATCTGGTATAGTTACCACACTATCCATGACTTAAAGCACTGACAAATCATTATCAAGATCAAGTACAATTTTTCTTGTGAAGTATGCTTTGTACAAATAAATAGAGTCTTTGGAAGAGTCAAGTTTACTGGCATGCACTGTGACAAAATTTTGTCATGCATGAAAGAGAAATATATAGTGATAAAATGGTGTATGCGTCTTTAGAAATGGTAGTGATCAGCTAACTGTGGCGACAATTGTGATTGCTCAAATGTTAACAAAATGGTACTAGTTGCATCAGAAAGAGACAATGTAGTGAAGAACAATGCGAGAGAAATGATAGGCACAAACAATAGTGGTGCCTTGTCAAGTGTTAATAATCATGAAATAAAAGAATCGAGTATTATGAAGCTATCTCATGATTCCAAAACCAAACAGTTTTTCCTTAGCAAAAAAGATAGTGACTGGAAGGCATTGGTTACTCAAAGAAACAAGCCCTTAATACTAAATTGACCTCTGATTTATTAGTCAACTTTATCTTCAGATAAGTAATCAACTGTGCATTTTTACATGAAAAGAAGTAAGCTTTCTCCAAATAAACAAGGATAATGGAAAATGGATTAAAGGCTCACGTGGAATTGATTCACCAACCCATGAGGCTTGTCCTTCGAGAAACTAAAACCCCATATACCTTCAAGATATATATATATATATATATATATATATATATATATATATATATATATTGGGAAACAACATGAGCAATATTGTCAGACTTCACTGTTTATAACATTTCATATTTTTTTTTAAAAGAAAAGAGGAAAAAAAGAGAGCTATTAACGATGAATTGGCCAAGTAAGTTCTTTTATAATTAATCATGATGGAAAGGTGGTACTTGGTAGAAAATCTAAAAAAGGAAAGAGAATATTGTTTTCGTTCCTGGCATATTGACATAAACAAATAAATAAGTTTTCACATTGGAGAAGGCGTTATGGGAATTAATTCTTCAGCAAAAAGAAAAGGAGACCACTAATTCTGAGTGTTTGAGACAGCTACTTACCACGTAATCCCTAAAGAGGAAAATATGTAAAATACAGATTCCCAACCCAAATTTTGGATAAAGGGAGGAGCCAGAAGAAACCTGCACCAAGTCCAATGTTATAAATGGGTATCAATGAACGCACAGTGCACAACAAATATAGACATAAGAAAACCAAATCTTATTTAGAATGACACCAAAAATTCAAACATCCTCATGTTGTATTCAGAATCTCAGATTCGACTTTCCCATTTTTTATTTTTAAATATATATAAATAAATCTTCAAAAACCCTTGCACCATACCCTACAACACTTCCTACACTCAGACCACCAAAGACAAATGCTACAGCCCGTGAACGCTCTTCCAAAGGCATTGTCCTGCACCAGGTAAAAGATTATTAGGATTCTCAAACACAAAGAAATGGACCCACCAGACAACCTAAATTTGAACAAAATAATGCTTCATGAACACCACCTATGAATCTATGATGAACCAAATTAAATATAAGGATGTCATACATGCTTGAGAATAACGTCTACTGCGGCGGATGGGGAAATGCCTTCTCCAATTCCTACTTGTACTTCAAAGAAAAGAGCTCTCGGTAACAGGTAGGTTTGATACTCAAACCAACAATAATTTGGAAATCAAGAACGAAAACAAAAGGCTCAACAAAGTGGAACTGATTTACAAGAGTCTGATGAATGGCAGAGTTATGAGTATAAATTAATAACATAATAAAAACTTGAAACGAGCTTTTAAAAAGCAAACCTCCCACTAAATATCTTAGCAAGCCAACCTTAAGGCAACTGACTCAATGCATACCCCCAAAAGAACGACGATTGAACCAATCCCGCCTCGGATGAACTCCATCCAAACTGGTGAGACATTGGAATTATAGCAATACTCAAGTTCACCTGTCAATCAAACACCTAAAATCAAACTTAATCAATCCTACATGCAAAAGGAACAAACTTAATTCGTTTAAAACCAAAATGCAGTAAACCCACAACCCAAAATCTACGTCCAATTGCATTTTTGCATAAAAGTTCCTTCCTTTTCACCACAAAAGATTCAAAGTTTAAGCTTAAAATTTCAAGCCCATAACTTGTTTGATGAATACCTAAGCGAGAAATAAAAACAGAGCCAGCGGAGCCACAGAACTACCTTATCCATGTTGTAGATGACAAAGGCAAGCGAAGTAGTCCCAATGAGCTTCTACCTCTGAGGTATGTTCTTCCACGGCGGCCAATCCTTATCAAAACACACTTCCCCAGACCCGATTTCTTGACTCAATTCTCTCTCAGAATCGGACCCAGAACCCGAACCCGTCCGTTGGACCTTATCCACTGGTAGCCCATTGACCCTTTTGGTTTCTCTGACGCTTTCTTTCTCCTTAATGCTACAAAGCACTCTCAACTACAAGTTGTTCTTTACAGGAAACCGAAGCAAACAACGTCGTCTGGGTGAGGAGAGGGGAGATTGTGAGCTTGTGCTATGTGAAAATAAGCAGGAGAAGCAAAAAATCGCGAAAAACAAACATTCAAAGATCAAGTAATGAGACAAAAAATTTCGACAGTTATAAACGAAAAATCACGATTTAACGGTTATTTTAACTCTGATTTTTATTATTTTTTATAGCTACACTCCTTGATCCTATATGAATACAATGAATGAATGAATTTGATCTTCAATTTAAAATATTTACACCAGTGGATACCACAAAATCTTATGTTATACTTAATGAAAGTATAAATAAACTCTAAATGTTAGTGAATCTATCGTTTTGATGGGATAGACATCTTATGAAACTAATTTCAACGATCCAACTTGCAAACTTGTTTGTATACGCTTTGAGATAGCATAAGCCAAAAATCACAAAAAAACAAACATTCAGAGATCAAGTAACGGGACAAAACTTTTAGACAATTATAAACGAAAAATCACGATTTAACAGTTATTTTAACTCCGATTTTGATGAATTTTTACAGCTACACTCTTTGACCCTATATGAATACAATGATTGAATTCGATTTTCAATTTAAAATATTTACACTAATGGATACCACAAAATCTTATGTTATACTTAATGAAAGTATAAATAAACTCTTAAGGGTTAGTGAATCTATTGTGTCGATGAGATACGCATTCTACGAAACTAATTTCAACGATCCAACCGTCAAACTTGTTTGTATATTCTTCGAGATCGCATATGCCAAAATTTGCAAAAAATAAACATTCAGATATCAAGTAACGGGACAAAAAAATTTCGATGGTTATCAACGAAAAATCACGATTTAATGGTTATTTTAACTCCGATTTTGATGATTTTTTACATCTACACTCCTTGACCCTATATGAATACAATGAATGAACTCAATCTTCAATTTATAATATTTGCACTAGTGGATACCACAAAATCTTATGTTATACTTAATGAAAGTATAAATAAACTTTAAGTGTTAGTGAATCAATTGTGTTAATAGGATACGCATTCTATGAAACTAATTTCAACGATCAAACCGCCAAACTTGTTTGTACATGTTTCGAGATTGCATACGCCAAAAATTGCAAAAAACAAACATTTAGAGATCAAGTAACAAGACAAAAACTTTTCGACGATTATCAACGAAAAATCAAGATTTAACGGTTATTTAACTCCGATTTTGATGATTTTTTTACAGCTACACTCCTTGACCCTATATGAATACAATGAATGAACTCAATCTTCTATTTATAATATTTGCACTAGTGGATATTCAAAATCGTATGTTATACTTAATGAAAGTATAAATAAACTCTTAAGTGTTAGTGAATATATTGTTTTGATGGGATAAGCATTCTACGAAACTAGTTTCAACGATCCAACTGTTAAATATGTTTGTATATACTTCGAGATCGCATACGCCAAAAATTGAAAAAAAACAAACATTCAGAGATCAAGTAACGAGACAAAAAATTTCAATGGTTCTAAACGAAAAATCACGATTTAACGGTTATTTTAACTCTGATTTTGATGATTTTTTTACAGCTACACTCCTTGATCCTATATGAATACAATGAACTAATTTGATTGTCAATTTAAAATATTTACACAAGTAGATACCACAAAATCTTATGTTATTGCGCGAAGTAGGTGCACCTTTGTCACGCAAAGCAGTTTTGTGCAACGTCAATCCTTGCCACGCAAACGTCCTTTGCGCGACGATTTGCACGACGTAGGTGCACCTTTGTTGTGGAAAAGACGTTTGCGCGACGTGGCCTGTGCGTCGGACAAGATTTTGGAGCCAAACCAAGACTTTAACCATTTTTTTGCAACATTGCGCAATGAAGGTGTTACTTCGTTGCGCAAAGCTATTTTGAGCAACAATGGTCTTCGTCGTGCCAAGTTTTGTAGCACAAAATACCTTTGTGTGACGTTTTGTTGTCATCGTTGCGCAAACATAATTTGTGAGACACAATTTGCTCAATTGCGCAAGTATGTTTTTGTACTGGAGTTAGTTTTGGCTCCACATTTAGTAATTTGTGGGGAGGGAATGACTTAGCATTTTAGTGGGAAAACATGACTATTTATAGGGGAGTGGCTGAGCCTATTTGGAGAATAAGGGCCGGCCACATATGGTCAAATTGTGAGTGGAATTGCAAGATATTATGTGAAATAATATCTTGCAATTAACTTGGCAATTAATCCCAAATTGAATAGGAAAATTGGGAGTTACCATTTGAGTGAGGGTTTTAAATAAATACCATTTTGATCACCTTTGACTCTTCCTTGATTGAGCCGTTATTGTCCGTTGTATATATGCGCGTAAGAATCCCGATGTGCGTCGAGGGTTATTTTGTCCTTTCTACCCAAAAGTCCACGTGTCACCTCCATAATTTTCTTGATTACTTTTGGATAAGTTACTTGTGAACGAAAATAAAATCAGCCTACGCGGTAAAGTTTATGACTCCGCCCTTGAAAGAAATGTTTAGCAATGCCTGTGATCTCAATAAAAGAGACAACACTCAGCATACATGCATCCTTCTGATGGTCATTAGCAATAATCATGGAAGATTAGCAATGCCTTGCACATACTAAATTTTTGTTAATATTATGTGTTGGATGCTAAATTGAAGAGGAATAACAGATACATCAGGTGCATTAAAAGACCATCATAGAGGCATATTTGACTTAAGACTTCAAATCTAAAGTACGAATACAAAAACGCGCAAGATCCCGAAAGCAAACTGTATTTTTGGGTTTCAGTTAAAAGCAAAAAAGCTAAGCAAAGAGTTTATTCTACTTGAATTAATGATGTCATTTTTGCTTATGTTTTTTTCTCCAAATCAATTTCTTCTGTGCAATAACGAATAAATAACCTGCGCTGGTATTTTGATTTGACCTAATACATTCAGGGATATATGATTGTAGATGGAGGAGTGTAGATTAGGCTTAGTGTTATCCCTAGATCTTTAAGGTTGCTGTTTTTTCTTCGATGACTACATACAGGAGCGCCTTCTCGATCGTAGCTTTATTATTTATCCCCCACATTTCTCATTTTGTGTTTTTCGACAGTTCTTATCCTTATCCTCTACACGGCCTAGGTTTTGTTGAATTTGTTTGAAGGGTTTACTGATGAGCTACTGATGAGCTAACAAAATCCATGGCAAGAAACACCATTTAAGTAATCATTGAATCAATCAAACCGTTAAACTACATTCGTAGTAAACCCTGGCTCAATTCATCATTCAAGACTCGGTCGATCTGTAATTCGCTCACTCTATCCCTAAATAAAAGAAAACCAAACCAAATTCAGCAAGAATTATGCACGATCTTTGTGAAACTATATAATGAATGATACCACATTGTTAAACAAATGTGGACTGGAGCTGATTTTAAAATTCATTTAAAACGGAAGTGGTAAATACCATTTGATTGTGATGCTAAATTTTTCAAGATACGACACTAATAAAAATTGCATATAAGGATGAAACACATATGAACGCTTACACTTAATCATAGAGAACTTTAACAAAAAATTATTTTATTTTACTCAATGTTGCAGGAAATTGCCTAAATAAGCAATGAACAATAGCAAAGGGAACTTGCACTTGTGGATATGTAATTATATATATCAGAACAAGGGTTTTAATCACAAATGGTCCCTGACATTGATCAAACACATCATTTTGGTCCCTGACATTGAAAAGCAATAGAAATGGTCCCTGAGATTGTCCATCATCCATCATTTTAGTTCTTCCGTTAAAAACTCCTTGGGCAATTTTCAAAACTTCGTAACTCAATCTTTTCTTAACCAAATTCGACCAATAATATATCAAAATGAAGATAGGAAAGTGTAGAACACGATTACACCTATTTGGAAGCCCAATGGTTGTTGAAGATGGCCGAAAAATAGCCTCAAATGTGACTAGTCCGCGGAAAAACTGAAAAACTCGCCGGAAACTGGGTAAACTTTAAATGTTCATAGCTTCTTCAATATTCAACAAAATTGAGTGATTGAAAAATGAAAATCATACTTTTGAATGAGACAAATAGAATGGTACCTTTATTGACTGCTAATTCACCGTGGTTTGGCTGGAAAACGGCTTGAAATTGGATAACCATTTTCGAGTTAGCCAATTTCAAGCCGTTTTCTGGCCAAACTACGGCGAGTTAGCCATCAAGAAAGATATCATTCTCTTCGTCTCATCGATAAGTATGATTTTTGTTTTTGAATCACTCGATTTCATTGATTATTGAAGAAGTTATGAACGTTTAAAATTTACCTAGTTTCCGGCGAGTTTTCCAGTTTTTCTACAGACCAGTCACATTGAGGCTATTTTCCGGCCATCTCTAGAAACTGTTGGTCTTCCAAATAGGTATAATCTTGTTCTACACTTTCCTATCTTCATTTTGATATATGGGTTGAATTTGGTTAAGAAACAATTGAGTTATGAAGAAGCTTTGAAAATTGCCCAAAGAGTTTTTAACGGAAAGATCAAAATGATGGATGATGGACAATCTCAGGGACCATTTCTTTTGATTTTCAATGTCAGGGACCAAAATGATATGTTTGATCAATGTCAGGGATCATTTGTGATTAAAACCCATTAGAATAATTGATGTAGAGTATCAAGGGTGTTGATATATAGCACTATACCTCTAGACAACTTTCTGGCTTTCTTTTTGAAGTACAAATAAAGACTCGCAATACTTCCCTGATGACGATGAAGGGCATAATCAAAATGAATTTTATAAATATTTATATGTGACATTACTCTTTTGAATAATAATACACCAGAAAATTGTTTTATGATCCGGTTTACTGCTCTTTGAAGTACAATAAGTGTATCAACAATTCCCTAAAAAGATTACATATGTTAAAGAATTGATTGAAATAATTATAACAAAACTAACTTAAAGATTAGATAATGGAAAATTGGATGCCAAAAATATGTCAACAGCGAAGTAAATGTAAATGGTGCGAGAGGTTATCCTAATTATACCCTGATCATCTTAAGTCGACACAGGAGGATTTGGAGGCGATGGAGCAGTATCTAAAATGGCTCATTAGTATGAGTACAGAATTACTGAGTATTTCATCTTTGCTTGCATCGCAGCTCTAGGAGGCTCTCTCTTTGGCTATGATCTTGGTATTTCAGGTCAGTTTTCTTCCTGGTTTATGATTCAAAATTTGAAATAAATTAGATTTATTTTCCTAGGCACTGCTTCGTCTTGTAAGCATAGGGACAAAGGCTGAGGTTTTGAATTCAATGACTAACGTGTGATATGAAAATCTAGGAATAAAAAGTTTGGAAGGCATGATGCAATAGGTAAACTAAAATTGAAAGCCGTAAAAGGATGGAAACGGAAACCACTTGGTAGCATCCAACTAAACTTGACATTTCTATGTGCACCCACAAAATCTCATCATTCAAATGGTATTTCTTTGAACCAAAGTATATGGAAAAAAAGAATAAAAAGCTGATTAGCAATTACCACTTTCAGTAGTGCCACAGTGCTAAGTTTTCCTTCTCGAATATCTAACAAATAAGCTCCTTTGTAATTTGTGCATGAACACTAAAACAAAAAATTGGTAATTTCTACCTGAACACTAAAATAAAAAAATTGATACATACACGAAAAGTTAAGACTACCTTCCATAAATCAATAAAGAACTACGATAATGTGAAAATCCCTATGTATAACCTATGCATCCATCATTTTAACCTAAAACCTGAGACCATCTCCGGTTCTTGGCAGATTAAATTTCAATAAACAGCCACACGTGTGAAATGAACAAATAGAAATAGATATCTCAGGGATTAATAGTTTACCATCAACGAAGATCTTGGTGAGCCAGGCCGACCTAGATGCTGTAAATCACGCGACGCCTCCAAAATATCCACAGAGAGTACAGCACCAAGCACTCAATCCAATTTGAATCCATAGTGTTGTGATAAAGAACGAAGAAAAAGTTAATTATTACAACCCCAGATTTTATAAATGCCATATCCCAATCTTGTACTCGATCATATACCAAGGTATTGAGGCTAACATTTCTAATCTAAAAGCGAATCATAAAGCAAATAACAAATAATTTGTCATGTAAGCAACCATGCCTATATAATCGAATTTCACTTACCAAAGTGATCTTACTAATATTATTCACAAAAAAATGATAATAAATAAATAAGATAGACTAAAAAACTTTCTTTGATTTGAGCTCACCCAATAAAAATTCCTTCAATTAAGAGAATAGAATAAACCATACATTAATACAATCTCTTAATTGAATTAGCCTTTTGGATTGAATAAATTATAGGAAAATCAAGCGATTGAATAATATAGACGACGGGAGTGTTAATCATTACCTTTTGATGTCGTCATATTTGTGATTCATAGTATCATCATATCATGTGAACCAGATTTGTTGGACTGATACATAGCTTCAGTACTAATACTTTTATAGAACTGATTTGAGAGATTAGAGGTGTGTGAGATATGAAGTTTTTAGTTTTTATGTACAAATGAAATTTTGAAGAGAGATTTTTTTATGTTTTTGAAGGGGAAAAATTACAAAAAAAAATTATAATAAAAGGCTCTGTTTGGTGTTCTAAACAACTAAATCGATGCTTTCATGGGATTTATTTTCAATCTTGATTGCATTTCTTCGAAGTAATTATCCACTTCTCATATTTCCATCCCTTGATTCTCAGTTTAGTTATTCAATTAAAAACCTAGAAAAAATTGGATCAGTATAACAAAACAAAAAAGGAGTGCAATCATTTTTCTTTGCTAAATTTCTAAATTGTTGCAAAAACTTTTCAATGATATACCTTAGTTGCAACATGCCGTCAGTGATGTACTCACCTAACATTCGAATGAAGAGAGATGTGAAGGAAAATTTGTGAAAAACAAGTTCATTTGAGCAACATCAACAACATGCAATTAACAATTAAAGGCGGAATCATGTTTATATGCACTCAAAAACAAAACTTAACCCATGAAATTCAAAACCTAGTAGATAGGTGAACCAAGACTCAACTCAAGAACAAAGTGAGTAGAGAAATCTTTTACCTTTGTTGATTCCTCTTTGCATAAGCAAAGGCTAATCACCCAAGGAGAGGGCCTTCATTCCTTGCTTCTTAGCTCCATGGATTTCTTGGAGGAGGATGGTAGAATGGATTCTCCAAGTTCCCAAGAAAGGGAACCTCTAAGCATCCACACCAAAGAGAGCATTGATGAGGAGATGAGTGGCCTAGGAAGATTTAGATGCTAGTAAAATCTTCCTAGGGTGGCCGGCCTCTTAGAGAGAAAGGGAGAGACATGTTCTCTCCAATTTTCTCCAAAAGAAACCCTAATGAAGAAAAGGCTATAAAGTCATATTTATACCTACCTTCATTGGAGTGGCAAACTTGTAATAAGTCCAAAACCCACTCCATTCTCTATGTGGCCGGCCTCTTAGAGTCTTTGGGCTGTTTGGGCCTTCTTGAATCTTTATTCGTTAAGTTGTCATACAACTTAAGTCAATGGGCTTGACGTTCGAAGCCCATTGGGCCTTGAGGCCCAAAACTAACCCGAGGTCTATAACGAACTTGATTAATTAACATATTAATTAATCCTAGCCATAAATAATTAAACAATTTAATTATCCTTACTCATCTCCGTTGTTTCTTCAATCTCTACCTTACTTGGTGTACGATCCATTAGGTTCCTTTTAGCGAGGCAGTGGGCAATTAGAACTCTTTCAAATCGATTGTGAATTGAAGCTTACTTTCAATTCTCCCTTTAGTGATTACTCACTATTAGAGCTTCCACAAACCATGAGTGACACCTAGCAATATATCATGGCTACCCAAGCTAATCAGAAGAGGTGGATAACCTATTCAGTTTAGGATTACAATGCAATACGGTCTTTCTCTAATACAACACTCTTGACCACATTGTTTGGTTTGATAGTTTATTCATGTCTACTATCCAATGTGATTCATTTACTTATATGATTACCTTGAATGTGATTCGGAATGACTTTCCAAATCTCATTCATACTCTGGCCAGAGATTCTTGATCATATCATAGAGTATTCTCCCTCAAACAGTTTGAAGGTTAGAGATCCCTTGTTGCGCATTCACTTGCCTCCATGGCTAAGTGGCTTAACCCCAACTACGCCGTGGACACCCTCTGATGGAGTGACATTGACATAGTCAAAGATCAAGGACCTAACCACAAGACAACTATGATGCCTCAGGTCAAATGACTACTTTGCATTATCCCAACCATGAGTTCTCATGTGACATGAGTATGAGAACTCCTCGTTGATCGTGTTCAGTGGACTCATTCTCTATCGAGCACCTACATGCTTGTCTTGGTGTCAGTCACACCAATGACTCGAGACCAATCACTCTTCCTAAGAGAAGACATAGCACATACTGATCTTAACGGACTGTCAATGCCCAATTGGCAATCCTATGATCAGGAACATTTAGGATATGTATACGAAAGAGAATGGTCTCATGAATCTAACTTCTTTAGATCACATTCTCCCAATTGCATATTCCTTGGACTTATTGTTCAAGCATATAACATTTATATGAGACAGCTTAAAACAATAATCTTTGCCCTTTATATTAAACCAGATTAGTTTAACATGTGAAATGTCTGTAAAGTATCATCATATGATTGGTTTTAGGGCACATTTCCAACAAGATGTAGGTATAGAGGTCAATGGAGGAAGCCACCGCACAAAGCTGGGAGAGGGAAGGCAAAGTTATGGTCATTCATTTTTGTGAGAGGGAAGCAAAATGTATTTTACTAATGCAAAAACTTGCATATTTATTTCATACCCAACTGTTTGGGCCCAAATTTACATCATCAGTCCAAGTAATCGAGGCCGTCAGATGATTAGGGATTTTCCTTGACATTACTATTGTTTTTTTATCATAGTAATTATCTTAAAAATATTCTTAAAGTGTGCAAAGTTGTGATATGCGTAAAGCTCCATGAAGAAGAGGCTATGTGAAATGCCATGCAACATTAGAGTTTTATCTTGCATGCAAACCACGAGGACCAATAACACAAGGATGCAATTAATATTGGATGATCAGCATCTAGATATGCCATTTGGAGTAATCAAAATAAGGTGATGTGATGGGATCAGGGTGGTTTTGCAGATAATGCAAAACCATCAACCATATGTTTTAATTATCATGCATGCATGGATAAAGCTTATGTGAGATGGTGAGATGAGTTACACCACCAAATTTACAAGATTCGATCCAACAAACGGTGATGACGTAAGGGAAGCTCATGATGAGGATGATGATGACGTAATCCCATTTTAAAAGATGGGATTAAGCTTTGATTGATGTGATAAGGCCTAAGGCGTGAATTTAGGTGCATAAAAGATAAAGTTTTCAGAGTTCCATTTATTGTGATTATGCATGGGATAAATGTGTGGTCAGTAGCAACAATTAAAGATTTAGAGTCACAGGGCAATTGGGATTGTTTTCTACAACTTAGGCATGCAGATCTTTATAAATACCAAGCGGCAGACAACTAAAGGAACCTCCAATTCAACACACAAATCTGCCATGTGCAAACTCTTGCTCTACGCGAAACCTCTCAGCAACCTTGATATTTTTATTTTCCTTTTTGCCGACACATCTTTAGTTTAGATAAACAGCACTGTAAAGGCAACCGGTGATATCTTCAGTTTGGATAAACAGCACTATCGCCGTAGAATCGGCCGACCTCGGAGCATTTTCAGTTTGGATAAACAGCACTGCGTCGAGGCTGACTGATTAACTATCCAAGTCTCGGTCGACAAGGGTTTTCGAATCCTTGTTGGTAGAGGTCATCTCATTAGCCTTCTCGGCGAAGTGAGGTGTTATTGATTATTAGGCTCGGCACATTGAACTCTGAGTTGTTTTATGATAGAATACTCACAAGTGGGATTTAGAGTTCGGCATTCTGACGACGGAACCACGTTCACCATCAAGACTTATATCTGCTTTGAGTACCTGTGTCCCTATACCTTGGTGTCGATTCGGCGTGAGTTCACTTTGATAAATACCATCACTGTGACCGAAGCCGACGATGACGATTTGTGAACTTCGCATAATTAGTAACCTTGTCTTCAATTTTTAGAGTGCAAAGGCTGAGATGTGTTCCTTCCTCGGCCACAATCGCAAGACAAAGAACTCAGCAACACGATCAGCGCAACATCAACATATTTTACTCCCCGGCCGAGCTCGGCTGATGAGTTGGCACGCAGGCCTAGTAATTAATAAGCTAACTACGTCCTTCAGTTATGTGCGGGGCGTGCCAACTCGTCAGCCGAGCTCGGCCAGGGAGTAAAATATGTTGATGTTGTGTTGATCGCGTTGCTGACTTCTTTGTCTTGTGATTGTAGCCGAGGAAGTAACATGTCTCAGCTTTTGGACTCTAAAGCCTAAAGACAAGGCTACTAATTATGCGAATTTCACGAATCGTAGTCGTCGACTTCGGTCACAGTGATGGCATTTGTCAAAGTGAACTCACGCCGAATTGACACCAAGGTATAGGGACACGGGTACTCGAAGCAGATATAAGTCTTAATGGTAAACGTGGTTCGGTTGTCAGAATGCCGAACTCTAAATCCCACTTGTGAGTATCCTATCATAAAACAACTCAGAGTTCAATGTGCCAAGCTTAATAATCAGTAACCCTATCTTAAATTTGGTGGTGCTACTCATCTCACCATCTCACATAAGCTTTATCTATGCATGCATGATAATTAAAACACATGGTTGATGGTTTTGCATTATCTGCAAAACCACCCTGATCCCATCACATCACCTCATTTTGATTACTCCAAATGGCATATCTAGATGTTGATCATCCAATATTAATTGCATCCTTGTGTTATTGTTCCTCATGGTTCGCATGCAAGATAGGACTCTAATGCTGCATGGCATTTCACATAGCCTCTTCTACATGGAGCTTTACGCATATCACAACTCTGCACACTTTAAGGATATTTTCAAGATAATTACTATGATAAAAAAAAAAAAAACAATAGTAATGTCAAGAAAAATCCCTATTCATCTGACGGCCTCGATTACTTGGACCGATGATGTAAATTTGGGCCCAAACACCAACACTCATATCTTTAGTACGAATATAAATTCACCAAATAATTGGTTGAGCAAGAAACCAGATAAAAATTCAAACATTCCAAGGTCTAGTAAACAACACTGCGATAGGGAGTCCAAGTTCTTCAGCAGCTGTGATGGGAAAAGGCACGAAACTGTAATCACCAATATTATTCAACGAAAGATATAGACATTTGGTAATAATCATACATGAGATTCATACAATCTTTTCATATATTGGAAATTAGAAAAAAATATAAAAATAAAAACAGAAAAAAGAAAAGTACCTCTTGCCCTTGCTCTTGAAAATCCAAATAAAAAAATAAATAAATACTAAATACCAAGCAAATATAGAAGCAATTCAATAATTACCAAAGAGAAATCCACCACGCATGAAATAGAAATTAAACAAAAAAATTACAGAGAAAAAAGGGTACCTTATACTTCGCCTGCAGCTGCTCTTCAAAAATAAAAAATCTTAGATCCTAAATACCAAGAAAACACAAAAGCGATTCAATAATTACCAAGAAAAATCAGAGGTGTTGCTATCAAAGAGAGGGAGAGTGACACGCCCCAATCCTAATATCTCCAAATATTAGGATAGGCAAGTGTTGGCCAACACCCAAGGGTAATGAAGCCATTTTAAACATGCATACAAATAAATATGTAATTAGAAAGAAATATACAAATGCTGAATCGTGTTCAGAGCATGCAACTAATCAACAATAATGTGAAAGAATTATTATAAAAAGGTACGAACAAATGAATGGGTCCTACATAAAGAAGACTCGAAGATACCTATGCGAAAGCGCCCTGACACCAGGATCGTATACCTCAATTCTAACTCTTGAACAGAACCCCCTGTTTTGAAAACGTATATATAGTACTACATAGTAGGTTTTCTGAAAAACTCCAACATGCCATGAAAAACATTCGTAGAACATGTACATGTAAAACAATGCTCAGTAATGGTAATCTAGTGGCCCGAAGGTAAATCCGTAAAACATCCGTAAATCACATCAATGATGTACTCAACTAGGGGTATCATAGTGGCCCGAAGGCATAACCATCACCTAAAGGTGCAGCTATACGACACTAGGTTATGCCAGTGAATAAATCATGGTCCATCACACGAAGGTGAAGCTATACGACTTTGGGCTATGCCAGAGAAGAGATATAATGAGTCCATCACCTGAAGGTGAAGCTATACAACACTGGTTATGCCAGTGAAGAAATCATGGTCCATCACTTGAAGGTGAAGCTGTACGACTCTGGGTTACACCAGAGAAGAGAATATAACATATATATGTATATATAGTGGGTCCATCACCCGAAGGTGAGGCTGTACGACTCAAGGTTACGCAATAGAAGAAATATAGGGTCCATCACCTAAAGGTGAAACTGTACGACTCTAGGTTACGCCAGAAAAGAAATATACATATATATACATAACACACTGACACTAGCCTCGAGCTAATGAAGCTAGGAGTATGTCATACTTATCATCAACTATGTCATGTGGCCATAGACATCTACATACTCGGTTGTGTGTATGTGCTGTATGATAACCCACTAGATAAGCACCGAAAACGTATCTCAAAAATCTCATATCAGATCAGGAGCTCAAAAGCTCAAAGCATCATCTCATAAATCCATAATAAATCATATTCGTAAAACCGTATTATTTCATATACAAAAATCTAATAATTCATAACCTTTCGTAAAACGTAAATTCGATAAGTCATAAATAATCCATAAAACGTAAAAGCATGAAATCATTCTTTTCGTGAATGCAAGCCTAATATTTTATAAAAACATGCAAGTTAAGAAGGGGTCCACTCACTGATATTTTGTTGTTGAGGAGCCGCTCGAACAAGAGAGGATGGGTCACTTCCCACCGACGCACCTAAACACAAATAAAGACCATTTTATAAAACTCTACTAAAACGATAGAATTTGAGAAAACGGATAGTGGATTCAGATTTGGCATGTCAAAAAACCTAAGGAGAAACCTCAGGTCGTACGCGTCGAGATGGGTTGCCAGAAAAGTCACCAACGCCATCGTGGACAATGGTGGAGCACAGTACCTCCAGCTGAGGCACATGTGCTCCATGCGCTGGCCATGATAGCTCTTTACGTGCACCTACACGCTGACCATGGGAGTTAAGTATTGAGACAGGGTTTGGTCGGATCTGGGCTTTGGGTTAATGGGTTTGGCCCAGTTTCGGTTTAGGTCCGGGTTGTTGGGTAGAGGTTAATGGTTCAAGGATTTAGCCCAAATTTCAAATCGGGTTTAGGCCTGGTTTTGGGTTAGGGGTCGAGTCGACCTAATTTCAGGCCGTGGGCTGGCCGGCTTTCCCAAATAAGAAAGCTAGAGCTTTGAGTGCTTCGTTCAAGCTCATTTCTCCACCAAAAATGATGTTCTACATATGGAAATGAAGCTAGGAATGAGATGAATAGATTCTTAGTAAAAAGAGGCCGAGTGGTGGCTAGAGTTGGCTGAAAAATGCCTACAAAAGTCACAGCCCTCGCTAGAAAACTGGGGAAGGTTCCCCCGAGTTGTTTCCTGCGTCCAAAACTATACCACACAAGTCAAAACTATCCTAAGACATAATCTAGGAAGTTTGGGATGGTTTTTGAAGCTCACCGTCATCGAAAACGGCGAGGATTTGTCGGAGAAACTTGTACAGTGAGAAAGAGAGAGGAGGATGAGCCTCAACCACTCTGGGTCACGATGAGGAGGTCTCAAGAGCGGTGGGGTTGCCGGAGTGTGAGCCACGGTGGTACTGGTCCAGTCGTCCTTATGGTATTTGTGTGTGTGTGTGTGTGCGCGCGCGCTCGGTGAGGATAGAAGTACAGAGATGGGGAAAAGGAAACAAGGAGAGAGATGAAGGAGCTGAGGGTTCGAGAGAGTCCGAGAGATTGGGGGAGAGGATGACATGGGGAAGAAGGGAAAGGGATATAGGCCCCACAGCCACAAAATTATTAAATAATAAAAATATCTACCGTAATTTTAGAATAGTGAATTGACTACTTTGCCCCTTGACTTCGTAGTTCCATAAAACATTCATCGTAACTCCAATTTCGATTCCGCTTGCACCCACGCATTCGTAATGTCGAGTACTACAATGAGACACTAAGGAAACAAATCTTACATGACACGACAAGGCGGTCAACAAAAGTCAACAATTTTTCCTCGAATGGCATTTTCATGAATTGGTCATAATAGAGAGACATGCGAAGAAGATGATATCAGATGATTTAAGGATGTCCTTAAAGTCTTGTGGAAAAAAATTAAAAATGAAAGCCCAAAATAATCACCAAAATTGATGATGACAGAGGAGATTAGCACCAAAATTAAACAAAACAAAATTTCACAACCCAAAAGTTAATTTAGCAGATAATTAGTAGCTGAAGGGATAAATAATATATATATATATATATATATATATGTGTGTGTGTGTGTGTGTGTGTGTGTGTATGTATATATGATTAAACAATCCAAGAGTTAAATTATAATAAATTCATATACTTTGAAGCTTGATCACAAAAAAATAAAAATAAAAATTTCATGCAAAGATTTAACCTTTAAGCATGAATATTAAAAGACAAAACCCAAACTTAAAACCCGAGATTCATAAATCAGACTCTTGATAGTCATAATCAAAGGCTTCTTGAAATCAGAGCAGTTGTACTTCACTTTGTCTTCGGTGCTCCAAAGCCATTTTTTTGGATTTTTTAGAGAAAGAGTTGCTCCAAAGCCATTTTTTGGTTTTTTTTAGAGAAAGAGTTGAATGAGAGGGATTTCTTATATAGAGAGAGACAGTTGAATGAGAGATGCAGATTGTGATTTTTGGAAGCAATTAGAGTTTTTGCATTATCTTCTCTTTCCACGATGATCGACACGTGCATAACCTTTTTCGTAGCTAGGTTCAAAAAACGAAGAATAGACCAAAAGAAAGGCTCCACCGATCATGGACATCTGGATAGCAAGGGCAAATTTGGCCCATCACTGTAGAAAAGTGACAAAAGCAAACGATGAAGATCAATGGGAACCTAGCAAATGTTTTAATCCGGCTCATCACTGTGGAAAAAGTGACAAAAGCCGAAAGTTCCCTCCAACATGTTTATTCCGGGATTAAAACGTTTAAATCCAACTTTAATACAATTTCATTTACTAGGTTTTGATAAATTAAAACAATGGTTCAGTGAAACTTACCATATAGAAGAAAGAAAAAAAAATTTGTCGGTGGATTTGACATCTCTAGTGGTTGTTTCTCCGGATGTCATGGGTCATTGCTATAATTAAAAACGTAAAATGTCTAATTTCCTCCAATATCTCAGCATATTTCAATTCAATAGTTAGAGTATTGAATGCAATTTTTCTACTTATTGCATGGTTAAATCAATTCTAAAATGTACTTTTTAAAGTAAAAAGGTCCAGTCCTGTAAAACTCATGCTCTTATCGTTTATGTTTGTTAAACAAGGTATGTATGCTCCAAAGAAAATGTCAATTTCATGGATAAGTAGGTTCTTTGTGAATACAGCAAAAATAAACACATCAGCTTTACGTCTACATTCACTAGTTGGTAACATCGTGTATAATGTAATGTACATATTCGTCTGTATATTTTTATATTATAGACCTAGCCTTATAATATGCTAGTAATAATTTAGTTCAAATTCGTTTTTGGCGAGAATTAAACTTATGACTTCTCACTTACAAGTGAAGAGGAATACCACTAGACCGTGGTACTACGTAAGTATTTTCTACATTGAATATACATAAAATATCACACAATTTTCAATACTATTATTGACCCTAAAAATTAAAAAGCCTACATGACACATAGGCCAAGAAACTATTTAGCTCATTACTTTCTTGTGAATACATGTGTGCCAACTTGCAACCAAGCTTAGTCGGGCAAATACGTTGTTCGTTTCTGCACTTGAGCGACTACTGTCATGGAAGGAACGTCTGTCCACCTAAGGATCTAGAACATAAATACAAGGTTGCTTAATTCACTATAAAGTTAGGATCTTATGCAACTAGTCCAATTGCTTCAACTATATTTGTGAGAATATAAGTGCGTTGAATTGATATCAGGTTGTACGGACCAAGATACTAAAAGAAAATGAGTGTTTTTATAGTAAACGTGGTTTGGCTATCTGAATGTCGATCTATGAAGTGCACCTGAGAGTAACAGACCATAAAACACTACGCTTCGCTAGAAGGCTAATGAATGACCTCTTTAGGCAAAATAATTAGAAACTTTTTGCCTGTCCAACTAGCCAAACGCAATTGAAGGTGCTCCTAAATTGCATGATTCTACAACTTCAGTGTTGTTTATTTATCCAAACTGAAGATGTATCAACGAGAGGGTTAGGATAGTACTTTTCTCAAGGTGTGAGAAGGGTTCACGTAGAGCCAGTATTTTTGTGTAGAACGTTTTTAGTTGTTTGTACGTCATGTGGCCACTGCATCAGCGATTTGACGCACCCCCTAAGCTAGAGGCATCACTTACCTGACCTCGCAGAGAATAGAATGAGCCACCGGGGGCCCAAACTCATCTGGAGTTGGAGAAAAAATAAAAACCTATCTCAACATGAATGCATCAACAAAACTGGGTTGAGATTAAGGGAATCTCTATATTGCAAAAGCACTTCTATTTATAGGAGTGAATTCCGTGATAACCGAGTGCTAAGTTGTAAAACCAAGTAATATTCCAATTTCTCAGCATATTCTCTAAATATATTCTGAATTATTCTCAATCGAAACTCTACCTCCGCCTAGTCTTGATGTTTTCGACTAGGACTATGATCCTATATTGATTCAACCTTTATCCGGAATGCTATTCTAAGCATTTATCACCGAACTTTTTGAAGTTTTCATTGATAACAAGATAAATCCCCACAATGCCCTCCCTCGCCAGGTACAAAATCCTAAACTACACCCCCGAATGTGCTATAGGAGGCATATTGTCTGCCCTCCTAGTATGGTGCCCTTCATATGCCATCTTATTTGTGTTGTCACGTTTAAGCCACGTCAACATTTTATATTAAAATATTAACGTGGCTTAACCGTGACAGCACAAATAAGAGGGCATGGGAAGGGCACCATACCAGGAGCGCAGACAATCTGCCTCCGCACGAGAGCTAGATTGTCTGCCCTACTATTTTGGTGTCCTCTCCATGCCTTCCTATTTTGTGCGGTCACGATTAAGCCACATTAACATTTTATATTCATATTACTTTTTGTCTTATTATCTCTATAAAAAAATTAATATAAAATGTTAATGTGGCTGAACCGTGACCGCACAAAATAGGAGGGCATGGAGAGGACACCAAAATAGAAGGGCAGACAATCTACCTCCCGTGCTATAACCCGAAACAGCACGGACAAGTTCAGACCAACAACACTCGATTATAAAGCTCATCCATGCCCGCCACTTCCACCACTTTACCGTGTTCATGTTACTTCGCTCCACACCATTTCGCCATAGTCACTATCCGAAACGGCAAAACTGATAGATCTGGCAACTAAAATGGGCAGCACCTGCAGAAAAATTACTGCACCAACATAACATAAGGTTTTGTAGGAAGGAACCGTGTTGCCTTTTAAGCAAATCCAGGATCCAATTGACATACATAAGTTCATTTCGATAAATTCAAGTATGAATTCACGCAAAGAAGAAAATCTGTACAACAGTAAGAATCAGATCACAGGTCCTTTCAGCGTTTCAATTCTACTATCTTTTTCTTTCTATAAAGAACTGTTATATAAATTCGTTCTTCTCTTCTCTACAGTGCAACTTCACAAGCTAACCTTGTCGAATGTCAAGATGCTGTTGTGCAGATGTTTACAATATCTTGATAAATGCACTCTTCCCAATCCTTTTGCCCAACCGAGATTGCAAAAGAAGAACCAAGACTGGAATCTGTATAAAATAACAATACCGAGTCTGTAAGAACCCTTGAGAAAATAAAATCAATAAACATCGCACCCTATTTGAAGGCTTTGAAGTTTATGGCTTTCAGAGGAAAATAGAAGCTAATCCCGAACATACAAGGGGGATAAATCATGGTCCTCGTGTAAGAAAGGTGTAGGACTTGTAAAGGTATGCCAAAAAGTATATTAGTTTATTTTTGCTGATTTAACGATGCATGCAATATTACATGAGAAACGAATGTCCTCACCTCCCAAACATCTTAGTGTGAGCTCACATCTTGCTGGATTTGGCCCAGAAGAACCCTTTCTTTCTAGTAGAATGATTCTCTGATAGGGCTCGAGCGCTCTTGGAGCCAAATGAGAAGTGCCGTCTCAAAAAAGGCTTTCCCAAGGAGCTTTTCATGCTGGAACTGGATCCCAACTTAGGATCCCTTCCTTGATGTCCAGTGCTTTTCAAGCGATCAAACACAGCAGAATCACCATCAAGATCTAACACCCGGTTCCTCGATCTCTTGTTTCTAGCCCTCAAATCCATTTCAGCTTTCAATGCTTTTTCGGACAACTTGTGGATCTGTTTCTCCCCAAAAGTACAAACTGGGCAAGCTGGGTCGTACTTGTTAATTTCAGGTGTCATATTCTCCAAACACTCGGCATGATAAACATGTCCACAAATTAACACTGAAACCACAGAAAGCTCATTGGTTGCAATAATCTTTTGGCTGCTCCATGAAGATTTCTCAGCCAAAAGCTTTGAGCAAACCCCACAAGTCTGCGAATCAACAGAGGGTGAAGCTGAAACTCTGCTACTGGATCTAGTTATCTTTTCACGATTAAAGCCAAAGGATTCGCTATCAAAAGACCACCTTTCTCTATTCGATGTGGCCATAAGCTCGGAAAATGCATTCATAGACCAACTATCAGAAGAACCACCACGGGAGCCCCTAGTAGATTCATTGCTCCATGAGGGAGGCCTTGCCTTATCTTCAGAAATTGAGAAGCTGTTGGGTGACTTGTTTCCTGGGACTCGGCCATCAGATACTTGCCTTAATAGCTGATGTCCTGGAGAACAGCGGGGCCACCTCAATGGAGTTGAGCTAGGAGGAGGCAGGTGACTCTGGGATGACAAAGGGGATGCCGACAAGGATGAAGTAGAAGGCAACGAAACTGATAATTTTGTTGGGGATGGATGTGAAACAGTAGGGGACTCTTCTGACTCTTTTACCTACAGACATAATGAAAAAAGAGGGAGTAAATGCCACAATCATGGGATGATACAAAGTAATGGTGCTTAAATCATAGCAGAAAGTGCCACCCTGGCATAAGATCTACCTGCTCAAGACTTGCATCCATGGAAATATTTCTGGAAATGGATTGATCTGCAATAGAAACATACATATATATCAGATAAAACATGTCATGCTAAAAGCTTACATCGAAAAGAAAAAATAAACTATTCTATTTCCCTATAAACCATCTGGAAAAATGAAAAACATTTAACTCAATGTTAAGCAGGAAGTAACACGATCTATTCATTTTCTATCACAATTGACAAATTAAGATGAATGTGCCCTTTAAAAGCTCTCAAGCTAATATGCAATAAACTGAAACTGCCCAGTCCAAAGGGCTTCACAACATAGGCTCTACGATTCTATAGTCAGTTTCCCGGAAATTACATGAAGATTTATAAAAAAAATAAAAAAACCTATAACATTTAAGTAATATATTGAATTAAAAGTATGTAATGAACCACAGGATTTGACACCACCCCTAGTTGGAATGTAAACAAGGAAACAGGTATAAATATTCTCACTTTGCCTACCCCAATCATAGGCCAGTTACCTGAATGAAAAAACCCCCACCAAGGAAAAGGAGATCTTCATGACATGGAAGCTAAGAAAAAAGACTGAGTACACAGTTTTGACAAGAAATGTCACAGAGATTCCAGTATTGTATTTAAGCATGGGAAACACTATTGGCATTGAAATTTATAAGGAATGATGATATTATCATTAAAACTACAACTCTGGCAACGGAAAAAGTATTTTGGAAAACATAACAGCACAACAGAAGCACCTGTGGGCAATCGAACCCAGAAACTCATCCTTCACCCTTATCTTCAGGGGAAGGAGGTGCGACTATACCCAACGGCCATTTACTGGAAAAGTAATAACATCTAAAGAATGTAATACTAATAACCAAACCATCAGTGCCTTTCTCAATCCATATTTACATACATGAGGTACATAAAACTTATAATCCAAATCATCAATGCCTTTCTTTCAAATTACTATTCACCTTCCATCAGTCCATATTTGTAATGCATAGACATCCAAGTCACCCTTAGTTCAGAACGTGGCCTTTCATGGAATATGAGCTCGTACAGACAAGGTAACTACATCAGCATTGTCTTTTGGATTACAGGCAACTAAAAACATTATAAAGCTGTATATTGTTTTTGTCATTCACCCACCTAAATACTTTAATTGGATGCAAAAGTCTTGTCTTCTTATTTGACAAAGTCTCATAATGCATGTAACACTAAAGCCAATATGGTACATGCAAAAAACATGGCCAACTATAAGAATAAGAGTACAATCTAGCAAGACACAATCCCATAAACAAGAAACAAGAGCAACCTCTCCAATCCAAACCCGTGAATTGTATATGAAAACCTTTCAGAAGAGAAGAAAATTCTTCAAATTTACACTGCAAAACTATTGAAATAAGAATAGAATAGGAGAGTTTTCATACTAAAAACTACCTGAAGCAGGAGTCCGGACATGTCCGGCAGTTTCCTCAGATACTGAAGATTTTCGCACAGTATGTCTTCGAAAATGTTCCGGTGGACTTCCTTCCTCAGATACACATGCCGACTCAAATTTAACTTCTGATCCATCATTTCTGCTAACACCATCAGAAAACCAACTTACAGAAGTCTCTTCAGCTGCCACCCCCACCCGGTTATCCCACCGAAAGCTCCAAGTTGGTGAGTACCGCATATTACGATGCAGAATTTCGCTATTAGCTCTGTTTGTTATAGTCTTGTCTCTAGCAGCAACACAACAAGCAGAACCCATCCTCAAAATAAAAAAAACTCTAACTTACAATTGTAACCCCTCAACCACACTCACATCCTCAAACTTGAAGCTCAACTGACAGTCGCAGCAACCCTGACCCCATAAAAAGTTGCTCCTCCTGAAATTTACAATCGAAGAAACAAACCATCATCATTTCTATCGTAGCAAAGCAAGAGCATAAAAGGAAGTGATTGAGTTTTAATAAACCCTAGTTCAATTACACAAAAACACGAAACATAAAGGAATCCGAAACTACAAACCGCGAAAAACATCACAACGAAAAATTAAGAAGAAAACCAATCTCCTCATAGACACCACAAAAATTCAAAACTAAGTTTACCCAAATAAAAACGGTTCACGAATCTCACATCTATTCGTTTTTCCAGGTGGGATTCATAGAATGCAAAAATATGGCCAAACCCGACTCGAATTGAATATCTAGACAGTCAAATAAATCTCTGGACTTCAGCACCGCTTAAAAAATAAGACAAACGCAGATTCACTCTGCATATTTTTCGACTCACAAACACCACCAAAACTGAGCCCGCCCACACACAAACAAGCACAGTGACAGTGAGTGGGAAATATATAGAGCTCCAGAAATCGATTCAATCTGCTACTCCTAAGGGAACTCAAGATTGAGTCTAAAATCCAAAAATTCAGGAAAATCAGATCACAAAAATGCCCTAAATTAGTAAACATTGAGGAACTACAATAGTCAGAGGATCCGAATTTCATGCCCAAAAGATCGAATTCGTAGTCAAAACTCCAAATATTTCCAAGACCAAAAAACCAACTAATTAATCCCTAAATTATGAAACTGGATAACAAATAATCAGAATAATCAAAAAAATAATTTTAATAAAAATAAATAAAAGCACGCAGAAAGCAAGCTGTGCATTACGAGTTGCTCCCGGAGAGGCGAAGCTGGAGAGAGAGAAGAAAACGAGAATTGCAGAGAGAGAAAATTCTAGAGAGAGTGAGAGGCTGCAGCTGCTGCTGCTTGTTCGTTGCAGAACAAGAAGAGAGAGAGAGGAATCGAGGTCGTTTTAGACGGTTTTGGTAACGCCGTTGGTGGCTGTTGAGCACTACGACCCCGCAGCAGAACTAACGGCGTTTGGTGACGCAGAGTGCGTGGAAACGAGCGCTTTGTTTGTACACCGATCGATTTGTAGAAATTAAAAATTTAAAAATAATAAATTGTGTTTGCTTTTGGTGGGAATTTAGGGAAATTAAAGCGTGCTTGACCGGGTTGTACTACAATGACACAGTAGTAAACAGTGTCCGATGGATTACGCTGGAGAGTGTTGTACTTTAGAGTTTTTGGAAAGATTTTCGGCTGCGGTCGTCTTATGGGGTACGCAGAGTGCGTAGTACGCATTCCGTGCTTTTCACGTTCCAGCAAAGTATCCTGTGAATTAATTTTAGCGTTGATGACAAAATTAAATTGAATGACTGAGGTACAAAGTTACACCATGTAATTTGAATTTCAGTTGTCCAACTTAAAGGGGTTGAATCATAATTTAAACAAGCTATATTGGTTTACTACTGCAATTGAAAGTTACACCTCCCTCTCGATGTTGCCAGCTTGAGTTGTAGAGTAAAGTTAGTGGTTGTGCATTGGGTTTGGAGGTGATGGCTTGATGGAGGTGGCGGGTAACCGTTAGTTGGTAGAGATCATGCTTCCATGACATTTGAATGATTTTGAGACAAAAACAGAATTCAACTGCAGTTTAACTGACATTTTTAATAAGTTGAGTACTTATTTAAACTGCTTAAAAAGATTGAGACTGGTTTGAAATAGCACTAAAAGATTGAAAAATTTCAGGTACTTAATCCTAAAATTTAAATGGCAACATTCAAAATTTATGGTAGATGGGTTCTCATTACTTATGTTATCCTTAAGTTTGTTTGTTGCGCAATTGTAACCACTGCAGCCACCCTTTGTTTGTTTCTTCGGTCGACGTCTATATATAAAATATAAGGTTGGGTTTAACAAGTCCAACAATTTATTAGGTGACGAGAGTTGGACGGTGCAAGTGTAAACACGATGACTAATTTGGACACTTGAGTTTTATACGTAAATTCGAGTTATCTGCTTAATAATAAATGAATGAAGTTTGCTACTTGCAATTGGCCTTTTATTTCTTCTTTTACTTTTGCTTTCTGTGGAGTCAAAGTGGATGCTGTATTCGTTTGGAAAGGTATCATCTCTCAATCCCTTCCATTAAATTTATTCAATTATTTAATTCAGGTCCTTAAACGGACCTCTTTTTTTTAACAATTGAATCAAATTTCAAGGATCTGAATTTGTTAATTGGGTGGACTTGGTGAAAGGGATTTGAAGAAAATCCATTTCCAATTCGTTTTTATCAAACATATCCGCGTCAGTTGTTCTTGAATTAGCTACTTAGTGTTGCAGTTTAATAAAAAAAAAATTCATTTATAAAAAAAAAGTTTTAAGTTTGTTTTTCGTTTATAACGAGTTCGAGCCAAATTATTGTGAATGATCAACTGTGTTGTTTAATTCAACTTCTTTTTTACCACTTAATGTAATAATAACGTTGTATTTACCAAACACGTCGAATCTTGAGAGTTTATGGAGGAGGGTGGAGATGTCTTTTTCAGTTGTGGTGAGGTGGCCACTTTAAAGTGCAAAAAGTGATTTTGTCAAGGATAAGCGTGTGCGGTTAAGACTTGAGAGTCGTGCAATTAAGAAAAAAACATCCACATCAAGGGTGATTAGTGTCAATTTAATAGATGATTAATCACCAAATGGGAATGCTAAGCAAAAGTCATGAGCAACCTTTGCCACTTTGGTTTGGAATGTTAGGTAACACACGATTTTGACCGTGGGAATTGTATAAGATGTTTTTGCAAGGTGTGTGGGTGGGATCACAAAATGAGGAATGTATTTTTGGTAAAACGTGTTATGCATAAAGAAAAAGAATTTTTTCGAAATGTCATATGAAAATGGTTGACTAAGAAATTTAGGATCTCTAAGCAAGTCTTCAAAGTAGAATTCTAGAATTCTTTGATCCTTGAGCTTTTGTACATTGATATGAATAAAAAGGAATTATCCAAATACATTAAAGGCCAATTTCTACATGAAATATGATTAAAAATTAAGGGGTGTGCTATCCACACACCCCTTTTTACTTCTCACACACCCCTATTAATTTATGTGCGTTAGATCTTCTTCAATTCATCCGATCCGACGGTCAAAATCTAAAAAAATGTGGGAAAAGTAAAAAGGGGTGTGTGGATATCACACCCCAAAATTAATATCAAGAAGAAAGATATACAATTATTTTTTTCTTTTTTTGGAGACTCAAAGAGATACTATTTGTTAGTAGGCTTACTGTTTCTAATAGGAGGCATGATACTAACTCATTTTCAATCAGGAAATCACAATGCAATAATCGGAAGAGAATGCTTGAAAATATATTTGTATTCTTCTCATTGAGAGGCATTTATAAGAATACAACCCTAACGTAAATAGAAAGAAAACTAATAATTACACAGGATTACATGAGATTGATATCAATTAAGAATCCTACCTAAAATACAAAGTCAACGTTTCGCCTCAAGTTGGTGCTTATCTATCGCACATGCCCAACTTGTGTACGAAACCTGAAAACTTATGACTCGAAACAACCTTGGTGAGGATATCAACAACTGATCTTCTGTTCTTATTGTCAACGCCTCAATTATTTTTCCCTACTTTTTTTTTGATGAAGAATCGATCAACTTTAACATATGTTGTTCTATAATGTTGTATCGGATTATGTGCAATGTCACTAGCAGCTTTTTTATCACAAAATAATTTCATTGGATGATCATGCCTCTGTACCCAAATCACTTAACAAAAGCTTAAGCCACAAAATTTCACAAACCCCCAACGCCATATATTCAACTTCTGCACTAGAACGGGCAATGTCATTTTGTTTTTACTCTATGCAACCAAGTTACCCCCAACGAATGTAAAGTAACCTGATGTTGAGTGCATATTGTCAACCGAAGCTACCCAATTTGCATTAGTATAACCTTCAACCCTAAGATGGTTATTCCTTTTAAACAAAATTCATTTGCATGGACTTCCCTTCAAGTATCGCAAAAATCCTCATTACTACATTTATATGTTGTTCTCCAGGGTTATGGATGTATTGACTTACTACACTCAAGACATAAGCAAGGTCTAGTCTTATGTGTGCCAAGCACATTAAATGACCTACTAACCTTTGATATCTCTCTTCGTCAACTAGTACTTGATTAGGATTAACACTGCTTCAATCCTTCCTTTAATGGTGTAGCTACTAACTGACATGTCGGTTTCGTGTAGTAAAACAATAATATACTTCCTCAAAGACAAGAAAATTCAAGAACTACTTCTTGATATCTCAATCCCTAGAACATATTTTAGGGATCCAAGCTCCTTCATCTCAAATTATGTAGATAGGTATCTTTGCAAGCCACACACTTTTTCGGACCATTCTTTGTCACCAACATATCATCTACACACACAATTAGTGCAACAAGCTTCCCATTTTGTCTTTTCAAGAACAATGTATGATCATAATTACTTTGTCTGTAACGAAAGATTTTGTGAATCTTCCAAACCATGCTTGAAGGGATTGTTACAAACCATACAAGGATTTCTTCAACATGCACACCGTTTTTTTGTATTTATCTAGAGCATTGCACCACGGAGGAAGATCCATATAAATCTCTTCGGTCAAATCTCCATGCAAGAATGCGTTCTTCACATCGAACTGTAGTAAGGGCCAATTAAGTTTATAGCCAAGGACAACAAAACACAAACTGTGTTGATCTTGGCCACAAAATCAAATGTATTTGTATAGTCGATTCCAAAATTTTAAGTGTACCTTTTCGCTACTAGTCTTGCCTTGAAGTGATCCATCGTTCCATCAACTTTGTACATCACAGTGTAGACTCATTTTCATCCCACAGGCTTCTTGCCAGCTAGTAGGTTTGTGATTGCCCAGGTAGCATTCTTCTTCAAAAACTTCAATTCTTCATTCATTGCAGCTTGCCAACGTGGATCAGCTAAAGCCTCCTGCACACTGTGAGGAATAGATACAATAGATAATTGAAGCACAAATGACTTATTTGATTCTGACAAGTGA
Organism: Crataegus laevigata; assembly: GCA_963580275.1. Lineage (NCBI taxonomy): Eukaryota > Viridiplantae > Streptophyta > Magnoliopsida > Rosales > Rosaceae > Crataegus > Crataegus laevigata. Next base: position 11,863,116 of record OY756941.1, read on the forward strand.
CTGGTAGACCTCGGTTGACACAATCAAGGTTGGATATATTCACTGGTATCTAGTTTTGCATTTAGGGTCATCTTCGTTAAGTAATTTAAGGAATACCTATGTTGATATTGTTCTTGATGTTTATTCTCTGAACATATTATTCTTAATTGCTTTTGTTGTACGAACCAAATGGGTTCTTAGTTTACTCATCTTTGGCAAAATTCTTCAAATTTCGTTTTGAATCGGATGTCTCGACCCTCAACATTTTATTCCACGCGTTATGTCTTGAAAATAGAGTTTTTGAGGCAGTAATACTTTTCAAAAAGTAGTACAGGGACGTTGTAAGCCTAATGCGATTACTTTCAATACACTTATAACAGGCTTTTATATGACAGGTAACAATAGTGTAGCTATTCAGTTGCTCAGAAAGATGAAAGAAAGGGATTGTAAGCCCGACATCGTCTCCGTAAGGATAAGGTAATTGTAAAGACAGATTGAAGGTTTTATTGGAAATGGTTAGTAATGGTGTTCCCTCGTCGCCATTTCGTATCTCTTTGATTCATGGAGTTTTGCATGATAGGCAAGTGGAAAGAAGGTACAAGATTGTTGAAAGAAACGGTGAGAAAGTATCTTTCCAAATGCACACACCTTGAGTATCTTGGTTAATCCATTTTGTAAGGATGGGGTGGATGTGGAAACAAGGAGTGTTATAGGTAAAATTATCTGAGGGCTTCTTAGGAATAATGAGACATCAAGGGTGGTGGGACTTGTTTGTGAAATGGTGGAGAAGGGTTTCTCTGCAGATGCATCAAGCACAAAATTGATATTTGACTTGGTCTAAAGATAACTTCAATCCCGCTTTGATGCCATTGATAAAAAATTAATTATGAAGTTCGTTTGCATTTTTGGAATACATCCTTCTTAGTATATCATAATATCTCGACAATTTTCTATCCGGAAACGCGTAATACAGACTGGTTTTCACTTTCCCATAATTTTTCTTGACATTATTTTGTTTGAGAATTACATCAATCCCTGCCCGTATGGATTATGATGTTTAAGATGACTGTGATCATATATGATACAAAGCAAATATAAATGGTGATACACTCTTGAACTTAGCAACTTACTGGGCATAATTGGAACCACCGAAGGTTAACAACCCTTCATATACAATTAGAGCCTGTTTGGTGGGCTCGACAAGATTGAGCCTTAGAAATAGAATTCGATTGGCAGAGACTTGTAAGACAGTACTTGTAACTCATGTGTGTGTATATATATATAACCCACTCTTGTGGATTCATGACCATCAGTTCTGTCCATCTCACATTTTGACATAACAAACAACAGATTGGACTCAAGTCCATTTTAATTGATCACAACCTATCTCATCCAACTCACTAAACAGGTCCTATAATCCTAGGTACTCACTACTCACATCCAATTGGCTGACTCTTCTAACATCCAATTGACTCGAACTTAGTATATCTATATTTTCCCCATTCATAGTCCTACAGCTATATAGGCTGATGAGATGAGTTGAATTTGTAACCATTTCTTCATGGATGGAGTTTAATCGTTCATATAGCAAACTAATTGTTTATCAGTACGTTTATATTTTTCCCGTGTATAATTCTCAACGCAATGACTGATCACTTGAGTGGAATTTGAAACCATTTCTTCAAGAAAAACACGGGAAGATGTTATCATGTGTTACTGCCGTTCGGAAAAATCTATTGTCTATTAGGAAATTATGTCATGACAATGACTGTTAGTTTTGTTATGAATGTTTATGGTTTTTTGTTAAGGCCATCTCCTACTAAAGGAGGGCCAGAGAGCTTGTTTTAGTCATCTGGCCCTCCAAGAAATTAATATTTTAATAAACAGTGCATGACTATATTTCCTACCATCTCCAACTGAAGAGCCAAAGGACCATAGACCAAACATAGCCCAGTAAAAAAAATTATCTCCAACCATGGGCCAAAGGACCATAAACTCATCATGACGTCAGCATGTAGATTGGCCCGGGGCTGGTTGGCTGGCTAGGTTGGGCCAGCCAGTTGGTCCTTTAGCCCTTTTTTGTCTGGTGGGCCCCAAGACTTTTGGCTTGACCTCAGTTAGAGACAGTTTTCGACTATTTTCGGCCCTTTAGACTCTTCGGTTGGAGATGGCTTAAGGACAACAAGAAGAGGAAGGGTACTTCTAGTTGGCAGTAGTTCTAATGGTCTTTATCACATCCGTCACTACTACAATTACCAGTTTGTGTGACGAAGCATAGTTGGTTTCTCAAAGACAAAAAATGTCGTTTGAGAATTAGCACGACAAAACATTCGTCTCACGGATCTTGTCGTGCAAAGGTAGTAAAAAAAGGGTTTGCACAACGACGGCGTAAGCTACGTCGTGCAAAAGGTCTTTGTTGGATGACAAATGACCTATGTTGGCAAAATGACGTGGATATGTTTATGCAGTTTTAAATTATTTTTTCTGCTATCATAGTTAAATATTACACGTTGTTACGGACGCGTGAGCGCGAACTAGACTCGAATTGGGTTATGTTACATTAAAGTACGTAACCACAGGTATTTTGTACACGCGTGTATGCAAATCCTACAGTGTTGGAAACACTGTTTTAGATAGATTTCACTAGATTTCATTTGTATGAATTTTATCCTTTTCTTTTTTAAAATTGGGTGAGCCATGCCCTTCTTTCATACTAACCAATCCACTGCATTCCTTACACCTCTCCCCTAAATAGAAACTGTCCCCCCAATTCTTTTCAGCCAATCAGACATCATCGTCATCACTTTCTCTCATCTCATTCTCTTTCTCTAACCCATATCAGTATATCTTTCTGCAACTCACAAGAACAACCACCAAAAGTCACAAATCGAACCTGAAAACCACACCATCATACTTCCTTTGAACTCACGATCACAACCATACCCATCGATCCTCGAATGGACAAGTTTTGACTCACCAACTCGGAAGCTCCAACTCAGTGAGTTTGAGTTCGACATGATCTTGGTCGAGTTACAAAGTTTTGAGAGTTGGGGAATCTTCTTTACAACCCCCTAAGGTCACTACACTAGTTTTGGAGGAGCGTTGACGTCGAAACACAAGGTTTCGAGCAGTCAAACTTCTGGCCAAGACTTTCGAGGCTTTTTCAGGTCATTTCCCATCCAATTTTGGACTTTTGGAAAGTACAATCTTGTTCTACTCTTAATAAGCTTTATTTCCATATAAATTTCATGAAAAATGGTTGAGAAATGAAGAAGATAAGAAGTTTTGAATTTTCCCCAGTTTTCGGCGAAACCAAACGGTGGCACCGCTGGTAGCGGACGGCGAGGCTTACTGGAGAAGATAAGGGAACATTTCGTCAAAGTTGACGAAATATTCTAACGGCGCCAGGTAACGCCATTACCTCCGTTACTTAAAGTTAACATAATATTCCGTCAGTTGGATGGAATATTCCTAACTGTCGTTAGGTTTTTGGCAGGCACGCGCATGCGCGTGGCCGTGGGTTGGACAGCGCATGAGGGCTCGTCTAGCCTCTGGCGGGCGAGTGGTTGACATATGTGGGTCCGTGACTTTGAGTAGAACATTTTTGTGTATTCAAACCCTCCATTTGAGCAACCTATGGGAAGTTATGCCTAGCTTTTAGCGTATGTCCTTATTAACTAATTGTTATTAGTTGTTTCACATATAGGGGAGACTTATCCTTAGGAGGTATATGGGCAAGCAAGGCTAGGGGGCTACGATCCATCGACATACAAGTGAGTGGGCATTTTATTTTCGTATATTATGTATATACTTTATAGTTTTCATAAATATTTTTAAATGGTTTTATGCATTTTATGCCATGACTTATATATATATATATATATATATATATATATTTTTTTTTTTTAAATGCTACACTAAGGTTATGTTGTGGTTTGAAATGGTTGAATGATATTGGCAAGCGTATGTTCATGTAGTGCTCATCATTACTACACCTTTAGGGCTAGGGCTAGCTTTCACGTGTATGTTCACCTTCCACACCGCACTCTCGCCTTGGATCCAAGTAGGTGCTAGCCTATTGTACAGACTGCATTTGGCAGTTTCGACTCATAGATGACATGCGCATAGCGCTAGCTTCACACGATCGTAGCACTAGAACATTTATTATTACATTTACCCTGTAGTATATGTCACATTAGGTGACTCCGACTCGTGTGTTAGCATATGATTGATAAGCAATAGGTGTAGTCATACAAGTCACATTAGGTGACACGGATTGACATATTAGTATAGACTATAGCACATGATTATATCTATACTGTTGTTGAGAATTTCTGCTGTGGTATACTTCTGGATTTACCTTTGGCATGCATTTGATTTTCATACTTATACGTAGTATGATATTTTTGAAAACTATAAATGTTTTACAGTGATGGGTTAGAATGTTCGAAAAAAAATAAATGGTTTTATAAATCTTTATTTTTGTGCCCACTCACCCTTCTATTTTTTGCCCCTCCAGGTTCTAGTTAGCTAGTCTTTTATGAGGCACACTAGGACCCGACATTTCTGACATACCTCCATTTTAATGTAGGAACTGTTCCCAGTTGTGTAATAAGTACTTTTGCTAGTTCGATTGCACTATTTATTATGTATACTTTGACATTGTAACTTTTGGGTTTTTTCACTTCTGCACATTCTTGTTAGTAGTTTAATTTAAGTTATAGTTCGATTTTAATTTAGTCACCTTTTTACTTCACTTGCACTTTGGTTACGTCTCCTTTGGGTGACGACCAACACTCCTTGCCTCTAGGCGGGGTGTGGTAGTTGGTATCAGAGCATAGGTTTAGGCAGTTCTGCATTCCTCATTGGTGTTATAGGTCCTAATAATTCTTGATCTCTTATGTCAGAACCATGCCACCTCGTAGAGAGCCACAGGTTCATTCTGAGACTAATTTCCCTGATTTTGGGCAACTTGGAGAAGCTATTGTTAGTGTTATTCAGTCATCTCTTCGTCTTCCACAATGGACTACCTTAGAGATAATATCCCATCTCCAAATCAACAATCTATTTGGTAATGAGGGGGCTGAGAAGTCTGATATTGGCTCGATCATGTTGAGAAAACTTTCAGAGTTATGCATCGGCAAGGGAACCTTCTGCATGATAGATGGGTCAAGATAGCGACCCAGTTTCTTCGTTTGTGAGCAGCATCATGGTGGGCCCATGAGTCCCTTCAGTTATTTGCTCAGGAGGCTATGGATTAAGATGTTTTCAAGTGGCGGTTTAAGGCTAGATTTATTTATCCAGAGAATAAAGATCGAAAGAAAGAGGAGTTCACAAGTCTGAATCAAGGGAAGATGTCAGTCACTAAGTACCATTGAAAGTGTATTGACTTGTCCCAATATTATCTTGAGATTGCAGGGAACCCTAGGCAGATGCTTCATTACTTTAAGAATGGGACTCACAAACGATTACGTTCTACGGCGATTACAACTCCCTACTCCACCTATCAAGAATTCTTCAAGATTCTACTTCGGGTTGAAGATTCAGAGAATGCTTCCAATAATGATGATGATGACGAGGAAGAAGATAAAAATGTTTGGAGGAATAATAATAGGGGGCAATCTTCTATTGGCCCTATAAAGACCCAATATTTCAAGCGAAGTGGTAATAGTTTGGGATCATCGAGTGGTGGTTCGAACTCCAATACTCCTCGATAAGGTAACAAGTCTGGAGGCAGTTCACGCTTTCAAAATCAAAGGAACTTTTGTAATTCTGGTGCTCCGCTCTGTTGCAAGTGTAATAACAATCATTTCGGTGAGTGGAAAAATGGGATTAGAGGATGCTTTATGTGTGGATAGGTGGGGCATAGAGCTAATAATTGTCTGCAGAATTAGAAACCCCAGCCTCCTACACTACCACATGTAGTTCCTTTACAATAGATTGCAGGACTTGGTATATACACACTGACAGGTTATTATGGAGCCAAAAAAAATCACAAGGCGACACATGGATTTTTGGGTAAAAAGGAAAAAAATACCCTTAAGGCACACCAAGATTCCTACGCGCGAGCAGCAGGCAATCATCCTTCAACCAAGTCAAAAATGCCCAAAATAGGTAACAATTCAAAGCCTATTTCATCCATCCTCATCAAATCCTCTCCACAAGGTAACTCCCAAATATTTCCCTTTTATTATATTAATTAGCTAATCAATTAGGTAATTATTCTATTAATTAGCTAATTGATTAGATAATTATTCAATTATTCCCAATTAAACACAAATCAAGAACCTAGCCCACAAATAGAGCTAGGTGGCTGGTCCTTTCTCACTCAAGGAGCTTGACCACTCCCATATATAAACTACATCATTCTTTTCAAAACTCACTTCCAATTCTCTGGCAAAATTCTCTAAAATTCTCCGAACACTTTTCCCAAAAAATTCTAACTTTGGCATCAGAGGTTCTTCGGTCAAAGTCCCCCCATTCATTGTGGATGTGTGAGGCACTTGGCCTTGACCTAAGATGTTATTTGTTTTGTAGTTGCAATTTTGTCCAAGATCAAGGAGGAAGAAATTTGCATCCACAAATTGGTGCTTTCATTGAGAGAAGAGTCACACATTCGTAGAAATCTCTTGCATAAAAGTTTTTTTTTCTTTCTATTTTCTTGTCCATTTGTATATTTTTCGTACATTCTTATTATTAGAATTTTTTTATTTGTAAAGATTCTTTGATAAAATGTAAATGAGAAATACAATGGCTAGAAATTAAAAAAATTCAACAAGTGAAAATTCCAATATTCAAGAGATGGGACTGCAGCGATCCACGAGGCTAAATGTGACAATAAGTGGAGCAGCACCGCCACTACGAGGCTCTACCATGGCAACCACCACGGGAGCCACCACGACAACCACCCGCGGCGAGGTCCATGGCACCACTACTATGGCTCAAGTCGTGCCATCGAAGCTTGCACTGGCCTAAGCCCAAGTCGTGCCATCCAAGACCCACGACACCAAAACCATGACCTAAGCCATATCACTCCAAGCCCAATGCGAGCCTAATGCATTGCCAAGCCTCGCACTCGCATGCATCACACGCCGAGCAGCCCACTCCCATAGCCTAGCCTGCTTCCGCAGTCCAACCTGTTTCTGTAGCCCAGCTTGCTCCTGCGGCCCAACCTACTCCCATTGTTTCCCAAGTCAGTCCAAGAGTAGCACAACCGTCCTAACTCCAAGTTTCAGGACTTACGATAGAACCGGGGGCATTTTCACCACATTTCTCCATGGATTTGACATTTCCCAATTCAAATCTCACACCTAGAGCCTACCACACTTCCACTGCTCAAGGAAGCACATTTCTTCCAAGCTCATTCAATCCAAATGGCGAATAACATTTGTCTCGACAAGTCATAGAGTTGACGAGCACCCTTGCACAACAGATAACCTTGGTGAATCAGCTCTTGCAGCGTACCAAGAGGTAACGTGCCCTAGACGAGGTGTCTCGAAGTAGGACAAGGGCAGACGAACCTCTCCAGCAGTGTCCCGGCAAGTGGCCACTCGACCAGCCATAAACTGAGCTTTTGGGCAGTGTATAATCCTGATTGAGGCTTCGAGATAGCGTATACTCTCGTCTTAGTGTGTGGAAGAGCGTGCATTCTTGATTAGGCCTATGAAAAAGCGTGCATTCTCGATTAGGCCCATGGATGAGCATCATTCATATCACATCGGAGTAGGCAGCATGATGGACGGAGAGAAGCAGTCACTCAATCTGGCTCAAGTTCAACCGGCAGCCTGCAAAGAATCCCCTCGCTTTCCAAGAATGAATCACATGCACCACTACCGTGGCATAGATGAGTTGAGCACGTAGAAGAATAGCCTAGACTAGCAGGTCAAGACTAGGGGCAGCCGAGAGCTTCGCTACCCCAACAAAGACAAATTCAGGAAGAAGTAGAGAGGCTCTTAAATGAGCGATTGTGCGATTTCCAACACAACAAGGTCACTGACAAGGCATTATGACGGGACATAACCAATATAAGTAGGTCACCCTTCATGGACAAGATCGAGCAGACAGAGCGTCCAAGCAAGTTCAACATACTCTACTTCACATTATTCAAATGAGATAGAGATCCGAATAGACACTTGAAGCACTACCAAAGCACAATGGTTATTTACTGGAATAATGATGCTCTTATGTGCAATATATTCACCATCACTTTGCAAGGCGAGGCACAAGATCGATTCCATACCCTGCCGCCACATTCCATCCGGAGTTTCGACGAACTTTCTTTGGTTTGCACTAAAGAATATTCATCTTATCGCTAAATCAAGAAGAAGTTTGACCACTTGTTCAACGTGAAGAAGAACCTAAAGGAGTAGCTCCGTAATTACGTGAGGAAGTTTAAAGTCGAGAAGGCAAAGATTGTCGGATGCAACGACTCGATAGCAAGAGTAGCCTTCCAAAAAGGAATCCTGACAGACCACCAATTGTTTGGAGAGTTGATTATGAAAGAATATCTAACTCTAGCAGAATCTTTCGCTTTAGTAGAGAAGCAAAAATTTTGGGACAAGGCTCGGCGAGCAGACAAGGTACCCGAGCAGCTTCAAAATGAAGTGGCAGCAGAGAAGGAGGATGGAAAGCAGTAGAACAACAAAAGCAGGCAGACAACTAAGCGTAGGGACCGATCCCCGACTAGAGGAGGCTCAACGACTAAGAACTACTCTAAATTCTCGATCCTAACCCTACCAAATGCAAATTCGGAGTATCTTTAGGCAGATTATTAGGGTACCTAGTAACCCAACAAGGAATCGAGGCACATCCGAAGCAAATCTGAGCAATCATAAATATGAAATCTCCCACTACCTTGAAGTAGATCCAAAGCTTAATCGGATGAGCAGTTGCTCTCAACTGCTTTCTTTCGTGGTCCACTGATCGATGCAAGTCATTTTTCAAGGCCATCAAGAGGGCACAACGAGACAAATGGGACGAAGAGTGCGAAAGAGTTTTCCAAGACTTGAAGAAGTATCTCACATCAACTCCTTTACTATCCAAGCCAGAAGTAGCGGAGGGCTTATCATCTACTTGGCAGTCTTAGAAGTAGCAATAAGCTTTACTATTATAGGAGAAAAGTTAGGGGCTTGACTACCTGTATTCCATAATTCAAAAACTCTCATCGATGCTACCAGAAATTCAAAAACTAACTTTGGCAATAGTTGTTGCAACTCGGAAGCTTAAGTTTTACCTTCAGACGCACGCAGTCATTCTTATGACGCACTATTCCGCCCAATCCAAACTTGCGACGATAAAGGCGTATACACTAGCGGATGCAAAGTTTTATGACGAACGCAACAACTCGGAGCATAAGGTGCGCCAATGGTAGATGAAAATTAGAAGGAGACGCTCGGAAGTAAGTTTTGTCTTTGTCACCCCAAAAGATTCTACATAGGAGCAACATGTATCGGCAGTTGAACACCACCTCATGCTACATGTCACATGACCTCAGCCGACCCTTGCTTCATAATTCAACTTTAGAGTGGCCCAAAATCGACAGTTGAGCATCTTCTGCTATGTGTAACATGGCCCAGCTCTATGGCTCCCTATTGCGCCTTCATGCCTGCCTAGGCACAACGAAGCCTCGGAGGTAGCCAAGCACGCCCTAGCCACATGTATTCCACCTGATGGAGACTTTTGGCATTTGTATGTCGACAACGTATCTAACTACAAAGGTTTGAGAGCAGGAGTGGTCTTTGTCACCCTAGATGGTTCGATGCCCGAGCAGGAGATCACTCTAGGCTTTAAAGTATCCAACAACGAAGCTGAGTACGAGGCCCTATTACCAGGCCTCTGAATGGTAAAAGACTTGGAGAAGAAAAAGTTTGTAATTCATTCTGATTCCTAGCTAATCACCAGCCAGGATACTAGGGAGTATACAAAAAAACATCCAAAGATAACGCAATACCTAGAGAAGGTACGCAAACAACTTGAGGCATTTCAGACTTATAGTCTCACTTGAATTCCACGGGCAGACAACGCCCACACAGACGCATTAGCCAGCCTAGGCTCCGTGCTCAGCCACTAACTTAAACGCTTTATTCTGGTGGAGTATCTAGATAAGCCAAGCATAGAGGCAGAGCCGGCAGCCGAGGTGTCACAGGTTAGTATAACTCCCAATTGGCAAAGTTCTATTATATACTACCTGGTTAACGACAAACTACCCCTGGAAAGATTAGAGTCTAGAAAGCTCCAAATAAAGCCAGCATGCTACTACATGTAGAACAACATTCTCATCTGAATATCCTACACTATACCACATCTCTGTTGCCTAGCGCCTTTCGATGGCTTGAAAGTTCTAAGCTCAATCTACGAAGGCGTTTATGGAAATCACTCCAGAGGTCGATCCTTAGCACATGAGGCTCTTAACGCAGGCTACTACTAGCCTATCATGCACAAATATGCTAAGGAGTTAGTACAAAAGTACGACCGCTGTCAATGGTACAAGCCGGTACCAGTACTGCCTGCCAGCGAACTACACCCGCAGATGAGTCAGTGGCCGTTCATGTAGTAGGCAATCGACCTGGTGGGACTTCTGCTGCCCGCTACTAGGGGTAGAGGTATGATGATCATGGTAACCAACTACTTCACCAAATAGGTAAAAGTAGAGCCCATGACAACCATGAGTCAGAAGGATATAGAGCGCTTTATATGGAGGAACATCATTTACTGATTTGGCATCCCTCATTCTATTGTCACTGACAACAACCCGCAATTCATGGGCAAAGATTTGGTGAAGTTCTTCCAAAAGTATAGCATCAAACAGCACATGTCCACGACGAGATATCCTCAAGGCAATAGGTAGGGCGAAGCATCTAACAAAACGGTCCTCGATTGCCTCAAGAAATCCCTCACTGACAAGAAGGAAAAATGGCTAGACGAACTCCCTATATGTCTTTGGGCGTATTATACCACCAAAAGACGAGCAACTGACGATATTCTTTTCTCTTTGGCATTTGGTTCGGAAGCAATCCTTCTTCCCAACATTATTGTGCCAAGCATCGGCACTCTACTACTAAGCATGTAACAGACAATAAGGAAATGGCCACAAGCTTAGATTTGGCAGATAGCATACCATCACCCACATCGCAGCTTACAAGTAGCAGCTCATTTCCAACTATAACAAAAGAGCTAAGATCTGACAGTTTCAACTCGAAGATCTAGTTCTAAGAAAATCCTTCATCACTGTCTGCAGAGAAGGTTCCAAAAAAATGGATCCCATCTAGGAAGGTCCGTACAAGATTAGCAAAGTAGGCAGCAAGGGTGATTACACCCTCATCACCATAAATGATAAAGAGATCAAGAAGTAATGGAACGCCTATAACCCGAGGAAGTACCATGTGTGACCTCTTACTATATCAAAGACTCGAAGACTCAAGCTGCTCAATGGGCACCACCTCGCAAGCTGAGGACTATCCAGTTGTTATGCAGCATTCTACAGCTTAGTTATTCATTCATTTGACTCGTTTTTCAATGAGGAATTCAGAAGTAATTTGTAACTTGGCTCGACTACATGCCTATAACAACTGATCATCCCTGCACTTTAAAAGAAGACCGCGCCCTTCTTAAGGACTCATCGCAGGAATTGCACCCCTCGAGAGACCAACCATGCTTTCCAGTGTGAGAGGGTAAACCAATTCCTCGATACCTATACGGGTCTGCTCTCCAAAGCGAGAGGATAAACTCTACACTCTGAATATCCAGACGTGGATGAGGCCGACTACCCTAGTACAACTAGAAGCACGATAGCTTACACCGGGATTCCTTGAAGTAGCCATAATGGTTTTTTTCAAGGCCTAGCTAATTGAAGAATTTTGGGTCTCTTGGCCTAATCCGTAGGGAACCGGCCCCAGAGACAGAGGGGGCACATTACGCAGTACGCTCTAGAGACAGCTGCCCTGGAACCTTAAAGCTACTACTGAGTACACGAAGGTAGCCTACGGTTTCTAGAAGACTGCCTATGGCTTGCCCTTCGAGCAGTGAAGCCACGCTAGACTTATACAACTGCACATTCTTATGAAAGGTTAAACAAACTAGTGTGCATATACGAAGCCTTATCCACTGCCGACATGCTACGTAGTCGATAAGCTTCACCTCTGCCAAGTGTGGAATGATTTACACCAAGTTCTACAGTGTTGTGATATTTGCTACGCAACCTACAGATTTAAAGGAAGCCAAGGTTAACAGCTTAGTGGTTACGTGGACTTGTTTGCTTCTATAAGTAAGGCATCCGGCTGCCAACCCTATGGCTAACAACCTTGCAAAGTTCTACTCCAACACCTATGGCTATGTAGGCTACGCAAGCTTGTCTGCTTACAGAAAAGTTTCACGCCTGCCATTGGCCTACAAAGTCTAAAGGTTATGGCATGAACAAAAGAAGCGAAGATGGAGAAAAGCGAAGGAAACAAGTTTATTAAAATTTCTAACAAAATTGATAAACAACTAGCAAAGACCGAATGAGTACAAGCAAATCAAAAAACAATGAGGGAAACAAAGAAAATCCTAAAAACTACTTAGAAGACTACTCTTTAGTAGCTTGGACATTCCACGACTACTCGATCACCACACCTTCAGCAGCAGCGACATTCTCAGCAGTGGCACCATCCGGCGTTTCACCCCTAGCTGCTCTAACCTGGGCACCAACATCTCCGGCTACTTCACCAATGGAGGCCTCAAAAGTAAAGGCAAACATGTCTTCCAGAAAAATAGAAAAGGTTTTGAAGTCTCTCCTAACAAACGTAGATAAGGTTTTGAAGTCTCTCCCAGCAAACTCAAAGTCAGATGGCCTACCAAAGAGATGATCTACATAACCCAGCTTATAGAAATTGGCCTTACTTTGAACAAACAGAGCCTCGAGCCTAGCCTTATCACCTTTTAGTTGCCCAATTTCCTCGGGTAAACCAACATGGACGCGCTGCAGCTTATCCACTTCTTTCTTCAAACTTTCAGTGATCTTTAGTGCACCTTGGAGTTCCAACACTTAAGGTTCAAGCCTATCAATAACCTTCTTGAAATGGATCACTTGGTTATAAGCAGTAATCAACTCTTCATCCTTTGCATAAGCAGCGGAACGAAACTTAGAAATGTCACACTTAAGATCTTGATTCTGAGATATGTAACACCTGATCTCATTCTTTACATTTTCAGACTTAACTTGGATCGCGTCAAACCTAGTCTTCAAGTCAACGATCTATTGGCTAGCAATCTTAAGTTACAAAGAAGTGGGGGCAGAGATATTAGACCCCTTCAAAATGATGAGCTCAGATTCCAACATCATGATCTTCTCGGCAGAAGAATAAGCTTCGGCTACCACAGCCCTTGCCACCTTATTGGCAGCCTCGGTGTCCATTTAGTCAAGGAGCATAAACTTGGCTGCCAGAATAGTCATCTTCTGCATCATGGCAAGTAGGGCAATCTTTCTATACTAGGTCGTATGCTTCGCAAAGGAACTTGGGCAAACAATCCTTTTAATGCCATCGACAAACTTGGCACAAGCATCCATGTCTTTAAGCAGATCTAGTTTCAAAAGTGCATAGATCTCAGTAGCCTTCCTAGAAGCAGACTTAGTGGATCCCTCACGAGCAGTGGAAAAAGTCTTTGATTTTTTCTTAGTCGACATTTTTTGAGCAGGCGAGGAAGATCTTTTTTCCCACCTTCACTTGTAGCGGGATCCACAATAGCGATTGTACGAGGCAATGCATCCGCCTTGATCCTATTCATCTTTTTTTTTCCTCGGGAGCAGCCAACCTTTTTCCTGACAAAGAAGACTAAACATCCAACTCCATTCACGGTACTCAGCAGGGGAGCTCAACCTATACTGGTTTTTCCCTTATTTTTTCTCTCAAACTAGCAAGTAGGAGACTGACATTGGAAACTGGAATTTGTTGATAAAAAATCTATATAAGTTTTCCTGCAATTGAAGAAAGCAAAGCGTTGGAAACTGGAATTTGTTGATAAAAATCCTATATAAGTTTTCTTTTAAAGTAACCAAACTAATTGCAACCATTTTATCTTTTTGAATAATTTATAGGGATGGAAAATGCAAGCAAATAATATGAACAACAATCAATGTAATAACATTAATAAATCAAATATGTAATGACCCGTCCCCAATTTTACGATTTTTATAATTTTAATAAGTGAATTTATGAAAATACCCTTAGGCGGCTAAACTTAATTTTATGGGGACATACTTTATCCTCATATAATTTGTCAAGTTTCTTGACATATTTGGATAGAGCTCAATCTTATGAGCGTGTAGGCGAAAACCGTTAGTGAAATGGAGTTGTAACGAAGAAGTTATAAACTAGCGAAGTCAGGGGGTGAAATGGTCATTTGACCATAATCTGGATTTTTCCAGATGATTTTGGTGAAGCCACGTGGAGGGCTTGGAGAGGAAGGAATGGGCATTTTCCAATCAGAAAAAAAGGAAGGAGGGAAATGAGAAAGGGAGAAAAACGGGGGAAAGAGAAAACAGGTTTCCTCATCCCGCATGACCCGATCCTATTAACAACATTTCGACACCGATTTCGACTTTTTCATGGTGAATTAGGCAATGCCACCACTACCAATTGATTCATCGTCATCCCATCTTCCATTCCACCCAAGTTGGACAGCTGTGGTAGAAGATTTCATGATGAACTCTCGTTGTCTTCTCTAGTGGGTTCGTGGGGATCACAGTGGTTATCCATCGTTTGTGCAGCCATCGTCGTCGATCAAACCCACCAAAATACTTCATTTTCACCCAGGAATCATGCCCAGTCATTTATTGGGGCGTTGAGGTTCGGATTGGCAGCGATTCGAAGAATGCCCATATTAGGGTTCCGACGGATTCGAGTCGAATTGAAGCACTTCCCGGCCAAATTAGACTTGGACACAGGTATAAAAATTGCTTTACTCATTGAGATCTTCATTTTTCTAAATTTTGGTAATTTTTGGAAATAGGTGAATTTTTCGCGAGTCGGGGCTGCCGACCGCCACCCACGACAGAACGTGCGGCAGCAAGTGGCCAGAAGGCCGTCAATGCTATTTAGGATAAATTAGATATCTTGAGTTCACTTTTGATAATCGTATGACGTAGGTTGATCGTTGGAACCTAAATTCTCTACGATACGTTACTAGGTCATTATATGAATTGATGATTTGACCATTGGATCGTCACCAAACTTTAATAGGTTATTATTCATAATATTTTAGGATCATAGTATCTTATGGATTGGAAATCCGACTTACGGATCTTCCCAAATTGAATTTGTAAATTCATAAAATAAAACGTCGGCCGCCACTTGGTTTTGGCAATTGGTGGAGATTCGACAGTCGGATTGTTTCAAAACTTTAGTATGTTATTATAGAAGCATAATGTGGATCTTTAGAAGTTACATATCAGAAATCTGATATACAGATCTTACGAATCAAGTTGCGTAGGGCTGTGGATTCTACCGTCGATCTTTGATCGACTGTTGACTTTTGGTCAATGGGTCTCAAATCGTTCTAGAATGTCCTTGAGGGTGTGTTTTATGTAAGTTACGTATTCTATCGATAAGAATTCTAAGACGTGATTTGATAATTGTTCTAGGCGTTGATCATTCGTGACGCCTCGATGTGTGTGTTAAAGAGTTGTAATGCGGATTCCAAGTGAGTGGCCTTTTATTTTCTATATATATGTATATATGCTTTGCAGTTCCCAGAAACTATGTTTTAAATGAAATTGTGTTTTAAATGCCATGCGACGGATGCACTACATTTTAGTATAGTTATGCATACTATTACATAATGATGCGGAGGCCCGGGTAAGTTTCAAGTGAGTGCTTACGATAATATTGAGATTGCAATGTGTATGGTTCTGTTTAGATGCATTTAGTGCTCATTATCCAGCACCCCGGTGTTAGTGCTCTGCCTGAGGCTAGGGCCTAGCCTTCACGTGATCGTTCACCTCCCGCACCACAAGCTCACCTTGGATCCGAGGCAGGTGACAGCCTGTCGTACAAACCACATTAGCTGGTTCTGACTCGTAGGTGACTTGCGATACTTCGCACAGCCTTCACGTGATCGTA
This sequence comes from Crataegus laevigata, assembly GCA_963580275.1. NCBI lineage: Eukaryota > Viridiplantae > Streptophyta > Magnoliopsida > Rosales > Rosaceae > Crataegus > Crataegus laevigata. Next base: position 11,879,189 of record OY756941.1, read on the forward strand.
GCACTTGAGCGTACCTATTTACACCCAGCCTGTTGTACAGACCACATTAAGTGGTTCCGACTCATGTGCAGGGATAGATAGATGAGCTATAGGTTCAGCCGTATAGGTCACGTTAAGTGACTCCGGCTGACATATTACTTTACATTGATTCATATCACTTGACTTACACATTTTACTACTGAGATACTCTGACATGGCATACCTTGATTTTCACTGCTCTCAAGCATGATTGCTATATACGTATGTATTATTATTTTTTGGGAAATTATATGGGTTTTACGGTGAGGGGTTATTATGTTTAGAAAGAGAAATGTGTTTTCAAAAGTTTTGTTTTTGCCCACTCACGTTTTCTGTTTTTCTCCCGTCCAGGCTTTAGCTCCTGAACGATTGTATCGAAAAGGATTCTTGGCGAATCTCAGTAAAGATGGCTACCTTTGAAGGTATAATCCTTCCCACTCTACTGTACTTTACTTATGCTCTGACGTCATGCGTGAAGTGGGTTCATTCCCGCTCACCAGCGCACTCATGTATTTAGTCACTCTTAGGTTTAAATTTATTCACATTTTTCACATCAATACACTTTATGGCTTCGTTACCTTCCAGATGTCGGCCAGCAAAACTCAATTCAGAGTCCTAGTGGACATTCCGAGTCGGAATGTGTCAAAATATTTCAGCATTTTGTTTGAGAAAAAACATGAAGGAAGCAGTTGAAATTTCTCGTCTCAATGATAGAACCAAATTATACACCTACATGCAAGATTGGAAGGTACAAAGAAAACCTTCAAAATCATGGGAAAAAATATCGATCGAGATAGCTGTGATACTAAACTTAAATGACAAAAATAGAATAATAAACTGAAAATATTTAACTAGGGTTTATCAGAAAATATGCTAAACATGCATCGACATGCAGCAATATGAAAATAGCAAGGCGGAACAATTCGTCAAATAGAAAAGCAAGAAAAAAAAGAGGATGTATTTAAGATTGGAAAAAAGCGGGCTTAACATGCATCGACATGCAGCAACATGATTTTTTATTTAGAAATACTGACCTTTCACTGGTATTGCAATGAAAATAGCAAGGCGGACAGATTCAACCCAAAGATCAGGCACCGCCCTTTTCTGAAATCAAAACAATCAGTCAATTCCCAAAAATGAACTGTAACTGAAAAAATTACCCGCCCCAAATAGACTTGGGATCTAAGAATATTCAAGAAGTTCTTATAACTAACTATAACTTTACCTGTCAGCATTGATTTTCAAGCCTAGACCATAGGTTTCTGCATAAAAATAAAGTCTATGTTATTTCGCTAAATACTATAACATCAGAAGGTTTCGGGTAAAATTAACTACCAATGAAATGAATTAACCTGTAAATTTCTCTCGCGGACAATACTTAGTAAAGTGAATGCATGTTCTTCTTTCTAAAAGAAAAAGTTGGGTCACATGTTTTAAGAAAAAACCTAAAAAAAGAAAAAGAAAAAGACAAAATCAATAAACTATTGAATAAATTTCAAATCTTATTTGTTCTGCTGAAAAAAAAAGAGAGTAGAACTTTATCTAAGAAATTGGACGCAAAGCTATGATCAGAGCAAGGCAGATAGTGGTGCAAATACTTTGGGAGTACCAAAATTAGAATTGAAAGGATTACAGAAATGTATACAATAAATGTAAGAATTTACAAAAACATAAATATATATTTTCAATTATATTTGATAAATGGATAAAGTTTGAGATATGTATTGACAAAAATTAAGAACTTGACTGTAAATTCTGTAGCAGATTACATTAAAATCACTAAGTAGAAGATTAGACTCTAAATGCTAAAATAATATGAGACACTAAACATGCCAAATTTTGGAATAGAAACTAGGGAACTTTAACGAAAAGCTCCCGGTATTGTTCACTTTAACGAAAAACCACATTTTTACACTAAAAAAATCAATCTTGGTACTATTCACTTTATCCTTTATTTTGTCTTTATCGTTAAAACTCAAAATTTTCAGGCTTTTTTCATTAGTTTTCTTTAAAAACTATTGGCTTCTTTTTGTAACTACGGCCAATAAGATCACTTGTAGAAGATTACTTTAAGATTATTGTGTAGAAAATATAAATAAAAAATAAAAAGTTAATATGTTACTTTCTCGGGAAACAAACAGACTGCCATTGAAATCCACATGTCACCAAAAAAGAAGCACAACTTGCAAACAAAATCAAGCAAGATGGATCCAGATCCAAAACATGATTAAAACCCACAAATCCATACAAAATTAATCAAATTAACAACTTTTCGACCTGGTATATCGATACACAATGACATGTACATATGAGAGATATAGAGAGAGAAAGAGAAAGGTAGAGGTAGGGAGAGACCTAATGGTATTGATGAACGTTGGAGAGTGATAAAAGCAGAGGACAACTGGAGGTTGGTAAAAGAGATTAAATTTGTGATCTAAGTGACAAACTACAGTGAAAAATTAAATATCTGGCTTTTGGGTATTTGAGAAGAAGTGAGATTTAGTTACCTATGTAAGTAGAGATTGGGAGCTAGATAAGGCGATGAGGTGTTAGGGTAAAATTGGCAATTTCTAAACAAAACGCCCGAGTCTGTAACACCATAGATTTGTTAGATATTTTTGATTGTAATTGCTTAAGTCTAGGAAAGTCAGTCACCGTTGATGAGAAGATGTTCGCAAACAAAACACGTTTTCAGGTATGCTTGCACGCACTGCATCCATTTGCATCTATCTATATCTAAGGGTATTGTGGTTGAGATAGGTTACTTATTCTCTAGTGTTTTATCTTCTTAAAAATGATTTATCTTTTTTTATTAATTACTAAATCATGTTTTTAAACTTATCTGATTGCATGGACTTATCTGATGGATGTTGGTTAGGGTTATCTGTCAACATGGATGCCGTTCTTATCGGTTTTAAATGGTGCGGTGACTTGGGGTATATATATGGGTTATTAGGGTTTCAAAAGGTGAGGCCGTATATGCATGTGTTTAGAGGTTCTTTGAAAAAGTTTTTTAAAGCAACAGGTTGGTTTTTGTTTAAAAACAAAAAGAGAACACTTCTTGTCATGTTGCTGGGATCATACGGTTTCATCAGCTTGTTTTAAAGAGAAAATATCTTTTCAGTGCTGATTGCTTTTGAGTTCTTTGTTGCTGCTACCTTGTGGTTTTACACATGAATTTTGGGTTTCTGTGATAAAGTTTTTAAAAGGCAGCAGCTTGGTTTTGAACAGAAGAATTATTTTTCTAGTGCTGTAATATTGCAGCGTCAATAGCATGTGGTTTTAAAGAGAAAAAAATATCATTTGCATGCTGTTTTAATTTCAGTTTTAATTGTGAATCAATTATGAAAATGTGCCGTGTGATTTTCGTAATTGATTGGTTTTCAAATAAACATTTCATCATATAAACATTCTGCATGATCGAGTTAGTATCCTGCAAGTTCGAGGAAAAGGTGATTGACGATCGAGTTAGTATCGTGCCACTTCCACTCGAAGGCTAAAGAGAGATCGAGTAGCAAAGCGCGGAGACAAAGCTGCCAACTGGTATGAGTGTCTAGTTGATGAGTTTTGTAAGTCTTTATGTATTCGTTCTTTCTTAGTGCTTCTTGGCTTGGTAGCCCGAGGATTTTCCCAGTGGTGGGTTTTGCCTCGTTAAATCCTACATCCTTGTGCACTTTTTATTTATCGTTTTAATTGCATATGAGTATGATAGTTTGATATGTGATGTGAATGTGGATTTAATTTGAGAACTGAAAATTAAATTGAAACTTGAATTGAATTTTTAAATTGGAACCTATTCACCCCCCTCTAGGTTAAACTAGTACCATCCTAGAACTTTCAATTGGCACCAGAGCAGGTCACTAAAAATACCTAGTGAGATCCGTGGGTAGTCTAGGATGAATCGTGCTATGGGTTCAGTATCTCATCCACCATATTTTGATGGTGACAACTACGCTGCATGGAAGGCAAAAATGAAATCGTTTTTGTGGGCGCAAGATGATAAGGTGTGGCTTGCTGTTGAAGAAGGTTGGGAACCTCCGATGATTGAAGAAACCAAAGGTAAAGGAGAGTCCTCTGTGTCTATATCTAAGCTTAAGCCTAGGAAAGAATGGAGCAATGATGAGCGTAGCTCTAGCACTTTTAACCAAAGGGCTTTGAATGCTTTATTCACATCCGTTTCGCCTGAACAATTCAATTACATAAGTAAGTGTATAACGACGAAAGAAGCTTGGGACATTCTTGAAGTTACTCATGAGGGTAACTCAACTGTTAAAGAATCCAAACTTCAACATCTCATCACAAAATTCGAAAATATCACAATGTCTGATGATGAGAGTTTCTCTGACTTTTATGCTAAACTTAGCGTAATTGTAAATGGCTGCCACAACCTTGGTGATAGTATTCCAGAGCATAGGATTGTGAAAAAGATCTTAAGATCACTTCCTATGAGGTTTCATGCTAAGAGGACAGCGATTGAAGAATCGAAAGATCTAAACACCTACAAGCTTGAGCAATTGATTGGGTCTTTGCAAACGTATGAGTTAGAGCTTCCTGATTCCAAGAAGATGAAAAGCATTGCTCTCAAAGCTGTCAAAGAAGAAGAAAGTGATGGCTCAATTGAAGACTTGTCCGAAGATGAATTGGTTGAATTAACCATGCAAATTAAAAGGTTTCTCAAGTCTCAAAATTCCAAGGGTCGTGAGCAACGATCCAACTTAGGTTCGAACTCAAAAAACTTTCGTTCTCTAGATGTCTCACATGACAAAGCATCTAGATCATCTAGAACCGGTGAACATAGGAGTTCTAACAATAGAATTCAGTGCCATGAGTGTCAAGGCTATGGACACATTGCTTCTGAGTGTGCAAACACTATCAAGAGAAAAGAAAAGAAGAATAGGGCAATGAAGGTCACTTGGAGCGATAGTGATTCAGGGGATGGATCTACATCGGAAACTGAGAAGGATACTATTGCGTTTATAGGAACTGTTGATGGATATGACACAGAAGGTTCATTTGTTGAAGAACCTGACTTGGAAGAAGTCTTGAGAAAATACTCTGATCTCTATGACATCAGTGTGCAAGTAAAGAAGGATAACTCTAACTTGAAAAAGAAACTTGCACTTGTTGAAAGTGAAAAGAAAGAAGCTGAAGTTGAGCATCAATCTCAGTTGGACAATGGAGAGAAACTACGAGAGTCGCTGTTAGAGAAGATTCACATTCTACAAACCACAATTAACACTCTCTCGTCTGATAAGAAAGCTCTTGAGGACGAAGTAGTTGAGATGAGAAGAAAAGTTCAGGAATTGAGCATAGGTTCCGGGAAAATTGACAAGATGCTTAGCTATGGAAAAAATTTTGGAGACAAAGGAGGTCTAGGATTCGAGTCTGCAAAGACTACAAGTTCTTCTTCTGTCACAAGATTTGTTAAAGCCTCTGATATTCCTAGCTTGAAAGTAGGTGACAATAAATGTTTAGGTCTTACTTCTGAAACATCTACAATCTTTGCACAAGTGTCAAATCCTGTCAAGACTTTAGTTAATCCTAACAAACCCAAACAATCTAAGAAGTTCATTCCTATATGTCATTTTTGTGGGATTCCTGGTCACATCCGGCCTAAGTGCAATAAGCTTAAAAAGAAAAATTCTTCTCAAGAAAAAGTTTCAAGGAACTTTGAAAAAGCAAATCTTAAGGAACAATTTGTGACTTATTTGAGAGAGATTAATCGGATTGCAAGAATTATATCTGTTCCGAGTACGGAAGTTCCAAAAGTGAGACAAGTTTGGAGAAGAAAAGAGAATCAAAGTGGTGTATTTGTCAATTTATCTCCACCTTCAAGTTGTGTATATTGACTGAGCTCTCTCTTTGCAAATGTTTTCATTAATGTATGCTTGCATGTTCATATAGCATAAATACTGCATTTTGTTTTTCTTTTTGTAAAAAAAAAAAATGTATGAGGTAAAATGGAAAAGTATGATTTCATATGAGTTCTAGCTTTGTTCACTTGATAACATGACCCTAGCATGATATGTTTGACCCGATTGTGGACAATAGCCTCTAGTTGATAATATATCAATGTTAATGAGTTGAACATGTTTAACTTAAGTAAAACCCGCACCCATGTGAGCTTTTGTGCCTAAATATAGTGTGTGCATTTTTCATACACTCTCATTTTTTTTCATGTGTGCGATCTTATGTGTTTTGCTTCTCTAGAACTTGCTTTGAGACCTCTCAAAACTTTGTATCATATATTACTCTATTTTGGAGATGATAGTAGGCATTAGGACTTACCATCATTGCCATATATGCCAGTGCCTTACATGTTTTCCCCTAGTTAGCCCTTTTGAGCCTATATGTAAGCCTTTTGTTCTTAAATCTACATTTTCCTTACCTAGCCTCTTATATTAAAAATTCCCTACCCTACTAAGAAGCTAGTAGAGTACGTTTTTTCAAAGGAGAGTTCAAGGTTATTTAAAAGTTGAAGATGCAAATTTTGTGAAGAAAGCCAACTACAAATGAAGTGCAAAAGAAGAAAAGAGGAAAAGGAGTCACTATGAATCACAAGTGAGCTGCCAACATTATAAGAGATCAAGTGTGTCATTGCGAAAAAAAAAAAAAAAAAAAATTGAAAAGGAAGAATCATAAAAAATCAACTGTGCAGTTATATGACGTTCATCCAACCACTCAATTTACTGCCAAAGTGTTTGGTTAATTGTTGCATGCTTCTCTCGGTTTCATTTCCAACTACTCTATTAGTTTCTTAGACATTGTGTTTCCTATATCCTTCATTTCTTTAATCGAGTACCCCAAGCCCCATTACAACCCTACACAAAGACCTACTTGATCCAAGAAAGGTAATTTTTGATGTGTGGAGATAAGATCAATCTGCAAGCCTATGGTAGAGCATTCATGTAATGATCTTTTGAGTGTATACACTTACCCCCAAACACTTTGAATGAAAATTCGAGCGTATATCTTGTGAGCTTAAGGGTTAAAGTTAAGTTGGTCATGTAAGACTTAATTACGTTTGTGTAGTATCAACTTTCGGCTATACTTGCGACTACACTCATACATGTTATGTTTTAGGGACAATGTTAGTTTGTGAATGAGAATTCAGAACTACATGTGTTTTTGCACTCTTTCATTCTTGTTGGTACAATCGTATGCTTCTCATACAATTTTTTTTTTTAAAAAAAAAAAAAAAAAAATCATATCATTTGTGTGCTACATTTCATTATGTTTTTTTTAAGCATTTGTTTAGGGGGAGCTTAACAATATGAAAGATGTACGCTTCTTTCCATGTTTATTATTTCGATCGTTACTTTGTTATTCTTTTTCTCTCGATTTCGTCCCCACTTTTATTCTTCTGAAGAGGTTCTAGCCCACAGAAAGGAAATCTTTCTCGATCACATTTTGTTATGTTCCACTTATCTTCCGCTGACTGCACCTGATGGTTACCTTTAAGGCCTTTGACCTTTCTAGACAAAAAGGGGGAGAAGTAGGAAGCTTATATTTAGGGGGAGAAGTAGAATTTCGAAAACCTAGTTGTTTTTGGTTGCTTGCTTTTATAGATAAATGCTTTCATTTTCAGCAACATATATCTTTTGTACGTCACAGGTTTTCTTGTTTAAGTGTGTGCAGGTTACAGACTCCAATATTATGCATGGTCGTTAATTTTATTAGTTGTCTGTAATATTGTGATTGAGGGTTTTGTCTAGGAAATGCCAAAGGGGGAGATTGTTAGGGTAAAATTGGCAATTTCTAAACAAAACGCCCGAGTCTGTAACACCATAGATTTGTTAGATATTTTTGATTGTAATTGCTTAAGTCTAGGAAAGTCAGTCACCGTTGATGAGAAGATGTTCGCAAACAAAACACGTTTTCAGGTATGCTTGCACGCACTGCATCCATTTGCATCTATCTATATCTAAGGGTATTGTGGTTGAGATAGGTTACTTATTCTCTAGTGTTTTATCTTCTTAAAAATGATTTATCTTTTTTTATTAATTACTAAATCATGTTTTTAAACTTATCTGATTGCATGGACTTATCTGATGGATGTTGGTTAGGGTTATCTGTCAACATGGATGCCGTTCTTATCGGTTTTAAATGGTGCGGTGACTTGGGGTATATATATGGGTTATTAGGGTTTCAAAAGGTGAGGCCGTATATGCATGTGTTCAGAGGTTCTTTGAAAAAGTTTTTTAAAGCAACAGGTTGGTTTTTGTTTAAAAACAAAAAGAGAACACTTCTTGTCATGTTGCTGGGATCATACGGTTTCATCAGCTTGTTTTAAAGAGAAAATATCTTTTCAGTGCTGATTGCTTTTGAGTTCTTTGTTGCTGCTACCTTGTGGTTTTACACATGAATTTTGGGTTTCTGTGATAAAGTTTTTAAAATGCAGCAGCTTGGTTTTGAACAGAAGAATTATTTTTCTAGTGCTGTAATATTGCGGCGTCAATAGCATGTGGTTTTAAAGAGAAAAAATATCATTTGCATGCTGTTTTAATTTCAGTTTTAATTGTGAATCAATTATGAAAATGTGCCGTGTGATTTTCGTAATTGATTGGTATTCAAATAAACATTTCATCATATAAACATTCTGCATGATCGAGTTAGTATCCTGCAAGTTCGAGGAAAAGGTGATTGACGATCGAGTTAGTATCGTGCCACTTCCACTCGAAGGCTAAAGAGAGATCGAGTAGCAAAGTGCGGAGACAAAGCTGCCAACTGGTATGAGTGTCTAGTTGATGAGTTTTGTAAGTCTTTATGTATTCGTTCTTTCTTAGTGCTTCTTGGCTTGGTAGCCCGAGGATTTTCCCAGTGGTGGGTTTTGCCTCGTTAAATCCTACATCCTTGTGCACTTTTTATTTATCGTTTTAATTGCATATGAGTATGATAGTTTGATATGTGATGTGAATGTGGATTTAATTTGAGAACTGAAAATTAAATTGAAACTTGAATTGAATTTTTAAATTGGAACCTATTCACCCCCCTCTAGGTTAAACTAGTACCATCCTAGAACTTTCATGAGGAAATCACGAAGCAGAGATCAAAGAGATGAGGAAGTAGAGATCAAAGAAATCATGAAACAGAGATGGAAGAGATCGCAAAGTGGAACGTAGTAAGCATGATTGAAATTGCCAATCGAGTTGTAGAGCAGTTGAGTTTTCTCGTTTTAGGTTTCTCTGGTTTCTGAAGAGGTCGAGAGATTTCTACTTGGCAGTAGGGCTAAAGCCGTCGTTTTACTGTGTAATACACCAAAAAATACAAAAAAAAAAGCTAGACTTGAAGAGCAACTGAAGGACAAAAACGGTAGAACATTGTAGAAGTAACAGTAACCCGTTTTCTCTTTTAGTGTATATATAATTTCCCAAAACCTAAAAACAGTAAAATAACAGTAATTCACATCCACAACACATTTTCACAATCTAACAAATTTTCACAATCATAAAACAAATAGTTTTAAAATGAAAAATACGACATAGTGAGAATAAGAAAAAACTATTTGGTTGGGAACCCCCACCCTCGACTGTGAATGATGAGGAAGTGTGATCAGAAGGCTCTAGATGGCGACAACACCGGTGAGGTCGCCGTGCATTGAGCAGCTGAACCGACACTAATGACATCGATGATGGGAGCACTCAGGATGCCCCGAGAGCAGCCTGAGTAAGCGATGTAGGCTTCCTAATTGATGAAGCACTCATGGCGGTAGCAGTAGGTGTTGAAGATGTGGAAGGTGCATTAGTCACACCTTGACGACGAGTGATCAGCTACGACAACTATACAATTTTTGAACCATAAAAATATAACATTAAAGACCCATATATATATATATATATATATATATATATATATATATATATATATATCATCCTAAATAATTGAAGTAGTTTGTTCCCTAATCCTTTCTTGCATTTGAAACTAATCAATTAGGAGAAAATTTACATCCTCTCACATTCACGCAACGCGAGACATTGGAAGCATAGCCATATGGACACTTTACAGAAGAAACAAAGTTGAAAAAACTCTTTCTTCCCATCCAGCTTAACTGCAAAAAATGGATGCCCTTTCCTTAGCCCATTTCTTACTAAATGAAATTGAACATTTTTTAGTGTCTCCCTCATTGAGTTGTTACAGGCTACATGAACACTAGATATGAGTTGAGCCCAAGTTGTTTCTACTTGCAAATTCAATGAACTCATCAATTCCATCCAAGTACTACAATACATCTGTTCTGATTCTGTATCCACTATCTGTGCATTTTGTCTGCAATCACAATAAAAAGACAAGAATTACAACAATTTCAACTATTATCTTGTCACCTTATGCAGGGCCAACCCAGGCCCAGTGCCAACAGGGTGCTTGTCTAGGGCACCGAAATTTTAAGGGGCACAAAAAAAAAGGCTTGAAAACTTAGAGTTTTAACGATAAGGACAAAATAAAGGGTAAAGTGAATACTTTTTAGTGTAAAAATGTGGTTTTTCGTTAAAGTGAACAGTATCGGGAGCTTTTTGTTAAAGTTTTTTTTTTTAAAATCCCAATTATTTAGGCCAAAAATAAATAAATTATACAGTGCACATTGTTTTGTTCACCATCACTTCTTCTTCCGATCTTGGATGCTTTGAAATTATTGGTTCTTTAATGCGTATTCCAATTCCAAGGTCAAATTTTCATGTTCCAAGCCTGAAGCCTTTAATTTAATTTAATTAAAGGATTATAAATGAGTTCTTTAAGAACAAAGAATGTCTTCTGGATTTTTCAGAATTATATGCTTGTGTCGTAGTCCTTCAAATTCTAGAATTTCAAAAGAATTCGAGTTCCAGAATTTAAGTCAGTTCAGTCCCCTTATTGGCCTTTCCTTCCAGACTTCCAGTAATCCACTTCCATTCGAAATTCGAACACCCAATACCGTGATGGTGCGAAACGTTTAGTACCCTCTGGTTGTCTTGTTGCGGCCACTTTTCTTCGAAGGCCTCTTGTACTTCATGACATCCTAATACCAAAAATCGGATCCATGAAGAAATCTTCACGCCTAACTTACCCTAGCCTCCTGGGAAAGCTTGTGGTACGCCCAAAACAAATAGCGACAACTTGCAGGCAATCCTCGATTGTTGCGATGACAGAAATCCTCCCTGCTAAGAACAACCTCGTCGTAAAATTTTCCCTGGATCAGTAAGCCTCCTATCTTGTGGAGATCCCAAAGTGAAATCGACATCTTCCCTTGAGCTGTGTGAAGTGTGTTAGTCACTGAACACCAATGCTCGAAGAAAGCACGAAGGATGGCGATCGTAGCTAAACAAAGATGCGTACACAGCATGATAAAAGCCAACGTTGGTAAGCACATCTTTGGATTGGCTCAAGAGATGAAAATGGGGGAGAAGAGAGAGAGAGAGGGGGGGGGGGAAGGGACAAACTGAAGGTTTTTTTTTTTTACTTTTCTTTTAATATTTAAAAATGTTAAATAATATTTTAATAGAAAGTGGACCCCGAATTAAGCTACGTTAGCATTTAACTGAAAAATTCAAAGCTAATTAACGGAAGGTATAACATTGGACCAAATTCTAAAAATGAGGTATAACATTGTCAATTTTAAAAGATGAGGTATGAAAATGTCGTGACACCAATAGTTGAGGTAATTTTTTGTCATTTACTCAATAAATTAAATAACAATAATTACTAAAGCTAAATAAAATAGATAAAATTAATAAAGATTAATTTAGCGAAAAAAATACCTTCAAATTCGTTCCTCAATGATATTCGTATACAAAATCCTATACAAAACAAATTTAATTGTTTTAGTTTGAATTCTCAATTCAAAGTTACATATGCAAAATTAAATCGCTTACCGAATAGGGATAGATCGAGGAAGGGAGAGGCTATGGAGGAGAAGAGAGATGGAATATTTGTACGATGAATTTAAGAGCAAGGGAGGGATTGGACAAGGTTTTCAAGAGAGATGAGGGAGGGAGGTAGTTGCTGCAATTTGGTTTGCAGTTTCTGTCTCCTAAACTGCTTTTGTGATTTGGAAATACTCGTCAACTTTGAGCGATGAAGGTCCTATCGCGCAAAGTATCAAATAGCGTTGCTCATACTATTTGACGCGAAACATTATTGCGTATTTTTCCAGAAAAATGTGCAACGGACCAACAACGTTGTGCAAAGGGTCTTTGTGCAACCGAGAACTAAAAAGTCGCGCAAGAACCCTTTGTGCGACGCATTTGATCCATCACGCAATTTTTTGGTGCCAAACCAGGATTTTACCGCATCTTTTCCAAACATTGCGCGATGAATGTGCACCTTCGTCGCGCTAAAAAAGTTTGCCGCGACGGAAAGCTTTGTCCCCTAATGGCCCGTCGTGCAAAATATCATTGCATGATGCTTCTTTGTCAACATTGCACGGAACGTTTTTGCGCAATGTAATATGCTTATTACGCAATTTGCCATCACGCAAGTGTGTTTTTGTACTAGTGCGTGCTGCTTCAAGAGTTACCGAGAAGTTAGTTTTGTACATGTTTGTTTGGCATGCTTGGCTTGGAGACCCGTCTTTTGAAGTTTCTTCAAATGGTGTTGAATAAATTACATGTTAGTGGCGAGATTGATTCTAATAAAGTGTGGTATATTTGTCCTATGGGGAAATCTCATAGACTTCCTTTTTCTAATCGTACTTATTATGCACAAAAACTAATAGAATCATTGCATCTTGAACTTTGGGGACCAGCCCTATCTCGCCAAATTTTGGATATAGGTTTTAACTCTCTATTGTTGACGATCATACTCGTTATGTTTGGTTTTATCGATTACTAAAAAAATTGGATGTGCTTGCCACCATTGTTGAATTTAAAAAGATGATTGAAAATCGGCTAAATTTAACAATCAAAACATTGCTAATGGCTGGTGGTGGTGAATTCTCAAGTGGGTTATTCATGCAGTTTCTACGAGATGTCTTGTAATGGTATTGGTCATCAAATATCTTGTACTTGCCTGAACAAAATGTCTTGGTCGAAAGAAAACATTGACATAATGTTGAAAATGGACTTTGCTTATTGTCTCAATCTAAACTGCCGTCTAGCTATTGGATTGAAGCTTTTTCAACCTCAAACTATCTCATCAACCGCTTGCCTGCAGTGAACCTTGGAAATATTTCTCCTTGTTAGAAACTAAATCAGCGTCCCTCGAACTATAAGATGCTCAAAATTTTGTTTGTCCGTCTTTCCCACACTTTGGTTCCGTACATAATCACAAACTTATGCATAAATATATAAAATGTCTTCATTGGGTATGATTTACGTTACAAGTGTTACTGATGCTTGGAACCCATCTCAAGTCGTGTGTATATTTCATTGCATTTAACTTTTGATGAACCCAATTTTTCATTTTCTGAGCTTATATACAGGGACAAAGCAACTGCTCCACCTCCATTGATGACAGAAATACCAGTTCTTGTTGGACCAAGCTCTTCACAACAACTTTTGTTCTCTTTTGATACAATAACAGCTCCACCAGCTTCTGATCACGAGCAGCCTCTATCCACGCCTCAGTGAAGTGTTTCTTCTTTTCTACCGCTCGCTCTACATTCTATGCATGATTTGCCAGTAGCTGTTGAACAACCAACCACATAGAATAGGCACTACAACCTACCTCATCACCAACAGTGAGTTCATCATCACCACTCCCTGCATCAATGCCATCTACAATAACATTGGCTGATGAGTCGATATTATACTATATATTTTACCACAATCTTAGTATTAATTTATTAGTTATTTTGTGAGAGTTTTAATATATTGAATTATATTTCCAATGTTGGACATTTGACTTCCTCTTGAGCAAAAGGTGGCCAAATGGATGAATTTTGGAGTGATTCTAATTGGAGGATTTGTTGAGTCTCTCAGCTTGTTTGTATAAAAGTTTCAGATTTTTCTACTGAGCGGTTGATTTTTGGCGATGAAATAAAGGAGCAACGTGCAATGCTGTCAAAGTGACATTTTGGGCTTATTTGGGCTTTTTAGAGTCCAAGATGATGTCTTTTGGGTTCGAGGTCTTCTGCAGTTATGTTAAGAACATCTCAAGCTTTAATTCAAGTCATTATGAGCTTGTTTTGGAGCCTTGAAAGTATAAAAACGTGGCTGATTTGTGGCCTGGCAGATTTTCCATATTTAATTAGGATTATGTTTCCTAGTTTATCTAAGTTATTAAGTTTCATATTTTTTTTGTAAGGATTTTATTTTATAGTAGTATAAAAAAAACTTATTAGCCATTAGAGGGGAGAAGAACGCACTACTTTAGAGAATTCGGCTTAGAGAGTTTATTTTATTTTATTTTTTGGTCAAGAGGTAATTTTATTACCAACAAAAAAAACTCTATCGACGCTCTTTTGAAGGAGTACTTCTAAGATTTCTAGGTGAGGAAGAAGCCAATCAAGCCATGGAAGAAGCGCATTCAGGCATATACAAAGCACATCAGTATGGACCAAATCTACACTTCTAGCTCAAAAGAATGGGCTATTACAGGCCAAGCATGGTGAAGGATTGTCTAGAGCACACCAAAAGGTCCAAGCCTGCCAGTTCCATGCCAACTTCATACATCAACCACCTGAGCCATTACACCCAATAGTTGCTTTATGGCCATCTGATGCATGGGGATTGGACCCATGGGACCAATAACATCAAAATCATCTGCCGGAGAGGTCTATATCCTAGCCGCAATGAATTACTTCTCCAAGTAGGCTGAATTTGTACCCTTAAAGGAAGTCAAGAAGGAAACTGTCGTTCGCTTCATCAAGGAGCATATCATCTACTGATATGGTGTGCTCGCTACATCATCACTGACAACGAAAAATAGTTCTCTAGTTGACTTGTGGATGAGCTCTGCGAGAAATACAAGTTTAAGCAGCACAAGTCTTCCATGTATCATGCTCTGGGCAACGGTCTTGCAGAAGCATTTAACAAAATGTTGTGCAACCTTCTGAAGAAGGTGATCGGCCGAACAAAGAGCAACTGACACGAAAGAATAAGCGAAACACTTTGGGCATATAGGACGACACATAAGACTTCTACCCAAGCTACACCTTATTCTCTTGTACATGGCGTGGAGGCTGTTCTGCCACTCGAACATCAAATCTCCTCATTAAGGATGGCTATACAAGAAGGCTTGACTGAAGAGGAAAATAAAAAGTTACAGCTCCAAGAGTTGTAAGCACTCGACGAAAAGAGGCTCGAAGCTCAACAACACTTGGAATGCTACCAAGCACGACTATCCAATGAATTCAACAAGAAGGTCTACCTAAGGTCTTTCTAAACTGGAAATTTTTTCTTGGCATTATGAAGGCCCATCATCATAACTCACAAAACAAAAAGCAAGTTCATGTCAAAGTGGGATAGACCTTATATAATACAAGAGGTCTACACCAACAGTGCTTACTTAATCACGATGGAAGACGGCGTAAAGATCGGCCTCATCAACAGCAGATTCTTGAAGGGCTACTACCCTTAAAGCGAAAACAAGCAATGCTCCATGCCTGTACGAGCCTAAACTGCACACGGCACAATGCTCCTTGTTCGCACGAGCTTAAAAGGCGACACTCAACACTCATTGTTCGCATGAGTTTAAAAGGCGACACTCAATGCTCCTGGCCCGCAAGAGCATAAACTGTGTATGGCAAAACAAAAAAAAAATCACCATCAAGATTGCCAAAACCCATCACTTCCTTGAACTACATCATGACTTGATCCCTCCTTAACCGAGAGTACGTAGGCAACTTGAAACTTCAAAAAACTTCAAGTACAGTCACATCATCAACAAAAACACAAACGCTTTGAAGAATAAAGAACAAATTCAAAATGTGATTACTTTATTTCTTTGAAGGAAGAATTTGGCTACAAAGCCTTATTACAAAATAAGCAAAAACAAAGAAGGCTTCAAGCACAAAAATAGAAGACACTACTGAAGAGCTATATTCTTAAAACTACGACGACATTCTTCAAGCAAGCCTTCCAAAGTCTTCAAAGTCTCTACATCGGTGGGAGACAAGGTAAGTACTTCTATGGCTGCACCTCTCCCTTGCTCTAAGTGTAAAATCTCCTCTTGATGCTGATAACGTGTAGCTTCTTGATCTGAGAGAAGGCCTTGAAGTTGTAATGCTTTAGCTTCCAACTGCCCTTGCTTTCATACCAATGTTTCAAGACGTGCCTTGATCAAAGCTAAAAAAGTCCCTGTAGCTTGATAACCTTCTGAAGTAGTTTGCTGAGAATACCGAACTTGGGCAATTGATAAATCTATTGCCACAAATTGTTGAGCTCTAATCTCTGGACTCAACTTGTTCAAGGAAATAGCATGCAAGGAAGAATACTCAGTTGAGGTAGCCATAAGTTCGGCAATCTTGACTCTGAAGAGTGAGGAGTCAATGTTAAGGTTGTCAATCACAAAAACAAGCTTTGACAACTCATCCTTAAGTAAAGCAAGGTCCTCTAACGGGCACTTTGAAATCCTCTTCTCAATATGGCTCTTAAGATCCATAGCCGCACGAAGCTTGATACGATGGATAAACTGCTCAGTGCCATTAAGCTCTGGCATACCATCACTTACACAGGGCAAGCTTAGGCAAATTGGCAGATTTGGAACAAGCTTTGTAACAGCGGATCCCCAATTTCCTCGTCTGTAGGTAAATTACCTCCAAATAGCATCTCTATATAGGAATAAATGCCTATGTTTGCCGAGTCAAATTGAGGAGGACTGAACACTTTCTTCTTCTTATGATGAAAATTGACATCACTGTTATCCAAAGCACCTTTATGCGGTCGCTTGTTCAAAATTTGTTGACGTTGCAGCAAAACAAGCTCATCTTCGTGCGAGAATTCGAGAGTCCATCTTGCAAAGGAGCATCATTAGCACAATCAAAAGGTGCTAGCTACGTAAGAATTGCAGAACAACCTTCTCTTGGCACATCATTGCGTGAATGAGAAGAAGTGGTGCCACTTGCCATCCCCAAGTCTTCACGGTGCACCTTCGACCACCAATCTATGTAGGCACGGGTCACTAGATTACTCTAAAACTTATCCTTGGCGGGAAGGGTGATGGAAGCATTTGTGCATGAACGAATACAAGGCTCCTAATGCATGTACACGGCTTGCAAGGATTCTGGCTGTGTGTTTTCCTTCAACTTGCCTGGCACATGTTGGACAAAACTAAATTGCTTGCTAAAACGGTGAGGACTATATAGCTGAACAATGCCTCAATCTCCTTACCGTAAAGAAACATACCC
This sequence comes from Crataegus laevigata, assembly GCA_963580275.1. Taxonomy (NCBI): domain Eukaryota; kingdom Viridiplantae; phylum Streptophyta; class Magnoliopsida; order Rosales; family Rosaceae; genus Crataegus; species Crataegus laevigata. The sequence continues at coordinate 11,896,467 of OY756941.1, forward strand.
TGAGCAAAGACTCGTAAGATAAGACAAATTGGAAGAACGAAGGTATAAACCATCTATGAGGCCTCGCCGCACCGAGCCAACTTTTGCTTGGTGGTCTATCATCAAGTCGTCACAACTTCTAAACAGCGTTTGTGCCTGCGAATCATCAAGACTCTTCACAAAAAGCACACTAAAATACTTCATCATCAAAGGCCCCAACTTGACTAAAGTTGGCGAAGAAGGCCTTGACTTGTCTAAAGTTGACAAAGAAAAATGAGCGCCAGAGTACTCACCCAACCAATCGTACATATAGTGGTAGGGAAATACCGCAACACGATTTTTGGTGCTTACCGAGTTTGAAACAACACTCAAGCCATTGTAAATGTTGGCTAAGACTGGAATAGCAAGGCTAAAAGACTCATATACAGCCATCTTGCTAGCAACTTTGAAGACTCCGAGATGGATAAAGTTGATGTCGCCTTTAGGGAAAATAAACTTACAAAGCCAACAAGCTAAGAAAGCAGCTAAGTAAGATTCTTCTAAGTGCCCTGCTGTTATGCTAAGATCCTTAAATGCTTTTAACTCGTTATAGGAATAATGCCCAGCTGGACTAATGACCTGACAGATCCGAGTCTTCCTTCGGCTTGGTTGTCTTGTTACGGCCACTTTTCTTCGAAGGTCTCTTGTACTTCTATGGCATCCTAATACCAAAAATCGGATCCATAAACAAATCTTCACACCTGACTTACCCTAGCCTCCTAGGAAAGCTTGTGGTACGCCCAAAACAAATAGCGGCAACTCACAGGCTATCCTCGGTTGTTGCGATGAGAGAATTCTTCCACGCTAAGAACAACCTCGTTGTCAAATTTTCCCTAGATTTGTAAGCCTTCTATCTTGTGGAGATCCCAAAGTGAAATCGACATCTCCCCTTGAGTTGTGTGAAGTGTGTTAGTCACTAAACACCAATGCTCGAAGAAAGCAAAAAAGATGGAAGGATGGCGATCGTAGCTAAACAAAGATGTGTACACAGCGTGATAAAGGCCAACATTGGTAAGCACATATTTAGAGCAGCTCAAGATATCTTCAAGCCACTCCCAATAAAACTCAACAAAGACGGCTTCTCTGGTAGTTGGTAAAGTGCTATTCATAGTCACAGCACCGTTATGGATACGATCGCCAAGAAGCCCAAACGAAGCTGGTGAATTGTCATGAGCATGGTGCGAAGGATTCAAGATAAGAATCTTCGATGTACATTCCTTCTTCTTGGTAGATCGACTTAAATCTGTCACCTCCCAAGACACTTTAGAAGACCACGACTTGATGTGCATGAAGTTGTCTTTTGCAGGAAGAACAAACGCCTTAGGGCCAGTTAACGGCACGCAAAGCTTCAACATTATACCCTTATCTTACAAATCACCTTCCTTCACGAGAATAGTAATGGTATTATTCTTAAAGCACTTGAAAAATACCTTGGCGACAACAAAATAAACAAAGCAATATAAGCAAAAAACTGGGGCTGTAAGGAAAGAAAAATAAAAATCGTTTCATTAAAGCAAAAGACATGCGAGACAAACCTCGTGAACATTGAAGAATGACGATGACAACATCACAACAAGAAGAAGAAATCAGCCATGAAGTTTGATCAAATAAGGCAAAGAGGGCAGCTACAAGATGATCCTTCAAGGCAAGCTACAATAGTAAAGAAAACCAAAACGCCACATAATCACACAACGCAACCCCGTGGCGGTTATGCAAGCAGTTTCTTGTCGTGGGGTAGAAGGAAAGAAAAAAAATGGGAAAGAAAAACTCCTTGTCGTGGAAAATTATAAAAAAAAAAAAAGGAAAGAAAATTGTCCTCCTTGCCATGGAAATCAAAACAAGGAACAAAACATCTCCTTCCTTGCCATGAAAAAAAAAAAAGAGGAAACAAAAAAAAAATTCCTCCTTGCCGTGGGGTAGAAAGAAAGAAAAAAAATGCACATCCTACTTACCAAAGGACAAGCATTAAATCTTTCCAAAACCTCGAAGGAAATCACCAAAGCTTTCCAACACTTTGAAGGAAGTCACCCTCGTTACCAAAATTGAAGGGGATTCCTATCGAAGGAAGGAAAACATTTTGTCAAAGATTATGAAAAATCAAATACGCACAATAAGTATGTGTTGATTTATCCATTTTCAAAATTTCTTTCAAGACCAAGCCCCTACTGCCCTTAAAGAAACAAATTTCATTTCTTTCAAGATAAAGCCTTTATGGCCCTTGAAGAAATATTTCATTTCATTCAAGATCGAGACCCAATGGCCCTTGACGAAATGTTTCGTCCAAAAAATACGCCTTAAAGACCCTTCATGAAATTCATCATCTCAATTCAAGAAATACGCCTTAACGGCCCTTGAAGAAATGTTTCGTTCAAGAACAAGCCTCTACGGCCTTGAAGAAGCAAGCTAATTCAAGATAAAGTCTCAACGACCCTTGAGTTAGAACATTCACATTGTAGGGCTTCAAAACACATTTCCTACATGTGACAAGCACTTGCCTACAACGTGCCTTGAAGTGGGGGCATTTGTAGACATGTAAATTTTGTTGCATACAAGGGATGCATCACAAAGCTCCACGTGGCATATAGTTCATAACAAATGGACAAGTCATCAATGACATGAAATCAAGCAAATGAAATATAAAATCTTCCTGAAAATCGACACAAGCGAGAAAACCTCCCTTAAATTCGGCAAAAGAGTCTAGTTTGGTCCTAAAACTAGAATGAAAGTTAAGGCATCTTCATAAAACAAGCAAGAATTGAAGATTGCTGACAAAATAAACAAGGCATCATAATTTTGGCCAAGGGAGTAAAGTGGCTAAAATTAAGACACAAAACATCCCTAAATTCTCCCATGGATGAATTAGGACATAAATAAAAGCCAAATCCACCCAAAGGCAAGCTTTGAAAAGCCTATAAATACAAGGTCCTCACACAAGCATAAGGGTCGGAAAAATCTCTACACAGAAGAACCTCTACCAAACCTTTGAAAACTAATATGCTATCAAAGCTCTCTTCGAAGAACATTCAACCAAAGCCAAAGCTTTCCCTCAACCAAAGTCGAAGCACTTCCTTGAAGAATCAAAAAGCACTCATGCTGATTCCTTCAAGACTTTGTTGCAAGATTATAAACTTGTAACAATGTTCGTTTCAAGATCAAGTCACCACGACCCTTGAAGTACTGAAATCCCGCATCAAACACTACCTTGGCCACACCCTTAAGGTGAAGATCATCCACGTGTTGTTTTCAAGCTCAAAACTTGAAGCAATCGTTCAACCGTTCATTCGAGATCAAGTCATTGTGACCCTTGGATCAACAATCAACCATCTATATCAAATTTGAAGACTAAATCAAAGGAAAAGTTGTAAACAGAGATTGTAACATAAAAATTCAAATCTACTTTGTACACGTGTTCTCATTTCATTCGATACAGAATATTAATGTTTACACTAATATTCTTTCATGAATGGCTAAGAAATTGTCTATTGTTTCTTGGTCTAGCATGAAGGCTCAATGTCATGCTTTTGCTACTACGGCAGTTGAGATTTGCTGGTTCTATCATTTCTTTCGCAAACTTGACATTCCCTTGCATGTTCCTCTTTGCATCTTTGTTGCCAAGGTGTCTGGCCTGCATATTGTTGCGAATCATATTTTTCATGCAAGGACACGACACTTGGAAAATGAGTATCCTATATTTGGGAATGGCTCAACCTTGGTGTTCTTCACACTTGTTATGTCCCTTTTGTGCATCAGCTTGCTAAAATCTTCACTAAAGGACTCACTCCTAAGCAATTTCTTTCCTTGGTTCCCAAGCTCAATCTCCATTACGTTTCATCTCACTTTATAGGGAATGGGGTTTGAAGAGACAGAGTTATGACAAATGCATCAACTTGTTCTACTCTTGGAAACCAGGAGTCCCAAGTATGTCCTACTTCATAAAATCTGATGTAATTATTAACTTCACTAAGATCTTTGAACAAATGTAAAGAACTGAGATGAAAAACTAGAGAGCAATAAGAGAGTGTGTTGAGAGAGAATCATTGTATATTTCCAGATGCCATTAATGGCAATTTACACTTTTATTTTATAGAGCTAAATAATGTGCTCAATTACAATAATGTCCTCTAACTTCTTTGGTTATTACCACAACAACTTCTAACAAACTTATCCTTATACCCATCTTAACTGCCTATATATTACAACTAACCACATTTCTCAACTAATCACATTCTTCACTCTTAAGTAATCATGTCATCAATAATGACTATGGTTAATGCTCATCCCTCAAGCTAAGCTATCAGAGATTAGATTGACAACAAGACATTTTCAAGAACACTGCGTCCCTAATGCATTTGTAGACTGCTGAGGAAGAACTCCAATGTTGAGATTGTTGCAGTGTTTAAGAAAGACTAGACTATGAAGATCTTTTGTGAATACATTAGCTACTTGTTCTTTAGTGGTAATGTATTGCACAATAATATCCCCTTATTGTACTCTCCCTCGAACAAAATGGTTGTCTTTGTCTAGATGTTTAATTTTTTAGTGAAACACCAAATTAAAACACAAGGCTAATGCTGACAAATTATCACATTATAAGTAAGGTGGTATGGGAATAAACTGGTTCAAATCTTTTAGTAATGAACGAATCCAAAACACATCAGCTACACAGTGAGCCAAAGCTTTATACTTAACTTCTGTGGAACTTCAAGACATTATGGATTACTTCTTAGACTGCCATGAGATTGGATTAGAACCAATATAAACCACATAGCCAATGACAGACCTCCCAGTGTAAATATTTGCTGCCCCATCAGAGTCGGAATAGACTGAAATGGTAGAGTCAGCTAATTTTGCATACCTTAAACCACACAGAATGGTTATATGTAAATATCTCAAAATATGTTTAACCAAATGCATATGTAACTTAAATGGCTTTGTCATGTATTGGCAAACAACATTGACAACATGAGCTATATCTGGTCTTGTAAATGTAAGGTATTGAAGTGCACCTACTAAGCTTCTATACTGACTTGGATCTTTAATAAGAATTCCTTCAGACACAAGTATTTGATAGTGAGGCTTTGATGGAGATGAAGTGGGTTTACATGACTCCATGCTTACTTTCTTCAGCAACTCCTTAGTGTACTTCGATTGGTAACAAATATAGAACCATCTGATTGATATTAAACTTGAAGTCCTAAGAAATATGTCAAGTGTCCCATGTCTTTTAGATCAAAGACATCTGCAAGTTAGGAAATGACAGATTGTATCTTTGCAAGATTTGAACCAGGCAATATTAAACATCGACATGTAATAGCATGATAATCACATCTCTATCATCTTCTTTCACAAATAGACTAGTAGCAGACATTGAGATTTTAAATCCTAGGGAAGGCAGAAAGCTAGTAAACTTCAAATTCCAGGCTCTTAGAGCCTGTTTGAGACTGTATAGAGATTTATTTAACTTGCAAACATGTGTTGGATGCTTGGAATCCACAAAACCTTGTGGTTGTTTCATGTAGACCTCATCCTCAAGTTCCCCATGCAGAAATGCATTCTTGATGTCTAATTGTCTCAAACTCCTATTGTTTTGAACTCCAATGCAAGTATTAATCTCACTGTAGTGTGTCGAACTACTAGACTAAATGTCTCAGAGTAGTCTAGACCTTGTTCTTGACTATAACTTTGTGCCACCAACCTTGCCTTATACCTTGCAATTGTCCCATTAGGATTTCTTTTGATTTTTTACACCCATTTACTCCCAATAACAATTCTATTTCTTGGAGGGGAACTAATCTCTAAATTCATTGAGCTATCAATGCATCGAATTCCTCCTGCATGGCATTTTACTATTGTATTATTGTGGATGCTGCTTTAAAATGTTTAAATTCTTCAACCTCAGTTATATCATCAATGAATGAGAATCTTCCACACATGTAATCAAATTCTAAAGATACACTAAGATCTTGGAATTGTAATGATTGTAACTCTGGTAAAATGGCAACAAATGATGAATAGTTTTATCTTTGAAAAGCTCATGTCTTTAGTCAAGTTTGGATGCCTGATAGGAAAATATTTATGTGACTTTATTAGTTTGTTTCCTTGCATTTACTTAATTAGTTTCATCTTATTAGAATGTTTAAGCTATTTTCGTGTGTTTATAGGTTTTAATAACAAAGTTAGCAAAGAAGTGCATTTTGGTGCATTTTGGAGCTATTTTGGGGTGGAATGGATTGCATGCATGAGGAGCATAAAGGATGGACGTTTTGGTGCATGAAAGGGCTTCAAACACATGCTAAAATCTGATCAAAATGAAGAAGATACCTCGCAAAGACCAAGCATGTGTGTTGTTAGCTGTTTTAATCATGAAAACACAAGTGTGCAAGCTGTTTTGCAAGGAAACCCCACGGCAAGAGTGTGTAATCATGTTTTGCAAGTATGCTAGCTTATTTAATCATGAAATATAAGTGTGCTAGTTGTTTTGCAAGTGTACTAGCTGATTCATCATGAGAAGACCAAGAAGAACCAAAGGCATGGACCAAGGAGGATGAATGCAAGTTGTTTCATCATGAAATTTCTGCAAAGATGCACGTGTGCTAGCTATTTTTGATGATTAATTCTTGCTTTGTATTGTTTATTAAAACAACTTGTGTGGTTCTTTACTTTTGAGCACCTATAAATAAGCCTTCTTGCAAGGCTTAAAACTCACCAATACACACAACACTTCCATTCTACACTCCCTAAACTATCCTAGCCGCAACCCCGTCTTCTTTCTTCCAAAAATCTAGTTCTAACCTATCATAGCCTTACCCCTACCTACCCATCCTAAACACCACCATACATCCCCCTATCCATTCCTTCATACAACCAAACCTTTAACCCACAACCACTCCTTGTGCCGTAGCAAAGGAAGGGAAGGATACAACACACTTAGAAGGAGAGGAGAGTGCTTGGAAGTGCTTGTTGTTCAACTTGGATCGTTGGAGCGTTTAGGTGTTTTCTTTCTTTTGTTTTCAATGTATAAATCTATTTACCTTTGTTTTACGTTTATGAGGAGCTAAACCCCCTTTGCTAGGGGGGATTCAAAGCCATGATTACACTTGCATTATGAATTAATTACTTTTGGTTGTGATTTCATAATTTGTGATTTCAATTCGCTTAACTGTTTGATTGATAACTTATTTGTGTATGTTGATTAAGAGTGCACGCTTAGTTTTCATGCATAAGTTTGGTGCTAGAATATAAGGGAATTTCACTAATCGTTATGAACTTATATTCATGAGTACTGAAGGTTGCTATCCACAATCGTGTTAAGTAAATTATTGGCAAGAGTATCATGCTTTTCATAGTTACGAATGCCTCGTCAATACTTATAGTTCTCATGAATCTTAATGATCTTTCATTGTATCTCTATTGTGCTTTTCACGTAGGGAACTTTTGAAGAATGTTTTGAATTGTTATATGCATTTTCCCATTCAATTCATTAACTTAAGGAGAACTTGAAGGTTAAAAAAAGTGCTATCACGGTTAACCCGGGGTATTGAGTTTCATAAGTTATCGAAAGAACAACTAAAAATTGGTTTATGTACAAGTGTATCATGTGTGGAGGAGAACCCTCTAGCTAATCCATCATCCATTCAAACAACCATATTTTGTGCCTAAATCTGTCTAGTTTACAATTTGTTTATTTTCAAGTTATTCTCATTAAAACCCAATCCCCATTTTACAATTTGTGTCTTTTGATTTGAATCTACCTTATTTGATTTCTTTTGAGTTCTTTGAGTTAATTTAGTTTAGAGTTGGTTAATTTTCATAATTTGAATCTTTTAAATTCAATGCACATCCTAAAACAACCCTAGAATCTGTTTTAGTTTATTTGTTAGTTTTGGGCTATTTTAAGTTATTCTAATTTATTTTGAATCATTTGAATCTAGTGAAGTGTTTTGATTTTAGATTTGTGTTTTTGAAGTTTTATTTAGTGTTTCTAAGTTCATTTTATAGATTAGCAATCACTCATAATCCCCGGTTTAGAACAATCCCTACTTGCATATATACTACAATTGTCAACAATAGGGTTTAATTTGTATTTCTGCATAATTACAACACATCAATGCCATGATCTAAACATTGACCAGTGTTGTGAGTGTTAAGTGAAAAAGAAATAGGGAGTATTACTTGGAGTTGTGCAAAAGAGGTGTATCAGATGAGGAGGAAAAATTATTGCCTAATGTAGATGTTGAGCCATGCACTTGACAATTGATATCTTGATTTTCTGTGTTTGTAGAAGCATTGTGATTGATAGAAATACTGAAAGACCCCACATCTTGTAAAGAAATGTTCCTAGACTGACTTAGAGAAAAAACTGAATAGAGATGACCATTTTGATTTGCTGCATTTTCATGATGAAGAACCTATGTTGGAATTGGAACTGGAACAACTAATCTAACCAAATAAGATGATGTAAACGAATCCATAGGTTGCTGAGAGATTTTCTGTTGTGAGTCTTGAATATAAGGAAATACCATTTCATCAAAAAGTACATGCCTTGAAACAATGCATTTCTTAGTTTTGGGATTGTAACAGATAACACCTTTACAACCCATTGAATATCCCAAGAAAATACATCTCTCAGATCTTGGTTGTAGTTTATTGTTGTTATATGGTCTTAACCATGGATACACAGCAGTACCAAATATCCTTATAGACTTCAAATCTGGTTGCTTGGTATACAGTCTTTTGTAAAAGGATTCTAGTGCCAAAGACTTAAATGCCATCCTATTGATCAAAAGCACTAAATGTGCACATGCATAATACCAAAATTCAGCAGGTAAACCAGCAGCAATAAACAAAGTGATAGTAGTTTCAACAACATGCTTGTATTTCCTTTCTACCACTCCATTTTGTTGTGGAGTACAAGGACAAGAGATCATATGTTCAATCCATTTTCAATCTAGAAAAGCTTTAAATGCAAGATTAGTGTATTCTCCTACTCCATCAGTTTGTAAACATTTAGGGGAGGGGTGTATTCAATTGGGATTTTGAGGAATTTAAATTCTTTTAATGAATCTAGGGGTATTCAAGCAGGATTTTAAGTGATTCCTTGAAATTCAATGTGCATTCAATCATGATTTTAAGATAGTTTATTAAAATCTTTAGAAATCCGGGTGTATTCAATTAGAATTAGAATTTAGAAAATTTGGAAAAGTTGAGGAATTAGAGGGAATTAGAGAGATTTTTAGTGTATTTTAAGCATCCACAAATCTCACATCTTCTCATGAGATTTGGAGGGAATTGAATCAAAATTTTACATAGAATCTCTACAAATCAGTTAAACTCCATAAAAATCCATTAAAATATCTCAAATTCCCAATTGAATACACCCCCTTAATTATAGTTCCAAATTGAGTGTGAACAAAATTATAGAACCTTACAAACACAACAATTGTATCAAATTTTTTGCACAAAGAAAAAATCCACATATACTTTGTATATTCATCAACAAACGTTACATAGTATCTATACTCCAATAGATTTTACATGAGATGATCCCCAAATATCTGAATGAACCTTTTGAAATGGCAAAGAACATTTATCACTTCTAACAGAAAAAGTAATCCTTGACATCTTGCCTTTTACACTATGAGTACATAGACTATGAGTACTATCTATATCTATACTTATATTGGACTGTTTTAACTTAGTGGACAATATTTCATGTGTTGGATGATCCAATATTTGGTGCCAAAGTTTTGATTTTACTAACTGTCCCAAAAAAGCTAAATTATGCACTACGGATTGCACTCACCTTGATCATTTCACAACTAGTATTTGAAACAGCTCCCTAGGCTTACTCTTTCCTTGGTACAAAACCTCTTTTGTCTTTTTGTCCACAAAAAACTCACTTTCATCACAAATAAAGTAACTATGGTTATCAACACATATTGTTGTACAAAAACAAAACTCCTGGCAATTTTAGGAACATGTAACGCATTATTAAGGATCAATTCATGAGAATTGTGTTTGAGTATAGTTGAACCAATATTGTTAATGGTTAGACCTGTGCCATTTACCAATTGTGATTGTCTCCGAACTTTTAAATGGAGTGACTTGATTGATTACATTCACATCAACAGTAATATGGTGACAAGCTCAAGCGTCAACAATCCAAGAATCTTGTTTAACATATTGAGGTGTTTGTTGTGTTGTCATAGCATTCAATGTTGCAGGTGAAGGTGGACCTTGAAATGCATAATTTACCCTGTGAAAGCACTCTAGTGCAAAATGTCCTCTTTTTCCACAAATCTGACATTCTAGCAAGAAAATTGGAGATGATGTATTTGAATTTTGATGGAAGCAATTGACAGCTATATGATCACTCTTATTGCATATTTGGCATTCAATTACCACATTGAACCTATTTTCAGTGCTACCAGACCACATACTATAGCCATTATGTCTTGAATTCCTATATTGAAAGCTTGAAGAGCCACTGGAGTTGAAATTCTTGCGTTTATAACCCTCATTTGGCTTGTAATTGTTACTTTTGTAATTTGAACCATTGAATGATTTTTTACCAAAGTTCTGTCTTAGACCACCAGAGTTCGATCCATTGCCCATGAAACCAAAACCATAAGACTATGAATCAAAGAGTTGAGACTGTTGTGTTGGAAGTATGCCCACAAAGCCACTCCTTTGATGTAATAGCTTTTGGAATACTTATTGTATTAAACTTGTATATGTTTAATGGAGGGCAAAGCTTATTCTTAATCACTATTTATTGTATCTTGTGTTTAAGCAATAAGGGAATCTTAGGAATGTATTTGATCTAAGAGATAAGTGATTTAAGTAAGTTAGATTAACGAGACCTTTCTCTTATGTTCATTCCTAAAACGTTCGTAGCCATAGGATTGCCAATTGGGCATTGACAATCCGCTAAGGTTAGTGTGTGTTATGTGGACTCAAGCGCGAGTATGACAAGTCTCAAGTCATTTAGTGTTGGACACTAAGACAAACACATAGGTGCTCGAAAGAGTAATCGAGTACACTGAACTACGATCAAAAGAGAGTTCGAACAAACATGTCGTGTAAGAACTCGATAGTTACAATATGCAAAATAGTCTTTTGACCTGAGGCATCATAGATGTCTAATGGTTAGGTCCTTGATCTTTGATCATGTCAAATGGCATTCCATTGGAGTGTCCACGGCATTGTTGGGGTCAAGCTATCTAGTCATGTAGGCATATGAATGCACAACAAGGGATCTCTAACCTTCCATGGTGGAAGGAGAATACTCTAAGATATGATTCAAGAGTCTTTGGCCAAAGCATATGAATAAGACTTAGGAAGTTTGTTCCAAATCTTATTCAAATGAATCATATAGGGAAGTATCACATTGGATAGTAGACATGAAACAAACTATCACTAAAACAATGTGATTAAGAGTATTGTATTAGAGAAGGACCGTATTGCATTGTAATTGTAACTGGATAGGTTCTCCAACCACTTCTACTTAGCTTGGGTAACCATGACATGCTGCTAGGTGTCACTCATGATTTGTGGAAGCCCTAAAGATTAGCAAACACTAATTTTAAGGGAAAATTGAAATGTGGTTTCAATTCACAATCGATCGTTAAGAGTAACGATTGCCCACTACCTTGCTAATTGGAACCTAATGGATCGTACACCGAGTAAGGATGAAAGTGAAGTAATTAAATGAAATGGATATGCAATTAAATGGTTTAATTGAAGAATGATCAAAGTTAATTAATTATACGAAATGTTCGTATTGGGCTTTTAAGTTGGTTTTGGGCTTCGGGGCCCAAAAGTGTTTTGGTCCACAAGGCCCATTATGTTTAAGTTGTATGACAACTAAAACAAAATGGGCAATTAGCCCAATGAAAAAGGTAAGGCCGGCCATAAGGGTGAAGGTTGCAAACTTGGATTAATTACAAGTTTGCCACTCACAAGAAATGAAGTATAAAAGCAACTTTATAGCTTTATTTTCATTTAGGGTTTTCTTGTAGAAATTGGGTGAAACATTTTCTCTCCTTTTTCTCATAAGAGGCCGGCCACTTAGGGGAGGGATATCTAGCAATCTCTTCTTCCCTAAGTCATCCATTTTTATCCTCACAATTAATCTTTGGTGTAGAGACTTAGAGACATCAAGCTTTTGGTGTTTTGGAGATCATTTCCTCAAATTCTCAAAGAAGCAAGGAAGTGACTTGAAGGCCCTCCACTTGGGTGAATCCCTTGTATAAACAAGGATGAGCTTCAAGGGTAATGAACTCTAAATTCTTTCTTCTCTTTAATGTAGTTAAAGAGTTTATTGGTTCACCATTCACTAGGCTTTGAAAGTCATGGGTTTTATGAATTATTTTTGGATGCATGCCTACTTTAATGTGTTAATAGTTTGCATATGTATTCAAATATTCTTACATGTTCTTAGCTAGGACAAAATTTTTCCTTCAGTTGTGGATATGTTTGTTGCAAAAAATTCTGTTGTGGATACTGTGGCAGTGGAAATTGTTGTTATGTATTGTACCACCTGTTGTAGCAGGGATGTGATAGTGACCCACATGATTAGATCTAGATGCATTAGATGAATTTGTGTTGTAGATGATCCTTGAGTGTATAGTGCAGCTATGCTTTGGGATAATACATTCATTTCTCCTTCCATTTCTTTCTCAACACCTAACAATTGAGCACGAAATTCTTTCAATGTAATAGATGATTCTCTAGCAAGAATAACTATTCGAATTATAGCATACTCATTTGGTTATCCAGTAAGACCAATAATCATTACAACATTGTTAGAAATAAACTCCCTTGCAGTAGTTAACTGTTCTCTTATGTTCTTGAGCTTCAACAGATACTTATCAATGGAATCTGATCCTTTTTGTATTGTATGCAGCTCAATTTTCAAATGGTTAATCCTGGACTTAGACACAGAGGCAAAACATTCCACAAGATTTTACCAAGCTTCAAATGTAGTTTTACAACCAAGAACATATTCAATAGCTTCACCAGACATAGTTGCCAATAACAAACTAAGCAATGCCATACTAGTTGATTCACATTCAATATATGTTGTAGTAATCTCAGTTGTGATCCCAGTGTTAGTGTGCATCACAAATTTTGGTGGACATACATTAGTACCATCAAAATGACCAAACATTTTCTAGCCTTTAAGAACTGACTTAAACTGAAATGCCCATTTAGTAAAATTGTCATCCTTCAATTTTATTGTAAGCATGCCCAAAAGACTCTTAACCTTAATAGTAGTTATAGACATGATGAAATACTCAAGAAACACAAATTGCAATACTTCAGAGAAGAATTTCACCCTTTGAAGTGAGAATGTTACTCACTGCTATCCAGTTATCCTAGAAAGATTGGCACTTTCTTACTATTCAAGAAAGATTGACACTTTCTTACTATTCAAGAAAGATTGATACTTTCCTTATATGCCAAGAAAGATTGATATCTTCAACTAAATCAAGAAAGATTGTTACTTTCTGCAATATCAAGAAAACACACTTTCTTGAATTACCAACAAATCAGAAAATTTAGAAATCAAATGAACATTCGAGCAATCAACTCAAAATTCCCAAATAAAAGAATCTTGAAAACTTTTAATTGCAAAACAGTTAACATAGATGCAAAATACTGACGAATCAAATCTCCAAATTACTTATTGAGAATACAAACAATATCACCTTATAAGCGAGCATTAACATCAACAATTTTGCAAACCTTCAAAGCTCAATTGTTGAAGAGCTGCAGAATTGAATCACCACCAAGAACCATAAGACCTTCAGAGTTGAATTAGCGGAAGAGATGAAAGCTTCAGGATCAAAAATGGCCGTGAGCCTTTGTCGGCGATGATACCATATTAACTTCACTAAGATCTTTGAACAAATGTAAAGAACTGAGATGAAAAACTAGAGAGCAATAAGAGAGAGTATGTGTTGAGAGAGAATGATTGTATATTTCCAGATGCAATAAATGGCAATTTACACATTGGTTTTATAGAGCTAAATGATGTGCTCAATTACCATAATGCCCTCTAACTTCTTTGGTTATTACCATAACAACTTCTAACAAACTTATCCTTATAACCACCTTAATTGCCTACATATTACAACTAACCACACATCTCAACTAATCACATTCCTCACTCTTAAGTAACCATGTCATCACCAATGACTATGGTTAATAGTAATTACTTTCATGTAATTATTCTATTCATTATATTCTCTTGGTACATATTCTATGAATGAGACTCCAAAAGTCCACTCAATGCAATTATATATTGGAATGAATATAACGACTGGAACACGATTCTTACCATACACTATGATATTATTTTCATCACTCACAATTCTATGAAAAATTTAATATTACTAAACACTTAATTGTTTTTACTTTAGAATTGAAACTCTAAAAACACGATGTTAGGCTCTATTGTTGCTTGTTTAACTTCGGCGCGCCCTTTTGCAAAAATAAAAATAAAAATAGTAAACTACCGTGGCTTCTAATTATTCTTCTACTACTTTTGAACCTTCTTATTTTATATTTGTAAATACAACAAATGTCATTCATAATATTTAAATTCAGAAATTTGTTTGAGAAAGTAAAAGCTAGATGTCACTCAATGCTAATTAATTATTGACAATTTTCAGCAGTTATATTATGTAACATTCAAAACTAAATATTGTAATTCATATCTTATTTCCAAAAAACAAACAAAAAAAGTATATATCATAATGTATGATCTTAGTAACTCCAAACAAAACAAAGAACTGCAAGAGGAGTTGAGTTCCCAGAATTACACATATAGATTGGTCATAATTCAGTTCATGCAGACATATATAGGTGAAAACAAATACCCTACACACATAAAACATCATTCTTCTTATGACTTAATTAAAATACAATATTACACTTCAAAACTTAGTATATATGTCTATATATATATCTCACATAATTACACTAGCTAGGATTTCTTTTATAGTAGTGGGTACCCAGAAGCCACTTCATTTATTTAACTAATATAATTAAGTCACTAATCCGACTGCAAACGCCGAAGGCTAAAACGCTAAACCATCACGATCATCTCAGTTGGGAATGAGCTTGAAAGGAGGTTTAACAAGAGCAGGTGCTGGATCATATCGTCCATAGTCTTTGTTGTTAGCTCTAAGAAGCCTTTCATGGATTCTGGCTACTTCTTCGTGGTTCAATGGCTTCCCTAACATTTCCTACCACGTGAAAATAGATAACGCGCGAGTCAGATGCAAAACTTATAAATTTGCACAAGTAATACTAATTAATTAGGAGGAGGAAGAAGAAGGAGGAGATCATAAACACCAAAATTTCTGAAGTCTTTCTATAGTTACAAACCTCTGTGTTTGCATCCAATTCTTTGGCCAACTTGTTGACGAACTTCGATTTTCGACCTGCAAATGCAGTTCTCATATCATGCATATTATGATTAGTAAGGGTGAAATTCTTTCTTTTGCATAAATTAATATCTTGTTGCACAATATTCCAAGAAGAATCAAAAGAGTAGAAGTTTATGAAAACTATAGTAGTTACTTTATTTATATGCTTCTGCATGATCGGCTCTGACGTAATAAGTATCAAGCAAAGTGAAATTCTTTCTTTTGCATAAATTAATATCTTGTTGCACAATATTCCTAGAAGAATCAAAAGCGTAGAAGTTTATGAAAACTATAGTAGTCGCTTTATTTATATGCTTCCGCATGATCTGCTCTGACGTAATAAGTATCAAGCAAAGATCAAATCCATGCACACTAGCTAAATTTTCATAAATATCATGACTAAGGGGCTTCTGGAGCTGCTAATTATGCATGAGGGCATAACTACAAGAAATCAGGGTTTTACGAGGATCATTTTGGTTACTGAAAATACCAATTCTTGGCGTTAATTGTTTCGTCACTAGAGCTCTTTTTCTTGTAGTGCATGCGTATACATATACAGACACATCTCTGACAATGCAAGGATTTATATGACTAATTAAAAGCAAAGGCTGCAGACTTATAGAAAGACCAACCTGCTGCGAAAGAGGATGAGAAAAATGATGCTGAAATCAGAAGAAAGAGGATGCTGAACTTCTTGAGGAACATGAAAGCCATATTGTTAGGCAACTTTGTTGTTCGTTGTTCGATCTTGTTTCTTTCTGAGGGTCTCTACTCTCATTCAAGTTCAGGGAATTTTAATGGACCAAATGATATATGCTTCCTATATACCTATAATGTAACGTAAAGGAACATTAAATCTACTTGAAAGGACTTCTTAGAGAGAAACAGATAATTGGGAATTCTTAGAGAGAAACAGATAATTGGGAGTTAATTATAAATTAATCAAAGCTTAACACTTTTTAGTTTTGAATTGTAATGAAAAGGTGACATAGACCACTTTTCTTTTGTTGGGGCACTAAGTCTAACAAGTTAGTGGACATATATAGTTAACTAACAGAATAGTACTTAATGTATGACCCTCAGTGGAAATTATCATAAAACCCCTAATTGTCTTGGCAAAACTTTGTTTCTTACTTTGCAATCAAAATAACACATTTCTGTTTATAAAAACTTTAACAGTACAACAAAGACTTTTGAAAAGAAAAAAAAAAGGAAAAATACCAAAGTTCCAACAGAGGGATAAAAATGAGGTTAAAATGGAAAAACTATAGAAACCAGATTGAAAAAAATAGATATAAATTTGGGACACCCCATCATGAATGAGCATTTACATATTTGAGCTTGCTATACATGTTCGATTCAGTTACGAGTACACTCAAAAGTACGGAAATGGAAATTCGGAAGGCATGTAAGTTTGGTGAGTAGTTAAATGTTTCTCCTGTGGCTGTGCTTGAATTAAAAAGAAACATTAGGTATAAAAATTGCTTTTATGGACGACTAGTGCTTTCAATTATCTATAAAGACAAAGACAACACACCAAATACCACTGAAAGGACGCTGGTGGAGAATAAAGAGAAGCATGCACTGCAATACTTAAAATAATCCATCTTTCTTTAATTTGTTTTCTATAGAAAGTGGTGTTAGGGCAACCCCTAACTTAAGCAAACCATCCCTACCCTTGGCCTCCAATAATTGGCCAATCTATCCCTTCCCTAACATCCCGTCAATTATCGTCTAATTTGATCTTAGACCCAATTAGCACGTCATATGATCATTTGATCTTAGACCCAATCAGCACGTCATATGATTAGTGGAAATGTGGGATGTTATGCACTAATTTCAAAAATTAGTGTGGAATATTTGAGATGTTTGCCATCTATCACAACATATACCTCACTAGGATGAAGGCATTGTCAATCCCATATATGCCTGCATGCATGTCTTACAACCATAGCTTAATTAAGTTCTTAAATTTCCAGGAAACGAAGTACATGCCATGTACATATTTCACCCACTTTAACGACTAGTTGCAACTTTAAATGTGAGTTGGTTAGAACAACGTGTATGCATTCTTTCATTCAAGCTCGCTTCTTACACTAAAGTTTTAATCTCTCTTTCAATAAATTAGAATAGTTTAAAATATCATTTTGTAAAGAAAAAATTAATTAACTAATTGCAATTAATATTACATTATTGGTTTGTGTTGTAAATATGAAATGCATTCTTGATAATTTCTCCTCTGTCGCACACTTCTAACCAACGATCTGCACATATAGGATAAGCTTGTTTAAGTTCCAAAGAATTGCCGAAAGAAAAAGGTTCCATATATAGAATTGCATGGCTTGAGTAGGCTATCTATTATGGCTACAACCTTTAGTCCTTAATGTTTCATTCTTTAAAAATTTTAGAATGATATGTGCCTTTTAGAATGGAGACTAACAGAGTGGAATGACATGTGCAGAGAATATGAGTACCCATATATAATACCTCCTGAATTTCCTCTAGAGATAGCCACTAACTTTTATTTATTTAGTTTATGTTGACAATGGGGACATGAAATTGAAAGAGAACAAAAATTATATATTAAAATTAGTGACGGAGTTAGGATTTTGAAATAATGGGGTCATATGATTTCGACCATAAAAATTTTATTGGACCATTTCATTGAGCACCTGGTAGGAACATGTTAATTCTTGTAAACATCTACTGAAGGCCTATGTCAACATATGTCAATAACTACTATGATATGTTGAGACTTGTCAAAGGTGGTTGCTGGAAACAGTAATGTAGAAGACTGCAAAGGCTTGTCAACTGAGGCATTTCATCGAGCATTTGATGCTCATCATAGAGTCGCGCACAAGAAGAGAGGAAAAAAGACATGATGATAAAAGAATAGAAAAATTAGTTGGAGGAGGTTGTAAATTAGTTTTCCCTAACTGTTTATACGGTTAAATATAATACACATACAAATATACATAGGTTTTTGACGTTGTTAGGGTTATGTATAACCAATGACTCCATGCTGGCTCCGCCATTTATTAAAATGTCACGAAGTCAAGTAATTCCAATTATATTAGCAATCAATAACCGTCGACGGAATAAATAAAAAAAACTTAGTAAAAATGATTGTATCTAAATTGCAAAATAAATTTAAACAAGCCAAATCACCAAAAACAAAATTCATACAATATAATTAGTACTTTAATTTTGAAATACGCTAATATGGAACCTAAAAGTGTTCACTAAGTATTCAATGAAATGATTGCTCGATAACTCTCGACAACATGCGTCGAAAACACTCAGCACCACTTGTATGTCTCGCTCGGCATCTCGATCGAATTTGTAGGTAATTGACACTTATGCTCAATTTAACCTATCAAATATAGTTTCATTGATCTCTTTATGGGGCTATTTGCCGGACCAGCTTGCACTTCACATCATATAGCCTTTGTTTTTATTTGTTTGGCTAGTGGTTTTTGACACTCCTCTCTTAGCCTCGTGTACTCCACATGTAAGTGCAAAATAAATTGTTGGATTTTCATTAAAACTCTCTTATATATTTAATTTGGAGTAGAGTTGATGAATTGTTTTTTATTTTAAAAGTACGTAAATCGCTAGCTTGTTGTAATATACATGTGGATACCACATATTGAAATTAAGAAGAAGAAACGATTTGGCTGAGATTAGCTTTCAAACCAAAGTAAATGTTATTACTACGCATGTATATGTTGGTGAAATGGTAGCTTATGTCTCTTAAGAATTTCATCAGTTGAAGACTTTTGCTCCACACCCTTGAATGATATATCTTGTAAATTTGTAATATCCCTCTACAAAGGGATTGCTTTGTAAGAAAGATACACACCAATTCTCACGCATCAATGTGTTCGAGCAAGAGGATTACCCGAGGCCGGAGAGGAGGAATAAAAAAAAGCTAGTGAGCTACTTAGATGGATTATATATATTAAAGTGAGAGTTATCTTTGTACTCTTATTATTTCAAATACAGAAAGAAACTATTATTGTTGCACTGAGGACGTAGGCAAGATTGTTGAACCTCATAAATATTGTGTTTTATTTACTTTATCAGTCACTACACATATATCATCTATTTTACAACACCTAATCAGCCATTGACTTTTGTTGACCATTTTCTCGTGACGTGTACGAGCTACTATTTTACCATATTCTCTAAATACTCGACGGTACGAATACATAGGCACAAGCGGAACTGAATTTGAAATTACAACGAAGATTTTACAAACTACGCAGTGTAATGGGCGTTTTGGTAAATTCACGTTAAAGAGATATTTTTTTGTATTTTAATTGATGACTTTGAGCTGCGTGCCACGTGGAGCCCACACCTCACTCTTTCCCTCTCTCTGTGTCTCCTAATCCCCAGAAATCCCATTTTTTTTTATTCAACTCTCCACTCATTCGTTGCCACCTTATCTCTTTTTCCCTCTCTCTCGGACATTTCTAGCAAGGAAACTGAAATTTGTAGGCTTTTTCCCGCTGATCCCAAACTCAGCTCAACCTCACTTTGGTATAATTTTCATCCTATTTTACTATACTTTACTTATGCTCTGACATCACGTGTGAAATGGATTCATTCCTGCTCACTAGCGCACTCTTATATTTAAGCAATTTTAGGTTTAATTTATTCACATTTTCCACATCACTACACTTTATGTGTAACATCCCACATCGACTAATGGAGAGGGGATGATGTGCCTTATATGTACATGCCTACCTCCATATAGCACGAGGCCTTTTGGGAGCTCACTGGCTTCGGAGTTCATAGCGAGGTCAGGCGAGAGCATTCCTAGGATGGGTGGCTGACAAGGACGTCGAGCCCTTAAGGAGGGTGGATTGTAACATCCCACATCAACCAACGGAGAGCATGTGATGTGCCATATATGTACATGCCCACCTCCATATAGCACGAGGCTTTTGGGAGCTTACTGGCTTCAGAGTTTAAGCGAATTCGGACAAGAGCGTTCCCAGGATAGGATGGGCCACTAGGAAATTCTCGTGTAAGTTCCCAGAAACAAAACGATGAGGGTGCAGCCCAAAGCAGACAATATCGTGTTACGGTAGAGCTGGTCTGAGATGTGACATTATGGCTTTGTCACCCTCCGGGTTTCGGCCAACACAGGTCGATTCAGAGTCTAGATGAACATTTTGGGTCGGAATGTGTCAACTAATTTTCTAAAAGAGATATATGTAGTAATATGACCATATATTATTATCAGAAATGCGGACATAGAGAATGAAGATCATGTGCAATCTCAATTCAGAGAAGATAATTGTGCAACTTTTAAAACGGAGAAAAAGTTAGAGAAACAAGCAAATGTACAGCCTGAAAAGAAAAGGGGAGAACTGGTATTAGGATTGGTATGACCAACTAGAAAGAACAACAAAAAGAAATAATAAAGTCTAGTCGCTGTTCTCTGAGAAGAAAACGGACAAAAAAAGGGTGAAACAATTTCCACTCTTTATCTTTGTTTTCTTTATTATATATTGATTTTGTTACTGGTGCGATTGGTGCGGTTTTATCGCCTGTCCTATAATATAATTACAATAATATGAATTGCGAGTATTTATCGACCCTTCTCATAATAGTATTCATTATTTTTTAGTTTTGATCAATATTTATGTGAATGATGTTGGATTAAAACTTTTGTCATAAGTTTTATTTATTTAAAACAATTTATTTATAGTGGATAAAACTATTGCCAGCTGCAATGATTTATTTATTGTACTATGCTTTGTTATGTAAATTTTGGTGAAACAAATACTCACCAAGATATTAAAATTTTGATCTGCCACCTGGCATGCGCCATGTATCTCAGAAATTGTACATAAATAGACATGTGACTCATCAAAATCGGACAAATCACCAAGGTCACACACGCCGACGCTTGGTGGAAAGTGATTAAGGAATTATCTCTATTAATTCTTTAATGAATTTAATTTAAATCAAACAAATTAGTTGATTTAAAATGCCAAATTAAGGGTGGCCAATTAAGGATGAAATGTGATTAAATTATTTGATTTAATGTCAAAGATTATTTGTAACATCCCACATCGTCTAGGGGAGAGGATCATGTAAGCCTTATATGTATATTCTCATCTCTACATAGCACGAGGCTTTTTGGGAACTCACTGGCTTCGGATTTTATCAGAACTCCGAAGTTAAGCGAGTTTGGGCTAAAGCAATCCTAGGATGGGTTGGGCCCCGACCATGCCCTCAAGGTTTTGTTTCTGGGAACTCACGAGCAACTTCCCAGAGGGTCACCCATCCTGGGAGTGCTCTGGCCCCCTTCTTGCTTAACTTCGAAGTTCTTATGGAACCCGAAGCCGGTGAGCTCCCAAAAGGCCTCGTGCTAAGTAGAGATAGAAATATACATATAAGACTTACACGATCCTCTCCCCTGGGTGATGTGGGATGTCACATTATTTGATTAAATCAAAGGTTATTTTGATGAAATCAAATCACGAACCAAGCCCCAAATCAAGTCTTGGTTCGTTTGTCAATTAATCAAGGCAAATCCAGCCATATGCAAGACTTGGAAAACCTATAAATGCGAGGCTCCAAGGCAAAGTAAGGCCTCTAAGAAATTCATGCACATGCCCAAATGCTGAAATTCTAAAACTCCCAAACACTCTACACACTCCAAGGATGCAAAAAGCTCTCTACATTCTTCAACACACCTATGAAGAACCACTAAGTACCTCCACACATGCGGATTCCTCCATCGCCACAAGCAAAGCTCTTGAAGCGTTCGTTCAATCGAGATCAAGTTATTACAATCTTCAGAAGACACACTTTTCACCCGAAGACTGAATTAGAGGATTTAAATTTGTAATAGAGATTGTAACCCTAACCCTTACATTAATACAAATATTATTTTGTACACGTGTTCTGATCTCATTGGTCACAGGAAATTCGTGTTTACATAAAGTTCCTTGATAAAATTAAAACCAAAGTTTCTTTCTTTCTTTTTTTTGTTTTTTTGTTTTTTTGTTTTTTGGTTTTTTGGTTTTTTTTCCTGAATCAATTGAGATGGTAGCAATTCCTCAACTTAATTAAATGATGTCCGTAAATGCCTCAATCCATGTATTATTGAATGATGGCCAAAAGTTTCTTAATTCATGTAAATGAGGACAGTAAGTCCCTTAATTCATGTACAATTATGTATGAGCATGAAGTCCCAAAAATATGAACCTAAAGGTTCTAATGATATCGATCTCGAGAGTAAATTTTGAGTACAAATGTATAATGATTTCGACTAGAAGTTCAAAATATAAATAATGTTAAGAACTTAAAATTCTAACACTTTGTGTGGATATACATTTACATGGAAAAAATAAATTGTTGCAAGTTTTATCATACCTCATTTTCTTCCATCTGGGTATAAGAAAAGGGTGAAATTAGCAAAGCTCAATTTATCAATATTGACAATTTAGGCAAGAAATACTTCATGGATTCATGATACTAGAGAATTGTGGAAGCATATGATATTAAGAAACATCTTTGCTTAAAAGCTCATTGATCAAATTCATATAACCAGATGTTTTCATGGATTTCTATATCTAAAAAGTCAAACTAGAAGTTTCGGGCATGTATCAAAACATGGCTATTAAAACTTTATATGATTAAAAAAAAATAAAAAGAACCTTCATATAATTCATCAAGAATTATCCAGACAGTGATGTACAAAATATTGTTGGAGGACTAGACTTTAAAGTGTATAGTTAATTTGGAACCTAGAGTTCCATAACTTCAATCTTCTATACTAGACTTTGTGTAATCCAGACCTGAAGTCCCTCGATCAATTAGAAATAAATTGTCTACATTACGGGATTTTAAAGTGTGAAATTTCTTGATTGAATTTGGAACTAGAAGTTCAAATTCGACAAATTCAATGATTTGAGCCCTGAAGTGCACATCCCCTTATTCGGTTAGTACTAAGTACAATAAATAAAAAATTGTTTATATATGGTAATGTTAAAAAGAGAGATAATAATTGAATCTATTGGTACTTATTCTCAAAGAGTTATTTTCACGAAGCCTCTTCAAGAGGGCTGGTCGCGTGTAAACTCGCCGTTATTACTATGCTCGAATTTTGAACGAGATGACAAAGGCTGTCTCTGAATTTGAATCAGGATTCTCTCGTGATCTTCTCGAATTCGATCTCCAGAATTCTGCAACTCATCAAGCTGTATTCTCATATCATTTGAATACACAATCACAAGTCTTTGCAACTCTCTATCCAAGTTCAAGACAGATACAACACTTCGAATGCTAAAGGCCAAGGAATTATTTACGGTTTCTGAGCCAGACCTTCTTGATTATAACCTTCCATCTCGGGGAGTAAGAAAGTTCTTGGCTACTGCTAATAGCGGTTGTATCATTTAGCGTCACAGAATCATTGACTATGAGAAGGTCAGTTTGTGATAAGAAGGTTGGGTGACAGACATGTAGACATGTAAATTTCATTGCATACAAAAGGTATATCTCAAAACTCCACGTGGCATATGACTCATCACAAATGAACAAGTCATCAATGACATGTGGCATAAATCAAGCAAGGGAAGTACAAAACATTCCCAAAATTCGGCAAAGGGAAAAAATCTCCCTTAAATTCGGCAAAATGGTCTAGATTGGTCCTAAAACCGGAAAGAAAATTAAGGCATTTTCATAAAACAAGTAAGAATTGAAGATTGCTCACAAAATAGGCAATAAGGTCTCATAATTTCGGACAAGGGAGTAAAGGTGGCTAAAATTAAGACACAAAATATGCCTAAATTATCTCATGGATGAATCAAGACACAAATCAAAGCTAAATTCATCCAAAGGCAAGCTTTGAGAAGTCTATAAATACAAGGTCCTCCCACAAGCATAAGGGTCGAAAAAATCTCTACACAGAAGAACCTCTACCAAACCTTTGAAGACTAATACCCTATCGAAGCTCTCTTCAAAGAACATTCAACCAAAGTCGAAGCTTTCTCTCGACTAAAGCCAAAGCACTTCCTTGAAAAATCAACAAGCGCTCGTGCCGATTCCTTCAAGACTTAGTTGCAAGCTTATAAACTTGTAGCAACGTTCATTTCAAGATCAAGTCCCCAAGACCCTTGAAGCAACGAAATCCTGCATCAAACACTACCATTTGCCTCACCCTTGAGGTGAAGATCATCCATGCGTTGTTTTCAAGCTCAAAATTTGAAGCAATCGTTCAACCGTTCGTTCGAGATCAAGTCATTGCGACCCTTGGATCAACAATCACACATCTGCATCAAATCTGAAAACTGAATTAGAGGAAAATTGTAAATAGGGATTGTAACCTGCAAATTTAAATCAATAAAAATCTACTTTGTACACGTGTTCTTGTTTCATTCGATACAGAATTTTTGTGTTTACAAATTTGGCACGCTCAGTGAGACCTCTCTGCCTCTCATCTCTGTCTTCAAAACTCACACAAATGGCATCAAGAAAAGATCAAGTTGTTCCCACTACAAACGCGAAGAACAAGTGCATCCTTGCCACAAGTGGTGGCAATTTAGGTGTCACAACCTGAAGTAAGGCAAGAACTTTTTCTGCCATGCCTTACACCCTTCCATCAACTTTGTCGAAGGAGCAAGAGCACCCGAGGCACGAACCTGTGATCACTCTGGCCTTGCTAAAGGCACCAAAGGAAGAAAGTTCGAGGAAGTATTCTGAGTTTTCGACTTTTGATGCCGACTTAAGCAGCTCATGTCCTGTAGCCATGCAAGTTATGACTACTGGCGCGACTTCCATCGAGGAACAGCTAGCTCAAATGAGTGAAGGGAGGAGAAGAACTTACAAATTGCCACGTTTGTCAACCTTCTAGAGGTGCAACACAACAACAAAGCTAACCCGAAGGTTGATCCACCAAAGGAGGAAATCGACGAAAATGAAGAGCCTCTGGTGGAGAAAGCAGAAAAGAAGCTAGACCAAGAAACAGTGCTCATAGGATCTTTCTCTATCCAACAGCTGCATGAGGTGATTACTAGCACCATCAAGGTGCAGTATTAAGGAAGCTCGCATGATTCTGTGTTGTACTCAAAGCCCTACTCCAACAAGATTGACGCCTTGAGGATGCTATGGGGTTATCAACAGCCAAAATTCCTGCAATTCGATGGAAAAGACAATCCCAAACAACATATAACCCATTTCATCGAAACTTGCAACAACGCTAGGACGGATGGGAACTACCTCACCAAGCAATTCGTGTGCTCGCTAAAAGGTAATGTCATTGACTGGTACACCGACCTTGAGCCTGAATCCATCAACAGTTGGGACCAGCTTGAGAGGGAATTCCTTAACCGCTTATACAATACTCGTCACACTGTAAGCATGCTGGAATTAACGAGAATGAAGCAATGGAAGGATGAGCTAGTCGTTGACTACATCAACAGACGGCATTCATTAAGTCTGGATTGCAAAGATTTACCTTATGAAACCTCCGCCATTGAGATATGTGTTCAAGGCATGCACTGGAGGCTACATTACATCCTCCAAGGCATAAAGCCAAGGACATTTGAGGAACTGGCTACTCGTTCCCACGACATAGAGCTAAGTATCGCCAACTATAGGAAAAAAAGTCAATCACCGACTTTAAGAAAGACAAGGTGTTCACTCCGAAAGTAGACAAGATTGGGAAGAAGCTCACTAAGAAAGCTTTTACCATCAACACTACCCCCATCAAGACTTCCTCTACACCCGTCAAGATCTCATCCAAGAACAAAATGAAGGAGATAAAAAAAGGTGAGCCTTCTCACACTCAAGATAGGTACAAAAACACCTTGAGGGAGTTGGAGCAAAAGACGCACCCTTTTCCAGACTCTGATGTGGCCGTAATGCTAGACAACTTATTAGAGAAAAAGGTGATCGAGCTGCCTGAGTGCAAACGCCTCAAAAGATGAATCACGTTAAAGATCCTAGGTACTGCAAGTACCATCGTATCATGAGCCATCATGTTGGCAAATGCTTCGTCCTTAAGGAGCTCATCATGAAGTTGGCACAATAAGGGCAAATTAAACTTGACCTTGAAGACACGGGCACATCATACATTACTACAATTATGTTTGGATCATTCGATCTTTTGCCTTTCCAAGTGATATGCCCACTCTCATCCCTACTCAAACTGCAAGGCACCTTCTACACAGCCATCATTGGGGGCAAGTGACCAAAATGTACTTCCTAATGATGAAGAATGATAGACACTAGTGACCTACAAAAAGACAAGAAAGCCAAGACCCCACACAAAGCCAAGGGTGGAATAAGGGTGAAAACACCGTCGCCGCAACAATAGAAAGCCTAAAAAAATGTAAGAGCTACTAAGCCGACGTACGCTGGGGAACTTGTGGATCAAAAGCCGCGCATTCCCATCTCTTTACATGAGTACTTCCAGAAGGATTTCTTCCAACAGTGCACTACCGCTGCCTATTATATGATTAAAGTAAAGATAGAAGAGCCCTCAAAAGGCAATGTTATCATTGTCGAGGAAGAGAAAACTCCTACACCTGAAGAAAACCTAGCATCATACTTTAGCATCGAGGAGGCGCTGCAATTGCCCAAAGAGATGCTAAAAGCACTGATAGTGAGTCCCGGCGTCCACAAAGCATAAGAAAGCAAGGACAAAGGCTTGAAGCTCGGCCACATGATGTGCTGCGCATGACACAATCAACTTCACTGACAAAGACCTATTGTTGGGAATCATCCTTTCTTCATCTTTGGGTATGTAAGGGAGCACAAAATCAACCGCATGCTTGTTGATGGAGGATCAGCTATAAACATCATGTCAAAGTCAACAACGACTACAATCGGCATCAAGGTGGATGAACTATCCCGGAGTTGCCTCCTAATCCAAGGTTTTAACTAAGGAAGACAAAGAGTAATGGACATGGTCTGCGTGAGTTTTGAACAAAGTCAAGATGAGCCTAAACCCACCCCTTGAACATCGGTCTTCAATAGGTTGAATCGTTCAAAACCTAGAATATCGGCACTTGATCGCATTGGTGATCAAGACCGAACTTTTGTCTTCAAAAGGCTTAACACGCTAACACCCAAAGCTCTATTTTCGAAAGGTTGTCATAACCCAAGAAATAAAGCAACACATCTAGCTCTCATCTGCGACGGTCGGCCTTGGAAAGGCTTGAAGAAACCAAGAAGCCTTCTAGAAAGAGGAAAACAAGGCCAAATGAGGAAAAGCTTGACAGTCTAGCAGAAAAAGATGACGTTCGAAGCTCGATTCCTTCAAGGATGAAATGCCAAGCAACCTTAGAGGTTGACATAAAATGACCGCTAAAGGTATCATCCACACTAGCTAATCTTCACGCCAACTATCCCAAGAGGATGGCACTAAAAATGACGTCTAAGACGTCTTCCACATCATGATCCATGAAGACCAAGAAGAAGAATTCCCCGAGGAGGACATCACTGCTGCACCACCACAGCTCGAGGATGGGGGGCAAGCTACGGTTGATGATCTTAAGGAGTTCAACTTAGGCACAAGCGAGGAACTAAAGCCTTTCTTTGTAAGTGCATCACTAAGTGCGGACGAGATCGAGGAGTACTACCAACTACTCTTAAAGTACAAAGACGTCTTTGTTTGGACCTACAAAGAAATGTCTAGCCTTGACCCTACCATCATCATGCATCGTCTTGCAGTCAAGCTTGGAACACAACCGATAAAGCAAACTTAAAGACGTTATCGATCCGAGCTCATCTCACAAATTGAGGCCAAGATTAACAAGCTAATCGACGCAGGCTTCATTTAAGAGATGCAATATCCTAAATAGATCTCCAACATCGTCAATGTCCTAAGAAATCTGTTCAAATAAGTGTTTGCATAGATTTTCGCAACCTCAACGATGCTTGCCTGAAGTACAACTTTCCTTTGCCAATCATCCAAATCCGCATGGCTCCCAAAGACGAGGAATTAACAGCCTTTCGCACTCCAAAAGGTATTTATTGCTACAAGGTAATTCCATTTGGCTTGAAGAACGTTGAAGCTACATATCAACACGCAATGCAGAGGATCTTCAATGACATGCTACACAAAAAAAACCCGTGCATATCACTGCTCAAGAACCCAAAGTAAACATGAAAAATTCCCAAAGCAGGAACACGTGTACAAAATATATTTTATATTTATGAATTTTGGGTTACAATCTCTTTTAACTTGATCATCTAATTCGATCTCCGTAAGATGTAGATTTGTGGATGATGTTGATCCAAGGGTCGTCGAGGCATGATCTTAGATGAACATGGGACGTTTCTTCAAGGGCCGATGGAGCTTGATCTTGAAGGTTGACGAAAGTTTCTTCAAGGGTCGTCGGGGCTTGATCTTAAAGGTTGATGGAAGTTTCTTCAAGGGCCTTTGGGCTTGATCTTGACGAATAGTTGATGAGCGGATGAACGATCTTCAAGGGCTTTTGGGCTTGATCTTGAAAAAAGGATGAACGAATGAACGATGAACGATCTTCAAGGGCTTTTGGGCTTGATATTGAAGTACGGATGAACGATGAATGATGAACGATCTTCAAGGGCCTTTGGGCTTGATCTTGAAGAATAGTTATGTTGATCCAATAGCCGTCAGGGCTTGATCCTAGATGAATGGTTGGAACGGATCAACGATCTTCAAAGGCTTTTGGGCTTGATCTTGAAGAACGGATGAATGATGAACGAATGAACGATCTTCAAGGGCCTTTGGGCTTGATCTTGAAGAACGTAGTTCAAAATACAAACATTTTTTTCTGGTATTTTTCTTTTGGTCTCGTTTGCAGTTTCAACTCGTGCATGAAAGTAGTGTTTTGTTGTCGCCTTTTAGACTCGTGAAAACGAGGAACGTTGGTGTCGCCTTTTATGCCCGTGCGGACCAGGAGCGTTGGTGTCACCTTTTATGCTCGTGCAGACTAGGAGCGTTGTTGTCGCCGTTTATGCTAGGAGCGTTGTGTGTGTCATGTGCAGTTTAGGCTCATGCAAGCGAGGAGCTTTGGTTCGTACAGTTTAGGCTCGTGCGAACAAGGAGCTTTGATACCATCTCCTCAAACGTTGTATTGCTTTGAGTCACGAAAGTTTATGCAAGTGCGGAGTTGCCTTGATTTTTTAAGGACAACATTTGAATTTCTTCTTGAGTCCATGACTTCTTGAATGAAATCAACTTCGAACATGTTGACAATCTCAGCTTCATTTAGGCTTGAAAGTGCATTAACAATGGTTTCTTGCCCTCTTTCTGACTGGTGAATTTGTGGATGCAACGTAGAGTTCATGTGCAATTTCTTCAAAGCGACATGAGTTCATCCTTCCACTTCACTTAACTTGGAGCATGCCCCAGGGGTCGAGGTAAAGACTTTGAGTTGAATGAGCCAGAAGTGACAGTGGTATAGTTTGACTTCACTACATCGTCAAGATCTAGCTCAATGATTCCTTTCTGGGCTAGTTTCATAATGAGATCTTTCAGCACGAAGAACTTTTCTGTCGGATGACTGATGAAGCGGTGGTACTTACAGTACCTTGGGTTGTCGGTGCAATTTATTTCTTCCGGCCATTTTCACTTGAGTAAATCGATCACCTTCTTCTCCAACAAGTTATCTAGCATTGCAACCATGTCAGAGTCTGGAAAAGGATATGTCTTCTGCTTTAGTTCCCTCAAGGTATTTTTGTACCTATCTTGGGTGTGAGAAGGCTTACCTCTCTTTATCTCCCTCGTTTTGTCTTTGGAGGAGATCTTGACGAGCGCAAAGGAGATGTTGACGGTAAAAGCTTCCTTGGCGGGCTTATTTCCAGTCTCATCCACTTTCGGAGTAAACACCTTGTCCTTCTTAAAGTCGGTGATCCACTCATTTTTTCTATGGTTGGCGATGCTCAACTCCATGTGGTGGGAATGTGTGGCTAACTCTTTGAATGTCTGTGGTTTGATGCCTTGAAGGATGTACTATAACCCCCATTGCATGCCTTGGACACATATCTCAATTGAGGAGATTTTCGAGAGTTTGTTTTTGCAGTCGAGGCTTAGAGTGTGCCATCGGTTGATGTAGTCAACGACTAGTTCATCTTTCCAT
This sequence comes from Crataegus laevigata, assembly GCA_963580275.1. Classification (NCBI taxonomy): domain Eukaryota; kingdom Viridiplantae; phylum Streptophyta; class Magnoliopsida; order Rosales; family Rosaceae; genus Crataegus; species Crataegus laevigata. The sequence goes on from OY756941.1 coordinate 11,927,014, forward strand.
TGCTTTGTGCTTGTCAACTCCAGCATGCTTACGGTGTGACTTATGCTGTAAAAGCGATTGAGGAATTCCCGCTCCAATTAATCCCAGATTTTAATGGATTCGGGCTCGAGGTCTATGTACCAGTCAAAGGCATTACCTTTCAGCGAGCGCACAAACTGCTTTGCAAGATAGTCCTCTTCAATCCCTATGTTGTTGCAAGTTTCAATGAAATGGGCGACGTGCTGCTTTGGGTTTCCCTTTCCATCAAACTGCATGAACTTTGGCGGTTGATATCCTTTCGGCATTTTCAGGGCATCAATTTTCTTTGAGTAAGGCTTCGAGTATAACGCAGAGGTATGTGAGCTCCCTTCGTACTACACTTTGACGGTGCTTGCGATCATCTCTTGCAGTTGCTTGATGGAGAGATATCCCATGAGCACCTCTACTTGGTCTGGCTCCGACTTTTCTTTAGCTTTTTCTACCAGATGCTCCTCTTCTTTGTCGACATCTTTCTTTGGGCCAGAGCTGGCTCCTTCATCATACTGTGCCCCCAATTTTCCCAAGAGCATAGCAATCTTTAGGTCTTTTTCTTCGAGGTTTCTTGTCATTCTCATTGCAAGCATTTCCTTTATCTGAACCAGCTATTCTTCAATAGAGGTGGCGCCGATGGTCATAACTTGTTCCTTGTTTGAAGCCATTGTTCTTGGAGTGTGCTTGAATTTCTTGAACGGAGAAATAGATGAGAGGTAGAAATGGTCCCACTAGGTGTGCCAAATTTGTAAACGCAAAAAATTCTCGAAGCAGGAACATGTGAACAAAATATATTTTGTATTTATGAATTTTGGGTTACAATCTCTTTTAACTTGATCATCTAATTCGATCTATGTAAGATGTAGATTTGTGGATGATGTTGATCCAAGGGTCATCGAGGCTTGATCTTTGATGAACAGAGGACGTTTCTTCAAGGGCCGTTGGGGCTTGATCTTGAAGGTTGATGAAAGTTTCTTCAAGGGCCGTCGGGGCTTGATCTTAAAGGTTGATGGAAGTTTCTTCAAGGGCGTTTGGGATTAATCTTGATGAATAGTTGATGAGCTGATGAACGATCTTCAAGGGCCTTTGGGCTTGATATTGAAAAACGAATGAACGATGAACGATCTTCAAGGGCTTTTGGGCTTTTGGGCTTGGTCCTGAAGAACAGATGAACGGATGAACGATAAACGATCATCAAGGGCTTTTGGGCTTGATCTTGAAGAAATGATGAACGGATGAACAATGAACGATCTTCAAGCGCTTTTGGGCTTGATCTTGAAGCACGAATGAACGATGAACGATCTTCAAGGGAATTTGGGCTTGATCTTGAAGAACAATTGTGTTGATCTAAGGGCCGTCGAGGCTTGATCCTGGATGAACGGTTGGAACGGATCAATGATCTTCAAGGGCTTTTGGGCTTCATCTTGAAGAACGGATGAACGATGAATGAATGAACGATCTTCAAGAGCCTTGGGGCTTGATCTTGAAGAACGGTTATGTTGATCTAAGGGCCATCGGGGCTTGATCCTGGATGAACGGTTGAAACAGATCAACGATCTTCAAGGGCTTTTGGGTTTGGTCTTGAAAAACGGATGAACGGATCTTCAAGGGCCTTTGGGCTTGATCTTGATGAACGGATGAACGGATTTTCAAGGGACCTTTGGGCTTGATCTTGATGAACAGTTCTCCAAGGGGTTTACGAAGAACGAAGAGAACTTTCTCGATCCTTCGGGATTCTTGGGAAATTTGGGAGGTTGGATGCTTGAAAGCTTTAGAGTTTCAAAGCTTCAAGGATTTGGGGAATTCTCTTCCAATTTTGAGAGTAGAGAAATGTATTTGTGAATTGGTCCCCTGAAATGAATGAAATAGCTTCTATTTATAGAATTTTCCAATGCCTAATCTTGAATATAATATTCAGGTGAAATAAATCGTTTCTACCACGTGTTGACACGTGTCCTGTTTGATAACTTTTCAGAGTTTTTTCAATTTTACGTCGAGCCACATGCTACGTGTAAAATTTATGTGACACGTGAGCGTTGAAATTTTAATTATTAGTCAACATTTATTTTACCGAAATTTCGATGTCTACCCCCAGATCCACCCTGTCGTCCTCCGTGGAACTCCTGCTACCTCAATGTGCGCTAGGCTCAAGTCAGCACCATCACAATTGCTCCTCCATGTACGACGTCATTGTCTGAATCCATTGTCCCTTCCCCAACAAAAACCATTGTCGCCCTCCCACCTAATTCATGTGACCTCCTTCATCTCTTTCTCTTCCTCCTTCTCTCACTCTAACCTCGAAGTGGCGTCGATCAAAGCCCAGCGAGTAGCCACCATTGAAATTGAAGGTTAGAATCTGAGATCTGGTTTTAACCGTTCGCCTGCTACGACTGTAGTCACGTCAAGAGACATAGATAACTGGTTTTGGGGATTGTGGTATTTGCTTAGCAAGTACCAACAGCTAGGGCTGTGTATTTCGAAAATTTATCTTAATCTTTAGAATTGGTGTCGCCGCTCTTCAATTTATTTGTGGGTTCCCTCCACTCTGTGAAAATGGTGATGGACAAAAGAAGGAGAGGTGGGTGAGGTTGGGCCACTGTTGCCTACCCAGTTGCTTCTCCTATTTTTTCTGTAAATAACATGAATTGCTGGGTTTAGGATAACTCAGAGTGCACCATCGCCAGAAACCTCATCCAAAGGCTGTTAACCTTTTCAATTAATAAAATATATATATATATATATATATATATAGGAAAACTAGGTTTGACAATTCCTGAAACGACCCGATAATCCGACACGACATGACATGAAATTAACAAGTGTTTGGGTTGACACGATAACAAATTTGGTCATTATCGGGTAACTCGATAAGCACCTATTAAGATAATAGGTTGGTTCAGGTATATACATGGGTAACACGATACACGATAAGCAAAATATTATTTTTATAATTTTATAACCCTAAAAAAATAATATAATTATATATATATATATTAATTTAACAATTGTATACCCCTAAAAACTATAATAATTATATATATATATATATATATATATATATTAAAATTGGTGGCCATTAGATCGGTTTAAATATTCATACAATTCAATTTCTTAAGTGTTATACGTACAAAATAAATAAATTTAAATATGCTTAATATATATATATATACCATTGAACTTGATGGGATACGAAACTAATTTCAATGATCCAACCGTCAAACTTGTTTGTATATGCTTCAAGATCTCATCAGCAAAAAATCGCAAAAAAAAGATAAAGTAATGAGACAAAACTTTTTTACGGTTATAAAACGAAAAATTACGATTTAATGATTATTTTAACTTCGATTTTGATTATTTTTTATAGCTACACTTCTTGATCCTATATGAATACAATGAATGAATTCGAGTTTCAATTTAAAAATATTTACACTAGTGGATAGTGGATACCATAAAATCTTATGTTATACTTAATGAAAGTATAAATCAACTTTAAGTGTTAATGAATCCATCATTTTGATGGGATACGCATCCTACGAAACTAATTTCAACGATCCAACCATCAAACTTATTTGTATATGCTTCGAGATCACATACGCCAAAAATCACAAAAAACTAAAATTCAGAGATCAAGTAACGGGACAAAAAATTTCCAAGGTTATAAACAAAAAATCACGATTTAACGATTATTTTAACTCCAATTTTGATGACTTTTTTACAGCTATACTCCTTGACCCTATATGAATACAATGAATGAATTTGACATTCAATTTAAAATATTTACACTAGTGAATACCACAAAATCTTATGTTATACTTAATGAAAGTATAAATAAACTCCAAGTGTTAGTGAATCTATCGTTTTGATCGGATATGCATTCTACAAAACTAATTTCATTGATCCAACCTTCAAACTTGTTTGTATATGCTTCGAGATCACATACACCAAAAATCCCAAAAAAAACATTCAGAGATCAAGTAACGGGACAAAACTTTTCAACGGTTATAAACAAAAAATCATAATTTAACGGTTATTTTAACTCCGATTTTGATGATTTTTTTTAGCTACACTCCTTGACCCTATATGAATACAATGAATGAATTCGATCTTTAATTTAAAATATTTACACTAGTGAATACCACAAATCTTATGTTATACTTAATGAAAGTATGAATAAACTCTTAAGTGTTAGTGAATCTATTGTTTTGATGGGATACACATTCTACGAAACTAGTTTCAACGATCCAACCGTCAAACATGTATGTACATACTTCGAGATCGCATTCGCCAAAAGTTGCAAAAAATAATCATTCAGAGATCAAGTAACGGGACAAAACTTTTCAACGGTTATAAACAAAAAATCACAATTTAATGATTATTTTAACTCCGATTTTGATGATTTTTTTTAGCTACACTCCTTGACCCTATATGAATACAGTGAATGAATTCGATCATCAATTTAAAATATTTACACTAGTGAATACCACAAATCTTATGTTATACTTAATGAAAGTATAAATAAACTCTAAGTGTTAGTGAATCTATCGTTTTGATGTGATACACATTCTACAAAACTAATTTCAATGATCCAATCTTCAAACTTGTTTGTATATGCTTCGAGATCACATACACCAAAAATCCCAAAAAAAAACATTAAGAGATCAAGTAAATGTACAAAACATTTTGACAGTTATCAACAAAAAATCACGATTTAACGGTTATTTTAACTCCGATTTTGATGATTTTTTACAACTACACTCCTTGACCCTATATGAATACAATGAATGAACTCGATCTTCAATTTAAAATATTTACACTAGTGGATACCACAAAATCTTATGTTATACTTAATGAAAGTATGAATAAACTCTTAAGTGTTAGTGAATCTATTGTTTTGATGGGATACACATTCTATGAAACTAGTTTCAATGATCCAACCGTCAAACATGTATGTACATACTTCGAGATCGCATTCGCCAAAAGTTGCAAAAAATAAACATTCAGAGATCAAGTAACGGGACAAAACTTTTCAACGGTTATAAACAAAAAATCACAATTTAACGGTTATTTTAACTCCGATTTTGATGATTTTTTTTCGCTACACTCCTTGACCCTATATGAATACAATGAATGAATTCGATCTTCAATTTAAAATATTTACACTAGTGAATACCACAAATATTATGTTATACTTAATGAAAGTATAAATGAACTCTAAGTGTTAGTGAATCTATCGTTTTGATGTGATACACATTCTACAAAACTAATTTCAACGATCCAACCGTCAAACTTGTTTATAAATGCTTCGAGATCGCATAAGCCAAAAATTGCAAAAAACAAACATTTAGAGATCAAGTAATGGGACAAAACTTTTCGACGGTTATCAACAAAAAATCACGATTTAACAGTTATTTTAACTCCGATTTTGATGATTTTTTTTCAGCTACACTCCTTGACCCTATATGAATACAATGAATGAACTCGATCTTCAATTTAAAATATTTACACTAGTGGATACCACAAAATCTGGTGAAAATATGAATAAACTCTAAGTATTAGTGAATATATTGTTTTGATGGGATATGCATTCTACGAAACTAGTTTCAACAATCCAACCGTTAAACATGTTTGTATATACTTCGAGATCGCATACGCCAAAAAATTGCAAAAAACAAACATTTAGAGATCAAGTAACGGGACAAAACTTTTCGACGGTTATCAACGAAAAATCACGATTTAACGGTTATTTTGACTCTGATTTTGATGATTTTTTACAACTACACTCCTTGATCCTATATGAATACAAGAACTAATTTGATCGTCAATTTAAAATATTTACACAAGTGTATACCACAAAATCTTATGTCACGTTGATCGATGAAAATTGAGGATTTTGTAAAAAGAATAACATACAAACTTTGAGTTCCATTGGAAAGGTTTAAACTTTTGAAAAAGGATTCACAACCTTAAAAACAAAAACTCTTTCATTTTGCATATCCTTGCCCATTTAATATTTTGTAATTGACTAGTAGTGTATGGATGTTTGTTTATTAGGCTCTTATTTTTTAGTGACACACCCCGACCCAGAAAGTCCACTAGGACACTGAAGTCGAGCTGTGATGGCCGACACCTGGAAGGTGACGAAGCCATAAAGTGTAGTGATGTGGAAAAATGTGAATAAATTTAAACCTAAAAGTGCCTAAACATCAGAGTGTGTTCGTGGGCGGAAGCGAACCCATCTCACGCGTGCCTTCAAAGCATAAGTAGATACAGTAGAGCGGGTAAGAAATATACCCTCATAAATAGCCACCAGTCTTGAGATTCGCCAAGAATCCTCGTCGATACGAACCTCATCAACTAAACCTGGAGGGGCGCAAAACAGAAAACGTGAGTGGGTAAAAACAAAGCTTTTCAAAACCATTTTGATATCAAAAGTACTAACCCATCGCTGTAAAACCCGTATAGTTTCCCAGAAAATAGTACGTATATATACTCATATAAGAAAACATTGTCCATAAATCAAAACTCATCATCAAATCTCAGAAATAAGCCATGTCAATATACCAACTCAAAAGCAAGTAATATCAGACAGGTGAGATAAATCAATATGCATCAATACCATCATGTCAGCCGGAGTCACCTCTAGTGACCTGTACGGCTGAATCGATAGCTCATCGATCACAATCAATCACTATCCTGCACACGAGTCAGAACCACCTGCAGTGGTCTGTACGACAGGCTAGGTGTATAATATTACGCTCAGTGCTACGATCACGTGAAGGCTGTGCGACGAATCGCGGGTCACCTACGAGTCGGAACCACCTATAGTGGTCTGTACGATAGGCTGTGCACCTGCCTTGGATCCAAGGTGAGCGTACGGTGCGGGAGGTGAACGATCACATGAAGGCTAGGCCCTACTATGGCGGAGCACTAACACCCGAGGTGCAAGTAAATGAGCTATATCACAATCCATCATCATCTCAACTACTAACTATCATACTCACCTGACTGCTGGCCGTCCACAGTGCCAGAGCATAATAAATGCAATCATACTCATAATTATAAAATATAATTGGCATACGACATGACAATTCAATTATGAAATCAATTTAATTCATAGACCATTCAATTCACGTTTCTGGGAAAAACGACAATCATATATATATATACTGAAAACAAAAGCCCACTCACCTGGAGTCCACGCTACAGCCCCCTAGCACGACTCTCGAGACATCCCAAATGATCCCAAATGATCACCGCCTAGCATACATATCAATTCATGTCTCAGAATTCGTACTGAGAGAATATGCAATTTATATAAAACGCATCCCTACAAATTTGATCCGGAAGATCCGTCACAAATCTTCGATCCGTCACTTCCAATAATCCACATTAAATTTCTAGAACAATACCCCAAAGTTTCGTTACGATCCAACGGTTGGATCTTCGCCAATTTTTAAAACCAAGTGGCGGTTAACGTTTTATTTACAAACTTACAATTCCAATTCGGGAAGATCCGTAAGAGGGATTCCCGATCCGTAAATTCCTACGTTCCTCAAATATTATTTTTACAGCATAATAAATTTTGGTGACGATCCAACGGTCGGATCGTCAATTCATATTTTGACATATTACCGAAATGTAACGAATTTAGGTCCTAACGATCAATTTACGACAATCCATCATCAAAAATAATATCAAGGCATTGAATAACGTCTAAAAACATCATTGGCCGCCCTTGGGCCACGTGCCGCCGCACGCGCCGCCGCGGGTGGCGGTTGGCCGCCCCCGAGTCGTTGGAAAATTCAACTTTCACTAAAAATTCTCAACATTTCTAGAATTAAAGATCTCAATGAGTAGAACAACTTTCATACCTGTGAGAAAGTCCAATTTGGCCTCGAAGACCTCCAATTTTGCTACACCCGCCAAGAACCCTAGAAATAGGGTGTTCTCCAATTCGACTTCAATTCAATTCCGATGCTCCAAACAATGATTGGGCTTTGTTCCTGGGTTCTAGGGGAGTATTTTGGTAGTATTAATTTCATGAAAACGTTTCAAGTTTGGAGGATTTTGAGCACGACCCGTTTTGGCACCACCGGCGGTTTTATTGTTTTCAAGGCCAATTTCTCTCAAATTTGGAATGAAATTCATAAGAGGGAGGTTATGGAAGAGATTGCAAGTGGAATATGGGTGTGATTCGTCGGAAAATGGTGGAGAAGTGGCCGGAATTTACCCCGGCCGAACGGGTTTGGGTGAAGTGCGCACGGGTTGAAGAAAGGTGAGGGATTTTGGTCCCCTCATTTCCCTCCTTGCTCCTTTATCTGATTGGGCATGGCCCAATCCTCCACTCACGAGCCTCCATGTGGCACCCAAAAAATCTGGAATTCTCCAAATAACTATTAAATTATCATTTTAACCCACAACTTCAAACGTTAATAACTTCTTCGTTATAGCTCCAAATTCGAATCCGTTTGCGCCCACGCGTCCGTAACGACGAATACTATAAGAATATGCCAAGAAAATGAATCTTAGGTGTCACTACAAGGCAGTCTACACCAATCGAAGTATGTGCCTCGAAGGGCATTTTTGTAAACTCACTTATTAAAATTATAAAAATCATAATTTTTAGGGACGGGTTGTCACATTTAGTGTAGATGTAGTACTTAAACGACAAATGTGTTTTAATGTTTTGAAGTAATATTTATGTGGCAATGTGTGGTATGTGCAAATGTATGGAAAAAAAAATATTTTTCTTAACGGGTCATAATAGGTCATAACGGAGTGGATCCCTTTACCACCGTTAAGATAACGGGTATGACACGACATGACCCATTAAAATAACAGGTGTTACACGAAAATGACATGAACACGGCAGACACGACCCGTTTGCCAGGCCTAAGGAAAACTAATAAAGACGGATTGAAATCTTTGAGTTTTAACGATACAGATCAAATAAAGGGTAAAGTGAATAGTACCATGAGTGATTTTTTTAAAGTAAATTTGTGGCTTTTTGTTAAAGTGAACAATACTGGTATTTTTTTCGTTAAAGTTTCTTATTTTTTTTATAGAGAAAAATATTTTTTTTAAATAACTAATTAAAATAAACTTTTCAATAATTTTTTAATCCAGCTAGCAAAAGAGTAGACCCTACCCTCGTCACGTCATCATTTAACAGCCAAATTAATAAAAAAATTAATATAGGTCTGACATTGCAATGAATTCATAAGTTGAGGTATGACCTTACAATGTTTAAAACATGAGGTATGAGATTGTGGCTCGACCAATAGTTGAGATAGTTTTGTGTAATTTATCCTTTTTTATTTTTATTTTTTATGATCATTTACTTCATATCTACGTCTAGTTCAACCAACGTGTTTCATTTTGATTGGCATGAGACATCTACTAATTCTGTTAGGACGAAATTTTGTGCTTCATCTTCACTGATGAAACAAGGGGGAGGAAAGATGCATCCCAGAAGAATAAAAAAAAGGGCTTCAAATATTATTTTATCTTACCCATTTATATCATTCAAAAGATGTACAAAAAGATAATCAAATTTTGATGATTACTAGTTAACTACTAAATGTATTAACAAGTTACAAAGATGCCGCAAGGATAAAAGTCTCAGCAAGACCATCAATGGACTTGACACTACTAAACTATTGCAAGTAGGCCTGGTAAACAGGTCGTGCATGTCATGTTCGTGTCGTTTTCGTGTAACATCTGTTATATTAACGGGTTGTGTGGTGTTACACGCGTTATCTTAACGGGTCCTTAACAAGTCGAGTCAGTTTACCCATTATGACCCGTTAAGAAAAATATTTTTTTTTCTTAAATTTGCACACACCATACATTGCCACATAAATATTACTTCAAAACATTAAAATGCATTTGTCGTTTAAGTACTACATCTACATTCGAAAATAAGAGCCTAATAAACAAACATTCATACACTGCTAGTCTATTACAAAATATTAAATGTACAAGGATATGCAAAATGAAAGAGTTTTTGTTTTTAAGGTTGTGAAGCCTTTCTCAAAAAATTTAAACCTTGCCAATGGAGCTCAAAGCTTTGCATGTTATTCCTTTTACAAAATCCTCAATTTTCATCGATCATCATGATATAAGATTTTGTGGTATCCACTTGTGTAATTATTTTAAATTGACGATCAAATTAGTTCATTGTATTCATATAGGATCAAGGAGTGTAGCTGTAAAAAAAAGTCATCAACATCGGAGTTAAAATAACTATTAAATCATAATTTTTTGTTTATAACCGTCGAAAAGTTTTATCCATTTACTTGATCTCTGAATGTTTGTTTTTTGCAATTTTTGGCGTATGCGATCTCAAAGTATATACAAACATGTTTGACAGTTGGATCGTTGAAACTACTTTCGTAGAATGCGTATCCCACCAAAACAATAGATTCACTAACAATTGAGAGGGTATTTATACTTTCATTAAGTATACCATAAGATTTTGTGGTATCTACTAGTGTAAATATTTTAAATTGAAGATCGAGTTCATTCATTGTATTCATATAGGGTCAAGGAGTAAAGCTGTAAAAAAAATCATCAAAATCAGAGTTAAAATAACCGTTAAATCCTATTTTTCATTGATAACTACCGAAAACTTTTGTCCCTTTACCTGATCTCTGAATGTTTGTTTTTTGCAATTTTTGGCATATGTGATCTCGAATCATATACAAATAAGTTTGACAGTTGGATCGTTGAAATTAGTTTCGTAGAATGCATATCCCATCAAAACGATAAATTCACTAACACTGAGTTTATTTATACTTTCATTAAGTATAACATAAGATTTTGTGGTATCTACTAGTGTAAATATTTTAAATTGAAGATCAAATTCATTCATTATATTCACATAGAGTCAATGAGTGTAACAGTAAAAAAATCATCAAAATTGAAGTTAAAATAACTGTTAAATCGTGATTTGTCGTTTATAACCGTAAAAAATATTTGCCCCGTTACTTGATCTCTGAATGTTTGTTTTTTTGCAATTTTTGGAGTATGCGATCTCGAAGCATATACAAACAAATTTGACGGTTGAATCGTTGAAATTAGTTTCGTAGGATGCATGTCGCATCAAAACGATAGATTCACTAATACTTAGAGTTTACTTATACTTTCATTTAGTATAACATAAGATTTTGTGGTATCCACTAGTGTAATATTTTAAATTGAAGATTGAATTCATTCATTATATTCATGTAGGATCAAGGAGTGTAGCTATAAAAAAAAAATCATCAAAATCAAAGTTAAAATAACCGTTAAATCGTGATTTTTCGTTTATAACCGTCGAAAAGTTTTGTCGTGTTACCCACGTGTATACCCGAACCAACCCGTTATCTTAACAGGTGCTTATCGGGTTACCCGATAACAACCCGATCGTTATCGTATCGACCCGAACACCTGTTAATTTCGTGTCATGTCGTGTCGGATTATCGGGTCATGTCAAGAATTGCCAGGCCTAGTTGCAAGTCGTCGCATAGATTTAAGTCTCAAAAGGACAATCCATGGACATGAAAATGTTAATATTTTTCATGTTACAAAATGATAGGCCTATAGGTTTCAATGCTTCAACTCTCCAGAAGTGGAGATTAATTGAAAATTCAAGCTTTATAACATTTTAGAAGAGGTTCTGATTCACATCCTTGAAGAGACATCATATATAAGCTCTTAAAAAAGGTAAAAGATATCCCGAAATGCTTATAAACTATGCAGTGTATGCACATAAAAATTGTGGGATCACGAATTGATAATAACCATTGCCATTTGCAGAAAAAAAAAAGAAAAAAAAACGCATAACTGTAGATATCGCAGCACACAGTCAAACTAATTTGAATTCGAACCAAAATTATACAATCAATTAAACAACAAAGAGAGCGAACAATATATTAACCAGATTTAAGACACAAATCAAGAAAGATAAAAAAAATTAATTTGCAAACAATGGAAAGAAGAGAGGAATTGTTGCACTGATTTCGTAAGAGGGAGTTTGGAGATGGAAATAGAGATAAACGAGAAAGAGGAAAGGAAAAGGTAGAGGTGGGCACTTGAATCCAAAAACCAAAACCGAAACACGAACCAAATCGAATTGCACCGAACGGTTTGGTTTGCGGTTTCAAAACGATTTTGGTTTGAAACTGAACCGAATCAAAGAAAAACAGTTTGGTTTCAGTTCCAGCTCTCTAAAACCAAATCGAAATCGGAACCGTATAACTTTATTAAATGTTAAATTCTAATTGGTTATTTTATTGAGTCCATACATTTAGTGTGGACTCAATGAAATAACATGGCATCATAACCCTTTATTTTCTTTCTTCTAGTCTATAGACTATGTACTCTTTCTCAACTTTATTCATCTCTCTCTCTCGGTCTCCACTCTCCACTCTCCACTCTCCAGATCTTCTCTCTCGGTCTCCCCTCCAACCTCCTATTCTCTTCATTCCAGGCTTTCCAGCTCCTAGCTTCTAAATTTTAGAGTGCTAATATGGTAAGAACTATGATTTATAACTTGTTTTACTTAAATTTACTTATAGATTTGAGATTAATTTTAGGGTTAGGTTTAGGGTTGGGTTTTGAATCAAAAGGGGATTTTGTTTTTCATTGGTTAGTCTTCGATTTTTCTTCATTCATGAACATCAGAATGTCAATTGAAAGCATATATGATATTTGCATATTGGTGACATGGGAATAATGGTTAGATAGGTTTCTGCCCAGTATAATTTCATTAATTTTTTACGCAAAAAAATTAATGTGGAATTGTGCATACATTAATTTAGTATACATATATTTTGTATGTGCGTTTGTGTAGCAGATGCCTTACATTGCTTTTGCAATTTTTGGAAGGCTTTGTATGCAATCGATTGTTCAATTTATCAACTTTCCAATGGGTGTTTCTAGATGAAAATTTCTTAATAAGTTGTGTTGTCTTTGTCCTACTTAATTGGAAGCTTATTTGGTCAAACATATTTTGTGGGAAGGCTGTGTAAGCCAAAAAGTGCTCTTCAAACTGCACTTATATTTTGGATTTGTGAACATAAATTTATTAACTTGTTTGCCTCAAGTTGAATTATTTTGTTGTGGTCTAGTAGATGTGAATTTTGTTGTCATCAACTAGGTAACCATAATAGTTTTTTCAAACAATGAAACCAAACCAAAACCGTTTGAAACCAAACCGAACCAAACCAAATGGTTTGGTTTGGTTTCGGTTTTGGCCTCAAAACCGCAACCCACCAAACCGCAAAAACTTGCGATTTTGGTTTTGATTTCTCTCAAAACCACACCAAACTGAACCGCGCCCACTCCTAGGAGAAGGAGAGAAGATTGAAAAGAGCTTGGAGGATAAATTCAACTAAAGTGAAGGGGCCGAATATATTAATCCCAGTACTTTTTAGTTAATAAGCCCTAAACGACAAAGTTCGTATTATTAATTCTATCTGGTCCCTTATTCGGGCTGGATAAATTATACGAGCTACCATAAAAGTTTGGGGCATTAAAAAGCTTGTATCATAGAAGATCTGGCGTAACATAAATCAGACTGGAAGTGGTGTTTCCGGTGGTGGACGAGTAAGGTGAGAACATGGATTCATGATAAAATCCTTACGTGAATTTTATTTTTTTTTTACAATTTCTTTATTTTATTATGGTATTTACTTGGGTCGAATTAGCAAAAGCAATGTCTCCTTGCATAATATGGATTCCAAACATTCATGATTTGGATGCGAATGCATGTGGTTACGAACCATGGTGTCGGAGGTTTGCTAACTCAACAGTAGAGTACTCGGCTTTTAAGTGCGGCTAGCATCTTTTACACATTTGTGAACCAGACATAAGAGTTTCTTCTCATTCAGCTCCTCGCGGGGTGTATATAATATCTAGGCTGCGGACGGGGGAGATGTAAGAAAAGTTACCAACTTGACCCGAAGTACCCTAAAAAAAAAACCTTTTCCTCTCACCAGCCATTTCCGGTTAAGAAGATGCGAAAGCACTTTACCACTAAACTATACCCACTACAATCCGATTATTGAGCTTACGGTTTCATGTTCTATTTTACTCCTCGATGGGTTATCTACTGGAAGAGAAACCAAGAAATCCCAGCTATATATTATTTATTGGGTTTGAGACATTTAGAAACAATTTTGTTTGTTCTTTAAGGAGTAAATTATACAAAACTACCTCAATTATTGGGTCAGTCACAGTTTCATACGCCATCTTCAAAAAATGTCAATGTCATAACTCATCTTATGAATTTATTATAATTTCATACATTCCGTCAGTTGTCTGTCAATTCTTCTATTAAATAGTGACGTGACTTGAAACGGGACTCACTATCTATTAAAAAATTAATTACATATTAAAAACTAAAAAATAAATTATTTAATCATTTTTTTAAAGGAAAACTAATGAAAAGGGCTTGAAAACTTTAAGTTTTAATGAAAAACCATCCTATAACTTTATTTAATGGTTAGTACAAAACTCAATATTAAACAAGTTCAATTAAAATGGCCCAACCAAAAAAACGTATTAATTTCTCTATTTTGCCCCTGACGTTTTTGGGTTATGTTATTTTTGTTTTCCGTTAGTTTAGTCAAGAACTGAGTTTTGATTTGATTGCTTTCTGTTATCCAGCTAGGGATTTTTGGGCTTTTGGAACTTGATCAAATTAGGTTCTTTTTCTTCTTGTTCCTGTTCAAAGAATCAAGCATAGAAGAAGAAAAGATGGTGACAGAATCATCGGAGGGAGAAGAGGATGCAAAGCTGACGAGACGGAACCAACTGCTGATAGTCGACAACGATCTCAGAGAAATGGGCAAGAAGGTCCGGCGAAGGAACAAAGAGATCAGAAATCATTTTCAATTCTTCAATTCTTGTTAATTACTAATAACTGCTCCCTTTTTGGCCCCATAGCTAAGATACGGGATGTTTGTTCAAATCTCTTACCGATCCTCATATGAAGAGTGCAATTTTGGTTTTTGGGATGACATTAAGAAGTCGGAAGAAGTTAAAACAGAGTTTTGATTCGATATGATGTAATTGCTTGTAATATTCTATTGTTCTTCTGTCTTTGTCAATCAGAAAACACACACAGGAAGATGTAATCCCAAAAAAACCAAATGGGTGTTTGGGATTTAAGATTTGATACCTGAGTTCTGAGATTGGATCGAAGAAAACGATTGATCCCCATATTTTTTAAATTTCTTTTATCTTCTGCAACAAAACATGCAAAGAAGAAGAGTTCTTCAGTGTTATGCACACAATGTAACCAATTCATTACGATGCGCAATGGCTTTGGTTTTTTTTTCTTTCTATACACATTCAAACTCACATTGTTGAGAAAATAATTAATTAGTTAATTTTGTTGATGATACATTTATAATTGTCATTTTTCATAATGTGAGAAAGTTTACATTTATCATATTCAACGATGTGTTTTAACTTCAATTAAATTGTTGGGTTCGAAATTTCGTAATGTGAGAAAGTTTATATTTATTCTGAGTTGTGTTCGAAATTTCGAATTCTTAGGCAGATCGACGGATAAGTATTGCAGCAGCTGATTTGTGTGTGTTTGGAACTTCGGAGTACTGGTTGTGTTCGGCTTATGGTGTAATCGGGTGTCTCGAATTCGCTTTCTTGGGTGATGAGATCCTTTGAAGATTGTAGATTTAGTGGATAGAGATGAATCTTGCAGCTCTTTTGACTTTTGTGGGGATTAATATAGATGTGTGCGTGATACTATTTTCGTTGTATTCTATATTGAGGAAACAACCATGCGGAACACTAGTACTATCACTATCACTGTTTCGTAAATTAAACATTGACTATTTATCAAACGAACACTAGTATTATCACTGTTTCGTAAACTAAACACTAACTATTTCTTAAACGGAACACTAGTACTATCACTGTTTCGTAAACTAAACATTGATTATTTATCAAACGAACACTAGTACTAGTACTATCACTGTTTCGTGAACTAAACACTGACTATTTCTTAAATGGAACACTAGTACTATCACTGTTTCGTAAATTAAACATTGACTATTTATCAAACGAACACTAGTACTATCACTATTTCGTAAACTAAACACTAACTATTTCTTAAACGGAAAACTAGTACTATCACTGTTTCGTTAACTAAACATTGACTATTTATCAAACGAACACTAGTACTATCACTGTTTCGTAAACTAAACGCTGACTATTTCTTAAACGGAACACTAGTACTATCATTGTTTCGTAAACTAAATATTGTACTATCACTGTTTCGTAAACTAAATATTGTACTATCACTGTTTCGTAAACCAAACATTGACTATTTATCAAACGAACGCTAGTACTATCACTGTTTCGTAAACTAAACGCTGACTATTTCTTAAATGGAACACTAGTACTATCATTGTTTTGTAAACTAAACATTGTACTATCACTGTTTCGTAAACTAAACATTGACTATTTATCAAATGAACACTAGTACTATGCCTGTTTCGTAAACTAAACACTGACTATTTCTTAAACAGAACACTAGTACTATCATTTTTTCGTAAACTAAACATTGACTATTTCTTAAACGGAACACTAGTAATATCATTTAGGGGTGGGTTCAAAAAACCGAAAACCGAAAAAAACCGAAAACCAAACCGGACCGAAGCCGAAAAAAACCGAACCGAATAAAAACCGAACCGAAACTCTCAAACCGAACCGAACCGAATCTGGCCAGTTCGGTTTCGGTTTTTGAGGTTCGAAAACCGAACCGAACCGATATATATATTTATTTTTTTTTCAATGTTTATAAATAGTTTAGTCATACAATTATAACAAAACAGAACCTGTTGTGAAGTTGGTTTTAGTGAAACTTTGCAAGCTGGTGGAGTGCATGGGTTCGAAGCTTCCTGATGCTTCCCGGATTTTGGAGTTTTTTTTAATTTTTATAACCAAATCATCAAAACCCTAGCAGCACGCCTCACTTTTTCTATTCTCCTTTCCCTAGCGCAGCCTTCAGACTTCCTCTCTTCTCTCTCCAGCGCAGCCTCTCTTCTCTCTCTCGTCCCCTATTCTCTCTTCTCTCTCTCGAGCGCAGCCCCGTTTCTCTCTCAGTCCTCCTGGCTCCAGCACGGCAGCACCCATCCCCATGGCTGTGAGCATGCTAACCCTGCGGTATCCCCTCTTCTCTCTCAATCAAAAGGTATTCAATTTTAGGGATTTAGGAAGAGTAACTTAGGGTTTTCTAGATTTAGGGATTTTGGGTTATTGATTTGCTATTAGTGTATGAGATTCAATATTTAGATTTTGGGTTATTGATTTGCTGTTAGTGTATGAGATTCAATATTTAGATTTTGGGTTATTGATTTGCTGTTAGTTTATGAGATTTAATATTTAGATTTCATTTCAGATTTT
The DNA here is from genome assembly GCA_963580275.1 of Crataegus laevigata. Classification (NCBI taxonomy): domain Eukaryota; kingdom Viridiplantae; phylum Streptophyta; class Magnoliopsida; order Rosales; family Rosaceae; genus Crataegus; species Crataegus laevigata. The sequence goes on from OY756941.1 coordinate 11,944,441, forward strand.
GGGTTATTGTCGTGCTTGGTATTTAGATTTTGGGTTATTGATTTGCTGCTGTTAGTGTATAAGATTCAATATTTAGATTTCATTTCAGATTTTGGGTTATTGTCGTGCTTCGTGCAGTGTGGAGCCATCTCTTTCTCAGTTTTGGGGCTCTGTTTGGCGTGATTTCAGAGGTACGCTGGAGACGTTGGCTTCTGACGGTTGGGATGCATGCGGCGTTCAGGCAGTGGCGGTGGTTGGATGCTGCTAGGGTTTCTTCTTCGGCATGTTTTCTGTTTGGGGCTCCGAATTCTGTTTTTTGGGCCTTGTTCTAATGTTTTGTGGAAGCCCTTATTTTGGTTTTATGTATATTGTATTTGGGCTTCTTGTATATCTTTTACCAAAAAAACCGAACTGGGCCGAAACCGAACCGAAAAAAAACTAAAACCGAAAAAAATTTGAACCGAACCGAAATTTCGGTTCGGTTTCGGTTTTGGCAAAAAACCGAACCGTTTCAAACCGAACCCAGCCCTAATATCATTGTTTCGTAAACTAAACATTGACTATTTCTAAAACTACAACATAATAACCTAAACTATTTCTAAAAGTGATAAAAAAAACTCACACTATTTATGAAAGTATCAAAATAAGCACTATTTTTTGAACTAGAACAAAATAACTCACACTGATTCTGAATTTGAACAAAAAATAACGCACACTATTGCTGGAACTATCGCAAAATTACACACTATTTATGAAACTGAAGAAAATACACTATTTCTCAAGGTTGAAAAAGACTCTCGGGCACTAGTCGGGTAGCGGACTAGGCCTAAAGCCTAGGCCGGGGAGGCCTACGCGGGGGCCTAAGTGGATGTAAGTAAATTTATTATTTATCTTTATTACTTTGGTGAATTTGATAGAATGAGATGAAACACTGACTATTTCTTAAACGGAACACTAGTATTATTACTGTTTCATAAACTAAACACAGATTATTTCTTAAACGGAACACTAGTACTATCACTGTTTCGTAAACTAAATATTGACTATTTATCAAACGAACACTAGTACTATATCTGTTTCGTAAACTAAATACTGACTATTTCTTAAACGGAACACTAGTACTATCACTGTTTCGTAAACTAAATACTAACTATTTATTAAAGGGAACACTAGTACTATCACTATTTCGTAAACTAAACACTGATTATTTCTCAAACGGAACACTATCACTATTTCGTAAACTAAACACTGACTATTTTTTAAACGGAACACTAGTACTATAACTGTTTCGTAAACTAAACACTAACTATTTCTTAAACGGAACACTCGTACTATCACTGTTTCGTAAACTAAATATTGACTATTTATCAAACGAACACTAGTACTATCACTGTTTCGTAAACTAAACACTGATTATTTCTCAAACGGAACACTAGTACTATCACTGTTTCGTAAACTAAACTTGACTATTTCTTAAACGGAACACTAACACTAGTACTATCACTATTTCGTAAACTAAATATTGACTATTTATCAAACGAACACTAATACTATCACTGTTTCGTAAACTAAACACTGACTATTTATTAAACGGAACACTAGTACTATCACTGTTTCGTAAACTAAACACTGATTATTTCTCAAACGACACACACATGAGTTCAATTTTATAATAAGATAGATCCAAGGCAATTGCATGAGACTTCCAAACATAATTCAGACCAAACATAATCATAAACTACTTTCCAAAAACAAAAAAAAAACATAATCATAACCGTTGATGTGAGTCTCGCACTTTAAGTTTCACTGATCCAAGAAATCTTCCCTTAACCTTCATTATTTTGTAGTGATTTGTGTAGAAGTTTGGTGATACACTCGGGGAAATTATGTCATTTTCGAATCTAAAGTTCATTATTTTGTAGTGATTTGTGAAATTTATTTATTTTTTAATTTATTTGATGGGATGCGAGGTGAGGAATTGGAGATAATTAATTATGTTGGGGGTTAATTGGTATCGACTGACAAATTTTTTTTTTTTTTTGACGAATTCTCTAGAAAATGGCATATTTGTAAATAAATGAGGTAAAGGCATATTTGTAAATAAATGAAAGTTTAATTCTAACAAAAACGGGCTGACGGAAGGCAGGGGCATGGATGGAAAATGAATTTCTTATTTTGCACGTGAGGTTTTCTTGTTTTAGTTGTTCTTTCTAGTTTTTGTCCTTTTGCATTAAGTTTAAGTCATTTTTATTAAATAAAGTTAGTAAATGGTTTTTGGTTAATAAAAAGTTTGAAAAAGTATTTTTAATTAAAGCTTCCTTTTAATTTTCGGCCGTCTGATCGGATGAATTGAAGAAGATCAACGGACATTATCAAAGAGTGTGTGAGAAGTAAAATGGAATGTGTAGATAGCATACCCCTATATATATATATATATATATATATATATATATATATATAACATATGTAAATAATAAAAGAAAGTTGGAATTGATTGGGTTTCTCAAGCCTATACAATAGACGTCCCTTCAAGAGGAAGAGGGGACGATGACAAGAAAACGACAACAAGAAAAAAAATAAAAAGAAAAAACCAACAGCAAAAAAATCATAACAGAAAGACATAAGTAATTGGCTGACAGAATGGCATGTTTGTAAATAAAGAAAAGTTTTATTTTTAACCGAATTAGCAGACATCATGAGGTTTCCGTTAGGGGTAGTGTAGGAAAAAATAATATTTTGTTTTGGGCTTTTATTTCAGCCCACGTGTATTCAATGTTTGTGGAGCTTAATATAGATTGTTTTTGTCCTTATGATTAAATATGAAGCCCTTTTGGTTAAATAATAGTATAAGGTGGTTTTTGGTTAAATTAAACTTAACTCAAGCCCTTTTCATTAAAGCTCCCTTTTTTTAATGGGGGACGCACCCCTACAACCCTTCTTCGGTCCTTCCCCATCCACCGGTGTCCCCCCTCCCCCCCCCCCCCCCCAACCTTCACCCACCCCACTGCCGCCTCTCTTCCTCCATCTTCACCACCCCAATGCCACTTAATCTCTTACCTTGAGCCACCGACGCGCCGACCTCGAGCGAACTAGGAAGATCTTTGACGGTGCGTGAGGCCAGCTCTCGAATAACCACGGTCTCCTTCTTCAACCAGGATCCGAACTCCTCGAGATCGCGGCGGTAGTTCTGGACGACAGACTCGGACTTCATCACCATAGTTGTGATCAGGCCTTCGAAGCTCCACGCCCTAGCGCCGTAATTCGGACGCGGACTGCAATCCGGTTCCCATTCCGGGTTCGAGTCCACAACGTCGTTTTGGGCGTCCAGGTGTCAGAGGGAAGGGGGTTGTCGGAGAAGACTGACTTGAAGAAATCCATGGGTGCAGATCGTTTTTTGTTTTTGTTTAGCAGAACCTTGGGATGGAATTCGGAAGGAGTTGAAGATTTGGGTGTAGGATCGAAGGGTAGAGAGAATCGAATTGGGGAGACAGAGCAATGAGGGAGAGGAGAGAGACGGTGTAGTCAGAGACTTGCTTCGACGGCGAAGTGGATTGAGAGCGGTTGGTGAGGTAAGAGATGATGGTTGTGGGACGCAGTGGAGAGAAGGTAGGAGGGTGATGGGTGTGTAAGAGGGGAAGGGGATCTGAGTGTGGGTTTGGTTTTTTTATTTTTTATTTTCTAATATTTAGTAAATTTTTTAATCTAGTTGGAATTGAAAGTTGGTCTCGTTTCAATCATTATTTAACAGAAGAATTGACAGATAACTGACTGAAAGCATGAAATTGTAATAAATTCGTAAGATGAAGTATGACATTGACATTGATATTTTTTAAAGATAGGGTATAAAATTGTGACTGACCCAATAGTTGAGATAATTTTGTATAATTTACCCTTAAATATTCCTAGAATTATAAAACATTTCTTTGAAATAAGATATTCAGAAACAAATGAAACGTTTTCTATTTTAGGAACAAGTATAGAGTCTATATTACAATTACTTAAAAGTACGTTTAGATCTTTTTGGGTGAGAAAAACAATTCATTCTGCCAAAGATCAAGCAACATTTCATTGATTCATCTTTCGTTTTATTAGATTTTTTGAATTCTTAGCGGATAACCCCAATTTTGGTTTTATAGTACATCGAGGCTGCATTGAATACAAATGTTTCTCAAACAGGCAAAAATGTGGCCAATCCTGCACCGACATTCACCTGATTTTAAGGCTATGGAGCTCAACAAAAAGATTTCCAGCCTTGAAAGCACTAATTATTATTTATATAGCTCATTCATGCACATACAAAAGAAACAATTAAATACAACAGAAACAAGCAAAGGTTGATTCAAGTCAAGGGTGGCACACACTACTAATCAAATCAAGCGGAAACATACGCTATAAAACCCTATCACCTTAAATATGCCCACGTACATCACAGTGAAGATGGAATTGCTTTCGTATATATGAGGCAATTACGATGATGATGCAGAATCTATTTTGGTGTCGTTTTCATGGCGGAGACTGTTCTCTCTACTGTAAGCAGCTTTTGCACCCTGAAAAATAATGGAAATATGAGATTGTAGAATATTCATTTGTCAATAAAAATTACTGAGTTCGAAAGTTTTACATTCGGCAAAAAGAAAAATCCGGGTCCTGCAAGGACATATTTCTACAATTCAAGGAAAAGAAACGCTTACTTGGAAGACTGTTCCTAACTTTTTCAATGCTTTAGCTCGATCCCTCAGAACATCCCTGGACACAGTGGGGTCTTTAAGTACCTGAAGAATAGAACGCAATTTTTAATGATTTCTTCAAATTCTACTAGAGGCTACCTCGATTGTATTTACCTAATACCGCAAAGTAATAGCTTGCCGGATGAATTACTATTATTAGGCTTAAGAAAGGAAAAACTGGAACTCACTTCTTGGCAGACACGTGATAAGGTTGACTCAATATCAACGACATTAATTTGCCATAGAGAATTAAGCACTTGATCCTTCTTCTCTTCAATGGCTTTCATTAAGGTCTCTTCCTTGTTTTCACCTTGGTTCAACTTCTTTAGATCTTCCTGTAGTTGAATTAAAGCTACAGCACCTGCACAGATCAAGATAATAATCAGTTTTCCCAGACCATAACAATTTTTTACATTGAAGGATATACAGCCAGTGCTTCACCAAAGAACTCCTTGATAGCAAATGTGTACCTGAAGCTGCTGATACTTGTGATTTTATCTGGTGTCCTTTATCTCGCACCCATTCTGCTAAAAATGGTACCTTCATGTATCGATTGTCTTTTCCAATTTCTCTTGCAGCTTGCCTCGTGTAAATATAACCAATCGTATGCAGCATAGCCTCACCAAAGGCTAATAAAAAGAAAATCATTTATGGCTCAGGGCTAATTGCAGCAAGCAAGAAGCAAAATTAAGGTTTCATTTAGTAAGCACTGTAAAGTTTTAAAGTACACATCAAAACCAATACAATTGGTGGAATATCATTGAAAAGTTTTAAGGGCTTTTCACATGTAAGCCCTTGATAACATTACAATTTCGTAACTTCAAACTCAATACTTAAAGGAAAAAACCAACTGACTTTGTAATCAGAGGAGGGCATCAAAGAAACTTTACAACTAAAAATCAATTACATCATGACAAGTGGATAGACAAGAGTTTTTATTCCCCAATTGATCTCTTGACGTGTTTTTGTATAAAAGTTATAGTTGTCGGAGTGCTTTTCCTAATTTGCTGGAGTGTTTTAAACTGTACATTGAAACCATACAATTGGTGAAAATGCAACATTTCTCCAGCTCATTTATTTATTTTCAAAAGCAAGCAGGTCATTTGGTAAATGATCAGGCAATTGCTTATCGAAAGTTAAATGCAGCTTTATAGTGCCTGCTGAATGAAGCAATTTTTTTTAAAGGCAAATGATCAGGTACAATGTCATAATACAGATTTTTAAAACCTTTTAGGAAAACAATATTGTCACTTTTGGGGGGAGACAACGAAAAGGGTATACCTGCCGACGAGAGGTGTCGTGCTTCTGAATTTGCCCATTTTACAAACTCATCATTACGACCATCAACAAATGGTTGAAGGCGATCTTTCAGAATAGTTATGAGCTTTACTTCCCTTTCCTTCTGCAAGGTCTACACAACAAATAAAAAAAAATAAAAAAGAGGCAGTGGATATAATTATGCGTACTGAAAACCCAATATCAATGCCAGTGTAAAATACATACCCTCATTTTCTCCGTGACTTTTTGCCTACGGACTTCAGGGTCCTGTGTCTCTTCTTCAATTTGAACAGATGACAAAGAAGCTAAAGCAAGTTGACCGACATAATCTTCAAAGAATTCGCTCCCAAAAAGCATCCCAAACACAGCTGCAGGGTCTACCATGGAATCCCTGGAAAGAAAAAACATAATTGCAGACATAAGTATTTCCAACATGTTATCCTTGAGATAGAATGAGAGCCTGATGGTATCATGCATCTCATTCACGAATCATTTCAACAATTTACTAATTGTTACAACAGGAGAATAAACATCATATCCAAATTAGAAAAACTTCGTTTAGGCACAACTTAATATCAAGCAGACTAATTGCAGGAAATGTTTAGAAATGCATTACAACTCTTTCCAGGAAATTACAAAATGGCATAATATCATTAGTGATTATTATTTTAATGATAAAATATTTAAATGGTTATTATATTCCCTAGTTTGTAAAAACTTACTGTAGTATGCCTGCCTTTCCGTGCTTGTCATATGCTTCACGCTTCTCTGGATCACTTAAAACCTGATAAGCCTCACCGAGTGCCTTAAAGAAAATACAATAACCAGGAAATTAAGACCCAATATGACAAGAAAACTTAAAAGTAATAAATAAGAACACAACATTAGATGCGAAATGAAACATTTTCCTGTACTTTTTACATGAATATACAACTGGCTTGGGGAGGAAATGTACATATACAGTCAGGGCAGGTAGCCCAAAGCGTAGTTGCCTAATTCAAGTTAACGTCAAATTAGAATATAATTCTATAAGAGTTTTGGTTTTTCAATAATGCATCTTAAAACTTTCCCAGAAAAAACACATCGATATTATAAGTTCAACGCAATGAACACAAGTATAGTGATGGTTATGCATATGAAATTTCAATCACAAGTTTCGGTTGTCAATAGAAAATGAAATTTAATAGGTCAGATTTTTAGTTAGCTTACCTGGAAATTTTCGGCAGCCTTTGGATCTCCAGGATTTTTATCAGGGTGAACACGCCTTGCCTAGAAACAACATATAAACCCCATATTATAATTGAGTAGATGTCTCTATCCTAAACATAAAATAAAATCTGGGTGTACAATTATAACAAGAAGAAAATCGAAGTACTTTAAACATGAGAAGGCAGTCAAGGTAACATATAGCAAAGCACAGTGCATAATGATGTGGAGGCATAACTAATAAACGAATCAATGCTGTGTAAGAATCAGTCTGTGATGTGATTAAAGCTTTGGACAAACAATAATTTTGAGGCCTTAAAAGCCCGATAATTCCTGGAAATGGCGAACTTTCATAGAGAATTTAGAATAAATAAACATAAGAGTATATAATATTACAAGCCAGATACCTATAAAAATTGTGTGAACCGAACCAAACCATGCTACTGAATTCAAACAATGCACTAACTTAAATCGGCAGTTATAACTACTCAAAAGCAACTACAAACTTTTGACACTCTGAATCGGGGAAAACAAAATTATTATTGTTCGCGGTTAAGAATGCTTCTGCAAGAGCAAAAATATGAAGAAATCAAGAAAGTGAATTACCTTGAGATAGTAAGCCTTTTTAATCTCAGCATAAGAGGCGTCGACATTGACATCCAATACTTCATAGTAAGCAGTGTCCTTCACCATGTTTCTTAGATCACTACCCTATCAGACCAACAAAACACAAACAAATCAGTCCATTAACTGGAACAACAAAAAGTAAAAAACGAATTCAAAAAATAAATAAATAAAATCTTATAGAAATCCACAAATAATAAACTAAATTAGCTTCCAAATTAAGACTCCCAAGAAACAAGAAAAAAAGAACAAGAATTGAAAGTGAGTACAGCCAGATCTGATCAGGAGAAGATACCCAATTGAAAGTAAGTAGCAATGCAATTATACGACACCCCAAAATTAAGATTTTCTGATCATATTCCAGTTCAATTAACGCAAGCAAATTGAACAAAGGAGAAAAAACCCAACAAGGAAAAACTTTGAATCGAGCAACTTACGGGTTCAGGAGCTCAGGCAACGAAATTTGGACGATGAAACGAAGCAAAGCATAAGCGAGAGAGAAAGAAAGCGCTTTGATTTTATTTTATCTATGTTACTTTTTCTTTTCTTTTTTTTCTTTTGCTATGCTACACATCTATTTATTTATTTATTTTCTTTAAAAGTAGTTGTAGATTTTATTCTGTCTCACTTTATTTTCTACTCATTCTTCAAATTTCGTTTTTCATATTGCCTAATTTTATCAATTGGGTGAAGAGTTAGTTTTACTTGCATTGCATGGCAATGGTTCAGGGATTGTTCGTTAGTATTTTGCAAAACGGTTTTTTCTTTTTGAAGATAAAAACGAGTAAAAGATGTGTTAGGTATACTGTTTTATAAAAACAAACTCAAAAAATGAAAAACGCATAAAATATTGTAAAATCGACGATTGTGTGCAGTGGAATAAATAAACAAGACACAAAATTTACGAGGTTCCTCTACAGTCAGTGTGACTGGAGTACATTTTCGGAGCAGCAGTAGTGCTTTTATTATAATTTGAAATAGTAAGAGTACAAAGATAATTCTCTCTATTCTTTCCTCTCTTCTTCCTCTCTCTTCACTCTTCCTTTCTCTCTTCCTCTTCCTTTTCTCTATCTCTCTACCTTGAACTTCTATCAATTATGTTGTGTTCCATAAGACTTATTTTATAAAAGCAAATCACATGCTAAATGGTGGAAGGAATAGTGGCCATCCACAATGAATGACTTGTGAATGACTAGTGAATTACAACACTCCCCCTTAGATGACCACAAATCTTCAATTGACTTTGTTGAACAAAAAAAAAACATATGAAAAAAATAAAGCCCATACAAAATTGGGTCAAGCTACAAAACAAAACAAAAAAAATGTAATCTAGCCCAAAAAAAATAAGGAATAAGGATGGGCTTTACATGCAAATTAACATCCATCAATAGACAAAAAAAAAATAATATCTCTCCCTAAAGAGGGGAACGTGCAAAACAGGGGGGACTCCCCATTTCCTGCAAAAAAGGGAAGAGTGGAGTCAGTAAGAGAAAGTGGCAAAAAAAAAGGGGCCTTTATCTTCCCCCACGTTGAATTCTGGAACCTCCCTGGGTGCCTATAAATAGGCATCAACCACAAGGAGGGGAGAAGAAAAACAGAGGAGAAGGAAACTCTGCAAAAATTAAGAGAAGAATCTACGGAAGTTCCAGGAGACATTGAGAGAAGAAGACAACAAAGGAAAGTAGAGAAACAAAACAAAAGAAAGCAGCAAGCATTCAAAAGCATTCAAAGGTATAAAATCATTTGTTTTTTGGTTATTTTTCTTTTGGATTGTTTCTCTCCACTTTTGCAGAAAAAAAAAGGTTTCTTTTTCTTCTTGTTTCACCGAAGCAAAAATGGTGGTGGAAACACGCACCACCAATTCCCACCGCTCCTTTCTCTTCCTCACCATTGGAGACGTTTGCTGTCTTCCCCCTCTCTGCCCAGCGGTAATGCTCCACTCAACCAAAGCAAATGGATCACTGTATACGTACAGTGCTTCCTCTGCCCAGCGGTAATGCTCCACTCAACCAAAGCAAATGAACTCAACCAAAGCAAATGGATCACTGTATACGTACAGTGCTTCCTCTGCCAAGCGGTAATGCTACACTCAACCAAAGCAAATGGATCACTGTATACGGACAGTGTTTTCTCTGCCCAACGAGAGCGCCATCTGTGCACCCAGGGAATGCAGCGCGTCTTGACCGACAATGGAAAGGTAGCAGCAAACTGAAAGATCAACAGCCGTCAGCCACCACCCACTGCCTTGACCGACAATGAAGTTCGTCGATAGCACGAGGATGTGGCGACAAATAAGGCAATAGCGTTCCTCAAGGCTTATATTTGAAGGGTCGCTAAGGGAGTAATCAATGGAAGCATAATGGCCTTTTCCATGCAAGGAGAGGATGAGAAAAATTTTCCTACAGTCTTTGCTAATGAACTTCCCAGTCCTGGGGCTTTCAAGAGAATACCAGGCCAGAAGAAGGGTGCAAGTACTCTCAGCAGCAACCGATGAAGCCGATATCGAAGCCCGACCCACAACATCTCTCTACCGCCGCGACGATATGCAAGGAGTTTTCCAGCAAAAACACGCTAAAGAAATGGGTGCCTAAAGGAGCATGCATGAAGCAAAAACATGCATGACAGTATACTGATGTGCGGCTATGTGAAAACAAAAGGCAGCAACAAAATGTTTTCCAGGAAGCTGGTTAAGAAGCAAGAGAGGAAACAATGGCTTGGGTGCCCAAAGAAATTTCGAAACCGGTTCTTTCGCCGTCATCAAAACACCTTACAAACTTGAAATTCCCAATGGAAATCTCGCCAAAACATAAAAAAATGGAAAGGTTCAGGCAGCTTGAAGTGAGAAATGGAGAAATCGTCCCAGTCAAAGGCAATCACTTTCCATGCCGTTGCCAGCTAATTAATCTCAAGGACGCCAACAACTTTTATCGCTGAACATTCAGGATAACATCCCACCTGCTGGAGTTCAATGTTCGTCTGGCTTATCATCTGCACTATCTCCTTCTTCCGGTGTGACCAGACTTCTATCCCAAGTGTTGTTAGAACAAAGCCCGAACATGCAAAATATGTCGGGAGGTTCACAGAACTCATTTTGGAACTCCATCTCACCAATAAATAAAAAGCATAAATTTGGAAGTAGACTTACATGGAGAAATGCAAAATACCACGTGAAAAAGAAGAACAAAAAAATGGGAATTCTTAAAGGTCTGCACCCTATCTCATCAATACCAAGAAAAATCATAAAAAAAAAGAGTCCGAAATTGGAAGTTGATGGATTGGGGAAATCAAGACTATTCCCCCACGTGGAGAGGAAGAGAAAGCTGGTTGAAACTTCAAGTTTTATTGAAACTTGGGAGCCTTAAACGCATATATAAAAAAGAAAAGAAAGTTTGCTGTACAATCCCATGTCACATGGGGTTAAACGGTCAAAAGAATAAAAAATAAAAAGGGGGAAGGCAAAGGACAACCATCTCATCAAATTTGAACAAAGGAAAGTGGTGAAAAGAAGAAGGAGCAACCAAATCAAAGGGATCGAAGATGCAGAAGGAGTTTGGCAGGATCATGAGACTGGCATCTGTGATGTGGCTACCTCCTACTTTTCGGCCCTATTTCAATCCTGCCGACCCGTTAGGATTGAGGACATTGGCGAGTGCATGGTTAGGCGGGTGTCCCAGAGTGACAACGAAGGCCTCGTCAGACCAATTACCGATGAGGAAATATTTTCGGCTGTGCAAGATATCCCCCCCACTAGGGCACCAGGCCCCGACGGGTTCTCAGGATGCTTCTACAGTGACCACTGGGACACTGTGGGAAGGGATGTAACCAGTATTGTGCAAGCTTTTTGGCACTCTGGGAGACTACTTCGGAAGGTAAACCATACCAATCTGGTGCTCATCCCAAAAGTCAAATGTCCAAAGACCATGTCTCAGTTCAGGCCCATTGCCCTTTGCAATGTCATCTATAAGATCCTTGCCAAAGTTATTACCAACAGGCTCAAGGCGATTATGCCTATGATTATTGGGGACAATCAATCTGCATTTGTGGCGGGGAAACAGATTCAGGATAACATCCTCGTGGTACATGAATTACTTCACTCACTTACGCACCAAAAAAAACAGGAGCAGGCTGGAATGGCAGTAAAGCTCGACATGGCTAAGGCCTACGATAGAGTGGAATGGGAGTTCCTTCACAAGATGATGCTCTCTATGGGATTTGATCCCTTCTTCTGTAGTAGGATCATGGAATGCATATCAACGGTATCTTTCAGTGTTCTTATCAATGGAAAGGCGAATGGGTTCATCCTTCCGCAACGGGGGTTAAGACAAGGTGATCCTCTCTCCCCGTTTTTATTCCTCATCTGTACTGAAGGTTTTTCTGCGCTGATTCGCAAGGGTCTTGAAATGGGTGGTCTGCACGGATACCGAGTTTCACCTTCAGGTAGGCCTATAACTCATTTATTCTTTGCTGATGATTCTGTTTTATTTGGGAATGCTACTTTGGAGGAAGCCATTTCCATTAGAGACGTTCTGAATACTTATGCCCAAGGGTCAGGGCAGATTGTGAATCTCTCGAAAAGCTCTATATTTTTCGGATCATCAACTCCAAAACACAGTAAGAAGAAGATTGAAGATCTGCTTGGGATTCAAAGTAAGGAGGGGTTTGGGCGATATCTGGGGTTGCAAGCCGACTTTGGACATTCAAAGAAGGCGGTTTTCGCGGAAATCCGTGACAAGATCGAGGCTAGATTGACGGGATGGGCTGAACAATTTCTATCACAAGGAGGGAAGGAAGTCCTCATCAAGGCAGTTGCCATGGCACTACCAAACTATGCCATGAGTTGCTTCAAGCTACCCATTGGGGTTTGTAAAGACATTGAGAAAGCGGTTCGAAGTTACTGGTGGAGGAATAATGGACAGCGTTATGGGGTCCATTGGACGGCTTGGGAACAAGTCAAAAAAAAGAAACGAGAGGGTGGATTGGGGTTCAAAGACCTGCAATGTTTTAATCTTGCCTTCCTCGGCAAGATTGGATGGCGTTTGGTCCAAAACCCTCAGTCTATCCTCTCCAGGATCCTAGAAGAGAAATACCACCCTGGCAGATCGTTTCTGGATGCGGGGCGGGGCAAGAAAACATCCTGGGGATGGAAAGGTATTTTTGAGGCTCGGAAAATCCTTAAAGCAGGGTTGAGATGGCGGGTGGGAGACGGGGATAGCATCGATATCAGGGATGATCCCTGGATTCCCAGACCTTCCACTTTCCTTGTGAAGCCGAATGAGAGTCTAGTAGGAACTTGGGTCAAGGATTTAATTGAGCCCACTACTAAATCATGGAGGACGGATCAGGTCATGGATGGATTCAACCATGAAGATGCCAGGACCATTTTATGTATTCCCATTAGCAAAACTGGTGGAAGGGACAGGGTTGTATGGCACTACACTGGTAATGGGGTATACTCCGTAAAATCTGGGTATGATGTAGCCATTACCCACATGGAAAACGGTACTTTGGGCCGAAAAGGGACGGGCTCCACTAGTGAACCAACCAAGCTCCAAGCGGCCTGGACAAGGATATGGAAGATGAAAGCTCCAAACAAAATCAAGATTTTCATTTGGAAGTGCTGTAACAAAGCTTTGGCTGTGAGACATAATCTCCGAAGACGTCACCTGAGGATTGATAATGTCTGTGGAATTTGCAACTCGATGGACGAAACGGAAACACATTTATTCTTCAGGTGTGCGTTTAGTCATGCTTTCTGGTTTAGCTCTCCGTTCCACCTCAATTCTTTGGAGTTTGCTGAGCATGATTTCCTGGCAACCTGGGAGAAGTTCTGTTTCCAAATAAAGGACAAGGAACGAGCTGAAGAGCTTGTCATTGATTTTGCCTTCGGCCTGTGGAGATTGTGGAAATACCGGAATGATTTGGTTTTTAACGGGAATACATGCCATCCCTTGGAAATTGTTGAGCTTTGGAGAAAGAACACCTCCGAGTTTAAGAGGGCACTTGCTGTTGAGTCTGAGTGTGAGGCACAGCAGAAGGCAACGAATGGCTCGAGCTCGACTCCCTCAGTCAAACAATGGCAGAAACCAAGGTTCGGTATAATCAAGATTAATACGGACGCCGCATGGTGCAAAGACTCGAAGCGTGTGGGAGTTGGATGGGTAGCCAGGGACTTTGCAGGTGGACTTCTCGCGGCTGGAGGGACGGGACTTGGATTCTGTGAGAAGGTTGCTGCGGGAGAAGCTGCTGCAATTCGTTTAGCCTTGTTGGAGTGCATCGACAGAGGATATCAACAGATTATCATCGAATCTGATGCTTTAAATGTGATACAAATGATCAAGACTGAGGTAACTCACGATCACAACTTTGAATGTATATTGGAGGACATCGAGAGGATTACCCGTAGGTTGACATCAGTGGTGTTTGCCTACGTCCCAAGACAGAGCAACCGTGCTACTCACTCGGTGGCCAAGTATGTACTTAATCAGTCTCGAGAGATTAGCTGGAACCACTTAGGCCCAGCCTTTTTGTTTAATTCTCTCGCTGAGGACGCTAATGTTTCTATTCGCCTTTAATATATTTCTTATCTTTGGGTAAAAAAAAAAAAACAAAGGAAAGTGGGAAAAATCCCCCCTTCACGTGGAGAAAAGGACTTGGAGTTTTAAAGGCTTATGAAAAATAAAGGGAAGGCTTGCTGTTCACCCAGAAAATAGTGCAAGCTGTTCTTGGTAGGCGAAAAAGACGAGCCGCTACGGACGAAACACTTCCAAATAAAATATAAATATTACTCCACATGGAGATTATTTTATTCATATGGAAGATCATCAACCTTTGCTCTGAGAATAAAAAGTATATGTACTTGGAAGCCTATTCCTCACGTGAGAATTAACAAAGCAAGGAAGAAATTATGCTCTGCCGCTCAAGCGGGTTTAAGACTGGGTTCTGCCGCTCAAGCGGTGTTTTCTGCCGCTCAAGCGGGTGTAAAGCTGTGTTCTGCCGCTCAAGCGGTGGTTGCTGCCGCTCAAACGGGTTTAAGACTGGGTTCTGCCGCTCAAGCGGTGTTCTTTTCTGCTCAAGCGGGTGTAAAGCTGGATTCTGCCGCTCAAGCAATGATCTTCAGCGCTCAAGCATAAGTGAAACTAAGTTTTGCCGCTCAAGTGAGGGCTCAAATTTCATGCTTTTAGAATCCTATTTTAGGATTATTCGAAGGCATCCAACAAGGAAAATAAAAAATATGGGGTTCACTACAAATAAAATACTCCCCAATTAAAATAAAAACGTTGCTTCACATGGAGAAAGAAGAAAATCTCAAATGGCACGAAGCCGTATCAAGTATCTAAGGGCATAAAGTCGCACAAGGCTTAAAAGGCACGAAGCCACAACAAGTTTCAAATGGCATGAAGCCGTGTTAAATTTCAAATAACACAAAGCTACTACAAATAGCACAAGGCCGCTACAAGATGGCACGAAGCTATAAAAAAATATCAAGCTCCAATTGACCCAAAAGTCTTTGCTTGCAAGAGCCTAAACTGCATAAAGCATCAAAGGCTCCTCGCCTACAAGAGCCTAAACTGCACAAGGCATCAAACGCTCCAATGGCTTAAAGTCCTCGCCCGCATGAGCTGAAACTGCACAAGGCATCACAGGCTCCTCGCCTGCAAGAGCCTAAACTGCACAAGGCATCAAACGCTCCAATGGCTTAGGCATCAAACGCTCCAACGGCTTAAAGTCCTCGCCCGCACGAGCTGAAACTGCGCAAGGCATCACACGCTCCTCGCCTGCAAGAGCCTAAACTGCACAAGGCATCAAACGCTCCAATGGCTTAAAGTCCTCGCCCGCACGAGCTGAAACTGCGCAAGGCATCACATGCTCCTTGCCCGCATGAGCTAAAACTGCCAAGGCATCAAGCTCCAATGGCTCAAAGTCCTCGCCTACAAGAGCCTAAACTGCACAAGGCATCAAGCGCTCCAAAGGCTTAAAGTCCTCGCCTGCACGAGTTAAAACTGCACAAGGCATCAAAACCCCAACGAATTCAAGGAACTACGAGTGACTTGATCCCTCAGTAAGGGTACGTAGGCAACCGAGGGTTCTACCTAGGTGTAGTCACAAAATCAAACAAAACAACCAAGTCCCCAAGTTACGATTTATTCAAATTGGAATCAAAGGGTGTTCATTTCCCTAAAAGGAGGGTTGTAAATAATAGGCGCGTAACCTAGAATGGGTCGAACTCGAATCAATAAAACCCTCTTCGAAAAATGGACGAGGGTGAAATTGTGTCGAGTGAATTATTTGTTTACACATTGTGTACAATTTTTGCTCAACAGACTTGTTAAAATATTGATCTGTTTTTTTTATGCTCCCCCTGATGAGTATCTCCCCTTGATTTCAAATCATTTAGGCTGATCATTGATCGCTCAACTTCGGTCTCTTAGCGAGAAGAGTTGCCAACAAAAATGCTTTACTAGTGGTTAACTTTCCACAGGCTTGTTCTTGAACTAGGCTGGAGGGCCTTCTGCTAGACTTCCTCCAAAGGTTTGAATTTACTCATTTTATCTGGAACTGAATTTGATTCAAGGGTGTGGACAATTGATCTTGAATCGGACTTGTGATTTCTTCAAGAGCCGTCGAGGCTTGATCTTGAATGAAATTGGACAATGAGGAGCTTCCCATACCAAGTGATCTTCGGCTCTGTTGGGGATGAATCGACATGTGGTTTGTTGTGCTTGTCTCTACATGCTTCAATGTATCATTTTCATTTGCCTTACTTGCTCCCCGTTCAGAAGTGGTATTTTCCCTAGTTTTTCCCCATGCAAGTTTGGCATCTTCTCTTGCAGTATTTTCCCTCTGGTGCAGGAGTGGAATGCAAACCTTGCATTTGGATGGTCCTTCAGAACATCACTTCTCAGCGACTCATCGTGCTTGGAAGCTATCATCATATCAACAGTTGAAAATGAGTACTCGAGAGCGATGTTAGGTAAGCAATCAGGGAAGGGTTCCAGACAATTAGTCCCAGATCGGAAGCTTGACTCCAAGTGGCGACTGATTGCTCTCTTTCTCCTTGTCCTGCAGTTGATAACAAAGACAAAGAAAAAGACAGGGAGAAAACATGATATGAGATACTCTTACTTTCGACCCTGATGATATGAGATACTCTTACTCTAGTGTGACTTGTTTGAAGAGGTATTCTTAGAGAGAAAGAAAACTGAGTATTATGAGATGCTTTGTTGGAGATGCATTCTCAGAGATGAGGGAGAGTAGCTATTTTTCAGGTCTGCCTTGCCATAGAGGATGGAGGTTGACATATATAGGGATTTCCCAATAGCAGGTAGTAGTGCTGTGCCTTTACTCTTGTCAGCAACTGTGGTGTAATTAGAATAGTAAGATTCACGTGTTTTCAACTTTATCAGAGATCTTTTGACAAAGTTGCATGTAATATCCAAAAAGCTGATGTTGTGTCTGAAAAATGTCCACAGACGCCATGCAAGGAAATTCGGTTTTGAAATTCGAAAATCGGTGTCTCTTCGATTTTTGAACATATGACTTTGTTGCCTCTTCTTTTATAGAGATATCAATTTAGTTCAGATACACTCAAAAAATTGCTGCTTGCAGAAATTTCCCTTCTTGCACTTCTGAGATTTTATCTAACCTTCTTTTTCATCATTTCTGAAAATGGCTTGCCCATCTGACTATCGTCTTGATTTGAATGTCGGGGAATACGCTGACATATCTTCTCCAGGCAACATATGACACTCATCATTCTTATCCCCCAACGATCCTCTTACAATTGGGGATTCTGTGATGAAGAACGACATAACCGTTACAGTGGTAGCGAAGAATCTTCTCACCCCCAAGGATAACAGGATTATTTCCTAGTGGTCCAACGAGTTGGCTGTTCATGACTATTTGGCCTTCAGCGTCTAGTGTGCAGGTTCTGTATCAAACATGGGCCAACGTATTCTTGCTCGGACTCGTCAAGTTGAGTCACTGATGGCTGAGGTGGTGAGCCTTAGACAAGAGATCTGAGGGCTCAAACATGAAAATAGGGAGTTGCACATGCTTGCCAATAGTTACGCGACGAGCATGAAAAGAAAGCTTGACCAGCTGCAAGAGTCTGAAAATCAAATTCAGAGTGACCATCCGAGGTTTATGGCTTTATTACAGAGGTAACTTTTGCCTTCGCCGTTTGGGGCTTCACCAAATGTTGAGGCTCTGGATAATCAACCTCTGGTGCTTCGTCTTTCTGCAGCTATGCCGAGTACTGAGACTCCATATGAGTAGTGAAGGCTCTCTTATGTTTATCTACACTTTGTATATATTCCTTCTTCTTTTTTCATAATTGTAGCTCATGTGTATGCACCTATATGTAATTTATTTGAGATATCAATAAATAAGCTTTATTAGAGGGCCGGCGGCAAGGAAAAGAGATTAAGAGAGATGTGTTTGTAGAATTATAAGAGAATGTGTGTGTTATCCCTCCTACATAGTGCCTTTATTTATAGTAGTAAAAATGAGAGAAGAAATTCCTTCATCCCCAAGGAATACAAGTTGTAATAGGAAAGGATAATTAAAATCTAATCTAGAATTTACACAATCACACTTAAACTAGGAAAGTTTACAACTCTCCTCCTTGAGTGTGTAAATATTCAAGGTAAATTTAGCACCATGGAGAAGTTGAGAAAGTCGACTTGTCGGCATTGATTCTAAGGAACAACGCTTATTATCAATAAGGTAGGAACTTGCATAAGTAAGTAAGTCTCACTAAAAAAACCCTAAGGCTATGGCAAAAACTCGAGAAGGGACAAAATCTGTAGTCTAAGGAAAATGTGTGAGAAATGCAAAGTCAAAAGAAACGTTTACGGGACGTCATCAAGAATATGACCAGCCCAAGGTGGGTGCCTCATTAAAACCTAGTTAGGTAGCAAAAAAACCCAGTGGGCAAAATGCTCCTAATCGTAGGGAAAAAAGTACATTCAGATCAAGCAAGTATCTTCAGGATACCCCTGAATTTGACACAGTTCCAAAGTGAAATAGCAATATTACAACTCAGAAAGTTTACGCATACCATTTCCATGAACAAGCTTCTGAAACGTCGTCTTCAGCAGTGATTTGGTGAAGAGGTCAGCCATATTGTCTTGTGAAAGGATTTGCGTGACTTCAATCTTCTGGTGCTATTGTTGTTGATGTGAAAATAAGAACTTCAGCGCAATGTGTTTGGTGTTGTCTCCTTTGATATAACCCTTCTTGAGTTGTTCGATGCATGCTGCGTTGCCTTCAAAGATTATCGTATGGACATTTACGGCGGGATAAAGATTGTATGAACTTCGAATATGGCCCACTACTACCCTCAACCAAAAGCATTCTTGAGTTGCTTCATGTAAGGCGAGAAATTCAGCATGGTTAGACGAAGTGGCAGTTAAGGTCTGTTTAGTTGACCTTCAAGAGATTGCAGTGCTTTCAACGGTAAAGACATAACCCGTTTGAGAAAGCACCTTATGCGGATCAGACAAGTATCCTGCATCAACATACCTAGCAAAGCGAGATCGACTCGAGAAGTAGGGGGTGCAACATCACTCAAAGATCCGTACGGATAGAACAAGCCAAAATCCGTAGTACCCTTAAGATAACGGAAGATGTCTTTCACGCCATTCCAATGTTTGCGTATTGGTGCATTACTGTATCTTGCCAAAATATTAACAGCGAATAAGATGTCGGGTCTAGTGCATTGAGCTAAGTACAATAAGGCGCCTATCACACTTATATAAGGAACTTTGGGCTCCAAAATCTCTTCATCATCTTTTTTTGGACGTAAGGGATTTTGTTTTGCATCTAGCAATCAAACGACCATAGGAGTGCTCGAAGGCTTCGTTTTGTCCTCATTAAAGAAGCGCAACACCTTCTAGGTGTAGTTCGATTGATGTACTAAGATTCATCAGAACAATGCTCTATCTTCAGAATGAGATAATATCAAGTCTTACCTAGATCTTTCATCCCAAATTCTGAATTCAGGTGCTCAGCAGTTCTCGCGAACTCTTCAGAAGTTTCGATAAGGTTCATGTCATCGACATATACTGCAACAATCGCAAATCCAGAATGTGACTTCTTAATGAACACACAAGGGCATAGGTTGTTGTTCACATATCCCTGACTAGTCAAATACTCACTTAGACGGTTATACTACATTCTTCCAGATTACTTCAAACTGTTGAGTGAACGCCTCAGCTGAATTGAGAGCGTGTTTCAGGTTTTGGAAATATTTGAACCAGTCAATGTAAGTCCCTCGAGAACTTTCATATAAATTTCCGTATCAAGATCCCTATAGAGATACACATTTACTACGTCCATCAGCTGCGTACTCAATTTTTTAGAAACTACCAAACTAATATGGTAGTGAAAAGTAATCAAATCCATAACGGGTGAATAAGCTTCGTCATAGTCAATCCTAGGGCGTTGTGAGAAGCCTTGTGCAACAAGACAAGCTTTGTAACGCACAATTTCGTTCTTCTCATTACGCTTCCGAACGAAAACCCACTTGTAGACAATGGGCTTTACATGTGGAAGAGTATAAGTTACAGGTCCAAACACTTTACATTTCGCAAGCAAATCGAGTTCAACTTGAATTACTTGTTTCCAGTTTGACCAATCAATTCTACATCGAGATTCATCAACAAAACATGGTTCAATGTCATCGCTCAACATGATCTCAGTAGCTATTGCATATGCTAATGCATCGTCGACAATCATCTCGTTTCTACGCCACAAATCATGTAAGCTAGCATAATAGACCGAAATCTCACGATTCTTGAGAAGAAGATTCGTCTTTTAGAGGACGCTTCCATAATCTAGAATTTTCTTATTAGTTAGATAGAATGAGTAAGCGATAGTCAGATACCTTGTGCCTTGGATTTTCTTTTTTTGGGGTATGAATTCTTTGAACCAAAGGGTCTGCCATGCTTTTGTGTATGGGCAGATGATTGGTTAGCTGTTAATGTACGTGGATCACCAAGATTGGCACCCCAAGCCTCCAGGAGAGAAGTCCATCGTACATTTGGTACATCCATCTTTGCAGGCGTATTCATAGCTGGAATATGTGATCTTGTCACTTGATAAATCGGTGAAAGCATCTGGCATGCTCTAAGCTATGCTCTAGAGATCTAATATGCGCTACATTTCAGTTTCAGACTAAGCGGTGTGGGGATCTAAATGAGACAAAGAGGGAGTCGTCCACGATAATTCGTTTCGTTCTTCCGGAACATTGACGTTCTTATCTCCCCCTAACGACGGGAAAACTGTCTCATATAAGTGATAATCTGCGGAACAAATGGTAAACAGATCACCTATCAAAGGTTCTAAGTAACGAATAATCGAAGGAGAATCATATCCGACATAGATTTTCAACCTTCGCTGAGACCCTATTTTTGTACGTAAGGGCGGCGAGATCGGCACATATACCGCACAACAAAAAATGTGCAGATGAGATATGTCGTGTTTGTATCTGGTAACTAACTGAATGGTGTTATATTGTTGTGTAACAATAGGCCTCAGGCAGACCAACTTTGCTGCTTGTAATATTGCATGGCCCTAGGCAGCACTCGGGAGCTTGGTACGTATGACCAACGATCGAGTAATCAGTTGTAAGCGCTTAATGAAAGCCTCTGTCAGGCCATTTTGGGTGTGAACATGGGGTACAGGATGTTTAACTTCAACCCAAACCAACATGAAATAGTCATCAAAAGTTTTAGATGTGAATTCTCTAACATTATCCAATTGAATAAATTTGATCAAATAATCAGGGTAGTGTGCCTTGAGCTTGATAACCTTAGCCAACAGTTTGGAGAATGCAACATTCCTTGTGGACAACAAGCACAACAAGCACACGTGTGACCAACATATGAAAGCGTCAACCAAAATCATAAAGTATCTAAATGGTCCGCAAGAAGGGTGAATCGGTCTACAAATGTCCCCCTCAATCTGTTGTAGAAAAATGGGAGGATTCAAACTAATCTTGGCATAAGAATGCTTAGTAATACGTTTTCCCATAGAACATCTTTTACATGTGATTCTTTGGATAGAACCTAAGCTTTGGGTTAGTGGATGCCCGTGTGATGATTTGAGAATTATGCGCATTGTTATTTGTCTAGTATGTCCCAAACGATCATGCCAAAGTATAATTTTATGCGCGGTCCCAGTAGTAGGGATAGCCAAATAGTGGCATCTTATGTGGCGTATGGTCGTAGTATACATACCACTCAGGATACGCTCCATTTTCTCTAGAATATGCTTCTGGCCATATTCGTAAGAAGTTATGCACAAAAATTTAACTTTGTTATCTACGTGGGTTTCAACGTGGTAATTGTTATCTCTAATGTCCTTGAAACTTAACAACGTTCTTCTGAAACGTGGAGAATAAAGTGCCTCAGTAATGGTCAAGATTATATCATTGGACAACATTATACTTGCCTTACCGTATCCTTCTATTAGGTTGGATAGACCTGAGAGGGTTGTCAGAGGTGCATTCTTAGGTATGAAGTTAGTGAACTAGATGCGTTCACGTAAAATGATGTGAGAGGGTTGCTTTGTGCTATAATGTGCTTTAGGCACATGAGTCGCCCTAGTAGGTCGAGCTTGATGATTCTTCATCAACAGTTCGTTCTGCTTTTCGGTGAGAAGTAAAACAAACATCAAATCCGAGAACTTAATGAACTTCTAAGCTCTATATTGTTGCTACAGGACAATATTAGAAGTAGAGAAGGTCGAATAAGTCTTCTCAAATAGCTCATCTTCAATCATTCGTTACAAAACTTGAGAAGTGATCGGATTCGACAAACGTCATAATTATATTCATTCACTAACTTAAAATTTTGGAAGCGTAAATGCTGCCAGTCATGTCTTACTTCAGGCAAGAATATGTCATTTTGGTGATCAAAATGATCAACCGAAGCGATCCATAGTGCACATGGATCCTCCTCAGCAAGATATTTAGTTTGCAAGGCATCATGGATATCTCTTCTTATGAAGATCATAGCAGTGGCTTTCTCTGGTTCGCCAACAGGGTTATCCATTTCTTCTTCAATGGCGGGACGCAATTTCTTTGCAGTGAGGTAGAGCTTCACATCTTGGACCCACTTGAGGTAGTTCCTTCTAGAGACCTCCAAAGCAGTTAAGTCGAGTTTGTTCAAATTCGACATGTTTCTATCACAAAATAGATGGACAAGATGTGGTTAGTTTACTGGAGAAAAATCAATCCATTCCCATAAAAGTAGAACATACAGGTTCTAATATACATGTATTGGTTTAATTTTACATGAGAAAACTTCGGGTTTTCATGGGTGATGTTTTTAAATGAAAACTTCAGGTTTTTAAATGAAAACTTCAGGTTTTCAAACAATGCATGTTTTTAAGAAACTTCAGGTTTCGAAATAATTATGAACTTCAGAGTCATATGTTCCTGCAGGCAAACACAAATATATACACAGAAATATGTAACAAGAATTTATGCAAATAGAACTTCAGGTCTACAATTATAATTGAGTGAATTATTTGGACTTTGGGCCAAATTAAAAGTGTGGGTGAAAAATATAAAACCCATTGGGCCTAAAATAATTAGGGAAATAAACTCGGTGCCCAAAAGAAGGCTAAAGCCCAACGAGTAGCTTAATAAAATAGGTGTCGTGCCTCGCAAGCCCAAGAATGGGCTGGGTTTGGTTTTGGGTCAAGCAAGCATGCAGGCCCTTGCATCACAAGGTAATTGGGCTGAATGTGCAAGCCCAAAAGAAATAAAAGGAAGGCCCGTAAATGGCACGGTTTGCCTATGATGCGGCGCATGAGAGACGGTAGGAGCCCAGAGGGCTTGACTGCGTTTACAAGCAAAATCATCACCAAAGCCCAACGGGCTGGTGATGTGGATCGAAAAACCAACGGCACAGACAAGGCCCAACATCGTGGGTGCTGTACGAATAGACCGAGAAGAAATCGAGGCTCGTTAAGGCTTGGGTGTGATTTCCAGGCCACCACAACGGCGCTAGGTGTAGGGATGCACCGGATTCAATCGACGACATCACTTCAGGCTATGTTTCCATGGTCGATGCAAGCTTATGGTTCGTTGGAGAACCAATTATTTGTCGGCGGAGATGAAATCTCAACGTTGGGGGAGGGGGAACCGAAGGAATTCAATCAAATTCGAATGAAAAACCTATGAAATTCTTCTAGAATTTTGGGAAATCGTTAGTGAAAACAATGGATTTTGTCCAATTTACACGACTGACGGTCGTGTTTCGTTGGAAAAATCGACTGGGAGGACTTAGGTTTCAGGCCGTGGGTCGAGACAAGGTGCTTCAAACGCACCGTTTTCGGTTTAGGCTTACGGCCTGGGTTTCGATATTGGGCTTGGCTTGCCAGGCCGTCGCAAGCTGTTGGCCTGGTGCTAGCGGCTTGCACGGTGCAAGGAGAAGAGATTGAGAGAGATGTGTTTGTAGAATGGTAAGGGAGTGTGTGTGTTATCCCTCCTACATAGTGCCTTTATTTATAGTAGTAAAAATGAGAGAAGAAATTCCTTCATCCCCAAGGAATACAAGTTGTAATAGGAAATGATAACTAGAATCAAATCTAGTCTAGAATTTACACAATCACACTTAAACTAAGAAAGTTTGCAACAGTCTGTGAATTGACAAAAAAAATATAAAAAATAAATTGGAAAGATTCCAAAGCCCAACAAAATTGGGCTAAAAAGCAACATAAATTCAGAAAGCAAAAAATTGGGCTAAAAAAAGGGCCGAAAAATGGAAAATATTTCGATTTATTGAATTTCGATATACCAAAATAATCAATTTGGTTTCAATTTCCTTTTCCTCCACCCCCGAAATGTTCGGTTTAGTTTTTGGTAAGACCATTTTGGTTACCGAACCGAAATCATTCCTAAGTAAAGAAAAATATAAAGGTTAATCAATATTTGTAACTCGACTTCCTCTCCTTACTTGAAGGGTTTAAAGCCTCTCAAGTATAATCTCCGATTTTTTTTACCGGCAATTTAAACATCTCTAGCATTTGTGTTGTCATCAACCAATCCACATTCCCACGTTCCCTTGTGATCCTTCATTCACCAGTGAAGATAAATTAAAAGGTTAATCAATTTTTGTAACTCGACCTCCTTTCCGTGCTTGATGATTTATAGCCCTAAGATATAATTTCCGATTTTCTTATAGTTAAGCCACCTAGTGTTGTTTTTAGTCTAATAAGGAACCTAAAACAAACGGCTGAAAATGTTAATTTGAAGCTTTGCGGAAACACACTGAATTGCTTCTTTATCTAGGCTTGAATCGGCAATAATGAATCAATAACCGATAGCGAGTTGCTCGAATTATTTATATTTGATTCATTCAAAATACACAAATGAATGTGCACATATACCAATTTGTATTCCTGCTTCTTGTTTATGTGAGCCACTACATTCCTTGCATATCCCAGTGCAGAATAGTAGATGTCATATTCCTTCCCAAGTTTGTGTTATTAAGCTTAGGATGTTGCCATAATATTAAGCAAGAACACACCTAACCTAAACAACAAATTTCGCAACTCCTTAGAAAGTCGTCCTCTCTACCACTGCATAAATGGTATGAATTTTTGCTTACTCCATTTCCTATCATTCTCCAACAGGTAGCTCAAGGATGATTTGGGTTCTATTCTTTCATAACTTTAATTTATGTTACAAGACAGCAAAAATCAACTGAGAGCAAGAACAAACCTAAGCTAACCTAATTACCACAACAAATTTCGCATCTCATGAGAAACTTGTCATCTCCACCATTAGTTTTGCTTGGTAGGACAAAACCCCTCGTGGTAAAAAAGTTGGTAACTAGAAACGGGTCTGCGGTTATCAGTTATTGTCCAAATCTAAACTTTCGTTAGTCTTCCGTTAACAAAACACACGTGCGTCTCACATGCTTGGGTGAAAGTTGTGATATTAAAACTAAGAAGCCAAAATATCCGTTGTAAGACTTGTTTAATTAGGAGTTTGTTTGCTGACTACAAAGTTGGCTTAGGGTTTGACTAAAATTAGAATTTGATGGAAGCTGGAGGCTTGATTCATTATTTTAGATGAAAAATGAAGAACAACATGACAAGAATATTAGTTTTGCACAAGATTTCGAATACATATACAGCACCAAAATGGCTTAGCTGTAAACCAAGAGATTACCAGGAAAGTTTGAGTAGAGAGGGACTTTACACTCTCTAAACCACTTTGATATCCTACCAAAAGCAAACATCTTTTTTCATGCATAGAAACAATAATCCAATCAAAAATTTTGGAGCTTAAAAATAGATTAGATAAACTTTTAAGCGCATTCTAGAATTGCAAAGTCAAATCCTCAACACCACATTGCATGTTTTCTTAACAGTGCCCTGTAAATTGTCGAGAAAAATCCATCAATATAGGGTTTTGGGCCCGCATTCACCACAACATAGTGAA
The DNA here is from genome assembly GCA_963580275.1 of Crataegus laevigata. Classification (NCBI taxonomy): domain Eukaryota; kingdom Viridiplantae; phylum Streptophyta; class Magnoliopsida; order Rosales; family Rosaceae; genus Crataegus; species Crataegus laevigata. The sequence goes on from OY756941.1 coordinate 11,970,715, forward strand.
AATTCTTTACGCGTTTCACCTTCTTCCTAGCAGTCTTCACAAGAAATTGCTCACTCATCTCGGTTTTTCAAAGGCTCTCCAAAAGCTTGGCCTCACTCTCCACCATAAAATTAAAATATATATATATATATAATTTTAAAAAAACCACTGAATTCCTAAGAATCTTCCTCACGAGACCAGTTGTCGTTGGAAACCTTGAGCTTTTTATGCCATATTCTGGAGAAGATCTGAGTCCATGGTAGAGGAAGAAAGATAACAATATTTCTTTTATTTTTTTTTTTGGTAATGAGGAGGGTAAACCCGAAAGAAACAAACAAAAGGGAATAGACAAGAACAGCCCTAGGACAGTCCCTGCCAATGACATCAGAAGCTAGAAAAGTAGTAGCAGTGGAAGGAGGAGAAATAAAAACATGAAATCCAAGGGGTAACCCATGACCAAGGTCGGCCATGTGATCAGCAGAAGCATTCTTTTCTCTGTAGATATGAGTGACTTCGCATTTCTTTTATTTTGTTTTTATTGTTTAAGGTAAGATTTTAATTTGGATTTTTATTCTATTTATTCAAAGGGTTTTTCATTTTTTTTAAAAGTATCTTTAATCTCTAATATTATAAAGCCTGCTACTTTGGTGTCTCAAGACTTCACCAATTTTTTTTTGACTAAAACACCCCTAAAACAAAACAAAAAATCTAAAACTAATAGAATTTGATACATATAAAAGCAGAAGGGCAATTTTGTCAGAAAAATTAAAATTTGTTAATAAAAGATAATAAAGAGAGAAAAAGGGGAACGTGCTGATCAAACTCTTCCTCGATTTTAGGAGAGAGATAATAAGAAAATAAAAAACCAACGTGGGAAAAGATGGGTAGAGAAAACTATTTGCAGTTGCCGACAGTTTTAAACTCCCCACTTTGAATCAAATTTGTGTTTAGCAGATCTCACTGCCATATTTGGCTGCAACTAAACCCTAAACCGACCTCCGCTCCCTCTAATCCGCCGCCACCTCCACCTCCACCTCCGATCATTCTCCCTCCCTTTCAAGTCTAAGCCTACCCTAATTTAAATTATTTAATGTGTTGTGTTGTTCACTTAATTTTGATTTAGTTTAATATTTGCCTTCAGGTTTTGTCAGGAACCTTGCTGGCTATCGCACGAATACAACAAAATTGTTCTATAGTGGGCTGCTGGGAGATTCCTTAATTTTCTTTTCTTAATCATGGGTTCGTTTAATTTGTATTGGTTTTTTTTTCTTAATTTTAAGTTTACTTCTAAATCCAAAAGTTAATAATTTCTTTTGATTTTTGTTTGGTTCTCCCAATCACCCCTAGGGTGGGTAGTTATGCTTGCATATTTATGACAAAAGAGAAGATGGACGTGGTGTCATTTTTGAAACTACTATGAGTCATTACCATTTGTTTTCTCTCTTTCTCCACTACTCATAAACTGAGTTGTCTCAGTCTCTTAGGACCTGTTTGGTAGTGTACTTGAATCTAACTTTTTAAACTCAAAAACAGTTTTCAAGTTTTAGGTCTTAAAAACTTGTTTGGTATGACTATTTTTAAAAACTGAATTCAAGACTAACTCAAAAATATAGTCAATTCCTTAAAAACATAAAAAATAAGTTTTTAGAGTTTTTAAACTTAAACTCATTCATTTCTTTTCTCTTCCTCCTCCCCTCTCACTCCAAATATATCTCTCTCTTTTCTTCTTTCTTTCTCCTTTTTTTTTTTTTTACTTTTTTCGTCTCTACTCCAATCCAATCAAGTTTAAGTCGTAAGATTTAAAAATTTTAAATCACAAACCAATCAAGTTTTTTAGTCTTAAAGAAAATTGTTTTCAAGAAATGTTCTTAAGAAATGTTTTGAGAGATGATAAAAAAATTTAAATAAGATACCAAACAGGCCCTTAGGTATTTTGTATTTTGTTTTTAACTTTTTTTTTTCTTCTCTTTTGTCTTCTTAGTGTTTGGTTTCTTTTCCCCTTTTATCCATTTTACTAGGGAGTTGATTCATTTTGTTAATCCATTTTTTGTCTACCTTTCCTCTTTTATCTTGCATTTTGATTTTGAAATAGATACAAACATATTGCATGAAGCAGGTGGAAAGGTTAATGAAGACGAGCACGACCCAGCTTGCGAAAAGTAGAGGAAGAGATAGGCGAAGCGGCATATTGTTGCTTGATTAGAGGATTCAATAGGTAGCTTTTTATATTTGTCTTACTTTATTTATCAAAGTTTTGCTTCCATTTGGATTAATTGTACGTTTCTTGCTAAATTTTAACTATGTTTTAATTTTTTTTAATATAGACAAATTTATTGATCACAAAGTTTTAATCCATAATGTGTAATTTCTTTACCGATTTCTTTTTCCTCCTTCACATATTCAAAAATGGCTTCAAATGTCTCCTGTTGGGGATGCCCTGAATTGGAGTTCTTTGTAGGGTTTTGTTTCAAGCATCTGGACGGTTAGATGCATTGGGATAGAAGCACGATAAACAAACCATGAAGCATTAAGCAATTCTTGAATAGACTAGCGTATGTAATTATATTTGAAAAGAATTTGAAGTTTGATGGCAAACAATGTGAAGCAGCAAAACAGAATTTGTAGTTTCATGAGCAACCATTAATTCTGACACACCCTGACCTGGAATGTCCACTAGGACTCCGAATTAAGCTATGTTGGCCGACACCTGGAAGGTGACGAAGCCATAAAATGTTCTGAAGAATAGAATTGAATGAATTAAAACCTAAAAGTGTCTAAGGATCAGAGTACGTTGTGAGCGGGAATGAACCCAAGTCACGTGCGATGTCAGAGCATAAGTAAAGTACAGTAAGATAATATAAAAATTATATGCCACCGGCACTGGGAAATGCCAAGAATCCTCGTCGATATGGAAACCTTGCTATTCAACGTGGAGGGGCACAAAACAGAAAGTGTGAGTGAGTTAAAACAAAGCTTTTCAAAACCAATTCACTTATCCAAAAATAGTAACCCCTCACCTTGAAAACCCGTATAATTTCCCAAAAATAGAATAAATGCATATATCTCTACCTCAAAATTTTATTCAACAAAACCACAATATGCCATATCAAACATCTTAGTAAAGAATAAATAATTTAGGTGAATTAAATCTTTATGAAAGGGTATGCCAGTTAGAGTCTCCTATAGTGACCTGCACAACTAATCCATATCTCATAAATCAAAACTAGCACATAAGTCAGAGTCACCTATAATGACCTGTACGACTTATCCATATCTCGTCAATCAGGTGCTAGCACGTGAGTCAGAATCACCTATAGTGACCTATACGACTCATCCATATCTCATCAATCATATCTCATCCATCAAGTGCTAGCACGTGAGTCGAAGTCACCTATAGTGACCTGTACGACTACAACTCATCCATATCTCATCAATCATATCTTATCGATCAAGTGCTAGCACGTGAGTCGGAGTCACCTATAGACATGTACTACTCATCCATATCTCATCAATCAAGTGCTAGCACGTAAGTCGGAGTCACCTATAGTGACATGTACGACTCATCCAAATCTCATCAATCATATCTCATCAATCAAGTCCTGCACACGAGTCGGAACCACTTATAGTGGTCTGTACGACAGGCTGGGTGTATATAAGTACGCTCAGTGCTACGATCACATGAAGGTTGTGCGACGTATCGCAAGTCACCTACGAGTCGAAACCACCTAAACTGGTCTTTACCGGCTAGCACCTACCTTGGAATCCAAGATGAGCGTAAGGTACGGGAGGTGAACGATCACGTGAAGGCTAGGCCCTGGCCATGGGCGGAGCACTAATAACGGGGTGCAGGACAATGAGTGCTGCCCAAATCCATTCCTCACTAATTACCATTTGATCATACTAATATTATATACTCACCTGAAGTTACCTGTGCGTCATGAGTTCCTTTTCGCACTTCAAAGCATCCACAATGATTAAGTTCAAGTAATATACATATGAATATGCCATGATGCAATCTAAAACTCAACCATTCATAGTATTTCCAAATATATATTACGGCGTACTAACATTAACTACCAAAACATAAAGTTAACACGCACAAGATTTATGACCAAGAATTAACACCAAATCATAAAACTAAAACTCACCTTTTTACCAATTTCCTTCACATTACCAATTTTCCAAAAAAAACTTTTGTCTCACTCATGGTATGGCTGCATCTAACATCTCGTTAGACTGCCTACGTACCAAAACGGGGATCAAGCCATTCGTAGTTCACAATAATATATTCAACTAATAAATGCATATTATAAAACATAAAGTATTTAACATGGCATTCCAAAGCATAAATTGTTTAATTTAGTTTTCTGGGTAAAAGTAAAGCGTATATGCTCATGTAGAAAACTAAAATCCCACTCACTGGAGTCTGCGCTACGACTCCTCAACATGAACCTCGAGGTGTCCTGAAAGATCGGGGCCTAGAACAAACATCAAATCACAACTCAGAATCCTTACTGATAAAACCCGTAATTCAAATAGAACACATCCCCCAAGGACGATCTATAATGATTTGAGACCCATTGACTAAAAGCCAATTGTCGGTCAAAGATCAACGGTAGGGTCCACAACCCTACATCCTCGATCTAAAAGATCCACTTATCCGATCTCTGATCCGTAATTCTAAAGATCCACATTAAGCTTCTAGAACACCATACTAAAGTTTCAGAATGATTCAACAGTCGGATCTTCGCCAATTACCAAAACCAAGTGGCGGTCGACCTTTTTATTTTATGAACTTACGAATCTAATTCGGGAAGATCCGTACCATGGATTCCCGGTATATAAGTTCCCACATTCCTCAAATATTATGAACAACAAACTATTAAAGTTTGATGACGATCCAACGGTCGGATCGTCGATTCATAAAATGACCTACTCACATAACGAAGATAATTTAGGCTCTAACGATCAACAAACGTTAATCCCTTCTCAAAACTGACATCACGCATCTAATACAATCTATAAATATCATTGAAAGCCGTTTGGACATGCGCCGCCACACGTGCCGCCACATGTGACGCCGAGGGTGGCGGTCGGCCGCCTCGGCTTGCCGGAAAATTCAACTATCTCTAAAAATTACCAAAATTTTCAAAAATGAATATCTCAGCTAGTAAAACAACTTTCATACCTCCGACCGTGGCCAATTTGGCCTGGAAAGGCTCCAATTTCAAGAAAATCCACCGGAAACACTAGGTTTTGGGTGTCCTTGATCCTCAACTTATGGTGCTCCATTAGTCGGGCTTTGTTCCAAACCACAAAGGGACTCTAATGGTGGTGGTGTTGACAGGATTACCTTTGGATTTGGACGGATCGCCATCCCAAGACCGACGCACCACCGGTGCATTTCTTCCCAATTTCTTATCCAATCTTCTCTAATTTGATGTGGAAAGGGTAAGGGAAAGGTCTAGATTATGATTTGAAGTGGTTTATAGGTTCAATTCGTCAGAAAAAGGGGTGGAAACCCTTCGGAATTGCACCAAGAGACCAATCGGGTCGGGTCGGGTCTCTCTAACCTGGGTCGCGAATCCTCCACACCCTTTTCCTTCTCCTTTCCGTCCTTTCTTCCCTTTCTGATTGGCCACTCTCCCTCCTTTTTCTCTCCTTTGCCTTTCCATCCCAGCCGCCCATTTTCTGTCCTTTTAAATCTCGGCCACACATGTGGCATCACAGATTTGGCTTTAAAACCTGGGGCTTTCTAGAAAATAATAATTTCTCCAAAATGTCCCCAACTTCAAACGTTAATAACTGTTTCGTTATAACTCCAAATTGTATTCCGCTAGCACCCACGCGTCCGTAGCGACGATTTCTACGAGGATACATTCAGAAAACAAACTTTACGTGACACGACACTGCAGTCAACAAAAGTCAACACTTTGCCTCAAAGGGCATTTTCGTAAACTCACTTACTAAAAGTATAAAAACCATAATTTTCAGGGACGGGCTATCACAAATTCACCAAGGATTTGAAGTAGCAAAAATGGATACATAATGCACCAAAAAGAAGAAATCAATAGAGAAATTACACATTACTGATTAATCTAAAGTACAAATAGAGGGAGTTAGAGATAGATTACAAATAAACATCGGATATTTAAAAGATTTTAGGGCCATGTAGCACCCTTAATAAATAAAAGCCTAACAAAGGAAGAAATCAGTAGATAAATTGCACATTATGGATTCATCTAAAGCAAAATATAGAGGGACTTTGAGCAAGAAACTTTGTACGTCACGCGTAGCGTGCGTTATGTAAAAATGGACTTTTGCATGCGCAGGACACGAAGAACACTTATGAATTGTTCTTGTAGTAAAGATGTCCTTACATATGCATAGATGTGAAAGGAAAAAAAAAACTAATGAAAATGGCTTGAAAACTTTGTATTTTAACGATAAGGACAAAATAAAGGGTAAAGTGAATAGTACCAGTATTGACTTTTTAGTGTAAAAATGTGGTTTTTCGTTAAAGTGAACAGTACCAGGAGCTTTTCGTTAAAGTTCCCAAAAAAAAAACCCTGAATGTCACGCGTAACGCGCCGTGATGTAAAAAAAGGTCTTTCGCACACGCAAAGTGCATGCTAAAAGGCTAGTAATTAATAATGAGGGCAGATTTGTGCTAAAGGGGTTAGGTGAAAGTGAACTAAAACCTCAAGGGGTGTTAGTGTTATATTTCCAACGTGAATGATTTTGTGAAAACACAATAAACCTAAGGGGATGTTCATGTAATTAATCCTCATCTAGTCCACATGCATTTATGTATTTATTTTTCTTTCCTAGTTAACATCCAATAACAATTAGCAAAAACAAAACAAAACAAAAAAAAAAAAAAAGCATAGAAAGGGTCCGACAAAAAAGGCACGTATCAAATTTTTCCTTCCTCTTCAACATATATTATATATTATATATAATAAAACTCAGTTTTTGGGTTACTATTGATCTATAGTGTGCAGACGGATTTGCCCCTCATTTTCTTAGTGTTTTGTTCAATCAACTATCCTAATGTTCTATGGATGGTCGATGCGTTCCCACATCAACAAATTCACAATTTTATTACAACTATTAGGACTTAACAATTGTGAGGCTAAGTCCACATTTTTTTAATTAGGGTAGATAATATCGTTTCTTAAAAAAAAATGAGAATGTTTACCTTATCAAATAAAGTAAAGACTAAAGAGGTTGATTTGGCATTTTCTCTTTCAAAAGAATGTTATCAGCCGTTTATTGTACCATTTCACTTCTTCAAATGAGATGTGTTATTTTCACATAGCCATATTTTTTTGTGTAACAAAATGACACGTGTCATTTGAAGAAGTGAAATTGTTCAAATATACTCCAAAAAAATTATATATACACACACACATATCTTGACTTGATGGCTGAAACCAAAAGATATCTAAATTACTTATTAACAAAACTTTCTTTGTTAACTAAAAAGTGTTAAAGACCAAATTAACTCTGTCACCAAAACTAAAGAAAAATAATTAAAATAAAATGTCTAGGCAATATAGTAAATTGAACACAATTTTTTTTTTTTTCAATTCTCCCAGCTAAATAACTAAACGCTTCAGCAATCATTATATATTTTGTTCTTATGTAAGTTTTGTTTTCAAGATTTTAATAAGCAGATGCATAGGCATAGCGTGTATATTGCTTTAGATGCAAAAATATATATATGTATATAAACATGTATATAAACGACTGCTAAAATAAATACGGGAATAAATATGTATATAAACGACTCCGTGTGTAGTAAATGCTATGTAAAATCGCTGTCGCGTAGTTATTAGCTAGAAGGACGATTTTTTGGGGCATGACTTAACTATTACTTTATAAATCGGCAGATGTATGATATATTTGGGCTGGCAATGGAGAAAACCCGAAATGAAGCGGTCCCTAGAGGTTACATAATTTTCAAATTGTTATTGTTTTGTTAGGTATGGAATTTATGGATATGCATGTTGTGGGAAAGGGGATTTAAATGGACCGATGAAGAATATTGCCAACTACAAACCAGCCTTTAACGGTCACTTAGTATTACGATCTAGTGATATTCCTCTTTATTTGTAAATGAGAGATCTTCGGTTCAATTCTCGCCAAAAGCGAATTTGGATTACATTATTGCTAACTCATTGTTTAGTTAAGCCCATCCTCTTTTCCTTAGTGTACATGTGGAGATTCATAAAATGAATCCGGATGGGATCCAATTCTAGTTTAATCATTATTATGACAATTATATGCCCGGAACTCAAGAAGTAGGTCATCCCTTTAACTAAACTTTTCATTGTGAGTCGGTATTTCTGACTCGATAGTCGTGTTTAGGAATCACGATGCAATGAGGGTATAACTTAACATTTCCGACCCAGAAACGCCCAAACAAAAGAACACAATATTTCTTATCAATTATTTATGAATGCCTTTAAATATTTCATATTCCCAAAAAAGGCATGCACAAAGAACTTGTATGCAATTACAATAACATAGAACTTAATGAACTTCAACAACTTTAGGTGACATTACCCGTAGCATCCCCTCCTTTGCTCTTTTTGGCTCAACTTCATTGCAGGAGTTGACTACTGACAACCTTCATCCCATCACGAAAAATTATTATATGTACTATAATATTGTCGAACAACGAGGGTATACTTTCGGGTATAGTATTAAGATATTTACACGTGTTACAAGAGGCTTATAGTTTAAGTGTGCATTTGAGATCTTGCGTTCCCTTCTTCCTTCCTCAACAGCGATTGTACCAACATAAAATTTGTATTTAACTTAAATAAATTGATAGTACCACGAGACGGTGTTAAGATCTAACCAAAAAACAATCACACTGATTGGGATGGAAAGAAACAGAAGAAAATGGAAGTTCAATTCATTTCTGCTCCTGCCCAAGAAAAAAGAGGAAAATGATATTCGTTTGTCTAGACAGTGGAATTGAATCGATCATGTGCCAACTGAATGGGTTAATTTGGAATGCCCAACATATCACGGGCAACAAAGTAACCTTGCACTTTCAATCGCTTTCAAATTTTGTACCCACACCCCACTTTTTCGTTTTCTTCACAACGAAGGCACCGACCACCAGTGACCACTTAAGCCAAGTTGCATCTCGGGTCTTTGAGAGGCCATCAGAAGCACATTTATACATTGTACCAGACCAGGAAACAAAAAATTTTAATCTTATATTGACCATACTATGCTAGACTAGATTTGTGAAAACGATGACCATTTGCCTAATTTTTAATTATTAAGATTTTAATAGCGTCACTGGTTCATACGTGCTTTAACAAATAATCATTGATGACGAACAACGTTCTAAAGTCCTAGAGATGATAATTTTTTGTTTCCTTAAGAGATTCTTTTATGTGGAAAACGTGTGTATATACTACTGGAGCGGCGGCGGAAACTTTTGATGCAAAAGAAAATAAGAGGCAGGGGGAGTTTAGAATAACCAAACCCACACTAGCCATGTCAAAATATTTTATAATTAAGTAGCAGTTCAAAACCCTGCACCGAATAATACTAAAATGATCACCGGTTTTCCTTTATTTGAGAGTTTTACTAATCACTTTTAACGATGTATTGCAAATCTAAAGTTTTTGTTTTTTGGAGTTTTAATGATATACTATTTACTACACATTTATTTGTCATTTTTTTATTAAAATTAAAGTTTTTTTTTCGTTAGTTTTCATTTATTTTTTCTAAGCATTGTATTGCAAATCTAAAGTGGTTTTTTCACTTTGAATTTTACAAATTAATAATCATAGACCATGCATAGTTAAATAAGCAACACTATGTTATACACATTGCTAATTTGTTAGTAATTTGACAAAAATTGATTTCATAATATATAATTAATGAACGAAAATTTTGAAAATTTAAAAATAAAAAAAAAATCAAAAGAGGGTCCTCGTTCACAAAAACCAACAGCAACGATATGGATCTCAGTCGAATGAACCAATAGCGTTGAAACACATGCATGCCTATGTTGTTGTTGGCCATCACGTCACCTTTATCAAGATACAGTCTATTTATCTTTTGAAATACTAATAAATGGAGAATGCATGACTTTTATTCATTCAAACTTCTCGACTCGTCTGAGTCTGAGAAAAATTTATGTCGAATTATCCATATAACCTACCAACCGACTTATCAGACATGTGTCTACGATATAAGATTACAACGTACACAATCATAAAAAGCATATCTTGTTATAAATTCTGTTTTTATTTGATGGGATATTCTTTTCTTTTTTTTTTCTTTTTTTTTTAAAATTATAAGGTACATTGAAGGATATTTGAACTTAGTTGTGCAAATTGCAGTTTTAGTCAACTTGACTATTCTACTCCTTTGTCTATAACATTACAAAAGGTTGTAATTATTATTCACCTATCAAAGTAAAATAAAAAATAGGCAAAAGACCGTTTACTACCCTCCCTCATGTTTGGTGATTTTCAACATTTAGTACATCAATTTTTTTTCATCTCAGAGTCATACCTAAAGTGTAAATTTTGGGACAGTCTCATACATCCGATAGTCAAACTGTTAGTTCTCCCGTTAAGTGATGACGTGGCGCCCATGTAGACAATGACTAGGCACCACGTGTCATTAAAAATATTAAAATAATTATTTAAATAAAAATAATATTAAAAAGAAGGAGAAGAAGAAGAAGAAAAAAAAAACCCCGAACCCAGAAGAAGAAGAAGAAGAAGAAGAAAAGAAAAAAAAAAACCGAACCTAGAAAAGAAGAGGAAGAAGAAGAAGAAGAAGAAGAAAAAACTCGAACCCAGAAAAGAAGAGGAAGAAGAAGGAAGAAGAAGGAGAAGAACAAAAAAAAAAATTCCGAACCTAGAGAAGAAGAAGAAGGAAGAGGGGGCGCAGGGGGAGGGGGAAGAAGGTTTGTTTGTTTTTTTTTAATATTATTTTTTAAAAATAATTATTTTAATATTTTTAATGACACGTGGCACCCAGTCATTGTCCACATGGGCGCCACGTCATCACTTAACGGGAGAACTAACAGTTTGACTAACGGATGTATGAGACTGTCGCAAAATTTACACTTTAGGTATGACTCTGGGATGAAAAAAAATTGATGTACTAAACGTTGAAACCCACCAAACATTATGGTAGTAAACAGAGTTATACCCATAAAAAATTATTCAAACCCAATACGGCAGGAGTTTTGGGACCAAACCAGCCAATTCGGCTCGCTAAATAAACGGTAATTGCTCAAAATTGATTATTTTATAACTGAATTGGTCCAACCAGATGTTGAACAAGTTACAATTTCTCACATCATGGATCATCGATCAAATGAACGTGATTTTAGCTCACTCTACTTGATGCTCGAAAATGTGATTTTATAATGTGGGTAATACTTGGGATCTTCCAGACACTTAAATTGTTTCTCTATATGATGTGGCCTCGCAAATTGAAATGACTCCCTTGTATTAACCCCTTCAATCGATTATCCATGTTGGTCTTGTTCCCTTTCAGCTAAAAAAGTATACATACATTTAATTCATTTCGACTTACCAAGGGCAACATGCAATGTCATTTGGTCCCAGCATGTCCAATCTAGGGAGAATCCAACCATGTGGAACTTTTTGCATGATCGTCTTCTAATGATTCATCTCTTATTGTTCTTTTTTACCACGACTATGAGTCTTGTTTTCATTTATTTTTGGGTTGCCCTTGGATTGTGGCTTTTTGGCATTGGTTGTTAGCACTCTTCCAAAGCCCCTCAGGGGGGTGTTTGTTTACCTAGTCTAGTCCGATGTTTATTATCATGCAAGACTAGTCTTAATGAGACTTAGCCCAGACTCGCCTACACTAAAGGCTTCAATAAGAGGTCTTAGTGAGGCCCCCCCCCAAAAACCATGGGATTGCTAGTCATGTCTCCCTCTTCTATAAGCAGTGTCACTCAAACATGCATGAGTAGCATCAGCCCTCCATCGTCCCCGTAAACCCAGGGCCTTTTTGGCATCTGGGTCAGTTACTTTTGCTATCTGGGTTAACCTGAATGACGGCAAAAACGGGTTTCATGGTGACCCAGATTCTTTCACCGACAGCAAGATTGAAAACTTTAGCATTGGTGCAGTCACTCTGAGTGATTTTTCTTGACCAACAGTGATTTGCCCAGAAAATACAAGAACCAAATTTGAAGAAAAAAGAAAAAGAAATATGAAGAGAGCGATGGGAGATGAGACATTATATAGAGGTGAAACGAAAGAAACAAAAGGGAGGGGTACCAAAAAAAAAGTGGTAAATTACACCATACCCCCTCAAGTTTGAAGTCTATTACAACTCTATACAACATCTTTAAAACATTTCACTTTCATACATCCAGTACCATTTTATTTCAAAATAACACGTACGTTAGATTTTCTATCCATTAGTCTGTTAAATGCTGACGTGGCTGCCACATTTGTGCTAATGTGGTTACCACGTGCAAAAAAAAAATTAAAAAAAAAAACCTAAAATCTTATATTAAAAAAAAAGAAAGGGAAAACCCCGAATAAGAAAAAGGAATAAAGAAAAGGAGAAGAAGTAGAAGAAGAAAACCATAACCCCCTCCCCCGGCGCGACTTCATCCTCCTTCCCCCCTCCCAACTTCACCTTCCCCCCTCCCCCGCCCCGGTGCTTCACCGCGCCTGCACTGTACCCTTCGCTCTGCCCTCCCTGCGCCCAAACCCCCCAATCCCTCGCAGCAAACCCACAATACACACCCAAAGCAATCCAGTCCGAGATAGTCCGATGCAACAAACGTACCCTCAAAGCAATTCTACTATTGGACAAGGGCAAAGATAAGGGAAAAGACAGCCCAATGGAACATGCTATTAACTCTAAAAAGTAATTATTTTTGTCTCAACCTGTTTAAAAAGCATAATTCTATTATTTAATAATTAACGCAAATGTTTAATTTTTTAGTGTGGAAATGAAGATGAAAGTTGGGTATATATATATATATATTCTTGTTTTTCTTAAATTTTTAAAACATATTTGAATATTTGATTGCATAAAAGTTTTATGAAACTTTGTTTTTCCAAGTTTAACTATGTAATTGTTTGCCCAAGAGCCAAGTTTAATTAGAACTCTCATTCTTTTGGTCAAAGTTGACTAATAACCTGTTTCCCCTTGCATGTGGGCTTTTGTCTAAGGGTGGGCAAACGGTTCCTTGACCCGCAGGTAGGGGCGGGTACCCGTTGTTTGGGGCGGTTACAAGACGGGTACAAATTTTCTAAACACAAAATAGGACGGGGCGGTTTGGGTATACAAAATTAGCAGGGCAGGGCAGATCTTAAAATAAGAAGGAACATGCCCCCGACCCGGCCCGTTTATAACATACCAAAAAGCATATTTGAGCTTTGGCATCCACCGTTTCTCTCAATCCTTCCCTTATTTCTACAACTCTCCCCAGTAAAAAAAGGCTCATCTTTACTCCAAGCAAATTAAGTTGCTTCAGTCACCAATAGCTCAAACTTTTGCCTCAATGATATAAAGGTCCATCTCATACCTAGGTGCTTATTATTCAATTTCCAGATTTCTTTTTTTGTATGCCTTTCTTTCCAATTTCTTTTGGACCCTGACGCCCAAAGGTCAATTTTAGTCTCACCCTTCTTCGATTTTGTTTATAATGTTTAGATTAAGGAAAAATTGAAGGACAATGTCTCTTGCATGTTGTTGTCTGTGTAGGGATCCTACAATCGAAGGGTATAAACCCAGATTGCTTTTGTTGATTTTGATAAGGAACTAGAGACAAAGTGGAACCCATTGATTTTGAGTCTAATATTGAAATGGTATAAACCTAGATCCCTTTGTTGATTTGGGATAAATGGTGCCATGATTTTTTATGTATGGATCCACAGGTCTAGAAATTTGTTGACTCAAAAAATTTGTTGAATCAAATGATGCCTGAATCATTTTGGTCCCCAAAAACTTTGGTCTCATTGAGAAATGCTTGAAAATTGTTGGATTTTTCTGAGAAGCCTGGTCTTTGATCCCCTGCATAACCTAGATTACAAAATTTTCAGAAGATTAGAAAGGTTGTGGTTGCAAATCAAATTAGCTAGGAGTTAAATAATTTACTTGCATTTATAGAGAGAGAAAGTAGAAGATGAATCCCAGGTTTTGGAAATCTGTGGTTTGTTGATGGCTGAGATGTGGCAAGCAGATAGCTGCAATGTCTTTACACAGTGGACTTTGAGATGGAAAACTGGGGTCTCGGGCTGGTGGCAATATGCCCAAAACTGGGGGAGAAAAAAGTAGTTAGACCCGTGGACCTGTTCTGAACCGACCGGGTTAGATCTGGTTCCCAAACTCAAAATATGCATCTACCCAGTCTGGCCCGTCCCGTTACATTTTAAAACGGGTATAGCCCGGTTCCTCCAAATTTGGGCCCGGCCCATGCCTAGCCCTACTTTTGTCACCTAAAAATGACAAAAATAAAATAAAATAAAAAAAATTTGCTTGCAGACAGCAGCTCAGGCAAGGCTTGCCTTGGCACCAAATCGGGCATAGTAGGGCCCAGTGATTGCCCTCAAATTTTGGGGCTGGTGGGGCAATGTTTTTGAGTTTTAGGCAATGGCTTACTATTCATAATCCTTTTACATATGGAGAAGGATTCTCTTTCCTTCTAATCTCTCTTCTCTTTCCTCTCCTCCTATTGAACAATTATAGTTTGGCCACGTCAACATTTTATATTGATTTTTTTATAAAGACAATAAAACAAAAAAATAATATGTGAGAAGAGGAGAGGGAATGGGATAGGAATAGAATGGAAGATAATCCTACTGCTTTACATACATCAATATGATTATGTTACTATTGTTAGGTAGTGGAGACGTTTCAAATTCGAGCATGTAATCCTAAAATTCATGTCATTAAGACAACACTGATGAAGAGACATCATTGCATGTGCACGAAAGAAGAGAAACTGTTTTTTATATTTTCGAGACGTTCCAACCGTTGGATACAAAAATCTCGAGGTGAAACCCTCTAGATTCAACTTATGTGATTCCATAAGAACCTCTATAAATACTTTCCCTTTCTCTTTCATTTTCTTCCACTGCTCTCAAGTCTTTTAAGTGTTCTCTTGTGCAAAACTCTAAGGCCATCTCCAGTCAAACGTTGGCTAGAGAACTCGTTTTATCCTTCTAGCCTTCCAAGAAATTAATATTTTAATGAACAGTACAGTGCTATATTTATTACCATCTCCAACTAAGAGGCCAGAGGATCATAGGTCAAACATAGCCATGTGACAAAAAACAATCTCCAACCGAGGGCCAAAAGGTTATAACGTCAAACATAATTTATTATTTAAATTTAAAAACTACAACAACTTAAATTTAAAAAGGGTGAAAATTATGTGAGAAATGGCTTAGTGTTGTGACATATGTTCTTATCAATATGTGATTGTATAAATACTAAGTAGAGATATAATAGGAATCCTTTGGGATCTAGAAGATCTTTCCTAATATACTTTGTATTACTTGGAGAGTAAGTTTATCTCATGCTTACTACTATAAATAAAGGCACAAGGACTAAGAAATTAACAAACAATTCCTCAAGTCTATTCTACATCCCTTTCTCTTCCCTTTGCCCCACCTCTCTATTAAATATAGGCCACAACACGTTATCAGCACGCTCTTTACGTTGTGTTAAGAAGAATCTAAAGAGAATTTATTCGTCTCTAATCAGGGGAGTATTATGTTTCAATTATTTTAATTGATTCAATTTTAATTTTATTGAATTCATATACTTTAATTGATTCAATTTATTTTTCTTCTTATGTTGAATATGATACGAGCTTGAAGATGAAAGCCAAAATTAAAGAAAGAATTCCTACAAACATGTTCACAATATCCATCATACAATCCAGGTTCTTCTAAAACAACGGTGTTTATCTCGATATTTTTTAGCCTTGATTGCATGAAACTTCACCATAATGCATGGCCTAACTTTACGATTTACGAATTTTAGATTCTACTTAAATTGGTTATGCATTATATCCATAATTTTTCTATTATGTGAATTAAATATGTGTGAATAAGGAAGAAAAAGCAAAGAAAAAAGGATGTTGAAACCCTAGAACTCGTAATGGACCTAGATGCCCTAGTTTACTTTAGATTAGGCCTGATCTATGAGAGCCCAGTGCTTAAGCACCAAGCTCGCTCTAGCCTATGTCTAAACCATGGCCTGCAACCCAACCCAGTTGAGCCACAAAGCTCCTAGACCCAGCACAGAAAGACGTCGTTTTACACGTCTTTTTCCTCTAGCCATCTGCACCTCGACGGAATCGAGGACTGTGCTCGCAGCCGCACTCACCACCAAATCTCAGTGATTGCAAGACAATGATGATGCCAAAATTGTCCACTATCATTGATCTCAACGTTAAAAATCAATTTTTTTTCCGGTTGAAACACTTCGCCGAATTTATTTAGACACCTATTGCGATTCTTGAAGCCTCCCTAGCCCTCTTTCGCCGCCTCGTTTTTTGAGATTCCATGGTGACGGCCTCTACCTCTGTGATCCATGCTCGCCGCCGTCCTTTATGACGCTGTCGACCTCCATTGTTTCTCGACAAAGCCCTTCACCCATCGCAGATGGGCTCGAATCTCGCATAAGAGGCCTTGGGCCTTTACTACTCTCAGCCCACACCCAACAAACAACCCCAATTTTTGGGCTTAGGACCTCAAGGCTCGTTTTGATTTTCTTAGACATGCTGCATTAACAGCCTGCCAAACAGCCCATTCTGGGCTTGGGCTAATTCTCCTGTCTTTTGGGTTTTCAATCTATTTTCCCAATTGGACTTGCAATCCAATTCGTGAAAAAACTTTTGGGCCTATTTACTAAGCCCATATAGAACCCTAAACCCCATAAATCGAGATTTGGTTTTCACTTTTTCTTTCTTAACCCATACTTGGGTTTGGGTTCTATTAACCCAACTCTTCTTGTTGGCCGACAACCCAGCCAATTAAAATAATATTTTTTGGACTTGAGGCTCCATACTTTTAGGGTCGTTTCCCTAAACTTGCACATAAAGGGTCCCGAAGCTACCCTCTATAATATACATGTTTTCTCTTTATATATTTTTCATACTTTCGAACCTGAAGTTTCGAAAAAGTGCCATAGAAACTTGAAGTTTCTTAATGTGCAACACTCATGTTGAGACTCAAAGTTCTCCATGCTTAAATCCGTTTAAACCAAACCATGTCTTAAAACCTGAATGTTCTAACTTTGATGTTTATGAAAATTTTATTTCCTAAAACACCAATTACATTCTTGTTTCCGCCATTCAGCATATTGTCGAACCATAACAAGTTCGATTTCACTTATTTAGAAGTTTCAAATAAGAAACTACTTTATGTGGATACAAGATGTGACACCCCGCTTGACTACGACTAGTTGTAAAGTCATTGTAGCCAGTTATGGTGTGGAAAAGCTAAATAAGCTTTCGCCATGATCTTCATTTAAAGATTTATGCCTGAAGCATATCAAATGGAAGTACATCACTGTCGAGGACTTCATAGCTCTTTGACTTGCTATGGACCATTTCAAATCATGCAAAGATGAATTTTTGCCCGAAGCATCATGATTGAAACCTTTACGTCCATGAATAGGTACAATTCTGAAGTTTATATCTAATCGAAATTTGACTGGACGAAAATCTTTCTCGTCCTTCTACATCTAAATTGCTCCTAAAGTAGCAGTATATAGTGTGGAATTCTCAGATCTGATTACTACCACACTTGTGAGAAATGGTACCCCAGCAATTCAGATAGGAACTATTGAATTGTGGTGCTCTACTTCAGTAGAGATACACCGAAATGCATGCTCTACTTTGGCAGAAGTGTACTGAATGATATTACTCTGCTTAGGCAGAGCCTACCAAACAAATCCCTCTAACTTCGGCTGGATCCTACCGAACCCAAGTCTGGGTCTGTCTCTCTTTCATAATCTCATTTTGAGTTTGTTTTACAACATATGGTAGAATTAGGCCTTCCAATTTTACAACATATGGTAGAATCAGGCCTTCCAAGAGGTAGTATCACTCTCGAAGCATGATCTCTAGCACCTAAAAAACTTCAAGAATAAGGGATATTATTCCCAAACCTCAACCTTGCAGAATCTAATTCATTTTTGACGAAATAGATCGTCGGTTATGCATTTTTCTGTGCTTTTACCAATGTTGTTAAGGAGTACTATTCTCGTAGTCAATCTGTGAGACTAATTTTACTCCACCTAACACATCTGGAAGAGCGAAATTTGACATAAAATGCCTATTGGCCGAATCCCCTTGTTTTTTTTGGTTTACTGTGTGAATAATTTATTTGATTCTCGAATTTAAGATTGGTGTTGTGATGTCACTATTGTTCTCGAATAAGAGTTAATTAATGAAAATTACCACATGTGACAACAATTAACTCATGCTTAGGTATGTTTTGTAGGGAAGTTAGCTATCTGGTTCTATGTTAACTTCATACCTAATCATCCCCTGACAACCTTTTCAAGCTTATCCAACCTGATTGTGGGGCATGGCACTGCCTAATATTGTCTAATGGTACTAGTTTTACCATAAAGGGAAGCCTTCTACTCATTCGTTTGGGAAGAACACTCTTTTTTGAGCTTTAAGGATTTTCGAGAGTATTATTACCATATTGAAACCAATGTCGAAAAATGGAGTAAAATTCCTTACCATATTACCATATTGCACTTCCTAGGAATATAGCCAAATGCATATTCTAGAGAAGATGGAACGTTTAACGAATGGATTATACCCATTTAAGCCCCTATGTGGTTGACCAGAAGCCGACAATGCCAAAGAAATTTTCGCTACGGATGAACATTTAGGATATCTAAGATGATCGGTGATGCGCCGTCTTGGGCATTCTTTTACTAGAAGTAAAACATCATACTTGGAAGCGTATCATACATTAGCACTCTCCATCTTTTTTACAAATGATTCAAAAGGGGACATTTGTAAACTGATTCAACCACCCTGCAGACCACATTGCTTGATGCTTCTACATATTGGTCACACATGTGGCTGTTGTCCACAAGCTGCATTCTCCACATTGGTGGCTCAGATTAACAAGCTCAGGGCTCACCATCCTGATTAATCAAATCTATTTGATTGGATGAGTTGGAGAATTTGCATCAAAAACTTTAACTTTCAATGGATATTGCATGTTGGTTGGGTTTTGAAGTTGATGTGCCCCATGTTCATACCCAGAACGACCCAACAAAAGCATTCATCAAATGCCTTCAAATGATTGCACGATCAATTGGTCATACGTACCAAGTTCCCGATCTCTGTTTGGGGCCATGCAATATAGCAAGCAACCATGTTGGTCCGCATGAGGCCCGTCACGACCCAACCTTATAAAGCGTGTGTTAGTTGGTTACCAAATCTGAACCCAACATATCGAATTTGAGCGTCTTTGGTTATGCGATCTATGTACCATTTTGTGCCGCCCTTACGTACAAAAGAAAAAATGGGTCCTCAAGGAATGATGGAAATCCATTTTGCACCCTTACGTGCCATTTTGCCAGGTGATCTCTTTATTACTCGTTTTGCGGATTGTCACTTTTATGAGACAGTCTTCCCGTCGTTAGGGGGAGATAAGAACGTCAACATTCCTAAAGAATGACGCAAATTATCATGGACGTCCCTACTATGTCTCATCTTGATCCTAATCTAGATCATTAGAGTATAACCAGACAATTCCTCTGATGTAGCAAAAGTGACGAGATCACATATACTAGCTACAAATGTGCCTGTAAAGATATGTACCACATGTACGACGCACCTTCATCCTAAAAGCAAGAATGCCACTACTATGGCCGACCCTCGTACATTGGCAGCTAGCCAATCAATCTGTTTTATGCTAAAAGTGTGGTAGATTACTCGGTTCGAGGATTCCCTTTCCCAAAAATGGAAGAACGTGGCATGAATGAATCCGCCCCTCGATCGCTGTCTCAATCCTTTTCATCTCATGAGATTGAATCCGGATTACTCCCGAAACCTAAAGTTCTTGGTCCTATATACTAGTTTGGAAGAAATATAGAATTGGAATTAGATTATCATAGATGATTTTTCATTTATATAACGACTACCGACATAAATGAAAAGCAACAATAACAAACCGCATTATGTTGATTAGTGTCAACGTATAACTGATTAGTCAACTAGAAGAATCAATCTATAACGAATGAGATGAATGAAATAGTGCAAATGACACCTTGTGGCGCAAGGTTTCTCCCATACGCCATGTGATTGATTGCAGCATTACAAACGTGGTTGTAGTATCTCTGGGATCCTGATACGAACCCTACATAGAGTTTCCAAAGGACTTACATGTACTAATTCAAATAGTTCTAGACCACAAGAACACCCTCTCGATTTTGATGAGGACTTCACTTTGCAGATGCAAAACTATCTAGGTAGATGTAGTATACTGGTCTAAGTGAATATTTGATCAGTTAGGGATATATGTCCCTGCGTGTACAAAACCTAAAATTGCTAGAGTTGAGAAAACTGACTCGCACCTAAAGTCTAACTTTAAGATGAATGATCTTGGGAAAACTCGACATTACCTCGACCTGAAGCTTCAAGCTAGTTTTGATAGTATTTCAGTCCACGACTCAAACTAGACCTAGAAGGTGTTATGTCTAAGTATACCTTGATTGTTTGTATGCTAGATGCAAATGAGACCTTTACGGAGGGTATGAAGCATAAGGTTCCTTATTCGAACGTAAGGCAGTCATATCTAAGTACCATGGGCGTTTGTTGTACTTAGCTCAAATGCACTAGATCGAACATCTTATATGTTGATAATCTTTTGGCATAAAGCAGCACTGTGCCTACACGTCACTAGCAAATTTGGTGTTAAAGACGTTTTTTCGTTACTAAGGATTTTGGCTTATCTATCCTTATGCATCTCAAAATAGATCACACCTCATTGATCTTCGAAATGATGTTTACCTTGTGGGATTCACTGAATCAGGCCATCTGCCTGACCGCACAAGGTACGTTCTGGCATGGTTATGTCTTTACCATTAAGGAACACAGCAATATCTTAGAGGTTAACCAGATAGACCTTTTCATTGCAAAACCTTTGAATCGTTCTAAGACTCATTATATCTCATCACGTTAAAGGCATGTTCGAGAACTATTGTTGAGCATATTCAAAATCCTTGCGATTTTCGTCCATCGTTGAACCCCCAACAACAATTCATGAAGACAACGCTGTATGTATCGACCAAATTATGACACATCCAACAAGTCAACACCAAGCATATTGTGTATACATCAGCATGAGCATTAGAAGATTAAAGTCAAGCAATCCGATCTTTTACAACCTTGCCGACCTCTACACGACGTCACTGCCAAAGTCTACCTTTTAGAAGCTTGTCCAAGGAATCGGCATGCATAACTTTCTCATTTGCAATGCTTGTAGTTTCATTTGGAAGTTTTATCAAACTCAGGGGGACTATTCAGAAGTATACTCACTTGACTTTAATGTACTATTTTTCCCTACGATTAGGAGCATTTTTCTCACTGAGTGTTTGCTAACTAACTAGGTTTTAATGAGGCACCCATCATGGGTTGGTCATACCGTTGTGAGCTCTTCTACTTGCATCTAGAAGACGTATAGTTTTGACTTAATGCAACTTCTCACTATTCTCCTTAGCCCATAAGCTTTTGTACCACTTTGGGTTTTGCCATAGCGAGGTTTTGTGAGTTTTACTACCTAAGCATTCTTCCATTTGTTTTGAGACTCGTATTCACTACTTGTGCCGACTAGACAAGACGACTTCATCAACTACTTCTACATTTGCCTGAAGATCTGATGCGCCATCTACTTGAGTATTTGCACACTGAAGGGGGAGTGTTGTGACATATGTTCTTATCAATATGCGATTGTGTAAATTCTAAGTAGAGATATAATAGGAATCCTTTGGGATCTAAAAGATCTTTCCTAATATACTTTGTATTACTTGGAGAGCAAGTTTCTCTCTTGCTTATTACAATAAATAAAGGCATAAGGACTAGGGAATTAACACACAATTCCTCAAGTCTATTCTCCATCTCTTTATCTTCCCTTTACCTACCTCTCTATTAAATATAGGCCACAACACTTAGGTATTTATAGGAAGAAAAAAAAAATTAATTTAAAAAAAAAATTGGCCAAAAAAAAAGACAATACTGTCGGATATATCTGACACTAAAGAGGACAATATTGTCGACTATATCCGACAAAAAATGTATTAATAATGAAAAATCCAACCCAACCCGAAGGTGGCTGGGTTAGCCCAGCCAGTTGGCCCTTTTTTGTCTTGTGGGGCCCACGAGCCCTTTGGCCTAGCCCTCAGTTGGAGACGGTTTTTGAGCTATTTTCGGCCCTCTGGATCATTCGGTTGGAGATGGTCTAGAAGCATTCAACTCCTCAAAATTTTTGACTTTCTTTTTCCTCTTTTTCAACGAGAAAAAAAAATTACTTTTTTAGTGTTCAATCAGCCCCAACCACAAATTATCACTCCATTTATGACCCTCCAATGATAAGAATTCGTAGCCGAGAGCACTGCGACACAATTCCTAGAGAACAATGAAGTATCCTCAACGATTGAACACTCCAATGGGAGGCCAGTGAGGATGTGCTCGCTCCCTCTTTTTGAGTCTTCAACTCCATAATCGGTGTGTACTATTATCCATCTGTGGTATTTGAATTTGTGACTAAAATTCCCACATTCAAACTTCACAAAGGAGGTCTAGTAGTCTACAACTTCATCATCTGCATTCTAATTGTGATGTCGTTTAGATCATCTCTCACTTACGAGTTGAGATAAATACCACTAAACCATAGTATTAGTAGGCAATAATTCGACAACTCTTATGGTTGCATTTCATCTAATTATGCATTTGAAAGAAAACCAAATGTAAATAGTAATTACCTTTACAATCTTCAATTGGTGGACTTTCTTTAAAGCAATTACTATTTAGAAAGAATAGTACAGCCTTAGTCTCCCCTTGCCCTTATCATGTCAGTAGGGATAGAGTTGCTCGAAGAGGTGAGATTGAACATAAGAAAATGACTAAAACTTTTTAAACCAAGCCTAACTTCACATTTTTTTTTTGATGTTGAAATTTTTTTTACCCATGAAAATTAAAATTCATTCTATGCAAGGCTTCTTCAGTTAACCAAAGTAGTTTGTTGATCGGACCATATTTATATACATTTTTATATCAAATTCACTCGTCTTTTCTTAGTTAGTTCGTTATATTTTGAGCTATTTACGTTGATTTTGTGTTTTATAAGAATTTATGTAGTTAAGAAAATAAAAATTGAATAAGTGAAGTGTTAAGTGCTAATTTCGTCTTAACTATCTTGTTTGTTGAATAAAACTTATCTTTTGAAAAATAATATATATATATATATATATTTATATATATATATATATATATATATTTATATATATATATATATATATATTTATATATTTATATATTTATATATTATAAATATAATATGTGTGCTTGTAGTTGGTGGAAAGAAGAAAAGGCAGATAGGAAGGCTGGCATCCATGATGAAATTAAAAAGAATAAAAGGAGAATGGAGCACCAAAGCTTAGGCAGCTTAAGAAGCCTCGGAAAATAATATAAAGGAGGCAGAGCTCGGCATTCAAAGGGGGGATAAGCTGCCTGGGGCAGCTGTGAAGAAGAAAATAAAAAAAAATAATAAAGGGCAGCTTTGCTGCCAAAGGAGAAGAAAAAGACGCACGCAGCCAGAGAGAAGTCTTGGGGAATTAGGAGCTGCCCAACTGGCAGCAGGAAACACTCGGGAGGAGCTGCCAAGCCTGGGGGAGTAAGGCGCGGGAGTCTTTCAAGGCTGCCTTGCCTGGCAGCTTGGGAGAAAACCAGCGAGGCACATGAACAGAAGTCACGGGGCAGCTTGGACAAACAAGCACAGTGCACAACAATTGCACAGATCCTTGCACTCCCTATTTTGGTTTAATCATCCAACTCTGTTTTATTTATGTTTTTAATTTATGAATAATGTGTAATTAATTTTATATTGGCTAGAGGTTAATTCGAAACCATGATTATATTTGTAATTTGAATTGGTAATTTCAGTTGTGATTTCTGAGTTGTGATTTAATTTACTTAACTGCTTGATTAATAACTTATTTGTGTATGTCGATTAAGAATGCATACTTAATTTACATGCATGAATTTGATGCTAGAATATAAGTGAATTTCACCTAATCGTTATGAACTTATATTCATGAGTAGTGAAGGTTGCTAGTCACAATCGCGTTAATTAAATTCCTGGCAAACGTATCATGTTGTTCATAGTTACGAATACCTTGTCAACACTTATGATTTTCTTAGAACTTAATGATTCTCGCTTGTATCTCTATTATGCAATTCATGTAGGGAACTTGTGGGGAATGTTTTGGGTTGTCGTATGCAATCATCCAATCCATTAACTTAAGGAAAATCTGAGAATTAATCTATGCAATTCATGGTTAATTTGGGGCGTTGAGAATTCATAATTTATTGAAAGAACAACTGAAAATCAATTTAGGTTGCATATGTGTCATGTGTGGAGAAGAAACCCTCTAGCCAATCCGTCGTCTATCCGTTCATTTTTAATTTTACGTTTTTGTCAATTTTGTAATTTAATTAAGTTTAATTTACGTTTCATCCAAATCAATCCCCCCAATATTAAAATATTATTATTTAGTTAGTTTTTATTATTTTTAATCTTTTAATTTAAATTTCGTCAAATTAATTTCCTAGTTTTTATTTTAAATTGTTTTTATTATTTTGAGTCATTTTTAGTGTGTTTCGAGTTTTTAGCTTAGTTTGTATTTTCTAGAGTCTTGAGTTGTTTTGAGTCTTTTGATTTGTTTTAGTTTATTTGTTAGTTTTATTTTGAGTTATTTTAGTTAAGTGTTTTTATTTTAGTTTAGTGTTTTAAACTTTATTTTTACGTTTTTAAATTATTTTAGAGGTTTTAGCAAGCCCTCCTAATCCCCGGCCTAGAACGATACCCTACTTATACCTATACTACATCTGTCAAAAAGAGGGTTAAATTTGTGCGGTTTAAAACCCCGTCATTTGTATTCCAATTTATTCATGCACACTCCAATTTTTTCATAGCCCAATTCTTGGCCATTTCAATTTATTCATATTCATATTTCACGTAGGTAAACATGCCTTAAATCAAACAAGTTGCGGTTGAAGTTTAGACAAAAAAAAAAGTTGAAGTTGAAGTTGCAGCAGAATAGAAACAGGTCGTCTAGGTGTCTCGAATCGGTATCCCAATTCGAAAATGTTATACCGCATCCCGAACAAATACCTTTTGGAGTGGGATACACAATTTTTTTGTTTGATATTTCGGTGTAGTTTGGGACTGGAGTGAGAAGGAGAAGAAGCAGATGAAGAAGCCCCAATATTTGTCTGGTTCTATCTGATCCATGTAGAAGACAAAAGATAAAATCACAATTCATTTACAATTGAGCCTAGAAATCCAAATCCGATTCGTAGTGATAAAAGGCAGAACAAACCCTAATTCGTTGTCTTTGCATATATACCCTTTTTGAGGAACAAACCCTAAATCACTGAACCCAAAACTTTGATAAAAGTGGGTACAGATAAAAAAACAAAACAAAACAAAACATGCAGAAGTGGATACAAACATGCCCATTTGAAAAATAAAAAGCCTAAGAAATTGACTGCAAAAGAAAAGAAAATAACCCTTGATTTCGAAACAAATACCTCAATTTTAGGGTCGAGAGTCGGAGAAGGTGGACAGAGGAGAGGTGAGAGTTCCATAAACAATCAAAGAAACTCCAATTTTGCGAAATCCTAAAAATCAACCCGGAAAAATAGAATTTTTTTTAATGCAAATCTTAATTTGAAAGTAAATCGAAACAAAATCATAGATTTTGAAACAAATACCTCAATTTTTTGGGGCTCGATCGAGAAGAAGAGAGAAATTGAGAAAGAGATACAAGAGTTGTGAACTCAAGAGAGGGTATGGTGTGAACCGTGGTGGCTGGAGCGAGATGAGATGAGGTCATCTCTAACCAAAGGGGTTATGTTTACTTCCGTCCAGAGTTATAGCAAGAAATTATTTTTAAATGAACAGTGTCATACTATATTTATAAATTATATATCATCTCCAACCGAAAAATGGTATTTTTAGCCCCTTAGTAATTTATTATTTTTAAGTTTGTTCTTTAACTTTATTGGTTAATTGTATTAAACTATCATATATAAAATAAGTTTATCCGGACATATTTTAAGTGTCACTTGTCGCTAAATAAATAAGGTTATCCGGACATATTTTGATTGCCATTTGAAAAAATATTTAAAATTTTAAATTTAGATTATTGGAAGAGGTAAGAGAGGAGTGTGTATGAAAAGAGTGTTTGAGGTGAATATAATGTGAAGAATTGGATTAAAATAAGGTAAGATAGTATGGAAGGATAAAAAGAATGTGAGAAATGATGTGTAGAAATAGCTTAGGTATTTATCAGAAAAAAAAATTATAATGTTTAAATTTTTTTTAAATTCGTCCTTTAAAAAAAGGGGAGAAAAAAGAAGAAAAACCAACAAATAGGCTGCCAAGCGGGCTCAACATGCCAAGCCTAATAGCCAAAAGGCTATACTTTGGCCTATGGGATCCACATGGTTTTGGCCTAGCTCTCCATTGGTGTTGGGTAGAGCTGGGTTCGGTTCAAATCAGTTTGGTTTTTTGCCAAAACTGAAACCGAACTGAAATTTTGGTTTTGTTCTTCTTCTTTTTTTCCGATTTGATTTCGATTTTTTTAAATGAAAAAAAAAATTGGAATTTTAAATTTTAACATCTCCAACAAAATCATAACATAAATATTCCAACTAGAATCAAAGACAATGAAAATTAATATTTAAAGTTCAACTGAAATTATAACATAAAGGTTTTTTTTTATAAATATTTTGGGTTTAAAGTTTAACTGTAAATAGATTTCTTTTTCTTTAAAGTACAAATTTCTACCATTTTCTTCACACCTCAATTCTTAACTATGAATAATATAAAGAGCTGGTCTAGGTTGGTGGACATGAGCTCAATTATTTTATCACAAGCATTATCATACTATAACCCACTTTGAACCAACAAGGGTCATATATCAATTATGCTCTCTTTGTATGTATTATCGATCATTTAGTAATGTAATTTACTATTTAGTCGGCAGAAGTAATATCAAAAGGGAAAACACTTGATCAAAACCAATACATGATCACTGCATATAACAATAAGCAATGAAGTATTGAATAAGCATACAAATACTTGAAGCAAGAAGCCAGATTAAACAAGAATAAGGAACTAACAGTACCGTATCAGAAGTTAGCACCGTTTTGGTATCACTATTTTAGGTCCTCCTTTTTTATACGACTTCTTCCTTGTAGTTATAGGAAAAGTAGCATATGCATTTGGTACATTTTGATTTTGGCAACACATTGGACTTACAAATTGGGTTTAAAAAATAATACTCAAAACAAATAATTAAATAAATAAAATTAAAAAAATATTAATTTAATTGATTCGGTTCGATTCGGTTTGGTTCAGTTTCTAGACCACTGAAACTGAACCGAACCAAAAGAATTCGGTTCAATTTTTTCGTTCGGTTCGGTTTTTGGTTTTTTTGGGTTTTTAGTTTTTTGAACCCACCCCTAGTGTTGGGTTTTGTAAAAAAAGGGCAAAAAATTGGCCTATGGCTATAACCATTTCATTGGAGACGGCCTGAGAGGTTATAGTGTGGTGGTCGAAGTCTAGACTCGAAGAAAGTGGAGGGGGAGAGGTAGAGGCGGAGAAAACAGAGAAAGATCAAGAGAGATGAGAGAGCGTTTGCTGAATGACAAAATCTGAGAGATTGCGAGAGACAATGAAACCCCTAAGTAAAATTGGACGATTGAGATTAAATCTCAACCAATCCGATGGTCCACATGATTCCTAAACCTAATTTGAAATTAAATATAGGGATAATTTGATATATATCCAATTTTGTGAGCCATTACTAGAATTAGTCCACTACATTGAAATAAGTCCAATAATTGATATTCCACGTAAGCTTATTTATAATTTGTACCATATTTATCCCTTAGACTTATAAATTGTAGTAAATATTCAAAATTTCTTAATTATATAATTATTTGTGGTTTAACAAATCCCTTAATTGCAAGATTAGTTATAGCAATAAAATCTCAGCCCCCAAAATTTTGTGTCGTTCATTCATTCTTTATTTCGTTCCCCTTCTCCTGTCACCCCTTGTCATCCCGCATTTCTCCCATACGCATTCTTCATACCTCCAGCACACACAAAAAAAAAGGATTAATCAGGCCCTAAACTTGGGCTATAAAGCATTTAATGGAATAGTAGATGTGTTTGTATGTTTACTGTGCATATCCTTGAATGTGCGTATGGTCTCTTTGCAGGCTCCATTTTGTCACCATCCACTGAGCTTTCATTCACAAAACCATTAATCTACGTTTATTTTATTTTTCTTCCTATACAATAGGTACTTTATTTTTATTTTGTTGGTAGATTATATCTGTTTTGTAGGTATAAAGCATTTTTCTTCCTATACAATAGGGAATTTATTTTTGTTTTGCAGGTAGATTACATCTGTTTTGTTGGTAAACATCATTAGGTGGTTACTAGATAATATTTTAGTTTGAGTATTTAAATATTCAAAATTAAAAACTGAATAAATGATACAAAAATTAAAGATTTTAAATATTTTTATCTAAAAGCGCAAAATTGGTATAAAAATATGTAATTAGATAACTGGACTTAGTTCAAAAACTACCTATATTTTTGGACCTAGATCGAAAAGCCCCTTAAATATATATTTTTTATAAATGTTTCAGTTCAGTTTGGGCTTACCAAACGAAGGTATATGGGATCTAGAATCTGGTATAAAACTTTTTGGGATTGGTTTGGAGTCGAGTGATGAATGTTTGGATGTTTTCGGTTCAGTTTCAAGTAGGGGGTGGAAATTTTTTCCATAAACCGATTTACCAACCGAACCATATTGGTCGGCTCATAATGATATGGTATAGTTTTGGCATTTTTTCATAATTGGTTGGCATTTTACCGAACCAGCAATTAATGGCATGGTTTTGGTAATTGATTTTGTATGCCAGAGGTATGCCATACCTACCTATATATATATATATTTTTTTTTTTTCTTTTTCTTTTTCTTTTTCTTTTTCTTTTTAGATATTTTAGATATTTTTTACATGCTTGGCTCCTCAGTTTTAGGGTTTAAAATGACTCCTTAGTTTTAGGGTTTGAAAAATATATGCACGACTCCTAGGAGCCTTCTCTCAATTTTCTTGTTCTCTTCAACGCACACCTCCCTATCATCTGGCCAACTACTATCTCTGCCAGAAATCTTCTTCTTCTTCATCAGCTTTCAAATTTAAGTAAATATTTGTGAAACCCTTCTCGTGGGAATTTATTCTATTGCCATGCTTTATGCATATGTTATGTAGTCATAGTACTGTTGCATTCCAGTATTATTTTTAAATGATTTTTTTCTGTTGTACCCCTTATTTGAAGTTAGAAGATGTACGCATATATCATAAGCCCTAACACCAATCGATCGATCATGTAGAAAAGTTGAACTATATTTTATCATTTTAAGCAAAACTGTAGAAAGCCACAGTAAAGATATATTCTTGATTTGAGATATTTGAGATTTTAGTAAACCACCCGTTGTGTCATTTACCAACTGAACCAGTCAATAATTTTGGTTGAACCAATTTTTGGCAACTGCAAGAAGACAGTTGGCTAAGAATAACTGATTTTCGATAATTATCTATACGTGGCTAGCAGGTGGCACAAAGTATTTGGCACAATTTGCCAACCGAACCCAGCCCTAGTTTCAAGACTTTTCGGTTCAGTTCAAAAATTTCGATATTTATTTTTCACCCCTAGTTTACATTGTACCGTGACCATGACAGCGATAGAGTCCGCTATCTTGCAAAATCTTTTGACATAAGGCACTGAACTGTCCAAAATCTTGCAAGGCAAGATCACCCTTCAATTCCTCTCTGGCCACCAAGCTCCAAAAGTAAAGTTAATAGCTTACACCTAACGCAGTAGTTCATCTAAAAAATAGAAAGGTTAAAAATATAAAATGTGAACTTACATTTTCTTTCAAAAAAATAAAAAAATAAAATCAGTAAGTAGAATTTTTTGTGTGATCGTCAATATTATACAATGTTGATTTTAATGTAAAAACAAAAAGTAGCTCACACCAACCATATATCCCTAGATTCATCAAAATTCCAAAGTGAATCGTGTCAGGCATCAAGGGCCATGGCTTCTAGTTTGTAGTGCACACAATAAAATTACCGAAAGAACAATTAGAAATGTGCTTTAAGATAACAAACAACAATAACCACAAGTTTTTTATGAACTCTTGTTTAACAATTTAACGTTAATTTATGTTCTCACATTATTAAATATTATGTAAATAATGTAAGGCGCTAAGAGCCAGCACGGTGGTCTATTAATTTAGTGGTAGAGCACGTCCTATATAATTGTGTTGTTATGCCTAATAGAGAGTTCATAAACAATCTTACTTTGAAAATAATATTTTTAGCATTTCTCGTGTAAACATAGTTTTTACTATGGAAAATATAAAAAGTATTCATATGGTACAATTGGTGAAAATTAGGCAACATTTGGGGTAGTGTAGCTTGATTGACTTGTACAAACGGTTGTAATTTTCGGAGTATTAAAATCGTGGAAATGACAAAGATGATGTTTTACTGCAATATCGATAAATAATTATGCATATGTACTTGTGAACACGAATTTTTCCTGAAACAACAAGAACAGAACACCATGTACAAAATATATTTGTATTAATGAATTCGGGTTACAATCTCTATTTGTTCCTCTGATTCTATTTTCGTAAGATATAGATTTGTAGATGTTGTTGATCCAAGGGCCGTCGAGGCTTGATCTTGGATGAACGGTTGGAAATTTCTTCAAGGGCCTTCAAGACTTGATCTTGAAGGTTAATGAAAGTTTCTTCAAGGGCCTTCGAGGCTTGATCTTGAAGGTTGATGAACTGATCTTCAAGGGCCTTTGGGGCTTGATCTTGATGAACGATGAATAGATCTTCAAGGGCCTTTGGGCTTGATCTTGAAGAACAGATGTGTTGATCCAAGGGCCAGTGGGGCTTGATCTTGGATGAACGATGAACGGATCTTCAAGGGCCTTTAGGAATTGATCTTGATGAACGATGAACGGATCTTCAAGGGCCATTGGTCTTGATCTTGAAGAACGGATGAACGAATCTTCAAGGGCCTTCGAGGCTTGATCTTTATGAACAATTGTTGTTGATCTAATGGCCGTCGAGGCTTGATCTTGGATGAACGATTGCCTCAAGGATTGGGCAAAGAACGAAGAGAGCTTTCTCGATCCTTCGGGATTCTTAGGAATTTGGATGCTTGAAAGCTTTAGAGTTTCAAAGCTTCAAGGACACAATTCAAGGTTTTGTGTCAAGTGAATTGGTGAATTAAAATGAATGAAATTGGCTTCTATTTATAGAATTTTCCAAGGCCTAATTTTGAATATAATATTCAGATGAAATAAGTCATTTCTGCCAGGTGTTGACACGTGTCCTGTTTGATGACTTTTCCGACTCTTTTCGATTTTTCGTCGAGTCATCCGCTACGTGTAAAATTTATGTGACATGTGAGCGTTGAAATTTTAATTATTGGTCAACATTTATTTTACCAAAATTTCAATGTCTACAAATGCCCCCACTTCAATGCGTGTCGTATACATGTGCTTGTCACGTGTAGAAGATACGTTTTCAAGTCCCTTAATGTAGACGTCGATCCAAGGGTCGTCGAGGCTTAATCTTGGATTGGGCTGAGAGTCTGTTCAACTTTGCTGGGATGAATCGGCATGTGCATTTGTTGTGCTTGTTCACTTTCCACAGGCTTCATCTTGAACTGGTTTTGATTCAAGGGTGATGGACACTTGATCTTGAATAGGGCTTTTGATTTCTCCAAGGGCTGTCGAGGCTTGATCTTGAAGGTTGTCGGACCACGAGCGGCTTCACATGGCAAGTGATCCTTGGCTTAGTTGATGATGAATCAGCACGTGCAGTTATACGGCCCATGCTGCATTATTCTCTGCTTTATTTCTTTTGCATGACAGGCAGGCACGAGGTAGAGGTGTTGGTCTGTTTCTCTGTTCAATCTTTCCAAGTGCTAATCGATCGCTCTATTTCTCCTTGTCCCGTAGGCAAGAGTAAGGGTAAAGGAAAAACATGCCATAAGATATCTTTGCCTTCGATTATGATGATACGAGATACTTTTACTTTTGAAGAAGCAGTTTTCCACAGGTTTATTCTTGAACTGGGCTGGAGAGTTTTCTTTTGCTAGACTTGCTTCAAAAGTCTGAGCTTACCCATTTATCTGGAGTTTAAGTTGATTCAAGGGTGGTGAACACTTGATCTTGAATCGGACTTGTGATTCCTTCAAGGGCCGTTAGTGGCTTGATCTTGAAGGAAATGGGACCACGAGCGGCTCTACATGGCAAGTGATCTTCGCGCGTCGACTCAAGAATTTGAGGGTCAAAACAAGTCCATCAAATCCAGAGTATGTCAAATCTTGATGATATGAAATACTTTTGCTACTTTTGCTTTTGAAGAAGTAGCGGACGACCCGGCACATGTTTCATCGTGCTTGTCTCTACATGCTTCAATGTATCATTTTCCATTGCTTTATCTATTTCCCTTGCAGAAGTGGCATCTTCTATGGTTTTCTCCCATGCATGTGTGGCATCTTTTCTTATAGTATTTGCCTTACTGATGCAGGAGTGGAATGCAAATGCTGGGTAAGCAATTAGGGAAGAGGTTCCAGGCAGTCGGTTCCAGATCGGAGAGTTGATTCCAAATGCCGGTTGATTGCTTTCTTTCTCCTTATCTTGCAGGTGAGAACAAGGACAAAGAAAAGGAAGGGAGAAAGAGTGATATGAGATACTCTTGCTTTTGAAGAAGTGGTGACGATTTGCCAGCGTTGCACAGCGAAGCTTTGCTCTTCGGCGACGGTGCTAGATCATTGTTGATCCTTCTGCTTCAATCTTTTTGCATAGCAAAAGTGGTGCGCAACCTTTGCATTTGAATGGTGAGCCACCATCATATCAACTGCGCTGAAGTATTTGACGAAGGAATTCGTGACCTTGGCAATAATTGAGGATGAGTGCTTGAGAGCAATGCAAGGTAAGCAACCAGGCAAAGGTTCTGAGCAATCAGTTCCAGATCAGAAGTTTGTTTTCAAGTTCCGACTGATTGCGTTCTTTCTCCTTATCTTGTAGGTGAGAACAAAGACAAGGAAAATGACAGGGAGAAAGCGTGATATGAGATACTCTTGCTTTCGACCTTGATGATATGAGGTACTCTTGCTTTGGTGTGATTTATTTGCAGATGTATTCCAGGGGATGAGGAATACTGAGTATTTCAAGAGGTTTTTGATAAGCTCATATTTATATATATTTTACATCAAATTCACTTGTCTTTTCTTAGTTAGTTCCTTATATTTTTGAGCAATTTACTTTGTTTTTGTGTTTTATAGAATTTGTCAAGCGAAGAAAATAAAAATAGAATAAGTGAAATTTTAAGTGTCAAATTCGTCAAAACTACCTTACTCACTTATTTTCTTTGTTTATGTTTTCGATTCGGATTGACGTGATTGCAATTGGGTTGGTTTGTTTTGTGTGAAAAATTAGGAATGGAGGACCGGAAGAAAAAGGAAGCAGGGCAGCATGGCACGGCTTAAAGAAGTGGGAAGTCAGTGGAGAGAAAGTCAAGCAAAGCACAGCAAGGCAAAAGAAAAGAGAAAGCATAAAGCAAGGCAAAGAAAAATAAAAATAAAATAAGAAGCTGCAGAGGAGGCAGCAATGATGCAGGGATAAGCTAGAAAAAAGAATACAAGGGGGGCAGCGAAGAAAAAGAAAGATATGTGGGCTGCCCTCCCTTTGTTAAAGAGCAGTGAGCTCATTAAGGCAGAGACGCGCACAGGCGCAGCGCCCATTTTTTAGAGAAACCAGACAGACTGAAAACTGCACAGAGGTAGTCGGTGCAGTGGCACCGAAGAGAACAGAGCAGAAAAAAATCAGAGGGAGTACACAGTGCGGAAAGAGGCAGTGAGGGAAAAGAAAAGTCAAGGGGGCGCTGCCTTTTGTTTTGAGAGGGCATCAGATAGATACAAGCACAGAGGCACAGGTACAACAGAGGAAGGAAGAAAACAAATCTGTGCACTCTTCTCTTCGGTTCTATCTTCTCAACCTTATGTTTTAACTTTTGTTTAAATTGAGAATAATTTGTAACTAATTTTTAGTAGTTAGGGGCTGTTTTGAAGCCCCGAATATGATGGTAAATGTGTTGTGATATTTCGTTTGAATGACTTTTATGAAAGGATGAAAATTGATTCACTACTTATGTCATTGATGAATTCTTTTTGTGTTTCTATGGATGCATACATAGTGAGCATATCTAGGATTTTAATGCTATGAATATATGTGTGCCTGCCCTTGTTGAATGAGGACCTACATATGTTCTAGAGTAGCACTTGTTAATTGTGGTTAACATGTGAATCGATTTCTAGGATAAGTAAGACAACGCCAGTACTTACGATGCCTTGTGATGTCTCAAACTCTTTTCATTCTTAATGATTTCTACTTGTTAAATCTATGAACACGCCATTCTAGATTGCATGCTAGGGACTAAGTTAAGTTGAAAACGCCATTCTCTTAACATACTACGTAAGAAAGAGTAATAGGTTGAGTTCTAACATTGAGCCAACTTGAGCATCTTCATCCGAAAATAAAAGGAATTTGAATGAAACATAACATGTTTGCATGATTATTTGGAGGTGGATAGCATTTCCCCTAACTCGTTTTCTTAACTTGTGAATTAAAATCTATTGGTATTATTTAAAACTAGTTTTTTCCATGTTTTGTCCGATTTAATTTAAATAGAAAATCAACTCCAAAAATCCCAAAGATTTGTGTGAGCATAGCTCTGTGTGTCTAGTTTATGTGTATAAAATTTCGTTGCATTTGGATAAGTGTAAGTTGGTCTAATAATTAGTATTCGGTGGCTGATCAGTGGAGACAGCCACCCAATTTTTGTGACATTTTAAGTATTTGGATAAAACAATCTTCTGCGGGAAAGACCCTTATTTTCATATACTACAATCGACAAATTTTAGTGTTAATAAGGAAAATCAATAGGATTATTGTGTGCTACTTTGTGGTGCGTTATAAAACCTATCAGTTTTGTTAGAAATGCATTCTCGAAGATAGGGAATAGCTTGGCATTTGTGCAGGTCTGCCTTGCCATAGAGGATGAATGTCGACATATATAGGAATTTCCCAATAGCCGGTACTGATGCTGTTCATTTACTCTTGTCAGGGACAGTGGGTAACTAGAATAGTAAGATTCACGCGTTTTTAGACCCGTCCGTGACTTCTGCAAAGTTGAGACAACACGTGAAGGGTGGTGACAGACTTCGATCTTTGAACAAGTCGCCCAGCTTTTGAGGTTTGGAGGATGGTGCCGTGCCTCTTTAATTCGGCCTGTGACTCTTCCAGAGCTGAGATTGCACGTTAAGGGTGCTGACAGATTGATCCGAAAATCTGACTTTTGAAAAAGTGGTGCCTCTTCGATTTATGAACGAGCGACTCTTCGATTTATGAACGAGCGACTCTTCGATTTATGAATGAGCAGCTCTTCGATTTCTAAGAAGACGGCCTCGTTGCTTCTTCTTTTTATGGAGGCATCGATTGCTTCCTAAAGCACACTTGAGAATTGCTACTTGCATAAGTTCCCCTCTTGTACCTTTGAGATCTTGATTTGTCTAAATTTTTCTTTTCTTCAAAACCTTTAGAAAATGTCTTGCCCATCTGATTGTCATCTTGATTTGAATGTCAGGGAAGAGGCTGTGATGTCTTCTTCGGATAATATATGGCACCCATCTTTTTTATCCCTGAACGGTCCTCTTACGGTTGGGGACTCGGTAATGAAGAATGACATAACAGCTACAGTGGTGGCTAGAAATCTTCTCACCCCAGAGACAACAAGGTGTTTTCCAAGCGGTCCGATGAGCTGGCTGTCCAGGACATCTTGGCCTTTAGCGTCCAGTGTGCGGGCTCTGTATCGAACATGGGCCAACGCCTTCTCGTTCGAACTCATCAAGTTGAGTCGCTGATGGCGGAGGTGGTGAGCCTTAAGCAGGAGGTCAGAGGGCTGAAGCATGAAAATCAGGAGTTGCACATGTTTGCTAATAGTTACTCAACGAGCATAAAGAAGAAGCTTGACCAGCTGTAAGAATCTGATAGTCGGA
Source organism: Crataegus laevigata (assembly GCA_963580275.1). Classification (NCBI taxonomy): domain Eukaryota; kingdom Viridiplantae; phylum Streptophyta; class Magnoliopsida; order Rosales; family Rosaceae; genus Crataegus; species Crataegus laevigata. Next base: position 12,007,175 of record OY756941.1, read on the forward strand.
TTCAAAGTGATCATCAGATGTTTATGGCTTTGTTCCAGAGGCATCTTTTGCTGTTGTCATCTGGAGCTTCACCAAGTGTTGAGGCTCCAGATAATCAAACTCCAGTGCCTCGTCTTTCTGCAGCTCCGCCGAGTAATGAGGCTTCTCGTGATCGTCCTTGAAGAGTCTTTCTTGTAAATTTGATTTGGTTTTTTTTTTACATGTATAATGTAAATTTATGTAAAATGTCAGAGAAATAAATAAAGTGAACTTTATTTCACTAAATGTTTTTTTTTAAAATAATATACATTATATATATATATATATTGTTTTTTTCTTTTTCTGCTACTTTCAATGGTTGACACCTCATTATTTCTTTTTTTATATTTTTTTGTTTCTTTTTGGAATGGTGCGGCACCAAAAAATTCCACTACTCTTTTTTAAATATATTTTTCTTCTTTCATGGTGCTGAGGCACCACATTTGCTCCACCATCCCCTTTTTTTATTATATTTTTTTCTATATAAATTTGGACGATCGACTGAGGAATTTTGCAAAGAAGGACGAAGATGGAAGAGCTTGAGGTGGAGTGAAGTGTCGAGCTTCATTACCGGCTAGTCGTTTGACGGCGGTTATTGAAGTTCTTCGTGGTTAGTGTTGCAGCGGAAGAGCTTCGAGAAGTGCTGCGGGTGAAGGACAGAAGGAGTTGCAGCTTGAAGGTGGTGTCGTAGCCCAACCCTTTGAAGGCATGGTGGAGAGCAGCTTGAGGTTCTTGAGGATGGTGAAGAAGACAACGGAGATGGAGATCAGGGGCGAAGGCGGGTGGAGACCCAAAAAGAAACAAAGTTGACACCAACGCCAAGCCATGCCATCATTCCAGAAATAACATGGCGAGGAACAGAAGACCACATCAAGCTAGCTGTCACTGCCATCATCCTCAACGTCCGTTTGAGATCATCCGACATGTCCACTTCTGCATCTGGATCTAGAGTAACGTCTCCCTTGTCATTTTACGCCTTCTTTTGCTTTCACCTCTTTGATAATGATGTCTGTAGCTGCGGTGGAGGAAGGTGATGACCAGCGTGCTGGACGGCGGAGGAGATAGTGTCGCAGAGTGGCGAGGAGGAGATGACGGAGAAGGTGAAAATCATCTAGCTACATAGCTACCCCTGAAGCCAACAGCACCTCGCACTAGTCAAGCATGGCTTTCTCCTCACTGTGCTTCTCAAATGCCCTAATGGCGATGTCGACGGCCTCTTTCTGCATATCCTGGAACATGTCGGCGCTCTTGATGATGACACACTTGCCTGTTGACAGCATGAGGAGGTTGACGGCAGAGGAACAGAGTAATGCTCTTCGGGATCTGGCAGTTTCGTCGCCGATCTTGAGAGAGCCGATTGTGTGGATGTAGCCTTGGGTCGAGAGGGAAGGCTGGGGATGACAACGACACCGATGATCATCGCCATCAGAACCACCGTGGAGATTGGGTCTTGCGACTCGATGAAACCTTTTTCTGATCTATTTTTTGCTTTTCTGTGCTTGTCGCAGATCTTTTTTTTTTGTTCTCTCTATGCGTGGAAAAAAAAGGGAGAGACTCGAAGAGAAAGAGATGATGTTTTCTGGGCTGGATTTGGCCTTGGGCCTGCGGATCATGGGCTCGGAAGTGATTGAGAGCTTGAGGGCCATGAGGTCCATCTACTAGGCCTGCTATGTTATTTGCAGGCTGGAAGTTGGGCTACGAGAGTGCCACATTTGGGCTCGGGCCGAGACACACACATATGTACTCTTTTTTTTGTAATATCGTAAGCCATATGTAATTTTTTTTTTGTAATAACATAAGACATATGTAATTTTATTTTATTTTATATATATATATATACAGGTGCTCCTTACATTCATGGATTTCCTTGCAGTTTTGGCAGATTACCCGTATTCACAATTAGTGCCGGAGTGAGCAAGATGCGGGTGCAACGTGTTGAGCTTCGCGACCGGCTAGTCGTTTGACTGCGGTCACTGAAGTTCTTCACCAGCCTTGCTCATGGTGGTGACGTTGCCGTGCACATCGACCTTGCTGCTTGCCATTGCTGCTTGGAGCTTGTTCCAGTGCGTCACTTTTATCGTGTGGGGTTGTGCGAAAGACCGCAGCGAGTTTATGTTGTGTAGTGTCTTTCGGTCACAATTTTCCTCGGTGGTGATGTTGTCTATGCACATCGACCTTGCTACTTGCCGTTGTTGCTTGGAGCTTATCCCAGTGCGTCACTTTTACCGTGTGGGGTTGTGCGGAAGACCGCATTGAAGTTATGTTGTGTAGTGTCTTTCAGTCACAACTTTCCTCGGTGGTGACGTTGTCGCGCACCTCAACCTTGTTGTTTGCCGTTGCTGCTTGAAGCTTGTCTCAACGCGTCACTTTTACCGTGTGGGGTTGTGCGGAAGACTGCACCGAGGTTTCGTTATGTAGTACCTTTTGATCACAGTTTTCCCTCTGTGATGCACTATCGTGTGGTGTTGTGCAAGAGACCGCACCGAGGCCTCGTTGTGTAGTACCTTTCGGTCACAACTTTCCTCAGTGGTGACGTTGCATGTGCACACCGACCTTGTTGCTCAAGTTTTGTGGCTGGTCTCTTTGTGACTTTGTCATTTTCATCCTTCGACACTTACAAGATTTCCTTCGTATGTCTTTTGCTCATTTTTGTAACGAGTTTTGTAGTTAAATCCTTTTTAAAGAAATGATGTATTCATATTGATGATATGACTGTACTTGAAGTTTTGAAGTTCCAAGTTGCCTACGTACCCTTGGTTGAGAAGGGATCAAGTCATAATGTAGTTCAAAATACATGCATTTTTTTTTTTTGGTATTTTCTTTTGATGCCGTTTACAGTTTTAACTCATGCAGGCAATGAGTGTTTTGTTGTCGCCTTTTAGACTCGTGTGAACGAGGAGTGTTGGTGTCGCTTTTTATGCTCATGTGGCCCAGGAGCGTTGTGCCATGCAGTTTAGGCTCGTGAAGGCAAGGAGCTTTTGTGTCTTCTTAGGCATAGTACTGCTTCAAGAACTTGCTGTTTATGGGGCCAATCCTCAAGCCATATTCTTCCACGATCTTGTAAGCACCGTTTGTGTAGACTTCTTGTACTACGTGAGGTTCATCCCACTTTGAGGTGAATTTGCTTCTCGTCTTGTGTGTCGTGATGATAGGCCTATGTAATGCAAGGATGAGATCCCCTACTTAAAATGACCTTGGGCGAACTTTCTTGTTGAAGACCTTGGACAGTTGTGCTTGATAACACTCCAAATACTGCTGAGGTTCGAGCCTCTTATCATCTAGTGCTTCTAACTCTTGAAGACATAACTTTACATTTTCTTCGTCAGCCAGTCATTCTTATATAGCCATCTCAGCGAGGGAATTTGGCTTTCCAACAGCAAAACAGCCTCTATGCCATACACGAGCGAATATGGCGTAGCTTAAGTAGGTGTCCAGTGCGTCGTCCTATATGCCCAAAGTGCTTCGCTCATTCTCTCGTGCTAGTCTTTCTTGCTCCTATCAACGACCTTTTTCAAAATGTTGCATAGAGTTTTGTTGAATTCTTTTGCGAGACCATTGGCTGGGGCATGATATATGGAAGACTTATGCTGCTTGAACTTGTATTTCTCACAGAGTTCGTCCATGAGTCGGTTGGAGAACTGTTTTCCATTGTCAGTGATGATGTAACGAGGCACACCATATCAGTGGATGATATGCTCCTTGATAAAATGGACGACAGTTTCTTTCTTGACTTCCCTTAGGGGTATGGCTTCAGCTCACTTGGAGAAGTAATCTGTCACAGCTAGGATGTAAGCTTCTCTTGCAGATGACTTTGGTGTGATTGGTCCTATGACGTCTAATCCCCAGGCATTGAACGACCATGAAGCAACTATAGGGTGTGATGGTTCAGGCGATTGATGTACGAAGTTGGCATGAAATTGGCAGGCTTGGCACCTTTTGGCCTATTCCATGCAGTCCCTCACCATGCTTGGCCAATAGTAACCTATCCCTTTAAGCTGAAAATGTAGCTTTTGCCTGGACTGATGCGCTCCACATACACATGAGTGTGCTTCTTCCATAGCTTGACTGGTTTCTTCTTCACCTAGGCATCTCAGAAGTACTCTTTCAAAAGAGCGTCGGTAAAGCGTTCCTTTATAGTAGAGGAAGCGATGTGTTCGTCGACATATTTCATAGCGGTGTCTGGGATTGTCTGGAAGCCTCTCTTGCTCCAAATAGTCGATCAGCGGCTATCTCTATTCTTCAGTGTCGACCGGAAGTACTGAGATGACGTTTGTATCATTTAGTAGTATTTCGGTGATAAGCGGGATTACCTATCTTTGGAAAACTGGCACGTCTAAAACTTCACCTTCTCTTAATGCCATACTCGGGGCTAGGTTGGCGAGGGCATCTGCCATTTGATTTTCTTTTCTTGGCAAATGTTCTAGTGTCACGGTCTCAAACTTTTGTAACAGCTGAGTTGCCAACCTGAAGTACTAGACGAGATCATCTTTCCTCACCTTATACTCGGTTAGAAGTTGACTGATTATGAGCTTGGAGTCGCCATATACCTCGAGGGCCGTGATTTCCATGTTGATTGCCATTTGGAGCCCGATGATTAGTGCTTGGTACTCAGCGACGTTGTTAGAGCATAGTTCGCTTAGTTGGAAGGAATAAGGCAATATTTGCCTTTGTGGTGACATGAACACTACTCCTGCCCCGGCTCCATCTGCTCGTGCTGATCAATCGAAGAACATCGTCCATGTCGGGAAGACGTCGACGGAGAACACCTCCTCGTCAGGCAAGTCGTCTGAGATTTTCCAATCGACTGGGATTAGGTGATCGGCAAAGAAGTCTGCAAGTGCTTGTCCTTTGACGGCTTTAGCTGGAATGTAGATGATCTCATGTTGGTTGAGAAGCAATGCCCATTTAGGTAGTCACCCCGTCAGAACTGGTTTGGACATGACGTATTTGACCGGGTCGGCCTTAGTAACCAAGTGGGTGGTGTAAGCATGCATGTAATGTCTGAGCTTCTGAATGGCAAACACTAAGGCAAAGCACATATTTTCTATCGGGGAGTAATTCAATTCAGCACCGGTGAGAGTTCGGCTGAGGTAGTAAAGAGCTCCTTCTTTCTGGGATTCATTTTCTTGCGCTAAAAGTGCTCCTATTGCACTTTCTTGAGCGGTGATGTATAATATGAGTGGCGTCCTGGACACAGGTGCCCCCAGGACTGGTGGACTTAACAAATACCTTTTTATGCTTTCGAAGGCATTATGGCATACTTTGTCCCATACAAATGGAACATCCTTCTTCATGAGTCGACTTAATGGTTGACCACGTCCTGCTAAATTGGAGATAAATCGTCTAATGAACGCGAGTCATCCTAGCAGACTCTTCAGCTCATGTAGATTTCTTGGCTCAGGCATGTTTTGAATGGCCTTGATTTTTTACTGGTCTACTTCGATGCCACGGTGCTTGACAATGAAGCCAATGAACTTTCCAGAGATGACGCCAAATGCACACTTCAACGGGTTCATCTTGAGGTTGTATTTTTGCAGCCTTTTGAACACTATTCGCAAATCCTTCAAATGGTCTGATCTCTTTTTCATCTGGACCACCACATCGTCCACGTAACATTCTACATTTTTGTGTAACATGTCATTGAAGATTTTCTGCATTGCACGTTGATATATAGCTCCGGCATTTTTTAGACCAAATGGCATTACCTTGTAACAGTAGATACCCTTTAGAGTACGGAAGGCTGTTAGTTCCTCATCTTCGGGAGCCATGAGAATTTGATTGTATCCGGATGAGCTATCCATAAATGACAGTGCCTCGTGGCCAGTGGTTGCGTCCACCATGATCTCGATGATTGGTAGGGGAAAGTCGTCATTTGGGCACGCATCGTTGAGGTCTCGGAAGTCCACGTAAACACGTATTTATCCAGATTTCTTAAGGACGATAACAATGCTAGAGATCCACTTGGGGTATTGCACCTCTCGAATAAAGCCTGCTTTGATTAGCTTGTCAATATCAGCCTCAATTTGTGGGATGAGCTCGGAACGATATCACCTTTGAGTTTGCTTTATCGGTCGCGTTCCGGGCTTGACTGCAAGACGATGCACATCGATGGTAGGGTCAAGGCCGGGCATTTCCTTATATGTCCAGGCAACGACGTCTTTGTACTCTAATAGCAGCTGGTAGTACTCTTCTATCTCATCTGCACTTAACAATGCATTTATGAAGATAGGTTTGGACTCTTCTTTCGTTCCTAAGTTAAGCTCCTTGAGCTCATCAACTGTGGCTTGCCCTCCATCTTCGAGCTGTGGTGGTGCAGTAGTGATATCTTCCTCAGGGACTTCACTTTCTTTGTCTTCTTGACTTGCGATGTGGAAGACGTCTTGGACCTCTCCTTCACTGCCATCTTTTTGGGCTTGTTGGCGTGAAGGTTGGCCGGTGTGGATAATGGTGTGCCTCCTTACTTTCAGTGGTCCATTTGTGTCACCTCCAAGATTGTTTGGCGCTTTATTTTTGAAGGAATAGAGCTTCGGATGTTATCCTTTTCTGCTAAGCTGTCATGCTTCTGTTTCTTTGGTGTTGTTTCTTTTCTCCTTGAAGGCTTCTTAGGTTTTTCGAGTCTCCTCAAAACCGACCTTTGTGGAGGAAAGCTAGGCAAGTTGCTTTGTTTCTTAAGTTCTGACAGCCTTTCAAAAACAAAGCTTTGGGATGTTGGCGTGTTAAGCCTCTTGAAGATAGAGGTTCGGCTTTGACCACCAATGCGATGAAATGTTGATATTCGTCTTGAATGATTCATCCTATTGATGACTTATATCTAAGGGGCAGATTTAAGCTCTTCTTGATTTTGTACGACGCTCACGCTGATGTGCTGAGCGCTATCATTTTTTGTTTTGCTCAAAATCTTCATAGATGTATTTGGTGTGAAGCCGATTCCTGCTTTGCTGTTGTTAACTCCGTAACCATGCTCTTTCAGCCTCTCTTGAGTCTTGGTGAGGTTACGTTCTTTGTTGTTGAAGGTGTTTGAACCCTTCCTTCTAGGATTCGATAAGGGAATGAAGTCGTACCCAGTCTTCGCCATGATTTTGTATGTGTTTGGATCAAAGCCTTCTTTGGTCCTCTTGGTTGGGAGAAAGCTTAGTTCTACTCCATTTGGCAGAGCTTTTATGAAGCCCTGTGGTGGTCTTGCAATCTTAGCGTCGCCTAGCTGTGTTAGAGGTAAAATTGCATTTGTCTTGAGTAACTTTACATCATCCTTGCACCGCTGTGTGTCGACTTTGCTAGTTCCAGTTTCGAATGGGGATTGACCATTCTTCCTTCTTGACATTGGGATGTATTGAAAGATGGGTGTGTCTGATTCTTTCGAATGCGTCTTACCCCATTTGGCTGTCTCAGGTTCATCATCGTTCTTGCTTGAAGATGGCGTGGCTTCTCCTCCTTGCCTTCTAGGAACAGATTACCATTCTTTCTTTTTAGGCGTTGCTTTGCCTGTGGATTTTACCTCTTTTGGAAGAGCTTCGGGCACCATGTATTCCTCCATGTAGAACTTGGTGTCTGCAAAGTGTGATTCGGCTTCGGTAAATGGCTTGGTATCGCCTCGAATCACCTTCACTTCTTCTTGGTAGAATTTCAAACATTGGTGAAAGGTGGATGGTACTACTCCATTCTCATGGATCTAAGGCCTTCCTAATAGCAGGTTGTATGAAGTTCTTGCATCAATCACATGTTATATTATGCTTGAGTTGAGTTCACCAATGGTCATCTCCACTCGGATCATGTCTATCGCTTTTTTGCCCTCATTGGTTAAAACCTTGGATTAGTAGACGGCTCAAGGACAGCTCGTCTATTTTGATGCCGATTGTAGTCATTGTTGACTTTCGCATGATGTTTATGGCCAATCCACCATCCATAAACATGCGGTTGATTTTGCTTTCCCTCACGTACCCTGAGACGAAAAGATGACGGTTGTGAGGTTTTGACCCCAACAATAAGTCTTCATTAGTGAAGTTGATTGAGTCTTGGGCGGGACAGCATGTGGCATATTCATGTGACCGAAGCTTGAAGCCTTTGTCCTTGTTTTCTTGTACTTCATGGTCGTCGGGATTTGCTAAGACCACCATCAGTGCTTTTCACATCTCCTCGGGTAACCGTAATGCTTTCTTGATGCTAACATGAGTCGGCAGACCTTCTTCAGGCATGAGGGTTTTCACTTCCTCAACAGTGATAACTTCGTCTCTTGAGAGCTCATTTACTTCCACCATGTGACATGCAACGATAGTGCATCGTTGGAAGAAGTCTTTCCGGAAGTACTCGTGCAAGGAGACGGGAATGCGTGGCTCTTGCTTTATAGGCTCCCCAACGTATGTTGGCTTAGCAGCTATTGCGCATCTTTTGGGTTTCCTATTGTTGCGGTGGCGGTGCGTTCTCACTTCCTCTACCTTCGGCCCTGTGGCTTGTGGTTTGGCCTTCTTCGACTTTTTGCGGGTCACTAAGGTCCATCCTTCATCATCGTCAGCAAGTGCATTTTGGTTGCTTGCCCCTAATGATGGTTTTGCTGACGGGGCCATGTGATTTGAGCTTTGATGAGGATGGTCATGTGTTACCAGAAGAGGCACAGGATCAAAGGATCCAAACACGATCGTCGTAGTGTGTGTCGCGGTCGTGTCCTCTAGGTCGAGTTCAATTTGCCATTGTTGTGCTAGCTTCATGATAAGTTTCTTGAGGATGAATCACTTGCCAACGGGATGACTCACGATGCGATGGTACTTGTAGTACTTGGGATCGTCAACGCGATCCATCTCTTCAGGGCCTTTGCATTCAGGCAGCTCGATTACCTTTTTGTCCAGTAAGTCGTCTAGGATTGTGGCCATGTTAGAGTCCGGAAATGGGTATGTTTTCTGATCCAGTTCTCTCAAGGTGTTCTTGTACCTATCTTGGGTGCGATAAAGCTCACCTCTTTTTATCTCTTCTTTGTTCCTAGAGGAGATTTTGACAAGTGCAGAAAAGGTTTTGGTGGGGGCAGTGTCGATGGAAAAAGCTTCCTTGGCGAGCTTCTTTCCACGATTATCCACCTTTGGAGTAAACACCTTATCCTTCTTGAAGTCGGTGATCGGCTCCTTTTTTCCATGATGAGCGATGCTCAACTCCATGTCCTGAGCGCGGGTGGCTAACTCTTCAAACGTCTGTGGTTTGATGCCTTGAAGGATGTATTGCAATCCTCATTGCTTACCTTGAACGCACATCTCGATTGAGGAAATATATGAGAGTCTGTAATCGAAAACTGGCTCATCCATCCACTGCTTTATGCTTATCAGCTCCAACATGCTTACAGTGCGATGAGTGTTGTAGAAGCGGTTCAAGAACTCTCGCTCTAGTTGCTCCCAGTTGTTGATGGATTCAGGCTCTAGGTCCGTGTACCAGTCGAATGCATTTTCTTTGAGAGAGTGGACAAACTGCTTCGCGAGGTAGTCTCCTTCCATCCCCGCGTTGTTGTAAGTTTCGACGAAATAGGCAACGTGCTGCTTTGGGTTTCCCTTCCCATCGAACTGCATGAACTTTGGCGGTTGATATCCCCTTGGCATATTTAGGACGTCAATTTTCTTGGAGTAAGGCTTCGAGTACAACATAGAGGTATATGAGCTCCCTTCGTACTGCGCCTTGATGGTGCTAGCGATTATTTGATGCAGTTGCTGGATAGACAAAAATCCCATGAGCACCGCTGCTTGGTCTGGCTCCGATTTGTAAGTCTTTCTCTTCCACAGTCTATGTGAGTTTGGCGATTGCTTCATTCATTTGAGCCTGTTGCTCCTCGATTGAAGTCGCTCCGGTGGTCATAACTTGCATGGCTGCGCTGCTGCTTGAGTCGGCATCAAATAGCGGGGACTCATGGTACTTCTTTGGGATATCCTCCATTAGCACACTTAGCGAGGCCAGAGTGAGCACGGGCTTGTACCTCGGGTGTTCATGAGTTTTTGGCGGAGTTGATGCAGAGAGGGAAGATGCGGCGGAAAAAGCTATTGCCTTGCTTCGAGTTGTGATGCCAAAAGCGCCACCGTTCATGATGAGGATATTCTTGTTTTTCACGTCAGTTACGGGAACAACTTGAGCCTTCCTTGATGCCATATGTGCGGATTTGAAAATAGAGATGAGAGGTAGAGAAAGGTCCCACTGGGCGTGCCAAATTTGTGAACACGAATTTTTCCTGAAACAACAAGAACAGAACACGTGTACAAAATATATTTGTATTAATGAATTCGGGTTACAATCTCTATTTGTTTCTCTGATTCTATTTTCGTAAGATATAGATTTGTAGATGTTGTTGATCCAAGGGCTGTCGAGGCTTGATCTTGGATGAATGGTTGGAAATTTCTTCAAGGGCCTTTAAGGCTTAATCTTGAAGGTTGATGAAAGTTTCTTCAAGGGCCTTCGGGGCTTGATCTTAAAGGTTGATGAACTGATCTTCAAGGGCCTTTGGGGCTTGATCTTGATGAACGATGAACAGATCTTCAAGGGCCTTTGGGCTTGATCTTGAAGAACAGTTGTGTTGATCCAAGGGCCATCGGGGCTTAATCTTGGATGAACGATGAACGAATCTTCAAGGGCCTTTAGGACTTGATCTTGATGAACGATGAACGGATCTTCAAAGGTCATTGGGCTTGATCTTGAAGAACGGATGAACGAATCTTCAAGGGCCTTGCTTGATCTTGATAAACAATTGTTGTTGATCCAATGGCCGTCGAGGCTTGATCTTGGATGAACGATTGCCTCAAGGATTGGGCGAAGAACGAAGAGAGCTTTCTCTATCCTTCAGGATTCTTGAGAATTTGGATGCTTGAAAGCTTTAGAGTTTCAAAGCTTCAAGGACACAATTCAAGGTTTTGTGTCAAGTGAATTGGTGAATTGAAATGAATGAAATTGGCTTCTATTTATAGAATTTTCCAAGGCCTAATTTTGAATATAATATTCAGATGAAATAAGTCATTTCTGCCAGGTGTTGACACGTATCCTGTTTGATGACTTTTCTGACTCTTTCCGATTTTTCGTCGAGTCATACGCTACGTGTAAAATTTATGTGACATGTGAGCGTTGAAATTTTAATTATTGGTCAACATTTATTTTACCGAAATTTCAATGTCTACATTGCTATGGTGTATGCTCGATCTTCGCCGATTGTCATTTTTCCTAACTATATAACTTTGTCGCTCTACTCAAAAGTTATGGTTTTGCTGCATTTGCATAATCAGTACATGGATTGCGACTCACTTTAATGCGATAGCTTGTCTTAAACAAGTTTATATCATGTGACGTTTTAATTCGGTAATATAATGGTGCACTTGAATCACTAAAATGACCAATTTATTTAGAAATTCATCAAAATGACAAAATTTATCAAAAGTTTGAAATGAACCTAGATTATTTAAGAAAATAGACGTGCTATGGTCAGTTATCAACGTGCTTGTGCAATTTTTTTTATTTATAATTATTGTAAGGAGGGGGAGAGGGATTATTTGAAACTATTACTATAATTTATGAAAATTGTGAAGTTTAGAATCCGGAAGTGGAAATCCAACGCCCTACTTACTTTTAATATTGGAAGACATGCAATTTGTAGTTGGACATCCACTCTCCTTTAACGTTCAACATACAACCGGAACCGGTGCAGTTGAATTCGCACTGCATCTGGCATGGAAGCCGGTCAAAACGGCAGTACATTATTCACATTATATTGGAGGAGATGAACTTACTTGTATACTCATTTGATCTACTAGCATTCTACCGACGTGGTGTTAGTTTGCAGAAGTATGATTCTTTTCCTTCTTATTCTCTCTCATTCCTTCTCATCCTATTTAAACGGTTATAATTTAAATCACATTAACGTTTTATTTTAATTTTTTAATAGCCAGGAAAAAAAAAACAATTTGTGAGAGAATGGGAGGAAAGTGGATGTGAATAGGAAGGAGAAGAATCCTATTCTGTTTGCAGGCTCATATATGAAAATAAAATAATGTTAGAAAAAAAAAATTTACAAATCAAATTATGTATCACTATTGAAAAATAAATACGTTAATAAATACTTAAATAATAATTCAATTGTCAACATCTACACTATTTGATCTACAACTTTTCATTTAAAAATTTGATTACCAATAAAAATATCTTTTCGTTTAGATCTGCTCTTTTTAGATAATTTCACTTGTGCTTTAAATATGAAGTTTGGACAGTTGAGATAAAGGGTGTGCTTATACTCCATTCAAGTGGGAGACGAGAACACTGCTTGACGAATTCTTGAAGGAAACCCCTGGTTCATTAAAGGTGCCCCCTTTACTGTCAAACGATGGCCGCCCGACCAATCCTTAGATGAAATTTGTTCTAACAGGGCTATCTTTTAGATCCAAATCCATGGAATCCCGAGAGCACTATGTACAGCCAAGAACGCAAGGATGTTAGGGGAAAAATTAGGATTGATTCTGGAGATTGAGGATCCTATTGCTTCAGGGTTCAGGGGCTTTCTGCGGATCTGTGTGGAATTGGATGCCTCGAGACCTCTCCTCACCAGCTTTGTCATGCCGTGTCCGTCAAACGAAAATCGCACTCTCCGGCTCAAATACGAGGGCCTTAAGGACTTTTGCTACAACTGTGGTAGGCTCAGCCACGTTCGAAACTGTCAGTGGAAAGCTCCCATCAGCAGTGATGGCGAGAATAGCTATAATCCGAGCCTGAGAGCCCAGACGACTCCGAGAATTTCGATGAGTTTATTCCCAGAACGAGCATCTCTTCCTCCGATCACCGGTGATGGTTACGGTCAAGGGCAAAGACTGGGTAAGGGTGACAAGCACTATTACGTGAATGTCGAGGATCGCGACACCTGTCCTGTGACGGCTGCCATTGAAGGGACACGCGGCGGGAGCACTCGAATTGGCAGCACTGCGCTCCCTGCCAACACGAAGAATATGGCGACCAAACCTGACATCTTGCAGAATAATGATAATTCAATTGTGGAGGTGCTGGCTTCTCGTACACCAAGGATGGTACATCTAACGGATAGGGGCAGTTCGGACCGTGGCACCCAATTTCACACCGGAACTATCACCTTGGAAGTTAATGGTCTGTCACTAGGGAAAAGTTGGTTTGATCCAAAAATGATCCATCAACGGGTCTTTACTAAAGCCCATGGTCCCTTGGACGGCCCATTTAAGGAAGGTCCATCCAACAGCTGGAATGATGATGGGCCGGCTAAGCGCTTGAAGTTAACTGAAATAGAAAAGGGTGTACCTATTCCTGGCTCACCTAAACCCGATAGGTGTAGTCCAGATCCGGGTGCAGATGCCCAATCCGCTTGCAGTAATTCATCAACTACTATTTGCACAAAGAGGAGGAGCAAGGGTGAACCTCCATCAGGCCACGTGGATAAAAAGCAAATTGTCTCTAAATTTATGGGAAAGTTGTCCCACCCATCCATTATCAATCGTCGCAGCAAACGGGGGCGTGGAAGTCTGAAAGCCAATGTCCAGGGCACCCATATGATTGACACCCTGAGAGGGGAAACGGAACTTAATGAGGTGGTTGTAAGCCCATCCAAGGAACTAGTGGAGGCAGAGAGATTGGGATTGCTAGGTGGCAAGAAGGTTAGAGTAAATGATTACCCTCAAACGGTGGAGGCTGGCGGGCACCAGCCCCGCCGAACCCAATGAAAATTCTAGCATGGAACTGCCGAGGGCTTGGGAACCCTCGGAAAGTTCAGGATTTGCTTAGTTTTATCAAGCAGAAAGCTCCCAATATGGTCTTCTTGAGTGAGACTAAATGTGACGTGAATAAGGTGAAGAAAGTGCAATTATGTTGGGGTTTTACTAATAGTTTTGGGGTAGACGGTACTGGCAAGTCGGGGGGACTTGGGTTACTTTGGAATGATGATATTGATCTTCGTATCCTATCATCGTCTAAATATTACATTGATGCTGAGATTGGGGCATTTAGTAATAGTCAGCACTGGCGTTTCACGGGATTTTATGGATCACCCTCAACTTCAGGCAGAGGTGCATCATGGTCCTTGCTTCGAAGACTCGCCAATGCTAGCTCCTTGCCTTGGGTTTGCGGGGGAGACTTTAATGAGATTTTACTGCAAGCTGAAAAGGAAGGCGGTCCGGCTAGACCTATGGGCCAGATGCTAGATTTCAGAGAAGCCTTAGCTGATTGCCGGTTGTTGGACCTGGGGTACAACGGCACTCCCTTCACGTGGAAAACTACTCGTGGGGGTGGGATAAAAGAACGTCTTGATAGATTTTGCGCGACGTCGAACTGGAAAAACTTGTTCACTGCAGCGAAGGTGTCGCATCTCAAATCATGCAAATCCGATCACATCCCCATCTTTCTTGAAGTCATTCCGTCCAAGATGAGCAGACCCCATCGCTTGTTCCGATTCGAGGAGATGTGGACACACCATGAGGAGTGTGAAGGAATTGTTCGAGAGGCGTGGGCGACTGTGGTGCCGGGCCTTCCTATGTTTCAGGTATGTGAGAAAATCAAAGCTACCCGTATGGCTCTCAATACTTGGCAGCATAAAACATTCAAGACTCGGCATGCGGAAATTGAGGCGATTCGTGATAAGATTACTGCTATTGATTCCCAACCTTACTCGTCCCCATCTATAGCTGAGCGCACTAATCTAACTCACCAGCTCGACTCCCTCCTCTCGGCTGAGGAATCCTATTGGAAACAGAGATCAAGGATATTGTGGTTAAAAGAGGGGGACCGCAATACCCGATTTTTTCATCAACGAGCAAACTTTAGAAAGCAGAAGAATGAGATTGTGGGGCTTCTTGACCAAAATGGGGTATGGAAAACCAACGACCCGGAGATTGAGAGTGTGGTTACTGACTACTACAACACATTGTTCCAATCCTATATCCACCCCCCAAACCAGGATACAGAGGTCATCGACGCTCTGGAACGTAAGGTGACGCCGCAGATGAATTCGGTTCTGGATCAGGGTTTCACGGCTGCAGAAATAAAAGAGGCTCTTTTCCTGATGCACCCCACGAAATCACTAGGGCCTGATGGAATGCCGCCTCTTTTCTTCCAAAAGTATTGGTCTATTGTGGGTGAGGATGTGACTAAGGCGATCATATCAAGCCTTTATTCAGGTCGAATGTTGACTAAGATTAACTATACAAATGTGGCCTTAATTCCAAAGCAGAAGAATCCACGAGAGATGGGGCACCTGGGTCCAATCAGCTTATGCAATGTCATCTACAAAATACTGTCCAAGGTTTTGGCAAATAGATTGAAGGGACTCTTGCCGCAGATCATTTCCCAACAACAGAGCGCCTTCGTCCCAGGTCGTGCCATTGCAAATAATACCATTTTAGCTTCTGAGGTTGCCAATTTCATGTACAAGCGCCGAATGGGTAAGAAGGGGTTCTTTGCCCTAAAGCTCGATATGAGTAAAGCATATGACAGAATTGAATGGAGCTATCTGGAGCACGTGCTTACTAAACTGGGCTTCAATTTGAAGTGGATCAACTTGATCATGATGTGTGTCTCTTCGGTCTCGTACTCTTTTCTTGTGAATGGTTCCCCCCCGAGGATACGTCCTCCCGTCCAGAGGATTAAGACAGGGAGACCCCATATCCCCGTATCTTTTTCTATGCTGTGCAGAAGGTCTATCTTGTTTACTTGCAAAGAAGGAACACTCGGGCTTAATTCAAGGCATCTCTATTTGCCCGTTGGCCCTGCCTATTAATCACCTGCTCTTTGCTGATGACTCGTTCATTTTCTCTAGGGCCAAACGGTCTGACTGTATTGTTATGAACAACATCTTGGCGTGCTACGAAAAAGCATCTGGTCAACAAATTAATTTAACCAAGAGTGCAGTCTGCTTTAGTAAGAATGTTAGGCGAAATGAACAAGCTCTGTTGGCAAGTCTTCTGGGTGTTGAGAGAGTCGAGAGGCATGAAAAATATCTAGGCCTCCCAACCTTCGTTGGAAGAAATCGGGGTACCTGTTTTAATCATATTAAAGAGAAACTGTGGAAAAAACTTCAAGGTTGGAAGGGAAAACTCATCAGTGCCGCGGGAAAGGAGCTATTGATTAAGGTGGTAGCTCAAACCGTCCCACTGTATTCTATGTATTGCTTCCTCCTCCCAAAATACTTCTGTGATGAACTGAACCGGTTGGTGGCGTCTTATTGGTGGAATGAGACGGCTAACGAACGAAGGATACACTGGATGGCTTGGGAAAAATTGTGCCTCCCAAAATCGGAGGGATGCCTTGGGTTTCGTAATCTCTATGCCTTTAATCTTGCCTTACTTGCTAAACAAGGGTGGCGAATTATGTCGAATACTTCATCCCTAGTTACACGAACCCTCAAGGCCAAGTACTTCCCTAATTCTTCCTTTATGGATGCGGCAGTTCGTCCTAACGCGTCTTATGTGTGGAGAAGCATCTGTGCAGCTAAGGAGGTTATCAAACGGGGCTCTAGGTGGCAAATTGGAGATGGCACTACAGTCAAGGTTTGGGGAGACCGTTGGATCCCTCGGCCCTCTACTTTCCAGTCAATTTCCACTAGGCCTGCGGCATCACCCATCACCTTCGTGTGCGAACTCATTACCGAGGAAGCTTGTTGGAATGTGAATCTGCTATCTTCAATACTACCTAAGGAGGAGGTTGATGCTATTCGCACCATCCCATTGAGCAACCGAGTAACAGGTGATAACCTAATTTGGCACTACGATAAGAAAGGAAGATTTACAGTTAAAAGTGTCTATCATGTTGCTCGAACGTGGATTCTCCCTCCCTCCCTCTTGGCTTCCACCTCATCCTCTTCTAGCCCGTATTCTACCCTTTGGAGCTATTTATGGCAGGCCAACGTCCCTCCCAAAGTGAAGATGATGGTGTGGAGAATTATTTCGAATATCGTCCCAACGAATGACAACCTCTGGAAGAGGAGAGTCCCATTGGATCAAGCATGCACCCTCTGTAGCTCGGCACCCGAAACAATTCATCATTTGATGCTCGCATGCCCGTTTGCTATCGGGGTATGGCGAGTTGCACCTCTTTCCTGCCGACTTTCACACCTAAGTCATGGCTCCATCAAGGATTGGATCCTAACTGTAGTGCAGAACAATAGACGAGCGGATTTTGAATGTGTCCTGATGCTCTTGTGGACTATCTAGACAGCCAGGAACTCAAAGTTATGGGGCGAGTGTCCGAACCCGGATCCTCAAATTGTTGTGCGGCGTGCAATGAACTGGTGGCAAGACTTCATGCGGGTGTCCTGTCCACCATCCCAACCAAAAAATCTGGAGACTTTCCCCCGGTGGGCATGTCCTCCTTCGAAGAGAATGAAACTCAACGTGGATGGGGCATGGGACAAAGAACACTGTGTTGGCGGTGCTGGAATTGTCATCAGAAACGCGGAAGGTATCTGTGTGGGTGCAGCAACCCGGTCACTGAAGGAGGTCTTTTCCCCAGAACAGGTCGAAGCTCTGGCCTTAAAAATGGGGCTTGAACTGGTGGTTGAAAGGGGTTTATTAAAATTGGATATTGAGAGTGATGTGCTTCAGATCGTTTCGGAGGTACTAGATCCCTCGGTGAATAGATCTCCATTGGGACCTATCATCGAAGACATCAAGTTCTTGTTGACTCTGGTCACTGAAGCTATTGTTGCCCACATCCGCCGTCAAGCAAATTCGGTAGCACATCGTTTGGCTCGTTATGCCCTCCACACTGGAGGAGATTGTACTTGGACTGTTGGACCTCCTACTATCATCTGTGATCTTCTTTTAAAGGATGTGTCCCCTCCCTGTACTAATTAGCCTCTGGCTCTTTGAAATATATATCGTCTCTTTTAAAATAAAAAAAAATAAAAAAAAGATAATTGCCTGAATGATGGCTACACTTCTCTTATATGTTCTCTTTTCATTTATTTTTATTTTATTCTTAAGATCCTACATTATCAATTTATCTATATCTATATCTATATAAAGTGAGCTTATAGGTGAAACATTCAAAATACCAAAATTGCCCTTCAAGAATTTCAAAAATTACAGTTAAACCAAAAAAAGTTTAATTGATTCACCACTTTTTTAATTTTCAATGAACATAAATTTAAAATTTTAGAAAAGAAAAAAAATCTCCCACGTTAGTAGGTGGTTAGGTTTCATGTTTTTGCTTCAATTTTTTTAAATGATTTTTTATAAAAATATAAATTAGCTATTTAAATAAAAAATTTAAAAAAAAAACATGGTCGAATATAAAAAGGCCAATTGCCAC
The DNA here is from genome assembly GCA_963580275.1 of Crataegus laevigata. NCBI lineage: Eukaryota > Viridiplantae > Streptophyta > Magnoliopsida > Rosales > Rosaceae > Crataegus > Crataegus laevigata. Next base: position 12,025,457 of record OY756941.1, read on the forward strand.
ACGTGTATGTGAGTGGCAAGAGGCTATCATTTTATAACGTGAACTGTCTATGTAAAAAAAGGCTAAATTCAAATGGATTTAGTCATCTAACCTATTATTATTTGATAATAACTAAATGAACTTTTTTTTGTTGGTTAAACAATGAAATCATGACAGGTTAATCAAATAATTAAACGATTTATGATTTTGTTTATTTGTTTGTTAAGTTCACCCTTATAGGGTAGCTTACAGAATAATTGATTTTAACAATTAAATAACATTGTAAAATCTTAAAATAAAAAACAAATAGTACAAAAGAGAATGTAGCTATAATTTTCTAATTGTATAATTTGAAATTTCTCTTTAACTCGCTTTGAAATTCACTCAAATTATAACAGATTATCACATTGTATTTGTTAGAATAAAACACCTCTAAATAATGTCAAAGTGTTAAAATTAAATTAAAAAAAATACAAATACACACAACCTGACTAACTAATCTAATTCGACGTTTCACCCTAAAAACAAATCTGTATCCTGTCATTTATTTGACGACCATGAGTGAGTTATGCATAAGCCTGGTAATTCCTGACACAAATCGATAACCCGACACGACGCGGCACAAAATTAATAGGTGTTCGGGTCGACACGATAACGAATCAGGTTATTATCGGGTAATCCGATAAGCACCTGTTAGGATAACGAGTTGGTTCAGGTATACACGTGAGTAACACGATACACGATAAGTAAAATATTAATTTAAAAAAAATACTATAATAATTATATATATATTAATTTAACAATTTTATACCCCTAAAAATTATAATAATTATATATATATATATATATATTAAATTAAATTTTAAATTGGTGACTATTGGATCGGCTTAAATATACATATCATTCAATTTCTTAAGTGTTATACGTACAAAATAAATAAATTTAAATCTACTTAATAAATAAATAAATATATATATATATACACTATTGAATTTGATGGAATACAAATTCTACGAAACTAATTTCAACGATCCAACCGTCAAACTTGTTTGTATATGCTTCAAGATCGTATCAGCAAAAAATTGCAAAAAACAAACATTCAGAGATCAAGTAACGGGACAAAACTTTTCGACGGTTATAAAATGAAAAATCACAATTTAATGGTTATTTTAACTCTGATTTTGATTATTTTTTATAGCTACACTCCTTAATCATATATGAATACAATGAATGAATTCGGTCTTCAATTTAAAATATTTATACTAGTGGATACCACAAAACCTTATGTTATACTTAATGAAAATATAAATAAACTTTAATTGTTAGTGAATCTATCATTTTGATGGAATACGCATCCTACGAAACTAATTTCAACGATCTAACCGTCAAACTTGTTTGTATATACTTTGAGATCGCATTAGCCAAAAATCGCAAAAAAAAAAAAAACATTTAGAGATCAAGTAACAGGACAAAACTTTTCAACAATTATAAACAAAAAATCACTATTTAACAGTTATTTTAACTTCAATTTTGATGATTTTTTTACTAAAATCTTTGACCCTATAAGAATACAATAATGAATTCGATATTCAATTTAAAATATTTACATTAGTGGATACCACAAAATCTTATGTTATACTTAATGAAAGTATAAATAAACTCTAAGTGTTAGTGAATCTATCGTTTTGATGGGATACGCATTCTACGAAACTAATTTGAACGATCCATTTGTCAAACTTGTTTGTATATGCTTCAAGATCGCATACGCCAAAAATCGCAAAAAACAAACATTCAGAGATCAAGTAACAAAACAAAACTTTTCGACAGTTATCAACAAAAAATTATGAATTAACGGTTATTTTAACTCCTATTTTGATGATTTTTTTACAGCTACCTTGACCCAATATGAATACAATGAATGAAATCGATCTTCAATTTAAAAAATTTACACTAGTGGATACCTTAAAATCTTATGTTATACTTAATAAAAGTATGAATAAACTCTTAAGTGTTAGTAAATCGATTGTTTTGATGGGATATGCATTCTACAAAACTAGTTTCAACGATCCAACCATCAAACATGTTTGTATATACTTCGAGATCGCATACGCCAAAAATTGTAAAAAATAAACATTCAAAGATCAAGTAACGAGACAAAACTTTTCGACGATTATAAGTGAAAAATCACGATTTAAAGGTTATTTTAACTCTGATTTTGATGATTTTTTTACAGCTACACCCCTTGATCATATATGAATACAATGAACTAATTTGATCGTCAATTTAAAATATTTACACAAGTGAATACTACAAAGTCTTATGTCATGATGATTGATGAAAATTGAGAATTTTGTAAAAGGAATAACATGCAAGCTTTGAGTTCTATTGACAAGGTTTAAACTTTTGAGAAATGCTTCACAACCTTGAAAACAAAAACTCTTTCATTTTGCATATCCTTGCACATTTAATATTTTGTAGTAGACTAGTAGTATATGAATGTTTGTTTATTAGACTTTTATTTTCGAGTGTAAATGTAGTACTTAAACGATAAATATGTTTTAATGTTTTAAAGTAATATTTATGTGGCAATGTGTGATATATTCAAATTTTTTTTAATTTTTTTTTTCTTAACGAGTCATAATGGATCGGGTAAGTGACCCGACCTGTTAAGAATCCGTTAAAATAATAGGAGTGACACAACACAATCCGTTAAGATAATAAGTGTTACATAAAAATGACACGAATACTACAGACACGAACCTGTTTGCGAAACTTAGTTATGCAGTTCCTTTCAGTTAAAAAATGTTTACTATAAAAATCTATGACAATTACAAACAAAATGAGATTGTTGGCTCCCAGCTGGATCTGGACGGTTGTGAAGTCTTCTCTTTCCTCGCCACCTCACATGTTCCATCCCTTTTAATATAATATCAGATTCCAAACTCCTTTTAATATTGTTTCCTTTTTCTAATTTTCTTTTCTCGTTCACCTTTTATTATCAGTATATGATTTTCTTTCGTGTTATTCTCATTTATTTTTTTTATTTTATTATTTATATAAAAATAATAACATAAAATATTGACGTAATTAAATTTTAACCGATCAAATAAAAAAAAAACAAAAAGATTATCGTCCTCCTTTATAATACTATTTGGTTCCTTTTTCTTTATAAATTTCATCCCCCACACCCTCCAATCCCTCCTCTCTTCGTCCTTTTTCAGTTTTTCTACATCTTCCCTTTCTTCTTCTGGGTTTCTTGAGTTTGCAACCAATTTGATCCATCTTGGTTTTCATCTGACCTAGTTTTTCTCCCGTTTTGCTGTTAAATTTGGGATTTTGTCTTCAAGGTCCACAAACCCATCTCTCCAAATATCCAAATTCTCAGAAGGTTTCAAGCTTTATGCTTCCCTGGAGTTTCTGAGATTGTTTAAAAAATACCCAAAATCTTGTATTTTACTTTTTGCTTTGTTTTTTTTTAAGAAACTTTATCTTAAATGCTAAACATTTTGTTCTTGATGTTTGAGATTGATGACTCCAGTTCTGAGTGAAACCCTTCTCTCCGAGTGCATGATAAATTCTACTTACAGGCGCAGGACCCATTTAGTTCAATCCTTGTCGGTCGTCTTCCTTTACTGGCTTTATTACGTTTCATGATTTCACCTAGCATCAAGCCCTATAATAATAATAATTAGTATTTCTACTATTTTCTGCAAGTTTTGAGTTTATTTTGTTCTTGGGTCCTGCAATAATCTCTCTCTGAATTAATTTCTGGGAAAATCTGCAAAATTTTCTGTGGTTTTCATCAATGGCTTCCTCCAGTGGGACATCTTCAGGCTCCTCCTCCATGATTCATCAAAACTCAGGCTCTGAGGAAGACTTGACGGCTCTGATGGACCAGAGAAAGAGGAAGAGAATGATTTCCAACCGCGAATCGGCTAGGCGGTCGAGGATGAGGAAGCAGAAGCACTTGGATGATCTGACGGGCCAGATCAGCCAGCTGAAGAAGGACAACGAACAGATCATCTCCAGTCTCAACATCACAAGCCAGCATTACATGAACGTTGAGGCAGAGAACTCTGTTCTCAGAGCCCAAGCTGATGAGCTCAGCAACAGATTGCAGTCGCTCAATGAGATTGCCAGTTTCTTGAATGCGAACAATGGTGGGGTCCATGCACCTGCAGCAGATTCAAGCTGCTTCACTGAGCCTCATGACAGCTTCTTCAACCCTTTGAATCTGTCATATCTTAATCAGCCTATCATGGCCTCTGCAGAGATGTTCTACTGACCGTGTGAGCTTCTTTGGATTCTGGATGGATTGATAAAAACGAGAGAGGGAGAGAGAGAGAGAGCCAGAGATGTGTAGTTTCATTTGACTCTTTTAATTAGATGGTGTTTTAAGGAATAATTTGCGTGTTGATGTAAAACAAAAGAGCTTTGGTGTTGGGTTTTCTGGGTCTCTAGCATGTAAGCGTACAACTTTTTGGCAATTCAAGAGCATCACCCTCTTTGTTTAACTCAATCTCAACCATGGTATTAAATATCCATAATATCCCGATATTTCCATCGATATTTCCGTGTTTTTGGACTACCGATATTTCCGATGTCATCGATATTTCCATCGAAATTTCTGTGTTTTTTAAATTTCTATATTTAAAAAAACACCAAGGGGATTCGAATCTCTCCCATTTTACTCCTTCAACACCTTGACCACCATATCACTTATGTTTTTGTGAAAATATGCTAAAATATTTATATATTTTCTACACTCACAATGGTTGCCAGCTCGCTATATAATCAACTTAAACCAGTTAAATCCATCATGCAATGCATTTCCTTCTAATTTTTTGTGATAAACTAATAGATAATTGACTAAATAAACATCTTGCAAAGTTTCAATAAAAATTTCCAAGTTTTTCTTACAATTTCCGTGGTTTTTATTCAATTTTTATCGATATCGATAATATCCCGATATTTCCATCGAAATTTCCGTGTTTTTGGACTATCGATATTTCCGATATCATCGATATTTAATACCTTGATCTCAACCAACGTCTAAAATATCTAAAATATCTTGATATTTTTATTGATATTTTCATGTTTTTAGACTACCGATATTTTCGATATTATCGATATTTTTATCGAAATTTTCATATTTTTTAAATTTCTATATTTAAAAGAATACCAAGAGAATTCGAACCCTTCTATTTTACTCCTTCAACACAATGACAACTATATCACTTATGTTTTTGTAAAAATATGCTAAAATATTTAAATATTTTCTACACACAATGTTTGCCAACTCGCTATATAATCAACTTAAATCAGTTAAATTCATCATGCAATGTATTTCCTTCCAATTTTTTGTGAACTAATATATAATTGATTAAATAAACATCCTGCAAAGTTTCAATAAGAATTTTCAAGTTTTTCTTACAATTTCCGTTGTTTTTATTCAATTTTTATCGATATCGATAATATCCCAATATTTCCATCGAAATTTTCGTATTTTTGGACTACCGATATTTCCGATACTAACATAGCAACTTCACCCGTTCTAAGAGAAGGGCAAGAGCGAGGCTCTTGGATTGACTTTACTATTCACTCTGTACTAGTGCATGCACGGATGATTACTATTCACAAAATATCATTTATATTTTAGAATAAATAAATGTAAACTTTGTAAGTTTATTTTTTACAAAATAAAATTATTATCTTATTCCAATAAATTATTTCAAATACAAGACAAAAGCATAACATTACAACAAACATAATGAATTAAACCTACGGGATAAAATTAGTGGAGTTCGGTATGTCTTCTTTTGGAGTGTGATACTTCATCTTTTGTGAAAAAATGTAAATTTTTTTCACTTCTCCAAAAATATTTTGAATTAGTAGAATATCTTCAAGGCATCGGAATATAATATCATGATCCTTCTCCTCTTGCCTATTTAACTCTTTTTTTCTCGCCTTTACTTCATGTCTAGCCCTATCTTGCTCATAAGATAACCTTTTTTGCTCCATATTTAGTGCATATAGGTGAGCCAATTTGCCAACTAATTTTGAATGCATTTTTTTTAAAGATTTGTTACTGGCACTCTAAACTTTCTATATTTAAAAAATAAATAAATAAATATTGTTATGAAAAGTGCACATTTAGATTTTTAGAGTAGTAATAATATTATTTTTTTTAATGTTTAGCAAATGTTATATTCTCTCCCCTCCTTTTACAAGTTTATAGAGTCTATTCACTTTGTTAATTTGAAGATTCATTTAAAGAGTCTCTTGGAGCAAGATTTTGTTGGTTTTTTGCTAAAATAGTTAACAAATGTTGTTTTATAGTCTTTTGGAGATGCTCTTTTGTTTTATCTCTAAGGTTAGCAAGTTGGAATCAATTGTTTTGGAAGTTTGAAAAGTAAACATAACACAATCAAGATATTTATCTTTCATTTTTCCCTTCAAGATTTAGAAATATCGCCACTTGAGAAGTGCTCGAACCCACTTTCTGAGTGATTAAAAGTCTTAAAGTCTAACAACTTGGGCTAAAAGTCTTTTAACAAGTTTCAAATTATCAATCATATGAGAAAGTTTTCCACCAGTTTAGGCAAGAGATGGTGATTGATCTTCCTTGATCGCCAGCCTAGAGATCTACATCTCCTTCTCTTTTGTAAAACTTGTTATATGGAGCTTTCATAGCCAACCTCTTTTTTTTTTTCTTTTTTTTTTTTTTTTTCAGTTGTACCATAGTTTTCACTGTTGAAAAAGATATTTTGCCTTATGATGGGTATAAAGTTTAATGGGTTAGGAAAGAACTCTTTGTTTTGCACTTGATTCCATTGCAGCTTGTGGACCACAAAGGTACTGAAATTAGAGCTTTCCATTTTAATCTTGATGTAAACTTATTACAGACTCGGTGAAAACGAGTGAATTTTTTACCATATTATGGTGTATGACGTGTACTAAATGAATGGAGAGTTGAATGTTCGGTCAAGGCTCTAATATCCAATAATCGAACAATAATTTTTTTTAATATATAATATACATCAGTGCACACTAGAAAAGAGTACCACAACTGCTTTTTCTCCTCATGTCTTATGATGTGTCTCTCAATATTCACTTTTATAGGATTTTCTACAACTGATGAGAATTCATTTGTAATTGTTAGATTGATATATATATATATATATATATATATATATGTGTGTGTGTTGTAAACAAATCCTAGTTTAAGTATGATTGTGTAAATCCTAGATTAGATTTGATTAGGGTTGTAATTCTTATCCTATTGTATCTCTTATTCCTTGGAGAGCAAGGAATACCTTTACCCTAATACTATAAATAGAGGTGCAAAGTAGGAGGGATACACAACACAATTCCCCTACAATTCTCTCTTTCTCTCTTCCTTGTGCCGCCGGCCTCTCTCTCCCCCTCTCTCTCTCTTTGTCAGATAAAATAGTCCACAACACGTTATCAGCACGCTCTTACCGCTGCGCTTAGGAATCTGACGTTGGAGAAATTTTCTGCATCAAACCAGTTCATCCATATCATCACGCAATCAGGTTCTTTCAAAACAACGGCTTTTAACTCAATATTTTGCAAGCCCTGATAGCATGAACATTCACCATGATGCATGACCCAACTTTATGTTTAACGTATTTTAGATTCTACATAAATTGTGTATGCCTCATAACCATAATTGTTTAAATTATGTGAATTTGATATTTGCCATGAATTGAATCTTACATATTTACATGCATTGAAAATATTATTTTTTTGCATATGCATCACCATAAATCTGTGATTCATTAAAAAAATATATTGCATTGGCAAAATACTTGAATTGGAAAACAATTGAAATTGGGGAATAGGGTTCTGCTCGAACCCGTGCACTTGCACCATGCAAGTCGCCAGGCCTGCAGCCTGCATCCAGAAAACCCACAGAGCCGAGAACAATCCTGGAGCAACGGCTCCAGGCCCAAAACCCAGACCCGACGCCCAGAAGGCGTCGCCACCCATCCTCACACCTCGGGTTCCCTTGTCCGACGGCCTGAAGCTCGTCACCGACATCGATGGATCAAGATTCGCATGAATCTCATCTGGTTTTTTTTTTCGAAACAAAAAAAAAACCCCCCGATTCGAAATTCTTGGGTTTTTCACCATAAATCTTGAGATTTTTCAAATCTCCGTTCACCTATATGATCACGGTGACTCATATCGAGTCTTAAACATCACCCAGACCGACGCCCGAAGCGCCAAGTCCAGTGTTCTTCTCCGGTGACACTCACCTAGCGCTGGCTGGGGTGTCTGATCCCAACACCCGAGCCCCAGTGGGCTCCTGTCCCTCGGCTTGCATCAGCGCCCTTTTGGGCTTCCTGCTCTGCTTTGTCACGGCCCAGCCCGTGCACCAGAGAAAAAAAAAGCAAATTTTTCTTGTTTTTGTTTTCTGATGGGCTTACTAGAAGCAGCCCAATTTTTTTGCTCCCCGTGAGCCTGAAGCTCACCCATGACTCGAGGGTTTTTTGCCTATATTTTTTAGGCCCCGAGATTTTATTATTTAATATTTTTTTAAATAATTTGGGTTTTTTTATATTTTTTACCCACACTCTAATTTGGCCCGAAGTCCAAATAATTAAATAAATTAATTCAATTATAATTGTACACCTAAAATTATATTTTTGCATATTTATTTGCATATATATATTTGTGTTTGCTTGCAGGAATATATGAACCTGAAGTTCATAATTAATTTGAAACCTGAAGTTTCTTATAAACATGCCTTTATTTGAAAACCTGAAGTTTTCACTTAAACATATCACCCATGAAAGATAAGATCTTTATAGTCTTTTACAATGTACTTACAATGTCATATTAAAGCTACGCCATCACGCTAGGGTTAGCTACTATTAAGTATCAAACTCATCACAAGTACTTTTCATTTAAAAGCTGATTCTGGGAAAATCATGGCAATAAAGTTATATGCACGGCGATAAAAACGTACTTTTCATTTAAAAGCTGATTTCGGGAAAATCATTATATATGTATAGGTTATACCGAAAAATAGTTGCCCACTCACTGATAGGTCGCCGGGTCGTAGCCCCCTCGTCCTCGGGATAGGCCCTGCCTATATGAGAAGTAACTGAATAAACGTTATTGAACGTACATAAACGGAACTTTAGAAATAACTTCTCATACGTTAATCAATTTTGGCATTTGAACATACCAACGTGATCTACTCGACATCACGAACATCCCCAAATTTTTAGAATTATTTTTAGACCTGTCACGCGCCCCCACGCGCTAGAAATGGCACGGACCTACCCGCCCCCACGCGGGGCCACGTGCCAGGCACACTGACAGCTTTCTAAATGACGTCAGGAATATTTCGTCAACTTCTAACAGAAACTGTTTAATTTAACTAACGGCGTCAGAATATTCTGTCAGAATTGACGGAATATTCCGTCACCTTCAACCTCTGGCTCCGATGATCGTCGCCGGCGCCGGAATCTGGGGAAATTTTCAAAACCACTATTCTCCTTCGTTTCTCATCCATTTTTCTCGATCTTTATATCAAAATGAACCTCCTAACTTGTAGAATTACGCTATACTAATTTAAAGCTCTAAAAGTTACGAAATCTTACCGGGTAATTTCCACAAAATCTAGCCAAGCTTCTAATCCACAATCCCGACGTCTAATTCCTTCAAACGAAGCACTCTGAGCTTCCTTGGGACCTCACTAAGCTTCCTATAAGCTTAGAATTCCCTAACAATCACATATATGAAAATGCATGAACAGTGGTATTCTCGGGAGTAAGTGGTTCGACGTGAAAACGACCGGAAACTTACCTGAAACTGGTATGGGTGTACTCGTATTGACGAGATGAAGATGATGGTGTAATTATTTCCTTCAATCTTTTGAGTTTAAGGGTTCTTTGGGCGTGTCCGTACATGAGGAGAAGAGAGAGAGTGAAAGTACGAGAGTGAAGAGAGAGAAAGTGACTGAAAGAGGAGAGAGAAACTGGTATGGGTGTTTGTGTGTGGTCCTAAAGTCACCAATCAAAACTAAGAAAAATCTTAGTTCTAATTGGGTCACCAATCCCAAATAATTAAACCAAATACTTATCACACACACATCATTCAACGTCCGAGGGTACTTCCGTCTTTTCATATTTTCAAAAATAATTTCCCGGGACGGGCTGTCACACTCTCTCCTTCAATTTTAAAAACAAAAATAAAACATTTACCACACACTTGTGTATGTGTGTGTGTGTGTGTCATATACTAGTTAGAAATAAAAGTAATACTTATCAAAATTGAGTGGGTACATGTGCTTTGAAAAAATACATCACTTTTTAATTATACAAATAGTATTGAGGAATGGAGATATGGTTTCATGTACGCGGATAAAATACTTTTAGTACTTGAGCTACAAACTCCTTACATCAATAAAAAAAAAACTCACAAAACTTTTGGGCCAGTTTGGTATTGTATTAAAAAAAATTCAAAAAACTTTAGGACCTGTTTGGTATTATATTAAAAAAAATTCACAAAACTTTAAGGGTTATTTGGCATTGTATTAAAATTTCTTTAATAACAACTCTTCGTCAACTTGGAAATTACTACACAATTCAATTTGACAAACAAAGATATCTAAATATGGGTTCGGAGGAGAGAGAAATTAGAAATAAAGGGGAAAGAGGAGAGAGAAATAAGAGCACTTTTACCCCTCTCAAATCTGGTAGGAAACAGTGGATTAAATCCCCTCCCTCCCCCAAAACTCCTCGGACTTGGATCCTCTCCGGATCCCCTTCATGGGGATCCTAGGGATCAAGTCACATGGGTCGTTCATAAAAAATCGTGCGGCTACAATTAAATGCTTTTTACGCAAAACGAAACTGCTTTATTTTTAAAAATATAAAAATCATTTAATTTTAGCCGCACGATTTTTGATGAACGGCCCTTGTAGCTTGATCCCTAGGATCCTCATGGAGGGGATCCGGAGAGGATCCAAGTCCAAACTTCTCCATCCCATCCAATCCACTGGGCTATAGGGGATCCTAGTTGCTCACCTAGGCTAATTGACTAACTAGCCCCTAGGTCATGTGACGCAATGCCGACATCAACTATAATTAAAAAATTAATAAAAATTGTAAAGAATTTATTAAAAATACAAACAAATTATAAAAAAGAATTAAAAATATAAAAAATAAAAAACTCTTCAACCTTACACATTTCAATATTTTCAAATACTTTCAACTAATTTATTATTATTATTTGAAAATAAAAATACAATTATTTTTTATTATTTTATAAAAAAAATTAATAAAATTTTAATACAAATTGCCTGGGCTATTCAGTTTAGAGGTAGAGATGCATTTGGGTAGTTACTGATCAATAAAGGTAATTACTATTCATTTGGGAGATTGAATTATCTATTGTCGTGGGTTTTTTAGGGGTGGAAATACTCTAAGAGAGAGATTCAGAGGGAAGAGGGGAGAAGAAAAAAAGAAATGAGAGAGGAAAGATAAAGAGAGAGAAACAACAAACATATGAGAGAGAGAGAGAGAGAGAGAGAGAGAGAGAGAGAGATTTGGTGGAGATGAGAGGGTAAGATAAGATAGAGAAATATCAGAAATGAGAAGAAGAGAGAAAATTGGTGAGTTTGAAGTTTAAAAAAAATTCTAAAAATTCATTTTTTGTGATTTGTATAAGTAGGTTAATTTCAAGTAAGTTTTGAGTTCAATTTTTCAAATTACCAAACAAGTATTCAAGGTTTAGAACATTAAAAAAATTGAGTCTAAAAAGTTGATTTCAAATAAAGTACCAAATATGTCTTTAGATTCCAAAAGTAAGTCATGTTTAAGTGAGATTTGTTCATTTAAAAATTATACTTGTGTGGTGTCCTATCAAGATATGTTGTATCATAATTCAATCCACTATTTTTGAATTAACAGAAAATTTATATAAAATTTCAGAACAAAGAATGTGAATAATGGTAACTTGATATTAGACTAAAAAGAAAATATTTGTGAGGCATAATGATGAAATGGACTATTTATTTCACTTATCCTCTTATTTAATTATATTTATAGTCTAATAGAATTTCTCTTCATTTATAAATAAGAAATTTTAAATTCGATTCTCGCCAAAAGAGAATTAGAATCACATTATTGCTAACGTTAAATCGACTCCCCCTCCCCCTTCCCGTTGTTAAAAAAAAAATTATGCTTTTTGTGGGGAGAGATTTGAGATTAAATATTAAATTTGTAGTCTCATTCCGACCAAAAAATTTGAAGCTTCATTTTTAATAGTAATAGCTATGTGCCATATGGTAAGATTAGGTACCAATCAAAAAGTCGAATAGGCAACTAACACAAAAACAACTAAACTGTGACTACATTGTAAACCTCCACACTCCAAATATCTGTAATTTTGAGATTTTTATAATCCATACACCCCATTTTACTTCTCACACCCCCCTTGATAATTTATGTTCGTTGATCTTCTTGAATTCATCCGATCCGACGGCCGAAAATTAAAAAGGTGTGTGAGAAGTAAAATGGGGTATGTGAGAAGTAAAATAGGGTGTGTGAATATCACACCCCTTTTATAATTTAGTGTTCATTAAGAACTAATTATTCATATTACAAGTGAGGATCATGTGTGTGTGTAGGAAGCCTTTAAGGCGAGGGATCCTCATTTAAAAAAAAAATAGAGACACACTCTCCGCCGTTGGATTTAACTTTAATGAAATTGTGTGGTTGAGATTGTGTAGCCTATGCTTTAATCTCAACCACACAATTTTATTAAAGCCAATCTAACAGTAGGGAGCGTGTCAAAAATGGGGATCTCTCCCCTTAGAGGCCCTGTACACACATACACACTTAAATCATGTTGAAAACAATAAGAAGCTTGTAACTCATATGATTAAGAGTATTGACTACGAGATTTGAGGACTCAAATTTGAATTCTTTCCTCTTAATAGTTTTTGTATAAAAAACTACATTGAAAATAAGCATTAACACATACTTGCACATTAAAACCTAACAATACCCATTAGCATCCAAGCAACTTGGGTCTACGTAAAAGCATGATTTGTAGCATATTCGAAGGGCTTTTGCTTGGTACTTAATAAAAAAATTGTTTCTACAGTTTTGTAAAAACATGAATTAAACTTGGTCTTGTTTGATGATCATTTCATTTTTTTTTAGTTTTTAGTTTTAAATTTTTATTTGTCTAAAAATTGAAGGCTAGTTTTGTACGCTTACAAAATTCGGCTTGATATTAATTTTTAATTTTCATTTATTTTAGAAAGAATTGAAAATGAACAATTTTTAGTTCTGTAATATTTTTTTGGTTTTGATGAAATTTATGGTCATACCACCCCACTCTACTTTTGTGGATTTTGTGTGTGAGTATATGTATGTATTATTTGGTTAGGATTGAGGGATACATATTTTTTTTTTTTTTTTTTGGTGAATGGATACATATTTTTTAACACACTTTTTGAAAGGCTTTAATTCATAATGTATTTTCAACGATTCAATTTTTTATGTTTTAGAGCTTCTCTCAAGAATCACGTCTACTAAAAATCTCTCAAATCCGAAACCATATGACTATTGGATTAACTGATAGTCATTTTAATGTTTCTTTGCAAAACTGTATTCTTTTATTTTCTTCACTACAAATGAATGTCTTAATGGTTTTATATTTGTCTAATTTTTTGCAAGGATGCTCAATGAATAATAAATTGAAATATAAACTATTCAAATATCTTGAAAAGGTTACGAAATAGAACCTACATAACGTGTTTCAAAATGCGTGTCAAAAAGTAAGTGTCCTGCGATTCCAACCCATATATATATTGAATAATAAAAAGTCTTCGCAATTTTTTTTATTCATACTCTCTTAGTCAACTTTTTTTATTATTAAGAGCACATTTTCTTAGTACTAAGAACACCTTCCAACTAGTATTATAATTTAGTAGAATTCTTCTTTAGTTATAAATAAGCGGTCTTAAATTCAATTTACATGTATGATAATGACGTATTATATTTGTGTGAGTTCGATACTCAATTAGTTGATGAATCATTGCCCTTGTACCACGGCTTGGTTTCGAATTCCGTCGGTTCCGTAATTTAACATCTAATCTAACAAATTTATTATTTGACAAAACAAAAAGAAAAAGAAAATATTGTTCTATATAAAAAAAATTAAATATACTTTATTTATATTTTTTAACTTCTCATTTATAAAACAACCTCTTAATTAAATCAGATAAAATTAATGGAATTGCGGTTCTTTTCCATCTCAAATATGTGATTAATTAGTGGCTCCGTTTTCTTTCCAAAATGTCGAACGAATATGACAAACACAAGCACGTAAAAGCTAATTGTTATGTAAGCAGCATCTAAGCACAAGCTTACTGTTTGATTATTATTAATTTTTTATAATGTGCAGGTTTTGCAGGTAGATCTCATATAATTAAATAAATAAATTAATATTGTAACCATAACTTCATTATTTCTGATGCCTGCAGTTCATCATGTACATGTGTTTGAGAAGTTGCAGTGCTAAAATTGTTCCCTTCACGTGGGACTTGTTCCTTCACAACTTGAGCACTCCCAAATTCCCCAAGTTTACCATGGCCTATCATTTTTTCATTTTATATTTTTAGAGCTTTTCAGGCACCCACTTGGTGACTATATTTTTAGAGCTTTTTAGAGCTTTTCAGGCACCCATTTTATATTTTTCTAGCCTCCTTCTCGCTTAACTTCGGAGTTCCAACGGAACCCAAAGCCAGTGAGCTCCCAAAAGGCCTCGTGCTAGGTAGGGATGAGAATATACATTTAAGGATCACTCCCCTGGGCGATGTGGGATGTCACAGAAAGGAAAAGAGTGAGAGAGAACGTGAGAGTGGGGAACGAGGGAGAGATGTTTATTTTTAATTTTTTTTTAAAATTAGAGATATTAAAATCACATGTTGGCGATGCTTAAACAAGAAACAACAAAATATTATTTTGTGAAATTACGTTACTGCCTTTAACTTTTTTGTTATGATGAAAGACTAAATAGTCATTTCATCATCTTTTGGTTGACAAAGAGAGTTCTATTAGTTAGATATTGGCATATTGTATTGAGTCCGAATATACATCCTTTATATTTATATATACAACTATTTAGAGCATTCATGGCTAAGCTTGTATGTGGGTACATGATGACTTTAGATTGCCAAGTACTATTATAGTGTGTTTCTTTGGTCTCACTAACTTTCACTTAACTAAATTAGACATCTTAACACCACCAAATCACCACCACTATCTCCCTCTCTCATTGTCATGCATGACTGCGACGGTTTCTTCTTGGGGTGAGCAAAACCAGATTGCAATTCACTAAAAGCTCAGCGCCGATCTCTGCGTTCGTGCTTGACCATAGGGTCAAGTTACCGAATTCTTTGACCACCAACTGACCCGACTTGATGATTTCCAAACTCAAAAAGGTGAGGTTCTTGACTGGTAGGTCCTAATTTGCAACACAGACTCAAATTGAGATCGAAATCAGAGATCACCAAATACCCAAGTACTAGTTGGGGCTTTTATCGGTGGTGGAGAAGAAGTTGAGCACGAAGGTCTAGTTGGCGCTCGAGAGCATCACATTCCCAAAGATTAAAACTTTTCTTTTCCTCACCGTTAGGTACTGTAAATTCGGGAGCATTGCCGTCACAAGTACGGGAGACCCAGAGCGATGTTGATTTTGATTTCTATTGAATTTTGTGATTGTGTTATGTTTCATGAGTTGGGAGAAATTTGTGGAACTTAAGAGCTTTATCGATTGAAATTGAGGATCAACGGGAGCATGAAGAGAGATAGAGATGGAGTTGGATGGGAAAAGACGGAGGGGGAAGAGAGATAGAGTTCTAGAACAAGAAAAAGAAAAGGAGAGAATTGTTGCAATCATATTTAGAATAGGAATGTGATTGTGTAAATCCTAAAGATATTCTTAATAGAAGTTGATTACCTATTAGACTATCTCCAACCCTGGGCTAAAAGCCAAATTATCCCCCAAAATTTCTCCCCAAACTCACTCCAACCCAAGGGGAAAATTCGGGCTAAATGCTAAATGCTAAACCAAGGCCAAATTCCCCCCCAGAATTTAGCCCAGAAATCGGTGTGGGCTCCACCAAACTGAATGAAAATATTTATCGAAATTTAAATTTTTTTTGATTAAAATGTTCATAAAATTAATTTACGATAGTCTACATATTTATTTAAAAAAAAATTAATTTAAGAAAAGAAATAGCCTAAGTTTATTCTTTAATAATTCCGGGCTAAAATTTTAGGCTAGAAAGGGTTGGAGCAGAAAAACTGTTTCTGAGCTAAAAGCTAAATTTTTCGGGCTAAAAAATTTGGCTTTTAGCCCAAGGGTTGGAGATGGTCTTAAGAGTTGTAATCCTAAAAGGGTAAGGATTTTACTTATCATACTACTATAAATAAAGGCTCAATGGGGGTGATACAACACACGCCTCACAATTAAATCTCTTTCTTCTCCCTCTTGCTACCGTCGCCCCCTTTCTCTCTATCCCTTAGATAGCTCAGTTAAATAGGTCTACACCACATTATTAGCATGCTTTTGCCAGAAGCTAAGGAACTGACGGATTGTAGGAGGAGGCTATCTTTCCACAAAATTGTAAGGCTCTTATTTGTTTTTTGCTAATCAGGTACGCTTAAAATAAAGGAAGATATTTTAAACGTCCACGAAGCATGAAAACATTCTCCATGATGCATGAACCCCTATATATATATATATATATATATATATATATATATATATATATATATATATGTTTCATGCATTACGCAATTAAATTGCTATGTGGAATTGTGAGTAAAAGCATATTAATAAATTAGAAACATATTAGGGTTTTTCAAACCTTAGGGAATTCGAAAAACAAAAATATGACCATTATGCGGCATCACCGCAGCTCCACTATGACACCATGCCGGAACACCACGCTAGTTTGAAGCCCAGTCGCGTGGGAAAAATGGTGCCGTATTGACACCTGAACTAGGCGCACAACCTTTGGGCTCATTGTCTTATTAGAAATCAACCAGGCCTTAGCCTGGGTTACATAACCCACGAGCCTAAATCCAATCCAAGCCCATAACCAACAAGCTGGGCTTGCTACTGCCCCGGCCTGTGTTTACCACATTCAGTTCTGCAAGTTGGGCTTATCTCACTGCCCAATGACATGGCCCCAGTTTCGGCTGGGCCCTGCGTGTTTTAACCTACAAGCTAGCTTTGGCTGAGCTTGCCCCCGCATACCTCTTTGGCCTAATGCCAACAGATGTTGCTGCTGCTGGGCTGTCACATCCCAGACCAGCTCCGCCGTAGCACGATATTGTCCGCTTTGGGCCCGACCCGCAGGGTTTTGTTTCTGGGGACTTGGCACGAGAACTTCCTAGTGGGTCACCCATCCTAGGAATGCTCTTGCCCAAACTCACTTAACTTCGAAGCTCCCACGGAATCCGAAGCCAGCGAGTCCCCAAAAGGTCTTGTGCTATATGGAGGTGGGCATGTACATATAAGGCATGTCACCCCCTCTCAATTGATCAATGTGACATGCCACAATCCACCCTCTTTAGGGGCCCGACATCCTCGTTGGCATACTTGCACCACATGGCAGAGTGGCTCTGATACCATTTTGTCACATTCCAGATCGGCTCCGCTGTAGCATGATATTGTCCTCTTTTGGGCCACTCCTTCACAGTTTTGTTTCTGGGAACTCACACGAGAACTTCCCAGTGGGTCACCCATCCTGGGAATGCTCTCGCCCGAACTCACTTAACTTCAGAGTTTCGATGAACTCCGAAGCCAGTGAGCTCTCAAAAGGCCTCATGCTATATGGAGGTGGGCATGTACATATAAGGCACATCACCCCCTCTTCGTTGGTCGATGTGCGCTGTCACAATCCACCCCAACTTCCTCGTTGGCACATTCATACCACACAGCATAGTGGCTCTGATATCATTTTGTCACATCCCAAACCGGCTTCGCTGTAGCACGATATTTCCGCTTTGGGCCCAGCCCACATGGTTTTGTTTCTAAGGACTCAGCACGAAAACTTCCTAGTAGGTTACCCATCCTAGGAATGCTCTCACCCAAACTCACTTAACTTCAGAGTTCCCATGAAATCCGAAGCTAATGAGTCCCAAAAAATCCTCATGCTTTATGGAGGTGGGCATGTACATATAAGGCATATCACTCCCTGTTGATTGATGTGGGATGTCATATGGGCTTACCTGGGTTTCTTGGCCCGTGGCCTGCAGCCACATGTGGGCTGCTATACAACCATACCTAAGCCCAAAAGCCTTTAAAGCTTTGCCCTACTCATGGCACCCAGCCCATATCTCATTGGGCTATAGTCTTTTCGAACCCAATGCTAATATTTGGTATTATTTTGCTTCCACGATCGACCCTGTTTGGTCCTGATCTATTGAATTAATTAAAAGTAACATGCAGTCCATTAATCTGATAATTAAATTCAAAATTATTAACCTGAAGATTACTTTTGGACATTATCTATTCAATAATTTATTTTTATACTTTGAACTGTTGACATACTTTCGTGGTAACGAAGCTATCACACTTAAGTTCCTGAAGAAACTCAAATTCACTACACTTAAATCAACATATCACATTTCGTGTTTCTTACAGGAACCTCTCATTTATTAACTAATCGTTCATAAAAGTAAATTGAACCTGTAGTTTCATATTAAGTGCCTTTGAAACCCGAAAATTTCATTCAAAATTTGCCACATGAAACCTGTAGTTTTCATGCATAAATTAAACCAATACATGTCTATAGAACCCTGAATGTTCTACGATTTATGTCTATGACTTACCATATGACTAAACACGTTTTTTTTGTACCCTCTGTTTTAGGGACACATCAAACTTGAACAAGCTCGATTCCACTGCTCTGGAAGTATCTGGAAGAAACTACCTGAAGTGGGTCCAAGACGTGAAGCTTCATCTTACTGCAAAGAGTATTAGAGCCACCATTGAGGCACGTACCGACGGCAAACCTGTTGACGAAGCTCATAAAGCTACTGTAATGATCTTTATTTGAAGACAAATCAATGATGCTCTGCAGATTGAGTACATCGCTGACGAGGACCCACGCACCTTCTGGCTTGCTTTGGCCAACCGTTTCGATCACCAGAAAGACATATACTTGCCTGAAGGAAGACACAATTGGCAGCATCTTCGCTACCAAGACTTTAAGTCCATGAATGAATACAACTTTGAAGTTTGTAGAATCGATCACTTTTGAAGTTTTGTAAAGTGGAACTAACTGAATTAGATCTCTTATATACCACCAATATTGTCTTGCATCAACAATATAGAGCAAAAAAATTCACCAAGTTTTTAGATTTGATCTCTGTACTACTTCTTGCTGAAAAGCAGAACTAGCTTTTGATGAAGAATCATCAAGCTCGACCGATTAGCTTGAATCATGTGCTTGAAGCGCATGTGACCAATTCTAGCAGCCACAAACGACGAAAGAATCGTCGTGACCGTGGAAATAGAAGGCAAGCCCCACCACGGGCCCACGGTCCACAGAATCAAGGCTCACCCAAAGGAGGAAATGTGACCTAGCAACGTCCACCCTATGGTCGACACAATGGTCACATGTTATCCTATTATCCATACGCAATGCTGCATTTTTGAAACTCCTAACACAAATTATTAAACTAAGGGCTCACCACCCTGATTATCCGATCAAGTTAATTCGACTGGATAATGCTGAAGAGTTTACGTCACAGACTTTTGACGATTATTGCATGTCAGTAAGGATTGATGTGGAACATCATGTATCCCATGTTCACACCCAAAACGGCCTAGCAGAAACTTTCATAAACTACCTTCAATTGATAGCTCGGACTTTGGTTATGACAACCAAACTGCCGGTATCTTCCTAGGACTATGCAGTATTGCATGCAATTATGCTAGTCCACTTGAGGCCCACCGCTACCCAACCACATTCACCGTTACAGTTGGTTACTGGATACGAGCCTGATGTCTCGCATTTATGAGTGTTTAAGTGTGTCATTTATGTGCCAATAGCGCCGCCACTACGTACCAAAATGGGTCCTTATAGAAAAAAGGAATCTATGTCAGTTATAATTCGTCCATCAATTGTTCGTTATTTAGAACCTTGACAGGAGATCTCTTTATCGCACATTTTGCAGATTGTCACTTTGATAAAACAGTCTTTCCATCGTTAGAGGGAGATAAGCATGCTAACGTTCCTGGAGAACGCCGCGAATTATCGTGGTATGCTCCTACTATGTCTCATTTAGATCCCCACATTGTTCAGTCTAAAACTAAAGTGTGACGAATTATAGATCTTCAGAGTATTTGTTAGAGTATGCCAGATGCTTTTAATGATCTAACTAAGGTGACAAGATCACATATACCCACTGCAAACGCACCAGCAAGGATAGATGTACCCCGTGTACGTCACAATCCTGCCTGGAAGGTTGGACCATCACCGAATGTGGGAAGGCCACACCTTCCACACGACCTGGTACATTGGCGACTAGCCAATCATCTGCTCCGAACCTGAAGGGTGGTAGACCCTTTGGTTCAAAGGATTCACAACTCCGGAAGAGGAAAATGGCACAAACTAATTACACTAGTTTGAATCTAACCATTGCTCACTCATCTATTCCAACACATGTGGTTATTCTAGATTACGGTGATGTCTTGGACGAGACAAATTGACCTCCCAAGAACCGCGAGATTTCGGTCCACTATGTAGTATGGATGAGGTTTGGAATAGGAATGAGATGATCGTCGATGATGCATTTGTGTACACAGTAGCTACTGGCATCATGCTTAGCGATGACATTGAACCACGTTCTATTGATGAATGCCAACGTAGAACTGATTGGTCAAACTGAAAACAAGCAATCCAAGTCGAACTCGATTCACTTACGAAACATAATTTGTTTGGACCTATTGTTCCTACACCACCACGTGTAAAGCATGTTGGCTACAAGTGGGTTTTCATGAGGAAGCGTAATGAGAAGAATGAAATAGTGCGAAACAAAACACGCCTTGTAGCTCAAGGCTTCTGTCAACGCTCTAGGATTGATTATGAGGAGGTGTATTCCCCTGTAATGGACGTTATAACGTTCCGTTACTTAATCAGTTTGATAGTTTTCAAAAAACTGAACATGCAACTTATGGATGTGGTAGCTGCGTATCTTTATAGGGATCTAGATATGAAAATATACATGAAAGTTCCAGAAGGACTTCCATTGACTGGTTCAAATAGTTCTAGAGAATGGAACACTCTCTCATTTAGATTAAGGAGATTACTCTACGGATTGAAATAATTCGGGATGATGTGGTATAACCGTCTGAGTGAATATTTGACAAGTCAGGGTTATGTGAACAATGAATTATGCCTATGCGTGTTCATAAACAAGTCACATTCTGGATTTGTAATCGTTGCAGTTTATGTCGACAACATGAACCTCATTAGAACTCCTGTAGAGCTTGAGGAAATTGCTGCACACTTGAAATCAAAATTTGAGATGAAAGATCTTGGGAAAACTCAATATTGTCTTGGCCTGGAGATCGAGCATTGTTTGGATGGAATCCTAGTACATCAATCGAATTACACCCAAAAGGTGTTGCGACGTTTTTATGAGGATAAAGCAAAACCTTTGAGTACACTTATGGTCGTTCAGACTCTAGATGCTAAACAAGATCCTTTCCATCCAAAAGAGGATGAGGAAGAGATTTTGGAACCTAAAGTTCCATACCTAAGTGCAATTGGGGCTTTATTGTACTTGGTTCAATGCACTAGACGCGACATCTCCTTTGTTGTTAATCTTTTGGCTAGATACAGCAATGCGCCTACACGCAGGCACTAGAATGGTGTTAAAGATATTTTTCGCTACCTCAAGTCTACAACGGATTTGGGCTTGTTCTATACCCTTGAATTTTCGAGTGTTGCAGCCCCCTATGGTCTTTAGATTGATTCTCGCCTTGTTGGTTATGTAGATGTTAGATATCTGTCTGACCCACATAGGGCACGTTCTCAAACAGAATATGTCTTTACCGTTGGAGACATCGCAATATCTTGGAGGTCTACTAAGAAAATGCTAGTTGAGACTTCTTCGAACCAAGATGAGATTCTCACTCTGCATGAAGCATCGCTTGAGTGCTTTTGGCTGAGAGCAGTTATGGAACATATTCGAAGCACTAGTGGTCTTACTTCCGTTGTTGACCTTCCTACGACGATATTTGAAGATAATGCAGCATGTATCGAGCAGTTAAAGAAGGGATAAATCAAGGGAGACAATACCAAGCACATAGCGCCAAAGTTCTTTTACTAAAAGGGTAAGAATTTTACCTATCCTATTACTACAAATAAAGGCACAATGGGAGTGATACAACACACACCTCACAATTAAATCTCTCTCTTCTCCCTCTTGCTACCATCAGCCCCCTCTTTCTCTATCCTTTAGATATCTCAGTTAAATAGGCCTACAACAAGAATTAATTTTTATTATTTTTATTATCCTACTTCTTAGTCCGATACTGCACCAAACGCTTCATTAAGTTAGTCCAAGTTAGTCCAAGTTAGTCTATTCTAAGTTAATTCAGCTTAGTCCTTAAAGCTAATCTAGTTCCAAATAATCTGGTACAACAAATGCACTTTTAGTTACATGAGATCAATTTGTAGAAAACATCAAAGCACGGGTTGGTGGGTTTTAGTCTTCTAGCCTTTATATTTTTACTATTGGCAAATAGGAAACAAAGTTGAGTCACTTAAATGCTAGCTAAGTCATTTGCCTATAAACCCATGAGCATCAAGTTCTACGGCAAGTGTTCTAGTAGAGCGAAGAAATACTAGTGAGCTATATCAAGCCCAAAGAGAAATGAGTGTATATATTGAAGTGAGAGTTATCTTTGTAGTTTTTTTAATTTTAAATAATAAAAGAAATTGTTTATGCTGTTTTGATGACATTGACACGTTTATCAAACTTCATTAATACTGTATCTTATTTATTTTTATACAATAATGTCGTCAATTTTACAACAGAACAGCACTTTTTGTGTGAAGAGAAAGGTTAAGTAATATGACGATTGGCAAATGGGCTCCAAGGCCTCCAACTTGATATTTTGGATTGGAACAACGAAAATTAGGGTGGTTCTCGTTTTCTTAAGATTCCAAGTTTCCAACAACTTTTTCATCCCCACGGTTAATAACGAATCACCCAACTTGTCCTATAAGGACCTGGATCCTCTCCTGAGCCCAAGGAGAGGATCCTCCTGATCAAGGATTCAAGGTCGTTGGATGAAAATTAAATGGCTACAAACAGGGGGGTCCATTTAAAGTTATAATAATTATAGTCGTTGGATTTTCATCCAACGGCCTTGGATCCTTAGTCAGGAGGATCCTCTCCTTGGGCTCAGGAGAGGATCCAGGTCTGTCCTATAAAAGCCACATTCTTATAATTTATTACAAAAAAAATACAAAAGATAATATTAAGAAAATTAAAATTTTAAAACAAATTTGCAAATCAAATAATATTGAACCAATAGAAATTTAGCATGTAAATCGATATTTAATTAATAATTCAATTATAATTAACTACATCATTTGATTTACATAATTTGGTTTAAAATTTTAATTTTCCTAACATTACCCAAATACAAAAAAGATTTCAAGTTCTATTTCACGAAACACTTGCATTTTATTGGAAGTCTCTATATGTCTTTTTTAAAAAAATATTTTCAAAACAGCCATTCACTTCTCTCTCCAAAATTGTGATTAAGATGGTCAAGTAACTATTTATTTATTTATTTGGGGAGCTTAACATCATAATAAGCTAGCAATAATGTGGTTCGAATTTGTATTTGGCGAGAATCGAATTTAAGACTTCTCTCACTTACAAGTGAAGAAGAATACTATTAAACCGTACTACTAAGTAATAATTCAAGCACGCAATTTGAAGAGAACGGATCTCAATTGTCATTGTGTGTTTCAAATATCATACATGACAGAATAGATACAAGTCTATGGGGTTATTAGAAGGATTCAAACATGCATGCGCATTCATAGTGTTACAGTCACATCAAATTAGTTTTATCATCTTTTTAAAGAGTTAGCAGCGGATTTAGGTTTTTATTCTTAAGGGTTATAGTTTAAAAGTTCAATTTAGACGAAAATAAAGATATAATACTGCTTTCACTCATAAATTCATGATAAAAACAACATTACGAGATACAATTGTCCTTTCATATTATTTTTTTTAAAACATAGCATTATAACTTCATGAAGCATCTTGTCTAACACCTAGCGGACACCCTACTAAGTTCTATCGATAACTACCAAGATTTGTTGAGATTTGTGCGGGCACAATGAGGGTTGCACACCAAACTTCCATGCAGCCACCGAGAACCCTCCCATCAAATTTTCCGGCCTCCATACAATTATGTGAGCTCATGTGTCCCGTGCATCGACCATTGATTAGTAGTGGGGAATAGAATTATGACAAGAAAATTGTGTTTCATGCTGGTGTTATGGTTACACTAAAAGTATTTTCAATGGAAGTCTCTATCATCTTTGAGGATTCATTTGGGGACTCAAAAGGAATATACTTGTCTCAAAAAAAATTTAGCTCAAATGGGAGTGTCCTTATAGAACCTTTAAATTTAGGGACTAAAAGATTAGAGAAATCATTGTTAGTTTTGCAGTCGTTGATCTAAATAGTAAAAATAAAAAAACAAAAACAAAAGCTATCAGAACCGTTGATTTCCTATCAATAAACAAAAGAAAGATCAGTGGGACTCATGCCTGCATTTGCACAGTAACATAAGAGCAAGGTTGCACGTAGGTGAGCCAAGTTTTCCACTTAAATTGCCCACTAAGCTCCATCATTTTGGTCGCTATACTATCCCTACATGTGAGAACTTCCCTTGTGTATCCAACAAATCCCTATACTTTAATGACTCAATTTATGGTGCATTGGAGAGCTTTATTCTTTATTTATAGAGTCTATACAATAGTGAGGACAACTTTGAGGTTAGCATTGGAGATGCTCTAAATTATTATTCATGTTTGTAAATATTGTGAGCAGCATAGTATTTATTGGTACCTATATGAGTTTGATGGGAAACCCACAGAATCATCAGGTAATTGGAGTCAACCAAAGTAAGAATGACATACGTGGAACCGTCAAGTAGTGTTTTGGTTCAATAAAATATTTTCACGTGCAAGTTTCTCATTACATCAGATTATAATGCTAAATTAAAACATTTAGTAATGGTGAACAAATTTCATGTAAATTAGTTGCTCTCCAAGTAAAGGATTGATTAGCAACAGATTTACAATCTTGAGCCCGCAATTATCAGACCTAGCAGCCACCAAGTCCTAGCTCTAGCTCCTTTCCGAGCTGCAAGCCTCTGAAGACAATTTAGATAGTCAAAAAGAAAAAGGTGTTGTAGGCATAATTTATTGAACAATTATGGTGGCCATAGAGAGAGAGAGGTGTGGTGGTAATAGAGAGAAGAAGAGAGAGATGTGTAATTGTGAGGTGTGTTTTATTCACCCCATTGTGCCTCTATTTATAGTAGTAGAAAGGGCAAACCCTTTCCCATAAGGATTACAATACTTAATAAGTAATCTACTCCTAATAGGAATATAAGATACATTCCTAATCTACTAGGATTTATACAATCACATTCCTATTCTAAATAGGGCTGCAACACTCCCCCTTGAGTGTGTAAATACTCAAGTAAATAGCACATCAGGTCTTCAGTGATGAAGCAGGTATAGTTGATGAAGTCGTCGGCACAATGAGCGAATGCAAGTCTCAAATCAACGGAAGAATGCATAAAAAGTAAAACTCACAAAACCTCGCTATGGTAAAACCCAAGGTGGGAAAAACCCATAGTCTAAGGAGAAAAGTGAGAAGTTGCATTAAGTCAAAACTATACGTCTTTTGGATGCAAGTAGAAGAGCTCACAAGAGTATGATCAGCCTAGGATGGGTGCCTAGTTAAAACCTAGTTAGGTAGCAAAAACCCAATGGGAAAAATGCTCCTAATCGTAGGGAAAAAGAGTACATTAAGATCAAGTAAGTATACTTCTGGATACTCCCCCTGAGTTTGACATAACTTTCAAATGAGAACTACAAGCATTGCATATGATAATTATAGTTAGGCATACCAATTCCTCGGACAAGCTTCTGGAAGGTTGACTTCGGCAGTGACGTCGTGTAGAGGTCGGCAAGGTTGTCTGGGATCGGCTTGCATGGCTTCAATCTCCTAATGCTTTGCTGATGTAGATGTAGACGCAATATGTCTTGGCGTTGACTTTATTGATGTATCATAGCTTGGTCGGGTTGATACATTCGGCATAGTCTTCATGGATCGTTGTCGGGACTCAACGATGGATGAAAACACAGCAAGTACTACGAACATGCTCAACAAGAACTCCTAACCATGTCTCACTTGTGGCGTAGTGAAGTGAGGTGAGTCTTGGAACGATTCGAAGATTTCGCAACTAAGGTCATATCATGGACCTCCAAGATATTGCGATATCCTTAACGGTAAAGACATAACCATTTGGGGATTTTGCCTTGTGCGGGTTTGATAAGTAACCAGCGTCAGCATAATAACAAGGCAAGCATCATTTCGAGGATCAGGGGGGTCGGATCTGCTAAGATGCGTTGGGATTTGCCCTCGTAGTACCTTCAGGGTATGTCTTTAATACCAATTCAGTGGTTGCGTGTAGGCGTGGTGCTGCATCTTTACCAAGATCAACAACGAAGGAGATGTCCTATCTAAATACGATGAGCTAAGTACAACGAAGCGTAAAGTTGAATTTAGATATGGAATTTCGGATTCCATAACCTCTTCAAGGATCTCATTTGCATATAACGTATGGACGATCAAATGTGTACTCAAAGGTAACACATTCGAAGTGTAGTTCGACTGATAAACCAAGGTACCGTCAGAACAACGCTTTGAACTTCAGGTCAATGCATAAACGAGTTTTCCTAAGATCATTCATCTCAAATTCCATCTTCAGGTGCGAGGCAGTTTTCTCAAGCTCTTCCAGAGTCTTAGTGAGATTCGTGTTAACGACACAAACTATAACTCTAGCAATTTGGAATAAGACTTTATAGTTTAACAAGCAAGGGCATAATTCATATCCCTGACTAATCAAACAATCACTTAAACGGGTATACCACATCCGTCAAATTTAAGTGAACGCCTCAAAACAAGTTAAGAGAGTGTTCCGTGGTTTTGGAACTTTTTGAACCAGTCCATGTAATTCTTCGGGAACTTACATGTCAATCTCCGTATTTATATCCCCATGGAGAAAACACTAACCACATTTTATAATGCTGCTATCAATAACAGGACGTTTGAGAAAAACGTTGCGCCGTAAGGCGTGCATCATAGCGCACTATTTCATTCATCTCATAACGCTTCCTTACCCACTTGTAACACAATAGAGTTACCTTAGGCAGTGTAGGAATGACAAGTCCAATACGCACTTTGGTAAGGAATTTGACCTAGATTGTAATCTCAGTTGTCCAATCAGTTCTACTTTGTCACTTAATAGACGGAACACGGTTCGATATCGTCGCTTTTCATTTATCTCGGTAGCTACCATATAAGTGAAAATATCATCGATGATAATCTTATTTCAATTCCATTTTTCTCATCCAAACTAGTATACTGGACCAAGAACTTCATGTTTCGGGAGTAATCCGGATTAATCTTATGAGATGGAAATGATTTGAGACAGCGATCAAGTTTAGATTCATAGTTGTGTCGTGTCTTCCTCTTCTAGGGAAGTGAATCCTACGAACCAAATGATCTGTTGTGCTCTAGGCCAAGATAGATTGATTGGCTATCTGTCGTTGTACCGGACCGTCCAACAGGGGCGTCCAAATCGTCCAACAAGGGCGTCCAAACCGTCCAACAGGGGCGGCACACCCTCCAGGGATGTTAACTTGACGTCCGTTAAGTACGTCTATCCTTGCAGGCATATTTGCAGCTGGTATATGATCTCGTCACTTTTAGCTAGATCAGAGGAATGTGTCTGGAGCAACATTCTAAAATCTAGAATTCATCGCACTTGCTTATCACACTTGTGCGATATGGGGATTGAGATGAGACATAGTGGGCAACGTCCAAACAACTTCTCGCTGTTCTACAAGAACGTTGACGTTCTTATCTCCCCCTAATGGCGGGAAGATTGTCTCATTAAAGTGACAACCCGCAAATGAGCGGTAAAGAGATCGCATGCAAGGGCTCAAAGAGAGCTAGTGTGAAGGAGAATCATGATCGACAAAAGATACACATCCTTCTTTGAGGACCCATGGTGGTAAGCTGCGGCGGCGCAACTTGGCACATGGAATGCTCACCCAAATGCGAAATACGAAAATCGTCAGGTTCGTACCCAGTAACCAACTGTAATGTCATATAGGTTGGGTGGCAATGGGCCTCAAGGCGGACCAACATAGCTGCGTACAAGATTGTATAGCCCTAGGCAGAAAACTGAAAACTTGGTACTTTTACCAAACTTCGGGCGATCATTTAAATTTCGCTTTATGATCACTAGGTGATGCTATTTGGGGTGAACATGGGAACTCAATGTTCAATTAGAAACCCAAAACAACATGCAATACTTTATCGAAAACCGTCGATATAAACTCTCCGGCATTATCCAGTCTCCAAGACATTAAGGGATAAGTAGGGTGGTGAACCCATAATCGGCCAAGAGGTTTAGCAGTAATGTGTGTGGACAAACATGTGACCAGTTTGTCGATTCATCAATCAAAACCATAAGTCTTTATATGGTTCGCATTTTGATTGGATTAGTCCACATATATTCCCTTGAATCCACTGTGGAAAAGAGGTGATTTCATATCTTTGCGAGGAATGATATAGAAAATCAATTTCCGTAATGAGCAAGCTTGGAAAAGTGTGCTTGTAGGCACAAGATCCTTACTTTGGGTAAGTGTCCCAAATGGTTGTGCCAAAGCAAGTAAACTGCTCAATCACCCAGCTCTAGGCCAGCCACATGTGGCGTGTTCCCAGTTGGGAGACAACCCATTGGCCCCAAATCAAAGCTTCAGGCTCATTTTTGGAGGTGGTGCAAAGATATTTCACTCTATTTTCTTTAGTGGTTTCATTTATGATCATTGTCATCTCGAATATCCTTAAAAACTCAACGTCAGGGAGAATTTAAGGTCCCTTAAATGGTGATGCAGTACCATTCATACAACGAGGAGTGTGCCAATGCTCTTAATCAGGTTGGATAGACCTGAAGTCGTTGTTAGAGATGTGATTTAGGTGTAAAGTTAGTGTGCGTAGTACGCATTCGTCCAGACAACTAACTTCCCCACATTCCTACCTAATCACATGTTTAATTGAATCGGTCACATGTACTGAGAAACATGATTCAATTAACTTATATTCGAGGACAATATTAATAAGATTATCCATAAGTAAAACATACACCAAATTTGAATCCAAGAACATGGAAAAATGTTCACAAAGTAAATGGTTTACTAAGGGGATTCGGCCAATAAGGTCATCCATGTCAAAATTCTGCTCTTCCAACAGTGTTTGGTGGAGCAAAATTAATCTCACATATTGACTACGAGAATGGTATTCCTTAACAACATTGGTAAGGGCACGAACATGTGCATAACCAATGATCTATTCCATCGAGACAGAAGTAGATTTTGCAGGGTTAAGGTTCGGGAATACTATCCCTTATTCTTGAAATTTTAGGTCTTAGGTGCCAAGGATCACGCTTCGGGCATGATGCCACACCTTGGCAGGCCCTGATTCTATCATATGATTGTGGTAGTAATCAGATCCGAGAATTTGGTAAACTTCCGCTTTCTACACTTGTTGCTTCAAGAGCAAGTTAGAAATAAGGAAGGACGAGAAAAGTATTCTCTAGTCAAAATTCAATCAAATTTATAAACTTCAAAATTGTACTCATTCATGGACATAATCATGGTATGCTTCTGGCAATATCTTTCATGATTAAACAGTCCGTAGAAGTGAGCCAAAGAGCCATGGAATCCTCGTTCGGAGGTATTTCCATTTGTAATGCTTCAGACATAAGTCTTCGAATGAAGATCATGGCGGAGGTTTATTCAGCTCTTCCATGCCATTGTTGGCTTCAATGGTTCTCAGCTTCTTGATAGTCAAGTGGAGATTCACGTCTTGTACCTCACATAAAGTGGTTTCTATTAGAAACGTCCAAAATAAGGGAAATCAAACTTGTGACGGTTCAACAATCCATTGAATTTGGAGGGAACAAGATTGTGATTGGTGCTATGGGGAGGAATTATCCATAAGCATCAAAGTTAGAACATTCGAGTTCTAAGACATGGTCTTATGAAAAGCGTCGGGTTTTCAAGGGTGTATTGTTTTATGAAAACATCGAGTTTCAAAGGCACTAAATTCGAAACTACAGGTTCGATTTAGTTTATGAATGCTTAGTTCATAAAAGAAAGGTTCCGGCAAGAGCACAGAATGCAATATACAACTAAGTGTAGTAGATTTTGAGGTTCTTCGGGAACTCAAGTGTGAGTGCTTCGGGACTACGAAAGTGAGTCAACGGTTCAAAGAAAAGAAATAAAATATTGAATCGTTAATGTCCAAAAGTGAGCTTCAGGCCAATAATTTTGGATTCATTATCAGATTAATGGACTGCTGGTCACTTTTAATTAATTCGATAAATCGGGACCAAATAGGGTCAATTGTAGAAGCAAAATAATATGAACATACGGGTTAAAATGATTTAGAATGCTAAAATAATATTATGGGGTTGAAAATATAGCCCCAAAATAATATTGGGCTTGGTGCCGTGGGTTAAGAGGGCATGAGTATGGGTGCCTTAAACATAAGGCAAGGCCCAAAAAAAACTTGGGGTGGTCTACAGGCCACGGTGTATGGAGGAAACCCCAGCCGCAAGCTGGGTTGTGAAATTGGGCCATAAGGGGGGGCATGGAAACAAGCCCAGCACATGCTGGCTTGTACGCTAGCACACGGGAAGGCCCAGCAAAGGCTGGGACCTAAGTCTTGGGCACGGGAAGCTAAGCCCAGCGCATGGGCTGGTTGCTGATGATGCAGGCCGTGACACAGAGGGCCCAGCAAGCTAGGCTTGCGGGATGTGGACCAGAAACTAGGGCTGCAGGCCTGTGTTTGACCAAACTAGGTCGAAGGCCTTTGGTATCCTAGCAGCAAAGCTGCTGTCGAGATCCAGAGGGCTACTGCCCAATTTGTGCCGCAAGGGTAGTGTCCAATTTCCCAAAATTTTCGAAATTGTTAGGGTTCTACAAACCCTAATATGCTTCTAATTTATTTCGATTCTTTGACTCACATATTCCACATAGTGATTTATAATTGCGTAATGCATGAAACAAATATATATATATTGACAAATATATAAACATATACAATATATATATATATATATATATATATATATCGGAAGGAAAATATAAACATAGGGGGGTTCATGCATCATGAGGAATGTTTTCATGCTTTAAGGTCGTTTCAAATATCTTACTTTATTTTAAGCGTACCTAATTGGCAGAAAACAACGAAAGCCTTTGAATTTGTAGAAGATCATTCTTCGAAAGCCAAAATTGCGTTTCCAATGCATTGTATCACGTTCAACAAAGAAAAATTAAATTGAATTTATAGCATGTAAATCAATTCAATAAAATAATAAATTAATCATAAAAAGACTGATTAAAACATAATACTCCCTGATTGAAGATCAAACTCTCTTGTTAGCGTAGCGTCAAGAGCGTGTTGATAACGTGTTGTAGACATAATTTACTGAACAATTATGGTGGCCATAGAGAGAGAGAGGTGCGGCGGCAATAGAGGGAAGAAGAGAGAGATGTGTAATTGTGAGGTGTGTTTTATTCACCCAATTGTGCCTCTCTATTTATAGTAGTAGAAAATGCAAACCCTTTCCCATAAGGATTACAATACTTAATAAGTAATCTACTCCTAATAGGAATATAAGATACATTCCTAATCTACTAGGATTTACACAATCACATTCCTATTCTAAATAGGACTGCAACAAAAGGAACATAAAAAATTGTTAAATTTTATTAGGGTTTAAAAGGGACAATTTAGAAAGTCAAACTCGGATCAAACTTTCCGAGCAACAAATTTTCATCGCTATTCTTAATCACCATCCACATGACCATATGTCCCGTCTCTCTCATCACGCAATAAAAAATTGTTAAATTTTATTAACATCGAAAATTCGGTGAAAATCACGCATAACTTTAGTTAAAAAATAAAATCCTTGTACGGCAAAGAAGCAATCTTTGATAAACATAACAGAATGTCTGGACCTCTACTGCTAGTACAAGAAATCACAAGCTCTGAAACAATAACATCCAATCCAACATATTCGGCTCAAAAGATACGGAAGGAATATGAACTAAATGTAAAGAACACAGAAGAATTAGTAGACGAATAAATTACGAAACGGAATTTAAATTAAATATTTTTTGGGCAAAATAAGTTGTATTCAGTCAAAAATTCTGATTGGACCATTTCGGTCAACACAGGGTACATACAACAATCAAGCAATATATTCGTAGACCGCAGAAGATTCAGACTCGAGCAGTCGGATCCATAAACGTGCGGTTTCCTTTCCTTTCCTCTCAATTGCAATAAAGTCTGATCACCGAGTCTGCGCCGCTAGTGAATAACCATGGCTGCCTTGGATGGAACTTACAGTCCAACACACCTGCATCCAGTCGCGAAACACAAAGATTTAGCTTATATATTTAAGTTTGGATGACGCTACGATACTGAGTTGACTATGTATTTGGCCTGCAACTAAGCATGTTTTTTTCTTTCCGTAACCCCTTAGCATTTTATCGTATCTGCATTCTTGAGAAGGGACCTTGAACACATAATACATTAAAAAAACATTCAAGCCCATGGAAAAATGTTTACGAAGGTAATCCGATGCCCGGCTTCAATAATCTTTCTACACATGCACTAGCAGCATTCCATTATCTTCGTTAAACCACCCAACAGAATATAAACTAAAGAAAGCTATAGGTCGCACCTCTCCCATTTGAGCTTGTATGACCTCTGAGTATTTCCAATGGAACAATAAGAGGGTTCTGGTTAAGATCTGAATAAACCATTCCATGAAAAACATATGCAGTGCTGTCATCAGAGCATGTTGCAAACAGCGGGTACGAACGATGGAAACATACATTGTTGATGTCCTTCTGATGCAACCTGATAAGTTTCAAAATGTCAGAAAAAATATATGCATCCCCAGTAACAAGGCAAATAGACCATGCTGTATAAAGTTGGTTTGGTGCGTGTCTAATAGTATATGACTGGTCACATAGCTTATTAAACCTATCCAATAAATAACATCTTCCGAAGACTTATGCACTCTGCGGATTATATCAGAGTCTATAACACTTGAAGTAAAACCAGCACTTAAGTGAGACATACTTTAGAGTTTTGTAAGGTTTAGATGAAAGGTCCATGTCGAACCAACATAATTTTCCTTCTCTGCTTCCCACAATTATATGATCACCTGCATTAAAAGTAAAATCCAGATATCTCAGAGTACAATTCAGGTACAACTGTTATGAAGAAGAGACAAAACAATTGAGTTGTATATAGTGAATAGAAATAGTGAAATTTAATGAAAGAACAGTTAAAAATCTACCAGAAGGATGGACTGCCATAGAGGAGACTTCACGAAATCCAGTCTCAAGCTTTTTGACAAGTTTTCCATCCTTCACCAGATCATAAACACGAATAGTCTTCTTTGTTGAAATGAAGAAGAAAGACCTCGTAGGATGGAAAACTGAAGTAACTGCAATCCCATGCAACTTGAATGAAAGTGTCTGAGTAAACTTCTTAGAGAGCTTGTGTATAAAAAAGGCTTTTGATTCACGTAAAGCCAAGTCAAGAAAATACAAGTAGATGATGACTAATTTGGTATATCTTCATCTTTTTATTTCATAAAAACAAATTATTAACTTAATTGCATATGACAAATATAAAGAGAGAGCATCATGCAAAAAGGATATCCGCTGGCATTACTGTCGAAAGGTAGTCTCCTCTACGATGCCATTCTACCGAAGCCACGGTCTACAGGACCAACAAAGAAAGCAGTTGAGAATCTTCATAGAAGACCATCCTTCTAATCTTGACTTCCACTTAAGACACTCATATTCTTAAACCACCACAAATAAATTGATGATCGAAAAGGCCAATGTACCTTGGAATGCCTTAATCTGACCCCCTCGAGTTTATCATCATGAAGCCAGCTTACACTAGATGCTGTTTTGCCTATGTAAGCAATATGTTTTACAAAGGTTAGATGCCATTCATTTGATAAAATGATACTGAAAACAGAAACAATCTCACACTGACCAGAGTCATCGGGCATAGGCATCTCAACAGAAAGAAGTTCTTTGGTTCTTTTTTGTACTTCTTCATCCCCACAACCAGTGTTCAAAAGAAGTACATCTTGTCCCCTAAAAAGATTGCAATGGTCATTTTACACATTCAAGTAACAAGATCCCCAGTGAAAATCAAAGAAAAAATGAATCTAAAAATAAATGCAGCCTTACGCCGAGACAGCCACTACAGAATGCTCAGGATTAGGATTCCAAGATACATATTTGACGGCTTCACCAATCTCACAGATCTTGACACATCTACCAGTTTCGACCTCCCAAATACGCATAGTTCCATCCAAAGAACCTGTAAGAGCCACAGCAGAAGATGAGATCTAGATCCAATTTCAATTACCTAACTGAAAGTAACAGAGAATTAAGCATGACATTGATACCTGATGCAATCCACTGCCCTGAGGCTTCTACAGAAACAGATGTAACTGCATCGTCGTGACCTCTATACTCAAGATAACATGCTACAGGGTAAGGCTTAAGTTCAGTTCGGCTCGGTAGCTTGGGCTTCAGAGATTCAGGATCAATATTAAGCTGAAACATAAAAAGGATATTTTTTGGATAAATTTGATCCGTGTTCTTGTGACTAGAAGTAGATTGTGCATTTTGAAAGATCTTGCCAAACTATCCAAATCTGACTGAATAATCACTAGGGAATCTTTCCCTCAAACAGGACGTTTAACTTACACGTTTTTTTCTAACTCTCGGGCACAAATATAGATCCAAACATCTCTCAAAGCATTCCTTCACAGCATTCTCATATGCAGGGATACTTCTCATATTTGCAAACCTAACCAATATGATAACAGCGTGTGTGTTAGATGCTAAACAATCAGAACAGGTAACAAACTAACATTAGTCCAAATTTCAATTCACATTCCACATTACCTTTTAGGTATAAATTTAGGACGGTCTTCTTCATACATTAACTGGTAAGAGTTGATCTCTTCTTGTGTTGGGATGTATTCTAAAGCTGGATTGAAGGACTCCTCATGGCCTAAAGGAAAAATTATATTGTAAGTTTTCCGTCAAGTCTCAAGATCTTTCACACAAGCAAAAAGAAATTGCTCTATCTGAGTTTTTACAATCCTCAAAATGTGGGTGAAAATTAATACCAGGCAATTTGGGCTTTGGTGCAGGAATGTAAGATAGATGGTTATTCTTTTCCGTTGTATTAGAGTCGTCTTCCCACAATGGATAAATTTCTTCTTCTTCTTCTTCTTCCTCTTTGGACTTTTTAGGCTTAATTAAACCCTTACGAATGGCCAACTTAATCTTATTAACCTGCAGATTCATCAGATGAAGTTCAGAGCATGGAACAAGAATGTTAAACTGGAAATAACAACAATAACAATTTGTCCAACCAAAATGCTGGAGAAAAAAAAAAAAAAAGAAACAGAACTCTACTGCACTTGTCAATTTCACAAGCTGCATTGAAAATAAAATAAAACTAAGCGCAAGGAAAAAGAAAGCACACAACAGGAGAATACATTAAACATGCCTTACCAGTTTACTCTCAGATTTTGAAGGAATAAAACGTCTCTTGGGTTCAGGTGCATTTGACAGTGGATGGTTGGAGTCATCCCATTTAAACCAATCAACATATGGCTGTACTTGAAACATGGGGAATTTCAACTTTAATAAAGAATTCATTTGTATCAATAGGAATATCATATTAATTAGAACTGGATAATTAGGATTTACAGACCGCATACGGATCAAAGTCACCATGTGGAGCCTTTCCTTCAAGCAGTCTACTAATCGATTTGATGTCTTCTTTTGTCAGTTCTACTTCCTCATCATTATATTCATCATAAATTTTGCGCCTGAAGAGTCACAAAGCATACCAAAGTTACAAAAGAACATTCGAACATTCAAAAGAAAATGAGAAGAAGAAAAGGTAACAGAATAGATAATCAAACAATATACAAGACAGATGATTGGAAAACCATTTATTGTTTTAATCTATCTCTCATGATTTGGAAGGCTGAAATGCCTCCCAAGGTACAAGTCTTGTCTGGATAACAGCTTAAGCGAGTTCAACACTTGTGACTTCATTAAGACGAGAAGATACACCAGCTTGCTTGTATGCACGCCGGTTTATAATATGTAAAATTTAGGCACAGAGTGCAGAGAACTAATCTTTGCATTGCCTAAATCTTTGTGGTTGGAATTATATGAGGAAACTTCTACAAGTTCCAGAATCATGTTTTGTCCTTACTGTGGAAGCCGTAAGTTTTCAGTGGTGGAAGGCATAAGTGTTACGGAAATGTGGACTGATCACTGTGTTTTGAGTTATTTGGTGAGAAAGTCGTAGGAGCATTCTTGACAGCTTTAGCGATGAAACGGTGGATTTTGTGTGCCACAGAATACACTTCTGGGCATCTTTCTGGGCTTCAGTCTTCATAGACTCCCCATATTTTGTATTAATTTCAGGTTGGAAGCGGCTATTAGCACTTTGATGTGATTGTATTATTTAGGTGGACATCTTGTTCTCTGATTTGTACTCTTTTTTATAAACTGTGAAAGTTGGTCTCTAAACCAAAACAATAAATGAAAAAAGAAACGTAACATAGAAAATGGAGCATGTTACACTATACGCACCAAAATTCTTCACTAAAACTTGCATGAAAATAGTAGATATTTAACATCAGTCCTTTGAATAATTGATTGCTATCATGTTAGAGATAAAAGCGCACCAGTTCTTTGAATCGTCAGCACTAGCAAGAAAGGATTGCAATTTGTCTGCTTTTTCCTTCTTCTTTATCTTCTTTCCTTTAATGTCATAACCAATATGTTTCTCATCCCGATACCACTCCAAGGGAACATCACCGACAGTGTTCCGAGGAACCACCTATTAAAAACAGAAAACAAAAATGAAAAAAGCACTCCCTTCAGTGAATTCAGATAACTATACCATAATAAAATCACATGTAATTTGTCATTAGACAAAAAGAAAAGAACAACAGACCTCATCCTCCGATGAATCACTCTCCTCAACTCCCTCGTGAAGTTCAGAACTATCACTTTCATCATCACTGTTACCATAATCATCGGCCACACCATCATTGATAACATCCTGCCATGGTATACTTAACAATATTAACACACACACACACTCGCTTAAAACAATAAATTCATCGCATCAAACCGGAGTCACTTTTCTACAGAACCTTGAAAATGAACAGATGACATGGCATGGAAAATTAAATCCTACATCTTTAAACTCTTCTTTTTCTACATATTTGCAGTTACCTCATCTCCAGAGGAGAAATCATTCTCTTCGCCTTCTGAGTCCGAGTCTCTGATTGACGGATAATCCTCCGAATCAGATCCTTCACCATCAGACATATCCTTGATTCTCATTGCAGACAAAACCCAGTACTTGAAACAAAAACAAAAAAAGAGAGAGAAAATGTTAGGCTCTATTGAAAAAATTTCAAAAAATATTAACAAAAATACTTTAACATTTCGATCCCTCTGAGAACCTAATGAAATTAACAATTTTCACAGCAAGTATTGAAATAATTGAATTTGATATGAGAACCTAATGAAATTAAACCCTAAACAACACCAAAATTCAAAGTTTGTAGAAGAGCTAAGCACGTGGGAATACATACAAATGTTTCCTGGTGGCAGAGGCGGGATTCGAATTTGGGCGGGGCGATGAACTTAGAAGCTCCAAGACTAGAGAGGGACTGAGGAAGGCGACGTTGCTGAGGCGCGAGCGGAGTGCAGGACGCTTATAAGTAAAAATTATTATTTCATCATGTTTTTTACTTCTTCGGGGTTTAGGGTTTAGGCCTGTGCCCGAGTCACTTGTCGCTATTGTGTGTGAGAGAGAGAGTGCCGCTTCGATTTGGATAAAAAGGGCACATTGCTCGCTCGTATATACAAAAGTATAGTCGCTTATTCTACGGCGGAATAGTTTTTTTTTTATATTTGTAACTTAGAGGTTTTAGATTTAATAATCGTCAAAAATGAATTTGAATTACATTATTATTAACACTGTAGCACATTGTGAGGCTAGCCCACACCTTTTCTCTTAATGTCAATAGTATCTTTTTGTTCTAAAAAAAATTAAAAAAAATAAAAAGTATCAACTTCGACTTGTAAGTGAACAATCTTGGATTTGATTAATAGACATTAGTTTATGCCCACACATAAATTGTGTGTCAAATTTCTTTTTCTTTTTTTTCTTTTTGGCTTTTAAAATTGAAGTAGAGAGGAAGTGAAAGAGAGATGACTTGAGAGTGGGGAGAGGGGGAGATGTTTCCTTTTTATGGCTTGTTATATTAATACCTGGCATATTGTTGAATACACATCATATGCACTTTTTCAGTTAAAAATTTTCTTAATCACAGACTTCTTCATAATACCTGCACACCCCACGATCTCAACATACACCTTACATTTTCTTCATAAACCCCACATTTTCTACCACACTCCACATTTGCTTTAGGTTCTTTGAGCAATCCTACACCGACGATAATTTCAAAATACATAGACAAGCATCAAGGTTTTGACTACAAAAAAAAAATCACAGTTTGACTGCATATAAACATGGAAAAGAAAAATAAAGCACATGGATAAGCTCTCTATGGAAAAGAGTAGTTTCATGAACAAAAGTTGGGTTATTAATTTGGACCCTAGAGTATTGACAGGAAAATTGCTAGTTCGTCTAGCAATGTGTGGTTAGACTGGAAACCAACTAGAAAACAAAAGGCTCTGCTACCCTTAAGAGTGCAAATTCCACACATTTTCGAAGTGCGGTTTTTTTAAATTTAGACATTTTTCTATTTTTGTAGTCTTAAAATAATGGCCATCTCACAATCAAGTAATGGCGATCCACTGAGGAGGTGGAGCATCGTAAAATGGTGACAAATGAAGGGAAAATAAACTACCACTTATAGCTTTAATCAAACAGGTATCTTGGGAAGCAAGCTGAAATAAATATTGATGTTGTTGAAATTACTAAAATAATGAAATATGAATTTTTTTTTTTCATGTGAAGCTTCAGAAACGTTGATTTCGTATTTCAATCAACGTGTTTGTAGTTTCATTGATTAGAGTTTTGGTCTACAATGGAGGTGAAAAGTGTTTTGAGAGTTGAATAAGCTAAATAATATGCCAAAAGCGATTTAGGGTGTATTTAGAAATTTCCTTTTAAAAAAAAATTCTTATAAGGTCAAAATTGTCATTGCGTAGTAGGGTACATAAGTTATTTAATATAAAATTTTAATGCGAGATGTATTCAACATTATGTGGAGCGCTAATAAAAAAAGTCCTTTTTATTACCTTATTTTTATTTTTTAAAATTACATATGTTAAAATCACTATAGGTA
The DNA here is from genome assembly GCA_963580275.1 of Crataegus laevigata. NCBI lineage: Eukaryota > Viridiplantae > Streptophyta > Magnoliopsida > Rosales > Rosaceae > Crataegus > Crataegus laevigata. Next base: position 12,065,321 of record OY756941.1, read on the forward strand.
ATGACACACCCCCGACCCGAAATGTCCACTGGACTCCGAATCGAGTTGTGCTGGCCAACACCCAAAAGTGATGAAGCCATAAAGTGTAGCGATGTAGAAGATGTGAATAAATTTAAACCTAAAAGTGCCTAAATGTAAGAGTGCGCTTGTGAGCGAAAATGAATCCAATTTACACGAGATGTCAGAGTATAAGTAAAATACAATAAAATTAGAATAAGAATTATACCATCGAGAATAGTCTCTGATATCAGCGTTTGCCAGAAAATCTCGTCGACACGAATACTACCACTAAATCCTGGAGGGGTGAAAACAAAGGTGAGTGGGCATGAAAATAAAGTTTTCTAGAAATCTTTTCAAAATGTAATAACTCATCGCCGTAAAACAAGTATAGTTTCCAAAATATACATACTATGTACAATATGAAAATACTTACCGTAACCTGCAATATCTCAACGATTCAATACATCACAATATTTCATAAATAATCATCTAACTTCCAATAATCACATAATCTCGCATAAATAAACATATCATATCAAGTACTCATCGACATATGATGACGCACAAGTTCATGTAGAGATATTTTGACATAAACATGACTGGGTGTAATAATGATTTACGCTTTAGTACTACAATCACGTAAAGACTAGCACTATACGTATCACATACGAGTCCTAATTGCCTATAGCAATCTAGTACATGACTAACACCTACAATGGATCTAAAGTGAGCGTGTGGTGCGATGTGACACACATGTGAAGCCTGGCCCTGGTCTGGGCGAGTATTGACACTAGTGTAGCATACAATGAGCAGATAACGTAAATAAAATCATATAGCGGTAAATCGATAATTCACATTACCATAATTGATACGCCTGACCCTGATATTCACCGAACACATGGTAGGCACGTGTTGGCCGACACTCGAATGTGACAAAGCTATACTAACATGCATGAGAACCAATGAATATAAATAAGACTTATAAATTTAGATATATTTAATATACAAATGAGGAGTGTGTTCAGAGTATATAACTAATCTAGAACACTAAGAAGAAATAATATAAAATTTAATGAACAAAGAAATGGGTCATACACCGAGAGGACTCGAAGATGCCGATGTGAAATGCCTTAATGCTGGGACTGTACGCCTCGACTCTAAATCCTGAGGGGGCGCAAAACAAACATGAGTAGACCAAGTTGATATATGTATTACTGAAACAGTTATTCATCAACGTACTAACCCCCAAAGTTTATGAAAACATCAATAGCATAATGCGTAATAGGTTTTTCTGAAAACCCTAGCATGCCATAAAACTTTTCATAAAACGTATATCGTATATAATATGCATACTAGTGGTATCATATACAGTAACTTACAGTCGAAGCCACAAACCCATGCCTGGCCGTAGCCATATATCAATAACCATCCCACACCCAGCCGTAGCCATATATCAATAACCATTCCACACTCGACTGTAGCCATAAATCAATATCCATCCCACACCCGGCCGTAGCCATCTCTCAGTATCCAACCCACACCCGACCGTAGCCATATATCAATATTTATCCCATACCCGGCTATAGCCATATATGTGACATCCCACATCGCCCAGGGAGTGATCCTTAAATGTATATTCCCATCCCTACCTAGCACGAGGCCTTTTGGGAGCTCACTGGCTTCGGGTTCCGTAGGAACTCCAAAGTTAAATGAGAAGGGGGCTAGAGCAATCTCAGGATGGGTGACCTCCTGGGAAGTTGCTCGTGAGTTCCCAGAAACAAAACCGTGAGGGCGTGGTCGTGGCCCAAAGTGGACAATATCGTGCTACGGTGGTGGAGCGAGCCCGGGACGTGGTTGCGCCCGGGCCGGGATGTGACAATTGGTATCAGAGCCTAACCCTGGCCGCGTGTGTGCCGACGAGGACGTCGGGCCCCTAAGGGGATGGTGGATTGTGACATCCCACATTGCCCAGGGAGTGATCCTTAAATGTATATTCTCATCCCTACCTAGCATGAGGCCTTTTGGGAGCTCACTGGTTTCGGGTTCCGTAGGAACTCCAAAGTTAAGCGAGAAGGGGGCTAGAGCAATCCCAAGATGGGTGACTTCCTGGGAAGTTGCTCGTGAGTTCCCAGAAACAAAACGTTGAGAGCGTGGTCGGGGCTCAAAGCAGACAATATTGTGCTACAGTGGTGGAGCGGGCCCATGACGTGGTTGCGCCCGGGCCGGGATGTGACAATATATCAATATCATCGCCTGTAGGCAAAATATTGACCACTAGATAAGCACAAAACATTGAATATAATCTTTCAAACATAAGTACATGTATCTCAAAGCATCTTCATAGTATATAGTCATCCATCATATATACTAAAAATGGTGTAAAAACATGTTCATAAATAATATATAGTCATCCATCATATATACTACAAAGAACATAAATTTGATAAAATATGGTATTCCAAAATATTCTCAATAAAGCATGATATCATAAAGTGTAAAATCTAATTTACTCATAAAACGTTTCGTAAAGTGTAATCATTAAATCATGCTTTTCATATATGCATTTCTAATATTAAAACATGTATTTTAGAAGGGGTCTGTTACAACTCGTCTATAATTTTACTATATTTTATTTTGTTGAAAAATGTTAAATGATCAAAATGCACTTAGAAGGTATGTGTCAACTTTCATTGACTTAGTACTGGTTTGGTACTGAGGTGTTTTTATAAAAAGTGGGTATAAAAAAAAGCTGAGCTCAAAAAGGTGTTTGGTAAACACTTAAAAATAGCTTATTTTCACAGTTTTGGGTGCAAAAAAAAGCTGAAAACGTGAAACAGCAAAAATTAGCTTATTCTCACAACACAGCAGAAACATTTTTTTTTCAAAGCACAGCAATACCAAACTAGCCCTTAGTAGTCAAGACACGTGTGAGATATTAATTAGTATATTCTCATAGTACTCATCATTACAAACGATTTTACAAAACAAGTATCAATCATTTTATTCAAAGTAAAGGGAAAACATAATATCACTAGATATAAAATATTAATGATAGAATAAAATAATAATAAAATAAGAAAGAGAGAAAGGGTGGAGAACCATCGAGAAAATAAAGAAAGGAAAAGGGGAGAAGGGGATGATGCCAACCCCTCATCTTAGAACTTCCAGCCTACAAATGTGCTTGCTATTAATACTAAGATACTAGATAGTCAAGAGAGGAGCCATCATGCTACTTCTCAAAATTTGATTCACACCCTAGGGCTTAAAATGAGAGCAGATGATAAGATGGTGGGTGCATCCCGTTCTACTAAGAAGAAGGCAAAAAAAGGGGAGGGTAGTTCATCATCAATATGTAGTGGTGGGTAGAGAATTCGAACACAGAGCGTAAGGAGGTCTAATATAGAACAAGGAAGGACACTATATGAGGAAAGTAATTTGCAAGAGGTACCGATGACTTAACTTGATATGGAAGTTTATTCTGAGGGTAGAGATAATGCTGAAATAAGGGAGATGGATGTACGTAGTACATAAAGCTCACATATGGGTGGTGGCGGCTTGCCCCAAACAGCCACAAGGTCGCCATGATTCACCTTCTGTGAAACTACCTTGGTCTTGGGTCGAACATGGTAGTTCGTGCTCTTCACGGGCATATCCGTAAGCATAGACCCACTATGGTTTTTCTATCTAAAACTAAGATGAAAAATCATAGGAAAAACCATAGAATTGCAACTCTTCGTCGGAAAATGGATATGACAATAGTTTTGATGTTCCACCGGTTGGCACTACAAAAGGAATTAGTCTTTGGTGGGATAATGGTCTAGAGATTAGAATCTCTTTTTCCTCCAACTTTGTTATTGATTCGTACATTTGCTTGAATGGCTCTCAGTGTCAATTTCGTGTTACGTGGGTCTATGGAACCCCATATAGAGATGAAAATGAGGATTTTTGGCAGTGGATGATAACTGCATTTAGGCCTTGTGATTTACCATGGATGTGTGGAAGAGACTTAATGAATTCTTATGGAAGGATGAAAAATCTGGAGGAAAAGAAGTCAGAATTAATAGTTCAAGACATTTATAGAGTTTTATGAATAAGACAGAATTAATTGATTTGGGTTTTAATGGACCTAAGTTCACTTGGAGAGGTACAAGGGTAAGGCAGATTGTGGAAGAAAGAATTGATAGATGTTTGATTAATGGCAAGTGGCAGGATTGGTGGCCAAATACCACAGTTATGCATGAGGTAGTAATGGAATCAGATCAATGTCCACTTATTGTCAATTGTGAACCTGAAACTATTAAAAGCAAATGCAGGTTTAGATTTGAGGCTTTTTGGACGAAAGAAGAAGATTGTAGAGATATTGTAAAAAAAGTGTTGGGATGAGGAGTGTGAAGGAGATTGGCTATTGAAATGGCAAAAGAAACTTATGTTGTGGTAGATTGAAAGAATGGAGTAACAGAAAGTTTAGACAGAGAATGGTGCAAATAGAAGAGTTAATGGGTTAGTTGGGTGTGCTTCAAACGAATTGGAAGGAAAATGTTGAACAAATTCAGGTTGTCTCTTTACAGCTGGATAGATTATGGGAGCAAGAAGAAAGTTATTGGCAGCAGCGGTCAAGAATTAAATGGCTGCAATGTGGCGATGCTAACACTTCTTTCTCTCACCAGTTTACAGTTTGTTTGCCTCAGATAGGTCAAGAAATTGGGGTTCACTTCTTGATTGTCTGGATCAAAAGGTGACAATGGACATGAATTTCACTCTCACGGGTCCGATTAATGACAGTGAGATTGAAGATACAATGTTTCAAATGAGGGGTATAAAAGCACCTAGGCCTGACGGATTTCAAGGTATATTTTATCATTGCTACTAAGATGTTATTTCGTAGGAGATTAAGGGAATAGTCAACGATTTTATGAATGGGGAGGTTAGCCCCAAAAAATTAAACTTTTCATAGCTCGTCTTGATCCCAAAGGTTCTGAATCTAGAGTCGGTTGCTCAATTCAGACTCATTAGCCTGTGCAACTTTTCTTATAAGGTACTTTCTAAAATCCTTGCCAATCGACTTAAACCCCTCTTACTAATGTTAATTTCTCCAATGCAGAATGCCTTTCTAGTAGGCTGACAGATTCAAGATAATATTTTGATTGCCCATGAGATTTTTCATTTCATTAAACTACGAAGAACTAAAACAAAGTTTGAATTGGGTATAAAGTTAGATATGAATAAAGCTTATGATCATGTGGAATAAGATTTCTTGGAGGAGGTTATGGTCAAGATGGGGTTCGATCAAAGATGGATTGATTTAATTATGAAGTGTGTGGCCACTATTGACTTCTCTGTTATAATCAATGGCAGACTTGGCAGGAAATTTCTTCCTTATCATGGGCCGTAAGGGGATCCTCTTTCACCCTACCTTTTCTTGTTTGTAAGTGATGTTCTTTCATTGCTCATTCAAAAAGTTGTGGAATTGGACTCTATTAAAGGAATTAAAATTAGCTCAAATAGTCCAAGCATTTCGCATCTGTTCTTTGCGGATAATACCTTGATTTTTCTTAAAGCCAATCAACAAAATTGCAGAAACATTATTCAGGTTTTAAATGCTTATTGTGCTGCTTCATGCTAGCAAGTTAGTCTCCATAAATCAAGTGTGTATTTTAGTGCTAATACCCCAAAAAATGTTATGGAAGAGTTGGGTACTATTTTGGGAATGCCAATTGTTGACAACCCTGGTACTTATCTTGGTCTGCCAACAATTTGGGGTAGGTTTAAACACCAAGCTTTGGGGTATATAAAGGATCGTTTATTAAGGAAAATTCAGGATTGGAAATAGAAATTGTTGGCATATGCGGAAAATGAGGTACTTATTAAAGTTGTTGCCTAAGATGTACCAATTTACCCAATGAATATTTTTAAATTTCCCACAAGTATTTGCAAGGAATTCGACTCTTTTGTGGCTGGGTTTTGGTGGGGACAAAATGTTGATGATAAAAAGATCACTGGGTTAGTTGAGATGTCTTAGGTTTGCCAAAACAAGAGGGAGGTTTGGATTTCAAGAATTTGCAGGAGTTTAATGTGGCTCTGTTGGCTAAATAATGTTGGAGAATGGCGATGGAACTAGAATCATTATGGGTTATAATTATGAAGGCACGATACTTTCCAAATTCATCATTTCTAGAAGCAAAAAAAATGAAGCAAAGTTTCGTGGGCTTGGGAAAGCTTACTGGAAGGGGGAGAGATTTTATTAGGTGGTGCTCAATGGCAGGTGATGAATGGCAAAACCATAAGGTTATGGGTAGATCGGTGGATTCCTTCATTACCAAATGGGCATCCTAATCCTTGTGAGGATTCTAATATAAATATGAATCAAAATGTTGCCTTTATAATTCGGCCTTCCAATCAAGAATGGGATCTTTAACCCATTAGTTCTTGCATTTCTCAGAGGGAGCTTAATGCGATAAAAGATATACAAATTGGGGACCCTTCATGTAATGATACATTTATTTGACCTTTGGAGAAAATGGGTGCTTATACGGTGAAATCGGGTTATCACTGGATACATGGTAAGGAGTCTTCTAATCAAATTCGAAGCTCCTCCTCAATGGCATTAATCGGTAGCCAAGTCTAGAAAAGCATTTGGAAGTTAGAAACCCCTCATAAAATTTAAACTTTTATGTGGAGAGTCTTTCATAGAGCTCTTCCTACAAGGTTGGATCTCTATAAGAGACGTGTTGCTACCTCACCAATATGTCACATTTGTAATGAGCAAGATGAATTTGTGGAACATATGTTTTTTATATGCCCATGGGTTGAACCTATTTGGTTTGGAGGCCAACTTAACTACAAGATGAACAAAAATGAAATTGATATTTTTAGTAATTGGTTACATTCTCAAATTGTGAATAATATGGGTAGTAAGCAAAACAAAACATGGATTTTGTCACAAGTGGTGTTCAATTGTTGGAATATTTGGAAAGAGAGATGCAATGTTATTTTCAATCAGAAGACTGTGTCTCATTTGTAGGTTATTCATAAGACTAGCTTTGCCTATGTTGCTTTTATGGAGGCTAATGGCTACAAGTGGGATGCGGACAAGTTCAAACAACCAGAAAAATCTTCAAGGTAATTCTCTACCCATCTCTGTTTGGTCTTCACCTGATCGGTCATTGTTTAAAGTTAATGAGGATGCTAGCTGGAATGCTACAATGAAGAAAGGAAGTGTTACAATGGTGATTAGAGATTCAAATGGTAACTTTGTTGCTGCAACGAAATCATGTATCTCGGCTTCAAGTGTTCAATTGGCGAAGGCAAAGGCGATTTTGGAGGGGTGTATGCTTGCCAAGAACTTGGAGCTAGATAAAATTATTATGGAATTAGATTCAAAGGAAGTAATTTTAAGTAAGTAATTCAGCAATCAATGGCAGATGGGACACGGTTTCAGTTTCAAGGAAAATTATGCGTGTGAAGGAATTTTTCCAGATGTGTCCTTGGTCGCGGGTGCCTAGATCAGTCAACATGGCTGCTGATCGATTAGCTTCTTCTAAGAATTCGGAGATGAGCGATTATACTTGGGGTCAAGAAACCTCCATCTTCGATTGTTCATATACTGAACAAGGATGGTTTACCGTGTCCACTTTAAGTTTTGATTGGGTTCGAGTGATTTAGGGTGACACAATGTTGTGGTTTGTATCTGGTCTTTTCTCCCTTTATCACTATGATGTGGTTTGTTTGCTCCCTTTATCCCTTAAATGGTAGACTGATGTCCCATTAAACATAAATATCTATAAGCATGCCTATACTGAAACCAAAATCAAGTTGATGATTCACGTTTTGAAGTTATATGTATGTATGTCTCATATGCCTAGACAAGCTATACAAAGAAAACATACAGTTTTTAATAGTTATTCTAATTACATGTATGTAGTGATGTCTTGTAGTAGTCATAAAAGTTTATTGAACTGGTGAACTACAAATGGCTTGATCCCTTCTTAGGATATGTAAGTAGTCTAACGCTAAAGTTAGATGCAACCATAAAATAAAATAAAATGATTGCGTGGTTAAATCATTGATTGTTTTATGGTCTTATCTTGGAGGCAAGACGTGATAGATAAATAGGAATGTGGTGATGTCACGTGTCGATCTTAGACGTATGTCGGGATCGGGGCGTGACAAGGTCCACTCACAAATACTTTGCCATTGAAAAGCCGTGCAACTCGTGTAGATGGAAATGCCAAAATAAATGCACCTAAGCACATAAAAGGTCCAATTAATAAAATTTTATTCAAACGATTGAATTTGGGAAAACGGATGTAGGACGTTGAATTATCCTAAAAAGGGTCCTGGGTAAATTTAAAAAAAGTCAACATAGGAATATTCCACGAAATATTCCACCGGATTTGGGTCAGGTCAGCAACCAGGTCAATGGGCCAGGTCAAATGCTAGTCAACAAGCCGAGGGTTATTGGGCCTAAGGCTCGAGATTAAATGGAAACAAGCTTGGGCCTAGGTTTGGATTCAAAGGTTTTGTAACTGGGTTTGGGCTTGGGCTCGCAAATGGTTTGGGTAGCTTGTCCCAAGGGTTTCTGGGTTGAAATGCCCCAAGGCCCAATTCGGGCTTTGCAACAGGGCTAGGTTTCATTTGGGTTGGTTTTAGAGTCAACAGACCCAATGAAGAAGAAAATCGAAGGTTAAGGTTTTTCGTCGGGAAATTTCTCCAGCTCCGATTTGGGGTCAAAACTCCACTACAACCAACGCATAAAATATGGTTTTGAAGCTAGAGAAACAAGGAAGAGGAATATACCTATACCATGGTCAGCCGTCGCAGACTTGGCCGAAAAATGGCTCGAAAGCCATCGGGTTTCGCTTGAAAATCTGGGAATTTAAAGAACACACACATGCATGAATGGATAGACCAAATCTTAACCCCGATTCATCAGAGAGGCAAGAAACACTTCAATATTTGAAGATTAAACTAGGGAATCTTACCTAGGATTCAAGTTCGAGCTTGAAGCTCTCGGCTTCCGTGGTAGGTCATTGTCAGAGTTCTGATGGCCCAAGCAAAGGTGTCATCGTGATCCACAAGTCACTAAGATGTAGAAAATGGTAGTTTGGAGTTAGATTTCTTAAAGGGGAAAATGTGGTTGTGGGTGTGTATCGTCGGGGAAATGAGAGCACCAAGAGAGCTTCAGGGGAGAGAGTGAGAGCTGAGGGATCCAAGAGGGAGATGAAGTCGGGGAGATTGCCACGTGGCAGTGCAAGAAAGAGAGAGACTGGGGGACAAAGCACAAGGGTGGGCCCCCTTGGGCACACCAATTAAGGCCAAAATATAATATTTTAAACAAAAGAACCTAACCAAAGTGAAAATACGAAAATGTCCTTCCGTTCCGTAAATGTCAGGATGGGTTGTTATAATAATACTATTCACAGCCATAAATATAATTAAAACATCAATAATAATACGCATACATGTGCATCCTGTAGGACGTAGCATAATTTCATAATTTCTATCAATGCGCTAAATCTTATAAACATTATGTCAATCTAGATGTATCATAGCAAATTCCTTATGAAACATATAAATGGAAACTAACAATTATATATATACTATATATAAAAAAATATAAAAAACGACCCACTTACACTTACTTGCGAAGTTGCAGCCGTTCAAACTAGAAAAGCCAGAGTCTTTGATAGTAATCGTTCCCAAGCATAGTATTGGGACCTATTAGTAAAACTCAACTAAAACGATTACATTTGGAGAAACGGACGGTCAATTCGGAATTAGCGCATTGAAATACGCTAAGAAGGGTCCCAGTCAAATTTTGTAAAATGTCAACGAAAAGTTAATGGTCAATCAAAACGTCAACCAAGACGCCAAGTCGGCCAACTACGTTAAATCTTCAGAATTTCACTAAATGGATGTTAAAAATAGACTCAGGACGTCGAAATTAGCCTAATAGGATTTCCGAGAAAATTTCAAAACGGTCAACTAATGGTCAACAGTTAACTTTAACAAAATATTTCATTCTTAGATAGAATATTCTATTAAAGTTAACTGAAAGGTTAACAGAATATTCCAATGGAATATTCCCTCCAAATTTGAAATGGACCCAGCTCAAACCGGACGAAATTTTTTAAGGTGGGTAGATTGTAACAACTCGTCCCTAATTTTTCAATTTTAATATTTTTAAAGGAGTAAATTGACGAAAATGCCCCTAGAGGTGAGATTGTTGACTTTTGTTGACCGTCATTTGGTGACGTGTGCAAGCTACTATTTTATTGTATTCTTGATGTACTCACCGTTAAGAATGCATAGGCACAAGCGGAATCAAAATCAAAGCTTCAGTTTAAATTTTACTAAACTACGAATGTGAAAGGCGTTTTAGTAATTTCACGTTTTCGAGAAATATTTTCTATTTTGTCTTTTATGGCTTTGTTTTGTGAGCCAGTAGGGCCCACACCACTTCTCCCCTCACTCTCGTGTCTCCCTTCTTTTTAGAGCACAGTTCGATTCGAAGTTCAGGTGGATATTCCGAGTCGAGGTGTGTCAGGTAAGGCTTAAACCAAAAGTAGCAAAAAATTTCTCATAAAACGATGTTACTACCTTTAAATTTTTTGTTGTGATAGAAGATTAAATAGTCTTTTCACCTTCTTTTGGTTAACAAAAAAGTTCTATTAATATATAGTCTAAATAACGCTGAGCATATAAAAGAGTAGCCACATTAACATTGGATAAAATCACATAAGAAAAATGTTGGTAAAGGAAAAATAGTATCACATGCTAGACTAATAAACATAAAAAAAAAAAGCAACTTTAAATAGAAGGTATTTACACATTAGAGATACAATTCATAAGTAACCTTGGTCGAACATAGAGCTAGTAAGACAGACTCAACTCATTAACACAACCCAATTTGCTCGCAAAATTTCAACTAATCGGTGGAGACTTAATGGGCTAGGTTAAAAACAGGTCCAACATCTCTCCTGAAAGAAAGATCTTGACTTTAAAACTAAAATGGGTAATACAATGAGCAATAACATAGTCCCACAAAGATATAAGCGATAGTTATTTATGCTTTGTCTATAGTGGTTAAAGGGGAGGTGAGGGTACCTCATCCCAAGCCAAGACATACTACAAATCTCTTTGAGAACTTATAGAAAGGGTCTTATCCTGTGTTTTAATTTTTTTTTACAGATAGTGCATGAAGAGAAATTGCCAACACTGGAACTTGAACCTAGATCTTCATCTGTGGAGGAGATAGATCATTAACAGCTTAACTAACCTCTGTTGGCATAAGTTAGTTCTTTGATTCCCATGAGAGATGCCTAGAGGGGCTAAAAGTGTGTTATGACAACAAAGTAACGACTTCGTTAAGCAAAAAAGACTTGAAAGTGTCTAGATCATTGAAACATTTCATGGAAAAACTCGTCTTAAAAAAAAAAAAAAATACTTCCAAGTACTTTTTCAAGAAGGAAATTTTTTTGAAATGTCATACAAACTTGTACCCATTTTTCAATTTGTCATATAAACTAAAATTTTAAGCAATTTGTCATACCAATTTTTCGAAATCTCCGTTAAGTTTTCCATCAAAAATATGTCATGTGCAAGGCACATGACTTGTGTTTAGGGTTCTATTAAGTTCCATTCAATCAAAACAATTCTAGGATGCTCAGTTTAACATGTCATGAAATCAAATTTTATATGGGCTCTATAATATGAGAAACGAGTTAAGGTTTGATGCAAGAAATGGAGTTGTGGATGCATATACGCTACTTGAACACAATGATCTGCATGAATACCCTTGAACATAAAATTTAAAGGTTTTACTAAAGAAAAGTAAAGAACTTGTAAAGATCTTAAATGACAAAAATAACCTTGAACACATGTCATGTTCCTCGTACATGACTTATTTTGGATAGAAAACTTAATAGAGTTAGAGTGAGATGACAAATTGCTTAAAATTTTAATTTATATGACAAATTGAAAAAGGTGTACAAGTTCTTATGACATTTCAAAAAAATTTCCTTTCAAGAATCACTTGAATTTTTATAACAAATTCAACATATTTTTTTTATATTAAAATTCACATAAAATCCAAACCATATTATTGTGCCAATTGTAGGAATCGAACCAAGGGCACTCCAGGAACCTAACCTATATTTGCCAAATAGTCGCTTCCACCATCTAATCGAGCGCAACCTTTTTGCTAATATTTAGGATTTAATTGCTTACATAACCACATCAGTTGGCACAATATCACGCGTCAGACCTATACCCGTCCCCTCCCTCTTTTCTTTCCTTGGAGAAATTATAAGGTAGTACAATACTACCACATTAGCATATAGTACTTCCATCCAACATTTGACACATTTTCAATAGTTATACAGCTGGACTTAATACTTATTTTAACATAAAACATGCAATTAAAAAAAAACTTGGAGAAAGTAAAATATCCCATAACCACCTCCATCCCCGATGATTCCCAGCCCCGTACACACCCACTGCCTGCCCAGTGACCAACATTGAACCCAGATTGTTGGGTTTGTCACGAACCTACATCGTCAGAACTCATTGGAACCACAGCTGCATTTAGTCAAAGAAAGTTGACCTATTTGAAATTGCACCCTTATCTGATCTTCATTTCCTGCTGCTTCACGATTTCCCAGAACCTGCACCACACCACCTCGCTGCACCACAAACACTACCTTACATCTGTCATGCTGGAACACCCCAGCATCACTTGCATGAGCCACTGCCGCCGCACAACCATCAATTTGGACCACTAACTAGAGAAAAGGGTCAAGCCTTTTCAGTTCCTTACTGGATTGAAATACGAGTCGCACAACCACAAAACCATCAATACGGCTCTCATCGATTAAGAAATACCATTACTTTTTCCGACTCTGATATTGATTGAGAATTGCAGAGAAAGGTCAGAGAAGAAAGGGAAAGCCTACAGCGGCAGCCATGGCGAGGTTGCCACTCATTTGGCTCTCCTCGTCAACCGGCCTTCAAAGGGCAGATCACCTGCCACCCAGTTAAGCAGATCGAAATTGGAAGTCTCATACCACCGCCATTTTCGAGCCCTTTTCTGGCTACTTTCGAACGACGACCCTAGGTATAAAAGTTTTTTTATTTATTTATGGGATTTCTACTCCATGTGGTTCTATTCATTGAGGCCAAAATTTTGAATACTACTCTGTTATGTTGCTCAGAAAGTAGAGGAAATTTTGAAGGAGAAAATGGAATTATTGTATTACCATTTAACCACATAGTTTGTTGCGAAATTAGTTTTGAAAATTCAAATTAGCATGCAAAAAATTACATGATAAATATTGGATAGCTGAAATTCATTGATTCTTGTTCTACAAAGTTTTAGTGAAATTTCATGAACTTGAAATCTATCACAATTTAGGACCATATTATCTTAGTTTGGAAGATAAAAACACCATTAATTTTGGGTTAAAATTAAAGTAATTTGTGTTTCTTTCTTTCATTTAATTTTTTTTTTTTTACTTTGAATTGCAAACATAAAGAACTTAGTTAAATTTATTTGTATCTATTGAGCTGAATTTGGCTTTTTTGTTAGTTTTCTTCCCTTACCTTGTTTAAAGACAAGGCTTCTGCTAAAATTGAAATGTCGGATTAGGATGACGCGCCTGCTGGTGTCCTTGGTAAGCCATGCATCTAGGACTAAAAAAACTTGTCAAATTTTCCATTTGTAATGACTTCAAAGAGATGGCCAACTGATTTTCAAGTTCTTTTTCTACAACTCGTGCTGGTGGTCGATTTTGACCCAAGGCAAAGCCACGGCCTAGCAGGGTAGCATCTACAGCAGCCGCCCCTGCTCTTTCAATTGTCATAACAGAAATACCTGTAACATTATCTACCACCATCTCCGATAGTGTTCCATCTGTTGATGTTGGAGATAGTAAACTAATAGATCAAGTTGGGAACATATAGCCATCAGAAAACAATGAGATTCCATTGTCTGATAGCAAAAAGGACACCAAACCTTGCGAACCAACTGCAGATATTGCAGGTTCTGATGAAAAAGCATTGGGCAAGGTAAGAGTATTTACCTATTTTCTGGTTTCATTGTTTTTCATTTCTTATTGATAAGTTATGATGTTTTCCAGAATGCAGACATATTCTCTAGATTGGAATGTCTTGATGATTCTATAAGTAAAACGACCAAGGGTACATGTGACTTTTGCATAATGCAAAAATTTCTAAACAATTAAAAATTGCATTAGTACTGTCTGTTAACTATGGTAAGCACTTGTTCTTTTAGCAGAGATTATTGTCAATAAGTCCGGTGATAAGGTTGATAGGGTACATAACCAGGTGCCAAGTTCTTCCCTTCATCTTCTGTTAATCATGATTTAGAAATGGCAACTTTCTCAATGGTAAAACTTTGATGATATTACACATTGTTCTGCCAAGTCCTCATCATTTCTAGTGTGTGATGTTGCAGAAGCTAAAACTAGTTTTGATTATTGTACAACCCAAGATCCAATGTCCTGCAGAGAAGTTTCCGTTTCTAACAAACAGGGTGAAATGCAGTTAGAAACTGAGGTAAAGACTTATACTATCACATAATGATTCTTGTTGAATTATTGATTTTGATTAATTGGGCAGTATAGTGTCAGGTAGATGAGGCTTTCTCTGACTTTGAAGTTCTAGATGTTGGGTCTGATGTCGCCATTTCATTTGGTATGTGCACAATCACTTGAATTTTGTATTTTTGCTACTGTATTGTATGTTGGGTATTCAATTGAATCTAGATTGATGTAGAATGACATGCTAGCAAACTTCAACCCAAGCTCAAAGTGAAAAAAGAAAAAGAGAATATGCACATCCCTTGCTCTGAAGTTGAGCCTAACATGAGTTCACAAGTTGCACATTTGGTACATTTTGAAACTGGTGGCATGAGTGAGAGCTCGCTTCCTGCCTTTCCTACTAGACATGTTATTGATCACCCTTCTCCAAGGCTTGGTGATTCTAGCACCTTGAATCCAACCTCTGATTCCCAAGTGAATACAGAAAACCTGGATGAAACTAACCACTTAGATGGGGCCATTTTGGGGGATGCAGTGCATTCAGAAGATGTTGGTGGAACACTTGAAAAGGTGGTATCATTTTTTAACTATAATATTTGTCCATGCATTTCCTATGGGACTGGATATACAGATTAATTGTGTTAAGATACCTATTTTTCTTTGTTTTTTGGATTAGGCAGGGTTGTGAGAGTAGAAATGGAAACGCTTCTACTGCATCAGATCTTCCTCAGAAGTGCAAATCTTTCGCAACCGAGAAGGCTGAAGGTGAGACATCATCTAGGCAGCTGAGGAAGTGGGTACCTCATAAACAAGTTGATGAGTTGGCAGATGAGGATAAGGATGACAGCTTCACTGCTGAACCTTCTATTGATTCTAAGATCAATGAAGATGAGAATAATGTTCATGAATATAGGGAGCATAAGACATTGGAGAGGAAAAGAGCCCCCAGAAAGTCCAAGAAACCTGTATTTGAAAAAGAACCAATTCGAAAGCATAAGAAGATCAAGGAAACATCTGATCAATCAACCAAAGACGCTCTCAAAAAGTTCTCCCATTCAACTCGTAGAAACAAAAGACAAGGTAAATGAATATCTAGATATCTAAGATTGTGAGACACAAAATTTGGATGTCCATCATCATTTTAATTTCCTTACCTTTTGTAGTAGACAAGTCTTTGCTTGAAATCCTAAAGGAGGAATTTGACTCCTATAAATTATCTCTCAAGGATCTCATTTGTCTAACGAAGCATAAGGAGCTGTTAAAGGTACATTCTGGTTTTTGTGGTCAAATTTTCACATGACAAAGTATTATATGGTTTCACTTCCAACATTGACATTGGCTTCTCTGTTTGTTCCTATGGGCAGATTAAGGAGGCAAGAAAATTGACAACTCCACAGCCCGAAGGTATTTGAATTCTTATACAAAAGTCACAAGTGCCAATATCTTTATGTTGATCATACTTGTTTAAGTTATGTAATTTCAAATTCAATATCATGATGTTCTTGGAGATCTTGATGATGGTTGATTTGAATTTCTTATTTTTGTACACAAAGTAGTACAAATTTTATGACAAGATCTTTATGTTGATCATATTTGATGCACTTTTGTGGGGATGTTAAAATCTGCACTATTTTGTGTGACAAGCTCTAAACACTCAATGTCATTTGTCTAAAGATGGTATTAAGTGAATAGGATGAAGTAGTTGAAAGATGTTTCATTTGTATCCTGTATAAAATGGCCATCCAAGATGTACTGTTTGAAAGTATCAATTTATTAGTATGATGGAATAGAATGATTGTGAATTGGGCCTTCTGATTAAGTATGCTTTCACCAATTGTTAACTTTATTTGAGCCCACTTGAGGCTAGAACAATGTGGCATGGCATATTTCTTGAATATAATTATGTTTTCTTTCTAAGATAGGAGGGTGGGAGCCTGGCAAGCATAAGGCAATTTTTAGCATGAAAATATTTGATGATACATAGAACTTTGACTTTGAGTAAAACCTGTTATTTGTGAAGAACTATTGCCATTGTAGTTGTGGCATATATTTTAGATCACACACGCACACATAGAGATAGCTCACACGCATGAACACACACTTATAAGACACAAAGGTTGACATGCTTGATTCTGAATAGAGTATTGTTTGTATGATTGTTGGAGTCATATGTAGTCGATTAATCCACATTTCTTATTATTCTTTCCTTGCAGTACGAACAATGATTCTCACAAGGAAGGTTCTCACAATGAAGAGGAGTTCTATCCTTTAGAACATGGCACTGATGAAAACCAAGCAACTTATCATGTTAATTCATCTCTCCTCAATTACCAAACTTACATGGACAAAGCACCCACCACAATATGGTCTAGGCAAGACACAGAACTGTTCTATGAGGTAATGCAACTACATTTAACTGGTTATCAATTGCAAGTAACTTTGACATACCGTATAATTATTAATGGAAAATCTCATATCTATCTCATTTTGTGGAATGCTCAATCAACTTTGAACTGGGATTATAGGTTTGTGGTATCTGCAGACTTAGAAGTTAAATGATTAGGTCAATTCATGATCTCCTTGGTCGAATTTATGGATTATCATGGGAATTCAAATATAATGGTGATAATGGAACCAACACATGGAATCAATCTCTAGATCTCTCCCAATAATTTGTAACTACCCTAGGATGTACTCGTTTGGAAATGTTTTCTTTGCTTCCAAGTTTTTCTTCAAAGTAGATTTCATCCCTGATTAAGCTAATTGTATAATAGGTCAAACTAAATCTGCCCTTCACATGTGATTTAGGCTATTCAGCAGTGCGGATCAGATTTTACTATGATTCAAGAACTTTATTTTCCTAGTCGAACGCATCATCAAGTCAAGTTAAAATTCAAGAAGGAAGAGAGTCAACATCCATTACGCATCTCTAAAGCCGTACTAAGTCGCTCGATTGCCTACCTGTACATATGAAATCTCCCTATTCATTATTTTGTTTACTCGTATATGAATAGAGATTGGAGTCTATGTGATGAAGGATGCATGAAACTTTTATATACAGTGGTACAGTAAAATAATTTTCATGCAGATCAACCCCAATTTACTTCATATATTGAGAAGCTGCAACAAGCTACTCAGGCAAACAAGGAATCTAATGCAGATGAGTCAGTTGACATGACAGGCAAGGAGGAAGGACTAGGAAAGCAAACTTGGGATACTGATGTATGCATTTTCTGTCTTTTCTTTGTTTCTCTTCTATTAAGATGCTAATGTTACTATTTGTATGTATTTATATTTAGACCTTCATGAAGATGGTTATTCATATTTATAGACAATTATTCTTGTACCTGTAATTCTCCAGTGGTAGGTAGTTTGTCAACTGGAAGAATCTACATATGGGAAGTGCTGATGATTTATGATTTATTAACGAGATAAAAGATCTAGATGAATTTCAAATTGACTGATCTTCGATTATGCAACTTTATTGATTTATGGCTTGAATACAAGAAACTTGTATGACTCGTCGACATGGCTATCTGCCCTTCAACCTCTTCTGTGAAAGTATTATGCATTTGCAGTCTTCTTTTAGATTTTTAACTGATGATTAGTGCACCTTGTGCTCTATTATTAACATAACTTCTAATTATTCATGTTTTTTGCATCTCTTTATGTTATTTGTTTTTCTTTTCCTGTTTTTTTCTATTCTTTTTCTTCCTATAAAAAGTAATTTGCTTCTTATTGCTTGTAGGAAGGAATAGAGAAACCCGAGTTGGAAGAAGTTCAAGATCAAGAAGCTGATGTTGCTGAAGTTCAAGATCAAGAAGCTATTGTTGCCAAAGTTAGCAATCCCTTGAAGTCTGATGAAATTGATGATGACGATTTTACATGGTCCGACTAACAAGTGAGGAGTTTTACTTTACTCTCCCTTATTTTTTTTCTACCCATTGATGAGTCACTTTCAACGAGAAGATAATGTCCTAACAAAATTTAAGGATATTCAAAACTTGTTATTGAGAGTCGACTATGGAGCGTGTGGAGATAAAAATGAATACATTATATCAAGATGCCAACGTAGTTGCAGCTCAAGTTCAACTGGCAAGAATGGGATATTAGATACCTGAGCCCCCAAAATATGGGCACAAAAATAGTGTTGCAACCAATTTTTGTATGTAAGTTTGTAACATTGGTTTTGTTTTTTAATTATTGATTGCTTTTGTTCTCCTAAAGATTTTTGTGAACAAGCATTATAATTAGGCCTATTAACGGTGTGGTGAATATTTAAGCTTAGAACTGTCTGTACAAACTCATGCCTAAACTCACAAGAATACTACATTTTACTATATCAACCAATTAGTATGTTACTTCATCCGTTAAATGATAACCTGACAAACGTGGGTCTCGTTATTAAGAGATGATTGGTGCCAGCACTATTTGACACTACCAAAGATCACAAAATAGCTGTTTATTTGTCCAAATGTTCATAAGGTACCTGTTTATTTTTGTCGCATGATAATATTATGTGTAATTCATGCAATGGATAATTTTTTCTCTCTTAGAAACATTTGTTGGTTTACAAAGATAAACCATTAAAGCATAAATTGTAAAGAAACCGGACAATGTCTTTTAAAATAAGTGGTGAAATGTTCTGATGGCTAGGGTCTTACTTTTCAATCCACTGAATCTCGGGTTCAGATTCTTCACCTTTCCTTAGTGTAGCTTAGGATAAAAATGTCAGTATTTAAAAAAAAAATTAACACTTCCTATAACTGAAGAAGCAAATTACTCCTAGTAGTGTGCAATCAAAAGACAACCTTGACTTCTAAGTATTTATTCTAGAGAAAATTGTAGCAATGGTCACTCAACTTTAACCTAATTGGAGCAATGCCATTCAACTAAAAATCCATGATCATTGGTTCCTTAAATCATCAGAACGTGTAGCTAGTTTTTTTCATTAACTCCTTCATAATTCCGTCAAAATGAATTATGTTGGAAGGACCATTGCTACACTTGGGTTAAAGTTGAGGGACCATTGCTACACTTGGGTTAAAGTTGAGGGACCATTACTACAATTTTTCTCATTTAGATTTCTATATTTGCCCCTCGATTCAGCTTCATGTGTGTGGCATGTGACTCATTTTGACAAAAGTTTTAACGAAGTTAAAGAAAAGGACCATAGTAGTACGTTTTGAATAGTTAAGGGACCAATGATCATGAATTTTAGTTAAGAGACCATTACTCTATTAGGTTAAAGTTGAGAGACCATTGCAACAATTTCCTCTTTATTCTATATTCATATTCATTTTGCTGCATCAAAGGAAAGACTTATAGTTATATTCATTGACTAACTGAAATAAGATGTTGGAGAAAGCTAGATACTGATAGTGGCTTGTATGATGTTGTGAAAGAACAATGTCATGGTACAATTAGGTGAGCAAGGTTGACAATTTTCTTCAATGAGGTTGAAGCTTTGAAAGAACAATGTCATGGTACAATTAGGAATTTTGTGTTAATAATGGCGACATTTGTTCAATAGGATAAACAATCCATTATCATTGGCCATCAATCCCTAACCCTTGTGTCAACAAAAGCTTCTAAGACTAACCAAAATTGGCACATAATTTCACCCCTTATGCAATTAGGGAGTTGGAGAACTTATTGCTTCCCGTACAAAAGTTATAACTTTGGTAGCTACATAATTTTCTATTCCGCATATGGAAATCGTAACTTTTAGACAACTTTAAAGATCTTTGATTTTGCAACGATTAAGAGCTTTTCTTGCTTTGTGAGAGCTCTTCTCAAAGTGTATGTTAGTCTTCAGATCAAGGAAATTGTTATGTGTCTAGCCCTTGCTTTTGGCAAGGGTCGGTGACAACCTTGGTCCCCTTTCTTTTTCGTTTCTCTTCATTTTCTCCAACTCATTTCATTTCCTTCTTCGCCCTATATCATAAAGCCCTACTCCGATTGTCCCTCTATTTTCTCCCCTATCTTTTTTCACTTCAATGTTTCCAATCAATTCATTTTCTTCCTCTACTTCATGGATTTTTCATCCATCCGTGTCTTCTATCCTTCTTCCTCTTCTATCCTTATTTTGGTTCCATCATCCCTTGGCCAACTTTTAGATCCATTCCATCTTCGCTCTTGGGGCTTTGTGTGCTTTGATCCTCGGCATCGTTAAGAGGTGTTGGGACATGCTAGTTGGCTGATGGTCTGGCGGCATAATAGGGTTTCAACTGCTTGGGTTTTCAGTTGTATATTTTACTTAGTTTGGCCCTATTTCGTGTGTTGGTTTGGGCTTATTTGTTGTACTACTTTTGAGGCCCTTTATGTGCTTTGTATTTCTTTTGTTTATGGGCCTTTGTTTATATATATTTTACTATGTTGCTAATGAAGTTTCAACTTTGACCCAAAAAAAAAAAAGAAATTTCCATAATAATTTTGGAAAATCTTTTTTATTAGGGCTAATTGTAGCCAAAAGGTCCCTAATCTATAACACGAGTTTAACTTTTGTCCCTAAACTCTACTAATAGTTTCTTTGGTCCTCGAGTTACGTCATTTGTTCCACTAGTAGTCATTTTCATTAATTCCATCTACTTTTTTGTTAAATTGAGGGATAAAATAAGAATTTCATCCAAAAAATAAGAACAAAAAACTTGGCTCCTCAAGGATTGAGGAGGAACTCTTTCTTAAAATACATCATGACCTATTCAAAGATGTTATTGCTTATGATCAAAACTTCTTAAGGATTGACTAAATGGTCTTACTTTTAATTGGTTTTTTTTCTGAGATGACCTTTACATAGTGATTTATAATATGAACGTTTCGATCATAAGTACGAAATTCTGTGAATAGACCACAAAGTATATTGAGAATGAACTCCTCCTTAACCTTAAGGAGCCAAGCTCTTCTCTTTTTTAAATAAATTAGATTTTTTTTGTATGAAAAGATCACTATACCCTTAAAGTTGACGGAAAAGAAAACATAATTAATGAAAGGATCACTCATGCAACTCGGACTTAAATTGGAAGAAGGGAAAACCTAATGAGAGAGTTGGAATAAAGTTCAGGACCCATGTAAAATTATAACAAATGTTTACAGTATTTTGCCAGTAACAACCAACGACAAACTAATTATTTTGCGATGTCTACTATTCATATTTCGTCTTTGGTCAATTCCTATACTAGCAAAACGGGTTTATGAACTTGGGATATCATATGGGGGTTAGTTTCTATAAAAGAACATTTGAACCACCACTACAGTGGTAAAATGCATGGTATGTGACGTGTAGGTCAGCGTGTTTTATTATATAAATTAACGGAGGTAACCGAAGAGGTTGCATTGCATTCATGCATTATTATCAATAATGATTTCATATTTTGCTATATGGTTTCATGGCACCTAATTTAGTATTGTCGATTTATCGTGGTAATGTTATGTCTCTATTGAACTGTTAACACTCACCCCTCTATTGTTATGCAAGTTTACAAACTAGACATTCAAAAGGGTAGGTAGGATGAGATTGAATTAGATTGGAGTAGAGAAAAATTATTCATCTATTTACTGTAGGTTGTAAAAAATTCTTGATTTGTTTAAGAATCATGAATTATTTTTATAAGAAGGAATTTATTTTCCAACCCGTTTCAATTTCCTTTTAATTATTTATTTTTAACTCACGTTTCAAATTCAGGTTTGAATTTTTATTACCATCCCGGGTTCAAGGCGTGACAATAATATCGTTTGTTAAAAAAATCATTTGACAACTAATTTAATCGCATTATAATCCGCATGTGAAAGACCTTTTTTATAACCGGCATTACACGCCTCATAAGATATTTTGAATGTGTTTAAAAATAGAGAAAATAATATTTAACGAACAACTGATTGAATTACATTATTGCTAGCCTATTGTGAGACACTAATTATTAAAAAAATATTGTACAAAAAATAATTAATTATTAAAAAATCATTGTTAAAATAACGAAAATACTCCTACCACATTTGATGCATTATTTTGGATTGCTTTTGAAGTTTTTTCTTTGAGAGGCATTTTTGTCCAATTATTTTGGTGAAGTTTGTGACACAAAAAAACACTATTCATTGGACTCTTGGCTTTATATATACACACATAGACCATTTTGACATTTAAGCCGTGTATATATAAAATGGTTTATGTGTTATAGTCATATGGGCAATTTAGTCCCTGTGTTTTTGATTTGGCTAATTTAACCCTTGTGTTTATCTTTGTTAGCTAATTAAGGACATTTTATTCAATCTTTGTTAAAAATTTGATAAGAAAAATTATAAGAGATATAATTACTCTCTCTTTACAGAAAAATGCAAATCAATTTGAAATAACAGATATAAGAGATAAAACTTCCAACCTAAAAAATGATTAAGGTTGTGACATAGAAAAAAAGAGGGAGAAACATTAGGGAGGAGGTCAGAGAGTTGGGACGAGAATAATTTTTCTTTTAATTTTTTATTTTGTTTCACTTTTAAATATTTTAAATCAAATAAATAAGTTTATGTTGTAGGCATAATTTACTGAACAATTATGGAGGCCTTATAGAGAGAGGGTACGGCATAAAGGGAGAAGAAGAGAGAGATGTGTAATTGTGATGTGTGTTCTATTCCACCCATTGTGCCTTTATTTATAGTAGTAGGATAGGTAAAAACCTTTTCCTTTAGGATTACAACATTTAATAGGTAATCTACTCCTAATAGGAATATAAAATACATTCTCATATCTTCTACGATTTACACAATCACATTCCTATTCTTATAGGACTACAACACTCCCCCTTGAGTGTGTAAATACTCAAGTAAATGGCGCATCAGGTCTTCAGTGATGAAACAAGTACAGTTGATGAAGTTGTCGGCACAATGAGTGAATGCCAGTCTCAAATCAACGGAAGAATGCATAAAAAGTAAAACTCACAAAACCTCGCTATGGTAAAACCCAAGGTGAGGAAAAACCCATAATTTAAGGAGAAAAGTGAGAAGTTGCATTAATTCAAAACTATACGTCTTTTGGACGCAAGTAGAAGAGCTCATAAGGGTATGATCAGCCTAGGATGGGTGCCTTGTTAAAACCTAGTTAGGTAGCAAAAACCCAGTGGGAAAAATGCTCCTAATCGTAGGAAAAAAGAGTACATCAAGATCAAGTGAGTATACTTCTGGATACTCCCCCTGAGTTTGACATAACTTCCAAATGAGAACTACAAGCATTGCATATGATAGTTAGGCATACCAATTCCTCGAACGAGCTTCTGGAAGGTTGACTTCGGCAGTGACGTCGTGTAGAGGTCGGCAAGGTTGTCTGGGATCGATTTGCATGACTTCAATCTTCCGATGCTTTGCTGATATAGATGTAGACGCAATATTTCTTGGCGTTGACTTCGTTGATGTATCATAGCTTGGTCAGTTGATACATGCGGCATAGTCTTCATGGATCGTCGTTAGGACTCAACGATGGATGATAACACAACAAGTACTTTGAATATGCTTAACAAGAACTCCTAACCATGTCTCACTTGTGGCATAGTGAAGTGAGGTGAGTCTTGGAACGATTTGAAGATTTCGCAACTAAGGTCATATCATGAACCTCCAAGATATTGCGATATCCCTAATAGTAAAGACATAACCATTTGAGGATTTTTGCCTTTTGCGGATCACGGGGGTCGGATCCGCTGAGAAGCGTTAGGATTTGTCATCGTAGTATCTTCAGGGTACGTCTTTAATACCAATTCAGTGGTTGCGTGTAGGCACGGTGCTGCATCTTTACCAAGATCAACAATGAATGAGATGTCATGTCTAAATATAATGAGCTAAGTACAACGAAGCGCAAAGTTGAACTCATTTATGGAATTTTGGATTCCATAACCTTTTCAAGGGTCTCATTTGCATATAACGTATGGACGATCAAAGGTATACTCAAAGGTGACACCTTTAGGGTGTAGTTCGACTGGTATACCAAAATACCATCAGAACAATGCGTAAACTTCAAGTGAAGGCATAAATGAGTCTTCCCAAGATCCTTCATCTCAAATTCCATCTTCAGGTGCGAGGCAGTTTTCTCAAGCTCTTTTGGAGTCTTAGTGAGATTCGTGTCAACGACATAAACTGTAACTCTAACAATTCAGAATAAGACTTCATAGTTTAACACGCAAGGGAATAATTCATATATTTTTACTAATCAAATAATCACTTAGACGGGTATACCACATCCATTGGATTTAAGTGGACGCCTCAAACAAATTAAGAGGGTGTTCCAAGGTTTTGGAATTATTTGAACCAGTCCATGTAAATCTTCAGGAACTTACATGTAAATCTCCGTATCTATATCCCCATAATGAAAACACTAACCACATTTCATAATGCTGCTATCAATCACATGACGTTTGAGAGAAACCTTTTGTCGTAAGGCATGCATCATATCGCACTATTTTATTCATCTCATAATGTTTCCTTTCCCACTTGTAACACAATAAGGGTTACCTTGGGCAGTGTAGGAACGACAAGTCCAATACCAAATTTAGTATGAAATTTGACATGGATTGTAATTTCAGTTGTCCAATCAGTTCTACGTTGTCACTTAATCAACAGAACACGGTTTGATATCGTCACTTTTCATTTATGTCAGTAGCTACCATATAAGTGAAAACATCATCAATGGTAATCTCATTTCAATTCCATTTAGCTCATCCAAACTAGTTTACTGGACCAAGAACTTCATATCTCGAGAGCAATCCGGATTAATCTCATGAGATGGAAATGATTTGAGACAACGATCAAG
The DNA here is from genome assembly GCA_963580275.1 of Crataegus laevigata. NCBI lineage: Eukaryota > Viridiplantae > Streptophyta > Magnoliopsida > Rosales > Rosaceae > Crataegus > Crataegus laevigata. The sequence continues at coordinate 12,090,671 of OY756941.1, forward strand.
TTTAGATTCATTGTTGTGTCGTGTCTTCCTCTTCTAGGGAGGTGAATCCTACGAACCGAATGATTTATCATGCTCCAGGCCAAGACAGATTGATTGGTTATCCACCGTTGTACCAAACCGTTCAACAAGGGCGTCCAAACCGTTTAATAGGGGTAGCACACCCTCCAGGGATGTTGACTCGACGTCCGTTAAGTACGTCTATCCTTGCAAGCATGTTTGTAGCTAGTATATGATCTAGTCACTTTAGCTAAATCAAAGAAATGCGTCTAGATCAACATTCTCAAAGCTAGAATTCATCGCACTTGCGTATCATACTTGTGTAGTATGGGGATCGAAATAAGACATAGTAGGCAACGTCCACGCAAATTCGCGCCGTTCTGCAAGAACGTTGACGTTCTTATCTCCCCCTAACGGCAAGAAGACTATCTTATTATAGTGATAACCTGCAAATGAGCGGTAAAGAAATCGCATGCAAGGGCTCGAAGAGAGCTAGTGTGAAGGAGAATCATGATCGACAAAGATTCACATCCTTCTTTGAGGACCTATGTTGGTACGTTGCAGCGGCGCAATCAAGGTATGTTGCGACTGTCTCATTAAAGTAACTAACTGTAACGTCATATAGGTTGGGTGGCAATGGGCCTCAAGGCGGACCAACATAACTGCGTTAAAGATTGCATAGCCCTAGGCAGAAATTGAAAACTTGGTACGTTTACCAAAATTCGGCCGATCATTTAAATTACGCTTTATGATCACTATGCGATGTTATTGAGGTGAACATGGGAATTCAATGTTCAATTAGAAACCCAAAACGACATGCATTCCTTTATCGAAAACCATCAATATAAACTCTTCGGGCATTATCTAGTCTCTTGGACTTTATGGGATAAGTATGGTGGTGAACCCTTAATTGGCCATGAGGTTTAGCAGCAATATGTGTGGACAAACATGTGACCAGTTTGTTAATTCATCAACGAAAACCATAAGTATTTATATGGTCCGCATTTTGGTTGGATTAGTCCATATATATTCCCTTGAATCCACTGTGAAAAAGCTGTGATTTCATATCTTTGTAAGAAATGATATAGAAAATCAATTTCCCTAATGAGCAGGCTTGACAAAGTGTGCTTGTAGGCACAAGATCCTTACTTCGGGTAAGTAGATGCGTCGTAGCATCATTGTTCGACCTAAGTGTCCCAAAAGGTCGTGCCAAAACAAGTAAACTACTCGAATCACCTAGCTCTAGGCAGGCCATATGTGGTGTATTCCCAGTTGGGAAACAGCCCATTGGCTCCAAATCAAAGCTTCAGGGTCATTTTTAGAGGTGGTGCAAAGATATTTCACTCTATTTTCTTTAGTGGTTTCATTTATGATAATTGTTCTCTCAAATATCCTTAAAAACTCAACGACAAGGAGAATTTAAAGTCCCTTAAATGGTGATGCAATACCATTCATACAATGAGGAGCATGCCAATGCTCTTAATCAGGTTGGATAGACATGAAGTTGTTGTTAGAGATGTGATTTAGGTGTAAAATTAGTGTACGTAGTACACATTCATCTAGATAACTAACTTTCCCACATTCCTACCTAATCACATGTTTAATTGAATCTGTTCACATGTATACAAGAAACATGATTCAATTAACTCATATTCGAGGACAATATCAATAAGATTATTCATAAGTAAAACATACACTAAACTTGAATCCAAGAACATGGAAAAATGTTCACAAAGTAAACCAAAGTTACTATGGTGGATTCAGCCAACAAGGCCATTCATATCAAAGTTCAGCTTTTCCAATGATGTTTTGTGGAGCAAAATTAATTGCACATATTGACTACGAGAATAGTACTCCTCAACGATATTGGTAGAGGCACGAGCAAGTGCATAACCAATGATCTATTCCATCGAGACGGAAGTAGATTTTACAGGGTTGAGGTTTGGAAATATTATCCCTTATTCTTGAAGTTTGAGGTCTTAAGTGCCAAGGATCATGCTACAGGCATGATGCTATACCTTGCCAGGCCCTGATTCTACCATATATTTGTGGTAGTAATCAGATCCGAGAATTTGGTAAACTTCCGTTTTCTACACTTGTTGCATTAAGAGCGAGTTAGAAATAAGGAAGGACGAGAAAAGTATTCTTTAGTCAAAATTTGATCGGATTTATAAACTTCAGAATTGTACTCATTCATGGACGTAATCATGTTGTGCTTCGAGCAATATCTTTCATGATTCGACGATCCATAGAAATGAGCCAAAAAGCCATGAAATCTTCGTTCAGGAGGTACTTCCGTTGGTAATGCTTCGAGCATAAGTTTTCGAATGAAGATCATGGCGGAGGCTTATTCAGCTCTCTTATGCCATTATTGGCTTCAATGGTTTCTCAGCTACTTTAATAATCAAGTGGAGATTCATGTCTTGTACCCCACATAAAGTGGTTTCTATTAGAAATGTCCAAATAAAGGAAATCGAACTTGTGACAGCTTGACAACCCATTGAATTAGAGAGAACAAGATTGTAATTGGTGCTATAGGAATGAATCATCCATAAGCATCAAAGTTAGAACATTCGAGTTCTAAGACATGGTTTTCATGAAAAACATCGGGTTTTCATGGGTGTATTGTTTTATGAAAACTTCGGGTTTCAAAGGCACTAAATTTGAAACTATAGGTTCAATTTAGTTTATGAACGTTTAGTTCATAAAAGAGAGGTTCCTGCAAGAACACAGAATGCAATATGCTGATTTAAATGTAGTGGATTTGAGGTTCTTCGGAAACTCAAGTGTGAAAGCTTCGTTACTATGAAAGTATGTCAATGGTTCAAAGAAAATATATAAATTATTAAATCGTTAATGTCGAAAAGTGATCTTCAAGTCAATAATTTTGGATTCATTATCAGATTAATGGATTACAGGTCACTTTTAAAATGCTAAAAAAAATTAGCATTGGGTCGAAAAAGTATAGCCCAAAACGTTTTGGGCTTAGGTGGCTGCAGAAAGCAGTAAAAATGGCAACAGGCCATGGGAAGGCTGCAGGCATTTGGACCGTGGGTTAGGATAAGCCCAACAGCTCAAAGCTGTTGGAATTGGGCCCAAAAAAGGGCGCAAGGGTCAGCAAGCCTAACTTGTGCTGGCTCAGGCTGGTGCGCGACTTCGGGTTTTTTTGGTTGGAGCGAGGCGAGCCTAGGAGCCTAGGTTCTGCTGCTGGCGGGCCATGACCTGAAGTAAGGCCTAGCAAGCATCAGGCTTGCGAAATGGGCCAATGTGTAATGGGAAAGGTCAGCAAGCAGCAGGCTTTGCTCGTTTGGGTCAGTGTGTAATGGGAAAGGTCAGCAAGCAGCATGGCTGCTGCCGTACTAGAGATGGGCTAGGTTCTGTAGGCCCGTGCAGAAACCTTCATAAGCCGAAGCTTTGTTGTCATGCACACGCAACAAGCCCAACAGGTTGTTGCCGTGGTGGTCCAGTTGGCAAACGACATCATCCAAGGCTACACAGCGCGACTTAGTCGCAAAAATCCCAATTTTTCATTATTTTGTTTTTACTCTAAGGTTTGAAAAAAATAACCCTAATTGCTTCTAATTTCTTTCGATTCTTTAACACACAAATTCCACATAGTAAATATAATTGCATAATGCATGAAACGTATATATATTGACAAATATATGAAACATATACAATATATATATCGGAAGGTAAATATAAATGTAGGGGGTTCATGCATCATGGGGAATGTTTTCATGCTTTAAGGTCGTTTCAAATATCTTACTTTATTTTAAGCGTACCAGATTGGCAAAAAACAATAAAGCCTTTGAATTTGTAGAAAATCCTTCTTAGAAAGCTGGAATTGCATCTCCAATGCGTTGTATCACGTTTAACACAGAAAAATTAAATTAAATCAATAACATGTGGATCAATTCAAAATAATAAATTAATCATAAAAAGAATGATTAAAACGTAATACTCTCCTGATTGAAGAATAAATTTTCTTGTTAGCGCAGTGTTAAGAGCGTGCTGATAGAGTGTTCCACCCCATTGTGCCTTTATTTATAGTAGTAGAATAGGTAAAAACATTTCCCTTTAGGATTACAACATTTAATAGGTAATCTACTACTAATAGGAATATAAGATATATTCTCATATCTATTAGGATTTACATAATCACATTCTTATTTTAATAGGACTACAACAGTTTATAATTATTTTTATTTTTTACAGAAATTAGATGGAAATATTCTTAATTGGCTTTAATGACAAGTACCAAATTGGCCAAATTGAAATTGACCTAATGACTAAAGACCACTCAAAATTTGGTGACGTTTTCAACTTCTCTCTGCGATCAAATACTGTCGGCTTTTCAACTGCAACTTAAAACAAAACTCTCTCTATCTGTCTGTGATCATCCTTGGATTTGTATTGACTGGACTTCGAATTCAGTTAATAGATGAATCGAATCGAGTCGCTTCAAATCTCAAATCTTTCGGCCAGGTTTGCTTCTTCTCCATTCACGTCTCTGCAATCACTTTGTTTTTTAGGGTTTTGTTCTTTACCCTCTTCCGTCAACGGATGCCCTAGAGCCCATTATTTGTCAATGTCGTCTATACTAGGAATGGTTTTTGTCTGGGTTTGATGCTTGCTCGTGTTGGATGTTAGGGTTTCGATTTTAAGCTTACTTCTGAGGCACGATTTCTAGATACGCACAGGGATTGGCCAGTGATTAATTTGGAAGCTCTGTCTCTGCTATTTCTCAGTGGTCGCAAATTTTGTGTTTATACTATGGGCACTAAGGTAGTGAGGAGACCCACTAATACACCTGAAATGTCACCGTATGCTTGGCCAGTAGGAGGACATTGTAAAACTGTTTGCACCTATTGGGCTGCTGCCTGTTGTAAGATGCATTAAGAATTTCTGTAGGTTCTTGCAACCGGATGCATCGCCTTCAGCCATGAAACCTCACATTTCAAAACCGAGGGGTCTTGTGTGGACAAAGGAGGGAACTGCCACTGGAAATGGAAATCCATGCAGTTCTACTCAGAAAGGCAATGCTGCTCAGAAAAGTAATGCTAGTAAGAAATCTGTAGAAATAGTCTGCAAGTTCTGGGTAGATGGAAATTGTGTGAAAGGCGATCGATGCCTGTATTTGCATAAGTGGTTTCGCGGCGAGGGGTTCTCCAAGTTGTCAAGGCTCCAAGGGCACAAGATGGCCGTCACTGGCATTGCATATCCTAAAGGACATAACAAGGTTTATTCAGCCAGTCAAGGTGGAGCAGTCAGAGTTTGGGATTGTCATACTGGTCAATGTGGCAGTGTGGCAGTGTGATTAATCTTGGTGGTGAAGCAGGTTGCTTAATAACAGAGGAACCCGGGTTTTTGTTGGTGCACCAAATGTTGTTAAGGCTTGGAACATTCAAACGAATGTTGAATTCAACCTGGATGCACCTACTGGCCAAATACATGCTATGGTGTTTGGTAATGAAATGCTCTTTGCCGGCACACAGGATGGTGCTATATTAGTATAGAAATGTGGTTCTGAAACTAATTCATTTCATCCTACTGCAACTCTGAATGGCAACACTCGTGCTGTTGTATGTTTAATTATCGGAGGCAACCGGCTTTACTCGGGTTCTGTCGACCACACAATCAGGGTGTGGGAACTTGAAACCTTACAATGTGTCATGACACTCAACGAGCACTCTGATGTTGTGATGTCTCGTATCTGCTGGGACCTGTATTTAATATCATGCTCATTCGACTACACGATAAAGGTTTGGGCCGCTACTAAAGAAGGCAACTTGCAAGTTATCTACACTCACAGTGCAAAGCATGGTTTTCTTGATCTCTTTGGAATGACAGACCTCAGAAGTCAAGCCTGCTCTTGCAATGATAATTCTATTCGGCTGTACAAATTTCCTTCATTTACCGAAAGAGGCAGATTGTTTGCAATACAAGATGTTAGGACGGTTGAGGTAGGTACTGGAGCACTATTCTTCACAGGGGATGCAACTGGTCTTCTCTCTGTTTGGAAGTGGACTAGACCCGGCAGTTTCTTACAAGACACGGTGACACGACACGAAAACAACACGAAAATAACGGGTTTCGGGTCAACACGATAACTAATCGGATAATTATCGGATGACCCGTTAAGAACCTGTTAATAACGGGTTCTTAACAGGTATACATGCGGATAACCCGTTTTGACCTATTAAGAAAAATAAATTACAATTTTAAAGTTTAATTACTAAAAAATTTATTATATATAAAATACAATAGCCATATTGAATATATTGATATATTCTATATTAAATATATATATATATATATATATATATATATTTGTATTATTATTTTATATAAGTTTAAAAATTAAGTTTTATTCATTTATTTATTTTTATTATGAGAATTTCTTATTATCATTAATAAGATAAATTTTACTTAACATGTTGTCCAAAGTTAAAATCAACTGGTATAGTATTAGTATAGGCAAAAAGACATCTCTACAAGTATAAAAAAGGTGAAAGAATATATAATCACTCGGGTTTCATCATTCCTCTACTAGTAGACAATGGTTACACTTACATTATCGTTTAGATTTTTAAAACCCTCTAAACCGTCATGAATAGTATTTTTTTATTCGAGTGTAAAAGTAATAAAATTGATAATAATTATTGTAGAAGTATAAGAAATGTATAATATATATCATTCGTAGTGACAAGCTTTTTAACTTTCGAGAATGGATCAACTTCGAAATTCGACACTATAATCCATAAACTTTAAATTTGTATTTAATCATCGATTGTCCTTTATGCTTTATTTTTTATATTGAATTTCATTTTTAAAATTTTCTTTTTTGAAAACATGATCTTATGGGGGATGTTGTGACAACCCATCCCTAAAATGCCCTTCGAGGCACATACGTCGATTGGGGTGTTAACCGCCTTGTAGCGACATGTAAGGTTTGTTTTCTTGGCATATTCTTATAGTATTCGTCACTACGGACGCGTTCAAATTTGGAGCTATAACGAAGAAGTTATTAACGTTTGAAGTCGAAGGCAAAATTGATACTTTCCCAATTGTTTGGAAAATTTCAGAAAATTTGGAGGGCCAAATGTATGGCCCATATTAAAAGACTCTGAAATGGACGACTGAGATGGTTTAGCAAAGGAGAGAAAAGGTGGGAGGGTGACTAATGAGGAGAAGAGAGAGGAGTAAGTGACCAATGAGGGAAGAGAGTAAGGAGGGGAAATGAGAGGGGGAAACGGAGGATTCCGCCGACCCGTGTGAAACCCACAACCCAATCGGCATCCATGGTGTTTTCGACGGCTTTTCACCCATTTTCTGGTGAATTGCCTCAAACCACCACCTGGAAACCCCTCCATAACCTCCCTTACATCCTTTTCATCTCAAATTTGGTGAGATTTGATCCCCAAAATGGAGAAAACACACCTGTGGGTGCCGCGACACCCATGTTCCAAAATCCATCAAATTCGAAATGATTTCCTTCATTTGCCACCACTCATAGCATCCTCTTGAGGCCTAGAACAAAGCCCAAGAAGTGGTTGAGGCGTTGGAATTGCTTTGGAGGTCGAATTGGAGCACACTCAATTTCTAGGGTTCATATGAATTTTAGCAAAATTGGAGGTCTTAGAGGCCAAATTGGACTTGGTTGAAGGTATGAAAGTTGTTCTACTCATTGAGATCTTCAATTCTGCAAATTTTGAGAATTTTTGGAAAAAATTAAATTTTCCGGCGACCCGAGGCGGCCGACCGCTACCCGCGGCGGCACGTGGCCCGAGGGACACCAATGATTTTTTAGGCGTTATTCAATGCCTTGAATTTAGTTTTGATAATGGATTGACGTAGATTGATCGTTAGGACCGAAATTCGTTACGATTTGGTAATAGGTCAAAGTATGAATCGACGATCCGACCGTTGGATCGTCACCAAACTTTAGTATGTTATAGTACGTAATATTTTAGGAATGTAAGAATTTACGGATCGGGAATCCGTCGTACGGATCTTCCCGAATTAGAATTGTAAGTTTGTAAATAAAACGTTAACTGCCACTTGGTTTTGGCAATTGGCAGAGATCCAACCGTTGGATCGTAACAAAACTTTGAAGTATTGTTCTAAAAGTTTAATGTGGATCTTTGGAAGTGACAGATCGAAGATTCATGATACGGATCTTCCGGATCAAAATAAGTAGGGATGTGTGTTATGTAAATTGCATATTCTCTCAGTACGGATTCTGAGATGTGATTTCATATTTGTGCTAGGAGATGATCATTTAGGGTATCTTGATTGTCGTGCTAGGGGGGCTGTAACGTGGACTCTAGGTGAGTGGGCTTTTGTTTTCAGTATATATATTGACAAATCTCTAGATTGGTGGCTACTTCTGAGGGTATAGTTCTTACCCGCTCTACTGTATTTACTTATGCTCTGAAGTCACGCGTGAGATGGGTTCGCTCCCGCTCACGAGCACACTCTGATGTTTAGGCACTTTTAGGTTTAAATTTATTCACATTTTCCACATCACTACACTTTATGGCTTCGTCACCTTCCAGGTGTCAACTAGCACAACTTGACTTCGGTGTCCTAGTGGACTTTATGGGTCGGGATGTGTCAGATGTAGAAAGATGAATGGTTCAGATCTTTGATATCATGTCCTGATATTTACGGTTAATTGAAATATGAGTTGATGTTATATAGTTGGTAGAGAATTTATAAACACCAAGCAATATTTTTACTAACGATAAAACTCTGAACATAATATCAACGATTCGAACCGTTCATCTTCCTGTATCCTCTAATATATCATGTTTTCAAAAAAGAAAATTTGAAAAAAAAAATTTGGTGAGAAAAATAAAGTATAAATGTAAACAACAATCGACGGTTAAATTTTGATCTATGATTTATATGATTATAGTGGCATATTTTAAAGTTAAGCCCTTTACAAAAGTTGTAAAGCTTGTCATTACGATATATATTTTTCTATATTTTTCACACTTCTACATTAATTAAAACACTATTAAAAACTTTACTTAAACAATAGCCATAAGATAAATGAGAAGAAAGTGCTAATGTAGAAAGCCTTCTGAAAATATCATCAATATAACTCTTGAAGACAATATATCAAGCCAAAGTTCCAATACTGTTTTCCATATTGATTGATGAAAATTGAAGAGTTTGATTGTAAGAAAATGTGCAAGGTTCCAAACCTTGAAACATAACTCCCTTAATTTTGCAAATCTTTTGAACATTTGATATTTTGTAATGTTCTAATGTTTTTATTGTATTTTTTTATTATACTTTTATTTTGGGTATGTTAATATGTAATATTTGAAAAACAAATGCGTTTTTATGTTTTGAATATGATAATATGGTATGTGTATACTTGTTTAGTATTATGTTTTTCATTTGATTATTTATTGTTTTAAAATATATTTTTCTTAACGGGTAACGGGTCGGGTCATATTACCTGTTAATATTATCGGGTCGATTTCGGATCGGGTCATTTTACCCGTTTATTTTAACGAGTGTTACACGACACGACCTATTAAGATATCGAGTATGACACGAAAACGACACGAACACGAAAAACACGATACGAATACCAGGTCTAAAGTGGCAGAAGACGCTGGCTTCAAAGTTGAGTCTCCATGAGCCATTGCTATGGTGGTCGTCATGCAAGAAAGCACATTAACGGTATAAACTTGTATCTAAGTTTTGAGAGCCAAATAGTTAGTCAAATTAGTTGCATTCAGTAGGATTAACTTTTAGTATATGATCCCTCTACGATGTTTGTTCCTAACAGTGGAGTGTATTTGTGGGAATTTTCAATTGAAATTTATGTGCATAATACGACATAGCGAAAACAAATAACACTAGACGGATAAATAGTTTCTCTCTTTGTCGGATACCAATAGTTGGTGTGATGCTCCTTTGTATTTTTTGGTAAACGATTCTCCTGTTGCCCAATAATATTACAATTTTGTGGGCATAGTCTGGAACAATAATTTTATAGAAAAATTAGCGAAAAGTCTAAAAAAACTTCTATTTTAATGAAAAATTATTTTTAAAGATATAGTGAATAGTATTAAGGAAAAGTAAAAATGTGATTTTTCGTTAAAAGCGAACGGTATCGGGAGTGTTTTGTTAAAACTCCTTAATTTTATTTAAGAAACCATATTCCAATATTTTCAAACGTTTAAAATAATGAAATTAAATAAAAAATAGTTTAATTCCCACCATTAGTAAAGTAGTCTATAGAAAGTGGGCTCCGCCTCAAACCATGTCAACATTTAACAAATGGATTGACAGATAACTGACAAAAGGTATGACATTACAACAAATTCGAAGATAAGGTATGTCATTAAAAAAATTTTAAGACGGGGGACATTACAACAAATTTGAAGATAAGGTATGACATTGAAATTTTTTAAAAACAGGGTATGAAACTGTGACTAACCCAATAGTTAAGGTAATTTTATGTAATTTGTCCTTTTTTTTGTCAAATGATAGATTTTGTTAGATTAACCACGGATGAGATTTGAATACACGTCATCATGCAAAGACTCAATACCTTTTCGCCACTGTGGCAAGGAAAGGGCCACTTTCTTTCCCAAAAAACTTGTTGAAGATATAAACATTTCGTCTAAGTGCACGAGTCCTCACTTAACATTATCTACTTTAAAACAAGTCAATTTAATTTATCCAAAGTGAAATCACTATGGTACATACTAATATTAATCTTTTTGTACGTGGTCTAAATATCCTAGCGAATAGAATATTAAATTTGTACTCATGCGTTTCATGTTCAAAACTCTCTCTTATATTATTTTACTAATTTCGAACTCTTCACCTTATCCAAATAATAGTAAATTTCTTTTTTTTATTATAAAAAATATACTAGTTTTAATCTTCTTCTTTTATTATTATTTTTAATTCCATACAGAAAGCGGACAACATGTGGAGCATATCGACAAGATGTAGGATTTTCTTTAGATTCTTGCAACAATGTGCTTTTCACCTTTTTAGTGGAAGATTGTCTTGGTAGATAAGACGTTTCTCTTTAATGTGTTTTGGGGTCAAACCCTCTTTCCTAATTGAACGAGAAATATATGTTAAATTACAATAAAAAAAATGTTTTTTGCTTTTTTGCATTCTTATATGATAGAATTTTTTTTTTTAAAAGATATACAGATAGCATTTTTAGTACCATGGCCAAAACAAAAATTTAGTAACTCTTTATTTTTCTCTACTTGGCCCTCATATCCTAAATTGTTGAGGCCCGTTCTATAGTGAATACTGACAAACAATTATAAATTTTATGAAATCCAATAACTCTTTCCGAAATATTTATATTTACATAGAAATAATTTGTAAACATTTTATTATTTTAAAAATATTTATTGAGAAACGATCGCTATTTTCAAAATACTTATTAAAAAACAATCACATAAGTGAATTTTGATATGTCATTAATAAATATTGTATTATATATTGAGGAAAAATAACACATGAAGGTGTTATTTACAAATAAATAAATAAATAAAAAAGAAGCAAGAAAACCATTAGGAAGATAATTGGGCGTATTACCTAAGGGGATTGGCTGCTGTTGCTATTCAACAACAGAAAGCCTTCTGATTAATAACTTTGAACTTTTAAAATTTGATAAAACGATTAAAGTTATTATAACTTTTAATGAAATTCTATATTTTTAACCGTTATATCAAATTTTAAAAATCTAAATTTATTGATCAGATGGAAGAGATTCGAAAATGATCCCCTTCCATTCAACAATGTGGTTCCAACACGAGCTTTGTTGTTAGAGCCAAATTTGTTCAAATTTTTGTTGTTTTTTTTTTCTTCTAATGGGAGTATTCTCGTGGGACTCGCGCTAGATGGGTTGTGTCATATCATGGACTTGGATCCTCTTCGGATCCCCTTCATGAGGATCCTAGGGATCAAGCCACATGGGCCGTTCATAAAAAATCGTACGGTTACAATTAAATGTTTTTTACGCAAAACTGCTTTATTTTTAAAAATATAAAAATCATTTAATTTTAGCCGCACGATTTTTTATGAACGGCCCATGTAGCTTGATTCCTAGGATCCCCATGGAGGGGATCCAGAGAGTATCCAAGTCCTCATATCATAATTCTAATGGGCCCATTGCAAAACATTGACTTTATTTTTTCTTAATCATTAAATAAAAGAATTTTAACGCAACTATTAACTAAATTTGTAAGTATGTGTGATAATAGCAACTAAATTTTTAATTATTTTTTACCCCACTTAGATTTTTTTAACTGTTGAAATGTATCACATACGTTACTTTTCATCTATTTTGCCATTAAAACATGTCACTTGTATGAATATTTTCGTCAATTAACCTCATGGGGTTGATTAAAATCAAATATGCTCCCCAATAATATTGCCTGAGTAAATATTGCGCCAAAATTAGGGGTTTGTACGACCCCAATTGGTCAATTCCCTTCATAAGAGTTTAAAAAATTAATATTTGAACAATATTAAAAACTCATTGTAAATGAAAGACTAGATTTTTGTATAACTTCATTTCAATTCTTCAACAATCCTTAAATTAAACCCGAAAATCAACTTATCCCTTTCTCTTTATGACCTGACTCCAACGCCACTAAAAAAAAAAAATGCATTTTACCTCTGTACAAATTGACTCCAACAAGCTTAGGAAGTGAATTGGCAAAAAAATCCCTCCACATGAAGGGCGCGTGACATATTTTAACGGAAACATGGATAGAAAGTAATGTAGGTGGTAGATTCTAATAATTAAGAGAGTCTAGGTATTAAAAGTTTAGATAGTATTGACACACATGCTTACAAGTTTACATGATACTTGAATAAAATTTCTTTAAATAAAAGTTGTTGAGTGGCTTTGATTAAAATTTTATTGAAATTTTTTAATTAGTTTTTCATAAAAAAATACCAAAAATAACGAAATAAAAGACAAAAAAGAGTGTCAAAATTGTAGGGTTGTTCAATTGTTTTGTTCCTTCCAAGCTTCCAACACAACCACGTGGAAAAGTATAGAGACGAAAACACCATAAATACGAACCTCAACCGATGACCATATCATTACTTAATTATCTCTACCCCCGCCACTTCACTCCTCAACCACCGCCGGCACATTCCATCTTCAACGCTCCTTCACCCGCCACGTGTCCCTCCCCGCCACCCCACCACCCCACCACCGGGTCCCACCTCGTTCCGTAGGTCTCCACCAAGCCCAAAGTACAAATCAAACTCCTCCCCTTCTCTCTCCTCGCCGTCGCTCACCTGCGATTTTATTTATTTATTTATTTAAACGAAGCAAAAAAAAGAAAAGAAAGAATCTTGAGATAATTTCCGTGAATCCGTTACCGACAACACGCTCCAGCTGCAGATCGGCTAACGGGAGCTTTCTCTGACTGATCAAGCTTTGCTGACCGTCCGATCGATCTTCCTTCTCCTGATTTCCGACGTTACGAAGCAAAAAAGGTACAAAAATACTTACATTTCACTCCTCAATTTTCTCGTTCGTGCTCCGAAATTCGCTGTTTCTGGAATTTCTGACGGAAATGCGAGGTTTTTTTTGCAGTGTCCATTGCGTGGATGCGTGTGAGTAATCGAACTCGAGAATGTCGGGCCCGCTAGATCGGTTCGCCAGGCCTTGTGAGTCATCTCTCTCCTCTCGCTCTAGTTCTTTCTCTGTCTAGATTTTTGTCGGTGCGGCTGTGTTCTTGTTGCTGTGAAATGTGCGAGGGTTTTTTTTGTGTGGTTTTGGATGGGTTTAGTTTTGTTAGCTGAATTTAGGGCTTCTGTTTGTTGCTGAGATAATTCAGCAGAAATGAAAAGGAATTCTGAAGAAAGTTTGGTTTTTGACTTCTTTTTCCTCTCATGGTTGTATTTTAGTAAATGCGTACTCATTTCTCAGGTCAAGACATCAAATTTTACAAATTTTGTTGTATTATATTTGCGAATGTTTTCCAGAAACCCTATTCTTATACTTGTTCTCAAATGGTTTTACAAATACGGATAATTCCGGCGAGTTTTTATTTTTTATTTTTTATTTTTATGTCAATCCTGTTGTTGTGATGCAGGTTTTGAAGGGTTTTATGGTAGTGATGAGAGGAGAGAGCGGAAGTCTGATTTTGAGAATTCCGAGGATGAGCGGAGGACTAGAATTGGGACTCTGAAGAAGAAGGCGCTAAATGCATCTACCAAATTCAAACATTCTCTGAAGAAAAAGGGCAGTAGGAGAAAGAGTGATGGCCGAGTCAGCTCTGTTTCCATTGAAGACGTTCGCGATATTGAAGAGCTGCAGGCTGTTGATGCATTTCGACAAGCACTGATTTTGGATGAATTGCTCCCAGAAAAGCATGACGACTACCATATGATGTTGAGGTGCTCAGTTGTTCATCTTGCACCATTATATATAATCATGCATACGAATGCTTATGGAAGTTCATAATTTGATAGTATATTAGATTTTGACTGCAGCAAACTGTGCCTTCGAGTGATATACTAAATTTTTGTTAAGATAAATGGACCTATGCTTTAGATTGATTGGGTTTAGTTTTGTTTTCTAGGGAATAATTGGGGAATGGTACGGTACCATGACAAAAGTAGAGGATTAAGTCTCTTCAGTGGTCCTTATTCTACTTTCTGATTCTGCTTGTTGGAACTTTAGCTTTGCACGAGCTCACTCTAGTGCTATTTTCCTAATTGAAATAGGTGCTCTTTAAATGCCATTAATCTAAGATACAAGGTTTTGTTAAAATTCGTTTGGAGGTAATAAACTAATAGTTTATTGAAATACAGTTAATAAGTGCTGTGAGATGGGGATTCACTGATTTAAACTTGAGAACATGTCCTGAAGATAGGGGAGTGGATCATTGTGGGTACTTTTGCGTGTGTCTGATCAGATGGACATACTTCTATGGTATTAGGAGTGTGGGAGAGAGAAGGGGATAACATGTGTTATAGTTATGATTTCATATCATATAGCGTGATTGTAGACAAATGTGCTTGTAAATGAATTGTACCAGAGGGCTTCTGTAATATCTGGTATTCTGATTAAGCAAATAATTTGTTCTTGTGACTAGTTGGTTCTCAGTTCTTAGTCAGTGTGGATGGTTTATCAAGTAAACATCCTTCGTGGATTGTGATTCCCTTATCTTTATCTTAAACCCATTCTGCTTGCATGAGCACTTCAACTGTAATTGGTTGCTGCCGGACTTTAAAAATTGTTTATGCATTCTCACATCTTTGTTTTGTTTTGTTTGATGAAGTTCTGGTAATATTGACTAATATGGTTTCCCATTTTAGACATTAACCTTGAGATGTTACTTACTTTCAGGTTTTTGAAAGCAAGGAAGTTTGATGTTGAAAAAGCCAAGCACATGTGGGCTGATATGCTTCAATGGAGAAAGGACTATAGTGCCGACACTATCATGGAGGTAACTGCGGCTGATAAATTTTGTTTGATTGTGCATACTTTTTATTTCTCATTTTATTTACCATGATGTTTTTTTTTTCTTTCAGGATTTCGAATTCAAAGAGTTGAATGAAGTTCTACAGCACTATCCTCATGGGCATCATGGTGTGGATAAGGAGGGAAGGCCCATTTACATTGAAAGATTGGGTAAAGTAGATCCCAATAAAGTAATGCAGGTTACAACTATGGATCGTTATGTGAAATACCATGTCCAGGAGTTCGAGAAAAACTTTGCAATAAAATTTCCAGCTTGCACCATTGCTGCAAAGAGGCACATAGATTCAAGCACTACAATTTTAGATGTCCAAGGCGTGGTATGTTACCTGTAATCAACCATTTCTATAATTACTTTTCATATTAAGTACAATCATAATATCTAATTATTGTATGTTCGTTCGTTTTCATTGTTTCAAGGGATTCAAGAATTTTACAAAGTCTGCACGAGATTTAATTACGCGGTTGCAGAACATTGATAATAACAATTACCCTGAGGTATGCAATCGTATTTGTTTAGAACTTTATGTCATAGCTACTTTTTTATATGGATTGTAAAGTCAATTTTAACACCAAATTTGGAACTTTTATCTGTTCATAACTGGTGCAGACCCTGTGTCAAATGTTCATCATTAATGCTGGTGCTGGATTTAGGCTGCTGTGGAACACTGTGAAGACTTTTCTCGATCCTAGAACAACATCAAAGATTCATGTATGGAGAAATTACTTATTCCTTGTATCAGAACTTTTAACGTTTGGGGTTCACTGGAATGTCATGAATTTACCATATTTCTTTGTTTGATTGTATACAACATTTCAGGTTCTTGGAAACAAATATCAGAACAAATTACTTGAGGTAATCGATGCCAGGTGAGCAGGCTGCAGTGTATCTGTCATCTGTAATGCTATATTTTTGCAATCTTACACACATAGAAGTTCAGTATAATGTACTTTCTCCAAATGCAATTTGAATCAAGATTGTTGTTCATGTTGAATCATAGCTGAATGTGTGGTGGTTAATGATAGTCTGGCAATACAACAGTGTAACCTCTCTCTGTTAATATAGATACCCAAATACATATAAATGTACATATATATGTATGTATGTATGCTGATGTACGTATGTGCATCTAATTTTTATTATAATATTCTATAGTTACAGTTGTCTTTCCTATGTTAAATTTATAATTGCACATATCTCAATACTTAATAAAGATTTTTCCAAGTGTGCAGTGAGTTGCCAGAATTTCTGGGTGGTAACTGTACCTGTGCAGGTCAGGGAGGTTGCCTTCGATCTGATAAGGGGCCATGGAAAAACCCTGAGATATTGAAGGTTATATCTTGCGCTCTGTATTTCCCTTCTGCTGCATATTCTTTTTATTTTTATGAGGTATATTGCCATATTTTGGTGCTGGTCAAATTTGTTTGTTACTGAATTGAGCTTGCTTGTGCTCTTTGTTACAGATGGTTCTAAACGGTGAAGCACGACGTGCAAGGCAAGTTGTTAAAGTTCTAAACAGTGAAGGGAAGGTTCTTGCTTATGCTAAGCCACAATATCCAATGGTAAAACTTCTACAGTTTTCAATACTGCACAATAAAAAGTGAGATTATTTTTGCATTAGTTTTTACATTTTACGAGGGGCTATCTATTGAAGCAGGTAAAGGGAAGTGATACATCCACTGCTGAGTCAGGATCTGAAGCAGAAGATATTGCGTCCCCAAAAGCTTTGAAGAATTATTCACATCTTCGATTGACTCCTGTTCGTGAAGAGGTAGGTTTAACCTTTTATTATGTAATGTTACTAATTGATTAATTTTTGGAGCCTTAGAATTTATATTGACCAATCATGGAGAAAAAGGAGCTTATTTTGTACAGATAATTGATATGTCTTTTAAGAGTTGTTGGAAGTTAGGAGAGCATTCTTGTTTGCTTTGTTTGATGGAACAATCTTCTAGATGGGATAGAAGAAATCGAACTTGAGCATTGGCCTTTATACAGTTTAATTTGATATGGAAGTCTTACTACAGTAGGTTGGTTGTCATCTCTTCCCTCTTAGATCTTCTGCCATAATTCGGAAGGTAAATTAACTTGTTAGTGTAAATTATTGCGTGGGTTTTCTCCTGATAGCTTAATACTTGTAATAGTATTCAAAGGAGAAACTCTAATGTTTAGTGTACTGTGTACGAAAGGAGACTCATATTATTGACCATTTGCTTCATTGCTCGATTGCTTTCAAGCATTGCGACAAGCTGTTTAGGAAAGTTATTTTCTTGTGGGTGATTCTGACTTCCAGCATGCGAAGCACTGTGATGGTGTTTGAAAAAGAATTGTGATTTGGGTGGATGGACAAAATTGACAGTTGTGGAATTCTAGTGTAATAGGAGGATTGTTAAAATCAAAATGTGGGAAGGACGTGTTATTCTTGTGGCTAAATTGTTTTGTTGCACAGTTTCCCTGAATCCCGGGAAATTTAATATTCGTTATTCCTCAGTGTTACTAAGAGATTGTTAGCTGCTATGCCGTGTTAGTTGGATGTATGGTTAGCTGTTTGCTAGTTTGATGTTGAAGGTTTTGTTTGAAATTTTGGGGCATTGCTTGTTCACAGGTCTAGCTAGTATATGCTGGCTACTGAACCTTCAATACAATACAATAAAATACAATTTGTATTGCTTGTTCACTAACAAAGAAACAATACAGGTTGCTTGTTCACTGATCTAGCTAGTAGATGCTAACTACTCAACTAAAAAAAGCTACGCATAAAAAATTAACCTGGCAACAGTTTTCTTGTACAATGTTATTCTTATTTTTGTTTTATATTTGATATATATATATATATATATATATATTTTTTTTTTTTTTTGTATACGGAAGAATAAAAATGGTGTATGTTTTGTGAGTTCGTTTGCTCTTGAATTGGTTAAGGGCTATTGGATCACCAAGGGCACTGACGATGTGTAATATTATGTAATCAGCAAGAATAGCCTGTAACTTTTTTACTCTCTATTGATGGCTATATTCATTTGTGTCAATTATGTATTCTTTAATGTGCTATAATTAATATGCAGGTTAAAGCTGTTGGCAAGGCAAACTGCGCAGGTCGTTTCTCTGGTTATGATGAATATGTTCCTATGGTTGACAAAGCCGTTGATACTAATTGGAAAAAGCAAGTGGCCCTCCAGAGAACTCATTCTTCCAAAGGTCAGCAAGAATAGCTTCGTCTTTTCTGCCAAGATATAACATTTTTTAATTTATCCTATGGTTATAGTAGCAACTCAAACTAGTCCACTATGATAAGACTTCACAGCCTCAGCATAGTTGAAATTTCATTACATTAATTTACTTTTATACTGATGGGTATATCTTGTGCCGAATTTCAGATGACGTATGTTATATTACTTAAATATTATTGTAGTTTCCGCCTTGTAACTCTTGTTACCTATATTTGATTGAACTGTTATTTTCTTGTTTTTCTTTTAATTGTTTTGGTACTTGACCTTATATAAAACAAGAAAGTGAAATTATCTTTCCCATTCAGGGACACTTCCAGTACCTGACACCCCGAAGAATCCAGAAGGAATCCAAGGTCGGATTTTGGTTGCACTTATGGCCTTCTTCGTGACTTTCCTCACTCTCTTCGGCTCAGTGGCTTCCCAAATAACTAGGAAGCTTCCTGATGCATTGGTCAATCACAATCAAAATATTCCGGAAAGCACTTCTGATGAAGCAAACAGGGAAGAGGGTCGTCCTCCACCAACAGCACCAATTACAGGGACAGATCTTCTCCCCACTGTACTGAAAAAGCTGGTGGAGCTTGAGGAGAAGGTTGGCATGCTTGAAGCTAAGCCATCCGAGATGCCTTATGAGAAAGAGGAATTGCTGAATGCTGCTGTTTGTCGGGTGGATGCCTTGGAAGCTGAGTTAATTGCTACTAAAAAGGTATAGAAGCTTTATTTGATTCGTGGTAAAATGGGTGCCTTCAACCTGTGAAATCATATTACTGCCTTGGAAAAATTTCAACTTGTCCATACTTTTGCATGAGTGCCTTACTCAACTTGTTTTTTTATTTTGAAGTTTGCATCTCTCCACATGACATATTTAAGGGAACTGCTTGCATTTATTTTGCATCTCATGGTACATATAGGGCTATTTATGTTAAGGCGCCCATGACGGCATGAGGGCTTCTTGGTTGTCACTTAGTTTCGGTAATTCAGAATGATGCATATATTGATGGTGTTTCTTATGGAGCAGGCTCTGCACGAGGCGTTAATGAGGCAAGAAGAGCTTCTGGCCTATATTGACAGGGAAGAAGACGCCAAGCTCCGGGTACGTTAACCATGCAGTCTATCTATGAAAATGTATATTCTTCTTTTTCGTTTCCGTGGGTTCTATGGTTCAAGAGTTTTAAGACATTTTCATGCTCCTCGTCATCAGAAAAAGAAGTTTTTTTGCTGGTAGAGGTGGTTGCTGTTGAAGAGAGAAATATATCATCCGAAATGATGCCCATTCTGTCTACTGAGAACCATACGGAACTGACTGTTGAGTTTATTTTCTTGAAACAAGTTTGTGCAGTTTTTATTTGCTTAATCCGATAACGTTTCCGGGAAATGTTGGAATTGTTGGGAGTGGGTTAACTAACCAGAGATTTTATCATATTTTGGCTTATGTGGTGCACGTTTTTATCTAACAATAGAGGGAATTAAGCAAGTGGCCCTTTCCCACTGAAAAAAGGAATTGAGCCCTTATATGATAGCGTAGGTTTGAATCATTCGATGGCTAATCTAACACCAAATCTAAGAAAAGCTATCGTTTGACACGAAGAGAATTAACCCCAAAAATACTGTCTTAGAAATTTTACATCAGGCAGAAGAGATGCTAGGTCGCCCGATTGGAGAGAGATTTATAGGGCGTATGACCAAATAATTCTATAATTCTTGCTTATCACCAGTTTTGTTTAAATGGAAAGTTTTTTTACGCACTTCTTTAGTTTCTTACACTTCATTTTTCTTCTTTTCTAGCAGTTGGATTGTGTAAGAGACTATAAAGGGCGTGTTTATCATTTTTCTAAATCTTCTCTCTCTCATTACGTGCTAGGTCGGTCATGCGATTAAAGAGATATGTAATTATGCAAAACCGATAGAGATATGTAGTTACTTAAAATCGGCAGTAGGAAGAACATGTGGCACATTCGAGGAGAAATGCTTTTGTCAGACCTTTTGGAAAGAATTTTTGGTTTGAGGTCTTTGGCACTGAAGGACCATTCGAAAAAATAAATGAAATTATGACAATGTGAAAAATGATTTACTTTGAGTGGTTGACAGTGTGAAAATAAAATAAAATAAAATAAAATCATATTATTATATAATTTAGTTGTAAATTATGATAATTCGTCTGCTCATTACAAAATGCATGATTCAATACATTGAAATTAAACTAGATTACTAATTGAGCATTGACAATTCGTAAAGATTGATATATATTATAGTTAAAGTCTATAAATTAATAGCCTTAATATCAAGAAAAATCTATTAAATTATGGAATATTAGATAATTGATAAATTAATAACTTATTAATTTATCACGGTATTCTTTATTTTCTTAAATATTATACGTTGCATTTAGATTTTTGTTTTTAAAAACTAAAAATTGTAAGTATTTGTTTAACATAATAAAATTCATGATTTACTTATTTCTCCAAAATAAATTGTACATTGTAAAGCTAAAGCGGTGCCATGTTTATGCAAAATATAGACAAACTTGGAAAGAAAGGCACACTGCACAGTAATGTACACAAGCTTTATAAGTTACAGTACCAAACTAGCAACATAGAACCGAATGCATTCCACAACGCACCCGTAGGGGAGCTGACAATCGAACCACCGCCGCCACCAACAGCTAACCTCAACGTTACTTCATCTGTTCATCCAGAGCTTCAAATCCAATAGCCGGAGCGATCGCCGCCTTACCAAGAAAAAGGGTTCTGCAGTCACAGTTCAAAAAACAACCATGTCAAAACACTTTTCCACGTCTGATATTTGTAGTGACATGTTTACGCAATGGGCATTGATTTTGGTACTCGTCTTTTTAACCATCCACACTCCAAACTGAATATTTTATACGCAAGTGAGTGCAAAGGGCCATAAGTAGAGCTGGTTAAGCAATAGAAGGGTAATAATTAGGTCACTTACAAACTTCTTCTTCTTCTTCTTCTTTTTCTCAAGGTTCCCTATAAGCTCGTCCTGTCGAACAAGGGTGTCCTCAAGCGCCTGCAAAAAGCGAAACAAAAACAAAATGTACATGTTCACGTTTAGTTTTTCTCTTGACATAGATTTTCCTGTTTCGGTTTCATTATTTTCCTTTGGAAATGCCACCATCAACACCAAAAGACATGAATGTCAAGACGATTTACCTTCTTGGTTGATGACAGCTCTTGTTCCAAGGCGTTGACGCGGTTGAGAGCAGCATTCAACATCTCCTCTGTGTCAGGTGGCATGACTGCTGGTTTCGAGCTGAGAGCGTACAGCTTCTCCTCCAGTTCGGCCATGCGCTTCATCATGTTCATGTAGTCAGTGCTGGAGATGGCAGGTGCGGGCAACGGTTGGCCTTTAACCACCACTCCGTTGTAGTAAACAGGACTTCCATACCGGGCAACATCAGTGAGTTTTCTTGGCATGCTTCGTGTGAATTGAATCATGGCGACAATTCCCATGATGAAGGCCATGAGTCTCGACAGTAACTGATTGGTTAGTCCAACAGGAACCTTGCGAGTATCATGCACAGGGAAGCCTTCTGTAGGAAATTCATCATGATGAACTGACTTAGGCCAATTTGCATCAACAGTCTTGTCAACCATCGGTGCAAAGTTGTCATACTCATAGGCCTGATTGCCCTTGTCTGCGATTGAAACCTGCAAAATACAAAGCAAATGAGAACATCCACAGATAAACGCAAAATGGTCCATGGAACAGCACTATCTGCACTCTTCTTAAAAGGGGTAGCAAAAACTGAATAGAGATCGATAAGATAATAAAGGTCTGCTAAACTTACCTTTTTAAGCGGATGAGAGGGTCTTCGATACTCCACTTGAAAATGCACGTCAACATCTGGAACAGTTTTTGATTTGAAGGAATCATATCTCTTCATGTGATTGTAGCATACGAAAATCAAACAGATATTAGGCAATTGGTCATTGAAAAAAATAACCAAAAGAAGACAGTTTGAAGAGAGGCCATAATTACACCAAAGCTCAAAGATCTGAGTACCTTTGAGGAGGCATTCTCATCTTCAGAAATTATCTTCTCCTCAATGCCGGATAAAGATTTCCTCGGGCATTTGGCCTCACCATTATGAACCATCTGGCTCATCGAAACAACTGATTTTAATCCGTTGTTCATATTAAGATAGAAGATACTAAAATCAAACAGAAACAAATAGTAGTAAATCACCTTCATTATGTCTTGATCATTCCACGGGCCCTTATCCGAGCGCATACAGCCACCCTTATCAGCACAAGTACAAGTGCCACCAAGAAACTCTGGCAGTTCGCTGTTGCAGATTTTAACGAAAACACGTTATGACAGAATATGAAGCTAATACAATATTACGTTACCAAACAAATATGTTACAGCAAAATATAAATCAGGAATGCTAACAATATAGACTTGGAGATGCATGAAAAATTGAACCGAATCCAATGAAATATATTTTGCCATGATGGAGACTTACCTGGCATCAATTATTTCAAGCAGCTTGCTCTGGTATTTGTTTCCGAGAACCTGATGGGTAATCAACTCGTTCAACACCATTACCATATCAAAATTGTAAATCCACACTAGGTTATGGTACACAAAAGATGAATGCTTACATTGATTTTTGCAGTGGTCTTTGGATCAAGGAAAGATTTCACAGTGTTCCATAAGAGTCTAAATCCGGACCCAGCATTGATGATGAACATACGGTTGAGGGACTACGATGACCAAGGATTTCGATCAGCGTCATAAAAGAACAAAAACTGCTTTTCTTGCAAGGCAAGCAAACCAAGAAAGCTTGTTGCACAAAAATTGAAATGACATTTACAGGATACCTCAGGATAGTTGCCACCATCAATGTTCTGAAGGGTTTGGATGAGGTCCCTTGCAGATTTGTTGAAATTTTTAAGCCCCTGTACATCAATTACGCATACTCGCAATTACTTCTTTTGCAATTAAAACGAGGCCAAAAGAAAAATCAAAGTATCTAGCTATGTTTACTAACCACTCCTTGGACATCAAGAATAGTGGTGCTTTGATCAATGTGCTTCTTTGCTGCAATGGAACATGCAGGGAATTTACAGACAAAGGTCCTCTCAAACTCCCGAACATGGTACTTCAAGTAACGCTCCATTGTTGTCACTTGCATCAGCTTGTTAGAATCAACTTGACCAAGTCTCTCAATGTAAACAGGTCGTCCATCCTTATCAACTCCGTGATGTCCTTGGGGATAGTACTTCAAGACTTCATCAATTTCCTTGAAATCGAAGTCCTAACAAAATAATTGACGGAGAAGATTAGGACTTCTGGATAGTAGCCAATAAAGGCATATGGTAAGTTCGAAAAAAGAAGCATTAAAATACCTCCATGATGGTGTCAGCACCAAATTCCTTTCTCCACTGAAGCATATCAGTCCACATTTGCTTTGCCTTCTCAATGTCAAATTTCCTGGCCCTTAGAAATCTTTACCACCGTACATGAAAATAGCAATTTAGTGAGAATCGTTTAGAGAAACTGGATACCTCTAATCGTTAATGCTAGCCAAAAGATAGAATATAAGTTACCTCAGCATGATATGATGATCATCGTGTTTTGCCGGCAGCAGTTCTTCCAAGATAAGTGCTTGGCGAAATGCGTCCACTGCCTGTAACTCCTCTGCATCAATGTTATCCTCAATTGGGACGGACATCACCCTGCTGCTTCTTCGTCCCTTCTTAGTAAGGGAATGCCTAAACTTGGTGGAGGCATTGATTGCCTTCTTCTTAAGAGTCCCAAGCCTTGTTTTCCTCTCATCCTCGGAAGTTTCTTCATGAACTGCAGAGAATAATTGCAGACAAAGATTGAGATAGAATGAAAATGTAGGCACAAATGTTTGATTGTTAATTATAACTTACCAGGTTTAAGGTGTCGGTCGACGGATGCAGGCATAGTGTCACACATGGTTGATATCATGCAAGGTTGCTCTACCGCTTTGAGACAGCCAAAGGAAAGGAGGGTCAAGCACTCATATATCAAAACTTGCTCAAACTAGAGCCCTCGGAGGATATACCCTACACCAATAACTTTGATTCACCCAAAAACGAAAACAAAGTTAGAACACCAAACCTTGAATTAATCTTGTTCTCATGCATTTAAAGGGTACTTATGTTCGATACAAATACTTATGTTGCCGAACTATGAATTTAGACCACATCGTGAAAGAATTAACCTGATTAGTGTTTCAGATTCACAGTTTGACAACATAAGCACCGAGAGTATTGAAATTAACGATTGAGAAATTAGAAAAGTGGAAAAACAAGAGATTGGGCGTGTAGAGAAGAGAAGAAGAAGAAGATTACCTTATTGGCAAGAAATGTAGGGAGGTAAGAGAGAAAGTGGTGAAGCATATATATGACCCGAATTAATCTCTGGAATTGGACGGCCAGACAGACAGAGAGGATGACATGACTTATTTAGTAAAGAAAGATTGACACCAATAAAAGTGTGATTTTGTTTTCATTTTTTTCCCATTGACATGTCGTCTCTGTGCATTGCATTGCTTGACCAGTTTTCGCTGTTTTTGGTGGCCCGCGGCTGCGAAATGCAAGCCACTCCATTCAATATCTTTTCCTTTTCCCGCACAAGTTAACTAACTTTTCCCAACGGTCATCCTTCTTTTTCCACGCAAAACCTACTACTATTTTTGTTTGAATATCAATATACCAACTTTTTTGGTTAATAATATAATAAATTTATATAATGACTTAATTTGATATGTTGATTTAATCGAACGAAAAAGTGTGGACGTGGGCATAGCTGCTGTTCGGGCTAGATCTGTCCCTCGCACAACTTTCCTGGGTCTTGCCTGTCGGGCAAAGTTTGCTACTTGATGCACTACAATATGAGTTTGTTATTAGTTTGAATGGTGCCTTTGTGGGGCCTTTGTTAGGCCTTGAGGCTCACAATCAAAACTAATATGGGTCTAAACATGTCACCGTTACCTTTGTATAACAGATTGTTCTTTTTTGGTTATTAAATGGCTTGATTACTTGCGCCGCAAGTTACTTAAACTTCTTAGTTTGATTGGATTGTTTATAGATGGGTTAAGTCTGTATAAAGTTTTTTTTTCTTGCCTTGTAAACAAGGAATTTTACTCATAATATTATATGTTCAAATAAAGGGAGTTCAGGGCCTTTCCAACTATTTCTTTGGTTACAGTTAACACTAAAGAAACAAGGTTAATTAGTTTAGCTAGATTAATCATAGATGAAACTTTGAACGAAAAGTAGTCGAAAATGATAATAGACACAACGAAAGATGCATTAAACAACAAATCTACTTTATGTACGTACAAACAAAAGAGACTCAGGCAAGATTGTGACCTTGTCAGGCAAGGTTCGTTTTCTTGCAACCACTTCTCTTTGTGTTTTACTGGGGTTGTAATCTTTGGAGAATGAAATGTAAATCAAGTTTACTAAAGGGATTCGATACTACAACACTGGGGAAAGGCAACAAAGCTTCTAAAACTTGACAAAAGATGGCTTTCTAGTTTCTTTCTTGTTTGAGAGCAAAGTTGGATGTCTTTTGATTGATTGGTTGAGTGTCCTTCTTCCTTGTGTCCCTTGTTACTTTTATAGGCTCTCTAGCCCGACTATCCAAGCCTCACCTTTTGGTGATGGCCTCTAGAGTACAGTGAGTCACCATTTATTTACCTATATATCCATGCCCTTGAAAAGTAATTTTTTGCTAGAGGTGAGCTGGCCTCTGAGTGCCACTTCTCGCATAGGCTTGTTTCCTATTCCTTGCCAAAATAATTGTAATTCTTCTTCGGTTGTCGACTTGTTCGAGTCCAATCCTCCTTCTACTTTTTGTGTTCTTGGGCATCCAATCGCACTAAGCCCAACATTAAATCTCCACTCAAACAGCCATATTGGTGAAAGTGCATGTGATTTTATATCGTATTTTATACTGTTATATTTTTAATGCGAAATTTTTGTATAAGAGGCATAATAACCACCAAGGGATGACCCAATGGTTGTCGACGAATTCCACGTTCGTATTATATTGGGCACGTTTTGGGTTCGATTCTTGGCACTGATAAATCACATGATTGTGGCAAAGAGAACGCTGAAATACATGTGTGATAGTGTGAGTCTTCCCAGTCTCTTAAAAAGTATACTGTCGTGGCAAGTCACTAACATGTCCCATTTTTAAGTAAAGAGTAGAAGGAGCATAACTCGTTGAAATTGCTAGAGTCAAAACTGACACCTTGAAATTATGAGGATCTTTGTGGAACCTTATGAAGAAACTTGATAGGAGCATATTTATGCGACTTAATTAGCTTGTTTCCTTGCATTTACGTTGTTAGTACTTAGTTATTTTAGTACTTTAAGCTATTTTCATGTGTTTGTAGGTCCAAAGGGCTAAAGGAGTAAGAAAGTGCATTTTGAAGCAATTTTGGGATTCTAAAGGATGGCACATGCTTGGAGCTAAGCGAATGGACAAAATTGAAGATCAAAGGAGCCTAGGATTGAGTGAAGATGTGAAGAAATGAATTCAAGACAAATGAAGAATGAAGAGTTCAGAATTGGAAACCAAAGTTTCTAAATTTGAAGGTTTCTAAATTTGGTCCTAAACCTTCCTAATCCTACCTCACTCATGTTCCAGCTACAAAAGGGTTCCAAAACATGTTAGGTTGCCTAATAACATGTTTCTAGAAGTCCTAGAATCTGTCCCAACCTTTGCCGCACCACTTTAAGGTCCCTTGTTCCCTTGCCGCACAAGGGAGAGGGTTTGTTGCCTATTTTCAGCCTTAAAACACATTCCTATTCTCTTCCCTAGCCTTGCCGTGCAAGGGGATCCTTTCTTTCCCTTTTCTCTCCTATTTTCTGGCTTTAAACTTCCTTTCCCTTTCCTTGCCGCATATACCTTTCTTATTCTCTTTAAATTCTGATTCTACTTTCTTATTCTCTATTAATTTATGACCCTTAATTCTTTAGGGACAAAATAGCTATGTTTTGGTTCTTGCCTAAAGCTTTGCCGTGCCTTAAGCCTATAAATACACAACACTATCATCCTAATTCATTCTCTACACAACCCTAAGCCCTCTCTACTCTCTGCCGCATCTATCTCTGACAACCTTTCATATTTTCTGACCTTCACCATCCATCCTAAACACAACCATACATTTCTCCAACCCTTCTTCCATACAGACAACCATCCAAACCTTTACCCAATCCTTGTGTCGCAGCAAAAGAGGAGGAGGGAAGCCCTTGGATGTGTTTGCTGTTCAAATTGGATCGCTGAAGCGTTTAGGTGTTTTCTTTCTTTTGTTTTCAATGTATAAATCTGTTTATCTTTGTTTTGCAAACATGAGGAACTAAACCCTTTTGGCTAGGGGGAGATTCAATACCATGATCATACTTGCAATATGAATTGATTACCTTTAGTTGTGATTTCATAAATTGTGAATGCAATTTGCTTAACTGCTTGATTGATAACTTATTCTTGTATGTTGATTAAAGGTGCACACTTAGTTTGCATGCATGAATTTGATGCTAGAATATAAGGGAGTTTCACCTAATCGTTATGAACTTATATTCATGAGTAGTGGAGGTTGCTAGTCACAATCGTGTTAAGTGAATTCCTGGCAGGAGTCTCATGTTGTTCATAGTTATGAATGCCTTGTCAATGCTTATAGTTTTCATGAAGCTAAATGATCTTTGATTGTATCTCTATAGTGTTGTTCACATATGGGACTTTTGAAGAATGTTTTGGATTGTTGTATGCATTTTTCGTCCAATTCAATAACTTAAGGAAAACTTGAAGGTTAAAAAAGTGTTGTCACGGTTAACCTGGGGCATTAAGGTGGTTTATCGAAAGAACAACTGAAAATTGATTTGTATGCAAGTGTGTCATGTGTGGAGGAGAACCCTCTAGCTAGTCCATCATCCATCCAATTTAACCCAATTTCGTGCCAAATCTGTTTTAGTCTTTAATTTACTTGTTTTTACTTTAAATTCGTCAAAACCCAATCCCCCTTTTATAACTTGTGTTCTTTTAGTTAGAATCTGCCTAATTGGTTTCTTTTGAGTCTTTTGAGTTAATCTAGGTTAGAAATGGTTTGTTTTTATAGTTTGAGTCTTTTCAGTTCAATTTTCGTCCAAAATAATATCTAGTTTCTGTTTTGAGTCTATTTGCTAGTTTTATGCTGTTTTGAGTTATTCTAGTCTAATTTGAGTTGTTTGAGTTTAGTTAAGTGTTTTTAACCTAGTTTTGTGTCCTTGAGTCTTATTTGGTGTTTTTTGAGTCTGTTTTAAGTAGATTAGCAATCCCTCCTAATCCCCGGCCTAGAACGATCCCTACTTGCATTTATACTACAATTGTCAACAAGAGGGTTTAATTTGAGTGTTAACTTATTTCACATCAAATTTTTGGCGCCGTTACCGGGGATTAGCAACTTTGCTAATCCCCCTTGTTTTCTTTTCATGTATTTTATCTAGTTTCTGACCTTGTTTTGTTTTCTTTGTTTTCAGGTACTAGTTTATGACTAGAAGTTCTCAACCTGTCCGTGAGAATAGCTTGAGTTTTGACGACGATTTTGAACGAATGTTAAGGAGAAAAAGGAAAAATCCAAAACTTAGCCCACCCTCTTCTAGCTCTGAATCCGAGTTTGAAGAAGTAAAAGGGGAAGACAAAGGCACGGCTCAGAATTTTGAAGAAGCACAAGCCATGGCAGCGGACAATCGAACAATTAAGGAGCTCTCAGCCTCGGGATTAGACAATGGCGGGCCCTTATGCATTCAATATCCCATGGCTGCCCAAGACAAGACCGATGAGTTTGAATTAAAGTCTAGCTTGCTGCACCATATCCCAAAGTATCATGGGCTGTCCATGGAGGATCTAAACAAGCACTTGAAGGAGTTTGAAGTGGCTTGCTCGAGCATGACCCCGGTCAATGTAGATGGCAACATTCTGAAGATGAAGGCCCTTCCCTTTTCTCTTTTGGAGAAAGCTAAGGATTGGTTATACGAATTGGCCCTTGGAACCGTCAATTCTTAGGAGAGCATGAAGAGAGCATTCTTAGAGAAGTTCTTTCCAACGTCAAGAGTCATTCTTTTGAGGAAGCAGATTAGTGGCATTCAACAAGACCATGGAGAATCATTCCCAGCGTATTATGAGCATTTCAAGGGTCTTGTTGCATCGTGTCCTCAACACCAAATGAAAGAAGAACTTCTCGTTCAATACTTTTATGCCCATTGAGAGACAAATGCTAGATGCCTCAGCGGGAGGAGCTTTGGTGGACAAGACACTTACGGCTGCCAATACTCTAATTGCCAACTGAGCCTTGAATGCACAACAATATGAAGGAGTTGGGCAGAGAGAACCCCCACGGCAGCAACATGTGAATAAGGTATGTGCAATTTCCAAATTACAATCTCAAATGCCTAATCTCACTTTTCTTGTGTCACAGTTTGTTGAAGGACCAAAAGTGCAAGGAAATCCAATGTGTGGCGTGTGTTCTATCCAAGGACACCCTTCTGAGAAGTGCCTTCAATTGATTGAAAATGGTGGATGGGAAAGTGCTAATGCCATTGGATTTCAAGGCCAAAATCAGCCAAGGAACGATCCATACTCCAACACATACAATCTGGGCTGGAGAGATCATCTAAACTTCAAATAGAGGGAGCCTCAACAACCTCAACAACAAAGTGGATTTAGGCAGCAACCTCCAGGGTTTTATCTAAGGCCATACGCACCAACACAATCCCAACAACAATCTGCCTAAACCAATTCAGGTACGTCTTTGGATAATGATACGCTTATTAAGTTACTCACTAATTTGTCTCAGGGACAAGAAAATCAAACCAAAACAATGCAAAACCAAGACAAAAGGGTGGGCCACTTGGAAAAGCAAATTGGGTAGATAGCGGAGTTCGTAGGACAGTTTCGAGACCAAGGAAAACTCCCTAGTTCAACCATTGCAAATCCGAATGGAGGATTTGAAATTGCCAAGGCAATCATATTGAGAAATGGCAAGGAGGTTGGAGCAGACCCACAACCATCAAAATCAAGTCGCAAAGAAGATGAAAGATTGCAATTTGAAGAGGAAAAACACATAACACCCACGGCAAGGGTGGAAACACCTTTGCCACAGGCCTCTATTGCTTCTAAGCCCTCCAATCTTTCCAATCAAGGTAAGTTGGGTTCAAATTCGGTTCATTCTAATGTTATTCCTCCGAATGTGCCTTTTCCTCGTAGATTCATGCAATCAAAGAAAGAAAAAGCTGAAAAGGACATTCTAGAGACGTTTCGGAAAGTTCAAGTCAATATTCTACTCCTTGATGCAATCAAGCAAGTCCCTAGGTATGCCAAGTTTTTGAAGGAGCTCTACACCACAAGGAGACGAATTTCGAACAAAGAGCTAGTAAAGGTAAGTGAGAATGTTTCAGCCGTCTTGCAACGAAAACTGCCCCCTAAATGCAAAGATCCGGGTAGTTTTACAATTCCTTGTGTAATTGGCAATACTAGGTTTGAACATGCTATGTTAAACTTAGGTGCATCCATTAATGTCATGCCCTATTCTATTTATGCATCTATGAACTTAGGAGAGCTGAAAAATGATGGTGTTATTATTCAATTGGCCAATCGTTCTAATGCTTATCCAAAGGGAGTTTTGGAGGATATTTTGGTGCAGGTCAATCACCTAATATTTCCAGCGAACTTCTACGTGCTTGACATGGAAGATTCGAGCCATTCTCCTCCATTGCCGATCCTACTTGGAAGGCCATTCATGAAAACAGCTCGTACCAAGATTGATGTGTTCAAAGGGACTTTGACAATGGAATTTGATGGCAATGTTATTGACATCAATATTTCTGAGCCCATGAGGTATCCTAATGATGATCATTCATGTTTTTCTATTAATATAATTGATTCATTGGCGCATGAATAATTTGAGGATTTAAACGATGATGCACTTGAAACGACCATTTCAAGAGGATTAGGACTCAAAATCAAAGAAATAGGAGAAACATCAACCCACGGCCTGCATGATGAACCCCTTGCTGTGCCTACATGTGAAAAAGAGGCAGAGATGGTTGCTGCCCTTGAATCATTGCCCAAGCATGTTGGTAAGCCTTCTAACCCTGATTCAATTCCCATTTCGACTAATAAGTTGCTTCCTTCAGTAATTCAGGCACCGTCCCTTGAACTTAAACCATTACCAAGCCATTTGAAGTACATTTTCTTGGGGGACCAAGAGACCTTGCCTGTCATAGTCTTTTCCTCCTTCACGGCACAAGAAGAAGAGAAGTTGGTGCGTGTATTGAAAGAGTACAAAACTGCCATAGGTTGGACCTTGGCCGACATCAAGGGGATAAGCCCTACCACATGCATGCATCGCATACTTCTAGAGGAGGGGGCTAAACCAACCTGAGAGGCTCAACACCGACTCAGCCCTCCGATGACGGAACTTGTGAAAATGAGATTATCAAGCTACTTGATTGTGGAGTAATCTATCCCATCTCTGATAGCCGTTGGGTTTCACCAATTCAAGTCGTTCCCAAGAAATCTGGAGTCACCGTAGTGAATAATAAGGAGGACGAACTTGTGCCCACCCGTATCCTAACCGATTGGAGAGTTTGCATCGACTATAGGAAACTCAACGCCACTACAAGGAAGGATCATTTCCCACTGCTATTCATTGATCAAATGCTTGAGAGGTTAGCGGGTCATTCATTTTATTGTTTTCTTGATGGATATTCTGGTTATAATCAAATTGTCATATCCCCGGACGATCAAGAGAATACCACTTTCACTTGCCCCTTTGGTACATTTGCTTATCGTCGCATGCCATTCGGTTTATGCAACGCACCTGCCACATTCCAAAGATATATGGTAAGTATTTTCTCCGATTATGTTGAAAAGATCATTGAAGTCTTCATAGATGATTTTAGCGTTTTTGGGGATTCGTTTGATGATTTGGGCATGCAGGCTTCTATACACTATTTATCAAGGATTTTTCAAAGATCTCACAACCTCTTTGCCGTCTCCTCCAAAAGGATGTGCCTTTTGACTTCAATGAGGCATGTGAGAAAGCATTCAAACATCTCAAGGAATTGCTCACGTCGGCACCCATCATCACTTCACCAGATTGGAGCCTTCCTTTTGAGCTCATGTGTGATGCCTCAGATTATGACATTGGAGCTGTTTTAAGCCAAAGGAAGAACAAGCAGCCACATGTTATCTATTATGCTTCCCGAACCTTGAATGATGCCCAATTGAACTATTCCACAACTGAAAAAGAAGTCTTGGCTGTTGTATTTGCTTAGATAAGTTTCGATCTTATTTAATTGGTACTAAAGTTATTGTTTATTCTGACCATGCAGCCTTGAAGTATTTGCTAATGAAGAAAGAAGCCAAGCCAAGACTCATTCGTTGGATGCTTTTACTTCAAGAGTTCGATATTGAAATTAGGGACCAGAAATGGAGTGAAAACGTGGTGGCTGACCACCTAAGCTGATTGGTGCATGAAGAAGAGTCCATACCCATTCCAGAAACGTTTCCAGATGAGCAGCTACTGTCCATTGAGGTAAGTGAGCCTTGGGATGCAGATTTGGTTAATTATTTGGTGTCTAAACAAGTTCCAAGCACCCTAAACAAGTTCCAACGTGATAAACTTAAAAAGGATGCTAGATTTTATGTTTGGGATGACCCATACTTGTGGAAATATTGCCCAGATTAAATTCTACGTAGGTGTGTGCATGAGTCTGAATTTCATTCAATTTTAACTTTCTGTCACACCTATGCATATGGGGGTCATTTTGGCACCCAAAGGACAGCCATTAAGGTTCTTGAATGTGGATTTTATTGGCCTACTCTGTTTAAAGATGCTAGAACTTTTTGCATAACTTGTGATTGTTGCCAAGGGACAGGAAACATAGGCCAAAGAGACCAACTACTGTAGGCTCCCATACTTGCTATTGAAATCTTTGATGTTTGGGGTATTTATTTTATGGGACCTTTTCCTTCTTCCCATGGTTTTAATTATATTTTACTTGCGGTTGATTATGTTTCGAAATAGGTGGAAGCAAAAGCCACCCGAACTAACAATTCTAAAGTTGTTGCAGATTTTGTGAAATCTAACATTTTTTCTAGATTTGGGATGCCTAGAGTGCTCATAAGTGATGGAGGGTCTCATTTTTGCAATCGATCCATTGAGGCGCTGCTTAAGAAGTACAATGTCACGCATAAGGTTTCCACACCTTATCATCCCCAAACTAGTGGCCAAGCCGAGGTTTCGAATAGATAAATCTAGCAGATTTTCGAGAAGACCATTGGGCCAAATAGGAAAGATTGGAGCTTGCGTTTAGAGGATGCACTGTGGGCGTATCATACGGCTTACAAAACAACTATTGGTATGTCCCCATTTCGGCTCATCTATGGTAAACCATGCCATCTTCCCGTGGAATTAGAGCACAAAGCACATTGGGCTGTCAAGACCTTCAATTTGGACATAGATGAGGCTGGAATTCATAGAAAGCTTCAATTGAATAAACTTATAGAGATTAGGCACGAGGCTTATGAGAATGCTCGAATTTACAAAGAGAAGACCAAGGCATTCCATGACAAGATGATTTGAGGCAAAACATTCTCAATAGGGCAAAAAGTGTTGCTTTTCAATTCCCGTCTTCGTTTATTCCCTGGTAAGTTACGTTCTAAGTGGGTTGGCCCGTTTGTTATTACTCATGTTTTTCCTTATGGTGCAGTCCAAATCAAAAGCTTGAAAACTGGACAAGAATTCAAGGTAAATGGGCACCGTTTGAAGCCATATTATGAGAACTTTAAGGAGCATATTGTGGAAGAAATACCCTTTCATGCCGTGGGCTCCATTGAGGCTTAAATGGAGGTATCGTCCGGCTGCACAACGTTAAAGCAAGCGCTTCTTGGGAGGCAACCCATGCATTCAACAAAGGAAGCTCTAGGAATCGCCCAATAACCAGATTTGCGTTCCTTAACCCTTCTCTTTACTGCATTCATTTTGCTTTGATTAGTTAGTTGTTTGTTTGTTTGCTTGTTGTGAGTTTATGCTTGAAACATTGAGGACAATGTTTGATTTAAGTGTTGGGGGGTACACAAAGTGTTTTTTATGCAAATTCGTGGGATTTGATAACCCATCACTTATAGAGTTGTTTCTCACTGTTTTAAGTGTTTTTAACCTATTTTGGAGTGTTTTCGTGTGTTTTGGGCTATGTTTCCCCGACAACGCCAAAAATTTGATGTGATGTAAAACAACACTCAAATTAAACCCTCAGGTTGATAGTTGTAGTAAAGATGTAAGTAGGGATCGTTCTAGGCCGGGAATTAGGAAAGATTGCTAATCTACTCTAAACTGACTTAAAAACACAAAACAAGACTTAAAAACACAAAACTAGACTAAAGACACTTAACTAAACTCTAATGACTCAAAACTAAATAGAATAACTCAAAACAGCACAAAACAATCAAATTGACTCAAACTAGACACCAGAGATTGATTTGGGTAAATTTAAACTCAAAAGACTAACTAGACACAAATTTGGACAGATTCTAACTAAACTAACACAACTTAAAGATGGGGGATTGGTTTTGCACAAAAATTAAAACGAAACCTAATTAATTTGTAGAATTGACAAAGACATAAAATTAAGGTGAATTGATGGATAAATGGCTAGCTAGAGGGTTCTTCTCCACACATGACACACTTGCAACACAAAATTCATTTCTAGCTATGATTTCGATAAACCATGAACCTCAACACCCCAGGTTAACCGTGACAGCACTTTTTTAACCCGAAAGTTTTCCTTAAGTTATTGAATTGGACGAAAAACGCATACAACAACCCAAAACATTCTTCAAAAATTCCCTACATGAACAGCATAATAGAGATACAATCAAAGATCATTAAGTTTTGTGAAAACTATAAGCATTGACAAGGCATTCGTAACTATAAACAGCATGATACTCCCGCCAGAAATTCACTTAACACGATTGTGACTAGCAACGTCCACTACTTGTGAATATAAGTTCATAACGATTAGGTGAAACTCCCTTATATTCTAGCATCAAATTCATCCATGAAAACTAAGTATGCATCCTTAATCAACATACAAGAATAAGTTATAAAGCAAATTGCATTCACAATTCATGAAATTACAACTGAATGTAATCAATTCATATTGCAAATATATTCATGGTATTGAATAAACCTCTAGCTGAAAGGAATTTAGTTACTCATGTTCGCAAAACAAAGATAAACAAGTTTATACATTGAAAACAAAAGAAAGAAAACACCTAAACGCTCCAGCAATCCAATTTGAATAGCAAGCACGTCCAAGGGCTTTCCTCCTCCTCCTTTGTTGTGGCACAAGGGTTGGGTGAATGTTTGGGTGGTTATTTGTATGGAATAATAGGTTAAAAGGTGTATGGTAGTGTTTAGGATAGAGGTATGGTGCGGCAGAGAGTATAGAGAGGGTTAGGATGTGCGTCAGGGTGGTAGAGGATGGATAGGTAAGTATGTGGATGGAATGGATGCAGGAATTGTGTAGAGACAATTTGGTGCGGCAAAGGCAGGTATATATAGAGTATATCTCAGCTAGGGTGCAGAAAAAGGTTAAAAGAATTAACTATTTTGTCCCCTAATTGAATAGGTAAGAAAGAATCAGAATTTAGAGAGAAATAGGTAAGAAAAAAGTGGCACAATATAGGAAAGGTATTTGGAGGTCAGAAATTAAGAGAAAAGGGGACTAGGGTGCGGCATTGATGTTTTAGAGAAGAGGAAAGTGGTTTTAAGGCAGAAAACAGGAAACAAACCATCTCCCTTGTGCGGAAAACTTTGGAAATAAAAGGGAAATGTGTTTTGGTTCAGAAATTAGGAAAGAACGGAGAGGAAGGTGCGGCTAGAATGAAAATAAAAGGAGAAAGTGTTTTGAATGCAGGAAATAGGAAATGAGGGATGTTCCTTGTGCGGCAAGGGACAAGGAGACAAAAGGGTGGTGTGGCAGGTTACTTAGGGGATGTTTAAGGCTTTTAGAACAAGTAATTAAGTAACCTAACATGTTTTGGAAACTCTTTCGTAGCTGGAACTTAGGTGACTAAGGATTAGGAAAGTTTAGGACCAAAATTAGAAACTTTGGTTTCCAATTCTGAACTCTTTGTTCTTCATTTTCATTTTTTCATTTCTTCACTCAATCCTAGCCTTCTTTTGTCTTCAATTTCATCCATCCACTTGGCTCCAAACATAAGCTATCCATCCGATGCCCAAAACTGCTCCAAAATGCACTTCCTTGCCACATTAGCACTTTAGACCTACAAACACACGAAAATAGCTTAAATTACTAAAATAACTAAGAACTAACAACGTAAATGCAAGGAAACAAGCTAAGTAAGTCGCATAAATACGCTCTTATCAAATACCCCCACACTTAGCTTTTGCTAGTCCTTGAGCAAAACAAAAGAAACAAAACACAATCTAAACCTTCCAACATTTGCCTTAAGGGTTCTCAATGCACATGACATATTAAAAATCATCACTTACACAGATTTTAGTCATCCATACACTTAATCACAACCACACCATTCACTAGCTCACATTTAATCAATTAAAACAACATTTTGAATGTAGTAACATGACTTAGAGAATTCCCTCAATTCCTTACTAGATATACACTCTATTTTCACTCAGATTTTCTAACTACACTCCCTACACTAGGTATATGTGAGAAAATTGATGTAAACATAAAAACGAACACTCACATATGTTATAGCAAAGAAAGCACTTTTCTGGAGTTATTAACGCATAAGTGGATATGATCTCATGAAAGGAATGCTATTACTTAGATGCAAGAACCAGGGACACCTGCTCATACCGATCCCAAACTCCACATATTGAACACATAACAATCAAGATAGAAGTCAAAGGGTTGTAACAGGGCTAAGGGTGTTTAGCTAACAAAGAAAGGAAAGGGATAACAAGGGTTCTTAAAGAAATAGTAAGCAAAGTAATGAAATTGACGCTTAGAATTCACTTTTGAATGCAAACTAAACTCTAAACATAAGGGAAGATTCATGCAACACTTAGGGTCAAATTCAAACTTTTGGACCCTTTCTTCAACAACCAACAATTTTAAACTCAATCTTATTTCTTTTCAAACTATTTTCTTTCTTTTTTTTTCTTTCTTTTTTTCTTTTCTTTTCACACGTTTTTTCTTCTTTTTCTTTTCTTTTGAAACCCAAAACGTACAATTGAGCTTAAAACAACTAATCCCTCCCCCCACACTTGCTTTACTGCATAATGTAGATCAAAAGGAATTCATTTTAAGTAATGCTTCACTATCCTTTAAGAACAAGGGTATGGACAGTCCTAAACTAGGCTAGGTAAGGATAATGGGGCTAACAAATAACATAGGCTAAACAAGGCTCTAAAGGGGTTAAACCTACAAAACATATGAAATAAGGGGGTTACGGCTATTTGGCTATGGTGGTAACTACACAACTTCATCTTGATATGTGTTATGCAATTCAATGTCATGCTTTGAATGAAACATATATGAGTTCTAGCATTTGATTCTATAACGATGAAAACACATTCTAAGTAGCAACCAAGCAAAGAAATGATGAGATCATGCAACAACTTTAGAAAACAAAAATCACAGATTAATAACTCTCCAAAGAACGTACAGGATTAAATCTCACAGGGATGTAGCATTAGTTTGAGTTCCTTCCTTCAAGCATGTTACAAAAACTGATTTTATCCTTTTGTGATCAAATGTGAATTCGTAAACAACAACTACAACTAAGCATAAACCAAGAGTATATCAAACTTCCATCCATGTTCGTAACTTTCTTTAACAATCATGCAATTAAAAACCAAATCCTCATCATTGTGTTGGAAGGTACCTAAGACACAAACACACAAAAACAACTCTTTTTTTGGTTTTTTCAATTTTTTGTCAAATTTTCGTATTTTTACTTCAAGACACACTAAAACACTCCAAAATAGTTTAAAACACTAAAAAATAGTGAGAAACAACCGTAGAAGTGATGGGTGATAAAATTCCACAAATTTGCATGAAAAACACTTTGTTTACCCCCCCCCCAACACTTAAATTAAACATTGTCCTCAATGTTTTAAACATAAACTCACACAAAGCAAACAAACAAACAACTAACTAATCAAAGCAAAATGAATGCAAAAAAGAGAAGGGTTAGGAACGCAAATCTGGTTGTGGGGCGATTCCTAGGTCTCCCTTCTTATTCGAATGCATGGGTTGATCTTTGAATGGACGGTGATACTTGAAATGATCCGGCAATGGTTTAAATTCTAATGTGGGTGTCTGAATCATTAAAATCAGCAAGTTAGTAGAAAACAAAATCAAAATTGGAGAATATGGCTTACTTGCTTGCTCCAACACAAACTCAATGACAAACACCACTTCTTCAACATTTTCAGGAACTTTGCACTTAGCCAGATTGAATGTGATGGTTGTGACTTGTCCCGTGTCATAAAACTCAACTTCTTTGGGCTTTGTTGTTTTAAATACGTCCTCTTTGATGAATTCTTGATATTCTCCAGCCACTTCTTGCTCTTGAATCATTCTCCTTGGTGTACAAGGTTCTTTGAACAGTTCAACACAATCTGCGACTTGTTGTGGTGTACCAAGAATTGGGATTTCACTTTGCACCTTGGGAACGGCTTCCACGATGTCTTTTCCACTCCCTACTTTCTTGGGAATAAAAAATCTGCAAGGAAAATGGACATTTGAAGGAATAACATTAGAATGAATTGAATTTGGGATGTTCTTACTTATGGTGGGTGGTTTAGAGGGCTTAAGGGGCTGCGGCAAGAGTTCTTCTAAACTGCCCATGTCGTCCTCCTCCTCTTCTTCTTGCAGCAACAATTCATCCACGTTTGGGCTATGTTTGGACGGTTCTGGGACAGCTTCTTCCTCCATATCACTTCCCAAAGTTGTTTTTGTGTGTTTGTGTCTTAGGTACCTTCCAACACAATGATGGGGATTTGGTTTTTAATTGCATAACTGTTAAAGAAAGTTACAAGCATGGATGAAAGTTTGATATGCTCTTGGTTTATGCTTAGTTATAGTTATTGTTTATGAATTCACATTTGATCACAAAAGGATAAAATCAGTTTTTGTAACATGCTTGAAGGAAGGAACTCAAATTAACGCTACATCCATGTGAGACTT
The DNA here is from genome assembly GCA_963580275.1 of Crataegus laevigata. Taxonomy (NCBI): domain Eukaryota; kingdom Viridiplantae; phylum Streptophyta; class Magnoliopsida; order Rosales; family Rosaceae; genus Crataegus; species Crataegus laevigata. The sequence continues at coordinate 12,130,646 of OY756941.1, forward strand.
GAGCTTATACCTTCTTTGGAGAGTTATTAATCTGTGATTCTTTGTTTTCTAAAGTCGTTGCATGATCTCATTATTCTTTGCTTGGTATGCGTTTTTATCATTATATAATCAAATGCTAGAACTCATATCCATTTCATTCAAAGTATGACATTGAATTGCATAACACATATTAAGATGAAGTTGTGTAGTTACTACCATAGCCAAATAGCCGTAACCCCCCTATTTCATATGTTTTGTAGGTTTAACCCCTTTTGAGCCTTGTTTAGCCTATGTTCTTTGTTAGCCCCATTAACCTTACCTAGCTTAGTGTAGGACTGTCCATACCCTTGTTCTTAAAGGATAGTGAGCATGACTTAAAAATAGTTCCTTTTGATCTACATTATGCAGAAAATCAAGTGTGAGGGAGGGATTGGTTGTTTTTAAGCTCAATTGTACGTTTTGGGTTTCAAAAGAAAAGAAAAAGGAATAGAAAAACGTGTGAAAAAAAAGAGAAGAAAAGAAAGAAAGAAAAAGAGTTTGAAAAGAAGAAAGAATGAGTTTTTAAAGTGTTGATTGTTGAAGGAAGGGTCCAAAACATTGAATATGGCCCTAAAATGTGTGAATTCTCCCATTTTTGTTCAAAGTTGAGTGATGCATTCAAAAGTGAATTCTAAGTTGATTTCATCGCTTTACTTACTATTTCTTTAAGAACCTTCGTTTTCCCCATATTCCTTCTTTGTTAGCCAAACACCCTTATCCCCGTTACAACCCTTACACTTCTATCTTGATTGTTATGTGTTCAATATGTGGAGTTTGGGATTGGTATGAGCATATGGTGTCACTGGTTCTTGCATCTAAGTAGTAGCATTCCGTTCATGAGATCATATTCATATTTACATTAATAACTCCAGAAAATGCTTTCTTTGCTATAACATATGTGAACACTAGTTTTCATGTTCACATCAATCTTCTCACATATACTTAGTGTAGGGAGTGTAGTCACAAAAATTTGAGTGTATATCTAGTAAGGAATTGAGGGAATTCTCTAAGGCATGTTACTACATTCAAAACTTTGTTTTAAACGATTAAATGTGAACTAGTGAATGGTGGTTGTGATTAAGTGTATGCTTAAGGGTGAGGATGACCAAAATCTATGTAAGTGATGATTTTTAATATGTTATGCGCATTGGAAATCCCTGAGGCAAATGTTGGAAGGTTTAGATTGTGTTTTGTTTCTTTTCTTTTGTTTGTTTTGTTTTGCTCGAGGACTAGCAAAAGCTAAGTGTGGGGGAATTTTATAGAAGTATATTTATGCGACTTAATTAGCTTGTTTCCTTGCATTTACGTTGTTAGTACTTAGTTATTTTAGTACTTTAAGATATTTTCATGTGTTTGTAGGTACAAAGGGCTAAAGGAGTAAGGAAGTGCATTTTGGTGCATTTTGGAGCAGTTTTGGGATTCTAAAGGATGGCACATGCTTGGAGCTAAGTGAATGGACGAAATTGAAGATCAAAGGAGCCTAGGATTGAGTGAAGATGTGAAGAAATGAATTCAAGACAAATGAAGAATGAAGAGTTCAAAACTAGCAACTGAAATATTGTATTTGTACTTTGGTATATAAAAGAAGGAAAACTCTGCGATATTGGTATTGAAACTAGTGTTAGCAATCCATTGACCATTAACCAAAGGCGATGATGAAATATTTTCATTTATCACTAAGGAGAGGAAATAATTCAAACTTGAGAGAATCATTGAAAAGAAATACCAATAAATTAAGACCTAATTAATTAATGAAATAAAAAAAAATTTGAACATACGATAGTATTTACATTAAGGGGGTGGGGGAGTGGCCTAAACCTTACAATGAGTTGACATAATAATGTGATTCAACTTTATATTTTGTGAGAATCGAATCTAAGACCTTTTACTTACAAGTGAAGAAAAATACTACTAAACTATAGTACTAAGTGACAATTTCATTTAAATCTAAACGGAAAGATATGTTATTACTATTGAAGGAAAATTTAGAGAATAAAGGTACGAGAGAGACGAAATGAGAGAGAGACGAACGAGAGCTCATCAGTTGATTTTTACTTATGCTCCTTGGTGTTTTATGCTTTTATTATACTAGTTAAGTGGAGTTTACTTGCTTCGTAAGTAATATAAGTCATAAAAGATTAGATATATCCAAAATCGTATTGAAATCCTACTTGAAGGATTATTTTGAGAATACATGTTCATTTAAGCAACATCATTAGCATGCAATTAACAAATTAAAGGCGGAATCATGCTTGCATGTACTTAAAAACAAAACATTAACCATGAATGTTCAAAGCCTAGTAGATTGGTGAACCTTTAATCAACTCAAAACAAAGTGAGTTGAAATTTATACCTTTGTAGATTCCTCTTTGCATAAGCAAAGGCTAATCACCCAAAGAGAGGGCCTTCATTCCTTGCATCTTAGATATATGGATTTGGATGGATGAAATGGTTTCTCCAAGTTCCCAAAATTGGGAACCTCTAAGTCTCCACACCAAGGTTAGATGAAGAAGAAATGAGTGACCTTGAGGAAGTAAAATTGCTAGATATTTTCCTCAAGGTGGCCGGCCTCTTTAGAGAGCAAATGGAGTTTGTGTTTCTCCAATTTCCCCCAAAAAGAACCCTTAATGAATTTAGGCTATAAAGTCATACTTATACCTTTATTCATTTTGAGTGGCAAACTTGTAAATAAGTCCAAAACCCACCCTAACTCTAAATGGCCGGCCATGTGGGATTTAATGGACTATTTGGGCCTTTGTGAATCATTACTCATTAAGTTGTCATACAACTTAAGTCAATGGGCTTGACGTTCGAAGCCCATTGGGCCTTAAGGTCCAAAACTATCCCGAGGTCTTTAACGAACTTATTCGTTTGATTAATAATCATATTAATTAATCCTTGCCATAAATAATTAAACTATTTAATTATTCTTACTCATCTCCGTTGAATCTTCAATCTCTACCTTACACGGTGTACGATCTATTAGGTTCCTTTTAGCGAGGCAGTGAGCGATTCAAACTCTTTCAAATCGATTGTGAATTTGAAACTTACTTTCAATTCTCCCTTTAGTGTTTACACACGTTTGGGGCTTCCACAAACCATGAGTGACACCTAGCAGCATATCATGGTTACCCAAGCTAATCAGAAGAGAAGAGGTGGAGAACCTATTCAGTTTAGGATTACAAATGCAATACGGTCCTTCTCTAATACAATACTCTTGACCACATTGTTTGGTTTGATAGTTTATTCATGTCTACTATCCAATGTGAATCTTGCACTTATATGATTACCTTGAATGTGATCTGGAACGCATTCCAACATCTCATTCATACTCTGGCCAGAGATTCTAAATCATATCATAGAGTATTCTCCCTCAACGGTTTGAAGGTTAGAGATCCCTTGTTGCGCATTCACTTGTCTCCATGGCTAAGTGGCTTAATCCCGAAGATGCCGTGGACACACCAGATGGAGTGACATTTGACATAATCAAAGATCAAGGACCTAACCACAAGACAACTATGATGCCTCAGGTCAAAGGACTACTTTGCATTATCCCAACCATGAGTTCTCATGTGACATGAATATGAGAACTCTTCGTTGATCGTGTTCAGTGAACTCATTCTCTATTGAGCACCTACGTACTTGTCTTGGTGTCACTCACACCAATGACTCGAGACTAGTCACTCTCCCTGAGAGAAGACATAGCACGTACTGATCTTAACGGACTGTCAATGCCCAATTGGCAATCCTATGATCAGGAACGTTTAGGATGTGTCTACGAAAGAATGGTCTCTTGAATCTAACTTCTTTAGATCGCATTCTCCCAATCACATATTCCTTGGACTTTATCGTTTAAGCATATAACATTTATATGAGACCGCTCAAACAATAATCTTTGCCCTTGATATTAAACTAGATTAGTTTAACATGTGAAATGTCCGTAAAGTATCATCATATGATTGGTTTTAGGGCACATTTCCAACAATCTCCCACTTGCACTAGAGCCAATCAGCTTGGTCATCAGTGATGATACCTCTTCTGTAGTCATTTCATAAATGGCTGAGTAGTAGGCCTAGACAATGGATATCTATATGTTATCCATAGAAGCAACCTTGAGAATAACGACGTCACCATTATACAAGATTCCCAATCATGTGGTTTAGTCTCTCATATGAGTTCGGACCTTGATGAGACCTTGATTCCCTGGCTTGAGCTATCACCCCATTAGTGTCATACACTTTCTGGTTGGAACCGAATAGAGAGTTCATAAATGAACTTTCCCATCCAAACAACATTGTTGTAAGCTTCTATATGGCAATATATTTTGCATTCATAATGGAACACATTAAAGTCATTACTTATAATGTTTCCATCCAAATATCTCTTTAGTCATAATAAAGAGATATCTGTTTATCTCTTCATTCATAATGAAGAAACATCCAATGATGGATTAGATTCATAATCTAATACATTTACGCTTCCATTACGTTACTCTAATTCTTCCTCATTCTTTGAGGAATCTATCCTTTAGTATTTCTTAAATACTTAAGGACTCACTTGACAGTTGCCATGGTTCTGATCCTGGGCTTGCACTGATATCGTCCTGTACCTTTCTAGGTACAACTTATATCAATGTTTTTCATACAATATGAAATACATAAATCATCTTTCTGCTTATGCATAAAGGATTCTATTTACGCATTATTTCTTTGGGAGTCAAAGGGTACATTCCCTTTGAGAAGAACAACTTCCTAGTCTCACTAGAATTGTCATTCTAATTGAAGTTTATCATCATATGAGAAACTTCCTAGCATCTCTTGTCTATTTTAGGGATTGATATAATCCAATTATATCTTGAAATATATCATTATAGATTTCAATCCCATATTCATAGACTATATCTCCCAAATATATTCTATCGTTTATAGAATGTTTAAAGTCATTACTTTAACGAAGAAGTATTCTTTACATTTCCAAAAATTAATATATCATATATATATTTAAATTTAGGAATATGATTAACTCCCACTAATCTTTTGTAAACCTAGTAAACAAAAGATTCATTTACATCTTTACGAGAAATCAAACGATTTGATCTTTCATAAGACGGTTATAGCTCCCACTAGCTTGCTAAGATCCATGATGGATGGATCTCTACAACTTACATGTCTTGTGATTTATAGTTTTGGACATACATTATGAAGACTATCTTAATAATGGTTTTGGAAACCCATATCGTGTCCAAACATTGAATCACCATTTAGTTGTAGCTAGCAATCCTCGAATTAATTGAAACTAAGACTATATCAAAGATGGTTTCTTCAAAGTCAACCATACTCTTTGAGTGTAGTTACCTTAAGCTACCAATTAGCTATTAAGGTTTCATTATTTCGAGTCAAATGGTATTTTACCATTTCCTTGAGTATATATCGTATATACACTCAATGTAGTCATAAGGATTTTCATTCTTATTTCTTTCGAATTAAGAGGTGCAACTCTATGACATAGTCATAAAGTTCAAACCATTCAACTGAGACGGTTTATAAATCCTTCTCGACTACCTTGGAGCTTGTGGTATAGGAACTAGGTTGTTATATTTGTTGATTACTATCTTGTCTCTGAAAGAACCCATTCTTTGAGTTCTATCTCTCGTTCATTTGCGTTTAGGCAAATCATATTGTAAGATTACAATGAACTACCCAACAAACAACATTTGTTAGTTGGTTTATAGAAGCGATATCCAAAAGCTAATTTAATGATATCCCACAAGATTGTTATCAAACAAATATTGCTTATTAGCACACAACCCCAAATCTTAACATGCTTAAAATTTGTCTTTCTTTCCAACTACATCTTATGGAGTTATGAAAATTTTGGAAGATCTTCTAATTCACAATCACATTGTTTTAGAAGTATATATATATATATATATATATATATATATATATATATATATATATATATATATATATATATATATATCCTATATATGGGTAATAGATAATATCCAACGAACTAAATCTTATTCAAGTTCGTTCTTCTCCTAATGGAGAAATTCATTATCTTATGATGCTATTTTCCTTGACATCTTTCAAGGAAACTAATCTAAAGTGTTACTTTTCCTTGGATTAAATCTAAGGAGGTAAATACTTTAGATGTCTTACTCATGAACTTACATTTCTTGAATTCTTTGAAACCTTTTGCAAAGTATTCGGACTTGTGTTTATTCAAAATAAACTATAGTCCAACCGAGAGTGATCTTCGGTGAATGTCATAAAACATGAGTAGTATTATGTTGTGGACAAGTGCTACTAACATCTAAGTGAATTAACCTCAACAACTTTGTGATTCTTTCTTCTTTCCAAAAGAATAAAGATTCAAACATTTTGCCTCTATACAATTTTAACAAGAAGGTATTGGATCCGGATCTAACGATCCAAAGCATCCATCTATTACCAACTCGTAATATATGTTTTAGAGGTATCACAACTCAGTTGGGATTAGTCACTACCTTGCAACCTTTTGGGGTTTAAGCATCGTTATATTCTAAACAGTTAACACTACCACATCATCTCTACTATCGAGACAATTAATTAGATTACAATAATCTAATCATTCTTATTTGGTAGTTCATATGAGGAAGTAAGTACAATCCGCTTTCGCAGAGATCTATATTTTATTCACGTTTCGAATGTGAAGTACTTTCTCTTCATTCATAAATCTTCTACTTCTTATTAGCACCACTTTTACAACGATTTGTAAAACATAGTTACTAATACAGAATCAAGCATTCAAGTAGAAGAACCAACTGTTTTGAACTATTCAAGAACATTTTACAACACCTTCGAAAAGTGTGTTCTTGACACTTGCAAGACATTTCTTGCAAATACCCCTTCCAATGTCCATCCTTTCATAAAGAAAGTTTGTTCCCTTGGAGTTGTTTTTGCTTTCTTTATTTAACTTCTCCTTTGACTACAATAGTCATGGTCCCTAAACTCCCACTATCTCTCTTGAAACTTGTTTCAATCGTGTTTTACACATCAAACGATTTGGAGAGCATGCGGTTATTGTTCATTATATAGTTTACAATAAACTTAGTGAACCATTAGGATAGGGACACAAAGGTGAAGTCCTTCCCTAGTTTCCGTCTCGTTTAAGTGTTTTAACACTTCAACATTCAATGATTCAAAATCATCATAAGTCCATGTTGATGGACTATTTTTGTCAACCAACCATTATGTTCTAAACATAATTACAAACTTTCAAGAGTTGTTTAAGGCAACTCTCATTTCTTCATACAACGATTTGTAAGTGAAGAATCATGGCACATTATGTGTCCATGCCCTTGTGCTTACTTCAAAAGTTCCTTGTTTATGTAACAAAGAAACAAGTACTAATGTTTGCGTTGATTAAGGGTTGTTCAAAGCAACTCTTATTTCTTCATACAACAATTTGTATTTGAAGAATTATGACAATAAAAGTGTTGTCCTCTTTATGATAGACTTATCTAACATATTCTTCCAATGATAAATTATCAATAGGAAGATTGTGAGGATGAGACTACTTAGGTACATTTACAAGCCATTCAAGACATTCTATGGGATTGTGGTACCAAGTTCGGAAACTAAAGCATTCGGATTTTTCTTTGTCAAGTTTAGGATAGCGTTTGCAAATATATTGGTAAACAAATACATAACGAATATAAATTGATTGATTTTAAGCTATTTGATCCGGGTCTTTAAATCAAAATAGCACCACCCACTATTTTTGGCAAATTCCATATCCCTCATCGGAATTCGAGAGTTTTGGAGGAAACTCTTAGTAGGGTATGGGAGACTCACTATTACCAAGCCCACCTCACGATGATACGATGTTGGCTAGCATTAATAATAATGAGAGAGTACACTTACTCATTTACATCCAATGTAAGTACCCATCTTATTTGGCCTCTACAGAATGTCACCTCACAATGATATGATGTTGGCTCCATTGCACTTAGTTAAGTCATTCCCACCATGCTAGTTCAAGTTAGGGGTTCAAGAACAACCTCACGATGATACGATGTTGGCTATTCTCGTTGCCTACCTTTCACAACATCATGTATGCGTATAGAATCCTCCCCGAGTGTAAGCATGCACTTTGTACTCCCCTATGATAGGGTGAAGCCGGTGTACAAGTCACAAACGTTTGGACCTACCACGGTGGAAGGCCACGAAAGAGTGTTCAAAGCACTCTCACGCTTATCAACTTAATATTAGTTTGGTTGAGGGTTTTTAGGTCTCATCACATATAAGCATACATTTTAATCCAATTAAAACATTTTGGTCCTATTACAACTATTGGTCCATATGATTTATTTTAGTTGTATATAATACTCCCACTAAGCTTTTAAAACGATTTTTAAAGCAAGAGTATATGATACTACTAACATAAGATTTGCATTCATTAATGGACTATATAGTTGCCTTAGGGCCTTAGGATGACTATGAACCTTTTTATTAGATCCAACACGAGCCTTGTGTTGAATCTCGGACTAGGGATGGTGATTGATTTTAGTTACGCGTTTAATCACATTAAGCCGTGTTGTCTTAGGGGCGTTGGACCCAACTACTTCAATTTCATGCATATCAAATAAAGCAAGAAATAAGTACTTCAAAGTAAAGAAGAGCTTATGCTCTTTTACAACAATTGATCAAATCAAATTACTTTAAATTAAAGAAGAGCTTGTGCTCTTTTACAACATTTGATCAAATCAAATTACAACCAAAATCTAATCTACACATTCCCATGGTTCAAACAAATTTGAAACGGCCTTTCACATAGCTAAAATCGTAGGCTTAGGTTCATAATCACCCTTTAATTAATTAACATTTTAATCAATTAAATTGAATGCAACATTTTTCATTTGGTTTTTGTATCCATAAAATTGATTTAAATGGAGCTAAATAAAATGAAAATCCAATTCTCATTTCAAGAGACAAAACAATTTTTGTTCTCTATTTAATTTGGGCCAAAATGCAATGACCTCAACTTATTTGGGCCATTGTGCAATTAGCCACAACTTTTGGGCCATAGTGCAATTAACCACAACTTTTGGGCTATTTTGCAAAAACTTAAACTTTTGGGGTCACTTTGTAAAAACACAAAAGTTCACTACTTTATGTAATTACAACTAGAACCCAAAAATTTCCACAAATGTAAAAACTTCATTAAAGGAACAAAAACAATTTGTCCTTTAGCGTTTTTGGACCTAAACGTAAAAACGTAAACTTTTGGGCCAAAGTGCAAATACACAAAAGTATCAAAACTTTATGTAATTGCATAAAAGCCTCAAAAGTACTCCCACTTGAGGGAGTGGCCGGCCTTGGGACAATGCATGGAGTGATGTGTGTGTTGATTTGTAAGTTTAGACATAAAGCATGCAAGTGGTGCATGTGGTGTGTGAAAGGGATTTAATCCTTACACACCCATTAATATCTCTTACACCTTTCAAACAAATATCTAACATATTTATAAAGTTATATATACTTTAAATATATGAAAATATCTTATAACAAAAACTTTATGAAATAAATCAAAACTTTGAATCAAAACATCAAACCTTTTTGTTCTTGGCTAAAATGTCAAGAAAAATGAAGAACATCATGAAAAAACTCAAAATTTTCCATGATCATTTTTCATCCAAAAACATCCCAAAACCATTCAATCTTAAGGGAAATAACATATAACCATATTAGGGTACATAGGGGTTCCAAAAGTTACTTGAAAACACTTTTAACAAGTCAAACAAGAACCCAAAAATCACCCTTTAATTTTGGCCGAAATTCCCAAAACTCATGGCACCAAATTTTAGCTCCAATATTCATGCTCATATGAACTACATCTACAACATTTGAGATGCCAAATTTTCCAACAAAATTTACATTCATAAAACAAGAATAAAGCTTGTAACATATTACAACTTTTAAATCACAAACTATGAACTACAAAACCCAAAAGGATTCACCAACTACTAGACCTAGGCTCTGATACCACTTGAAGGATTATTTTGAGAATACATGTTCATTTAAGCAACATCATTAGCATGCAATTAACAAATTAAAGGCGGAATCATGCTTGCATGTACTTAAAAACAAAACATTAACCATGAATGTTCAAAGCCTAGTAGATTGGTGAACCTTTAATCAACTCAAAACAAAGTGAGTTGAAATTTATACCTTTGTAGATTCCTCTTTGCATAAGCAAAGGCTAATCACCCAAAGAGAGGGCCTTCATTCCTTGCATCTTAGATATATGGATTTGGATGGATGAAATGGTTTCTCCAAGTTCCCAAAATTGGGAACCTCTAAGTCTCCACACCAAGGTTAGATGAAGAAGAAATGAGTGACCTTGAGGAAGTAAAATTGCTAGATATTTTCCTCAAGGTGGCCGGCCTCTTTAGAGAGCAAATGGAGTTTGTGTTTCTCCAATTTCCCCCAAAAAGAACCCTTAATGAATTTAGGCTATAAAGTCATACTTATACCTTTATTCATTTTGAGTGGCAAACTTGTAAATAAGTCCAAAACCCACCCTAACTCTAAATGGCCGGCCATGTGGGATTTAATGGACTATTTGGGCCTTTGTGAATCATTACTCATTAAGTTGTCATACAACTTAAGTCAATGGGCTTGACGTTCGAAGCCCATTGGGCCTTAAGGTCCAAAATTATCCCGAGGTCTTTAACGAACTTATTCGTTTGATTAATAATCATATTAATTAATCCTTGCCATAAATAATTAAACTATTTAATTATTCTTACTCATCTCCGTTGAATCTTCAATCTCTACCTTACACGGTGTACGATCTATTAGGTTCCTTTTAGCGAGGCAGTGGGCGATTCAAACTCTTTCAAATCGATTGTGAATTTGAAACTTACTTTCAATTCTCCCTTTAGTGTTTACACACGTTTGGGGCTTCCACAAACCATGAGTGACACCTAGCAGCATATCATGGTTACCCAAGCTAATCAGAAGAGAAGAGGTGGAGAACCTATTCAGTTTAGGATTACAAATGCAATACGGTCCTTCTCTAATACAATACTCTTGACCACATTGTTTGGTTTGATAGTTTATTCATGTCTACTATCCAATGTGAATCTTGCACTTATATGATTACCTTGAATGTGATCTGGAACGCATTCCAACATCTCATTCATACTCTGGCCAGAGATTCTAAATCATATCATAGAGTATTCTCCCTCAACGGTTTGAAGGTTAGAGATCCCTTGTTGCGCATTCACTTGTCTCCATGGCTAAGTGGCTTAATCCCGAAGATGCCGTGGACACACCAGATGGAGTGACATTTGACATAATCAAAGATCAAGGACCTAACCACAAGACAACTATGATGCCTCAGGTCAAAGGACTACTTTGTATTATCCCAACCATGAGTTCTCATGTGACATGAATATGAGAACTCTTCGTTGATCGTGTTCAGTGAACTCATTCTCTATTGAGCACCTACGTACTTGTCTTGGTGTCACTCACACCAATGACTCGAGACTAGTCACTCTCCCTGAGAGAAGACATAGCACGTACTGATCTTAACGGACTGTCAATGCCCAATTGGCAATCCTATGATCAGGAACGTTTAGGATGTGTCTACGAAAGAATGGTCTCTTGAATCTAACTTCTTTAGATCGCATTCTCCCAATCACATATTCCTTGGACTTTATCGTTTAAGCATATAACATTTATATGAGACCGCTCAAACAATAATCTTTGCCCTTGATATTAAACTAGATTAGTTTAACATGTGAAATGTCCGTAAAGTATCATCATATGATTGGTTTTAGGGCACATTTCCAACACTACTTTTATATTACACAATCACATTTTTAAACAGTATTGACTACAACAATTATGAATATATAGATTAAAGAAACAAATCGTAGGAATATATATGAGTTAGTTCCCTAGACTTGCATACACACTCATTGTCAATCAGCCCCCAAAATATGTTGTTAAAAATGTATTTTCACTACTTTCCTCAATAATTATAAGGGAACTTCAATGGAAAGGACTTCTCCAAACTTTTTATTAACAAAAAATTATTTAATTATTTTAATTAATGAAAAGGGTTTAAAATTTTAATGATAATGACTTAAACTTCAATGAAAATGACAAAAGCTTAATGTAATAAAACATAAAATAATAAAAAACTGATGCGCAAGATCCCGCGCCCCATCACACATACACACACACACACACACACACACTCTCTCTCTCTTCTCCCTCATTATTTTTTTAAATGAACATTGACTATTTCTTAAACTGAACTTGGGTACTACACTATTTCTTAAACTAACTATTTCTAAAACTGAATACTGATACTATTTCTGAACCGAACACGGGTTGGTGTGCGTCTTGCACGCGCTTTTGGCTGAGTTTTTGTTTTTTATTCCCCCCCTCTCCCTTTTCTTTCTTTTGTCTTTATCATTAAATAAAGTTATTATATGACTTTTGGTTAAAATTTAAATTTTTAAAGTCTTTTTTATTAATTTTTTTTTATTATAAAGCATCTCTAACGACAAATCATATTAATTTGACCATATTATACATAAAAACGAAAATGTTTGCTCTTTTGGAGGTAGTTTAATTTGTATCATTTGCTTCTAGGGTTTATTCTATTTGTAGTCATTAGTTGGTTGTTGAAGTTTGGAAGAGAAAGTCAATCACTTTTGTTCTTTCTTGTAAGATTTTGAAGTTGTAGCCCAAAAAAAAAAAAGTCAATTATATATCTCTAGTTGACAAGTGTGGTTCTCCACTGAGCTTTCATTCATCGTGGTGGTTTGCAATTGTTTGCCCGCTGCTGAATTAATTAGGGTAGGAAATTAAAGCGTTAATGTGCCAACCACGGATTTAAGTCAAATATTTGAGCTATGTGACAAGATGCTATAAGATGCTTTCATGTTGATTTGTGGCAATTTTTGGTGACACTATTGTTACAAAAAAATGTAAGGTTACGAGTTAAGATTTGTTGGTTAAGATAGTGCACTTTTCTTGCACTTGAGTTTTAATCCCTCTTCATATATTGGAGTAGTTTATGTATGCTTTTGTTCGCCAAAAAAAATATTGACAACATAAATATTATATATCGACCGCTATTGGAAAATTGATTATTTAAGTAATTGGGGGTTTGAAAAATGATCCCTTTTTTTGCCAATTTTTCAATATGAATGTGCTTATGTACTCACGAGCATCAATGGTAGAAACTTAATAAATTTCTAATATGCAAATTATTTCACCTACATTGTTAAAAAGTTTCTCTAGATATTGTTTCATAACTAGAAAAAATTATATGAATTTTGGATACGAAGGGTTACATATCAAAAGATGGAAGGAAAAAAAAAACTGAGGAAGGTAAAAGAATTTTGATGGAGAAAACCAGTGTCAAACAAGCAAAGGAAAGAGAAGCGACACGAGATCTGAAACTGAACTTGAGCTGAAGTACGTACTATTTTTCATCATCTCAAAACTGGAATTCATTATATGAAGATATCATAATTGCAGAAGCATTACTTGCAATGCACGGAAAGACCGACAGAGGATCCTCCTCCATCCATAATCGCATTCAGGTGAAAAGCAAACTAAACTAAAATCCCGTTCTGCAATATCCTCTGCAAATGTATTGCAGTCCTTCCAAATACCCCTGCAATGGTTTTCCGACAGCTATTGCGCCCTATGAAGCTCTAATAGTTATTCCAACCCGTAGATGTGCATGTTTTTCCTTTCCTCAATAGCTGCATCTGCATCCATTTGGTTTTATTTTCACATTTATATTTGACTATTTGTCAAGATACTTTCATTTACATTTTTGAATAACAACACCAATCTTTATTTCGACAACAACAGACACATATATACGATAAATACAATTTTCGTTAATTTTGTTAAACAAATACAACACGTACATTCAATCTCAACATGTCCTCAAATTCTTGTGGGTTATAGTTCTGATTTGGTATCGTCTGGGGCTAGAGATACAATTTGTTACTTGGTGGAGCACTGTATGGTGCATGTCTTGGTCACGACTGTTCGTGGTATAGAGCACTGTATGGTTCATATGTATATTTGACCATCTGTTGAAGGAGTAAAGTGAACAGGCATGGATCAAGAGAAAGATTTTGTGTTTGCTATTTTGGTATTTGTGGTTGCGGGCAGTGTGAGTGATATATTGTTTCATGTTTCTGAAACATTATCAAGAACAACCCAGTTTACCATCCCCAGGCTTAGCAGGTGGCGTCGCATTGTTAAAGTAGCTGTACTGACACCTTCCTGCTGCCCAGCCACCTCTAACCATTGACATAGTGGAAGATAAATATCTTAGAAGGTGAAGCAAACGGGGCCTTAATTCCTTGTTAGCTTGTCATTGCAGCGGCTGATTATCATCTTCAGACGGGAATAATCATCCTCGGAACATCACACTTGCAACGCCAATTTATTTCGTGATGGCACAGATTATGCTGTCTTTATCAATACTTCGCACGAATTTGATGGCAATGATTCTGTTAGAACCCTACCCTACATCTTCCACAATTGCACGAGAGATAGTAACAGAACATGAGAACAACTATACAATTTCTTTCACTGCCTTCTCTTACAAACCACTATCTTATAGCTAACTCCCAATCCCAACTAACTAATAACGGCCTCTTGTATACTTGTGCCATTTGGTATGGTAACCAAACATACAATTGAAAACACAAAACAATAACCAGAATTACAAGTTCAAAACAAAAACAGTAAGTGGAACTTCACAGATTGACAACTTCTGGAAATTTGATCTTCAGTTCACTGTACACTCCCATGTAGCATCTTCTCGAGAATGGTTCTGCCATTGGACTCACTTCACTACCAACAGCATTGCTTCTCTAGAGTAGCTCACTGCCTAAAAATTGACTGCACATTACACCCTCCCAAAAAAAAAATTGGGCGCATCCTCTGGTCGATGTCCACAGCATCCCTTACTCTGGTGGCTTTTACTCTTAACAGCGGTGCACCCTCTGGTCATCCCGTTAAGGTAGCAATTTTCAAGTCGCCCCCTCTGCAGGGTCAAGAACCTAAGCTCTTATACCAATGTTAGGTACTCAAGCCCAAGAGAAGAGCCCAACCTAAAAGACTAGTCCAATAGGTGGGAGGACCCCAAAAACTTAAGTACCACTACATTTTTTTGGTGTAGCCGATGTGGGATCATAACAGATTCTGGAGCTCAGACCGACAAAGCTATAAAATGGTCTCAACCATATACTTTCCTTGATCAGCATTGCCTTTTAGATTGTTTTTCTCTTCAATTAAATGTTGTTGAACCAGGCACTGCTACAGTTGCTTTCCCGCTGCTGCCCGCTGGTTTCCGAAACATTTGCCAAGAACACGATCAGAACTTAACGCAGTATTAAATTCGATCAGAACTTAACGCAGTATTAAATTTGCTTTCCCTAGTTACTCAAGTATGTGTTTTGGGTTACTACTTGAGCTAATTGGATGCGAAATTCATCTGAAGAACATTTAAATCCATTTTTCTCGAATTCGCGGAAACGGCAAAGGATTAGCAGCTGGTGCAGTGAGGATCTGATCTTGACACCCAATTTTGTTCATAGCGCTTAAGAAGCTCCACTGCCAATTCCGGTTCACTTGCTTGGCAACCAAGGAAGAGAGAAGCGCTGAGGGAAGAGAGGAATCAAGAGGGTACGTACAGACAGCGTGTCAAACCAAGCAAGCAAGAACAAAAACGTGAGCGTAGAGAAACTAAAAACCGCATCTAATCAAATATTTGATACAAGTTTTTGCTTTTTTACAAGAGTTGAAACTGTGGACTAGACCCTAATTACTATTTTCTTTTATCTCAAAACTGAAATTCTGTTTATATGAAGATATTACAATTGCAGAAGAATTACTTGCAATGTACGGAAAGATCCACAAAGGACCCTCCTCCATCCATATGTTCTCTCCATAATCAGATACAAGTGCAAACCAAATTAAACTAAATCCCGTTCGCAGCCATAGATTCATCTTCTGTGTTTTGTACGACTAGGCCAAATCCTGCAATATCCTCTGCAAATTGTATTGTATTCTTTCCAAATAGCCTGTAGAGGTTCTATAGTTTTTTTTTTGTTTGCTGAAAAATACCCCTTTAATGGTTTTTCATTAGCTGCCAATGTCGCGCCCCATGAATCTCTAATAGTTGTTCCAACACCTAGGAGCATGTTTTCCCCTTCATTGATAGCTGCATCTATATACATTTGATCTTATAAAACAACTCAGGAGGAGGCTCTTACTTTTTTGAAGGAGTACTCTGCATATTCCGGAGGGTGGTTTTCCGTTGCTAATTTGGAGCACCTCAACTAATGACAATGCCTGCTGTTATAAAACCATTGGCAAGGTAGAATTCCAGTCATTCCAAATAGCGAAACACAGATAACAAATGTCTATTTCATCCCTTCAGAGAACCACACAAGCTGGAGCCACTAAATCCACCACACTAGATAAATGCTTTTACATCGATCACGTCACCAACAGAATAAGCCCTGCAATTACAGTCCCAAACACAAGAAGGTCAAAACATGAACTTGCAATAGATCTGATACACAAATAAACTTGAACTGGCTAAGCAATTATTACGTAATTAGTTACATACAGATTTCTTTTCCTTGTCGACGGAGGCTAGAAGCTCCTCTTGTTTATGACGGGCTTCTTCAAGTGCCTGAAAAAATGAAACAAAAGAAAAAGTGTAAGTTTTCTTTTCCTAGCTTCAATTTTAACTGCAACAATAGAATTGAAAACTATCAAGACATTACCTTCTTGGCTTCTGTCAGCTCTTGTTCCAAAGCATTGACGCGGTCAAGGGCAGCTTTTAGCTTTTCTTCTTTCTGCGTCTCAACCTTGAAAACCATTCGCACAAAAAGAAAATGTATATCGTTATGTTTATTAATGTCTTGATTTCGATCTTTCCATAACAGAATTCAAAAATGTCAAGATGACTACTTGCTTGGTTGAAGATAGCTCTTGTTCCAAGGCACCGAGTCGATTGAGAGCAGCATTCAGCCTTTCTGCCTCTCGCTCAGTTCCCTTGCTAACCATTGGATCAACATCGTCATATCCCATCGGATGCATTCTCGGAATTGAAAGCTGAACAAGATGAAGCAAATTAGCATATCAAACAATAAGGCCCAGCAAGTGCCAGGTCCATAATTTTATATCTACGGAAGCAAAGTTGAACTATAATAAGACTAAAATGTTGAGAGAGAGAGAGAGAGAGAGAGAGAGAGAGAGAGAGAGAGAGAGAGAGAGAGAGAGTTTGTGTTAACTAATTGATAAGTATGCGAAAAAGATAAAGGGCCGTGCTTACTTCTTCAGGCACAGAAGAGAGATAGTCCCCATGCATTTCAGCCTCTAAAAATGTATCTGAGCAGAAAGAATCCATTCTCTTCATGTAGTAGCACGCCAAGACAAAATAGAAACACAAGGAAAGTCAGGAAAATGAACATTTATGAAAACTGAAGCAAGACAGTTTGAAAAAAAAAGCCATAAACACACAAAAATGAAAAGGCAAACTTGAGCCAAGGTCAGAGTACGTTTGTGCAAGCCTTCTCATTTTCGGAGATTAACTTCTCTTCAGAGACTTTCTTCTCCTCTTCAGAGACTGTCTTCTCCTCTTCAGAGATTTTCTTCTCCTCTTCAGAGATTTTCTTCTCCTCAGACATTTTCTCCTCCTGTTTCTCCTGTTTCTCCTGATTCTCTGGTTTCTCCTCTTTCTTCTCCAGATCGCCTGAAGTGTTGCTCATGCATTTGGCCTCACGAACACTCTGAACCATCTGCCTCAACAAAGCAACAGATTTAGAGATCTTTTGTTCACATTAGAATATGAATTAGGACAGATAAAAGGTATCCCAACAAATAAATTTCAATTACTTGCTGATAACGTCAGGTAGTTTACCACTATCCCCAAAGGAAAAGCTGTTAAATTGTTGGCCAACATTTATTTAATAGTCCAATACTCTCCCACACGTATAGACTCTCTCCAGCACTAATATAGAGACGTAAATGCAGGCATTTGACTAAGGCTGTTGGTTTACCATATTTCCAAAAGCTTTAAGTTACATTAGGCGTCAAGAATTATTTCTTATTCTAACTGTACAAAATCACCTTCATTATTTCTGGATCGTTCCATGGGCCCTTATCAGAGATCATGCAGCTACCCTTATCGGCACAAGTGCAACTACCACCCAAAAACTCTGGTAGCTCACTGCAGGTTTAATAGAAAAAAGAGTATTATAAGTTAGAACAGGAAATTTAACTAGCTTAGATTGAACTAGATATATACTAAAATGTTCCTAGAACAACACTTACGTAGCTTCAATTATTTCAAGCAACTTGCTCTGATATTGATTTCCCAGAACCTAATTCATAATCATCAATCATCAACTCATTTAGCAACAGTACAAGATCAATTTTTAAACCAATTGACTAGTTTAGAGTGAACAAAGGACAAAAGCTTACATTGATTTTTGCAGTGGTCTTGGGATCAAGGAAAGATTTGACGGTGTTCCATAAGAGCCTAAATCCAGAACCAGCATTGATGATGAACATACGGTTCAGGGTCTATGTTAAACAAAAAGTTCAATCAGCACCACAGAATACAAAAACTACCTTTCACGATAGGAAAGCAATCCAAGAAGCTTGATTCACGTAAACTTGAAATCATACAGCTTTTTACAGGATACCTCAGGATAATTGTCACCATCGACCTTCTGAAGGCGCTGAATGAGTTCCCTTGCAGATTTATTTAAACTTGTAAGCCCCTGTGGATCAAGTACACACATAAATACCACATGTCATGTTTGACACCACGCTAGTTAGATCTAACCAGAAGATCTCCACCAATTAATAAATGAATTAAAGTATCAGTTTGTCTACGGAATAATTGGGTATATCCAATTGTCCTGAATTAAAATAGTTTTCACATACCACTCCTTGGACATCCAGAATAGTGGTACTCTGATCAATGTGCTTCTTTGCTGCAACGGAACAGGCGGGGAATTTACAGATAAAGGTCCTCTCAAACTCCCGTACGTGGTACTTTATATACCGTTCCATTGTTGTCACTTGCAGCAGCTTATTAGAATCAACTTGACCCAGTCTCTCAATGTAGACAGGCCGCCCATCCTTATCAACTCCATGATGCCCTTGTGGATAGTATTTTAAGACTTCATCGACTTCCTTAAATTCGAAGTCCTTAGCGAAAAAACAAAAGGAGAAGCTTCAGACAAACAATAGCTACTCCAACTAAACCATCTCCACTATATTCCAACTTCAACATAAGCATTAAAAACTACCTCCATAATAGTGTCAGCACCAAATTCCTGCCTCCACTGGAGCATGTCAGACCACATTTGCTTTGTTTTCTCAACATCAAATTTCCGGGCCCTTAAAAATCTGCACCAACAAACAACCTATTCATAACCGCATGTAGCAACTCAGGCATCAAAAAATGTTATTGCCAATCAAAACAGAGAATAAGTAACCTTAGCAACATATGAGTATCGTCATGTTTCGAGGGCAGTAGTTCTTCGGATACAAGTGTTTGCCGGAATTCCTGAGCTGCCTTGAGCTCCTCGGCATCAAAGCCATCGTCTGTAGGGAAAGACATTACTTTACTGTTTCTTCGACCCTTACTGAAGGAGTTTGTAATCATGTTTGCTGCCTTCTTGAAAGACACAAGCTTTGTTTTCCTCTCATCCTCAGAGTTCTCATCTACACACGAGTAATAAAATAAAATAAAATTGACCCACAAACACAGATGTCTCTCTTGTTCTTTTCCATTTTCTCCTATACATTTATCTTCTCTGTATCGCTCCAATTTTATTGGATGTCCGAACAAAATGCAAAAACAATTCACATAGCAAACACAAAATTCATATGAATTGGGAGAAACCCAATCAATTATGTTCTATGACAAACCAAATCAATGAAAAATCAAACTATGAAATTATAAATGTAACCCAAAACAATTTCAATCGAAATTACTAAATATCAACTTGTAAAGTAATGGGTATATTCTTGAACATTTTTCTCTATAAATATATAAAGAAGAGAAAATAATGGCTTTCAAATTTCAACTCACCCAGCTGTGTTAAGTTTTGATTAAGGAAATCAAATCTTGATATTCTTCTGTATAAAATGTATGGGGCTGAAACCAAAATTCTGAATCCATGACCGCCAAACATGGTGGTTGACGGATCCCAAAGGCAAAGGGCCCTGACTATTTGGTGGAGAAGAACATGCCTGCACTCCTCCCCTCCTCAGCCACAAGAAGGAGACTAAGAGATGGAGGGAGGCACATTTTCCTCCAGTAGAGGTGGTCTGGAGGCCACAAAGGTGGCGCGTGTATTTCACAGGCTGCTCCCGGCGCATGGAAACGAGATCACAGCGGCGGTAACGCAATCCCACACGCGCCAAATAGGAATCTTTTTGTGTTTCTTATTTTGAAAACCAGTGCAGCGGGCGGATATCTCTTTCCGGTCCTCCTTGTGGAAAGGATATATCTAGTTGTAAACGTTTGTTTGTTTATTTATTTATTTATTTTATTTTTATTTTTTAGTTCTTTTGTTTTTTGCTATGATCTAGTTGTAAAGTTAGGAATTGGATTCTCTCCGAGGCAACCCTTCGGGATCCTCCTGATTGACGTTAAACATAGGGCTCTCTAAAAGTTATAATAATTATAACCGTTGGATAAAAATCTAACGGCCCACTAACACCGGTCAGGAGATCTCGAGGAGTTGTCTCGGAGAAAATCCAATTCCGTAATGTTATATTCTTCAAATTATTGTATTTTTAATAAACGTCATCCATTGTTTGGATGTGATAATTTGAGACTATTTTTAGAATGGAGTACGATTTTCTCTTCTTCTTTTTTCTTCTTTTCTATTTCTTTTATTTGAACAGTCATTATTAAGTTACGTCAATATTTTATATTTATTTATTTTATTGAGAAAGAAAGATAAAATGAAAAGCGTGAAAGGAGGAAAATAGAAGGGTATGGGAGGAGAAGAAGATAAGAAAGAATCCTACTCCTTTTAGAATACCTAAAACCGCTTTTAGGTAGCTAAATATGTTAGTTGTTTTATTTGATAGTAAAACTTAAGTATTTTTTGTCATATAAGCGTTTTCTGAACAAGCGAATGCTAAGTGACCCTTGAAGTGCTTTTTAAAAAGCACTATGATTTTTTTATATACAGACACAACATCTTTCTAATAGAAAACACTTCTAACAAAACTTCTTTTTTTTTATGTTAAGAAGTGTTTTCGATAAAAGCATTACCTGACGAACCCTAATAAGATGGAAAATTTAAGTTCTAAGTGCTAAAATAGTAAGTACAAGACCTTCAATGAGGCAAATCCATAAGCATTTACTTAACATGAAATGTTTTTGTCGTAACATGTACTCTAAGATGAGACCAGTGTTTGAAATATTCTGGATATACTCGATATTTCCGCATAAATATTAAAAAAATTAGGGAACAATATAGAGGGAGTAAAGTGTACATTTCACCGCATATCCCCGATATTTTCGAAAATCAGTCAATTTTCTTGATATTTTATGTATCCTTGCAGAAATTTTGAAAAGAAATTTACAAACTAGTGGTCGAGTTTTCTTCTTCGTTTCTTTTCATGTTTCCTTCTTTGTTTTTATTTTATTTTTATTATTATGTGAATTTAGTTTTCAATCTATCATATATTTGGTATTATTTTAATTCAATAAAACTTATGCTGCTTTTATAATGAAGGTTTCAATTAAGTTATGTATAATTTATTCGTTCTAGTGAAATGTTTTATTTTGATACTTGTCATTAGAAAGAAGTTTTCCTTCTAAAATATCACATACTTATTTTTTTTTACACAATATCTAATTCTTAATTCATACATGTGTTGTGGCTTTATATGACATTCCCTAAACAATAATTTCATGTTTTCATGTTTTTTTTAATCAAATTGTCATCATTTCTATGGAAAGCAACCAATATCAATATTTGATATCGGATATATCTATCGATATTTTCATCGATACTGATATTTCAAACACTGGATGAGACTCAATAGAAAGCTAATCTTAGAGAATGTTGACAACTCTATGTCACCTCTAGAATAGTCCTATGCAAGTTTTAGGCAAGCGTTAATGATTGAACAAGAATTCGTATAGTGTTGTCTTAGCACACCTTAGATGAGACTTGATAGAAAGCTAATCTTAGAGAATATTAACAACTGTGTCACATTTAAAATAGATGTGAATTTCAGGCAAGCATTGATGATTGGACTAGGATTCGTATAGGGTATATGCCCTGTGAGGAGTAGTTATATTCCCAACCCTAATAATTATGCTTTATTTAACCTAAAATATGTCATCAATATGAGATCAGTCTTTACTTTAGCATGTTTACTGAGAACAATTTTATTTTGATACAATAATATATTTACATTACCGGATAAAAGAATAATTAGTATCAAACTCGTCATTTATGAATAACGCAAGATACTACAAGATTTGTTGGGACTCACAACCAGTAACATTATTATCGACACAACCTATATTGGGTAAAGTTACTGAGAGGAAGCTCAGGAAGGTGATGTTAAAAATAAAATGGTAGAAATCAATGACATGCATATTATCTCTTAATTTAACCCTAAAAAATAGACTAGGTAAGTAATGTGACAACCTGTCCCTGAAAATTATGATTGAGTTTACGAAAATACCCTTCGAGACACATACGTCGATTGGTGGTGAATTTTCCAGTGAGTCACCCATCTTAGGAATGCTCTCGCCCAAACTCGCTTAACTTCAGAGTTCTTACGAAATTTGAAGCTAGTGAGTCCCCAAAAGGCCTTGTGTGAGTTCCTAAAAACAAAACCGTGAGGGCGTGGTCGAGACCAAAAACGGATAATATCGTGTTACGGTAGAGTCGAGCCTGGGGTGTGGTGGTGGCCCAGGCCGGGATGTGACACGCGAATGATGAGAAATTACAAATTACAGTTTCTTCTCTGCAATCTTCTTGCCATTCTAGTACTGTTTACTAGTTTTGCGTTTCTGCTCCGGGCAACCAGAACATCAAGATAAACCCTAAACCCAAATATGTAATGTACATGTACTATTTGCGTATTTATATTTAAATCTCTAATATATACAAGATGAAGCCCTAATTCTAAGAACTCCAAAACTATTGTGTGTAATTCAACATTAAGAAGATCTCTCTCTCTCTCTCTCTCTCTCTCTCTCACACACACACACACACACACATACATATATAACCATCGATTACGTAAGGGCTTGGAATTGGATATATCTCACAAGGTGCTCAAACTAGAGACCGTCGGGGGATATACCTCTACCGATAACCTAATTATACACCAAAACAAACACAAATAAAAAAAATACAAAAATCCAAACAATAGCATGCTTTCAAATCATTTAAAATGAAACTAACATGATCATGACGGAAAAAATGGGTAACTAACCATGCAGGTTGAAGATTTTGGATTAATCGAAGGCAGGAATTCAAGAATATGAGAGAATTAATACCTTTTGACAAGAATGTAGGGGTTAAGTGGGGCTAATAAATTCAGTGATTGAGCACTACACCCCCACATCCATGGACAGAGTTCGACTATATCGCCCTCCTCCGCCCTTCTACCGCCTTAGACCTTCGTATCAAAAAAAAAAAAAACAAGGGGGGGACGTAGAGGGTAAGAGATAAAAGTGGTAGGCAGACATATGACCCGTATTAATCTCTGAAATTGAACGGCCAGAGAGGAGCAGTGAGGATTTTGTTTCATTTTCCATTGACATGGTCTCTTGTGTGTGCCCACTTTTGGGTTTCTGTTGGCAAAGAAAGAGAGTATGCGAATAAATGCGATAATTACGGAGATGATTCTAAATTAATTATTTCTAATTTAACCAACAAATTAATTATTTCTAATTTAACCAAGTTTCTACAAACGGCATCCCCCTATTTCCATGCTAAACTACCATTGAAATTTTGTGAGTAAACTATCGATTTGTCCCTTGAACTATCACTTAACTTTCGATTTGCCCCCTAAACTTTTTAATTGAAAAATTAAGGACTTAAACTAATTTTTTTGCCTATTTGTCCCTTGCTGTTAATTTTTCATTCATTCTATCCAAATTTCTGTTAAATGAAAGCATGTGCACAACATGTAAGAATAGTTCGGTCACTTCACTCTTTAAAATAATTGAAAACCTTAGATTTTTAAAATATAAACCTATGCAAATATGTGTAATTTTATAGTTTTTGTGTCTAAAGGTCTAGCGAATTAATGCTTTTGTCCACAAAAGAGAGTCACGTGGTGTACACGTGATAAGAGTTAACGTTAATTTGGATGAAATCTAAGAAAAACTAACGGTAAGGGAGAAATTGGCAATAAAAAAATAGTTTAAGTTCTTAATTTTCCAATTAAAAATTTCAAAGAGAAATCGAAAGTCAAGTGATAGTTTAGGGGGCAACTTGGCAGTTTAGCCAAATTTTGTTCCCAAAGTTCGGATGGGCCGTTAGATCAGATAATGAACATCTAACGGTCAGAAATAAAACACCGAAAGTGGAGCTCTACGAACAAAACGCAGTCAGTAAAACCAGCTCTCTCGTAGCAGTCACTTCCTCTGTGCTTCTTCCCCTTCAGGTTTCAATGGCGGCTGCTGCACAGCGCTCTTTCCAGACCTCATCATCCCTCTCCCTTAAACCCCTGAAGAATCCTATAACCCGAAACCCATTTTCCCAAAACTCCATTCTGCCCCTCCGACCCTCCCCCTCCATAAAACCCCTTGTCCTCCGAGCCGCCGTCGTCTCCCAAAACCCCTCCAAATCCCTGTCCCAAACGACCACGTTCGAGCATTGCTTCTCCAAATCCTCCGATGGGTTTCTCTACTGCGAGGGCCTCAAGGTCCAGGACGTCTTAGATTCGGTCGAGCGGCGCCCTTTCTACCTCTACAGCAAGCCGCAGATCACTCGAAACGTCGAGGCCTACAAGGAGGCGTTGGAGGGGTTGAGCTCTGTCATCGGATACGCCATTAAAGCCAACAACAATCTCAAGATTTTGGAACATTTGAGGCAATTGGGTTGCGGTGCTGTTCTTGTCAGTGGGAATGAGCTCCGGTTGGCTCTTCGAGCTGGGTTCGACCCCACCAAGTAAAAATTCTGCATAACCCAGTATAAATGTGTGTGTATATATATATATATATATATATATATATATATAATTGTTTGTGTGAGTATTTGAATTCATGGTTGTACAATTGTGTAAGTGCAGGTGCATTTTTAATGGGAATGGAAAATTGTTGGAGGACTTGGTTTTGGCTGCCCAAGAAGGTGTTTTTATCAATATTGATAGTGAATTCGACTTGGAAAACATTGTTGCCGCAGCGAGAATTGCTGGCAAGAAGGTCAATGTTCTACTTCGGATCAACCCGGATGTAGATCCTCAGGTATGGCATACATAAACTGCAATGTGATGATATTCATGAACCACATGAATCATGTCAGCGAGGAAATTACTAGTTAGACATATGAGATGTTCGGTATGCTTTTTAGAAAAATTAGGAAGTAAATCTTTAACTGAAAGCCATTGTTTGATCATTGTGATACTTGAGTTAAACCTCTATGATATGAAGGTTCTTGATACACACCTCTAGAAACACAGTTGCCAGAATATTCAAGTTAAAGAATGTGGTTATGGTTTGTGGCAGAGGAAATACCAATGCATAATAGTTTTCCACGTCAATTATCCAGCAGTGTTTTTTTTCTGACTACCAGGGCATCGCCTATTCTGAAAACATTATCCATGCTATGCTAGCTTGGGCATGGGAAACTGTTTATGATGTTACACGGACAAATTGTTTAAATAACTAGGCCACGACCACCGCATATATACTTCTACTTTCGTGCTATATAGTGAAATATTACTTTCACCCAATGCCTTTGCTTCAGATAGTTTCATTTGTGAACTTGATGCTCGTTTTTATATTTTAGAAAAACATGTGGGCAGATGTTTGGCATGGAACACTACCATGATGCAGATATCCCTCCTCAAATCACCCCTAACAGACTAGTTCCTCCATCTTTAATATCAAGTTTCTGCTATATTTGGATATTGTTGTAAAGTTGTACTGAGCATTTGAACTTTCCATTGATTTTAAATCATTGATGTACTGTTTTTACATATGTGTTATTTTCATAGGTTCATGCTTATGTTGCCACTGGAAACAAGAATTCAAAATTTGGTATTAGAAATGAGAAGCTGCAATGGTTTTTGGATGCTGTGAAGGCGCATCCTGATGAGCTAAAACTTGTTGGAGCCCATTGTCATCTCGGATCTACCATTACCAAGGTATGCTGATTACTTGTTCATATCCTTTTATATTATCAGTAGAATTTTTCCAACTAGGATAAATTTATCAACCATGTTTGTTTGTGGTCATTCTGGAACACATTAAGAAAAACCATAATCAACTGGTTTATACTTTTTTTCCTGGTAATAACTGGTTTATACTTCATAATTATAGAGTTACAGCTTTAGAAAAAGAACTTTTTTATTTTTTTTTATTTTTAAAGCTGATCAGCTCTTTTTCTTTCTTTTTTCTGTTGATTGACTTATGATTCTTTGTTTTTTTGTTTTCTGCTATGCTGTCTCTATATGTTGATTGTTTGTCAATATTCTATGACAGGTGCACCCACTTCTCTTATTACAAAATCTAAGTCTCTCTCTCTCTCTCTCTCTCTCTCTCTCTCTCTCTCTCTCTCTCTCTCTCTCTCTCTCTCTCTCTCTCTCTCCCCTTTTCTTTTGCCAGGTGGATATATTTCGGGATGCTGCTGTTCTTATGGTTAAGTACATTGACGAAATCCGTTCTCAAGGTTTTCAAGTTGATTACTTGAACATTGGTGGTGGACTTGGGATAGATTACTATCATTCTGGTGCCGTACTTCCGAAACCCAGAGATCTCATCAACACTGTGAGTACGATATCTTTTGAATCTTGTTTTCAAACTTAAGTATGCAATTCATGTGTGCATGAGTGATGTGGATAACACCTTAATGTAGTATTACAAATAAGGAGTTATTAACACTGCAGGACGTACATGCATGTTACGGTGCTCTTTGAAACCTCAACTGTAGAATACCGACTTTGTCCTATCCTTGGGACCTTACAGATGTTAACTTCGATGTTTTTATAATGGGTCTTTAGAATTTTGAGTCCATTTATGATAGTTGCATCTACAATTATTACAAGAATGTATAGCCTCTTAAGGAGTTGGCTCACGAAGATCATGTAAGTGCTACAAGGGATTAAGTAGCCCATACCGATCTGTTAGCTTTTTGTTCCCAAATGATCAATTGTCATACCAATATGCCAGGTCTCGTATTTACTATTTTTTATTTTTATCAAAATGCTTAAGACTTTCTTCAGGGTTTTTTTAGGGCTTGCTCCCTTATGGGTATTGTATCAAGAAAATTAACAGTTTTCTGTCTATTGATGTAATGTCACTAATATTTTCCCAACGTTGATGCTGAGGGTGTAGGTTCGTGACGTGGTCCTATCACAAGGTTTGAATCTTATCATTGAACCTGGTAGATCACTTATTGCAAATTCTTGCTGCTTGGTCAACCGAGTAACAGGTGTCAAAACAAATGGCACCAAAAACTTTATTGTGATTGATGGAAGCATGGCTGAACTTATCCGTCCCAGTCTCTACGATGCTTACCAAGTAAGTTTTCAAGTGTAGTCAACTGCTAGTGTTTCTTTTGATGTCAATTCATTAATGTACTGGAGATGATGAACAATTTGAAATCTATCCCATGTATGAGAGAAAGTTCAAAATAGTTTGTGGCGTAGACTCTTGGATCTTTTGTGCGCACTGTATGCATGCGAGTGATTTCTAGTGGCTTGCTGTGTTCCCATGTGACTTTGTTATGGAAATTTCTATCAGCTCCTTAAAGGCAACGCATAGACTGTGGTACTAGTCAAGCATGAAAAATGCATGGGAGTTTTGGGCGTACTTTCTCTCACTCTCCTGAACTTTCTAACTTCATTACTCTAAAAGGCTGTAAATCCCCTTGCGTATAGAATTAAAAGAAAGATCCTTGTAAATGGGCAGAGCCAGGTGCTCTTATTTTACATTAAGCATTGGCCCAAACCGGGTTTAAGAGGATTTTTCCTTCCTCGACTGATGAGAAATGACTAGCTCCGAGGCTCCAACTTGCTGTCCGCTCCCCTTCACTTTCTTTGCTGGACGGGATAATTTTATTAGTCGATGAAATCGTAGGACTAGATGATTCGTCAGAAAAGGGGATGATGGCTACTTTTTTCTGGATATACCAAGAAAGATGTACGGTCTAATGAGGCTACTACGAAGTATTTACTCATGGGTGGGGCAAGCTATTCTATTCTGGTTCACAGTTTCTCTTGGCTTGAAAAATGACTGAAGTATCTTATCATGCTTCTGTTAGTACATTTACTTTAATCAAATATCGTATATTTCAGGGGCCTTATTTGACATTCTTCTTGTTCTTATTAGCTATAATGTTAGACTCGAAATATTATTGGCAGCCCCATAATAATTTATCATTGAACTCATAATGCCCTTCTTAAAGACTTACCATTTTGTTTTTGGCTTAGATCTCAATTGACTTGTGGGAACTTTCTTGCAGCATATAGAACTAGTTGCTCCGACGGCACCTGATGCTGAGATTTCGACTTTTGATGTGGTGGGCCCTGTCTGCGAGTCTGCAGATTTCTTAGGGAAGGATAGAGAACTTCCGACTCCACCTAAGGTAATTGTAAACTGTTTATTGGAGGGTCAGAGCTGTAATCATTTGTTGTCTTGTATAACTAGGAGATCAAACAACGAAGTTCTTCTGAGTTATTCTGTTCTGGAGGTTTCCTTTTTGGATTTTGGTGCTTGATTGCTAACCAGAGTTGCCCATTTCAGGGAGCTGGTCTGGTGGTTCACGACGCAGGCGCTTATTGCATGAGCATGGCTTCAACTTACAATCTTAAAATGCGCCCTCCAGAGTATTGGGTATGTAATTGTTACTGCAAACAGACGCGTCACCGCTATCTATGCTATTTACCAGTAACTTATTTCTAAGAGATTTTACAATGCTTTCAGGTCCAAGAAGATGGATCCGTAGCCAAGATCCGTCATGCAGAGACATTTGAAGACCACATGCGATTCTTTGAGGGTCTTTGATTGCAAGAGGTTGGTAATCAGCGCTAGCTAAACAGACCTGAATTTCCCCTTAATTCCTGGTTGTTTGTTGTTTGTTGTAACACTGGAACTTATGTGTTCGGATACGAAGTTTGCGCCTTAATGTGATGTGTAGCACCTTATTTTGTTGTTTGCGACTGTAGCTTGTGCACCATACTGGAGGACATTGTTGTTTGTGTATGATCGTGTAGGCTGTGCATTATTTCTTTTTATTTAATGTTTTGTTGTAAAATACTATATTTAACTAAGGAGCAGTCCAAAATGACCAACCATACAGCAATAGGTGAAGTTGGGGGACTCCGTAAGCTATTAACAGAGTTTAGGACCAAAACTAAACTCGAGTATAAATTCATAGAAATTTGTTGCATAGGTTGCGGGTTTGCTGTCCCCAATTACTTGTCCTCTTTGTGTCTCCTTTCTAATATTGTGACACGTGTTCCTCCTCTAATAGAAGCTTCTATGTCAATTTTTATGTCATAGTGGTGTGGTGGCCTTCCAAATTCATCCACTCTGATTCCGACATTTTTTTATGGATCTTACATATTTTTGTGTTTATCAGGTTAAGCCTCACATGCTGTTATTAGTCTACGAATTATAATATAAGCAGACAATATATAATGATATGTCACAATTAAATACATGTCGTAGTCATATTTAGAATATGAATGTGATTGTGTAAATCTTAGTAAATATGAGACTCTTATATTCCTATTAGGAGTAGATTACTTATTAAATGTTGTAATCCTAAAGGGAAATGTTTTTGCCTATTCTACTATTATAAATAAAGGCACAATGGGGTGAATCAAACACATTTCACAATTAAATCAATCTCTTTTCTCTCTAACCATAGCTGGCCCCTTCTCTCTAAACCTTAGATCACTCAATCAAATAGGCCTACAACACGTTATCAGCACGCTCTTGCCATAAACTAAGGAATTGACGCATCGTAGGAGAAGGCTTTCATCCACAAAATTCAAAGGCTTATATTTGTTTTCTGCTAATCAAGTACGCTTAAAATAAAAGAAGATATTTGAAACGTCCACGAAGCATGAAAATATTCCCCATGATGCATGAACCGCTCTATGTTTATATTTTCCTTACGATATATATTGTATATTTTCATATATTTGTCAGTATATATATATATATATATATATATATATATATATATATATATATTTGTTTCATGCATTGCACAATTAAATTGTTATGTGGAATATGTGAGTCAAACTATCAAATTAAATTAGAAGCATATTTAGGGTTTTCACCCATGAAGATTAAAAAAGAAAAGAAACGGGAATTGGACATGGTGCGGCACACCACTACATCACCACTGTGCACGCCATCACTAGGCCTCGGCCTAGGGTCAATTTGTTAAGCCTGAAGCCTTAAGCCCGTTTACACCTTGTCTCGTGGCCCGCTACTCCCTCTCGAACCAAACCAAGCCTCGACTTGGGTTCCATACAGCCTAGGCCTGCAACCTTCATCCAATCCAATCCAATTGGCTGGGTTTTCTGCCACGGTTTGTGTCTTCCACGCTAGCCCACAAGGCTGGGCTTGGTCTCTGCGACCTGCACATATGCAGCCAGCCATTTCTTTGTGGCTGGGCTCTGCATTCCTACGCCCCAAACCCAGAGGCTAGCACTGCGTTGGACCTACCCGTGCCCTCCCATTCGGCCCACAATGAAACCTAGCTGCGGCTGGGGTTTATTCCGCCCCCCTATGGCCTGCAGTCCACTTCCAAGGCCTATTTGGGCCTTGCCCTTTACTCTAGGCACCTAACCCGAGCCCAAATATTTTTGGGGCATTTTTTTCAACCCACATGCTATTATTTTAGCATTCTAAATAATTTAACCTGTATGTTAATATTATTTTGCTCCTACAATTGACCCCATTTGGCCCGATTTATTGAATTAATTAAAAATGACATGCCGTTCATTAATCAGGTAATGAATCCAAAATTATTGACCTGAAGATTACTTTTGGACATTAACAAGTCAATAATTTATTTTTATACTTTGAACCGTGACATACTTTCATAGTAACGAAACTCTCACACTTGAGTTTCCGAAGAACCTCAAATCCACTATATGTAAATTGGTATATTGCATTATGTGTTTCTTGCAGGAACCTCTCCTTATAAACTAATTGTTCATAAAACTAAATTGAACCCGTAGTTTCAAATTTAGTGCCTTAGAAACCCAAAGTTTTCATTCAAAACATATCACATGAAACCTGTAGTTTTCATGCATAAATTGAACCAATACATGTCTATAGAACATGTATGTTCTACGATATATGTCTATGGCTTACCATATGACTACTCACGTTTTTCTCCCTCTGTTTTAGGGACATGTCAAACTTGAATAAGCTCGATTTCTCCGCTTTAGAAGTCTCTGGAAGAAACTATCTAAAGTGGGTTCAAGACATGAAGCTCTATCTAACTGCAAAGGGCATTATAGCCACCATCGAGGCACCCATCACTGGTAAACCTGTTGACGAAGCATAGAAGGCTAATGCAATGATCTTTATTTGAAGACACATCTATGATGCACTGCAAACTGAGTAACTCGCTGAGGATGACCCACGCACCCTCTGGCTTGCTCTAGCCAATCGTTTTGATCTCCAGAAAGACATATACTTCTCTTCCAGGACTTTAAGTCCGCGAATGAATACAACTTTGAAGTTTGTAGAATTCGTTCATTGTTAAAATTCTGCAAAGTGGAACTAACCAAATCAGATCTCCTGGAGAAGACCTATTCGACCTTCCATGCTACCAATATTGTCCTGCAACAACAATATAGGGCATATAAATTCACCAAGTTTTCAGATTTGATCTCTGTTTTACTTATCACTGAAAAACAGAACCAGCTTTTGATGAAGAATCATCAAGCTCGACCGACTGGCTCGAATGCCACGCCTGAAGCGCATGTGACTTATTCTAGCAACCATAAACGACGAAAGAATAGTCGTGGCCGTGGCAATGGGCAACAAGCCCCACCACGGGCCCAAGGTTAACATAGTACCGCACCTTAGGGAAGAATTGTGACCCAACAGCGTTTATCATTCGCCCCTAAGGCCCCAAACTTCAAGAATAAGGTCAAAGCTCTCGTTCAGCCTGCTTCTACTAAACTGGACATGTGATACCACTGTGGATCAAAGGATCATTGGTCACGTGTATGCCAAGCTTCCCTTGAGGCTATTACCAAGTATTATTCCCGTCTTGAGTCTAACTTTGCAGCTATGGATCATTCGAAAGATGCAACTACATCAATGGAGATATCAGATTTTCAAGAGGCGTCAGCTCCTATAGATGAATAAATTAGACATGTTTTTAGGGTGCTTACCCCTAGTGGCCTAACCCACTAGGAGTGGTCGGCCCCTACCCCTTAGTTTCTAGGTTTATGGTTTAATTTTGAACAATTTTTCTAAGTATTTGGAATAATTTGTTTGGTTTTGCTTTGTTTTGAATTATGGATTGTTATTTGAATGGATATTATTTTCTCGAATTGCTTAATTGAATGAATGGACTTATAATTATACATGTGATCAATTCAATCAATTTATTTCTAGATATGTCTAGTGGGGAAGTTAGTTGTCTGGCAAATAGTGCAACCACACACACCATCTTGCGTGAACGACACTATTTTACTAACTTAATACCCAAGAAAACTCATTTGACAACTCTCCCAGGCCAATCCAACCTGATTGAAAGATACGGAAAGGCACGTATCATGTTGTCCAATAGTACTATCTTGACCATTAAGAAGGCACTCAATTCTCCACGTTTCGAAAACAACGTTGCTAAGTTTTAGAGATAATCAAGATAATCAATATCATATTGAAACCACTTAAGATCATGGTTCTGAATTTCTTTATATCACTTCGTACGAATATGGCCAGAAGTGTATTCACGAGAAGTTGGAACGTCTGCCAGTGGGTTGTACATCACAACCATTCGTGACATAGAAGCCCACAGTGTGGTCGGCCTTATGCCTGAGTTCTAGGACACTTTGTTGCTTTGGCATGACCATTTGGGACATTTTTGACGTGACATGATGCGTCGTAGCTTTAAATCATCACACATGCATAAGTTACATCCCTATGTTGGACTCTCGCCATGCAAAGCATGTTCTTTAGGAAAGTTGAATACTCAACCTTCACATACAAATATTATTCACGACCCTCTAAATTTCTTTAGAGGATTCAAGGAGACATTTGTAGACCTATCCAACCAACTGACGGACCATTTAAATACTTTATGGTGTTGGTTGATGCATCGACACGATGGTCACATGTTTGCTTGTTGTCCACACGCAACGCCATGTTTGCTAAACTCCTAGCTCAAATCATTAAGTTAAGGGCTCACCACCCTGATTATTCGATTAAGTCGATTCGACTGGATAACATTGGAGAGTTTACGTCACAAACTTTTGACGATTATTGCATGTCAGTAGGGATTAATGTGGAACATCTTGTGCCCCATGTTCACACCCAAAATGACCTAGCAAAAACTTTCATAAAGCACCTTCAATTGACCACTCGGACTTTGGTTATGAGAACCAAACTGCCAGTATCTTCCTGGGGCTATGCAATATTACACGCAACTATGTTGGTCCGCTTGAGGCCCACCATTACTCAACCACATTCACTGTTACAGTTGGTCACTGGATACGAGCCCGACGTCTCGCATTTATGGGTGTTTGCGTGTGCCATTTATGTGCCAATAGCTTCGCTGCTACGTACCAAAATGGGTCATCAGAGAAAAATAGGAATCTAAGTCAGTTATGATTCACCGTCAATTGTTCGGTACTTAGAACCCTTGACAGAAGATCTCTTTACCGCACGTTTTTATGGATTGTCACTTTGATGAGACAATATTTCCGTTGTTAGGGGGAGAAGCATGCTAAAGTTCCCGTAGAACACCGTGAATTGTCGTGGTATGCTTCCACTATGTCTTACTTAGATCCTCGCATTGTTTAGTCTGAAACTAAAGTGCGTCGAATTATAGATCTTCAGAGCATTGCTCAAAACATGCCGAATGCTTTTAATGATCTAGCAAAGGTGACAAGATCACATATACCGGCTGCAACGCACTTACAAGGATAAATGTACCCCGCGTACGTCAACAACTCACCTAGGAAGGTTGGACCATCCCCGAAGGTGGGGAGGCTGTAACTTTCACGCGACAAGGTACATTGATGGCTAGCCAATAATCTACTCTGACCCTGAAGCGTGGTAGACCCCTTGGTTTAAAGGATTCACAACCCCGGAAGAGGAAAATGACATTAACTAATGACCCTAGTTTGAATCTGACCATTGTTCACTCATCCATTCCATGCATGTGGTCATTCTAGATTACGGTAATGCTTCAGATGAAACATGTCGGCCACCTGAGAATTGTGAGATTTCAGTCCACTACGCAGTATTGGATGAGGTTTGGAATAGGAATGAGATGATCATCGACGATGCATTTTCGTGCTCAATAGCTACTGACATCATGCATAACGATGACATTGAACCACATTCCGTCGATGAATGCCGACGTAGAATTGATTGGTCAAATTGGAAACAAGTAATCCAAGTCGAACTCAATTCGCTCGCAAAACGTAAGATGTTTGGACCTATCGTTCTTACACCACCACGTGTGAAACTTGTTGGCTACAAGTGGGTTTCGTGAGGAAGCGTAATGATAAGAATGAAATAGTGCAATACAAAGCACGCCTTGTAGCGCAAGCTTTTTTTAGCACCATGGGATTGATTACGAGGAGACGTATTCTCCTGTAATGGACGTTATAAAGTTTTGCTACCTAATCAGTTTGGTAGTTTCCAAAAAACTGAATATGCAGCTTATGGACGTGGTAACCGCATATCTCTATAGGGATCCAGATACGAAAATACACATGAAAGTTCCAGAAGGACTTCCATTGATTGGTTCAAATAGTTCTAGACCATGGAGTACTCTCTCAATTAGGTTGAGGAGGTTACTCTACGGATTGAAACAATTTGGGCGGATGTGGTATAACCGTCTGAGTGAATATTTGACAAGTTTGGGTTATGTGAACAATGAACTATACCCATGCATGTTCATAAAGAAGTCACATTCTAGATTTGTAATCGTTGCAATTTATGTTGATGACGCGAACCTCATCGAGACTCCCGCAGAGCTTGAGGAAATTGCTGCACACTTAAAATCGGAATTTGAGATGAAGGATCTTTGAAAAAATTGATACTGTTTCGGCTTGGAGATTAAGCATTGTTTAGATGAATTACTAGTACATCAATCGAAATACACCTAAAAGGTGTTGCATCGTTTTAATGAGGATAAAGCGAAGCCTTCGAGCACACTAATGGTTGTTCGGACTCTAGATACTAAACGAGATCCATTCCGTCCAAAGGAGGATGAGGAAGAGATTTTGGAACCCAAAGTTCCTAACCTAAGTGTAATTGGGGCTTTATTGTACTTGGCTCAATGCACTAGACTCGACATCTCCTTCGCTGTTAATCTTTTAGCAAGATATAGTTATGCGCCCACATGTAGGCACTGGAATGGTGTTAAAGACATTTTCCACTACCTCAAAGGTACAACAGATTTGGGCTTGTTCTATTCCCGCGAATCTCCGAGTGTTACCGCCCTCTATGGTCCTCGGATTGATTCTCGCCTTGTTGGTTACGCAGATGCTGGATATCTGTCTAACCTATATGGGGCACCTTCTCAAACGGGTTATGTTTTTACCGTTGGAGACACCACTATATCTTGGAGGTCTACCAAGCAAACACTAGTTATGACTTCGTCCAACCATGTTGAGATTCTCGCCCTACATGAAGCAACGCATGAATGCTTTTGGCTGAGAGAAGTTATGGAACATATCTAAAGTACTAGTTACATCAGTCGTTGACCTTCCTACGACGATCTTTGAAAACAATGCAGCATGTATCGAGCAGTTAAAGAAGCGATACATCAAGGGAGACATACTAAGCACATAGCACCGAAGTTCTTTTACTCACACCAGCAGCAACACCATCAGAACATTGAAGTCAAGTAAATCAGTTCCCAGGAAACCTGGCTGATCTCTTCACCAAGTCATTGCCCAATTCTACTTCTCAGAAGCTCGTCCAAGGAATCAATATGCGTAAATTATCTGAGTTGAATCGCTTTTAGTTCTCTTATTTAGAAGTTATGTCTAACTCAGAGGGAGTATCCAGAAGCATACTCACATGATCTCAATGTACTCTTTTCCTACGATTAGGAGCATTTTGCCCATTAGGTTTTTGCTACCTAATGAGGTTTTAATGAGGCACCCATCCTGGGATGATCATACTTCGTTGAGTTCACTACTTTCGTCATGTTTGACGTTTGTTTTAGATATTATGCATACTTCTCACTTTTATCCTTAGTCTATGGGTTTTCCCTATGCCTTGGGTTTTACCATAGCGAGGTTTTGTGAGTTTTACTACAAATGCATACTTCACTTAAGTTTGAGACTCGCGATCACCATTGTGCTGATGACTTCATCAACTATTCTACTTTATCTGCTGAAGATCTGATGCGATGGTGCGTTGAGTATTTACACACTCAAGGAGAGTGTTGCAGTCATATTTAGAATAGGAATGTGATTGTGTAAATCTTAGTAGATATAAGAATGTGTCTTATATTCCTATTAGGAGTAGATTACCTATTAAATGTTGTAATCCTAAATGGAAAAGTTTTTGCCTATCCTACTACTATAAATAAAGGCACAATGGGTGAATCAAACACACCTCACAATTAAATCAATCTCTTTTCTCTCTAACCATAGCCGCCCCTTCTCTCTAAACCCTAGATCACTCAATCAAATAGGCCTACAACATATGTGTTATAATAAAACACCACATGACTAGGTTTTTATTATCCAAAAAAATTACAGTTCCATTTTGAGCCCCTTTTTTTATCTTGTTATATATTATGGTTGTCATTTGATGAAAGTTTTCATTTCACAAAATTACTACTACATTCATGTTTATTTTTGGTATTTAGATCAAATAAAGCAAAATAAAAAATAAAAGAACAAAAATAAACATGGGTATACGAGATGAGAAAAAGAGTATAAATCATTTCCTTTATAGACTGAATGGTCAGTATCATAAGTCATGGGTGAAGAGATGAAAAATGTGTGTGGCCAATTAGGAGACATAAAGCGAGTGTCTAAGCCCAAAAACCCCGACTACTATGAGGAAAAAGTTCCCTTGCCATTTTCCAATGAACTGCTTGACGAGTCGATGAGTAGAGATACGCAAGCACTCAAAATGCAAAGTTACGAAGGGCTTACTGTTCAGTATGACCACTTGGACGGGTTCATTTACGCTATCGAGGGTCAAGTGAACAACATCGCCACTAAGTGTGGGCTATTTCCAACCATCCTTAGAGAAACGGCTTGGGATTGGTTCAAGCAGATTGCCATGGGGTTCATCACGTCCTTCTCGAGGCTGATGCAGTTTTTATTGACATATATATGATTATCTCCGAGAGGCAATGCACGTTGATTGACCTTACCTCAAAGAAGCAAGGCCCAGACTAATCTTTAAGGGATTACATATACTTATTCAACAATGAGTCTGTCAGATGAAAATGATGTGACGAGGCAACAATGCACAATGCCCTCATAGGGGGATTTGTCAAATAAGACTTTTACTTCCATCTAACTCGAGATTCCACGAAGCAACTAGCTACTCCCGAGCTGAGCAGCTAAACAAGACAATGATGCAAATCCCTACCTTGGCAGCAAAGACGGATCATCTAAACATACCAGTTAAGGTGAAATAGGAAGTTGCATACGACTGCTCGCCAAAGAAAAAGAAGTACGAGAGTTATTAACCTTTCATGGAGAGTCGTCCTAAGCGGTATAACAAGTAAAAATCTTACACCCCTATGAAGATGTCTCGGGGAAAAATGTTCCATCTAATGGAACGCTAACTCCTCTTCACTCACATAGTACAACTGGTTTTTGAAGGCAGAAGGATGATACCAAGTATTGCCGGTATCACCAAGACCATGATCGCCAAATTATGATCTAGGTGGCATGAAGGTAATTTATACTCTGTCTGGGGGGGGGGGGTCTACCTTGTCGGGGGAAAGGGGTTTAATAGAGTGATGAGGTTTATGCTCGAGTGTTGTGACATGCATTGTCACATTCTTACTCGTTTGGGACTGTGGGCCTATCTGCGAAGACGAGAAGACCCTCAAGGGTGCTTATTGTGTTCAACGGGGAATGTGGGTTTAGAATCTTACAACCTATGATGACCTCTTAGTCATCTCGACTGAGATAACCAACTGTGAAGTCACTCGGATTTTCATTGACAATAGTAGCTCGGTGAATGTATTCTTTCTCTCGGCATTTGACCAGTTATGAATTAACAGGGATATTTTGTATGGGAATAGGGCACTTTTATAACATTGGGGATAATATGCTACATCTAATTGGGGAAATGAGTCTCACGTTGTGAATCGGGAACCATCCTAAGATGGCAAGTTTGACGACAAGGTTCATGATTGTGGATTTCTTTTCCTCCTACATCGTGATACT
This sequence comes from Crataegus laevigata, assembly GCA_963580275.1. Taxonomy (NCBI): domain Eukaryota; kingdom Viridiplantae; phylum Streptophyta; class Magnoliopsida; order Rosales; family Rosaceae; genus Crataegus; species Crataegus laevigata. The sequence goes on from OY756941.1 coordinate 12,169,534, forward strand.
AAGACGACCGTTTCTTACATAAATGAATGTAACGATGAACCAAAAGATGCTGGTAGTGAAATTCCTGACTATTGCAGGGGTAGGAATGGTTAGAGGTGACAAGGGGTCGGCAAAGGTATGTTATGCTTTAGTGGTAAAAGTGAAGACCAAGGTGACGACTAAGTAGATTGTGTGAACGCTTGGAGGATCACCTGCATCAAACTCCGAAAGTATTACCCGGAAAGTGGCAGTGCGGTGGTATGTAAGGAAATACCTAGTTTGAAGTGCTTGCTTCGAGCATAGGTATCACTCATCAATTAATGCTAGATTAGGGAAACCCAAGGCTGAGGGTTCATTGAGGGCCTATATAAAAAGGTAGGAATTTGTTGTAAGGGGGTTGGACAACCGAAAAAATGAAGAGCGCTACTTATAGTCTTGAAATGAATACAATTCGAGCAATACAGTGAGTTAGCCCAGTTATGTGGGGCAAACCACTTAAATCTCTGAGTCTATTTCATTTTTGTCCATATCCCAAGCCTACCAAAGATTATTATTTAAATTTGTTAACCTTAAGCACCGTGCACTAGTGCCACCACAACTAGAAGAGATATTTTTTTTGTCTCGAAACATGGGCATATACGCAATATATAAGAGCAACTCCACTAAGGGGAGTAGCCCGATGTACCGGCGAGAGAATATGAGGTAATGGCCCTAGTGATCAAGTCCAGCCCATGCGGGCGATTGTGCAGGAAGGGGCTAGAGCGAGAGGCCAGGCTCAAATCGCTGGCCCGAGAGCCCGAGGTGGAGGTGATGCAATGCTGACGTTAGTGCGACGTTAGCCACTATTTAAATTTGTTTACGTCAGACGTGTGCATAACACACGTTCGTGGGGACACTTCCCCGACAGGTTTTCAGGCACTGTGGCTAGCTGCGCAGACCTCAGTAATGTTATCATTTAAGGCCACGTGGCACTTTGGCGTCCGTTGGATTTCAACTGTTAATTTTTCTAGACCGTTGGATTTCCAAAGGTAAAAAAAAAAATTCAAACCTTTATTAATTTCAGCCATTGGATTTGAGATCAACTGTCCATGTTATTCGCCTTTATAAATTAAAAAAAGAAAAGAAATAACAATAAAAAATCTGAAATTTTACCGTTGTGCCATGTGGCACAATCTGGAGGGTTGAATTTCATATTTTTTTAATCTAACGACAAAAATTAATTATGTGAATAAAAAATGTAAAAAATTAATAAAAAATTCAAATTTTTTTTTAAAATAAAAAAAATTGATTTTACTTTTCTATAAATACATTCTCATTATCTTCTACCTTACACCACAATTTCATATTTTCTCAAATACTTTCAACCACATTCCAATCTTTCTCTCAAAGTTTCAATCCAATTGGTTTCCAACAAAATGACTAATGATGCAGGTACTAATTGGACGCTTATTGAAGATGTTACGTTGTATTCTAGCTGGGTTGAAGTTACTCGTGATTCGATTACGGGTAATGAGATGCAGTTGCGAGAAATGTGGAGTCTTATTCATACCAATTATTTTAAGAAAATTGGTGGGAAAAGAATCAAAGAATCGATGTTCAGCAGTTGGAGAATACTCGGGCTAATCGTTTAGTCTTTGGAGAGACGTCTTAGCACAAGCTAGTAGAATCTTCGAAGTGGGAAAAATTTAGTGGATTAGGTAACAATATATTATTTATTTGTTTGTAGTATATCCAAATTTACATTAGCTACTTTGATTATAATTATTTCTTCTCCCACATTGTGTAGACACTTCAAGCTCAAGCTTGGTATAATGCCAAAACCAAAACCAAAAACAAAAACAAATCATTCACCGGTGGGAATGTTGGAATATTGTCAAAGATTGTCCTAAATTTAGAGTTGTGCCTATCGATCCAGAAGTTGTCATGAACAACACCCCTCTACACTCTACGCCCGATCATGCCTCACATGTTTATGAAGATGAAGCAGAAAATGTGCCAGAAATGCCCCCTGAACAAGCATCGGGGTCAACCCGTTATCCAATTAGGCCTCAAGGTAAGAAGGCTTCAAAGAGAAAAGGGAGTGCTTCCAAGAATGATTATGAAAAATATATGGAAGACCTTGCTCACCAAGGTGAATTGACTTTGGCGCGAGAAATGACTAAATTTGAGGCTGATAAGGCTAGAGAAGAGGCAAAAGCTGCAGCTGTTGAGAAATAATTTCAACCTAATGAGAGAGAAAGAGAGCTACTTAGGCAAGAAAGGGAATAGCTTAGAGAAGAAAGAAGGGCTCAACAAGATCATGACATTATAAAAGAGCCTATAGAGGCGATATCTATGGATTCTAAATATTTTTGGAATTCAGAGAAAGCGGACATGGTGCGAATGAGGCAGGCAAGACAAGCGAGAGCAAGAGGAGATGGTCCTAGCACGACAAGAGGAGATGATCTTAGCTCCACAAATTGGTTAGGTGATGATTTTCCATTCACGAGGGACTAGGGAATTGTTTTTAATCGGAGCCTATAGTTTTCCAATCACTTTGGGTTGTAATTTCTTATTTATTGAATATAGTACTTATATTGTTTCCAATTTATTGAATTTAGTACTTTATTTAAACTAAGAGTATATTTATTTAATTTGGTAATTCATTTACACTAAGAGAATCTTTATTCAAAGGACATAAACCTACCGAATGAAATTACATAAACATACCAAATAAAAACAAACACACTAAATAAAATTACATAAACATACCAAATAAAAACAAACACACTAAATAAACTTAAGTACCTTTAGCTTGTTTCAATTCCCTACTTTATCAAGTCAATTTATCGAGCATTATGCATATATGGGTCTTGAAGTGCAGTATTGTGACATCCCACATCGCCCAGGGGAGAGGATCCGATAAGCCTTATATGTATATTCTCATCTCTACCTAGCACGAAACTTTTTGGGAGCTCACTGGCTTTGGAGTTCATCAGAACTTTGAAGTTAAGTGAGTAGCGCGCGAGAGCAATTCCATGATGGGTGACCCACTGGGAAGTTCTTGGGTGAGTTCCCAGAAACAAAATCATGAGGGCGTGGTTGGGTCCCAAAGCAGACAACATTGTGCTACGGCGGGGGTCGGGCTTGGGTTGTGGTGGTGGCTCTGGCCGTGATGTGACAATTTGGTATCAGAGCCAAACCTTGGCCGTGGTGTGCCGACGAGGACGTCGGGCCCCTAAGGGGGGTGGATTGTGACATCCCACATCGCCTAGGGGAGAGGATCCTGTAAGCCTTATATGTATATTCTCATCTCTACCTAGCACAAGGCCTTTTGGGAGCTCATTGGCTTCAGAGTTCATCGGAACTCCGAAGTTAAGCGAGTAGCGCTCGAGAGCAATCCTATGATGGGTAGCCCACTGGGAAGTTCTCGGGTGAGTTCCCAGAAACAAAATCGTGAGGGCGTAGTTAGGTCCCAAAGCGGACAATATCGTGCTACGGCGGAGGTCAGGCTCGGATTGTGGTGGAGCCCGGGGCGGGATGTGACAAGTATATCGTTGAATGAGCCTTTCATTGGAATGTCCATCCCTTTGTAATGGCTCGTGTTGCACAGGTTATTTAGTAGCGTCATGAGCACAATATATTTGTGTTTTGAAATTGTTCATCGTGGCTGGCTCATATTCATCAACGACATCATAATCGTACTTATCTTCCACAATCACGTTGTGAAGAATGAAGCACGTCATCATGATGGATCAAAGTGACTCTAAATCAAACATTTTGGTAGCACCCCTGACAATCGCCCAACGAACTTGGAGGATACCAAAACAATACTCCACATCCTTCCTACACCCCTCTTGACAGCTTGCAAAGTGTTTTTCCTTTGCATTTCTCAAACGTGGCACTATTTTGACAAACGATGACCACCTTGGGTAAATGCCATCTGCTAGGTAGTATGGCTTGTGGAACTTATGTCCGTTGACCTAGTACGTGACTCTTGGTGCTTTTCCTTGCAGGACATTGTTGAACACTAGGGATTGGGCAAGGACATTGATGTCATTTTGAGCTCCTGGAACCTCGAAAAAAGGCATGCCAAATCCATGTATCAAATGATGCCGCTGCGTTCAAAATGATTTTTTTCTCTCTTTTTCTGTCTCCATAAGCTCTTTGCCATGCACTTGGATAGTTTTTTTAGGTTTAGCGCATACAGTCGATACTTCCAATCATCCCAGGAAAAAAACCTTGCATCTTACCCTTCTTCAAAATCCTTTGCAAGTTTATCTCAAGGTCTCTAGAGGTACTCTGTGGTGTAGATAGATTCGATTGTAGGGTAAAACTTCATCATGGACTCAAGAATGGTTGATTTCCCCATCCTCGCTATCTCATTCACTTGGTCTGCAGATGCTCCATATGATAGCATCTGCAAGGCAGCAATAATTTTTTTGCTTAGAAAAGAGACCCTTAACACCAAAAGCATCATTCTTTTGCACAAAGTAAGAATCATGGTTGCAAACAGCAATCATGATTTTGTTGAACAAATGTCGTTCCGTTCTAAAACAACGTCTAAAGTACGTATTAGGGAATGCATTGTTACGGACAAAATAATCCTCCAAGAGATCCTTACCTCGTCGTTGCCTGCTTCTATCAATGTTTGTAGAACGGCTGGGCCTGGAGATCTGAGCCACAACTTAGATGACTCGATGGAAATGTGAGGTTGTTTGGCTTCTTGCTTCGTCATCTTTCCTTCTACACTCCTCATCATTTTCCTCTTCCATCTCATTTTGGGCCACCTGGAGATTGAACATTTCTTCACCTTGCTTAAACAATTCTTTCTCTTGCTCCTCGATTTCCCACAACACCCTTGAAGAAGAAGGCATTGTAAGAAAGAAGTAGAAACTATGAATAATGATAGAGATTTTGATTTTGGTGAAGAAGTAAGCAGAAACTAAGAATAATGATAGAGATTTTGATTTTGGTGTGTGATTTCTTAGGATGAATGGTGGGTTATATGGAGGAAAAAGAAAGGATTAGGCTGTAGATAATGCCACGTGGCATGCCGTCATTCGTTAAAAATATGATTGAAATTTATCCTCAAAGATTGTAAACATATTGTGACACGTGGCGTGACGTGATTGGTTAAAAATCTTATCGGAAATCTATTCTCAACGACTCTGAAAAGGTAACGATATGTGACACGACGACATTAGATAAATTTTTTATCGAAATCTATCACCAATAATTGTTTTGTTTTATAATGACACATGACGCAACGAGAATGATTAAAAATCTTATCCGAAATTACAAATAAAATTATTTTGTATTATTTTATAAAATAAAAAATACTAATATTTTATTGCCTATTGCCATGACTATATAGTATAAGGGTAGAGATGTAAAAAATAATTATTGTTCATTTAAAACAGTTACTGTTAAATGAATCGATTAAATAGTGAGTTGCCCTAACCTTTGCGACATTGGAGTTGCTCTAAAGAGTTGATAAACACTTAAAAACACTTTCATTTACCTATATAAGAGCAACTCCACCGTTGGAGTTTGCTCTGGGGACAGGCAAGAAACAAGGGCCCAAGGCCCTGTGGATTTGCTCTAGCGTGCAGCAGCCCGTGTGAAGGTGGAGGCCCGAGGGACGGGCCCGTGGAAAATTGACTGACCCAGCCCCCTAGTGGATGTGACGTCACGCCATTATTTAATTTTTTTCTGTCAGGCGCGTGCACCCCACTCGCGCGTGGGGGCGCGTCGCCCGACAACTTTTTAGAAAGAAAAAAAAAACTTTTCAGTGTTTGTTTGTTACCGTTGGGAAGCCACGTGGCTTCCCACGGTCCGTTCGATCCCAACGGATCTTTAATTTGCACTGTCCGATTTTCAACGGTAATAAAAATAAAAAAAACTTATTTAATATCAACCGTTGGATCTCAGATCAACGGTTGATATTATTCTGCTTTATAAATTTAAAAAAAAAAGAAAAAATAGTTTAAAAAATCAGAAATGTTATCGTTGTGACACGTGGCACAATCTGGAGTGTTGGAATTCAATTTTTTTTAAATCCAACGGCAGAGATTAATTAGTTGAATAAAAAATTTAAAAAAATTGTAAAAAATCTATAAATTTTTTTTTTTGACTTTTCTATAAATACCTTGTCATTAACATCTACCTTACACCACAATTCTATATTTTCTCAACTATTTCTCCTCACATTTCTATCTTTCTCTCAAAGTTTGAAGCCAAATTTTTTTTAAAACAAAATGAGTACTGCTGCAGGTACAAATTGGACGCTTCTTGAAGATGTTGTGTTGTGTGTTAGTTGGGTTAAAATTACTCATGATTCACTTTTGGGTAATGAGATGCAGTTGCGAGAAATGTGGAGTCTTATTCATACTATTTATATTGAGAAAATGGGTGGGCAAATAACCAAAGATTCACTGTCCAGTTGTTGGAAATTACTTAATATATCGTTTAGTTTGTGGAGAGACGCCTTGACACAAGTTAGTGCTAATCTTCGAAGTGGGAAAAGTTTAGCGGATCAGGTAACAATATATTATTTATTTGTTTGTATAATTTAATTGTTAGCTACTTTCATTATAATTATTTGTTAGCTACTTTCATTATAATTATTTGTTAGCTACTTTCATTATAATTATTTGTTAGCTATTTTCATATTATTTATTTGTTTGTATTAATTATTTGTTACCTATTTTCATTATAATTATTATGTTGTATTATTTATTTGTTAGCTACTTTCATTATAATTATTTGTTACCTACTTTCAATATAATTATTTGTTAGCTATTTTCATATTATTTATTTGTTTGTATTAATTATTTGTTACCTATTTTCATTATAATTATTATGTTGTATTATTTATTTGTTAGCTACTTTCCTTATAATTATTTGTTACCTACTTTCATCATAATTATTTATTCTCCCGCATTGTATAGGAATTTCAAGCACAAGCTTGGTATGGTGCCAAAACCAAAAGCAAAAACAAAACATTCACCCGGTTTGAATGTTGGAATGTTGTCAAAGATTGTCCTAAATTCAGAGTTGTGCCTGTCGGTCCAGAAGTTTTCATGAACATCACCCTCTACACTCTACACCCAATCATGCCTCGCATGATCATGATGAAGATGATGCAGAAGAAGTGCCTGAAACGCCCCCGTTGAACAAGCGTCGGGGTCGACCTTTTTCCAATTAGGCCTCAAGGTAAGAAGGCTGCAAAGAGAAAAGGTAATACTTCAAAGAATGATTATGGAAAGTATATGGAAGACCTTGCCCGTTAAGGTGAATTGACTTTGGCCCGAGAAATGGCTAAACATGAGGCCGATAAGGCTAGAGAGGATGCAAAAGCTGCAGCTTTTGAGAAAAATTTTGAAGCTGACGAGAGAGAAAGAGAACTACTTCGGCAAGAAAGGGAACGTAGAAGAGAAGAAATAATGGTTGTGGAAGATCGTAACATTATGAAAGAGCCTTTAGAAGGGAAGTCTCCAAACTCTAAATATTTTTGGAAGTCAGAGAAAGAAGACGTGGTGCGAAGGAGGCGTGCAAGAGAAGCGAGAGTAAGAGGAGATGGTCCTAGCACGACAAGAGAAGATGGTCCTAGCACGACAAGAGAAGATCATCCTAGCACCACAAATTGGTTAAGTGATGATTATTGAATTTAGGTTGTAATTTCTTATTCATTGAATTGTGTACTTTATGTTGTTTCTAATTTATCGAATTGTGTACTTTATGTTATTTCCAATTTATTGAATTGTGTACTTTATGTTATTTCCAATTTATTGAATTTAGTACTTTATGTTATTTCTAAGTTATTGAATTTAGTACTTTATGTTATTTCCAATTTATTGAATTTAGTACTTTATTCAAAACACATTTAAACACATCAAATAAAATAATATCAACACACCAAATAAAATTACATCACATACCGAATAAAAAACATACTAAATGAACTAAATAAACACACCACATGAAATCAAATAAACACCCCAAATAAAAACAAACACTAATGAACCTAAGTATCTTCAACACCCCTCAATTTCCACTGGTGTTCTATCAAGTCAATTTGGCGAGCATTGTGCATATATGGCCTTTGCATTGCAGTATATCGTTGAATGACTCTATCATTGAAACGTCCATCCCTTTGTATTGGGTCGTGTTGCACGGGTTCTTCGGTGGCGTCATGAGCACAGTAGATTCGTGTTTTGAAATTGTTCATCGTGTCTGGCTCATATTCATCAACAACATCATAATCGTACTCATCTTCCACAATCATGTTGTGAAGAATGATGCACGTCATCATGATAGATCGAAGCGACTCCACATTAAACATTATGGCAGCACCTCTAACAATAGCCCAGCGAGCTTAGAGTATACCAAAACAACGTTCCACATCATTCATGCATCCTTCTTAACAGCTTGCAAAGTATTTTTCCTTTGCACTTTGTGGACATGGCACTGTTTTGACAAAGCATTCCCACCTTGGGTAAATGCTGTCTGCTAGGTAGTATGGCCCGTCGTACTTACGTTCGTTGACCAAGTATGTGACTTTTGGGGTGCCTTGCCTTGCAGGACTTCATCGAACATTGGGGATTGTGTAAGGACATTAAGATCATTTTGAGCTCCCGGAACCCCGAAAAAGGCATGCCAAATCCAAGTATCAAAAGATGCCACCGCCTCCAAAATGATACTTTTCGATCCTTTTCTATCCCCATAAGCGCCTTGCCATGCACTTGGACAGTTTTTCCAAGTCCAGTGCATACAATCAATGCTTCCAATCATCCCTGGAAAACCTCGCATCTCGCCATTCTTCAAAAGCCTTTCCAAGTCCATATGAGTAGGCCTCCGGAGGTACTCATTGGTGTAGATAAATTCGATTGCCGAGCAAAACCTCATCAGGGACTCAAGAATGGTTGATTTTCCCATCCTCGTTATCTCCTCCACTTGGTTTGCAGCTGCTCCATATGCAAGCATCCGTAAAGCAGCAGTAAATTTTTGCTCAGATAGGAGACCTATAGCACCAAATGCATCTGGCTTTTGCACAAAGTAAGAATCATGGTTGCAAATAGCGCCCATGATTATGTTGAACAAATGTCGTTTCATTCTAAAACGACGTCGGAAGTACGTATCAGGGAATGCACTGTTGCGGACAAAATAATCGTCCAAGAGCTCCTGACCTCGTCGTTGCCTGTTTCTATCAATGTTTCCACCACGGTTGGGCCTGCAGATCTGAGCCACACCTTGGACGACTCGACGGGAATGTGAGGCTTGTGCCATTCTTGATTTGTCATCTCTCTGTCTACGCTCATCATCTTCTTTCATCTCATTTTGGGCCCAATCCCCGACATTGAACATTCCTTCTGATTGGTTAAACAATTCTTCCTCTTCTTGATCGATTTCCCACATCATCTTTGAAGAAGAAGAAGACATTGGTGAACAAGGAAGCAAAAACTATGAACAATGATAGGGATTTTGGTGAAGAAGGAAGCAGAAACTATGAATAATGATAGAGAGCTTGAGAAAATTGGTGTGAGATTTCTGAGGATGAAGGGTTTCATTATATGGAGGATTTGGGCAAGGATTAGGTTGTAGATAATGCCACGTGGCATGCCGTCATTCGTTAAAAATCTGGTGGAAATTTATCCTCAAAGATTGTAATCGGATTGTGACACGTGACACGACGTGATTGGTTACAAATCTTATCGGAAATCCATCACCAATAATTGTCTTTTCAGATAATGACACGTTGCGCAACGACAACGATTAAAAATCTTATCGGAAATCCACCACCAATAATTGTCTTTGCGGATAATGACACGTGGCGCAACGAGAACGATTAAAAATATTATGTATTATTTTATAAATAAAAAAAATACTAATATTTTATTGCTAATTGCCAGGGCTATTCAAGTGCAGGGGTGGAGATGTAAAAAGGCTATTGCCATGAAAATATACTGTTCATTAAGGTAATTACTATTTACTAGGTAGATTGAATAATGTATTTGAGATGACTCTTACTCTGGAGTTGGAGTTGCTCTAATAACCTGCTGTACCGCCGCGTATCCGCCACGTTTGAAAATCTCTCCACAACCAGTCTTTTGGCGGAACTCCGCGTCAACTGCGCTTTTGGATTTCTGTGTTTGTATAACCTGTCACTCAGTCACTGTACATTCCAAGAGAGAGAAAATACAGAAAAGGATTGAAAGCGAAGAAAGTGGTTTCAGCCCAAAGCCTCCTCGTTTATTTCCTTCTCTCCAATTCGCTCTCTCACTCCTTTCTTCCACTCCCAAACCCTAAATTACCGCCGCTCTTGGCTCCTCCCGCCACTCCAAGATTTTGCGCTTGGCTTTAGGATCGGTCGGTTGCTTCTCTCATTCCATTCCTTTTTTTTTTTGAGAAATTTTATCTTATTAGTTTTCGTATTTAATTTAATTTAGTGTTTTTGATTTTTTTGATTTTTGTGATCTTTTGTTCATATAATTAACTTATAAAATTTTGTGCGTCGGTTTACTATTTTTCTCATATTTTTCTTATCATCATAGGGTTTGAACTGCTTGAAATTAATGGCATTTGTGTTTTTTTGGACTACCTATTTTCTTAGGTCTGACTGATCAGGATTTCTCTAATTGTTTTTCACATTTGCATGCAAGTTTGACCTTATGTTAAAATTGCAAAGGTTTCTGTATTGAATTATAATTATAATTAATTAATTAATTAATTTATAGTTATAGCATAAAAACTCCTTTAAATCCGCAAAAATCTGAACTGAATTCGCCGCCTGACTTGCACAGGTTGATGTCGAAGTCGGCAATAGCAGTGGTAACTGTGCTGCAACATTCATGTCTCTGTTAATGGTTTATATGTTGATTTATAGCTAAACAAAATATTTGATTTGGTGGGTTTCCATTTAGATGCCCGAATTGTTTGAAATTAGATGATGACGGATACAATGTGTACCCGATAATCTTATGCACTTGCTCAGTTCTCATATGTGGTGTTGTTTTCTCATTCGGGTGTTCTATGCTCGCGCCTGCACTTTTGTATTTTGTTTCTTCGTTAATTTGTAATGTATTCATGTTACATTGTAGGGTTTACTGCGCTTGCACAAAAATTGGTTGTGCGGCTCTCCTTTTAGGCTGTTTCGGTCTATGGGTTCAACTATGGCTGGTGAATTGTTGGTGAGTGCCAATGGAAATGGTAACACCCAGCCCAATCCACAGAGGACTTACCAAGTTGTAGTGGCTGCGACCCGAGAAATGGGTATTGGAAAGGATGGGAAACTACCTTGGAGACTGCCCTCTGATCTCAAGTTCTTTAAGGATGTCACTGTGACCACATCAGATCCTGCAAAAAAGAATGCGATTATAATGGGTAGAAAAACATGGGAGAGCATTCCACCTGAGCATCAACCTCTACCCGGCCGCCTTAATGTTGTTATGACTCGTTCTGGGAGTTTTGATATTGCTACTGCAGAGAATGTTGTGATATGTGGAAGCATGGCATCTGCTTTGGAATTGTTAGCTGCTTCTCCTTACTGTCTGTCAATTGAGAGAGTGTTTCTCATCGGAGGTGGCCAGATATTAAGGTGTGACATCGTTGTTTGGTTCTGTATTGCAAATCACGTTTCTTCTTTCTATCCTTTCTTTTTATTAACATTTCTGTATCCAGGGAAGCTCTCAATGCGCCTGGCTGTGAAGCCATTCACATTACAGAAATAGAGACAAACATTGAATGTGACACTTTTATCCCTGCAATCGATTCCTCTGTGTTTCAGCCGTGGTATTCATCCTTTCCCAAGGTTGAAAATAGCATTCGTCATTCTTTCACAACTTACGTTCGCGTAAGGAGTTCTGCAGTTGAATCCCTTTGTGAAAACAATGATCTGATCTCTAATAGTAAGTCATGCTCCATTACGTGTGAGGTGAAGAATTTCTCTTTTCTGCCAAAGATGATTTTTGAGAAACACGAGGAGCACATGTATCTAAGGCTGGTACGAGAAATTCTCTCAGATGGCACTTCTAAGGATGACAGGACAGGGACTGGTACTTTGTCAAAATTCGGTTGCCAGGTAAAATCAAACTAAGATTTTTGAGAAAATCCCATTATGCTTCATTTAACAGTCGCTTGATTAAAATGGATAAGTGATGTTTACTTATTTTCTCTGTATCTCCACAGATGCGGTTTAACCTGCGCAGAACTTTTCCACTTCTGACAACTAAGGCATGCATATTCTTCTTTTTAAGATTTCTGTTTCTCTCTCAACCTACTATATGCTACTAAATTTGTTCTTCCACATAAGGGTTTCTTCAACCTTATTAGATACCATTTTACTCTCTTGGCATGTGGTTAGATTATCAGGTATTTGATTCTTTTCTATTTCAGTTGATAAACTGACACATATTATGACTATTTGGTCCATAGAAAGTATTTTGGCGAGGGGTTGTTGAAGAACTTCTGTGGTTCATCAGTGGTTCAACAAATGCCAAGGTATTATGGTTTTGTTGAACATTTACCTTTTGAATCATATGTATGTTTTCTTTGTTTCATTGTCATTACATAATATGGGGACTTACAATTGAGTGAATTGATTTTCAAGCATGTTGAAAGTTGATTTCTGTACAAAGTCGAGAATACTGAAAAGGGGTGTGCTATCCACACACCCCTTTTTACTTCTCACACACCCTTATTAATTTCTGTCTGTTAGATCTTCTTCAATTCAGAGAAGTAAAAAGGGATGTGTGGATATCACACCCCTACTGAAAATTGTGTGTTTTCTCCACAATAAATTGTTAAAACTGATGACTGATTTTGATGTTTTCAGGACTGTTTTTGAAAATGTGTACAATTTATATGAATTTACAGAAGTTGAAAGGGATCATTTGAAGCTTCTTGCATTAAAAATATGTTCTCATAATTTCGATTCTTGATTTTAGCTTTCCATGAGTACGGATAATGCTTGCCTTTCTAATTTGTCAAAAGCAAGTTTGGCGACATAATTCCCATCGATTTCCTCATCCCCACAGAGAAGTTTATGCAAAGAAGCAGGTTCTCCCTTGTATATCTAATACGTATATTTGACTACTTGGCAGGTCCTTCAGGAGAAAGGTATTCACATATGGGATGGAAATGCATCTAGAGACTACCTTGACAGGCAAGTATTAGACTGCCCAAATGTGTGTGAGGAGTTCTAGTTTCATGCAGTTTTAAGTGACTTTTGTATCTGCCACTTCAGTGTTGGTTTAACTGACAAGGAAGAGGGCGACTTGGGACCTGTGTATGGGTTCCAGTGGCGACACTTTGGTGCCAGGTTTGTGAACTTCAGTTTAGGTTAAGTTCTATATTGTTGGTTTACATAATGAAGTCTAGCTTCAAGTTTACCTATTTCTGTTCCATCATCCAGGTATAGTGACATGCATGCTGACTATACCGGTCAAGGATTTGATCAGTTGCTAGATGTTATTGACAAGATTAAAAATAGTCCAGATGATCGGCGGATTATACTGTCAGCATGGAATCCTTCTGATCTCAAATTGATGGCACTCCCACCTTGTCACATGTTTGCTCAGGTTTGTCTTGAGGTGGTTTAACTTTTATTTTATTATCACATCTCTTTTGTTTTATTACATCCTTCTTTCTCCTTGCAGTTCTATGTAGCCAACGAAGAGTTATCATGTCAAATGTATCAGCGTTCTGCTGACATTGGCCTTGGCGTTCCATTTAACATTGCATCATATGCTCTTCTGACATGCATGATTGCTCATGTTTGTGGTATGCATTCTAAAGAATACTCTTTTAGCTGGCACCTTTGCCTTCATTGGCTATCTGATGGATTGAACAACCTTGCATGTGATATTGTGTCTTTAGAGTCTGTCCATAATATGCTTTTATCTCATGCAGGTCTTGTTCCAGGTGATTTCATTCATGCCTTAGGGGATGCTCATGTTTACCGCACTCACATCAGGCCTTTGCAGGAGCAGCTTGAAAAGCTGCCCAAGCCTTTTCCAGTAAGTTTAATAATGTTTCATAAATGATCTTTTTGGTTTCAGAAGCAGACTTTATTACCCCCTCCTGCATTTCTACCTGTTATATATATTGTTTATTTACAACTGCCTACCTCTATGTCAATGCAGATTTTGAGGATCAATCCTGAGAAAAAGAATATAGATTCTTTTGTGGCGGCTGATTTCAAACTGATAGGTTATGATCCTCATCAGAAGATAGAAATGAAAATGGCCGTATAGGGCTCTATCAAATTTTCAGTAGAGAGCTCGGACACTAGTTTTTATATCAAGGCGATGCTGCTGTTAGTTTTGAAGGCAAGTTACATTTTGTTTTTTGTTTATGCTGATGAGTCTTTTATTCTCTAACCCTGACTATACCTCAATATTACCTTGCTAATTCAAATGGGTTTTAAATAGCATGTGGTTGGAATTGTACGTAAGTTTGAACCAATAAGTTGTACAATTTGATTATCTTATTCCTTGAATTAGACATTATGCGAGGCTGAAGCTTTACGTCGTGTTTCAGGTGCAGGATTTGAAGGTTCATGTTGATGTAGAGTTTCAATACAGATGAATAACTGGTATTAGGACTATACTTGAAGCCGTGCATTTGTAGTAATCGGGAATCCTTTAGTTTCACATACACTCGGGTGGTTCTAAGGTGATTTAGGATACTTTCGTACTTTTATTCTTCTCTGATTTTTAAGCATGCCTTGGCGCTTTGGCACTTTGTCACATGGATAGAGGCCCGTCGCTTTACTCTCTTAATTTCTATGAACACTGCGTTGCACTTTTATAAGAAAATAGAATTGGATCACATGATATATCTTGGCGTGGTATACGTGGTGGATTGTGTTCAAGTTTGGCTCGTTTTAGTATTTTTAGTTTTTCGGTAGATGGCTCGTTTTAGTTTAAATGCAGTAGTTTAGTACTAATGTTTTGAGAGCCAAGAAACAGTTTTATCTTGACTCATCGGCTCCCAATGTCCCGGCTCCCTATGCACTTGTAAGTGATTTGTATGGAAGTCAGCAGTCTTATTCTGTTTCCAACGTTCCAGGAATATAGAAACCACGAAAACCGACTCTTGAACTAAATCCTAAACCATTTTTCCGACCCGCCCTTCGCCTCTTGGGTTAACTATAAAACCCCCGGCTGCTACTCAGACGAAATAGTAAAGGATATTGCTATCCACGCTCATTTTTATTTCTAACACACATTCTTTAAATTTTGGGCCTTTAGATCGAATGAATTGAAAGATCGAGGGACCAAAAAGTAGGACATTGCATGAGAAAGTTTGTGCGGGCTGGGGTTTGTAACTAAGTAGGGTATTGCATAGAAAAGTTTGCGCGGGTATCCGAATTGATGAAAGAAAGTTAGGTCATGTCTTGGACTATATTGACGAAAGGCAATATTGAAGACCGTGATTACTTACTTTACCGTCTTTTGAACCTCCAAAGAAAATCCATTTATGAAACGGTACAGTAGAAACAAAGCGTTTGATGCCTGCAACTCACATTCAATCCCTTTCTTTACCGCTAAGATATACACAAGTTGTCTCCGCCTCTCATACCTAGAGTCTCACATCGGAAACTTACTGAAATATATTAAAAGAAAAAAAACTTAAAAAGGACTTGCACTAGGCTCTTTTATTGCCGAGTCTAATAGTTTAGACTTGTAATTAAGCGGAGTATTAAAGTGATTGGTTGTATGAGGTGATTGAGATTGATCCCGAGTCTTAAAGGCAAACCCTATCCAGTGTCCACCACGGGTAAAGTGCAAATAACAATTGATTTGATAAGTTATAATGCTCACGCGAAGGCCCTTAGCCCTAAGGGTAGTGCTTAGCTCAGCTCCTCATCCGTACAATCAATTTTTTGTCAATTCTAGAATATTTTGAGAGCGTAAGTTGAACTTGTTTCGCCGAGCCACAAAATATTTTGAGAACTTAAAGGTGAACTAACGTCCTAATGCCTGGCTCGGCCCCTCATCCCGCAATCAAACATTTATTATTCCAAAATTATTGTCAAAAACTTAAAATTACCCCAAACACAGAGTGACACTTTTCAAACTAAGTTGTAAAAAGCAGTAAAATTGTGTATCAGATATCCAATAATCATAAAATACTAACATTTTACACCCTTTAAATGCCACGTGGTCCATGTAGGATTTGTGCGATGTGATTTCGGAGAGATTTTTCAGTGTGACCGACACACGAGGTGGTACATCATGTGTCACTATACAAATGGTGGGATATGTGTGTTAAAAAGTTAATAATCTAAAATATAAAATTCCCACCACTTACTTAAAAACACGTAATGTACCACTCCTGTTTCTGTCACAATAAAAAATTTCTCGTGATTTCGCATGAACGTTGGGGACTGTAGAGACGAGTGACCTTGCAGCACGAATTGCAGTTAATGGCCAACCAGAAGATTGATCTACCCTCAATCGCAGCTCATGAACATAATCGAGGAAGCTTCCCTTGTACTATAAATAGAAACAGAGACCTTCAAGCTTAGGACTTCCGTCAAATTCAAAAACTCAGTGGTTATTCAATCCAAATCCCAGTTATTTTAGTTGGACGTTTGTCCCAACTAAGTATCCTCTTCAAGCACGAATGCTTCTTACTTAGCCTAGTCCGGTATCATACATGGTAGTCCAATACAACGTTATCATGCAACATATGGATTAATTAATTTTTTTTTCTTTTCAAAAACTGAAACCTTGATGCAGAAAGAGACTTTGTAAGTACATCTGCATTTTGAAACGTTGAGCCAACAAACCAAGCTAGAATGAGAGAAGCAATAACCAGCTCATCACTTGTTACTCTCATTACTTTTATAAACCATTGTTAATTATGCAGGAATCAAAAATTTTATGCCCTATTTAGGTGTCTGTTTTAACTGATAAAGAGATTTAGTCAACTTACATACTTTGTTCTCTTGGCCAGGTTTAGGGTTCAACAAAACCTTTGGATTGGTCCATGTAAATTGCTTCATCTAAATCTCCATTAAAAAAAAAAAAAAACTGTTTTCACATCCATTTGATGAATAGTCAAATCATGAATAGAAGCAACAAGAATTAGCAATCTAATGGACGTTACTCTAGTAAATGGAGAAAAAGTTTCAAAGAAATCTAGATTGGTTTTTTTTTTTTTTTTTTTTGAAGCCCTTTGCAACAAGTCTAGCTTTAAATTTATTTATATGCCCATCTGGTTTGAGTTTCTTTCTAGGGACCCATTTGCACTCTATAATTTTACAACCTGGTGGTAAATATACCAGTTTTCAAGTTACTGAGGCCCAAAAATCTCACCTACAAGCCCCATCATCTTAAAAACGTAACAAGTGAAGCTTAAATTCATGCAAAAGTGCAGAATCAAAGGTTATGTGGATTTACGATCATGTCATGCTAATAAAATAATAATTTATAAATTGGACATTTATATAATGATGCCAAGCCCATGCAAATTCATTCACATTTATCATGCTTAGCAATGTTACGACATTAATGTTGCAACTAAATCATGCCAACCACACTACATGCTAAAATGGGCCCAAGCCACATATTGGGGCTTGTTGAGTAGATCGTGTTGTGCATGGTTATGAAAGTTTATTAGGCTTATGTGGAGCTAAAATTGTGGAAGACTTTGGGCTGCTTGGGAGCATAAAAAGTTTATGTCCATGATCTTTGGTTTCACGTGGGTAAATCTGAGAGAGAACTTACTAAGTTGCCCTTTTCCTTGCAAACTAGCTAGGAACTTTCCTCAGCTTTTAGCGATTTCCGCAAGCTTCCCTTAAATTTCCTTAATCACCACGAATATTCCCAGAGCATTAAGAACCCTATGTTGGCCATTCCCAAAACCATGCAAGCATGCACAAGTTTCTCTCATGCTAAACCAGTAAGGTTTTAGCTTCCACGCCACTCTTCACTCAAGCAATCCATAACTTGACATAATCATTCAATCTTTCAGCCATTACTGAGGTATTTCCTAAGGCACACTAATTCTTTCAAGGTATCTTAGGACTTGGTGCCGGAAATGAACCATGGGGGAAAAGAGTTTCCACTAAGACCTAAACCCAACTCGATCAAAAGGTCTCCAACATAAATTGGTGACTTCACTATGGACCAGGTCGCAACTCTGATTTAATGATTCCAAGATCCAGAAGCGACCACCAGAAGTGGCAACGCCTGAGAGGAAGCAGGCGAGGCTGCTTCCAGGCTGAACGAATCCCAGCGCAAGGAGCAACAACAGCAAAGACAAGAGAACCTAAAAGAGTACGCCATGCTTGACATTATTGCTGCTATTCATGCTTTGGGCAAGTCCAAAATGAGATTTTTGCATCAGTAAAGGAGTTAAATAACTCAATCCCGCAACCAAACGACAAGATGAGTGAAAATGATTGTGCGTAGACGGCCCTTCAAGAGGAGTCAGCCGCTGCTACAAGAAAGGATTCTGAGAAGGGACCATCCTTCGTCACCCAAGAAGATGTCACTACAGCTTTGAAGACTGGAATTATGTACCTGAACCGCCATAGCAGTCAGTCTCCTCCACATGTCATAACCAAAAAACTATGGAACTCCTAGTTTTGTTCTCTTTGATGGGAGGAAAAGCTGTGAGAAATCGTGTTTTTTATTTTTTATTTTATTTATTTATTTTTATATATAAATAAGTTTATGTGGTTTATAGCATCATCAAGAGCCACTATACAAATTGGCTTTTAAACTGGGCCTATATTAGAATTATCTTCTGTCAACCTTTCATTTTCCCCGTAAGCCACCAAATACATGTTCATTTATCCTTGTATTATCTTCTAGAATTTTCCCATCTTATTCGCTTGAGAGTTAACCTCCATTATGAGCCATATGTTGTTGACTATGAGGTGGCTACTTTAGATTGTTTATTAAGATAGAGTTTTTAGCAGGAGGTGGAACCCTAATATTAGGATGAGAGCAACAGGTGCTCTTCTAACGTGGCACACCATAGATTATAGCTCTCTCCCTTTATATTTTACATTTGAGGTTTAAGGTGCTTGTGAGCACTTTTCCTGTAAAAGGAGATGGCAGTTGCCAGTTGGTCTTTCATATTGCAACACAACTTTTGCATGCATTTACTTGGCCACCACATAGTAGATTTAAAGCTCATCTATTCTACCGTCTTAGGTGTCACAGTTACCTTTTGCATGAATTTAAGCTTCACTTGTTACGTTTTTAAGATGATGTGACAGCAGCCCAAAGAAGCACATAAGCTACTTGATCGATGCTTTAGGCCCTCATGCTGGTGACCATAATCTCCGTCTCAGGGAAGATTTGGCAAGTAAGTTGTGTGAAAAGTATTTCTAGCATGAAGATGAGGTTACCAAAACCCAGCTCAACAACACATCAAAAAAGCATGGGGAAGATCCTCTAAGTTTGATCAGCTGTTTCGGGGACCTTGTCCTTGATTGTTATGATCAAAATGATGAGGAAACGCTTGTGAAAATTTGCTTTAGCAACATTGTCCCATGCTACAGAGTGTATCTCGAGAAAATTGGCATAAGCCAGTTCTCGAGGCTCTTGGAAAAAGTAAGAAAAACCAGTATGTCGGTCAATCCTACTACTGGTAGGTCTTGAAACAATGAAAAGATTGAGACTCATCAATCTCTAGCCATTGATGAGAAGCCTGATAAATTCTTGTGGTTTAATTTGTAGTTGGTATGATGTGTTTCTGGAAATTGACAAGGAACAAGAAGTAGGAATTTCAGAGGAATGTGCAGTGCTCTCTGTCTGAAGCAAGCACATATATTTTCATTGTATATCAACACATTGGATTTTCCTCTTATAAGCTACTCTAGAGCAATATCAGCCCTTGATAAACAGTAATCTAAAGCATACACTTGTCCTATGAGACTAAGCAAACACTTAACTGTTGGTTTATTCCTTCTCAACCATTCGATCAAAACCAAATTCTATTTAATTCCAACACTCCCCTTTAAATGAATTCTGGTTTTGATCCTAAGCATTCCTCTGAGATAGAAAAATCTTTCCTTTGGTAGAGCTTTGGTAAAGATGTCTGCCGTTTAATCATGTGATTTGCAGTAGATCAGTTCAATGGTATTCTCCTGCAAAGCTTCCCTTATGAAGTGGAACTTCCTTTTGATATGCTTGGTTTTCTGGTGAAAAATAGGATTTTTGGTCATAGATATTGCTAATGTGTTGTCACACATAAGTGGTGTAGCATCCACTTGCATTTCACCAAAATCCTTTAACACAAACCTCAACCATATAGCTTGGGAGGTAGCCATTGTAGCACTCATATACTCTGCTTCAGCCGTAGACAGTGCAACACTTTAATGCTTGACAGAAGCCTAAGAAAATATCCCAGAACCAAATGTAAATGCATATCCTGAGGTACTTCTCATGCCATCTTCACTGCCACCCCAATCACTGTCACAAAAGCTTACCAGAATTGCTTTTTCTCCCTTTTCATACTTGATTCCAAAGTCCAAGGTCCCTGAGATATACCTAAGTACTCTCTTGGCAGTTCCCATGTGAATTCTTGTGGGATTATGCATGAACCTAGATAGGAGACTGGCTACATACATAATGTCATGCCTTGTGGTAGTCAAGTAAAGTAAACTTCCAACTATTTTCCTGTATAAAATTTCATCAGCAGATTCAAAACCATCCACTTTACAAAGTTTTTCATTTGTGATCAATGACGTTGCCACAGACTTGCATCCTTCCAGATTGAATCTTTCAAGCAAGATTGTGCATACTTCTGTTGATGTATGAAAATCCCAATAACTTATTGTATTACTCCAATTCCCAAAAAGTGATGCAACAAGCCAAGATTCGTCATCTCATATTGTCTCATAATGTCCCTTTTGAATTCTTCAATCATTTTTTCACAATTACCAATAAAGACCACATCATCAACATATATAGACACAATAAGCATCTCAGAGTTCTCACCGGTTTTTGTATACAATGTAGCTTCACTAGGACTTTTGTTAAATCCACTTTTGCTGAAATCGGAGTCTATCTCACTGTACCAAGCCTTGGAGGCTTGTTTGAGTCCATACAGTGCTTTGTTTAACTTATAAACCCTCTGTTCTTCATTTAGAACTTCAAATCCTTGTGGTTGATCCACATACACTTCTTCCTCCAGAGTGCCATTTAGAAAGGTTGATTTAACATCTAACTGGTGAAGTTTCCATCCCTTTTGGGCAACAAGAGCAGTCAGAGTTCGAATGGTGTCTAATCTTGCCACTGGGGCAAACGTTTCATTGAAATCTACCCTAGGTTGTTGTGAGTAGCCTTTGACAACCAATATTGCTTTGTTCTTTTGTATTGATCCATCCAAATTTAGTTTGGTCTTGTAAATCCATTTCATACCTATCACAGGTTTATCACTTGGTCTATTTACCAATTTTCAAGTAGAGTTTTTCTCAATCATGGCAATTTCTTCACTCATTGCTTTCTGCCAAGATTGATCCTTCTTAGCTTCTTCAAAACTCTCTGGTTCAACAACACAATAGTTACATACTGCATAGATATCATATAAACTCCTCATTTTCAATGGAGTTGTTTATGAGGAGGAATCCTGCAATTCTTGTCCTTCTGCATTTGAAGTAGAGGATTGAGATCTTTGTGTTGGGGTTGAAAAGTCATTTTGGCTTTCATCCTGTATAACAGGTTCATTCTCATTTTGCACATCAGCTTGTGCTTCTTCCATTGTTAGTGGAAGTGAGATGGTGTCAATGTTATTGGTTTCCCAATTCCATGCTTCATTCCCCTTGAACACCACATATCTTGAGATAATCACTTTTTTGTGACTCAATATTGTAGAGCTTATAGCCCTTTTCACAGCTTCCATAGCCTACAAGAACACACTTGATACTATTGATTTCAAGCTTGTGTCTTAATTGAGATGGTTTCTGTGCATAGCAGATTGATCTGAACACCTTCAAGTGCTTCACACTTGGTTTTCTGCCACTAAATGCCTCAAAAGGTATTTTCTTCTCAGGTGCTTTAGTTGGACACCTGTTTAGGAGATACACAGATGTATTGATAGCCTCACCCCAAAAGGAGAATGGCATTTTCTTATCATGTAGCATTGACTTGGTTATTTCAACCACAATTTTGCTCTTCATCTCAGCTACACCATTCTGTTGTGTTGTATAGGCCACTGTTAATTGCTTCTGTAATCCTGCTCTTTCACAGAATTCTTGGAACTCAAGTGAAGTGAATTCACCACCTCTGTCACTTTTTAGTCTTTTGATCTTGAGACCATTCTGAAGTTCAACCATCACCTTGAATTTCTTGAAGATTGAAAATACTTCACTCTTGTTTCTCATGAAGTATACCCAAACCATCTTGATGTAGTCCTTAATGAATAACAGAAAATATCTGATCCCACTAAGTGTAGGTGTCTTCATTGGACCACACACATATGTGTGAATGAGTTCTAGAGGTTAGCTTGCTCTCCATGCATTTCCAGTTTCAAACGAGTCCCTGTGATGCTTCCCCAATATGCAACCTTCACAAGGTTCTTTAGTCTCTTGTAACTCAGGAAGACTAGTCACCATTTGTAATTTCTTCAATCTCTTTAAACTTTGAAAGTTGAGATGTCCAAACCTCTTGTGCCATAACCAAGAGTTTTCTGCAACACTTGCTTTTAGAGCAATTGAGTCATTGTAATCTAGCATAAGTGGAAAACTTTTGTTTCCTGTCATGCCATCTTGTGTTACCAAACTTTGGAGGCTTCTGTCATCAAATATCTCCACCATATTGTCTCCAAAAAGTAAGAAATAACCATGAGCAATCATCTGTCCCACACTAAAGAGATTTTCATCAAGGCCAGGTACAAGTATTACATCCTTGATGAATCTTCTTCCACCCTTTGTCTCTAGAACAAGAGTTCATTTTCCAGTAGCTTCCACAAGTTGTCCATTCCCCATTTTAACTCTGCAATTGAAGCTTCTGTCAATGTTGATTAACAAGGATTCATATACAGTCATATGATTACTGCATCTATTGTCAATATACCAGATTCCTCTCTTATTTTCAGTTCTTGCAACACTACAAGCATAAAAGACATTTACTTCCTCTTCTTCTGCTCTCTGTACATAGTTGACAGCTTGGTTCCTTCTTGGATTACAATCTTTTTCTAGATGGCCAAATCTATCACACTTGGTGCATTTAGGTTTTCCCTTGAACCAGCAAACACCATAGTGTAATTTGTCACATATTTTACACTTGGTTTTGGTAGAATCACTACTAGTTTCTGATTTTGATTGTGGAGTATGCTTGTTGTCCCATTTCTTCCTTTTTCTTTTCTAGAATTTCTTTTGATTTGAGTTGTTCCCTGAGCCTTGTAACTGCTATCTCCCTCAGTCACATTAAGGCTAGCAAAAGCCTTTTCAGCTAAGCTTTTAGAGTGCATGTTTAACCTCTGCTCATAGCTTTTCAATGTACCAATCACCTCTTGAACCTCAATGGAGTCAAGGTCCTTAGTTTCTTCTATAATAGATGCGATGGAATCATAGGATTTAGGCAAGCTAATAAGTACCTTCTGCACTAATCTTTGGTTTGACAGTTCTTCACCAAGAGTTTTCATTTGGTTTACAATATCAGTCATTCTTGTTAAATAATTAGATAGAGTTTCACCTTCATTCATCCTAGTGTACTCAAATCTTTCCTTAAACATTGTAGTTTGACAGATCTAACCTTTTTTATCACCACGAAATTCTTGTTGAAGAACATCCCACGCAGTCTTGGAGGTTTCAAAGTTTGAGATTCTAGGAAAGATCTCATCAGACACTGCCCCTTGAAAGATACCAAGAGCTTTTGCATCTCTGGTTTCATTAGCCTTTATTGATATCTTCTTCACAGACTGTTGATCTTCATCGCTAGACTCATCTCCAGTTTCTGCAATTTCAAAACCATTGTCCACCAAATTCCGGAGATCATGTGATTTGAATATGGTCTTCATCTTGATGGACCAAAAATCGTAGTTGGACCCATTAAAGATAGGAGCCCTCAGATCTCCTCCATTGCTCGAGGTAGCCATGTAAGACTTTGTAAGAACATATGAGGTTTTTCAAGATCTGGGTTTGTTTTTCCCCCCTTTTCTTTTTAGAGATACGAAGCACACAAAACGCCCAGTCCTGAAATTGATCAGAACCTAAGCTCTGAGGCCATGATAAATTCTTATGGTTTAATTTGTAGTTGGTATGATGTGTTTCTGGAAATTGACAAGGAACAAGAAGTAGGAATTTCAGAGGAATGTGCAGTGCTCTTTGTCTGAAGCAAGCACATATATTTTCATTGTATATCAACAAATTGGATTTTCCTCTTACAAGCTACTTTAGAGAAAAAAATAGTAATCTAAAGCATACACTTGTACTATGAGACTAAGCAAACACTTAACTGTTGCTTTATTCCTTCTCAACCATTCTATCAAAACAAAATTCTATTTAATTCCAAAAAAGCCTAACTACAATTCGCGAAAGAGAAATGAAATAGATGGAGAAAAAGAAACATAACCACCATTGTCATGCGGTGGTTAAGAATTCCATGCCATCCTTGACATTGCATTCACGGTGGAGTCATCAAGCTAGAAGATTCTATAGGTTTCCTTTTAGAGAGGATATGAAAGACCTAAGGTATTGTCGCTACTATTACTATGTGGGACATCTTTCCATTGCTTGTTAAACTCTGAGAAGGATCCTCTATGCAAAAAACCATGAAGGAACACTAGAATTGCCATGTAAGAAACAAGCCATCGATATTGACACTCTACCAGAGCATATAAGGAAAGAAGTGGTAGCTGTGATATCGTGCTCTGAAGATGATGATGCATATCACCTATGGAAGAGTGATCCCAAACCACCGGAAGCCATTTGAGAATCTTTTGGGAACATAGAAAAGGCTTATTGGTGCAAGTACTTTAAGCAATTGACACACCATGGCCCCAAGGCAGGGGATAGGATGATGGAGATGGAAATATTATGGACCTTATTCTCAATTTTTACGACGACATCCTCACCATTGAGATGCCAGAATAATTTGCTGCAAGAATTTCACTTGGACAACAAGCTTTCCAGGAGATGGCAGTCGTTAATTATTGAAACTGGTTTGTATAAGATCTCAAGAGATGGGTTGTATGTATGGGTTGTCATCCTCACTTTAGCTAAGTCATAAGCCAAAGTGATGGTCTTAACCCTACTTTCATGACTTCCCATAACTTGTCATTCACCTTACCTCTTTCTTGTCAATCTTTCTTAGTTGCTTGTAAAAACTTCTTTCCTTGTAATTAGGGATTGTGTTGGAGTAGTTAGCCTACAATTCCATGTAGCTTTTTTTCGGCTCTCTATATGAGTGACATTCTTTCTCTTGTAATTTTTACAATGAAAAGTACAACAAATATTTGAAACCAAAACTCTACATAAATATACACAACCTTCATGACTCCGAGACTGATGCAGTTGAGTGCCACCTTGCCCAAAGCCAAGGACTAACCACATCACAAGTCCTCTAAAGAAACCCGAAGTTCAAATCCCCTTTGATTAATTGAAATATGGTCTGAGAATTATGGCTGATGCCGAAGCCTTGATGTATGTATCCGAGAATTATGGCCCTCAATTCTTCGTCGTCTAGCCACATAGGCCATTGTCTTCACAGACGAGGATATGAAAGTTACTTTCCCAGACCATCAAAGGCCATTGTATTTGGAAGGCTAAATTAACAACGTCTGCATTCAGCGAGTCGTAGTTGGCACAAGCTCTTATGTCATAATACTGCTCTAGGAGTACTCACACTTAGAAGTTTTGCGTAGTTGATATCAACGTAACCTACCATGCTCTGCTCGGAAGGACATGGATCAACAAGCACAAGCTTGTAGTTTCCACTTACCACTAGTGCAAGAAGAAGAAGAAGAAGAAGAAAGCCTTTTCCCACTAAGTAGGGTCAGCTATATGAATCCTAGAACGCCATTGTGCTCGGTTCTGTGTCACTTCTTTCGTTAAATCCAAGTACTCTAAGTCTTTTCTTAGAGTCTCTTCCTGATAGGAGCATATTTATGCGACTTAGTTAGCTTGTTTCTTTGCATTTACTTAGTTAGTTTCTGTTTATTAGAGTGTTTTAAGCCATTTTCGTGTGTTTGTAGGTTCAAGTGACAAAGTTGGCAAGAAAGTGCAATTTGGAGCATTTTAGAGCAGTTTTGGGCTTGGAATGGATATCCCATGCATGGAGCAAGGTGGATGGACGGATTTGAAGTTCAAGAGAGGCTAGGAATGTGCTAAAGAGTTGAAGAAATTAATTCAAGTCTAGGAAGATAAGGAATCAGCTCAAAAGAATGAGACATTATCCAAACATTATCCAAACTGCCTTATCTTATCCATATCTTATCTAAACCTTATCTTATCTTATCCTATCCTAATCCTATCCTACCTTAATTCCAGCTACAAGGGGGAGTTATTTTCAGATTGGGACACATTAAAACCTGGTTTCTAGAAGCCCTATCCTTTTCCTAAATTGGTGCCTCACCCTATCCTTCTAGAACCCTAAATCCATGCCATGTACTACCTTTCTAGAAGCACCTACTGCACCTCCCTATCATTATCCTTCTTGGTTTCTACCTTCTAGATAGCCTTTTCATTGTGGGATTTTAATGTTAAGTTCTTCTCCCAAACAAACACTTTATGTTGTGCCCTTTAGCTCTATAAATACATGTTTTCTGCCCATAAAACCTACCACCCTCACCACAATCATTCACACCCTACACACAAGAGCCTTAACTCAGGAAATCGCCATTGTGTTGCAGCTTTGCAAGGAAGGAGAAGAAGGAGCCACCTGGAGCTGTGCTTGCCATTCAAGATGTTGGATTGTTGGAGCGTTTCTATGTGTATTCTATCTTTGTTTTCAATGTTTAAATTTATTTGTCTTTGTTTAATTGTGAACATGAGGAACTAAACTTGTTTTAGCTAGGGGATAATTCAAAGGCATGAACATATATGTGACATGAGTTGATTACATCCAATTATTATTTCATAAATCATGAATACAATTTGCTTAACTGTTTGATTGAAAACTTATTCTTGCATGTTGATTAAGGAGGCCTACTTAGTTTGCATGCATGAATTTGATGCTAAAATATAAGGGAGTTTCACCTAATAGTTACAAACTTATATTTACAAGTAATGGAGGTTGCTAGTCACAATCACGTTAAGTAAATTCCTGGCAGGAGTGTCATGATGTTCATAGTCATGAATGTCATGTCAATGCTTATGATTTTCATAAAACTTAATGATCTTTCATATGTATCTATATCATGCTGTTCATATAGGGAACTTGATAAGAATAATTTGGTTGCGTTGCTGAGTCGAATTCAATGAATTTAGGAAAATCTGATGGTTAATTAGTGTTGTTCATGGTTAACTTGGGGCATTGTCATTCATGGTTTATAGGAATAATAACTGGAGATCAATTTGTGTTGCATATGTGTCATGTGTGGAGAAGGACCCTCTAGCTAGCCTTTCACCCATTCATTCACCCAATTTCGAGTCTTTTAAGTTCAGTTTACAAGTTTGTTTGTTTAAGTTTTAAATTCGTCACAACTACTCCCCATTCAATGCTTCGAATCTTTTTAGTTTAATTTTCGTCCAAATCACCCTTTAGTGCTAGTTTTGAGTCATAGTAACTTAGGTTGTGTGTTTTAAGTCAATTTAGCTTGTTTTGAGTAGTCTACAGTCTAGTTTTTTTGTTTTTGAGTCTGGTTTAGTGTTTTAGAGTCTAATTTGTGTAGATTAGCATCCCTTCTAATCCCCGGCCTAGAACGATCCCTACTTACATATACTACATCTATAGGGTTTAAGTTTGAGTACTATTTCATATCACATCACTTCCAAAGTCTTTCTAGGCCTTCCTTTACCCTTTCGACCATAAACCTCTACCCTGAAATTTCATCTTCTAACCGGAATGTCAGTGGGCCTTCGTTTCATATGTCCAAACCACCATAACCAATTTTCTCTTATCTTTCCTTCAATTTCGGATACTTCTACTTTACCTCAGATATCATTATTCCTAATCTTATCGTGTCTTGTGTGTCCACACATCCAACGAAGCATTCTCATCTTCGCTACGCCTATTTTATGTACGTGTTGATGCTTCACCGCCCAACATTCTGTGCCATAAAGCATTGCCAGCCTTATTGCTGTCCTATAAAATTTGCCCTTGAGCTTTAGTGGCATATGACGGTCACACAAAACGTCGGATGCACTCTTCCACTTTATCCATCCAGCTTGTATTCTATGGTTGAGGTCTTCATCCAGCTCTCCGTTCTTTTGCAAGATAGATCCTAAGTAGTAATAACTGTCACTTTTTGGTACTTCCTAGTCTCTAATCATCACCCTAACTCATATGAGCCTCCCTTTGCACTGAACTTGCACTCCATATACTCTGTCTTTGACCAACTTAGGTGAAGACCTTTAGATTCCAACACTTCTCCCTAAAGGTTAAGCTTCACATTTACTTCTTCATGAGTTTTGTCTATCAACACTATATTGTTTGCTAAAAGCATACACCAAGGATTATCATCTTGAATATGTCCCATTATCTCATCCATTACCAATGCAAAGATGAGCCTTGATGTAACCCTACAGTTATAAGGAAGCTTTTGGTTTTTCCTTCTTGAGTTCTTACGGCAGTCCTTGCTCCATCATACATATCCTTTATAGCTTGGATATATACTACTCATGTGACAACCCATCCCTAATTTTATGTTTTTATTAATTTTAAAATCGTGAATTGACTAAAATGCCCTAGAGGCAAGGATTTTGACTTTCGTTGACTGTCAGTTAGAGAGATGTAAGACTCATTCTTTTAGTGTATTTGGGTAGTACTCGATGATATGAACGTGTGGGCATAAGCAAATTTGAATTTAGGGCTAAAACAAAGATTTTACAAAACTCAGAACAATAGGGGCATTTTGGGTAATTTTTGCATTTGAGATATTTCTACATATTTGGACCACACTTGCTTTGACACATGGAAAGATTTCCCATTTTTCTGGGGGTCCTTTTGTGTCCCGTGATCTCTCTCTCCCACTCTCTATTTTCTTCTTTTTCTTTCACTCTCACTCATCTTTACTTTTTCTCATCTTCTTTTGTCGAGATACACACACACACCTACACCTCTACACCTGTAACTACAGCAAGGTAACACCCTCATCATCATTCCTTATAATCCTTGTGAGCCATTGGACCTAGAAATAGGAGAAAAACACCTTGAAAACTACCTCCCCGCGCTGCACAGTACCATCACTGTGCATCACTCTTATTCTGTGAATTTTGACCATTTTCGGCCAAGGTAAACCTCGAAATTGGTCCCTATCATTGTAGATCCTATCTAGGTTCATGATTGGTAAGTTTTTGGGTAGTTTTGGTGGTGTAGGAGCTCGAAAAACACAAAGGAAGGTCACTGTTCATTTTGGAAATTTCTAATCTGTGGTCATTTGGCCACTTTTTAGCCATTTTTCCAGCCAATTTCGATCTTCATTAGGACTCCTAAGGGTATGAATCTCTTCTCTACATTATTAACTTCAAAATGGTTTTTCAATCATCAAGTTTGGTTAAGTTGAGCTAGAAATTAGTTATGAAATTTGGGAAATTTTTTCCAGATTTCTAGAAAATTTGGCTGTGACCATTTGGCCATCTTTAGGCCATTTTTGGGCTAACACCAACATAAACTTGGCTCTAATTTGGTATGGGCTTGTTCTCTGCATTTCTAGCTTTAATATGGCTCTTGAATCATCGAATTTGGTTGAGAATCGAGCTAGAAATTAGATCTGAAAGTTGGGATGAAATTTCCCAAATTCTGACAAAACTTGGAACCATGGCCATTTGGCCACTTTCAGATCACTTCCCTGACCAACTCTAGCCACTGTTGGACTTCAAACTGGTATAAACCCTTTCCCCACATTCTTAGCTTCCAGTTGGCTTTTGAATCATTGAATTTGGTTAAGTATTGAGTTAGAAATCAGCCTTGGAAGTTAGGAAGAAAACTAGCAAATTTCTAACCTTCATGAGGAAGGCGAGTACTGATGTACTCACGGCGCGTGGTGTAGCCACCTTGTGGCGGCATGTACGTCGGCACTTGGAGGAACCGGAAGTCCCTCCTTAGGTTTCTCAACGTGCTAAACCCGAATCCACCCTCCGTCTTCTGAAATTTGACTATTTGAAAATAGTTTCATTATTAGCCATACTATGTATGAAAACGTGTTTATATATTCCTATGTTATGTATTTACATAAATAATTTTGTTTCTAGGTGAAACGCCTTGCATGGATCTTTGAAGCTCGCGAGGCTGGTTCAACTTGACGACATGATCTATGAGTGGGCATTTTGTTTTTGCATATATTTATAAACTTCATAGTTTCCACAAATGCTTTTAAATTGATTTATGCATTTTATACCATGATTTACTTAATTTTAAAATGTTGTTATGTGGTTGAGATTTATATATTGTCATGGCATATTCATATACATTTTACCTGCTCATAAATGTTGCACTGTTGTGAGATGCTAAAATAATCCTAAGAGATATGCAGGTAAGTTCAAGTAAGTTCATTATGTTGATTGCAATCATTGAGTCATTATGGCATGCATATATTCATGTAGTGCTCATCATTGTTGCACCCTGGTGTTAGTGCTCTCGCCCTAGGCCAGGGCCAGTCCTTCACGTGTGTGTTCACCTCCCGCACTGCACGCTCGCCTTGGATCCAAGTAGGTGCTAGCCCTGTCGTACATGTCGCATTAGGCGACTCCGACTCGTAGGTAACCGCGCATAGTGCTAGTCTGAATGTGAGCGTAGCACTAGAGCGTATATTATTACACCTAGCCCTATCGTACAGATCGCATTACGCGACTCCGACTCGTGTGTTATCATAGATGGATGAGCAATAGGTCCAGTCGTACATGTCACATTAAGTGACTCCGACTGATGTGCTAGCCTAGGTTGCTGAGCACTTGATTTTATTCATATTACTGTTGCGATATTGTGATATGGCATGCTTCTTGATTAACTGCTAATTTGTATTCAATTTCATACATATATGTAGTATGTTTTCTGGAAACTATACATGTTTTACAGTGAGGGGTTAATATATTCATAAAATAAATGGATTTTATAAACCTTTATTTTTGTGCCCACTCACCCTTCTGTTTTTTCACCCCTCCAAGTTTTAGTAGTTGAGCTTTCTTATCAACAAGGATTCTTGGCAAATCTTGATATAAGTAGTTACCTTCATTGGTATGATTCTTTTCTTACCTTACTGTACTTTACTTATGCTCTGACATCACGTGTGAAATGGGTTCATTCTCGCTCACAACGCACTCTTATATTTGGTCACTTTTAGGTTTAAATTTATTCACATATTCCACCACACTACGCTTTATGGCTTCGTCATCTTCTAGGTGTCAGCCAGCACAACTTGATTTGGTGTCCAAGTGGACATTCCGGGTTAAGGTGTGTCAGTCTGGTATCAAAGCATAAGTTGGGCAGTATTACGTTCATCACACGCATGATATAAGCATTCTTGGTTTTTGAACCTAAGCATCGAATCTTGTCATCTCATCAAGCACGAAAAACGTGTGAGCTTTTCTTAAGCTTTGGGTGAATTAGGCGACTTATTGACATCTTAGAAATTTTTTTTGGCGACGACCTCTAAGCTTAAAGCAAAGAATTTCCCTGCTAAGGAAAGATGTAGATTTGAGACAAGTTGATGGCCCTGCAGCAGGACTACTATATCAATAGTTGTGCATCACAGGGGATTTACCTACCAATTTCACTACCATCTAATCATTTCTACCAACCATTTCGAGTTGGAAAACCAAAAATGGTTTTGATTACTTGGCAGTATCCATAAGTGTACCATCGATTAGAATTCCAATGAAGTTTTACATTCATTGAAATTCTCAAAAGTTTCTCGAGTGACAATATGGTGCTAAAGTGGAAGCATTTGACGGAAGAACATCTAGGGACAATCACTTTTGGTTCCCGATAACACTAATCTTTTTAAGCGCACTAGTGATCATTTTGGACCTTCAGAAGGAATATCGATTTTCATTTAAGTCCATTCTTAGATTATTAGCAAATTTTCTGACCTCAGGACATTTCAACCCATACTAGTTTCCAGAATTTCTTTTAGTGCTATACTCGTCATCTCGATAAGCATAGGCGCATGTGTATAAGATATTATACCTATGGTCAGTAGTAATCCCTGAAGTAGTGAGTATTTTCCCTAGTATTAATGAAACCACCTCAGAAGATCAGTTCCTTACCAATCATCCGAAACCATCTACCTAAGCAAGCTCTAACCTGTAATCAACCTATGGTGGCACTACTAATTGATGGTACTGTCCGATATCCAAAAACTGTCAACCAATATTCAAGCAATATGACTTTTGATACCGGACAGATGCTAGTATTTGGGAGTGATAAATTTATGCCAGAACGCCGGTTCACCGTTTCAGGGTAGTGAACAATATCAAAATATCGTATGTGCGTTAATTAGAGGTTCTACTAATAGGCCGATTAACAGTGACTACTTGAGCCGAAGAAACTTAGGGGCAAGCTTTGTATTAGGACAATGAACTCATTGTTGTTTTTACCTTATCACCTATCTAGGTAAACAAAATCTTTTCGACTAGCCACCTTTTTTTTATCACTTCCATAGGTAGACAGTAGAATCGAAGTATGAGTTAATTTCTCACCATTACAGTGAATTGAATATCAGGAAAGCTGCAAAGGCCTATTAGCATGTGTCATAGAGAAGGAAGTAATATTGTACAATTTGAGGATGCATATCTCTGGAGTTATTTCTCAAAATTTTACCTGAGATACCACTGAAGCAAGAAGTGAAGTACACCATTGATCCACTTTATTGTACTACACCAATTTTCCTTGTATCTTCTGAAGAACTCCTACATCCTTGAGGGAACTTAGTTAACATAGCTTACTGATTAGAAATTTACCCAACCAAACCCTTTATCTAGGAAACCTCAAACCTATCTGCGAAGGTGAAAGGGCGAACCTTTGGATCGTACCTAGATTATAGCCACTCAATCGAGTGATGATTAAAACCGTTAATACCCATACTTTGAATTGGTGGTCCACCTGACCAACTTCTTGAGCCTGAGTTTTCTTCCATAGCTTGACGAAATCGTAGTAGTCTTATCGATGACTTTCTCATTTACTTTGGCAGTAAGACCAAATTCTTTGAACATCGATAGACAATTTTATACCAAATTCCTCAACTGTAAACTTTGACTAAATTGGTACTTTTCTTGGGAGACGTGATCTCAGCAGATGACATCCTTGTCAATTTCTAAAAAGGTTGTAGCAGAAGAAAATGACATTCTCACAAAGTGTTGTGAAATGTGAGATATCCTTCGTATTATCGAGTTTATCGACAATTGGTTAGCGATTTTTCAGCTATAGCGTTTTTCCTCACTTATAGATCGTGGAAAGTTAGTTTAGTTTGGGATGTTAGTTATGAGTAAAGTTTTTGACAATTGAAGTGTTGTCTCACATTACCTCTACTTTACACCTTTCGTTGATATTGATTATTTGGGTAATCCATGATGACGTGTTCATTAGATATTCCGACTGTGTAAAGACAACATAACAGAGTATCGCTTGTATTTTGCAATGATTAGAACCATTCAAAATGAGTCATCATATACATGATCTAGAGTCAACAGTTATCCTCTTCGTTTGAGAACCGGATGACATTTCTCTGTGGAGAAACATGTCCAAAATCTTCACTAACTTTACAAACTCCTCAAATATACTCTCTCTTGGAAAGGGAACTAAATTTTTGATATCGATGATGGAAGAACCAAATCAATGCCAACGATTGCACTATCGTGTATCATCCTGGTCGTGCATACGTAGTTATGGTTCACTACAACGAAAGACATATCTACCCTTGAAAATCTTTAGCTTGTCCTATCCCATTCTAGTCGGGTTTCACGAGAATCATTTTGACGTTACTTATAAATGATTAAGAATCGTTCGAGTGGTTATAATCACTTCATGTATCCAAATGGAGATAGGGAAATATCATCATTTGCTCCCGGTACGAGGCATCTTGTACATGTGAAGGCTATGATAATGTTTTGGTGATTATAAATTGACTTGACAAGTCAATCCACTTTCCATTGGTCCAGAGGGACTACATTGTTGATCACTTGAGAGAATTTCTCATTCTTGAATTTATCAGAATTTTTGGCATTTCGATCAACATCTACATTGACCATGATGCCATAGCCACCTCCTTGTGCTTAAAAACAGTCTAGTCAACTTTGGGTACGTGTCTATTCTACTGCAATTCGTATTATTTCGAAGGCAAGTAGACTGTTCAGAAGAATCGCACGGACATTGAAATTTAGTTGTGATCATTAATTCTTCAGACACCCAATAAATACTCCATTGAATGAATCTTTACTATTGGTGATTGAATATTTTGGAAACTACAGTTGTAGTGAGATGTTATGCATTCAATCTAGTTATCTTGTACTCTAGATTTGATAGACTTGTTTTGACCTCGGATACTTGAGTGCTCTTTTAGCCCTCTCGACATAGTTTTTTGCTAAATTCGAGAGAAATTCAATATGAATCTGCTTCCTATAGCATTGTGAACGGTAGTGTTTAGCTACATGGTGTGTGTGTGTGTGTCACTACTGCATCTTACCGTGACAAGTGTTTCACTTCCAAGCCTTGGGAAGTTTTCTTGAAGGCTATGAATGCTAAGTTTTTGTCCAATATCATATTTCACCCTCAGACTAACAGTCAGTCTGAATGCACTACCTGAACCTTAGAAGACATATTACTTTTGTATGTTTTATAGTTTTAGCCAGTTATGTAGACGCCTATCTCTGCTTATGTTGCGTATGATGATAGTTATTATTAGGACTGGTTCGGTATGGGATCCCAAACTGAAAATAGGATCCCAAATTCCAAACTAATTTTTTTCGGGACAAAGTTTTCGAAACCAAAACCGAACCGAAATTTTGGAATTCCTGAATTTTTTTCTAGATTTCGGTATCGTTCGGGATTCATCGACCTCCCACCTTCCTTGCTAGCCCACAAGGCCACACTTCATCCCAGATTCGTCGACATCCCTACCCCCCATCTCATCCCTCTTATTCCTGGGCTTGTATTTACTGCCTCCGGGAGTTGGAGGGTTTTGCGAAGTGCATCTAACATAATCAGGTACTGATCATCATCGATGTGTGAGCTTTTCCATGTCTTGCCAAATGAAATCACCTTCAAAGGGCTACTCTAGTTTGAAGGCTTGCAGAGATGGATCTAATGTCATGGAAGAATGATTGGGTTCCTCAGATGAAGGCTACAATGGGTATGGTGTTTTGGGAAGAATAGGCTGCGGGTGTGGCTGCCTTTAAAGATTGAGAAACTAGATGAAGGCTTGCTTCTATATTTGAGGGAGTCAGTGGAATTGTGAAAGGAGAGAGAGAAGGTTATTGGTTTTAAGAAATAAATGAAAGAAGAAACCATGATGGTTTTGGTTTCTTATTTGATAGTTTCAAGAAAGAAGATGGCTTCTTATCTGATGGTTTCAAGAAATAAGAATAAAGAAAGAAGAAACCATGATGGCTTCAAGAAATAAGAACCAAGATGACAGACAATGAGACAAAGAAAAAGAAAAAAAGAAAAAAGGTAGCGAGGAAAAGTTATTGGCCAGAGGAACGGCTTGGTAGGTTGATTAAATAATATATATATATATATATATATATATATATATATATATATATATATATATCGGTTTGGGATTCTTGAATCGGTATGGGATTAGTTTGGGATTGGTACCAAAATTTTTGGGATTTTCGGTTCAGGATTTTTAGAATTTTTTTCCAGCCCTAGTTATTATTTTGGCTTGGCTTTAATCTTATTTGAGGCGTGGTATCAAGATTTTTACGCACGGTACATGATTGATAGGTAAGTATTATGAACATGCATTGGAATAATCGAGATTACAATTTAGAAAATTGTGTGCTAGTTGCGTTGTCGATAGGGATGGGCAAATACCCATTGATTATGGGTAACCACGGTTACCTGCCCATTTAAATTAAACGGTTATGGTTATGGGTAACTGTTTAGATAAATAAACAGTTATGTGTATAACCGTTTACCCGCTAAATTTAAATGAGCGGTTATGGGTATTAACCACGATTATAAACGGGTAACCATTTACCCATTTATTTTATATATGTAAAACTAGCACAAACCATATTTCCTATTGGACAAAACTTAGATCAATGCTATTCACTATAGTGCATGATTTATGTAGCTAATATACTATAGTTTTCCTTAACCACTTTAAATTTCATGGGCCATTATATATATTATGTTAATACTTTACATTCCGAGTTAAATAACCCAAGAATATTGTCTTTTAACAATTTTTGTAACCTAAGAATACTTAGCAAATTTTATATTACCTTCATTGTTAACAGTTAAAAATATCGTCCGTAAACTATTATTTCAATTATTGGAATGGTATAAGGACTTAAAAAATTAAAATGCGGAAATGTATGATGAATTATAATGGTGTTTAATTGTTAGAAAAAGAAAATTATGACAATTTTTTCTTTTTTAGTTTTCAAGTTGTTAAAAAAACATTTAGACGGGGTGAAAAAAGAGTAAATGATAAAAAAGAACGGATAAACGGGTTAAAAAATGATAAATGGGTAAACGGGTATTAAACGGTTACGATTAAATGGGTACGTGGTTATGGGTATGGTTAACCATTTATAAATGGTTATGGGTATGGGTATAACCATTTAAGCAATTACCCAATGGGTAAACAGTTATGTGGGTATGAGAATAAACGATTATGGATAAATAACCGCAGTTATCCGCCGGCCATAACTGTTGCCCATCCCTAGTTGTCGATGAAAGGGTAGTACGTGAGCGTGGTTGAGGCGCTAATCAGACGATGTATGTGTATTTCCCAATGAGGGGCATGATGGTAATATTACACCCTTAGGAATTTGTCACTTACTTATCGGGACAACAGTGAGTTATTGGTATTGCGGGTTGCAGACTGTAATATTGAGATTTTATTTGTTGAAGTCGTTAAGCAAGTGGACATCTAGGTCCATCTACGTTAATATTTTATTTATTTATAAGTTTAATTATTTATTTATTGTTCGGGCTTAACCCAATGATACTACACACTTACCTTCGGAGTACGAGACGCAACAAGTGCGTAGGTGAAATTTTTCTATGTTCAGTTTTGATTTAAGTACAACTATTTTAAATTGTACTTATATTACATATGTATTTTGACGATATGTTACTGTAGATCTATTTTTGACATGATGTTTTCATAAGGGATTTTATATTGTGGTATTATATTATAATATTATACTAAAGGAGAAGAGAAGTTATAGTTCGGAGGCATGAAAGAGGAATCACTTCATTTTGATTGCGACATAATGACTTTCTCTTTTATGCAATCGCTCTAACTTGATATCTTCCACACACACACACACACACACACACACACACACACACACACACACACACACACACACACACACACATATATCTTCTTCTTACCTTTTAGAGTATTTTATCTATAACAAGTGATTTCAAATTTTCGGGATGAATTTTTTTTAAGGTTGGTAGGTTGTGACAACCCATCCTTAATTTTACGTTTTTATTAATTTTAAAAGAGTGAACTGACGAAAATGCCCTAGAGGCAAGAATTTTGACTTTCGTTGACCGTCGGTTAGAGAGACGTAGGACCTATTCTTTTAGCGTATTTGGGTAGTACTTGCGATATTGTGATATGGCATGCTTCTGGATTGACTGTTGATTTGTATTCAATTTCATGCATATATGTAGTATGTTTTCTAGAAACTATACATGTTTTACAGTGATGGGTTAGTATGTTCGAAAAATAAATGGATTTAATAAACCTTTAATTTTGTGCCCACTCACCCTTCTGTTTTTTCGCCCCTCTAGGTTTTAGTAGCTGAGCTTTCTTATCGATGAGGATTCTTGGCAAGTCTTGGTATAAGTGGTTACCTTCGTTGGTGCGATTCTTATCCTACCTTACTGTACTTTACTTATGCTCTGACATCACATGTGAAATTGGTTCATTCCCGTTCACATCGCACTCTTATATTTAGGCACTTGTAGGTTTAAATTTATTCACACATTCCACCACACTACGCTTTATGGCTTTGTCACATTCCAGGTTTCGGCCAACACAATTCGATTCAGAGTCTAAGTGGACATTCTGGGTCGGGGTGTGTCAACTCGTACTCCTTTCTTTTCTAAAATCCTCCAAAGAATGTCTTTTGGGACCCTATCATACGCTTTTTCCAAATCTATAAAGATCATGTGCAAATTCTTTTTCATATTTCTATATCTTTCCCTTAATCTTCGTAAGAGATAGATTGCCTCCATTGTTGAGCGCCCTGACATGAACCCAAATTGATTGTCCGAGACTTGTGTCTCTTACCTCAGTCTATGCTCAATTACTCTCTCCCAAAGATTCATTGTATGACTCATTAACTTAATACCCCTATAGTTAATGCAATTTTGTAATCTTCGTAAGAGATAGATTGCCTCCATTGTTGAGCGCCCTGACATGAACCCAAATTGATTGTCCGAGACTTGTGTCTCTTACCTCAGTCTATGCTCAATTACTCTCTCCCAAAGATTCATTGTATGACTCATTAACTTAATACCCCTATAGTTAATGCAATTTTGTATGTTATCTTTATTCTTGTAGATAGGCACCAAAATGCCCTTTCGCTACTCATTTGGCATCTTCTTCATTTTCAAAATCCTATTGAAAAGGTCTGTGAGCCATGCTATACCCATCTCTCCCAAGACTTTTCATACTTTGATCGGTATATCATCTGGGCCCACTACTTTTCTATGCTTCATCTTTTTTAAAGCTACAACCACTTCTTCCTTCCTAATTCGGCGGTAAAAGGAGTAGTTTCTACACTTTTCTGAGTTACTCAACTCCCCCAAAAAAGTACTTCTTTCATGTCTTTCATTGAAAAGATTATGGAAATAACCTCTCAATCTGTCTTTGACCACGATCTTTGCAGCAAGAACCTTTCCATTCTTATCCTTGATGCACCTCACTTGGTTTAGGTTCCTTGTCTTCTTTTCCCTTACTCGAGCTAGTTTATAAATATCCAACTCTCATTCTTTGGTATCTAGTCGCTTATACATATTGTCAAAAGTCGCTAGCTTAGGTTCTCTCACATCTTTCTTCGCCTTCTTCTTTGCTATTCTATACATTTTCATTGTTTTTATCGATCCTATCCTTGTATAAAGCTTAACAACATTCCTTCTTAGCCTTAACCTTTGTCTGTACCTCCTCCTTCAACCACCAAGATTCCTTTTGGTGTGGAGCAAAGCCCTTGGACTCTCCTAATACCCCTTTTGCTACTTTTTGGATACAACTAGCCATGGAATCCCACATTTGGCTAACTTCCCCCTTTCTATCCCAAACTTATTAGGTGATTACTTTCTCTTTGGAAATGGCTTGTTTTTCTCCTTTTAGATTCCCCCATCTAGTCCTTGGGCACTTTAAGATCTTGTTTCTTCTTCTCTCACTTTTGATATGTACATCCATCACCAACAAGCGATGGTGATTAGCTAAGCTTTCTTCCGATATAACTTTGCAGTCCTTACAAGTTATATGATCCTCCTTCGTCCTTAGAAGAAAATCTATTTAACGACTCACTCTTGTAGCTGATCACATGTTCTTCTCTCTTCTTAAAGAAGGTGTTGGCTAAGAAGAGACCGTATGCCATTGCAAAATCCAAGACGGCTTCCCCATCCTCGTTTCTCTCCTCAAAACCATGGCCACCATGAAAACCTCCATAGTTGCCTTTTTTCTTGCCCACGTGTCCATTTAAATCTTCTCCTATAAAT
Organism: Crataegus laevigata; assembly: GCA_963580275.1. NCBI lineage: Eukaryota > Viridiplantae > Streptophyta > Magnoliopsida > Rosales > Rosaceae > Crataegus > Crataegus laevigata. The sequence goes on from OY756941.1 coordinate 12,209,478, forward strand.
ACCTTCCCTATTTGGGCGATTCCTTGCACCAAGTCTCCAAGGTCTTCCCAAAATTTCTCCTTCAAACTCCTATCCAATCCTACTTGAGGTGCGTACACACTAATCACATTGATGAGTTCTTGTCTTATTACAATCTTGATTGCCATAATTTTTATCTCCTATTCTCTTGATATCTACAACATCTTGTGTCAAGGTCTTGTCCATAATGATCCTAACACCATTTCTTGTTTTATTTGTATTCGAATACCAAAGTTTAAAACCTGAGTTTTCGAGATCCTTTGCCTTAAGACCAACCCACTTAGTTTCTTGGAGTCACAAAATACTTCTTCTTCACCTCACCATAATTTCCACTACTTCTATAGATTTTCCCATTAAGGTTCCTATATTCAACGTTCCTAAATGCATTCTACTCTGTTGAACTCTACCCTCCTATCCTAGCTTCTTCACCTTTCCCCGTCTAATAAGATCAAAGTACTTCTTTTGCGTGTCCTGTGTAAAGTTAGTAGGAGTTGATGCATCCAAACAACTTTGAGTGGAGTTGTTAAAAAAGAAGTGTCTATGCCCCCCTGCTCATTTAACACTGCATCTAGGCTCCGATTGAGATACAACAACCTTGCTTACTTATCATTATGCTCGGGCCATACAGCTCGCCACTTATAGGTGACGACCTAGTTTTAGTGTGAAAAGAAAAGAAAAGAAAGAAAGAAACACTTACCACCAGTGCGTTAAGGGAAAAATTGGTTTAAGGCCAATACCCATACCGAAAACCAAATGCAGTTCAACCAGGATGAAGCCCACTACTTTGATGTTGAATTTTATAATGCCTTATCATGCATTAGGAGTGATATATCACAGGCTTTAGGGACACCTCTACCTCTGTGGGAAGAAGAACAAGTATCAGCAACTCTTAGTTGACGTTTACCTTGGAAAGACGAAAGAAAGTGCAACCAGAAATCAATGCCCTTACCTATGCTCCACCACATGCTCCAAGGTTAAATTTACTGATGAATGCATTATCTACCGCTTATGATGGGTTTAGGGGCCCAACCACATCATGTGAGAAAACACCGAGTATAGAGGAACTGCAAGCTAAGCAAGCAAAGTCGTGAAGAAAACTGATAGTACACCTGCACCCACTATTGACACTGAATCCCTCCAAAAGATCATGCTAGCACCAAGATACATGCAAGATGGATCCAATGCAATAATGGAAAAGCTTGAAGAAGTAAATTTGAGTGATGGCCTATCCCTACAAAAAATGGTCTCCATCAGTATTTATCTAACTGTGAAAGAAAATAAGAAACTGGTTAACTTGTTGAAACAGTTCAAGGACTTCTTTGCGTAGAGCTATGAAGAAATGTCTGGCCTTAACCTAAGTCTAATGTGTCACACACTGAATATCCAACCTGGGACCAAGCTCATTGTACAACAAAGAAGGAATTTCCATTTGGAAATTGAGGCTAAAATCAAAGTAGAGGTGGAAAAAGCTCATGGCTTCCGGTTTCTTCAAGCCCATTAAGCATCCATTTTGGTTAGCAAGTATAGTCCTTGTGAAGAAGTATTTGCATATTTGAGTTGATTATTGAGATCTCAACAGAACATACCGAAAGGATGAGTTCCCATTTTCCAACATGGACATTATGGTTGATTTCACTTATGGGCAATGATCGATGTCATTCATGGAAGGTTTCGGTGGGTATAACCAAATCAAAATGTCCACTAGGGACGCGAAGAAGACAACTTTCTGCATGCCATTTAGGAACTTCTACTTACACAGTCATGCCATTCGGACTCAAGAATGGCGGTGTCAACTACCAATCGGCGATGATGACATTGTTTCATAACACAATGGGAAAGGAAGTGGAAGATTAAGTTGATGACCTATTGGAAAATATTAGTATTTAGATTTATTTTAGTGTTTGGTATTTTGGGCTTAGCCTGCTAGTATTAGGGTTTTGTTTCCTTGCCTATTAGGGTTAGGTTAGTTTTCTATATATATGGTACTTTATAACTCTAGAATATTAAGTCAGTCACAATGTAGCCTCTTACGATTTTGTAGCCATTTCGGCATTCTCATTTGTTCAATAATATTCTTATTATTTTGTAGTCTTATTTGTTCTGCACTTTGATATTCAACTTGGTATCATAGTAGAGTTTGATTTTTTGGGGTTGAATCTATTCTTGGTAACTAGTTTGTTTGTCTAGTCACGTTCTCTTGTTCATTGTGTTTTGTTCAGTCGTTGTGCCCTGGATTAGGGTTTTATAGTCTAAAAAAATTGAATATGTTTGCTTGGAAGTCGCACCACTCCCAGATCCCTGCATATCCGAAACCCCAACCAACAACCGCCGCTTTAAACTTGCTCTGCTCAATTTTTCTGCAACCTGCCGTTGCTATTAACTAAAGCCCAGAAACATACCCACATCGCCGCCACGCCCACCATGCCCGCCTTGACCTAGAACCCGACCTGTAATCTGACCTCTGTATCAGACTTGTCTCTGTCAAGTCGTATCAGATCCTTTACACCATTGTACCCACACCTCACTGCCTACGTGAACCTTCCGCTGCATCATCACCACGCCACCAAGTCTCCCCTGTAACCTCGCCGTTTGACCACCACCTACTGTAAACCAACATCATTTGCTGCCTCGCCTTCACACTCTGGAGTCGCGTATTTTATTGCTTGTCTTGCTGATCTGCAGAAAAAAATTCATTTTCTTATTTCGTTGCTATTTAGTTGTTTAAAATGTATGATGTTGCATTTGTTCGCCCAGAAGAAAAGAGAAGAAGGAGAGAAAAAAGAATAAGAGAGAAAAAATAAGGAAAAAGAAAAAAAAATTGTTTGGAGTTTTTTGAGGCCCACACGGGCAAAAGAAAACAAAAAGGTTTAAGTTTATTTTAGGCTCGCAAAAATTGTTGGTTGCCTTGTTTGGAATAGTATTTGTGACTGTCATTCGAGTGCTTAAAATTGTGACCACTCTAATGATAGTAATTTTTGGGTTCTCGCCGTTTGTTGCTACAATTGAGATATGAAAATCTCGTTCGTTTAGTGATGGGTTCTTTCTATACTCTCAACACTAGCGTCAGTTTATTTGCCTGAATCGGAACTGGTTTTCCAGTTCGCCAGTCAAGTCAAGACAAGTTCACCAGTCAAGTCAAGTCAAGTTTGCCAGTCAAGTCAAGTTTGCATGCTTGCCAGTCCGTCTAATGGAGCCAGTCCGCATCTGCTTGTTTGCAAACCCATGTCGTATACCCCATGAGTTTGACGGGGGGTGTTGGAAAATATTAGTATTTTGGTTTATTTTAATGTTTGATATTTTTTGCTTAGCCCGTTAGTATTAGGGTTTTGTTTCCTTGCCTATTAGGGTTATGTTAGTTTTCTATATATATGATACTTTGTAACTCTAGAATATTAAGTTAGTCAAAATGTAGCCTCTTACAGTTTTGTAGTCGTTTCGGCATTCTTGTTTGTTCAATAATATTCTTATTATTTTGTAATCTTATTTGTTCCGCACTTTGATATTCAACTTTGTTGTGAAATTCAAAACAAGGGAAGGGCTATAGGAAGTTGTAATGAAGGTGCTAGAAGGGTGCCGGCTTAACGAATTGAAGATGAATCCCAAGAAGTGCACCTTCGATTTTTCCTCTGCCAAGTTCCTGAGTTTCCTAGTGCACTAGCGTGATAGCGATGTTGATCCAGACAAGATTCGCAGCGCAAGAGCTCTCATGCCGCCAATTAACCTAAAGGAGTTAAAAAGCTTGATGGGAAATTGTATACGTATGAGGCGTCATTCCATTTTTAAAAATGATTTTAATTATGCTTTTATGTGTACAATATAATTTGAGAGGCAAAAAAATGAGAAAAAATGTTACCGGTAGAAAACAAAAGAAGAAATCAATAGAGAAATTACACATCTTTACTTTTAGAAATCTAGAATTCCATTATTTTTGAAGATAATGCTACGGAGACCAAATTTTAAAGGGAAATTTTATTTAAACCCATCTAACCTCTTCCTACACCCATCTAACCTCTTTCTACACTCAACTTAATTACAAAATGAAATTAATAATAAAAATCAAATTTATCAATAGACCCACATACTATAACTAAACCCTAGCATCACTCTTTTTACACAGCAACTAATGCCATGCTTCTTCAATCTAAGGGACACACTAGAAAATTAGAAAAAAGCACGACATTGTAGCAACCTTTGGTTGTGTTTCTTCACACAAGGCATTGCAACCTTTCTCCATTATACATGCAAGCAACATTATGCAACAACCACTCTTCATACTCATATATATATATATATTAATGAAATACACCAACACATGGATGGGTTGTGGTAGTAGAAAGAAAAAGGGAGATTATATTCACACACCCCAAATTACTTCTCTCACACCCTTTTAATTTTTTAATATTTTTCTATCAAGTGTTTGTGGTGGGTAAAAAATATTAAAAAATTAAAAAGTTGTGGGAGAAGTAATTTGGGGTGTGTGAATATAATCTCTCAAGAAAAAAAGCAGCCATGCAGCAGATGCAATTTATGCAGCAGTCAAGGTCTAAAATATCGATATTATCGGTGATATTTCACCGATAATATCGTTTTTTTAGAAGACGATATTTTCACACGTATCCACTTTATTTTCGTCAATATATATATCGATAATATTATGATAATATCGAACAAAAATGTCTCCTAGTGAGTGTAAACATATTTCATTATCAGTTTATAATAGAATTTGTTGGAGTTATTAGGCTTATCAACATTGTTTTTCATTATAGCTGAATGGTGGATCATGTATGAGACTGATGGACCAACTGTGAGAAAGTTAGCAATCAAAGTATTATCACAAACAGCTTCCTCATCTACTTGTGAAAGAAATTGGAGTACATTTGCACTCATACACACAAAGCAAAGAAATAGGTTGGCTCATAGTAGGTTGGAAAAATTAGTTTATTGCTACTACAACATGAAGCTTCAAATTCGAGATAAGGAAGCAGAAATAGATCATGTCGACCATGGTGACCCATTAGATGTGTTTGATATTATTGTTGAAGATGATGATACAGAGGGTAACCAACTTTATCAATGGATTAGACCTCTTCATTTAGATGATGATGAAGGCAACCCAGCTCTAAGAGTTGCTAAAGAAGCACGTAATGAAGGGATAAATGTAGAAAGAGTATTAGAGGAGGAGGTGGGATCTAGCAGTGCTGACTCTTTGGAAGAACTTTTGTGCCCAAGACCAAGAAACACTGGAATTCCACCTCTTCCAATCCTACACAACCACAAGATCCTGCTGATACTAATGATAGCTCTAGTACAAGATCAGGAAACTGACCTACCACCAGAGGTGGGAATGATGAATGATTTAGTGGAGCTGGAGGTAGTGGTGGATATGGAAACTATGTTGGACCACCTCCCGAATTTATGAGCCCCTTCACTGGTGAGGCAAACTTCACTCATGCAACACAGGATGAGGACCATGGCAGTAGGCGGGCAGAACCAGGAATTGATGCCATAGGGAAGGACTATACTTGTAGAGAAAGAGGCAAGGGGACTTTGTCAAGTCAAGAAAGAATATGAGACTCAATATTCAAATGATTTTGCTTATAGACAACATCAACCAATCTTGGATCCATATGGGTGGCATGTTAACAATTACATGCAAAACTATTTTGGAGATTTATCATTGGATGACTACTCTTCACAATACACTTACTCTACACATAGAGATGATGAAGATAGTGAAAATTTTGAACCTCATAGGAACTCTATGTGGTACTAAGTCACTCATGTATCTTACCATGCAATGTATAAAGTGTAAAATATTGTACTAATTCATTATATATAAATGATTATGGTGTGTTTAAACTTCTTTCATTAATTACTACATATTTTCTACACTCACAATGTTTGTCAGCTCGCTATATAATCAACTTAAATCAGTTAAATCCATCATGCAATGCATTTCCTTCCAATTTTTTTTGTGATAAACTAATAGATAATTGACTAAATAAACATCTTGCAAAGTTTCAATAAAAATTTCTAAGTTTTTCTTACAATTTTCGTGGTTTTTATTCAATTTTTATCGATATCGATAATATCCCGATATTTCCATCAAAATTTTCGTGTTTTTGGACTAACGATATTTCCGATATCATCGATATTTTAGACCTTGGCAGCAACCATGGACTCTAATTTTTGCAGCAACACATGCAGACATTATGCAGCAGCCCTTCTTTTTTTTTTTTTTATAAAGAGAATGGGTGTAAAAATAATTTTACATTTTGAATTGGGTTTGAAAGGGTAGTTTAGGTAACAAATTTGGATTTAAAGAGATATTAATTCTTTAATAAAAAACAATATGGGTGAAGAGAGTAAGTTGGGTGTAGAAAGAAGTTAAATAGGTTCAAGTAAAATTTCCCAATTTTTAAACCAAATTTTGTAAACCAAATAATATAGTTGTTAATAAATAGATTATATTACTTAAATTTTGATTAACGTCTCATTTTCTATTTGTGACGCATCATTTGGTTTTCACATTGATTTAAAATTTTGATCTTCCTAACATTATCCCTTTTTCAATTATATTTACCGAGTCAAGGTTTTTGTTCTATTTTCGTGCTCTTTCATCCTTGACCCCCTTTCATACTTTGTTTGTCAATTGCGTAGGAATTGTTTGATTTCACTTGGGTTTCTTGCGGTTCATCAAAGAAACTACAAACCGAGGAAGAGGAACCCCGACATCAAAGTCAGAACATGCATGCGGTTCGCCTGTGTCTGGGAGCTCAATGAAGGTTTAAGTGGCTATATTTCTCCTCAACATTAATGGAGGGATTTTCTATGGTACTTTGAGCATGTGATATTTCGTTTAACTATTAGATTTTTGCATAAAAAATATAAAAGTCAAAATCTAACAAATATGGATAACTTTTTTTTTAAGTATGAGTTTTTTTGGTTTGAGGAACTCCTATATGTCGTTGGCAACATTCTCTTAGAAGATTGTAATGTATTTTTAATAATAAAAACCTTTCTACTATCACTTCCACTAAAAACATTAAAGAAATGCAGAAATTTGCATATGTGAAGTTTATTTCTAGAATGAGGATTCTCTCCCGATTCTCCAATTATATCCGTTTATCGTTTATCGTACGGTTAGAAATTACTGTAATTTTTTTATTTAAAATTAAATATAAGCAGTACATGAAGAAAATTAACTGCATGATGTATGATAAACGAATGTAATTGGAGGATGAGGATCTTGAAGATCATCGGATCCTCATTCTTATTTTGATACATGGCCTTTGTACCGGTCAATAATCAGTGGTGTGATTTGCTTTCTTTGCGTTAAGAATTGAAATCTAACACGTGCTATATATATAGTACTCGATCCACAGTATATAATAAACTCATCACCGTTCACATGTCCAAAAGCTACCAAATATTGACTTGGACTTGTAACAACAATTCACAAAATTCACATTTCATATTAATTGTTCGAGCATAAACGAGTTTCGTGAATTGAATGCGCTCAAAATATGCTTTATGAGATATTCAAGTAACGCGGAGACTGAAAAAAGTTTGTTGTAACAACACGACATCTCCACAACCACATGATATATGGGTCATGTATGTGTTGAAAAACCAACTAAAACGAAATCATATTTTTCCTTCTTATAAAGAAATAGTACTGAATCCAACGATGCCCGAAAATGTACTACGTTCTCTTCTTAAAGTTTTATACCAAATCTGAGTGAGAGGCTAAATAGAAGATTCAAGTTAAATGATAGTATGATAAACGTGTCATTGTGAGTAAGTTAAATTTTACTTGCACCTTAAGTTATTTGACTTCTAAGAGATTGTGCATGTCTTGATTCTTTTCTATGTCTAGTAACTTAGGCCACTCTAACCGAGCCAGTCATAGGGCCATAGGCCAAAGGATAGCCATGTTTGACACAAAATTTATCTGCAGTGGAGGTCTGAGCAAAAAAATCTTGGGACCCATTGGGCCAAAATCCAGCTGTAGGTCAGGGGCTGGCCATCTTTAGTCAGTTAGTCAGCCAGCTACACCTTGCAAGATAATTGTATTGTTCTTCTTCCTTACGTAGTAATTCTGAAAATAAATAAATAAATAAATAAAGCTTCAACTAGATGGGGGTAAGAAAATGTTGTTGATTGCATTACTAATTTGAATAACTGGTACTTCTCCCTTCACTTTAACTTTATCGTTAATATATATTTTGGGTTGGATGAGTTACTTTTTATTTGCATTTGAAAGTGAATGGATTTTTGTTTTTGATTTCCACCATTAATTAGAGCGTTATGTAAAGCGTCTAGATAATAACTAACTTCAGTTTTGAGAGTTGTTTTATTACAGTTGCTTAGTTGCAGACTAGGTATTTGATAGCATGCCATATATGGTCTTAGATCACCGGTTGTTGTCACATTTGCAAATAAAATGGTTCTTCAAATGTACATGGCAAGCGTTGCAGCTTACTACTATGGACTTGCGATCCAGCAAAAAATTGTCAAATCAAACATTATTCTTTTTACTTGAGGCATTCTTTCTGTTTATTCATCTTTCACTTATATTTTTGAATGCAAATATGTATCAAACCATAATACATTCTATGTATATGAATGCAGTAAAAATTTGTAAATCTGTTGATTTTCAAAGATTGTATTGTATTTCACTCATATGATTATTACAATGGTACAACAATACATAAAAGGGATTAACCCTTGTTTAACGCCACAACCGGCGGCTTAGGGAAGCTAAATAACAACTCCTTGAATTAAGGGAGTTGACACCTTTGATTAGGAAGATGATAGCAATATAATCACAAGGAAACCGGACTCTTAACCACCTAGGAAACAATTAATACCCATGAGAAACAAAGGAGGGTAGTTGACAATCCCCTTATTATCCAGTTAACCCCAAAGATCCAATAACCATGCAGGAAACCCTAATATCCACTAGACAACTTCCAATACTCCCCCTCAAGCTGGATCCAAAAGGTTGATGGATCCAAGCTTGGACAGAAGCCGTTGAAACTGATGAGAAGCTAAGGGCTTTGTGAAAATGTCGGCCAATTGGTCGGAGCTTCTTGTGTAGTGTGTCTGAATTACTTGCGACTGTACCTGTTCACGAACGTAATGACAGTCAACCTCAATGTGTTTCGTTCGTTCGTGAAACACGGGGTTGGATGCTATATGCATGGCAGCCTGGTTGTCACAGAATAGAGACATAGGAAGGGTTGCAGGAAACCCTAAATCACTCAGAAGACCATTGAGCCAGATCAACTCACACGTTGTGGAAGCCATTGCACGGTACTCAGCTTCGGCACTGGATCTGGCGATGACAGTTTGCTTCTTACTTTTCCAGGTGACCAAGTTTCCACCAACAAAGGTGCAGTAACCACTTGTGGACTTGCGATCGATGGCATTTCCTGCCCAATTGTGAGTGTGGTCATTCTTCGTCATGAGAATGCCACGACCAACAGACCCTTTTAAGTAACGTAAGATCCTTTTTACAAGGTTCAAATGCTCAATAGTGGGAGAATGCATGAATTGACTGGCAATACTCACTGAATGTGAGATGTCTGGTCTGGTGATCGTTAGGTAGATCAACTTACCAACAAGCCTCTGATAAAAGCTGATATCCGAGAGTGGAATGCCTCCCAAGTCAAGTTTGAGCTTGCTATCGAGATGAGTCAGGGCAGGCTTAGCATCACTCATATTAGCATCCTTAAGAAGGTCCATGATGTATTTCCGTTGATTAAGAAATAAACCCTTATGAGAAGATGCTATTTCGATCCCAAGAAAATACTTCAACACCCCAAGGTCTTTAATCGCAAATCTTTGTTGAAGTGCCTGTTTGAGTTTGGAGATTTCTGCAGCATTATCAGCTGTAATTATTAAGTCATCCACATATATCAGCACAACTAATGTCCCACCAGCTCCAATGCAAACGAATAATGATGAATCGGCTCCACTCCTTTTGAAACCAACACTATGAAGTTTAGCATACCAAGCACGAGGCGATTGCTTTAGTCCATAAATTGACTTATGTAACTTACACACCAAATCAGGGTCCTGGCTTTGAGAGTGTCCGGGGGGCAATCGCATGTAGACTTCTTCTTCAAGATCACTATGAAGAAAGGCGTTCTTCACGTCCATTTGGTACATGGACCAACCTTTATTGACAGTAACAGACAATAAAGCCCTAACTGAGTTCATTTTTGCAACAGGAGCAAATGTTTCTTTGTAGTCCACCTCAAATATTTGAGTGAATCCGTGAGCCACTAGCCTGGCTTTATGCCTCTCAATTGAACCATCTGAATTAAAATTGATCTTATAGATCCATTTGCAACCCACTGCCCTTTTTCCTTTTGGAAGTTTGGTGATGATCCAGGTGTTGTGTTGGTCTAGAGCTTTGAGTTCATCTCGCATTGCTTCTTGCCACACAACATGGTTACTAGCCTCATGGAAGTTTTGAGGCTCACTGTGAATAGAAATGGTGTTAAGGAAGGCAACATGAGATGGAGTCAACTTTTAATACGACACGTAATTTGATATTGGATGCCTCGATTTATACGTTTCAAAATCTTGAAACCTTGTGGGAGGCTGCCTATCACGCTGAGGTTCTGGGAGAGTTGGCTCATTCTCGTTCAAATTATCAGCCACACTTTGAAGGTCTTCTTGGTTGCCGTTGCCATCATCATGCATGGAACCATCAGGATGAGAGCCTTCATGGTTACCTTCATGGAGAGAAGCATCAGTGTTGGCATGATTGAGCTCTCGATGTTATAGACCCTCAGGTTCGATTCTTGGTAATGGGAACAACTCCAAGATGCCATCGCCTTGATCTGTGATTTCACTTGTCTTGCCAAAAAAAGGATTAGTCTCATGAAATCGAACGTCTTTGGACACAATCAATCTCCTTAGTTGGGGATTATAACACTTATATCCCTTTTGAGTGGATGAGTAACCAAGGAAGATGCATTTAGTAGCTCTAGGATCTAGTTTATCTCGGTGATGAGATTGAACATGTACAAAACAGATGCAACCAAACACTCTAAGATGTGAAAGATCAATTTTTCTTCTTTTCAGGACCTCTAGGGGAGACTTGAATTCCAAGACTCGGCTAGGTAACCTATTGATGATATATGCAGCTGCCATAACACCTTGGGACCAAAATCGCTTTGGTACATTCATTTGTAGCATTAGTGCTCTTGTTTTCTCAAGTAGGTCACGTTTTTACGTTCGGTTACCCCATTTTGTTGAGGGGTTCCAACGCAACTTGTTTGATGCATGATGCCATAAGTGCTCAAATATTGTTTCATGATATGGGACATGTATTCAGTGCCATTGTCAGATCGTAAGGTTTGAATTTAAGATGAGAAATGGTTTTTAACAAGGTTATGGAAGTCCTTAAACACTTCTATAACTTCATCCTTAGATTTTAGGAGATACAACCATGTGACTCGAGAGAAATCATCCACAAAAATCACAAAATACTTGTAGCCATCAAAAGATTCACTAGTTGGTCCCCATACATCTGAATGAACTAGTTCAAAACACTTACTGGTTCTAGACAAGGAAGAGTTAAAAGGTAATCTAGTGGCCTTAGACAAGTGGCATGTTTCACAAAAAATAGCATCCTTCCCTAAGTTTGGAAATAAAGATGACAAAATGGGTGAGGAAGGGTGAGCTAGACGTTAATGCCACAATTGATTATCTTGAATGGTGCTGAACTTGGCTTGACACCCTCTGGGATTGCTCTTTGACATGTAATAGAGACCATCTAAATAAAACCCTTCACCAATCGTCTTCTTGGTGGCATAATCCTGAAAGATCACGTTGTGAGGAGAAAAAATGGCTAAGCAATTCAAGGTATTTGTGATCCTTCCCACAGATAGAAGTTGAAATGGGAAAGAAGGAACATACAAAGCTATTGATTCAATTTCATCAGACATTAACTTTATCTTTTCTTTTCCTAAAACCTTTACATGCTTTCCATTTGCAATTGAAACTTGTGAAGGCTATGCCAATTTTTCAAACTTTTGAGATTTTGACACATGGTTGGTCATATGATCTGTGGCACCTGAATCTACAACCCAAAAATCATGCAAAATATTTAATTTAAGAGCAGTTTTAAAGGCTTTCATGATACCTTGCATATCCTCATGGGGTACAGGTTTTGTGTCTGCTAAGAATCCTGCAAACTTGCCGAGCAGTGCTGTCGAGGTCCCTTCTTCCATGCTATCTGGACGGTCAATTTCAGCCACTCCTTTCTTGCCTTGAAGGTATGACATAAACTCATTCATGAGTTCTGCTGGGTTTGCTGTGAAATTCTTGAATGGATCTGACCTATTGGAGATGGAGGTAGACACATGATTTGCTCGATGTGGAGTACGGTTCACCCTTTGTACGCCCTTGTTGTCCTTCATGAAGTTAGGCTTTAACTCTGAATGTAAAATCCAGCATGTGTCTTTAACATGACCGGTATTGTTGCAGTGTTGACACTTCGAGTGCGGATGCTTTCCTTTGTATTTTCTCTCGTTGGTTATATATGCTCTAGCCTCAGGTATGTTAGTCATTGTACTCATGTTCATGACTTTCCTCCTTACTTCTTCACGTTGAATCGTTGCACACACACTGGTGAAGGACGGAAGTTCAGTGTTCATGAGTATGTGGCATCGTAGATCTTCATATGTCGAGTCAAGACTGGACAAGAGTTGGAATATCTTGTCTTCTTCTGCTCTCTTTCGTAGCAGTGCTGCATCGGTTGTATAAGGACGATAAATTTCCAACTCATTCCACATGTTTTTCATGCGTCCTAGGAGTTGTACAAACGGCTTGCCATCTTGTTGTAGCTCAGAGATGTCATTCTTTAATTGAAAAACCCGAGCAGCATTATTCTAGCTGCCATACATTTCTTTGACCGCTTCCTATAGTTGGTACGAGGATTCTGAGTAGCTGAATATTTCAGCTAACTTTCGTTCCATGGAATTTAAGAGCCATGACATAACTAGCTGATCCTTGCTAGGCCAAGATTCATAGTTTGGTGAGGAAGCATCAGGTACTTTGATGCTTCCATTTATGAACCCTAACTTGGACCTGCCACCCAGTGCCAAAGACACAGCTCTTGACCATGGCAAGTAATTAAACTCATTCAGTACGACCGAGCTTAACCTTTGATTTGGGTTGACGTCCACCTCATGCACATTCACGGAGGGAAGCTCCGGGGAACTTTCAGCTTCTGATGCTAGAGGATAGTCTTCAGACATTTAGGAGATTGAATACTCTCAAATAGCAATATAGCAGAAGCAGGTTAATTTCCTTGCTCTGATACCATGTTGATTTTCAAAGATTGTATTGTATTTCACTCATATGATTATTACAATGGTACAGCAATATATAGAAGGGATTAACCCTTGTTTCACGCCACAACCGGCGGCTTAGGGAAGCTAAATAACAACTCCTTGAATTAAGGGAGTTGACACCTTTGATTAGGAAGATGACAACAATATAATCACAAGGAAACCGAACTCTTAGCCACCTAGGAAACAATCAATACCCATGAGAAACAAAGGAGAGTAGTTGACAATCGCCTTATTATCCAGTTAACCCCAAAGCTCCAATAACCATGCAGGAAACCCTAATATCCACTAGACAACTTCCAATAAAATCGTACGTAGTGCGCCGTGGTTAAAAATAAAGAAGTCCTTTGCATGCACGTGCGTGCGTACAGAAAGGCTATAGTAGATTAAAAATATATTGATATAACCTAAGTCTTTGTCCCCATTTTTGCATATTCATCTTATTCAACGCTTCTTCGTCAACGAGATAACCAGGTTAATGAACTGGCAATTCTCCATTTCCATGTGATCAAGGACATCTTCTTCGAACCGGCAAAACAAATCGTCCATAGCTGCTTCTCCGAATTGGGTTGCCAAAATAGGCTCTCCCACAGCCCTTATATCAGTGGCAAGTACGGCAGCCCTTGCCTTTTTATCAAGGCCACTGTCAGCATGCTTTATATAAGAGTCCCAGTCATTTTTGAAAATTTCAAGGCCTTGCAAAGTAAAAGATCCTTCCGCCTCGATCACATCTTCAACCTCCTTTGCTGTAGGTGTATAATATGGCAGATTGTATTTGTCCAATTTTTCCTCCTCAATCAAACCCTGAATTCATCAAGCTAAATAATGTTAGTAATTTGTAAAGTAATTATTGAAGGAAACACATACGTTGTAAGACTTTGTTGGAAAATTAGGATTCCTATCAGTTAAGATTAGTGTTCACTTTAGTTAGAAGTTTTCTATATAAATAGTAAAAATTTTAATTTTTTAATTTTTTTTGTAACTTTGTAGAGTAACAAATCAGTGTAGTCCACAATTTGTAGCCATATCGGAAAATTTTTTTCTTGTTTTTTGTTGGTTCCAACTCTATTATAGATATACCTAAAAATGTAATAGAAATGTTTTACTATTTTTAACAAATTTATATGGAAGTGCTAATTTTTAGGCTTTTGCGATAGTGGCCATAAACTAATGTGGATGAGATTTAGCTGGTTGTAATTATTGTTCCTACTTGGAACATAGATTCTTATGCTTAATAATCTAGGCCACAAATTACCTCTAAAACCATATCATTGAGTTTAAGCCCGACAACTTCTTCTAGGCCACAAATTACCTCTAAAACCATATCATTGAGTTTAAGTCCGACAACTTCCCAAATGCAAAGTGGATCATGGCTCTTTATGCTGCCCATTGTTGTGAGGACCATATTTCCTCCGGGTACCAGCTCTTCTGCTCGTGACCTCAAGAACACTGTGAAGTCCTTGTCGAATTGCTCCAAGTACCGTTTATATACAGCAGGTGGGCTTGTTTTCGCTGTACATATGTTCCTCTTGTTTAGTCCCTCTCCTTCCTCGGTTATCAAACTTTTTGGAGCCTACACAGTACGTTTAAATAAATTACAATGAAAAATATTAATAAGTGTATGAGGGGTAAAAAAAAAACACGCACACACACACAATTCCCACCTCAGAGATCCACATAAGGGCATAATTAGAGTGAACAAAGTGGAGAGAATTGTTTGGAAAGATCCTGCCATAGAAAGAACCAGGCATTGCAGTAATGTAACATGGCCCTAACTTCTGTTCTTCCTGAAGTTTCTTATAGAACCCTGGCAATGACCTGAACACCGTATTGAAATCGTTTCCAGGAAGATCATTCAAGAAGGCTTGGATTGAAGGAGATGAACGGTCCAGGTTTTGGAAAGTGGCATGGATGTTTTGTATGATATCTGATACCGCCAAAAGGCTGTTGGGTCCGGAAGAGCATCCCAAGTCTGCTATTTTCAAACAGTCAGTGAATAGTTTGCTGCAAAGCTGCTTTATGCTTGCGTTAACTATGGGCTTCACCATTGAAATCACAGCTCTCTGCAATAAATTTTGGAAAGCCGAAGATTATTATACTTTTCTTAATTTTGTGAAAACAAGTTCCCGTCTTATTAAAAAAGTTTAATAAAATCGAATATGACCAACTAGGAAAATCTATACAGAGCTTAAGTAAAATAGGAAAGAAAAAGAGAAATAGATGGTGACTAACTTGAAGTAGAGAGTTTGTTGCATAGCTTGTCCTCCCAACTCCTCCATTCATGTGAAGCACTTGCTGTACCTCCATTTTAGTTTGTGTTCTCAAATAATGCCTCTCTATACTTTTGCTCTTGGCGCCTATTCTGCTATAAGAGTTGCATATTTATAGCAAATTACTTACCTCATGCAGCTTACTTGTTATTACCTATAGAGTAATTTTTGGTGTACTTGAAACACAGCCAAACGATATTGTTGGTATAGTCAAATTATTATACGTGCATTTTATTTATTTTTTTTACCAATATATTCTAAAAACGAAACATTTAATCATGTTGTCACACTTTATACATAAAATGGAAACACTAAGTGACGGTATTTCCGCTCCATCAGTAAGTTGTAGTATGTCATAGTCTAAACGAATATGATATGATAGTAGATAAATAACTTAAACCTAATTTTTTGTGAATTTAGTTAAATAGTATGGAGCTATTGGAGCCGTCATAAACGTATAAAAATCATAGGTATAATCAAAATCCGTCTAACAAACGCATGTTTGGCATCATTATAGAGTCTACACCAATCAAGCTAGGTACTTGATGCTAATTAAATTTGTCGTGTACTCTTGGAAGAACCTAAAACTTGATTCCATGGTGTTCGTCTTGTCGCCTATGAATATGGGTGACTAATTCCGAAGAATTCACTATTTAATTAACGGCATGCCATGCAGTATGAAGATAATTCCGAAGAATCCACTATTTATTGTGTTGGTCTTCTGGACGATATTGGTTCAACTTAGGGCAACGTGCACGTGTATTGCCCTTGTCTGGGATCTCAAAGAAGGGTTAATCAGTGGCTATATTCTCCCTCAACTTTAAAAGAGGGATTTTTAGCGGTATTATGAAGTATGAGGTATTTCAAGTGTTTTAACCGTTAAATTTTTATTAAAAAAAAAATCTAACTGTTAAAAACTAGGAGTATACTTGTGTACATAAAGTTAATGTATTTCTATATATGCCTGTGTACCAGTCAATAATTCACTGATGTTTTGCTGTCTTTTGCGTTAAGAATTGAAATCTTTCAAAACGACGAAATAGTACTCGACTGAACTCATCACTATTCACATGGCCATGCTACCAAACATTGACTTTGACTTGTCATAATAACAAATCACATTTCATATTTAAGCACGTGCATAAACAAGTTTCATGTTGAATGTGCCTAAAATATGTTTTATGAGAGATTTAAGATATGCGATTGAAAGAATGTTGTACGAATATGACACGAAATCTCCATATTTGGATTTTAGATATGTAAATTTCGTTGCATGCAAATGATGCATCGCAAAGCTCCCCATGACATATGATTTATCACAAATGGACAAGTCATCGATGACATGTGGCACAAATCAAGCAAAAGAAGTGTAAAATATTCCCAAAATTGGGAAAAAGAGAGAAAATCCCCCTTAAAATCGGCTAGGGACCGAAAATCTCTCAAAACTGGAAAGAAAGCCAAAGCATCTTTACAAAATAAGCAAGAATTGAAGATTGCTCACAAATAGGCAACAAGGCCTATAAATTTTGGCCAATATGAGGAAGGTGGTTGAAATTAAGACACAAAATATGCCTAAATTCTCCCATGGACGAATCAAGACACAAATCAAGACCAAATCCCTCAAAAGGCATGGCTTTGGAAGTCTATAAATACAAGGGCACTACTACAAAAGGGTTTTATAGTGTCAGTAGGTGGTGTCGGTTTAATCTAATATAGTGGCGGATTAGACAGTTGCGACACTAATTGAACATGACGTCTGTTTTACTGTCGCTTATAAGCGTCATAAAATACTGGTGTCGCTTTTAAACCGACGTAAAAATAATTTTTAATGTTTTTAAATAATGGTGTCGCTTTTAAACCGACGTAAGAATAATTTTTAATGTTTTTAAATACTGGTGTCATTTTTAAACCGACGTAAGAATAACTTTTAATGTTTTTAAATACTAGCGTCGCTTTTAAAGCGACGTAAAAATACATTTTAATATTTTTAATACTAATGTCGCTTATAACCGACATCAATTTTAATATTTTTAATACTAATGTCGCTTATAAGCGACATTAATTTTAATACTTTGAATACTAGTGTCGCATTAAGTCTCTATCAAACATTGGATTCCCTTTTTCTCAACTCTCAAAAACGCCAAAGTCTGTCAGTCTTTGAGCCTAGAGCCAAGGACTCTCTATCTTCCCATTTCTCCCATTTCTGATCGTGTGGTTTTAAAAACCCTAAGTCTCTCTCTCTAGTCTCTGGAGAAAACAAACATTTACGACTCTCTCTAGTAGCAGAAATGGCTCTCCCTCTCTCACATATGAGAGCCCTAGCCTCACCTCATCCACCATTTCAACTCCAATGCTTAACCTTCTCTTGCACAGCTACACCAGCCACACTCACTCTTCTCTGCAAAAAAACCCAAAATCAACGCCTCAGCCATGGTTCTGAGACAGATGCATATTGTTATGTGTACATGATGAATGTGAAAATGTCCATGACTTGGAAGCTTTGCAACGGCAAGGAAAAAGAAAATCACTGAAGACTGTAGATCTAGTTCATGCAAAGGTAAAATCTTGTTCTCCGACAGTGATAAACCCCAATATGTGAAAAAGTGGCTGCATTACCTCTGCATGTAGTTATAATGGTGTGCGATGTGTGCAGGGCACTCGGATCCATGACAAAAGCCAAGAGAAATATTGCTTAACTGCATAAATGTTGTTGAAAGTGTTTAGCTCAGAGAGTCAGCGAGATTCTCTTTCTCCTTCTGCGTCTTCGCGTCAGTAGACATTATCGTCTTCGTCGTCGAGGAGCTACAATCAGCAGAGCAATGGAGCAGTAAAGCAATCAGAAAACTACCCAACAACAAGACGAACTTGAAGAAATGCGGCATGGCCCTGTCCCCATCGAACAACTTTAGGTGAACCCATTTCAACTTCACACTCATTTTGAGCAAGTCAGCGGGTTCCCCATGAGGGTTCTTCTTTAATCTGCTTCCGATGGGGTTTTCTTGTTTAGATTCTTTGTTCCCTTCGAAATTTAAGAAATGGGTTTTCATTTTCTATGAAATTAGGTTCGAATTTCTGTGAATTGTTGTTAAAGATTCTATATTTCATATGGGTTTTGCGATTTATTGTGAATTATTGTTGAGTTTTGTTCTTTACCCACTATGAGAAAACTTAGCCAGCAACAGACTTGGTTTTGGCTAACAATTTCATATGCGTTTGGTCATTTTGGTTATTATTAATTAGAAACGGAATTTTTTTTTATTATTAATATATTTGGTGTCGCTTATGGACGACATCAACTTAATTATTTTATTTATGAGATGGTAGGTAATGTCGGACTGACAGTAGTTTGCCTATTTTATTTATTTAAGTTAGGTGATGTCGGTTTGGACCGACAGTAAGTGTGATATTTTAATTGTTTATTTGTTCCTTAATGTCGCTTTTAAGCGACGCTTGTTCTTTTTTATTTTATGTTACTTTCCTTCTTAGTGGCGGATTAAGGGGTATAAGCGACGTCAATACTCTTTTGGTGACGATAGTATTGGCGTCGCTTCCACTATCCGACATTGTACAATTTAATGTCAGTTTTTTACCAAAAATCCGATAGTAAGGGGTGTTTTTTGTCGGTTTTATAGTGCCAGTGATATCCCCTTTTGTAGTAGTGGGGTCCAAGATACACAAAGGGGTCTAAAAATTACACATTGAGAAGAACCTCTGCACAAATCTTTGAAGACTAATACGCTGCCAAAGCTTTCTTCGAAGAACGCGCAACCAAAGCCGAAGCTTTCTGTCGACCGAAGGCGAAGCACTCCCTTGACGAATCAACAAGCACTCGTACATATTCCTTCAAGACTTTGTTGCAAGCACAAAACTTGTAACGACGTTCAATTCAAGATCAAGTTGCTAAGACCCTTGAATCAACGAAATCCTGCATCAACATCACCCTTTGCCACAACTTTAAGGTGAAGACAATCCAAGCATTGTTTCAAGCTCAAAACTTAAAGTAATTGTTCAATCATTCGTCCGAGATCAAGTGATCTCGACCCTTGGATCAACAACCTACGGATCTACATCAAATTTGAAGACTAAATTGGAGAAAAATTATAAACAGAGATTGTAACCTACAAATTCAAATCAATACAAATCTATTTTGTACACGTGTTCTCGTTTAATTCATTACAGAATTTTCGTGTTTACATGGAAGTGTGGAAAAACAAAACTAAAAGCATTTAAATCATATTTTTCTTCTTACAAATAAACCGCACTGAATCCAATGCAATTGATGATGCCCCAAAATGAACTAGGTTCTCTTAAGAGTTTTATACCAGTGTCACTGAGAGGCTAAATAGAAAATTCAAGCTAAATGATAGTATGAAAAGCGTGTCATTGTTGGATTCTACCAATGACAGACTAAAAGTTGTGCATGTCTTGATTCTTTTCTGCGTCCAGTAACTTAAGGATTTGGTTTCATATCCTACTACACTACCGAAAAAAGATAAATAAAAAATAAAAAATCACTTGCCAGACGAAAAACATTCGTCATTTAAAGCAGGAATTCGTCTCCTAAGATTTTAGGCGACGAATACCTATCGGGTAAAAGTCATGTGAAAGCTGCCAGTAGACATTTTACCAGATGAACTATAGAATCTGTCAAGCAACTTCACCTGCCCTGGCGAACTTATCGAGGAACGTTCCATGGGCAAGGCCATATGTCACATAACAGTCTGCATAACAACATATTAATCACTTTGCGCCCGACCCGTACGGTTTTGTTCTCGGGTTCTAAGGCCTTCTTTAGGGGTCACCTACCTTGAAACCGCTCTCGCCCAAACTCGCTTAACTTCAGAGTTTTAATGGGATCCGAAACCACTGAGTTCTCAAAATGCGTCTTACTATAAAGAGGTGAGTATGTACATATAAGGCATAGAGGATCTTCTCTCATAGACGATGTGGGACCTTTCACCATATTAACCAAAGAGACTCGACGAAATACTGTTACCTGACAAAAAACTTTACTCAAGAAAAATTTAAAATTTTAATTAAGAAAAAACATTAATCTTTCGCGATGAAGGATTCATCAGGCAAGCTTTATTAATAAAAAAATATTAAACAAACTAAAACCATTAACCTGGCTAGTTTTTTCGTCGTTTATTTAATATTAAAAAAATATTTAAATTTAATTAACTAAATATTGTTATATTAATATCATAATGTTCGTACAATTACATTGAAAATGAAATAAGAATTTCGATGGGAAACTACTTTACTTGTTCAACTGCTTCACCCTGAAAAATGTCCACTTCAAGAGTTTATAAATTCTAGAAATAATTACAAATTCAGGAGGTGAGCTTCTTCATATTTGTCAAAAATCCTATAGTGGTTGCACAACTCGTACTTTAACTCCTTGAATTGATCACTCCACAGGTGGGTTATGTAGGTCGACGTACTTGGGTCTTGCATGTAGATCTCGAAATTGATTTGAAATAGACAAAAAAGTGTTAGGTATAAAAATGTTTTAAGTAATTATCTATAATAATTAATATTATTAAAAATATTAAATAAATTATATTTTTAAAAAAATGAATAAAATAAAAAACACGTTTACTAAGAGCTCTGCCACCAGCCCCTGTTTTACTTCGGGGGAGATATTTCCCCATCTATCAGTAGTCATGGTGCACCTATTCTAGATAAGGGCTACCATCGAGTGATTCAGAGGCCAAAGCACATGCGTTCTAAGTTGTATTCAACATTCATTCTTCTATCATTCTTTATGAGGTTTCTGTCATTCCTTATAGCGGTGGCTATTGCACGATTTATGCATCTATGAAAAAAATTATAAACAATTTATAAAATTCCAAACTTCTGTAGATATAGCTAATATTTCATTAAAAAAATTAATAGATTCAAATTTATTATATTTCCTAAAAAATTGTAATATATTAAATATTTATTATATTTCCTACTAATTTATAATATATATAAAAAACCATCATCAATTCCCACATCACTCGTCCTCCCCATACACCATAACCCATCCCCCTCCTCAACTCGTCATCCAGTACCCCTTCCCCAACCCGTCCCCTTCCTCAACCCATACCCTTCCAACCCGTCCTTTTCCCCAACCTATACCAATCCCTTTCTTTAACCCCTCAAATAATCTCCACACCTCCCAAACCCGTGCCTTACCAATCTCTCCAATTTTTTGAACCAAATTCTCATAAAATTAGAACATACAAATCACAAATGCACAATACAAATTATATACCCACAGTATAAATCACAAGTTCACAATATAAATCACAAGCACACAATATAATCACAAATTCAAACATAGGAATCGCAACTTCAAAATAATTGAGAATAAATATCATACCTTTATGGGAGTATGAGGGTTGGAGAGATGTCAAAAGAGATGGTAAGTGTGAGAGCTAAGGAGGGAACCGAGTTTACAGTGGGGGGATTTTGGAGAGAGAGGTAGAAATGATAAAAAATAAAAAAATAAAAGAAGTTTTTTGATGGATAGGGGTTTGCCCAACGAACGTTTATGTCGAGCAACCACAAAGAAAACATCAAGCAAAGTATTTGTCGATGGATTCTTTTACACATCATTTTGGGCCTTTGCCCATCGAGATAAACACTTGGGCCGATGAACCAAGCCGTCAAGCAAAGATTATCTAGCTGACAAGCCTCCTTTTCATCCGGTCTCTTTTAGCGCCAAAACATTGGCAGACAAATTTCACCTTGCCCTACGACTCCGTTGTATGGCGTAAAGGTCCTACCAACTGAAATATTCGTCGGGTAAAGTCACTTTCTACTTGACGAAATATGGTGCATCGGGTAAAGTGTTGTAGGGCAAGCCTTGATTTTTGGTAGTGCTAAATGCCAAGAATCCAAATCAATCGAAGAAAAACTAATTTCAATGAATCCATATTGAACTTCTTTGTTTACAATCTAAATCGTGTAAGTCAACTATAATATGCACACTAAAAGTACTAATCTTGAGAAGCCATTGAATTCAAGCTCAAGGATGAATCACGAACACAACAAGCAAGCAAAGATCTTCTGCTCTCTCTACACGCCTTATGCACTCCTATATGTAGGGCTTTGTGCTATAATATATTGTGTATAAGAGTGGGGACCTAAGCCTTATATTTATGGGTGGGTATATTAGGTTTCTTGCCCATAAAGAAATCCCTAATACATATCTTTAGCACCTCCATAATCCATGACCTAAGATAAAAGATATTCCCAATCATTATAGGTTTACTTCACCACCAAGTAATCCAGGATAATCAAATATTTCTTCCTATCTTGTATTCTTAATCAATTAGGACTCCTAACTAGATGTAAACCCAATAAAAGTCTTACATTCTCCCACTTGGGTGAGACATCTATTCAAAAGCTCTCTTTAGGATCAAGAATCAATTTCCTTATGCGCGCAACTTTGGAAGATTATTTGATAACAATATCTTTTCAAACTTAGTGTCAAATATTGTTAGCTCGTAGAACTATAGGCCATGATATCCAATATAGTGAATACATACCTCTAGGGGTGGTTCGATATGGGATCCCATACCGAAACCCTTGTCCCGATTCCCAAACCAAAATTTTCGGGAATTCCAATTTCAATATCGATCTCAAACCAAATTTTCAGGAATCTCAATTTTCGGGAATCCCGAAATAGTTTCGAGATTTCGGGACAAATCAGGAATCCCGAAATGGTTTTGGGCTTTTGGATAAAAAGGAAAAATTGGCCCATGCCCAGAATTTGTCTGCCCCAACTTAGTAATGAATATGTCCAATTGTGTAGTCAAGACTCAATTCAACAGCCCATATGGGCTTAACCTGATTCAACAAAAAACAATTTTGGGCAGCTGTAGCCTGTAGGATTAAATGAACAGCTGAGTGATGCGTTGTAAACAACACACAAATTAAACCCTCTTTTTGACAATTGTAGTATATATGCAAGTAGGGATCGTTCTAAACCGGGGATTAGGAGGGATTGCTAATCTATGTAAAACTGACTCAAAACACTAAATAAAACTTCAAAAACACAAATCTAAACTCAAAACACTTAACTAGACTCAAACAACTCAAAATAGGCTAGTATGACTTAAAACAACCCAAAACTAGCAAATAAACTCAAAACAGATTCTAAGGTTGTTCTTTGACGAAAATTGAATTGAAAAGACTCAAACTATAAAAATAAACCAATTCTAACCTAGATTAACTCAAAAGATTCAAAAGAAACCAAATATGGCAGATTCAAATCAAAAGACACAAGTTGTAAAGGGGGGATTGGGTTTTGATGAGAATAACTTAAAAATAAGCAAATTGAAAACTAGGGCAGATTATAGCACGAAATATGGTTGTTTGGATGGATGATGGATTAGCTAGAGGGTTCTCTTCCACACATGACACACTTGTACATAAACCAATTTTCAGTTGTTCTTTCGATAACTTATGAAACTCAATATCCCGGGTTAACCGTGATAGCACTTTTTCAACCTTCAAGTTCTCCTTAAGTTAATGAATTGAATGGGAAAGCGCATATAACAATTCAAAACATTCTTCAAAAGTTCCCAACGTGAAAAGCACAATAGAGATACAATCAAAGATCATTAAGATTCATGAGAACTATAAGTATTGACGAGGCATTCGTAACTATGAAAAGCATGATACTCTTACCAAGAATTTACTTAACATGATTGTGGATGGCAACCTTCACTACTCATGAATATAAGTTCATAACGATTAGGTGAAATTCCCTTATATTCTAGCATCAAACTTATGCATGAAAACTAAGCATGCACTCTTAATCCACATACACAAATAAGTTATCAATCAAACAGTTAAGCGAATTGAAATCACAAATTATGAAATCACAACCAAAAATTAATTCGTAATGCAAGTGTAATCATGGCTTTGAATCCCCCCTAGCAAAGGGGGTTTAGTTCCTCATAAACGTAAAACAAAGGTAAATAGATTTATACATTGAAAACAAAAGAAAGAAAACACCTAAACGCTCCAACGATCCAAGTTGAACAGCAAGCACGTCCAAGCACTCTCCTCTCCTTCTAAGTGTGTTGTATGGAAAAATGGTGTTTTTCTAAGCCTGACAAGAAGGCTTATTTATAGGTGCTGAAAAGTAAAGAACCAAACAAGTGGTTTTAATAAACAACACAAAGCAAAGATTAAATCATTCAAAACAGCTAGCACATATGCTCTTTTCAGAAATAGGCTCCTCTTCATGATGAAACAACTAGCACACATGCTTCTTTCCAGAAATAGGCTCTTCTTCATGATGAAATAGCTAGCACACTTGTTACTTTGCAGAAATCATGATGAAACAGCTTGCAACATGCATTCTTTGGTCCATGCTGTGGGCTCCTAGTGATGAATCAGCTAGCACTTGTGTTTTCATGATTAAAACAGCTAGCAACACACATGCTTGGTCTTTGCAAGGTATCTTCTTCATTGTGTGCATATTTTAGCATATGTTTGAAGCCCTTTCAAGCACCAAAACGTCCATCCCTTATGCTCCACATGCATGCAATCCATTCCACCCCAAAACTGCTCCAAATTGCACCAAATTGCACCAAAATGCACTTTTTTGCCAACTTTGTTATTAGGACCTACAAACATACGAAAATAGCTTAAAACATTCTAATAAGATGAAACTAACTAAGTAAATGCAAGGAAACAAACTAATAAAGTCACATAAATATGCTCCTATCACTGAGTAGCTGTAGGATTAAATGAATATGTCCAATTGTGTAGTCAATTCAACAGCTCATATCTGCCTATTTAATTTCTACTACACATGCATATTTAATTTCTACTACGCATGCATGAATAAAAACAAATTAAGTTTCAAATCCAAAAGCAAAAATATTAGTTACAAGCCAAGGTTTTAAAATAAATAAAGTAACAAACTCAAATACTTGGATCAACACCCTACATCAGAAAGTAAGTGATTAATATTAGTTCTCTTTTCTATAATAAAAAACACGTGAAAATGCATGTGTCAATATTATTATTTTCAGTAAAAAAGAAAACTGTTAATATAATAAAAAAAATACTGAAAATATTCCACACCAACCACCTTATCAACAGTTTTTATGTTTAAGCCTGAATTTATACCCTAAGTTGTGCCCAAAAGAATAGTGAACAATATAATGAGATACATACTAAAGCTGAGACCACACAAGCCGCTAGACGTTACCAACATACACAAAACACAATTAAATCGAAAGAACAAACCCTCAGCTTATTTTCACAGCTGACCAATATCATTTATATACAAAGTACTACAAATCGGTACCCGGTTCCATTACACGTAACCAATCATTGCACTTGATATGACGAGCTTGGGGTGTTGCTGAAGCCTTTTGGGCCAGGGAAGGTCTCTCCTAGGGAAACTGCTATTTGGTTGGCTAAGAGCATCAAGCAAAATACTGTCAACCAGGATGATAAATTCCAATGAGCGTTAGCAACATGTATTATATTTCCAACTCGAATAATTTTTGTAGTTACGAGTTTCCGATTAACATTCTTCTCAAGAGGAATTAGGCTCCTAGGTAGATCCTTATTTTGCAGGTTATGATCTCGGAAGAGGAATTGGTTATCACCATGAATTCAACTTAGTTTGCAAACTGTAATGGATTAATACTCTCTCTCTATCTCTCTCTCTCTCAAGAAATGGTTCAAAAAATTTCAAATGATGGTATTTGATACAATTATTGTCCTCAAATGGCACTGAACTTCATGAACAAGTACAACTAGTTATTAGTATCCTTCATAGGAGAGTTCTTTTGAGTAGTGCAAATGCATGCTACGAAAATTCTAGAGTACATCAAGAAATATCTGAGCATTCAACATAGCATTAAAAAATCTGAGCATATATCGTGTATTTGAACTAGAAAGCAAATAAGAACCAGCTTGTTTATAAACTAGGACAAAATGGAGAAAAAAAGGGGGACGAACAAGAACAGTGAAAACAAAATTACAGTATATAAACTATTTATCCAACACATCTGTTTTTTTTTCTTTTGCCATAAATTTGTAAATTCAAACATCAAAGTTGATGTGTAAATAATAAATCATAAAATTTGGTAAACCAAAATGCTTACCTATGAATCACTATTCTTCATAAGCGTCTTCGTAGCTGCACAGCAACTGAGCAACCTGGTAATCCTGCAAACATGCAGCGCATAAAAACATTCACTCTTCAAATAATTGATATAAACTAATAAACATATGAAACTAGTCAGGGAAGATTTAAGATTGAAAT
The DNA here is from genome assembly GCA_963580275.1 of Crataegus laevigata. Taxonomy (NCBI): domain Eukaryota; kingdom Viridiplantae; phylum Streptophyta; class Magnoliopsida; order Rosales; family Rosaceae; genus Crataegus; species Crataegus laevigata. The sequence goes on from OY756941.1 coordinate 12,236,429, forward strand.
TAGGTTTCAATAGGAAGACATAAATTAAGATTCAAGATTCAAACCCTAAATTAAATTTCAAAAGGAAGAGAGAAATTAGGTTTGAAAACACTAAATTAATTACCTAATTTGGGGTGAGAGTGACACTCGGACTCAGTGTGGTGGTGAGAGAGATTGTGGGTTCTGTTTTGTCTGTGAGAGAAATTCGCAAGAGAGAGAGATCGCGAGAGACGAAAAGAGAACGGTGGCTGTGTGGTGAAGGAAGCCTGGAAAGTCAGAGACGACAGTATGGTGTGGTGGTAAGCCGGTGGATGGCCGGATTTCGACAGAGACGATGAGATGAGGGCTCGGTGAGGGAGGAGGGCTGCGTTTCGAGACTTCGAGTTCGATGCAAACAAATGAACGGAAAGAGTCATTTGGGATTTGACATAAAAACAAATCAACGGCACAGATTAAATCCAAAATAATCAATGGTTGAAATAAAACTCTTATAATTAAAAAATAATATATATATATATATATATATTTTTTTTTTCGGTTCGGTATGGGAATACCGAAAATTGGAGATGGAATACCGAATCCCATACCGAAAATTTTGGTTTGGTTTGGGATTATATCCCAAAAATTTTGGGAATTTTGGTTTGGGATCGGGATTTTTTTGGTTTGGTTTGGGATTTTTGGGATTTTTTTTCCAGCCCTACATACCTCTATAATCACATACAAGCAACAATATTCACATAAAGTACCAACAAGTCATGGACAACACATATATATATGATCAGTGAGCTTAATGGTGAATATCACACTTAACACATATATGGTCCTCTTTATGATCACAAAGTGATCTTCCTTAATGCTTAAAATAAGCCCTTATGTCAAAAAGACAATCTTGATATATAACAAAATTAGCTAACTTGAATGAAATAAGTATATAGAAACAAAGCATATTATTCTTTAATGCATATCCATGAAATCTCAACCAAAAGAAAATTTCAAAACTGAAACAGATAACCAACAATCAAAATAACTTGAGCTCTCACTAATCTAAGACATCTTCAAAACTTGATAGAAGTCCCATGCTTATGACGTGTTTTAGAAAATCTATGTTAGATATAGCTTTGTTCAATAGGTCTACAATCATGTCTACAGTACTGCTATGATCAACAGTAGTGACTCCTTCTTGCACATTCTCTCTAACCTTCAAAAACTTTATGTCAACATGCTTGAATCCTGAATATCTCTTGTTATTTTTTCAAATGAAAATAGCTCCCTTGTTGTCAACAACTGAATAGGTCTTGATATATTATCAACAGCCTGTAGACTTGATATAAAATTCCTCAACCAAATGCCATGCATTGTAGCTTCAAAACATGCCATGAACTCAACATGCATTGTCCAGACAGCCACTATTTTATGTTTGACACTTTTCCAAGCTATTGCACCACATCCAAACATAAACACAAAACTGGAAGTTGATATTAAGTTATCTGCACATCTAGTGAAATCAAATTCAAAACCAATTAACTTACCAATTCTAACTTGTCAATCTTCTTGAAAACGAGCATGTGATCTTTTGTTTTTTGTAAATAACGCAGAACCTTCTTTGTAGCTTTCTAGTGTACCACTCCTAGATTAGATTGGTATATACCTAGAACATTAATAGAAAATGCTACGTCTGGGCGAGTACATACTTAAGCATACACAATGCTTCCAACCATTGAAGCATAAAGCTTGTTCTTCATTTCCTTCCTTTCTATATCATTCCTTGGACAATCTTTGTTACTCAATATATCTCCCTTAGAGATTGGAACTTCAGCACGTTACTTGTCAACATGTTAAATCTTTTCAATACTTTTTCAATATAAGCCTTTTGTGAGAGACCTAACAAACCACAACTTCTATCTCGGTGAATTTCAATGCCCAAAACATAAGAAGCCTCTCCAAGGTCCTTCATCTTGAAATTCTTGGACAAAAACTCTTTGGTGTCATGTAACAAATCCTTATCACTACTGGCAAGTAATATGTCATTAACATATAGAACAAGAAAAATAAACTTGCTCCCAAAGAATTTAACATATACGCATGCATCAACTTTATTTTCCTTGAAACCATACGAAGTGACAATCTTATCAAATTTCAAATACCATTGCCTTGAAGCTTGCTTTAACCCACTACAAAAAAAAATAGTCATTTGCGACCAACTTTTTTTGCGACCAACTTTTTTCGAGGACCTACAAATACCCTTGAAAAAATCATTATTTCCGACCAAAAATTATGCTCCGTCAAAAATAGTTTGACAAGAGGCGTATTATTTTCTACACTCAAAATGCCCTTGGAAAAGGGTTCCATCGCCGTCGGAAATAGCTATTTTTTTGGAGGGAGTTTTTGGTGCCACATTTATTTACGATGAAACTTGTATTCGTCAGTAATAGTTGTATTTCTTTTCAAGGGCGTGTTTAACTTGTCAGAAATAATTGTTTATTTCTGAGGGAAACAAGTGGTCGTCAGTAGTAATTTCTTTATTTTCGAGGGTTATTAGTTGTTGTCAAAATTGATTGTGTATTTGCAAGAGGAACTACATGCCGTTAAAAACGATTATCTATTTAAAATTTATTTATTTTTTATTCTATTATAAGAAGTGGGATAAATTTTACATGGGATGTTGATGTTGTTCAAATCAACTCGTATACAGCAAAAAGATTGTTAAGCTAACAATTTTACAGTTAATCTAGCAAAGTTTTTTACTCCCATACACATAAATATTTTATTCTTAATATCACATACGTGAGATTAAAAATTTTCAAAGCAATTTTAAGATACCAAAGCACATGAAAAAATTTCATAATAATTAATTTACAAGTGTGAAAAATGTGAAGAAAAAAAATAATGCAAACGCTTATATATTTTCAGGTCTCACCTGGATTTGAGATTTGGAAGCAAAAAATGAGAAGGCTAAGAGGATAGTGAAGGACATGGCAACCTACTTCTCTATGACTTTGGGGGCTTTTGTGTTCTGGCAATCCATGGATGAAGTCCACGTCCGGATTACTCTGCATCAGGACGAAAAGGTAAAAATCTCTTCTTTCTCATGCCTGCCGATGCAATTTCTCTTTTAGATTAGACTTAGAGTTTGGGTGATTAGCAATATTTTTTAAGAATTTGATTGAATTTCATCACCTCAAACGCAAGATTGAGAGGGTTCTCATCGAATGGTTCAATTATGGCAAAAAAAATCCAAGTTTTAGGAAATTGGCAAGAAATTTGGTGGTTAGGTTACAGGGAAATATGGTTTAGGTGATGCTGCAGAATTGCGATTTAATCCATTTTTTCTTGTGAGTACTCATAGGTACAAAGTGTTGTGAGGTGTTCTCTTCCTTAACCTTGACAGGTCGATGAAGGTTTGGACAAGTTGGAGTTCGAGAAGGTCACCGAGGAGTTCATCGGAGTGCAAGTTGGAAACTTTTCTTCTCCACCACAAAAAGACAAGTGCCCAAGTCACTTCCGTGTCTAACGACAACGAAAATAAGGTCTTCGGCATCGTTTTCCGAACCTCACTGTGAGTACTCTTCCAAAATCTCAATTTTTTCATTTTATTTGTTTGTTTGTTTATTTATTAATAAAATGGAGCTACCCAGTTATGTAGTTGCTGATTTTCTGTGCTCTGCTAGCAGTTAGTCTTCGAAAATATTATATAAACTAGCATACACAATTCATGAAATGTATGAATCTAGTGAACTGAATTACGATAACACATCACATGAAACTTGTCAAGAGTAACTAGATCTCCAAATATTTAGATGAACTAACCTATAATGATGTGTGTTAATGCATGGTCCTTTTCAACCCATTAAAATAATATATAATTGTTAATCCTCAAAGATGGCCTTAAGAGAAGGCTCATAAGTGCTGAAAATGTAGGATATTAGGCCCGCAAGTCAAACTAAAAGATTCAGCATCAGTGATAAATGACGGGTGCCAACAATGACCACTTTTTTCATGGGTTATCTACCGACTAGAATGACAAAATATTTGACTTAAAAGTACATTCGTACTACTCAAGATAGTTGGTGTGGAGCCATGATTTTCTTGACTTAAAAGTACATTCGGACTACTCATTACGCGTAATGTTTAGACAAACAAGTTGAGAGGCATAATGTGGATAAGAATAAGTTACTTTTATAGGCATCTTAGCTAGGTTGGACTTGCCTTAGTCAGCTAAGACTAGCCTTAGTTAAATCGGATTAGCCTCAGTCAGATCGGATTAGCCTCAGTCAGATCGGATTAGCATTAGTTAGACAAAGTCAGAATACTAAGCAAAGCTAGACATCCAGACAGACTAGGCTTAAGCTCATTGAAGGCATTACTTGTCTCCCAATTTGATGAAGATTACTGTCCCTATAAGGACTCTTAAGATCCCTATAGATACACTAGCCAAGGTATTTATCGGGGGACAATCACTGTATTCCCTGTTGGAAGTATGCCCACAAAGCCACTCATTTGATGTAATAGCTTTTTGGAATACTTATTGTATTAAACTAATATATGTTTAATAGAGGGCAAAGCTTATTGTTAATCACTGTTTATTGTATCTTGTGTTTAATCAATAAGGGAATCCAAGGAATGTATTTGATCTAAGAGATAAGTGATCTAAGTAAGTTAGATTTACGAGACCTTTCTCTTATGCTCATTCCTAAAAAGTTCCTAGCCATAGGGTTGCCAATTGGGCATTGACAATCCGTTAAGGTTAGTATGTGTTATGTCGACTCAAGCGTGGATATGACAAGTCTCAAGTCATTTAGTGTTGGACACTAAGACAAACACATAGGTGCTTGAAAGAGTAATCGAGTACACTGAACTACGATAAAAAAGGAGTTCAAACATACATGTCATGTAAGAACTCAAGGTTACAATATGCAAAGTAGTCCTTTGACTTGAGGCATCATTGATGTCTAATGGTTAGGTCCTTGATCTTTGATCGTGTCAAATGGCGTTCCTTTGGAGTGTCCACGGCATGGTTGGGGTCAAGCTATCTAGTCATGTAGACATATGAATGCACAACAAGGGATCTCTAACCTTATGGAATGATAATACTCTAAGATATGATTCAAGAGTCTTTGGCCAAAGCATATGAATATGACTAAGGAAGTTTGTTCCAAATCTTATTCAAGCGAATCATATAGAGAAGTATCACATTGGATAGTAGACATGAAACAGACTATCACTTAAACGATGTGATTAAGAGTATTGTATTAGAGAAGGACCGTATTGCATTGTAATTGTAACTGGATAGGTTCTCCAACCACTTCTACTTAGCTTGGGTAACCATGACATGCTGCTAGGTGTCACTCATGGTTTGTGGTAGCCCTAAAGATTAGCAAACACTAATCTTAAGGGAGAATTGAAATGTGATTTCAATTCACAATCGATAGTTAAGAGTAACATCGCCCACTGCCTCGCTAATTGGAACCTAATGGATCGTACACCGAGTAAAGATGAAAGTGAAGTAATTAAATGAAATGGATAAGCAATTAAATAGTTAATTGAAGAATGGTCAAAGTTAATTAATTAGTTAATTAATTATACGAAACGTTCGTATTGGGCTTCTAAGTTGGTTTTGGGTTTCGGGGCCCAAAAGTGTTTTGGTCCACAAGGCCCATTATGTTTAAGTTGTATGACAACTAAAACAAATTGGGCAATTAGCCCAATAACAAAAGGGAGGCCGGCCACAACAATGAGAGGTAGCAAACTTGTGTTATTTACAAGTTTGCCACTCACTAGAAATGAAGTATAAATTAAACTTTATAGCTTTATCATTTAGGGTTTTCTAATAGAAATTTGGGGAAAACATCTTCTCTCCTTTTTCTAAAAGAGGCCGGCCACTTAGGAAGGAAATCTAGCAAATTCTTCACCCCTAAGTCATCCATTTTATCTTCACATTTTTCTTTGGTGTAGAGACTTGGAGACATCAAATCTTTGGTGTTTTGGAGAACTAATCCTCAAGGAAGCAAGGAGGTGACTTGAAGGCCCTCCACTTGGGTGAATCCCTTGTGTAATCAAGGATGAGCTTCAAGGGTAATGATTCTCTAAAAACTCTCTTCTCTTTAATGTTGTTAAAGAGTCATGGTTCACCATCTACTAGGCTTTGAAAGTCATGGGTTTTATGAATTGATTTTGGATGCATGTCTAATTTAATTTGTTAAAATTTTGCATATGTATTCAAATGTTCTTTAATGTTCTTCACTAGGACATAATTTTTCATTCATTCCCTACATGACCACCTTAGATATCCACCTACATTCACATATTTCCCTCTAGAAAACCACAATACAGTTCTTCTCTTTATGCCTAACAGAGGTCCTCACACCCCTATCTAGGCGCAGACACATCCATGAAGAATTCATCTCCTCACGCCCCGCCATAGGCTATTCTTCAAGGATGATTCAGGCCATTCTTTCATAAAACTATACCTGTGGTTTGATTCTACTTCCTAGAGATATGTAGTTAGTTTTTTTTTTAGGATTCAACCACATCCCCCAATCAACCTCATTATCCCCTCGCTGGTGATTATGGACAACTTCGACTTAGTTCTCGCCTCTATCTGTGAATGTGAGTGAAGGAAGCCACGTGGCTTCCTTCTACCTTCTCCAATAGTTGGCAGACATGACAACTTTTTGGAACGGAGCTCCAAGAACAAGTCTACTCAAATGTCAACTTTATGCCATGCGTTGGCATGCAATAGAGAAGGAAGTCTATGAAAGGACATAAATGGTTTTAGATCTAGTGCTCGGGTAAAGTACTTTCTAACCACCCAAAAACGAATGTTGCACTCGACAGGCGTCGACGAGGGAAACCAAGCAAGTAGCATTGCGCGAATGTCACTCAATATGTCAGTCGAATAGTAAAAAAGTAAACTACTGGCCAAGTCTAATAGTACAACTCATTTACTAGTAGGTTAGTGAGAGACTTAAAGTTCCAAGACTTTTTGGGCTCACTTAGGACTTATTTAAAGGAAACGATGGCCTATTAGAAGTAGTCTAGTCCACGAGTATAGACCAAGATTAATTTGTATTGAAAGTTCTTATACATACCAAATTTATAACATATTACCCCAATGGATGTAGCCCAATCTTATGGGTGAACTACTTAAATCTTATTGTTGTTATATTTGTTTTAACATTAAGCTCATCCAAGGTTGACCGTATTGGTGTTTTGTTGACCTCTAAGTTTTCAGCATTAATATTTCGGCATCATCTGTGGGAAACGTTCAGCTGGGCAATTCAGTGCCAATCAGAGTCATACACATTCCATTAAGTATCATGATGAGCAGAAGGTTAAAAGAGAAGTTTCTTACCTCAGGCCTTGATAAGGCGAATAGGCGAAGAAGAAAATAAGAGAAAGCCCGGCTCGCGAGTCTCGAAGAAATGATGGATGCTATCCTCACCCGAGGTAAGAGAGATGTGTGAGTTGGGTTACTTGCTTAATGCAACAAATCAAGACTCTAGGAGAAGCATGTCGACCTCTTGAAACTGGTAACCCATATCAAGGAGAAGGAAGCCACCAACGAATCGATGACCGAATTCGAGGCTACTCACCAGTTGTATCGTGTCATACATCGAGCCTTCCTCATGTTCTGTTAGAATCTAAAGACGATGAAGATGAGGATGCTTGCTAGATTATAAATCTATGGAGGTTCAGGGCCAAAAACGATGCTCTTGAAGATATAGCATAGACGACCGAGCCTAGAGATAAGGTTCAGGTCAAAAGAAGTCACATTTTCCCTTTACCAGAGATAAAGAGTGTCTGGGATTGAATAGGGACTGTCGAAAAGGATTCCCAACCTAGTTCTTTCGATGACTCAGAAAAAGAAGTCACATTTTCCCTTTACCAGAGGTTCTATTATCCGAACAAACGAGCGGAGACACAAAAGTTCTAAAGGGAGCGTTCACCTCAAAGAATTCATCAAAGGAAAGAAACTAACGAGGCCACTAAGTTTCATTTATTCCATACCACGTTGAAAGGTGAGACAAGAGACTACTTCAAATAGCTCGCCCCAAGGTTAATCCTTTCATTTTATGGACTTTGGCAAGCCATTCTAGACTGCTACACGATCATATTCAAGATGTAGTACACCCCAATCGACTTGGCTCCATGAAGAAAGGCTCAAATGAGTTACATATCTTATTTTTAGTGATGAATATTTCTCATGCAAAGGGTGCGACGAGCTAACCCCACACTACACTCATCAAAAGGTTCTGTGTTGGAGATTTCTTTTTCATCTTACTAGTAATCCCTTAGAGAGGTTTAAAGACTTTCTACGAGAAGCCACCAACTATTTCAAGATGCAAGCCACTTTGTAACTTAAAAAGGCAGAGAACATGAGAACCCTTGGAAGGTATGGTCTAGAAGTTACATATGATTGTACTTCATGAAGAGAAAGTTTGAGAACTTCCAACCAAAGACTAAAAGTTGACCTGAGCAGTATGATAAGTTCAACTCGTACACCTTATTGAGTATTTCCCAAGGGAAAATGCTTTTGCTTGTGAAACGAGAGTTACCTACAGCATGGAAACCCCAAACCTTCATTTAGAGAAATGAGGGATGAGAGCAAATGTTATTTAATTCCATGGTCAATTCACTAACGATTGTCTCAATTTGAGAGATGATTTTGAGGTGCTCATCCAATGAGAGCAACTCAAGGAGTACATAGCCTTATAAGCAAGCACTGTTCAAAACTAGATTGTTCTTCTAAACAACCGTGGCCCAGTGGAGCAAAGAATAATCTACACCCTATTTGGTGGGTCGATGTTGGCTGGGTATTCTAACAGAGCCATGAAAACCTATGCTCAGACATCTTGCCAGGCTGAGTGACATTCTCTTTCGATGGGGATGCCTGATCGACCATCCAAAGTGAGAAAACCGATCACTCTACCCCATCACTTTCAATGAGGAATATGGGTTTGGCATTCGATAACCACATGAGAAAGCCGATCATGACAGACGTTGGAACCAAATTTGCACACTACCGTAAATGGTAGAGGCACAAACTCATGTAATCTGTACAAAAAAAGAAAGAAAATAACCGTAAGCAAGCCCAAGACCCTAGGGGAACTGTTCTGGCCAAAGGCTATCCAACAGTCAAGTTGGTAAATAGATTTTAGACTCAAGCAGTGAGCAAGATAATTGAAGTATGGAGATTACGATACTAGAGATGAACCTTAGATGGATGTATTTATACCGTGGGAGAGACATTTTAGGGATAGAACCCTAGTTGTAAGCTGGGAAAATCCTAGAGGATATTTAGAAGTAGATGTTGCACCTTGTTATAAGGATCTGATTGGATCCATATCTGGATCAAATCGCGTGTCTTGCAGAACAAGCATGGTCATCTAACAGAATCACTTAGACTTCGCCTATTGCCCTGGAATAAGGTGATGGTGGCACTGCTACTTCGTCTAATCCATCTACACTTGAAGTTGACAAGTCAATGCCCAAACTTCGTGGTCCCAAAATTGCGCCTAACTATGCATCGGAAAGGCAACATGTTCATCGTAAGGATGGATAGTTATCTAAAGATCAAGCCTTTCAAAGTAAGCTGGAATATGTACCATTTAGTCTTCAAACTTTGTGTGGTGGTCTAAACTATTGTGGTGTGAAAAAAAACATTTTGAATTCAGGAGTGGGTTTTGAATGTCGTGCCATAAAAGATCGTAATGATTATGCATATAGTGTGGGCATATTTTGTGAAAGCCAGCCATTCATTTCTCTGAGTAGCTTTTCTCTTCACATTTATCAATCTCAAGGCAGAATCTCCTGGTATTCAATGGTTAGATCACCGGCCACATTGTCTTTAAATATCCTCTTTGCAATTTAGTGTCCTTATACTTTTCCTTCTTTTTACTTACATTATGAAACCTCTTCTTCTTGTTTATAATCTTATTTCTGAACCCAGTCCTCTCTTTGATCTTTCAATACCTAAGATCCTAAAACCAAAATTCCATGTCCATCCTACCAAGCTTAACCAAGCAAAAACAATTTGAGTAATAACCTCATAATAGCATCCCTCACTTCTCAAAATTTGTTCCAAGACATTCATCCCTATGCAATACACTCCTAGCAATCTTCGCATATAGGTTTTATCTCAACAAAGTGTTAAGATTATTGGGAGGGTTTTTTGTCACTACTTCTTCCTCACATTGAGAGTAGATGATGGTGACTGAAGTTCATCAGAGTTGACAATCCTGTCCCAAGTTCGCTTCATAGTTTTCGTAGGAAAGTTTTTTACATCAAGGCTGAGGACTTGTTCCCCCCAAGCTATTGTACTTTGTTGTGCCCTTTCCTTGGGACTTTGATAATAAACATGTGCTTGCAAAAATATCCTTGCTTCTCACCCTTTATTAAGAAATCTTAATTCGATAAATCTCAAAGTAAACGAACTTTTTGAGAAAACATGTAACACGACAGAGTACGAATAAGTTTATGGGCTTAGTACAGAGCTTAAAAGCCCCCATCGATAATGTTGATTTGGAAGAACATTTCCTCCCAAACTTAGAATCCATAAAGGTTCTCACAGTGATATTTGGAATACCACTTTACTTTGGTACCAGGAATTAAATATTAAACCCATGAAGAATCTTTTGCTATGTACTTGTCAAATGCTTTTATCAGATTAAAGTTATGAAAACTTTGAGTTGTACCTGAAAAAAATTCTTAAAGAACAAAACAATTTACCTTGCCATAATTCTTGGATAAAGGATTTAAATACCTACAATGTTGTGCCTAAGGGAAGGTTATTCTCTTAGCCCGAATTGTGTGTTTGTCCCAAGTGAATCTTAGGCAAAAGTTCTTTGGGGACTAGGTTGCCAACATGTGGGTAAGAAATACTTTTCAATCCTTATGCCAAACCATATACATCGGACCCGAGCATTTCCTATCGGACTACCTTAACTGGTGTGGTCAAAGCATTTATGTGGATCAGAGCTACTTTGGAATAAAATTCCTCTTGGGGTTTGCCTAGTCTGAATGCCCCCTTGGGCCCTGCTAAACATATGGTGTTGCAGAACATACTTGACTTAGTATGTTGTTCCAAGATAGAAGTACTCAGGGCCAAAGTTCAGAGCCACCCTCAAATGATTTCCGGATCACTGTTTCGACTATTCTCTTGAATGGCATAAAGCTTAGGTTATAATGTTATAATCCACAACTTTGCTAGTTGTATAAACTTTTTGGAGGGTGAATGGTGCATTGGACTTCTAGATCAGGGTGTCATGTACTTGTGCTTGTAGCCCGCCAATCGTGGACACACTTATTACGGTTCGAGTCCCCCAAACTGCTAACCATATTGTACGGGATAAGCTAAAGGAAACTCTTCTAGCAATGTCACTTTGAATTTTTAGACTTGCAGCCATGTGAAGTTTTCAAAGTTTATGCTTTGTTCAAATGAGTGAGGTATTCCTTGCATCACCAAAAAGGAATAAAAAAATAGAAATCAAATAGATAAACTTCATAACTTCCTTTTTGATGAATAAAACATGGTTGATTGATGCGGGGGTGTGACTGAATTGGAGAAGGATTGCCTACATATTTTTAGGAAGAGAATTAAATCACTAGTGTAGTTCTAAGAAAAAAATATATAATGTAAGAATTACATCCGCGGGGGGGCGGGGGGGGGGGGGGGGGGGGTGGGGGGTCACTTCTGACGATTTGCCTACATTGGGACGTGAAGAGATGAGTTCTCCATGTACTTGTCTTCGTACAGACGATGTTACGATTGAGTTTGGAGTGAACTGTCTACATATCCTGGAAAGAGAATTAAACTGAGTGTAGTTCGAATAGTGCTTATAAAGGTAATATTGCTTGAGTTTAGCAATTTTCCATTTCTTGGTAATTGAGTTTCCATCCATGCACTCTCGATGGTAAGTTTATTTGCCTCATACTCTAGTAATCTTATATGGTCTTTCTCAATTTGCCTCGAGTTTATCTTCTTCTTGGATTTTGGTATATTCAAAGACTTCTCTTAAGACTAGATCTTAAACTCATAGGCTCTTAGGCTTGCCGCCTTTATTGTATTATGATTAGATTTGCTGCTAGTAGATGGCCAGTCAGACTTAAGAGCATTCCCGACGTTCTTCCATGAAGTCAAATTCAGATTTGAGGATTCTTTCATTTTCTAAGGTGGTTCGATCTTAGGTATGTAAGTTTGGAATAGTTGTGACTTAGATTGGGATGACGACTTCTGTTCCGTAAACCATGGAATGGCGTTTCTCATATAGCATTTCAAAATGTTGTGCGGTGTGCACATAAAACTACAGACATCTCTTTCATCCACTTACTTTTCTTTTCAAGTCGTTTCTTCAAGCATTGCAAGATGGTTTGTTCGAAGCTAATGCATGTCCATTATCTTGCGGATATATTAGAATGGAAGTTAAGTGACAAATTCCTAATTCTTTGTACCAATCTGTGACTTTGGAGCTGGTGAACAATAGTTCGTTGTCAGTAAGTATTGTATGAGGGATGCAGAACCAGTAAATGATGTTCTTCTAGATGAAAGGTTTGACAGGCTAGTAGCATCTTGTCGCATGGTGGGCCAGTAATATCCTGCAATTATCACTTTCTGGTCCAACGATCTTCCTTCGCGTGATTGCCACATACCCCAAAATAGATATCGCTCAGGATCTGTAAGCTTAGTTATGGGGTGATGCATAAGGTGTGGGATCCAGAATATTAGGGTTTTGTTTCCTATTTTATTTTAGTTATTTAGTTTCCTAATTGGATTGGAAGACCTTTGATTAGGAGGTTTTAATTAGGTTAAATAAGCTTGGCCGTTGATGATTCTAGCTTCTTCTTCTCCGTGTGTTCTTGAGGAAGGGAAAATTGGTCAAGCGTAGAGATTTTCAGACTTTTCCATTCAAGGTGTTTTTGATCTTTTATTAATTTAATGAAGAATTTTATGATTTTTATTATAAATATGCGTAACTAATTCTCTCTTGCTAGGGTGAGGCCACGAGCCTTAGCAAGAATATGTAGTTTCTCTCCAATTTGCTTATGATTATATGCATATAGGTTTTCGAATTATTAATCACTGGGTTAAACTATCTAATTGTCTTGATGCTTGATCACCATTAGGATGTTTAGAAAAGTAATTTGATGCAATTTTGGTTGGAGGTCGGTCCCTGAAATTGACGAAGGCTTCTTGTAATTAATATGTGCAAGTTCACTTAGGATGAATACCACATCTTAAGGGTTGCATGGTTTTTCAAAAGGTTTCACAAAACTTAATGAGGCATGGATGTTTAGATTTGATATGAATACCACAGACAGATTGCATGTTTGATATACGCTCTATGTTGGGGGTCCAAGTAGGCATATATTAGGAATACCTAACCTTTGGAATATGCATGTATGGGTCATAAGTAATTGGGAGAACTACATAGGATTGTTAAGGTGACGGCGGATCCCTAGTGTTTTCTTAATTTCATTGTTACAAAACTATTTTTCTGTCTGCATCTTTAATTTTGCAGATTGTCTAATTTTATAAGTTAAATTCGTTTTAATTTAAGTAGGTTATAAAACCAATCATCTCAACTTTCTATTTTACAATAATTAATTGGATTTTGATTTGTTTCGAATTATTTAGTAATCCCTATGGAGAACGACCTTGCAAGAGTCGTTTATACTACAATATCCTTGTCATTCTTGCAAGTAAACTAGGCGTTTTTAACCCATTTGCGTGTGGTAAAATCTCTATCAAGAAATTGGCGCCGTTGCCGGGAATTATTTAAAATAATTCGTTCTAATCAACCTTTCAGTTAGTTATTGTTGTGTGTGTGTGTGTATATATATATATATATTTATAAAAATAAAAAAATAAAAAAACATTTAATTATTGTTTTTATTATATTTCTACAGATTACAGTGGTACAACAGTGCAGATTACACAATTTGTGCATGGTCACCACACGGCCTACAATCCAGAAATTGATTCCATTTGATCCAGAACCTGAGCAGACATTGAGGAGAAAACGCAGGGAACAAAATTTGCAGTCGGTGCCCTCCCTGCAAGGCACGTTTCTGCAGACTTTATTTTCTGAGGACCTGCACAGTAAAAAAACAATGGCTTTTGTTATTCCAAAAGCTGGTGACCCGTTGGGTGATTCTCTGACAGCACATGCCACTAACATACCAGGCTGTATTACTTATCCGGAAGTGAAGGAAGGGTCTACATTTGAAATAAAGCAGCACATGTTGAATATTCTACCTACATTCCACGGGTTACCATCCGATGATCCAAACATGCACATTGCAGAATTTTTAATGGGTTGCAAGAATATTTTGGTGAGAGGATTTTCAGCTGAGTCTATCAAGCTTCATTTATTTCCTTAACACTTTGAAAGATCAAGCAAGGAGAGGACTCCTCACACCTCCATTTGGAAGCATTAGCACTTGGCACCAACTCAGTGAAAGGTTCTTAAACAAGTATTATCCAGCCTCAAAGACTCTTGACATGAGAACCCAAATAATGTATTTTGCCCAAAAATCAAATGAAGAGCTTCATGAGGCATGGGAACGGTTTAAAGAGTTGAATAGAAAATGTCCACATTCTGGTATTAACAGTACTGATCAGGTGCATATATTTTTCAGAGGGTTAAAATCACAACAAAAACTCTTATCAATGCTTCATGCGCGGGTTTATACAAGGATAAAAATGCACAAGAGGCTTGTTTGTTATTTGAAAAAATGGCAGCAGATACACAACAGTGGGCAGTTGAGAAGCCACAATCAAGGTCAATTTTTGAGATGTCTAATGCGTCTCCATATGTGTCAGCACAAATTGAAAAGATGGAGAAAAAGCTAGAAAGATTTGATGCAAAATTTGACATGTTATTACAAAGAATTCCAATTACCTAGGTTGCTGTCCAGCAGCATTTGCAGTTTGACAACCCATGATTTTTTGAACTGTCCACATAAGGATGCTTATTTAGAATTTGCAGCGGAACAAGTTAAGGCATTCAATAATTTTCAACGTCCAAGAAATGACCCGTATTTCAATTTTTACAACCCGGGTTGGAGAGATCATCCTAATTTAAAGCGGGATAGAGATCAGCTTGCAAGGCCACAATTTCAACAACAGGTGCAGCAACCTGCCGCACCTAAGGCTGCTTGGGAGGTTGCAATTGAAAAATTAGCAAATGCTACCAGCCAAGAAATCCAAAATTTGCATGCATCAGTGAAAAATATAGAAAAACAAATTGAGCAGATTTCGTTGCAAGTTGCAGAAAGAACACCCGGTACATTTCCTAGTCAAACAATGCTTAATCCAAGGGGACGTGAAGAATGCAACTCTGTACGGACCTTAAGGTGTGGTAAAAGTTTTGACACCCGTGAAAAGTGCACTACAGATCAACCAACAGTGCAAAATTTTTCAGAACCTGCAGAAATAGCAGCAGAACCTTCCAATTCTGCAGCCAAACAGAATCTGGTTGGTGCAGAATCTGTCCCCAAATAGGTTTCTGAGCGAGTTTATGTGCCTCCAATGCCTTATCCCGAAAGGTTGAAGCCTAAAGTTAAAGATCAACAGCTGACAGATTTTATGAAGACTTTGGCTAAAGTTCAAATTAATCTGCCATTAATTGATGCAATCAAGAACATTCCATCTTATGCCAAGTTTTTGAAGGACGTTTTCACAAAGAAAAAGAAGCTTGTGGATTCCAAAAAAGTGATTTTAACAGTGCGGTCTTATTACACAAATTGCCTCCAAAGAAGAAAGATCCAGGGAGTTTTACTATCTCATGCACCATTGGAAATTGTAATTTTAATAGTGCTTTAATTGATTTAGGTGCTAGTGTAAACTTAATGCCCTATTATGTTTTTAAATGTTTAGGTGAAGGCGAGCTAAAATCAACATCCAACATTATTCAATTGGCTAACCGTTCAATTACCTACCCTAGAGGACTCATTGAAGATGTTATTGTTAAGGTTGACAATTTATATTTACCAGCTGATTTTATGGTGTTGAACATGGATAAGGATTTGACAACACCCATCATTTTGGGCCGCCCATTTCTGGCAACAACCCGCACTCTTATTGACGTTGAAGCAGGAACGCTAACGTTCCGGGTTAAACATCAAACTGCTGTCTTTAAGTTATTTGAAGCCACCACACATCCCGGGGATAAGCGAGAATGCATGCGTGTTGAAGTGTTAGATGGGTTGCCTCGGGCCAAATTTATGAGCAAATCATCAACTGACCATTTGTCCATAAAGCCCTTAAATTTGATTCATGATTGCCTAAGCTTTGAACCACAGCAACAAAGAGTGCAGCATGATGTCCAGCCAACTAACATTAAGAAAAAACATGGAACATTGCCAGGAAGCCCAAATTTTAAGACAATACTGCCTGGGAAAAAGGTGTGGTTATTGAGTTCCAGTTTCGAGTTAAATGCATGGAGAAAAGAGTCTCGATGGAAGGGCCCTTATATGGTTAATCAGGTTTTTCAAAATGGCAACGTGGACATTGAAACAGAGGGCAGGGGTGGTGTGTTAAAGGTTAAAAACTATTTACTAAAGCCATTCCTCAGGAAGTGTCGTGCACGCGAGTCACTGACTCTGAAGGAACCAGTGATCTGACCACCAGGCTTCTGCAACGTCTAGTTACAGACTTAAAATGAAGCGCTTATTAGGAGGCAACCCAATTTTTTCTAAACCCTTTCCTTATTTTATTTTGTTTGGTTTATTTTCCAATTTCTTATTCGTTTGAAATTCTAGATGCATGTAAATACTTATTTAAAATAAATAAATAAATAAAAAAGCAAACAAAAAAAAATGAAAAATTGCCGTGAATAAAAAAACAAAAAAAAATGTCGCTTTTGTTTTATATGCATGTTGATTTTAGATCCATTTTTAATTGGCACAATTATTGGTTTGTTGCAGGTTGCTGGTTGCGAACATAACATAAAATAAGGCGCGTCCTATACTGGAATCATGCACCCAGCAGCAAGGCTACGTTAACATTAATCACATGCCGACATTCATAGTAAAGAAAATGAGCATACATTCACATATCTGTAACAACTAAATTTGGCAGGGATACGAGATCTTACCTCCCAGATGCACCGATCTGGGCTCTTGCAGGCTGGTGTTTTTTTCTGTCCACTGAAGCTTGTGCATGCATTTCCTTTCCCTCTGAAGCTTGTGCATTCATTTCCTTTCCCTCTGAAGCTTGTGATCCGCCTAACCTGCACAGAGAACACCAATATGAGACTATGCAGTGACATCACACATCATCTTTACAGATTAGGACCTAGATACAACAGAGGATTAGTTTTACCTTCTATGGGAGGCGAATCTGTGATGTCTGAGCTGTCATGTCTCTCTCCTTTGTCCTGAGGCCAGATTGCCGTGCTGCACAGCTCACAACAAGAAGATTTCTAACATTATGGCTTTCACTATCCAGTGGATCTCTAGTTTGCACAGTCATTCTCTCGGATCTATCATGGATCCGAGTGTTCTGCACAAATGTGACACCAGTATAACTACATGCATGCATAACGAAACAACTTTCTCACATATTGGGGTCCATCATCAGCAGAGAACAAGACTTTACCTTTGCAGGGTTTGTATCTACAATGTAGTGCCTGGTGTTCCTTGTCCTTGCTATTGCAGAGCTCCCAGATCGTCACCCTCTGCACATAAAATAAATGCACAGATTATACACATACCGGGTGAAGTTTTTATGAGACATGTAGTGAGAGATCAGTTATGGAGACTCAAAATGTTACCTTTTTGTCTCGAATCTGAGTTGTTAGTGCTGCTCTTCTTCCGCGGAATCCACCACCTTACACACAAATCAGCCACTACCATGTTAGTTTGTTTATTTTTCTGTATAAAAACTCATTAGATGGACGTATTACACAAGGCCGGGGGTGATGGTTACCTCAGTGGGACGATAGGAGTTTCCATGTGTTTACATTTCTATGGCAGAAATTGTTTTGGGTTTTTGCAGAAGGTTGTGTGTGGTTGAGAAGCTCGGGGTACAGAGGGGTAAGAAACTGAGAGAAAATGGAGAAAGTAAGGGCTAGTTTGGTATTGTTGTGCTTTGAAAAAAAACTGCTGTGAGAATAAGCAGCTGTGCTGTGAGAATAAGCGGCTGTGAAATAAAGCCAACAGAGTGTTTGGTAAACTTTTTTGTAAAAGTGCTTTTGAAAAACAAAGCAGTATGATAGTGTTTGGTAAATTTTTGTGTAAAATAGCTGTGACTTTGTGAAATGACCAAAAAGGGTATAATACTAAAGTTATATTGCACATGTTCCACTTCTATCTCTAACAAAAGTTATCTCTCCCACTTTCGCCTATTTATAACAATTAACAAATTTGTGCTGGTTATAATACTTTTATAACAATCCACTTCTGTTGATGATCGTTCAATGTACAATAAATTTCAATGTTTCAACTATTGAATATTCATCTCTTAATTCATAGATCTATTTTTGAAAAAAATCTTCAAAATCAATAATCATGTGACCTCTCAATTAGAAAGCAGTCATTTTATTGTTTCTTGAAAAACCCATGTTTGTCAATTTGTTCCCATTACAACAAATTGTCTTAATGATATTTTGATAGAACTAAGAGATGAAAAATTCAACGAACAGATCTTCGAATCCATCATATATTGAGCCCCACAAAGTGTCCCTCAATAGGAGGCTGTTTTTGGTTATATATATATATATATTAGCATGGTGGCGTTTGTGGTGGGGATGGTGGTTCCAACGGCGGTGGTTGAGGGTTGTGATGGCAATAGTGATTGGCGTTGGTGACAATAGTGGTGGTGCCAATGGCTGTGGTGGGTATAGGTGGTGGCAACAGTTGGGAGGACCAAATGAATGTTGTGAGGGAGAGTAATGATGGCAAGGGTGATGTTGTTTACCATTCTTCGAGTAGTCATACCCAAACCCGTTTTGCTGTTAATCCCCACCCAAAATGACGACTAGGTAGGTAAAGCTGTTATCCAATAGGGTGAAAGCAGGCAGACTCGAGTCCCTACACTTTTAAGGTAGCTTATTGAAAATTTCTCCATAGTTGAAATACAATTTTTAACATGGCCTATTAAAATTAGTCTATGCATATCCATAGCATGTGCAAATATTGGAAAACAGAAAGCAAAGCCAAACCTTGGGATTTCTAAAGCATTCCGTAGAGAATAATTGAAAAAGGAAATTAATAAAAGTTTTCGCTCTAACTCTAAACAATCCTATGAACCAATTGCTAGAGGCTAGCTAGAACTATCGTCGTTTGGCCACCTGAAAAAGGCATCTTCTATTGCTAGCAATCATGCTCTTCGAAGTGTCGAAACCAAAATTCTTTCTCTTCTGACCTCTGGTGGCATCTTCAACTTAAACAAGATACATAAATTTGATGACAAATGTCATAACAGTGACTGAAACTCAGCGCATCAGAGTAACAGAGGCGGCATCTACTCATTAATGTTTGAGTAAACCTTACATACTTTGAACTTTAAGTTTGGAATTAACTTATTTTCAATAGTTATCCATTATCAAAATAATTAGAACTTTCTAAAGCTTTAAATACACATTTTCGTTCATATAAATGATACCGATGAAGAAAACAAGCACATGACCGATCCATATTCAAACTTTTTATTTATAAAATGTTCACTGCATTTGTCCAAGATACTACTGCATCTTTTTTTCCGCTACTTGGCAGTTATCACATACATCTTGAGTGAAACATAGTTCTAGTTACAATAGAAGGGAATTATTGCAAGTCTAGAATACAAACATTTTGAAGTGTTCCGAGATTTAGAAATCTCAAGTTCCTCTTGTTGACGAGTTCCCAATAAAACTAAAACTAAATTTGTTGAAATTATCATCCCCTCTAAAACATTTTCTCCTTATCCCATATCCATTTTCTCCTTACTCAGATTTATTTTCTCTGTTCACACTATTCTCTTATTTTCCCTTCTCTATCTTTACTTAAAAAACGAAAACAAAACTAAGAAATGTTATTGAAAAGACCCTAAAATGAGCAGACTCCAATACATATACTTTTGTGCGTACCTGCGTGCGTGCTCATTAGAGATCATCTTATGAACCATTGAAAATACCGGAACCAAAATAGCAGCCAAACGAATGGCCATCATAAGTTGGATTTGAGAATTATTCATAAAATCGCAAGGCAATGCAGTGAGAGCTAAATATCTACCTTAAACCAACAACGATACACATCATAAATCGTAAGGAAATGTAGTGAAAGCTAATATCTAGCTTGAACCAATGACTATCATGAAATTAAGCATTTCAAATTCTAAAAAGCAATGAAAAATGTAAAAATAAAAATAAAAATCCATAAAAAATTAGGAAGGATGGGGGAGAATACCATATCTAGCCCACAACTGAGGTTCAATCCCTCTGCATTCACGAATCAAGATGAGCAATTTAGGGTTTGCACTCTTCAGATCCTTGTAATTCTTCTCCACAAATGCTCTGCAAATTCAAACAAAGATTTACCCTTTCTATAAATTTTTAAAAATAATTAATTAATTAATTAAAATAATAAAAAGAAAAACTGATTGAATTGACCTGGTGGATGCGCTTGAAGGCGACGATTGGCAGAGCAAAACCCTGAGCTCCTTCAATGTTGAAATGATGACAGAAGAAGGAAGACAGCAGGACTTCCAATTTCGGAAGTAGGGTTTCTCCCTAATTATTGTGTTCTAAGTGGACTACTCAAGTGTAGCACTTTAGTTAGTGTGTAGGGTTCCTACACTTTAGTTAGTGTGTAGGGTTCCTAATTATTTGTTATGTAGGGATGCTAATCATGTTGTTCTTAGTGGAGTACTCAAGTGTAGGGTTTAGGGGTTAGTGGTTCCATTATTTTTCTCTTCTCTTAAGCTTCCTCTGATTGTGCAAGGAGAGTTTTTCTCCTTATATACAGATTTGAACTTGTAATGAAAGTATGAAATAATAATGCAATCCTTTGAAAACTTCAATATGGTATCAGAGCAGGAACCTTAATCGGACTGCCTTTGATTAATTCACCTTTGTTATTCCTTCTTCTGTTTCTTTAAATTATGGCAGAAGATAATCCTATTGTTTCGGATGCTACCAGTTCTTCTAATCCATCTCCCAGTATAGTTCATGGTGAAATCAATCCAAACCAGAAGCTGTGCTCGGTGCTGTTGAATGAATTCAACTACCTTCCCTGGTCTCGAGCTGTGTCCCTCGCCCTAGGAGGAAGATCGAAGTTGGGATACATCAATGGTAACATTGAACCTCCTGCGCTTACTTCTCTGACGTACGATGCATGGCTATGTAATGATCAGTTGGTCATGTCCTGGGTTCTTAACTCCATGGAGCCCAAGTTATCTGAGCTTTTTAGCTACTCTGAATCTTCACATCTTCTTTGGGAAGCCATCAAAGAGATGTATGGAAGCCAAAACAATGCTGCTCGAGTCTTTCAACTAAAAAAGAACCTTGCCAGTCTAAAGCAAGGTGACCAAGCATTTGTTCAACACCTTGGGAGTTTGAAGACTATGTGGAACGAACTCGATCTGTATCGTCCACATACTACTGATTCCGCTATGCTTTTGAAAAGAGCAGATGAAGACAAGGTCTTCCAACTCCTCGCCAGTTTGGGTTCTGAATATGAAGATCTTCGCAGCCATCTTCTAATGACACCTGAACTCCCTTCCTTTATAAGTGTGTGCCATGCTGTTCAACGAGAAGAAACTCGCAGGAAAGTAATGGAGGTTGATGTCAAGCCTAACTCAGAGGCTAGGACTTTCTTGGTCAACTACAAATTTGGAGACAAGCAGCAGTTCAAAGGAAAAAGGTCAGAATGGCGTGAATGGAAGTGCACCTACTGCAATGGAGGGGGACATGTGAGAGAGAAATGTTGGATCCTACATCCAGAAATGAGACCAAAGTTCGAAAGAGAAAACAGGTTCTCAAGAGATGCCAAGGGTCCCAAAGCCTACCACGCAACCAGCACACCAACCAGTGCACCAACTAATAAACTGGTAGACTTCACATCTAATCCAGCTGCCTTGATTAATGAGTTTGCCGCTTATATACAAATGAAAAGAGGAAACCTTGAGAGTGAAGACAAAGCAACTAAGACTCCCACAGCTTTACTTTGCCAGTTCGCTGGTTTTCTGGCAGATTCAGAAAATGTGCAGCAAGGAGACATCCCATGTATAATAAGTGCTCTCTCCACAGCTCTTAATATAAATACTTTGCATGATTGTTGGATTATAGACTCGGGTGCCATTGATCATATGACAAATAAGTCTTCTACCTTACATGAATTTAAACTACTACAAAAAGTTGAACATGTGTCTATAGCTAATGGTAAGGAAGAGTGTGTTTTAGGAAAAGGTAAAATTAGTTTAATGAGCAATAAGGTGAAATCAACTGCACTATTTGTTCCTTCCTTCCCTTTCCAACTTCTGTCAGTAGGAAGAATCACAAATACCCTAGATTGCCTTGCAATTTCTCCCATCACAACGTTGTCTTTCAGGATCGAGTCACCAAGAAGAAGATTGGTGAAGGGTTCTACTTGAATGGGCTGTACTATCTGTCAAATGATGTCCAGGTTGTCCAAGAGTCTACTGCCACATTAAGCATCGCACAAGAACACCAACTCTGGCATCAATGTTTAGCTCACCCTTCTCAATCAGTGTTATCCACTTTGTTTCCTAATATTTGTAATAATCCACATAATTGTGAAACATGTCAACTCTCAAAAGCCATTAGGTTACCCTTTGTAACATCCAAGTCTAGAACGAGCAGGTTGTTCGACATAGTTCACTCTGATGTATGGGGTCCTTCTAGGGTTGAATCTATTGAAGGTTATAGGTACTATGTTACCTTTGTTGATGATTACTCTAGGGTTACCTGGTTGTACCTTTTGAAGTTTAAGAATGAAGTGTTTGATGCGTTTAAAGATTTTCATGGGCTAGTTACAAATCATCTCTCTGCTAAAATACATACACTAAGGTCTGACAATGGCTCCGAGTATACATCCAATATCATGTCAAATTATTTAAGCACACATGGCATTATGCACCAAACCAGTTGTGTGGGTACACCACAACAAAATGGTGTAGCCGAGAGAAAGAATCGAGACCTGTTGGAAAAAACTCGATCTCTAATGTTTCAAATGAATGTGCCAAAAAGGTTTTGGTCTGAAGGAATCCTTGCAGCCACCTACATAATCAACAGATTGCCAAGTAGTGTGTTGAACTCTAAGTCCCCATATGAAGTCATGAAAGGAAGAACCATTGATCTCTCACACCTTAGAATATTTGGATGCACTTGCTTTGTTCATATTCAAGCAGCTCACCGAGACAAGTTGGAACCTCTAGCAACCAAGTGTGTATTCATGGGCTACTCTAGAAGAAGGAAGACAGCAGGACTTCCAATTTCGGAAGTATGATTTCTCCCTAATTATTGTGTTCTAAGTGGACTACTCAAGTGTAGCACTTTAGTTAGTGTGTAGGGTTGCTACACTTTAGTTAGTGTGTAGGGTTCCTAATTATTTGTTATGTAGGGATGCTAATCATGTTGTTCTTAGTGGAGTACTCAAGTGTAGGGTTTAGGGGTTAGTGGTTCCATTATTTTTCTCTTCTCTTAAGCTTCCTCTGATTGTGCAAGGAGAGTTTTTCTCCTTATATACAGATTTGAACTTGTAATGAAAGTATGAAATAATAATGCAATCCTTTGAAAACTTCAATATTCAAGTTATGAGATAGCTTCCCTTTCCATGCCATTCTCTCTCTACCCTCTCTCTCTCCTTTCTCTCTCTAACTCGCAAGCTCAAGGACGAAGAAGTTCAGGTTATTTCTTACAGGAGAAGCTTACCAAACGAACCTAGAGAACTAGAGAACAAGGGAGAACACTAGTTTTGGAACGAGAGAACGAGAGAGATCTGGTTTCCTGGTTCGGGTATGCGAGATGAGGAAGGAAGGCGGAGAGCTGAAGGCGCGAGAAGAGGAAGGAGTGCCTACCCCGTTCTAAATTTTACTGGTTTCCTGTATCATTTGCATTACTGAAAGCGAGAGATAGGCGGAGAGCTGAGGAAGGAGGACAATTTTGGATTATTGAAAAATTCATTAAACCTATACTGTTCACCCGTGTTTTTGGTTTAGTAAGCTGCAGCTGTTTTTGTGGGAAGCTGCAGATAGCAGCTTCAGGTTTTGGGCTTCTTTTCACCCTTAACTTAAAAAAAAAAAAAACTATTTTTGGAAAATTTACCAAACACCTAAAATCCTTTTAGCTTTTTTTCACCTTAGCTTTTTTTTAAGCACCTCACTCCCAAACTGGGTCTAAATAGGGGTTGTTGTACCTTATCCAATTTGGTTCAGCATCTGTGAAACTTATGGAACATATGATAGTATGATATAACTATTGCAGGGCCGGCTCCGGCTAATTAGGGGCCCTAGGCAAA